>OU565281.1:0-2970000 GCA_913789895.3 Seladonia tumulorum
TATTCTGGTGTATTCTGGTATATTCTGGTGTATTCTGGTATATTCTGATATATAATGGTATATTCTGGTGTATTCTGGTATATTCTGGTGTATTCTGGTGTATTCTGGTATATTCTGGGATATTCTGGTGTATTCTGGTGTATTCTGGTATATTCTGGTGTATTCTGGTGTATTCTGGTATATTCTGGTGTATTCTGGTATATTCTGTTATATTATGGTATATTCTGGTGTATTCTGGTATATTCTCGTGTATTCTGGTGTATTCTGGTATATTCTTGGATATTCTGTTGTATTCTGGTGTATTCTGGTATATTGTGGTGTATTCTGGTGTATTCTGGTATATTCTGGTGTATTCTGGTATATTCTGATATATAATGGTATATTCTGGTGTATTCTGGTATATTCTGGTATATTATGGTATATTCTGGTGTATTCTGGTATATTCTGGTGTATTCTGGTATATTCTGATATATAATGGTATATTCTGGTGTATTCTCGTATATTCTGGTGTATTCTGGTATATTCTGTTATATTATAGTATATTCTGGTGTATTCTGGTATATTCTGGTGTATTCTGGTATATTCTGCTATATTCTTGGATATTCTGTTGTATTCTGGTGTATTCTGGTATATTGTGGTGTATTCTGGTGTATTCTGGTATATTCTGGTGTATTCTGTTATATTCTGATATATAATGGTATATTCTGGTGTATTCTGGTATATTCTGGTGTATTCTAGTATATTCTGGTATATTATGGTGTATTCTGGTATATTCTGATATATAATGGTATATTCTGGTGTATTCTCGTATATTCTGGTGTATTCTGGTATATTCTGGTATATTATGGTATATTCTGGTGTATTCTGGTATATTCTGGTTTATTCTGGTGTATTCTGGTATATTCTGGTATATTCTGGTATATTCTGGTATATTCTGGTGTATTCTGGTGTATTCTGGTATATTTTGGTATATTCTGGTATATTCTTGGATATTCTGTTGTATTCTGGTGTATTCTGGTATATTGTGGTGTATTCTGGTGTATTCTGGTATATTCTGGTATATTATGGTATATTCTGGTGTATTCTGGTATATTCTGGTGTATTCTGGTGTATTCTGGTATATTCTGGGATATTCTGGTGTATTCTGGTATATTCTGGTATATTCTGGTATATTCTGGTATATTCTTGGATATTCTGTTGTATTCTGGTTGTATTCTGGTATATTCTGGTGTATTCTGGTATATTCTGGGATATTCTGCTGTATTCTGGTGTATTCTGGTATATTCTGGTGTATTCTGGTATATTCTGGTGTATTCTGGTATATTCTGATATATAATGGTAAATTCTGGTGTATTCTCGTATATTCTGGTGTATTCTGGTATATTCTTGGATATTCTGTTGTATTCTGGTGTATTCTGGTATATTGTGGTGTATTCTGGTGTATTCTGGTATATTCTGGTATATTCTGGTGTATTCTGGTATATTCTGGTGTATTCTGGTATATTCTGGTGCATTCTGGTATATTCTGGTATATTCTGGTGTATTCTGGTGTATTCTGGTATATTCTGGTATATTCTGGTATATTCTTGGATATTCTGTTGTATTCTGGTGTATTCTGGTATATTGTGGTGTATTCTGGTGTATTCTGGTATATTCTGGTATATTATGGTATATTCTGGTGTATTCTGGTATATTCTGGTGTATTCTGGTATATTCTGGTATATTATGGTATATTCTGATGTATTCTGGTATATTCTGGTGTATTCTGGTGTATTCTGGTATATTCTGGGATATTCTGGTGTATTCTGATATATAATGGTATATTCTGGTGTATTCTCGTATATTCTGGTGTATTCTGGTATATTCTGGTGTATTCTGGTATATTCTGATATATAATGGTATATTCTGGTGTATTCTCGTATATTCTGGTGTATTCTAGTGTATTCTGGTATATTCTGGTGTATTCTGGTGTACTCTGGTATATTCTGGTGTATTCTGGTATATTCTGGTATATTCTGGTGTATTCTGGTGTATTCTGGTATATTCTGGGATATTCTGGTGTATTCTGGTGTATTCTGGTATATTCTGGTGTATTCTGGTGTATTCTGGTATATTCTGGTGTATTCTGGTATATTCTGGTGTATTCTGGTATATTCTGATATATAATGGTATATTCTGGTGTATTCTCGTATATTCTGGTATATTCTGGTGTATTCTGGTGTATTCTGGTATATTCTGGGATATTCTGGTATATTCTGGTGTATTCTGGTATATTCTGGTGTATTCTGGTGTATTCTGGTATATTCTGGTTTATTCTGGTATATTCTGTTATATTATGGTATATTCTGGTGTATTCTGGTATATTCTCGTGTATTCTGGTGTATTCTGGTATATTCTTGGATATTCTGTTGTATTCTGGTGTATTCTGGTATATTGTGGTGTATTCTGGTGTATTCTGGTATATTCTGGTGTATTCTGGTATATTCTGATATATAATGGTATATTCTGGTGTATTCTGGTATATTCTGGTATATTATGGTATATTCTGGTGTATTCTGGTATATTCTGGTGTATTCTGGTATATTCTGATATATAATGGTATATTCTGGTGTATTCTCGTATATTCTGGTGTATTCTGGTATATTCTGTTATATTATGGTATATTCTGGTGTATTCTGGTATATTCTGGTGTATTCTGGTATATTCTGGTATATTCTTGGATATTCTGTTGTATTCTGGTGTATTCTGGTATATTGTGGTGTATTCTGGTGTATTCTGGTATATTCTGGTGTATTCTGGTATATTCTGATATATAATGGTATATTCTGGTGTATTCTGGTATATTCTGGTGTATTCTGGTATATTCTGGTATATTATGGTGTATTCTGGTATATTCTGATATATAATGGTATATTCTGGTGTATTCTCGTATATTCTGGTGTATTCTGGTATATTCTGGTATATTATGGTATATTCTGGTGTATTCTGGTATATTCTGGTGTATTCTGGTGTATTCTGGTATATTCTGGTGTATTCTGGTATATTCTGGTATATTCTGGTGTATTCTGGTGTATTCTGGTATATTTTGGTATATTCTGGTATATTCTTGGATATTCTGTTGTATTCTGGTGTATTCTGGTATATTGTGGTGTATTCTGGTGTATTCTGGTATATTCTGGTATATTATGGTATATTCTGGTGTATTCTGGTATATTCTGGTGTATTCTGGTGTATTCTGGTATATTCTGGGATATTCTGGTGTATTCTGGTATATTCTGGTATATTCTGGTATATTCTGGTATATTCTGGGATATTCTGGTATATTCTGGTGTATTCTGGTATATTCTGGTGTATTCTGGTGTATTCTGGTATATTCTGGTTTATTCTGGTATATTCTGTTATATTATGGTATATTCTGGTGTATTCTGGTATATTCTCGTGTATTCTGGTGTATTCTGGTATATTCTTGGATATTCTGTTGTATTCTGGTGTATTCTGGTATATTGTGGTGTATTCTGGTGTATTCTGGTATATTCTGGTGTATTCTGGTATATTCTGATATATAATGGTATATTCTGGTGTATTCTGGTATATTCTGGTATATTATGGTATATTCTGGTGTATTCTGGTATATTCTGGTGTATTCTGGTATATTCTGATATATAATGGTATATTCTGGTGTATTCTCGTATATTCTGGTGTATTCTGGTATATTCTGTTATATTATGGTATATTCTGGTGTATTCTGGTATATTCTGGTGTATTCTGGTATATTCTGGTATATTCTTGGATATTCTGTTGTATTCTGGTGTATTCTGGTATATTGTGGTGTATTCTGGTGTATTCTGGTATATTCTGGTGTATTCTGGTATATTCTGATATATAATGGTATATTCTGGTGTATTCTGGTATATTCTGGTGTATTCTGGTATATTCTGGTATATTATGGTGTATTCTGGTATATTCTGATATATAATGGTATATTCTGGTGTATTCTCGTATATTCTGGTGTATTCTGGTATATTCTGGTATATTATGGTATATTCTGGTGTATTCTGGTATATTCTGGTGTATTCTGGTGTATTCTGGTATATTCTGGTGCATTCTGGTATATTCTGGTATATTCTGGTGTATTCTGGTGTATTCTGGTATATTTTGGTATATTCTGGTATATTCTTGGATATTCTGTTGTATTCTGGTGTATTCTGGTATATTGTGGTGTATTCTGGTGTATTCTGGTATATTCTGGTATATTATGGTATATTCTGGTGTATTCTGGTATATTCTGGTGTATTCTGGTGTATTCTGGTATATTCTGGGATATTCTGGTGTATTCTGGTATATTCTGGTATATTCTGGTATATTCTGGTATATTCTTGGATATTCTGTTGTATTCTGGTTGTATTCTGGTATATTCTGGTGTATTCTGGTATATTCTGTTATATTATGGTATATTCTGGGATATTCTCTTGTATTCTGGTGTATTCAAGTATATTCTGGTCTATTATGGTATATTCTGGGATATTCTGGTGTACTCTGTTATATTCTGGTGTATTCTGGTATATTCTGGTATATTCTGGTGTATTCTGGTGTATTCTGGTATATTCTGGGATATTCTGTTGTATTCTGGTGTATTCTGGTATATTCTGGTGTATTCTGGTATATTCTGGTGTATTCTGGTGTATTCTGGTATATTCTGGTGCATTCTGGTATATTCTGGTATATTCTGGTGTATTCTGGTGTATTCTGGTATATTCTGGGATATTCTGCTGTATTCTGGTGTATTCTGGTATATTCTGGTGTATTCTGGTATATTCTGGTGTATTCTGGTATATTCTGATATATAATGGTATATTCTGGTGTATTCTCGTATATTCTGGTGTATTCTGGTATATTCTTGGATATTCTGTTGTATTCTGGTGTATTCTGGTATATTGTGGTGTATTCTGGTATATTATGGTATATTATGGTATATTCTGGTGTATTCTGGTATATTCTGGTGTATTCTGGTATATTCTGGTGCATTCTGGTATATTCTGGTATATTCTGGTGTATTCTGGTGTATTCTGGTATATTCTGGTATATTCTGGTATATTCTTGGATATTCTGTTGTATTCTGGTGTATTCTGGTATATTCTGGTGTATTCTCGTGTATTCTGGTATATTCTGGTATATTATGGTATATTCTGGTGTATTCTGGTATATTCTGGTGTATTCTGGTGTATTCTGGTATATTCTGGGATATTCTGGTGTATTCTGGTGTATTCTGGTATATTCTGGTGTATTCTGGTGTATTCTGGTATTTTCTGGTGTATTCTGGTATATTCTGGTGTATTCTGGTATATTCTGATATATAATGGTATATTCTGGTGTATTCTGGTATATTCTGGTGTATTCTGGTGTATTCTGGTATATTCTGGGATATTCTGGTGTATTCTGGTGTATTCTGGTATATTCTGGTGTATTCTGGTGTATTCTGGTATATTCTGGTGTATTCTGGTATATTCTGTTATATTATGGTATATTCTGGTGTATTCTGGTATATTCTGGTATATTCTGGTGTATTCTGGTATATTCTTGGATATTCTGTTGTATTCTGGTATATTCTGGTGTATTCTGGTATATTCTGTTATATTATGGTATATTCTGGGATATTCTCTTGTATTCTGGTGTATTCAAGTATATTCTGGTGTATTCTGGTATATTCTGGTATATTATGGTATATTCTGGTGTATTCTGGTATATTCTGGTGTATTCTGGTATATTCTGATATATAATGGTATATTCTGGTGTATTCTCGTATATTCTGGTGTATTCTGGTATATTCTGTTATATTATGGTATATTCTGGTGTATTCTGGTATATTCTGGTGTATTCTGGTATATTCTGGTATATTCTTGGATATTCTGTTGTATTCTGGTGTATTCTGGTATATTGTGGTGTATTCTGGTGTATTCTGGTATATTCTGGTGTATTCTGGTATATTCTGATATATAATGGTATATTCTGGTGTATTCTGGTATATTCTGGTGTATTCTGGTATATTCTGGTATATTATGGTGTATTCTGGTATATTCTGATATATAATGGTATATTCTGGTGTATTCTCGTATATTCTGGTGTATTCTGGTATATTCTGGTATATTATGGTATATTCTGGTGTATTCTGGTATATTCTGGTTTATTCTGGTGTATTCTGGTATATTCTGGTGTATTCTGGTATATTCTGGTATATTCTGGTGTATTCTGGTGTATTCTGGTATATTTTGGTATATTCTGGTATATTCTTGGATATTCTGTTGTATTCTGGTGTATTCTGGTATATTGTGGTGTATTCTGGTGTATTCTGGTATATTCTGGTAGATTATGGTATATTCTGGTGTATTCTGGTATATTCTGGTGTACTCTGTTATATTCTGGTGTATTCTGGTATATTCTGGTGTATTCTGGTATATTCTGGTATCAACCATTTGATTTTCAAATTACAAATAACACAAATTACACTACAGATGATACATGTACTGCTTTTCGAAATTTGAAATTACTTACGTTTTTAAAAATATGCCAATGTCCCTAGAAAATAAGATCAATCATTCTCAACTAAATAGTTTATTAAAAGGCTTGAAGGACATATTTTAGATATACGGTCGTTTCCAAACTGAAACGATACCGGTAATCTAAGGTAATGCAAAAACGGCGGGGTACCGACGAAACGATCGCGTAAACTACGGAAGGCTGAGAAATGCGAAATCGAATGTCGTGTGTGCGTGTCAATAGACGAACTGAACGATCAGCTGGGCGCGTCGATCCACCGCGTCCACTCCCCCTGCCGCGCCCGCGAGGCCCGAGCTGCTCGATCCACCCGGGGAGCTCGCGGGGAACGGTGGGGCGATGCGGGGATGACGGCGCGCCGAACTGATCGACAGGTCGGAGTCGATATTTATTTTTGAATGTGATGTCGCCCTAATCGAAACAGGCGCCATCTCGGTAATAACTAGACATGATACCGCGCGTATTCGAACAGACACGTATTCTATAAGGATAATTTTTAAGAAAGCGCAGTTAGAAAATGTTATGTTAAGTTAAGAGGTCACTCGAGTAGGGAAAGCGAGACGCAAGGAATGCCAGCTGCAAACGATAACGGAGCGGAACCACTTCTACTAGGACCAGGACCGCTTAAGCGAAGGACAACGAGGAAAAACAGACCCGAGAGAAGACAGCTCTACAGCCTTCCTCAAGGACCTGGAAGACATAAATTAGTCACCCCCGAACAAGAGGCCACCTACGAAGACATCGAACGGCAATCGAAACGCACGTGGCATGCTACACGCGAGTAACCCCTCAGATTACGTCCCCTTGGGCCACTCCTTCGAGGCCTTACGCATTCTAGGCCCACGCAACTTAGGGGAGGAGACTACCCTTCTGATTGGACCTCACGACGCCCCACCATCGACGCATCCTGGAACCGGAGGTCCGATAAAAGGAACAGAGCAAAGGCCCGCGACACTCGCTTTATCTCAGAAAATCACTTTGTCGACTCATCAACCTTATTAGAAATACAGTAAAGTTTTCCGACCAAGTTACGTTTATAACATTTTATATCCATTTTCCCTTCCCAGATAAAGCCGCGTTCGGGAGTTTAGTACCTTAGTACTTTGAGGCGTTTGAACTCATGCCGCGAAATTGATAGATTAACCGGTTGTGCCATCTGCAGACAAGTATCGTAATTTCGGGTCACTAATACGGACATAACATGAACATATGTACAACGTCTTGTAAAGTGGTATATACAATAAAAGCGTGCATGGTATATAATAAAATAATCGGAGAATCTCGAACAGGACATTTTTCCTGAATATAAGATTCCACGCGATGCACGAACTGTATTAAAGACTAAGCGCTCATCAAACAATGTTTAGGATTGGCAGAATGTGTCGTCAGCGTGAACGCGGCGACTCGGATCGCCGCCCCGCGATTGGCGGGCCCGGCGAGAATAGCGAGATCGCGGATCGATCACCAGCGCGCTAAAGTATTGGCTAGCTTCGCCTAGATCGACCTATCGATTACCGGCCGCGGAGCGCTACGCTGATTGGCAGATCGCGCTGTCGATCACGCGACGATAACGGCAAACTGACAACTGGCCGATCGCAGTCAGTTCTCGCTATCTCTCGTATCGAGCAACATCATCTTGATCTATATCTCGGAAGTAGAAGTTGAGCGTCTCTTGACCGGCTTCACTTAAAACGCGCTAAAGCTCTATTAAAGGAGTGGAGTAAAATCGGTAGTAGTTATTTCTTGTAACCAGCCGTTGTGTACAGTGCAACTAGTGTAAATAGTGTTGACCGTCGACGATCCCGTGTGGGAAATAAAGCCGTGGTTACGAATTCATTCTCTGCATCACCTCCCAACCTCCGCTCCCAAACAAACAATATTACAACAATTATTAGCAAAAAGAACACGATAGCTCAATATTCATATTTAGGTATAAAGGTGCATTTATTAAGACTGTTACAAAATGCAAGTATTTTAACGGAGCTAAAAGAAACATTTATGTTTCAATTAATTTTTAATGTCGATGGTATTCCACTTTCAACAAGTTCAAATAAACAGTTTTGGCCCATTTTATGCAAAATAGTACTGAAACATTGTACGGTGTCCCCTTTTCCAATAGCAATATATTATGGCGATGCAAAACCTAATTCCTGGACTGATTATTTAAATGATTTTATACATGAATTGAACGATATTTTAGAATATGGATTATCTTACGATGGTAATAATTTTAAAGTAACTGTTGCATGTTTTACCTGTGATGCACCTGCGAGAGCATTTTTAAAAAACATTAAAGGACATACGGGTTACAAAGGTTGCGAAAGATGTACAGAAACGGGTATATATTACAAAACACGAATTAGTTATATGAAACATGAGGCTAGTGCTCGAATGCATTTCCATTTTGAAAATTTTCATGACTTTTCTCATCATCAAGATAATCAAAGGACACCTCTGTTAAATATAATTCAATTCGACATAATACAACATTTTTCTCTAGACTATATGCATTTATGTTGCTTAGGAGTAATGGAAAAATTACTCCGTTATTGATGCAAGACAAAGCTTAGAAAGTCAGATAAAAATAAACTATCAAAGAGAATGATATCTTCAGTCAAATATGTACCAAGTGAATTTAATCGTAAACCGCGACCCATATCGGAGCTATCAACATTCAAAGCTACAAAGTTCCGACTATTCCTTTTATACTTGGGACCCATTCTATTGAAACAAATTCTTCCAGATAATTATTATGATCACTTTTTGTTTCATGCCGCTATTAGAATTTTATTACATAATAAGTTATATCCAAACCCAGAGTGGTTAAACACAGCTCGGGGAATGCTATTTAAATTTGTAGATAATTGTGCAGGTCTCTACGGCAGAGAATTTTGTACATACAATATTCATAATTTAGTCCACATTTCAGACGACGTAGAAAATTTGAAATATTCTTTGGAGGAATTAAGTTGCTTCCCTTTTGAAAATTATTTAGGGAAGTTAGTAAGCATGCTGCGTAGATGGAATAAACCTTTAGCACAAATAACAAATAGATTATCGGAAAATGGAATACCTACAGTCACGGAAAATATTAATACCCAAATAAGGATTGCAACATACAATAATAAAAAAACAATACAACTTCCTAATTTTAACTTAAAAGCTTATGGATTTAGGGACCGCTATGTCTTTTTAAAAAATGGCCATGTCCTACAAGTCACAGACATATCAGAAAACAAAATAGTTGGGAAATTATCAACGAAATTAAAAAATTTGTATAAACATCCTATTAAATCCAAAATAATAGGATTATTTAAATTTGATAAATTCGCTGATGAAATTGTATCTTATGAACTAAGTGAAATTTTGTACAAATCATTTGTAAATAGTTAAATGCCATTCATATTTCGCAGCATATGAGCTGCTTCACCAATATAATTAATCTATATTTATTTTAGGATTCAAAGAATTCCCGCGAATCGTAATTAGTCAATATTGTTACGCGAGACGACGTCGCGGGAGCGCTACCTAACGCAGCGACGAAATTGCGTGTCGACCGCTAAACTGTCTACAATTCGTCTATTGTTATCGCGAGATGGACCTCTTCTCGCCCCTTATATCGCGATACATCGTGCAAACAACACGCGCCTATCGCTGTCGATCGCCTCTCTGCGCCAATCGTTCCGTACATATCGCGACTCTCTGGATTCGGCGCGACTATCGCAAAATATCGTATCCGGAGTGTTCCGTGGATAATCAAATTATAATAAATTAAATTCTTTCTCGGTTGTGCGTCAGAAGTATAAGTGTCGTTATTTCGTGTTCGTCAAACCATTGTATATCTTCGTCAAGATAGTTCCGGCAATCCTCCTGACAATCCTTGTCGCAACATATTGGTCCTTCGAGCGGGATTGCAGTGAAATTGACGAACCAAACTCTCGAGGCAGCCAAAAGAATTCGTTCAACGTACGAAAACGGTTGGATGTTCCAGTTTAAATTGAAGGTCGAAACAATACCATAGCTAACTGCCATCACAATGGGTGACCTCAAGACGCTGCTTCGACAACAAAAGGACAACTTTCGTATGATCGGCAAAAATAATCTAACTGCCTCTACTGTTCGCAATCGAATGGCACGATTAAACGAGTCCTTTGCCGAGAACTCGCCGCTGTGGCCACGGAGGTGGAGCAATCCAGCCTGGATTACTTCACCAAGGATCGCTTTTTGGAGTTGCACGAGACATACCTGAGTGTATCAGACTTTATGGCGGACGCGCTATCTACATTGGACCAGGAGGAGCCAGCGCATCCCGTAGCAGAAACTGCCTCTGAAACGACGGAATCACAATCAAGTGCCGATAGGAATCGCCTACCCACCCTCAATCTTCCGCAATTTTCGGGAGCCATCAGTGAGTGGGAGAGTTTTCGAGATCGCTTCCAAGCCATGGTCATCAAACACCGAGGTCTGTCAAATGTATCACGTTTCCAATACTTATTATCTTGCGTAACGGGTGAGGCGAGTGATCTCATCACAAATATCGCGATTACCGATGCCGGATTCATCAATGCGTGGAGTATACTTGTCGAGACTTATGGAAATTCGCGTCTAATTGTTACCGCGCATCTCAATACATTGTATGACCTTCCGCAAGTTCGTTCGGAATCGGCCGATCAACTTCGAAACGTTCGCAACAAAGCCAATCTAACGGTTAATGCGCTAAAAAATCTCGGCCGTCCTGTTGACACGTGGGATGATTTACTCGTTTTCTTTGTCACGAAAAAACTAGATTCCAAGTTGCGTAAGGCTTGGGAGTTGCACCTCGATAATAATACGCAGTGTCCGACATTTAGTGAACACGATACGCTCCTGAACTCACGAGTGCGCGCGTTACGAATTATCGCGCAGTCCACTTCAGTAGCGGCATCGCGACCATCTGAGTCGTCTGGAGCCAAATCGAATCGTGTTCGTGCCACGTCGTTACATGGTGCCGCGGTTGCAAAGAGCGCGTGTCCATTATGCAAAGCCAATCATACTCTCGGTCAATGCTCTTCCTTCAAAGGCAAATCCGTAACACAAAGGTTCGATTTTGTGAAAGAAAGTAATCGATGTGTTAATTGTTTAAGTCCACATCATCCAACAAGAAAATGTACTAGTTCTTATAGCTGTACCGTTTGTAACAAGCGACATCATTCCTTGCTACACTTCGACGACGCGTCTACGTCATCGCATGGTCATGCGTCATCGAGCAGCACCGCGTCAACAAACAATACCGCGTCCTCATCGAACGCGATTGAGAACAACGTAACAGCTCTCGTCGCATCGTGCTCCGTTCCTCGAATTACCGCGTGGCAACAAGTATTGCTCGCGACAGCATGGGTCGAACTGCGATCCTCATCGGGCCGTTCCGAAAAAATTCGCGCCCTGCTGGATCGAGGTTCGGTCGATTCAATAATCTCCGAAAACTTGTCTCAACGGTTACGATTTCCACGTTCTCGCGTCACAGTGAGTATCACCGGAATCGGAAAAAATGCAGTTGCGTGTCACTCAACTACAACATTTACTGTCGCATCCTGCAAGACCGATGCGGTCTACTCCCTCACCGCCTACGTTTAAGATCCTTGTCCAATTACCTTCCTGCTTGCGTGAATACCGACTATCAGCTCTCGCACATTCGGGATCTAGCATTGGCGGACGAAAACCCCTTCAGTTCCGATCCAATCGAACTAATTTATTGGTGCCGATCACTACGGGTTACTTCTATTGGATGGGTTACGAAAAGGGAAAGTGAATGAGCCTACGGCTCAAAATACAACTTTAGGCTGGATCCTCTCCGGTCCCGTTCCATCCTCAACATCCAGTGCCCCTGCCGCCTTTGCGAACTTCCACTGTAACGTTTCGGAGAATTTAGACACTGAATTTCGACGATTTTGGGAAGTCGAGGAGTTGCCGTTCGTTACGCGTCTCTCTCCCGCCGAATTACAATGCGAAGAGCATTTTCAACGCACGCATTCTCGAACTTCGACCGGTGTTACGTCCCAGGTGGACTGAATTATAGTTTGAGGGGATAGTACGCAGTTTTGAACCTACCTGCATTCACCGGCTACGGTTCGGGAAATTGAGGATCATTTAAATAAAGATTGTACCCTTTTATAGATAACAACTGATTTATTTATTCAAAATAGGAAACTGAATCAGATATTAGAGTTTAGAGATATTATTTATAAAGCAGATATACGTGAGTGCAAATAGCGCGATTACAAAATTAGAAAATATAATATAATATTACCGAGATACAATTTTCCTTGGGATTAACACAATGTAATGTCCTGGGGGTAAAGTCCTGGGGTAAAGTCCTGGGGTATCCTGGAGGAACTCCGGGGTTTCGCACCTTTTCAACTTTTGGGTTTCGCACGATTTCAACTTTGGGATTTCGCACAATTTCAACTTTGGGGTTTAGCACGATTTCACAACGATATTCGAACGATACTTGAACTACTGTGTTGATTGTGACTGAACTCGAACTGACTGACTGAAAACTGACTGATAACTGGTCTCTTGAGGCGTTGGTTCCCTTATTTATAGGATAGCCAATTCTTTGTTTCTTGAAGATGCTGGCTCAGGAGTTCCCACCTTGCATCCTTTAATCTTCTCCTAGCTGCTCGACTCCATGTCGCCAGGATCCTTTTTCTATGGAGTCGGCGTCTTTCCTCGTCGTTTGGCATCATCTGATGTCACTTCTATTGCGCAGTTTGGGTTATCATAGTTCTCTCTCATGGTATTATCTGATGTCTTTCCCGTTTGTTCTCAGGGTGTAAACCGATCTTCATTTACGCGTTTTGCAGAAGGCTGAGTTGCTGTTTTTGGCTTCTCGTTACTGCGTCACGGTATTGCGCAGTTTGGGTTAACACAGTTCTCTCTCGAGGCATTATCGGATTTTTGTGATAGTTCATTATTATATTGATTAATCATTGATGGTCGAACCACCGGACAGTACGTCGATCGTTTGCCATTCATCGAAGGGCCGCCCATTAATATCGGGTCTTCGCTTTCCGGGGCGACGACAATGTTTAAAAGGCAGGAGAATCGTTTGCAACGAAACTCGGAGCACTCCGCGGAATATTTGAAATTCTTAGCCGAATATGAGGCACTCGGACATATGGTCGACATCACGGATTCATTACCGATGCTGTCGAATCAAGCTGTGTATATTCCACATCACGCGGTCATTCGTGAGCACAGCGCTATAACCCGGCTTCGCGTGGTATTCAACGCATCTGCGAAAACCGGAAATGGGACCTTGTTAAATGATCATCTATTGATCGGGCCCAAACTACAAACGGACTTAGCCGCTGTCATTCTTCGATGGCGCCGTTATCGGTATGTTTTCACTGTCGACATTGCCAAAATGTACAGGCAAATACTCGTTGATCCCAGCGACGCTGATTATCAACGGATTCTGTGGCGATCATCTCCCGAAGCTCTCTCTCTCTCTCCGCTTCAACATTTCCGATTCTTGACCGTCACGTACAGTACGGCTCCTGCACCCTTTCTCGCGTTGCGTGTCTTACAACAACTCGCGGGGGACGAAGGGTCGAAATATCCTCTCGCGTTGTCAATTCTTCATAATCAAATTTACGTGGATGACTGCGTGTTCGGCGCGGATGATCCACAGTTAGCGAGACAAACTCGCGAACAACCCACCGCACTATTAAGAGAAGGAGGTTTTACATTGCGGAAATGGGCGAGTAATGACCCTTCGTTAATTGCGGATATTGATCCCACGGATCACGGTCTCGCGGTCAATAAGCCGCTGTCACCCGACGACAATTTGAAAGTCCTCGGGATAATTTGGAATCTTGAAACCGACTCTTTTCGTTTCGAGGTTGCACTTACTCCTGGTATCCCGACTACCAAACGGGAAATCCTCTCAACTATCGCGAGATTTTATGATCCACTTGGATAGGTCACTCCTGTCGTCATCGTAGCCAAAATTCTAATGTAACGCTTATGGTTGCAAAAGTGCGATTGGGATGACGCAATCCCTAGCGAGCTGCGCGAAACATGGACAACGTACTGTACCCAGCTTCCTCTTCTCCGCTCTATGATTATACCGCGGTAGACAGGATGTGGAGCTCAAAATCGCCAATTCGAGTTGCACGGTTTCGCAGACGCCTCTCAAAGAAAATGGCAATATTGTCGTTTCTCTTCTCGCTACCAAATCTAAGGTAGCTCCGCCCCTTATCTATTCCGCGACTTGAACTATGCGGAGTTTTATTGCTGTGTCGTTTAATGACATTCATACGCACATCGCTTGGGGAAAGTCAATGCGATATGCATTGCTAGACCGATTCCACGATCACCCTTGCCTGGATAAATCAGCCTGCATCTCGCTGGAAAACGTTCGTCGCAAACCGTGTCGTGGACATTCAGCAACTCTTGCCGTAATGTCAATGGCACCACGTACGGTCCGAGGAAAACCCTGCCGACTGTGCCTCGCGCGGCATGAACGTCCCGCAATTCTTAAACCACTCATTATGGTGGAATGGCCCGACGTGGCTCCACTCACCCAAGACTTCGTGGCCTCGTGCAGTCCCTCGTTTCGATGCCGCGACTTTATTAGAGGAAAGGGCGCCTGCCGTCCTCCACATTGTGGAAATAATTCCGATAAGGAATTGACCGCGACTTTCCGAGCAGCAACACGTGACCCAATATTGCGGAACGTACTCGCGACGGATCAAGTTGCATGGCAGTTTATTCCCCCGCCTGCTCCGCATTTCGGCTGACTGTGGGAAGTCGGGATTCGCAGTTTGAAGCATCACCTGAAACGAGTCATTGGCGCGACCACCCTCACTTTTGAGGAGCTGACTACGGTGTTGTGTCAAATCGAAGCCTGCATGAATTCCGTCCTATCGCCCCGTCGTCGGACAACATCGACGACTATACCGCACTCACGCCAGGGCACTTTCTTATCGGCACAGCGATGACTACAGTGCCATCCACTACGCTGTTGGACGTGAATGACTCGCGACTGACCAGGTGGCAACTTCTAAGAAAATTGTGCGAGAGTTTGGAAGGAGAGAGTCTTGTCTTGTCTTGTCCTTCTTATCTGGAAGGGGTGGTCAACAGATTACCTCCACTCGTTACAACAACGGACAAAATGGCGCACCGCGAGTCACCTCGCGAAGGTGGGTCGAATTGTTCTTCTTCGAACCACCCCCCCCTCGCACCACCATGCAAGTGGGAACTCCCGCGGATAATTAAATGTCATCCCGGAGCGGACGGTGTTACTCGCGTCGTTACCGTTAAGACCGCGCAGTCCGAATACAAACGTCCGATCGTGAAACTCTGTTTCCTTCCCGTTGATATCAACGAGTAGCTCTCTCGCGAAGCAACAAATATTCCCGAGTCGTAGGGAATCCTCTTTGCTCAGCTACCGTGTTTTCAAACTCAGCAGAGTTATCACGGCGGGCGGTTGTATTTGTAAATACGTTAATATTGTTTAATATCGTTTCTAATATCTCTCTAAAATTGTATCTATAACCTGTATCTCATACTGTATCATTCGTGTTCTTCTTTGTCATCGGATGCGAACATCCGAGGCGGGCGGTATGTTTAGGATTCAAAGAATTCCCGCGAATCGTAATTCGTCAATATTGTTACGCGAGACGACGTCGCGGGAGCGCTACCTAACGCAGCGACGAAATTGCGTGTCGACCGCTAAACTGTCTACAATTAGTCTATTGTCATCGCGAGAAGGACCTCTTCTCGCCCCTTATATCGCGAGACATAGTGAACACAACACGCGCCTATCGCTGTCGATCGTCTCTCTGCGCCAATTGTTCTGTACATTCCGCGACTCTCTGGATTCGGCGTTATTAATTTGCGCACGCGATTATCACAAAATATCGTGTCCGGAGTGTTCCGTGGATAATCAAATTATAATAAATTAAATTCTTTATCGGTTGTGCGTCAGAAATACAAGTGCCGTTATTTCGTGTTCGTCAAACCATTGTATACCTTCGCCAAGATAGTTCCGGCAATCCTCCTGACAATCCTTGTCGCAACACTTACTTTATTTTAAATTAGATATTAGCTGATGCATTTATTAGTTTACATTTTTAGGGATTGTTTCATATCATTTTTAAAATTTCATCAACGAGGAAATCGCGACACGACACTGTTTCAAGAAAGCGAATTATTTTCGAATCGTCCGACTCATCTGATTCGTCAAATGAAAGCCAACCAATTGAGCAACCGCACATGGAAACCCCAAGTAAGTCGGAAAATAAACAAAAATGCTGAATTTTGATTATAAATATAAAAATACTAATTAATTGATCATATACTAAAATAATAAACTTAAGGTAATAATAATACTTTATGATATTCTACACAGATCTACATCGTGTAACGAAAAAGAACGAGGATTAAAGGTCGGATTTTACTAGACCGGGAAAACGGCCGTCAAGTAAGGTCGCTAGATTCGAAAACAGGGTCTAGGGTTTAAAACCAATGGGGCATCAGAGTTCTCGACTATATTTTTGCTCGCCCCGGTTGGGTCATTACCTCGAGCGTCTGACCATTTCCAGATGGCCCGGTGGACTCTAACCTAGGACCCCGAGGGGTAAGAAGAAAGTATACGGTTTTGGGGTTCTGCTAGCTAACCCCCGTGGTGCGTGGCATTAGCCTTTGTTGTGAGCACTTGAGCGCCTCTAGAACACGGTGAACTCAGTATGGCCTAGCCAAAACCCGTGCCCATCCCGGCCACGGTGAACCGGTCTAGTAAAATCCGACCTTAAAAGGTCAGGATGGCCGAGTTGTAGGGATACGCACGTGTGCGATCGACAAAGCGTGGCGGCAACGGGCGATATTGTAGTTGCCGGCCAAAAGAACCGCCGATTTCGGCGAAACGCGGCGGTCGCCAAAGACGCCCTTTTGTAATCTGCCGACACCGCCATACAATGTATGAACGAATGAGTATAAGAGGACGGGATCGACCGAGAGGAGTCAGTCAAAATCTCGCCGTCGAACACGCGCCGTGAAAATAAATAATACATATTAAACCCGATACGTCTAAGAGTTTCTCGCCCCTACAAAATTCAGAAGTGGGATATAGTGTACAAGTGAATCGCGTGTCGAGATAGACCTCAAGTTTGACATTTTTTTTCCTCTTCTTACGGTGCGTTGTAGTGCAATATGAATTCGTATACTGTCGCCGAATTAAAAGACATGCTACGCGAAAGAGAGTTGCCGACGACCGGGACGAAAGTCGAGCTAATCCACAGATTGCGTGAAGCCGGCGTTCCGGAACCAACTCCCCTGGAGTACTCAGATGCCGTCGACACTGACCTCGAGATGCAGGCGACAATGCAGACGCAGAAACAACCGGAAAACAGTGGTCTAATGTCCGAAGTGGATCTGTTACGACGAGAAAGAGTTTTAGCCGAGCGCGAAATACAGTTGTTAAGAAGGGAACTGGAAATCACACGTTTAGAAACGCCGCGTACGAGCAGTACAGTGTCAACCCGTACCCGTGAATTAAAATGGACCGAAATCAAAGACATGATCGGCGACTACGATGGAAGCAGTTATGCATTCAGAGGCTGGGAAAGTCAGATGCGTAAGCTGATCCGGAATTATCAATTGGACGACCAGGCCGCGAAGGCCCTAATCTGTCAGAAGCTAAAAGGAAAGGCGCTCCGATGGTTCCACTCGCGAGAAAATTGCATAGATCTGACATGGGAGGAACTGCTGCAGGAGTTATTCGCTATGTACGGTCAGCGAATTAACACCGTAGTATTGCGGAATGAATTCGAACGACGAACGTGGAAGGCCAACGAATCGTTCGCCGATTACGCCCACGAAAAAATAATTTTGGGTAACAGGGTGCCCATAGCCGCCCATGAAACCATCGATTACCTAGTGGACGGGATTCCAAGCGAAACATTACGCGCAGTGGCACGCGCACAACGGTTCAGGGAAACCAAGGACTTGATGGAAGCATTCGCGGAAATATCGCTGTCACCAGAATCACGACGACCGGGACAGACGCGGCATCGCGCAGAGTGGACACCGATGGGCAGAACCGGGGAGCCACTCAGGCCGCAACACGTCAGCCAGGCCCGCTGCTACAATTGCAACGGCATGGGGCATTTTTCGGCGGAATGCAGACAGCCAAGGAGGGAACGAGACATCGCTCGCAGAGACGGCAGCGTTAGGAAAGCAGACGACGAGCGACGAGTATCACCACAAGGGCAGGTGAACTTTGTAAGCCGAACAGCGGAGGAGGAGGATGATTTCTATCCGACGGTACAGCTGACGGTGGGGGACGAAGACAAAACAACAATCGAAGTAAGAGCGTTAATTGATACCGGTAGTCCAATCAGTTTTGTAAAACAAGGTCAGGTTCCGCGACATTTAGTTACAAAAACCGTGAAAAGTGGTAGATTTTCCGGGATAAACGATAGCACTCTGACGATTATTGGCGACATCAAAGCGAAAATAAATTTCCAGCGACGCGAGCTCGATGTATCACTGCGGGTTGTGACGGATGAGACAATGCGAAGTGCGTTAGTTTTAGGCCGGGATTTTATAAAATTGGCTAAGCTCTCGTTCACAGTAGACAAAGAGATCTCGGAGATAATGAATATCGAGATAGCATCAGATACCCGTAAATCAGCGTCGCGTCCCACGATAAATAGAACGTTACCATACGAAACGAAAGAAAAATTCTACCGGTTATTCGAGGAAGAGTATGTTAATCCAACTCGTCCGAAACATCCGCAAACGGAAAACGTGCTGGAACTTAGACTATCCGACAGCAAACCATTCCATTTCACGCCACGTAGATTGTCGTTTGTAGAAAAAGACAAATTAAGGGAAATTCTGGACGACTTGTTGGCAAAAGGCGTGATTAGAGAAAGTACATCCGAATACGCGTCACCGATTGTCTTAACGAAAAAGAAAAACGGGGAAACCCGAATGTGTATAGATTTTCGAGTACTAAATAAAGTAACGGTACGTGATAATTTTCCGTTGCCCTTAATCGAAGATCAGCTAGACCTATTACAAGGTAAATAATACTTCTCATCGCTAGATCTGAGAGACAGATTCTTTCATATCAGAATGCACGAGGATTCGGTCAAATATACCTCGTTCGTTACGCCGTTCGGACAATATGAATGTACCAAAATGCCGTTTGGTTTAAAAGGGGGTCCCCTAAGATTCCAAAGATACGTGACAGGGATATTCAAAAATCTAATTAACAGCGGGGACGTGTCGGTATATCTAGACGATTTTTTAATTGCATCAGTAACGATCGAACACCACCTAGAAATCTTAAGAAAGGTTTTCCAACTATGCGTCGCAAATAAGTTGGAACTACGCATGGACAAATGTAAATTCTTGGAAACAGAAATTGAATACTTGGGATATAGGGTAACGAGCGACGGCATCAGATCCACCGAACGCGGTATCGAGAATGTACAAAAATTCCCAGTTCCGCGTAACGTACGCGAAGTGCAAAGTTTTCTAGGCCTCTCTTCGTATTTCAGAAAGTTTATAGAGGGCTTTTCAATCATAGCCAAGCCTCTGTATGACCTAATCAAGGAAAAATGTAAATTTAAATTTGGTCCCAAGGAAAAGGAAGCGTTCGACGCGTTAAAAGAATGCCTAATACAGGCACCCATTCTGGGAATTTACTGTCCGCGCGACGAAACGGAATTACATTGCGATGCCAGTGCGATAGGTTTCGGCGCTATTCTGTTACAGAAGAAGGCCGACCAAAAGTTCCACCCGATTTTCTATTTTTCAAAGCGCACCACGGACTCCGAATCCAAATATCATAGTTTCGAGCTAGAGACACTAGCTATAATCTACGCACTGCGCCGATTCCGCCCGTACCTATGCGGAGTGCCGTTCAAAGTAGTCACGGATTGTCAGGCGCTTAGCCTAACGCTTAACAAAAAAGAAACAAACCCTAGAATCGCACGGTGGGCATTAGAATTGCAAGACTATGATTACAAACTTGAACATAGAGCGGGAACAAGAATGAGGCGCGTAGATGCATTAAGTAGGCAGGTTCTAGTACTGCAGGATAACACTTTAGACAGAAATTTAGCCTTATGCCAACAACAGGACGAACAAATCCAGAAAATACGTCAGAAGTTAGAAAAATCTGAAGACAAGCTTTTTGAAATGATAAATGGGTCGGTTTACCGCAAAATTGACGATCGCGCTTTATTTTTTGTTCCGGCAACGTTAGAAAGCAGTATAATGCACCAATATCATAACGAGCTAGGGCATGTCGGACCAGAGAAAACAATAACAAATATTATGAATAGCTACTGGTTCCCTAACATGAGGGAAAAAGTTATGAAGCATATAAAAAATTGTTTAAAGTGCATAGCATTTTCACCGAAATCCGGACGGCAAGAGGGCATGTTACACGAAATACCGAAAGACAATAAACCGTTTTCTACACTGCACATTGATCACCTAGGACCTATGTCGAAGAAACAGTCTCTAAAGTACCGTTACATTTTCTTAGTAGTAGATGGCTTTACAAAATATACAAAAATATACCCCACAAAAAGCACGGGTACCGCCGAGGTAATTAAGTGTTTAAAACACCATTTCGCGACCTACAGTAGACCATTGCGCATTGTATCAGATAGAGGCAGCTGTTTTACCGCGCCCGAGTTCGAGCATTTTTTGAAAGATCGCGATGTACGACACATTAAAATCGCAACCGCAATGCCACAGGCAAATGGCCAAGCGGAAAGAATGAACCGTACTATCATTCCAATGATATCAAAATTAGTCGACGAACGCAACGCGCATTGGTACGAAGTACTCGAAGAGGTAGAGTTCGCCGTAAATAATTCTGTCAACAAGTCGACCGGTGAAACTCCCAGCGTATTATTGTACGGAGTGCCCCAACGCGGAAAGCGATCGACACCGTCAGAAATATACTCGAGTCTTCCGGAGTTTTAAGAACTGAACGAAATTTAAACAAGACACGTGAGAAAGCGGCTTCACGAATACACCATAGTTTTAACGCCAATAAAAAGTTGTACGATAAAAAGCGTAAACCAGCCTTAGATTACCAAGTCGGGGATAAGGTAATGATAGCAAATTTTGTAAATTCCAGTGACTGCACCAAGCTGGTACCGAAATTTAAGGGGCCGTACGAGGTGGCACGCGTTTTGCGAAACGACCGATATATTGTCAAAGATATCGAAGGATTCCAGGTCACCCAAGTACCGTATCAGGGGACGTGGGCTGCGTGCAATATGCGTCCCTGGCTATCCAATTAAACATCCGTACCAAAGACCCATCATTTTATACGATTATTGTAAGATTTGTGTTACTAGTATTAGGTATATAGTATAAATAGCGCCGGTAGTCATAAGTAGTTTAAGATGTATTAGTTTAATCGGGACGATTAAAGGTCGGATTTTACTAGACCGGGAAAACGGCCGTCAAGTAAGGTCGCTAGATTCGAAAACAGGGTCTAGGGTTTAAAACCAATGGGGCATCAGAGTTCTCGACTATATTTTTGCTCGCCCCGGTTGGGTCATTACCTCGAGCGTCTGACCATTTCCAGATGGCCCGGTGGACTCTAACCTAGGACCCCGAGGGGTAAGAAGAAAGTATACGGTTTTGGGGTTCTGCTAGCTAACCCCCGTGGTGCGTGGCATTAGCCTTTGTTGTGAGCACTTGAGCGCCTCTAGAACACGGTGAACTCAGTATGGCCTAGCCAAAACCCGTGCCCATCCCGGCCACGGTGAACCGGTCTAGTAAAATCCGACCTTAAAAGGTCAGGATGGCCGAGTTGTAGGGATACGCACGTGTGCGATCGACAAAGCGTGGCGGCAACGGGCGATATTGTAGTTGCCGGCCAAAAGAACCGCCGATTTCGGCGAAACGCGGCGGTCGCCAAAGACGCCCTTTTGTAATCTGCCGACACCGCCATACAATGTATGAACGAATGAGTATAAGAGGACGGGATCGACCGAGAGGAGTCAGTCAAAATCTCGCCGTCGAACACGCGCCGTGAAAATAAATAAAACATATTAAACCCGATACGTCTAAGAGTTTCTCGCCCCTACAGTATTTTGTTTCATTTTTAATTTTAATTTTACAGCTGCCACAAGAAGAAGACAAAACGCAATTACGGAGATAGAGATTCGACAATACGTGTCTTTATTTTTAGCGAGAGCCAAGTCTAGGATGTAATATAATAAATAAATATAAATAAATACACATATATATAAATGCGTATTCATTAT
This sequence comes from Seladonia tumulorum, assembly GCA_913789895.3. Lineage (NCBI taxonomy): Eukaryota > Metazoa > Arthropoda > Insecta > Hymenoptera > Halictidae > Seladonia > Seladonia tumulorum. Next base: position 22,845 of record OU565281.1, read on the forward strand.
TATGTATCATTTGACCCGTTGCCTTTTTTCCCCAGTTTCCTGCACTTTCCTAAATTCAATTTTCATACTAAGTCACATACTTTGATTATAATAAAAAATCGTGAACACTAAAGTTCTATAAGATTCTGTTCACTTTCTTCCAAACTTTTGAAGTGTAGTATATCTATTTTGCGCCACTTTTATCATTAGACAAAATTGAAATGGTGGTGGCACAACCATTTCAGTTGATGTTTGGAAGGAATTGAAACACACCGTTAAATTCAGATTATTGCTGATGTTCAACGTCGTAGACGGGCGCACGCAATAGCTATATTATTTTATTGTTTTTACTATTTATTATTTTATGGTATATTATTTTTATACTATACTAAAACAATATATTTTTTCATAATAAAAATATAATATCATGTTATTGTTTGTAATGTTTTTGTTTATTTAGCAAATATATTGTATGTGTTTCTATGCTTACGTACGATTCAAATACTTAAGAAAATATATATATATATATATATATCTTTGTCGTTAATATACTAATAATCATTTTAAAAAAGTAGTTTTATTGTTACCTAAATATTTTTTTAACAAGAGTCTATCTCTTCGAATAATTACATGATTTCATATTGTTCGAGATTTTCCAATTAGGCACACGTGCATGCTGCTAACCAGTCAATTCGTTATCCTCAATCTTTATTGTAGATACCATTTCACAAGTTTTAACGCTGTACATATGCTCAGTAATTGAAATGTTTGTGCCGGTGGTTAAATGACTCAGTGTTTTATAACAAAGTTTGTTTATTCAATAACTATACACGGCACTATCACCTGCCGATTTAACTTTGGGTGATTGATTAAATATGGAACAGTGGTCGTAGTGCGGAAAAGACGGACTTCTTAAGTTTTTACAACTGGTTAAATGCGCGATGGATACTGGGGTTCTGACTAGTTCAGATGTGCGATTGTCTCTATTTGTTCTGACTAGCTCAGATGCGCGATTGATTCTGACTTTGCTGTCCCGAGGTCCGTTCTCTCGTCAACTCTTGTGACGAGGAAATTCGTGGGCATAGGCCCAAATTTGGGGGAAAAAGGCACCCCATTCGTCAATTAGACTGTAGAGTAGGAGGATCTTCTTCTCTTCGTGGAGGTGGAAGCTCCTCCTCATCCGAAGACGGGAAATCCCGAAAAATGCGCGTTTTAAGGACCTCGGGACAGAGTCTGTTTTTCGGCCTAAGTGGCCTTCGAAATTTATGGCCTGCGTGGCCCGCGTGCTGGCTGGCCCAAGTGGGCCGAACGTGGTTTATTACCCCCTTGGCCTGAGTACGCTCACGAAACCAAGGGGATGCGAAAACTTAGGCTAGAACCCGAGCGTGTCTTGATCGACACAAACCAGGCGCCTTGTGATATATGGCCTGTGAGGCCTGGCGATGCGACGCAAGGACTGCGTATCCTTGGCCGCTGCGTGTTACGGACAATGGTCCGTTGTAGTCCGAATTCGGGACCCTCGCGTACCTCGCGATCGGTACTCGAAACGAGAGTCTTACGAATTGACTTTATGGCCACTTTTCCAATGCTGTCAGCTTAAACCCTCGAATGCACGTTTTAGACATTTCGAGGACTAAGCATTCTTCTAAGTAAACGAAGGACAGCAAAAAATCGGAAAAGGGCCTCGCGTGTGTACAAATGCATGAAATCGAACATGCTCCCCCCGTTGAATGATACCGTCATTCAAGAAAGATAACATGATGTAATGCGAGTAATATTATAAACGAAGTGTGTGGATTATATGATGTGAAATTAAAACGCAAAAAATACTGTGAATACAACTCGAGTAAAATTAATAGTAAGACGCGACTTAAAAATAATGAAGACACGCGTTTAAAACTAAATATATAATGTACGAAAATAATATAACGAAATATGCGAATTATATAATGCGAAGTTAAAATGTAAGTGATGTGAGTATATGCGAGTAAAATTGATAATAAGACGCAACTTAAATTAAAAAAGATACGCGTCTAAAACTAAACAAATAATGCGCGCGAATAATATAAATTGATTAATACAAGAAATGTGCGAAATAATGGTAACGAAAATCATCTGATAAAGAAAAAGTGAGCGTGATAATATTATTAATCTAACGGAAGTGGTGCAATTTGCTTAACATTACGCTTATAAATGCCGTTAACGGTTTTAACGGAGACTGCGCGAATGATTCCGTCCCTGCCAGGATGAATTTCCTCGACTCGTCCTAGACTCCAGCTCATCGGTGGTAGATGGTCATCTTTGAGGACCACGATCGTCCCCACTTGGATGCTGTGCTCGCCCTTGGTCCATTTTGCGCGAACATTAAGGTGGTGGATGTATTCCTTTGACCACCTAATCCAGAAGTCTTGTTTGACTTTCTGAATGTGTTGCCATTTTGACAACCGATTGGTCGAGGTCTCGGTGAAATCGACCTCTGGCAGACTTGTCAACGCGGAACCAATCAATAAATGGCCAGGAGTAAGAGCTGAAGGATCATTGGGATCGGAAGACAACGGTGTTAACGGACGGGAATTCAGGATTGCCTCGATTTCCGTTACAAAGGTGTTAAATTGTTCAAGCGTAAACAGTTCCTCGCCCACTACGCGTTTAAGATGATGTTTGAAGGTTTTAACCGCAGCTTCCCAGAGTCCGCCGAAATGAGGAGAGAGTGCGGGTATGAAATGCCAAGTAATTTCTTTGTCTGTTAGAAACCGTCTAGTTTTTTCATCCTCTTGCAGAACTCTGAGAAGCTCGATTATCTCGTTATTGGCACCGACGAAATTAGTGCCATTATCGGAATATACATTTTTGCAAATTCCGCGTCGTGCGATAAATCTTTTAAAGGCTGCTAAAAATGTCTCCGTGGTCATATCACCAACCACCTCAAGGTGTACTGCCTTGGATGAAAAACAAATAAAGACTGCCACGTATATTTTTATTCGGGTGCGGTTTCTGTACTGACGTTCCTTTATATAAAAAGGGCCGCAATAATCGACGCCTGTGTTAATAAATGGTCGATTTTCTGTGACTCGATGTGTGGGAAGATTGCCCATTATATACTTGGTGGTAGGTGGGTTGACCCGGAAACATTTTACACAGTTGCGAATTATTTTGCGTGTTGTGTTTTTACCATCAATCGGCCAATACGATTGACGAACGTTGTACAATGTTGCGGTTAGACCAGAATGCATATTATTAACGTGAGCGTCGCGAATAATTAATTCCGTTATGAAATTGTTCTTCGGCAAAAGAATCGGATGCTTCTGGTTGAAATTGAGATTTGAATTTTGGAGGCGACCTCCTACGCGTAAAAGCCCATTCTCATCAAGAAAAGGGGTTAAACATAGCAATTTACTCTTGGAATTCAATGCGTGTCCGGATTTGAGATCATTCAATTCTTCTCGAAATGCTGTTTCTTGAATCAATTTGATGATCTTATCATTTGCGCGATTGATTTCTGATACTGTAATTGGACCGTGACAACGGCCTTTAGGTAAAAATCGTAAGCAATACGAAATTATCCTACGAAGTCGCCTGATGCATGAATACCGTTCAAGAATTTCCTGTGCGTTTATGACTGAAGAAGTGAAACATGTGATTTTGCGTAATTCTGGTATTGCATTGGGTACTTCGACACACGATTCCGGCCATAAAGATTCATCGTGTGCAAGCCATTCTGGTCCGAATTGCCAGAAATTATTGTTAATTAATTCCCTAGCTGTGATACCCCGAGATAATAAGTCTGCGGGATTGTCACCAGATCTGACGTGTCGCCATGCTTCGATGTTTGTTTTGTTCTGGATTTCCGCGACGCGATTCGCGACAAAGGTTTTGAGTGTGTTCGGAGATCGCAACAGCCAATGTAACACTATCGTGGAGTCGGTCCAAAAAATCGTTTTTAAATGTGTGTGGTTAATTGCGTCCTTTACTGCACAGTACAAATTCGCGAGCAAAGTGGCACCGCAAAGTTCCAATCGTGCGAGGCTAACGGTCTTTAATGGCGCAACGCGTGATTTTGCGCAAAGAAGACTTGATTTTATATTTCCGGATTTATCTATTGTGCGTATGTAAATGCTAGCCCCGTACGCGCGTTCGCTGGCGTCACAGAAGCCATGCAATTCGATCGTTCTGACTGACCTCTGTGCGACGTGTCGTTTAAATGTTATATTTGTGAGTGATTTTAATTGAGTTTGGTATGTAGACCATTCCTGTTGTATGGCCATAGGCAACGACTCATCCCAATCTACCTTAAGTTGCCAGAGTTGCTGCATAAGGATTTTTGCAACAACTATTACTGGCCCAAGGAGACCCAAAGGATCAAAGATTTTCGCGATGGTAGACAAGATTGTGCGTTTTGTGTGTGTTTCGTTATTGTTAACATTTACTGAATAACTAAATGAGTCTGTGTGCGGATTCCATGACACTCCTAAAGTTTTGACTGTTTCGTCACCGAAAAACTTGGGATGTACTTGTTCTTCAGAGAGATCTGACAAAAGACGAGGATCATTTGATACCCATTGGCGGATATTTAATCCTCCACGTTTGAGTAAGCAAATGATCTCGTTTCGTAATTTTTGCGCGTCTTTGTATGTGGCGGCTCCGGTCAAGAGATCATCTACATAGATGTCCCGTTTAATGACTTCGGAAGCCGCGCCGTAACTGTGTGATTCATCGATTGCTAATTGCTGAAGGCATCGCGTGGCTAAGTATGGAGCAGAGGATAATCCGAATGTGATTGTATTCAATTCGTAAGTTGCGATTTCATTTTTTTCGTTCCTCCATAAAATCCTTTGATAAGCGCGGTCTTCTGGACGTACTAGAAATTGTCTGTACATTTTTTCTATGTCGCCAGTCAGAACAAACGAATGCATGCGAAACCGAAGAAGTAAACAAAAAATATCGTCCTGTATGGTTGGACCAGTTAAAAGTGCGTTATTTAATGAATATCCGGTGGTCGACTTGGCCGATCCATCGAAGACCACTCGAACTTTCGTCGTTGTGCTTGACGGCTTTATTACCGCGTGATGTGGCAGGTAGAATCCGTCCGAAATATCAGGTGTTTCTACCTGACTCATGTGACCCAATGACAGATATTCTTTGATTACTTTTGTGTATTCGGTTCGTAAATCTGAATTGTGCGTAAGTTTTCGTTCCAGCGATATGAAACGATTTAATGCGCGCGTACGGGATTCGCCTAGATTTTGTTTAAATTGATTAAACGGAAGCGCGACGACGTATCTTCCGGTTTTGTTGCGTGAAAATGTGCGTTTAAAATGTGCCTCGCATTCCTCCTCCTCTGGTGTGAGATGAGGATGCGACGGACCTTCTTCGATTTGCCAGAATTTAGTTAGATCGAAGTTGACATTATTTATTAATGTAGTGCGCGTGTTTCTTGCTGTGTGAATAGGAGCATTCCCCCCGATGATCCATCCTAACTGCGTTTTTTGGAGGATCAGATCGGAATCATCTCGCGTTGATAATTTAACTTGACCAATGCTGAGGCACGAGATCGTCGGTCCCGTACCAATCAGCATGTCGATTGGAGCCGGCCGATGGAAATGCGGATCCGCTAATTTAATGTTATGCGGAATTTGAATTTTTGTCCTATCAATTTGACAATCGGGTAAATGATTGGCAATTCTAGGTATGATGAAAAAACTGAGTGTGCGATTAAAATTTGTTATCCGAGAGACAATTTTCAATTTGACAATCCGATTCGTTACCGTGTTTAAATCGTTCAAAGCTTCGATGGTTACACTTTGTTCGTGCGTTTGTAAGTTTAATTTTTTCGCTAAATCGGACGTGATGAAGTTTGCGTTGGAGCAAGTGTCTAATAGTGTTCTGCACTCGATTGGGTTTTTGTCTTTGTCTATTGCGTGAACTATGGCCGTAGCCATCAAACCGTGTGTTGATCCGTCTGTGATAAGCGAAGTAATGTGATTGTTTAATTGGTGTGTAACATCGAAGCGAGTAGCGAGTCATGATGGATCGGCGTTTTTTGTTGACGAGGTATCAGCGCGAGATTCTATTTTTGGTCTCTCGGATTTCCGATCCAAATGTAGATGTGTGTTATGTGGTAAATTGCATTTTTTGCATCTGCCACCGCGACATGTATTGTGCGAATGTCCCGGTTTCAAACAATTGTGGCATAATTTTGTCTTGCGAACTAACTCTATGCGTTTTTCCACGGATGCATCTAAAAACGATTTGCATTGAAATGCTGCGTGCGATCCCGATTTACAAATCCCACATGTTGGGAATTGTATTGCGGTGTTGAAAACCCGTCGGATTGATTTTGGCGAAGGCGGTGGCGAATTACGTTTAGGCGGATTATATTTTGCGCGATTATTGTTATAATGTGATTTTTGATGTGTGTTTTCTTGTCTCTGGTTGTTACTGTATGATACGGTTTCATAATCCTTGCATTGATGTGATGCCATATGCAAGAACTTGAAAATATCGTCAATTTTGGGCACTTCGGTATCGGATAACGTGCGTTCCCACGTTTTCCGCGTTTCCTTGCCCATACGCGAAATGAGGATGCTGCTTAAAAGATCATTCGCAATATCTTCTTTTTTCCGTCCTAACGCTTCGAGTGACCGAATGTGCAGTTGCATGTAATTTGCAAGATCGCGAATTGATTCTGATGAATCGTCTGACATTGCGGGTGTGTCGCGTAAAAGAGCCGCGTGTCGAAGTACCAATGCGCGTTTATTGTCGTAGATTTCGGTTAAGTGCTTCCAAGCGGCTTCGTAGTTTTCTTCACTTATCGTGAATGCGCCGATTGCGATTTCGGCCCTTCCCGACAAGGATAGTTTCAAATAATTTAATTTCTGTATGTTGCTTAATCCGGTATGCGTGTGAATCATGGTTTGAAATGCGTCTTTAAATGTGACCCAGTGTTCAATTCGCCCGTCGAATTTTGGCAAATCAATCTTTGGCAAATTGACTTGAATGACCTTTGAATCTTCGTGATTGGTTTCAGAGAGCGTGATTTTTGTTTTTGTCGCAAAAGATTCTTGGAGTTGAATTGCTGATGCAATAGCGTTATCATAATTGTCGGTTACTTGTTCTCGCTGCTTATCCAATTCGTCATAATCCTCGGACAGCATTGCAAGTTCGTCTTGGTGTTGATTAAATTTAGAAAATAAATCTCTTAGCCGACCGATTCTTTCGCGAAGTTTTATGCGTTCTAATGGAGAGTCTTTGTAACACGCAACAAAATTGTTCAGGACGGTTATTTGGCCTTTGAAAAATCTGCACTTATTGTGTAGTGAACCGATTTGTTCGTTTTTATCGCTTGGGGGCGCCATTTCGTGAAATCGAGACAGAAAGGAAATACGAAATAAGAGAGGATTTGATTGTGTGCGAATTTGACAAGCCTACCTTGCCGATGACTTCTTTCGCTGTCTCGTTCCTGGTTCCTTGATCCTGGAGAATCAGCAGGCTGGAACTCAGGTCCCCAGTGTTTGTTGATCTCCCGGTTTATGTGTCGCCAACAGCAGTACTGGGATGCTGTGAACGCCTCCGGTCCGTTTGCTGCCAGGAGGACGTTGGTTCCCCGATGTTACTGATGTGGCTTCCCCGAAGAGATGGAGATTGTCAAAGCTGACAAATCGCGTGAATGTCCGTTTTGCACACACTCCACTAGATCACTGATCCGGCTCGAAGGACCATGAAATGTTTGTGCCGGTGGTTAAATGACTCAGTGTTTTATAACAAAGTTTGTTTATTCAATAACTATACACGGCACTATCACCTGCCGATTTAACTTTGGGTGATTGATTAAATATGGAACAGTGGTCGTAGTGCGGAAAAGACGGACTTCTTAAGTTTTTACAACTGGTTAAATGCGCGATGGATACTGGGGTTCTGACTAGTTCAGATGTGCGATTGTCTCTATTTGTTCTGACTAGCTCAGATGCGCGATTGATTCTGACTTTGCTGTCCCGAGGTCCGTTCTCTCGTCAACTCTTGTGACGAGGAAATTCGTGGGCATAGGCCCAAATTTGGGGGAAAAAGGCACCCCATTCGTCAATTAGACTGTAGAGGAGGAGGATCTTCTTCTCTTCGTGGAGGTGGAAGCTCCTCCTCATCCGAAGACGGGAAATCCCGAAAAATGCGCGTTTTAAGGACCTCGGGACAGAGTCTGTTTTTCGGCCTAAGTGGCCTTCGAAATTTATGGCCTGCGTGGCCCGCGTGCTGGCTGGCCCAAGTGGGCCGAACGTGGTTTATTACCCCCTTGGCCTGAGTACGCTCACGAAACCAAGGGGATGCGAAAACTTAGGCTAGAACCCGAGCGTGTCTTGATCGACACAAACCAGGCGCCTTGTGATATATGGCCTGTGAGGCCTGGCGATGCGACGCAAGGACTGCGTATCCTTGGCCGCTGCGTGTTACGGACAATGGTCCGTTGTAGTCCGAATTCGGGACCCTCGCGTACCTCGCGATCGGTACTCGAAACGAGAGTCTTACGAATTGACTTTATGGCCACTTTTCCAATGCTGTCAGCTTAAACCCTCGAATGCACGTTTTAGACATTTCGAGGACTAAGCATTCTTCTAAGTAAACGAAGGACAGCAAAAAATCGGAAAAGGGCCTCGCGTGTGTACAAATGCATGAAATCGAACAGTAATAAATATTGACTCCGAACTGTCGATCAGTTCGGCGCGCCATCTGCCCCGCACCGTCACGCCGTTCCCCGCGAGCTCTGCGGGTGGATCGAGCAGCTCGAGCCTCTCGGGCGCGGCGGGGGGAGCGGATGCGGTGGATCAACGCGCCCAGCTGATCGTTCAGTTCGTCTATTGACACGCACACACGACATTCGATTTCGGATTCCTCAACCTTCCGTAGGTTTACGTAATCGTTTCGTCGGTACCCCGCAGTTTTACATTCACCTTAGATCACCGGTACCGTTTCATTTTGGAAACGCCCGTATATCTAAAACAGATATGATTTGAGCCTTTATAAGAATAAAAAGTAATGAATGAAACAATGTAGGTTCACATGGCTCAGCGAGGAAGCACATCAGAGTTGCCCCTGAGCAACCGCCGCGTACGGACGTGCCCCTAAACACGGCACCATAATTGGTCGTTCATACCACGGAAATTAGCTAAATACCGAAGTGCCCTTAGTGGAAGTGCGGTCCGAATAGTGACCCAGTGTTCCGGACGATTAGTGCACCAAGAGTAATAATAATAATAGTGATAGTGCCTCAAGAAATAAAAAAGAGACTGGCCCCGATACACGACGAGGAACCCTCGTCCCGTATCGGGCCCAATGGCGGCCGCCCAACATCAGCGTCCAAAAAGACGCCTTGCATCTGACGGGGAAAACAAAGAAAACTCCATGGAAGACCCCAACATCAAACCGGGTACGTCCAAAATTCCAAAATTAACCACAGGGCAAATAGACCGCATGTTCAGAAGCATCCTGAACGAAAGCAACATGGCGGCAATCCACAAAAAACCGTTACGGCCCAACCTCGCGGCAGCGCGGAATAAAGTGCCATCAACGCCATCCCTCGGTCCAACCCAAAAACCCAACCATCCGGACAATGAAAACACCACCGAAGGACACTGGGAAATCCCCAAGAAAACTCAGAAAGAGCCCACCACCAATACCAACGCAAGCGATATTCAACTCAGCAACCACTACCAACCCCTCTCCGACGACAGTGACAAAGAACTCGACGAGAACTCTCCAAATGCTCATCCAACGAGCGCCCCGCCTAAAACCAAGCCATCCATGCCGCCCCCAATCTATACATCAAACTCCAGCATAGAAGCAATCATCAAGCTGGCACAAGCACTAAACATAAAAAAACAAGACATAACAATTAAAGAAAACGACAAGGCCAACCACACTATCTACACAAAGAACCTTCAATGCTACGCAACAATCACCGAAAAACTTACAGAAACGAAAACGCAATTCTACACGTACACCCCCAAGGAGCTCAAACCCAAATCTGTAATCCTAAAAGGAGTGAGGGGCAATTTCACACTGGACGACATCAAAAATGAAATAGAAGAACTGAATCTACCCGAAACCCACATTATAAAAGTTTCTAAATTCATCTACAACAAAAACAACCCAGAGAGCTACCATCATCTAATTCAATTAAGTAGCCAAAGCAGAACATCCGCTCTCTTCAAAATCAAAACACTTGCGTACCAAAAAATTAAATGGGAACACCTACGAAAACCACAAATATTTCAATGCAAGAAATGCCAGCGGCTCGGACACGCCAGTAAAAACTGTCACCTCGATTACCGCTGCGTGAAATGCGCATCAAACCACGGGCCCGGCAACTGCCCCCTCAACAACACTGACAACCGAGCCAGCCTCAAATGCGCCAACTGCGGACAAGTAGGTCACCCAGCCTCTTACAAAGGCTGCCCCTACATCAAGTTCGCCCTAAAACTAAAAAAGCAGTCCCAGGCTCACTCCAGACAAACAACCAGTAACAAAATCCAAAGGATAGCCACAACCGTCTCCAGCAACCAAACATTCGCACAAATGGTAAAAGGACCGCCTACACACCCCCAGGCAACCCAAGGAACCAACACCACGCATCAACCAACCCCAGCCAACAATACGCCAACCAACAATGGACCACCCAGCCCGCCAATCACCACAAACCCACCTACGCAACAACTACCGATCGACTGGATCAGCACACTGAAGAAAGAAATCACCACAATTATCAGCGCCCAGCTCCAACAAATTGCCACGCAAGTAACACTCAATTCCGACAGAATCGAATTTGTTATTAGCACCCTTTTCGAAACGCAAAATGAATAGTATCGCTGCCAGCCCACTCACCACCCTACATATCGCTGCAATTAACGTAAATTCCATCATCACACACCCCCGCAGACTCGACTTATCACAATTCCTACAAACACACAACCATGATATAGTACTCCTGTCAGAAACAAAACTCAACCCCACACACAATCTAAAGTTCAAAAACTACAAACTCTTTAGGAAAGATAGGCCCAACGCGACCAAGGGAGGTGGTACTGCAATTTTAATAAAAAATAATATACCATGCGAACCGGTCTTCTTCCCCTCCTCATCCGACAATAAAATACTAGAATACACAATCATAAAGATTAAAACCAATAGCAACAACCCACTATACATAATAAGCGCATACGCAACGAACGACAACAAAACTCTATACATCACAGAACTCGACCACCTTTTTAACTCTCTTAAACTCCACGACAACAATAACTTCTACATAATAGCCGGAGACCTCAATACTAGACGGACCGATTGGGGCGACAAAACAAACAACCAAAGAGGTAGATACTTCAAAAAATGGGAGAATAGACATGACCTGACTTACAGACTGAACACAATTACAACCACCACACCCACCTACAAACCGGGCCTTTCTTTCCTTGACATCTGCCTCGCAGATTCCAGGCTGACCCTAGCCAACAATACTAACGGGAAGGCCAGCACGTTGCCCTACGACAGCGACCACACAGCAATCACAATGCAATTCATAATGCCCTCCGAAATTAGGACAAACTCCGACCCCGACACCATAAAATATAATTATAAAGCCACTAAATGGAAAAACTTTACCAAACATATAGACCGAAACTACACAGCCATAATCCCACCCAACCACAACCTTTCGACAACAGACATAGACAATAACCTTCTAAACATAACGAAAACAATACAAAACGCAATCGACACACACACTCCCCAATTCAAAAGCCGCAACAACACCACTATGTACATGAACAGAGAAATCTCGAAACTCCAAAAACACAAAAAAACACTAACATCAATACTACACAAACTACACCTTATTGACCCCCACTCGAGGCTCAATATAACAAAAGCTGCCAAACACACACACAAACAACTATCAAAAAAAATACACACCGAGTTCAGCAAAGCTATAAACAAATACTGGACCAACATAATTAAACAGATTGACCACAGAAACTCGGACACTTTTTTCCCAAAAATCAACACCATATTCAGACGCAAACCACCAGCCACAATTAACGCCATACACATTAAACAAAACAACAACCCAATCCTAACCAGAAGCATGTGCAACACCTCAACCCTCCAAATAACATACGACATGTACTGTGACGTGGCAAGTGTTGCCCACGTCCCCCCGAGTTTTGGCGGAAGACCGGGCCACCTTTTTAACGGGCAATAAGCGATCGGCACCCGCGAGCGCTCTCCCTGGGACGGTCACTGAAGACCAGGGGGCAGCGCTGATACGTTTTTGAACGTCGCGCCACTTGGCACGATGCGAATTGCAGGATCGTATCCGGGTCCCGGGGGGGCCCGGAACCCCTTTCCCACTCGACCAACGGCGGAGAAATTCGCCAGGAGACGCTGCCGGGAGGTTCCTGAGAATTCCCGACACCCGTCAACGAGGGAAGTCCTGAGCCCGGGTCAAGGAGCCCGGAGGAGCCGTCGAGGGACAGCGCAACGGGGGACAACATCTTCTCCACCTCGCGGTTACCTCACCCGCCTCAGAAGAAATATGCGCCGCGGGATTGGCCCAGGGCATCTCTCCGCGGGAGAAGCCACCAATCGACGCTGTCAACCGCTGCCGATGGACGAGCGCCCCGGTCCCCGAACCGCCGAGCACGGTCCTGCCGTGCCCCGAACGTTGAGCGGTCCAAGCGTAGGGTAGGGTGGGGAAGATTAGGAAAAGTGGGGGACGCCTCGCTTCCGCGTTCCCGAGCCGGGCCGAAGTAGGCCATTGTGCCGAAAGCTCTAAGAAGTATTAGATCGTTTACTATTGCGTAAGAATTAGTCGAACTTTAAACAAGTGCCCGTTGGAACACTGCTGCCGGACGACTCGAGGGTCCTGCTGCCGGTCACATAGAGCTGCCGTGATTGTCTAGGAGCTGCCGTTGGTAAGCGCCGGTCAGGCTTTCTTATTCGACATGTACTTGATCTATTTCGCGTTGGCTCGGGGACGTTTTGCGAACGACCTCATTTCGCGTTGTTGACGACGCGTTCCGGTTAATTCGTTGCTCGTAGAGCTCGCCATTTGCGTACGAACCGGAACCGTCGGCCGGTCTAAGCAGGGGTCAAATATTGTAACGCGAAATCGCGTCTTGGCGTGTGGCCCGAATTGCTGCCGGTTTTTGCGGGGAAAATTCCCATTATTTTGCCGAGGATCTAGTGGCTGCCCACGGTGGGACGACGCGGCGTGGTCGAGTCCCATATAAATTCGATTCAGCTGCCGGTACAATCAAACGACTTTTGGAATACGCGTTAAACATCGGGGCACGGTCCGATTTCGCTCGACAGTTTTGTAACGGCGACGCCGAACACCGCGTCTAGGGCCGTGTCCGACGCGAAAATCGAGCGAAAGAGCGCGAGCGGTCCAAAATCCGTCGAAGAACATCGGTTATCGCGCGGGCTTTTATTATGACGGCTGCCGGTTTTGTCGCCGACAGTCACATGTAACATCGCAGTTAATAAACTATTGTAAAGCCCCTGAGCTCGTCTTCAGTTACTTTGAGAAACCTTCCCGTCGCGGGGAACGTCCCGTATTCCTCCTCGTCAAGCCCTGGACCCGGGTGAGCTATCCCGGATATCGCGCGGCCGTCGGAAGGTCGGGATTCTGTATCGCGTTCGGGAGAAATACCTTAGCGTTTCGCGTGGCATCTCGGGATGCCTGGCGCCCGTCATCAGGACTCGTTCCGTTAGTTAACATCAACGAAAACCGACTTTTCGACGTGTCGTTTGTCGCGGGTGGACCGCGTAGCGCGCGACCGGTGCGTGGCCCGGCTTTACCGCCTTAAAACCCGTAGTTGCCCAGGTTTTCGCCGTCCGTCGGACCGGGAAAACCCAGGCAACGTGACAAATTGGCGCCCGAACAGGTTTTGGAAAGATCCTTCGTCGAACTCGACAAAGAACATCCGGTCATAAAAGGGAAAATGCGAAGGGCCTTTTCAATTTAGACGAGCGAGAGAGTGCGGGGCTCTCAAAATTATTGTATTGCTGCCGGTTAAAAGTCGATAAGGGAACAGTTGAAAGACGAAACGGAAAAGCCGCGTCGTAAACTGACGAATACCATTCCGTAGAACCGAAATTTCGCGAAGAAAACGAGCCAACGCAATTGTTATTTTGATGAAATTTTGATGATATTTTATGATTTATATGAAATGTATTTTATTATGTCGTTCCACGCCATCAAGGAGAAAAACTGTATAATTTAAACACAGTTAAATATTCAACTGATTTTAAAGATAATTTATTTTGATCGTTCAGTAATTTCGTAAAATTCCACTTATTATTATTTATTTTGTGTTCGCCCTTAATTTATTCGGTTAATTTAGTCTTTCCTTTTAGTTCTTCCCTTAGTTATTGTGTTTCGAGTCCTATTTATTTTTGTTACTTAATTTATTAGTACCCCTATTGGTTTTGTTATTTCTTAATTTATTTCGTTACCTTTTTATTTTATTCTATTATTTCCTAAGTTATTTGTTATTCTGAGATTTTAATTTTGTTGATTTCTAATTTATTTCGTTATTCTTTCGGTTAATGTAATATTGTTTTAATTAATTTATTATTAATGATGATTATCGTTAATTGATTTTGGGAAATTATTTCACAATGACAGTGTGAAAAGAGATGGAACTTGATGACGTGGACAAAATGTATTGGCAATATTTAAAATGATATTTATGATGTTTATGAAATTTATGATGTTTATGAAATTTATGATGATTATGTAAATTGATATTGTATGCCATATATTTGATGCTCTATATTGTGTAATATTTATTGTTGATTGCTTGATATTTCTCGTATACAATATGTCATGTTTCTCTTGATTTTGAATATTTATTGTTTTCTATTGATTTTTGATAAGGATAATTATGGATGAGGAAATGGTATTTGTTATTATAATGTGTATGGTATCATTAATAATTGTATAACGGTGGTGGAAAATAGAACCTTTTAGAACTGTGCCGTAATCGTGCCGTCTTAAAGGAAAAGGAAAAATTGCAAATACCGGAATTAGAGATCAATTGAATAATTAGCGACGAGAAACAAGCAACGGGAATTTAGCGAGCGTTAGCTGCGAAATTAAGAATATTCGTGTGAAAATCGCTGGGGAAGGCCATAATTATAAATCTTGCTGCCGGTAAACGTTCCGAAACGTTCGTAAATAGTCACCCGATAAATACCGAGGAATTCGGGGAATTTTTTTTCTGCTGCCGGTCGGGACAGCGGCCCATTGTTCGCGCGCGTCGAATTACAAGGCCAGGGTCGGCTAGGTAAACACAGCGTAAACACGCGAAGTTTATGGCCCCGTAGGTACAGTCGGGCGAGTAAATAATAGGGATCCTCGAGTAGAATAAACACGCTCGAATATAATAAATACGGTCGAGAATAATAAACGCGGTCAAAATGTTAAAACCGGATTACGACGAAGGGGACACGAAATCCGAGTACGGCGACGCGTTCGGGGTACCGCAGTTCTTTGAAAATAAATCAATTACCGAAGCGGATATCTGGCCGGAAAGATCACCGCCGAAAGATATAACGCTGCCGGTGCCTACTATGAATAAGCTGCCGGAATTTAACACGATGCCAACACGTTCACACGCCAGACCCGCGACCGGGAATAGAGACGAGCATTACCGAGGGATGCCGACCGCAGAAATAATGCGGAAATGGCGAATCAAATTTTCGGGAGCATCCGGGGAGGACTCCGAGGCCTTCCTGGATCGCTTATCCCAACAAAGGAAATTTTGTAATATTTCGGATGAGAGTTTGCTTCGGTGTATGCCGGTCTGCCTAGACGGAAACGCGGCATACTGGTACGGTACGCGGGAGGGCGAGTGGACGTCGTGGCCGGATTTCGTCGCCGGTTTTAGAAAATTTTTCGGGGACCCGGACTATAGAGAAACGTTAGAACGTAACATCAAAGATCGATTCCAAGGGGAAAACGAACCCCTACGCGACTATATAATATTAATGCGGGCCATGTTTAAAAAATTAAACCCCCCCTGGCCGGAAAGAAAACAAATTAGCACGCTTTACTGGGGCGCGAAGCCTATGGTACGGAACGCCATAGCACTGACAACGATACAGACGTTACAAGACTTGGAAGACGAATTATTAGAAGCGGACAGACAGACAGACAGAACGAATAGACGGAACCCGAAACCAGCGGAAATGGCACACCCCAGCTTTGCCTACGACCCGAATAGATATCCTAAAAAGGTTAAGGGTAGGACCGAAAATTTAGATATCGAATATGCTATGGCTGCCGTAAGTGGGGAAGAAAGCGGTTCCTCGAGCGACCGATCCCCCGCCCGCAATTACGTAACAGGCGTAAAATTTAAAAAGCTGCCGGAGTCAACTAAAGAGAACCCAAAGAATAGTCGAGACCAACAGGATAATGGGCAAACACCGACGGGCGCAAAGCAACGCACGTTCGGTAAAAGACCATTAGAATGTTGGAATTGCCGTAAGACCGGGCACATGTCTCGAGATTGTCGAGCAGAGCCTCGGCTGCATTGCTTCCTTTGTGGAGCACCAGGGGTAACTCTTAAAAGATGCCGGAAATGCAATAAGCAAGCGGGAAACGCGGAGAGAAGTCGCTCGGAGGGGCCGGAGAGACTTCCCCAGAATTGATATCGGCCCGCGTAGCGGTAATAAATCGCGGTAAAACAACACCCTTATTGACAGTCACCGCAAAAATTGGACAGCTGCCGGTTCGCGCCCTAGTAGATACAGGTTCCACAGTTACGTTTATAAGCCGTGAGGTAATCATGCAAACAGCTGCCGGAACAATCGCGCTACAAACCGCGGAAAAACCGTGTTATTTTCTTCTAGCAACAGGGGCCGTCGATCGCGCGACAGAAGAAGCGAAATTTAAACTTCAAATTAAAGATAGGGAACGGAAAATTTTTGCGAAAGTTTTAGATAACTTAGTGACCCCGATACTGCTCGGTACAGATGCAATAGCATCATTCGGTATTGTCGCGGAATTCCATCGTGCGGTATGGTACTTTGCCGATAGACCAGAGAGGAAATTTCCCTTCGTTGACACTCCCCTCGCTGCCGTGTGTTGCGGATTGCAAATTCTCAGCCAAAACCAAAAGAGCCAATTACAAGCATTTTTAGATAGTTCGCTGCCGGATTTTAAAATTAAAACGGGTCTAACAGACTTGATCAGCCACAAGAAAGACGTGAATGGCCATCCGCCAATAAAACAACGGTACTATGCCGTGTCTCCAAAAGTTCAGGAGGCAATTTATAAAGAAGTTGACACCTTATTGGCGGATGGGATCATAGAACCATCGAGCAGTGGCTGGTCAAGCCCAATAGTTATGGTTAAAAAGGCCAACGGGAAATACCGATTTTGTTTGGATTTTAGAAAAGTAAACGAAGTATCCAAAAAAGATGCCTATCCGCTGCCGCTCATGACTCACATCTTAGACAAGCTGCGAGCAGCGAGATACATCTCGACTCTCGACCTTAGCCAGGCGTATTTCCAGATTCCATTAGCCCTTGAAAGCCGCGAAATCACGGCTTTTACGGTGCCAGGGAAAGGTCTTTTTCAATTTCGTCGCATGCCGTACGGTCTCACGGGAGCACCGGCCACATTCCAACGTTTGCTAGATCGGTTGATAGGACCAGAGATGGAACCGCACGCGTTTGCATACCTAGACGATATCATAATCGTAACGAAAACCTTCGAACAACATCTAGAATGGTTACAGCGCGTTTTAAACCGTATAAAAGCTGCCGGATTAACTATCAACCCGGAGAAATGCGAATTTTGCCGTCAGGAAGTAAAGTATTTGGGATTCGTGGTCAGCCACGAGGGGTTGAAAATAGACACGGAAAAGATTAAGCCCATCTTATCGTATCCCGTCCCGAGAAACATCAAACAATTGCGACGATTCCTGGGCATGGCCTCCTGGTATAGGAGGTTTATTCCAGAATTCGCCACACATGCAGAACCTTTAAACAACTTGCTCCGGAAAAATCGGGAATGGGAATGGGGGGACGGACAGCAATCCGCCTTCCAAACCCTACGGGAGGCGATAGCAACCGCGCCAACCCTTTCGTGTCCTGACTTCGGGGTCCCGTTTACTTTGCAAACTGACGCAAGCACAGTAGGACTAGGCGCCGTATTAACTCAGGAGGTAGAGGGAGTCGAGAGGGTGATCGCGTTCGCCAGTCGCTCATTATCGCTGCCGGAGCGGAAGTATTCCGCTACGGAGCTAGAATGTCTAGCCATAGTATGGGCCGTGCAGAAGTTTAGGGCATACTTGGAGGGGTACAAATTTACAGTAATCACGGACCATCATAGTTTAATTTGGCTGAGAAAATTGCAGAACCCATCGGGGAGGCTAGCGAGATGGGCCTTGCAATTATTGGAGTATGACTTTGAAGTCAAATATAGGCAAGGATCTTTGAACAAGGTGCCGGATGCACTCTCGCGAGTCTTTGAGGGGGGGGGGGTGTCGCGGGGGGGGATGTTCCGATAGCTGCCGCGGTGCGCCCAAGGTGGTACGAGGGGAAGTTCGCGGAAGTAGCGGAGAACCCGGACAGATTTAAGGACTGGGCCATTCGAGGCGGGGAGCTTTTTTGCCGTAGGACGGATCCATTAATTGCCGAGACGCTAGGGCAGGACGGGGACGAGTGGAAACTCGTGGTCCCCGAAGAGCGTAGGACCGAGATCCTGCAGGAGGCGCACGACAGCCCTCAAGCAGGGCACTTAGGGGTCGAAAAGACATATCACCGAGTCGCGACCCGCTATTACTGGCCTGGCATGTATCGTACCACAGTGGAATACGTAAGACGCTGTGCGACCTGTCAGCTCACGAAAGTGGAGCAGACACTCCCTTCGGGGCTGATGGGCCGGCGCCGTGTGGACATGCCATGGTCGGTAATAGCTGCCGATATTATGGGTCCGTTCCCTCCGAGCAGGTCCGGTCACGCGTATCTTTTGGTCGTCCAAGATTTGTTTACGAAATGGATTGAATGCGCCCCGCTTCGACGGGCTACCGGTCCGAAAATCGCCGAGGTTCTCGAGAACGTCATATTTTCGCGGTGGGGAACTCCGGACGTGCTACTTACCGACAATGGCACGGAGTTCGCCAACAAATGTCTAAAAGAACTTGCTGCCGGATACGGGTTCCGCTTGAGCACTACCCCCCCGTACCACCCGCAGGCAAACCCGGTGGAGAGGGTCAATCGGATCCTTAAGACCATGATCGTCGCGTATATCGGCAGAGACCACCGTGACTGGGATATTTACTTGCCGCACTTCAGATTCGCGTATAATACCGCAAGACATTCGGTACTACAGGCTTCCCCAGCCTTTTTGAATTTCGGGCGAGAACCGCGACCGGCCCAATGTGCACGGGCGGGCACGGAGCCGCCAGTAGAATTAGAGGTAGGTTCCACCTCTGAGTGGAAAAACAAAATTGCTCAGCTGCCGGCATTGCGGAGCTGGGTGTTAGAAAATCTCGAGGACGCATATAATAAACAATCGCGACATTATAATTTGCGGCGTCGAAACCGGGAGTTCGAGGAGGGGGACAAAGTTTTGCGGCGACAACGCGTACTTTCGTCAGCGGCCCACCACATAGCGGCGAAATTAGCCCCAAAATTTGACGGACCGGTCGTTATTAAAAAGAAAATTTCTCCAGTAGTGTACACTCTGGTAACGGAGGACGGTAAAGATTTAGGCAAAGCGCACATAAGCGACTTGAAAGGCTATTTTCCACCACACGAGCCATGAAACACCACCTAACTCCGACAGTTCCTCCACAGCATACTACATCTTCAATTGCTGCCGGGATAATGGAACCCAACACCGGGAACCCATTGGAGAACTTGAGGGAGGCCCTCAAGTTAGCCGCCGACTCCGACTACTCCCAAGGAGTGTTTGCCGTGTTGGAGGACTACGTGGCGGACAGGAAGGGGCGCCAATGTAGAACCGTGGGCACCCAGACCTGGCAGGCCATCATTCCGATGCCGCGCCGGTCGCCAAAGTGTCCACCGGAGGCCGAGGTAACGGTGGAAGAGGAAGAAGGAAGTTCCGAATACCAATCGGCCAACGATCTGCCCGAATCAGACCAGCTGCCGGAGGCCCAGGGAGGGGGCCTGGATGATACGCTCAAAGACCTAGACGAGCTGCCGGAGGACGCGTCGGAACCGACCCTCGTCCCGGAGGTAGAGGATCCTGAGCCCGCTGCCGGACTAATCGTGGAGGCAATACCGGAGACGCTGGGGGCGACCTCAGTCTCCGGAAGAGAGACTCTCGAGCCGGAGGTCACCCCGGCGGCGGCGGTCGAACCAGAGGCCACCCCCGGCCCCTCAAGCCTTTCAGAGGAGCTGCCGGAACCACGGGACCGAGAACTCGAAACGAAAGTAGAGACTGACGAGGAGCCCGCGACGCCTCCTACCATCCGGGCCACGGAGATGGAGGAGATCGCCAACGACCCGAGGGTGCCGAAAACCGCCGGGGCACAGAAATTCGCGAGGCTCCACTGGGCTGGACTGGTCAAACACTGGGAGCGGCAGAAGGAAGAGGAGTCGGATCCACACCGGCACGCCAGGGTTACATCCGGCCCCACTTTGCTGCGGACCCCACAATCAGTCCTTGGAGCCTCCCCAGCTGCCGGTAGAAGCTCGGGCACGTGGACGGCCCCAAAGCCGCCGAAGGAAGTGTTTGCCACCGCTGCCGGCCGACCAATGAAGCCTGGGATGGGAATCAATCTGCCGAAGGAGGCACTCCCGCCAGCCACCGGACGGGGAATCCTTGAAGAGGGGCCGATCGATCGCCAGAATGGCTGTTGGAGATGTGGTCGCAGGGGACATAAGCATGCCTATTGCCCTGCGCCGGAGACTACCTACTGTTTCCGGTGCGGGAGGCCGGGGTACACGGTGAAGTCCTGCCCGAAATGTGGGCAGGCATGGAAATCGGGAGGCCCGCACCACCCCTGGGGACACGAATCGCGCCCATAAGCCGCTGCCGGATCACCGCCCTCCCGCTGCCGGAGTACGTTTTTTTTCCTTCGTTGAGATAATAGATTGTTATTTTTCTTTGCTGCCGGTCCGAACCCCACCCCCCTAATTATATTCGAAAGCTGCCGATAAGACAGATGTAAATGTGAGTGAGAATGAATGGAAAGGCGAAATGAGTGAATGATTTTAATTTTTATTTGGTATTAATCGCGTTAATAATTTTTTTTTCTTTGTGTTGTTTAGCTGCCGCGGGGGGGGGGGGGAAATAATTCAGAGTGTGGGAATGAGAGTGTGCGTAAATGTGATTAGCGTTAAGGAATCGGGACAATCGTTATATTTTTTTTTGTACCTTCTTATAAGCCCTAATATCAGTAAGCACAATAAATAGCTGCCGGGAATAAACCTCTGTGATTTTTCTACGCGACGCCCCTAATACTCCTCGAACTCCCGCCGTGAAGGAAAATTTTAGAAATTTCAGGAATTGCTGCCGGCCGCGGAAGCGAGTATCTCGCCCGATATTTGTAAAGTATACGTAAGTATTGGCGTTGAAATGTTGGTGAAGGGTATTCGTCAGGTACGTGGTATTTGTTTGCGTAAGCCGTGGGACAGTCCGAGGTCGAGCGCTCGTTGCCGAGCCCGCGAAAAGCCTGGCCGGTGGCTGCCACCGGTATGGCCCGGTCTCTTCCGGGGGGGGGGAGTTGTGACGTGGCAAGTGTTGCCCACGTCCCCCCGAGTTTTGGCGGAAGACCGGGCCACCTTTTTAACGGGCAATAAGCGATCGGCACCCGCGAGCGCTCTCCCTGGGACGGTCACTGAAGACCAGGGGGCAGCGCTGATACGTTTTTGAACGTCGCGCCACTTGGCACGACGCGAATTGCAGGATCGTATCCGGGTCCCGGGGGGGCCCGGAACCCCTTTCCCACTCGACCAACGGCGGAGAAATTCGCCAGGAGACGCTGCCGGGAGGTTCCTGAGAATTCCCGACACCCGTCAACGAGGGAAGTCCTGAGCCCGGGTCAAGGAGCCCGGAGGAGCCGTCGAGGGACAGCGCAACGGGGGACAACATCTTCTCCACCTCGCGGTTACCTCACCCGCCTCAGAAGAAATATGCGCCGCGGGATTGGCCCAGGGCATCTCTCCGCGGGAGAAGCCACCAATCGACGCTGTCAACCGCTGCCGATGGACGAGCGCCCCGGTCCCCGAACCGCCGAGCACGGTCCTGCCGTGCCCCGAACGTTGAGCGGTCCAAGCGTAGGGTAGGGTGGGGAAGATTAGGAAAAGTGGGGGACGCCTCGCTTCCGCGTTCCCGAGCCGGGCCGAAGTAGGCCATTGTGCCGAAAGCTCTAAGAAGTATTAGATCGTTTACTATTGCGTAAGAATTAGTCGAACTTTAAACAAGTGCCCGTTGGAACACTGCTGCCGGACGACTCGAGGGTCCTGCTGCCGGTCACATAGAGCTGCCGTGATTGTCTAGGAGCTGCCGTTGGTAAGCGCCGGTCAGGCTTTCTTATTCGACATGTACTTGATCTATTTCGCGTTGGCTCGGGGACGTTTTGCGAACGACCTCATTTCGCGTTGTTGACGACGCGTTCCGGTTAATTCGTTGCTCGTAGAGCTCGCCATTTGCGTACGAACCGGAACCGTCGGCCGGTCTAAGCAGGGGTCAAATATTGTAACGCGAAATCGCGTCTTGGCGTGTGGCCCGAATTGCTGCCGGTTTTTGCGGGGAAAATTCCCATTATTTTGCCGAGGATCTAGTGGCTGCCCACGGTGGGACGACGCGGCGTGGTCGAGTCCCATATAAATTCGATTCAGCTGCCGGTACAATCAAACGACTTTTGGAATACGCGTTAAACATCGGGGCACGGTCCGATTTCGCTCGACAGTTTTGTAACGGCGACGCCGAACACCGCGTCTAGGGCCGTGTCCGACGCGAAAATCGAGCGAAAGAGCGCGAGCGGTCCAAAATCCGTCGAAGAACATCGGTTATCGCGCGGGCTTTTATTATGACGGCTGCCGGCTTTGTCGCCGACAGTCACATGTAACATCGCAGTTAATAAACTATAGTAAAGCCCCTGAGCTCGTCTTCAGTTACTTTGAGAAACCTTCCCGTCGCGGGGAACGTCCCGTATTCCTCCTCGTCAAGCCCTGGACCCGGGTGAGCTATCCCGGATATCGCGCGGCCGTCGGAAGGTCGGGATTCTGTATCGCGTTCGGGAGAAATACCTTAGCGTTTCGCGTGGCATCTCGGGATGCCTGGCGCCCGTCATCAGGACTCGTTCCGTTAGTTAACATCAACGAAAACCGACTTTTCGACGTGTCGTTTGTCGCGGGTGGACCGCGTAGCGCGCGACCGGTGCGTGGCCCGGCTTTACCGCCTTAAAACCCGTAGTTGCCCAGGTTTTCGCCGTCCGTCGGACCGGGAAAACCCAGGCAACGTGACAGTACATACTTACTTCACCTACCGACAAGCTTAACGCCATAGGCGCATACTACGAATCAATCAACTCCCCCCGACATCTAAACTCTGGAACAAGACTAAAAGAGATAATTGACAAGACGACCACCACACTAACGCAAGAATTCGCAACAGACCGCCTCAACAATCACACGTACACTCAGTTCTCTGACCAAAACAGCGCCAAAAATCCTAATGACACAGACGACGAACCATACCCATTCTGCAATCCGTTCACACTAACCAACATCCTCAAAAAACTCCCAAACAAAACCTCCGCTGGGACAGACCGAATCCCCCCAATCGCCCTCAAACACCTTCCCGAAAGAATAATAGTCCACCTAACAGTACTTTTCAACAACGCGATAAACAATAGCTACTTCCCAAAAATTTGGAAGACGGCCAAAATCCTCCCAATCCTCAAAAAAGACAAGAAACCCACGGATCCATCAAGTTACAGGCCTATCAGCCTTACTCCAAGCCTCAGCAAGGTTTATGAAGCTGTCATTAACGATAAAATAAATCAACACTGTACAAAGCACAGCATCATACCCGACTGCCAATTCGGCTTCAGGCACAAACTCTCCACCACCCATGCTATCCATAAATTCACCTCAGACATTTCCCACCACATCAGCAAAAATAAACTAGTAGGAGCAGCCCTTCTCGACCTCGAGAAAGCCTTTGATTCGGTCTGGCTCAGCGGCCTCCTATACAAACTCCACCGGAAAAAATTCCCCAAATGGCTCCTTTCCACAATCTGGGACATGACGACGGACAGAAAATTCATAACATGGGACGGAAAAACTAACTCAACATTAACATTCAACATAACAGAAGGACTCCAACAAGGCACCGTAAACTCCCCAATACTCTTCAATATTTACACCAGCGACCTCCTCAAGGCATTTGATCTCAACAAACCTAACAGGGCAGCCGTGCTGGCCTTTGCAGACGACCTCGTAACATACACAGTAAGCAACCGAGTTAGCCAAGTTCAATCGGACCTCGAGTCAATAGTAAATAAAATCAACAACTACTACAGCGCCTGGAATCTCAGGCTCAATCCGCTCAAATGTGAAACCATATTATTCCGCAAACCCGTCCGCTTCCTAGCCACCAATATTAAAGCCGGCAATAATAGATTTCAAATAGCAGCAACAGTCCCAGGTACCTCAAGCAAATGCCCAATCCCCCATAAAAAAACCGTCAAATACCTCGGTGTCCACATCGACTACCTGCTCAGAGGCAACGACCATATATCTATCCAACTCCACAAAGCAGCCATAGCCTTTAAAACAAACAGCAAACTCTTCTACAGCAACCACCTCCCCAGAAAAACTAAGACCATCCTATACATGCTTCTAATAAGACCCATCCTCACATATGCAGCCCCGGTATGGTGGAATACTAACCATACCATGATGGAAAGGCTAAGACTTTTCGAAAGAAAATGCCTAAGAGCCTGCAATAAAATCTATAGATCCGAAAAAACAAACTGGCAACACTACATAAGTAACAAAACACTATACAACATAGCCGACATACCCCGAATTGACACATTCATACTAAAACTAATCAGAGACTACCACAGTAAACTACCACACATCGAAAACAGCATCACAAAAGACCTCACAAACCCGGATCTAACTACGACACAGACCCAACTAACGACAGGTTACTTACCCCCCCAAGCATTTACCATCTGCGACTCAATAGGACTCATCCAAGACCAGAACAACACCCCGATCATTTACCACTGGCGCCGCAATAAAGCAGACAAGCGAATCGCATACTCGCACCACGAATTTGCCGACCACCCCGAAAGATTTATATTCGCGACCACCCTTCCTCACCGTGATAGAAACAACTTCGACTGCTTGGACTTCAAAAAATACCCATGGCTCAACATCAACAACCCACACATGTTAGCCCTGAAGAATCGATCAACCGACCCACCCAACACTCGCCGAGCCCGATAGACCCCAAAAAAGAACCTTTAAAGTAACAACCTAGTGATAACTGCGCGGGCTCATGCCCTGTATATAGCCCTAAGTTAAGTTGTACATAGTCTCTCGTTAACCTTTATTATTATTTATCTTTAATTACATACATATATTTAACATTGTTACCTTAGTTTGTAAGTTTAGCTAGTAAGACCAAAGATCCCTTCTAGACTGATACCGGGGTTTTTCCGCTGTTACCTAAGCAGCTTTTTTTTCTCCCCTGTGCAATAAAATTACAGTACTACCCGTTTGTACCTAAGTGCTTAGCAATATGCAATACTAGCCTAAGATAGTTCACTAATATCCTAATTTAAGCATACAGTCTATATATAAGAATTGCGACCGGCAATCAAGTATATACCTAACCCACAGACTGATTGGTTAAGTTTTTTTGTTATGTTTTTGTTCTGGTTCCATAATTATAAGTTAATGTACACTACTAAACCAATAAACATATCTTCAAAAAAAAAAAAAAAAAAAGGAAGCACATCATCAAGTAAACGGTAAGTCCCGAGTTCGAATCCCGTCAACTGCATAAAAATTTCTGAATAGTAATGAGGTCCTTTCGAAGATAAAATGGAATATTCCTTCAAGCAGTGCATAGAAAGATATATATGGATAGTATTTAATTTTTGTTATAACTTTTTCTTCAATTTGAAGATTTTATTAAATGTTATTTGAATATTGAATTTATATTTTTGAAATGTTATATTCACATTTTTTTAATATTTACTTTATATTTTTTAAATATCTAGTGTATAGTCTCAATAGTCTCACAATCTCGGTGAACAGAATAAAGAAGATCGCATGTCAATCGCCACAAGTCTGCTCTCACGGGTAAAAATGGAGCCCTTTTTAAACAGGATTGTAACAGGCGCTGAAAAATGGGTCACCTACGAGAATATAGTCCGCAAAAGACAGTGGCTTGATAAGGATGAACCACCCCTACCAGATCCGAAAGCAAACATCCATGGCAAAAAAATCTTATTGTGTGTATGGTGGGATTGTCGAGGAATAATTTACCACGAGTTGTTGAAGCCAAAAAGGATTACTGCGGATAGATATGTTCAGCAGCTGCAAAGAGTTCAAGAAAAACTCCGTGAAAAGCGTCCTGCACTTGTCAATCGCAAGAATGTCATCCTTCTGCACGACAATGCGCGACCACATACAGCAAAGGTGACTCAAGAAAAAATTCTTGAGCTTGGGTGGTCTGTTTTACCACATCCTCCTTACTCCCCGGATCTTGCCCCAACAGACTACCACCTTTTCTGTTCCCTACAAAATTTTTTTAATGGAAAAACTTTCAATTCTGAAGAGCAAATCACGCAGGCTGTCGAAAACTTCTTCCAGTCCAAACCAGCCACATTTTACAAGGAAGGAATTTATAAACTGCCAGGAAGATGGGAGAAGGTTATAGATAACGGTGATGAATACGTAATAAATTAATTTAATTTTTTTATGATAATAAAATCTCTGATAAAGAAATGGAAGTTACTTATGACTCGACCTAATATATAAAGCCGCAATTTGTCCGCATTCGGACAAATGAGCAATATCCGAATATAAATCTTTTTGCAATCATACTAAACATTTCTACCCAGGTAAAACAAGTATGTAATTTTTAACAATAGTATAATGAATCTATTGATTTTATTGTTAAAACCCTTTCACAGTGTATCCCGTGACAGTCACGGGCAGGGTAAGGCGTTCAAACTGTTTAGTCTACCAAAGATATCTAAGACTATGGCTAGATTCTTTGCTTCCTCCGTTTTCTAATATTATTTTAACTGAAGAAGGAGACGTAGTTTAATTTTGAATTCAGTATGCCATCGGCTTTGAAACCGATCACAGACCCCTTCGCACCAGAGTTTAGTGCTTCATCAGTTCTAAAAATCGTTTTTGTGAATTATATACAAGATTGTATTTTTGTTATCCAACATGGATAGTCGTAATAGTAGTGACTCGTCAATCATAAATGCCAGTGATAGTGATAATCCGGTCTCAACCAATGACAGTTCAACTTCATCAGAGAATGCAAGACAGAACCAACACAATTGACAATAATTAAACCCGTTTTTTTTACATTTTTTATTACATGTGGAAGTATTTCCAAACATGAAAAAAATAGACATTTTTTGGACCAGAATTCGTCATTTTACCACACTGTGAAAGGGTTAAAAATACAATGAACGGCAATAATATAACTTGATCGACAGTGTCTCAGTTTTTCATAGTGAATATCCACACTGTTTTTGGGTAAGTATATCTGTCATTGAATCATCAAAAAACTAAAACTTAATTTTTACAATTTCAACACTTTTTATGCCTGCAGACATCGAAAAGCTTCAGATTTAGTACACTAAACAAATCGACCAAATCTTTTATATTTGTTATATTTTCGTTTATATCTTTATCTTTTATACATGCATAACACGTATGTGAAATAATACGAAATAACAAAGGGCGCAATATAGAGCATGGAAATTATTTCTAAAAAATTGAAGAAATCATTTATACTTATATTTATTTATACTTAAAAATGTATTTTGACACTGTCACGTCCGGTGGTTCGACCGCCAATGATTAATCAATTTAACAAAGAACTATCACAAAAAATCCGATAATGCCACGAGAGAGGTAAGCGTAGAAATAAAACAGTAAAATAAACAGCGTAAAATAAATAAATGTTAACCATCATATAGATACATACATAATCATACACATACATATAATGTAAAGAACTGAAACCTATGTTAACTCGAACTGCGCAATACCGTGACGCAGTAACGAGAAGCCAAAAACAGCAACTCAGCCTTCTGCAAAACGCGCAAATGAAGATCGGTTTACACCCTGAGAACCAACCAGGAGAGACATCATATCATGCCAAACGATGAGAAAAGACGCCGAAAGTAAAAGGTAAAAGTAAAAGGATCATGACGACATGGAGTCGACCAGTCAGGAGAAGATTAAAAAGATGCAAGGTAGAGACTCCTGAGCCAGCATCTTCAGGAAACAAAGAACTGACCATCCTATAAATAAGGGGACCAACTCCTCAACAGGCAGTCAAGACAACCACCAGCGAAAGACCTATACTCGCGAACAAATCATCATCAACCGTAAAATCGACAACAGTGTCAGAAAATCGTTAACCGTCAGTAAATTGTCGTTCTAATTGTTCGCGTCCGCCATTAACCAGGATAAACGTTGAACCGTGAAAGTGTTTGTGGTCCAGAAGTTCAACGAGCCCAACGGAACATTACAATAGTACTACCAACCGAAGATTGTATTTTGGTAATATTACTATATTCGTTATCATTGTAACCCAGATACTTGCACTCTTGTATATTCGCTTCAAAGTAATATCTGTAAACCTGTAACATCTGATTCACCATCCTACTTTAAATAAATTATAAGTCATGAAAAGTCCGTGGGTTTATTTATTCAATAAAACTGTATTGTTTGTAACAATTTATTGTTTCAACACCACGCGATCACCCGCCGAATTAACCTTGGGTGATTAGTTTAAATTGTGGACTAGTGACTATGTACATTGGTAGAAAAAACAAGTATAAATAATAACAGAGAAGGTGCGATGCACGAACAAACAGCGCGATTATTGTCTTTGAATTGATTATTGTCTTTGGTTTTCTTCAAGTACCTCGCGGTCTATACTTGGGACGATCCCGATTGCGCGTCTAAACTTGCTTGCTTTACAAGGATATTTGTCGTCCGATTGACGAAAACCAGAGACACGGTATTTCGGGTTGTAGCGAACCCCTTGGTCGTGCGGAAGAGGATTTACGACCCCCTTGGCCGCTGCGTCCGAATCCGGGACCCTCAAGTACCTCACGGACGGTACACGGAGTGAGGGTCGCACGGATTGAATTATGGCCACTTTTCCAATGCCATCAGCTCGGATCCTCAAGTGCCTCGTATGCAGCAACCCGAGGATTAGCATTCTTCGTGATTGCTCGAAGGACAATGCGAACGAGGCATGCTTCCACTAGGAATCGAACATGCTCCCCCCGTTGAACTATTGCTAGTTCAAAACGAAATAAATCTATCTTGTGGCGAAAGCGAAAGCGAAATAAAAAATAATCTATAATTATATATTGTGAATATGGATGCGAAATTAACTTAGCGCGATGCATTATTCCTAGGTTCTTAAGTATTAACTTAAATTTAGATAACGCGAGAGAACATATATAATATATATAAACAAGGACTAATGCAATGAACGCAATACGATACTAAAAACAAAATGAGACGCGACATAATAAAAACAATAGTAATGCTATAGTATATACAAGCAAAGTGCGCAATTATTTTTCTAGCTCAATGGGAAGAGACGCGAGTTGTTTCACATTGCGTTTGTAAGTTCCGTTGATTGTCTTTATTGTCACGGCCCGAGTTATTCCGTTCCTGCCTGGATGGATCTCCAGTACTCTGCCAAGATTCCATTGCGTTGGTGGCAAATGGTCATCCTTCAGAATTGCCAGGGTCCCCTGCTGGATGGTGTGTTCCCCCTTGGTCCATTTTGAACGTGTGTTCAAGTGGTGAATATACTCCTTGGACCACCTGGTCCAGAAGTCCTGCTTCACCTTCTGAATATGTTGCCAATTTGACAACCGATTGATGCGAGATTCGGTGTAATCGACTTCCGGTATGCTTGTCAGCGCGGAACCGATCAAAAAATGGCCAGGAGTGAGGGCGGAAGGATCATTGGGATCGGACGATAGTGGTGTTAAAGGACGGGAATTGAGGATTGCCTCGATTTCCGTTACAAATGTGGAAAACTGTTCATGAGTGAACAGTTCTTCGCCAACGACTCGTTTTAAATGGTGCTTAAAAGACCTGACCGCGGCTTCCCAGAGTCCGCCGAAATGTGGTGATAATGCCGGTGTAAAGTGCCAGCTAATGGCTTTTTCTATCACAAAGCGTTTGTTCGCTTCGTCTTCAGGCAGAACTCTGAAAAGCTCGGTCAACTCGTTGTTGGCACCAACAAAATTTGTCCAGTTATCCGAATAAATGTTTTTACATAATCCGCGTCGTGCATAGAATCTTTTAAAGGCAGCCATGAATGCCTGTGTGGTCATGTCGCTAACTACCTCGAGATGTATGGCCTTAGAAGAAAAACATATGAAGACGGCCACGTAAATTTTTACACGTGCGCGGTTTCGGTATCGACGTTCCTTTATGTAAAAAGGACCGCAATAGTCCATGCCGGTAAAATGGTCGTTATTCGGTAACCCGAGGTGCTGGTAAATTGCCCATTATGTAATTTGTGGTAGGCGGATTGGCGAGGAAACATTTCATGCATTTTCGTATTATTCTGCGCGTTGTGTTCTTTCCGTCAATCGGCCAATAAGATTGACGGACGGTGTTCAAGGTGGAAGTTGAGCCAGAATGCAGATTGGCAATGTGTGCGTCGCGAATAATGAGTTCGGTGACGTGAGAATTTTTCGGCAAAAGGATTGGATGTTTTTGATCATAAGTTAGATTTGAATTTTGGAGTCGACTTCCAACGCGTAATATTCCCTTTTCATCGACGAAAGGGGTCAAACAAAGTAACTTGCTCTTGGAGCTCAATGCGTGTCCATTTTTGAGATCGTGAAGTTCCTCTCGAAATGCTGACTCTTGCGTGAGTTTTATGATTTTGTTGTTTGCGTGATTTAATTCGGATGCCGTGATTGGCCCATGACAACGTCTATTGGGTGAAAATCGTAGACAATATGCGATGACTCTACGAAGCCGCCTGATGCAGGAACATCGTTCGAAAATTTCGTGTGCGTGATTTACTGTGGAAATAAAGCATGTGATTTTTCGTAATTCGGGAACCGTATCAGGTACTTCGACGCACGACTTCGGCCATACTGACTCGTCTTGTGTGAGCCAATTTGGTCCGAATTGCCAGAATTTGCTGTTTATTAATTCCCGAGCAGTTATTCCTCTAGATAACAAATCTGTAGGGTTGTCGTCTGACCTTAGGTGTCGCTATGCCGCGATTTCGGTTTTGTTTTGTATGTCCGCGACGCGATTCGCGACAAAGGTTTTGAGCGTATTCGGCGACCGTAACAGCCAGTGCAACACGGTTGTCGAATCAGTCCAAAAGACTGGTCTTATATGTGTTTGTTTTAATGATTTGATAATGGTGCGATATAGCGTGGCTAGTAGATTCGCACGACATAATTCTAGCCGTGCGAGACTGATAGTTTTGAGCAGCGCAACGCGTGATTTTGCGCATAGAAGACTGGTTTTGATGCGACCAGATCTGTCCACGGTACGAATGTAGAAGCAGGCCCCGTATGCTTGTTCGCTAGCGTCACAAAAGCCATGTAATTCGATGGTTTTTGTTGACCCTTGAGCGACGTGTCTTTTGAAGGCAATTCCTTCAAGCGATTTTAAATCCCTTTGATAGGAGCACCATTCATGTTGGATGTTCATTGGTAATGATTCATCCCAATCTACCTTGAGTTGCCAGAGTCGCTGCATCAATATTTTTGCAGTAACTATTACTGGCCCAAGGAGACCTAGAGGATCGAATATCTTGGAGATCATTGAGAGCATTGTGCGTTTTGTATGTGTGTTGATATTCGAAATGTTTACTGCGTAATTAATATTATCGTTATGAGGATTCCAAGAAATTCCGAGAGTTTTCACGCTTTCATCTCCGAAAAATTTGGGATGTACTTGATCTTTTGATAGATCTGAGGGAATATGTGGGTCATTAGATACCCATTGACGAATGTTTAAGCCTCCCCGCTTCAGCAGATCAGTGATCTCCTGGCGAAGGGCTTGTGCTTCTTTGAGTGTGTCGGCACCGGTCAAGAGATCATCTACATAGATGTCCCGCTTAATGACTTCGGACGCCGTATTGTGATTTTGTGATTCGTCTTCTGTTAGCTGCTGGAGACATCGAGTGGCTAAATATGGCGCGGAAGTTAAACCAAATGTGATGGTATTTAACTGATATGTTGCGATTTCGTTGTTTGTGTTTCGCCATAAAATTTTTTGGAATTTCCTGTCCTCATTTCGGACAAGAAATTGTCGATACATTTTCTCGATGTCTCCAGTCAGCACAAATCGATGCATGCGAAATCTGATTAATAAATTGAAAATATCGTCCTGAATTGTAGGACCAGTTAATAGTGCATCGTTCAAGGAGTAACTGGTGCTTGATTTAGCTGATCCGTCAAAAACTACTCGGACTTTCGTCGTTAAGCTCGTGAGCTTTACAACCGCGTGATGTGGTAGGTAGAAGCCCTCTGAGTCGTCAGGTGCTTCTACTGGACTTAAATGACCTAGCGCAATGTACTCATTGATCACCTTATGATATTCGGTCCTTAAGTCAGTATTGTGTGCGAGTTTACGTTCGAGCGATAAAAAACGATTTAAGACTCTTGTGCGAGACTCGCCAAGATTCACCTTATTCTCATTAAACGGAAGTGCCACAATGTATCTCCCGGTTTTCCTACGTGTGATATTTTGTTTGAAATGAATCTCGCATTCCTTCTCTTCGGGAGTGAGATGTGTGTGCTGAGGACCCTCTTCGATCTCCCAGAACTTCGATAACTCAAAATTTACATTAGTTATAAAAGATTTGCGCGACTTCTTTGGGGAGTTTATGGGAGCACTCCTCCCGATTACCCAACCAAATTGCGTTTTTTGAAGTATTAAGTCGGAATTTCCGCAAGAAGATGCGTTTATTTGACCTACACTGAGACATGACAGAGTGGTTCCTGTCCCAATCAGCATGTGTATTTTATCGGGTTGATGAAAATTTGGATCGGCAAGTTTTATGTTCGATGGAATTGTGATTTTAGACCTGTCTATTTGTACGTCAGGTAATTGACCTGCGATGCGCGGTATTACAAAAAAATCTAGCTTTCGTGAAAAATTGTTGAGTTTAGATGCGATTTTTAAAGTAACTAGCCGATTTGTAACTGTATTTAATTCGTTGAGCGCTTCGATTGTCACATTCTGCTCCCTCGTTTGGATCTTTAGTTTTTGGACAAGTTCTTCTGTTACGAAGTTTGCATTTGAACAAGTGTCTAACAAAACACGACACTCTACAGGTTGTTTGCTATTATCAAATACGTGAACTATTGCTGATGTCATTAAGCCGTGGGTAGATCCGTCTGATACCATTGAAGTTAAATTTTTGTGGAGGTGGGAAGTGACATCGAAGCGCGTCTCGAGTCAAGATGACGATGTAGAGGGCTCAGCACTGGTGCGAGATTCATTTTTCTCTTGTATGTTCTTTTCTAAATGTAATATGGTATTATGTGGCCGATTGCATTTTTTGCACCTGCGTCCTCTACATTCGTGCGAAGAGTGTCCGGGTCTGAAGCAGTTGAGACACAAATTGGCCTTGCGTACCGCTTCTATGCGTTTTTCTATGTTTAAGTCAAGAAACTTTTTGCATTGATATGTGAGATGAGAACCCGTTTTACAAATTCTACACTTCTGTGACTGTGGGGCAGTGGCGAAAACACGACGAATTGAATAATTTGGGTTGTTTTGCGACGAATTCCCGTTGCACTGGCCTTGTTTTTCGCGAATTCTAATTTGCGGTTTTGGTGAAGTCGGAGGTTTTCTTTTCGAATTGTTCGACGTATCTTCATAATCCTTGCACTGAAGTGACGATATGCGCAAGAATTTGAATATGTCATCAATTTTGGGTACTTCTGTATCGGAAAGGGTTCGCTCCCACGCTTTCCGAATATCCGTACCCATTCGCGAAATTAATATACTAGATAGTAAATCGTTTGCAATATCTTCCCGGGTTCTCCCGAGCGCTTGAAATGAGCGAATGTGCAGTTGCATGTGATTGGCTAAATCTCTTATTGATTCTGAGGAATCGTTGGGGATACTCGGGGTGTCGCGAAGAAGAGCCGCGTGTCGAAGCACTAATGCGCGTTTGTTGTCGTATATTTCTATCAAGTGTTTCCAGGCGGCTTCGTAGTTATCTTCGCTGATTGTGAACGCCCCGATTGCAATTTCGGCTCTACCGGATAACGACAATTTAAGGTAATTTAGTTTTTGAATGTTGCTCAACCCGGTGTGTGTATGGACCATTGTCTCGAATGCGTCCTTGAATGTCACCCAATTTTCGATCTGCCCGTCGAATTTGGGTAAATCGATTTTTGGTAGATTAATAAAAAATTTTTTTTGAAACGTCGTTGCTCGAATCTAGTGATATGTCATGACATATGCGCATGCGCGGGTCTATTGAATGATTCTTTAAGTGCGATGGCTGAAGCGATTACGTCGTCATAAGTATTTGTTATTTCCTCGTGTAATTTTCCTATGGTTTTATAATCACTCGTCAGCATAACGAGCTGATCTTGATGTTCGTTGTATTGCCCGAATAACGTTTTTAGACGTCCAATCCTTTCGCGTAATTTTATTCTTTCGGTTACTGAATCTTTATAAGCTTCGAGGTAATTGGCTAATGACGTAATTTGGCCCTTGAAGTAGATACATTTATAATTCAATGAGCGGATCTGTTCCTCCTGAGCAGTTTTATCTTTGTTGCCTGTCATATCGAAAGCTCGAGGCGGAAAGGGAATTGAAAACGAATAGGATTTCGGTTAACGCGTGAATCTGACAAGCCGACCTTGTCGATGCCTTCTTTCTTGTGTTCGTCCCTGGCTGCCGATCCTGGAGAATCAGCAGGCTGGAACTCAGGTTATCGCGCTTCTCCTGTGTGTTGCTCCTGGGAAGTGTCTCACCACACCAGTCCTGGAACTGCTGAGTGGATGTCCGGGTGGTTGATGCAGCTTCCTCCGGGAGATGCTGTAGATCTTCTGGATTCCGTGTATTTGTATTGATCGAGAGATCTCGTACTCTTTTTCACTGTTATTTCACCAATAGGTCACTAAATCCGGATCGAAGGACCATGAAAAGTCCGTGGGTTTATTTATTCAATAAAACTGTATTGTTTGTAACAATTTATTGTTTCCACACCACGCGATCACCCGCCGAATTAACCTTGGGTGATTAGTTTAAATTGTGGACTAGTGACTATGTACATTGGTAGAAAAAACAAGTATAAATAATAACAGAGAATGTGCGATGCACGAACAAACAGCGCGATTATTGTCTTTGAATTGATTATTGTCTTTGGTTTTCTTGAAGTACCTCGCGGTCTATACTTGGGACGATCCCGATTGCACGTCTAAACTTGCTTGCTTTACAAGGATATTTGTTGATCCGAGGATGCTACGATTCGGCCCGAGGTTACTTTTCTCTTTTGCGGATGGTTTGATTCTTTCGAATACTGAGATGATTCTGAGTTCTGCTCCGAGGCTCGCTTGCTCGTCACCTCGGTGGTGACGCGATTCTTTGGCCATGGGCCCGTAATTTGGGGGTAAATTCGTCCCCATTCGTTGATTGACTTGAGGGAGGAGGATCTTCACTTACAGACCTCACCAGTGGAGGAGGAAGTCTCCACCCTCAAGTCAATAAGGGAAAGTTTTCCCATACTGCGATTTATGGGGGCCCGGAGCAGCGCGAAGAAGGCCTAAGTGGCCCATATTCGTCAATCGGACGAAAACCAGAGACACGGTATTTCGGGATGTATGGTGGAATAGAGCGCAGAATTGAGGATTGGAAAATACAATTTACCCCTAACTTCTCATACTAAAACTATAATGGAAACTCCCGGAAGTAACGTAGCTAATGGACCTGAATTAGACGTACTAAAAATGGGGTGATGCCCACTTGGACGCCGTTCGTTTGGACGCGTCCCGATTGGACGCGTTCCTTTTGGACGCCGGGCCGATTGGACACGTTCCTTTTGGACGCCGTGACGATTGGACGCGTTCCTTTTGGACGCCGAGCCAATTGGACGCGTTCTTTTTGGACGCCGGGCCGATTTGACGCGTTCCTTTTGGACGCCGGGCCGATTGGACGCGTTCCTTTTAGACGCCGTAAATTGGACACATTTACAGAATTTTAAAGTCGCTGTATCTCCTAAACCGTGCGGCCTAGACAAAAAATAACGAAATTTTTGAAAGACTTTCCAGAAAGCATATCACCCCGGCACTACCCCTTAGGCCTATTCAAAAGTCAATTCGCCACCCCTTTGCCCTCCCAAATTCATTTTCGCCTTCTCTAAAAATCGCTGCATCTCCTAAACCGAGCGTCGTAGGAAGAAAATAACAAAATTTTGAGAGGCTTTACCGGGGGCATACCACCCTTACCTAACCCCGTAGTTCTACTCAAAAGTCGATTCACCCCCATCTACCCCCAAGTGATTCCCTAACCCTAACCCTAACCCTAACCCTTTTTTTCGTGAAGAAATGTTTTATAACGCACATAACCCGAAATTAATCACGACTTGGCGAGGCGAAAATGAATTTGGGGAGGGCAAAGGGATGGCGAATCGACTTTTGAATAGGCCTAAGGGGTAGTGCCGCGCCGGGGTGATATGCTTTCTGTAAAGTCTTTCAAAAATTTCGTTATTTTTTGTCTAGGGCGCACGGTTTAGGAGATACAGCGACTTTAAAATTCTGTAAATATGTCCAATTCACGGCGTCCAAAAGGAACGCGTCCAATCGGCCCGGCGTCCAAAAGGAACGCGTCCAATCGGCCCGGCATCCAAAAGGAACGCGTCCAATCGGGACCGTCCAATCGGGACGCGTCCAAACGAACGGCGTCCAAGTGGGACACCCCCCTAAAAATGGCCTTAGAGCAAATAAAAAGGTCTCAAGAAAGTAACAATTTCGGATACAACCTTCGGAGTCAACAAATAGCGGATATGCAAGATGCACTATATTTAATACGTAACCGACCGACACCGACTAGACCCGAACAAATAACTCCATGTACCGACACACGGACTAACAGAACAATTAGACAACCTCATACAAATCAAAGACGCGTTAGAAACAGTACCAGAGTGTTCGATGGTTATAAGCCCTCTGTATTCCAATTTTTAAAAGCACGTGAAGAGCTAAAGCAATGCTCCCACCGAATAAGGAACCGTATTTGGTTAAATTACTAACAAACAAACTCAGAGGACATGCATTTATAGCCATCGAAGACTCAAACATAGACACCCAGGAAGAATTCGGAACAAAATTAAAACTTATGTTCGGATCTCAAAAGACGGTTAATCAGTATAAGGGCGAATTAGGCCTATTTTTAAAAACCCTAAAGAAAACATTTTGAACTACCTAAGTCGCGTAAAAAATCTACGACTCGCTATCATGGACGGAGAACGCAGCACACACGGAGAAATTTCGGAAGAATTACAACGCAATATAGACCTCGATGTCATTGAAGCATTCTTAAGGGGATTACCATCAGAAATTCATGTCAGATTGCAATTGGAAGGCTTTGCCAATCTATAGGAAGGATACGCTGTGACGTTGCAAATGTTGCGACGTCACTGTCCCGTCTACCCTTGGGCATCGGAGGGACTGGGCTGCCTTATCGCGCCAATTACGACTGCTCGGTATGCTTCCCCGAGTAAGCTTAGAACCGATCCGAGATCGGGTAATGACGAATTTTCGCGCGCCGAGCATGGCCGAGTTTCAGGGGAGTTCAACCAGGAACACTCGACGAACTTTGGCCATTGAGGAAGAAAACCCGGTACCAGTGAATTTTATGGATGGGACACTGCACTCAGGCCGGACAACCTGGAGGCGAGCTGCACGACCGAAAGCCCACCGAATAACGGCGATCGACTGAGATCGCCCTGGTCCAGCTGCCGCCTCACCTTAGTCAAGAGATAGGGGCTTCGGCTGAGGATGTGCAGGAGCCCCATCGGGTCAGAGTGAGAGTCTGATCCCTTTGGTGTTTCCTCTCAGCTGTCCGCCCGCAAGGAGCAGCCGGAGAGATTTTTCGCGTGGGTCTGGGCCCCATGGACCCGTCGAGCGTACGTCCCTGTGTTCCCCGGAAATTCACGCGTGGCGCGCCCCATTAGGGAAAAATCGGCACTAAGGCGAGGGGTGGGGATGTCGACATCCACACGACCGCGCGACGACAACCGAAGGATCACTGTCGTGGTTACTTCCGTGTGAGAGGACACGCTTCCGTGCCGATCCGATCGTCCCGTTTTGTCTCCTGCTTTCCGCGCCCGAGCTAATGAGTAATTTGTTTCGCGCCGTATAATCCCGAGACGCGAAGTGTCCGCGTGTGCTCCCTCAGCACTAAGAAGCTGTTCCATATCGTACCGTCGGAGACGGTACCGCGAAAAAAGGCCGCAAGAGCGAAAAGGGAGAGCGGAGTAGCACCATAACGATAAGTCCACGTAGTGATCCTGTCTGTCCGCCCTTTTGGGAAATTCTGTCGCGAGTTGGTTCGGGGGATTTTGTGAGAAGCTTTCGTGGGAGAACGCGACACACAGTGGGCCCAAACGCCAATCTAGCTGATAAAAAGTCGTATTTAAAATCACATACTATTACTTACTTTTTTATTTGTTTCCATTCTTAAATCCCTGTAGATCTTTAAATTATATTCTGTTTTGCTCTGAAGATTTTTTATATAGGGTAATATTTACGCAAAAGTCTATAGTCGCTGCGGCCTTTAAGAGTCCCCCAGAACGGTCAGTGCTTTTGCTACTGGTAAACGTTAATATTAAATGCGAATATTTTGCCTTTCATGGGTTTTGTAGAAGAAAGTACGTACTTTCATTCTGTAATTACAGAATTTGCAAAAGTTAATGAATTTTCCAAATATCCATGTTCAAAGGTAGACAATTTTTTACTTCATGCATTTCAGTTTTTCGAATGTAAGTAACCAAATTTGCGCGTATATGTCAAATTTCGCTGGGAGAGATTTGCCTGGGATTGTTTAATGCAACTTTAAAGTTTGTGAATAGTTTGCGATCACTCATAAAGAGGGTTTAAGATTTTTGTGGTTCATAGTACTGACTGAGAGGAGTAAAAAATGTTTAATCAATGTAGGTCATAAAATTAATACATCTAGTGTAAAACGGAATTTTATGTTTTCTTGTGACAGCACATAAACGAATAGAATAGCGGTATGAGATTTAAAAGACTGATACCTATTATATTACTTACTTAATTGTATCTGATATGAAGAATGTTTTGTGAAAGATTTTTTTTAATATTCTGAAAATTGACAGGATTAGAGTAAAAATTGCACGAGTAAATATGACAAGCATTGACAACTGTGTGCCCACACGGCGATAGACGAACACTCAGTAATCGATGAAAACTCTGAACAGGATTCTGGTTATTATAAATGTTTTTAGAATCCAAGACTTTTTCGGTTTTCTGTGCAAGTCAAGTAACTGGTGACTACCTGTCTATCATAAAATAAGGACCGCGACCGGGCGCGACCGCGGCCGCGGCCGGGAAGTCTCAATCATGGTTGGGAGGAATCGGCCTCGGTCGTAAGGGTTTTCTCGTAATAAACACGAATTTTTGAGAAAACTGGCTTTATTTCCCTGTCCAGAGAACGTCAGTATCTCTTCGTGCGTTTTGCCGTGTCCATCGTTGAGTAAAATTTCATTGTGTGTGCTTTGACAACAGTTTCGACAGTTTCATATCTGTATATATATCATAGAGAGGTAAGTAAACATTTTATAAGAAAATGTTAGACAATACGTGCTATGCACGTGTTCTATTTTATCTTCATGTACCTATGTATCTAAATATGCGTAGTTCGTTGTTGTGTGCTTGTCGCGCGCTTGTTGCATACTTCTTTTGTCGAGATGATTTGCAGTCTTCTTTACGCCTCCATGCCATGTGAAACGCATGTATACTATTATATCTAAATATATTTAATCAAGGTGTGTGATGATAAAGTCTAGTATTTATTATCCCGAATCTTCTGTCACATTTCAAAATACTTAATTTAAAAATTCTTTCCATAGGCTCTTGTTAAGAGTAACTTTGTGACGCGGGCGTCACCAACGGAGCCCCCTCCGGATGCTCAAGAGTGCACCAGGGTTCTTGAGGGGGCTGGACGGGTTGTGAAAGAATAGACAACCCCGATAGTTGAAAAGAAATATAAATGTTTATTCAAAGAAACGGTCAGCCGGTTCTGGACCGGCAGGCGAGCGGTTCCTCGTCGGAGTCCGGGGTGGAAACGTGACAGCGAATAATTCTTAAACTAACTTACCGGCTACTTACAATTACGGTCGCGGAACGCGGCGTAGCGCGTTTTCGGGGCGGTACGGCGCGAGCTCGGTGTGCCGCGAATCCGGAGCGGCGTGGTTCCGGAATGACGCGGGTCTGGAGCGGCGCGAAGCTGGCGTGGCGCGGATCTGGATCGGCGCGGTCTCGGCGGGCCGTGAATCCGGGACGGCTCGGGTCCGGAATGGCGCGAGTCTGCAGCGGGGCGGTTCTGGATCGGCGCGGTTGCGGAGCGGCGCGGATTTGGTGCAGGTCGGTACGGGACCCCGCGGCCCTGCGTATGTGAATCGGACTGGTTTCCGGCAGGAGCCGTCGGGGAGGACGGGAAGCTGGAAGGTCCCAGGCGGCGAGCGGCTGGAGGCGCGCAACGCCGAGGCACCCGGAGACGCTCTCGACGCTCGACTGCTCACTCCTGTCGTCCTCGCGGTACCGGAGTCGGTTCCCCCTCGGTGGTTCCCGAGGTATCCCCTAGCCAGCACCGGCGTGAATGCTAACCCACGGGAGGACCCGTGAGCGTGCGAGCACGCTGCTGCGAGAGGACCGGAGCTCGGAGGAGTTCCTCCGAGAGCAGCTCCAAGCCAACTCTGCTAATTGCTCGATTTCTCGCGGTATTTATGCCCCGAGCGCGGACGCTACCGAGTGCCCTGCCGCCGCGGATCGCTCGGTCGCGCTCGGAGCTCGCGGATTGGCGCGGGCTAAGGCACGTTTCGGGCCAATCATAGCTCGTGCCGGCGTCGTGGTCTTGCGACGGAGCGAAACGACGGTCGCTCCGTCACAACTTAATTTTCATTATATTATTCTAACAGTTATAGCTATATCTAACAGATATAGTAATATTTTTGAAACACAAAAGTTTTACGGTGCGCAACTTCGAATGTATTTGCTGTAATCTTTGTTTTCACTATTTCTTTAACCTACGTTTTATGTTTCCGCGCGAAATTAACTGCAGGAGTCTGCAAATAAATAATATATTGCATTTTTTTAGAAGCCATGTCTCTAACAAGAAGAGAACTCTTTGAGATTTGGCGAGTGCAAGACAACATTGCAGCTAAGAACACCGGAGTTTTGACTTATGTTCTGGAGAAATTACGATTAAGTGAACTAGAAACTCAAATGTACCAGCACGTGAGAAGAATCGTTCAAAACTTAAACAGTGTGTTTGCTCAGAAGTGGAAGGAATGCCGTCGTACATTACACACATTTCTCGAGCGACATAAGAA
The DNA here is from genome assembly GCA_913789895.3 of Seladonia tumulorum. Classification (NCBI taxonomy): domain Eukaryota; kingdom Metazoa; phylum Arthropoda; class Insecta; order Hymenoptera; family Halictidae; genus Seladonia; species Seladonia tumulorum. Next base: position 64,675 of record OU565281.1, read on the forward strand.
ATGGTTGGATATCAACATAGTTTTTACCCTTGCTGCGAAAAAGGGTCGACCAATGCGAAAATTTTCTGAAGTTGGTAATCAATCAAGAAGGCAGAAAACATTACCTTTAGTAGAGCAATATAGTACGGAGGAACTGATATTTGCGGCTGCGACCAGTTTGAGGAAGGACGGTAAAAGGGATGCTGCTGAAATGATACTAACGGTTGCAGCAGATTCTTCAAACACAGCCACTACTATCAAGAAAACACTTCAGGCATCAGCATCATCGGCTCCAATCAAGTATACAGCAGAAGAAGCTTTGGCTTTATATGTAGATGGACGTCTTACGAAACATACGTACGTGCTAATGAGATCTGGAGCCAAAGCACGCAACTGTGACATTTATCCATCGTATAAGGCGATACAAAATGCAAAAAAAACATGCTATCCAAACAAAGACAGCATAACTTTTTCAGGGGTAGAAGCGGAAGTAAAATTGCAATCACTTGTAGATCACACGTCTGCAAGGCTGGCAATGATTCAAGAAGAAGTACTTGAAAAAATAGGTTTACTGCAGGATCTAACTTTAACACTTTATCGACCGGAAGCCTATTAATAGGCTTTCCGATTTCTAACGCTTATCGACCGCTAGCCTATTAATAGGCTTTCCGATTGCCAATGCTTATGGACCGCTAGCCTATTTATCGGCTCTTCGATTGCCAACGCTATTTATTTTATGAATGTTAGTTCCCAAGGTCCTTTATTATATAAAATAAATGCAAAATAAAGTATAAATATCAATAAAATTACACACCTCTGAAACAAAAGGAATAAGCACAACACAATAAATAGCGAAAATTTAGCCAGTACTGGGGGTAAATGCGCGGCGGACTAAGCCGGTACTAGGAGTAAATACACGCGCGACTAAGCCGGTACTTGGTGAGTGGCAGCCTCAAAAACGAGCGGTCGATAAAGTGTTAATATATAAGTGGGGTTGTGATGGCAGTGCAGCTCACTCAAGTTACAAGCAGTCATTCGGATAAGAAAACAGCAAATTACAGAGTGATGCGTATTTATTCGCTGTCTGTCTTGTTCCATTAAGATTGCAGACACAAGACAACCGAATCTTGTGGAATAACCCACGACCGTCGTCAACCAGATTTTGCCGACCAATTAAGTTACTTTTTGAAAAAGAGTCCGCCGAGTTAATTAGAAAAGAAGTATTACACATAGAGGAACAAATTACAGAAATTTCACCAACAGCAGTTTCCATTGGCGGACAAAATATAAATATAAAACACAGTTTTGAATTAACCATGATAGACGGCAAAACTTTCGGAGTTGTTAGTAATTCATCTTCGCAAACTTGCGGTATATGTGGAGCAACACCCAAGATAATGAATAACTTGGACGAAATTGTAAAACGAAAAGTAAACATGGAATCTTATAACTACGGATTATCTCCATTGCATGCGTGGATAAGGTCTTTTGAAACAGTGTTACATGTTTCCTATCGCTTGACAGTCCAGAAATGGCAAATTAGGGATAGCATGGATAAAATTGCTGTCAACGACAGACAACGCGCAATTCAAGAAAATTTTAGGAGTCAAATGGGGTTGCTAGTGGATATACGGAAACCTGGTTTTGGTACCACTAATGATGGAAATTCTGCCAGACGATTTTTTAAAAATCCCTCATTATAGCAGCATCAATCACAGGCATCGACAAGGATCTAATATATCGGTTTTCCGTTATTTTACAAGCATTGTCTTGTGGATACGCGATTAATAGCGATTCCTTCGAGAAATATGGAAAGGATACGCGAAAAAATTCGTTTTGCTGTATCCATGGTACAACATGCCATCTAGCATACATAAAATATTGATCCACGGGGCAGACATAATTCGAAAAGCCATTCTACCCATAGGAATGCTATCGGAGGAAGCCCTAGAATCTAGAAATAAAGATTTAAAAAAATACCGGGAACGAAATACCAGGAAGATGTCGAGAGAGCAAACAATGGAAGATTTGTTCCACATAATATTATTTTCATCGGATCCAATAATATCTACGATTTCAAGAAAAACGACGACTATTTGGAAGAAAGAAACGACGCTAGATCAAGAGGTTATAAAATTATTAGCAGATCCGAAACTTCCACCTACACATGTCCCGTCAACAAGTGATGACGATTCTGACCACAACAATAGTGATGATTCTGACGTGGAAGCAGAAAATATGTAGAAAATAAAACTTTCAAAACTGAAACGATGTATAGAAGTGTAAATAAGTTGTAAATATATGAGGTTTTTATTTTAGTGTCGGTTTCAGTTCATTTTATGACTAAAAACGCTAGTAACTTTAATTTCCGCGGAAATACTCCTCTCTAAAATTACATTAATGACCATAAAAAGTTTAAAAAAATTTTTTGCGGTCCAAATTACCATAAATTTAAAGATTGAAGTCTCCCGGTTACAACGACTCCATACAAGTTGCAATAGGAAGCTGCGTTTGATCACTATGATTTTTTATCAGCTAGATTGGCGTTTGGGCCCATTGTGCGACGGCTCGTCTCGTCGAGGTGTAAGGAGCTCGTCGCGATCTCCAGGTTTCGCGGGCCGAGACGGGAGTTGTCTCGAGCCAATTTGCTCACGCCGTACCGGCGGCGTTTTGAGGTCGTTAGGAGATCGTGAAAACCCTTCGCGAACTCTTTCTCGGGGAGGGAAAATCGCAGTCGTAATTGTTGGCGATCGACTGCTCAATCGTAGCCGTGTAGCTCCGTCATCTCGTGTACCGCGCGACCGTGTTAGCGTCCTGCGGAGTAAACACCGTGACAGTCCATTGTAATCGCCCCGTCCACCTGCGTTCCGTGAAATTTCGCCCCGACGCACAGTGGGGTATTTGCATCAAAAAACCGGAAAAAAGTCATTTTTTAAAACTTAGTGTAAACCATATTATTTTTGTTGTACAAGATAATGGAATACGTATAGAATACCGTACCATAACTGCTTTTTTCATTTATGCACTCACAAAAGAGTGTACTTCGTTAGAAGTTAGAAGATTTTATGGTAACAGCTTATTTCTTTTCTATTCGTTAAAGTATCATTTACTTACTAAAGATTTTCTAGTATTTGAAATAACTTTGTCTGATTTTTCACTTTTCTTATATGTTGAGAAAAGTATGTGCTACACTTTACTACAGTTGTGATTCCTTCTCCGTATATTTTTTAATAGTTATTAATATTTGATGATATTCAATAGATCAATAATTATTTTTCTAATTCTAAGACTTCATTAATCATTTTGTTATGGTTCAGAGTGAGTCCCGGTACTCTTTCTTGTGTCATTTTATTCCGTGAAGGTTTGTGATTAAAATTCAATAAAGGTTTATTCCAGATTCGTCCAGATTCCAATTTTACAGACAATTTAGATAGAAGTGAACTCCGCCTTTTCTCTCTCTGCCTCGCGTCAGTTGTTGCAGCCGCGGACGCGGCCGGGTGCCCTTGAGGTGTAATATGCAACTCTTCTGTTTCCGTTAAATGTTTATAGACTACAAACTGAAGCTAAAAAAATTTGATAATTAAAAAAACTAATTAAAAAAAATTTTTTTCACAAAATTTGCAACGTATACCACAGAGACAGCAGAAATGTACGTTCGATTATATGGGTGGTATCCCATGTCACCCACAACACACAAAATATTAATTCACGGACCAAAAGTTATAGAAAATTTTGCCTATTGGGCAATTATGAGAAGAAGCAGCCGAGGCGAGAAACAAACATTTTCGCCAGTATAAAAAGAGTTATGCCAGAAAGTGTTCCAGGAAGGCATGTAATCTGGATGTCATCAATAGGCTCTTACTCACTTCTGATCCCCTTTTAACAAGTTTAAGACAACCTCGACGAAAAAAAAAACAATGGCGTTCCTGAAAGAAAGTTTGGATTTATTTCTCCCTTTTGAGCCTATCACTTCTACAGATGAAAGCGAGACCGAATATGGGAAAGAAGAAATATCTGGAGAAGAAACTTCGAACGCATTGTCTGAAGAAAATTGATTCTATTAATTGAAAGATGTTATTTATATATTTTCTTATTAAAACGTTATTTCTATATATATATTGTGACGTGGCAAAATTGCCTACGTCCCTTCGAGTTTTGGCGGAAGACCGGGCCACTCTCTCAGCGGGCAGAAAGAGATCGGCACCCGCGAGCGCTCTCCCTGGGAAGGTCTTTAAGGACCAAGGGTGTAGAGCTAAAATGTTTTTAAACACCGCGCCACTTGGCGCGACGCGAATTTCAGGATCATATCCGGATCCCAGGGGGGCCCGGACCCTTTTTCCTACTTGGCCACCAGCGGCAAATCCCGCCGAGAAACGCTGCCAGGATGCTCCTAAGGAAATCCCGTCACCAGACAACGAGGAAGACACCGAGCCCGGGTTAAGGAGCCTGGAGGAGCTGCCGAGGAAAAGCGCATCGGAGAATACCATCGTCTCCACCTCGCAGCTGCCTCGCCCGCCAGAGAAAACATATGCGCCGCGGAATTGGCCCAGGGTCTTCCTCCGCGGGAGAACTAACCAATCGGCGATCTCGATCGCTGCCGATTGCCGAGCGCCCTGGTTCCCGAACCGCCGAGCACGGCCTTGCCGTGCCGAAAACTATGCTAGTTCCGAGCGTTGCGCGGGGTAGGAAAAATTAGGAAAGTGAGGGACGCCTCACTTCCGCGTTCTCGAGCCGTACCGAACTGGGTGACTGTGCCGAAAACTCTCGCGAGTATTAGTCATTGAATTACTGCTTAAGATCTTGAAAAGTACTACAATATCAGTGCCCGTTTGGAAGAGCCGCTGCCGGTCGAATCAGGACGAAGGTGCCGATAGTATCAGGGCGAAGCTGCCGATAGTATCAGGGCGAGGCTGCCGACTGGTAAGCGCCGATCAGGCTTTATTATCTCGCATATTTTGGTAACCTATTTCGCGTTGGCTCGGCGACGTTTTTGCGAACGACCTCAATTCGCGTCGTAAACGACGAATTTCCGCGCTGCCGTAAATCGCTTCGTTTGGTAAATCGCGTAGGACCCGGAATCGTCGGCCGGTTAGTGTACGGGTCGGATATTGTAACGCGAGATCGCGGATTTGCGGGAGACCCGATATGCTGCCGGTTTTTGCGGGGAGAAATCCCATATAATTTTGCGAGGATAGAGACTACCCACGGTGGGACGACGCGGCGTGACCGGATCTCCGTTTCCGACTAAAGTTGCCGGCTACAGTCAATTCAAAATTTCCGTACGCGTTTGACATCGGGATACGGTCGAATTACGCTCGACGACTTTTGTAAGACGACGCCGAACATCGCGTACGCGATCGTGTCCGACGCGAGAAAATTAGAATCGAGCGATAAAAGCGGGCTATCTCCCGGCAGCCGTGTATAACATCAACGCATAATAAACGTTTGTTAGAGCCCTAAATCGCCTTCGAATTCTTGGGAGAAACCTTCCCGCCGCGGGGAACGTCCCGCACTCCCCTCGTTAGAATCCTGGCCCCGGGTGAGCTGTCCAGAATATCGCGCGGCATTCGTGGACTCGGAATTCGTGAACTCTTCGCGTGGCACCTCACGGTGCCTGGCGCCCGTTCGAAGGACCCGTTCCTTAACTAAAGTTCGCGAAAACCGAGTTCACGGCGTGCCGTTTGTCCCGGGTGGACCACGTACCGCGCGGCCGATGCGTAGCCCGGCCTCAAGGCCATCAAGACCCTGAGTTGCCCAGGTTTTCTCCCGTCCGACGGGCCGGAAAACCCAGGCAACGTGACAATATTGTTACGAGTATCGATATGTCACGATAGCGAGACATCGCGCCGAATGGTCTTCGTTGCAGCGTCGTCTTAGTGACGACGATACAACGGAGACATGACAGAGTCGGTTGACGAACGTCATTGAGAGAAGACACAAAGCTAAGTACTCCTCCTCTGTTGAATAAAGATCTATTGGTATTTCATACTGTTTATTTACTAAAGATGCCCCGAACCCGTAACACTGGTGTCAGAAATGGGATGTCTCTGGCGGCGAGTTGTGAGGGAACCGGTGACGTCCGGAGCCGACAGATTTTGAATTCGGAGGCTTGCATGGAGGAGCGGTTTGCCACCCTGGAACGGCAGGTCGAACGTCTGGCAGAGCGCTCGGAAGAGAGAATGGCGGAATACAAGGCCAGATTTGATCGATTTATAGATTCTTTTGAGACTTTTACTTCTCGCTTTTCTGGTCAGCGTGGGGGAATTGAAAATAATGGAAATAATGATGTTCTCGCGTATGACAGTGTAGGAGATTTTGGGACCGGTAATATCTGCGGTATGTCCTCTGTCCCCTATCGCGCTAAACCCGCGAAATTCAATGGGTCGTGTTCGTGGACACAGTACTTCACACAATTCGAGAGTTTGGCTAAGATGAATAATTGGAACGAACGAACCAAAGTAATAGCTTTGTTGGATTCGCTCGAAGGGGAAGCTCTTTCGGTACTGACATGTTTGGAAGAATCTCAACGGACTGATTTCCACGCGTTAGTTACTCTGGTCTAAATACTCGTTATGGCACTGAACACTTGGTCCAGTTAAATCGTTATAAATTTCATAATTATAAACAAGGGGCAGGAGAATCTCTTCAAGCTATGGCAGAACAGATCTGCCTTCTTTCTCGCACTGTCTTCGCAGATTTATCTCCCGATTGTCAGGATAAACAAGCTCGAGAAAAATTTGTCGAAGCAATAAGAGATAATAATTTGAGGAAGGACGTCACCTTGGCTTCGTTTAATGCCACTTCGTTGGGGGCGGTGCTTGATGTAGCGTTGAAAACAGAAGCCCTGTATCATTCCATTTATGATAGAAATCGGTTTGAAACTGTTAGTTCGAGTAATCGTCGGGGTGAACCTTTTATTAAGGCACAGTCTGGTTTTCAGTCTCGGCGCCAGGATTTTCAGAATGGCCACAATAATGGACCTCAGAACTACACTGTGGATCGCAGAAATAACGGGATAGTTTGTTGGAACTGCGGAAAACCCGGACATCTGTCTTATAATTGTTCCAGTGCTAACTTAGTTTCAAATTCTGAAAGCCAACTGTTTCAAAATATGCAGAGCAAAAATTTTAAAAAAGATAGAGTTCCTTTTTCGGGAAACGAAAGGGGGTCTGCGTAAAGGGGATTACGGAGACCCCGGTTACAGCGCATAAAGGAAATCCCCCATTCTTGGTAAATTCTAACGGTATCTGCGTAGAAGGTTTTTTTAATGGAGTTGCACAGAAGTTTTTGATAGATACCGGGTCGGCGGTTTCGCTTGTGAGAGGTACGTCACAGAGTGACACAAAAGTAGTATCCGATATGAACTTGATATCAGTTACGGGGGAATCTGTCCGAGTTTTCGGCGTCAAAGAAGCTGAAATCAGGATCGGAAAGTTTTATACTAAACATGTATTCTATGTTGTCGACATTACGGATGATTGTAATTTAGGCCTGGATTTCTTGACGAAACATAATTGTTCGTTAGATTTCAGGCAGAATTGTTTTTCTTTTGATGGAAGAGAGAACGTTGATTTTGTGGGCTGTAGTTTCAGAAAACTGAAAGAAACGAGTATATCCGTAGTCGATTCTGCGGTTGTAAATGAGCACGTGATTCCTTTATTGAGTACGTTGGGCAACGAATGTAGCGCTGTCAGAGAGGACAAAGAGATGAATGAGAAGGCTGAAGTAGCCATGAATGAGAAGGCTGAAGTAGCCAAGGTTGATGTCGTGGATGTAAGGGACAATTTTGTTAAGTTTTCGCAGCCTGACGGATTAACTTCGGTTGGTAAAGGAGAACAGTCTGATTTACCTGGTTATTTAAAACCAATATTTGAGGATAATTCAGTGAATTTGAATGAAGAAAATAGGCAGAAGTTTAGAGAATTTTTGATTTGCTTTCAACATGTATTCGCCAAAGATAGAACTCAGGTAGGGAGCTGTAAGGTCATTAAACATAGAATTGACACTGGAGATCATTCTCCGATTAAGCAGGCTCCTCGCAGGATTCCTGTTAACCGAAAGGATGAAGTTCGTCAATTGATTGCGGAAATGGAGAGCCAAGGAGTTATTGAAAGGTCTTATAGTGCTTGGACTTCTCCAGTAGTGCTTGTAAAAAAAAAAGATGGGTCGACGAGATTTTGTGTGGATTATCGTTAACTTAATAATGTCACAAAGAAGGATTCTTATCCATTACCTCGTATTGACGACACTTTGGATGCTGTCGCGGGGTCGTCTTGGTTTACAACTTTAGATTTACAAAGCGGTTATTGGCAGATAGAGGTTGAAGAGGGGGACCGTGAGAAAACGGCTTTCTCAGTCGGCGAGGGTTTATGGCAATTTAAGGTCATGCCGTTTGGTTTATGCAATGCTCCGGCTACATTTGAGCGACTGATGGATAGTATTTTAGTAGGGTTGACTTGGAAGAAATGCCTCGTTTATTTGGATGACATCATTATATTTGGCAGAACTTTTGAGGAAGAATTAGAAAATTTGCGGCTAGTATTTACCAGATTACAGAAAGCGAATCTGTTGGTTAATCCGAAAAAGTGTTCATTCTTTAGAGAAGAAGTGAAATATTTGGGGCATGTTATCTCGAAAGACGGTATTAGGACGAATCTAGACAAGACAGCTTCTATCGAAGGTTGGCCTAGGCCAAAGAATAAGTCTGGTGTTAAGAGCTTTTTAGGATTGTGTACTTATTTTTCACGGTTTGTGGAAAACTTTACTACAATTGCGAGGCCACTCTATGATCTGACTGAGAATAAGGATTTTGTTTGGTCACCTGATTGCGAGGAAGCATTCATGAAACTAAAACGTTGTTTAGTTTCGGCCCCAATTCTGGCATTTCCATTCTGTTCGTTTCACAAGAGCCGTTCATTTTAGATTCCGACTCGTCTAATGTAGGTATAGGGGCAGTTTTATCTCAGATCCAGGATGGTTCTGAAAGGGTGATTGCTTATTTTAATAAATCTCTGAGCAAACAGGAAAGGAATTATTGCATCACTAGAAGAGAACTATTAGCAATGATTAAGGGAATGGAACACTTCCATCATTATTTGTATGGGAGAAAATTTAGGGTACGAACGGATCATGCAGCGGATCATTTAAGAATTTAGAGGGTCAAATGGCGAGATGGATCGAGCGTCTTCAACAATACGATTGTGAGATCGAACATCGGAGTGGAAAAATACATTCTAATGCTGATGCATTGTCTAGGAGACCTTGTTCGGAAGAGAATTGCAAGCGTTGTACTGGTTTGGAAAAGAAAGAGGCGAGTCTACGGAACGACAAGATTCCTGTTTTTCGTACAGGATGTGATTTGTTTGATAAACAAGATTGGTTCGGTTCCCAGCAGAACGATCCCAATTTAGAATTGATTTTAAGAAGTAAGAGTAGTGGACAGCGACCTTCTAAAGAAACCTTGTCATCTTTTACGCCAGAAGCTAAATTTTACTTTCTTATTTGGGATTGTATTCACATTAAGGATGGCCTGTTATTCAAAAAGTGGGAATCTGCGGGTGGTCGTAAGATCATTTGGCAGTTAATTGTTCCAGAAAGTAAACGGGAGATGATTCTTCGACAGGCTCATGATTCAGTCTCTGGTGGTCATTTTGGAATTAATAAGACATTGAGTAGGATCAGGAAAAGGTTTTACTGGTTTAATTGTATTAGGGATGTTGAGAAATGGTGTCGCTGTTGCGATGTTTGTGTATCGAGGAAAGGTCCACGTGATCTTGGTAAAGGGTTACTACAGATTTATAATGTGGGTTTTCCTTTCGAACGAGTGGCCATGGATATATTAGGACCTCTTCCTAAGTTTTCTGCCGGGAATCGTTTTATGTTAGTTGTTTCTGATTACTTTACACGTTGGCCAGAAGACGTATGTTTGCCCAACATTCAGTCAAGGACGGTTGCTGAGGCCTTTATTACACATATTGTGAGTCGTCACGGTGTCCCCCGAGAAGTCCATTCTGATCGGGGACGTACTTTCGAATCGAATGTTTTTAAGGAAATTTTAGCATTACTAGGTATCAAAAAGACGAGGACGACTCCACTACATCCTGAGTCGGATGGCTTAGTAGAAAGGTTGAATAGAACAATTCTTCAATATCTTTCAATGTTCGTTTCCGATCATCAAAGAGACTGGGACCAGTTAGTTCCGTTGTTCCTTTTAGCGTATAGATCAGCAGAACACGAGACATTGAAACTGTTTCCTTCCATGATGTTATATGGACGAGAAATTTTATTACCCTTGGATTTGATTAGAGGAAGTTCTTTAGAAGGGGCTTGCGGTCTAGACGAGTTCTCAGCTAATCTTAAAGACAAAATGGATTCTATTCACAAATTTGTCCGCACACAGTTGGAGATCTCTTCACAAAAGATGAAACGACATCATGACTCCAGAATTGTAGAAAGATCTTTCCGAGAAGGGGAATCGGTATGGCTTTATCAACCATATAGGGTTAAAGGCAAATGTCCTAAATTGCAGCCCAGTTGGGAAGGTCCTTATGTTGTTGTTAAAAAATTGAGTGAGGTAGTATATAGAATTCGAAAGAATCCTAAGAGTAGGTACAAAGTGGTGCATGTCGATCGCTTGGCTAAATACCACGAGAGGTGATGTTTCTGTTTACGTTAGATTCTGGGTTGACTGTGTTGCTTAGATCATTTTTTAAAAATTGTATTATTTGCTTTGGATTTTGGGAAAATTGTGGTATGATTGTGGTCGAGAGAAAGAACAGTTAACTAAAAAAGATTACAGGTAGTCAGGATTCCCCGCTTCATTCGTACGCCAAGGTTTAGGGGTACCATGGAGTTAGGTGGAAATTTAGGCGAATGAATGCTGGTACACTTACTCCCCGCATCCTATCTGGGGTCATTGATGCTCCAGAGACGGAACGGCAAACGGGAGGAAGATCAGGGCAGTTTTTGTCTACGGTTCTTGCAAGTCGAGACCGATATTAGCGGACGCCTTGATCGAAGTGTACCGTGAATGTTACAATGCATAAATCGAATGAGAGACTATAATTTCGAATACTGTTCAACTTCGATTTGGGCCACTTTGACGGAGGTAGGGGACAGACGAATTTTGATCGTTAAGGGGAGATAGTGATGATGTGGAGCTAAGTCTAGAGTTGCTATACCGTGTATTTTCTGATACAGCCTACGTTACAGTAGTACTCGTGGCACTCGACCCCGAAATTTTGTTGAAACCGACAACTTCAAACGAAGGGGAAAGGAGGATGCTTATGCTTGATATCAAGATGCTTATGCTTGAGGACAAGAAGAGATTTACTGTTATACTGTTCTTTTGGCTGTTAATGTTCTGTTAATGTTATCCTGCTTTGTGAGCCGCTAATTTCCCCAGGTTTTTAATCCGTGGTTTTCCCTGGGGCAAGAAGGGCTTCCTTCTGACGTCCTTTTTGGGTGAATGCCAAATAAGTCGTGGTGCCGAAGGGGCTACGGTTTTCGTTTCTTTGTGTTTACTCCCGAGGTACCATTGGCCTTGTTGATTAAGAGTTTGTTCGTTATTGTATTTACCTGTTGTTGAGGAGGAGGGGGGCAAGTGTTACGAGTATCGATATGTCACGATAGCGAGACATCGCGCCGAATGGTCTTCGTTTCAGCGTCGTCTTAGTGACCACGATACAACGGAGACATGAGAGAGTCGGTTGACGAACGCCGTTGAGAGAAGACACAAAGCTAAGTACTCTTCCTCTGTTGAAGAAAGATCTATTGGTATTTTATACTGTTTATTCACTGAAGATGCCCCGAACCCGTAACAATATATATATATTGTGACGCGGCAAGTTTTGCCTACGTCCCCCCCCCCCCCAAGCTTTAGCGGAAGACCGGGCCACTTCTTAAACGGGCCGAAAGAGATCGGCACACGCGAGCGCTCTCCCTGGGATGGTCTCTAAAGGCCAAGGGGCAGCGCTAATACGTTTTGAACGTCGCGCCACTTGGCGCGACGCGAATTGCAGGACCGTATCCGGGTCCCGGGGGGACCCGGAACCCTTTTCCTACTCGGCCACCAGCGGGAAATCCCGCAGAAGGACGTTGCCAGGACACTCATCAGGAAATTCCGGCACCTAACAACGAGGGAGACACCGAGCCCGGGTTAACGAACCTGGAGGAGCTGCTGAGGAAAAGCGCGCCGGAGAAGGTCATCGTCTCCACCTCGCAGTTGCCTCACCCGCCAGAGAGGAAATTCGCGCCGCGGGATTGGCCCAGGGTCTTCCTCCGCGGGAGAACGAACCAATCGGCGATCGCGACCGCTGCCGATTGCCGAGCGTCCTGGTCCCCGGACCGTCGAGCACGGCCCTGCCGTGCCCGAAACTATGATACGCCCAAGCGTTGCGCGGAGTGGGAAAAACTAGGAAAGTGGGGGTCGCCCTGCTTCCGCGTTCTCGAGCCATGCCGAACTAGGTCATTGTGCCGAAACTCTCGCGATTAGTCGTCACGCTTTGAGATTGCTTCAAGTTCACGAAGTCGTTTAATAACAGTGTGCGTTTGAGAAGAGCTGCCACCGGTCAAACTCGAGATAAGCTGCCGATTCATTTGGGCGAGGCTGCCGATTGACAAGGGCGAAGCTGCCGGCTGGTAAGTACCGATCAGGCTTTAATTATCGCATTGTTTTGACACCCTATTTCGCGTTGGCTCGGGAACGATTTGCGAACGGCCTCCAACTCGCGTCGTTAACGACGAGTTTCCGTGTTACCGTAAATCGCGTAGGAGCCGGGACCGTCGGCCGGTTATAGCGCGGGTCAGATTTTGTGAAGCGAGCTCGCGTATTTGCGGAAGACCCGAGACACGCTACCGGTTTTTGTGGCGAGAAATCCCAAATATTTTGGCGAATATCATAGAGACTGCCCACGGTGGGACGACGCGGCGTAGCCGGATCTACGTTCTCGACTTAAGTTGCCGGCGCAATCACGAATTTCCCCACGCGTGTAACATCTGGACCCGATCGATCTGTAGAATCGACGCCGAACATCGCGTCCGCGGTCGCGTCCGACGCGTAAGAAGTATAATCCAGCAATAAAAGCGCGAGCGGCCAAAAATCCGCCGAATAACAGTAATTGTCGCGCGGGCTTTTTCCTAACTGCTGCCGGGCTAACTCCCGGCAGCCGTCTGTGACATCAATGGCTAATAAACGTTTGTAAAGCCCTAAATCGTATTCCACATCTTCTGAGAAACCTTCCCGCCGCGGGGAACGTCCCGTATTCCTCTCGTCGAACCCTGGTCCCGGGTGAGTTGACCAGCGTATCGCGCGGCCGTCGGAAAGTCGGAATTACAATTCGATTCGCGTCAACGATCTGTAAACTATTCGCGTGGCATCTCCCGATGCCTGGCGCCCGTTAGAAGGACTCGATCCTAAGTCGAAATTCGCGGAAACCGACTTTGCGACGTGCCGTTTGTCGCGGGTGGACCGCGTACCGCGCGGCCGGTGCGTGGCCCGGCTTTACGGCCATAAAACCCGTAGCGACGTGACAATATATATATATCTATACAGCTTTCTTACCACTAGCCTAAATCTACCGCACGCAAGAGAGAAAGAGAGAGTGATTCGCGACGTCAACCTTACAACTATAGAAAATAAAACAATCGCATACATTATAACTTAAAAGAAACAAAAACGGTCGCATAGAATATAAAATACAAAAAATAAATATATAAAAAATATATAATCCGCAATATAATTACTTAAACAATAGAAATAAAATAGAATTTAATATAAACATAATAAGAAACAACAGATAAAAATAACAATATCAGATGACCTACATCCTGCGGTCTAAGCTCTTATAATTAAAAAGGAAGAACTAAGAAAAGAAAACAAAGCAAATAAAACCAAACAATTACAAATAAACGAAAAAAGAACAACATTCTCGCTTTCTCACTCTCAAACACTCTCATTCCTCCATTCAAACACCTCTCCTCCTTCCTCCCCTACCTCACATAGGACTTCCTTTTCCTTTTTTCCACTTTTCTTTCCATTCACACCTTTCCCTCTCCCATCCTTTTTCTCCACTCTTCCACCCTCCTCATCCATTCCTCCCCTCCCCCATCATCATCCAGCACCTCACCCATCCTCTCCTGCCATCCTCTTTCCTCATCCACCCGCATACACTGCTCCCATACATGCTCCCAGCTCTCATCCCCCCAACCACACACTCTGTATTTCCTTTTTTCTTCCTCCATCCAATATCCCCCCCCCCCCTCATCTCATATCCCAATCTAAACCTTGCTACCCTCTACCACCTACTTTCCCCCACGCTTTCATCAAATATCCCGGCACCCCCTCCCCTTTCACCATTCCATACCATTTATTAAATCTTGAAGCTTTTATCTTCCTTCTTCTTTCCCCTCTCTGCCTCTCTTTCTCCCTTCTTACCAATTCTTCGCTTACTCCCTCTCCCCCTTCTCCATCATCTCCCTCACCTCCTCAATTCCCCAACCCCTCCCCTCGAAATAGTTCCTTCTTTCCTTCTCCCACCCATCCACTTCTCCCCCTCTCCTATCCCTTCCCCCATCTCTTCCCAGCATTTTCTCGCAATCTCCCCCCTGCCCTCCCCCAACTTCTTCTCGTACCCCCAAGCCCTCATCCCCGCCCTGCCCCTCAACAATTCCCTCTGCACTTCCTCCCTCACCATATACCCTGGTGTACATCTGTCCACCCCCAGTACCCATCTTAAGAACCTTTCCTGCACCCCCTCCAACCCCTCTCTCTCCTTCCATCCCCACACCTCCACTCCATAACTCATAACTGGCCAAACCAACCTATCAAATAGCCATAATCTCCTCCCCCAGTCCTTCCCAAATCTCCTCTTTCCTATCCCCCACACCTGCCCCATCACCGCCGCTGCCTTCCTCACTCTATCCGCCACCTGCTCCTCTTGCCCTCCATCCCCCATTACTATGTACCCCACAGGTACCTATATTTCTTAACCTCCTCTATTCTTTTTCCTTTCCACATCCAAGTCACCTTTCTCCACCGTCCTCCCCCACGCCTGCATCTCATCACCTTCGACTTATCTATGTTCAACTGCAGTTTCTTCCTCTCCAGGTACCGTTCTAACCCCCTCATTAACTCTCTCATCCCATCCTCCTCCTCAGCTAGCAAGGCCACATCATCCGCGTACGCCAGGGCATACACCTTCCTTTCTCACACCCTTACCCCTCCCCACCCCCCTTTCCATCTCCTCATCCAGATCAGCTATTAGCAAAGTGAACAGCAGGGGGCTCAACGGTCACCCCTGCCTCACCCCTCTTGCTGTCCAGAATACTTTACCCTCCTCTTCTCCCACTCTTACCTTCCCTTTGGTTCCCTTAACACCTCCTCGCATCTCTCCACTAACCCCTCTCTCAGCCCCCTCTTCCTCAACGCTTCCAACAACACCTCTCTATCTACCGCGACGAAGGCCGCCTTCAAGTCCACAAAGAATACAACCATTATCTTGTCCTTCCTCCTTACCTGCCTATTTATTAGGTAGTTTAGTACATAGATGTTGTCCATACACCCAAGCCCCCTCCTGAAACCTGTCTGTCCCGCCGGCAACATATTTTTCTCCTCCGCCTCCCTCCTCAACCTCTCCGCCAGTATCGCCGCATATATTTTATACGCCGTTTGTGTCAGCGTGACTCCCCTATACTCGTTTACCCTCCTACTCTCCTTTTTCTTGGCTATCGGCACGACCACTCCCACCGCCCAATCGTCCGGCCAACCCTCCCCCCTCCAAACCCTGTTGCATATCCTCCATATCCATTCAATTACCTCTTCCCCTCCATATTTCCAAACCTCATTCGGTATTCCGTCCCCTCCTGCCGCTTTTCCCTCTTTTAATTCCTTTATTACTTTACATACTTCTTCCAATTCAATCTCCCCTTCCCCATCCCCCTCCCTATCCTTTGCCCCTCCTTTCTACACCCTCCACTCTACTCCCCCCAGAAGCTCCCTAAAATACTTATCCCACTCCTCCATCCTTATTCTTTCATCTACTTGCGATCCTTTCTTCCTCTCCCTTCTTAACAGTCTCCAAATCTGTCCCTCCGTCTTATGGCCTGTACCTCCCATTCCCAACTTTCCCTCTCTTTCTTCTTCTTCTCCTCGCACAGTTCCCAGTATGATCTTCTCTTTTTCTAAACCTCCTCCCCCTCCCCACCCCACCTTCTCCATCTCCTCAGCTCCTCCATCACTTTCCTTTTTTCTTCCCTACACTCTTCATCCCACCAGCCCTTCCTCTCCTCCTTTTTCTTTTTCTCCATTTTCCCTAACACCTCTATCACCCTTTCTCTCAACTCCTTACAGTCCTCTTCCACCCCCTTCCTTCCCTACCCTTTCTTTCAAAATTTCTACCTGAACTCTTTGCCTACCTCCTCCGTCCAAATCCCCACCCCTCTCCTCTTCTTCCTCCCACCTCTCCCTCCTCCCTCCCTTGTACCCCCCTTCAGCCAGACCGTCAAGGGCATGTGGTCCGAGTCCACCCTTTCACCAACCTCCATCCTCTATACCCCCTCCCTCATTCCCCAGTACATAATCTATCACAGAGTTCCCCCTCTTCCCTACGAACGTCCATTCCCCCTCCTCATCCCCCTTTATATTCCCATTCATTATACCCCACCCTTTCTCTTCCAAATACCTACATAATCTCCTCCCCTCCGCGTTTACCTTCCAATCTTTAGACACCCTACTCCCCTTCCTATCCTCCTCTTCCTCCTCCACCACTTCCCCCTTCTCCCCCCGTCCTCGCATTGAAGTCTCCCCCTATAATGACTCTAACCTTTTTTTCCCTCTCTTCCATGCATTCCCCCATCGCCTCCAATTTATCCTGCATGTCCCCATTCACATACACCCCTACCACTCTCCACCACCCCTCCTCTGACCTTATTTTCACCGTCATCAATCCCTCCCTTTCTCCTAGCTTCTCCTTCTCTATCTCTAACTCCTTCCTCACTCCTATCACTATTCCGCCTCTCGCCCTCCCCATCCTTTCTTCTCTCCTTGCCCATTGCGTTTCCCACACATACCCCCTCGGCAATCTTTTTATCACCTGCATCCACCCTTTCTCCTCTATCCACGTCTCCATCAAAATTAACACGTCCCACTCTTCCAACCCCTTCCAGAACTCTTCATCCTTGTTCTTCATACCCGCCACATTCCAAAAAACTATTTTTATTCCTCTATCCCTCTCCTTCCCCCTTTCTCCCTCTCCCTTCCATCCCCTTACCTCCCTTGCCCGTTTCCCTGCTCCCCTGCCCACTTTTCCTCCACTTCATCCCACCTTCTCATCTTTCCATTCACCCACATTTTCATATATCCCACCTGCACATACTTTCCCTCCCCCCTCTCCTTTTCCGCTTCCCTCACTATCTTCCATCTAGCCCACCTCTCCTCCCCTGTCAAGTCGTCATCTATCCTCTCCCTCTTCCCCTTCAGCTTACTCGTTCCCACCATCACCTTCCTCTTTTGCTCCCTATCCAACAACCTCACCAGGACCATCCCCATTCCGTCCTTCCCTGCCCCTCCTATCTTTTTTATGTCCCTTACCCCCTCTTTCTTTAATCCCATCTGCTCCCATAAATCTCCTATCTCCTCTCCAATGTCCCTTCCCTCCACCTTTATCCCCCTTACATTAATATTATTCCTTTTTTCCTCCCTCTCCTGCTTATCCTGCTTTATCTCCATTCTCCTTACCCTCCTTCTATTCTCTTCTAACACCTCCAGTAGATGTACTAGCCCACAAATCTTGTCCTTCCCTCCCTCCCCCCATCCTTCCTTCTCCGCCTTCCCTATCCTTTCTACTAGACGTCCCATTCTTTCTCCCAACCTGTCCCTCAACTCCCTGCTCTCCCTTCTCTCCTTCTCCCATTCCTCCCGCTCCTTTCTCCTTTCCTCCCTTTCCTCTCTTCTTACCTCCTCCCATTTCTCCTCTCCTCCCTCTCCCTCTCCATCTCTACCTTCATTTCCCTCACCTCTCTTATCAGCTCCCCTATCATTACTTCCCACCCTTCTTTCCCTCCTACCCCTTTGACTTCTTCCTTACCAATTTCTCCTTCCCTACCTCTCCCTCCACTTCCTCTCCCCCGGTTCCCTCCCCTTTCATCCTTCCCTCCACTCATCATAACCTTCCCTTCTCTCTAATCTCCTTCAAGTTTCCCGCCCTACCTACTTTCTCACCTACTCCTTCTCCCGCCAGAAAGCGCCACCCAGCCTACTTTCACCGCGCCACCTGCCTTTCTCTCCCGCTCTCACTTCTCTTCCTCCTGTTTCCTAACCCTTTCCAACGTTTCTTTCCCTCCCAGATCCCTCTATACCTCCTCTATTCATTCAACCTTTCTCTACACCCTCACTCACCCTCTTCTCTCACCCCTTCACCACTTTCCCACTTATCACACCCTCTCTCACACACTTTTCTGTCACAACTTTCCTTCTCTCACC
Organism: Seladonia tumulorum; assembly: GCA_913789895.3. Taxonomy (NCBI): domain Eukaryota; kingdom Metazoa; phylum Arthropoda; class Insecta; order Hymenoptera; family Halictidae; genus Seladonia; species Seladonia tumulorum. The sequence goes on from OU565281.1 coordinate 83,132, forward strand.
TTACACACATCCACCTGTCACACACCCGGAAAAGGAAGTCCTATATATATATATATTGTAACGGCGTCCCTTTTTCCACGCTTGTCGAGGCGGGAAGCGGGGACGACTCCCCGGGAATTTACGGGCGTAGACGCCGGGCCGCGCACGGCCGTCACAATACGCGGTCCTCCCGGTACAAAGGCTATCTCGAGGGTCAACCTCAATTCTCACGAAATCAGATGTCGTATGTTCGGGCGCCAGGCACCGGACGGGTGCCGCACAAAATACGTGGTGGGCACCCTCGAGAAGCCGAGATAGAAAGCGGCACGAATCGGGTCCAAGGGTCGGACACAGAGGGATCGAGGACAGCCCTCACGGCAGCGCGGATCGCGTAGGGCAAAAGAACGTGGTAGAGAATTGGGCTCGATATGGTTTTTATTACAAGACGACGATTACAGGCGCGCGGCCACGTGGCCGCTCCCGAGAGCCTGCGCTCTTCATACAATTGTGCGGCAGGTGTTGTGCTCGCGGCGCGTGTCGGTCGATATTATTAAATGTCCGCGCGCGTACAGTTTCTCGGTACGCCAAGGGCCCCGATGGGCGATATTCCGCGGAGCGCAGGTGGACGGCGCGATACGATGACTGTCGTGGATCTACGTCGCGATACGGCTTTCGTCTCGGCCCACAAAGGTTGGAGAACGCGACGGCGGCTTACGCCTCGACGAGGAGAACCGTCCCGTTCTCACACTAAATTTTCCCACTAAATTTTCCCCGATAACGTCTCCGAACCAACTTGCACGAATTTCACTCCAGAAGGGAGCGATAGAATGGAACCACTGCGTGGACTTACCGTGTTCTCGATACGCGTCTCGCTAGGCCGTTGGCGAATCTGCCCTGTGTTTTCCGCAACCGGCGGCTCGACAATCCTCGGTTCTTTCCTGGGGCACTTTTCCGCACGAGTCTCGATGTACAATATTCGCGTATTCGCGATAACGACCCGGAGGGTACTCGATGTACAATATTCGCGTATTCGCGATAACGACCCGGAGGGTACTCGATATTCGATAATCCCGTACTTGCGATAACTACTCGGGGGATATTTTTCGGTTTCGGCTGGGAACGGCAGTGATAGCAAGCGGGCGCGGAACTTTGACGATAGTCTTCGCGTGGTCGCAGTCAGTGGTCCTTCGATTCTAGTCGCGCGATCGCAAGGACTTCCGTATCCCCACTCTCGCGCGCTAGTATCGATTTTCTCCTAATGGGGCGCGCTAGTTGCCAGTTTCCGGGAAAGCAGGGGCGCGATCTCGACGGGTCCCCGGGCCCCGGACCCCCACGGTAATCTCTCCGAAATCGCGGAATCACCAAGAGGTCAGTCTCGCTCTGACCTGATGAGGCGGCGGCACCCCCTTAGTTGAAGCCCATATTCCAACTCTAAGGTGAGGCGGCAGCAGATCTAAGGCGATTCTCTTTGATCGCCGTTGGTCGTCAGGGCTTCTGTCTCGCCGCTCGCCTCCAGGTTGTCCGGCCTGAGTACGTTGCCTCATCCTTCCGCCACATGTACCGGTACCGGGTTTTCTTTTATTATCGTTGTGTTGGCCGAATTTCGTCGAGTGTTCCTCCTGTCATTTACCCTGGAACTTGCCCCGCTCGGCACGCGAAAAATTCGTTAGCAATCGATATCGGATCGATACTACGCTTCCTCGGGGAACACCCACGCCTTCTTACGGTCGAAGTCGGCGCCAAAAGGGCAGCCCGGTCCCTCCGATACTCAGGGGTAGGCGGACCAGTGACGTCGCAAAATTTGCAACGTCACAATATATATATGTCGGGGCATGATGGCAGCGTAAACATCCGTAAACTTTCGGCTTCACGCGTCTGTATAGGATTAAGTACTTCTAAAATAACAATTTAGCCATCGGGTCTATGCGTTGACCTTAGGATAGTTTGTAGTCTAAAGCTTGTACGCACCCTCGTAATTGCCCTGCGAAGGGGCAATAAAACAGTTCCCGTTTACCGAGAGGCCATCTTTTGCGCACAGACGATTGCCCACGACGGCATTGCACACGGTTCTTTTGGACACGGTAATATTGGACACACAGTTCTTTTGGACACAGTAACATTGGACACAGTGGGTTTTCGCTCACGCAAGGATTGCCCACATGGTTAATACGCACACGCTGAGTTACGCACATGTAAAATTGGACTCATGATAGATTGCGCACAGATTGAATTCAAACTGTTGTTTATCATCGTGTGTTGTGCTGTGTGATTAGTCTATGATTATATATCTTCTATGCAGAATACGAAGAATCGGACACATCTCAATTGCGCACAAATAGAATTGGACACATTCTCAGAATTTTAAAATTGCTGTATCTCCTAAACCGTGCGTATTAGACAAAAAATAACGAAATTTTTGAAAGACTTTACAGAAAGCATATCACCCCGGCACTACCCCTTAGGCCTATTCAAAAGTCGATTCGCCACCCCTTTCCCCTACCCAAAATCATTTTCGCCTCCCCTAAAAATCGCTGTATCTCCTAAACCGTGCGTCCTAGACAAAAAATAACGAAATTTTTTAAAGACTTTACAGAAAGCATATCACCCCGGCACTACCCCTTAGGCCTATTCAAAAGTCGATTCGCCACCCCTTTCCCCTACCCAAATTCATTTTCGCCTGCTCTAAAAATCGCTGTATCTCCTAAACCGCGCGTATTAGACAAAAAATAACGAAATTTTTGAAAGACTTTACAGAAAGCATATCACCCCGGCACTACCCCTTAGGCCTATTCAAAAGTCGATTCGCCACCCCTTTCCCCTCCCCAAAATCATTTTCGCCTCCCCTAAAAATCGCTGTATCTCCTAAACCGTGCGTCCTAGACAAAAAATAACGAAATTTTTGAAAGACTTTATAGAAAGCATATCACCCCCGCACTACCCCTTAGGCCTATTAAAAAGTCGATTCACCCCTTCTACCCCCAAGTGATTCCCTAATCCTAACCCTAACCCTAACCCTAACCCTAACCCTTTTTTCCGTGAGGAAATGTTTTATAACGCACATAACCCGAAATTAATAACGATTTGGCCGCATTTCTTTCACTGTCCAAAATTACTGTGCGCAATTCTATTTGTTCTCGATTTGCCATACTGTGCGCAATCTATCATGAGTCCAATTTTACATGTGCGTAACTCAGCGTGTGCGTCTTAACCATGTGGGCAATCCTTGCGTGAGCGAAAACCCGCTGTGTCCAATGTTACTGTGTCCAAAAGAACCGTGTGTCCAATAATACCGTGTCCAAAAGAACCGTGTGCAATGCCGTCGTGCGCAATCGTCTGTGCGCAAAAGAGCCATCCCCCGTTTACCTGCCTTTGCGCGCGGCGTAAAGAGAAATACGAAATAGGGTCCCTTAAAACGATGGGCTGGGACCCTGTTGAACGTAACCACGGGCCGCAGAATAGTTTCGGCGACGGTGGAGAGAACACCAGTGAAGAGCTAAGCGTCTTTTCGAGAGAACTTTTCAGAAAGAAAGAGATAGAGACTTGCGAATATTCTGTCGGGCCCGTGAGCTCGTTGACGTGTCTCGCATTGCGCTACGACGGCATCGCGTTCGAGTGGTATCGGTCGTGTAGTCGTTTAACGGGTGAATCGATGGAGAACGACGCCGGTCAAACTCCGACGGGTCCAATAATGGACGATTCCGCCCAGCCTCCGACATCAGAAGTGGGATACTCGCGAGAAAACTCAGCTCCGCGAGTCTCCTCGCCCGAGAACGATGGAACACATTGGAAGCTAATGTTCGAGATGCTACTAGGACGGATGCAAGGTCCAACAGTGGCTCAACCAACACACGCCACAACCCGGATATTTCTGCCAGAGTTCGACCCGGATAAGGAAGACCACAGTGCGAGAGCTTGGTGTAGAACGGTGGATGTGTGCCTCGCAGAGCGGCCGATACAAGGCAGTGAGCTAGTAATGGCTCTAAGCAGAGCCTTGAAAGGTGCCGCGTCCGCGTGGATGGCACAAGTGAATTACGCGGACATGAACTGGAGTGAGTTGAGGAAAATGTTCCTGGCCCAATACGACACGTTCGAAACTCCTGTGGGTGCAATGATGAGAATCAACGGGGGAAAACCAAGAGAAGGCGAGTCTATGCCTTCATACTCGAACCGCGTGCTGGCCGCATTCACAAACTTATACGCATCGATGTCAACGGAGCAAATCGCCATCGCATCAACGCTGGCACATTGCGTGCAGATAGATCCTCGGCTGCAACGCGTCGCATTTACGACGAACATCGATACGCGGGCTTCATTACAAAAGGAGCTGATGGCCTTCGGGTTCCGTAAACGGCCAGCTACCACTGACGGAAGAGACTTAAAGCCGACGGACAGCAAGAAGTCGAGGAGTGTTGTGACGTGTTTTACGTGTGGCAAGGAGGGACATAAAGCTTCGGATTGTCATCGACGCCAAGGAGCTACCAGGTTGCCGGGACCCAAGCCTGGCACAAGCGGAAACAACCGGGGACCACCGAAAAAGCCGGTTACCTGTTTCAAGTGCGGAGAGGACGGCCATATTGCTCCGCAGTGCAAGAAGGAGGATGGAAGACCACATCCGAGGATATCCACGGAACGGCAGATCAACCTGTGCAGTATTGCTCCGGTAACAGCGGAACTTGTGGAATCGGGTGAGGTCTATGATTTTTGTTTTGACACGGGCGCGGAATGCTCTCTGATAAAAGAGTCGGTAGGAAATAAATTTTCCGGTAAGCGAATTAGGAATCTGACAAGATTAATTGGCCTTGGCAACGCTATCGTAATAAGTAGCATACAGATACTGTCCCGAGTGATGATACACAATCACAACGTTGAAATTCTCTTTCATGTCGTGCCGGACGAGCATTTGAGTAGTCGTATCCTGATTGGACGTGATTTGATATCGCAAGGGTTTTCTGTCGAAATTTCGGCGAATAGCTTCAGTTTGAGACGGGATAGACTAATAAAGATCTATGAAGTTGGCAAAAAGATCGATAACTTTAATAGCATTGATACAGAAATAGTTGGCCCCGATAGAAAAGCACTAATAGATTTGTTAGAAGGATTTTCTGAATCATTTGTCATCGGTACACCCACGGGTAGGATAAGCTCGGGAGAGCTACAAATAAAATTAATAGACCCTAATCGTACTGTCCAACGACGACCATATCGGTTTAGCCCAGATGAGAGGCAAACCGTAAGAGACAAAATCAACGAACTTTTGTCTGCCGGGATAATTAAACCTAGCTGTTCTCCGTTTGCCAGTCCCATAATCCTAGTTAACAAAAAGGATGGTTCTGACCGTTTATGCGTTGATTACCGAGAGTTGAATAGTAATACCATCCCTGATAGGTACCCCTTACCGCTCATAAACGACCAAATCCAACGGCTAAGCGGCGCACAATATTTTACGACATTAGACATGGCGTCGGGTTTCCATCAAATCCTTATTTATTTATTTATTTATTTAATGTTGCTTTAACATCAACGGTCATTAGCAACACGGTACATTTTCTTACAATATTTTGTACATCTTTGTATCTTTGATATATTGAGCAAGACTGACAATGTGCTCCTGAGAGCTTAACAGAATGGGTAATGATCCTGGCAGCTGAGTATTTTTCCTTTCATTTTCATATTTTTTGCATTCCAATATAAGGTGTTTAATATTAACTGGTACTTTACATATATCGCATATCGTGTTTTCTTTTTTATTTAATAGAAAGGAATGGGTTATTTCTGAATGCCCGATTCTAATTCTAGAAATTGACGTTTGAATTTGACGATCTATTGGACTTGGAAACTTTTGTCACTCAAAATCTGCTCCTTCGTTATGGTATTTTTCTGCGTAATTCCTTTTAATTTTATCATTTACATGTTTCCTGAAAATTTCATTTATATGGTTTTTTAGGTCGTTTAATCTGGTATAATGGGTAATTTGTTTCATTTTTGTATTTGAGGCTGCCAATTTGGCTGCTCTATCTGCGTTTTCATTACCCGGTATACCTATATGTGATGGAATCCAGCAAAAGGTAATGGATTTGCCAGTTTCAACAGCCGAGTTATAGCTTTCTTGTATTTCCTGAATACACTCATCGGTTGTTTCCAAATCTTCGATGGCCATAATTGCACTCTTTGAGTCTGTGAAAATTGTGTATCTATATACGGTGGACTTTTTGATTAAATCTAGTGCTTTGGATAACGCTAGAATCTCACTACCAAAAACTGAGCAAATATTATTTAGTCGGTAAAGATTTGTAGCAGTCGGGGAAACCACGGAGCAGCCTGTACCATTTTTTGTTTTCGAGCCATCCGTATATATGTTTATTTCTAATGGGTCACTATTTAAGATATCTGTATGTAGTGATTGGAACACAGTAGGGTCTGTTGAATCTTTGGGGTATTGTTCCAAGCTCGTATTAGTTTTAATTTTCATTCTGGTCCAAGGGGGGAAAAAGTGAAGCTTTTTTTGGTATATTTTGGGGAAAGAGAAATTTAGTTTTTTTAGAATTTGATTTAGTGTGTAGTAGATAGGTTTAGGAGCTTGGGGGTGAGAGTCAAAGTCTTTTGTATTTTGATTACAGAAAATTTTTGAAAAGACTGGATTGGTAATAGTTGCCGCTCATGAGGCTGCAAAATTAAGTAGTAGTAATTGTCTCCTATCTGTAAGGGGCATTTCACAGGCTTCAAGTAGGATTTTAATGGTTGGGCTTGTATGATATGCTCCCATAGAATACTTCAGTGCAGTGTTATTGATCGGTTCTAGTATTTTAAGTGTGGTTCTACTTGCAGAACCGTAAATTATTGCTCCATAGTCTAGTTTGGTACGAATTATAGCTTTATAAGTGTTCAAGAGGACTTTGTAATCAGCTCCCCATTTAGCTGCTGCAATTGCTTTAAGAATTGCCAATCGTTTAGTGCCTTCATCTTTTAGGTGTTTAATATACGGTTTCCAAGACAGTTTTTCATCAAAAAGATGTCCTAACAGTTTTATGGTACTTTCTGTTTTAATACTAATGTTCTTTAGATACAGTTTGGGGACAGTGGGTGACTTAGTTTTTCGTTGAAAATTTATAACTGTTGTTTTGGATTCCGAAATTTTAAACCCTGTATTTCTGGACCATTCGTTTAAATTGTTTAGACTTTGTTGTAACGAAGCTTGGGTGGATTTAAAATTTTTTCCAGCACAGAAGAAGATTACATCATCGGCAAAGATAAGGCTTTTAACTGGGGAGACTGCGACCGATTCTATACTATTTATTGCTACTAAAAAAAGAGTAACACTGAGCACAGCTCCTTGTGGTACTCCATTTATTAGTTCATATTCAGATGAAATTTCTCCATTGTTTCTTACCATTAGGGTTCTGTTCTCCATAAAGTTATATATAAACGCTAGCATTTTACCTCTTATGTTCTTTTTGAAGAGTGTCTCAACGACATACTCCCTCCACACCATATCATACGCCTTTTCAATATCAATTGATACAGCCATTAGGTGGAATTTATTTATAAATGCATTGCAAATCTCAGTATGAAAGTTAGTTAGATGGTCCATGGTGGATCTAAATTGTCTAAAACCCGATTGTGTATCTATAATTTGTCTATTTTTTCAAGAATCCATCTTAACCTTTTATTAATAATTCTTTCTAATAACTTGCAAAGTGTGCAAGTCAATGATATGGGTCTGTAGCTGCTTGCCAGATTTTTGTCTTTACCGGGTTTGAGTATTGGGCATACTAAAGCTGTCCTCCATTTATCCGGGAAAGTCATAGTATTCCAAATATAATTGTAAAGACTAGTTAAGTAATTAAGGGTTTCCTCAGGTAAATGTATTAGGAAAGCATTTGGGATATTGTCAGGCCCCGGTGAACTATTTTTGCAATTTTTTAGTACAGCTTTAAGTTCATGTATGGAGATTTTTTCATTAAAAGCTTCATTACTGTCATAAAAAATTTGGTGTTTAGACAATGCCTTATATGAAGATTTCCTTTTTTGGAATATAATGTCATAATTTGAGTTACTAGAGTTTTTGGCAAAAGTACTAGCTAAAATATTTGTTATATCTGTTGGATTGGTAATAATATTATTTTGTTCGTCAATTAAACTGTTTATGTTAGTAAGGCGTGTTACTCCTCTTATTTTCCTTATTTTGTCCCAAATTTCTTTTGTTGGTGTATGTGCTGTAATAGTATTTACATACTTTTTCCATGACTCCTTTTTATTGCATTTTATGATTCTTCGTGATGTAGCTCTTAGTTTTTTATACTCAATCAAATTAGCAATGGTCGGGTATTTGCGGTAAACATAAAAGGCATGTTTATAGTTTTTGATTGCAACTGCACATTCGTTATTCCACCATGGGACAGCAAGTCTTTTCTTTGAGTTAGGGGTGATTTTAGACTTTGGTATTGCAGAGGAAGCTGAGTCAAGAATCAAATTTGTGAGTTCATCTACTAGTTCATTTACTTTATCATTTGGTTCTATAGAGGGATCTCTTAAATTTTTAGTGTTTTTAGACATGACAGCCTGGTATGTTGGCCAATCTGCTTTATCGATTTTCCATTTTATGGTATTTTCCCTATTAATGTTATTTATTGTATTCTGTTTGGGATTCCGTTTAGTTATAAGTATTGGGAAATGATCACTATCATATAGTTCAGAGAGGGCCTCCCATTCACATAGATGGGCTAAGGAAGCAGAACATAGAGAGATATCAATTGCACTTAAGAGTCCGTTTGACGTGTTAAAATGTGTAGGTGAGTTTGTATTTAGTAGTATAAGATCAGATTTATCAATCAAATTGCTCAGAGACTCACCTCTCACATCGTTTTTGTATGATCCCCAAAGAGTGCTATGGGCATTGAAGTCACCGACTAGTAACAATGGTTTGGGTAATTGAGTAAGCAGGCTTGTGATTTCTTCTATTCTAAAATTGAGGCTGTTTGGTAAATAAAGATTACAGATTGTTAGTTTGCTAGGCATTAGAATTTGAATGGCAACGGCTTCCAAGTCTGTTTGTAGTGGTATTTTTTCAAAAGGATAATTGTTTTTAACATATATTGCAACACCTCCACTCGCTCTAGATAAATTACTACGATTTTTATAATGGGTTGCAAAATTTTTAATTGGTTTGTAGTAGGTGTCCTTGAAGTTAGTTTCTTGCAAACAGATTATGCAAGGGTTAATTTCGCTTATAAGAAGCACTAAATTTTCAAATTTCTTAATCACACTGTTTATGTTCCACTGAACTATTATAGTATCCATTTTATATACACTAAGAGTCTGAAAGAGTTATAATTTGTTGTTTATTGTGTATAGTCACTGTCTGATTCTGAAGTTGAGGCCCACCACGGTGACGTGTCCAGGTGTTTAGTTTCTTCTTCATTTGAGCTTGGACAGGATATTTTCTTTAGGTCTTCTGTTAGTTTTTTGGTGAAACGATGAATTCGGTTTTTTATACTTCTTTCTTTTAACATTGGATATGTTGTAACTAGCATGCTTATAATGCCGTTGATATCGTTTGTGTAAGCTTTAGCAACTTCGATAGGTTTTTCAATTCCAAAGGTGTTTTCAAGAAAACTTTTGAATTGTTCGAAGTTGAGTGGGAAAATGTGTTTTTTATTTTCAAGCATCATTTTGGCTGGTTCGATTAATTCTTCTATGTTTTGAATTTTTGTGTTTTGTTGGCTAGTTTGTTTTGTCCTCTTCTTTGGTGATTGGAATTCCTTATTGTTGTTTAGATGTTTAGGATTTATAGATGGTACTTCCTCGCTAGTTTCAGTGTTGTTTTCTGCGTTACTTCCAGAAGAAGTTGAAAGTGGTCTTTTGGCAGCCGTGTTTGTTTGCATTGGTTTCAGTAGAGTTTCTAGGTTAGGTTCATTTTTTGCTGTAGTCTTATTTATTTCATTGGAGTTTTGGTCACTGCTTGTTATCATATTTTGGTCAACTAGTTTAACTGTGCTTGGGATTGTTATTTCAGTTTCACAGGTATTGGTACATTGCTTAGCTACATGTCCTTTTTCTTTGCATAAGAAGCAAGATACTTGTTCCGTAGACGTAAATATTCTATATTGTATTCCATCATGAGTTACAGGGAACGAGCTCGGAATTTTATTTATGTCCTGGGGATTGACATAAATTTGACGGCGGAAACTAAAAACATGGCTAAACTCTGGTTCATAGATGCCTGCCCTAAGGAACGTGATTTTGGATGCTATTCTGATGTTATTTCTAATAAAAATATCTTCTAGTATTTCATGTGGAATAGTAGGTGATACGTTGGAAAGTATTATTCTCTCCGTAGGCGTTACCAGTGGTCGTATTTGTACATTGTGGTTATTTATTTGGATTGACTTGAATTTGGCGATAAGGTTATGTACTGTGTCTTTGCTTTCTAAGTATATACACACTCTGTTGTTCGAGATACGGGAAATGAAACGAATCGCCTTTGGTCCAGTTATTTTACTTATTTCTTTTGCATAGTCCTTTATTGTGATTCCTTCAATTGCATCCAGTATAATTCCTTGTTCTTTTGTAGGGAATGAAAATGTATTTTTCATGGTTGCATTTGCGTATGTGTTTTGATTTCCTGTTGGCATGGTGTTTTCTGTTTTATAGGTTAGGTTGTCACTTTTGGCTAGGAGACCATTGTACTCAGAAGTCTCTTGTTTTTTATTATCCTCGTTGTTCATACCATATTATAGACACTATACACCACTATTAATGGGCAGTAACCAGCTAGTTTTCACTTGTAATTTAAAGACTTTGGACACCACTGGAAACACGTCAGCCCACGTTGGCGCTCACTTGAGAACTGATCAAATCCTTGTGCATAAAGACTCGATAGAAAAGACTGCATTTGTTACCCCAGATGGTCAATACGAGTATTTGTCCATGCCGTTCGGGCTTCGTAACGCACCCTCAGTATTTTAGAGGGCCATAAACCTAGCCCTTTCTGGACTCGTAAAGACATTTGTAGTTTGCTACCTGGACGACGTTATGATTCCGGCCAACTCTATACAGCAGTCCTTAGAGAGGCTACGAATAGTGCTAGAAAAATTAAAATTAGCAGGATTCTCGCTGAATTTGGCTAAATGTGCGTTCCTAAAATCACGCGTAGATTATTTGGGCTTTGAAGTAACCGCGGGGGAAATCAGGCCAAACCCGCGGAAAGTAAAAGCATTAACGGAATCCTCTCCTCCTTCAACGGTGACTCAGCTCAGGCCTTGCTTCTTATTTCAGGCAGTTCATACCTAAGTTTTCTCAGATCACTTCCCCGCTATACAAATTGACCACGGGAAAAGGAAAGGTAGAATGGAAACAGCAACACGAAAAGATCCGACAGGACGTTATTCGAAACTTAACAAACAAACCCACACTAATGCTATTCAATCCGTCATACCCAATCGAATTACATACTGTCGTCAGCTCGGATGGATACGGTGCTGTTCTAATACAAAAAGTAGACAACAAATCTCACGCGGTCGCGTATTATAGTAAGAGAACCACTGACGCCGAGTCGCGGTATCACTCATACGAGTTAGAGACGTTAGCTGTAGTCAATGCCATAAAACATTTCCGCCACTTCTTGCAAGGAAGACAATTCCTAGTCATCACTGATTGCAACTCGCTTAAAGCCTCGCGTACAAAAGTTGACCTTACTCCGCGGGTACACAGATGGTGGGCATTCCTACAGGCATACGATTTCGATATCATATACCGAGAAGGAAAACGCATGGGCCACGCGGATTTCTTTTCGCGAAACCCTTTACCGATGAAAGATAGTCACAAGCGGGTCGAACAGAAACGAGTCAATTTGTCCGAGATATCGGAAAACTGGCTACAGGCTGAGCAACGACGAGATGACGAACTGAACAAAATCATTTCCCAATTGGAAAACAATGAAATGGGTCCTGATACCGCTAAAACGTATTCGTTAAAATCAGGAATTTTGCATAGAAAAATACAACGTAAAAATCGCAGTCAACAATTACCCATAGTCCCCGTACATTTTCGATGGTCCGTAATTAATAATGTTGACGAGTCTATTATGCATCTTGGTTGGAACAAAACATTAGAGAAAGCTTATCAACATTACTGGTTTCCTAATATGTCCAAGTACGTTCGTTTTGTCGAAAATTGTATCACGTGCAAATTATCAAAGGCTCACTCAGGTAAAGCGCAAGCCGAGCTGCACCCCATCCCGAAAGTAAGCGTACCGTGGCATACGATTCATGTCGATGCTACTGGAAAACTCAGCGGCAAAAATAACATAAAGGAATACGTGTTTGTGTTCGTCGACGCGTTTACCAAATTTGTAATTTTACGACATACCATAAACATAGACGCGGCCAGTGCCATCAAAGCACTGAATTACTGTGTGAATTTATTTGGGGCCCCGTCCAGAATTATTGCCGATCAGGGTAGATGTTTCGCAAACAGCAATTTTCGTGAATTCTGCAAGACCCACAATATTGACCTGCACCTAATCGCTACGGGTACGTGTCGCGCTAATGGTCAGGTAGAAAGGACAATGAGTACGCTTAGAAATATGCTTACCGCGGTAGAACTAAATAATAGCAAGTCCTGGCAGGAGTCTCTTGAAAATGTCCAACTAGCATTAAATTGTACAGTAAATCGTACCACTAAGCACAGCCCCTTGGAATTGCTCATAGGCAAAGTCGCCAGACCAATATCATTGTCAGTTCCTAATGATGAGGTTGATGAACTCGACCTTTCGGATGTCAGAGAGCAAGCGACCCTAGCGATAGACCAAAATGCCGCGAGCGACAAAATACGATTCGATAGTAACAAGGCAAAAATTGTTAGATTTTCGGTCGGAAATTATGTTCTTATAGAAAATCACGAACGAAACCAAACGAAACTAGATGCTAAATTTCGCGGTCCATATAAGGTGATAGAAGTTTTGCCTAACGACAGATACCGTTTGAAGTCTGTAAGTGGTAACAGAGTACTTAAATATGCCCACGAGCGATTGAGATTGATGCCTGATAGTTCTGTTCCCATAGAGCTTGATATGCGTAGTAATTGTAGCGACGCCGAATTAACAGAATGTGCCAGTGTCGGGGATGACAACAGTGAGGAAAGAAATATGTGAAAATCCATGCGTCGTGCTTATTAGTCGTAAGCCATTATTCCCAAACCCAGTTTAGCTGGTAAAGGGGCGGGGCGATGTAACGGCAGAGGATGGATGTGTTGGGTCATGTTGATGACTGTGAGATGTGTGACCATGTGATTGGTCAAGAGTCGTATGAGTCGACTGTGAGATGTGTGACCATGTGATTGGTCAAGAGTCGTATGAGTCGACTAAAAGAGGTATGACCACGTGGTTGGTCGGATGCCACATTGGTGGCTTTGTTTTGTTGTGTCCAGTGGTGGACTAAATGTTTGGTATTGTTGTCTTGTCTTCACGGTGTGTCAGAGCTGCCTGGCCGATCTGTTTATTCCGCGGTACCGAATTGTCTGATTATGTTTTATCGAGAATTGGTTTGACATAGAGTACATGGCGAACATGGCAATCAGAGCTCAATCGATATTTTGTCAGAATGGACGAACGGGAAACATAGATGATACTTCTGTTCCAGACGGTGTATAGAGTCATTGTAATTGCACACGACGTCGTGTGACAGTCAGGAGGGCCGTGTCGGGGCATGATGGCAGCGTAAACATCCGTAAACTTTCGGCTTCACGCGTCTGTATAGGATTAAGAACTTCTAAAATAACAATTTAGCCATCGGGTCTATGCGTTGACCTTAGGATAGTTTGTAGTCTAAAGCTTGTACGCACCCTCGTAATTGCCCTGCGAAGGGGCAATAAAACAGTTCCCGTTTACCTGCCTTTGCGCGCGGCGTAAAGAGAGATACGAAATAGGGTCCCTTAAAAAGATGGGCTGGGACCCTGTTGAACGTAACCACGGGCCGCAGAATAGTTTCGGCGACGGTGGAGAGAACACCAGTGAAGAGCTAAGCGTCTTTTCGAGAGAACTTTTCAGAAAGAAAGAGATAGAGACTTGCGAATATTCTGTCGGGCCCGTGAGCTCGTTGACGTGTCTCGCATTGCGCTACGAGGGCATCGCGTTCGAGTAGTATCGGTCGTGTAGTCGTTTAACGGGTGAATCGATGAAGAACGACGCCGGTCAAACTCCAACGGGTCCGATAATGGACGAATCCGCCCAGCCTCCGACATATATATATATATACTGTTACGGGTTCGGGGCATCTTCAGTGAATAAACAGTATAAAATACCAATAGATCTTTATTCAACAGAGGAGTAGCAGCATACCGCATAAGCATTGCGGTAAGCATTTGTACCGCAATTTGGAGTCAAATAACGTGTTAAACGATGTGTTAATGGCACCGTATTCAACACTGTTTGAAAGTTAAAAAGTTGTTTCAGTTAGCCAATTCAGCGAACTAGTTGCCAAAGTGTAATAGGTGAACATTTTGACTGATAATACACATCTTATGAGAATTATTATCTTATAATAAAAGATACTCCGGAAGAAATAATATTTTATAGTATCGATTAAAGATTTTACGCAATTTGTCTATGATTTACACGTGGCATTTAGATATTTAGCGTCGTGTCTAGTTCTCTGTTGATGCTAATTCTTTCATGTCCTATTTGTTTTGCACTTGTATGTCATTGGTTTCATCAGAAGGTGCAGTAAAATAGGGCTATTTTATGGAGGATGGTGTCGTAAATGATGGTCATATGGAATGAGTTTTATAGAACGTATTTTCTGTCTTCGTTGCATCATAAATCTTATTCCATTCATCTTCTTTGGTTGCTACGTCGGTTTGTTTCTTGAGGACCTCGCCATATAGTGGTGGAATCAACATACGAAGATTCATGTTGGTATTTGCAAATTTTGAAGAATTTCTGACACAGTTTTTTATATTCCTTGATTACTATTACAGGCTATTACGGATTCAGAGTATATGACTAGGTTGCGAATGTTATTCGGGTATACAAGTTTCTCATACCATCCGAAACTGCATATGCTCAAATTCAGAAAATCGACGTTCATTTTGGAAGTTGTATCTTGATCGTTTGATAATTCCTGTTTACGGCATATCCTGTACCCGAAAAACTGTCTTCGCAGCGTCAGACATACGATCTGACATAACTTATTTGTAACTAAGCTTTCATTATTTCAACTACTACGAGTATAACATAGTTCTAGTAATACGAACGCAGGCACGTAGGGACTATATTTCTAGAATCAACTGAATGGTTGAGTCAGAATCGTTTCATAATCTTCCTTTTTCTGAACATGGTCCACTATTATCGAAACTGACGAAAACAGATTTGTTGGATCTAATCTGGAGGTGGTTTACACATGTTTGTAGGGCTTTCATCATGATATCAAATTCCAATGTGAGCAAGTGGCAAGTCGTAAACAAAGAGGTATTCTTTGACTGGATACTTTAGATTTTTCTATTCTGATGATAGATTTATTTGTGAGAAATTAGTTGTAAATAGTTTGTGATATTTGGCTCCCACGTCGCATCACATACTTTTAAAATGTCTATCATGATCAGATAACTTTTTCATTGAATTGTTTTTAAAAACCATTCGTGTCTTTTGTTGGTTGTTTCCTCCAACAGCTTGCACAAAATGGAATTGTAACTTTCCAATATTTTCTTTTGTTGGAATGCGCGACATCTGTCAGTGTCGTTACCGATGCTGATTTACTAATGTCAACAGATAAAGAAGTACAGCACCGTTTTACATATTTGGGCATTCCGACCGCTCTCGCCCTTCTTTTATTTTCCGTACCTTGCGCGAGTATTAACTCCTGGCCACATTGTTATAAAGCGTTCATATACTTAAATTCTGTTATCGTTCAAGTCGTTTATCCATTAAATAAATATTATCAGTCTTTTATCTGTTGTGAAATGTAAATTGCTTTCAACACTATAAGAGTGTTATGTGAACTGGAATTGCATCCCAATATCCCGATTACTATCAACATCTTTTTCATGAGTTTTGCGATCAATTCAAAAGAAGGATTCATCCGATCGTTGGACAAAAAGTTTGAATACGTTGTCTCAACATGAGGCAGAGTCGCTGATTGTTTAGAATGTACTTCTGATTTCTTCCATGAATGTTGTCTTCATTTGAATACTTTATGCCTTATTGGAGGACAGAGGATGGACAACAGTTCGTCACTCGTAAAAATAATAGATCAGTTACTATTTCGTCTGCATCGACTTCAAACTACTTTTCATAGAATTTTCGTCGAAGTAAAGTTTGTTATGGACAATGTATTATGAACGGTAACAAACTGAACGGGACACAGGGATAAATGGATTAAGCCATTTGCATCTCATGATCCTTTTCTCGGCGACAGGTGCTATCATTGCATACAAAAAGATTTCATTGCAAACGAAAAACGTTCTCGCAACGAACGTATAAAATCGCAATGCAATTGAAATTTCTCAAAAACCGTGGACGAAGAGAAACGAGTTTCGGATTCCTGATCGACGCATCGAGGTCTTCGGTCATCGCATGTCGATCATCTGTTGGAAACTCGAAATTGGTATTGAACGATGTAGTTAATATTCTGATTTATAACTACGTTAGTGTGGTGGATTCGTCGCACATTACAGATCCACGTGTTTCTGATTCGGCTTCGATGGTTTCACTTGAATACCTCTCACACGCGGTGGATTTGTGGATGCGAACGGTACCACCAATGGCGATAACAAACCTGACTCGAGATGGGCTAGGTAATATGATTCATAGGTACGATCGCTGAACGATAAATTTTCACAATTACTTCTTGCTTTCCTGGCCACTTCTTTGGGATTCGGCTGGTAATTTTTTGAATCGAATCATGGTTTCGATAGTTGTTTTCTTTTTGATTGCGTTGAGGGCACGATGGCTACCGTTTAGTACATTTTTGAAGTTCTATCTAGGTACCGTGTAGTCTTCTGATGTCATTGGTCCTGGTTTGTTCAGAAAATTTCAGAATCTCTTGCTGCAACATCCACGAATACTTCAAGCTCGTTTATTAGCTTGTTAATTTCGTCTGAATTTATTTCATAGCCTGTTTCTATTTTATTCACACAATGTGTTGTTTTTCTTTATAACAGACCTGGACGCGCCAGGCCTGTTCCGTACCGGCCTCGCGTCATCGCGACCACCCCCGAGCATTGCCGACGGACCCCGAACGGTACCGATCCCCGGATCCCGCGCCCCCGCGTCTAGTAACCGACTTTGGCGGGAAACGGAAACCGCCATCGCGAAGCTACACTCGAAACAGATGCGAAACAACCCCGGAAGTGCCGGCACATTCCACCCCGCGCCGCGTCCCTTGCCATAGATCGGCTAGGGCATAAAAGGAACCCCCGAACAGGACCGGCTCTCTTTCGACTTCCGGATCTTCCGCGAGTAACACGTTACACATACGCAAACACACGCACACCGTCACACGTTTCGCGATCCAGATCACCGATTACTAGCGTAAGTATCCGGGTATCGTGCCGTTCCTGTCCGTCTTCTGGTAACTGCCGTTTCCATCCTCCCCGCCCCGATAATCTATCCGAGTAGAACGATGCAACGCGGTCGTTGCCACCGTTCCGCCGGTAGACCCCGGGAATACACAGATTAGCTGGGGGTAACTGCCGTTGCCTCCGGCTTCCGAACGTGGTTCCGAACCGATACGTGCGACGGGGTGCCCGCCGTTGCCTCCGTACCGCGTTAACGAAGACCGATCCGGCGACGAAGACCTCCACCGAGGTCCGTCCGATTAGCCGGTGCCCTGTGGCCATTAGCGACAACGGCAGCTGCCGCTGAGGCCAGGATCGATCGGTTACCGAGCCTACACGCGTGCCGACCGTCGTCGACACCGAGTTTCCGCCGTCCCCGAACACCGACGACCGACCGTTCCGCGACCCGATAAACCGCAACCCGCGAACACGCGCACCGATAACACGCGCACCGATAACACGCGTTTCGGGAACACGCGTGACGTGATAACCCGCGTGCCGTGATAACGCGTGCCGATGCCACGCGCCGTGATAACCCGCGTGTCGAACACACCCGCGAGAAACCGTTCCGCCGCGAGCCCGAGACGAACGAGCCGCGAACCGTAACCAGGAAAATCTAACCTACGGATTTCATTTCACCGCCCTGTCACTTTCCACTCGCGTATCCTACGAACCTTGGCTCGGCGAGCTGGCGAAAACCGAGCTCGTTACATCTTCAAAGACCATAGACATAGAAATGATCACTACCGTCTAAATTAATCAAAGCTCCTCACTTCACGTGTTCGACTAATTTTGTGCTGCATACCGTTACTACTATTGCTTACGTTTTAGTGAGTTGATAATCCAAGGAATAGGAATCTTAAGATTCAGGTCAGACATAATTTACTACAACATTATGCTTCCAGAATGCTTCTACAATTTAGAGAAAGACAACAGTAGACAAACAGCTTAGTAATCGTCGGAGAAATAAGTATGTCTAAACTCTTTTTATAAAATAGTATGTAAGCTTGTTCTAAGTTCACCCATTTACTCGTTATTATCAGCGATACAAGTATACTGCAACACATGGCTAGTTTCTTCGAAACGCTTAACGATTCAATCAATAATTGATATGATGCAATTTTGCGTTACAATTGTATTGCACAATAATTAGCAATTTGTTACAATGAGTGCAAACAATGAGTTAAATTAAATTATTAAAGAGTGGTAAAGGACATCCATGTTCATTAGAATAGAGACAATCTATAAATGTAGAACAACCAATGCAGTTGTAGAACAACTTGAGGGAAGAAGCTGTAACGTTCTTACAACATTATATAACGCCGCGTTTGAGTACGGTTTGTCTCAAAAATTCTTTTTCGTTCTTCGACTGCACGATGGCAGTTATGAGCACAATTCTTCGGCAAAGGCGGTGTTTCAATAAGAATGTATAACTAAACATGTGATCGTATCCTTTCTACTCTGTTACGTATGGAGATGCTCCCTCCACGTGCATTTCGTTTAGAAGCTCTAATCTCTTTTCTGAGAACGAAATACATCCCAACAGACCCCCTTTTTTAATACAGTACGACTTTTTATATGAAACTCTTTAGAACACTCCCTTCTGGCATCCATTAGTTAAGACTCTGATTTGAAAATAGCCCGGATAACCTTTCCATTAACCCCTTTTAACGAAAAATCTAACTGAGGCCTGGTTTCGTATAGAATTGACAAAAAACATCTGTGTGACCCTACGTGACATTAAACATTAAACAGAGCACCCCTTCATTCTCAAGGTATATAAACCCGCTCGTTTTCATCCTCTTCGGTTCAGTCAAGTTTTAGAAACGTCAGACGACGGTTCGGTTGATCTTAGTAGCGTACAGTAACGGTCCCGCAAGATTCAACGATCGTGCTATCACGTTAGAGTCACGTCGCGTTACGCGTTCTAAATCAATTCTAGTGAGATCGGGTTAAAGTCCCTTTCGAATCAAACATAACTCTGACCCCGCATTGCCAGTGCGTCAAAACCGTGCAACATAGGTAAAAACATACTCAAATTGTAATCCTTAAACTCATTCGCGACACAGACATTTGTAACAAAACTTATTACAGAATATATTTGTCTTGTTGTAAAATCGTGAAATCTACATACCCTTAATTATTGTCTAATATCCTAATCTAGTAATTGAACGTTCCCACACGATACAATCTTACCGCTCGGATTGTATCAATTAAAATATATATAAGTTACGAGGCTTACTAACTATCATAACCGTTAAATCCAATAAGATTTCTCCAACTTAGTGGCTCCCCGATTTCGCATTGGGTTCGTTCACGAAGTTTCAACCTCCTGCAGCTCCCCGGTTTCCCACCGGGTTCGTCTGCGTTTGACTCCATTCCTAGAGGCTCCCTGATTTCGCATCAGGTTCGTCCTCGATGTCGACTATCCTAGCGGCTCCCCAATTTCGCATTGGGTTCGTCCGCGTACCTCACTAACAAATTGAAACCATATTCCTGGGGTAATAAACCCCTCGCCGGCCTCTCGCGTTGCACGAAGCCCTGGCTCGTAACAAAACTGGTGACAGCGGTGGGATACCTTCAATTATTTTAGGATCGCTTTAATTTTGGGTTTTTACACATTAAATTACTCGTAACTGAGTAACGACAATATACTAGTTTTCGCTAGTCATGTCGTAATATTATAAGCAATATACTAGTTTTCGCTAGTTAAGCTTTTTTAAAAAATAACTATATACTAGTTTTCTCTAGTTACGTTTTAAAAATGCTGAACGGAACAGCAAATAATTCTAACGCTGACATAATGAACTTGACGGTGTCGCTTGCAAATTCTATGTCGCTCTTGACGCAAAGGACATGCTTACAAAACGTTACTTCGACAATTCCGACTGTTAATGGGGAAGACCCACCCTTGTCTCGTTTCGCGCAGACTATAGAGGACGGGTTAACATTGATTCCTGAGGGTACGGAAACCGAGTATCTAGCAATTGTTCTTACGAAACTCATCGGGCCAGCACGTAGAAGCACTTTAGAGCACAAGTTTAAAACCGTAAAAGCATTGATTCAGCATCTCAAGAAAAGATTCGCGCCTGGCAAAAGTTTGTCATATTTCCAAGTGGAAATCGCGGAATTCAGTATCCGCGAAGGTGAGAGCCTACGACAGTATATCGATAGGACAAGCCACCTTGTCTATTGTGCGTGCGGAGCCATCAAGGAAAAATACGAGGTCCACGCTGAAACCCTCATCCAGGAAATGGAGAAAGATGTTCTGGAAAATTTCATCGATGGATTACCGGATCGTATTGCCTTGAAGGTGTCGGGTCTCCTAAAAGATACAGAAAATCTGGAGGAAGCTTACGACGCCATGCTACAAGTGGAGAAACGATTAAGAAATCGACGACAGTCGCCTCGGAAGGAATCACCATCAAGGTGGTCCCGCCGAGATTCTTTCGACCAAGATCCTCGTTATCGCGACCGCGATGTGTCATTTCCTCTATCTCCAAACAGATATGATCGACACAGAGACCGACGCATGAGGCCATTTGGTTTTGAGGAGGGAAGAGAAGAACGCGCTTCTGCCTGGACCTTGCATCACAGGACCCCCTCAAATTCCCCCTCTAATCTTTCCGAGTCATCACTGGGAAACGACGGAGAAAAAGCGGTACACGATCTTAAAGAGTACCGATAAAGATCGCGTGTCAAACATGTATTGTTGGCACTGCGGAACTTCCGGGCACGACGGGAAATTCTGTAAGAATCGTCTCCGTAGTCCGCGATTCCGACGAGATTCGTCCGTTGAATCGAAGAATTTTTTAAACTACGATCGCGCCCACCGTACAGGCGACACGATTAGCGAAAGGAAAGAAGATCGCCAGAGATCCGTCCGCTTCGAAGAGAAACCCTCATCAAGGAAGCACCTGCACCACGGATCAAAATTACGATCCCAGAACTGGAATCAGGAAAGGGAGAATTTGTATTTGACGGTGGAGCGTCCGTAAACTTGGTAGTCCTTAACTCTGAAATCACTGGACTTACCACAACACCGATTTTTACCGTAGGAACAACAATCCTTCATATCCATGAAGCCCCGCATTATTTTACGTAGTAAAACACCTTGCAATAGAAGCAGATGGACTGATCGGAAGCCCATTCTTAAAACAGGAACAGGCCGAAATTTCATATTACCATGGAACACTGGTATTAAGGAACAAACCTACCAAGCCTATTCGATTTTCAAACTATTTAGAAGCACCGGAAAAACCAACTAAACATCGTATTCCAGCACGAACCTCACAACAGATCGCTATTCACATAGCCAATCCAATGATCAAGGAAGGTTACCTACCCCGTATAAGGAATCATTAGAAATTGTACATAGGAGAAGCAGCCCTCTTAAATAACCAAGGAAGGTGTCATGTTATGGCAACCAACGCTAGCGAAGAAGACCTGGACATAGAAATAGAACCACAAATCTTGGAACCCTATGACATTTTAAGCACTTCAGACGAAGATAATTACACAGAGGTAAAGTTCACACTAATTTCAATAACAGAGAAGATAGCATACATGGAATCTCTCAAACATTAAACCTCACCCACTTGAACAAAGAAGAATTGTACAGTATCACCGCTTTGATAAAGGAGTTTCTCGACCGATTCTATCTCCCCGGAGATAAACTAGGAAAGGCCTCCGATTTCAAACACTCCATACATACGACCGACGAAATTCCAATCAACACTAGACAATATCGCTATCCTCCCATACATCAACACGAAATAAAAAAGCAGATTGATGCATTACTTTCCGAAAGCATAATAACTCCGTCGAAATCTCCGTATAATTCACCTTTGTGGATTGTACCTAAGAAACCAGATGCACAGGGAAACAAACGTTGTCGTATGGTCATAGACTTCCGTGCGCTTAACGATAAAACAATTTCTGCTAAATATCCCCTACCACAAATTACTGAAATATTAGATTGTCTCGGTGGATCTAAGTACTTCTCCGTTTTCGATCTCGCAAATGGTTTTCACCAAATAGAGATGGACCCAAAGGATAGACAGAAAACAGCATTTACCACGCCTAATGGACATTATGAATTTTCACGAATGCTGTTTGGTTTAAAAAACGCACCACCCACTTTTCAACGCCTTATGGATCAAGTATTAACCGGACTTCAGGGCACGGACGTGTTCGTTTACCTGGATGACATCGTGGTTTACGCATCATCACTACAGGAACACAATGTCAAAGTCAGAAAATTATTTAATCGTCTACGAGAACATGGCTTAACCCTTCAGACCAATAAATGCGAATTTTTACGAAAAGAAGTTACATACTTTGGACACATCATTTCAAGACAAGGAGTACAACCTGACCCTAGAAAATTAAAAGCCGTCAAAGATTTTCCAACACCCTCCAATCAAAAGAATATACAACAATTTCTGGGATTAGTAGGATACTACAGACGATTCATATCCGATTTCACCACAAAAGCAAAACCTCTGATTAGCCTCTTAGGAAAGGGCATAAAATTCAAATGGACAGAAGAACAGGAAAACAGTTTTAAACAATTACGCGAAGAACTCTGCCAGAACCAATTTTACAATATCCCGACTGGTTTACTCTGACTGAGGTCGAGAGACGAGGGGAAGAGGCACTCCAACTGCCACCCCGTCCCAGACCACAGCGTCAAGACCGTCAGCGCGAACGCGCTACGGCGTGGAGGGGCAATAAGCCCCAGAAAGCTCCGGAACTCCGAGCAGTAGATAAATCGGCTTTTCAGGCTGTAACTGAAACTCCAGAAATGTCAGGTCCGATGTATTCGCCCGGTCCTATTGTCGGGAGTATTGCTATCGACCAGTATTGCGCGTTCCTGCATGGATGTACAACGGCACTGGCTGCAACGATAATCGACGTGCAGCAGAACGAAAATAAAGAAGGTGGTCTTAGGGCGGAGGGCGACGTTGGCGCTTTCCTTGACCAGATGTCCATGCCGGACCCCATCAGGGACTATCTATCATGTGTGGGGCCAACGGTTACTGCGGGGGGTGAAACAGTGGCGTTGAATGTGCCGAGAATCGCCATTCCGCTGGCTACAAATGATGAGTCAAGCGGCACATTTGGAGAATGTACAGCCGAGACGCACAATGTTTACGAGTGCTATGTTTCGCCGAGAGTAACTCGAAGAAGAGTAGAGGCGACTCTGGCCAATAATAGGAATTGGAGGCCATTACCCGCTAATTTAATGGCGGAAGACCTTACTCCGAATGATAATTTCTTGGGGTATGGTGAAATTGAGACATTAAGTCCAGACGGTAGAGCAGCGCTATCGGGATTACAGTTCCCACCCGATGCTGCAGAAAGTGGAATTGAAGACTGGATTCAATTTAGTCCACAGATTACTGGACTTATAAACCGAGTGCTTTCCACGTTGGAGGGTAAGTACAAACTCGGACCAGCAAGAGTAAAACGTAAAGTGACTGCTGGATTTATTGGCTTCATAGAGGCCATAATACCGACCACACCAGATAGAGTGGTGACGGAAATGAGTTCCCAATTATGGTCTAGTTCATCTTTTGGATCATCACTTGGGAACATGATGTATTTGTACGGCCTCAGAAGGAGACGTACGGAAGCGGCTCCTGGTTTGTGTTGCCTACGCCAGGATGCGGCTCCGTTTCGTCCTGTGGTGCGTAAATACTCAAAATAGGCGCGTCTGCTTTGAGCGTTTCGTACGCGTGCATTTCCTCCCGTTCGAATTTAAAATTAATATTTTTCCGCGTCAAATCGTACAGCGGTCTGGCCTTAAAATGGAGAAATTTTCTATAAACTTTCTAAAGTAGGAACACAATCCTAAAAAACTCTGCACGTCCCGGACGTTTCTCGAAATCGGGTACTTTTTAACCGCCTCTATACCGCGCTCTGTTGGACTAATAACCTCGTTCGTAATTGTATACCCTAGATAATCTAGTTTTGTTTGCAAGAACTTGCATTTATCCAGCCGTAACTCTAACTTGTTTTCCACCAACAATGCGAACACCCTCTTAAGCACCCGGAAATGATGCTCGACTGTGGTGGTTGCGATTAGAAAATCGTCTAGATAGACGGATATGTCCCCCGAATTGATCAATTCTTTGAATATTGTGGTAACGAATCGTTGAAATTTGAGCGGCGCTCCCTTCAAGCCAAATGGCATTTTCAGATATTCAAATTGACCCAGAGGGGTCACGAAAGAAGTATATTTAATTGACTCGTCATGCATCGTAATGTGGAAAAACCCATCCTTCAGGTCCAGCGTCGTGAAATATCGTTTTCCCGCGAGGACGTTCAATTGGTCTTCAATCAAAGGTATCGGAAAGTTATCGCGGGCAGTTACCTTATTCAGAATACGAAAATCGACGCACATGCGTATTTCGCCCGTTTTTTTCGCAACAATACTATCGGTGACGCGTATTCGGACGTGCTCTCCCGAATGATACCTCTTGCTAAAAGCGAGTCTATGATTTCTTTTAATCTGATTTTCTCGGTATGCGCGAGTCGTCGTGGCGTACAATGAAATGGCTTTTCGTTAGTGATCGCTAATTTCATGACATTTTCGACCATCGGCTTCTCTGGTCTCGTCGGAGTCACGTAATTTTCGCGAAAAATCTCCCGCGTTCGTTTCTTTACTGCCTCAGGCAGATCCTCGTTCACAGTAATATCGCGCGTGGACAATTCGACGTCGGAATTTATTTCAATATTCATTATTTCGTGCGCTTCGCGACACACTAACGTAAGGTTTGCGATTCGTATAAAGTCGCGTCCGAGCACTAAATTTTTTTGCATAGTGTCATTGGGAACAATACATAATCGAACGTCGCTTTTTTTGCTTGTCTAAAACTATCGTGGCATTTACGTTGCCCAAGACGCGAAGGTTACTGCTATTTATCCCGCAATAATCGGGGTTTCTTCGAAAACTTTCCGGCACGAATTTGTCTTTGATAAAACTTACCGGGCTGCCGGAGTCTGACAACGCGGTTACGGGAGCTCGCAGTCGTCCTCACGTTGCTCTGTCACGTAGTTCACCTGCCCCGATGTCGATGCCTGCTGCTTCCCGCACTTCGTCGTCTGGTGCCCAAATTGCCCGCAGAATCTGCCCGGAACCTCGTTCCCTCCTCGGCTTCGGACAATCCTTGGAAAAGTGTCCAGCCCCGTTGCAATTGTAACACCGTAGCTTCGCATCGTCCTTCCCCTCATTCGAGATCCTTGGCAGCCTCCTTGCCACCATCGAAGCGTCTCCTTGACGCCCCATTTCCCGCCGCACCGTCTCCCGTGGTAAAACGACTTTTTCGAACGCCGTCAATAACGCATCGGTGGATTGAAAACACTGAATGCGTGCCTGTGTCCGGTAACCTTCGTTTGGGATGCCGTCGATCACGTAGTCGACGAGTTCGCCGTCGGCGACCGGGACTCGGTTCGCTAACGTAACTTTGTCGTGCAGATAATCCGCGAATGCCTCGTGGGGTGCCCACATTCTGGCTTCGAACTCTTTTCGGAGACTTAAAGTATTCGCTCGCTGTCCGAACATTTTTCTATTTTCCGCCAGCAAATCCCTGTGGCTCATTTCTACACAGTCGCTTCGTGTATGATACCATTTCAACACCTTTCCCGTCAATTTGATGCATAATAGAGCCTTAGCAGCATCATCCTCGAGCGCATAATTTCGGATCAATTGTATCGCCTGTTTCTCCCAAATGTTGAAGTCATAAGTGACGCCATCGTAATCTGCGATCATATCCTTGATGTCCCTCCAGCTCGCGAACGTAGATTGCGTCGTCGACCGACTGGGGCCTTGCGAGGTGACGCGTAGAAATTCTAGCTCCCTGCGCAATAGCTGTACCTCTCGCTCTTCCAGGTCTCGTTCCCGTCGTAAAAGCTCGGTTTCTGAAGTCGTTGATGCCGATAGCGAAGCAGCACAGTCCGCGGCCCCGCCTGAGTTGTGTACATTTTCCTCTTCTTGTTCCAGTTCGGCGGAGTTGTTCGAGCACGTCTCTGGATTCACACCGGCCTCGATTAATATGTTGACTAGCTCAGCCGTGGTGCCCGTCGTTGGCAAGTTCATTTCGCGTAATTTTTCTTTCAAGCCCCAAACCGTCACTGTCGTGCTCATGTTCGAATCGTTTGTTGGAACGTAACGTAAATAAACTATAAAAACCTGTACGCCTGTACACGTACTAAACACGAAAGTGTTTTCTGAGCAGCTGTGCAAACCCCCCGTTCAATAGTGTGCGCTCTGTACATACACTTAACCCAGATAGCACGCGACGTCTTAAAGACGTCTGTTTTACGTCCATTTTTGGTCTGAACGTCTTACTTCCTGAAAAGACGTCTTATTTCAGACGTCTTTAAGACGTCTTTTACGAGTCGTCTTTAACCGTTTGAGTCCCAAGCGGCGCGATCGCGCTGTTGAGATTTTTTGTCGAGAAAACCCAGCACATTTCGAGCATTGTGGACAACTGACGGTGCGTAACCATTGATAAAACAAGCGCTATCGCGCTGCTTGGGTCTTTTCATACTCATTTAGAGAAAGCGCGGTCGCGCTGTTTGGGATTCTTCGACCGTGTTTTTTCAATACCCCCTGGGACTGAAACGGTTAGGACGTTTCATTTCTTGACGTTTCAGTCATTCTAAACTGCTAGAGAAAAGCTTTACAAACTGTAATTGATTATCAAACTGAATATTCCATCAACAAAGAAGTGCACAGAAAAGTAATACATCAAAATAAATAGATAAATAAATAAATAAGTTAAATAAATAAATAAAGCATAAAATGTTAATATTCGCAGATATGCTGAAAAACATTCTTTTAATTAATTTTTTTTATTTATAAATAAATAAATTAAATAAATAAATAAAGCATAAAATGTTAATGTTCGCGGATATGCTGAAAAACATCCTTTTAATTTATTTTTTTTATTTATAAATAAATAAATAAATAAATAAATAAAGCATAAAATGTTCATGTTCGCGGATATGCTGAAAAACATTCTTTTAATTTATTTAAGACGTCTCTGTGCTATCTGGGAAGTAATGGGCGTGACGATTTTGCGTTGCATGTTTCGTTACATCTTTTTTGAAATCACCCCCATCTGTTGTTACGAGCTAGGGCTTCGTGCAACGCGAGAGGCCGGCGAGGGGTTTATTACCCCAGGAATATGATTTCAATTTGTTAGTGAGGTACGCGGACGAACCTAATGCGAAATTGGGGAGCCGCTAGGATAGTCGACGTCGAGGACGAACCTGATGCGAAATCGGGGAGCCTCTAGGTATGGAGTCAAACGCAGACGAACCCGGTGCGAAACCGGGGAGCAGCAGGAGGGTCAAACTTCGTGAACGAACCCAATGCGAAATTGGGGAGTCACTTGGAGAAACACACAGACGAACCCGGTGCGAAACCGGGGAGCTGCTAGGAGGTTGTGTAAGCAAGTATGGGTAAAAAGCACAGACGAACCTGGTGCGAAACCAGGGAGCTGCTAGGATACGGACGAACCCAATGCGAAACTGGGGAGCCGTTAGGATAGTATAATAGTCGTGGACGAACCCAATGCGAAATGGGGGAGCCACTAGGTTGGAGAAATCTTATTGGATTTACGGTTATGATTGTTAGTAAGCCTCGTAACTTATATACAGGGTGAGTCACCAAACGTTACCACCTCAAATATCTTTGTTGTTTCTAAAGATACGTAAAATATGGTAAGGACAAAGTTGAATGGTACAATGGGGCTGACACGATGCAAAAACAAAATTTTGTTTTTATGTCATTTTTTTGGAGATATCAAGGTCACCTTGACTTTTTTAAATGGAACCACCCTTTTTTAAACACCTACAATGATAGTCCCTTTCATTAGGAATTTAGTGACTATAATTAGTCCAAGGTGATTCAAGGTCAAGGACAGAAAAAACGTATAAAACTAAAATATGGAAGCAAAATACGTTTATCACGGTTGAGACGTTTATCGTAGTTGAAGTAAACATACTAAGGTCCTTCAATGTTATTCAGCATTCTTATTTACTATCAGTATGTTTCCAAACGCGATTCCGCTATATTATATTCGATGACTGAAAAGTGTGATATGATCACGATTTTCTGTGAATGTAGAAAAAATGCAGTGCAGGCCCGACTACTTTATGAAGAAAGGTACAGGTTGTTTCGAAGTACTGTAAGTGTACATGCAAGACAGTACAAACGGAAGAATTCCACGACTAATGAAGACAATGAAATTAATATTTTAGCAGCTATAGCTGTCAATCCTCACGTGAGTACGAGAAAAATTGCCCGGGAAGCAGGCATAAGTCAAAGTAGCGTAATACGAATTCTGGCCCGACATAAATTTCATCCGTTCTACATATCGCTCCATCAAGAATTGCACGGGAATGATTTTCAAAATAGAATTAATTTTTGTCAATGGGGATTGCTTCAAAATCATTCATTTTTTTCTAATGTCTTGTTTACGGACGAAGCAACATTTACTAATCATGGCTCAATTAATCTACGGAACGCCCATTATTGGTCTGTGGATAATCCGCACTGGCTGCGAGAAATTGATCATCAAAGACAATGGAGCGTAAACGTGTGGTGTGGTATTTTGAACGACAAAGTAATTGGACCATATTTCGTTAACGGAATGATGACGGGACAGAAATACGCTCAATTTTTGCAAGAAGATCTGCCAATTTTGTTAGAAGATGTCCCTTTACAAAATCGCTACGATATGTGGTACCAACATGACGGTTGTCCTGCTCATTATGCACGAGTAGCAAGAGAAACGTTGGATTCTCGATATCCAAACCGATGGATTGGACGAGGCGGAACAGTTTCATGGCCAGCACGTTCGCCTGATTTAAATCCACTGAATTTCTTTTTATGGGGTCTACTAAAAGAGACCGTGTACACGGATGCTCCAACAACAGTTGAAGATATGCGCCAGCGTATCATCACAGCATGTACGAATATCACGTCGGATACACTTATCAGAGTTCAACATTCCTTCAGAGCTCGTTTACAACAATGTATCGACGCAGACGGCCATTATTTCGAACATTTATAAAATACAGGTATTCTGCTTCCATATTTTAGTTTTATACGTTTTTTCTGTCCTTGACCTTGAATGACCTTGGACTAATTATAGTCACTGAATTCCTAATGAAAGGGACTATCATTGTAGGTGTTTAAAAAAGGGTGGTTCCATTTAAAAAAGTCAAGGTGACCTTGATATCTCCAAAAAAATGACATAAAAACAAAATTTTTTTTTTTTGCATCGTGTCAGCCCCATTGTACCATTCAACTTTGTCCTTACCATATTTTACGTATCTTTAGAAACAACAAAGATATTTGAGGTGGTAACGTTTGGTGACTCACCCTGTATGTGTAAAGAAAGTGTACTTTCTTTAGTTGAATGTACCGCGTCTCAGTAGAGTAGATAAAGAGGGAATCTGTGCAAGATCGATATATAGGGATCTAAGATCGAGCACGTGCGAAAAAGTTAGAGACTATTTGTTAGAGAAGAAGTTTATAGTGCGGATAGGAAAAAGATAAATTAATTAACTTTAATTGTCGTTTCTTTGGTTTACAGGTGAGCGTGTATATAGTGTAAAAGTAGTAGTATAGTGTAATAGTTAAATGTATGATACATAAATAAATAACGGAAAACTTTGGTTTACAGAGAAACAAATTCTAGTTGATTATTGAATTCCTCAATCAATTGTCTTATAAAACGACAATTCTTGTTAAAATGGCAATAAAGCTAATGTTCGAATTTAGATATGTGGCATCACCAAAAGAGCCAAAAACGAACACCATCGCCATAACCTCAATTACAACAGAGGACAACAAGCAGTATGCTCTGCCGGGAGAGATGACATACGTAGATAAACACACAGAACTGATGAAAACGGATGTCTATAAAAGAGTAAAAAAGAGTTTAACCAGGAGACATCAGGTAAGGAAAGTGTGGATTTCACTAACCAAAGAAATGGAGAAAGAATATATAGATGAAGAGGGAAACATAATGTGTAACGATACATACTTAGATGAGATAATAGACAAAATAGAAAAGGAAGGGGAAACTACACAAAAGAAAGAAAGCCAACTAAACTTAAAAAGTATAGCAGAGAAGTTTATGGTTGAGAAATTCACAAGTAAACATTCAAACGCGGAACAATGGCTGGAAATATTCGAGAAAGAATGCACAAGGTTTGAAATCATGGGAGATAGCACAAGGATTGAAATACTAAGGTTATTTTTAGATAAGGCATGCTTAGACTGGCACTGTGCAACACTGACAAAGTTGACAGTGGATGCTGAATGGTCTGTATGGAAGGCTAGATTTTTAGAGACCTTTTCAGACCAAGGATGGAGCACAGGGATGTATGCTATATCATTTAGATATAGAGAGGGTTCATTAATTGAATACGCTATGAGAAAGGAAAAATTATTATTAGATATGGATAAGGATATAAGTTCAAGCACCTTAGTAATGCTGATAGCAGCAGGCTTGCCTGAATTCATAAGGAATAGAATAGACAAGAAGAAATGTAAAGACTCGACTGAATTATTCAATGAAATTAGAAAATGCGAAAGTTGGACAAATAAAAACAACATTGCAAGGAAGAAGGAAGACAAAGTCGAGTACAGAAAGAAATTTTAAGAAAAGAAGCCATGCAGAAACTGTGAAAGTTTGAATAAGGGCACGAGATATCACCCAGAAGAGTCATGTTGGTTTAAGAGAGGAGAAGGAGAGAAAACGAGATTCAATAAATCTGGGATTATAGGAAGTAACTCGGTAATAGAGGTAGAATTAAATAAGGAAACAAAAAACGAATAACTACACCATTAATCAAAATAAGAATATTACTGGAAAATAAGCTAGAAATAAAAGGAACATATGACTCGGGTTCACAAATTTCTCTTATAAATGCTAAACTAGTCAAGATTATAGAAGGAAGAGAAGATGTGAACAAAATACTTTTAAAAACGGTTAATGATGTAAAAAGCACAAAAGGTCTAATAACCATAAGAATAAGAATTTTTGATATTGAAGAAGAGATAGATGTATTTATCGTCGAAAGAGAAGATTTTGAGGATTTTATCATAGGTCTAGATATGATAAAGAAATTCAGACTAATACAAGACGAAAACCTTGAAATAAAACAAGTGAAAGATATAAATACGAGGAAGATAGATAGCACAATCGATAAAAAGATTATAAAAACACAAGAAGAAAAGATAGAAACATACTCAATAAATTTTAATGAGCACATTCATGGAGATCTCCAGGTAAAAGTAAATCACTTAGGACAAAAGAGAAGAAGTCAAATAGAAAGTATTATAGAGAAATATAAGACGGTATTTGCAAAAGACAATTATGATATCGGCACCGTAAAAGATTACGAGACACGAATCGATTTAGTAATCGATAAATATTGCAGTAAAAGACCTTACCGGTGTTCTATGGAAGATAAAAAAGAAATAGAAGAACAAGTTGCAAGACTCCTAGAGAGAAACCTTATTGAGGAATCATACAGTCCATTTGCAGCACCAGTAACATTGGCGTTTAAAAAAGATGAAAACAAAAAATCAAGACTTTGCATCGATTTCAGAGACCTCAATAAAATCATAGTACCACAGGAACAACCATTCCCGTTAATAGAGGATATAATAATAAGAGCTAGAAATTGCAAATATTTCACAACTCTAGATATAAATTCAGCTTTCTGGTCCATACCACTGCGAATCGAAGATAGAAATAAAACAGGATTCGTCACACAGGGAGGACATTTTCAGTGGACGTGCTTACCATTTGGCCTAAAAACATCACCAGCAACCTTCCAACGTATTTTAAGCAACATATTAAGAAAACATGGGCTGACAGAATTCGTAATAAATTATATCGATGATATTTTGATACACTCATTATCGTTCGAAGAACATATAAGACATATTGAACAGACTTTAGAAGCAATTACAAAAGAGGGTTTCAGATTAAAGTTTAAAAAATGCACATTTGCTGCAGATTCGGTGAAATATCTTGGACATATAATACAAAACAATTCAGTAAAACCACTCAAAGATAACTTAATTTCGATACAAAATTTTCCAACCCCAAAAACACAAAAGAACATCCGACAATTCCTAGGAAAGGTAAATTTTTATCACGAATACTTACCGAACAGCGCAATAACTCTAGATCCACTACACAAGCTACTAAGAAAGAATGAAAAATTCGTATGGACTGAAAAATGCGAAATTGCATTTAATAAAATAAAAGAACTGCTATGTTCACAACCGGTCTTGGAAATATTCGACCAAGAACTCCCTATTGTAATATACACAGATGCATCAATAGAAGGAATCGGGGCAGTCCTAAAGCAGACACAATTAGATGGTAAGGATAAACCGGTAGCATATTTTTCAAGAAAATTAAACGAAGTCCAAAAGCGGAAAAAAGCCATCTATCTAGAATGCTTGGCAATAAAAGAGGCGGTAAAATACTGGCAGTATTGGCTGATAGGCAAGCAATTTACAGTATACTCAGACCATAAGCCCCTGGAAAACATGAACATAAAAACACGAACGGACGAAGAATTAGGTGACCTGACACACTACTTATCACAGTACGATTTTAAAATAAAGTATGTACCAGGAAAAGAGAACCTAGGAGCTGATTGTTTGAGCAGGAACCCGGTTTTGGAACCGGAAGAAAGCGAGGAAGATTTCTTAGAAACAGTAAACTTAATAAAATTAGACGAGATAATAGCGGATCAAGAAAGGAATAGAGAGATAAAGGAAAAAAGACAAGGCTTGAAACACGAAAATGAAATATACTACAAAAGAACAAAAAAGACAGAAAAAATCATACTATCGGAAGAATTTAGTAAAAAGATTATAGATCAAGTGCACAAAAATTGGTGTCACATAGGTATCAGACAAATGGTAAAAAAAATTGGCCCAGTGTACACAGCAAGGAATTTAACAAGAAATATAATAGAAGCATGTAAGAGATGTAAAGTGTGCATAGAAAATAAATCAAGAGGTCAAAGAAAACTCGGTTTGATGTCACATTTAGGTCCGACATCAAGACCGTTTGAAATAGTATCAATAGACACTATCGGCGGTTTTGGAGGATCTAGATCCACCAAAAAATATTTACATCTTTTAGTAGACCACTTCACAAGGTACGCCTTTATTACAACCTCCAAGACACAAAGTGCAAAGGACTTCATAAAACTAACTAAAAAGGTACTAGAGACAGACCATATAAATGTGATTCTCGCAGATCAATACCCAGGCATTAATGCAAAAGAATTTAAAGAATTTCTGAAAGAAGAGGGAATAAAAATGATATTCACTGCGGTAAATGCGCCCTTCTCTAATGGATTGAATGAAAGACTGAATCAAACCATAGTAAACAAAATAAGATGCAAAATTAATGAAAAAAATAATAAAAAAGCCTGGACAACAATAGCGCAAGAATGTATAAAAAAATATAATACAACAGAGCATTCAGTTACAGGTTTCGCACCAGAGTACTTACTAGATGGCACAGATGTAAGTATTCGACCAAATGAATTAAAAGGAATAAATAATACGGATAGCTGGGATAGAGATAAAAAATTAGCGTTAGAAAATACAATCAAATCCCACAACTATAATAAAAAGCTATTCGATAAAAACAGAAAGGAATATATATTTAACATCGGAGATAAAGCTTATGTGGAAAACGGAAGTAAACTAAATAGGAAGAAGATGGACAAATTGAGGATTGGACCATTTGAAATAATTGATAAAATATCAAACTCAATTTATAAGTTACAAACGGAGAGAAGAAGATCCGACACGGGCCTCTTTCACACAAGCAAATTAGTACCAACTTCAGTCGACGAAGAAGACACAGATGAAGAAGAGTTGGAGGAGTAGTCATGATTAAAGAACGATAGATATTTGAAAGGTTCCACCCTCGGGGGGGGGGGGGGGGATGTAAAGAAAGTGTACTTTCTTTAGTTGAATGTACCGCGTCTCAGTAGAGTAGATAAAGAGGGAATCTGTGCAAGATCGATATATAGGGATCTAAGATCGATATATAGGGATCTAAGATCGATATATAGGGATCTAAGATCGAGCACGTGCGAAAAAGTTAGAGACTATTTGTTAGAGAAGAAGTTTATAGTGCGGATAGGAAAAAGATAAATTAATTAACTTTAATTGTCGTTTCTTTGGTTTACAGGTGAGCGTGTATATAGTGTAAAAGTAGTAGTATAGTGTAATAGTTAAATGTATGATACATAAATAAATAACGGAAAACTTTGGTTTACAGAGAAACAAATTCTAGTTGATTATTGAATTCCTCAATCAATTGTCTTATAAAACGACAATTCTTGTTAAAATGGCAATAAAGCTAATGTTCGAATTTAGATATGTGGCATCACCAAAAGAGCCAAAAACGAACACCATCGCCATAACCTCAATTACAACAGAGGACAACAAGCAGTATGCTCTGCCGGGAGAGATGACATACGTAGATAAACACACAGAACTGATGAAAACGGATGTCTATAAAAGAGTAAAAAAGAGTTTAACCAGGAGACATCAGGTAAGGAAAGTGTGGATTTCACTAACCAAAGAAATGGAGAAAGAATATATAGATGAAGAGGGAAACATAATGTGTAACGATACATACTTAGATGAGATAATAGACAAAATAGAAAAGGAAGGGGAAACTACACAAAAGAAAGAAAGCCAACTAAACTTAAAAAGTATAGCAGAGAAGTTTATGGTTGAGAAATTCACAAGTAAACATTCAAACGCGGAACAATGGCTGGAAATATTCGAGAAAGAATGCACAAGGTTTGAAATCATGGGAGATAGCACAAGGATTGAAATACTAAGGTTATTTTTAGATAAGGCATGCTTAGACTGGCACTGTGCAACACTGACAAAGTTGACAGTGGATGCTGAATGGTCTGTATGGAAGGCTAGATTTTTAGAGACCTTTTCAGACCAAGGATGGAGCACAGGGATGTATGCTATATCATTTAGATATAGAGAGGGTTCATTAATTGAATACGCTATGAGAAAGGAAAAATTATTATTAGATATGGATAAGGATATAAGTTCAAGCACCTTAGTAATGCTGATAGCAGCAGGCTTGCCTGAATTCATAAGGAATAGAATAGACAAGAAGAAATGTAAAGACTCGACTGAATTATTCAATGAAATTAGAAAATGCGAAAGTTGGACAAATAAAAACAACATTGCAAGGAAGAAGGAAGACAAAGTCGAGTACAGAAAGAAATTTTAAGAAAAGAAGCCATGCAGAAACTGTGAAAGTTTGAATAAGGGCACGAGATATCACCCAGAAGAGTCATGTTGGTTTAAGAGAGGAGAAGGAGAGAAAACGAGATTCAATAAATCTGGGATTATAGGAAGTAACTCGGTAATAGAGGTAGAATTAAATAAGGAAACAAAAAACGAATAACTACACCATTAATCAAAATAAGAATATTACTGGAAAATAAGCTAGAAATAAAAGGAACATATGACTCGGGTTCACAAATTTCTCTTATAAATGCTAAACTAGTCAAGATTATAGAAGGAAGAGAAGATGTGAACAAAATACTTTTAAAAACGGTTAATGGTGTAAAAAGCACAAAAGGTCTAATAACCATAAGAATAAGAATTTTTGATATTGAAGAAGAGATAGATGTATTTATCGTCGAAAGAGAAGATTTTGAGGATTTTATCATAGGTCTAGATATGATAAAGAAATTCAGACTAATACAAGACGAAAACCTTGAAATAAAACAAGTGAAAGATATAAATACGAGGAAGATAGATAGCACAATCGATAAAAAGATTATAAAAACACAAGAAGAAAAGATAGAAACATACTCAATAAATTTTAATGAGCACATTCATGGAGATCTCCAGGTAAAAGTAAATCACTTAGGACAAAAGAGAAGAAGTCAAATAGAAAGTATTATAGAGAAATATAAGACGGTATTTGCAAAAGACAATTATGATATCGGCACCGTAAAAGATTACGAGACACGAATCGATTTAGTAATCGATAAATATTGCAGTAAAAGACCTTACCGGTGTTCTATGGAAGATAAAAAAGAAATAGAAGAACAAGTTGCAAGACTCCTAGAGAGAAACCTTATTGAGGAATCATACAGTCCATTTGCAGCACCAGTAACATTGGCGTTTAAAAAAGATGAAAACAAAAAATCAAGACTTTGCATCGATTTCAGAGACCTCAATAAAATCATAGTACCACAGGAACAACCATTCCCGTTAATAGAGGATATAATAATAAGAGCTAGAAATTGCAAATATTTCACAACTCTAGATATAAATTCAGCTTTCTGGTCCATACCACTGCGAATCGAAGATAGAAATAAAACAGGATTCGTCACACAGGGAGGACATTTTCAGTGGACGTGCTTACCATTTGGCCTAAAAACATCACCAGCAACCTTCCAACGTATTTTAAGCAACATATTAAGAAAACATGGGCTGACAGAATTCGTAATAAATTATATCGATGATATTTTGATACACTCATTATCGTTCGAAGAACATA
Source organism: Seladonia tumulorum (assembly GCA_913789895.3). Lineage (NCBI taxonomy): Eukaryota > Metazoa > Arthropoda > Insecta > Hymenoptera > Halictidae > Seladonia > Seladonia tumulorum. Next base: position 120,283 of record OU565281.1, read on the forward strand.
TAAGACATATTGAACAGACTTTAGAAGCAATTACAAAAGAGGGTTTCAGATTAAAGTTTAAAAAATGCACATTTGCTGCAGATTCGGTGAAATATCTTGGACATATAATACAAAACAATTCAGTAAAACCACTCAAAGATAACTTAATTTCGATACAAAATTTTCCAATCCCAAAAACACAAAAGAACATCCGACAATTCCTAGGAAAGGTAAATTTTTATCACGAATACTTACCGAACAGCGCAATAACTCTAGATCCACTACACAAGCTACTAAGAAAGAATGAAAAATTCGTATGGACTGAAAAATGCGAAATTGCATTTAATAAAATAAAAGAACTGCTATGTTCACAACCGGTCTTGGAAATATTCGACCAAGAACTCCCTATTGTAATATACACAGATGCATCAATAGAAGGAATCGGGGCAGTCCTAAAGCAGACACAATTAGATGGTAAGGATAAACCGGTAGCATATTTTTCAAGAAAATTAAACGAAGTCCAAAAGCGGAAAAAAGCCATCTATCTAGAATGCTTGGCAATAAAAGAGGCGGTAAAATACTGGCAGTATTGGCTGATAGGCAAGCAATTTACAGTATACTCAGACCATAAGCCCCTGGAAAACATGAACATAAAAACACGAACGGACGAAGAATTAGGTGACCTGACACACTACTTATCACAGTACGATTTTAAAATAAAGTATGTACCAGGAAAAGAGAACCTAGGAGCTGATTGTTTGAGCAGGAACCCGGTTTTGGAACCGGAAGAAAGCGAGGAAGATTTCTTAGAAACAGTAAACTTAATAAAATTAGACGAGATAATAGCGGATCAAGAAAGGAATAGAGAGATAAAGGAAAAAAGACAAGGCTTGAAACACGAAAATGAAATATACTACAAAAGAACAAAAAAGACAGAAAAAATCATACTATCGGAAGAATTTAGTAAAAAGATTATAGATCAAGTGCACAAAAATTGGTGTCACATAGGTATCAGACAAATGGTAAAAAAAATTGGCCCAGTGTACACAGCAAGGAATTTAACAAGAAATATAATAGAAGCATGTAAGAGATGTAAAGTGTGCATAGAAAATAAATCAAGAGGTCAAAGAAAACTCGGTTTGATGTCACATTTAGGTCCGACATCAAGACCGTTTGAAATAGTATCAATAGACACTATCGGCGGTTTTGGAGGATCTAGATCCACCAAAAAATATTTACATCTTTTAGTAGACCACTTCACAAGGTACGCCTTTATTACAACCTCCAAGACACAAAGTGCAAAGGACTTCATAAAACTAACTAAAAAGGTACTAGAGACAGACCATATAAATGTGATTCTCGCAGATCAATACCCAGGCATTAATGCAAAAGAATTTAAAGAATTTCTGAAAGAAGAGGGAATAAAAATGATATTCACTGCGGTAAATGCGCCCTTCTCTAATGGATTGAATGAAAGACTGAATCAAACCATAGTAAACAAAATAAGATGCAAAATTAATGAAAAAAATAATAAAAAAGCCTGGACAACAATAGCGCAAGAATGTATAAAAAAATATAATACAACAGAGCATTCAGTTACAGGTTTCGCACCAGAGTACTTACTAGATGGCACAGATGTAAGTATTCGACCAAATGAATTAAAAGGAATAAATAATACGGATAGCTGGGATAGAGATAAAAAATTAGCGTTAGAAAATACAATCAAATCCCACAACTATAATAAAAAGCTATTCGATAAAAACAGAAAGGAATATATATTTAACATCGGAGATAAAGCTTATGTGGAAAACGGAAGTAAACTAAATAGGAAGAAGATGGACAAATTGAGGATTGGACCATTTGAAATAATTGATAAAATATCAAACTCAATTTATAAGTTACAAACGGAGAGAAGAAGATCCGACACGGGCCTCTTTCACACAAGCAAATTAGTACCAACTTCAGTCGACGAAGAAGACACAGATGAAGAAGAGTTGGAGGAGTAGTCATGATTAAAGAACGATAGATATTTGAAAGGTTCCACCCTCGGGGGGGGGGGGATGTAAAGAAAGTGTACTTTCTTTAGTTGAATGTACCGCGTCTCAGTAGAGTAGATAAAGAGGGAATCTGTGCAAGATCGATATATAGGGATCTAAGATCGATATATAGGGATCTAAGATCGATATATAGGGATCTAAGATCGAGCACGTGCGAAAAAGTTAGAGACTATTTGTTAGAGAAGAAGTTTATAGTGCGGATAGGAAAAAGATAAATTAATTAACTTTAATTGTCGTTTCTTTGGTTTACAGGTGAGCGTGTATATAGTGTAAATAATAGTTAAATGTATGATACATAAATGAATAACGGAAAACTTTGGTTTACAGAGAAACAAATTCTAGTTGATTATTGAATTCCTCAATCAATTGTCTTATATATATATATATCCGAGCGGTAAGATTGTATCGTATGGGAACGTTCAATTACTAGATTAGGATATTAGACAATAATTAAGGGTTTATAGACTTCACGATTTGATAACAAGACAAATATATTCTATAATAAGTTCCGTTATAAATGTCTGTGTCGCGAATGAGTTTAAGGATTACAATTTGACTATGTTTTTACCTATGTTGCACGGTTTTGACGCACTGGCAATGCGGGGTCAGAGTTATGTTTGATTCGAAAGGGACTTTAACCCGATCTCACTAGAATTGAACTTGAGCGTGTAACGCGACGTGACTCTAACGTGATAGCACGATCGTTGAATCTTGCGGAACCGTTACTGTACGCAACTAAGATCAACCGAACCGTCGTCAGACGTTTCTAAAACTTGACTGAACCGTCGTCTAACGTTTCTGAAGTAAAACTGAACCGAAGAGGATGAAAACGAGCGGGTTTATATACCTTGAAAATGAAAGGGGTGATCTTGTTAATGTTTAATGTCACGTGGGGTCGCACAGATGTTTTTTGTCAGTTCTAACGAAACCAGGCCTCAGTTGCATTTTTCGTTAACAAAGGGGGCTGATGGACATCTGGACTATTTCCAAATAATTAACGGATGCCAGAAGGGTGTTCTCAAGAGTTTCATAAACAGTCGTACTGTTTTTAAAAAGGGGTCTGTTGGGACGTCTTTCGTTCTGGGTAAAGAGATTAGAGTTTCGTAAACGAAATGCACCTGGAGGAGACATCTCCATACGTAACACTGTAAAACACTTCTCTCTCTCTCTCTCTCTCTCGATCATCAGTACCAGGTAACGGATTACTAGGGTTAGGGAATTTTACCTGGGACGATTATCGTCGCGTGACGCATTTCCATTGCATATCGCATTTCCGTTGCATATTTCGCGTTACATCTTTTCTCAAATCACCCCCCATCTCTAAAACACTTTTGTAATAAAAAAAATCGGAAAAGTGCATAAATTTCTACTCGTACAGTCCAATCCCGCTTACTGTCTCGTAAAATCACATAAGCTCACATAAACTCACATAAACTCACATAAACTGACGTACAATTACGTGAAATCGTAAAATAACATAAAGTAACATAAATCACGTAACACACATAAGAGTCTATTCGAACGTAATAGAATACGTAACCCCGCGGAATCAGATCCCACTTCTGATAATTGTAGTAGATGATAACTTTATTGATTCTCGCTCGTACATAATAATGGCCTAATCGTCCAGGCGAACTGTGTCGCGGCCCGCGGCCGCGCTCTATATGTTCGCGCTCTCTCCCTCGAATCGCGATCGGCAGATCTTTCGTCGCAATCGTCGGATCTTCGTCGTCGCTGTCGCTGCCCTATTACCTTATATGGTCATTGGCGATTCCCATGAACCAACCCCCTTATTACATTATCTTGTAATAAGTGAGAATAAAAAAATTTTTTTTTTATCAAAACTACTTGTTATTATAATAATTAGTGTTAATTATAACTATTTATATTGTTTTCCAAAAAAAATTACTACGCATTTTATTCCGCACCTTTAGCATTGTGACGTTGCAAATTATGCGACGTCACTGGTCCGCCTACCCCTGAGTATCGAAGGGACCGGGCTGCCCTTTTGGCTCCGACTTCGACCGCAGGAGCGTGGGTGTTCCCCGAGGAAGCGAATGATCGATCCGATATCGATTGTTAACGAGTCTTTCGCGTGCCGAGCGTGGTAAGTTTCAGGGGAAATTGCAGCCGGAGCACTCGACGAAATACGGCCAACGCAACTATAATAGGAGAAAATCCGGTACCGGTACATTTGGTGGAAGGATGAGGAAACGCACTCAGACCGGACAACCTGGAGGCGAGCGGCGAGACGGAAGCCCTAACGAACGACGGCGATCGGAAATGATCGCCCTAGATCTGCTGCCGCCTCACCTTAGAGATGGAATATGGGCTTCAACTAAGGGGGTGCCTCCGCCTCATCGGGTCAGAGCGAGACTGACCTCTTGGTGATTCCGCGATTTCGCAGAGATTATCGCGGGGGTCCGGGGCCCAGGGACCCGTCGAGATCGCGCCACTGCTTTCACGGAAACTTGCAACTAGCGCGCCCCATTAGGAGAGAATCGTCACTAGCGCGAGAGAGTGGGGATACGGAAGTCCTCACGATCGCGCGACGAAAATCGAAGGACCACTGTCGTGCGACCCCGCGTGAAGTAAGGACGTGTTGTTCCGCGAGAATTAGCTATCGTTGCCGTTACGAGTCCTTTCAGCGAATACCGTCCGCTTGAGTATCGCGAGTACGCGAAATTAGAGATCGAGTTTCGTGCCGAAGAAGCGCACCCTGAACAGCGGGGAGTATCGAACCAACGGCCGTGCAAAGGACTGAGTAAGGCAGCTGGCGGAAAACGAGAGCCGTATCGAGAATACGGTAAGTCCACGCAGTGGTCCCTCCTTCATTCTATCACTCCCTTCTGGAGGAAAACTCGTACGTGTTGGTTCGGAGAGGTTTTGGGAAATTTAGTGGGAAGTTAGTGGGAGAACGAGACGGCTCACCTCGTCGAGGCGTAAGCAGCCCGCCGCGTTCTCCAACTTTGGTGGGCCGAGACGAAATTCGTCTCGAGCCGTTGTACTCACGCCGAACCGTCGGCGTTGTGGAGAATTTCGGTAAATATCGTAGAGTATCTTTCGGGAAGTCTTCCTCGGGGAAAACGCCGTCGAAGTCATAGCGTGATCGACTGCCAATTGTATTCTCGGGATTTCGTCGTATCGTCTCCAACGACTACAACACCGTATCGCGACATAGGTTACGCGACAGTCACCGTATCGCGCCGTCCAGCCGCGCTCCTCGGAATTCCGCCCCGTCGGGGCCCGTATCATACCGAGAAACTGTACGCACGCGGAAAAATATTATAATATCGACCGACACGCGCCGCGAGCGAACCACCTGCCGCAATATTGTATGAAAGCGCGGGCTCCGGGTGCGGCCACGTGGCCGCGTGTTTGAAAATTGTTTACCCCGTTCTTCTGCCCTACGCGATCCGCCCTGCCGTGAGGGCTGTCCTCGATCCCCCTGTGTCCGACCCTTGGACCCGTTTCGTGTCTCGTTCTATCTCGGCTTCTCGAGAGTGCCCTCTGCGTATTTTATGCGGCACCCGTCCGGTGCCTGGCGCCCGAACGTAAGACACCAGATTTCGTGAAAATCGAGGCTGACCCTCGAGATAGCCTTTGTACCGGGAGGACCGCGCATTGTCACGGCCGTGCGCGGCCCGGCGTCAACGCCCGTAAATTCCCGGAGTCGTCCCGCTTCCCGTCTCGACAAGCGTGGAAAAAGGGACGGCGTTACAGCATATACAGTACTGTGCAAAAGTCTTAGGCCACCGCGTGACATTTGTCTTATACTTAAATCAATCAATGTTAATGATGCTTAGTAGTTACCATGCTGGAGATTCCAACATTTGGCTGTGCCATAATTGTTCTGCACGTGGAAAGCACGTGTTTTACCGGCAGTGAAAGAAAGGTCTTATTGCTTTTTATGGCATGCAGCCAGGGTCGCTTCTATGAGCATTTTAGGTAAAAATGTTGACTGCATACATTTCTATTGCCAATGTTTCATTTCTGTTTCAACTTTTGACTTGTAACTATCGTTCTAAGGATTCCAATATAAAAAATTTGTAACGTTCAGTTGTTTACGCGTAGTGTACTCGTGTGCCAAAACATTGAAATAAAACAAGTGTAATGGCAAAAATATCAGTTGCAGATAGACACCGAATCATTATTTATTATCAGGACGGGCTTAGCCAGAGAGAGATTGCCAGAAAATGTAAATTTTCAAGGACGGCGATTCAAAACATTATAAAAAAGTTTAATGAAACTGGATTTGTCGAGGATAAAAAACGATGTGGCAGGCCTAAAAAGTTAGGGGCAAGACAAGAGAAGTTTCTACGATTACAATCGTTACGAAATCGGACAAAATCCTCAACAGAACTTGCACAAGATTTGCAAGATGCTACAGGGGTATCGGTCGACTCTTCAACGGTGCGCCGAAGTCTCTTAGAATCTGGACTGAGAGGCTGTGTTGCAATTAACCCTTTCGGTACGAGCGCCGGATATATCCGGCATCCATCTGATGACCTGTGTGGACGAGTGCAGGATATATCCGGCATCCATCCGATGACCTGTGTGGCCGAGCGCCGGATAGATCTGGCATCTATGATATGTGATAATCCGTGTGAAAAAACAAACAAGTGACATCTATGTACAGTTTATACAATTATATTTTATTTTACCGACTTATGAGATATGGAATCCATATCTGTGATGGGCAAAAATTTAATTTAAATTTTCAAACCAAAAATAACCGACATGTATCTTTTATTTGAAATTGAATTTTCTCAAATACATTGTCGCACGGTTCATCCGTAAATACTCTGCACGAGGTTTCATTTTCATCCGAGGTTCCCAAAATAACTGCGTGGTGGCGTATTCAACGCCTCTAGCGGAGAGATATGTATTTGAGAGGCGTTATTTCTAAGATACAGGCTGAGGTGGGCAAAGTATTTTGACGATTCAATTGATGGTCGAAGGTAGCGCCATCTCACGATTCATTTTGTATTTCGTTCGAACGAGGCTCAAATACATTCTCGGCGATCAATTCACTCCAGCTGGATCCGCAAAATACATGGCGCTGCAGTCGACTATTTCAATTAAATCGTAGGAAATACTCGGAGAGGCAGGTCAAAATAACTCTCCTTTTTGAAAATACAAATACATTGTCGCGTTCCGTGAGCTTCAAATAAAGTCGGAACAGACCAAGTATTTTTATTTGAAATGTATTTAAATACATTTTTATCCAATTGGTGCCCATCTCTGATATGGATCTTATTGAAAATATATTTGGCACTCACGCATAAAACCTTGAACTGTTACATTTTTTAACAATCGTTCTGTGTTCTTATCTGTGTTTCTTGGGTATCAGTGGAGCGATAGTTCTAACCTAATACAGATCATTTTAACAAAAAGTCTTTTGTTACAAGAATTCTGGAAAAACAGCTACAGGTATAATTGTTGTTTGATTTCAACTAATCTATTAAAAAATTTTGAGGTTACGCTTTTGTTCGAAACTTGTTTATAGATTTTAAAAAATTCAGGCCCTTTTCAGAATGAATAGAGGAAATAAAAGATTTAGAAACGGTCTTACTGACTCAGAAAGTGACGAGAATTGTGAAAATGAAAATAATTTCAATCGACGTAAAAGAAGAATAAATGTAATATATAGCAGTTCTGAATCAGAAACAGAATTGACCCAAGAGGTTGATGACACGAACTGTGAAGTAAAATGGTCAAACAATCATTTTGTACCAAAAATTCATCGTGTTTGAGATTCTAGTCGTAGGAAATTGTGACTGGTAAAGGTAAAGGTAGAAGAGAATAGTGGACTGTAATTTGGTTAATAAATAGATGACTATATTTGCAATAATGGATATATATACACAGGTGATATGAAATGACAGAATGATGATGCGGCGACACAAGACGTAGAAGTGGCACAAAACGTGAAGCGCACGTTTTGCGAGGCGTGTTCTAATAACGATGACGTGATCAAGCGATCGAAGGTAGTCGTAAGACGAGAGTCGTTAGACGAGGGCGCGATACGGCTATCGCGCGATATTTATACTAAGCGGGGCCACCGATTGCGGAAGGACTAAGGAGTGGGGTTTTTGAAAATGACAAAGGATTTGGCAGTGCTGAACGTTAGTCAGCGCACGAGGGCAATGCCCTGACGGCCGCTGCTGCACGGGAAACAAGGACGATAGGTAACGGATTTGGTGTTTTGGAATATAGGAAAGGTGGCCCACGCGACGGTTTCGGCGCGAGACGTAAACATAAAGTTTACGTCTGAGTGCGTTCATCCGGTCCCGGCGCCGAGCACGATCAGCTGTGCTATTGTCGACGCCGGGACACGGTCGTACCGAGACATTTCTTACATTAGTTGGGCAAAAAGTATATTGCCCCAATAAGCCGTCGACCGTGGCTGGAAATAATGCCGTTCGGATTATCGGTGTTCGAAAAGGATTGCAACCGTTTGCAACATCCCGCTGCCTTCGACAATCGTCGAACGAAACGTTCCTCGGTTTGCGTGGGCGAGCGCTATGGCTCCCCGTGGTGTCGCAGGGGTAGCGGCGTTTACGCGTCCGCGGCGCGGCGCAAATGAATGATTTTTGTTACCGGTCGCTTGCATGTGCCGGTGGCGGTTCGCACGGTGACAACTCGGACGTGTCCGTCGGATCCTGGGTGGACCTCGTCGATCCGTGCTAGGGGCCATCTGGACGGGGGCGTGAGCTCCGAGCGGATGAGCACGAGGTCTCCGGTTGTCAGTGATGGCTTCGGACTGGTCCACTTCCCTCTGGGCTGCAACTGTTGTAGATAGTCGATTGACCATCGTCGCCAGAAGTGTTCCAGCCGTTGCTGGATTAGTTGCCACCGGGAAAGACGTGAGCGTGGCACGTCCAGGAGCGTTGGATCCGGTGTCGCCGTGAGCGGGCCGCCGATGAGGAAGTGCCCCGGCGTCAGCGGGGTCAGGTCCTCAGGGTCGTCGGTGAGCGCCTGCAGCGGCCGTGAATTTAGGCACGCCTCCACTTGGCAGAGGAGGGTGGAGAACTCCTCGAAGGTGAGAGGGTCATCGGCGACGACTCTCCGCAGGTGGTGTTTCACGGACTTCACGGCCGCTTCCCAAAGCCCGCCGAAGTGCGGCGCGCCGGGGGGAATGAACTTCCACGTCACCCTGTCCTTCGTGAGTGCGTTGGAGATGATGGTGGATTCCCTGGTCGACGCTGTGAACAGTCGACGCAGCTCCTGGTCTGCACCCACGAAGTTGGTGCCGCAGTCGGACGTGAGAGTGGAGCACAATACTCGACGGCCCGTGAAGCGGCGAAATGCGGCCAGGAAGGCGGCGGTGGAATAGTCTGACACCGCTTCTATCTGGACCGCTTTGGAACTGAAACAGATAAATACGGCCACGTAACCTTAGGTGGTTTTGTGGCCGCGTCCTGACGTGACATTCAGCTTGAAAGGTCCAGCATAGTCCAGGCCGGAGTGCTGGAAAGGCCGTGATGGTGTTACGCGCTGTGCTGGCAGTTGTCCCATCATTTGAGTGACCGGTGCCGCCCGCCATCGAATACAGCGGAGGCACTGAGAAATGCAGCGTTTGACTTGCACCCGTCCTTGGGGGATCCAATATTTGTGTCGTAGGGCTGCGAGGGTCAGTTGTGTTCCTCCGTGCAGTGTCCGGAGATGAGCCCGTTCGATGGCGAGCTGCGTGAAGTGGCTTCCTGCGGGGAGGATGGCTGGGTGCTGTTCGTCGTGGTGTAGTGGTTCATGGTGCAGGCGTCCTCCCACTCGCAGGATGCCGTGGTCGTCGAGGAATGGCGTCAGTCGGTTGAGTCCGCTGGACGGTGGTAGGGGTTTCTCCCGTTCGACGGCGGATACCTCAGTGGCGAAGTGGAGGCGCTGCACCAGCATGGTCCAGCGGTCCTCGGCTCGACGGAGTTCGTCAGGTCGAAGCGGCGTGGGCGTCGTCTGATGGTGGTTCCGGGGCGTGTTGGCCCAGCGTAGGCACCATCCTGTGATCCGGACGAGCCGCTCCAGGGTGGAGTAGCGTAGGAGAAGGGCTGGCTCCTCGAGGCTGCTCGTCTGGAGGCAGGTGGCGTGTTTTTTCTCCTCCTCGGTGGTGCCATGCGGTAGGGGGGTGTCCTCCCAGCTCGTCTCTGGTTTGGTAAGCCAGTGTGGCCCGTGCCACCAAAGGGGGTGCCCGGCCAGCTGGTCAGCTGAGATGCCTCGGGAGGCGCAGTCCGCCGGGTTGTCCTGCGTCTTGACGTGGTGGAGGTGCACGTCCGGTAGCGAGGTTTGGACCTCTGACACGCGGTTGGCGACATATGTATGCCACCTCGTCGGTTCCCTGCGTAGCCAAGCCAAGGTGACGGTGAGTCGCTCCAGAGGTGCACGGCGTCGACCTTGATTTGGAGCTCGTTTCTCAGCTGGACTAGTAAACGTGCACCGAGGACGGCGGCGCACAATTCTAGCCGGGGGAGCGAAATCGTTTTCAGAGGTGCGACCTTTGTCTTGGCGGCAACGAGGTGCACCTTGATTTCTCCGTGGCGGTCGTGGATGCGGATGTATACGGCAGCGGCGTAGGCCTTCTCCGAGGAATCCACGAAGGCGTGCAGTTGACGTGTGGTGGGGGTGGCGTCAGTCCCAAGCCACCGAGAGATTCTGATGGTCGCCAGTGTGTCCATCTCGGTTGTCAGCTCGGTCCATGCTGCTGCTGTGGCGTTGGGAAGATGGTCATCCCAGCCTAGGTTTAGTTTCCAGAGGTCCTGGACGAACGTTTTCCCCCGGATCACGAAGGGGGCGAGCCATCCGAGCGGGTCGAACAGTTTGGCGACCTGCGATAATACTCGCCTCTTCGTGATGGGCTCCGTGTTGGCTGGTGGAGTGGCGTGGACGACGAACGAAAACGTGTCGCTTGTCGGGTGCCACGTCAGCCCTAGCGCACTGCAGCCGACGTCCGGGTACCACGGGATGGTGGATGATTCGGCCAGATGGTCGGAGGGCAGCTTGGAGAGCAGTGCGGCGTGGTTGGCGCTCCATTTTTTAAGAATGAAGCCGCCCGCCTTGCAGATGTCGATCAGCTCCTGCTGCGCTTCTTCTGCCTTTTCAATGGTGTCGGCCCCGGCGAGGATGTCGTCGACGTACGTCGCGGACCGAAGTATTTCCGCCCCCCTCGGGAACCGCTGCTCCTCATCCTCGGCCAGTTGCAGGAGCGTGCGCAGTGCGAGATACGGTGCGCAAGTCAGGCCGTAGGTCACCGTCGTGAGGTGGTAGGCGTCGATCTTGCACGTTGGGTCGTCTCGCCAGAGAATCCGTTGAAGGTCCCAATCGTCTGGGTGCACTCGAATTTGGCGGTACATCTTTTCTATGTCCGCGATGAAGGCGATCTTGTGGCGCCTCCACCGCAGCAGGATGTTCACGATGTCCTGCTGCAGCTTGGGTCCGGCGGGGAGGTGCGCGTTCACGGACGTTCTCGTGCTGGACTGTCGGGATCCGTTGAAGACCACCCGCAGCTTGGTGGAGGCGCCTGTCGTCTTCAACACACCGTGATGCGGGAGGTAGAAGTGTTGTTTCCCTGGTGTGTATTGGTCGTCGGGGACGACCTGCATGTATCCCAGCGTCCGATACTCCTCCATAAATTTGGAGTAGGCCGTCCGGAGTCCCTCGTTCGCTTGGAAGCGGCGTTCGTTCGCTAGCAAGATGCGCCGTGCGACGCTCTGTGTCGGTCCCAACTCCGCGTTGGTCGGAGTCAGATACAGTCGCACGACGTATCTGCCGTCGTCTTGGCGCGTGTGAGTGCGACGGTAGAATTCCTCGCAGGCCACCTCCTCTGCGGTCCTCTGTGATGCGGGTGGAGTGACCTCCTCCTGCTCCCAAAATCGCCGGACGAGGGAGCCCAGGTCTTCGGCGGTGCATGTATGGCTGGTGGCGGCTGCGGCGGTGGACCCAGCGTTGGTCATCGGGCCGGACAGGATCCAGCCGAAAATGGTCTCCTGGGCGACCGGGCCTTGGTGTCCTCCACCTTTGATGCGGGGGACGACATGGGCTCGAGTTGTTCCAGAGCTTCGAGTAGATGCGCTTTTTGTAGGGTGAACGCCTGTTCACCTTCAGGGAAGGTGTCGAGGACGAAATAATCGTCCTTCTCGACCGCGGGGGTGGCCCGGGCGTAGATCTGCTCGTCCTGCTCCTGGAACTGTTGCCACCTCTTCTCCAGTGTGGCCAGGGTGGTGTTGAGAAGTGCACGAGTGATCTTGTCCTTCCCGGTCTTTCGAAGGTTCTCACCCGTCCGTGCCATGCGCCCGAAAAGCATGCGCTGACTGGCGATGAGGTCTTGCATGATGACGTTGTATGTGAATTGATGTTTGACGTATGAGTGAAGAGACGTGGATTACAATGAAGCTAATAGAAAAGGTATCCGGCTCGAAGGACCAATGTTTGAGATTCTAGTCGTAGGATGGAGGCGATAGCAGAGGAAAAAAGGGAGTGGACTGTATGTGTCGGAGAGGCGAAAGCAAGGCGGTAGAAAAGACGAGTGGACTGTATTTGGGAATAAATAATAGACTATATTTGACAGATGGATATATACAGAGTGGTGACAAGGCGATAGTGAGATGAAACACGGCGTGAATATGACACACAAATCGTGAAGCGCACGATTTGTGCAACGGCGTAGTCAGTCGTGAAGCGCACGAAACTAACGAACGTCGGATGACGAGAATTGGTGTGAAAAGACGAAAGAGCGTGATCGCGAGATTGAACATAGTGATAAGACGAGAATCGTAAGAACGAGGTCGTAAGAACGAGAGCGCGATACGGCTATCGCGCGATATTTATACTAAGCGGGGCCACCGATTGCGGAAGGAATAAGGAGTGGGGTTTTTGAATATGACAAAAGATTTGGCAGTGCTGAACGTTAGTCAGCGCACGAGGGCAATGCCCTAACGGCCGCTGCTGCACGGGGAACAAAGACGATAGGTAACGGATTTGGTATTTTGGAATATAGGAAAGGTGGCCCACGCGACGATTTCGGCGTAAGACGTAAACAGACGGTTTACGTCTGAGTGCGTTCACCCGGTCCCGGCGCCGAGCACGATCAGCTGTGCTATTGTCAACGCCGGGACACGGTCGCACCGTGGCAGTTCTTATATTGATAGGCAAGAATTTTATGGTCTTCAATAAACGGCCGTCGTGGCTAGAAATAATACAGGTAGTATTACTGGTGTCCGAATAAAGATTGCAACGGTTTGCAACACATCGATTCAATTCAAAACACTCGGGAATCACCAACCAAATACCCCTGTCATCTCAAATCATTGATTATTTTCAATTATTTATATCTGACGAGTTAGTAGACATAATTGTAGAAGAGTCGAACTATTATTTGGCCCAACAAACCAATAACAATACGAATAATCAAGAACCAATGACGCGAAATGAGTTGTATTGTTTTTTGGCCACGTCGTTATTGATGACGCGAAATAAAAAAACTATCACTCAAGGAGTACTGGAGCACGGATGATTTTCTACGCAGCGATATTTTTGGGAAAATAATGACCAGAGATCGTTACTTCCTGCTACTCAGAATCTTACATTTCTCCCACGAACCGGGATGCATTGGCGACCGCCTAATAAAAATAAAAAGAATAGTTGATATACTGCGACACTTATATACTGTGCCTTACCAAGAACTTTGCATAGACGAAAGCTTACTTCTATACAAAGGCCGACTATCTTTCAAACAGTATATTCCGAAGAAAAGGAATCGGTTCGGGATAAAGTCCTTTATTCTTTGCGATTGCAAAACCGGATTCGTGCAAGACATGATCATTTATACTGGAGTATCTACAGTTGCGGATAGTCCGATGAAGGGCAATGGAAACTCTGGAGCAATCGTCTTAGAACTATTGAAGACATACTTAGGAAAGGGCCATACCCTTTGTGTGGATAATTTTTACTCCAGTCCCACATTATTTAGTCTATTATTCGCCAATCACACAAATACATGCGGGACAGTAACAAAAAGACGACAAGGAATGCCCAAGATCGAAAATAAATTGAAAAGGGCAGAGGTGTCTTTTCGTAGCTCGGAAAGTTTATTGGTTTTAAAATGGATGGATAAGAGAGAAGTATACATGATCTCAACTATGCATACTGCAGATGTTATGACAGTATCCAGACATAGAGGAAGACAGAGTGTACAAAAGCCTGTATGTATTGTAGATTATAATAATTCAATGGTATAGTAGATAAAGTGGATATGGTAATAAGTAGTGTAAATTCAACTCGAAAAACTTTAAAATGGTACCGGAAATTTTTTTTCATCTAATTGATATTTGTGTATGGAATGCGTATTGCCTTTATAAACTGTAACGCCGCCCCTTTTTCCACGCTTGTCGAGGCGGGAAGCGGGGACGACTCCGGGAATTTACGGGCGTTAACGCCGGGCCGCGCACGGCCGTGACAATGCGCGGTCCTCCCGGTACAAAGGGCTATCTCGAGGGTCAACCTCGACTTTCACGAAAACTAGTGTCTTACGTTCGGGCGCCAGGCACCGGACGGGTGCCGCACAAAATACGCGAAGGGCACCCTCGAGACGCCGAGATCGAACGAAGCACGACACAGGTCCAAGGTTCGGACACAGGGGGATCGAGGACAGCCCTCACGGCAGGGCGGATCGCGTAGGGCAAGAGAACGTGGTAGACAATGTGGCTCGATATGGTATTTATTGCAACTCGATAAATACAGGTGCGCGGCCACGTGGCCGCTCCCGGAGCCCGCGCTCTTGTACACTTTTGCGGCCGGTGGTCTGCTCGCAGCGCGTGTCGGTCGATATTCTTTAACGTCCGCTCGCGTACAGTTTCTCGGTACGCTAAGGGCCCCGATGGGCGATACCTCGCGGAGCGCAGGTGGACGGCGCGATACAATGACTGTCGCGGATCTACGTCGCGATACGGTGTTCTAATCGTGTCGAACAATACGCCGAAATCTCGAGAATACGATCGGCGGTCGATCACGCTACGACTTCGACGGCGTTTTCCCCGAGAAAGACTTCCCGAAAGATATCCCGCTACAATTTCCTGAAACTCTCCAAAAACGCCGACGGTTCGGCGCGAGACAAATGGCTCGGGACGAATTTCGTCTCGGCCCACCAAAGTTGGAGAACGCGACGGGCTGCTTACGCCTCGACGAGGTGAGTCGTCTCGTTCTCCCACGAAATTCCCACTAAATTTTCCGATAACCTCTCCGAACCAACTTGCACGAATTTCCCTCCAGAAGGGAGCGATAGAATGAAGGAGGGACCACTGCGTGGACTTACCGTATTCACGATACGGCTCTCGCTTTTCCGCAGGCTGCCTTTCTACGTCATCTCCGCGGCCGTCGGCTCGATAATCCCCGTTGTTCCGGGAGGAGCACTCCTTGGCGCGGATCGCGATACTTGGTCTCGCGGTGGCTCGATACACGATACCGGTGTTCGAGAAGCTCGATAAGGCAGCGATATACTTCGCGGGACGACACGATATTTTCGGTTTTAGCGTTCGCACGACAGTGGCCCATCGATTTTCGTCGCGCGATCGTGAGGACTTCCGTATCCCCACTCTCGCGCGCTAATATCGATTTTCTCCTAATGTGGCGCGCGGGTTGCAAGTTTACGGGAATGCAGGAGCGCGCTCTCGACGGGTCCCTGGGCCCCGGACCCCCGCGATATTTTCTGCGAAATCGCGGAAACACCAAACGGTCAGTCTCGCTCTGACCCGATAAGGCGGCGGCACCCCCTTAGTTGAAGCCCATATTCCAACTCTAAGGTGAGGCGGCAGCAGATCTAGGGCGATTCTCTTTGATCGCCGTCGGTCGTCAGGGCTTCTGTCTCGCCGCTCGCCTCCAGGTTGTCCGGCCTGAGTGCGTGGCCTCATCCTGTTCACCAAATTTACCGGCGCCGGATTTTCTCTTATTGTATCGTTGCGTTGGCCGTATTTCGTCGAGTGCTCCGTCTGCATCCTTTCCTGTAACTTGCCACGCTCGGCACGCGAAAACTCGTTAGCAATCGATATCGGATCGATACTACGCTTCCTCGGGGAACACCCACGCTTTCCGGTGGTCGAAGTCGGCGCCAAAAGGCAGCCCGGTCCCTCCGACACTCAGGGCTAGGCGGACCAGTGACGTCGCAAAATTTGCAACGTCACAAAACATAAAAGGAACGCAACCATATCCATGGCGAACTTTCAATTGCAGTTGATAAAACAAATATGCGATAAATATCATAAAGATTACATCAATCAACAAGTAAGAAAAAATGATTATCCGATGAGATTGACAGAGAGACATTTTCCATCATTGTTTGTGCCAAAAAGAAAGAACCTGAGCCGACGGTGCGTTGTTTGCAGCAAAAATGATAAAAGATCGGAATCAAGATACGAATGCTGTTTGGGAATCGTCAAAGGACACGCGTCCCGAACATTTCTGTTTGCGTGCCGTTCCCGCGACTTCGCGAGATCATCGTTTAATCAGCGCGCGCTCACGCGTCGCGCTGATTAGCTAACAGGTACGCACCCTGCCCGCGAATCATATCGCTTCTCACGAGCAGCGATCCGCGGTCGATTCCCGGAATCGCTCTCTCTCTTCCGCGAACCGTCGGTGCGATACCACGCGTTCTATTGTTATATCCTCGTCGTATCCGTTCAACGGACTACCGCGGTCCAACTTAACACAGCAAATTGGTTTTGTATACAGCTTTATTGTACATTAACAGTTTATTTCCCCTTACACAAGGGCGCTTATAATATACTAGTTTTCCGTTAATAACGTGTGCTACAAATTCGCGTTGTAACACCCGAGCACGTGCTCAATCCGACCTCACCGCCCGTGTAATTCCCGGTTCGCTGCGAGTCCTCACCTCAATCCGTTTCCGACTCTCCGCCTCGAAATCCAAGCCTTCCGATAAGGCTGTACCAGCCACCCATTCCCGAACATTTTTGGTCCTTCGAGCCGGATTGGAATCGAGGAGCCACGTGCCGGACACACCGCCATTGAGACAAGGATTCCCAAGTGGAAACCATGAGTCAATTCGACGAGCTGCTTTTCAAGCAGAACCAGACCCTCCGATCCATCGAGAGAGCTCTACCGAACTTCAAGAAGCTGGGTCAGGCAAAGATGACCACAGCGACCACGCAGAACCGAATGACCGTCCTGAAGGAAGCCTTCAGCCAAGCCCAGGACCTCGACGCGAGGATCACCGCTGCCGCGGACCCGAAAACCCGAACCAGTCATCCGTACTTCACGGACAACCCCTTCGAGAAGGCTGAGGAGGTCTACCTGGAAGCGTTGGACTTCATGTGCGAGGTACTTAACACTGCCACCACCGCCGATGAGGCATCCGGCAAAGGCGTAAGTACCTCTCCAATACCAACGTCCAAACCGACCGCGCATCTACCGCGAATCCAGTTGCCCTCGTTCGATGGATCGTTCGAAGCGTGGGAAAGTTTTCGCGACCGCTTCACGTCCATGGTCATCGACGAAAAATCGCTCGCCAATGTCGATCGCCTGCATTTTCTTTGTTCGTCGTTAAAAGGCGAAGCAAGCCACGCGATCGCTCATCTCCCGATCACGGACAAAAACTTCGCCGTCGCGTGGAAGTTAATTACCTCGCGGTACGAGAACAAGCGTCGCTTTATTACCACGCACCTTACCACGTTATTTTCGCTGCCGAAAGTCACGTCCGAATCCGCGCGGGAACTACGAGATTTACGCGAACGTCTCCACCCAAGCGTTGAGGAATCTCGAGCGTCCCGTCAATCAGTGGAGCGACATTATAAAAGCCTGGGAGCTCAAATTCGAAGACGAAACCGAGTTTCCCACACACACCGAATTCGACGCGTTCCTCGTGTCGCGATCGCGAGCACTCGAGCCCATGGCGCCGATCCAAGTCGGGGGCTCGAACGAAATCGGAACCGTTAAACGACCAAAATCGAACTCCGTCGTTACCCACGCGACCGCCGTTTCTACCGTGACGTGTCCTATTTGTCGACAGAATCACCTTATTTATCGGTGCCCGAAGTTCGTCGCTCAATCGCCTTCCGACCGATACGACGTAATTAAAAACCAGCGACGTTGCATTAATTGTTTTTCGGCGAAACACGCGAGCGCGCGCTGATTAAACAATGATCTCGCGAAGTCGCGGGAACGGCACGCAAACAGAAATGTTAGGGACGCGTGTCCTTTGACGATTCCCAAACAAATGCAAAGAATGTAATGTTGGTTTATGTATAAATCAGTGTTTTAAAATATATCACACCCAATTATATTATTAGCCGTTATACTTATAATCATATATTAGTTAAAAATATGTAAACAGTAATTGTTATATTTATAATTTTTTATATAATTTTGTATATACTTCTGTATTTAATTTTGTATATATTTCTGTACCGAATTTTGTATAGATTTTACTTATAATTAATAGAATTTTATATAAATAATTTTTAATATAGAAGCAACAACCAACACTTGTTGGAATAAACATTGTTTTATTAAGCACAGTTCTTATTTAACGCTTAGGAAAATGTTCATAGAAAGGTAGACTGACAGTGTGTTATACGATACCTGTCGACCGAATCAAGACAGTTTGTTATAGCACATTTTCGGCGCGGCACCTCGTTCAGCGGGGGTATCATGACGGACAGAGCGCCCGTACCGAAAGGGTTAAAAAACCATTGTTTCGGAAAGGAAACAAACAAAAAAGACTGCAGTATGCTCGAGAGCATAGTAATTAGGAAATAGAAGAATGGAAAACAGTCTTATGGACTGATGAATCAAAGTTCGAACTTTTTGGCAATAAAAGGCGTCAGTTTGTGCGGAGACGAAAAAGAGAAGCTTACCAGGAAGCAAGTTTAAAACCTACAGTAAAACATGGTGGGGGTTCCGTGATGGTTTGGGGCTGTATTTCCGCTAATGGAGTAGGAGATTTGATTCGAATAGATGGAAAATTAATAGCCACACAATACCTAAAAATTTTACAACAACACGCAGTACCATCAGGACAACGACTAATTGGTAACAAATTCATCTTCCAACATGATAATGACCCCAAACACACACCACGAATTGTGAAAGGTTACTTGGAAGAGCTGGAAGATATAAAAATTTTAAAAGTTATGAACTGGCCACTTCAAAGTCCTGACTTAAATATTATTGAACATGTTTGGCATTATTTAGACAGAGCAAGAAGAAAAAGTCAACCGAAAAATGCAGATGAACTGTTGAGGTGTTGCAAACAGAATGGCGAAAAATTCCAATGGAAATTATCAATAATTTATACGGAAGCTGTATAAGAAGAGTCAACGCTGTAATTAAGGCAAAAGGAGGCTGTTGCGGAATCTAGTCAGGACCTGAGTCAGAATGACTTAGGAAAGGTTGCAGTAAAGGAAGAAATGCGAAAGATGTAGGAAAGGAGAAAGTAGTGAAGAATGAAAGAGAGTGTATAACTAGTATTAGTATTGTCTTTATTCGTTCCCCTTAGGGTTACAAATCCCATACACAATTCATACGCTCGCCTTACATCTAAACTTACTTCTAACCTTACCTCCCGCCCCTACGCAACAATCGAGAGAGAGAGAGAGTAACCAGCGTGGTCACCCTACATCTAACAGCGCATAAAAACTATAACTAAAACTAAAACGGCCGCATAAGGCAAACAATATATATATAAACATAACAATATAAAAAGATATAATCTGAATTTCTATAATAATATAACAAATAAAATAAAATAGAATAAACTTTGTTATAAACATAAAATTAAAACAAACCATACATTCACGCTTTCTCTCTCTCACGCACTCTCTCTCATTCCTTCATTCAGGCACCTCCTCTCTTTCCCCCTCCACCTCCCATATGGACTTCCTTTTCCTTTTCTTTCTCTTCCTTTTTCTTCAACCATTCATACCTTTCCCTCTCCCATCTTTTTTCTCCACTCTTCTACCCTCCTCATCCATTCCTCCCCTCCCCCCTCATCATCCAACACCTCACCCATCTTCTCCTGCCATCCCCTTCCCTCAACCACCCGCATACATTCCTCCCATACATGTTCCCAGCTCTCTTCCCTCCAACCACACACTCTGCATTTTCTCTTTTCTTCCTCCATCCAATACTTCCCTCCCCTCATCTCGTTTCCCAATCTATATCTTGCAACCCTCTGCCATCTACTCTCCCCCCACCCTTTCATCAAATACCCCGGCACCCCCTCCCCTTTCACCCTTCCATACCATTTATTATATCTCGAGTTGCTTATCTTCCTTCTTCTTTCCTCTCTCTGCCTCTCTTTCTCCCTCCTTACTAATTCTTCGCTTACTCCCTCTCCTCCCTTCTCCAACATCTCTCCCACCTCCTTAATTCCCCAACCCCTCTCCTCGAAATAATTCCTTCTTTCCTTTTCCCACCCATCCACTTCTCCCTCTCTCCTATCCCTTTCCCTCATCTCTTCCCAGCATCTTCTCGCAATCTCCCCCCCTCTGCCTTCCCCCAGCTTCTTCTCGTACCCCCAAGCCCTTAGCCCCGCTCTGCCCCTCAGCAACTCCCTCTGCACTTCCTCCCTCACCATATACCCCGGTGTACATCTGTCCACCCACAGTACCCACCTTAAGAACCTTTCCTGCACCCCCTCCATCCTTTCTCTCTCCTTCCATCCCCACACCTCCACTCCATAACTCAAGACTGGCCAAACCAACCTATCAAATAGCCATAATCTCCTCCCCCAGTCCAGAAATGAAAAAAATTATAAGAAGTAAGAATGTTGGAACATTATTATATGACGAATTAGAACATTTAACATCCGAGGCAATAGCGGCAATTTCGCCGTCCTTGTGGCAGAAATATTGCAACCATGTTGAAGAAATAGAAGAAAAATATTGGGAGAAAGATGGTCTCATCGAAGCATTTTTAGAAGATATAACTTTCATCGACCAGACGGATTCTGACAACAGCAGCTCTTCAGAAGAAGATTGGAATTAAAAATACTACGTATGTATTGTTATTGTTTTTTTATTGTTATTTTTTTCGTTATTATTTTTTATTATTAATTAATTTTGTCGAAACCGCAATCTTGCAAATCGTGTATTGAACTTTTGATCTATTACGAATGTTAAGTGAGTTTTAAACTAGAGAATTAATTGTGAAACCTAAATGTTAAACCTAAAGCAATGATAACAGCCTCTTGTCGTGCAAAAGATTCTATAAGAAAGAGAAACTTGATATTTATTGTAGAAACTTGATATTTCCTATATGTATATTGCCTAAATATCGGTGATAGCAAATTAGATTTTTAGTCTGATTTAATTCAGCTGTTTGAAATTATCCTCATAACGCGTCTGACTTGTTGTTATAAGGTAAAAGATTAAGAATACATTCAATCATATAATATATACGTGCCATTTATATTTTATTAATGCAATAAGACTCCAGTCTTCACGGTTAGTGAGAATCAGAGAATATCATGTGCCCCCCATAGTTTACGCGGATCCTACTTATTTACGCCTATGTCGACCGTCCCCGCCGGGAGTAAAGCGTAAGAGTGGGATCCGCAGCCTTGCGTCAAGAGTGGGGACTCGCCGTTCCCCCTGCACCCCACTGACGAAATTCTGTGCCAACTCTCGCCGAGCGTATAATATTGCAAAATTTTTTTGGTGTTGGACAGTGTAACTATTATGACAAATCGAAATGAAGTTCTCTCACCGATAACCGCTTTGAGCAATCGAAAGAGTTTTTCTTCATCGAAAACAGTTATCTAGGAGGATTCAATTTTTTGGACACTAATAATTGTTATTTGTAATAATTTCAATTTTTTATTAATGATTTTTATCGTTGAAAATTTTAGAATAACTATCATTTTTGGCCCCTGTTTTTAATACTTCCTCTTAACTATTAAAATTGTAACATGTTACTTATGTTATGCTACTTGCTGATCTGTTCGACAATATTTCATTATCTTCCTATTTTACTGGTTTTTACTTTTACTTTTTAAATATTTTAATAACCTGAGCGTTTAGCCTGATAAGTAATGTTAATAATATAAAATTAATACCGTGCTCAAGTGAATTATTTATTTTTCATCCATTTCAATTTATTCTCGAATCGTGTTGCCTTTTTTAATATGCTATTTTTCAAATCTGTTATTCTTTTCTAATTTTTTTTTTCATGGGCTAATTTAAATATAATATAGAGTTGCGTATAAAAATTCAACTACACGGGAGCTTTACATATTGTTGCGGAGGCTTCGGCTCCGCTTCGCCAGCGAACACATCTTGACAATAAACACTACCGAAACACTACTAATAACTATAAAACTCTTTATTCGTTGTCAACGGACAATGTCTAAAATTATGCTATATAGTCGCGTGCTCTCGCTTCAACGACTCGAGAGAATCTGTCGTCTTTCTTCTTCTTAATAACAACCCCGTTGGCCGGATACCACACAATATCGATTCGACGGCCAACTTCTCTCGATCTCCGCAATCGACAGCTTCCATCGTAACAATATTATAATATTTATTAAATTAACGTCACGAAAGCAACGCACACTGGTCGCGTTTGTTTTGTATTTTTTTTTTTTTTTTGAGACGTTGATTTCTTCTTTTGTAGTTTAGTGTTGCGAGAAATGGTCCACTCGGGTTTATTTGAAATATATATCGAGTGGACAATTATTTTTCAAATATGTTTTTTTGTAATGTGCAATTTTTGAAATGTGTTCTTTTTTAAGTGTACTGTTTTTTAAATATGCTTTTTCAAATATGATATTTTTTAAAGATATTATTTTTCAAATATGGTATTTTTTAAATTTGCTATTTTTCAAATCTGTTTTTCTTTTCTAATTTTTTTTTATGGTGTAATGATAGACGGTCTTGATCGACCAGAGAATTGACTTGGGAAATTTGGAACGGATGAGAGTGGTTGGAAGATAGTCGGAAGGGTGAACGAGAGAGAAAGAGTGAGAGTGAAAGAGTAAAAGAGAAATAAAGATGGAAGGATAGGCGAATTAAACGAATGAAAATGGAATGAATGAGTAATGGATATTGAATCTGCGATAAATAGGTTTATTGGCGCTTGAAACTGTATTACAAGCTTGTCTTAACAAGAGCGATGTAACAAAGAAATTAGAAAACAATAAAGAACTATAAGAGAAACTCGAAAAGGTTATAAGCGCTGACTGAGGCGAAAAGAGAGCGAGTCGTTGTTTCTCTCTCTTTTATTGGCTCGATCCTTCTGGAACTATCGATGCGCGTCAATGCTTCCGGGTTGGCATTCGTGATCGTTCCAGAAGGATCGAGAAGGAATTTGGCCTATTACGCTCCTTGCTGTTACATACGCAATTTCCGCGCGCTGCTCATTGGCCGGTGTGTCAGTCCGATCGCGCTGTCTATTCGGCGGGATCGCGGTGTCTATTTGGCGGGATCGCGCGGTGTCGCGGAGGCAATATGGCGTTCGCGCGCCAATCTCGAACATATGGACTAATGTAAAATTAACATAGAGTTGCGTATAAAAATTCAAGTGCACGGAAGATTTACATATTATAATATTTATTAAATTAACGTCACGAAAGCAATCCACACTGGTCGCGTTTGTTTTGTATTTATTTATTTTTTTTTTGAGACGTTGATTTCTTCTTTCGTAGTTTAGTGTTGCAAGAAAATGGTCCACACTGGCGGGTTTGTTTGAAATATACATCGAGTGGACAATTATTTTTCAAATGTTTTTTTAAACGTCCAATTTTTGACATGTGATGTTTTTCAATTATGTTCCTTTTTAAATGTGCTGTTTTCTAAATATGCTATTTTTAAAATGTGCTATTCTTTAAATGTTGTTTTTCAATTGTGTCATTTCTTATTTATTTTTCTAAACAAGGTGTATATATAGACCTGTTTATTTTGAAAGTGGTGTAAGTCCTTTAAAAAAAAAATGAGATATGACGTAATTTATGCTTAATTTAGTGCAAACTTTTCGTTTTTAACTAGTTAGTATTTAATATTAGCAGTAGTAGACTATCTTAATGATGGAATTTTACGAATCATTTGTTAACATCTTGTTTCTTTTTTTGATTCCAGGACTCTAACGCAGCTTTTCTCGCGGACTCACACACTCATGGACTCTTGCAACAAGTAGTAAGTCTACGAACAACTGTCTTTTTTATTACTAGAATTTAGTAATAGTTAATTTTATGACGAGTATAGTGACATGTAATAATCTGTAACCTGTTACAGAATCTGTTTCTTAGGTAGGTAGGGTCTTCTTGTACGTCGCGTTCTTTTTCTTAATGAAACAATTTCTATAACGGTGTCACCAAATTTCGAGAAGACAAAAATCTTCCGGAATTTGTTATACGATTATTAACTAAGAGACAATTCTCAATGAAAAATTTACTTTTAAATTAAATGAAAAAGGTATTTTAAAATCAGTTTCAATTTATTGAAAGCATTAGATTTTACGTACAAAAAGACGATTCGCGACGGATAGATCCTCGAGACAAAGAATATACACATATCAATTTAAATTGTATTATTTTTTCGAGTACATTACATTTAGTATAGTACTCTTTCAATAGTTTCCAAACTTTGCTTTGTTAAAAGGATCGTCCGAGGATTTTTTAATATTTTATTAAAAATTTTAAATAAATTAATAATATTAATTAAAATCTTTGTCTTTTTGCTTAACGACTAAAGTTTTTTAGTAATTCTTTCAATTATTAAACATTTTCAAATATCTTTAAATTTCAATTAAATTCTATTTGCAAGTTTGTACAAATATTAGCTCGTATACTAATGAATTCTTTTAGTTAGGATTCTCAGGATATTGAGGTTCCCTGTTCGTTGCTCAAATCCTCTCGCGTGCCCAGGCGCTACTCGGCAGGGTGAGAGCAACGGGCACATGGAACATTGTTTTAATAATAGATATTGTTGGCGATTGACAATGGTTAGTGTATCGTGCACGACGTATTTTCAGTGGAATTGCGTCGGATTTTTCAATTAAATATAATAACTCATATTCCTGTCGATCTGTGACATGCTACATAGATCTTCGTGAAATGTGTTGGCGCGTAACTTTTTCAAAAACTACGTTTGCAATATTCAGATACACACGTAATTTAATTCACTCTCGAAAATAGATTATTATTTCAATTTACCGATTTATCTCGCAAAGGTTACTACCATTGTCAGTCGATTTCAGTGAAACTGGTACGTACCTTAACTGTGTTTGTATGAGGTGTCGACGTTAGGGTGTCGGAGGCGTCCCGGGACGTGCTCTCTAGGTATTAGGCTTTTGCACCCTGGCGTCTGCATGGGAATCGTTGAGTGAATGCGTTGGTGAGCTTGTGTTTTTTGCCATTTTTTAAATATAGGACTAGGTAGGTAAATCGTTGAACGTGTAAATCGGTGCAGGGTTCACGAATATATTGAAGTTTTAAGTTTTATAAATCGCGAACATGGGCTCGCGAATAGTCACGGACTACGCGTAGAGAGGAAACTCCACGCTAGTGACTGCCGCGCCGCCGGTCAAGCAGAGCGCGCGAACAGGATCGCTGGCTAGACCAGCAAACTTGTGTGGAAAACCGGCCCGCGCCCGGACCGATTAGATATATATATATATATAATTTTATTATAAATATTAATATTATTATTATATTACTATAAATTAATAATTTATACCCACTATTATTACTTTTACTATTATTATTATTCTATTATTACTATTAGTATTATTGTTGCTATTATTATCGGCTTATCTTATCCTATTTTATTTTATTTTATTTTATTTTATAAGTGTAACTATTATTATTCACTCTAAGCAAACTAGTATTATTATCATTATTATTATTATCATCTACTATGATGTAACAATTATAGTTACTATTACAATTACTAGTTTATTATAATTATTAGTTTATTAATATTACTTGTATTAGGAATAAGTTTTTTCT
Source organism: Seladonia tumulorum (assembly GCA_913789895.3). Taxonomy (NCBI): domain Eukaryota; kingdom Metazoa; phylum Arthropoda; class Insecta; order Hymenoptera; family Halictidae; genus Seladonia; species Seladonia tumulorum. The sequence continues at coordinate 146,263 of OU565281.1, forward strand.
TAGAGTTAAACTAGTAATACTAGGATTTTTATTAAATAAGGGTTTGCGGTAAAGACAGAGGACGGAATTGACAGAGGATGGAATAACCGCCACCTCTGACAAACACACATACACACACATATACATAGATAACCACTCGCACAATAATACCGAGTAACATAGGACTGACGACACGGAAGAAAGAGAACTGAACACGACCGATACAGAAGGAGAGAAGGAGAGGAAGATGGAAGAAGAGGAGAAATGGCTTACGCCGAACCAACCGGTGGAAAAATTTAACATTTTTAAGAAAAGTGATAAAACCAAGCGAAGCAAGGAAAAAGAAAGAAACAAGAGAGACAGAGACAACTACGAAACCGATTCGGAGTCAGCATTATCGGATGGGATTCTAATCGGAAGTGCGACCCTGAAAAAGAAGTGCACTGAAGATAGAAACAATACGGCTACATCCAAGCTCAGCCAAACAAATGATGATGATGATGAAGAAAAAGAAAAAGAAAAAGAAAAAGAAAAAGAAAAGGGAGAGGAGGAGGACGTCCTGAGATTGATAGGAGAACTTGCGTCACTTCTCAAGAAAACTAAGAATTCGACAAAGGAGGTAAAAGGATATTGTTTGGACCCTCTGGCGAATGTAAAGAGTTACATGAAGTCACATGCGGCTCAAGCGGACAGGCAGTTGGAGACAGCTATTACTCGCCTAAAAAATATAGAACTGATTATAGAAAATAAAAACTTGAGAAACAGCCTGTTACATAGAGACATGGGTACACAAAGTTCCCTTCCTGGCAGAGACGAGAGAAAAAGACACGAAGCTGCCGGAATGGAAATAACTGCGTCAGAAGAGACAAGAAAAGTGTTGAGATACGATAGCGAAACCGACGATACTAAGGTTACAAAGGATAGGGAACGAAACCAGGACCAGGACAAAGAATGGAAAGTAGTGGTAAATAAGAAAAAATCCGAAGAGAAGAAAACTATCAAGAAAAAGAAGAAAGAGGAGTCAGAGGAAGCTGAAAAAAGAAAAATAGAAGAAGAAAAGGAAAAAGAAAGACAGAGAGAAAGAGAAAAAAGAAATAGACCTCCTCCCCCTCCAAAATCAGAGGCGATCATAATCAAAGCCTCTGAAACTCGAACCTTCGCTGATTTATTTAAACAGCTGAAAACGAATGCTGGGGAAAATATGAACGGGATACATACAGTGAGAAAGTCCAGGGGGGGAGATCTTATTATAGAAATGGAGAAAGGTACAAACGGAATCGAGATGGAGAGGTTTGCAAAAGATACATTAGGAGAAGAATGTAGAATCAGGAGAATGGCTCCCAAGGTGATTTACGAAATCAAAGACCTGGACCCGACCATCGAAAGGGGGGAACTGCAGGAAGAGTTGTCAAGAGTGCTTCAACTGCAAGTAAACGAAATAGAGATAAAAACGATGAGATTTGGCTACGGTGGGATAAGAATGGCCATCATCGCGTTACCATCTAAGGAAATAGAAAAACTTGGACAGGAATGTAAACTAAAGATAGGTTTCACGAATTGCAGGGTTAAAAGAACACTTAATATATTAAGATGCTTCAAATGCCACGCATTCGGTCACATATCATACAATTGCCCAATGGACCTAAAGGGCCAGGAAATTTGCAGGAGGTGTGGGGGGATAGGGCATCAGATTAATGGATGCCAAGCGGTCAGATGCTGTATCCTCTGCACAAGGGAGGGAATTCATGCGTCAAAAGCAGAACACGTGGCGGGGGCCGGGAACTGCCCCCAATATAAAAAATACATGGAGCACACCGCTATGAGGAACCTGTAAAATTCAATTTAAAAATTCTACAGATTAACGTGAATCATTGCAGGCTGGCGCAATGTCTTCTAACACAGACGGCGGCAGAAGTGGGTGCGGACATTGTCCTTATTTCAGAACCACTGTATAACCCAGGAAACTGGATATACTCTACAGGAGGAAAGGCGGCGATATGGGTAACCAAAACAAACGGAATAAATAGAATGGAGGACGGTGACTGCAGAAAAGAAGACTTCTCGGCGGTAAGAGTACGTAAACTGACGATTGTAAGTACGTACCTGTCACCTAGTATCTCGACGGACCTATTCGCATACAAAATCAAAAAGTTAATACAGTTTTTACGACAGGAGATCTGCAAAGGAAATAAAATAATATTAGGAGGTGATTTCAACGCCAAATCCCCAGCCTGGGGATCAAAGGAACAAAACTTAAAGGGGTCTATTTTACTGGAAGAACTTCTTGGAGCGGACATCCTCCCCTGCATTCCTGAAGGAGGTCATACCTTTGAGAGGGGACAGTCCACCTCGAACCTGGACTTCCTGGCAACTTCAAGAGACCTGCAGGAAAAAGAATATGAAATTGCCAGTAAGATACTTAATACGGAGTCCGCGTCTGATCATAAATACATATTTTCAGTTCTTAAAACCGCCGATGAAAATCTAAGACCTAGGGCAAAACAGATGACCAGGTGGAAGGTCACGAGATCAGGAATCCTCAGGCTGGGGACGACTATGCAGAGGATTTTAACGGAGGAAGGCCTCAATTCAACGAATTCTTATAATTCCGACGAGGAAACCAGATTTCTTAAATCTATTTATAAAATATGTGACGAGGCCTTGGATAAAGCAGACAATGTGAGGAAAAGGGAAACTCACAATACGTGGTGGACTCCCGAGATCAAAAAAGAAAGGGCTAGGACTCAAAAGCTTAGAAGAGCAGCCCAAAAAGCGAGAAGAAAGGAGAAAAAGGACGAAAGGGAGGCACTAACCTTCCTCTACAAGCTAGCCAAAAGAAATCTGCAGAGAATGATCTCCAGAGCCAAACAAAGAGCATGGAATGAGCTATGCGAGACTATCAATAAGGACATATGGGGTAAGCCCTATAAAATAGTTATACGCCAGGTCAAAAGGGACAACCCCCCGGCCTCGTTATCGGCGGAATTTGCAGACACAGTCATGCAAGGACTGTTTCCGCAAGAAAAAGAAAAAAAAACAAACGAAACCCCGGGAAACGAGGAGGGAGAAATGGAAACAATAACAAGAGGAACAGAAAACAACCAGGAATTAAACATCCCGGTAGTTTCTGTAGAGGAAATATTAGAAGCCTCTAAATTGTTAAAACCAGGAAAAGCACCGGGGAACGACGGCATGCATCCCGAAATTATTAAAGCCATGGTGAAAATGAGACCCGATAGATTCGCAGCTCTCCTTAATGGCATATTTACAAGAGGAAATATTCCAGACCAATGGAAGGAGGCCAGAACTATTCTTTTGAGGAAGGAAGGTAAGGACCCCTCCACACCTTCTGCATATAGACCCATCTGTGTTTTAGAAGCGGCGGCTAAACTACTCGAATATGTAATCCGAGCGAGGTTATTCGGAGAATTGGGAGAAAAACCGTTCAATAGCAGTCAATACGGTTTTACTAAAGGTACCTCAACGATCCATGCGATGGAGGAAGTGAGAAAAGCTACAATTGAAGCCTCCAGCAAAAACAGATATGCTGCTATGATTGCACTCGATGTCAGAAATGCGTTCAACACGCTGAGTTGGACGGCAATAATTAAAGAATTGAAAAAAAGGAATATCTCCGAGTACCTCGTTAGGACAATCCAAAACTATTTTAAGGACAGAACCGTTAAATACGAAGCTGCAGAAAAAACGATAAATTTAAAGATGCAAATGGGTGTCCCGCAGGGCTCCGTTCTGGGCCCATTCCTATGGAACGCAGTGTATGATGGGCTACTGAGAAGGCCATCCCCACCGATGTCCAGGAAAATTGCATTCGCGGATGACATTGCCATTGTCACGCAGGCGACCACAGAAAAAAGACTCAAGTCCAGAGCGGAGGAAATCACTAAGGATACCAGGCAGTGGATGGCCTCAGCTGGTCTGGCACTGGCAGAAAACAAAACAGAGATAATGATGCTTAATTGCAAAAGGGTGGAGGAGGGCCTCGCCTTTAAAATTGGAGAGGCCGAAATCAGACCAAAAAAAGAGATAAAATACTTGGGGATAACGTTTGAGTCAAATAAGAGATTTAAAAAACAAATACAAGAGGCTACGAATAAAGCCATTAGGACTATGGCGGCCTTGAGCCGACTAATGACCAACAAGATGAAAACTAAACAATCAGCAAGAAAGCTATTATATATGACTATGGAATCTATCGTTCTGTATGGAGCCCCGATATGGGCAGGGGCGGCGGAGACGATAGCTAACAAAAGGACGCTAAAAAGAACACAAAAAATAGGACTGACAAGGGTTATCTCAGCATACAGATCCGTCCCACTGGAAACTCTTGCCGTCCTCGCTGGAGTCATCCCGTGGGAGTTCAAGATCAGAGAAAGAAGAGAGATTTTCGATGAGGAAAAAGAAATGATGGAAGCAACCCAGCAACAAGTGAGCACCTTTGCAGAAACTACGCAGCAAAGGATCCCCCCGGGTACCCGCAACGCGGTGGAAACAGAGGAAAATACACCGGAGACACGAGAAATCGTAAGGAGTAGACTTAAAAAGTCAATTAGGACACAAGCGAAGGAAAGATCACTCCAAAGATGGCAAGAAGCGTGGGACATCGCTACTGTGGGAAGATGGCCACACAGGCTCATTCCGAACATCGAAAAATGGATCAGAAGAAAGCATGGGGAACTAAATTTCTATATAACCCAGGCCCTTACGGGGCATGGGGTATTTAATGCATTCAGATACCGAATAGGAAAAGCCGATTCGGCGGACTGCTGGTTCCACCCCGGGACCGAGGACACGCCAGAGCATACCTTGGTACGGTGCCAACAATGGAAGGAAGAGAGAAAACCGCTATTAGAGGCACTTAAAATTAGGACGGATATGATCACTATAGAAAAAATCATGGACGGAATGTTGGAAAATGAGGTGGTCTGGAGAACCTTCGAGTCATTCTGCAAAACCGTTCTAAAGAAAAAAGAGGCCGAGGAAAGAAGAAGGGAACGGGAAGAAATGGATAACCCTATTGCGAGAGGGACAGAAGGGGATCTCGAGTCGGCCGATGCGGACAGGAGGGGAGACTTATAATCCAGCTAAGTTTCTTCCAACACAAGGATATTAATATAGAAATACAAGTAAAAGAATAGTAAAAGCGACTAAGAATTCATGTTTTGTATTCCAGCTTGCTCCGGGGGGGGGGGGGCGGCGACGGCGGGGGATGATGGAGGGCCAGATTGCCAGAGGAGGACAGCAGGACAGCTCAAAACCACCGGATGCCTGAGTAAAAGCGTGTGTCGCGGGTCCAGGCTAAGGAGGGGAAAAGGCCATCATCGCAGCAATCCAGACGGAAACCCGGAACCCACTGCCACCACCCGCACTAAGGGCCGTTCTCTCCCTCGCGGGATCCCTCTGACGGGGGGCTGGAGTGCGGATGGAATTCTTCAGCGGATACAATGGAAGGACATAGGGCATACTTACCGACACAAGGCAGTTCCCTGCCCACGAGAAGTCCTAGCGGCGTAGGGCATCCAACAATGGCTACAGGCAATGAAACGGCTGCAGATCTAATACAATGTATTATCTACACGTCTATGACAATGTCATATGATCATATGTATATGTATACAGACACGTGCTTGTATATCCACGAAGAAACAGTACCTGTAATTTATGTAACATATTGTATATAACTGTTGTGAATAAATGCTGTTAAAAAAAAAAAAAAAAAAAAAAGGACTAGGTAGGTAGGTACCTTACTTTCTTGGTGTGAATGTTAATTTTCAGTAGGTAGGGGCCGGGGCTGGCTACCGTTTTCTCTTTCGGGTAGGCCGCGATTCGACCGGTAGTCAGTTTCTGGAAGAGCTCGAAGTTTCGTTCTCGAATCGAAATCGAACGAGGCATGACGTTCGATGGATGATGCGTGTTCGATTCTTCTTACTCGCATAGCTTTTCGCGGACGCGGACGGGAACATGAACGCGCGCGGATTAGGGCTTCGGAACGTTGCGCACCTGCTCGATTGCACCAGGGGAACGATCGGCTTCTCTCGAGACTTGTGATTCGTCACGGAAGTCGTCGATCGTTTTCTCTGCGAGCACGTTTAGGGTTTCAGATGTTCGGCGGACCGCGAAGAAAAAGAAGAGGCCCGACAAACAGTCACGCAAGAGGGCAGCAACTGCATGCGTTTTATCGTTACTACCTTGTCACTATACTCGTCAGTAGAAATATTTGAAATAGTTGTAGAAAAGTATTTAGTTGCATCAATGAGCAGGCCTTGCCGCCCCAACGATCAGCCGGATGGCCACATCCGCGATTTGCAATAGCGTTGCGAAAACAAAAACGTGTTGCATTAATTAATTTTGAACAGAGGATCAAAGTTAGTGTTGCGGAAAGAATCGCGTTCTGCATTGTTTAGAATGTAGTGTTGCGAATGAAATAGTCGCGATTTCCATTTCATCTCAGTTTGATTGTTATTTGAGTCAATTTTTAAGATTAAAGAGTAAAGATTTTGTAAAAATTTAGTATTCTTTTTTTCAATTCTCTGCTCGTCAAATTAGCGTTGCGCAGCAATAAAGTATCGCGTTTGTGTTCGAGTCATTTTCGACATTTCAGGCGCCCATGCTCGAGCTGCAACGATCCACTGGAAAAGTGGTCGCAGTCGAAACGACTGCCCTGTGGTGTGGTGCAGGAATTCGCGTTTTCGATTAGAGTTGCGAAAAAATCACGACGGGTTGAATTAGCGTTGCGAAAAAATAAAAGAGAATTTGTTTAGTTACCGCTTTTAATAATGAACAAGTAAAATGGTGGATGAGCCCCGGGCCTCTTCACCAATAGACTTTGTCACTCTTCCTGCATGTCTCGCGAATCAATTAATAAAGACACTTCTCTTTGGGAAATTAGCGTTACGAGAATTTGATATCGCGATTGGCTTAGTGTTGCGAAAAATACCAACGCGTTTTCTGAAGGCGGGAATAACATCCATATTGGAAAACGTGCAAAACATGATATTTAATTATTAGACTCGCGACCGCGTACATAAATGTAGATGATTAACATTGCAGAGTCGGTAGCGCATAAAGCAAGCGAACATTGAATTCTGGGGATTTTTTTCTTAGATTTTTGAGTTATATTCCTCGTGTTCTGAATTTTAAGTTTAAAGATTTTGCTACCGTCGAAATGTGGAGCATGTGTCCACCGGACCGCGACGCGTCGGGAAGAAACGTATTGGTACGATCTAAGATCGCAGGTAGAGCAAAATCACGATGCATGTTGCTACGTTCGAACCGCCGCCGTGCCTCGACACACTCACACACCGTTAGGTCGGCCTGTACGTGTAGCTACGAGAGTCGCGAGGGACCGGGATTCCGCAAACCATTTCTCGATAATGCAAAGGTGGAGTTTTTCAATGATCGAAAGTGCTGGATGAAGGATAAATCGAGAGCGAAAATAAGTATAAATAAATAAAATAAATATAAATTAAGACCTAATATAAGGATAGGAACAATACAAACAAGCAACAATTTTTATTCTTAATGGTTTATTTTCTATAATATATGTTTCGGCGTCGACCGACGGTCGGAGCAGCCTGATGCCGGGACCACTCAGAGTTGAGCGCGCGAGGAAAGCCACGGGAAAGGATTGATGAGAGGTTGAGACAATGAGAGAGAAAGCGAGATGTACCGTTGAACTGCACTTTATTTAATAACGCGCACCAGCGCGAGCGATCAACGCGAACGAGTCGCGAACCGGCGAACGAACGGAAATCTTCTTTCGAGCCGATTTCTGCCGTCGGATCGCGAAGCGGAGATCTTGAACGGCACGAAACGCGTGCCGCCGCGAGACGGAAATCTTCGACGCGGACGACGGAGATCTTGTCGCGAGGCAGAAGGCTCGTTACGCGGCGCGGAAGAGCGAACGAATACTGCGCACAAATCGTTCGAGATCGCGAGAGTCTCAGAGCGAGACGAGAGCGAACAGCAGTAACGAAAGCGCGAGCGAATACACTTTTGAAACGAGTGTGATACGTGTTCAGAGCGAAGCACGTAAAGAGAATTAAGCGAGTCAGCACGGTAAGAGGTACGAGTGTAAGCGAGTTACGAGCACGTAATAGGACGAGAAGGCACGCGCAGGTGCCTTAAATAATAAGGACCATCAAAATGTGGAGCACCGTGATTGGAGCTCCCGAATCGGATGATCCTTGTTTATCACGATTTGAAGGATCAAGCTGTGAAATTCGGCCAATGAGAGCGAGTACTGTTGCTACGCAGTGTCGAGCAACGGCGACACGCGCTCGAGCCGCGTGTTGACATACGCGGCAAAAACCGTATGAAACAGCGGTCGCCCGGTAGACAACAGCTAAGCTGAGAGAGACAACAGCTACCGAATTCCACAGCTTGAATCCTGAACAATATATTTTAATAATATATTTTCTGTGGAATATAAATAAAAGGATGAAGTTTACAACACAACATTTACTTTAATATAAAAGGAACACTATATATATATTTAATGAATATAAAGAGATACATTATACATTTTGCCACGCAACTGGCCATGTGAGTACGACAACAGAAACTATGAACAAGCGACGCATGAAAAGCGCGGGAGAACCAGATAGGGTTTTTATTTTATTACAATAGAGTGGCATACGAATAAGCGAGCGCGCGCAACGCCCTCGTGACGGGCGGACTAATGAAGGAACTTTCTTCAAATCCCCCACTTTCCGACACGTAGTCCCATATATTCCACGCATCTGTCATGAGCAACCGTTTTTAATCCCTTCGTCACCGCGTCAGCTACATTTTCGTTTGTCGGAACATACGCAATTTCAACAAACCCTTTCTCAACATTTTCCCTTACCAAATGGTATGATATATCTATATGTTTCGTTCGATTCTTCTCCATGCTATTTCTTGAAAAATCGATCGCCGCTCGATTGTCGCAGAATATCACGTACTTGTCTGAAACGTAATTATGTAAATCCAATTCCTTTAAAATCATCCTTATCCATAAGATGTCACGCATGCCGTTCGCTATTGCTATATATTCGGCTTCCATTGTAGACAGGGCGAGACATTTTTGTTTCCGCGATCCCCATTGTACAATGTTTTCGCCAAGATGCGTTACTACTCCAGAGAACGAATGTCGATCGTCTCTGTCTCCAGCCCAATCTGCATCACAATGCTGCTTAACAATTAATTTGCTGCTAGTTTTGTATACTAACGCATATTCCTTTGTCTTCGATAGATATCTTAATATGCGTTTTGCTCGAGTCCAATGTACTTCCCCTGGATTTGTATTAAATTGCGACAATTTCGTCACAGCAAAAAATATATCTGGCCGAGTGTATAACGCCAGAGTGTGTACATCAATGATCCAATTAATTCTCGATATGGATAACTTATTTTAGCTTCTCTGTCCGATGATGACGTCAGGTTATCCTTTGCTGACTGTTCTACTCCTGGCTCTAACGGGGTTGCTGCACCTCGACATTCTTGCATGTTGAATTTCTCCAGCAATGTATCCACGTATGCCTTCTGGGACAAACGTATTTCTCCGTTCGTTCCTCTCTCTATTTTTACTCCTAATGCGTGATTTATTTCACCGAAGTCTTTCATCTCGTATGTTGCTGACATTTCCCTCACGATATCGGTAATTGTTGCAGATTCGTTTGAAAATATGAATATGTCGTCGACATATATCACTACTGCTGTCCAGTACCCCTTACAATACGTGCAACTGGACGACTGTAATCGACGAAAGCCCTGTTTTATTAAAAAGTCATTAAGCTCATTCAAATTCCAATTCCTCCCTGACTGTTTCAAACCGTATATTAGACGCAATAATTTCGCGACTTTCCCTTCTTTATTTTTAAATGGCACTGGCAGTCGCATGTAGATATCTTTTTCCAATTTCCCATATAAATATGCGCACTTTATATCTACATGTCTTGTATACCAGCCAAACTCCGCAGTCAGTGCTAATAGAATCCGTAATATTAAAAAATTCGCAACTGGTGCGTACGTCTCTTCGTAATCAATCCCTTTTGTTTGGGAGAACCCCTGTGCAACCAATCTTCCATCCGCGTTAGTCTTTAATTTGAAAACCCATCGACACCCAATACTTTTTTTATCTTTGGGTAATTCTGACAGTTGCCATGTGTTCCTACTCTCTAGGCTGTCCAATTCTACTTGCATGGCACTCTTCCACTGCGATGCTTGTAGAGAATTCAAAGCTTCGACCACAGATTGTGGTTCTATCACCTCTACCAAATTTGCCTCCATTTCAGTGTCGTGTGAGTCCTCTTCGGAGTCGTTGTATGCAACGTGGTCCACCATCTTAGATGGACATCATTAGGTTACCTAAGGTTACCTTAGGTTACCTAAGGAGGTTAGAGGACATCTGAGATGTCACCCGGAGGAATCTGGGATTCCTCGGATAAAATGCGTGTGATATCTGAGTTGGTCCCATAGTATCTTCTTTTCGTCTCATGTTGGTCGTCCAAAGAAGTGGTAGCCCCGTATCGGGTCGCGCACCCTATCGGGTACTGGGTCTCTGGTGATCGGTGGCAATGGTGGCGGTGGAATATCGGTTGGGGGACGACGAGTTGGGGCACGTCGTCGCGGCGGCGGGGGATCTGCGGGTGGCGGGGATGCCACGGCCTTGTCTACAGGACCGGCGAGCCGAGGCCCTCGCCGGAGATTATATATTTGCTTCTCATGATTTGGGCCTGTAGACAATAACCGACGCGACGGGCTGGCAACCCGCCGCATCGGGGAGCTCGTGAGCTCCAGCCTCCCCCAGACTATCAAATTAAAAATTCGAGCGCCAACCCACTCCGGCCCAAAGGCGGGGGGAAGGCACATGGGCCCGAAGAACCCTCAGAGTGGGCATTAGGTCGTAGAGGCAGTTCTTAGCTTCCCCCCTGGAGGGGGTACTGGCGACGGGACCCACGAGAAGGGGACTGCTTGCTAAACTATGATTTTTTTTTTTTTTTTTTGCCGAGGAGGGGAAATGCAGTTACGCACACCCCCTGTTGTTAGGGGGTAGTGCCGGACTCCCGCGAATTGCGACCTACCGGCTAAAACCCCTCCTCACAGCGCCGAAAGCTGCCAATTGGCATATTGCCCGTCAAAAGATGTAGTGGGGACGGGTAACCCAAAAGTATTGAAGGCACAGTAGCGCCTCCGCCACCCACCTATCCAACGCCGACGCGCGGGTGCCCCTCCCGCACGCCCAACCCAGCCATTTTGTTCCACCGAACCCAATTAGTGTGGCTCCTCTGAAGTACCCTCGTGGTGATGCCACACAGTAACTTCTTGGGGAGCCCCAGACCCAGTAGGTAGTCAGCGGATTTGGACGACCACACACCTCGCCACGAAAGTGTGCAAGACGAAAAGGAGATGTCACCCGGAGGAATCTGCGATTCCTCGGACAGAATACGGGTGATGTCCAAGTTGTTCCCATAATATCTCCTTTTCGTCTCGTGTTGGTCGTCCAAAGAAGTGGCGCCGCTGACCACCTGCGCGTCGATCACGCTTATGCGACCGCTCCTTTTAGAGCGACCAGATCAGGCTTCCTCAGTCCAGATGAAGTTTGGAACCGAGGCTCTACGGTGACAGTCCACCCGGCATCCCGGAGACCAGAGGCCAGCACTTTGCACACGGCATCGTGTCGCTTGATGCGACCGCCGTGTGTGCGGTGGCAGGCCTGGATGACATGGGCGGCTGTCTCGGTGACGTGACAGCCCGCCCGGCACTGCATCTCTCTGGTCTCCCGTCGGATGCCACGCGAGGTACGTACGCGCGTGGGTAGACTGTTAACCCGTTCGGGAACACCGTAGGATCCCGCATCGATCCACCATGTGGAAAGGTTGGACTTCCCACACTCGCGTAATTCGTGGAAATCCACCGCCCGGTACAAGAGCTTGGCCCACCATTCTTCTCTCCTCTCCTTGGACGACAGGGTAGTGCCGTCCTTAGTGAGAGCGCGCTCCGCCCAGCTGAGTCTTTTGTCGACCCAGCTGGACTCGGCAATCGCTCTCACGGCTGGGGAGGAGGAAGTCGCCAGGCGTTGTAGGCGGGTGAGCATAAGACCGGGAACGGTGGTGGCGAAGGATGGGATGCCAAGGCCCCCATCTTACACGAAGTGTGGAAATATCCAACCGGTGTATCGTGCGGGAGCCGCAACCACTTGCGAATCGCCAAACGTACTCGCCTGTCAAGTGCTCTGAGTTTCCCCAGAGTTGTACCAGACAAGACGAGCACATGGTAGAATCTCGTGATGAGGAACGATCGTAAGATCTTGAGCCGTTGTTGCGGCTTCAAAGGAGCCCTCGTTAGTCTGTCCATCTCGGTGTTGAGTGTGCTGCCGGCGCGTACAAGGCCTATGGGCCTGAAATCTACCCCCAAATACCGCCATTGCTCAGACGGTGCCAGTTGTTTAACTGGAGCACCGTCGGCAAGGGAGTACTGGGGGCAGGTCAGGACCTTGTACTTCTTTTGTTTGCCGGCAGGAAGAATGGACAGACATATGCTCTTGCGAGCGTTGAACGAGAGCCCCTGTTCCCCAGCCCGAGACTCAACTTCGCACAGGGTTGCGGTCATGCCTGATCTGGTCGACGAGACCAGGATGATGTCGTCCGCGTATGCGAACGCGTTGATTCGACATCCCCTGATCTCGTAACCGACGTCGCGAGGTACAGATCTGAGTACCTCATCAACGACGAGACAGAACAGAAGCGAAGACAGGGGATCGCCCTGTCTAACGCCTCTGCGTACTTGGAAGGCGTCCGAACGAGCACCCTCAACCTCAAATACCGTGCTGCTGCTGGAATATAAACGGGCGGTGTATCGACAAAATCCCTCCGGCAGACCGGTTCGTCCCAAGACGGCGGAGATGGCGTGATGGCTCACCGCATCGAAGGCCTTGGCGACGTCCAGAGACACGACGTGTATCTCTCGCAGGCGTCGCCGCGAATCCTCGAGCAGTGAGGCCATCACCGAGATGTTCTCCGCGCACCCATCATCGAGGCATCGCTGCCTCACGTCCACCAGTCCGGCCTCCAGAAGGCGTCTGGCTAGGACCTTATGGAGGTGGCGGACGGTGACGGAGGTGATGCTGATGGGGCGGAAGTCACTCGGTTCACCAGCCCCATCCTTCTTGGGAACGAACACGGTCCGGCTAATAAGCATTTCCGGAGGGAACCCGCCCGTAGCTAGCACGATATTGAAGAAGAGGGTTTTGATGCTCGTCGGAACTGCCTTCCATTGTCTCGTCGTGATACCATCAATACCAGGTGCCGAAGAGTTGGACATTGCGACGCTTTCCACTTCGTCACATGTCACCGGGTACCACACGTACTCCAGGGAGGGCGAAGGTCGCGTACGCATATCGTTTGTGACGGGAGAAGACTCCTGAGACACGAATGGACCCCAGTGTGCAGCCATGGTTGCCACATCTGGGATCCGTGCCTCAGGTTTCCCGTCAAGGATCTCCCTGGCGGCTCTAGACATATATGTCTTTATGAGCCTTTTTACGCGGGCATACTCCTGGCGACGTAGTCGCTTCTTCGGCACCTTGATGGTTGCATCCGGTCTTTTCGAACGCGGTCGTTTCGGTGGAGGAGCAGGGAAGACACCCTGAACCCACGCGCAGAGCTCGGCAGTCACATCGCTCCCGTGGAGAACGTTGTTAGAAATTCTCACGAGAGTGAGAGTGCCGAACCCCCGGATCTGCCGGACCACCGGGATTAGTTTCTCGATGGCCGGGCGAAATCCGTCGCGCAGGGAATCACGCAGGGTGTCATTCCCTCGTGAAGAGCGAGGTGATGGCAGATGTGTCGGACTCGTGGATGTAGTGAGTCCGATCACATCTTCGCTCCATTGGGTGGTAGCGGAGCGAAAGGAGGAGTTGCTGGTGCCCTGGACCTCGTTATCATCGTTGGCGCCTCTCGACGCGCCCCGAGGTCCTGCAGGGCTTGGACTACAAGGTCCTTGTAGTCCGCGCCCCTCCTCGCACCCTTAATAGATTCAAGGGTGCGATCGAAGGGGAGTGCGGCCATAAGGTGTTGGTTAATGAACCGCACTCCCTGGGCGACAGCTAGGGCCTCCTCCCTCGCCATCATGCGCAGTTCTTCGGCGCTCCATCGCTTCTTCACTCGCTCCACGTCAACTTCCGCGTTCACCTGATCCGGATGCATGCGACGTCGGTGCACCCCCAAACCAATCTTGGTTGGGAAGGAGCAGTCGCAGTTTGAGCATTGGTGGCTCCGTGTCGGGTCGCGCACCCTATCGGGCACTGGGTCTCCGGTGTTCGGTGGCAATAATGGGGGTGGAACATCGGCTGGGGGACGACGGATTGGGGCACGTCGTTGTGGCGGCGGGGGATCTGCAGGTGGCGGGGATGCCGTGGCCTGATCTACAGGTCCGGCGAGCCGAGGCCCTCGCCGGAGATTATATACTCTATTCTCATTGTTTGGGCCTGTAGATGTACCGACGCGACGGGCTGGCAACCCGCCGCATCGGGGAGCTCGGAAGCTCCAGCCTCCCCCGGACGCTCAAATTGGAAGTTTGAGCGCCAACCCACTCCGACCCAAAGGCGGGGGGAAGGCGCATGGGTCCATAGGAACCCTTAGAGTGGGCGTTTGTTCGCAGAGGCAGTTCTTAGCTTCCTCCCCGGAGGGGGTACTGGCGGCGTGACCCACGAGAAGGGGACTGCTTGCTAAACTATGACTCCCGGTTAAGAGAGTCATAGTTACTCCCGCCGTTGACCCGCGCTTTTTTTAATTTCTTTACGTTGACATTCAGAGCACTGAGCAGAAATCACATTGCGTCAACACCCGTGGGGGGCCATCGCAAGACCTCGCAACCCTGCAATGCAGGCTATCATCGACGGCCTCCGGGGACGCCATTGGCAACCGAGTATAAGGGGACCGTAGGTCCCCCGCCTCGAGATCACCAAGTGCGTCCCGCCCGCGTTAGAGGCGCCGCAATGGAGGTACGCCGCCGGGGCGTGCCCTGCGTCGCCTCCTAAAAGTTTAAACTTTTATTCGATGCGGGATTCGATCCGGGACCAAACTCTTCGGCTACAGCCGAAAGATGCCCAAATCATCACGCTACCTCCTCCATAATTTTTGCTTATTCCAGTCTTTCTCTCTCTCTCTCTGATCACGCAGATCATGCCAGTAATATTGGAAACCGTTCGGACCGTCTAAATTAAATTTCTTTTCATCAGAGAAAATCAATCAATCAATCAATTCTGTATTTGTCCTCCTCAAGGATTACAATCCTTTACACATTTCTCCTTAACCTTAACCTATCTTACATCTAACTTAACACTACCTGCGCATAGAGAGAGAGAGAGAGAGAGAGAGAGAGAGAGAGAAGTCTTAAACTAAAATATATATACAAATTCAAGATATGCAAACAAACAAAATAAAATACAATAAAACAAAACAGAAATCAAACGGATAAAATTTAAATAAATAAATAAATAAATAATAATAATATATTATCATCTGAGAAAATCATAGTTCTCCATTTTTCCGTCCATGACATACAATCTTGTGCAAATTTCAATGACGAGGCAGTCTACCCGATATTTTATTCTTACGTTGATTTATGATCTAACGGTTTTTCTTGTTGTTACGCCGTAACAGGTCTACTACCAGAATAATTTTCAGAAAATTTCACAATCTATTACGTCCAAACACTGGCGCTGTCGAAACTAAACTAAATGCATCTCCAGTACTAAGAACACGACTTTTAATAATATAAATAAACACCACAGGAGGTGTTCTACGACGCAGATAAGAATGACAACAGTAAAAACGCTAGTTCGGGCTATGAACTGTCACGTTGCCCGAGTTTTCCCGATCCGACGGACGGCGAAAACCTGGGCAACTACGGGTTTTAAGGCGGTAAAGCCGGGCCACGCACGGGCCGCGCGGTACGCGGTCCACCCGCGACAAACGACGCGTTGAAAAGTCGGTTTCCGCTAACTTTACTTGAGGAACGAGTCCTGATAACGGGCGCCAGGCATCGCGAGATGCCACACGAATCTCTAATGGATTTCACTGAGACGCGACAAGGAATCCCGACTTTCCGACGGCCGCGCGATATCCGGGATAGCTCACCCGGGGCCAGGATTCGACGGGAAGAGTACGGGACGTTCCTCGCGGCGGGAAGGCTTCTCAAAGAATCTGAAGGCGAACTAGGGGCTTTACAATAGTTTATTGAACTAAGATATTACACGCGGCTGTCGGCAGCAAAACCGGCAGCCGTAAGAAAGTAAGCCCGCGCGAGAATATTTACAATCGACGGATGTTCGGTCGCTCGCGTTGTTATCGCTCGATGTACGCGTCGGACACGACCCCGGACGCGATGTTCTGCGTCGTTATTGACAATCAGTCGAGCTAGATGGGACCGTGTCCCGATGTTACACGCGCAAAAGGTTTTCCACGACCGTACCGAAGAATAGCAGTCGGAAACGGCGATTTCGCACCGTCGCGTCGTCCCACCGTGGGCAGTCTCTAGGTAACGCCAATTAATTTGGGATTTCTCCCCACCAAAATCGTCGACGTACGGATCCCCCGCGAATACGTAATTTCGCGTTACAAACCCAACCCGCACGTACGACGACCGACGCTCCCGTGCCCCACACGTAACTCTAACCCACGCGCTTTTCTGGCAGCAACGGAAGGCGTCGTAACGACGCGAATCGCGGTCGTTCACCAAGACGTTGCCGAGCCAACACGAAATCAGAAATCACCAAATCGTAAAGAGAGAAAGCCTGATCGGGACTTACCAATCGGCACAGCTCCGCTCAATTACTTCCGGCAGCAACTCTCAAGTGGTATCAGTTCTTGGTTAACAAAGTACTAGATCTTAAGCAATGTTTAAGTTACTACGACTCGCGAAGGTCTTCGGCACAGTGACCTACTTCGGTTCGGCTCGGCAGCGCGGAAGCGAGGCGTGCCCCGTTTTCCTAAATTTCCCTACTCCGGCGCGACGCTCGGACCTATCGCGATTTTCGGCGCGGCAGGGCCGCGCCCGACGATCCGGGGACCATGACGTTCGGCAATCGGTTTGGCCGTTGGACGCCGATTGGCGGTTTTCCCGCGGAGGAAGATCCCGGGCCAATCCCGCGTCGGACTCTCGGCATTTGGCGGGTGAGGCAGCCGCGAGGTGAAGACGATCGTCTTCTCCAGTTCGAGTTCCCTCGACGGCTCCTCCAGGCTGGTGAACCTGGGCTTGGTTTCTCCCTCGCTGTCCAATGTTTTCTTGGCCACGTCTCTCGAGCGCCTCCCTCCGAGGTTTCCCGCTTCCGGCAGCGTAGGGAAAGAAGTCCGGGTCCCCCTGTGACCCGGATACGATCCTGGAATTCGCGTCGCGTCAAGTGGCGCGGCGTTTAAAACGCATCATTTCTCAGCCCTTGATCAGTTGAGACTGTCCCAGGGAGAGCGTTCGCGGGTGCCGAAGTCGCATTTGATACGACCAGAGAGGGGCCCGGTCTTATGCCACAGGTTCGGAGGGACGTGGCAATTCTGCCACGTCACAGAACCTATCATTATTTCGGCCACTGTACCTTCATAAACTTGTGAAGAGCGAATTGAGGGGCTTTCCCACGTACCATTTGAAAAGTGAATGAATAAAATAGAGTAAATAAAGTACGCTGAGAAGGTACAACTTATACCAAATTATTTCGACAACGAACTCGCGAACCATCTGTTACTTCAAGTTTGAGTGCAAAATTTCTAAATGATGATATTGTTTTATTGTTTTTCATACTTTTTTATGAGTCATAATTGTACACTCAATTACTTAAAATAATTAAAATCTTACGTGTTATGTAATGTTTTATGAAATTAACTTTTGCATGTTTTTCCCGACCAAATATCCCACTCTACGTTGGTATGAATTCTGTATATATATATATTTTTTTATATTGCAAAAACTAAAGAGAAACGGTAATAACGTGGATCTGAATAAGTTGTTCAGAATGGGAACATTTGTTAGGTTCTCCCTGTTTCAAATAACCTTACCGTTTTTTGACATAGCAAATACTATGACATAGCATAACATGAATGATCATGTTCTCTTGATTCTAAACAGCACACCGTCGTTAAAACATGAAAACATGTCAACCTCCCTGTTTTCTTGAATACAGCAAATAATAAAGCTTCACAGTTCGACGCGGTTGATTTACATTGTGCTATCATATTCAAAGTGATTAACGGTACATGGCGATCAGACATGCATTTCCGAGTAGAAAGGGTACGACCACATGTTTACTTACACATACCTATCGGAACACCGCCTTTGTCAAAGAACTGTTACTCTAAGTACCATCATGCAGTCGAAGGACGAAAAAGAATTTTTGGGACACACGGTACTCAAATACGGTGTTATTACATGGCATGTACTGTATGTGACTCGCAAGAAGTCCCGTGAAAGGAATGCGGAGCTGATTGGTCAGAGTGGAACGGGCACGCCTCGTTTCACGCACATTTTCAGCTCTAGCGAACTATTGGTTAAAGCGATCGCGCGTCCTCTGTAGCGTGTGACGTCAAAGACTGAACATTAGGACTATGGGAGCATCAATGGTGGGGACAGGCGGAGCGAGCGAGGTTCCCCTTTGACCCTGTGCCGAGAGACTTCTTCTGAGGCACGAACAGTACATACATACATACATATAGTGTTACAAGAACATTACAGCTTTCTCCCTCAAGTCGTTCTACAACTGCATCGGTGGCATTTACAGATTGTCGCTATTCCAATGAACATGGATCTTCGACCATGGTCTTTTACAACTGTTTGAAGATTTAATTTAACTTAATTAATTACTCACTTTGGTAACTTCAGTTACTAATGGTTCTGCAATACAATTGTGACGCAAAATTGCACCATGTAAATTATCGAATGAATCGTTAAGCGTGTTTCGAAGAAACTGGCCATGCGATGCAGCATACTTAAATCGCTGATAGTAACGAGTGAATCGGTGAACATAGAACACGCTCACATACCATTTTATTGGAAGAGTTTAGACATACAGTCGAGTCGGAAAGTAAGTTAACATTTGGTGATATGTAGGCAATGAATATGATGAATAAAATCAAGTTATTGTATTGTTTTTATTTAGGAGGTGTAAGGAAATAAACAAATATGTTAGTAAAACATATATTATCATTATTAAAGTTTAAAGACATGTCATATTCATTTGCCTGCATACACCAGTCGTTAACTTACTTTCCGACTCGACTGTACGTATTTCTCCGATGATTACTAAGCTGTTTGTCTACTGTTATCTTTCGCTAAATTGCAGAAGCATTCTGGAAATATAATGTTTTAGTGAATTATTGAACACAAAATTAGTTGAACACGTGAAATGAGGAGCTTTGACTAATTTACACGGCGGTAGCGATCATTTCTCCACTAATCTGTATAACCTGTGAAGGCGGAATACCCTCTCTTCAAACCTCATATACACGCAATTGGAACGTCTATGAGGAAAAACAACAACACATTGTCTGAATAATACAGAAGCAGGCTGCGAAACAAGATTCAGACGAAACCAACGAGCTAACAAACAAACTGAAAACAATCGTGGATGTTGCAGCAAGAGATTCCGAAATCTTCCTAACCAACCAGGGCCAATGATATCAGGAGACTGCACGGTACATCGATAGAACTGCAAAAATGAACTAAAAAAGCCATCGTAACCATCGTGCACTCAACGCAGGTAACAAGAATCCAACTATCGAAATCATGGTGCTATTAAATAATTTACGAGCGAAATCCCACAGAAGACGTGTTAGGAAAGTAAGAAATAGTCGTGCAGCGTGGTGCCAAAACAACACTTGTAGAAGAAATCAAATGTACATTCTAAGCAATCAGCGAATTCCGTTCCATGGCGAGACAATATATTCAAACGTCTTATCCAACGATCGGAGGAATTCTGCTGTTGCACTGATCCCAAACGTGATAAAAAAAAAAAATCGGAAAGTTACAATTACATTTTGTGCGAGCTGTTCGAAGAAAAAACCAGCAAAAGACTCGAATGGATTCTAAGAACAACGAAGTGAAGAAAAATTTTACCTGATTATGGCTAGACATTGCAAAAGTATGTGATGCGACGTGTAAGCCAAATATCACAAACTTTTTACGACTAATTCCTCACCAATAAACCTATACAAATTAGAACCAACGTATGGGTTCAGTGTCTATCATCGGAATAGAAAAATCTAAAGTATCCGGTCGAAGCATACCTCTTTGTTTATGACTCGACACTTGCACGCTTCGGAATTTCGACATCATACTGGAACACCTACAAACATCTGCAAATCACCAGATTAGATTCAACATATCTGTTTTCATCAGTTTCGATGATAGTGGACGATGTTCAGGAAAAGGAGGTTGATGAAACGATTCCGACTCTACCATTCAGTTGCTTATGGAATTATAGAAACTACGTTGCACCCGTAGTGCAAATAATAAAAGCTAAGTTATAAGTTATAACTAAGTCATATCAGTTCGTAATCTGACGCTAAAAAGAGAGTTTCTCGGGTACAGGACATGCCGTCATCAAACAATGAAGACACAATTTCCAAAACGAATGTCAATTTTTTGAATTTGTGCATACGCACTTTCGAATGGCATGAAACTTGTATACCCCGAGTAACATTCGCAACCTCTAGTGATATACTCAGAATCCTTAATAGCCTGTAATAGTGATCAAGGAATGTGAGAAACTATATTAAAAATTCTTTCGAAACTTACAAATCCCAACAAGAATTTTGATACTTCGATTCCACCACTATAAGGCGTAGCCCGCAAGAAACAAGCAGACGTCGCCTCCGAAAAAGGAGAATGGAATCAGATTTGTGATTCTAGGAAGAGAGCAAATACGTACCAAAATATATTCCATACCACCATCATTTACGACACCATTCTCGATAAAATAGTCCTACTTTATTGCACCTTCTAAAAAAACCAATCAATGACGACTAGTATGCCATACGATACAATACTAGTATGCCATATACAATACGAGTGCAAACAAATCGGACATCAAAGAGGGAGCATCAGCAGAGAGCTAGAGACGACGCTAAATATCTGAAAACCACGTGTAAATCACAGTCAAATTGCGCAAAATTTTTAATCCATAGTATAAACCATTATATTTCTTTCATAATAATTCTCATAAAATGTGTATTGTCAGCAAAACTCCTGTTCACCTATTACACCTTAGCAACTAGTTCGCTGAAATACTTAGCGGACACAACGTTTTTAACTTTCAAACAGCGTTTAATATGGTGCAATTAACATTTCGCTCAACCTCTTTTTTATGCGCGCTGCTCTCCTCACTTGGCGGTAGAGCGTGGCGTCTTTTCAGCTCCCAATAATGAGGGAAAAACTTGAATCTTCGAAACGTTTAATAATGTATCATTTTGCGTAGCAAACTCGATAACTCCTATTTCTAAATATTTGAAAAATTCCTGATCAAACGTTGATTCTCCTGGTCTTCAAATAATTGTGACTGATCTTTATAGCGGAAAGTGCCATATGTTAGCTTTTGTTACTATACAGTACTGGGCTAACTTCGCAACGTTTTTTGGTCAAATACTACAAAAACAACCCTAACATGATAAAAAGTCAAATATATGTTTTTAAATTTCTTCCATTAAACACGAATGGTAGATGTTGACCAGGGAACGTTTTCTCTGTAACCGATTTTATTCCCCTACATTCTACTCGTAGATGCAAATGGAAAATGCCCATTCGATATTTCGAAACGAGCACGACCGTTCACGAACTTGCACGAGCACGAGCACGCTTGAACAAGTTCCGAGAAGAAATTTCACCCTGCACATTGCATGTGATCTCAATGGCGAGATATTTCTCATCGAAATTAAATCGTTCTACTCATCGCGGTACATCTACAATAGTTCAGCTCAAAATTATCACGTGGTTGTGTGATACGACACACTTGCTTTTATGTAAATTCTTTTGATCATTTACCAACGAAACTCGTGTGCATCATTAATATAATTATGCATCGTTAATTGAATTCAAATTCTCGTCCGCACAAAGCTGAACTCATATTCGGTACAGCTCAAGCGAGGTCGTGACTAACGTGAGATCCCGCCATCTTGGACCCGTTCCATGAGTCGTCCATCATCACATGAACAATACAGTAAAGATTCTACTGAAGTCAGTACCCGACGTTCCCTACTAAAGGCAGTGGAACACCTCACACCACTCGAGAACCGTCGTGTCGCGGCCACAACATTGTCGGCTATATCGGTGTGAGACCAGAAGACCACTACTAATCCAATTACAAAACTTCTTTATTTTTCATTATTTTTTTATGAAACTTTTACCAACATATTCGTGGCATTTTTCTGATTAAAATGACACCAAATATTATATAATTCCGATGTTATTTACCTGTATAATGAACGATGAAAGTTACTTCCCATAACAATTACAATGACGGAAAATTAGTGTAAATGTGATCCAAATTATATCGCGTTTGGTATCATTTTAACCAGAATAATGCCACAAATATATTGGTGAAAGTCTCATAAAAAAATAATTAATAATAAAGAAGTTAAATTTTTCATTTAAAAGCCTGCGCTCACGCCAGTCCTTGATCTTTTCCGAACGCTTCGACTCGCCGCGTCTCTTTCTTTCCCATACGCTGTCCTCCTCTGCGTTCGAAACTTTTATCGCTTGTTACACAAGTAAATAACATCGGAATTATATCATATTTGGTATCATTTTAATCAGAAAAATGCCACGAATATGTTGGTAAAAGTTTCATAAAAATATAACGAAAAATAAAGAAGTTTTGTAATTGGATTAGTAGTGGTCTTCTAGTCTCACACCGATATAGCCGACAATGTTGTGGCCGCGACGGTTCTCGAGTTTCGCTGTCAGCACCTCCGTACAACATTGTATTTCAAACGCGACGCCGGCGAGTACCTCCGACGTTCCTTACACAAGGCAGTAAAAAAGAACCAAAAGACTGCCTTCAGTAGAATCTTTACTGTATACAGTCTAAGTGTAGTGTTTCGTGTAATTTCGTTATCCATCCAATCATTTAAAGCACAATTAATCAGCCACGTTAGACACCCTATCCATTGTTATTATCTTTAATTGAAAATGAGTGGAAGGAAATGTTATCTGCTGTATTAGAAATGGTAATTATACTATTGTTACTTATGGAGAAGTTTTTCTCTACGTTCATTTCGATTATATGTTCAAATGTCTTTTCTGAGAACGAAAAGCGTCTCAACAGGCCCTCTTTATTAACGCGTTAACTGCCACGTCAGTCACATATGACATTGATTTTTGACCGGGTTTAGAAATTCATTTTTATTATGAGATATCCAGATAAAACGAATTTTATTGGAGTCTTTCGAATTCAAAAGGGTTAACACAGCATCTCCTATAATACATTTTAAATGTCTAATTGTGGTTTCATTAATTAAATTACTCCTTGGCACTTAATGTGTTAATAGAAGATACAGTATGACTTCTTTATATGAAATTCTTTAGAACACTCCCTTCTGGCATCCATTAATTAAGATTCTGATGGGAACAAGCCCGAATAACCTTACATTAACCACTTTTAACGAAAGTCTAACTCAGGCCTGGTTTTCATTGGAAGTGACAAAAAATGTGAGTGCGACCCTACATGATGTCAAACTTTAAACAGAGCACCCCTTTCATTTTCAGGATATATAAACCCGCCCATTTTCATCCTATTCGGTCAGTAGTCGGTCAGTAATCGTGCAGTCACGTGAAAAGTCACATCGTGTTACGCGCATAAGGGGTTGGGGCGTAAAGGGTCCGGGGGCCCACCGACGACCGTCCTTTACCGGTGGCAGTGTCTTTTCCTGGCTGTAGCGGGGACCTTAGGGTTACCTTTCCATATCCTATCCGGTGCAGTGGACCTACGTCTGCTTGATGAGGAATTCTCAATCTTGACCTGGCGTCCTGACTTGGCCAATCCGTGATATTTCGACAATCCCATGGCATGGACCACCTTGTCAACGTGTTCTCCGAATCTTCACCCGACATTTCCGCAGCTGCTGTTTCCGACCATCTCCTCTGAAACTGCACAGAGAATAAAGGATATGCCCAGATATCACGCGACGTCTTAAGGGCCAGGGTGATGGCAGATTCGCGATAAGGTAGAGTGCCTACATTACCGTCGAAAACATGGGTTTACGCGCCACAAGTGTTCGTCCTTAAATAAGAATATTTTGTCGGTTGTAAGGGCTTATTCGAAAGAGGAAGGTTCAATCTATAGCTGGCTGGTCAGGAGGTACCGAGAATATGCAGATATTTCGTAATATAAGCGTTAGAAGTTAGGCCAACAAATTGACGATGTGCATGCGGTTGAATCCAAGCATTTGTATGCCATTGGATGAGTTTTCTGGATGCTGTACTGACCAGCCAGCTATAGAGGAGATCTCCAGCTACAAATTCAGCTATATTTTGTCTCGATTCTCTTGCGAAATAAAGGAGAAAAGTTGTGGCGCGTTTTGGACGTGGCTTTCTAGCGTCAGAATTCATGATATCTGAGAATATCGATAACATAGAGCAAAAATTTAGTTGAGCTGAATTTCATCAGGTGGCGTCTAAGTCGAAAGACTGTCGACGTGGTATTGAAAGAAACTGCAAGCGTAGATTGTGGTTATGTACGACGCCTGTTCGCTCATCAGCAGCGTGCGTCTTCTGTGTATGTCTGTATATGTATATAATTTTCCTATACATGCAAATACTCCGCTAATTTGATGTTTCGGACTCATGCAAGCAATGTGTATCATATGAAATTGCGTTCAAATTTGTATACTGATTTCATACGTTAAATTAGAGAGAGTATGAAATTAATCAATTAATTAAATATTTAATTTATTAAATTAGTTAATTATTTAAATTAGTTCTAAGTTATAATGTAATATGTGTATCTTTTATTTGTTCCCTTACGGGTTACAAAGAGATCCCGTTCCCTTTACACTGTGCTGTTTTCTTTTCTTTTTTTTACATTAATCTTTCACCTATACAAAATCTATAATATCTTATAAATACAATATCTTATATTCTTATATTATCATATAATTACATTTCATACGTGCTGGAAAGGTGCGCAAGAGAACAAGGAATGAATGCAGGAATACACGAGAAGTTGAAAGAAATACTGGCTGAGGACGGGTGGGGGGGGAAGAGTGGATGAAAAAATTAGACTGAGAGAGAAAAGATATACAGGATGGAAAGTATGAAGGAGAGGAAGAGAGATGAGAAGACAGGCATGAATGGAAGAATGAGTGAGAGAGAGTGAAAGAGAAAGAAAGAAAAGATAGTGTTACGTCCCAAGTGGACTGAATTATAGTTTTGAGGGGATGGTACGCAGTTTTGAACCTACCTGCATTCACCGGCTACGGTTCGGGAAATTGAGGATCGTTTAAATAAAGATTGTACCCTTTTATAGATAACAACTGATTTATTTATTCAAAATAGGAAACTGAATCAGATGTTAGAGTTTAGAGAGATTATTTATAAAGCAGATATACGTGAGTGCAAATAGCGCGATTACAAAATTAGAAAATATAATATAATATTACCGAGATACAATTTTCCTTGGGATTAACACAATGTAATGTCCTGGGGGTAAAGTCCTGGGGTAAAGTCCTGGGGTATCCTGGAGGAACTCCGGGGTTTCGCACCTTTTCAACTTTTGGGTTTCGCACGATTTCAACTTTGGGATTTCGTACAATTTCAACTTTGGGGTTTCGCACGATTTCACAACGATATTCGAACGATACTTGAACTACTGTGTTGATTGTGACTGAACTGAAACTGACTGACTGAAAACTGACTGACTGAAAACTAACTGATAACTGGTCTCTTGAGGCGTTGGTTCCCTTATTTATAGGATAGCCAATTCTTTGTTTCTTGAAGATGCTGGCTCAGGAGTTCCCACCTTGCATGCCTTAATCTTCTCCTAGCTGCTCGACTCCATGTCGCCAGGATCCTTTTTCTATGGAGTCGGCGTCTTTCCTCGTCGTTTGTCATCATCTGATGTCACTTCTATTGCCCAGTTTGGGTTATCATAGTTCTCTCTCATGGTATTATCTGATGTCTTTCCCGTTTGTTCTCAAGGTGTAAACCGATCTTCATTTACGCGTTTTGCAGAAGGCTGAGTTGCTGTTTTTGGCTTCTCGTTACTGCGTCACGGTATTGCGCAGTTTGGGTTAACACAGTTCTCTCTCGAGGCATTATCGGATTTTTGTGATAGTTCATTATTATATTGATTAATCATTGATGGTCGAACCACCGGACGTGACAATAGTATAGGAATATAAGAAATATAATATAAGTAATACAATAGTAATATAATACAAGAAATATAATATAAGTAATATAATAGTAATATAATAATAATAATAATAATATAATAGTAATTAATATAAGAAAAAGAAATTAATATAAAATAAGTAATATAATAGTAATTAATATAAGAAATCATTTATTTTTGTATATGTTTATAGCATAATTGTCGGCGTATAATAATAATAATAATATAATAGTAATTAATATAAGAAAAAAAATTAATATAAAATAAGTAATATAATAATAATTATATAAGAAATCATTTATTTTTGTATATGTTTATAGAATAATTGTCGGCGTTTTGCCTTCCTCCTCGTCCTCCCCTTCCGTCTCTTCCTCCTCTTCCTCTTTGTGGCGTTTGCAGAGAGAGCCTCTTTATTTTTTCTTGCAATTTTTTGAGCTGTAACATGAAAAACAAACATTATGAAACAGATAATTTTTGTTCTCATTCAATACAGTAAGGAGCAAAACTGAGTCCACACTATTTGAAGAAACATACCTTTTTTACAATTGGATCAAATGACTTGAATGTTATTGAGAAGTTAGAAGGATTAGTTTATTAGACAAGGTTCAAAAAATTTGAATTGGTCAGAATCGCAAAAGAAATAGTGAAACTTGGTTTTTTCAACTTTTTCATCTGAGCAAGAGAACACGTGTTCTACATTCTCAATACAGGCTCAGATGAAAAAGTTGAAAAAGCCAAATTTCACTATTTCTTTTGCGATTCTGACCAATTCAAATTTTTTGAACCTTGTCTAATAAACTAATCCTTTAACTTCTCAATAACATTCAAGTCATTTAATCTAATTGTAAAAAAGTTATGTTTCTTCAAATAGTGTGGACTCAGTTTTGCTCCTTACTGTAAGTCACAAAATTATGTACGTACTTTTAACCCATAGGCCAGGTGCCTCTCCTCCGACCCCGAAGTAGTGAAGGGAGGCGATCGCCTACCATAGTAGGTCGGTGGTCTCGGCGACCGAGACCACCGACTCGAAGATGTCGGTGATCGGCTCCTTCGCGACGGAGCTCGCGACAATCGCGAGCTCGACCTCCTTCGCGGGGATCGTGAGTTTGTCCTCCCTCGTCCCATCCGCGTTTCAGTCGTCTGCACTGCAACGTCTGGCATCTGAAAACAATTAGAAAAATTATTATATACAGCTGACTCTTGAAATATGTTCATGAAATATGTTCTGTGAAATACATCTGTTTGCACACAGTATATTCTGCGTACATGGTTTATTACGGTACCCCCCGGACATGCGGAAGCACTGTAACCTGTGTACGGTGCCGCATGCGCCCGCACAGGGAACCCCCAATTATGATGAATAAAAATACAATACGTGTGCAAAAAAAAAAAAACGAACCATGTACGCAGGATATACATACCGCGTGAAAACAGATTTGCAGATAAATAGGAACGTGGTTATTACACCACAGCAAACTGTACAAAAATCAAATTGAAGGATTTACTTACGATGTGTTCACTTTGACGGCAGCGTGGTTTGTGAAGATTCGGCGGGCGATTTCAGCGTTCTTTTTACATATCGACAAACTTCAGGGCAAACTTCACTTGTTTCTCTCAAGAAGAGTGAGAGAGCAAGAGAGAGCAAGAGAGAGAGAGAGGAGATACTTCAGTCAACTGTTTTAGCAAAGTTGAGAGCGAGATAGATAGAGTGAAAAAGTGGGGATGTGAGAGTGAGAGAGAAAGAGCTAGAAAGAGAGAGAGAGGGGATACTTCAGTCAACTGTTTTAGCAAGACCTACTATAGGTGACAGAATTCGTTGACAAGTGTATTGTCGCGCGCTTTAGGATACGGAAATACGAAGAGTTCGTTAGTGATTTTGTGAAGTGTAAGTGTAATTGCGCGATACAGCGTAAAGTGGATTAGTGTGTGTGTGTGTGTGTGTGTGTTTAGTAGTGTAGTGTAGTGAGGTGTAAAGTGTAATTGTGTAGGAAGCAACCAACGTGGGAGCAACAATGGAAAGAAGAAGCGAAGAAAGGCAATGCATCGTGAAACGCTATTTGAAATCGAGTTCAAAAAACAAGCATTGTAAAACATCCACGGCGCGCAGGTCTCAGAATAAAAAGTGGCGAGAAAAGTAAGTTACGTCTTCTACTATAAATTTGTATACACTGGCCTTCTCTGTGTTCGAAAATTTTATCGCTTGGTACACAAGTAAATATCATTGGAATTAGATCATTTTTGGTATCATTTTTAATCAGAAAAATGCCACGAATATGTTGGTAAAAGGTTCATACAAAAATTACGACAAATAAAGAAGTTTTGTAATTGGATTAGTAGTGGTCTTCTGGTGTCACACCGATACAGCTGACAATGTTGTAGCCACGACGGTTCTCAAGCTTCGGCCACTCACAGCGTTGGTGTGAGGTTTTCCACTGACTTACGCATGGGAGGTTGGCACTGTCATGAAATGAGAATTCACTGCATATGGAAGAAAATAGTAATAGATGAAAAGACATGGTACATACCTTGGTAACGTGATAACATTCGATTATCTTTACCATTCGTCGTAAAGATTCGAATAAAAGATACTTTATCTTTACTGGTTATTCGAAGATTCGAATAAAAAAAGTACTTTTATTCAACGAGTATCGAATGAATAATTTTATTCGACGAGAATTTATCCGACGAATAAAGATACTTTTTTTATTCGGACCTTCGAATAACGAATAAAAATTATGTTATCTTTTATTCGTTATTCGAAATTGTAGATAAATATTTTTCCCAACTCTGGCGCACAGTGCACACAAGTGGGGCACATCTCACTGCACGTTTATATCAGAATGTACGAAAAATTCCTTTGGCCAAATTGCATACTAGGAGGAAATTGATATTATTAATCATTATTTGTATGCATAAATATATGCAAATTTAATGCATGGTTGATATAAAATATATGCAAAAAATATGTTAAATAGTAATCTTGATTGCATTAGTAACAAATGAAACAATCGAATATAGTATAATATGATATAGAATAGTTGTATAATATTTATGACTGCTTGTAATTGGCATTACAATATGTGACGATAATTTTTTCTATATTATCAACAGTCATTCGGTGCCTTTTATCAGATAAAATTAATTTATATGCTGAAAATGTCCTTTCAACATCATAAGATGTGATGGGGGCTTATTCATACTTTCCCCAGTATTGTGGTTTTATTTCCTTCGGACCGTCGATATTTGAATTATTTAGTTCACACAATATTTCAAATCATAGATTTTCCTGAAAAACGTTTTTATGTTTTGCTCTCATTTTTCCCCCACAGCCAGTAGGTACATTATCTAGATTTTGAACGAAATCTGTAACTAATCTTTTATTTGATTCTAATTTCGTTATTGTAACTGGCAAAGAGGAAAAATTAGCTGGAATAAATGCTAAATCACATCAATAAGATCTTCATTTTTTACAATTTCTTGGGCTGTTTTAATACATGCTACATTTTGTTTTTTGAACGATTTAACAATCTGAAAATAAAGAAAAACTTGACTGTATTGCACGAAATAATTCAATTTGTCTTAATGAACTTAAATATTACCAAATATATTTACTTACTTCCCTAATAGCATGCATATGTTTTGCGTAAAATATCACCGTTTCTATCAACGTTCCCCATCGTGTTACAACCGGTTCTGATGGTAAAGGAACATTTGGCAGCTTTGTTTTGTAAACTTCTATTCTACGTGGAGCTTTCATATATGTGCTACACATGTAATTTGTACCATATTGGCGTAAAATAATTTCAAACCTCTCCCAGCTAAGGTGCTGAATCCGTTACAAACAGTAATACTTTTTTGTCGCCATCGTGCGGCAACAAAATTCTTACAGTCCAATTTACAAGCCGTGCAATAGTAGCATGATTTGTTTTTTCTAACTCTTTACATGCAAGTAAATGTGGTGTTGACGGTCCTCTTTCGCATAATTTACCAACAGCTACGTTTGCTATATAACGACCCATTGTATCTGTCCTTTCGTCAACAGGTATCCAAACACTTCTTTCTCCTATTTCATTTCGTATATTTTGAATCGTCATCTTATAACAATGTAGTAGATCATTTTTTCTGAGCGTCGACACATTCGAAATATTTCGATTTGTATATTTCGTTAAAAAGTTAATCCATACAGGATTATCTAAGCACCGCCATGGAATATTAGCAGCCACCATTGCTTTACACAAATCAGCGTAAAAAATATTTTTCTTTGAAAAACTGCTGCTGGATTGTGTATTGTTACACGAATTTTCTGATTTTGCCTGAACATTTCTCGTATGCATAGCAGTATTTATTTATGTGTTATGCATGTATAAAAGATAAAGATATAAACAAAAATATAACAAATATAAAAGATTTCGTCAATTTGTCTAGTTAAATTAATTACTAAATCTGCAGCTTTTCGATGTCTGCAGGCATAAAACATGTGGAAAACGTAAAAAGTTTTTGTTTTTTATGATTCAATGACAGATATACTTACCCAAAAACAGTGTGGATATTCACTATGAAAAACTGAGACACTGTCGATCAAGTTATATTATTGCCGTTCATTGTATTTTTAACAATAAAATCAATAGATTCATTATACTATTGTTAAAAATTAAATACTTGTTTTACGTGGGTACAAATTTTTAGTATGATTGCAAAAAGATTTATATTCGGATATTGCTCATTCGTCCGAATGCGGACAAATTGCGGCTTTATATATCTCGCTATGTAAGGAAATACACCGAGAGGGTGGATAACGCACGCGACATGGTTAATTTATATAAACGTGGGCGTATTGCAAAATACCAAGAGTCTTTATTCAAGACAACCGTACACGACGACAGTCAGGATAAAAATGTCCTGCTGTCCCAAAAATCGTAAGCCGTGAGAACGCCTTCGACAGTATGCCTCTTTGTTTATGACACCGCCAACCTAAAGGACTTTCCCTTAGGGAGGGACAACGCGCTGACAAAAAACACATGGCCTGCCTCGACCATTTGCTTATTTCGACTTTTCTAACAGCTAATTCTAAGAAAGTATATGGATTTTAATCATCTCAATTAATTTTTACGAGCAAACATCTTCAACCGACAGTGCTAATTGTTCACCCAAAGGACTGTTCTTCATGTACAAAAAAAGAGGTAGAAGAAATATTGCCGTTTGCCGTTTTAACAGGCAGATTGTCCGCACTGTGCGCAGTTCGAATTTCAATTTGGGTATCTGATATGGTCGAGATAGGTGATGTCATTTTGCAGAGCCTCTGCCCCTCTGACCAATTTATTTATCATGTGACGGCTCGTGCAAAGAACACGCCGACGAACCGCCAACATATTAGGTTGTCCGGAAAGTTCTTTTCGTTTTTTTAACAGGTATTATAAATTGGATCAAACGACCTGACATTTTTTTAGCAATTAGAAGAATTGGTTTTCCAAATGATGTGCAAAAAAGATTTTGTAAAAATTGCAATTGGTCAGAATTACATGAGAAATTAAAAATGACACTTTTCACAACTTTTCTATTTGAACCTGTAGTGAAAATTTAAAATATGAGTTTTGTAGATCTATGTTAATTATACACATGCTGAAAATTTCATCGAAATCGATTAATATACACATGAGCTACGAGTAGTTAAAAATTGTGAAAATCGTGACTTTTGGTCACTTTTCGCTTAAAATCCACAAATTCTAACATCTTCAGATGCGTGTCGTTTTTATCTGCATCAACCGATTTCGATGAAATTTTCAGTATGTTTATAATTAACATAGATCTACAAAATACATATTTTAAATTTTCATTACAGACTCAAATAAAAAAGTTTTGGAAAGTATCTTTTTTATTTGCTCTTATAATTCCTAGCAATTGCAATTTTTTCAAAATCTTTTTTGCACATCATTTGGAGAACCAATTCTTCTATTTGCTCAAAAAATGTCAGTTCGTTTGATCCAATTTATAATACCTGTTAAAAAAACGGAAAGAACTTTCGGGACAACCTAATACCAGAGAGGAATGAGAGTGCTCACGCCCGGGGTTTTAGTGTCCCCACTTTTTCTGCATCATCTTTAGCCTGGAACAGAACCTGCATCATCTTTAGCATGAAACAGAACCTGCATCATCTTTAGCATGAAACAGAACCTGCATCATCTTTAGCACCGATCAGAATCCGTTTAATTTTTGTTTAGTCTGTGGCGTGAATCAGAACTATATTGCAACCAAACCTTTATGCGACATTACCATGCATTAGAAACTGCTTCGTGCGACATTTCCATAAACAAAAATCCGTTGAATTCTATGAAAAATGTGAAACAAGTAGTTTTTATTTTTTGATCTTGCTAAAGCAGTATGCATAAAAGAATTATACAAATGATTATCATTACAATGACTTGAAATCCAATATACAGGGTGTTTCATTTATCTGAAAGAATTGAAATATCTGGTGAAAGACCTCACCTGTAAAAAAAAGTTTAGAAATAACTTGTTTGATACGAAGGGGGACATAATACGGTGTACGTTATTTTTTTGTAGGGTAGGTTGTGCTAGAAATTTTTAAGTCGATTTAAGTTTTTAAAAATGCTACCCTATATTTTCCTGTATTATGTCGACATTTATCAAGACAAATCCAATGACCTACACTTCCTGCGACCTGCACGTCCTGACTTTTTCTATTCTTCTCATGCTACTCAATTTAACGTTCGTAATGTTCAGAAACCTTGAAAACAAAAGGAGTTTATTCGGCAGATGTTTTGACACCGAAAATGCATTGCACTCAGTCTAGTCTATGGGCAAGTAAGCAACATTGTCGCGGACGCGTTGTCTAGTGGCGCGACGCGACGGCGCGATAGCTGTTCACGAACAATAAGGCTAAAACAGACTGGGATATGAGAAAATAATTTTTTTATAGAAACAAATTTCTATACATCATAAAAATTTATTTGTTTAAACAATTGTTTTTATAATAAATCATTATTGAAATAATAATTCAAATAATGAATAAAGAAACATTATACAAATTTATTTATATAAAAGTTGTTTAAATAATAAATAACAATAACTAACTACTTATAAATAATAAACATATAAGGCTGAACACAATACACATTGCAGAATAATAATAAAAATTTATAATAAATTTATAATAAAATTTATAAAACTAATTTTATAAAAGCAAGAGGAGATCGAACAACATTTTAACGAGAGCCGCTGAATGTTTAGATGTAGCGGCCGTTGCCCCGCACATTACCTTCGCGTTGGGAATCAGCTGAGCGAGCGGCAAAACAGCACGCAAGAAGTGCAATGTTTGATGAATTTCTAAACATTTGATACCTCTCGACCAGTGGAATCGAGTCACTGCTCGTTGTTCTTCTTTGGTGCAAACTTTTAACGGAGCGGCCATGATCTATCTGTAACACAAGGAAGAAGAATGGCGGAATTAGGATCTTTTCATAGCATTAGCACAACAGTATAACAATAAAATAAATGAGGATAGAGGTCAGTGTGCACAAGGTGAAAAGGATTATGTCAAGACTGTAGATAATTTTGAACTTTTACTCTCGTACATAAACGGAAGATGACTGGTTTCTGGATTTGTCGCAGATTTCTTGAAATTGGACGAAGACGGCGGCAGATCAAGACGACTTCTTTTTTGAACTTTTAGATGAATTTTTCTCTCTTTTTCTCTCTTTGTCTCTCTCTCTCTCTCTCTCTCTCTCTCTCTCTCCCTGTGTTGAATCTTAGCTTCTCCTGGCTCGCATTTCAGCTACTCGGTTCACCTCAACGCGAGTTCGGATAGCCGAAAATAGATTGACATAAGCTCATTATTTGTTTAATACCGTTTTGAGCTTGCGATGCTTCGAGAGAGACTTTTCCTCTTCGTTTCTCTTCCGTGCTTGGTCATGTAATTTGACTTTATATAGATTATACTTTAGATAGCATCTTAATGCTGCTACTCTATGTTTGTAACAGTTATTGTCTTCTTGAAACCAAGCCGGATCTTGAACATTGATCATTTCTATTGCCGTTGTGTATAAATGATCTAATACAGTTTTCTGCCGCCAAAATATCTTCCAGTGGTCGTTAAATATTTGCAACTGCATTGTTATTATTTTCACAAATGCCTCCGTAGGTCTTGTCAGTTTTGAAACATCAGGTCCTTCTTCATCGTCGTCGTCGTCGTCTGAATATTGCCTGCTTCCAATATACTCCTCTGCAGGTTCCATCACGTCCAACGGCGTTTTCATCATTATATCGCGGCAATCAGTGCAATTATAATGTCGCATTATGTGATGCACGATATAGCCCGCGAAATATGTTATTGAAGTCAACTCGTACAACGATGTTTCTTTACTTGATCCGGCAGAAGTTGTCTCCTGTTGTTTATTGAGATGAAAATCCCTTGCGCATTCCAACGCTCCATCGTCTTACTCGTCTGGTTGGAAATTCTCACCCACTATAAAATTATTTTGGGTGAGAATCAAGTTTTCAACTTGACTCAATGTTCGAATTTCTTCGTCCTCTTCTTGTGTATTTGTCCGATCTCCAATTTTTATTAATTTTGAGCACATTATGTGCCGTAAATTCAATCGGACCATACGAGAGGTTGGATTGAAATTAAATCCGCCTCGCTGACGTAGTTTTGAAAACAAATGTTCTACGGAATCTTGATTTGCTAATCCTATAGCAAACTGGAAGTTCTTTGTGACTTCTTCCTTGGTAATAGAATCGAAAACGCTTAAAAATGCCCTCAGAGTCTGGGTTAGACCCTTGAAGCAGGGCGGTCTTTTCATATACCATGAATCTGGTGTATATGGCAAAAGACTCCACGTTTTCGACCAATCCATCGTATCTTTTAATGTCTTGTACACGTCGTCATGCCGGTTGCAAAGAGGCTTCTTTTTGCAATTGCTGTTAATATAATAGCAATTGCAGTAATCTATTAATTTATCCATTCTTTTAATATATTCTGCCGTCCTTTCCCACGTCGTACTTTGTTCTTTGAGTCCTCTTGGATCACGGCCCGCAACTTCTATTGCTGCAGCAAATCTTCTTCCAAACATTTGGAATGCCCGCTTAACATTCATTGTTTCGAATGCATTTGGATGTATATGTACTTGCGTGATGTGCGGCAGCAATCGTGAGGAGTTCATCGTCCTGTCATAATTCCATGTTGCGTACATGTCGGAAAACGAAATGATACTCTCATTTTTAACGTATACATTTCCGTGTTTCCTCAATTGCGCCACTAGTCGCTTAATTAGATGAGGGGAATCGAATGTTGCGTAATATGTAATTCCCTCGTAGGTGAAAGACGGATTGTCTTCGGTTGCTCCTAAAGTCTTGTAGACTTTTTGGTTCGTGGCGCACTGGTCGCATGTTAAAATCTTGACATGTGCTCCACTCTCTTTCAGTCGTCGCAGACATATAAACAGCAGATTAATAATATCTTCTGCATTTAGTCCTCCTTTTCCTGCCAGGAAATAGGCCAATGGCTGCCTCCATCTATTTTCAGCGCTGATGCTGTCGACACAAAAGACGAAAACGTAACGAGCTTTTTCGTCACGTCGACCCAAAATTCCTAAATCGACGAGTCCTTCTATTTGATCTAGGGAAGCCGAATATTCTTCCCATGTCTTGATGGACATCTCATCCCATTTTAGCGCACATAGCCTCTGTTCCTATGGAAATTGGGATAGGCGCGTCTGGATGTCATTGAAGATGTTGTCTGCAAATCCAGTATTCAAATTGTGGATTGCTATCCATCTTCGCACTGTGCTTTCTGCTGGAAGATGACAGCCACTTTTCCTCAGCTTGTTGTATGCAGATGGGGAATTATAAAATATCATTTTCGCCAAATCCTGTTCCTCCATTGTGTACTGCACGTTGTTCTTCTTCAACTGTAATTTTACCATGGTCCGTGCAACATTGTTGACACACTTGTGTCGATTTAAAAATTCGTCGACAGTTTCTCGTTTTTGTATTTTCTTTTTAGTGCCATCTATGGCTTCGCTGACTCTTCGAATTTTTTTCTTGAGATACTTTAATTGCATCTTCTTATTTCTGTTCTCTCTTATCAGGCTCTCCCTTGTCAGGACATTTTTGACCCTGAATCCTGTTGAAGGAGAAGTTTGCACGGATTTGTTTGTTCGTGCAGGAGAACTTGTGGACGGTTCCATTCTGGTCCATTCCATGTCATCGTCCTCATTTTCTGAGAAATGTAATGGCCGCCTTGAATAAGTCCGTGTAGGCACATTAATATTCTCTTGTATATTCTGCATATTATAATTTTCTTCATCTTCTTCCGAAATAATGTCCTCACTTTCTTGAAATAATTTATGTGCCGTATAATAATCTTCGTCTTCGTTCATGTTTTCATCCAATATTACGTTGTTATTACGTTGTTGCTCCTCTTGTTCCTCTTGTTCCTCTTGTTCTTGATGTAGTCCCCGATCTGCCCATGGTTTGGGCACAGCATTCATTTTCAATCTTCTTCGTAGAACCGGAAGTTGTGACCTTTTTTGAGGTCGGAACATTTCGGGGGAGAAATGTTCACTACATATACCTATAATATAAAATTATTCAACCTTTGCCGGGCGGATACAGGATCCAAACGAATAGAAAATTTCTGCGATGAATTAGACTAAATAATTAGAAAAAAACTAATAAGGTTAAAAAGTGAATTGCAAACAAGACTAAAAGTATTATAGAATGGGACTTCTTGGGAATTTTTTCAGAAAATTTTTTAAACAATTATTTATAATATGCCCAAACGGTTAAATGATGTTATTAAAGAAAACGGGTTTGTAACGGTTTATTACGATGGAGTTCACAACTTACTTATTTTTCTCAAAATGTCCGATTATTAGTGAGACATGAAAATGTGAAAACTTTTGATTCATATAATGTACTGTATTGGTAAATATTGCTATTAGAAAAAAATGATTTATGTATTGTATAGCAAATATTTATTTGTTACTCACCCAACCGTCTTATCGTAGATGGGGCGTAGCGTTCCAAATTTGGATTACCTATTGAAAGAATAATGAAGATTGAAGTATACTTATTTATACACAGAATCATATAACAACAAACTTTTACTTTATGCAATTATTTTACTTTATTATTTTTAGCTATTCTTTTACGAAAATTTGACCAACGTATTTGTGAGATTTTTCCGATTAGAACGAAACCAAACACTGTGGAATTTCAACTACATTTTCGAAATTAACACTAAACATACCGAGCATTAACACTAGAACTACCAAGCAGTAAATGCAATTGATATACATTGCCTTATAACAACAACAATACTGTAGTTGTTTAGATTTCGTACCAGTTTTGTTTAAATATCTACTGCCATAGAGAAGTTTGTTAAAAAATTTTCTCGTAAAAACATATTTACAATTTCGTTATTTCTAAAAGAAAAAGTTAGGAACAAGTCATTTTGACTCATGCGATAGTTCTAGTGTTAAGTGTAGCTGGTCTACGTTGCCTTATAAAAATGAAATGACTGAATTTATTTAATATTTGTGTGATTTTTATTGTAATATATGTTTAAATGAAGAAATGTATACATATTTTCAGAGTTGGGCAAAATATTTATCTAAATAAAAATTTCGAATTACGAATAAAAGATAAAAAAAATTTTTATTCGTTATTCGAAGGTTCGAATAAAAGAAGTATCTTTATTCGACGAGTATTGAATAAATAATTTTGTTCGACAAGAATTTATCCGACGAATAAAAGAATTTTTTATTTGAAGCGGATGCATTCAAACTTCGAATAATTTTTTCATCTTTTATCTGTATCTTTTATTCGAAGGCTTCGAGTAAATCCTCAAATACATATGTAGGAGGGAAAAAACTGCCTATCGTGGTCGGCCGTTAGGACGCCCCGACCGCGAGCGTGTTTTTCGAAACAACGTCAATGTCGCCAAACATCGGGCGACGGGTGAATTTCCTAATGTACGCGTGCGAATGAGTGAGTGTGAGAGAGAGCGAGCATGTGTGCGAGAGAGATAGTATGAAAGGTGCGATGAACTATGTATGAATGTGATCTAGAGCGTATGTGTGTATGTCGGCGATCGGCCTATATAGGCGAGGTAGGTCGCGGTCGCGGACAGAGTAAGAATTAGTATACGGAGTGAGAGATAGAGTAAGAGTCAGTACACTGAGTGAGAGTAAGTTAGAGTTAAAGAGTTTGTACAAAGAGGTTGAGAGATTGCGAGAGACTTTAGAAAGAGTCTAGAGTCTGGAAGAGAGTGTCTGCAAGAGGCAGCACAGAGAGAGAGAGAGAGAGAGAGAGAGAGATAGAGAGAGATAGAGAGAGAGAGTTGTAATACCTGTATGTGTAATCGTTGTCATCGGTTAAATAAACGTCCATAGACATTTCTCACTGTAAAATCCCACCGCTTGGCAATTATATCGAAAACAATTCCTATGTACAGGGTGTATAAAAAGGTTTGAATTTGGCAAGCGTAGGCGTATTCTACATCTTCGGATCGATGAAGATCTGTAAAAAAAAGTTGCCGCAAAAGTGTCCTTGACCTTGAATTTCAGGGTCAAATTTTTTTTTATTGCATTGTATTCTACTCATCATGAGGATAAAAAGTGTCAAAGGAACCATGGGTCAAAACTTGACCGTTCTCATAAAAAGTAATATTACAGTTATTACTAATAAAGTAAGCAGTTACTATTATTATTATTATTATTATTATTATTATCAATTACTAACGTAATTGATCACAATCAATATTACCTTTCAAGTCATGAAAGATGTTCATCTTCTATTTCTTCTTCTAAGCCAAAGAACCGATCCATTCTGATTAATATTGCTTAACACATTAAGGACCGCTCACGAGTTTTCTCGTGTTTCGCGTCCCATCTGTTAAGGACCGCTCACGAGTTTTCTCGTGTTCGCGTCTCATCTGTTAAGGACCGCTCACGAGTTTTCTCGTGTTCGCGTCTCATCTGTTAAGGACCGCTCACGAGTTTTCTCGTGTTCGCGTCTCATCTGTTAAGGACCGCTCACGAGTTTTCTCGTGTTTCGCTGGGATCGGTTCTTTGGCTTAGAAGAAGAAATAGAAGATGAACATCTTTCATGACTTGAAAGGTAATATTGATTGTGATCAATTACGTTAGTAATTGATAATAATAATAATAATAATAATAGTAACTGCTTACTTTATTAGTAATAACTGTAATATTATTTTTTATGAGAACGGTCAAGTTTTGACCCATGGTTCCTTTGACACTTTTTATCCTCATGATGAGTAGAATACAATGCAATAAAAAAAAATTTGACCCTGAAATTCAAGGTCAAGGACACTTTTGCGGCAACTTTTTTTTACAGATCTTCATCGATCCGAAGATGTAGAATACGCCTACGCTTGCCAAATTCAAACCTTTTTATACACCCTGTACACATAACTTTTGCCAGCTCGAATAAACGACAACGACGCTCGACGAGCGCCGAACGTTGAAAACCAAGCGACTGACAAACGGCATACAATGTAAGCAGATGGAGAATCGCACAGGAATTAAAAAGTTAAACTTTAGATTTTTCTGTATACCTTTATAAAATTGTTACGAGTGAATTGAGAGGATTTTCCTGATGAAAATTAGTTCAAATTCGAGTGTCATCGACCCATTATTATTGATACGTAATGTTACGACAAAAATTACAATCTTATTGAAGATAGTCCAAATGATGTCGTGTTTAGACTCACTTTCACCGGAATAAGCTCTACAACTTATTCGCATTAACAATATCATTCTGATTAAATATATAAAATCAGAAATTGCCAATAATGCTCGATTCTCCATCTGCTTACATTGCAGTCATCGGGCATCGTCGCCGTTTATTCGTCGAGCTGGCAAAAGTTAAAAATACTAGATACCGTTCAATTTATACCGTGTTTAGTGTCGTTTTAATCAGAAGAATGCCACGAATTAGTCAGCGCAAATTCCATAAAAAAATAATGAAAAATAAAGTAGTTTTGCAATTGGATTGGAATAGTGAAGTCTCGTTGTATGCAAGTCCCGCCGTTCTTTTACTGACACTCATACGAAATCAGAGGTTCTCGTCGAGCGTCCCATTTAAAATACACATCATACAAAATGAAACAAAAAATGATACAATTCCGATGATATTTACTTGTGTAACAAGCGATAAAAGTTTCGAACACAGAGAAGGCCAGCGTATGGGAAAGAAAGAGCCGCGGAGAGTCGCGGCCGCCACGCCGCGCCGGCACAGATCACAGCTCGCGTGAGCGCGGACCTTTAAATGAAAAATTTAACTTCTTTATTATTAATTTTTCTTTATGAAACTTCCACCAATATATTTGTGGCAGCATTCTGATTAAAATGATACCAAACGCGATATAATTTGGATCACATTTACACTAATTTTCCGTCAATGTAATTGTTATGGGAAGCAACTTTCTTCGTTCATTACACAGATAAATATCATCGGATTTATATCATATTTGGTATCATTTTAATCAGAACAATGCCACGAATATGTTGGTAAAAGTTTCATAAAAAAATAACGAAAAATAAAGAAGTTTTGTAATTGGATTAGTAGTGGTCTTCTGGTCTCACACCGATATAGCCGACAATGTTGTGGCCGCGACGGCTCACGAGCTTCGGCCACTCACAGCGGTGGTGTGAGGTTCTTTAAAGAGCTCGGAACTTTAAAAACCAGCGACAATGTAAGCAGACGGAGAATCGAGCATTATTGGAAATTTATGCTTTTATATACAGCATGAATAAATAATAATTTTATACTATCTAGGCAACTAATCGTTCTGGCATCGCAAAAAATCAAATCATTTGGTTAAAATTTTTAAATAATTATTCCGTTTCATAGGATGTGCTAGTACTTTAGTTCGGCACCATATATTAGAGTGAGTTACGATTAGTTATTAAATAATTAAATATGATCCGAGCATTAGTACAAGATGTATCCTCCTCAATTATGTGTACATGGGATATTGACTAACAAGTAATCAACATGAAGCATAATTAATAAATACAGCTCATGCCTTCTGTAAACCGTCTTAACTCCAGCAATCTGGCGGAGGGTGGGGGGGGGGGTGTCGCGGATACATTTTCCAATTCGCTCGGTGCACGCGACCGTTTCGGCGGGCGCGCGCGTTGTTTTGGGACCTCGGAGGTCCTTCCGGTCGCTCGACCGATTCTCCCGATTTGTTGTCGGACTCGGCCGACGGTTGAGCCCGAACACAACGAATTATGTCTATGTTCTATTCCATAAATCTAAATGCAACGTAAAATTTTCATGAAGTCCGCGTAACGGCTCGAGGTTTGGGAGTGCTAGAGTTAATACATACTGTCTTAAAAGAGTTCGCCTTTTAACTGCTAATTATATTTGATTTTTTAATTCCTTATTACTGCAGGAATACCCTATCTTATTTTCTATTGACGTCTCCTACTATTTTTTCAAATCTTTGCAATGTTTTATAATTTTCTAGAAAAGACCGTGCACTCACCCACTCTTGCAATCCATTCAGCACGTAAGGGATTGTCAATTTTCGGAAAAATGTAAAGGTGGTGTCCTTGTTGTCTTCTGTTGCTGCAGTCCTTGTACACACATGTATCCATAAATGTCTGCGAAGATTTACTGGTTGAAGCCATATCCTAGAAAACCTGAAACAAACTACAAAAAACGCACAAATCCGCGAACACTCACGAGGCCGCGAACACGCACAAATCCGCGAACATGCACAAATCCGCGAACACGCAGAAAACCGCGAACACGCAGAAAACCGCGAACACGCACAAATCCGCGAACACTCACGAGGCCGCGAACACGTAAAAATTCGTTAATACCTAAAAAACCTAAAAGATAAAAATATAAAAAAACGAAAAAAGTGGTAAGAAAAAGAAAGAAGAAAAGATAAAAAAATAAGAGAAAAGTAGATAATGAAAGTTATAGTGAAAAGAAAGTTAGCTTTCGATTTCGACACCGCAAATTGTGTAAACAAAATCAGTCTCGATTGAAACGTTCGTGCATAGTCACGTAAAGTGGGGAGAGCTGCGTTGCGCCGTTGTCACACATCGGTACTCCCACCACCGCGCTCCTGTTGCGCGGTCGCTGGCCGCGACTCGCGAGTCGCGGCCGGCGTTCATTAGGCCAAATCGAAGAATTAGCTTAGAAAAAATTGAATTTCTTTTTAAGTTGTGTGTTTTTGAATAGGAAATTCAGTCGGCAAAGAAAATTTTAATAAAAGTCATTTACTGAAACAACATATGAAAATTCGATTTCTTTTGCATTTAAGGTATGTGATTTTTTTTATCCAAAATAGGGAATACGTGTTTCAGGATTTTTATCTTTCTGTCATTTAACAATAATTATGCATAATGAAAGATAGTCTTGCATCTGGCGTGCGGAGGAAGGAATTCTGGCTTATCTTGTAGTAGTATAAGAATTTAGTATAAACGTGTATAGTATTTCGAACAATACCAACTGTCTTGTCTTAATGTTATTGAAGAAAAAAAGATTTGAAACCAGCAGAACCCAAAATAAGGTCAGCTCTTTTCAGAGGTACCATATAAAATGGGGAAATTCCCGTCAGGCTACCTGAACAAGCCTTATAGAGTGAATTCTCATTTTATGGCAGTCTCGCCGTTTTTTTACTGACACTCATACGAAATCGGAGGTTCTCGCCGAGCGTTCCATTTGAAATACACAGGGCACGCTGGAAACGTAAGCATCATACAAAATGAAACCAAAAATGATATAATTCCGATGATATTTATTTGTGTAACAAGCGATAAGTTTCGAACACAGAGAAGGCCAGCGTATGGGAAAGAAAGAGCCGCAGAGAGTCGCGGCCGCCAGCACAGATCACAGCTCGCGTGAGCGCGGACCTTTAAATGAAAAATGTAACTTCTTTATTATTAATTATTTTTTTATGAAACTTTCACCAATATATTTGTGGCATTATTCTGATTAAAATGATACTAAACGCGATATAATTCGGATAACATTTACACTAATTTTTCGTTAATGTAATTGTTATGGGAAGCAACTTTCTTCGTTCATTACACAGATAAATATCATCGGATTTATATCATATTTGGTATCATTTTAATCAGAACAATGCCACGAATATGTTGGTAAAAGTTTCATAAAAAAATAACGAAAAATAAAGAAGTTTTGTAATTGGATTAGTAGTGGTCTTCTGGTCTCACACCGATATAGCCGACAATGTTGTGGCCGCGACGGCTCTCGAGTCCCATCGTCGACCGATTTTGTATTTACCGGCGATGATAGTTTTCTAAACGCAGTTTTTTCTAACCGTCCTCTCCACTCTCTTTTCTCTTTTCCTTTTTGCCTGTTCTCTCATATAACCGTCTTCCTACAAGACTTTAGCCCATCCTTGACATAGACGAAAACCAGACATCCTCGCCAGCGATCATCCCTTGTTTCATTGCCAACTTTTACTTTGCTCCCGTACAATTGTCCTACCCTAAAGTGAGTCCGCTAGTTCAAAATAAAGACTTTTTATCAAACCACTAAAGTTGTTCTCCTTCCGGAATGACGACAATACGATTGAAACTCTATCGAGTTTGGCTTGATTTTAACCAGAAAAATGTCACAAATCTGTTGATGGAAGTTACATACAAATAGAACTAAAAATTTAGAAATTATATTGTCTTGTTCATTAATGTAGGAAGGCAAAAACCGTCGATTGCGTTCGGCCGGTAGGACGCCCCGACCGCGAGCGTGTTTGCGAAAACAGCGGCAATGTCAGAAAACAACGGACGACGGGTGAATGCCCCGAGCGAGCGAGCGCGTGCGAGTGAGTGCGAGAGAGAGAGAGAGTATGAAAGGTGCGAATGACCTACGTATGAGTGTGATCTAGAGCGAATGTGTGTAGTCGGCGATCGGCCTATATATGCGAGGTAGGTCGCGGTCGCGCGGAGAGTTTTTGATAGAGTTTGAGCGAGAATCACAGCGTATAGAGAGCGAGAGCGCGAGAGAGAGAGAGAGAGACTAAGAGTGTCTACCGGCTTGGGGGAGCCGATCGAATCGAATCCGCGTTGTCGATTGCTTTTGTGTTCGCTTGTGTTAATAAATTAGTTATATTTACAAAGAAACGATAATTCCGACCAGCCTGACGCCAAATCCCTACATTAATCACTCTTAGAAAAGTTCCTGCCACTCTCTGCCTCTCTTTCTTTTGCATTTGCCGTCCTCTTTCATGCCCGAAAATTTAATCGCTTATTATACGAGAAATTATAATCGCAATTATATCGTGGTAGATGTTTTAAACAGAAAAAAGAAACAAATACGATCGAAAAAGATTCATGAAAGAAATAAAAAATTGCGACGAAGCGTCTCGCTCCGTCGCGAGTTCCCGCGTTCCGGCGACTCGCGATTGGTCCGATGCGGACCTTAGCCCGCGCCAATCAGCGAGCCGCCCCACCGAGCGAGCGATCCGC
Source organism: Seladonia tumulorum (assembly GCA_913789895.3). Classification (NCBI taxonomy): domain Eukaryota; kingdom Metazoa; phylum Arthropoda; class Insecta; order Hymenoptera; family Halictidae; genus Seladonia; species Seladonia tumulorum. The sequence goes on from OU565281.1 coordinate 191,113, forward strand.
GAGCAGAGTGGGGCTCTCGGTAGCGTCCGCGCTCCCTGCATAAATACCGCGACAAATCCGGCTACAGGCAGAGTTGGCCTGGAGCAGCTCTCGGAGGTCCCTCTCCGAGCTCCAGACTTCTCGCAGCCGCGTGCTACCACAAGCGACGGGTCCTTCCGTGTGAGTGGGAAACACGCCGGTATTGGAGGAGGCAGTGCGACGGGTCCTTCCGTGTGCTGCTGAGCCTGATACCGCGAGCAAGTCTCGAGGTGGCAGTCGAACGCCGACCGTGCTTCCGAGCGCGTCGACGTTGCGCGTCTCCAGCCGCTCGAAACCTAGGACCGGTTCCCCCGTCCCGTTCCTGCGATCCCGCCGAACGACTCAGGGCCGAGTAACGCGTCTGGCGAGGAATCGGGGTGCCATCGCAGCCGCGTGCGTCGCTTGCTACGGGTCCTTCCGTGTGAGCGGCGTCCGCCGGTGTCGAGGGAGCACGTAGAACGGGTCCTTCCGTGTACGTGCGAACTCACACCGCGACCGGTCCTCCGACGACGAGCAGGGCGTAGTGCGGAGCCGAGCCCGAGGCGAATCGCGCCCCGCGAACCCAGCACCAGCGTACGGAACGCGCCAGTTCACTATTACGCTGGGCCGCGGGGTCCTAGCGAAGCCCACTCCAGGCGGCATTACCACCGCACGCCGCGCCGACCCGCGTCCGGGCCGTGAATCGCGCTCCACGCGACCGTACCATCGATTGCGCCTGCGTCGCATTCCGACCGCGTTCCACGCGGACAAATTCTCTCGCATGTCCCGCCGATCCGCGCCCGTGCTCACGACGCCGCTCCGTGCAACCGTAGCCACGACCGCGCCCGCGCCGCGCCGCGCCGCGCACCAGTACCAGTCCGCGCCCGTCGTTAACCGTTAGTCTTTAAGATTAGATGTAAGTTGTATATATCGCGTTAGGGTTAAGTTAATTATAAGTCCTCTCAGTGTTCACCACAGTCACCAGCTGCCTGAGTAATTCAACCGACCGACACGGTCGGAAATAAAGTATAGTTTTCACCGGCTAAACCGTTTCACTCATTTATAACACCTTCTGCCCTCTCCAAAGAACCCTGGTGCCCACTGAGCATCTAGGAGAGGGCCCGGTAGTGACGCCCGCGTCACAAAATCATTAATTCGATCCACCGTAATCGTATCAGAGTGGAACAATATTTTCAAGACAGCGCGACGTCGGATTTCTTACTATTTCCTACTTTTATTCTCTCATAAATATTCGTGTGTCGTTCGATAGCTGATTAATCAAATACGTTCATTTGCTTCCACCCGACGTAAGTTCTAATTAATCTCAAGCGGTTCCATTCAAGACTGCACACAGTCTAAAAATATTTTCATAAATCCTTTTGAAGGCTTTGGCATTGTTACGTCCCGCGGTCGGTTACGCGTCGATAACGAGGATTCGCGATTTTCCCGCGGAGGAGACGTATCAAAATTACAACCTTTTGGCTCACTCGACTCGTACGTTCGAAGTCTAGCCGGGGCCACGGTTCTACGTGAATATGTAGATGCGCTACTTACCGACCACTCTGGGTAGGTTGCGGGAAACAGAGTCAGATTGCGGCAGCCGTCCTTCCTCGGATTGGCTGCTCTCTCTGGAGATTCTGGTGCTGATGCTGCGCGGTCGCGAGATGGTGCTGCAAGGCGACTCGAGTGCGCGAAAGAACTTCTGTGATTCAGATTTATGACCGGCGCGAAATTGGCGGGTAATGAACGACAAGATTTAAATGGTTAACACAGACTTTATATATTCAAGTGATGAGAGGTGTACAAGATTCTTTATGATATACGCGACGTTTACAAATACTGGAATTGGAACTAGCGCGAGAATCAGAGCGCGAACGCGAACGAACGCTCCAGGGCCTGGACGGGCCTTTTAAGCTCCGAGATCGCATGGAGGGGAGCGTAATGAAGTTGTATGTTGTGGTTACCTATATATCTTATAGCTTATGACCTAACGCGATTCGTCGATAGACGTGACATCTAGTTATAACCTAACGCAACACGTCGATAGACACGACATCTAGTTATAACCTAACGCAACACGTCGACGGACGTGACATCTACGCAGGAGAAATTATTTTCCTCATTGTCCAGAGCGGAAGGTTTTTTGTAATTCACGAATTGTTTTTGTTTGTTTATAACTATTTCGCTGGGCTCAGTCTTTGGTTAACAGTCTTTGGAGGGCTCGGTGATGCACTCAAGGGCGATGCACTCAAGGGATATCACTGGGGTATCACGTGCGGCACTGTTGTTTTTCAAAACAGGCAGAAGAGGGTTAGGGAGCTCCATAATGCTGCTAACAACTGGATACTGCATCCGTACACACTGGCTGTTGGGGATGGCCGTCCAGTACGAATATCCGTCCTCTGGGCCCATGCAGTATTTCTTGCTCAATGGGCAGTGCTGGCCAGAAGGTAGTATTAGCTCATTATTTGCTAATTTCACCGATACTTGCTGATCGTTGATCATGACTCGGATGACTGCTTGGACAACGATGTTGTTCCAAGTACCGAAAGGGTCGCTGTGGGTGGTGCCTCCACAGGTACCTTCTTGTTGGATGGAGTCAACCAGGGTTACGCTCCGAGATGTGGTAGAATTGTTCAATATGTTCACTATTTGTGTCGTAGACAACACGGAGGTATGTGAATGCATTTCACAGTCCTGATTTGTTGGTTGCTCCTTGGTATAGTCGTATTTTGGTTGATCGATAGTGGAAAATGTGGGCATGTCGAGTGTGCTGGGTCCTGAAGTGCCATTCTGCAAGAGTCCGGAGATTTGAGTAGCGAGAGGTAAGTATAATGTCCCAGAATTATGCATTTGTCGGCACACATGCCAGGGAGTATTTAATATATACTGATGTCGGATATTTTGGGCTATTGAAACGTGCGAGAGCATGCAGTAGTGATAAATGGTGCGGTCAATTTCGACTCTGCACTGGATTGTTGGTGTTAAGACATTCATGACATATTTGCAAGGGTCTCTAGGAGACCTGCTTATTTTCGACATTGACCATGAGGCCGCGTAGTACTTAAGAAGCAATTGTAGACTCTTGGGCCCCCCTTCCGCCGAGTCCTGGGAAATTTCTATTTTCTTCAAGGACCATTGTTCCCAAACCGGATGGTCCTCGCCCTCATGGGACACGAGGCAATAAATTTCACTCGCGCGCTGGCCACTTGGGTCCTTTTTTTTGACGATGCTTTGGCGTCTGGCAATTGTCAAGTGCCTGCCTTGGCGTCTACTACCCGCGTTTGACTTGAGGGTGGGACTTCCTCCACCACCGCCAGGGTTACATGGAAATGACTCCACCCTCAAGCCAACCAACAAATAAGAAGCCGTTTCCCAAGAATGGGACTATCTCCCACCCTTTCCTAAAAGTCACCACCGAGGTGACAAGAAAGGCGAAGACAGAGTACAGAGACAGAAAGAAACTATCTTCTGACAGAGTCGTGTAATAATCAGTTATGTTGTTCCAACAGTTTGTATATATTAGTTGTTTAATAAACTAAGTTGTTACCTACCACGAGTTGTCAACTTATTAAAAGGGAAATACACGCAGAACCTCTGCCTACCATTGGAAGAATCTGCAGCACATAACAGTTGGTGTGTTTTTAAGTTCTGCTAGTTGCAGGAGCTGGATCTCTGTCTCTTCGTTAATGGTCTTGCTGTCCGAGGGATCACACTCAGGTTGGTCGACCGTGGAAAACGTGGGAACGTTAAGGGTTGATCCTCCGCCACTGTAGCCGACGAGGGCAGATGTCGTCTTGGAGATGGTGAACACGAAGAAGGGTGCGACGGAGAGGTGGTGCGTTATTAAGCCCTGCCATTCGGTGTCCGGTGTCGGTTGAATACCACGGGCGTTAAATCTACCGCGATCTTCATAGAACAATCTAGGAAATCGAGCGGCGAAAGCACGCGGTACATATTCCCTCCGCAATCGTGGCACTTGTTGTTGAGCGTGTTCAGCATTGCGTGGATGGGGAATCTCTCTATGATGCGATTTTTCCGGACGCACCGGCTGCAAACCTCGGTTGCGCTGTCTGTCCGGAATATTACGCCCTGGTAACATGTGTGCCGGAACATTTCCAAGTACGCCATGCGTTTCGCGTGCACCGTTACTTGGTCTGGTGCCGTCTCGATAGTTTGTATGGGTCGACACATCTTGATTTCTAATCCGGATGCTTTCGCTGGACTGGACCGTCGGCATTTCGGGTGTTGTTTTATATTTGGCCCTATCGGTGATTTCTTCGAAGGGTAAGGGGGTTGGATGGCGCGTCATCGCTGTTACTAGGAATAGTTCTTGGTTTTTGTTTCCCACGCGAGCATTTGTTCCCGTCGCCGTTGAGTTTACAGTACGAGCGGCGGATGTTGTGTTTATCATAAGTGAATTGGGTTCTTTGATTATTGTGATCGAGTTCGCTTCCTTCGCGTGCTTAATCTTATCTATGTGAACGACTCGGGTTCCCTTCTTAAAGTTTATTCGTACGTTCTTATCACCTAAACATTCTGTTATCTTGAACGGTCCGGTATACTCGTCGTCAAATTTCCCTTTGCGTGGTTCTTTCAAAAGGAAAACGCTATCTCCCACGGAAAAGGTCCTAGTATTGAGTTTCCGGTCGTAATACGATTTTGAACGAATTTTAGCGGCTCTTAGGTTCTCGCCGGCTTGACCAATAGTTTCCAATATCTTATTTTGAAGGTTTGATAGATAGTTCGCGTAGGATTCATCCGAGGAGTCGTACTTCTGGACGTCAGATGAAGGGGTTCTTGCTAGCGAACCGAAAACTAGTTCATGAGGTGTGAATAGAGTTCCTTCGTGAACACTGGTATTATAACTGAAGCTCGCGTAAGGCAACCATTCATCCCAGTTTCTTTTGTTAATGAAATGTTTTAGGTACTCGGTTAGTACATGGTGGGAACGCTCAATGGAACCATTACTCTGTGGGTGGTATGCCGTTGTCTTAAACTGCGTGATTTTGAATTTCTTGGCTATGCTCCTCATTAATGAACTTAGAAAATTAGTTCCCCGATCGGTGAGAATTGCCTTAGGTGCACCGAATCGACAGATAAAATTTTTTATGAATGCGTCGGCGGTGTCTATCGCGGAGGCGGATTCGATGGGGATTGCGAGGGATTATTTTGTGAGGAGGTCTTGGATGGTGAGTATATGGTTGAACCCGTTAGGAGATGTGGGAAGAGGACCAACAATATCCATGGAAACCTTGTCGAAGGCTTTACCGGGAGTATCTGTCAATGTCATAGGTTGTCGTGTTTTGACTCGAGATAATTTCTTTTTCTGGCAAGAGAGGCAAGAGTTTACGTAGGTCTGTACGTCCTTTTTCAGTGTTGGCCAGTAATATTTTTCGCGAATACGTCGGTAGGTCTTAGTGATGCCTTTATGATCCGCGAAGGCGGAAACGTGATTTTCTATTAGTATGTCTGTGCGTCGGTCTGGGGAAGGAATGGGAACTTCATGGGAACACGCGAAAATTTGGACATTGGTGGTAGAAAATAAGTCTAATAAAATTTTTTGTATTGTAGGCCAGGAGGTGTCGTCTCCTGCGGATTTGGAAATGCTGAAAGATGGGAGTTGGAGTTTGTTGCGGAATATAGCCAGGTTCTGAGTCAGAAGGACTCAGAAAAGGTACAGTAGAGGAAGAAATGTAAACTATGTAGGAAAGGAGCGTAGTGTGAATAATGAGAAAGTATAATGAAAACAATATATATTAACCGAAAACTAATAGTAACGATACACTGCAGTGAATGCTAGCCCGCAAACACTTTGAAATAGACGGCGATCAGTCGATCGTAAAGACAATAAAGACAAGAGTTGAGATCAGTCGATCAAGAACGTGCTGAAGTCAAAAGACGCCCGTTTCGAAAACGCAGGTCTACTTATACTAATGCGGGCCGTTGGCTTCGGCAGGATGAGGAGTGGGATTTTCGAAATAGGCAAGGATGAGGCAGAGCAGCCCGTTCGTTAGGACGTCCTAACGGCGTCCCAACGGTCGGGGCTGCGATGGAAACAAAGGGTAGAGGCACTGGATTTCGGAGTTTGGAAAACAACCAACGGCCCGCGCGGCGCGTGCATGATAATCGCACGAGAGACAGTATTTACAAATTCGAACAGCTGACTCGCGCGACGGAGACGGTGTTTACCGGCGACGGGCAAAAACGCCGATGCGAGCCCGCTCGTGCACGACGCCGGAGTCGGTGACAATAATACCCGGATTAACGGTTTTTCGGAGAGTTGAATTGTGGAGATCGCGGAGACGAGTAATCCGCTGATGCAGATTTTAAACATTCCGCCCGCCTTCGGCTATCGCCGAATATGGACAGATCGCGAAAGCGGGGGAATGTCGACGGACGGCGCGGCGCGACGGCAGGTTATGCCTGGTTTTCTCCAGTCTGGAGAAGTCGTATAATTTTAGTTACCGGCCGGGTGAGCGAAGTGGTGGCCGTTCTGACGGTGACGACCCGAACATGGCCGTCGGCTCCAGGGTGGACGTCGGTGATGCGGGCGAGAGGCCACTTCGTGGGGGGCGTGGCTTCGGACTTCACCAGGACGAGGTCCCCGACGCCCAGGGATGGCTGGGTAGTTGTCCACTTCCTTCGCGTCTGGAGTTGGTGAAGGTATTCAGCGGACCAACGCCGCCAAAAATGTTCAACCCGCTGTTGTAGTTGTTGCCACCGGGAGAGCCGCGAGGCAGGGACGTCGTGCAGCGTGGGCTCTGGGGTGGCCAGGAGGGGGCCTCCGACGAGGAAGTGTCCCGGCGTCAGGGGGGTCAGGTCCTCGGGGTCGTCCGTCAGTGCCTGGAGGGGCCGCGAGTTCAGGCACGCCTCCACCTGGCAGAGGAACGTCGCCAGCTCCTCGTACGTGTGAGCGTCGTCGCCGACGACGCGACGGAGATGGTGCTTCACGGAGCGGACGGCCGCCTCCCATAGCCCGCCGAAGTGAGGTGCTCCTGGTGGAATGAACTTCCAACGCACTCCCTCCTTGGACAGCTGTCCGGCGATGGCAGCTGCTTCCTTGGACGATGCCCGGAACATGCGGCGCAATTCCTGGTCAGCACCCACGAAATTTGTGCCGCAGTCGCTCGTTACCGAGGCGCATGGTCCCCGTCGGCCAGTGAATCGCCGGAATGCTGCGAGAAAGGCGGACGTGGTGTAGTCCGACACCGCTTCGAGATGGACTGCCCGGGAGCTGAAACACACGAAAATGGCCACATACCCCTTGATAGATTTGTGCCCGCGTCCCGGCGCCGTTTTTAGTTTGAACGGGCCGGCGTAATCCACGCCTGTGTGGGTGAATGGGCGCGATGGCGTTACCCGGTGGAGTGGTAGGTCGCCCATTAATTGGTTGGCGGTTGCCGCCCGCCATCGGAGGCATCTGATGCAGCGGGAGACGCATTTTTTCACGTTTTGGCGGCCTTGGGGTATCCAACATCGTTGGCGGACGGATGCTAGGGTCAACTGCACACCCCCATGCAGGGTTCGTCGGTGGTGCTGCTCGACGATCATCTCGGTCAATTTTGATCCTGGTGGCAGGATGATGGGGTGCTGCTCGTCGTAGGAGAGCAGGGAGTTCTTTATTCTCCCTCCCACCCGTAGAATGCCCTGGTTGTCGAGGAACGGAGTCGTCGCTCGGAGGGCACTGGTCGGTCGAAGGGGTTGTCCATTGTTAAGAGTAGCGAGTTCTCGTTCGAAGGTCGATCCCTGCACCATCCTGATCCAGAGCGCCTCCGCTTGGCTCACCTCTTCTGGATGCAGGATCGGGGAGGCGTTTCTCGGTGACGGAGCTGGTCGACGTCTCGTCCAACGCAGACACCAGGCAGTGACCCTCAGAAGTCGGGTGACAGATGAGTAACGGTGCAGCAGGGACTCGTGCTCCGGGTCGACTATCCGGGTGTGGAGGCTGGTCGTCGTCGGGCCCCGCTCCTCCTCGGTGGTGTCGAGCGTGGGCGAGGTCGTGTCCCACGTCGTGGGATGTTCGGCGAGCCACGCGGGTCCGTGCCACCATAGGGGGTGACTCGCGAGGTGGCTGGCAGGAATGCCTCGCGAGGCGCAGTCGGCCGGATTGTCCTGGCTGCCGACGTGGTGTAGGCGGACGTCCGGTACCGTTCGATGAACTTCGGCCACCCTGTTAGCAACATAAGTGCGCCATCGAGTCGGTTCACCGTGTAGCCACGCGAGGGTGACGGTGGAGTCGGACCAAAGGTGACTCGAGTCAAACTGCAGTCCCATCTCTCGGCGTAGGTGGGCTAGCAGTCGGGCCCCCAATACTGCAGCGCACAGCTCCAGCCGGGGGAGAGACAAGCTCTGGAGCGGCGCTGTCTTTGTTTTGGCTGCGATCAAGGTGACCTGAGTGTGCTGGTGGTTGCTGGCTCGGAGGTAGGCGGCTGCAGCGTAGGCCTTTTCGGAGGCGTCCACAAAGACGTGGAGTTGCTGGACGGTCGTAGCTGTCCCCGTGCCGAGCCACCGTGGGAGCCTCAGCGAAGTTAAGTTGGCCGCGTCGGCGGACAATTTCGTCCACATCTCAGCTGCGGTCGGAGGAAGCTGCTCGTCCCAGTCGAGGCGGAGCTGCCACAGCTGCTGGAGAAATATTTTCCCTCGGATGGTCGCTGGTGCCAGCCATCCGAGGGGGTCGAACAATTTTGCCACCTGGGACAACACGTATCGTTTCGACAGTGTCAGAGGTGGAGTCGTCGGAGGGCCCTGGAAGCTGAAGGTCAGAGTGTCAGTCTGTGTATGCCACTTCAACCCCAGGGCGCTGCATCCCAGCTCGGGCTGCCAAGGTAATGTGGAGGACAGGGCAAGGTCTTCGTCGGACAGGTGCGAGGTCAGGGCGGTGCTGTTGGCGCTCCACTTTTTTAGTGTGAAGCCGCCCGCCCTGCAGATTCCGACAAGTTCCTCCTGGGCCTGTCGGGCCTCGTCCTCGCTATCGGCTCCGGACAGGATGTCGTCCACGTAGGTGGCTTCCCGCAGGATGGCGGCCCCTCGTGGAAAGTGCTCCGTTTCATCGTCCGCGAGCTGCAGCAGGGTGCGGATGGCCAGAAACGGGGCGCAGGTTAGTCCGTATGTGACTGTGGTAAGGTGGAACACCTGGATCCTCTGGTCCGGGCTGTCCCTCCAAAGCACCCGCTGGTAGTCCCGGTCGTCGGGATGCACCTGGATCTGGCGGTACATTTTCTCCACGTCCGTAAGGAACGCGAACTTGTGTCGCCTCCACCTCAGCAGGATGTCCATGAGGTTACGCTGTAACTTTGGACCAGCGGAAAGAAGGTCATTCAACGAGCGGCCGGTTGATGATGGTCGGGACCCGTTGAAGACCCCCTCAATTTAGCGGAGGCGCCCGTACCCTTCATTACTCCGTGGTGAGGCAGGTAGAAGTGCGGCGCTTGGGGGCACTCGAGTTCCCTGGCGACCTCCTGCATGTGGCCGAGCTGCAGGTATTCCCTCATGAATTTGTGATAGTGGTCACGGAGGGTCGTACTGGCCTGGAGGCGCCGTTCTGTGGACAGCAGGATGCGTCGGGCAACGCCGTGTGTCTCCCCTAATCCGTGGACTGCGTCCTTGAAGCAGAGGCGAACCACGTACCGTCCGTCCGACTGCCGGTAGTGTGTCTGACGAAACCCCTCGTCGCAGGCCTCTTCTTCTGCGGTCCAGTGCCTGGTGGTCGCTGGAACTTCCTCCTGTTCCCAGAAGCGACGCACCAGAGCGGCCAGATCGTCCGTGGTGGTCGTGTGCGTGGAGACGGTTCGGGAGGGTGATCCTCCTCTCGCAGTCGGCCCTGAAAGAATCCACCCGAAGATGGTTTCCTGTGCGACTGGAGCGTGGTGTCCGCCGCGACGTATCCCCTCCAGAAGAATCTGGGGATATACATCCGCTCCGAGCAGAAGCTCGATCGGTGTCGCCGAGGTTGCCCTGGGGTCCGCAAGCGGCAGGCCGTGGATATGGGGCCAGCGCGGAGTGTGGGTGGCACCGGAGGGCTTGTAGGCCGTCAGCCTGGGAAGCACCAGTGCCTCCACCGTGCATGACCGTCCGAGGCCGGGAGCGGTCGACGTCAGGGTCAGTCTGACCTTTCCTCGGGAGGTTGCTGTGGCCTTTCCTCCGGCGCCGAGGACCAGGCGTGAACAAGACGTCCGAGGAAGTCGCATCGTCTGGGCCAGTGCTTCGCTAATGAGCGACACCTCAGAGCAAGGGTCAATCAGTGCGCGAGTTGAGACCGTCCGGCGTCCAGTCGTTGCTGAGACCAGGGCGGTGGCGAGCAGAACAGGAACTGCGTCCGAGGGGGAGTCGAGCCTCGTGGTCGTATGCATGGTTGCGACCGCCGATGCGTTGCTGGATCCGTTGGAAGCCTCGTGCAGCATCGTGTGGTGTGGTTGGGCACACCGTTGGCACCGCTTTGCCGACGGACAGTTCTCGACGGTGTGCGGACCTAGGCAGTTCCTACACCAGCGGCGACTAGTGACCATCTGTAGTCGGGCTGCAGGGGTCAAGGCTCGGAACGCGCTGCAAAAACACAGAATGTGGTCTCCTTGGCACAGGTTGCACCGAGACCTCGAGGCGGCGTCCGTGGCAGTATGTAGAGCCTTGACCTTCGTGGGCATCGGTTTTGATGGTGCGGGAGTGCGAGTCTCCTGACGGAACTCGAAAGCCTCAAGAGTTCTCGTCGTCGTCTCGAGAAATTCGAGGAGTTCCGAGAAGGCGGGGGGATTCACGCTGTTTCCCAGAGACTTCTCCCACTCCTTCAATGTGTGTCTGTCCAGGTGACGGATGGTATGGTGGACGATCCAGTGGGATTCGTCGTTGACTTGTACCCCGAGACTGTTCAGCACTGCCGTCGCGTTGCACGTGGAATTCAAGAGGCCCTTGAGCTCCGTTGCACTGTGACTGGCACACGGCTTGATGTTGTACAATGCGTCGAACTGCGCGGCAACCAGAAGTCGTCGATTCTGGTAGTGGTGTTCCAGCAATTTCCAGGCCTGATCAAAGTTGGCGGCAGTAACGGGAATCCGTTGAATCAGCTGCGCTGCTTCCCCGGTGAGGCTCGCCGACAGGTAGTGGAAGCGCTCTGCGTCCGTCCAGGCCTCGTCGTCGATGACCAAGGACGTGAAAAGGTCCCGGAATCGCGTCCAGTCGGTGAATTGGCCGGAGAACGTGGGCAGTGTGATCCGCGGCAGTGACGATCGCGGTCTGGGCCCTGGCGTGGGTGGATGTCCTGCAGTTGAGGGTGCCTGACTCTGCTCGACGTCTTCGAGCATCGTGGACAGAATTCCCTTCTGCGTGCAGTACACGTCCTGCGCTTGATCGAAGAAGTCGTCGGTGAAGTAGTCCACCTGACGATTCTCCTCAGTAGTGGAGGCGATGATTTGGGCATCGCGGTCTTGAAACTGCGCCCAAGCCTGGTCCAGACAAGACAGTTTGGCCAAAATCGTCCCCTTATTGATGTTTGCTTTGCCCTGCTTCCTCAGATTGTCCACTGTTCGTGCGATGCGCCCGAACAGAATGTGTTGATGGGCGATAAGCGTGTCCATGACGTGTTGAAAGGAGAAGAAAAGCAAGGAAACGTAAAAGAAAAGAGATGGAGAAGTGTGCGTGGATGTGAAGTTGGAAAGGTATCCGGCTCGAAGGACCAAATGTTGCGGAATATAGCCAGGTTCTGAGTCAGAAGGACTCAGAAAAGGTACAGTAGAGGAAGAAATGTAAACTATGTAGGAAAGGAGCGTAGTGTGAATAATGAGAAAGTATAATGAAAACAATATATATTAACCGAAAACTAATAGTAACGATACACTGCAGTGAATGCTAGCCCGCAAACACTTTGAAATAGACGGCGATCAGTCGATCGTAAAGACAATAAAGACAAGAGTTGAGATCAGTCGATCAAGAACGTGCTGAAGTCAAAAGACGCCCGTTTCGAAAACGCAGGTCTACTTATACTAATGCGGGCCGTTGGCTTCGGCAGGATGAGGAGTGGGATTTTCGAAATAGGCAAGGATGAGGCAGAGCAGCCCGTTCGTTAGGACGTCCTAACGGCGTCCCAACGGTCGGGGCTGCGATGGAAACAAAGGGTAGAGGCACTGGATTTCGGAGTTTGGAAAACAACCAACGGCCCGCGCGGCGCGTGCATGATAATCGCACGAGAGACAGTATTTACAAATTCGAACAGCTGACTCGCGCGACGGAGACGGTGTTTACCGGCGACGGGCAAAAACGCCGATGCGAGCCCGCTCGTGCACGACGCCGGAGTCGGTGACAATAATACCCGGATTAACGGTTTTTCGGAGAGTTGAATTGTGGAGATCGCGGAGACGAGTAATCCGCTGATGCAGATTTTAAACAGAGTTCGATAACGACATCTAATAAGGATCTGCAGCACTCGAGAACGTCCTGATAAGTGGCTAGGTGCAGAGAAGAGGGTTTGGTGGGAAGCAGGATTAATTTCTTTGAACCGTAGTTCGAGACTTTGGCACGAAGGAGAGTGGCATGTTCAAGACTTGGAAGTTTGTTGTTTAGCTCGAGGTCTATTGTACCGGTATCGATAGGGTGTCCGTCCATGGAGATAAAGCCTACCAAATTGTCATTTCGCATAATTAATCGGTCTCTGGTATGAATTAGAATGCGCCTGTTCGTTGACGTCATCGGTGTGTTTAGAGACTCGGAAACGTTATCGTCGCTGTCGTCGTCTTCGTCGGCCATTGAATCGGTGTCGCTGGGTGAAACGGGAGTGGGATGGATTCCTCGCGATAACGGGATTGGAATGGTGTCGCGTAGCGACGGTCTTGGAGGAGGAGTTACGCGTAAGGGGAGACTATGAAGTGGAGGTACAGTGGTCGGTGAAAGACGAGGTTCCGGAGATAACAAACGTGATGGCGGCTTGGGCGTGCTGATTAGCTGGCGGTTCTGAGAGGCGGCCGCGGACGAATGGCTATCGGGTTTCGCGGATCGGGTAGGAATGGCGTCGAAAATGGAGTCGGATACGGTAGATAGAGGCGAGATTGATATAGGATTTCGAGACAACGCGTCTGCATTCAAATTTGTTTTACCGGTTTTATAAGTTACGCGGTAATCGTATTCAGCTAATTTTAAACGCCAGCGCAGAAGGCGTGACGTCGGGTCTTTCACACTGTTGACCCAGAATAATGGTTGGTGATCGGTTATTAGATTGAATTTGTGACCGTAGACGTACGGTCTGAAATGTTGTACGCAGTAGACAATGGCAAGGCATTCCTTCTCGATAGTTGTGTAATTTAGCTCTGCCCCGTGTAATAACCGAGACGCGTATGCGATAGGTCGATCTTTTCCCGGTTCGCCTTGGCTAAGAACTCCTCCTATGGCATAGCCTGACGCGTCGGTAGTGATATTGAATTCGCGAGAGAAATCCGGATACTGCAATAAAGGTTCCGTAGTTAAAATTTCGCGCAGGGTATTAAACGGAGACTCCTGTTCCGAACCCCATTCGAACTTCTTGTCCTTTTTCAGGAGGATAGTCAATGGTTTAGAAACTTGTGAAAACCGATCTATGAATCGGCGGTAGTAGCCAGCGAGTCCTAAGAATTCGCGGACGCTTTTGACGTTCTTGGGACGAGGAAACTCTTTAACCGCTACTATCTTTTTGGGACACGGCTTTACTCCGTCTTCCCCGATGACGTGGCCAAGGTATGCAACTTCGCGATGTAAGAGCCCACACTTTGAGGGTTGTAATTTTAAGTTTGCTTGTCGCAACCTGCCAGCGAGTTTCTCGAATTTGATTTTGTGCTCGGTAAGACTTCGAGCATATATGACAATGTCGTCCAGGTACACGAATAATTCCGTGCCCTGGAGTCCTGTTAGAACGTTATCCATTAACCGCTGGAAAGTGGCGGGAGCGTTTCGGAGACCGAAGGGCATTCTTTTAAATTCATAGTGCCCATATGGTGTAGAAAATGCCGTCTTGGCCGCGTCCTCGGGTTCCATGCCGATCTGGTGAAACCCGTTCGCGAGATCGAAGACGCTGAAATATTTTGCACTCCCGAGCTGGTCCAAGATTTCTAATATGCTTGGCAGAGGGTATGCGTCTGGGATCGATTTTTCATTTAGCGCACGGAAATCGATTACCATACGCCAACGTTTGTTGCCGTGCTCGTCCGGCTTCTTGGGAACAATCCACAAGGGGCTGTTATAGGGAGATTCAGAAGGAGTAACAATTTCGTTCTCCAAGAGTTCTTTCATTTGTTTATTTATTTCCTCCTTGTGGATTGGTGGATATCTGTATTGTTTAACGTGAATCGGCATCTCGTCTGTCGTCACGATTTTGTGGCGTACGGCGTGCGTTTTTCCCAAACGATCCCCTGGGAGATGAAAGAGATCGTGGTGATTTTGAATGATTTCTTTGACGTGACGCTTCTCGTCCTCGCCGAGGTGACCAGTGCTTATTATGCCTGATATCTCCTCGATTCGCGAGGCGAGAGAGCGTGATTTAAGAGAACCAGTGGATATAGAAGATATAGTAGAACTCGTGTTCGAGTTGGAATTTGAATTGACATTGGAATTAGAGCTTGGATTAAATGAGTTAGAAAATTGAATTGACTCCGCGGAATCCACGATTTCCTCCACCTCCTCCAGCTCCATGATCGGCATGGGGAGAGTGATATCGGATTCCGTCGTGTTGATAACCTTGATGAAGGTTTTTCCGTCGGAGATGCGTGCGAGGCAATGCGGGACGAGTACACCGGTCGTTAGCTCGCACCTCGGTACGTAGCCGAATTCGGGGCCGGTGGCGCGCATCGCAATATACGCAGAGGTTCGTGCCTTGACATGACACGTATTTAGATTTATGAAGGGAATTTCTATCCCCTTCCAAGAGACGCAGTGCCGGACGTAAGAGATTTCCGCGCCTTTCGAGAGAAACGCTGATCCCAATATTCCGTCGGTAGGAATTGGGAATGAGTCCGGGACAACGTGGAATTCTACTGCGGTCGTTTCGACCGTCAAAGTGACCGTGCCGAGCGTCGGAACATGTTCTTCCGTGATACCGGAGATATTTACGGCTTTATCGGTATCTATTAACACGCCGGGTTTTAGAAGTGAGAACTTGATTATATTTGGTTCGGCCCCGGTATCTACCATTAGATTGGCTTCGCTGTGAAGCTCAGGGCAAGCAACCCGGACGTGGGGCACGGTGGTATCGGACCTTAATTCAATTCTGGAGACGGCTCGCGGTTCTGCCTGGGCTCCTCTTGGCTTATTGCCTGAACTCGGTGTGGGTCGCGGGGGTACACTTCCTCCCGTCGAGGGTTCGAAGTGGACGGGAGGCTTCGCCCGTTTCCCGACTGGGTTTCACGTGCCCTGTTGTTGAATTCTCTTTTTCGACATTCGTGTATGTCATGGCCCGGCTTTTTGCAATAACTGCAAAATTTAATTGGTGATCGCGGTAGAGGTTCCGGTTTACGCGAATCACGATGGGGCGGCGTGTATACGTTGCTAGCTCGCGAGGTATCGTTTCGGATGGCACGCGAGTCATGTTCGGATGCGTGCCCGGACTGATATCGGTATCTTTCCGGTGTCGGGCTTCTGTCGTATCTTACGGTGTTGCTGTCGCGATAGGGCGAATAAGATCGCTCGGGGCGGCCGTAATCCGATCGCTGATTATAACGTCCGGACAGGTGTGAGGCGTTATCGTAGGCGGCCCTATCGGTTCGGAATTCGGTGAATCGAACTTGTCGCTCTGGGCGAGCGTAGCGGATTTTGTGGATTTCTGCTTCTTTATAAAATTCTGTGGCCTCGTCGAAAACGCGGTCTAACGAGGCGTGGCGATACGCGCGCACTTCGGAACGGAGGTTTGGTGTTAAGCCGTTTATAAAACTTTCTCGTGTTAATGCGTCCACGTCAGCGACGTTGGGGCGCGATCTGTCGCAATCCAATATCGCGGCTCGGAGGTCTTTTACACGACTAATGAAGTCGAGAATATGTTCGTTAGACCCCATATATTGTATATTCGACATTTCGCCGCGGTAATGATCAAATGAGTGTCGCGGTCTTAACACGTCTTTTAGGCGGTTACAGATGTGGGTGACGGTATCTAATTGTTTATCTTCTACGGCCGCGTAAGCGTGACCGCGTAATTTCGTGATTATTAATTTAGCCAAGGTTCGCTCGGCTTGGGCTGGAACGAGGTCGCGGGCGCGACGGCAAACGCGTACGAATTGTAATACTGACATGTTATTCCCGTCGAACGAAGGAATCGAATCTATTGCGGTTTTCATTGTGTAGCTCGCGTTTTCCGACGGTACTTCCGGTTGAGCAGGAGGATTATGATTCGTGTTTTCATCTAGGATTAGTAGTGGGTTGTCTTCCCGTTCTTTTATATTAATTTCTTGTAGCTGGGAAATTTGTTCGCGGAGACGAGCGTTATTCGAGAGCGCGTCACGGAGGGACTCGCGGTCCTTCTGGTAATTTTCGGTTACTTCCTCGACTTCGAGGCGGAACTGTGATTTTTCTGCTTCGAGAGCAGCTTCTTCTTCGCGGATTCTACGTTCTTTTTCGCGGAGTTGACTCTGCAGCAGTTTCAATTCTTCTTCCGTCATTTTAGAATGATTACGGAGATTTCCGGCGGGGCCGTTCGACATTTTTGAACCGTGGCACCGACGAGATATATTTAAAGACAGCCAGCCCCCGTGTTAAACTGCGGGCCCCAAAGTGGGTCCTGAGTGGGTACTGGGAGCGGTCGGTAACGGCCCCAATGCCGAGATACTCTCATCGGTTGTGGAACTAAGAACGTGGAACTATCACTGATCGCAAATACCAACATCACTAAACATGCCGTGCTCACTACCTAAATACGACATTTGCTCGTGAAGTACGAAAGAAACGTCAGTGACATAGGCAATAAATAAACATAGAATGCTGACATAATGCATTCTGTAATTGCATGAAAAATAATTATTTTTTATTATATAATTTCATTACACTCTTATTGCCTTCTTATTTTCCATATTGTTCACCATTGTAATCATTGTTTTATAATCGATAGTTTATAGGTGTAATTAATTAATTTGGAAATTATTGCGATATTTATAGAATAATGATTATTCAACAAAATATATTCTGTAGTAATTACAGAATAAAAAACAAGAATAAATACATATACAAGTAATGACGAAATTCAATCGTTCTTATTGTGATCCGTAGTAAAAAACACAAAATTAATGTTTTTACTTATTTATCCGATAATACCACTTCTAATGCTCCATTGCATTGACTTCAATTATTCAAGTAGAGGTAGTAACAAAATAAAAGTGTTCAGTAA
Organism: Seladonia tumulorum; assembly: GCA_913789895.3. NCBI lineage: Eukaryota > Metazoa > Arthropoda > Insecta > Hymenoptera > Halictidae > Seladonia > Seladonia tumulorum. The sequence continues at coordinate 208,433 of OU565281.1, forward strand.
TGAAACTAATTTTTGACGGCTCCTATCCGTATAATACTACAATGTATTTGGAGACAGTATTATTGCTATTTGTCCGCACTGTGCGACGCCGTGAAAACTGAGCAGTCGAACTCGAGACGAGAAGGTCTCGCTGGTTCTCTTTCTTTTGCATACGCTGTCCTTCTTTGCGCCCGAAACTTTAATCGTTCATTAGACAAGTAAATATCATCGGAATTATGTCATATTTGGTATCATTTTCCTTAGCAAAATGCCACGAATATGTTGGTGAAAGTTCTATAGAAAAATAATTAATAATAAAAAACTTTATTTTTTGATTTAAAGGCTCAAGCTCACGCTAGTCTTTGATCTTTTCCGAACGCTTCGACTCTCCGTGTCTCTTTCTTTCTCATTGGCTGTTTTCTTTGCGTCCGAAACTTTAGTCGTTCATTACACAAGTAAGTATCATCGGAATTACATCATATTTGGTATCATTTACATCAGAAAAATGTCACAAATTTGCTTGTGAAAAAGCCATAAGAAATAATGAAAAATAAACATGTTCTTTTGTTTGATTGGTAGTGATGTCACACCGATATCTTCGATGCAACACGACATATAATGTTACACTTTTCGGAGACAGAGGCAGTCGAGCTTCACTGTCCTCTTCTCCGTTCGGCAGGGGATCCCAAAAATCATTTCTTGAAAGCTAAATTCTCACCGGACCCCGTTGTGCAGAGCCTACAATAATCTTATTTTTTTTTGTCAAAATTTGATTTTCTATTTAAACTAGTTTGTTATTGAAACTCACTTGAAATGATATTGAAATATTGGAATATTACAATTTGGAATATATCGCAGGACAATTTAGTCAAAAATGCCCTTCAACATATTTGAACAGGCGTTGCGCCATTCGATTTTCGGTCAATTTTTCCCAATTAATTGCATGTAGAAATATAGAAAAAATCTGACAAATTATGGTGATTTATATTCATATTTGAGGATTTCTGTCGATTTTTCGGTTGAAAATCATATTTATAAAAAATGAAAGACACGTAAGAATTCCACAAATGCAGGTTCTTTTATAGAAATTGAAAAAGGACATCGATCCTATTTTTAAATTAAACCAAAAATGAAATGATTCAAAATTTGAAAGGTTTGGAAAGAACTGCGATTTATAAGTGTCTAAAGTTTTATTCGATCCCTGTTTTGGTCATTGGGCGATGCAACTACATACATTGTAACGCTCGCGTCGGTCTTTGACTGGTCTGTCCTCGTTACAGCATTTGAACACGGCTCCGAAAATTATTCGAAATCAAATAAACCACCGAATAAAGACACATGAAAATTAACACCTTTTTTTTTTTTTTATTCAACACTAAAGATGAATCGCTCAAACCAATGAAAAATTCGTCGAATAAACTTATTACGTGTGGAATAGAGATAACATAACTATTTCAACAAAAATTTTCCCATCTTTGCTCCTACAATTACATTATTTTATATTATATTTGTTTTTCCGTGTGATTCTCTCTCAAATTCTTTATTATTTGGAATAATATGTCAAATGAACGTTATTCTGGTTTTCAACATATTTCTGTTCCCACGGATCAATTCTTGGAACAATCAACTATAAAAAAAGTGTAAGGAAATAATGCTTGTTTATGAAATATTTTTAAATTACAAATTGTGCTATCGTTAAATTATGTTTAATACTTTAATACTTTCTTACGTAAAATATTTCTAGGAATTTTTTGTCCTTGATATTAGTTTTACTTTTAAGAAATATATGAAAAAATTTAAGATAGTGCTGATGACAATAGCTCATTATTAAATTAATATTCAGTGTGGTTGCTTTTAAACGTCGACATAAAATTTGTATTTGTTCGAATTTTTCCGGGTTTATCATTTTTTACAACTAGAATTTGCAACTAAAAAATTGGAAAAAAATAAAATACGTATCATTACAATTAATAATATACTTAATTTCTATTAATTAGAGATTTTGTACACACGATTTACATGTCAGTTACATATTTCATACAAAACAATTAAGCTGTACGTTCTAATCCTGGTTAAAAAAACAATGAGCGTTCGGTTTAAAGACCGTCAAGAGACGGCCCTGGTTTCAAAAGACGGCCGGGGTTCTGATCCAGAAAAGACGGCCCAGGTTCTGTGCCATGCTAAGACTGAGCAGATGTCACTACTATAACGGGATCACGAAAACCCGGCCATGAGCACTCTCCCTTCCTCTCTGGTTCGAACGAGGCTCAAATACATTCTCGGCGACCAATTGACTACAGCTAAATCCGTCAAATACAGTCGACTATTCCAATTGAATCGTAGAAAATAATCTGAGAGGCAGGTCAAATAAACTCTCCACGCCAGACGTTCGTCGGATGAAAATACAGAGGGGGTGTCCCATTTGGACTCCGACCGATTGGACTGTCCCGATTGGACCCGTTCCTTTTGGACTCCGTGCCGATTCGACTCGTGCCGTTTGGACACCGTGCCGATTGGACGCGTTCTTTTTGGACGCCGTGAATTGGACACATTTACAGAATTTTAAAATCGCCGTATCTCCTAAACCGTGCGCCCTAGACAAAAAATAACGAAATTTTTGAAAGACTTTATAGAAAGCATATCACCCCGGCACTACACCTTAGGCCTATTCAAAAGTCGATTCGCCACCCCTTTCCCCTCCCCAAATTCATTTTCGCCTCCCCTAAAAATCGCTGTATCTCCTACACCGTGCGTCCTAGACAAAAAATAACGAAATTTTTTAAAGACTTTACAGAAAGCATATCACCCCGGCACTACCCCTTAGGCCTATTCAAAAGTCGATTCGCCACCCCTTTGCCCTCCCCAAATTCATTTTCGCCTCGCCAAGTCGTGATTAATTTCGGGTTATGTGCGTTATAAAACATTTCCTCACGAAAAAAAAGGGTTAGGGTTAGGGTTAGGGTTAGGGTTAGGGTTAGGGAATCACTTGGGGGTAGATGGGGGTGAATCGACTTTTGAGTAGAACTACGGGGTTAGGTAAGGGTGGTATGCCCCCGGTAAAGCCTCCCGAAATGTTGTTATTTTCTTCCTACGACGCTCGGTTTAGGAGATGCAGCGATTTTTAGAGGAGGCGAAAATGAATTTGGGGAGGGCAAAGGTGTGGCGAATCGACTTTTGAATAGGCCTAAGGGGTAGTGCCGGGGTGATATGCTTTCTGTAAAGTCTTTCAAAAATTTCGTTATTTTTTGTCTAGGATGCACGGTTTAGGAGATACAGCGATTTTTAGGGGAGGCGAAAATGAATTTGGGGAGGGCAAAGGGGTGGCGAATCGACTTTTGAATAGGCCTAAGGGGTAGTGCCGGGGTGATATGCTTTCTGTAAAGTCTTTCAAAAATTTCGTTATTTTTTGTCTAGGATGCACGGTTTAGGAGATACAGCGATTTTTAGGGGAGGCGAAAATGAATTTGGGGAGGAGAAAGGGGTGGCGAATCGACTTTTGAATAGGTCTAAGGTGTAGTGCCGGGGTGATATGCTTTCTGTAAAGTCTTTCAAAAATTTCGTTATTTTTTGTCTAGGGCGCACGGTTTAGGAGATACGGCGATTTTAAAATTCTGTAAATGTGTCCAATTCACGGCGTCCAATCGGCACGGTGTCCAAACGGCACGGTGTCCAAACGGCACGAGTCGAATCGGCACGGAGTCCAAAAGGAACGGGTCCAATCGGGACGGGTCCAATCGGTCGGAGTCCAACTGGGCATCACCCAAATACAGATACATTGTCGCGTTTCATTTGCTTCAAATAAAAGTCGGAAAATACAGAGTATTTTATTTGAAATGTATTTAAATAAATTTTTATCCAATTACTGCCCATCTCTGATTGCAACCAAACCTTCATGCGACATTACCATGCATTAGAAACTGCTTCGTGCGACATTTGCATAAACAAGAATCCGTTGAATTCTATGGAAAATGTGAAATAAATAGTTTTTATTTTTTGATCTTGCCAAAGTAGTACATATAATATGTAACGAGTCTTTGTTGCGGCCATCGGCCGCGCGGTCCGTGGTTACATGCTGTCCTTTTCTATCTGCGTTCGGCGCGGTCGACGCGACGTAGAGTGGTTAAGGATCGTAAACTAGGTGGACAAAATTCGAAAAATTTGATGATACGGAATGATTTAATGTTTTATCTACCGATAAATGAATACTCGTCTGAATCCTATACAAAATATGGCGGTTTTCAATCATGTAACAGTTTAGAATAATTGAATTTATGTTAGTCACGCGACAGTTTATGGATGTCACGCGACGATTGAGAATGCATACTGTGTATATTTTCTACGCAAGATTTATTTCAAACGAATAATGAATTCTTAATAAATAACAGTGTTAACTGGTATTTATCTGCTTTTTTGTTAATGTTTAAGAATTTTTTATTCTTGCTAAAGTAGTAATTTGATACTACAGTTTCACGTAAAAACATTAGATATCTCTTTAATGAAGGTTATTTAAAACATGCTGTAACTTTTTTAGTGCAAATAGGTGCATCAAATTTCTTTCAACATCGATTTCTGTAACCACTATTGTTATTATTAAAATAAAATTTAGCTGTGTCTGTCTGCAACTGTAACCGTGTAACATTTTTTAAAAACATGCATTTTTACATATTATAAAAACCGTTATCAGAAGCTGTTTCATTCAATAATTAAATAATTGCTGATAAGCTATATAAATGTGTAAAAAAGCATGTAATTAAACAAAATGTAATGTAATGAATTTTTAGAGCTCCTTTCTTTATAATTACTTTCACCTAGAATCCTGAAATATAAACTTTTATTGATTTCATTAACAATAATTCTTTAATTATACAGTTTCGTGAGTATGTTTCTATAAAATTATTTAAGTAATATTATGTTCTAAATCAATTGGAGAATTTTCGATTTTATCGAATAAAACACCCCGCATAAGAGTAGCTTTATAAGGGTAGATTTTTATATTAGCAAAAAAATAATATCAAATTCGGATTCTACGAATTGAAAACTCTCCAAAACTGCCTTCTTTATAATGTAAAAGAAACCATCTTGTGCTATTATGTATACACGCATGTATGTCCGTTACGCGAGGAAAAAGTGTAGTCCCTCGAACAATGTTATAACGCGCGGTTGTCGTTCCATATTTCGTCAATATCTGATCAAGGATGACTCGCGCTCTAAGGCCAAATATGTAAAAACCGCGGAAAAGCAACAGGACAGCAGTCGAGGAGTTCCGAGCACTTAGGCCGCTACGGGGAGCGAGACGCGCGGCCGGAGGTTTGTTTTGGGAGTAGCACGCCTAGTCTCACACGCATTTTCGGCTAGAGCATGTGGTTAGCCGAAGAGGTCACACACACTGATGAAATCGCGTGACGAAAAGTAGGGAACGTTGTTCCGTTGTTCCACTGTGCAAAATCAGTTCTCGCCAACATACAGATGATCGTGGATCAACGTGCTCGTAAGAGTGAGGCCCCTGAATAAACGGAAGGAGGTATGTACCAATTATTATTATTAACTGTTCAACGTTTCGTAAGTACTCTTCTAAGAATCTTTTGTTACATGTCCTAATGTTTTGTTGGTAATTTAAAAAAAAAGCCGTATTGTAAAGTTTGCTATTCTTCCTATTTCCTGCCTGTCTCCTTCTCTTCACACAATTTCCTAACTTCTGACCTCTTCTCCATATATATTCCTACTGAATTTTTCCCATGTTCTACTTGCTAAGGTACATATGTATTATTCAACTTTTCTTTTCTGCTTGATACATTCTCTGTCCAATCAAAACTTTTGTCCTATTTTTCACTTTTTCATTACTATGTATCTCCTTCGTCTTCAGATTTTCTTTTAGATTTTTCAAATTCTCCTAAATTTTTTGAATATGTTTTATAAGTTTTGTAGTGCTCAAAATATGACTTTTGAGATGTGTTGAGACTTTTATTAACATTTCTTTTAAACTAAATTTTTTGTTATGTGAAGTTAAATGTTATGGGAACTTTGTACTAATTTTTATTACATTCGTAGGTTGGGATAAATGCATCGACTGCATTTGCCGTGTTGCCGAGTTGGTGGTAGCAGGCAGCAGATAATTCATCGCCGGTGAGTCCTTTCGATTATGTCCTTTCTTTTTTTTTAAGCTGCTTTTAAAAAAGATACTTTATGAACATTTTGCGTTGTATTTAGATGTATATATATATACATATCAAAGTTGTGTAGAATTACAATTGAATTACTCCAGGAATTATAATTACAAAGTAATTGAATTACATTTAATGTATAATTCAGTTCAATTACATTGTAATTTATAATTCCGATCTTCATTCAAATTAAATTACAATGTAATTCGTAATTGGAATGGAGTACAATTACAAATACTTTGTAATTAAATTACATTAATTGCGAATTACGATGTAATTAAATTAAAATTGAAAATTAAAGAATAATAAAGTAATTGGTAATAAGAGGTTGAAAAATACATGTGAAGGTTTCAAACAGAAGGAATTTATTATTTATAAATGTAAAATATCTGAACAGAAATAACTTCTGCGTTACAAATTTTTTAAATTTCAAACATAAATATAAAAAGCAGAAAGAGCTATACATAATTTGGAGAGCTTTATTTCAAGTAAATGGTATTTCAATTACACATCTGATTAAAATATATTATCATTATTATTATTTATTATTATTATTATTATATATTTCAATTATATTGTATTTCAGTTAGTAATTAAAACTAAAACAAACAATATAATTCCAGGACACATCCAAGCTGCGGGTGGTTTTTAACGGCTCCGTCAAGCTTCGTAGCGGGCTCGCCATTAATGATTGCCTCCACACGGGCCCGAAACTTCAATCGGACATTTTCAACATCTTGCTTCGCTGGCGCATTTATCGTTACGTCTTTTCCGCAGATATCAAACAAATGTTCAGGCAAATCCTCGTGGACCCTGACGATCAGCGCTACCAGCGGATTCTGTGGCGGGACTCAACCCATAGACCGATCCGAACTTACCAGCTGTGCACCGTAACTTATGGATTGGCCAGCTCGCCTTACCAGGCAATCCGAACGTTACGGCAGCTCGCTTCGGACGAAGGTCACCGACTCCCGCAGGCAGCGGAACTGTTGCGCAACAATAGCTACGTCGACGACATCTTGGCTGGAGCGGACACCCTCGATGAAGCCAACCATCTCAAGGCTGAACGGGTTGAGCTGCTCATGGCGGGCGGCTTCCCACTTAGTAAATGGACTGCCAACCACCCTTCGATCCTGTCCAATGTTCCAGACGATCAGCTTGCCGCTTCTCAACATCGCATCTGGCAACAATCTGAAGCGCTCACGATGTTGGGAATCTCCTGGCAGCCATCAAACGACGCGTTCCATTTTTGTTTCTCTGCACCACCGGCGCCGGAGGTGGTCACGAAACGGAAGGCGCTATCCCTCATCGCTCAGCTCTACGACCCACTGGGGTGGATCGTACCAATCACCGTTCGCTTCAAGATCTTCATGCAAACTCTCTGGCACATCGGACTCAACTGGGATGACAGCCTGCCACCTCCACTGCAGGTGCAGTGGAACCACTACTTCGAGCAACTCCAGCACATCCGGGACTTCTCCATTCCAAGATGGGTGGGAATCTCCACCGACCATCGATGTCTCGAGCTGCACGGGTTTTCGGATGCGTCCGAACGTGCCTACGCTGCGTGTCTCTACGTCAGGACTACCGACGACCAGGGCAACGTCAACTCCATGCTGCTGGCCTCTAAGTCAAAGGTGGCTCCTCTCAAACAGGTCTCCTGCCTCGCTTGGAGCTCTCTGGTGCTCTGCTACTGGTCAGGCTCACGAAGAGGATCCAGGATGTCCTCGGTCTCGAGGATGTCGCTTGCCATCTGTGGTCGGATTCCACAGTTACCTTGTCGTGGATCCGCGAACACCCGTCGGTTTGGAAAACTTATGTTGCCAATCGCGTTTCAGAGATCCAGACCACGCTTCCTCAGGCATCCTGGCATCATGTAGCTGGAAAGGAGAATCCAGCAGACTGCGCTTCGCGAGGGGTTTCCCCGCGAGAACTAGCCGACTCCCCACTCTGGCTATCGGGACCATCGTTCCTGCGCTCGGTCGACGCCGTCTGGACCTCCTCGACCGACTATCCATCGACAAGGGACTGCCCAAAAAGACGTGGGCCGTCCTGCCTGGTCGTCAGCTCTCAACCATCGGAGTCCGAGACACTTCTCCGCTTCAGCTGTCTCCCCAGACTCCTGCGTGTCACGACGCGGTGTCTGGAGTTCATCCAGAGGCTACGGTCTGGCCCCAAGCAGTTGACGGGAGCGGCGGCAGCATTAACCAACCACCTGGACCCAGTGAAGCTCGAATCAACCCTCAAGTTCTGGGTGAAACACACACAAAACTCATTCTTCCACAACGAGATACGATTGTTGTCCCAGGCCAGAACAGTTTCTCTCAAAAGCCCACTAATCCGTTTGAACCCGTTTGTAGACGATCTTGGACTGCTGAGAGTTGGCGGGCGTTTACGGCACTCTCTGCTGCACCCGGACGAGAGGCATCCTATCATCCTCCCACGAGAATCACATCTCGCCCTGCTCGTTGTGCGAAACGCACACGCCAAGACACTACACGGAGGGACGCAGCTGACGCTTTCCTACGTTCGGCAGCGCTTCTGGATCGTTCGAGGGCGCCAGCTGGTCAAGACGGTCATCCTCAAGTGCCTCCGTTGCTGGCGACAACGTGCGGGCCCTACTACGCAGCTCATGGGCGATCTGCCATCCAGAAGAGTGCAGCGATACCGACCCTTCCTCCACAGCGGGATCGACTACGCTGGCCCTATCAACCTTCGGCTGTCCAAGGGTCGAGGCACACGAAGCTACAAGAGATACATCGCTGTCTTTGTTTGCCTCGCCACCCGCGCTGTCCATCTCGAAGTGGCCTCAGGGTACTCGACCGCCGACTTCCTAAATGTCTACCGACGCTTTGCCGCCCGACGAGGCATCTGCGCGAGCCTATCCAGCGACTGCGGCACTACCTTCGTCGGGGCGGACACAGAACTCCGAAACCTCTTTACCGAGGCCGGAGCTCAGAGCGCGGAAATTGCTCAACTCCTAGCCAATGACGGCACGGAATGGAAGTTCAATCCACCGGCCGCGCCCCATTTTGGCGGAATCTGGGAAGCGGCCGTAAAGTCAACGAAGCTCCACCTCCGCCGAGTGTTCGGAGAAACCATCCTCACGTTCGAGGAGATCGAGCATCCGCGCTTACTCCAGCGCATTTCCTGATAGGAGAACCAACGCTCACGGTGCCGGAACCATCAGCGTTGGACTCATCACTGAGCCGGCCGCATCGCTGGCAGTTGCTCCGCCAAATGTACGAGCACTTTTGGAATCGATGGTCGTCCGAGTACCTGCACGAGCTCCAGCATCGGCCGAAATGGCGGACTCAGCAACCCCAACCCAAGGTGGGCGACTTGTGCCTCGTGAGAGCGAGTCCTCATCCGCCGTGCAAGTGGCCTCTCGCTCGGGTCATCGCCGTCACACCAGGGGCCGACGGATTGGTTCGCGTCGTGGAACTGCGAACCGCCACGACCACTCTCACCCGACCTGTCGCCAAAATCAGCCTCTTGCCTCGACACCAGGACTGTTCGCCAGAATCTGGCGAAGGCGGGCGGAATGTTCCGGAATCGCGGGCCCTTTCCCCACCTCACGTCAATCCGCGAGATCCAGACGCCAGCGCCGGGCGGAAGGATTCAAATTCGCGGGCCGCCTCCTCCCCCCGCGACAACCGCGAGAGCGACAAGCAGGTGCCGAAGGCAGAGTGAGCTACGACACGCGACAAAGTATACACGCGCCATAACACACCTGAACGATCTGTCTCTATTGTTAATTTCTTTGTTGACTCATTGTTAAGTTTGTGACTGTAAAATATAAGTTTGTTGGTTTTGTTGAGTGTAGTGCGGCGGTTATTAAATTTTCCCAGCCTGAATCCGTTTAATCCCACGCGGGATCTCTGAACAATGCTATTTTTCAAATCTGTCATTCTTTTCTAATTTTTTTTTTTTCATGAGCTAATTTAAATGTAATCTAGAGTTGCGTATAAAAATTCAAGTGCACGGGAGCTTTACATATTATAATATTTATTAAATTAACGTCACGAAAGCAATGCACACTGGTCGCGTTTGTTTCTTATTTATTTATTTTTTGTTTTTTAAGACGTTGATTTCTTCTTTTGTAGTTTAGCGTTGCGAGGAAATAGTCCACTCGTGTTTATTTGAAATATATATCGAGTGGACAATTATTTTTCAAATATGTTTTTTTGTAATGTGCAATTTTTGAAACATGTCTCTTCTTTACCTAGGTTACTTATGTATTAAAGGAAAAATTAACGACAATCAATAGAGAGAATCTTTATCTTTATCTTTATCAAGATTCTATTTCAATTACATTGTATTTCAATTACACATCCCATAAAATTATTTCAATTACATTGTATTTCAATTGCACATCCGATAAAAATATTTCAATTACATTGTATTTCAATTACACATCCGATTGAAATAGTTTTTAATTGAATTAACTGACAAGTTTGAATTATTTAATTCAATTATGATGTAGTTGAATTACAATATAATTGAAATACAATGTAATTCAAATACGTAATTGAATTACAATGTAACAGAATTAGCACAACTCTTATATATATAAAATAGAAAGTATGTAGATATACATGTAACTATGTTCTCTCAGAATGAATTTTCACTTCTGACTGCATTGAATGTTTGATTGTAACTGAAAATATATATTGCATCGTTACTCGACTATTAGTTCTATGATTCGATTCTTAGTGCCTGGGATTATTTTTGTTATTCTGTGGAGATATGTAAAAGGAGCGTTGGGGCCGTTTTCCTTCTTATGCACTGTAGGTAATTGTTTTCCGATAGCAACGGGACTTCGGAATATTATACTTAAATGTACAAATGACAATAGACAAATTTTTGAGAATTTTGACCGAAGAAAAATGGACGAGATAGGAGTGGTAGGGTTAATATTGTATAATGTATAATATACAGGGTGTTTCGTTTATATGAAAACTGAGATATCTCGTGACGCACTGAAGATACGACAAAAATTTGTTTACAAAAATTGTTCGGTATGAAGGGAACAATCATATGGTGTAATTTTTTTCAGGACTTGAATCGTGGGGAGGGAAATTTCAAACTCAAATTATTTTTTTTAAAATGGAACCATATATTTTTTTTCTTTTTTGTCATAACACGATAACATTTGTCCGAGCCGAATTCAACAATGTATCACATTGTTATTTACTGTTACCAAACATTAGAAATTATATTGTAATGTTACTTCTTAAGTAGGCAATGGTAGTATCTGGTTGCCGGCTATTAGCTGCTCACTGTAAACAGCTATTGACCTTCTTGTCATTTGTTTTGAAGAGTTGCCTTATTTGTCTCGAGTTCCATTTATTTTAGTTGGGACCGTGCGATGCTACAGACTTGTAATAATTTCGTTGAGTTCTGTTTGGTTCTTTCGAAATTATTTAATTCCAGAACATGCTCTTGACACATGTATAAGTAAATAAATGCATGCATAAATTTTATTCGTGATTGCCGCTGACGTGCATATTAATATTAATATTAATCAGTAATAGAATTTAAAATGACGCGATTTCACGTCAGCGGTCGCGAATGTGTTAACAGACGGATATGGACATTATAAATTTTATGTTTATTTATTTCGGTAACTCAAGCAGCTTCAGGAGCTGTAAGAAGATCTTTGATCTTGTTTACAGCGTCTAGCAAATAGTCGACTCTATTACAGAGCTGAACAGAATTACAATTGAATTACTCCAGTAATTATTGTAGGGATTGTTTGTGTAATGATTGTCAAGCGATGGGATTTTACAGTAAGAAAGTGTTTATTGCGTTGCTGGCAAGTCCTTACAGGCGTTACAGTTCTCTCTTTCTCTCTCTCTCTCTCTCTCTCTCTCTCTTTCTCAGTGCCGCCTCTTGCAGACACTGGCACTCAGGCCGCAGACTCTTTCTGCAGCCACTCGCAACCTCACTCGTACTCTTCTCGCAAAACTCTTTAACACGCTCAGTATACCGATTCGCACTCTCTATGTCGATTCTCACTCTGTCTCTATTCTCACTCTGTCCGCGACCGCGACCTACATCACCTATATAGGCCGATCGCGGACAACACACACACACGCTCTAGCTCACATTCATACATCGGTCATTCGCACCTTCCGCATTGTCTCTCTCGCACACATACTCGTTCTCTCTCGCACTCACTCGTCCGCACGCGTATATTCGGGCATTCACCCGTCGCTCGGTGTTTGGCGACTTTGTCGCCTGTTTCGAAAAACGCGCTCGCGTCTGTTTTTTAGGAACGCGCTCGCGGACGGGACGTCCTAACGGCGGGCCGCGATACGCCGTTTTTTCCCTCCCTACATTATAATTACAAAGTAATTGAATATTTTTAATTCAATTACATTGTAATTTATAATTCAGGTCTTCATTCAAATTACATTACAATGTAATTCGTAATTGCAGTGGAGTACAATTAGTTAGAATGGTATTGTTCTTATCACAAATCATAGCGTTAGTGAATAAAAGGAACTTTAATATAAAACTATTAACTGTGAACTTATTACAATATATGTATCATGTATGTCCTGCTCAAATCGACTCTTATGTCACGGGACAATTGTCGTAACGCGGGAATCGACGATAGTCACTTCCCGATTTCGCGTGTAAATACTTTAAAAATAGCGTATTCTGAACCGTGGTACGAAATACGGAGTCGACAGGGTAGAATAACGACGCGTGGCGTAAGGATTCACAACTGGACTACTTTATTGAGCTGGCGTGGTCTTTATATACATTTTTGGAGGTTCGAAAGGGCACGTTATCTTTGATGACGGGCCTTATGATACAAAGGGCATGTTGGTGAATGTTCTATGCGTCATGAGAAGATGACTCGTACGGTAGGCCAAGGAGTAGTTTATTCTATGCGTTGGATGTTTGATAAGATTACCTTCACACCCCCCTTCTTAGATTGGGTTTGGTCTCCAAATCTAATAACTTTCCTTACTGGTGTAGGGAAGTGATCTTCATCTTCTCCTAGGGTTGTACAGGTGGCGAGTGGTATGCATTCATGGGCCGAGTTGTACATGTTTTGTGGCGCTGATGGTTGATTCCTTTGGGTATTTACATTGTCCATTCGGATTTCGTTACAACATATTTTAAAACTGATATTTTTTGGTATAAGTTTGGCTATGAGTCGAAATAATCCTATTTTGTTTAATGTATATAAAGTTACAAGTCCTAGGGCTACCCATCCAGCAATTTTAAATATGTTATATGCTATTTCGGTATTGGCTAACAATCTGTGTTGATTCTTTAAACCGTTCAATTTGAGATACATAGAGTCTAAAGAATCCCTAAAGTTGTTTTTGGAGTGATCTTTGGGGCGTTTGGAATATAATCTGAAAGTAAGTTAATGTCTTCGTTAGTGAAGTTAATGGCTAGTGTATAATTGGTGGTTGTTATGTTAGTTTCAAAAATTTGTCCTCCAAATTTCATTACATTGTTATTGTAAGTTAACATGCATTCCGTTGAGCTAGAGATTATAACAGGCTTACTTATTTCTATTCTGTCGTTATTACTACAAAAGGTCTGTATGATAACTGTGTCTTTTGGTATAGCTATGTATTTGTTCGGCGAGTTCATAGGAATAAAAGAGATGTCGTCAATTTTAAATATTGCTGTTCCGCAGGGGGTGTAATCCTTTTGTGCCGTTTGACATCCGATGGTGTAGTCGTTCCGCGTGGGTTGTGTTCTCTCGCAAATGAGGCCTATGGAGCTAGTTCTACATTTTTCGTTTAAATATTGTCTGTCTATGATCACCTTTGATTGGTGTTGTTGCAGAATGGTGTCGTGGTCCAAGATGGGTGAAAAAAATACGTTATTAATTTTATGTGGTATGGCATAGTAGCGGATGATTTCCCACTCTTGTTCTTCCAATAGTGGCACAGATATCTGATAGATTATTTTTCCATTCAGTGTTTGGGTTCTGAGTGTGCTAATATCAATTAATGTTTGGAAATTTTCGGGTTTCGCTTCTATGTGATGTACTATAAAATTTCTACGTGTGACGTTGTCGTATGCATGTATAAAATCGTTTACGTTAATAAGTGTAGTGTCTATTATTCCCTGTTTTCCAAGTATAAGGGTGAGGTAGAAGTCGTTGATTCGAGTCGTTAGGTCGGAGATCATTGTTTCTAATATGACTATGTTTCGTTCCAGTAGTTGGTCGTTATGGCTATTGGTCAATTCGATCGAGGTTTTATTGAGGGTTCGTGAAAATTGTTCGAAGTTGTTGTTGCCGATTAGCGTTTTAAGTAACACGGTCTGGTTTTGAACGATGTGGGTAACTTCATTTTGTCGAGAAAATAATCTGTCAATGTTTTCGTTGATTAAGGTTAGATCGTTTTCGTCTAGAGTTCCAAATAGAGATTTGGATACTGAGCCTACAATGTTTAGAAGTCCTCGTCGATTGCGTTTATGTAAAAGTGTGTTAATTTTCTGTTGTACTGCGTTGAGCTTGGCTAGTTTGGCCGTTATAATATCAAACCCAAATAGTGTACAGTCTCTTTTGGTGCAAAGTGTAAGTGTAGGTTTGTATAGACGTACTATCCTAGCTATTCCCGAATCTATTTCGTTTATATCAAATATTATTGTCATTTTTATTTCGCTATGATAAATAAAACTACTACCTATTTTCTCTATAACTATTTGCGTATTATTTAAGGGTTGTATTTGTAGTGGTTTCGTCCGGTGTATGATCATGAAGAGCTGGAAATAGAATGGTACAACTTAATACGGTTGCCGTGGGTGAGTAGGGTTTTCTTATTGCTACGTTTAAGTAAATAATTTGGAGTCTTAACTTCAAGGATCTCGTAAGGTCCTATCCATTCAGGCTCTAACTTATGTGTTCTGTTTTGGTTATGCAACAAAACAAGGTCTCCTACGTTATAAAGACTTTTTATACGGATCTTACGATCTTGTTCATTCTTATATCGCTGGATGTTAGCAGCAATTATTATTTTTGCATTTGTAAGGTATTCTTTGTTTCTTTGTCTCCAGAGCTGGAAGAGCTCATTCTTTGTTAAGCTGGGGGTCGTAGCTATTGCTGAAGGCAGATTAGCTTTATGACCAAACGTTAGTTCGAATGGGGTATACCCAGTTCCGGAATGAACAGAGGTGTTGTATGCCATACATATGAGGTTTAGGTGCTCATCCCATTCGGTCTTTCTTTCATCTATGCATGTTCGGAGCAAATCTTTGACATTAGCATGGGCTCTTTCTAGGGCTCCATTGCTTTGAGGGTGAAAACTGGTAGTCTTTATATGTTTGATACGGAAGGCTTTCTCGAAAGATTCCATTAATTTGCATACAAAATTTTGTCCCTGATCCGTCAAGATATGTTTGGGGGAGGAGAATATGTATATATAGTGGTTGATTAGCTTGTCTATGATAGAGTCTGCTCTTTGGTCGGCTAGTGGTATCAGTAGGAGATATTTTGTTAGGCAGTCTTGTATGGAGAGGATGAATTGGTTTCCCCGTGAGGTGATGACCAAAGGTCCTACGATATCCAAGGCTATCTTATCGTTAGGTTCTTCAGGTGTGTCGGTAATTATACTTTCTTCTCTTGGTCTAATGCGTGTGAGTTTGTTTCGTTGGCATGTGTCACAAGTTTTTATATAGTCGCAAACATCTTGGTCTACATTGATCCAGTAATGATGGTCTTTGATGCGTTCTATTGTTTTGTTTTCTCCCGGGTGTTGTGCGTTATCGTGATTTTCGTACAGGATTTGTTTCTTTTCTTCGGAAGTGTAAGTTTTTATGGGGTTTTGTGCAAAATGTAATTTTTTGTTAGGGTGATTTTTCATTAGGAATCTTAGCATGAGTTGAATTTCGGTGACTTGAATCGGTTGAAAGCCGGGGCTTATGCCGAAACAAATTTTGGTTTTATCCCGTTGAAGTGTCATAAGTTCGTCTAGTTTTGATAACCAATTGCTTTCGTCATAGTCGCCTAATTTGTCTGGAGTTAGTTGGGTCCAATGGGGTCTGTTAGCGGATACTTTTATGGGTACTGCCGTAGGTTGGTGTTTCCAGTTGTCGTATTCCAGCCAAAGAATTTCTTGTGGGCTAGGGGTCTCGTGTGTGTCAGATGAATTGTCTTTGGGTGGTGGAATTATTTTTACGGTTTTGTGGAAGGGTTTGTTACTGATGATGGTTACGGGATGGAGACGGGATAGTGCGTCAGCTACCACATTTTCTTTGCCCTTTTTGTACTCTACGGTGTATTCGTACTCTTCCAATCTCAGTCGCCATCGCATGAGTCTGGAGGAGGGATCTTTAATGTTGTGTAGCCATTTAAGAGCTTGATGGTCTGTTTGTATAACAAATTTCCTCCCGAGTAAGTATTGTCGCAATCGTTTGATACCCCAAACTATCGCGAGCAATTCCTTTTCGATAGTGGTGTAATTTTTTTCGGCACTGTTCAAAGTTCGTGAAATGTAAGTACAAGGATGATCGTTCTGTGATAACACTGCACCTATGCCTTCATTGCTAGCATCTGTAGTGAGGGTAAACGTCTGGGAGAAGTCTGGATAGCAGAGTATAGGATGTTCGCATAGCTTTTGTTTGAGGGTGTCAAAGGATGTCTGTTGATTTTCCGTCCAGTGGAATGGCGTATCTTTTTGCGTCAGGTCTGTGAGAGGTTTCGCTATCTTTGCAAAATTTCTTATAAACTTCCTATAGTATCCTGCAAGACCAAGGAATGATTTTGTTTGCGTTACGTTCCTTGGTATTGGAAACATTCTAACGGCTTCTAATTTCTTGGGGTTGGGTTTTATACCATCTTTTGTAACTACGTGCCCTAGATATTCTAGTTCTGGTTTGAGGAATTCGCATTTATCACTCTGTAATTTGAGACCGGTTTCTCGTAATCGTTGGAAGACTATGGCAAGGTTTCTATTGTGTTCTTCAAAGGTATTACCGAATATTATAATATCATCGAGGTACACAAAGCAGTATTTATCAATTAGTCCGCGTAAGGCGGTATCCATCATTCGTTGGAACGTGGCCGGGGCATTCTTCAATCCGAAGGGCATTCTATTATAATGGAAGTGTCCCTCTGGTGTTGAAAAGGCGGTATATTTTTTGCAATCGGGGTGCATTTGTATTTGATGAAAACCGGAAGAAAGATCGAGCGCGGAGAAGAATTTAGCGTTACCAAGGTGTTGAAATATTTCGTCAGAGTTAGGTAGGGGATAGGCATCTTGATCTGTCTGTTCGTTAAGTTTCCTAAAGTCTATCACGATCCTCCATTTTTGTTTGCCGGAAGCGTCTCGTTTTTTTGGTACTACCCATACAGGGGCGTTAAAGGGTGAGTCTGAGGGTTCAATTACTCCTTTGTCTAGCATTTCAGTCGTTTGTCGGTGAATCTCGGCTTTGTGACATTCTGGTGGTCTATAGGATTTGATGTTTATGGGACGGTCGTTTTTAAGTGTGATGGAGTGTTTAGTCAGGGAGGTACAAGGTAAAGGGTCGTTGTCCAGTGTGAATACGTCATGGTATGAGCTAACTATTTTCTGGATTGGTTCTTGCATGCTAGGTTCTACGTGATCGAGCCGTAATTTTGATACAAGTTCATGGATTCTTTCGATATTATTTTCGGATTCTATTAAATTTGAGGTATGAACGTTTCGCTTACCAGTATTGATGAAACAAACCCGAGTAACTTCATCGTTGATTTTACAAATTTGTGTGGTGACCTTGTTTGGTTTTAGTTCGACTTCTGGCAGTGTAGTCTGTAATAAATAGCTTTGATTGTCGAGTTGTACATGGTCGTTATGTATGGCGTATCTATATTTTTTTAGGTAGGGCAGCCCGAGAATGCCGTCTTCAATTAGAGGAAAACTGTCGGGTATTATCAGAAATTCGTGCGTTCGTCCGAGAGCTGTAAGTTTAGTCATGTCGGTGATTTCGTGTCTGTCATTGCCTAGTCTTATCTGTCGCGATTTGTCAAGTGGAATGATGGTTTTCACAAATCTTCGTTTGATGAGGTTGGCTCCTGCTCCGGTGTCCAGTAGTAGTTGTCCTCTTCTTGCCATTCCTCCGAGTTCGCAGTATAGGGATTGTAGTTCTCCTGGGTTGTAGTTGATTCGGATGTGACGGTTTCCAGGTGATGGATTCGTGGTGGGATTTTGCTGTTCTGACCCAACCGAAAATTTCTTGGTTTGAGCAGGTAGCAGTTGCTTTTGTTGTGTCCCATTTTTCCACAGTGCTCGCACGTGATGTTTGCTCCTTCGTTATCACGTCGTATTGGTCGGGGCACCATAGTGGATCGAGGTGAGGCATTAGGCCTTGGTGAGATATTTGGTCGTGACTCCCTGAGCCACAATTCCATGTTGGTGGCTTCGTGTTGTGCTTCGGCTATGGTCTTAGGTCTCATCGGTATAACCATCTGGCCAATCTCACGTCGCAGGTTGATCGGGTATATACGTAGAGCTTCTGAAGTCTCTTCTTCCAGGGCTATGGTACGTGCTGTAGGATTTCTATGTTTCGCTTGAACGGCATACTCAAGTTCGCTGAGGCTTTGTCTGAATCTCATGCTATATGATTGGACACTTTCCGTAGCACCTTGTTTAATGCTGTGCAAAATGTTGCGACACCCGCTTACTGTGGTTGGTACCGATATTTGGTTCCGTAGAGCGTCAAATAGGTCCTCGAACGTATTGATTCGACAGAACCTGATGCTTCTTTTCGCATGATCGGTGATCTTTTCGGTAAGTATCATGCGTAACAAAAGATCTGGCTCATTGCAACGAGATTTAGCGAATTTACAGGTTTTAATAAATTCTTCAACTCCGATGTCATCCTTACCGTGTAGTGATTCTACGACCCGGATGATTTCGGAAGCTTTCATGCTGTTGGCGGTCGTTTGTGTTGTATCGTTTGCTATTCTTCTGTTGTTTGCTGATGATCGTCTTGCCGACGGTGTTCCGTCGTCAGTAAGGTAGTCGTCATTGTCTGTTTCGGTGACGGTTGGTATGTTAAGCAGACGTCCGAGTTTTTTTTAGTTCTCTGCTCTGAGATTGTCGTTCTTCATTAATAACCTTAATAGCGTCGGTAAGTTGGCCAATTCGTTCGTCTTGTCTTGCCAAGTGGTTGAATATGGCGTCTAGTCGAGTCACTACGTCGGCGATTGATGGGGCAGACATTTTTTTTATAAATAAGAGGTAGTTTTACCTATGGTTCGATCCTTGCTTTCTGTTGATAGATTGGCTCACGTAGTCCCTGGCCTTTCGATGCTCCGTAGAGTTCCTTCAATTCCAGTTGTCTACAACAAGTAGCTGTTGGATCCTGGCAGGATCGCCAAAATGTCACGGGACAATTGTCGTAACGCGGGAATCGACGATAGTCACTTCCCGATTTCGCGTGTAAATACTTTAAAAATAGCGTATTCTGAACCGTGGTACGAAATACGGAGTCGACAGGGTAGAATAACGACGCGTGGCGTAAGGATTCACAACTGGACTACTTTATTGAGCTGGCGTGGTCTTTATATACATTTTTGGAGGTTCGAAAGGGCACGTTATCTTTGATGACGGGCCTTATGATACAAAGGGCAAGTTGGTGAATGTTCTATGCGTCATGAGAAGATGACTCGTACGGTAAGCCAAGGAGTAGTTTATTCTATGCGTTGGATGTTTGATAAGATTACCTTCACACTTATGTCGAACTTGACTTGACCGATTCTTTATTCGAACTGAACCTGGGCGGACGTGCAAGTAACGTCTGCCCCACTCTCATTTCATGCCCATCGTCATTTTATTTTCCCGATCGTTTCCCGAAAATTGTTTGCATATTCATTATTTAAATACGTATACGTTACTTAAACAATTATTTAAATGAATAAATTTTATAATATCTCGATAACTAAAGGCAAATGTCGGTATATTCATAGAGAATAGTTATTCAAAATGTTGATTCCCTCAACGTATTAAAGATCATTGAAATCGATAAGGTTGGTGGAGATGTCGATAATTACCGAAGAAACGAAATTGATATGAAGAAATATTCGGTAAAAGAAATTAAAAAACTATTGTAATGTTTTTTAATTTTTTATTTATTTAAGTTTAGTCGTATACACAATATGTCATCAATAATAATATGAGATTTCATGATTGTTCTGTAGTTATTTAACACTTTGACTGCCAAACTAGAAACCTAAAAAATTCCATCAAATCAATGTGTTATTTAATGAAATAAAAATGGGAAAAAATGATATGTATAATATTGAGTAGTCCTCCAACTTTCTGGCATTTTCCAGGTCCTAATAAAATTTGGTACGATTAATATATTAACGTAAAAATTCATTTTAAAACTTGGACAAATAATTCCGTCATCCAAATATGGGTGACATGGCAGTCAACGTGTTAAAATAAATTTTAATACTGAAAGCAATCATTCCACGCTGGCTTGAGGGACCCCAAAACTATTTTGGACAATTCATATAACTATATTTTTTCTGTTGTGTCAATAGGATAATACATTTATTGATTTGGTTACGCGTGGTTCCTTTAAGTATTCCTCCATTTCAGTGTCAATAGTTTTGAATAAATTAATTGCAGGCCTGTCTTGTGTACGTTTAGCTTTTGCACACTTTTAATAATTTTTCAAATTCATCCTCCTGTACATCAGTATCTTCTACCACTTGAATGTTTTCAGTGGATATTCCACTGACTTTTATGAGATTTTTCATTCTTCAGAGTGTTTTCAAAAAGCAAGTTTTCACTGTGTCAATTTGTGCCTCGGTTAAAATGACATATCGAGGATCCATAAAAATTCCTGATAAAACTACTTCGTTTTCAAACAACATTTTTTCGCGGTTTTTCATACTATTTACAAGATTAATTGAAATCGTCGTCTTTTGTGTATTAGTATCAATGAAACATCGCTTCCAAATTGCATATAATTCTCCCATTAAACGCTGTTCGCTCTGCATACATTTTGTTGCAGTTCGAGCAGGTTTTAGAATATTGACTAGTTCTAATATCTTTTCCCAGGTTTCATCTGTTAATGTTAAGTCATTATCGGTGATCTGGCCACAACACGATTTTAACTCTAATAATCTCTCAAGCCCGCGGAAAACCGAGCTCGTTACACCATCATTCCGAGAAGAGTGTAGAGGGGGGATGTATGCAGTGGGTATTGCCGAATGGTGGGTGTTCAGCCGCGAGTCAAACAAGAGATCCCTTGAGAATCCGCGGCACCGCTATTTCAAGGTGGGACCAGGGACCGATCCCTTCGAGAATAGTTTTATAGTTTTACTCGCGGCTGACAAATCGGCACATCCCAACATTTGGCGTGCAGATGGTATACACGTTTTATGACACGGGTCTCTAGGGCTGTTTTTGAGAAAGTCGCCTTCACGAAACCTTTCTTAAATTGCCCATTAGAATTTTCCTCGCGCCCTCAACAGCCAACCGTACTGTCATAAAACGTGGACCTACAAAGGTGGCATCGCGGGACCATCCGACGGTCCCCGGCCGGTTAACATCGGGCCCACATCTGTGATTTCGCCCGCCGAAATCCAGCGACGTTGCCATCCCGAAATGGAATACCCCCACTCCACACCAACGCACCCCGAGTGCATGGAGAGTTGGGGTAAAACGGTTAGTCTAATTGCAACTCCCGCACAAGCAACATAAAAATAGACTCCGGAACTCGTCAACACGCGGACCAGCCGCTATAGTTCCGTTTGCTCCTTGCAGTATTCACTTCAACATTTATCTTTTACCATCCTTATCGTCCGAAAGGATCGTAAGGTCGCGCCGAGTAGCGTCGTCGAAACACCCTCGATTGAGGAATTTACGCCTCCTCATAGACTCTACGACAGAGTCTACGCCGCGAAAGGTGCCCGCTCCGTCGGAAAGTACAGTGGGAACGTCGTGTGGCTCGCGGCGGAGAAGCAGTTAAGCAGCCCTGATGTAGAATATGTTAAGACCGATAAGCAGTTAGCTGACATTTTTACGAAAGCACTATGTAAACCGCGCGATTCATGTATTTAGTAAAGCAACTAGGACTTATAAGTAAGAGGGATATTGGAAAGTGATATTGTTGTAAACTCTTGGATGTTGAGCTTTAGGGAGAGTATTGAAATCAGGGACTGAAACGGTTCTGAAAATAACTGTTTCAAACTGTTATATATCGGTTCTGATTGAAACAGTTATGAAGAACCGAAATGATGTTGTAACTGTTATGAGAATATCGGTTCTGGCTTATATCGGTTACGGTTATGGTTCTGGAGAACCGATATTATTTCGGTTCTATAACTGTTATTTTTCGGTTCTCTATTCGGTTCTGTCATTCTGTATTCTGTATTGTGTTCGACCTTATATATTTATTATCTAAATTGTTATTTATTGTTATTTATTATTTACACAATTTTTAAATAAATAAATTTGTATAATGTACAGAAATTAGTTCCTATATTCATTATTATTTCAATAATAATTTATTGTTGAAATAATAGTTTAAATAAACAAATTTTTATAATGTTTCTGTATTCACTGTTTGAATTATTATTTCAATTATAATTTATTGTTAAAATAATTATTTAAATAAATAAATTTTTGTAACAACCAAAGAACATGGAATATATTTGGTCGTGTAATATGAAATGTCGAATTTCTTATCCTTCGCGAATTGATCGCTGAAGTGTTTAAATTGTTGAAGGTATTTATGTAGAAGTTATAATTTTTGTTGTCCTTCTTTAAAATTCCAACAGTTCTCTGTAAGTTAGTCTTATTTTTGTTTACTTTTGGATAAGTAAAAAACGTTTGAATTTAAAAATCAATTTTTCTTCTGCAGTGAATAATGCGACATTTCATATTACACGATCTAACACAATGTATGCAAGCGTACAATGATTTCTGTCGAAATCTCGCTCGCGTTTGTTTTTACGATAGTACGGTAGTATCATTAGAGAAGCTCTTTAGTCTTGACTAAACAGCTAAACTGAAAGGTCGTGCCGCTATCGCAAATTTCGGTTTATATTTTAATTTACTAAAATGGGAAGAAAGAAATGTGAAATTGTAGGACAGTTTTTTTAAGTGACACCATGTGGTAGAAGTGTACGCTGTTCAATTGGCGACTGTTCTTCAATCATTTCGGTATGAATATTTGCTATTTACTAATTGCTTTGTAACAGACCTGGACGCGCCAGGCCTGTTACGAACGGTCTCGCGCCACCGCGACCAACCCCGAACATAGCCGACGAACCCCGAACGCCACCGACCCCCGAGCTTCGCGCCCCGCGTCTAGAAATCGGCTCTGGCGGGAAACGGAAACCGCCATTGCCCCCGAAATTGGCGTCTCGGATGTGAGACGTCACCGGAACTTCCGCCGCGAACCACCCCGCACCGAGCCCCTCGCCCTACAGCGACGAGGGCAT
This sequence comes from Seladonia tumulorum, assembly GCA_913789895.3. Taxonomy (NCBI): domain Eukaryota; kingdom Metazoa; phylum Arthropoda; class Insecta; order Hymenoptera; family Halictidae; genus Seladonia; species Seladonia tumulorum. Next base: position 231,995 of record OU565281.1, read on the forward strand.
AAAGGGAACCCCCGAGCAGGCACGGGCCTCTTTCGTTCGCCAAGTCTCGCGCTAGAAAGGATTCACACACACACTTATACACTTACGTACACGTCGCCACGGTACCCGTTCAAGTAAGTAGTCCGGTATCCCCCCCGTTGTATCTCCGTATCCCGGTACACCGCGGTGACCACCTCCCGTTTTCAATAATTCCGCGATGGCACACATCCGTGACCATTTCCCGCCCCGTTAACCGTCTCCCGGTACGCAGCCGCGACCATCCCTATTCCGTACACCGTATCCCGGTACGCAGCCGCGACCATTTTCCGTCCTATCCACCGTATCCCGGTACACAGCCGTGACCATTTTCCGTCCTGTCCACCGTATCCCGGTACACAGCCGTGACCACCCTCGCCCCGTTAACTCTCCGATGGCACGCCGCCGCGGCCACTCGCGACCCGGAACCGCGTTCCGCGTGGGCGAACCGCTGTTGCCCGATCGCCGACTCGACGAATCGCGATCCCGAGACCTCGCGCCGCGATAACACGACCCGAACACCGCACGCCGCGATAACGCGTCCCGCGATAACGCGCCCCGATGCCGCGAGCCGCGATAACGAAACACCGCGACACCGAACAGAGAACCGTAGCCGGAAAACATAACCCGTCACGTATTATTTCGGCACCTCGCCCTTATCACTCGCGTAACCTATGAACCCTGGCACGGCGAGCTCAATCCGGCCGCGAGCCCCGTCCGTTGCAACGAGCCGCGGGAAACCGTGTCCGTTACATGGCGCCCGAACAGGGACCGGTTAATTTACATTAATCGGTTATTACGTTGCCGGCAAAACTCTCCGCCACGTGGCGTCGAGAGAGGTTATCTCGCCGCGAGAAAATCACGTCGCGCACGCGCCGCTCCGCCGTAGCGCGCTGGTACACGCGCGCCGCCGCGCGTCGCGGTCGCGAAGGAGTGCAGGTAGACGGGCGCCATCTGGCGTCCGCCGGCCGTACCACACGTCCGCGAAGGAATTTAACTTTCGTCGAGAGGAAAATTTTTCGGAGACTCGTACGACGTCTCCGCGGGCGCGAATCGCGGAAACGGGTAATCAGATCTGTTACCAGAGGCATGGAGCAACTTTTGGACCAAGGAACCGCGCTCTCGGAGAAAAGGGACGCCCGGGAGAAACGAAAGAGCGACCGTTCGGCGAGGGAAAAACCGCTCTCCCGCTAGGATTACGTACTCCGCTGGAAACCCCGCATGCCGATACGGGCCCCGCCAGCCGCCGCGAGGAAAACTAAACCAGAGTTACGAAAATTCGGATCCCCGGAGCGGGACCGACAGCAGTGGGCCGAGTGTATCGGCCAGCTAATTGACACCGCATACGACAATCTGGCGAATCAGGGAGTCGTAACCAGGAAAATGACGGCCGCCGCCGAGGCCAGCAAAATGATCAGAGTCGACGACCCCGACCGACTCGTTGACCGAGCCCGAAATTCCGGAATCACGAGTGATGGCTCGGACCCGCACGCGTTTTTGGAGAGACTGGCCATGCTCCAACGGAATCATGCGATCCCCAACGCGGATCTGCTTCGGGCAATACCCGACCTACTCACGGGAGAAGCCCAGGAGTGGTACCGGAACTACGCCGATGACATCGCCACTTGGGGCGAATTCTCCGACGAATTTCTGGCTGCATGGGCGGCGACTTCGTCGCCAGTACAACAGAGACGAGCGGCCCTGGGACGGCTCCAACAGCAGGGAGAGCCGTTTGTCAAATTTGTGACCGCAGTCACAACACTGATGCGACGGGCGCAGATGCCGAAGGACAGCTGGCTAGAGGTCATTTATGACAATATGCTGCCCCGGTACCAGGAGCTGTTCCCGGTGGACACGATACCGGACCTGAAAACACTCCAGAGGCGGGTCCAAAACATCGAGCAGCTGGACGAACGGCGTAGAGAGGAGCGAGCCAGACGCATGCCCGCACATGCGACCCACGTCGAACCGCGGTACGTCGATGCGATACCCAGACGGACCAACAGGGGTCCGAGCCCTCGGAGGGCTCCGGTACGCGACGACGACCGATGTCCAGAAATCTACGACCCGGAAACGCACTGCTGGCGGTGCAAGCAGCGCGGGCACCACCGATATGAGTGTCGCAACGCCTACCGGAGGTTCTGCTCCCGTTGTGGCCGGGATGGGATTTTGACCCGAGACTGTCATCCGTCGGGAAACGGAACAAGGGGCCCGCCAGCACGACCGGCGCAAAGGGAAGAACGCCGGGCCCGCTAGAAACAAACAAGATGAACATCCGGTATGGGCCGCGACCCACCATAGAAATTAAAATGTTCGGCCGGACCATGGAGGCGCTCCTGGACACAGGGTCCCAACTCTCTTGCGTCAACGAAGGAATTCGCGACTGGGCCAGAAAGAACGGAGCCCCGGAGGAAGAAACAAACGACATGATCAACTTGGCAGACGGAACCGACACGCGGCCCGCCGGCACGCTCCGAATTACCTTCCATACGAATGGCCGCCTCTACGAGGAAAAGTTCACCGTGTTGCCAAGGATGAGCACGCCAGTACTCCTGGGCATTCATACGATTGCGGCCCTACGGATATCACTGACACCGCCGCCAGAGATCGCCGAGTGGCCGGTACCGCAGTGCACGAAGGAGAAGGCACCCGCACCGTGCCTGCAGATGGGCCTGAGAAAGTTGTCAGCCGAAGAGGAGGCCCATTTCGAGGAATTTCTGGACCAAGAGCTGGCCCGATTCGAGACCGTGACCGGCCGAACCAAGCTTATACGACACCGAATTAAGCTGACCGACGACACGCCGATCAAACAGCGATATCGGCCTCGAAACCCGGCGATGCAAGCGGTCATCGACCAGGAGGTACGAAAGATGCTGGATGAAGGGGTCATCGAGCCCTCCAGCAGCCCCTGGAGCTCGCCGGTGGTCGTCGTGAAGAAGAAAGACGGACGACCCCGATTCTGTGTCGACTTCCGGAAATTAAACGAGCGATCAGAGAAAGACGCGTACCCGTTGCCGCACATCCAGGCAACGTTGGATAAATTACGCGGGGCCAGGTTCCTCACGACCTTGGATTTGAAAAACGGGTACTGGCAAGTCCCACTCGAGGAAACAAGCAGGCCGCTGACCGCTTTCACCGTTCCCGGGCTCGGGCTGTACCAATTCACCGTCATGCCCTTTGGACTGCATTCCGCTCCAGCAACGTTCCAACGGCTATTGGACAGAGTAATCGGCCCCGAGCTGGAGCCTCACGCATTCGCCTACCTCGACGATATCATCATCGTCAGCGGAACGGTGAACGAACACAGAGAACATCTGCGTGAGGTCTTCCGCCGATTGCGAGAAGCCGGACTGAGACTGAACCCGGAGAAATGCCGTTTCTGTGTCGACAGCCTCGGTTACCTGGGACATATCGTCGATGAACAAGGTATCCGAACGGACCCACAGAAGACCGCTGCGATCGCGCAGATACCCACACCGAGAACGGTCCGAGACGTGAGGCGATTCCATGGCATGGCATCCTGGTACACGCGCTTCGTGCCCAACTTTGCGGAGATCATCGAGCCGGTGACAAGGCTCACCCGCAAGAATGCGAAATGGCGATGGACCGAGGTCGAAGAAAGGGCATTCCAAACAATGAAGGAACGGCTGGTCGACGCGCCGGTACTCGCCTGCCCGGATTTTGAACAGCAGTTCACCCTCCAGACCGACGCCAGCGATCATGGGTTGGGAGTAGTACTCACCCAGGGCCCGGAAAACAACGAACGGGTAATCGCATACGCGAGCCACACGCTCAACGAGACCGAGCGGAAGTACAGTGCGACCGAGAAAGAATGCCTGGCCGTCGTATGGGGCATTAGAAAGATGCGCCCATATTTGGAAGGGTATAAATTCACGGTCATCACCGACCACCAAGCGCTCAGATGGCTCCGCCAAATAGACAGCCCGACCGGACGACTAGCCCGATGGGCCCTCGAGCTCCAGCAATACGACTTTGACATCCGATACCGACCCGGAAAATTAAACCACGTGGCCGACGCTCTGTCCCGTATCCCGCCGAAAATCGGAGTAAGCGCACTCCGTCCGACGCAGAGCACCGACACGTGGTACCGACGGATGTTCAAAGCCGTGAAGAGCAATCCGGCCGCCGAACCGGATTACAGAATCGAGGGCGGACGACTGTACAAACATATCCTCCACCAGCTGGATAGCAACGAACCTGAGCCGAGCACGGCCTGGAAGCTGTGCGTGCCCAAGGAAGAACGGAAGACGGTACTGCAGAAATACCACGACGACCCCACCGCTGGTCATCTAGGGGTCGCAAAAACTACGGTGCGGCTGGCGCAACGCTTTTACTGGCCGGGAATGTTTCGGGAGACGTCTCGATACGTTCGCCAGTGCGCAACGTGCCAGGCCTACAAAGCACCACCTCAAGCTCCACCGGGCAAATTGCATGCTAACCCGGGGGACGAGCCGTGGCATACCGTCTCCGTGGACCTCATAGGCCCATTACCGCGTTCGCGGCGCGGCCACATATGGCTGCTGGTTGCCCTCGACCGTTTTTCCAAATGGATCGAGCTAGTTCCGCTCCGCAAAGCAACCAGCGAAGCCGTCGCAGCTGCGATTCGCAAGGAAGTAATATTGAGGCACGGGGCTCCAAGGATAATGATCTCCGACAATGGACGACAGTTCATAGGAGAACCAGTCGTCACCCTGCTTCGAGACGCCGGGACAACGCACCGAAGGACACCGCCGTACGCGCCCCATTGTAACCCGGTTGAGCGAGCCAATAAGGTCGTGAAGACCATGCTCGCCCAATACACCGGGAAACGGCACAACCGATGGGACGAAAAACTGGACGAAGCCCGGTTCGCGGTTAACACCGCCCGGCACGAATCCACCGGATATAGTCCAGCGTATATCAACTACGGAAGAGAACTGAGGGCACCGGGACAGGAAGCATCGACAGGGACCGCCGTCACACCCACGCCGCAGCGCTGGAGGAACCTAAGGGCAGCCCAGGAACTAGCACGGATCCACTTGGCCAGGGCCTTCGAAAGGCAAGCCAAGTACTACAACTTGCGTCATCGGGACTGGAAGCCGGCAAGAGGCGAAATCGTGTGGAAAAAGGAACACACGCTGTCAAATAAGGCAGAAGGGGTAAATGCCAAACTGGCACCCAAATACAGTGGGCCCTATACCGTGGGACGGATAGTATCCCCGGTCATTGTGGACCTGCGGGACCCGAAGGGGACTTGGGTCCGGCACATCCACGTGCAGGACCTTAAACCGGCACCTACAAGTACTACAAACATATCGAGGCCCGACGCAGGGGAACCCGCACGGCGTACGCGCCAACGGTCCACTGCGAGGGACGCTCGGCCGCCACCCCCACCCCATCCCAACAAACCCCGGCCAACTGCTAGACCACGAGGACGGCCCCGTAAAATAATAGTTCCCGTCCACTCTTTCCACAGATTAGCCAACATGAGTCTCTGGGATTGGGATTTGCCATCCCTCTTCGAGGAGCCGGACCTGAGCCAGCGCCCGGTGACGCCAGATATCAGATGGCCCCAGGGGACCGGACCCGCCGCCGCAGCCGACCACCCAGCCGGGGGCAGCACAGATGAGGAGGCGTGGGAGGACGCCCGCGCCGCCGAGCGGGAAGACAGCCTGTCCCCGCCACGGTACCAGCCGCCCGTCAACGACAGCGTGGAGACGGGAGTAACCGTGCCGGCAGTGGCAATGGCCACCCTAGCCACGGTCGCAGCCGATCCAGAAGCAGCCGCCCCCGAAGCCGCCGCCCCGGTCGCAGCCGAAGCGACCCCCGGCGCAGCCGATCCAGAAGCAGCCGCCCCCGAAGCCGCCGCCCCGGTCGCAGCCGAAGCGACCCCCGACGCAGCCGATCCAGAAGCGGCCGCCCCCGAAGCCGCCGCCCCGGTCGCAGCCGAAGCGACCCCCGACGCAGCCGATCCAGAAGCGGCCGCCCCCGAAGCCGCCGCCCCGGTCGCAGCCGAAGCGACCCCCGACGCAGCCGCTCCGGAAGCAGCCGCCCCCGAAGCCGCCACCCCGGCCAAAGATGAAGCGGCTCCCGACACAGCCGCCCCGGTCGAAGACGAAGCGGCCCTTGATACAGCCACCCCAGTAGCCACCGCCCCGATGACGGAAGCAACAGGCAGCGTGGACTCATCCTCCGACGAGGACCGTCGGAGAAAACGAACCGAGGAAGCCGAGGAGCGCCGCCCGGCACCCCGCCTGCGGAACACGGACTCAATCTCCAGCCTGGAGTCCGTGGACCTCCGGTACGTGGTCCCATGGACGAGGCGGGTACCCTCCTACGGCGGCGCCCCGCCCCCGGAGCCACCAAACTGGTGGACGCCGACAACATCCCCGAGCCCCGGCCCACCAGGATGCAGCAGCGCCGAGAGGACCGACGCCAAAGGGCCACACGACGGGGAGACCGACCCACGGCAAATCCGCCACCAACCACTCGTGGACAGCAGGGCCCCAGGAGGAGGCAACCCGCGGGGGAGATGTCACATTGGGACGACCCCCTCCCCGCCGTCGGATACACCCTCCGGACGACGCCCACGCAGCCGGGAGGAAACCCTCCACCTGGGCCCCGGAAGCAGGACCTACCGCGGCACCCACCACCACCGACGGGACGGCAGGCCGCAGCCGCCGACGCCGTCACAGAAGGGCAGCGGCCAGAGGGAACGGGACCTCCAGGAAACAATGGGTACCCGGTCAAACTGGAGGACACATACCCCCATATGCTGGCCCCGGTACCCTACACGGGCAAGTGGCCGGAGGCGCCGAGCCGATGGTTTATCCTCCCGAACGGGAGGTGCTGCGAGGTGCCCCTGCGGCACATTTACAAGCGCAGCAGCTACGTGACGGTGCCTCCCGGGGAGGAGAGGTGGAAAGTTCTATTCGACCGCAGTGGACGAGCCGTCCACTGCGTGCGAAGGGCCCCATCGGCACTGGACCCTTCCCACCCGAAACCCGAGTGAATGGTGAGCGAACCGAACGCTTGAGCTTATCGCGTCGGAAAGAAGACAGTGAAACCGAACGCTTGAGGGCAATCGCGTCGGGAAAGATCGAACGCTGAGCGGATCGCGTCGAAAGTGTACATAGTTTAGTGATAGTGTAGTTTATAAGGTAGTCTATAAGTTAGGATAAGACCCCGCTAGCGGTAGTTGTAAGTTGTGCTTTGCGCGTTTTTCTTTTTCTCTTTTCGCTGTTCTGGTGTTCCTAGTGTTAAGGTAGAATAAGTTAGTATGTAAGTTGCATTGTAATTAGTATGTAAGTCTATTGTCGCGTAGGCCGCGAGGCCATAAACGCAACGGCGGAGAAGCCACTCCGCCGCCCGTCGGGAAACCGAATCCGTAGATAGCCGAAAATCGGCCCGCCGATAGCGGAAAATACCGCTCCGTTTAGAAGTTAGAAATAGAACAGTTAAAATGTTATCCGCAAACCCGAGCACGGGCAATTGATTATCGTACTCCGTTAAGCCAGTCAGGCCGCCGCCGACAGGCACGACAAGAGAGATTTTTTTCTCTTTCTTCGTTTTGACTATACGATCCGTTGTACGACGAAGGTAAATTGTTAACGTTTCCGTGAAGTCAGTTAGGCCGCTGCCAACATGCGCAGTATTAGAGATTATTGTAGTATAGATAATTAGAACTATGTTAACCGCACACGACAATGGTGGAAGAACCGCTCCGCTTAGGAAAATGTTATCCGCGAACCCGAGCACGGGCAAAGTATTTTTTTTTTCTTTCCGTCCGCTAAGTCGGTCAGGCAGCAGCCGACGACCCAGTCAAGATATATTTGATTTACTGTTTTCATACCGTCCGAAAGGGTTAAATGTTAGCCTCAGTGGACCGAGAAGTTATATTTTTTAGTTAGTATCTACAACGACTGAATAGCTATAAGTTATTGTTCAAAAAGCAACCGAAAGACTAGAAAGTTGTCTACCGTTCACAGACCGGGTCTGTCCGATCTATTGTTATAACCCAATCGGGTGACTGAGAAAATTGTGTTGTTACTTTAGAATGGAAAAATTATATTTTTGTTATTTGGAATAAATGGGTCTACGGTTCTCTCGCGCCGCGACGAAAGGGGGGGGGTGTAACAGACCTGGACGCGCCAGGCCTGTTACGAACGGTCTCGCGCCACCGCGACCAACCCCGAACATAGCCGACGAACCCCGAACGCCACCGACCCCCGAGCTTCGCGCCCCGCGTCTAGAAATCGGCTCTGGCGGGAAACGGAAACCGCCATTGCCCCCGAAATTGGCGTCTCGGATGTGAGACGTCACCGGAACTTCCGCCGCGAACCACCCCGCACCGAGCCCCTCGCCCTACAGCGACGAGGGCATAAAGGGAACCCCCGAGCAGGCACGGGCCTCTTTCGTTCGCCAAGTCTCGCGCTAGAAAGGATTCACACACACACTTATACACTTACGTACACGTCGCCACGGTACCCGTTCAAGTAAGTAGTCCGGTATCCCCCCCGTTGTATCTCCGTATCCCGGTACACCGCGGTGACCACCTCCCGTTTTCAATAATTCCGCGATGGCACACATCCGTGACCATTTCCCGCCCCGTTAACCGTCTCCCGGTACGCAGCCGCGACCATCCCTATTCCGTACACCGTATCCCGGTACGCAGCCGCGACCATTTTCCGTCCTATCCACCGTATCCCGGTACACAGCCGTGACCATTTTCCGTCCTGTCCACCGTATCCCGGTACACAGCCGTGACCACCCTCGCCCCGTTAACTCTCCGATGGCACGCCGCCGCGGCCACTCGCGACCCGGAACCGCGTTCCGCGTGGGCGAACCGCTGTTGCCCGATCGCCGACTCGACGAATCGCGATCCCGAGACCTCGCGCCGCGATAACACGACCCGAACACCGCACGCCGCGATAACGCGTCCCGCGATAACGCGCCCCGATGCCGCGAGCCGCGATAACGAAACACCGCGACACCGAACAGAGAACCGTAGCCGGAAAACATAACCCGTCACGTATTATTTCGGCACCTCGCCCTTATCACTCGCGTAACCTATGAACCCTGGCACGGCGAGCTCAATCCGGCCGCAAGCCCCGTCCGTTGCAACGAGCCGCGGGAAACCGTGTCCGTTACAGCTTTTTAAATTTACAGTAAATATTTTTCTTATTATTGAAATTTATATTTTAAAGATCATTCTACAAACCTGCAGAAGCATCTCGAAATTAATTATACAAGTGAATTTATGCTGATAATGCTTGAAAAGACTGGCCGTAAAAGAAGGTCAGAAGATTAAGAAATGAATAAAACAAGTAAAAAACCGAAACATGACTTAATGCATGCTTGTGTGAGACGCAGTTAATATTAATGCTCATACAGTGCGTGATGCAGTTTCAATAGAAGCAGCGAAAGTGCGGGATAAAATTAAAAAAGAATTAAAGGATGCACTGATATCCTTAAAAGTTAATGCTGCAACGTGTATGAGCCGATCTTTTTTGGCTATCAACGCTTAATTTGTAAACAATCAAGAAGTATCTCTGAGGACATTAGGTGTAATTGAGCTGTTTAAAAGCCACACTTCGGAACATTTAAAAACTACTATATTTAATACTTGTTCAAAATTTGGTATTTCTTCCAAACAAATCTATACCGTTACTGTAGATAATGCAGCAAATATGATAAAAACGGTTAACATATTGAATAAAAAATAAAGGGAAGAAAACGAAGAAGAAACAGAAATAATAGGAACAGAGTTACCTCTCTTAATAAATTCTGATTCTTCCGAATCATATGCAACAGAATTTACAAGGGAGGTAGATTTTACCACCTATATAATAAGGTGAGCAGCATACACACTTTAACTAGCTGTGTGCGATTTGCTAAAACAAAAAAAAAATTCCGAAATTATAGATAAAGCAAGGTTTGTTGTTAGAAAATTACGCACGACTATTTTAAAGGCCGCATTATCTGCAATGTGCTCAAAAAATGCCATATTAGATTGCACAACGAGGTGGAATTCTACCCTGGATACGAACGATAGCAACATCGGTTACGTAGCTCGGCCAGTGTCTTATCCGGGCGGGGTCAAGGGGTAACCGCGGTTACCAGGAAAACGGAAAAGGACGGCACGAACACCAGGATACTTACGCGGGATCCGTTATGTATTCGTCTGTATCAGTGTAGTGCGTCGTGACTCTACGTGTACTATGTTCAAGTTTATGCGCGGAAGGTCCGGAAGCGAAAGAGGCCCGTGCCTGTTCGGGGGTTCCCTTTATGCCCTAGGCGTTCTAGGGCGAGGGGCGCGGCGCGGGGTGGTTTTCGGCGGAAATTCCGGTGTCGCATCGTATCCGGTTCGTGCGTTCTCGGAGCCATGGCGGTTTCCGTTTCCCGCGTAACCCGGTTTCTAGGCGCGGGGGCGCGAAGTCCGGGGGTCGGCGTCGCTCGGGGATCGTCGGTTACGCTCGGGGGTAATCGCGGTGGCGCGAGGTCCGTTCGTAACAGGCCTGGCGCATCCAGGTCTGTTACAATGGAAAATCGATTGAAAACAAAACTATGAACAAATGACGAGAGATCATGTTGTCTCATTCTGCCGCGCTTTGCCACACTTTCTTTCTTCGTTGCACCCAATCCCCTCCATCCACGTCGAAGAACATTAGCGAAACGGAGCACGGCAGAATGAGACAGCTACAACTCTCCTTTCCCCTGTGACTGCCTAGCTTGTGGGACGACATCGTACGCAGTGGGGGTTTCTTGTCGGAAAAGGAAGATCGGAGAAAGAGCCACGAGTGGCTCATGAGCCACCAGTTCAGCAGCCCTGTTCTACATCAATTTCGCTTTCATTATACAGATCACGTATAAAATGATATTTTACATCGATCTGTTTACTTCTCTGGTGAAACTCTGGATTTTTTATTAACTTTATCGCACTCATGTTATCTACCAATAATGTGTACTGTACATTAATTTCACATTCACTGAACAATTTTTTTAGCCAGACAATCTCTTTAACGGCTGATGCTGCGCTAACATATTCAGCCTCTGTCGTACACTTTATTCACCGTGAGAGTGCCACCGCGTTTCGACCAGTTTTCGTTCGTCGCTGCGCATTTTCGCCCTGATTGGTGGTACGTACGCTCCCTTCCCATTGCACAGAGCATGCGCGCAGTGGCATTGAAATGGCGCCACGTACTGCAGCGCTGCATGCGGCCACATTCGTAGTATACCGGGTGTTTGCGCGGTCTTTTGTTTCACAATTTACATTGTACAGCAGAAGTGTTAAAAGTGTCCTCAAAATCTTAAGTTCTAAAGATTTAAAAAGAAATGGAAAACCAAGTTCCTGGCTCGTCGCATGAGTCTCCAGTGAAGAGAAATCCGTGTGGAAAGGTATGTTTACATTATACATAATTATTTATCATGAGGATTATTTATCGGTTCTCCAGAACCGTTGGAGAACCGTTGGAGAACCGTTGGAGAACCAATATTATTTCTGTTCTATAACCGTTATTTTTCGGTTCTGGATTTCGCGCGGTTCTGGTTTCGATTCTGTCATTCTGTATTCTGTATTGTGTTCGGCCTTATATATTTATTATTTAAGTAGTTATTTATTGTTATTTATTATTTACACAATTTTTAAATAAATAAATTTTTATAATGTTTCTGTATTCACTATTTGAATTATAATTTCAATAATAATTTATTGTTAACATAATTATTTAAATAAATAAATTTTTATAATGTATAGAAATTTGTTTATATATTCATTATTAATTCAATAATAATTTATTGTTAAAATAATTCATATCGAAATGATTAAAGAACAGTCGCCAATTGTTGCTTGGTCGTTACAGAAAAATTTATTTGTTTAAAAATTCTTCATAACTGTTTCGAGAACCGGAACCGATATCATAACAGTTTTCAATCCCTGTTTTTTAATAAACTTTTCTCTGTTTCTAGTTCGTCCGATCCGCTCAGAAACAGATGATTGTAAATCTGTACAAGTCTGAGAAAGCGGAAAACTCGGACCTGAAGTATAGGCCGCTCGTCGAAAATCTTTCGAGGAAGACGGGCATTGGACAGAGGACCATATGCAAAACGCTGGCGGAATACAAATCTAAAGGATTTGTTACATCTCCGAACCAGAAGAGGCGTCGGCTCAACATTTTAGAGAAGACTCTCGAAGCCGACGTCGTAGCCATTAGGAAGAAAGTACACGACTTTTGGCTACGTCAAGAAATTCCAAATTTGGATAAAATTTTGATAGCAGTAAACGATGATGACACCTTGCCATTGTTACGTCCCAAGTGGACTGAATTATAGTTTTGAGGGGATAGTACGCAGTTTTGAACCTACCTGCATTCACCGGCTACGGTTCGGGAAATTGAGGATCGTTTAAATAAAGATTGTACCCTTTTATAGATAACAACTGATTTATTTATTCAAAATAGGAAACTGAATCAGATGTTAGAGTTTAGAGAGATTATTTATAAAGCAGATATACGTGAGTGCAAATAGCGCGATTACAAAATTAGAAAATATAATATAATATTACCGAGATACAATTTTCCTTGGGATTAACACAATGTAATGTCCTGGGGGTAAAGTCCTGGGGTATCCTGGAGGAACTCCGGGGTTTCGCACCTTTTCAACTTTTGGGTTTCGCACGATTTCACAACGATATTCGAACGATACTTGAACTACTGTGTTGATTGTGACTGAACTGAAACTGACTGACTGAAAACTAACTGATAACTGGTCTCTGGAGGCGTTGATTCCCTTATTTATAGGATAGCCAATTCTTTGTTTCTTGAGGATGCTGGCTCAGGAGTTCCCACCTTGTTCTCTTAGCTGCTCGACTTCATGTCGCCAGGATCCTTTTTCTATGGAGTCGGCGTCTTTCCTCGTCGTTTGGCATCATCCGATGTCACTTCTATTGCGCAGTTTGGGTTATCATAGTTCTTTCTCATGGTATTATCTGATGTCTTTCCCGTTTGTTCTCAGGGTGTAAACCGATCTTCATTTACGCGTTTTGCAGAAGGCTGAGTTGCTGTTTTTGGCTTCTCGTTACTGCGTCACGGTATTGCGCAGTTTGGGTTAACACAGTTCTCTCTCGAGGCATTATCGGATTTTTGTGATAGTTCTTTATTATATTGATTAGTCATTGATGGTCGAACCACCGGACGTGACACCATCGTTCAAGAGAACTTCACTACACAAACTACTGCATCGAATGGAATTTCGGTTTTTAAAGCGCAACCGAAATAGCGCCTTAATTGATCAACCCTACATCATCTCCAGACGGGGAAAGTAAGTAACAATCTACATCCTAAAATTTTTTTCCCAAAAACTCAGTTTCTATCCTCGTTTATTACACAAATTTATTTTTTACTACGTTGCAGTTACATCACGGAAATCCAGAACTTCAGAATGCAAGGACGGCATATTTACTACCTGGACGAGACCTGGGTGAACGCTGGCGACTGCAGGAGAAGACTGTGGGTGGACACCAGCGTGACCTGCCCGGCCAACGCGGAACGACGGGGCTTAACAACAGGGATTCCTGCGCCCGCCGGAAAAGGTAAGCGGTTAATAATTACTCACATCGGGTCATCAGACGGGTTTGTACCTGGGGCCCTCCTTTGTTTTGAAGCCGGAACTCATTCTGGCGATTATCATGCAGAAATGAATGGGGACACATTTTTTGAATAGTTTCAAAAAATCTTGCCCATGCTGCGCGATAGGTCAGTTATCGTGATGGATAATGCCCCTTACCACAGCGTCAAGAAGGAAAGATATCCTGTCAAGAGCTGGAAAAGGGACGATATCATCACGTGGCTGCAGGGCAAGGGGGAAACGATCGACCCACGTTTTGGTAAAATTAGGTTACTGGAGCTTGTTGAAAAACACAAGCAACCAGATAACAATTATGTTATTGATAATTTCGCGAGTGAGAATGGACATACCGTTCTACGGCTTCCCCCTTACCATTGCGAACTAAATCCTATCGAGCTGGCATAGGCACAGATGAAAGCATTCATCCGGTCGCGCAATACGTCCTATAAATTGGCAGATGTCCGCCAATTTGTAGACGAAGCCGTCGCAAATGTGTCCCCCCAAAATTGGAAAAATTTCATTAGTCATGTGAAAAAGGAGGAAGAGAGGTTTCTAAACCTCGAACTCGTCACGGATTCAGTTCTCGAGGAACGTGACATGTGGTCAAACTCGTCTGATGACTCGGACATCGATGAGAGTAATTTATAAGTTATTTTGCGAAGATTGTAAAATATTTTGTAATGTCACGTCCGGTGGTCTGACTGCCAACGACTATTTGACTATTTTATGCTGTTTATTTTATTATCTTATATAATTGATTAGTTGTTGGCAGTGGAACCACTGCACGTGACAGTAAATAGTTTTAAGTTATAATGTTAATAGTTTTAAATTATATTATTGTTAATAGTTTTAAATTATATTGTTAATAGTTTTAAGTGATATTATTGTTAATAGTTTTAAGTTATATTGTTAATAGTTTTAAGTTATATTATTGTTAATAGTTTTAAGTTATGTTGTTAATAGTTTTAAGTTATATTGTTAATAGTTTTAAGTTATATTATTGTTAATAGTTTTAAGTTATATTGTTAATAGTTTTAAGTTATATTATTGTTAATAGTTTTAAGTTATGTTGTTAATAGTTTTAAGTTATATTGTTAATAGTTTTAAGTTATATTATTGTTAATAGTTTTAAGTTATATTGTCAATAGTTTTAAGTTATATTATTGTTAAATTGTATGTGTAAGAGAAGCGGGGGTTTTTAGCCGGTAGGAATCCGGCACTATCCTATTAATCCTTTGCACTCGTTGTTGTGTAACTATCACTACTCGAGTGCAAAGGGTTAAAGGGTGCCTATGTAAGGTTTTCCCCCATCTCTATAAAACAAAAAAAAAAAAAAAATAAAAATATAGTTGTGTTATTTTGTAAACAGTTATAAGCCATTTTGTAAATAGTTGTAAGCTATTTTGTAAATAGTTGTAAGTTATAATTTGTGAATATAAATTGTGACGTTGCAAACTTTGCGACGTCACTTCACCGTATTTCCGCGAGTGGCGTATGGACCGGGCTGCCGTTGGCGCCGATTACGACTGTTTAAACGGACAAGAAGTGCTCCCCGAGGAAAGTAAAAATCACGCCGGGATAAATAAATAACGAATTTCCGCGCGCCGAGTATGGCCCACTTGCAGGAATACTCGACGGCAACGGGCCAGAGGAACTAGAAAATCCGGTACCGGTAACTTCTACGGATGGGACGAGACACCTGGAGGCGAGCTGCAGGACGAGGACCCCCCTTGCCGAACATCCAGACACCTTGTCGCAGTCCTGCCGCCGCCTCACCTCAGCCACTTGAAAGGGGTCCCGGCGGGGGTGGTGTAAGCGGACCCATCAGGACAGATTACGAATCTGTCTCTTTTCGCGATTTGGGAAATAATTTTCCAAAGGGGTTCCGGGCCCGCGGACCCCTCGAGTATACGATCCTGTATTCCCGGAAACTCGCGAGAGGCGCGCCCCATTAGGGAAAAATCGGCACTAGGACGAGGAGTGGGGATACGCTAGCCCTCGCGACCGAACTACGAATTCCGAAGGATCACTGTCGTGGTAGCCCCCGATAAATACGGTACGTTTGGGTATTTCCGCGTCTCGAGTCCCGAGGTATAATTACCGAGCTCCGCGTATTCCGAGTTACCGAACTCCGCGTGTTCCGAGCAACCGAGACGCGAGTTTTCACGAATTGTGCGTCGATAATAGCCAGGAGCTCGACCGTAGCAGGGACGACGACCCGGACCGGAAGGAATAATTCAATAACACTCGATTTCTGAAGTACCGAAACGGTAAGTCCACGCAGTGGTCCTTCTATCCGGCCCTTCCAGGGGCGTTTCATTCTCGCGAGTTGGTTCGACGATTTCGCGGGAGAACGAGGCGGGTTTCCCGTCGCGTTCTCCGGGTTTCGCGAGCCGAGACGGGCGGCCGTCTCGGGCTAAATACTTTCCGCCGAACCGTCGGCGTGTTTCGATAATCGGTAGACTGCCCTTCGCGACGTCTTCCTCGGGGTATTCCGTCACAGTCGTAATAGGCTCTGAGATCGACCGTAGCGCGTAATATTAGTTTCATTATTCCGAACACCGTTCAAGAATTACGCATTTCCGTAGCGAGGGAAAAACCGCGACAGTCCCATCGCAACCGCGCCGATCATCCGCGCGCCGCGCAATTCCGTTCCGACGGACGGAACAACGTACCGGATTCCCGTACCAGCGCGGATAACATTGTTTTAACGAAAGACCACGCGCGGCGAACCTTCCACCTTTTCGCAACTCTGTACAAAGAGCGCGGGCTCTCGGGTGCGGCCTCGTGGCCGCGTGCTTGTAAACCCACGATTTTATAATAAAGACCGAATAGAGCCGAATCCGTCTCTCGTTATTACAACCTGCGCGATCCGCCCTGCCGTGAGGGCTGTCCCCGCTATTCCGTGTCCGAACCCTTGGACCCTTTCGCGTCCTCCGTCGTTCCGCGTATCTCGAAGATTCCCTCCGCGGATTTCGCGTGGCACCCTTCCGGTGCCTGGCGCCCGAGCAGAAGGCTCTTATATCGTGTAACTTCATCTTGCATAATTTTCCGGGGAATTTTTCGAGATCGCTTTGTACCGGGAGGACCGCGCATCGTCACGGCCGAGCGCGGCCCGGCCTACGTGCCCGTAAATTCCCGGAGTCGTCCCCGCTTCCCGCCCCTACAAGCGGCGAAAAGGGGACGACGTTACAAAATATATGATGTAAATAATAATATAAATAATGACAAAAAAAGCCCCTTTCCCTATAAATAATGTACAAAATTATGTTTTAAATTAAATAAAATGACAGATTTTATATTTAAATTAAATTTATAATTCATTAATAGACAGCGGATCTTTATGCATTTATGGCTTATGGAAATGTTCAAAAAATGCTACAATATAAAATTTGAAAGAATTTAATACGATTTTTATTTGCTTTGAGCGCCTCTAGAACACGGTGAACTCAGTATGGCATAGCCAAAACCCGTGCCCGTCCCGGCCGCGATGAACCGGTCTAGTAAAATCCGACCCTTATTCGTCTGTTTTTTCTTTGAACACACGTTCCGCCTGTTCTCGCTGGAATTTAGACATCCCACATAAAGGGCCTAGCCGATTAAGATGGTCAAAAGTGCCCTTAGACGTTTTTCAATGATTGATGAACCATTCGAAAGCTGACCAAGAAAAACCCCTCTGAGCAAAATTTCAACCCCCTATCTTACTCGTGAGGGTAGTTACAGGGTAAATTAGATTTTGAGCTTTTCCGCGCATTTTCCGCACTCTGATGCAGCCTAAAATTCTAAAAAAAATGTGGTATATTTTGGACCCTAAGGCAGATTTTTGAGAATTTTTTCAGATTTTTTGGATGCAAACTGTGGTCGTAAAAAATGAAAAACCTCAAAAAAATCGGAAAAATACAGGTTTCTCAAAAATATGAAAACATGCTATTTAGCTGTTTAGTGCCCCAATATAGCACTATAACAGGCAGTGTTGTCAATTTTTTTTAGATTTTTGGTTGGGGTAGATCATTGTCAAAAACAAGAAAAACCGAATTTTTTCGAAGTTTCTGCTATTAGGAGGAAAGTTACACTTGTTGATTTTATTACAAGTATATATTAAGTCATTTTTAATGTTATTACATTGAAACAAGTAATTGTTTAACCCATGAAATGTGATTTAAGAGAAAGAGTAATTGTATTTCGTGTGATATATACCAAAATGTTTGCAACGTTTACAACATCGCCGGTTGGCAGGGCGGTCAAGGCGTCTGACTACGGAGCGGCGGAAACGCTGGGGTCGAATCCCGTTGGTGGAAAAGTTTTTTTTTCCATACATCTTTATTTTTTCAATTTCTTGTTACAATTGTTTATTCATGTGATTTTTTAAATATTTTTTTAACGGTTTAAAAATATTTAAATAACATTCTTAACTATATTTTATTTATACTTTATTGAATTTAATGATATTATTTCCTTCGATTAGGCAATGAATATTTATATTATTGTGTTCGTCCACGATTTCCGTCAGATATGAAATTGCTTGTGAAAATTGGTAAGACTCCGTGAAAAGAATTTTTAAATCTACTTCTATCATTTCCGGAAAATCAAGAATATCTGCCGAGGATACTGTATGAAATTGAGTCTAGAAGTGTCTACAATATAACCATTCGTTGTGCAGATTGTGAAGGGTTTACACAACGGTACATTCTTTGGATTGAATATGGCTTTCGTTGGTACTCGTTGTTTGTACTTTTCTGGTGATGAATATACGTCCCATCGAAAATAATGAACTTCCTGATCCGTATCATAAATGTCCACAGTACAAGTCTTTCAGTCAAGTAACTATAAACGGGAATTACTTTCTTATGTACCTTACAAGAAAAAGGAATGGCTTAAGTTATTTGTACTTGACACCTCACTTTCAAAACAGTGGTAGTATGTAGCCCTTTTTTTCAATTTGACAAAAACCAATACTTTGCTGCGTGTTATTTATTCAGAGTCCTTCTCATTTCTTCCCTAATTTCTGAAGACGCAAGGCTTAGAAACTAGATTAAGGAATTTTAATATTAAGAATGTTATACAGGACCGTAATGATGAACATATACAATTCGAAAATCGTGGAAGTAATAGGTACTCCAAAATTATATTTGCATGTATTTTACTCAAAAATGTTATTTAAATATTTTTAAACTATTAAAAAAATATTTAAAAAATCACATGAATAAACCATGGGTAATAAGAAATTGAAAAAATAAAGATGATGTATGGAAAAAAAAACTTTTCCACCAACGGGATTCGAACCCCAGCGTTTCCGCTCCGTAGTCAGACGCTTTGACCGCCTTTTTTTTTTCAATATACGTTTATTCAGCCAGAAAGGAAAAGGAGGTAATATACAATATAAAATATAAACAAACTTAACGATAACAATAGTAGAGAAGGAAAAAAAAGAGAAAGCGAAGAGAAAGAAAGTTGCGATTTCCTTAAACGTATAAAATAGGAGTATGTGGCTTAATCTAGGGGTATGCAAACTAAAGACTCAGTGTTGAGTACGTGTAGTCTGGACCGTGTCTTTGTATTGCACTTATTGCGGTAAGAGGTGGTAAGATACTGAAGTGTTCGAAACTTAATCTTTGGCGTAGCGAAACTAGTATAGGAAAACGGCCGCGAAATAAAGAAAAAAAAAGCTATACTATTGTCACGTCCGGTGGTTCGACCATCAATGATTAATCAATATAATAAAGAACTATCACAAAAATCCGATAATGCCTCGAGAGAGAACTGTGTTAACCCAAACTGCGCAATACCGTGACGCAGTAACGAGAAGCCAAAAACAGCAACTCAGCCTTCTGCAAAACGCGTAAATGAAGATCGGTTTACACCCTGAGAACAAACGGGAAAGACATCAGATAATACCATGAGAAAGAACTATGATAACCCAAACTGCGCAATAGAAGTGACATCGGATGATGCCAAACGACGAGGAAAGACGCCGACTCCATAGAAAAAGGATCCTGGCGACATGAAGTCGAACAGCTAAGAGAACAAGGTGGGAACTCCTGAGCCAGCATCCTCAAGAAACAAAAAATTGGCTATCCTATAAATAAGGGAATCAACGCCTCAAGAGACCAGTTATCAGTCAGTTTTCAATCAACCCGGTTCCAGTCAGTCATCTCAGTCAGTTTTCAATAGAAGGTGTAAAAGTTGAAAGCGTCGTTTGTGAAAAAGGAGTGTTACCCCAGGATAATATCCCAGGACAATATCCCAGGACAATACCCCAAGACATTTTCTTTGTGTTATTCCCAAAGAAAAATTGTATCTCGGTAATATAATATTATATTTTCTAATTTTGTAATCGCGCTATTTGCACTCACGTATATCTGCTTTATAAATAATCTCTCTCAACTCTAACATCTGATTCAGTTTCCTATTTTGAATAAATAAATCAGTTGTTATCTATAAAAGGGTACAATCTTTATTTAAACGATCCTCAATTTCCCGAACCGTAGCCGGTGAATGCAGGTAGGTTCAAAACTGCGTACTATCCCCTCAAAACTATAATTCAGTCCATTTGGGACGTAACACTATACGATTAATTGTGGGTAGGGGGGAAGTGATAACAAGGGGCAGGGAGGGAATGATGATGATGGTAACAATAATAATAATGAGGATAATAATGATAATAGTAATAGTAATGATGATAATGATAATGATAATAATAATAATAACAAGGATAGTAATGGTAATAATATCGGCGACGCACCACGAAAGAAATACAAACAAATGAAAGAAAAAAAAAAAAAAGAAAATGAGGTTATTCGCAATTGTATATAGGTAACATATTTTTCTTTGGAATCGTGATTTGGTATCGTTACGTGTATACGAAGTTCTTATGACTAATTGTAAGCTTAGGATTTAGATATAATTATAGACTAGTTATACTTAATGCTAATTGGGTGGGTTTACAATTCTAGAGCCACCAGTATTTCTTTTTATTTGCTCTGGGGTTGTCGTTTATATCTACCGCAGTTAGTCTATACATGTATCTTAAGTTAGGATCGTTAGATTCTATGTTCTTATTGTATAGAATTTTTTTGTCGAATGCTCTTCGGTTGTAATGGTAGATTAGAGGTACATTATTGTCGTTTTGAATAAACCCTTCGCTGTCCAGGTATACGAAGGCTTCCGGGGGAGTGTAGCCTGTTTGTCGAGTATGGTCGAAGTATAATGGGTTTGGGTACAGGGAGTGTGCTATCAGTGAGTTGGATGTTATGTTATGGATTTTGGACCAGTGATCTCTAATTAGCTTTAGTATGAATAAGTCGATGCGAACTAGCTCAGCCTCTTCATATAATTTGTAATTACTGATCATTTTAGTGTAGTTTGATTCTGTTGATCTATATTTACCTAGACAGGCCCTGACGCATTTTCTTTCGAATACCCGTAGCTTTTCCATAGTGCCGGCGCAGATGTTGAACCATATTTGGCAGCCGTATGTTAAAATTGGTCTTATTAGGGTTTTATAGCAAATGATTTTAACGTATTTGTTTAGGTCTTTAGAATAAAATAATCTTTTGTTTGCCATAAAGGCTTTTCTGGCTTTTTGGATTTGTATGTTAGTATGGTTAATGTAGTTGAGTTTGAAGTCGAGGAAAACACCGAGGTACCTTACGGTGTTTTTGTGTGGGATTTTTTCATTTATGTTGTTTGTTGCATGTAGATAAAATTTTTTTGAGTTTATTCTAACATCGTTGTTTGCGTCCGATATTTTGGAGATGGGTGGCCTGAATAAGATCGTTTCACATTTTTGTGTGTTAATTTTTAATTTCCAGGTTTGGAAATAGTCTTGCGTTTTATCGAATAGAATCTGTAATTGTTTTTTGATGATTGACGGTTTACTGTTACTTATGTATATCAATAAGTCATCCGCGAAAGCTATTGCATTTTTGTTGTTTTCCTCGGTTGAGTTGTTAAGGCCATACATTTGGAGTAAGTCACTGATGTAAATGTTGAACAGGATGGGGGAGTTTACTGTACCCTGCTGTAATCCGTTTGCAATATGAAATTCTCTGCTGGATTTGTTGTTGCCTTCCGTGACAAAAAATCGTTTCCCGTGGAGCATATCCCATATCATTTTGGTTAGGTGTTTGGGAAAATCTTTTTTTATCAGTTTGAAAAATAATCCGTCTAACCATACGGTGTCAAATGCCTTTTCAAGATCAATGAAGCAAGCGCCCACGCAGTCACCGGCATTTCTGGCCCAGCATATGTCAGATGTGAATTTTGTGATGGCATGTATGGTGGAGTGAAAACGTTTGAATCCGAACTGAGTTTCTGGAATGATATTTTTTTCTTTGCAGTGGTTATTAATGGCATCATTGACGATTGTTTCGAATACTTTACTTATATTGGGTAGCAAGCTTATTGGCCGGTAGCTGCTCGGGTTGCTTCCTTCTTTGTCTTTTTTCTTTATTGTAATTAATTTAGCTGTTTTCCATGATGAAGGGAAGTATGATAAATTCAGACAGTTATTAAATATGATTGTGAAATAATAGATGTAGCGCGTTGGTAAGTTTTTCAGTACTATGTTAGGGATTTCGTCAAAGCTGGCTGATTTTTTTCCTCTAAGGTTGCGAAAGGTGCGTGACAGTGTGTATGTATTTGTGAAGTAATTCTGTGGAGCATGCGAGTTGTCTGGGTAATCGGCGGTATTGTGTTGTGAGAAGTTGCAGATGGTGTGTTCGTTTATTTTGTCTCTTTCTATTTCTTGCTTTAGTTCATTGATTCTTTGACTAATTATATTGGATAGTTGTTCTTTTCCCAAGTGATTATTCTGTGAGTGGACTCTTTCGAAATGTGTGCCTAGAACGTTTAGTTTGTCTATTGTTTTGTTGATGATGTAGTTGTTATTGTTGTCCTGTTGTAATAAATTTATGTTTATGTTGGTCTCTTGGAGTAGAGTCTGGGGGTGCTGTGGGATTTTGAGTGTTTCTATTTTGCTGGGAGTTTTTTGTCTGAATATGTTGTTTATTTTTGGAAACAGATTTTCTGGTTTATGTGTTGAGATGCTTTTAATTTTTTGTTCCCAGAAGTTGCTTACCGATGACTGGAAGGCCACTTTTATTTTATGTCTAGTGTTTTTTAATATCTTTTTTAGAGCTTTGACCTGGATCTCCTCGGTGAGTGATGGCGAGTTATTTCTTGAGAGGTTGTTTATCTGAGTGATTAGAAAGCTTTTTTCTTTTCTTAGTTTTTTTATGACAGGTGTGGTGAATTTAAATGCTGAGGTTTTGTTGAAGTCGAAATATGGGATTGTGCTGTCTACAGCTTCTAGAATGTGTTCGTTTAGTTGTTCTAGGTGGGTATCTATTTCGACTCTGGTTAGGTTTCTGATGCGTGGAATGTCGTAGTCTTTGTTACTGTTTTGCAGGAGTGTTTTGAATTCTGTCCAGTCAGCGTTGTTGTAATTTCTTTTTTGGATTGGGTTATTTGCGTCAAAGGATAGTAGGGGGTGGGATTCTATGGAGATTGTTATGTGTAGGGCTTTATGGTCGCTGTCGTAGTCTAGGCATTTGACCTTTCCAGAGGTAGTGTTATGAAATTTGATTCTTTCATCAGCCAGGCAGAGATCCAGGTAAGAGTTGCTGTCAGGGAAGGAGGGTTTTTCTGTACTCAACAGTCTGGTCCTGAAAGTAATTTGGTTTTCTTGGTGCCACAGGTACAGGGAAGTCCCTCTGCTATTATTCGTTAAATTGCCCCAAGACGCGTGTTTCGCATTTAGGTCGCCAGCAATGACATAGTAGTTATTGGTGTTGTTTAGGTTGAGTTGGTTGAAAAGGCATTTGAGGTCTTGCATGAATTCTTTTTTGCCGCTGCTAGCTGCATAAGCTGATACGAAGAAGAATTTTTCGTTGTTGCCTAGTTTGGTCTCTATTATTGTGCATTCGAGGCACGGGTTATTTGTGTGGTTACGAAGGTCTATTGTATTGCATTTTAGGTCTTTTCTACATAATATAGCAGTTCCCCCGCCTTGTCTAGAGTTGGGCCTGCCTGTTCTGTACATGTTATAGTTTTTGAATGATAATTTATGGATCGGGTTGAGTTTAGTTTCGCATAGAAATATTATGTCAGGGTTGTGTTGTTCGAGGAAATCGCCGAGGTAGGCTCGTCTTTCGTTGGTGATTAATGAGTTAACGTTTATTGATATTAAACATAAATTGTTGACAAGGATTTTGTTATTATTTGGAGGTGACATTTAGTGAACGTCTATATCTAATAAATCTACTATTGCATTTATTTTTCGGGCGTTTTCATGAACCTGTGATGTGATTTTGTCTAGGTGGATATTGACTGTCTCCGCGATTGTTTTTCTGATTTCCTCAATAAGGGAGGGAGTGGGGTTGTCTAAATATTTAAATGTTTCTGAGTTGTGTGTGGATTGTGTTGCTTGCTGTTGAGGTTGTGGAAGGATGGGCGGGCTTCTTTTGTTTGAGACTATTTGGCTATATGATATTTTCGGGTTTACTAGGTTGTTGATGCTATCTAGTTTCTTTTGTGCGACTATTTTTTGTTGCTCTTTTTTTTCTAATATTCTGTTTTTAATTTCGGTTAGTTTTGGGCAGCCCCTGTATGATGCGGGATGTCCAAAGCTTTTGCAGTGTACGCAGTATGGTTTGTCAATGTTGTCTGTTCTGTCTGGGTGGTTAATAGGGAGTAGTTTACACTCTCCCGGGTTATGTTTTTCGTCGCATTTTACACATCTGTATGTGAGGTTGCAATTTGCCGCCGCGTGTCGTATTCTTTGACAGCGCCTGCATTGGGTTTGACTAGTTTTGTTGAGTTTTTCCCACATTACAACCGAGTGTAGCAGAACTTTGATAGAATTTAGTTTTTCTAGTTTGCTATCTGGAGATAATTTGACTAGAAATATTGGCAGTTTTTTATTGTTGATTGTTGCATATTTGGTTTGGAATTTATTTACGCTAATGAATTGCAAGTCATGGATTTTTAAGTTTTGTAGTTCTGCCAATATTACTTCGGTTTCAAAATCTCCATCTAGATTTTTTAGGAGCATGATTTTAAATTTTTCGTTTTTTGGAGTGAATGTGTAGTAGGGAACGTTGTTGTTTTTGAGAATTATACAGGATTTTTGGAATGCCGTTAGGTTGTCTGTTTGTAGGATTTGTTTGTTGGCGTTAATCTTTTTTACGAAAAAGTCTGTAGTTATACCTGATTTTTTTAGGAGGTCTATAGTAGACTTCGGAGATTGTCCTGTGATGTTTATTGGGGGTGGTTTACCTGCTCTGGGTCTTTGTGTGTCTTCCGCGTCGGGTTCCAGCAGTGCTGGGGAATCCCTGGCTCCATTGTCTATGATTATCGGCGACTTAGTGACGTCCTTCTTTTTGGCCTCGCTTTGTGTGTCAGTGGAGGGGTGTTGACGTTTCCTTCCCGGCGTCGTTGGGTCCTTTTTTCTTTTGTATTCCAAGGTTTCGAATGGTAATGATGGTGGAGCGTCTTCCGTTGCTAGGACTGCAAATTTGTTGTTGTGTAGGTGTTTTTCTTCTTTTGGCGTTTGCGAATGTTTTTTGCGTTCTTCCTCTAGTTGTTGCGACAGTTCTAGGATTGTGTTTTTTAAGTTCTCTATCGTCTTGAGCATTTCTTCTTGTGTTTGTGAGGCTGAGGTGGAGGTTCCTTCCTTTGTTTTTTCTTGTTTTTTGGTTGTAGAATTGCTTATTTTCCCCATGGTTGTGTGCTTTTCTTTTGTTGAGTTTGTTCTGGTGTTGTTTTTGGTATGTAGGTTTGGTGCTGGGTTCAGTCGTTTTGTGTTCTTGTTCCGGAATATCTGTCTAATTATTTTGGATGTTGAGGAGTTGTCTATCATGTGGTCTACTCCGATGGTTGGTCCCGGTTTTGGTGTTAGCTCTCTGTTTCCTATCGTGCCTGTGGGGTTGTAGGTGGGGGTAGGATCGCTGCATTTCAGAGTTTTGATTTTTTCACCATCTGTGCCATTTGGTACTTTTTTGGTGGGAATTTTGTACGTTATTACAGGGGCATGCGCCCCTGTTCTGTTAGAGTTCGTGGAGTCGGTATGGATCCACGCTGTTTTTTTTTTCCTCCTGTTTTAATAGGATGAAGAATTGGTTATGTTGGATTTTTCACGTCACTGTATGGAGCACTGGTGTGTTTGGAGGTTTATTCACTTGAACACTGCATGTGTGATTATCACGTTAAACCTTTGCTAACGGGAGCTATCTCGGAGTATATCCTTCGGCAACCTGATGGCTTTGGACGGTTGGCGAGGGTAGGTCTTACCTCTACGGAGGTCAAAGGAAGACTGACGCTTTGACCGCCCTGCCAACCGGCGATGTGGTAAACGTTGCAAACATTTTGGTATATATCACACGAAATACAATTACTCTTCCTCTTAAATCACATTTCATGGGTTAAACAATTACTTGTTTCAATGTAATAACATTAAAAATGACTTAATATATACTTGTAATAAAATCAACAAGTGTAACTTTCCTCCTAATAGCAGAAACGTCGAAAAAATTCGGTTTTTCTTGTTTTTGACAATGATCTACCCCAACCAAAAATCTAAAAAAAATTGACAACACTGCCTGTTATAGTACTATATTGGGGCACTAAACAGCTAAATAGCATGTTTTCATATTTTTGAGAAACCTGTATTTTTCCGATTTTTTTGAGGTTTTTCATTTTTTACGACCACAGTTTGCATCCAAAAAATCTGAAAAAATTCTCAAAAATCTGCCTTAGGGTCCAAAATATACCACATTTTTTTTAGAATTTTAGGCTGCATCAGAGTGCGGAAAATGCGCGGAAAAGCTCAAAATCTAATTTACCCTGTAACTACCCTCACGAGTAAGATAGGGGGTTGAAATTTTGCTCAGAGGGGTTTTTCTTGGTCAGCTTTCGAATGGTTCATCAATCATTGAAAAACGTCTAAGGGCACTTTTGACCATCTTAATCGGCTAGGCCCTTTTTATTAATTGCATTGTCGTTAAAAAAAAAAAAGAAATCAAAATCAATTGTTTCGATGCCTTCTTACAGTTTTATAGGTGTATTTTGTAATATTGAACATTTTTAGCAGTTTCGTTTCGCGCAGGCGGTAACGTCTTCGGCTGTGAGAATATTCTGGTCCCGGATCGAATCCCGCATCAAATGATTTTTTTTTCGTTAAACACTTTTTTCTTGTTGTTTCTACTACATCAGTCTTTTCCCTGTGCAATTACAATTACAACAGTGTAATAACATAATAATTAGAAATTAAATTAGTTCAATGTTAGCCAAAAGTAAGAACGTAGCACATTCAATGTACACTTTCTTCAAATGATTGGACATATCCAATTTTCTTAAACATTTTTGCATAATCGATCTGTAAAAAATTCACATTAATAATCACTATTTCTTTTTTAATTATTATTAATAATCACATTAATAATCACATTAATATCGCTATAATAATCATTATTTCATCAAATACAATGATGCAATTACGATCTACAGTTTCCATGTGTAAGGGATTCGAGTGACTGCGACCCATGAGGACCGCAGCTGAGTACCGTAGACCAGCCAGGGACGCAGTTTATGTTTATGGTGCGGACGTGACTTTAGGCTATTTTTGAGATTTAGCGGAACTTTCTGTTTTTCGGTAATTTACTAGAGATGTCGTATTTTAGCTAAAGGTCTCAATAGCCGTGACGTACCATAAAACATCTGCGAACCAAACGCGGACCGTTGAGGGTCCCACGTAGGCGACGAAGAGGGTGCAATGGAAGTGGCCACTTACCCTCGCCTCGCCGCCTCTTCGAGGGCGTGCATGAGGCCCAAAGCAAAAGTGTTATTGGTCACTAAAAGCGACCGCCCACATCGGGAAAATAGATCTCGTATAACGAGGAGGAGTAAGAAGGTTAGAGGTTGTTGTACGAAGAGCGCGAACGGTTTAAGAGACGAAATAAACATACCTTACGCAAAACCTTGTTTAAGTTCATTTCGGCATATCCTTACACATGTAAGAAGATTTTAATTGTAGCGCGTTAAATAAATTTTGACAAATTCCTGGCCAAATGTCGATTTTCCCGAACTATCAACTAACGGACTTGGCAAATGGAAACCCAAAATTTCATGCATTTTATGATACAAAATGGGAGAAGTGTAGTGCATTTTCATGCATAATTGTTGCTCCTTTTTCAAAAAAATTCGCCACGATTTGGGTTTAACCCTTTGCGACGGGCGAGCGTCGCTGTGGACGACGGGTATTATATAAAAACTAAAACTTTATTCAAATAACTTTTTCCTAAAATCCAACAAAATCATAAACAAACAAATTTAATTGTGTTTACATATGAGACGTTTTATATTCGTGCATTGTGTGGTATTTTTCGAAACAGTCACCTATGTGCAAGGCCGCACAATAGTACCAACAACTGGCACAATAGTACCAACAAGTAACACAATAGTACCTCGTCTCTCTCCTTCCATGTTTTATTTTCCGATTAGAGCATACGACACAATCTTTACTACTTCCTGTCTCATGTCGCCGAATAATATAATGTTGTTATAAGATATAAAACATATGAAAACTTTGCTGGTTTCTCTGGTAGTGACACTGAAAGACTGACTCGACAAACTGAAATTCGTTCCGACCCTACCATGGTCTCGCACCGTAAGTTTACATTATACGGAAGATAAGACTTCATCGCTAAAGGTCTCTAATTTCATTGAGAGGTAACTTGACTTCTTAGGCTATTATACCCATGCGTATCTTATCGTTTAGGACAACAAACGTACGCCAGCCGCAGCGCGAGAATTGGGCTGCTATTTGCCGACACTCGTCCCCAAAGGGTTAAACAATATAAGAATAACAAACGTCAATAAATACCCGGAAATTCTTTTATAAGTTGCTTTCTTCAAACATGTATCATCGATATTGTCTGAAGAAAGCTTATCTTGCAACCGATTTATTGCCTTACACTTTGCCCGCAATTGCGAGCGAAGACTTACAGTTTTTCTTCTCTTGCTCTAATTGCACTAGGGTTTCCATTAGCTGCTGTTCCAAACCATTTCAACTTTGCATTGATGACATGTCATTCTGTACAGACATTGTGTCTGATTCAGTGCTAAAACTATTATTATTCATATCGGACGAATGAAAAATTTCCGGTACAGCACCTTTGCGCAGTTTACCCGACGTGTCGCGTCGCAACACTTCGAAGTGTCAACAATCAATTGTAACACCAGAACGGGCCTAACAGCCAAATAAGGCGAAGATCGCGTACCGCCTACAACATACACGTACATTCGTGCGAACAAGCATATGGTGAAGATCGCGTTCCACCTAGCTAAGATAAATATTAATATAAACGATAAGGTGAAGATCGCGTTCCACCTAGCTAATATAAATACTAATATAAACGATAAGGTGAAGATCGCGTTCCACCTAGCTAATATAAATACTAATATAAACGATAAGGTGAAGATCACGTTCCACCTTCCGTGTGCACACGTATGCGAATTAGCGTCAGGTGAAGAACAAGTCCCGCCTGTAACGTCTAGAAACACCCGATTATACGAAATGTAAAAACAACGAGACTCGACCGCTTTCAGACAATCAGAGACCCACCGTTACGGGTTTTCGGCAGTACATTGTAGCGCAGTTTATGACCCCAAGGAAATATGCGTTCCTTCGAGTCATCGGACACCACTACGAGACCCCGTGAGCGAGCCCCTTTCCCGATTTCATACACAACGGGCCTCATGGCCCACTACGCGCAGCGACCGGGATCATAAATCCTTTCCGAGTTTGCTACAACCCGAAGTACCGTGTCTCTGGTTTTCGTCAAGCGGACGAAACGAGAGACAATAACGCATTCATGGGCCACTTAGGCCTTCGTCGCGTTGCTCCGGGGTTCCATAAAATCGCATCCTGGGAAAACTTTCCCTTCTTGACTTGAAGGTGGGAACTTCCTCCTCCACCGGAGAGGTCTGTTCGGAAGATCCTCCTCCCTCAAGTCAAGCAACGAATGGGGATGATTCTTCCCCCAAAAAACGGGCCCATGGCAAAAGATTCACGTCACCACCGAGGTGACGAGCAAGCGGACCTCGGAGCAAAACAGCAGAATCTTTCAAACCATCGTTGAATACTCTGTAGAATACCACGATCGTCTCTAGCGATTATTTCGATAAATAAAGTTACGTATTTCAAAAGGTGTTGTTTATTCGAACACGTAAGCGAAACCACGGAGCGTGCGGGATCGCTCCGACGAGTAGTGATTCCTACAGGAACATTTTGGTGCCTCCTGTGAGGTGTCTACATCTCACGGAAAACAACAGTTCGAGCCACTGAGAGGACGACCACGTGCCACAAAGCAGATAGCTGATTGCCCTGCCACGATCAAGGAGTACAGTAGCCGCCTGCATCAGGTCACGTGAGTCGTTCGTTCATCACATTATCCTACCATCATGTCCGACAATATAAAATTATTAATCCAAAAGCGTTCAGCCCTCAAAACGCAAATTACAATCGTCGACAATCTCGTAGAAAAGGGAAAATTAGATAACGCGACGCTAAGATTACGCGTCACCCGGTTGACGGATTTATTTCACGCGGCCGAGGATGCTAACAACGAGATCGCGTTGCTAGAGCCGGACAACGGTCACGACGACATTTTCGCGGAGATTACGACCCGTTTCTACGATCTCGCGGGCCGGGCCGAGAACATTCTAAATCGCCCAGACATCTCGCGCGCAGATACCGACACTGCAAATGATAGCAGAAGCACCGACAGTGCGAAAGGTCGCCCCGTTAAATTGCCCGATGCCTCATTACCGACTTTCGACGGTCGTTATGAAAAGTGGTTGTCTTTTAAAAACGCGTTTAACAGTATGATCGGTTCGCGCAGTGAACTAGACGACGTGGCGAAATTACAGTACCTCCGGTCCGCGTTAGTACAGGAAGCGGCAAACAAAATTCGGCTCTTCGACGTCGACGGAATCAATTACGCGAAAGCATGGGATATTTTAGAAAGAGCATATGAAAATAAACGCGTTCTGGTATCGCGACACATGTCCATGCTGTTCGACCTGCCGACGCTAGATAAAGAGTCCACGAGCGGCCTGACGCGGTTAGCCGACGACGCTCAACAGCACTTTGCGTCTCTACACGCGCTGGGAGCACCGGTTTGCACCCAGACCGTCGTACACTTGCTCGAGAGCAAATTGCCCAAAATTACGTATGAGAAGTGGCAGGCAGGCTTAAGCCGACAAGAATATCCAAGCTTAGACGAAATGCTGGAATTCTTATACAAAACCGCGGTTTGCGTATCGCGCACGGATAAGATGCGATCTAGCGACCGAGACCGCGAGCGCGAGAGGGACGACCGCGCTCACAAACGGCGGCGCATACATCCGCCGAATCGCGTATTCGTCACCCAGGAACGCAAGTGCCTCGCGTGTAAGATTAGTTGCCATCCCCTCTTCACGTGCGCCGCATTTAAGCGCCTGACCGTTCCGAAGCGCATTGAGCTCGTAAAAGCCGCGAAGGTTTGCTTTAATTGCCTACGTTCCCATCGCGACGCTCCATGCCGGTATTCCAATTGTACGATTTGTCAGAGACGGCATAATACATTGCTCCACAACCCCGAATTTGCGAGCTCGAGCAGAGCCGATACTTCAAAACCCGCGATCGACAACGCGGACGCCGGAAAGTCAGCATGACTACGCGTACCGAGCGGGGAGCCGACGATTAGTCTCGCGACCGTACTTCCTACCGCAACACCGCAGTTGATAATGAGCGCCATAGTCGAAATCATTAGTAAAAACCGATCGGTAATACGAGCCCGAGCCATATTAGACACCTGCGCAACGGCCAATTTTGTCACTGAGGCGCTCATACGGCGATTAGGTCTACGGGTAACCGCGCAATCGTTCCCCATCGGTGCGTTAAATGGCATGCACACGGTGTCGAAAGGCTTAGTTAAATTAAAGATACGCTCGACCTTCGACGGATTTGAAAGGGAATTGACGTGCCTCAGTATCCCGAATATCACGGATTTGGTGCCGTCGGAGGTGTTTCCGCGCGATTCAATGACGATTCCGCGTAACATCCGCCTAGCAGACGCCGAATTTCATCTGCCGCGTCCAGTAGATTTGTTGATCGGCGCTGGAGCGACAGTTTCGCTATTTCAGGTGGGGCAAATTAATCTCTCGCGCGAAGGACAAGATTTATATCTGCAAAAGACGCGATTGGGTTGGGTCGTGACCGGTGGCGTTGCGCAACAGCGAGCAACAAGAGCCGCGTGCCACTTGTCGACGCTGGAAACGCAGCTCGACAAGTTTTGGCGGATCGAAGAAGTCGAAACGGAAGGACCGCGGTCAGAGGAAGAAGTCGCGTGCGAAATGCATTTTCAAAAAAACGTCAGTCGCGATCCGTCCGGTCGGTACACGGTACGTTTACCTTTTCGCGGAACCCGCGAACGGCTCGGCAATTCGCGCAATGGCGCGGTCAAACGACTATTATCCCTCGAACGCAAATTAAACGCGAATAAAGCATTGCGAGACGAGTATCAGCGCGTTCTCGACGAATACTTAGTTTTAGGCCATATGTCTTTGGTGGAGGCTCCTGGTGACGAGGGATTTTATATGCCGCATCACGCGGTAGTGAAAGAAACCAGTAGCACCACCAAAGTTCGCGTGGTATTCGATGCGTCCGCGAAAACAACGTCCGGCGCGTCCCTGAACGACATTCTTCTGGTCGGCCCCACCATACAACCGAAGTTGTTCGCGCATCTTCTTCGCTTCCGCACGTATAAATATGTGCTAACGGCAGACATCGAAAAGATGTATCGTCAAGTACTCTTGCATGAAGACGATCGACCGTACCAAAGAATACTATGGCGCCGGAATGATAAAATTGAAACGTATCAATTAAATACGCTCACTTTCGGCGTTTCATCGTCACCGTTCCTTGCGATCCGGACCGTGCATCAAGTAGCTGACGACGAACGAGAGTCGTACGCGAGAGCCGCGAAAATACTAAAAACACACCTTTACGTTGACGACCTTCTGTCCGGTGCTGACACCATCGACGAAGCTCGCGCAATACGGAGGGAAGTGACGGGCGCCCTGAGTCGCGGCGGTTTGTCGATCCGACAATGGGCATCGAATAATCGGGACATCTTAGACGATCTCCCGGATAATGAACTGCACGCGAACTTCGTAGTGAATATTGACCGGTCACTGAAAACATTAGGCATTTCGTGGAAAACGAACACAGATGAGATTTGTTACACTGCTTGTACAGACACCGTCGGAAGCAAGGCGACGAAGCGATCGATCCTATCCGAGATAGCGAGGATCTTCGATCCTTTGGGTTTGTTGGGTCCGGTAGTGTTACACGCGAAAAAGATTATGCAGGACGTGTGGCGGTCGGGAGTCGCGTGGGACGAATCTGTTCCGCAGTCTATTCATTCGGAATGGACACAGTTTACACAGCAATTAGAGTTACTCCGAGCAGTCGCATTCCACCGAAGAGTTTTGACGGAGCAACCGCAAAATATCGAAATACACGGGTTTTGCGACGCGAGCACTATTGGATACGGTGCCTGTTTGTACGTGCGGTCGACCGGGAAGGACGGCATTGTCAAATGTCATCTATTGTGCGCTAAATCGCGAGTTGCGCCGCTCAAGACGGTGACCATTCCCCGATTAGAATTATGCGGCGCGTTATTGTTGACGCGACTATACCGCGAGGCGAGCGACGCGCTTAATATCTCACCTGATAAGGTGGTGTTTTGGTCCGACTCGACCGTGGTTTTACATTGGATTCGAACAGCACCGCATCGACTAAAAATGTATGCGGCCACGCGAGTCGCGGAAATTCAATCGATCACCGGTGATCATACCTGGCAACACGTCCGCTCGGAGTACAATCCGGCAGACGCATTATCCCGAGGCCAATTACCGCACGCGTTTCTACAGAATCGTGCATGGTTCGTCGGTCCGTCGTGGCTGACTAAAAACTCGGACGAATGGCCTAACGAAGTGCTGCAGAACATCGAGATTCCCGAACTCAAGGCGGTCACTTGTTTCGTCGCGAACACGAGCACGGACGATTTATTCACGCGTTACTCTTCATATACCACGTTACGTAGGGTAATCGCATATTGTTTACGGTTCCGGCCACGTGGCCCGCGCGGCGGTTCGCTGAGCGCCCGAGAAATTCAGATGGCCGAGATTCGAATTATCCGAAACGTGCAGGCATCGCAATTCGAAAACGAAATTAAGTGCCTAAAGGCCAAAAATACGACGTCGAAAAGCCGAATCGCGAGCCTCAATCCTTTTCTGGACGACGACACTGTGCTACGGGTCGGTGGGCGCCTGCAAAAATCAGATCTGCCCTATGACCAAAAACATCCGATCTTGCTACCGAGTCGACATCGGCTAACTGACCTAATCATCCGGGAAACGCACGAGAGATACCATCACACGGGCATACAAACCACCTTACATATACTCCGACAAAGATTTTGGTTGCTTGACGGACGTAACCAAGTACGTCAGGTAATACGTTCGTGCACACGGTGTTTCCGTTTCAACGCGATTAATACCGAATATAGAATGGGCAATTTACCGGCGGTTCGAGTACGCGAGGCGACACCTTTCGAAAACATCGGCATAGATTTCTGCGGGCCTTTTTTCATAAAAGAACGCAAGCACCGAAACAGAACGCGAATCAAAACGTACGTGTGCGTGTTTGTGTGTATGGCCGTGAAGGCGGTACATCTAGAAGTCGTTAGCGACCTGTCAACCGAGGGGTTCCTCGCAGCTTTACGACGGTTCGCGTCGCGACGGGGTGTACCGGCTCATATATTCTCCGATAACGGCACAAATTTTGTAGGCGCGAGTAATCAACTAAAAGAATTATATGCGTTGCTCCAATCAGACACGCACCGAGAACGCGTTCAAAGATTTGCCAGTGACCATCGGATCACGTGGCATTTCAATCCACCAGCGGCCCCCCATTTCGGCGGGTTGTGGGAGTCAATGGTGAAACTGTTCAAACATCACCTTCGACGGGTTGTCGGCTATTCGCTTTTTACTTTCGAAGAGCTCAATACGCTCTGTATAGAGATTGAGGGCATCCTGAATTCCCGACCCATAACACCACTATCCTCCGACCCGAACGATTTGAACGCACTTACGCCAGCGCATTTTAATTGGGAAACCATTGACCACCCTTCCCGAAGATAACTTGGTACAAGTTCCAGCACACCGCCTATCCAATTGGCAGCACATTACGAAGGTTCGCCAAGACTTCTGGGCACGCTGGAACAAAGAATATTTGAACGAGCTCCAAAAACGGCAGAAATGGACTAAGGACAGCCCAAACATCGAGGTCGGTGCCGTCGTGCTGCTCAAGGACAAAAATCAACCCTGTTCGCAGTGGGCGCTAGGCAGAATCACGGCCCTACATCCTGGTGAGGACGGAGTAGCGCGAGCAGCCACGGTAAAAACCGCAAACGGGGAATTCAAACGGACCACACAAATCATGTGTCCATTACCGTCCGAATAAACTCTTCACAAGCGTTTCGTAAACCGCAATCGTTAGCAGATTATCGACTTATGCATAACATATACCACCGACTCCATATAAACATTGTACATTTCTGAGTCACGTCTAAAGGCGCAATAGTTGATCGTACCCTCTCAACGGGGGGAGTATGTCGCGTCGCAACACTTCGAAGTGTCAACAATCAATTGTAACACCAGAACGGGCCTAACAGCCAAATAAGGCGAAGATCGCGTACCGCCTACAACATACACGTACATTCGTGCGAACAAGCATATGGTGAAGATCGCGTTCCACCTAGCTAAGATAAATATTAATATAAACGATAAGGTGAAGATCGCGTTCCACCTAGCTAATATAAATACTAATATAAACGATAAGGTGAAGATCGCGTTCCACCTAGCTAATATAAATACTAATATAAACGATAAGGTGAAGATCACGTTCCACCTTCCGTGTGCACACGTATGCGAATTAGCGTCAGGTGAAGAACAAGTCCCGCCTGTAACGTCTAGAAACACCCGATTATACGAAATGTAAAAACAACGAGACTCGACCGCTTTCAGACAATCAGAGACCCACCGTTACGGGTTTTCGGCAGTACATTGTAGCGCAGTTTATGACCCCAAGGAAATATGCGTTCCTTCGAGTCATCGGACACCACTACGAGACCCCGTGAGCGAGCCCCTTTCCCGATTTCATACACAACGGGCCTCATGGCCCACTACGCGCAGCGACCGGGATCATAAATCCTTTCCGAGTTTGCTACAACCCGAAGTACCGTGTCTCTGGTTTTCGTCAAGCGGACGAAACGAGAGACAATAACGCATTCATGGGCCACTTAGGCCTTCGTCGCGTTGCTCCGGGGTTCCATAAAATCGCATCCTGGGAAAACTTTCCCTTCTTGACTTGAAGGTGGGAACTTCCTCCTCCACCGGAGAGGTCTGTTCGGAAGATCCTCCTCCCTCAAGTCAAGCAACGAATGGGGATGATTCTTCCCCCAAAAAACGGGCCCATGGCAAAAGATTCACGTCACCACCGAGGTGACGAGCAAGCGGACCTCGGAGCAAAACAGCAGAATCGTTCAAACCATCGTTGAATACTCTGTAGAATACCACGATCGTCTCTAGCGATTATTTCGATAAATAAAGTTACGTATTTCAAAAGGTGTTGTTTATTCGAACACGTAAGCGAAACCACAGAGCGTGCGGGATCGCTCCGACGAGTAGTGATTCCTACAGGAACACGACGTGTGAAAAGAATTATTAGAAAAATGTTGACTGCACACATATTTATTTTGTAATTTTTTATCAGACATTTCCATTTCCACCCAATCGTCTAAACCACAGTTAATCTCAGCCACGTTATGCAACTATCACTATCTCTCGTACGAAATGAATGAAAAGAAATATTATTTCTAGTACGGTTCGTTAAAC
This sequence comes from Seladonia tumulorum, assembly GCA_913789895.3. NCBI lineage: Eukaryota > Metazoa > Arthropoda > Insecta > Hymenoptera > Halictidae > Seladonia > Seladonia tumulorum. The sequence continues at coordinate 268,637 of OU565281.1, forward strand.
CACAAAAGGGATAAGCACACTTTTTATAGTGAGGTTTCCTTTCATTCCGCTTCATTGTATGCGAGAAATAGAATAGCCAAAGTGATTAGAGAGAAAATATCAAATAAATTATGGAACACTTGCTTTCTATAATAGTAAATGCGATATTTACTAAACGCATGCAATATAAAATAATATATATGTATGTATATATGATTTACCTGAATCTAAGCTTTCCCACGTAGCCACGTCTCCTTCAATGCACTCGCCTAACAGGCGTAACGAAATTAAAAAGACACAACATTCTTTTGTTTCATTCATCATTTATAGAATCTCCGACACATGAGATTTAAATTTCTATTGGTTATTGGAATATTGGTTCCACAATATCAATTCTGGCTGATACGGTAGGATGTGATGTGGAATGGTAAGGGGGCTTTAGAGCCCCCCGAGCATGAGACAGAAAAATACATTGGGTTACTCCTACACCTCGTCTGTGACAGAACATACCATGCATACGATGCATACGATGCAGGATTGATACGGATTGCATACGATGTCTGCACATGTATCCGTACATAATCTCTCTAAAGAGTTCTTTATAAAATTGACTTAATAATTTAATATCCAGCAGAGAACCGATGGTGAAACCCAATGACATTTCCCTTTACTGTAAAGACTTTTACTCACTGCAAAACGTGACGTGAATTGTTTAAATAATAAAAATGTGTTTGTTTAAACTATCCTTGAAGTAATAAAAATGTTCTGGTTTAAACATCTGTTTAAATAATAAAAATGTATTTGTTTAAGTAACCGTTTAAGGGATGAAAATGTATTGCTTTAAACATTTGTTTCAATAATACAAATTTATTTGTTTAAACACTTGTTTAAATAATAAAAATTTGTTTGTTTAAACAACCGTTTAAATAATAAAAATATATTTGTAAACAATTTTTTATTCAGATACTGCCCATTTCTGCCGGTCACAGTTTACTGTTGTGTCGCACGTGGTGTTCGGGTGTTTTATGATGACCGTCGAGGTCCCTACGATGGCCATAAAAATTAGTAGAGTTTTGAAAAAGGCCCGCTGCGCCTGCCGTGCAGTTATAAATCATACTTCTGAGTTATAAATAAAATTACCGCACTCTAATTGTTCGACACGTTCTTCGTAGTTGTTGCGATCCACGACGAGTGGATCGGATATAACACCACCGATCTAGAGGTGTAGACTCACCCCTTAGAACGGATGACTATTACTTTTTATACACCCTGTACAATCACCACCCAGTCGTGTCGCGTGTACCACGATTTCGTAGACACTCTGTATACAAAATATAAAGGAAGGAATCAGTATACATAGTTCTACGATTTATGAAGAAATTACCTTGTCGTCACCTTTACACAAACAGCTTTTTTTGTAGGTCTCTTATAGGCTGGTTCGTAACGGCTCGAGCGGTTTTCGACCATTCCTCCTTGAGTGCCAGTTGATGCCAGTGCACGTCGTGGTACCATACGTCGTGGTTATTGTACATTTTGTACAAAATACTTTTATATCTGAAGGTAAGAGATGAATATTTCTTCTATCGAATAGTTCTATATATTTTCTTCCTTATTAAGTAACTATTCCAAACGCTATATACAGTGAATCCGGGATATACATATGTACATGAATTTTTTACAACTTTTATACAAAAGTTTTAAAAGTGTCAAATTTTATACAACTTTTTTTAGTTGAGCCTATAATGAAAATTTAAAATATGCGTTTTGTAGATCTGTGTTAATTGTATACATGCTGAAAATTTAATCGAAATAGATTAATATACACACGAGCGACGAGTAGTTAAAAGTAGTGAAAATCGTAGTTTTTCACGACTTTTGGTCAGTTTCTGCTTAAAATCCACAAATTCTAACATCTTTAAATTCTTAAATCTTTAAACATATTTTCAGTATGTTTATTACTAAAATAGATTTACAAAACACATATTTTAAATTTTCATTACAGGCTCAAATAAAAAAGTTTTGGAAAGTGCCTATTTTTTGCTCTTCTAATTCCTAGCAGTTACAATTTTTTCAAATTCTTTTTTGCAAGTCATTAGGTAAACCTATTTTTCTAATTGCTAAAAAAATGTCAGGTCTTTTGGTCCTATTTAAAAATGGTTATACTGTTTTAAAAGACGTTCGAATACTTTCTTGAGCTTGTGTATGTAATTCCGATGATATTTACGTGTGTAATGAACGATGAAAGTTACTTCCCATTACAATTACACTAACGGAAAATTAGTGTAAATGTGATATCATTTTAATCAGAATAATGTCATTAATATATTGGTGAAAGTCGCACAAAAAAATTATTTATAATAAAGAAGTTAAATTTTTTATTTAAAGACGTGCGCTCACGCGGGCTTTGGTCTGCGCCGGCGGCAGAGTTGTGTAGAATAACAATTGAATTACTCCAGGAATTATAATTACACAGTAATTGAATTACATTGTATTTTAATCATATTGTAATTTATAATTGAGAAATTCATTCAATTAAATTACAATGTAATTCGTAATTGCAATTGAGTACAATTACAAAACACTTTGTAATTAAATTACATTAGTTGCAAATTACGATGTCATTAAATTAAAATTGAAAATTAAAGAATAATAAAGTAATTGGTAATAAGAGGTTGAAAAATGCACGTGAAGGTTTCAAACAGAAGGAATTTATTATTTATACATTTACAATATCTGAACAGAAATAACTTCTGCGTTACAAATTTTTTAAATTTCAAACATGAATATAAAAAGCAGAAAGAGCTATACACAATTTGGAGAGCTTTATTTCAAGTATATGTTATTTCAATTACACATCTGATTAAAATATTTCAATTACACACCCGATTAAAATATTTCAATTATATTGTATTTCAATTACACATCTGATTAAAATATTTCTTCTTCAGATTTTCTTTTAGATTCTTCAAATTGTCCTCAATTTTTTTACTTTTATTAACATTTCTTTTAAACTAAATTTTTTGTTATGTGAAGTTAAATGTTATGTGAACTTTGTACTAATTTTTATTACGTTCGTAGGTTGGGATAAATGCATCGACTGCATTTGCCGTGTTGCCGAGTTGGTGGTAGCAGGCAGCAGATAATTCATCGCCGGTGAGTCCTTTCGATTATGTCCTTTCTTTTTTTTAAGCTGCTTTTAAAAAAGATACTTTATGAACATTTTGCGTTGTATTTAGATGTATATATATATATCAAAGTTGTGCAGTATTACAATTGAATTACTCCAGGAATTATAATTACAAAGTAATTGAATTACATTTATTTTATAATTCAGTTCAATTACATTGTAATTTATAATTCCGATCTTCATTCAAATTAAATTACAATGTAATTCGTAATTGCAATGGAGTACAATTACAAATACTTTGTAATTAAATTACATTAATTGCGAATTACGATGTAATCAAATTAAAATTGAAAATTAAAGAATAATAAAGTAATTGGTAATAAGAGGTTGAAAAATGCACGTGAAGGTTTCAAACAGAAGGAATTTATTATTTATACATTTACAATATCTGAACAGAAATAACTTCTGCGTTACAAATTTTTTAAATTTCAAACATGAATATAAAAACCAGAAAGAGGTATACATAATTTGGAGAGCTTTATTTCAAGTATATGGTATTTGAATTACACACCTGATTAAAATATTTGAATTATATTGTATTTCAATTACACACCTGTGATTAAAATATCTGAATTATATTGTATTTCAATTGGTAATTAAAATTAAAACAAGAAATATAATTCCAGCATTAATCTTTCATCAAGATATTTCAACAATGGATATTTCGGCGTTAGAAAGGAAAAGTAAAGCTGAGTCTGTTGAATACATGTTATTGAAGGCAAGGCCAAAGTCAAGCAAGGCGGGAAACACTTCAAAATTTGTTTACATCAGAAATAGGTAAGCTTTTGTATTCAATTTTCCTTATTAAGCATTTCCTTAAGCGAAGTCTTATGTAGAATGCATTCCTGTATAGTAAATTCCTCCTAGATAAAGAATTTTTCACACAAATACAAAAATAGAGCGTACAAAGTACCCGCGTCGGCACATTTTCAAACTTTAAAAAAATAATGTTTAATAAAAATATAATTGGCTATATTGATATGTAGAGGAGAGTCCCCTGTATCTCTTGAAGCAAACATGAATTTCTCGCGTGTTTAGTTTTTGCGTGACACGTTATTTTTTATCAAAATCGTGGATTTTTACAAAAACCAATATTTTTCGAAAACGTTGCGTAATAGGGCAATTCTGTTGGCGGATTTGGTTTTGGAATGACAAAGTGTATAAGAATCACCCAACAGATATTGCAAAATTTTTTTGGTGTTGGACAGTGTAACTATTATGACAAATCGAAATGAAGTTCTCTCACCGATAACCGCTTTGAGCAATCGAAAGAGTTTTTCTTCATCGAAAACAGTTATCTAGGAGGATTCAATTTTTTGGACACTAATAATTGTTATTTGTAATAATTTTAATTTTGTATTCTAATATTTTTTTATTAATGATTTTTATCTTTGAAAATTTTAGAATAACTATCATTTTTGGCCCCTGTTTTTAATACTTCCTCTTAACTATTAAAATTGTAACATGTTACTTATGTTATGCTACTTGCTGATCTGTTCGACAATATTTCATTATCTTCCTATTTTACTGGTTTTTACTTTTACTTTTTAAATATTTTAATAACCTGAGCGTTTAGCCTGATAAGTAATGTTGATAACATAAAATTAATACCGTGCTCAAGTGAATTATTTATTTTTCATCGATTTCAATTAATTCTCGAATCGTGTTGCCTTTTTTAATATGCTATTTTTCAAATCTGTCATTCTTTTCTAATTTTTTTCTTTCATGAGGTAATTTAAATATAATATAGAGTTGCGTATAAAAATTCAAGTGCACGGGAGCTTCACATATTATAATATTTATTAAATTAACGTCACGAAAGCAGTACACACTGGTCGCGTTTGTTTTGTATTTATTTATTTATTTTTTTTTTTTGAGACATTGATTTCTTCTTTTGTAGTTTAGTGTTGCGAGAAAATGGTCCACTCACGGGTTTGTTTGAAATATACATCGAGTGGACAATTATTTTTCAAATGTATTATTTTTCAAATATGTTTTTTTAAACGTGCAATTTTTGACATGTGATGTTTTTCAATTGTTCCTTTTTAAATGTGCTGTTTTCTAAATATGCTATTTTTAAAATGTGCTATTCTTTAAATGTTGTTTTTCAATTGTGTCATTTCTTATTTATTTTTCTAAACAAGTTCTATATATATATAAGTTTCTTAATATTATTAGGTTTTTAAGGGCGTATATCAACGGTAATATGTTTCTCTGTAAACAAAGTTTAAAGTTTTATTCACTATTTTACAACAATTATTTACATTATTTACATGACTTACAATCCTACCTGTAAACAAAGAAACGACAATTACAGTTTACACTTATCTCTTCTCTATTTATCGCTATCACTTTTATTCTAATATCTCCTTATTCTCAATTTCGCTTGTTTATCCTTTGCACGTGTGTTCTATTACGTAATCACTCTCTTTATCTCTCTCTTACTCTGTATCGGTGTCTTTCCTCAATTCTTCCAATCCACGTGTTTCATTCCATCTAGCGGTGGTTCATTAAAAGGCGCGCGGAGCATGAGAGGCGCGGCGAAATTCAAATTAACGAAAGTATACTTCCGTTACATATAGACCGTTTATTTTGAAAGTGGTGTAAGTCCTTAAAAAAAAATGAGATATGACGTAATTTATGCTTAATTTAGTGTAAGCTTTTTGTTTATAACTTGTTAGTATTTAATATTAGTAGTAGTAAACTATCTTAATGATGGAACTTTACGAATCATTTTTTAACATCTTGTTTCTTTTTTTGATTCCAGGATTCTAACGCAGCTTTTCTCACGGACTCACACACTCATGGACTCTTACAACAAGTAGTAAGTCTACGAACAACTGTCTTTTATTACTAGAATTTATTAGTAGTTGATTTTTTGACGATTATAGTGACCTGTAATAATCTGTAACCTGTTACAGAATCTGTTTCTTAGGTAGGTAGGGTCTTCTTGTACGTCGCGTTTTTTTTCTTAATGAAACAATTTCTATAACGGTGTCACCAAATTTCGAGAAGACAAACATCTTCCGGAATTTGTTATACGATTATTAACTAAGAGACAATTCTCAATGAAAAATTTACTTTTAAATTAAATGAAAAAGGTATTTTAAAATCAGTTTCAATTTATTGAAAGCATTAGATTTTACGTACAAAAAGACGATTCGCGACGGATAGATCCTTGAGACAAAGAATATACACATATCAATTTAAATTGTATTATTTTTTCGAGTACATTACATTTAGTATAGTATTCTTTCTTCTTTATTTTTTTTTCCCCTTAGGGTTACAAATCCAAACACAATTTACACACCTGTCTTACATCTATACTTAAACTACCGCCCCTAGGCAACAAGAGAGAGAGAGAGAGAGAGAGTAAATTAGCGTCGTTTTCCTTACAACTAAAAACGCATACATTATAACTAAAACAGTCATATAAAATATAGAAAAAGAACAAATATATATAGAAAACAAAATCCGATATAAAATATATATAACATAATGAAATATAAACATATATGTTTGAGATTCTAGTCGTAGGATGGACCTAAACTACGACTAGAATCTCAAACTGACAGGAGATTCGGGAGAATAAATGAAATATGTTATTATCACACTTTGAATAAATATATATTAATGGTTAAGTATTACATGTGCATTGCGCGGCAGCGTAAATGTGACTGAATTCATCAGAACAAATACGAACAAAAGAACTCTTTGAATCGTTCGCAACACGCACGCACCCATCTACTACACATATGCGCATGTCGATAATGTAGGGCTCCATGTATTGTACGGATTCTCTTACATTTTCTTACACAAACAATATATCAAAAAATAAAAATAACATATCAAATGACATACGTCCTGAAATCTGAGATTATCTTAACTCTTAAAAATTAAAACAAAAACAAAAAATGCATTCCGCTTTCTCACTCTCATACACTCTCATTCATTCATACATACACCTCTCCTCCTTCCTCCCCTACCACCCATAGGACTCCCTTTTCCTTTTTCCACTTTTCTTTCCATTCACACCTTTCCCTCTCCCATCCTTTCTCTCCACTCTTCCACCCACCTCATCCATTCCTCCCCTCCCCCATCATCATCCAGCACCTCACCCATCCTCTCCTGCCATCCTCTTTCCTCATCCACCCGCATACATTCCTCCCATACATGCTCCCAGCTCTCATCCCTCCAACCACACACTCTGCATTTCCTTTTTTCTTCTTCCATCCAGTATTTCCCCCCCCCCCTCATCTCACTTCCAATCTAAACCTTGCTACTCTCTGCCACCTGCATATAGTATTCTTTCAATAGTTTCCAAACTTTGCTTTGTTGAAAGGATCGTCCGAGGATTTTTAAATATTTTATTAAAAATTTTAAATAAATAAATAAAATTAATTAAAATCTTTGTCTTTTTGCTTAACGATTAAAGTTTTTTAGTAATTCTTTCAATTATTAAATATTTTCAAATATCTTTAAATTTCAATTAAATTCTATTTGCAAGTTTGTACAAATATTAGCTCGTATACTAATGAATTCTTTTAGTTAGGATTCTCAGGATATTGAGGTTCCCTGTTCGTTGCTCAAATCCTCTCGCGTGCCCAGGCGCTACTCGGGAGGGTGAGAGCAACGGGCACATGGAACATTGTTTTAATAATACATATTGTTGGCGATTGACAATGGTTAGTGTATCGTGCACGACGTATTTTCAGTGGAATTGCGTCGGATTTTTCAATTAAATATAATAACTCATATTCCTGTCGATCTGTGACATGCTACATAGATCTTCGTGAAATGTGTTGGCGCGTAACTTTTTCAAAAACTACGTTTGCAATATTCAGAATTACACACGTAATTTAATTCACTCTCGAAAATAGATTATTATTTCAATTTACCGATTTATCTCGCAAAGGTTACTACCATTGTCAGTCGATTTCAGTGAAACTGGTACGTACCTTAACTGTGTTTGTATGAGGTTTCGACGTTAGGGTGTCGGAGGCGTCCCGGGACGTGCTCTCTAGGTATTAGGCTTTTGCACCCTGGCGTCTGCATGGGAATCGTTGAGTGAATGTGTTGGTGAGCTTGTGTTTTTTGCCATTTTTTAAATATAGGACTAGGTAGGTAGGTAGCTTACTTTCTTGGTGTGAATGTTAATTTTAAGTAGGTAGGGGCCGGGACTGGCTACCGTTTTCTCTTTCGGGTAGGCCGCGATTCGACCGGTAGTCAGTTTCTGGAAGAGCTCGAAGTTTCGTTCTCGAATCGAAATCGAACGAGGCATGACGTTCGATGTATGATGCGTGCTCGATTCTTCTTGCTCTCATAGCTTTCGCGGACGCGGACGGGAACATGAACGCGCGCGGATTAGGGCCTCGGAACGTTGCGCACCTGCTCTATTGCATCAGGGGAACGATCGGCTTCTCTCGAGACTTGTGATTCGTCACGGAAGTCGTCGATCGTTTTCTCTGCGAGCACGTTTAGGGTTTCAGATGTTCGGCGGACCGCGAAGAAAAAGAAGAGGCCCGACAAACAGTCACGCAAGAGGACAGCAACTGCATGCGTTTGTACCTTGTCACTATACTCGTCAGTAGAAATATTTGAAGTAGTTGTAGAAAAGTATTTAGTTGCATCAATGAGCAGGCCTTGCCGCCCCAACGATCAGGCGGATGGCCACATCCGCGATTTGCAATAGCGTTGCGAAAACAAAAACGTGTTGCATTAATCAATTTTGAACAGAGGATCAAAGTTAGTGTTGCGGAAAAAATCGCGTTCTGGATTGTTTAGAATGTAGTGTTGCGAATGAAATAGTCGCGATTTCCATTTCATTTCAGTTTGATTGTTATTTGAGTCAATTTTTAAGATTAAAGATTAAAGATTTTGTAAAAATTTAGTATTCTTTTTTTCAATTCTCTGCTCGTTAAATTAGCGTTGCGCAGCAATAAAGTATCGCGTTTGTGTTCGAGTCATTTTCGACATTTCAGGCGCCCATGCTCGAGCTGCAACGATCCACTGGAAAAGTGGTCGCAGTCGAAACGACTGCCCTGTGATGTGGTGCAGGCATTCGCGTTTTCGATTATAGTTGCGAAAAAATCACGACGGGTTGAATTAGCGTTGCGAAAAAATAAAACAGAATTGTTTAGTTACCGCTTTTAATAATGACAAATTAAAATTTCAGTTGAGGGCACTCGCGTTTCCCGTATTAAACGTGCACGGCGGGCGACACTTCGTTGACCGCGTACCGAACGTTTGGTGGTACCAACAGTGGTCCTTATTTCTGGGCGATGCACTTCGCCGTCGCTTTCCCGACTTCGAGCGACCACGGTACCTGGATCCGCCTTGCCTCTGCGGAGAACGCGACCGGCTGAGTTCGGCTATCCTTAGCTCCATTTTCTCCAGCCTGTCTACCAGCATCTCCGTGAGGTCTTTCTTCGTCGTCTCCACGCTAGCCACTTGACTCTGCGCGGTCCCTTGGTGGATCTGGTCTGCGATCTCTGCTAACTTCGCGAGCGGTAGGTCGGTTTGGGCGTTGACAATCGCCCTGGTCATCGCTGGCAACCTGCTGGCCCATAGCGTCCTCAGGAAACTGTCGGTCACAGTTTTTCCCGCAAGGTTCTGCATATGGCGCAGGAATTGTGATGGAGTACGGTCGCCGATCTCCTCCTTCTCCAACAATTGCAAAATTCTCGCGCTTTGCGACGAGGATAGGCGCTGGATGAGCTCCCGCTTCAGAGTCTCGTATTTGTCCGTTTCTGGGGGTGCCGTAAAAATGTCCTGCACTTCCAGAGCGTACTTTGGTTCTAGCTGTGACATCACGTAGTAGAACTTCGTCTTGTCTACTGTAACGCCATTCAGTATGAATTGTGCCTCTATCTGGTTGAACCAGACCGATGGCTGTTCCGGCCAAAACGGTGGCACGCGGATACCGACGCGGCACACTTCTGGTACCGCGCTATCGCTATTGGCATTGTCGGAATTCATTTTTATTGTCTATCGGCACGTTGTGTCCAAAAAAATAAAAACTATATACACTTAACTTAACTAAACTTAACTAAAAATATTGTTCGCGAACACTACGTCTAGTTATCGCACAGCACAAGTATCACGACGGCGGTCACCAATTGTGGGTAGGTTGGTGAAATGAACTGTGCGAACGATTCGGGCGAACTCAGTTTATTGTAACACGGTACCGATCTTCGCGACTGTACAATTCGGCGTATCGTAGGAGGTCTCTAGCGCGACTGCCTTTCGACTTATTTTAACGCCGGCGTTTGCTCTGGTAAAAATCCTAAACAACCCTGATTGGCTAACCCACGCTTTGGGTCCTTCCAATCAGAGCTGTTCTTTTTCTTCTTCTCACCCCTGTTCCTTCCGCCCTTGGCGTGTTTGTTTTCGGGACGGCGAGGTGATGGGAAAGGATGATGGGACTTTCCTCCGGGCCACCCGCGGCTGACCCGCGTGTCGATAGACCGTTGGGTCCGCTTCAAGTGCCCTTCAGTTAATCTCTTAATTTATGACGGTCTCAGTTTGCTATTGAGGACTTTGGGACGAAACTCTAATAAACATGCTTCGACTAGGTCTGGAAAATGTCCACTCAAAAATAGCTTCGTCGAACGAGAGTCGTAAATTACGTTGGCCGTTTGCACGAAAGAAAAACTCTTTTTTGTGCGTACGACCGGACGCTACAATTTCGATGGTATTTATCTGTGTAATGAACGATATTAATTACTTCCCATAACAATTACATTAACGGAAAATTAGTGTAAATGTGATCCGAATTATATCGAGTTTGGTATCATTTTAATCAAAATAATGCCACGAATATGTTGGTAAAAGTTTCATAAAAATATAACGAAAAATAAAAAAGTTTTGTAATTGGATTAGTAGTGGTCTTCTGGTCTCACACCGATATACCCGATAGTGTCATGTTACACTCTTCGGCTGCGACGGCTCTCGAGATTCGCTGTCAGCACCTCCGTACAACATTGTATTTCAAATGGACGCTCGGCGAGAACCTCCGATCTCGTATGGAAGGCAGTAATAAGAACCGCGATTGTGTTTAGCCTTATACGTTAGTTATTGTTATTTATTATTTAAACAATTTTTATATAAATAAATTTTTATAATGTTTCTGTATTCATTATTTGAATTATTATTTCAATAATAATGTATTATTAAAACAATTGTTTAAACAAATAAATTTTTATAATGTATAGATTTGTTTCTATAAAAAATTATTTTCTCATATACTAGTCTGTTTTAGCCTTATCGTTCGTGAACAGCTATTGTGCCGTTGTCGCGTCGCGTCACTAGACAACGCGTCCGCGACAATGTTGTTTACTCGCCCGTAGACTAGACGTGACTACACTGAGTGCAATGCATTTTCGGTGTCAAAACATCTGCCGAATAAACTACTTTTGTTTTCAAGGTTTCTGAACATTACGAACGTTAAATTGAGTAGCATGAGAAGAATAGAAAAAGTCAGGACGTGCAGGTTGTAGGAAGTGTAGGCGTAGGTCATTGGATTTGTCTTGATAAATGTCGACATAATACAGGAAAACATAGGGTAGCATTTGAAAAACTAAAATCGACTTAAAAATTTTCCGCACAACCTACCCTGCAAAAAAATAACGTACACACCTTATTATGTCCCTCTTCGTACAAGTTATTTCTAAACTTTTTTTTACAGATGTGGTCTTTCACGAGATATTTCAATTCTTTTAGATAAATTAAATACAGTTTGGTTATAAACTGTTAGTTATAAACGATTAAAAGTGCGATTGTATGTCGAAAATCGTAGAAAACTGCAGTTTTTGTCACTTTTAATCGTTTGTAATTCGTAAACGAATTATCCAAAATTTATGAAATTTTCAGCATGGATATAATTTATTTGAGTGAATAAAAGACGTCTTCTAAATTTTCAATTCAGGCTCAGATGAAAAATTTGAGAAAACCAACTTTCACTATTTCTTTTACGATTCTGACCAATTCAAATTTTTTGACCCTCGTCTAATAAACTAATCCTTCTAACTTCTCAATAACATTCGTCATTTGATCTAATTGTAAAAAAGTTTTGTTTCTTCAAATAGTGTGGACTTAGTTTTGCTCCTTACTGTAGGTCAGAAAATTATTTACGTACCTTTCGTCGGTGAACGAGACCACCGACTTGAATTTGTCGACCTCGATCGAGATCTCCGCGTCGACCTGGACCTCCTTCGCGACGGCGAGCGGCGCGACGTCTCGTCTGTCGATGTTTTTTCTTTTTCTCCAATCTGAGGCATCTGAAAATAATTAGTGAAATTATAACAACTATGTTTACTAAATAAAATATTTTGACTGAATGCATTTTTTAATTTTAAATTTGTTTTTGTAGTTTGCCATGGTTTGACACAGCTTTCCTACTTTTCTGTACATCTGTTTGCACACAGTATATTGTGCGTACATGGTTTATTACTGTACCCTCCGGACATGCGGAAGCAGTAAAACCTCTGTACGGTGCCGCATGCGCCCGCACAGGGAACCCCCAATTACGATGTTTCGTATCGGACGGAACAATTTTTATTTTTATTCTACTCTGTGCCCTGATTTTACACGGCCTTATTACACGGTACGTATGTATCCACCGAATAAAAAGACACCATCGTGTAACCTTCACTAAGCACACATAGAATCCACATTATTGGTGACAGCATAACTTGATTCTATTTGATTTGATTCTAATTTAAAAAAGGTTATGCTGTTTCAAATAGTGTGGATTCAGTTTTGCTCTTCACTGTATGCTCAGTGAAGGTTACAAAGTCAGATACACGTCGGTGTCCTTTTACACGGTGGATACGTACAGTATAAAAAGGCCGTGCAAAATAAGGAAACAGGATGGAATAAAAATATAAAACTTGTGCAAAAAAAAACGAAATAGGTGTTGTCTATTATTACTGTATATAATATTTATTAAACAACTATGTTAAACTCTACATTATTCTATCGCTGATACAATCTTCTCGCTATGTCTATATTATCTCCGCACGTTCTATACTCGTCGGCAAGCAACCATCACTCCTCCATATCCCGGCGCATGCGCAAAACATCCAACACACACACTTCGCAGGAACGCGCCTCAGTCTCACACAGTCTCACAATTCCCCCCTTTGGTTGCGCTTCCTTTTACAGTTTTTACGTTCCGACATATTAATACTATATTTAATACTGACAAAGAATGATAATTTTCGTACAACCGCTAATATTAGATAACAATAATTTTCCAAAACGATACTTATATGCTTTAATTATTAATGTTAATCTTATGCAAATAACCTTTGATTCTTTCGCTCGCTAGTGGTTTAGTCAGAATGTCAGCCTCTAATTCTTCCGATTTTACATGCTTCAATATTATTGATTTTGACCTCACCTCATCTTTAACAAAATGATACTTTCTATTGATATGTTTAGTACGATTTGTAATATGGGATTTATTTATCCAGTCTATAGCTGCTTTACTATCCGTGCTAAGTTCAATTGAATATCTTTCCCCAATTTTAACTTCTAAACTCTCTAATATTCCGCGTACCCATTTTACCTCCTGTACTCCATCGCTTATAGCTATTAATTCGGCTTCGCATGTTGATAAAGCGACCAACTCTTGCTTTTTGGCTCGCCAATCTACAACATTATTACCAATTTTTACCATGTATCCTCCAAAGGATTTTGCGTCCTTCGTGCTATTCCAGCTCGCATCTGTACTTAGGTTAATGTTATCAGCATTCCCATCGTATTCCAATTTGTAATACTTACTACCTTTGAGATATCTGAAAACTCGTTTAAGCGCTGTTAAATGTATCTGTTTCGGATTTTTTGAGTATTGGGACAATTTACTTACACTAAATGCTATATCTACCCTCGTACCGGTCGCTAGGTACATTATTGAGCCTAACATTTCCTGATAATACATACTATCTTCGGGCGGTGAGTCATCATCAACATCCAAGTCCTGGTGTGGATCCATTGGTGTACTTACCGCTTTGCTTTCCTGTAAATTATATTTTCGTAATATATTGTCTATATATTCAGTCTGTGACAATGCCAATTTTCCATTTTGTTTCGATACTCGTATGTTGAGGAATTTCAATTCCTTCGTTTCCGTTAATTCGAAATGTCCTTTGACTTCATCTATTATCTCCGTAATTATCTGGGAATCTGTTCCGATGACCAATATATCGTCTACATACAGTCCCAACCACAGCTTTTTATTCCCTCTCTTTATTGTATAGAGACAAGGATCTTCTGGTAATCTCTTCATCCCTATTGATTCCAGCACTTCTGTGATTTTTGTATTCCAGCAATTTCCTGCCTGCGGTAGTCCATATATGCTCTTTTTCAATTTGCATACTTTATTTTCTCCTTTTCCAAATCCTTCTGGCTGTTCCATGAATACTGTTTCTTTGATCGAACCATATAAATATGCTGCTCTTACATCATATTGACGTATTTCCATGTTGTAAATGCTGGCAAGTGCTAGCATGATCCTTGCTGTTCCTATTCTTAATACTGGAGCAAACGATTCTTCATAGTGTTTTCCTTTCCATTGGTTACACCCTACTGCTACCAATCGTGCCTTGAATTTCGGTGATTTTTCACCTGTCAATTGTTTCTCCGTGTAAACCCATTTACTTTTCAACACCTTCATATTCTTTTCTCTATTTACTAGTTCCCATACTTCTCTTTGCTTCATTATCTCTACTTCTTCTTCCATCGCTCTTTTCCATTGCATAGAGTTGTTCGACTCCATCGCCTCTCTAAATTTTTGTGGTATCGGTTCACCTGTTCCCATGTAGCTAGCATGTTCTTGTCTATTCTTTATTCTTTCCGAGCGTCTTGCTCCCGCTTCGACTAGTAACTCTTCATTTGTTTCCCTTTCCTTGCGTCTCTCTTCCTGTATTTCCTTCAATGTTATTCCAGGTTTACGCCCTTTTCCTCTAGTCTGTGCTCTCTCTCCGTTATTATTGTGATCATTGCCCTCAATGGTTTTTAACTGTTCTTCACTATTCCATTCTTGTCTTCTCTCTTCGGTCTCATACCGTATATCTTCTATCCTTTGTCTCGGTCTCTGCTCACTATTCAACAATTGGGATCCCTTCTCATCTTCGTTGAATCTCGCCGTCCTTGTCGCATATATTTTGTCCTTTACTGGATCGTATACACGATATGCTCTCGTTTCACGAGAATATCCCACGAAAATGCCTCTTTGTGCTCTAGGCATGAGCTTGTCTCTGCCTTCTTTGGGTATGAAATAATACGTCAAACATCCAAATGTCTTCAAATACGAGATTGTCGGCTTCTTTCCACTCCACCTTTCTTGAGGTGTTTGCATGTCTGTGATCTTGGTAATCGTTAAATTTTTGATATACACTGCGGTCATGATGGCCTCGCCCCAAGATTCCCCTGGAAGGTCTGCGTCTATCAGTAGTGTTCTTGTTTTGTCTAACAGTGTTCGGTTTAGTCTTTCTGCTGTACCATTACTTTGAGGGTTATATGCGACTGTTCTTTGATGTTTGATACCTTTTGACTTATATAATTCCTCAAATTTTCTATTAACGAATTCTCCTCCGTTATCTGTTCGAACGTTCCTTATTTTTCTCCGAAGGGAGTTTTCATTCTCGTTCATGTACCGTAAGAAGTGTTCATATGTTTCATCCTTTGTTCTCATTAGATACACCGTAGCGTATCTACTGTACTCATCCACAATCACCATTACGTATCTGTTTCCATTCAGTGATTTTACTGGCATAGGCCCACAAACGTCCATGTGGATAAGTTCTAACGGTACTTTCGCTTGTATCTCTTCTATTCTTCTATGTGGTGTTTGGCTTAGCTTTCCCATCACGCATGGTTCACATATGCCCAGATTTTCCTGTCTGTAATTTAGATCTCTAATTGCCCCTGTGTTTTTCATTTTATCCATGTAATATTCACATGCGTGGCCCAATCTCTTATGCCATAACATTTTGTTCATCTTATCGTTCTTCATTACTTGATGTTTTTTCTCTCCCTTCTGATTTACATTGAATGCCACTGGTACTGTATCGTTGGGTTTTCCTGGCCTGATTGTATATATACCATTTCTTTCGCATGCCTCTGCTATAACCTTATTATTTTTACCAATTACTTTTGCACCGTTGTTTTCAAATATGACTTTATGTCCATTTTCGCATAATTTGCTAACTGATAATAAGTTTCCTCTTAATTTAGGTATATATAGTACGTTCTGTATTAAAATGTTACGCTTACCGTCCTGCGTATCTGTGGCTAGTTTCATGTTACCTTTCGCTCTGGATAACATTGCCCGTTCATCTTCTGCCAGATTTACCTTAACTTCATACGGTTTAATGTCCATCATTTTCTTTATATCAGGTGACATGTGCGTCGACGATCCGGAGTCCAAGGTCCATATTTCTGACTCCTCAGAGTTTCTTGATCTCGCATCTTGTTTCTCTACGTTGAATGAATATTCTTCATTTCCTCCGGTGGCCAATCTAGCGTACTCTCTTCTACCTTTATAACCTGTGTTTCTATTTCCTTCATGATTATATCTGTTTGCATTTTGCCTACCTCGGAACGATGTGACAGCATTCTCTCTTTCTCTTCTGTGAAAACAATCTGCCGCCTTGTGATTTTTCCTACCACAAATGAAACATCCGCTGTTATTATTTTGGTTGCGTCGATTACCTCTAAACGCTTTGTATGCTCTCTCTTCTTTCCATCCACTTTGCGATCCGCTTTCTGCACCTGACGCGCCTTGGTTTATTCTGCGCACTTCTTCTTCCAATGCTTGTTGTGCATCTTCCATGCTTAGTCCTCTCTGAGTTCTAAGCACCGATGCCACTTTCTCATACTTGTAGTGTACTCCTCTTACCACGTAATATGATAGTTCTCTATCTTCGATTGGATGCCCTATACTTGCACTACGTGAAGCAATATTTTTAGCCCGTGTCATATATTCAATCACCGATTCATTTTTGTTCATTGTTATGTTTTTTAATTCGACAGCTATATCTATCTTTCTATCTTGTGCTCTGCCTGCATGAATGCGTTGGAGCTCTTGCCATACCTGTTTCGCTTTATTCGCCGTTAGGAATTGTCCTGCCTGATCGTTTGACAATGTGGTGATCAGGATACCGAATGCTTCATCGTTTTTACTCTCCCATAGCGATCTTATCTTGCCTGCTTCTGAATTGCGGTCTGCGGCTTCCGGTGGCTCCTGGTTCACTATCACTTCTGTAAATAATTTCCTTGCGCGAAACACCGCACCTATTTTTAGTGCCCACACATGGTAATTTCTATCGTTTAATGGCTCTATTTTACTAAACGGTATTGCTGTGCCTTCGGACATGTTTGTTAATTTATCTATTCTTATTCAATTCCGTTTTTATTTGCCGCGTGCTTTCCGCTCCACGTGCTTTTTCTAACCTCACTTTACCTTTTTAATTCTACATTTCTTTCTTCGGCTGAACCACGCTCTGCTACCATAATGTTGTCTATTATTACTGTATATAATATTTATTAAACAACTATGTTAAACTCTACATTATTCTATCGCTGATACAATCTTCTCGCTATGTCTATATTATCTCCGCACGTTCTATACTCGTCGGCAAGCAACCATCAATAGGGAGGTGGGTACTACACCACAGCAAACTGTACAAAAACCAATTAATGCATTCGATCAAATTGCATAGAAATGCGTAAATTAGTAAGAGATTGGGTGAAGGGTATACTTAGAATGCTTCCTCTTTGGTAGCAGCGTGCTTTCTGAAGATTCGGCGGGCGATTTTAGCGTATTTGGCTTCCCTCTGAAGTTATCTCTTCTTTTAAAGCAACTTCTGCTTAGATGATTCCTTGAACCGCAAGTAAAACAGCCAACACAATCTTGCTTCTTGTGCCCTTTTCTGCCACAACCATAGCAAACGATATCTGTATTCTCGTTCGCAGAATTATTTTCACTCGTTTTAAATGGCTTCCTTTCAAATCTTGATTTTGTTACTAACGCGACCGTTTCTTCTTCAACAGATTGTTCTTCTGTCCTCATTTCTTCAGACATCAATCTGGCTGTTAGACTTTCAAGATTTTTTTTCGATTCTTCAACAGAATCCTACGCACTGTGAAAATGATTAAATCTTTTCGGCAATGTATGATACATGAAATGCGTGTCACGAGCATTGAATCTGGCACTTCACTACCCAAACTCTTCATCTTCGACGCCAACTGCTCGACTTTTGATAAGTTGTGCGTAACGTTCTCATTTTGTTCCCGCTTAAAATCAAAAAACTGTTTTTGTACCAAAGACAGATTTTCTTCCGACTTCATGTCGTACACAGCGTTCAGCTTCTTCCACATTTCCCTGGCAGTTGTGCAGCTTAATATCTAATCCAATGGTTTCTTTTCCGCTGTCGTAACAATTAACTTTCTTGCAGCCTTGTCTGCCTTCAAAAATATCTTCAGTTTTGTTTGGAACTACATACACGGTCTTGCATATGTTTGTTATATCTACCGCCCGTATCGGATCGCCCTCCTTCAGGCGATCTAAATATGGCACCAGGGCCAATAGAAATTTTTCATATAGCTCCGGGCGGTCCAAAAAATCCTTCCTGTAGCGAGACATGGCGGTAGGATACTGAAGTCCGCTGGCACAAGACGGGTATACATAGGCATGCACGTTCCGCGTCATTGGTCGCGCATGCGCAGTTGACCGTGCGGACCGACCATACGCTCCACTGACATTGCTGGGCATAGTTGTTCTTTGGTGCTCTACACCGCCCAGGAAGGGTGACTAAGAAGGACACGATTGGCCTTACCAACTCCATTCACTCACCCAAACAATCCTCCACTCATCCAGTATCAGGAGCCGACGGCTCTGCCGGGTCAGACCTTGTACGGGCCACGGCGGTACTATAACACCGTTAAACCGCCGCCAGTTCAACCACGAGCCCCACAATACGCGAGTCGTAAGTCCCCGGAGTTGGCTTTTGGTGAGACCAAACATCCGGAGCTCGCGTTCGCTCTGTGAGCTCCAAATTCCCCTCCATGAGATCGTAATGGAGGTAAATCCGACATTAGCAGCGAGTACTCCTGCGCGTTCCGCAACACGGTTCACTAGATCATTATTAACACCATACTTGGCCACCTTCCTAGCATGAGCCGGATTCAACGCTGCTTCGCTAGACACAACCTGCGCGTCAACTACGAACGCCAAACCATCTTTGACGATCGTAAGGTCGGGTCGTCGCCTCCCGGCAGATGTCGAGAAGGCTAGCTCCTCGTCCACTTGCCATCCCTTCTGCCGGAGGGCACCAGCGACTTGACGGCAAAGGTCGTTATGCCGTTGGATCCGTCCACCGTGCGTCCGGAAACAGCGCTGCACGCAGTGTGCCGGGGTTTCCCTTTCGGAACACCCAGCACGACATTGTACAGCGAGTTCAGGTCTGCCACGGGAGGTTCTCGCTCGAGACGGTAAGCAGTTGGCGCGAACGTGATGGTAGTGCATATAGTCGCTACCGGGTATGGCTGAAGCGCCTTGGTACACCCAGTGCGAACTCAAGCGACAGGAGGCCGACTCACGTAGTCCTTTCCCGTCGCAAGTGTCGTGCAACGCCGCAGCGCAACTCCGCCTGAGCTCAGCGGTGGAAGTGACACGTTCACCTCGGTAGCGCATCTGGTCTTCCGACCTGGTGAGCTGGCGAGCCATGAAGTGTGACTCGGCGGCAGCTCTAGCCGAGGGAAGCGCACTTCGACAAAGCCGCTGAAGTCGCTGGTATCGGAGAATAGGGATGTGCGTCCTAAGCACCGGCAAACCGAGCCCGCCTTCTGGTATCGGCGCATAGAAATATCCAGTAGGCGCATCATGGGGCATGTGCAGCCAAGTACATACTGCCGTACGAACTTGTACATCCTGCGCCTTAAGTGTCTTTGCACTTGCTCCTCCAACTACCCAAAGGTGGTAGAAACGCGGCAGTAAATAATCTTTCAGCAGTGTCAAGCGCTGCTGAGGCTTTAAAGGAGCTGTCTTAAGCTGGTCTAGAAATGTTTGTAAAGGCACAGATGTTGCACTACCCTTAGGGCCTTGAAATGTAGCACCCAGGTAGGTCCAAACGTCAGTGGGAGACTTCTGCGGGAGCAGAGAGCCTCCAAGAAGGAATGTTGGGTTTGTTACGACCCTCACCTTCTTCTGACGTCCAGACGCCACCAAGGAGAGAACTCCGGTTTTATTGGCGTTGATCTCAAGCCCACACTGTTGAAAGGCGGCATGCAAGCGGTTCAAATTCTCCTGTAAACCGTGTTTGGTTGACGACAGGAGCACAATGTCGTCGGCATAAGCAAAGGCATTGATACGTGCTTCACCCATGATGAAGCCAACATCCTCCGAGAGAGTCCCTAGTGCTCTATCTACGACCAGATTGAACACTAAGGGCGATAGTGGATCTCCCTGGCGTACTCCACGACCCAACTGGATCGGTTCTTCCAAAAGACCTTTTTTTTTTGCCGAGGAGGGGAAATGCGGTTTTGCACACCCTCTGTTGTTACAGGGTAGTGTCGGACTCCCGCGAATTGCGGCCTACCGACTAAAACCCCTCCTCACAGCGACGATGGCTGCCGGTTGGCATATTGCCCGTCAAGAGGTGGACTGGGGACTCCAGTAGGCGCTTAGCTAGGACCTTATGAAGGTGGCGGACGGTGACTGAGGTGATGCAGATGGGGCGGAAGTCACTCGGCTCACCAGCCCCATGCTTCTTAGGAACGAACACGGTCCGACTGATTAGCATTTCCGGAGGGAGCCCACCCGAAGCTAGCACGATATTGAAGAAGAGAGCTTTAATGCTCGCCGGAACTGCTTTCCATGGTCTCGTCGTGATACCATCAATACCGGGTGCCGAAGAGTTGGACATTGTGACGTTTTCCACTTCGTCACTCGTCGCCGGATTCCACACGTACTCCTGGGAGGGCGAAGGTGGTGTACGTAAGTTGTTCGTGACGGGAGAAGACTCCATAGACACGAATGGACCCCAGTGCGCAGCCATGGTTGCCACATCTGGAATCCGTGCCTCAGGTTTCCCGTCAAGGATCTCCCTGGCGGCTCTAGACATGTATGTCTTAATGAGCCGTTGTACGCGGGCATTCTCCCGGCGACGGAGTCGCTTCTTCGTCACTCTGATGGTTGCATCCTGTCTTTTCGAACGCGGCCGTTTCGGTGGAGGAGCAGGGAAGACACCCTAAACCCACCCGCAGAGTTCGGCAGCAACATCACTCCCGTGGAGAAAGTTGTTAGAAATTCTCACGAGAGTGAGAGTGCCGAACCCCCGGATCTGCCGGACCACAGAGATTAGTTTCTCTATGGCCGGGCGAAATCCGTCGTGCAGGGAATCACGCAGGGTGTCACTCCCTTGTGAAGAACGAGGTGGTGGCGGATGTGTCGGACTCGTAGATGTAGTGAGTGCGATCACATCTTCGCTCCGTTGGGGGGTGGCGGAGCGAAAGAAGGAGTTGCTGTCGCCCTGGACCTCGTTGTCATCGTTGGCGTTTCTCGACGCCTCGAGGTCCCGAAGGGCTTGAACTACAAGGTCCTTGTAGTCCGCGCCCCTCCTCGCACCCTTAATGGATTCGAGGGTGCTGGTTTATGAACCGCACTCCCTGGGCGACAGCTAAAGCCTTCTCTCTCGCCATCATGCGCAGTTCTGCGGCACTCCATCGCTTCTTCACTCGCTCCGCGTCAACTTCCGCGTTCACTTGGTCCGGATGCATGCGACGTCGGTGTACTCCCAAACCAATCTTGGTTGAGAAGGAGCAGTCGCAGTCTGGGCATTGATAGCCCCGTATCGGGTCGCGCACCCTATCGGGTACTGGGTCTCTGGTGTTCGGTGGTAATGGTGGCGGTGGAACATCGGCCGGGGGACGACGAGTTGGGGCACGTCGTCGCAGGGGATCTGCGGGTGGCGGGGATGTCACGGCCTGATCTACAGGACAGGCGAACCGAGGCCCTCGCCGGAGATTATATACTTGCTTCTCATGATTTGGGCCTGTAGACAAACCGACGCGACGGGCTGGCAACCCGCCGCATCGGGAAGCTCGAGAGCTCCAGCCTCCCCCGGACGCTCAAATTAAAAAAAATTTGAGCGCCAACTCACTCCGGCCCAAAGGCGGGGGGAAGGCGCATGGGTCCGAAGAACCCTCAGAGTGGGCATTAGGTCGCAGAGGCAGTTCTTAGCTTCCCCCCTGGAGGGGGTACTGGCGGCGGGACCCACGAGAAGGGGACTGCTTGCTAAACTATGACTTTTTTTTTTTAGATGGAGAAATGCACTCGCATACCCTTACATTATAATTTTGTATTCTAGAATACAGTAAAAGATCCATTCCAAGGAAGTACAATGTCAATAATATCAAAATTACTAGAAACGACCTGCTTACTATAGTTGTTGTACCAAACATTTTGTAATAATACTTTGGCACTTTGTGTTGTCAAATTTATCTTAATTGCACACTTACATCACATTTGCCATTGCATGGTATCACACTTTTTGTAATAAGTTGAAATATATTACATGCAATACCGGTAGATAATTCGACATTGTTGCTAATTTTTAGCAATATCACCACTTAAACGCGTTTAACACTCTGATTTGTATGCTTCTGAGTGATACATATAAGTTCAAAGAAACTGAAGAACGATTTCTCTTTTTCATTCGTCATCATTCCAAAATAATGATGTTCTGTATTAAATATTCAATTTTTCGGGTTGACGATCGCATATCACAGTTAAAGCGTTCAATTTTTGAATTCGTCACGAGATATATCGAATCATTATGCTTATGTCGATACTTTTGTCATTATTACTTTTTAATTATTTTTAAGCTTGTATAGTAATCTTTTTTTTATATCATGCTATTTCCAGATTTTCCAGTATGTCACTTTACAACTTAAGATGCTGGGACGTTCAGAGATATCTTCATATGACGCGGCCCCACATGGTTATACCGCACTCGCATACCCACAAAGGGGTTATGTGGGACTAGTCCTGTTGGTCTGGATTTACCCACTAAAACTCCATCCTCACTCATCCCAACTGGGTGAGCCGCGGCTTTATTTCCTCGTGCCGTCTTAAGATGCTGGGGCCCAGGTTGCCCTTAGCAGTTACCACAGACCGGCCGTCTGCCCAACACCCTCCCTATCCACTCGATGACTGATGTTCGTCATCTTGTTCCATCGTGTCCAATTTGTATGCGATCCTTGTAGGGCTCTTGTTGTGATGGATTTTAAGAGCCCTTTAAGTCCCAATGCGGAAATCGATCCAGCCGACAGCGATGACCACACGCCGCGCCAGGAGATCGTAACTGATGTTACTTTGACCTTGTCTGTCAAAACACCAAACTCCGGAGCGACGCAATGCTTCAATTGTGTGGTGTCGTATTTGGCGACTTTCCTCGCATGAGCATCATCAAGTGATGTAGCCCCACTGACGACCTGACTGTCAATGATATTGACCGCTCCATCCTTAAAGGCCACCAAGTCAGGCTTCTGCAAGCAGAAGATAATGCGGGTTCTCTCTAACTTCCCACCCACTCTGCCTCAAACCAGACGACACAATCCGACATATGGCATCGTGTCTGAGTATTCGACCTCCGTGAGTCCGATGACATCCCTGCACTATGTGCGCCGCCGTCTCCGTTACAGCACATCCTGCACGACACAACACAGGGACCCCCCCGGCACGGCAACCTCTTGATGTTCTCACTCTGGTGGGCAGGGCATTAATACGCACGTGATGGTATTGCACGTAATCCCTGCCAGGAATTCCCGCAGAGCTGGCGTCTACCCAGGAGCTGCTAGCTGCAACCTTAGCAGCCTCACGTAATTCTCCACCATCGTTGGACTGATGGAGTAGGGATGCCCCGTACGTGGCTCGATCTTCAGGATGGAAGAGCTTCCTTCCCTGGATGGTCAGAGCACTTTCCGACCGTCGGACCGCCGTCATAAGTATTGGATGTGTTCAAAGGCATCCCTTGCGGCTGCACAGGATGATCGCGCCATTGGTATTAGTCTGGCGTGGACCAAACCCGGAATCGAGGTTCGAACCGCGGGAATGCCAAGTCCTCCATCTCTACAGCGGGCGTGGAAATATCCAACCGGGACATCTTTGGGCAGGCGCAACCATCTTCGAACGGCTATCCGCACTTGCCTGTCTAATGCCCTTAAGGTCTTAAGTGGGCACCTTGTTAGGACAAGCTAATGGTAAAAGCGAGGAATGAGGAAACAGCGTAAGATCTTGAGACGCTGCTGAGGCTTGAGTGGCGCCTTGGTGATGTTGGCCAACTCTTTATCTGCCTCCAGGTTTTTCCATTCCCAATGGCGAGATCTTAATGCCAAGGTATCGAAAGCCTTCGGCTGGTCCAAGCTGTTTAATAAACCGACCGTTGACCTTAAATGTACTGGAGGATAGTATTTTGTACTTCTTCTCCTTACCAGCAATCTGGATGGACATAGCCAGACACTTGTCGGAGTTAAACTCCAGACCATATTTCCGTGCCTCTTCCTCAACCGTTCGAAGCATATCCTGTATTCCACTCCGCGCAGCGGAGGACGCGAATAGAATAAGATCATCCGCGTACGCCAGTAAATTGGCCCTCTGTTCCTTGTGGGTATAGCCGATCTCTTCGGGTACAGCTCTTATTACCCGGTCCATGACGATGGAGAATAACAAAGATGACAAGGGATCACCCTGTCGTACACCCCTTGTCACATCAATCGGGTCAGATGTTTGACCATGAACCTGAATTACAGTTCGGCTACTGCGGTATGTTGATGTTATGTACTGCGCAAAGAGCTCCGGGAGTCCTAATTCCCTCAATGCCGATGTTATAGCATGGTGGCTAATACTCTCGTACGCCTTGGCTACATCCAGCGACACAACAAGGAGCTGCTTTAGGCAGTCCTTCGCGTCGTGGAGAGCCGTTGACAGAACAAGTACGTTCTCAGCACAGCCATCGTGTACACCTCGCTGACGCTCGTCGATGAGATTGGCTTGTGCAATTCTCACCGCTAAGATCTTGTGTAACTTACGAACGACAACTGAAGCCACACTAATAGGATGGAACTCAGATGGTGTCGAGCTCCCGTCCTTTTTAGGGATAAATACCGTCCTGCTGACGACGAGCTCGGATGGAAATGCTCCAACTTTAAGGACGATATTAAAGAACAATGCTCTTAGGACAACTGGCACACTCCTCCACTGTCTACTCGAGATGTTGTCGAGTCCCGCTGCCGAGGAGAGCGGAATTTCATTGTTCTCAATCTCCCCGTCAAGAATAGGCTCAGAGATCCAACGCAGACTCTCTTTCTCTTGAACTGGATGATGTTGTTCAACGGGTGCCGAAGGACTGGTGAGTATAGGTGACCAAAACTCGACCATTTCGTCAACCGATGGTGTTTGAGCTTGCACCGAGCCATCCAGTACAAGCCTGGCTGCACGAGTCATATCCTTCTTCCAGAGTTCCTGCATTGCCGCATACTGTCTTCTCCTGACACGCCACCTCGGCTGCGGCTTACAAGGTGCAGGCCCAGGTGGTTGGGACAGTGGTGTTCTTCGTCTCGTTGAAGAAGGTGTCGGAAAGACTCTTTGGAGCCACAGATAGCAATCGCCCGATGTTGCTGGCTCTCCGTCGAGAATGAACCTCGCAACACCGATAAGCGTCTCCGCGCATGGGTTTTCACCTTTTCAGCCGAAACCATCAGGGTGCGAATGGCGTCAATATAGTGGCACTGATGTTGTTGTGCGGACGCTGGGTGCTCCTGAACTTGAGTGGGCAAACTCGCAGACAGATGATCAGTGTCAAGATGTTCAGCGACACTAGCTGAGAGAGGCCAAGGGTCATCAACAGGTTCACGATCGCTGTATGCACTGATCTTCTGTGCAACGAGGGCTTTGTACGTCAACTTCTTTCTGAGACCCTTGAGTCGATTGAGACTAAATCTATTTTCAAAGGCTTCCAGTAGGTGTTCGTTCATGAACTTGACGTTGCCTCGCATACTTGCAAGCGCCTCAGCCTTCGCAACCATCTCCGTCTCCTCCTGAGTCCACCTAACCTTCTTCACGGCAACCTGCACCTGCCGGTTGGCCTCTTCAGGATGAGCTCTCCGTTTATGGACTCCTAACAAGGATGTTGTGCCCCATCCGGCGCAAGATGTTGTGCGCCGATATTGGACTGTGTGAGCAGTTGGGAGTCAGTCGAGCAAACGACACGATCCCGCGTGGTAGCTGTCGTAGGGTCGGCGATCCGAGTGACCCGAGGGCCCGCCGACAGTGGGTCACTTGGCCCACAAACTTTCTTTGTGTTTTTCGGGCCTACGACAATAGAGCCATGGGGCTGGCGACCCCATGACCCATAATACACCTCCCCCAAAGGGACTAGGACCACTGCCACATTTGTGTGGAGGCAGGTTATTTGGGTGGGCTGCACCCTCACAGCGATCCATTGCTGCTTGGCAGCACGCCCGCGCAGCGGCAGCTCTTGACTCCCCCCCCCCCCCCCCAGTGGGTACTGGCGACGGGACCCACGAGAAGGGGGCTGCTTGCTAAACTAAGCCTCTACTTAAGGACTGGTCTCGGAAACTAGGACGGCAAGCCGCCCCGACACCTCAAACGACCTTTTTTTTTTATAGATGGGGAAATGCTTTATGCACACCGGCCTGATGTCGGCCGGTAGTGTCGGATTGACCAGAGGCCTTGCCGACTAAAACCACCATCTGTCATTATGCCTGTAGGGCAGGCAGCACCCGTGAAATCTGGCAGCTGAGTCGCTTCAGCCAACTCCCGATCTTGCTATTCCTCCTCCTATTCTTACAGCTGTTGTCCTGCTGAATATTCTATAAGCGTTGATTCCCCCGATGGGGACGCGGGATGATAGCAGCTTCAACTCCGACTTCTTCAAGATCCCCAGTTCAACTAGATCTTCGGCCGAACTTCGGCTCCATACTCCTCGGCAGGATAGCGTTACTGATGTGTACTTCACATCCGATATGCTATATTTCCTTAGCAGCTCAGCGTGTATCGAGGTTCGGTAGTACTCCTTTTTCCTCTCGTGGGCTACAGTGAGGTCGCTCTGTTCTCCCACGATTTGCGCATCTACTACCAGCGCGGTATTATCTTTTGCCGCCACTAAGTCCGGTTTTCTTAATCCCACACTGGTTTTTATGTGTGGTTCGTCAAATATTGCATCATATTTCTTTGACAGAGCTCGTTTCACATATGATGCTATTGCGTAATGCCTGGCAATTCTTGCCCCGTTCTATGGCATACTTGGAGGATATGGTGTAGTGTTTCCACCTCACCACATCCAGCTCTGCATAGCCGGCTTTCATTCCTTCCACGGCTGCTCCTAGACTTAGTGGGAAGGGCATTGATGCGCAACTTCATGCTGTGTGATCTGATCTTCAACTAGGAACTATCAGTTCTCAGGCTCACACTCTCTAATCGTCTCAGTTTTAACTCTCACTGACTCAAAGGATACTCTCTTCTTTCTTGAACCTAGGCGTGTACTGGGTTGGAGAGAAGCACTATTTTCACTCGAACTTCGCTTTCTGGCTGTGGATAATCCTGAAGGTCTCCTGCTAGAATGATAGTCTGTGAGCTCAGTCAGAGTCTCTGCAGGTCTTCTAACCTCTTGAGCATTAAGGTCCCGACGAATCAATGATGAATATGGGATGAAGCCACAACCTCTGTCATCCGTGACTATTACAGCTGACTCTGTCTGTGTCGACTGATCAGTCTTGAACAAGCAACGAGACGACTTAACACGCAAGTTAATCTCATCCTCCGGTGAAGAAGTCATTTACCTAGAAGTTTGCTAGATAGACGGTATTGTTTCAATTCGTGAAATTCCGGAGACTCAGTCACTCGTGACTGGTGACAGTTTTTGTAACATGACTCTGCGTCTTTGCCTAATTGTAATTGTCGACTCAGCCTCTGATCGGCGACAGTGGGTCTCCTTGCTTAACGCCGCATGTCGGGTGGATCTTCTCCGACACCCAATCACTACAGACCAGAGAGGTGGAGCTGTTTTTGTACACATGTTCTATGTACGCCACCATTAGGCTAGGGATACCTTGGTCTTCAATGTGTCAATAATGGTCTGATGAGTGACCGAGTCAAATGCCTTGGCAATGTCCACAGAGGCCAGATATAACGGCTTGAATGTCTGCCTGTGGTATCTCAGGAGCATGTCGAACTGAAACGTGTTCTCGGCACATCCATCTACAGGAACAAAAGCTTTCTGTCGTTGGTCTAGAGCAACAGTACTCAGAATTCTACTTGCTAATACCTTGTGGTAGGTCCGAGTTATAACCGATGAGACCGTTATTGGCCTGTATTCACCGGGCTCAGCGGCGTTATCCTTTTTGGGGATCAATACAGTTTTTGAATTCAAGAGCCTCTCAGTTACCTTTCCGCAGATCATAAATATATTGAATACTCGCGAGAGTATTCCAACGGGGACAGCCCGTAGCTGTCTTGCTGTGACCATATCGGGGCCGGGTGCGGTGGTCATTTCAGGAAAAGCCCTTCTGATCTCTTCACTGCCAATCGGACCCCACAAGTTGCTAAGCATTTCTATGCCTTCGCCAACTCCAGGCGTGCTTGTACAATTTCCGGTCATCACAGCTCTCCAGTATGGTGACATAACTGATTCGTCTGGCGTAATGGCGGCCTCCTTGTCCTTTAGGATGGTCCGTAGACATCCACACGCTCGTCCACGCCACGCTCGTTGAACTCGGGCATACTCCGCCCTACGCCTTTTACGATTTGAGACCGTTCCGTCTGGGGCTTCCTTCCCTTTGCGCCTTCGTGCCTCTGTCGATGGTGGAAAAATCTCCATGATATAGGTTGAGATTTCCTCAAAGAGAACATCAGTGTTCCAGCTTAGAACATTGCTGCATATATGATTCATGTGCTCCGCGTGGAACTTTTCACCTTCCAACCGCTCCATTCTCGCCACTACTTCTCTGATTCTGTCAGCCAGGGGGGTGCCCTCCTCACCCGTCTGGTGTTCTCCGTCCGCCGTTGGTTGTTCTTGCGGTAGCGTATTCAAGGTCAGCGCTTGGATGATATCCACGACCGCTTGCTTGTGATTTTTATAGCGCCGCTGTCCCTTGATTGCCTCCAGTGTTCTATTGGGGAAGAAGGGCAACAAGGTCTGGTTGATAAATCGCTCACCCGCGATGGTAAGGTGAGCTTCCTGTCGTGCCAGGAGCGCAGCTTCCTCAGTAGACCAAGGAGCTTTCTTTGTGGTGATGTTAGCCACCTGTTGTTCGTCGTGCCAGTTTTTGTGTTGTCGCTGCTCATGTACACCCCTCCCTCTGGAGGAAGTGAACGACCTATCACATCCGGGCATCCTACAAGCGAATGCCAATGTGGGGTCAGCTTGATCGTAATCCGCTGTACCAGAAGTATTAGTTGGGCCAGTTGAGCCTGTGGGCCCACCAGCATTTGTTTTATTCATCCGAGGCTTTTTTGTGGTTTCAGGGCCAACTAATTTGCGGCCGAGAGGGCTGGCAACCCGCAAGGCCGTTGATCGCAGAGGCAGTTTTTAGCTTCCCCCCGAGAGGGTACTAAAAGCGGAAACCAACGAAGAGGTAACTGCTTGCTAACCTATGCCCTCAGAAGCAGATGCGGCGAGCCTAGCTGCTTAAGAGAGTCATAGTTACTCCCGCCGTTTACCCGCGCTTTTTTGAATTTCTTTACGTTGACATTCAGAGCACTGGGCAGAAATCACATTGCGTCAACACCCGTGGGGGGCCATCGCAAGACCTCGCAACCCTGCAATGCAGGCTATCATCAACGGCCTCCGGGGACGCCATTGGCAACAGAGTATAAGGGGACCGTAGGTCCCCCGCCTCGAGATCACCAAGTGCGTCCCGCCCGCGTTAGAGGCGCCGCAATGGAGGTACGCCGCCGGGCCGTGCCCTGCGTCGCCTCTTAAAAGTTTAAACTTTTATTCGATGCGGGATTCGATCCGGGACCAAACTCTTCGGCTACAGCCGAAAGATGCCCAAATCATCACGCTACCTCCTCCATAATTTCTGCTTATTCCAGTCTTTCATCTCTCTCCCTCTCTCTCTCTCTCTCTCTCTCTCTCTCTCTCTCTCTCTCTCTCTCTCTCTCTTTCTCTCTCTCTCTCTCTGATCACGCAGATCATGCCAGTAATATTGGAAACCGTTCGGACCGTCTAAATTAAATTTCTTTTCATCAGAGAAAATCAATCAATCAATCAATTCTTTATTTGTCCTCCTCAAGGATTACAATTCTTTACACATTTCTCCTTAACCTTAACCTATCTTACATCTAACTTAACACTACCTGCGCATAGAGAGAGTGAGAGAGAGAGAGAGAGAGAGAAGTCTTAAATTAAAATATATATATACAAATTAAAGATATGCAAACAAACAAAATAAAATACAATAAAACAAAACAGAAATCAAACGGATAAAATTTAAATAAATAAATAAATAATAATAATATATTATTAATAATATATTATCATCTGAGAAAATCATAGTTCTCCATTTTTTCGTCCATGACATACAATCTTGTGCAAACTTCAATCTTCCATGTTTGTGAAGCTTGACTTTTTCGCCCTTTTTCGGTATCGAAGCGTCTTACTCGTTTTCAAAACTTGTTGCACACGTCGTACAGCAATTGGTAAATTTAATTTTGCCCTGACTTGAGAAGCGTACAATTTATTTTTTCGAGCGTCATAAAAAATTTTTTCTCTATCCCTTTGATTCAATTTCTTTGGACGACCTGTAGATTCTTATGCCCCATATTTATCACCCAATTGCAAAAAATGATTATCAACATTTAAAGATCTATGAATTCTTTCTGCGATGTTCCTATTTGACAGATTCATATCCTTGAACGCGCAATGATTAATCCCTTTTCGTGATCATTTAATGACTTTCCACAACCCATTACGCTTTAAATAATTATAACTTCTTTAGAGCATTAAATACTTAGAATTAATATTAAAACATACAAACATGAAAATATTTTGTATTTACATACCTTATAAAATTTCTTCAACGTAGTAACAAAAGTATTTCTTAGATAAATTATTGTGAACCTAAGATTATTTCGCTCTTGTTAGGGCGTGAGCAAAGTTATCAATTTTATTGAAAGGAAACCTTTCGCTGTATACTCGCGTCACACGCTGAATTAACTGCGAATGACTCGTTGAAAGGGGTGGATAATGAATGCAGACTGTGGGTATGTATAACGAAACAACTGTATATTTAACGAAGGTGAAGGATAGGAGTTAGAATAAGTACGGTGACTTAAAAACTAAGTTAACGTATATCGGACGGTGCGTTTAGATCTCGATGTTGATGCTTCGACAGTTTTCAAGGGTCTCCTCATTTTTTGGTTGCTTGCGAACCAAGTGTTGGTGGGGGGTTGAGTTTCCCGAAATCTGATTGGTGGTGTTTTTCGTAGGAGGACGCTCCTTATGGGGGCGGACTACCGCTGGAATTTTCCCGATTCGTCATCGCACTTACATAGACGGTTACGGTAATAACGTTTTTGGACGGTTCAAAGTATGTTGCGGGGGTCATAAAGCCCAACCGTTTTTTCGACATCTGTATCGCAGAAGGCCGTGCAGATGCGTCTTGCATTGAATCCTTACTTATTTTGAATTTTATAATAGGCTGCACGACGAGGTAGGCTACTCGATATTTTATTCTTACGTTGATTTATAATCTAACGGTTTTTCTTGTTGTTACGCCGTAACAGGTCTACTACCACAATAATTTTCAGAAAATTTCACAATCTATTACGTCCAAACACTGGCGCTGTCGAAACTAAACTAAATGCATCTCCAGTACTAAGAACACGACTTTTAAAAATATAAATAAACACCACAGGAGGTATTCCACGACACAGATAAGAATGACAACAGTAAACACGCTAGTTCGGGCTATGCACCTATCATTATTTCGGCTACTGTACTTCATAAAGTTGTGACGAGCGAATTGAGGGGCTTTCCCTGGTGAAAATGGTTCAAAACTCGAGCAACAGTTACTTCCGTACCATTTGAAAAGTGAATTAATAAAATAGAGTAAATAAAGTATGCTGAGAAGGTACAACTTGTACCAAATTATTTCGACAACGAACTCGCGAACCATCTGATACTTCAAGTTTGAGTGCAAAATCTCTAAATGATGATATTGTTTTATTGTTTTTCATACTTTTTATGAGTCATAATTGTACACTCAATTACTTCAAATAATTAAAATCTTACTTGTTATGTAATGTTTTATGAAATTAACTTTTGCATGTTTTTCCGGACCAAATATCCCACTCTACGATGGTATGAATTCTGTATGAATTTATATATATATATTTTTTTTTTTATATCGCAGAAACTAAAGAGAAACGGCAATAACGTGGATCTGAATAAGTTGTTCAGAATGGGAACATTTGTTAGGTTCTCCCTGTTTCAAATAACCTTACCGTTTTTTGACATAGCAAATACTATGACATTGCATAACATGAATGATCATGTCCTCTTGATTCTAAACAGCACACCGTCGTTAAAACATGAAAACATGTCAACCTCCCTGTTTTCTTGAATACAGCAAATAATAAAGCTTCACAGTTCGACGCGGTTGATTTACATTGTGCTATCATATTCAAAGTGATTAACGGTACATGGCGATCAGACATGCATTTCCGAGTAGAAAGGGTACGACCACATGTTTACTTACACATTCCTATCGGAACACCGCCTTTGCCAAAGAACTGTTACTCTAAGTACCATCATGCAGTCGAAGGACGAAAAAGAATTTTTGGGACACACGGTACTCAAATACGGTGTTATTACATGGCATGTACTGTATGTGACTCGCAAGAAGTCCCGTGAAAGGAATGCGGAGCTGATTGGTCAGAGTGGAAGGGGCACGCCTCGTTTCACGCACATTTTCAGCTCTAGCGAACTATTGGTTAAAGCGATCGCGCGTCCTCTGTAGCGTGTGACGTCAAAGACTGAACATTAGGACTATGGGAGCATCAATGGTGGGGACAGGCGGAGCGAGCGAGGTTCCCCTTTGACCCTGTGCCGAGAGACTTCTTCTGAGGCACGAACAGTACATACATACATACATACATATAGTGTTACAAGAACATTACAGCTTTCTCCCTCAAGTCGTTCTACAACTGCATCGGTGGCATTTACAGATTGTCGCTATTCCAATGAACATGGATCTTCGACCATGGTCTTTTACAACTGTTTGAATATTTAATTTAACTTAATTAATTACTCACTTTGGTAACTTCAGTTACTAATGGTTCTGCAATACAATTGTGACGCAAAATTGCACCATGTAAATTATCGAATGAATCGTTAAGCGTGTTTCGAAGAAACTGGCCATGCGATGCAGCATACTTAAATCGCTGATAGTAACGAGTGAATCGGTGAACATAGAACACGCTCACATACCATTTTATTAGAAGAGTTTAGACATACGTATTTCTCCGATGATTACTAAGCTGTTTGTCTACTGTTATCTTTCGCTAAATTGCAGAAGCATTCTGGAAATATAATGTTTTAGTAAATTATTGAACACAAAATTAGTTAAACACGTGAAATGAGGAGCTTTGACTAATTTACACGGCGGTAGCAATCATTTCTCCACTAATCTGTATAACCTGTGAAGGCGGAATACCCTCTCTTCAAACCTCATATACACACAAGTGGAACGTCTATGAGGAAAAACAACAACACATTGTCTGAATAATACAGAAGCAGGCTGTGAAACAAGATTCAGACGAAACCAACGATCTAACAAACAAACTGAAAACAATCGTGGATGTTGCAGCAAGAGATTTCGAAGTCTTCCGAACCAACCAGGGCCAATGATATCAGGAGACTGCACGGTACACCGATGGAACTGCAAGAATGAACTAAAAAAGCCATCGTAACCATCGTGCACTCAACGCAGGTAACAAGAACCCAACTATCGAAATCATGGTGCTATTAAAAAAATTTACGAGCGAAATCCCACAGAAGACGTGTTAGGAAAGTAAGAAATAGTCGTGCAGCGATCGTAACGAGCGTACCAATCATATTATATTACCACACTATCAAACTACAGTGTTTGGTACACTGTGGTGCCAAAACAACACTTATAGAAGAAATCAAATGTAAATTCTAAGCAATCAGCTAATTCCGTTTCATGGCGAGACAACATATTCAAACATCTTATCCAACGATCGGAGGAATTCTGCTGTTGCACTGATCCCAAACGTGATTAAAAAAAAAAAAATCGGAAAGATACAATTACATTTTGTGCAAGCTGTTCGAAGAAACAACCAGCAAAAGACTCGAATGGATTCTAAGAACAACGAAATGAAGAAAAATGTTACCTGATTATGGCTAGACATTGCAAAAGTATGTGATGCGACGTGGAAGCCAAATATCACGAACTTTTTACGACTAAGTCCTCACCAATAAACCTATACAAATTAGAACCAACGTATGGGTTCAGTGTCTATCATCGGAATAGAAAAATCTAAAGTATCCGGTCGAAGCATACCTCTTTGTTTATGACTCGACACTTGCACGCATCGGAATTTCGACATCATACTGGAACACCTACAAACATCTGCAAACCACCAGATTAGATTCAACATATCTGTTTTCATCCGTTTCGATGATAGTGGACGATGTTCAGGAAAAGGGGGCTGATGAAACGATTCCGACTCTACCATTCAGTTGCTTACGGAATTATAGAAACTACGTTGCACCCGTAGTGCAAATAATAAAAGCTAAGTTATAAGTTATAACTAAGTCATATCAGTTCGTAATCTGACGCTAAAAATAGAGTTTCTCGGGTACAGGACATGCCGTCATCAAACAATGAAGACACAATTTCCAAAACGAATGACAATTTTTTGAATTTGTGCATACGCACTTTCGAATGGCATGAAACTTGTATACCCCGAGTAACATTCGCAACCTAGTGATATACTCAGAATCCTTAATAGCCTGTAATAGTGATCAAGGAATGTGAGAAATTATATTAAAAATTCTTTCGAAACTTACAAATCCCAACAAGAATTTTGATACTTCGATTCCACCACTATAAGGCGTAGCCCGCAAGAAACAAGCAGACGTCGCCACCGAAGAAGATGAATGGAATCAGATTTGTGATTTAAGGAAGAGAGCAAATTCGTACCAAAATATATTCCATACCACCATCATTTACGACACCATTCTCGATAAAATAGTCCTACTTTATTGCACCTTCTAAAAAAACCGATCAATGACGACTAGTATGCCATACGACATATACAATACGAGTGCAAACAAATTGTTGTGTGCGTGATTTTCTACGGCTTGATGTAGTGAAACCCGCACTTTCTAGTTTTGGGAGTGGACTGTATATAATGAATGATGAACCGAGGAGGATCAAGTATATAACGTAGTTTATTCGCAGAGTGTCGGAATTTCGTGACTAACTATACAAAAGTGACTTATGTTTATGAATGTTCAGGAGTGACGAAGTCTAGAATGCGAGTGACTATGATAATGCTAGCGATCACGCCAATGGTAATGCTCTGATGGTAGTGATATTCTGCGAATAAACTACGTTATATACTTGATCCTCCTCGGTTCATCATTCATTATATACAGTCCACTCCCAAAACTAGACAGTGCGGGTTTCACTACATCAAGCCGTAGAAAATCACGCACACAACATTTTGGTCCTTCGAGCCGGATAGGACAAGTGAACAAGTCAATCAATTCGCGGATCGGACAAGTGAATTAGGTTCAAGCAATTAGACATAAAAATAGAGACAAGTGAACAACAGTTCAAGCAATTTGAATATTGGTGACAAGTGAAGTTTTCGTTTCGAGAGTGCAGTTGGAACATAACAGAAGTCCAACACAGACACATCTACACCCGGGAGCAGCCGTAAAGGACGCCTTTAACAAGGAAGCAGCCAACGGACACCGGATAATTCAAGAAGTGATCTCAAATCATCAACAAATCATTGTCGTGACATCATCGAACCATCGTGGTGTCAAAATTCTGTAGGAACTCCAACGTTCATAGACATCGATTCACCAACAAAACATTGTGGTGGAATCAGTAAACATCGAGGTAGAATCAACAACCATTCGTAGTGGCATCATCGAACCATCGTGGTGTCAAAAATCTGTACGGATTCCAACGTTCGTACATATATCAAGATCTTAGCCTCTGTGCAAGGAGGGCAGATCAACAGCATCAGCATAGAACGTACGGTGTACGGAAAACCGGGAGCAGCCGTAAAGGACGCCTTTAACGAGGAAGCAGCCAACGGACACCGGAAGACTTAGGAGTGACAACGATTCATCATCGAACATCGAGGTGGAATCATCAAACATCGAGGTGGAATCAACAAACCATCGTGGAAGCATCATCGAACATCGTGGGATCAGCATCGAGGCATCGCATCAACATTGGATTTGTTTCCAGAAGTCAAACGCCGGTAGGGTGAGTCTACGAATCACCATTCCTTAATATTCCTTCCTTGCGACTTAAATAGCGTCGATCTCGATTTCGGTAGTAGAAGCACTTAGTATTGTAAAATGGCTAACCAACAAGAGTCAACTCAATTGAAGGGTCTTAAAGGACAACGGGCCTCGGTAAAGGAACAGATCACACGTATAGAAACGTATTTGAACGAACAGAAACG
Organism: Seladonia tumulorum; assembly: GCA_913789895.3. Lineage (NCBI taxonomy): Eukaryota > Metazoa > Arthropoda > Insecta > Hymenoptera > Halictidae > Seladonia > Seladonia tumulorum. Next base: position 305,566 of record OU565281.1, read on the forward strand.
GTTGGACATACATGAATTACAACTTCGTAAGGAAAGGGTAATTGAGTTGTGCAAGACATTCGAAAACGTACAACTTAGTATAGAATTAGAAGACGATGATTCAGAGGATGAAATCGAAAGAGATCAGTTTGAACGGAGTTATTACAAGATAATGAGCACGATCAATAGACATATTGAAGAGGTTGTAGAAAGGCGGTATCTATCAAAGAAAAAGGGTTCCGCGGGAGAAAAAATGGAACTTCGTCCCATTATACATGATAGTCCACGGTTAAATGATTTACAAAAACCAGAAACTACTACAAATGAAACTACAAGTGATTTATCAGAGGCAGGAATGGCGGCTAAATTTGCTAGTCATGAAAGTATAACAAAGGAGTTTCTTGATGTTCATACACGGTCAGATAATTTTTATCTTGCAGATGAAAATAAAATTACTATATCAAACGCGATTGAAAAGAGTCTCTCTTACAATGTGGCGCATTACGCAGTAGAGCCTATAGAAAAATTATTAGAAGAAGTAGACGTAAGACAGAATACTTCTACAGCTGGTGCCTGTTTAGTATCAGAAGAAAAATCATTAATTGATTCCAACTCACAGAATGATGTAGGCAAAACTGAAACTTTTAGAAGGCAGGAAGAAAAAATGCAAGGCGACGATAATCTTTCTGATACAAATTTAGATACAGACGTATTTCAAGGTATTCCAGCTGATGATTGGCAAGAAAGAAATTTTGAGAAGAATTCTGTGCACTCGATGTTAACAAAGAGGCTGAAAAACGAGAGGGAGAATGAAGGTGATGATCTTGTTTTAGTTGACAAAGAAGTATCTCAATTAGCACAAAATAAAAATATTGGAAAGGTAGCTTTCGATTATGATTCAAACGATACAGTTGTACTAAAGGGACAGAGAGATGTATTGACAGAAAAAACGGTTGAACGAATGCATATGTCAGAATTGCAATGCGAAACAAATGCTGTAAGATTAAAGGATACACAAAACCCTATACAGCAAGAAGACATTAACAAGGTAAAGGCTAAGTCCGGAAATCAAAGGAAACATATGGAAATTCGGACAGAAGAGGTACAAATTGCAGGAAATGTATCTATGAGAACATTCATAACAAACGATGGTTCTAAGCAATCTACGCTCGGGAACGATATTTCTATGGAACAGCCAGTAGATAGAGATTTAAGAAATGAAATCGATAAAAATGTAGTTCTATTGCCTACTCAATCACCTTTAAATAAGAGAAAGGGTGAGGGCAAACTATTAGAAGATGTGTCGAACAAGCGAACATCTCTTCGCAAATCAATAAAGGGGTCAGAAACACACAACAGTGTGGTACAACATTATTTAGGAACTATGAGAATAGTCATAAGAAACGATGGTTCTAAGCAATCTCCGCTCAGGAGCGATATTTCTATTGAAAGGCCAGTAGATAGAGATTTAAAAAATGATATCGATAAAGAGGTAGTTCTAGTGCCCACTCAATCACCTTTAAATAAGAGAAGGGGTGAGAGTAAACTATTAGAAGATGTGTCGAACAAGCGAACATCTCTTTGCAAGTCAGTAAAGGGGTCAGAAACACACAACAGTGTCGTACAATATTATTTAGCAAATATACAGTGGCATTTCATTCCACGACGAGCATCGCATTTTGGAGGTCTGGGGAAAGCAGCAGTAGGGTCTTTTAAGAAAATTTCAAAAACCACAGTTAGAGATACCTTATGTATGTATAGCATTATAATAGAGATCGATGCTATGTTAAACTCCCGCCCATCAAGACTTTTATCCTCAGATCCAAATGGTTTTATTACTTTAACGCCGACCCATGTCCTAATTGGTGATTCGGTACAAGCTCTACCCGAGTATGAATTGACTGGAATATATCAAAATAGGTTGCCCCAATGGCAACATGTAAAACAGATCCGCCAACGTTTTTGGGAACGCTGGCCCATGGAGTACCTGCGCGTGCGGACGGTACGATACAATTGGCCTGAGGAACCCAACCATGGAGTTCGTATAGACATTCATCCAGGTGATAAAGAAGTGATGAGAGTGTTTAAAGTTAAAGCAGTTCACGGAGCTTATAAACGTTGTATTGTAAAACTATCACCGGTACCGATTTCGAGTGAACCAATTCAATTATTTCGAAACGAATTAAGCTATTTCCTTTATCGTAATTTCATAATGTTCGTTACTCATTTTGTATTGTATCACGTCAACGTATTGTGCGTAAACATAGAATATTCATTTCGAAAGGTTCGTCCTGCCGATTAGCAGACAAATATTTTTAAAGTGTGTCCACATTGTTACAAAGACAGTTAAGCGAACATATAAGCGAACCTATATTCAGACACAATCTTGTTGAACGTGACCGTTCAAGGGGGGCGGCATGTCGCGTAGCGAAATTAAATTCAATAGGATAGGGCCCGAGGAACCGTTGCCAGCCGGGTTTTAGTATTTTATGGCCACGCAGCAGACCTAAGCTTTACAACCATACCTGTAAGAAACATGCGACCGTTACAAAAATTCGGGATTTTCCCATTTCTCCGTACAAGCCTGTTGCACATTTCACAAACTTTGGTCAACGACATTATTAACTCCGCCCTTCTTCTTTCAACCAATCAACGGCCTTATCCCATTCTTGTAAACGCCCCAGCGTAGGGCATAAATAGCAAGACGGAGCGGCGGAATGTCATTGTCACATCATTAGAGCATCACTATCACATCATCATTGCCATTGCGATCACTAGTAGCATTACCATCATATCGTCAGAAGTATAGAGTCACGAAACGAGATTCAAATTATCGATATACACGCGCGCGCCGATCCGTCGAACAATTCGTTGCAACATATTTGTAACCTCGAAGAATAGAATATATATTATTTTGTTATATCTAAACAACAATATTCAATTACGACCAACCATTCACCTCTATCCTCCGGTTAAAGAATATACAGTCCACTTAAGAACATTATCAAGTGCGGATTTAACTATATCTAGAAAGTGCGGGTTTCACTACATCAAGCCGTAGAAAATCACGCACACAACACAAATCGGACATCAAAGAGGGAGCATCAGAAGAGAGCTAGAGACGACGCTAAATATCTGAAAACCACGTGTAAATCACAGTCAAATTGCGCAAAATTTTTAATCCATAGTATAAAACATTATATTTCTTTCATAATAATTCTCATAAAATGTGTATTGTCAGCGAAACTCCTGTTCACCTATTACACCTTAGCAACTAGTTCGCTGAAATACTTAGCGGACACAACGTTTTTAACTTTCAAACAGCGTTTAATATGGTGCAATTAACATTTCGCTCAACCTCTTTTTTATGCGCGCTGCTCTCCTCACTTGGCGGTAGAGCGTGGCGTCTTTTCAGCTCCCAATAATGAGGGAAAAACTTGAATCTTCGAATCGTTTAATAATGTGTCATTTTGCGTAGCAAACTCGATAACTCCTATTTCTAAATATTTGAAAAATTCCTGATCAAACGTTGATTCTCCTGGTCTTCAAATAATTGTGACTGATCTTTATAGCGGAAAGTGTCATATGTTAGCTTTTGTTACTATACAGTACTGGGCTAACTTCGCAACGTTTTTTGGTCAAATACTACAAAAACAACCCTAACATAATAAAAAGTCAAATATATGTTTTCAAATTTCTTCCATTAAACACGAATGGTAGATGTTGACCAGGGAACGTTTTCTCTGTAACCGATTTTATTCCCCTACATTCTACTCGTAGATGCAAACGGAAAATGCCCATTCGATATTTCGAAACGAGCACGACCGTTCACGAACTTGCACGAGCACGAGCACGAGCACGCTTGAACAAGTTCCGAGAAGAAATTTCACCCTGCACATTGCATGTGATCTCAATGGCGAGATATTTCTCATCGAAATTAAATCGTTCTACTCATCGCGGTACATCTACAATAGTTCAGCTCAAAATTATCACGTGGTTGTGTGCTACGACACAGTTGCTTTTATGTAAATTCTTTTGATCATTTACCAACGAAACTCGTGTGCATCATTAATATAATTATGCATCGTTAATTGAATTCAAATTCTCGTCCGCACAAAGCTGAACTCATATTCGGTACAGCTCAAGCGAGGTCGTGACTAACGTGAGATCCCGCCATCTTGGACCCGTTCCACGAGTCATCCATCATCACATGAACAATACAGTAAAGATTCTACTGAAGTCAGTACCCGACGTTCCCTACTAAAGGCAGTGGAACACCTCACACCACTCGAGAACCGTCGTGTCGCGGCCACAACATTGTCGGCTATATCGGTGTGAGACCAGAAGACCACTACTAATCCAATTACAAAACTTCTTTATTTTTCATTATTTTTTTATGAAACTTTTACCAACATATTCGTGGCATTTTTCTGATTAAAATGACACCAAATATTACATAATTCCGATGTTATTTACCTGTATAATGAACGATGAAAGTTACTTCCCATAACAATTACATTGACGGAAAATTAGTGTAAATGTGATCCAAATTATATCGCGTTTGGTATCATTTTAACCAGAATAATGCCACAAATATATTGGTGAAAGTCTCATAAAAAAATAATTAATAATAAAGAAGTTAAATTTTTCATTTAAAAGCCTGCGCTCACGCCAGTCTTTGATCTTTTCCGAACGCTTCGACTCGCCGCGTCTCTTTCTTTCCCATACGCTGTCCTCCTCTGCGTTCGAAACTTTTATCGCTTGTTACACAAGTAAATAACATCGGAATTATATCATATTTGGTATCATTTTAATCAGAAAAATGCCACGAATATGTTGGTAAAAGTTTCATAAAAATATAACGAAAAATAAAGAAGTTTTGTAATTGGATTAGTAGTGGTCTTCTAGTCTCACACCGATATAGCCGACAATGTTGTGGCCGCGACGGTTCTCGAGTTTCGCTGTCAGCACCTCCGTACAACATTGTATTTCAAACGTGACGCCGGCGAGTACCTCCGACGTTCCCTACACACGGCAGTAAAAAAGAACCAAAAGACTGCCTTCAGTAGAATCTTTACTGTATACAGTCTAAGTGTAGTGTTTCGTGTAATTTCGTGTAATTTCGTTATCCATCCAATTAATCAGCCACGTTAGACACCCTATCCATTGTTATTATCTTTAATTGAGAATGAGTGGAAGGAAATGTTATCTGCTGTATTAGAAATGGTAATTATACTATTGTTACTTATGGAGAAGTTTTTCTCTACGTTCATTTCGATTATATGTTCAAATGTCTTTTCTGAGAACGAAAAGCGTCTCAACAGGCCCTCTTTATTAACGCGTTAACTGTCACGTCAGTCACATATGACATTGATTTTTGACCGGGTTTAGAAATTCATTTTTATTATGAGATATCCAGATAAAACGAATTTTATTGGAGTCTTTCGAATTCAAAAGGGTTAACACAGCATCTCCTATAATACATTTTAAATGTCTAATTGTGGTTTCATTAATTAAATTACTCCTTGGCACTTAATGTGTTAATAGAAGATACAGTATGACTTCTTTATATGAAATTCTTTAGAACATTCCCTTCTGGCATCCATTAATTAAGATTCTGATGGGAACAAGCCCGAATAACCTTACATTAACCACTTTTAACGAAAGTCTAACTCAGGCCTGGTTTTCATTGGAAGTGACAAAAAATGTGAGTGCGACCCTACATGATCTCAAACTTTAAACAGAGCACCCCTTTCATTTTCAGGATATATAAACCCGCACATTTTCATCCTATTCGGTCAGTAGTCGGTCAGTAATCGTGCAGTCACGTGTAAAGTCACATCATGTTACGCGCATAAGAGGTAATTCTAGTAAGATCGGGTTAATTCGGGTGATCCGTCCCCCCTAATAGCGCAGTTTCAGTGGGACGTATGGGGGTTGGGGCGTAAAGGGTCCGGGGGCCCACCGACGACCGTCCTTTACCGGTGGCAGTGTCTTTTCCTGGCTGTAGCGGGGACCTTAGGGTTACCTTTCCATATCCTATCCGGTGCAGTGGACCTACGTCTGCTTGATGAGGAATTCTCAATCTTGACCTGGCGTTCTGACTTGGCCAATCCGTGATATTTCGACAATCCCATGGCATGGACCACATTGTCAATGTGTTCTCCGAATCTTCACCCGACATTTCCGCAGCTGCTGTTTCCGACCATCTCCTCTGAAACTGCACAGAGAATAAAGGATATGCCCAGATATCACGCGACGTCTTAAGGGCCAGGGTGATGGCAGATTCGCGATAAGGTAGAGTGCCTACATTACCGTCGAAAACATGGGTTTACGCGCCACAAGTTTTCGTCCTTAAATAAGAATATTTTGTCGGTTGTAAAGGGCTTATTCGAAAGAGGAAGGTTCAATCTATAGCTGGCTGGTCAGGAGGTACCGAGAATATGCAGATATTTCGTAATATAAGCGTTAGAAGTTAGGCCAACAAATTGACGATGTGCATGCGGTTGAATCCAAGCATTTGTATGCCATTGGATGAGTTTTCTGAATGCTGTACTGACCAGCCAGCTATAGAGGAGATCTCCAGCTACAAATTCAGCTATATTTTGTCTCGATTCTCTTGCGAAATAAAGGAGAAAAGTTGTGGCGCGTTTTGGACGTGGCTTTCTAGCGTCAGAATTCATGATATCTGAGAATATCGATAACAAAGAGCAAAAATTTAGTTGAGCTGAATTTCATCACGTGGCGTCTAAGTCGAAAGACTGTCGACGTGGTATTGAAAGAAACTGCAAGCGTAGATTGTGGTTATGTACGACCACAGACGAGGTATAGGAATAGACCAATCACCCAATGTATTTTTATGTCTCACGCTCGGGGGGCTCTAGAGCCAGGGGGGGTCCACTCATATGTATGACCTTGGACCGCTGAATCATAGTTGCGGGAGCTACTCTAGATGGCACTGCTAAGGTCCACACATTATACATGGGAGATGACCCTCCCTGTCTAGAGCCCCCTTACCATTCCGTGTCACATCCTACCGTAACGGCCAGAAGCAGTATTGTGGAACCAATATTCTAGAACGGCGCTGTTGCCGATAGAAATTTAAATCTCATGTCGGAGATTCTATAAATGATGAATGAAACAAAAGAATGTTGTGTGCTTTTCATTTCGTTACGCCTGTAACGCAACTGCGTCGAAGGAGACATTTCTACGTGAGAAAGCTTATATTCAAGTAAATCATATGCATACATATACTTGTATAATGTACATGTATGTATAGCGAGCATCAAGAAGCATAAATTCACACTCATTCGGAGGAATTCATATTAAAAACATTATTATGAATTTTTGCTAATATTTAAATATATCATCATTAATGTTACTTTTTTGGTAAATAATCAGCCTAATTATGTGTATTTATTTACACTTTATTCCTACACACTTCCTTAACTTCCTTTTCATTCTATTTATGGCGTGTTTGGACTCATTTTTACCAGAAAAATATTTACAATTTATTGTTCGTATTTTCATACCATAACAATAAATTATTGCAAAAATTAGATTTTCATTAGTAAGCAATGCTTATGAGCTTACATTGTTGTGTCCGGTAGCTGCTTGCCTGGCTGACAATAAGCCATTGAAATTCTCAAGACCTCGATCGGAAGAGAGTACGAAAGGCAACATTGTAACGCATTGCCTATTAATAATGAACAACCAGAACCCAACTGTGTTATTATAAAAAATATCGCAATGAAAATATTATTAGCCGATTCGAGATGTTTTTCTGATAAAAACGAATCTAAATTCGCTATAAATCGGAGAATAACGAAGAATAAATTAATATTGAAAACTCTTATGGAAAACGGTTTCGGTAGCGAATCTTACCTACTCTGGGACTGAACCATAATCGAGCGCGCGCGACGCCGTCCCACAGGGGAGTGGGGCTATCCCCTCCGCCGGCTCGGCCCCCACTCTGACGTAACGTCGTCTGAGCTGCCTGCTCGCTGTTCAAAGCGTTTCACCGATTACCGCGATCGATTCCCGGTTCGGCGAAGCCCACATTTTGCAACAACATTTAAACTGAAGAAGATTTTTAAGATATAGCCGGATCAGATGATGAAAAGTGCCCCCAAACCTTTATATTTAGTTGCACCATGCTCAACAAAAAATTACAAAAAAATTCATGAGTATTCTATCTAATATCATACACGACTGAGATTTTTTATAATTTTTGGTCGCAAAATCGATTTTTAAACAAATCCGAAAGCATAAAATTGCCGATTTTATATCGAAGTTTTCAGTTGACCACATTTATGTTATTATGTTATTTGTATCTCATCGTGATTATTAATGTAAATTTTTTCCAGATTATGCAAAAATGTTTAAGAAAATTGGATATGTCCAATCATTTGTAAAATGTACAGGGAAAAAGACTGATGTAGTAGAAAGAACAAGAAAAAAGTATTTAACGAAAAAAAATCATTTGGTGCGGGATTCGACCCGGGACCAAAATATTCTCACAGTCGAAGACGTTACCGCCTGCGCCAAACGAAACTGATAAGAGTGTTCAATATAACACAATACACCTATAAAACTGTAAGAAGGTATTGAAACAATTGATTTCGACCTTTTTTTAATGACGATGCAATTAATAAAAATTTATTGAAAAATTAACACTTTAACGACCGCTCGTTTTTGAGGCTGCCACTCACCAAGTACCGGCTTAGTCGCGCGCGTATTTACTCCTAGTACCGGCTTAGTCCGCCGCGCATTTACCCCCAGTACCGGCTAAATTTTCGCTATTTATTGTGTTGTGCTTATTCCTTTTGTTTCAAAGGAGTGTAATTTTATTGATATTTATACTTTATTTTGCATTTATTTTATATAATAAAGGACCTTGGGAACTAACATTCATAAAATAAATAGCGTTGGCAATCGAAGAGCCGATAAATAGGCTAGCGGTTCATAAGCGTTGGCAATCGGAAAGCCTATTAATAGGCTAGCGGTCGATAAGCGTTAGAAATCGGAAAGCCTATTAATAGGCTTCCGGTCGATAAAGTGTTAAGAACAATAGTTTCAATAACATCTAACTACTTAATTTTGGTAAAACTGGTATCTCTGAAACTTCAATTCGAAATGTGCACTTTCTTCAAATGAAAGAAAGCACATTCCACATTTTCTTTCTGCACATTCAATTTTCTTAAACATGTTTGCATAATCTAGAAAATCTATAAAAAATTCATATTAATAATCACTATGAAACACAACTGGAAACTTCGACATAAAATCGGCAATTTTATGCTTTCGGATTTGTTTATAATTCGATTTTGCAACCAAAAATTATGAAAAAATCTAAGTCACGTATAATATTAGATAGAATATTCATGAATTTTTTCGTAATTTTTTGTTGAGCATGGTGCGATTAAAAATTAATTTGGTTTGCAGGCACTTTTGACCATCTTATCCGGCTTTATCTTAAAAATCGACAAAAAAAATTATTTAAAAAATATAGAACATATTTCAGTATACGACATTAAACCCGATTAAAAAAAAAATTTCTAGTTCAAATTTCGCATTGATATCTTTTTTAGATTAAAAGTTGTAGCAAACTGTGCGTTTCGCCGAACCGGGAATCGATTGCTGTTCAGGCGCTTGAAATTTTGGTGACGTGATGAAGGTATTTACGTCTGAGGGGCCGTGCCGGCGGAGGAGTTCATCCCCCCCCCCACTCATCCCCATGATTCTTGCATCACGACTGGAGCCTGATCGAGCTCGATAAATGCGGTAGTGTTCGTACGTGTCGTACTATTGCGTTCGTCGTTTATTTTCTCACTACAAACACGTAAGAAAATAATACAACTACGGTCTGAGTCAGTAGTAAAATAGATTGACATATCGCAAAAACGATCAACTACATAATTATTGATTGATTAATTCTTAACTCTTTCGAATTTCATAATTAATATTTATTGATATTTTACAAGATTCTTTGAAGGCAAAATTTATGTTGTTTAAATGAAACATATATGAAAATGTATAGTAAATTTCAATTTAATTCTTTTTTCAAATTCAGTTACAAAATACATTCAAAATGGATGCGTATTAATAGTGTTAAAAAATTATAGAAATGCGAATAATAATTATACGTATAAATAAAATGTATAAAATAAATGTATGCGTAAAGATATTCACGTTCAAGATTTATGAAAATTGTTTTTCTATAATTTGAAAACTTGGTATCTACATTTATTAAGATCGTATTGATAAAGATAATTGCAGATATATAACATAATGACATCAAATAAAAAAATATAATTTAAACATATAGTCATGACATCAGATACATAACTCGTCAATCAGATTTGATCATTCTTGTAGATCTAGTTCCAGCATTTATCGTTCTACAGCGTAGAGGGCGTAAGAAAACCATTTGTTTACATGTGAGACAAGAAGCCCCATATGGTGATTGGTCTATCCTATACCTCGTCGGTGGTACGACGCCTGTTCGCTCATCAGCAGCGTGCGTCTGTGTATGTCTGTATATGTATATAATTTTCCTATACATGCAAATACTCCGCTAATTTGATGTTTCGGACTCATGCAAGCAATGTGTATCATATGAAATTGCGTTGTATACTGATTTCATACGTTAAATTAGAGTATGAAATTAATCAATTAATTAAATATTTAATTTATTAAATTAGTTAATTATTTAAATTAGTTCTAAGTTATAATGTAATATGTGTATCTTTTATTTGTTCCCTTACGGGTTACAAAGAGATCCCGTTCCCTTTACACTGTGCTGTTTTCTTTTCTTTTTTTTACATTAATCTTTCACCTATACAAAATCTATAATATCTTATAAATACAATATCTTATATTCTTATATTATCATATAATTACATTTCATACGTGCTGGAAAGGTGCGCAAGAGAACAAGGAATGAATGCAGGAATACACGAGAAGTTGAAAGAAATACTGGCTGAGGACGGGTGGGGGGAAGAGTGGATGAAAAAATTAGACTGAGAGAGAAAAGATATACAGGATGGAAAGTATGAAGGAGAGGAAGAGAGATGAGAAGACAGGCATGAATGGAAGAATGAGTGAGAGAGAGTGAAAGAGAAAGAAAGAAAAGATAGTATAGGAATATAAGAAATATAATATAAGTAATACAATAGTAATATAATATAAGTAATATAATAGTAATATAATAATAATAGTAATAATAATATAATAGTAATTAATATAAGAAAAAAAAATTAATATAAAATAAGTAATATAATAGTAATTAATATAAGAAATCATTTATTTTTGTATATGTTTATAGCATAATTGTCGGCGTATAATAATAATAATAATATAATAGTAATTAATATAAGAAAAAAAATTAATATAAAATAAGTAATATAATAATAATTATATAAGAAATCATTTATTTTTGTATATGTTTATAGAATAATTGTCGGCGTTTTGCCTTCCTCCTCGTCCTCCCCTTCCGTCTCTTCCTCCTCTTCCTCTTTGTGGCGTTTGCAGAGAGAGCCTCTTTATTTTTTCTTGCAATTTTTTGAGCTGTAACATGAAAAACAAACATTATGAAACAGATAATTTTTGTTCTCATTCAATACAGTAAGGAGCAAAACTGAGTCCACACTATTTGAAGAAACATACCTTTTTTACAATTGGATCAAATGACTTGAATGTTATTGAGAAGTTAGAAGGATTAGTTTATTAGACAAGGTTCAAAAAATTTGAATTGGTCAGAATCGCAAAAGAAATAGTGAAACTTGGTTTTTTCAACTTTTTCATCTGAGCAAGAGAACACGTGTTCTAAATTCTCAATACAGGCTCAGATGAAAAAGTTGAAAAAGCCAAATTTCACTATTTCTTTTGCGATTCTGACCAATTCAAATTTTTTGAACCTTGTCTAATAAACTAATCCTTTAACTTCTCAATAACATTCAAGTCATTTAATCTAATTGTAAAAAAGTTATGTTTCTTCAAATAGTGTGGACTCAGTTTTGCTCCTTACTGTAAGTCACAAAATTATGTACGTACTTTTAACCCATAGGCCAGGTGCCTCTCCTCCGACCCCGAAGTAGTGAAGGTAGGCGATCGCCTACCATAGTAGGTCGGTGGTCTCGGCGACCGAGACCACCGACTCGAAGATGTCGGTGATCGGCTCCTTCGCGACGGAGCTCGCGACAATCGCGAGCTCGACCTCGTTCGCGGGGATCGCGAGTTTGTCCTCCCTCGTCCCATCCGCGTTTCAGTCGTCTGCACTGCAACGTCTGGCATCTGAAAACAATTAGAAAAATTATTATATACAGCTGACTCTTGAAATATGTTCATGAAATATGTTCTGTGAAATACATCTGTTTGCACACAGTATATTCTGCGTACATGGTTTATTACGGTACCCCCCGGACATGCGAAAGCACTGTAACCTGTGTACGGTGCCGCATGCGCCCGCACAGGGAACCCCCAATTATGATGAATAAAAATACAATACGTGTGCAAAAAAAAAAACGAACCATGTACGCAGGATATACATACCGCGTGAAAACAGATTTGCAGATAAATAGGAACGTGGTTATTACACCACAGCAAACTGTACAAAAATCAAATTGAAGGATTTACTTACGATGTGTTCACTTTGACGGCAGCGTGGTTTGTGAAGATTCGGCGGGCGATTTCAGCGTTCTTTTTACATATCGACAAACTTCAGGGCAAACTTCACTTGTTTCTCTCAAGAAGAGTGAGAGAGCAAGAGAGAGCAAGAGAGAGAGAGAGAGGAGATACTTCAGTCAACTGTTTTAGCAAAGTTGAGAGCGAGATAGATAGAGTGAAAAAGTGGGGATGTGAGAGTGAGAGAGAAAGAGCTAGAAAGAGAGAGAGAGGGGATACTTCAGTCAACTGTTTTAGCAAGACCTACTATAGGTGACAGAATTCGTTGACAAGTGTATTGTCGCGCGCTTTAGGATACGGAAATACGAAGAGTTCGTTAGTGATTTTGTGAAGTGTAAGTGTAATTGCGCGATACAGCGTAAAGTGGATTAGTGTGTGTGTGTGTGTGTGTGTGTGTTTAGTAGTGTAGTGTAGTGAGGTGTAAAGTGTAATTGTGTAGGAAGCAACCAACGTGGGAGCAACAATGGAAAGAAGAAGCGAAGAAAGGCAATGCATCGTGAAACGCTATTTGAAATCGAGTTCAAAAAACAAGCATTGTAAAACATCCACGGCGCGCAGGTCTCAGAATAAAAAGTGGCGAGAAAAGTAAGTTACGTCTTCTACTATAAATTTGTATACACTGGCCTTCTCTGTGTTCGAAAATTTTATCGCTTGGTACACAAGTAAATATCATTGGAATTAGATCATTTTTGGTATCATTTTTAATCAGAAAAATGCCACGAATATGTTGGTAAAAGGTTCATACAAAAATTACGACAAATAAAGAAGTTTTGTAATTGGATTAGTAGTGGTCTTCTGGTGTCACACCGATACAGCTGACAATGTTGTAGCCACGACGGTTCTCAAGCTTCGGCCACTCACAGCGTTGGTGTGAGGTTTTCCACTGACTTACGCATGGGAGGTTGGCACTGTCATGAAATGAGAATTCACTGCATATGGAAGAAAATAGTAATAGATGAAAAGACATGGTACATACCTTGGTAACGTGATAACATTCGATTATCTTTACCATTCGTCGTAAAGATTCGAATAAAAGATACTTTATCTTTACTGGTTATTCGAAGATTCGAATAAAAAAAGTACTTTTATTCAACGAGTATCGAATGAATAATTTTATTCGACGAGAATTTATCCGACGAATAAAGATACTTTTTTTATTCGGACCTTCGAATAACGAATAAAAATTATGTTATCTTTTATTCGTTATTCGAAATTGTAGATAAATATTTTTCCCAACTCTGGCGCACAGTGCACACAAGTGGGGCACATCTCACTGCACGTTTATATCAGAATGTACGAAAAATTCCTTTGGCCAAATTGCATACTAGGAGGAAATTGATATTATTAATCATTATTTGTATGCATAAATATATGCAAATTTAATGCATGGTTGATATAAAATATATGCAAAAAATATGTTAAATAGTAATCTTGATTGCATTAGTAACAAATGAAACAATCGAATATAGTATAATATGATATAGAATAGTTGTATAATATTTATGACTGCTTGTAATTGGCATTACAATATGTGACGATAATTTTTTCTATATTATCAACAGTCATTTGGTGCCTTTTATCAGATAAAATTAATTTATATGCTGAAAATGTCCTTTCAACATCATAAGATGTGATGGGGGCTTATTCATACTTTCCCCAGTATTGTGGTTTTATTTCCTTCGGACCGTCGATATTTGAATTATTTAGTTCACACAATATTTCAAATCATAGATTTTCCTGAAAAACGTTTTTATGTTTTGCTCTCATTTTTCCCCCACAGCCAGTAGGTACATTATCTAGATTTTGAACGAAATCTGTAACTAATCTTTTATTTGATTCTAATTTCGTTATTGTAACTGGCAAAGAGGAAAAATTAGCTGGAATAAATGCTAAATCACATCAATAAGATCTTCATTTTTTGCAATTTCTTGGGCTGTTTTAATACATGCTACATTTTGTTTTTTGAACGATTTAACAATCTGAAAATAAAGAAAAACTTGACTGTATTGCACGAAATAATTCAATTTGTCTTAATGAACTTAAATATTACCAAATATATTTACTTACTTCCCTAATAGCATGCATATGTTTTGCGTAAAATATCACCGTTTCTATCAACGTTCCCCATCGTGTTACAACCGGTTCTGATGGTAAAGGAACATTTGGCAGCTTTGTTTTGTAAACTTCTATTCTACGTGGAGCTTTCATATATGTGCTACACATGTAATTTGTACCATATTGGCGTAAAATAATTTCAAACCTCTCCCAGCTAAGGTGCTGAATCCGTTACAAACAGTAATACTTTTTTGTCGCCATCGTGCGGCAACAAAATTCTTACAGTCCAATTTACAAGCCGTGCAATAGTAGCATGATTTGTTTTTTCTAACTCTTTACATGCAAGTAAATGTGGTGTTGACGGTCCTCTTTCGCATAATTTACCAACAGCTACGTTTGCTATATAACGACCCATTGTATCTGTCCTTTCGTCAACAGGTATCCAAACACTTCTTTCTCCTATTTCATTTCGTATATTTTGAATCGTCATCTTATAACAATGTAGTAGATCATTTTTTCTGAGCGTCGACACATTCGAAATATTTCGATTTGTATATTTCGTTAAAAAGTTAATCCATACAGGATTATCTAAGCACCGCCATGGAATATTAGCAGCCACCATTGCTTTACACAAATCAGCGTAAAAAATATTTTTCTTTGAAAAACTGCTGCTGGATTGTGTATTGCTACACGAATTTTCTGATTTTGCCTGAACATTTCTCGTATGCATAGCAGTATTTATTTATGTGTTATGCATGTATAAAAGATAAAGATATAAACAAAAATATAACAAATATAAAAGATTTCGTCAATTTGTCTAGTTAAATTAATTACTAAATCTGCAGCTTTTCGATGTCTGCAGGCATAAAAAATGTGGAAAACGTAAAAAGTTTTTGTTTTTTATGATTCAATGACAGATATACTTACCCAAAAACAGTGTGGATATTCACTATGAAAAACTGAGACACTGTCGATCAAGTTATATTATTGCCGTTCATTGTATTTTTAACAATAAAATCAATAGATTCATTATACTATTGTTAAAAATTAAATACTTGTTTTACGTGGGTACAAATTTTTAGTATGATTGCAAAAAGATTTATATTCGGATATTGCTCATTCGTCCGAATGCGGACAAATTGCGGCTTTATATATCTCGCTATGTAAGGAAATACACCGAGAGGGTGGATAACGCACGCGACATGGTTAATTTATATAAACGTGGGCGTATTGCAAAATACCAAGAGTCTTTATTCAAGACAACCGTACACGACGACAGTCAGGATAAAAATGTCCTGCTGTCCCAAAAATCGTAAGCCGTGAGAACGCCTTCGACAGTATGCCTCTTTGTTTATGACACCGCCAACCTAAAGGACTTTCCCTTAGGGAGGGACAACGCGCTGACAAAAAACACATGGCCTGCCTCGACCATTTGCTTATTTCGACTTTTCTAACAGCTAATTCTAAGAAAGTATATGGATTTTAATCATCTCAATTAATTTTTACGAGCAAACATCTTCAACCGACAGTGCTAATTGTTCACCCAAAGGACTGTTCTTCATGTACAAAAAAAGAGGTAGAAGAAATATTGCCGTTTGCCGTTTTAACAGGCAGATTGTCCGCACTGTGCGCAGTTCGAATTTCAATTTGGGTATCTGATATGGTCGAGATAGGTGATGTCATTTTGCAGAGCCTCTGCCCCTCTGACCAATTTATTTATCATGTGACGGCTCGTGCAAAGAACACGCCGACGAACCGCCAACATATTAGGTTGTCCGGAAAGTTCTTTTCGTTTTTTTAACAGGTATTATAAATTGGATCAAACGACCTGACATTTTTTTAGCAATTAGAAGAATTGGTTTTCCAAATGATGTGCAAAAAAGATTTTGAAAAAATTGCAATTGGTCAGAATTACATGAGAAATTAAAAATGACACTTTTCACAACTTTTCTATTTGAACCTGTAGTGAAAATTTAAAATATGAGTTTTGTAGATCTATGTTAATTATACACATGCTGAAAATTTCATCGAAATCGATTAATATACACATGAGCTACGAGTAGTTAAAAATTGTGAAAATCGTGACTTTTGGTCACTTTTCGCTTAAAATCCACAAATTCTAACATCTTCAGATGCGTGTCGTTTTTATCTGCATCAACCGATTTCGATGAAATTTTCAGTATGTTTATAATTAACATAGATCTACAAAATACATATTTTAAATTTTCATTACAGACTCAAATAAAAAAGTTTTGGAAAGTATCTTTTTTATTTGCTCTTATAATTCCTAGCAATTGCAATTTTTTCAAAATCTTTTTTGCACATCATTTGGAGAACCAATTCTTCTATTTGCTCAAAAAATGTCAGTTCGTTTGATCCAATTTATAATACCTGTTAAAAAAACGGAAAACACATTTCAGGTTTCCGAACATTTCGGGGGAGAAATGTTCACTACATATACCTATAATATAAAATTATTCAACCTTTGCCGGGCGGATACAGGATCCAAACGAATAGAAAATGTCTGCGATGAATTAGACTAAATAATTAGAAAAAAACTAATAAGGTTAAAAAGTGAATTGCAAACAAGACTAAAAGTATTATAGAATGGGACTTCTTGGGAATTTTTTCAGAAAATTTTTTAAACAATTATTTATAATATGCCCAAACGGTTAAATGATGTTATTAAAGAAAACGGGTTTGTAACGGTTTATTACGATGGAGTTCACAACTTACTTATTTTTCTCAAAATGTCCGATTATTAGTGAGACATGAAAATGTGGAAACTTTTGATTCATATAATGTACTGTATTGGTAAATATTGCTATTAGAAAAAAATGATTTATGTATTGTATGGCAAATATTTATTTGTTACTCACCCAACCGTCTTATCGTAGATGGGGCGTAGCGTTCCAAATTTGGGTTACCTATTGAAAGAATAATGAAGATTGAAGTATACTTATTTATACACAGAATCATATAACAACAAACTTTTACTTTATGCAATTATTTTATACTTTATTATTTTTAGCTATTCTTTTACGAAAATTTGACCAACGTATTTGTGAGATTTTTCCGATTAGAACGGAACCAAACACTGTGGAATTTCAACTACATTTTCGAAATTAACACTAAACATACCGAGCATTAACACTAGAACTACCAAGCAGTAAATGCAATTGATATACATTGCCTTATAACAACAACAATACTGTAGTTGTTTAGATTTCGTACCAGTTTTGTTTAAATATCTACTGCCATAGAGAAGTTTGTTAAAAAATTTTCTCGTAAAAACATATTTACAATTTCGTTATTTCTAAAAGAAAAAGTTAGGAACAAGTCATTTTGACTCATGCGATAGTTCTAGTGTTAAGTGTAGCTGGTCTACGTTGCCTTATAAAAATGAAATGACTGAATTTATTTAATATTTGTGTGATTTTTATTGTAATATATGTTTAAATGAAGAAATGTATACATATTTTCAGAGTTGGGCAAAATATTTATCTAAATAAAAATTTCCGTAGATTATAAACTTTAAACTCTATAGAAATGTGTTCCTATATTAATTATGTAAATACGTGTACATTGTCTAAACAGTTATTTGAACAATAAATTATTGAAATAATTCAAATAATGAATATAGAAACATATTGTGAAAATTTATTTATTTAATAAATTATTTTAACAATAAATAATTGAAATAACAATTCAAATAATGAATATAGAAACAAATTATAAACTTTATTTTTTTAAAGTTATTTTAAAGGATAATTCAAATTATAAATATATTATCTTAACAATAAATTATTGAAATAATTCAGATGGTGAATATAGAAACAAATTATGAAAATTTATTCCTTTTATCCGTTAACTGGAAACGAATCGAAGGTTCGAAGTTTCGAAGTGTCGAAGTTTCGAAGTTTCGAAGCAAAGTAACAGCCCTAGTCCGAGGTGCTGACAGCGAAACTCGGAACCGTCGCGGCCACAACATTGTCGGCTATATCGGTGTGAGACTAGAAGACCACTACTAATCCAATTACAAAACTTCTTTATTTTTCATTATTTTTTTATGAAACTTTTACCAACATATTCGTGGCATTTTTCTGATTAAATTGACACCAAATATGATATAATTCCGATGATATTTACTTGTGTTTCAAGCGATAAAAGTTTCGAACACAGAGAAGGACAGCGTATGACTGTGCAGGCCTTTAAATGAAAAATGTAACTTCTTTATTATTAATTATTTTTTTATGAGACTTTTACCAATGTATTTGTGGCATTATTCTGATTAAAATGATACCAAATGCGATATAATTTGGATCACATTTACACTAATTTTCCGTCAATGTAATTGTTATGGGAAGCAACTTTCTTCGTTCATTACACAGATAAATATCATCGGATTTATATCATATTTGGTATCATTTTAATCAGAACAATGCCACGAATATGTTGGTAAAAGTTTCATAAAAAAATAACGAAAAATAAAGAAGTTTTGTAATTGGATTAGTAGTGGTCTTCTGATCTCACACCGATATAGCCGACAATGTTGTGGCCGCGACGGCTCTCGAGTCCCATCGTCGCGTCGACCGATTTTGTATTTACCGGCGATGATAGTTTTCTAAACGCAGTTTTTTCTAACCGTCCTCTCCACTCTCTTTTCTCTTTTCCTTTTTGCCTGTTCTCTCATATAACTGTCTTCCTACAAGACTTTAGCCCATCCTTGACATAGACGAAAACCAGACATCCTCGCCAGCGATCATCCCTTGTTTCATTGCCAACTTTTACTTTTCCTCCCGTACAATTGTCCTACCCTAAAGTGAGTCCGCTAGTTCAAAATAAAGACTTTTTATCAAACCACTAAAGTTGTTCTCCTTCCGGAATGACGACAATACGATTGAAACTCTATCGAGTTTGGCTTGATTTTAACCAGAAAAATGTCACAAATCTGTTGATGGAAGTTACATACAAATAGAACTAAAAATTTAGAAATCATATTGTCTTGTTCATTAATGTAGGAAGGCAAAAACCGTCGATTGCGTTCGGTCGGTAGGACGCCCCGACCGCGAGCGTGTTTGCGAAAACAGCGGCAATGTCAGAAAACAACGGACGACGGGTGAATGCCCCGAGCGAGCGAGCGCGTGCGAGTGAGTGCGAGAGAGAGAGTATGAAAGGTGCGAATGACCTACGTATGAGTGTGATCTAGAGCGAATGTGTGTAGTCGGCGATCGGCCTATATATGCGAGGTAGGTCGCGGTCGCGCGGAGAGTTTTTGATAGAGTTTGAGCGAGAATCACAGCGTATAGAGAGCGAGAGCGCGAGAGAGAGAGAGAGAGACTAAGAGTGTCTACCGGCTTGGGGGAGCCGATCGAATCGAATCCGCGTTGTCGATTGCTTTTGTGTTCGCTTGTGTTAATAAATTAGTTATATTTACAAAGAAACGATAATTCCGACCAGCCTGACGCCAAATCCCTACATTAATCACTCTTAGAAAAGTTCCTGCCACTCTCTGCCTCTCTTTCTTTTGCATTTGCCGTCTTCTTTCATGCCCGAAAATTTAATCGCTTATTACACGAGAAATTATAATCGCAATTAAATCGTGGTAGATGTTTTAAACAGAAAAAAGAAACAAATACGATCGAAAAAGATTCATGAAAGAAATAAAAAATCATTAATTCGATCCACCGTAATCGTATCAGAGTGGAACAATATTTTCAAGACAGCGCGACGTCGGATTTCTTACTATTTCCTACTTTTATTCTCTCATAAATATTCGTGTGTCGTTCGATAGCTGATTAATCAAATACGTTCATTTGCTTCCACCCGACGTAAGTTCTAATTAATCTCAAGCGGTTCCATTCAAGACTGCACACAGTCTAAAAATATTTTCATAAATCCTTTTGAAGGCTTTGGCATCATTAAAGATATTGTAGGAAAATGTATATGATCAAAATTGTTGGTTAGCGAAGAGATAGTTTTATTTAATGCTATTCAACATAATCTACTATTACAAAGATCGGTTCTTCTTCTCTTACAAAGTAACATGATCTCAAGGTCTGCCTCACGTTGAATATTAAACTATTATAATTTATATTATTACCTGAATTGTTGCAAAAGTTACTTAAAATATAAATTAATTTGAGAGCAAAACGTGCTTTATAATCTTCGGAATTTTTTCTCTATTGGATATTGGCAGCGGATGCCAAATAATGCCAGCGTGGATGCTATTTCTATGTTAAAAAATGATGTAGGCTCTGATCCAGCCTAAGATGATGCAAGTTATGGTGTAGGCTAAAAAGATGATGCAGGTTTTGTTTCAGGCTAAAGATGATGCAGGTTCTGTTTCAGGCTAAAGATGATGCAGGTTTGGTTTCAGGCTAAAGATGATGCAGGTTCTGTTTCAGGCTAAAGATGATGCAGGTTCGGTTTCAGACTAAAGATGATGCAGGTTCTGTTTCAGGCTAAAGATGATGCAGGTTCTGGTCGAGACTAAAAATTAGACTAGAGTGCAGTATTATCACAGACGAGGGATAGGATAGACCAATCACCATACGGGGCTTCTTGTCTCACATGTAAACAAATGGTTTTCTTACGCCCTCTACGCTATGGAACGATAAATGCTGGAACTAGATCTACAAGAATGATCAAATCTGATTGACGAGTTATGTATCTGATGTTACGACTATATGTTCAAATTATACTCTCTTATTTGATGTCATTATGTTATATATCTGCAATTATCTTTATCAATACAATATTAATAAATGTAGATACCACGTTTTGCAATTATGGAAAAACAATTTTCATAAATCTTGAACATGAATATCTTTACGCATTAATTTATTTTATACATTTTCTTTATACGTATAATTATTATTCGCATTTCTATAATTTTTTAACACTATTAATACGCATCCATTTTGAATGTATTTTGTAACTGAATTTGAAAAAAGAATTAAATTGAAATTTACTATACATTTTCATGTATGTTTCATTTAAACAACATAAATTTTGCCTTTAAAGTATCTTACAAAATATCAATAAATATTAATTGTGATAATCGAAAGAGTTAAGAATTAATCAATCAATAATTATGTAGTTGATCGTTTTTGCGATATGTCAATCTATTTTACTACTGACTCAGACCGTAGTTGTATTATTTTCTTGCGTGTTTGTAGTGAGAAAATAAACGACGAACGCAATAGTACGACACGTACGAACACTACCGCATTCATCGAGCTCGATCAGGCTACAGTCGTGATGCAAGAATCATGGGTTGCCGTCCCACGTGGCACGAGGGGGGGGGGGGGGTGAACTCCTCCGCCAGAACGGCCCACCAAAACTTCAAGCGCTTGAACCGCAATCGATTCCCGGTTCGGTGAAAGGCACAGTTTGCTACAATTTTTAAATTAAAAAAGATCTGCGAAATTTGACCAAGAAATTTTTTTTTTAATCGGATTTAATGTCGTATGCTGAAATATGTTCTATATTTCTTAAGTAATTTTTTTTTGTCGATTTTTAAGATAAAGCCGGATAAGATCGTCAAAAGTGCCTGCGAACCAAATTAATTTTTAATCGCACCATGCTCAACAAAAAATTACGAAAAAATTCATGAATATTCAATCACATATCATACATGACTGAGATTTTTGTTCATAATTTTTGGATGCAAAAACGATTTTTTAACAAATCCGAAAGCATAAAATTGCTAGTTTACGTTATTATGTTAGTTGTGTTTCATAGTGATTATTAATATGAATTTTTTATAGATTTTCTAGATTATGCAAACATGTTTAAGAAAATTGAATGTGCCCAATCATTTGACGAAAGTGCACATTTCGAATTGAAGTTTCAGAGATACCAGTTTTACCAAAATTAAGTAGTTAGATGTTATTGAAACTGTTGGATTATTAGCAATAATAATGCAACTGCCAAAAGAGCAAAAATGAATTACGTTGCCCATGAGAAACCCTGTAACTTTCTCTATCTTAGAATAACAGACCAGATGTCATCGGACCCATAGGCCTGGTATTTGTCGTACCCGAGGGCCAGGGCAATAAACGATGCAGGCCTGGGTTTTTCCTTTATTTCAAGTGGACGAAAGATTTCTCTTTCGTCCCTGCTTTATTCTTCACTTCACTTCGAGTCCGTTAGCAGAACTGGTTACATCGTCCTTCCGAGCTGTTTAATAAAAACAGATATAGCTAATTCTCCAGTGTATTCATTTATTGAAATACCAAATCCTAACAGGTTATGGTGCCCAGTGAACGTTTTCTATTAACCGTGCGTAAAATTCATTGGTAAAAAAAACTGGAACTATAGTGACTACAGAAATATACAGGGTGAGTCACCAAACGTTACCACCTCAAATATCTTTGTTGTTTCTAAAGATACGTAAAATATGGTAAGGACAAAGTTGAATGGTACAATGGGGCTGACACGATGCAAAAAAAAAATTTTGTTTTTATGTCATTTTTTTGGAGATATCAAGGTCACCTTGACTTTTTTAAATGGAACCACCCTTTTTTAAACACCTACAATGATAGTCCCTTTCATTAGGAATTCAGTGACTATAATTAGTCCAAGGTCATTCAAGGTCAAGGACAGAAAAAACGTATAAAACTAAAATATGGAAGCAAAATACGTTTATCACGGTTGAGACGTTTATCGTAGTTGAAGTAAACATACTAAGGTCTCTCAATGTTATTCAGCATTCTTATTTACTATCAGTATGTTTCCAAACGCGATTCCGCTATGTTATATTCGATGACTGAAAAGTGTGATATGATCACGATTTTCTGTGAATGTAGAAAAAATGCAGTGCAGGCCTGACTACTTTATGAAGAAAGGTACCCCGAGCGAAACACTCCTTCTAGACGTACTTTCACTAATACGTACAGGTTGTTTCGAAGTACTGGAAGTGTACATGCAAGACAGTACAAACGGAAGAATCCCACGACTAATGAAGACAATGAAATTAATATTTTAGCAGCTATAGCTGTCAATCCTCACGTGAGTACGAGAAAAATTGCCCGGGAAGCAGGCATAAGTCAAAGTAGCGTAATACGAATTCTGGCCCGACATAAATTTCATCCGTTCCACATATCACTCCATCAAGAATTGCACGGGAATGATTTTCAAAATAGAATTAATTTTTGTCAATGGGGATTGCTTCAAAATCATTCATTTTTTTCTAATGTCTTGTTTACGGACGAAGCAACATTTACTAATCATGGCTCAATTAATCTACGGGACGCCCATTATTGGTCTGTGGATAATCCGCACTGGCTGCGAGAAATTGATCATCAAAGACAATGGAGCGTAAACGTGTGGTGTGGTATTTTGAACGACAAAGTAATTGGACCATATTTCGTTAACGGAATGATGACGGGACAGAAATACGCTCAATTTTTGCAAGAAGATCTGCCAATTTTGTTAGAAGATGTCCCTTTACAAAATCGCTACGATATGTGGTACCAACATGACGGTTGTCCTGCTCATTATGCACGAGTAGCAAGAGAAACGTTGGATTCTCGATATCCAAACCGATGGATTGGACGAGGCGGAACAGTTTCATGGCCAGCACGATCGCCTGTTTTAAATCCACTGGATTTCTTTTTATGGGGTCTGCTAAAAGAGACCGTGTACACGGATGCTCCAACAACAGTTGAAGATATGCGTCAGCGTATCATCACAGCATGTACGAATATCACGTCGGATACACTTATCAGAGTTCAACATTCCTTCAGAGCTCGTTTACAACAATGTATCGACGCAGACGGCCATCATTTCGAACATTTATAAAATACAGGTATTCTGCTTCCATATTTTAGTTTTATACGTTTTTTCTGTCCTTGACCTTGAATGACCTTGGACTAATTATAGTCACTGAATTCCTAATGAAAGGGACTATCATTGTAGGTGTTTAAAAAAGGGTGGTTCCATTTAAAAAAGTCAAGGTGACCTTGATATCTCCAAAAAAATGACATAAAAACAAAATTTTTTTTTTTGCATCGTGTCAGCCCCATTGTACCATTCAACTTTGTCCTTACCATATTTTACGTATCTTTAGAAACAACAAAGATATTTGAGGTGGTAACGTTTGGTGACTCACCCTGTATATATCGCGTGTGTTAGTGTTAAGAAACAATATTGAATAAGTATAGTGAACTATAGTAGTTATAAAAACAGTATACATAGTGAAATAGTGTTAAGAGACAATAGTGAATAAGAATAGTGATTAGACTGTGTACTGTTGAACTATAATTTTTATTATACACTAAGAGAAACTTTATTGAAAAATGGAATTCTTAAGCGGAAAAAGGAACATTCAGCCCTTTAACGGAGAACGTTATAGTACGTGGAAATTGAGAATACGTACTGTAATGAATGAATTAGATGTGTTAAAAGTAATAGATGAAAAAGCTCCAGAGAAGCTGACCGAAGGATGGATACGGGCTGAGAAAAAAGCGAAAAGTATAATAGTGGAATACTTATCGGACTCTTTCCTCGGATTAGCGAGTACGAGCAGTACTGCTAAAGAAATAATACAGAAGCTGGATGCAGTCTTCGAAAGGAAGAGTATGGCATCACAGTTAGCCATTAGAAAGAAATTGCTAACACTCAAATTAGGAGGCGACATGCCTTTAGTTAAACATTTCATCGTATTTGATGATTTAATTACAGAATTGTGTGGAGCAGGTGCAAAAGTGGAGGAGGCAGACAAAGTGGCTCACATGCTGTTGACACTGCCTGACTCATACAATGGAGTAATTACAGCAATTGAAACATTGTCAGAAGACAACCTCACCCTGAATTTTGTAAAAACGCGGTTACTGGACCACGAGATAAAATTGAAAACCGAAAGTGCGAACACGAGCGCTAAAGTTTTATTGACAAATCAGAAAAGATTTAGAACGAATAATCAAATGAAATTTAAAACTGGATTTAAACAAAAGAGGAATCAATCCTACAAATTAGGAAGAACAGACAACCAAACAAAATGCCATCATTGTGGACGAAAAGGTCACAAGATAAAGGACTGTTACTATTATCAAAAGAGCCTCAAATACAATAAGGAAAATAATAAGTCTGCACAAACCGTAAACGTAGAAATGAATGAGCCGGCGGCAGCTCAGGCGAGCGGCTCTGGTTTTGCATTCATGACAGGACGAAACATAATACAAACAACAAACAAGATAGTTTTCCTTTTGGACTCAGGAGCGTCAGACCATATAATCAAACAGGATGATATATTCACCGATTATGAAGATTTAAATCCACCCATAAAAATTTCGGTGGCGAAGAATGGCGCACATATAAATGCAACGAAAAAGGGAAGTATTGACCTGATCAGCAACGTCGGAGTCCCGGGGACCTTGGAGAACGTGCTATTCTGCCCGGAAGTACCGCACAATCTTTTGTCTGTGCGAAGGATGCAGCAGGCCGGAATGAAAATAGTGTTCGACGAAAATGGTGCGACCGCTTTAAAGAACGGAAAGATCATCATGACCGGTAAGCCCTTAAGCAATTTAATTGCCATTGAATTCAAGGCTGTTCAACAAAGGGTAAGAAAGACTAACATACAAATAAATAATGTAAAAGATAATAATTATGAATTATGGCATAAGCGTTTGGGACACATAGGAAGATCAAAATTCTTAGAGTTAAAGAATAAACAAATGGTCGATGATATAGAATATCTTAATCAAATTTCACCTAATGATGATTTATGCGAAGCTTGTATAAAAGGAAAACAAGCACGATTGCCATTTGAAAAAGTAAAAGATAAAAGTCATGTAAAACGACCACTGTTTATTGTCCACTCTGATGTTTGTGGACCTATCACTCCGCCCACGATTGATGATAAAAATTATTATGTAATATTTGTAGATGAATTCACTCATTATTGTATAACATATTTAATCTCATATAAGTCAGATGTCTTTTCTGTTTTTAAAGATTTTGTTGCAAAGAGTGAATCTCATTTTAATTCAAAAATCGTAAATTTATATTCTGATAATGGTAGAGAATATTTATCAAATGAGATGAAGGACTATTGCGTGCAAAAAGGTATTAGTTACCATTTAACAGTTCCACGTACCCCTCAATTGAACGGTGTCTCAGAACGAATGGTTAGAACAATAACTGAAAAAGCACGCACAATGATAAGTGGTGCTGATTTGAATAAAGTATTTTGGGGCGAGGCAGTTCTCACTGCTACGTTTTTAATTAATCGAACCCCGACTAGAGCAATAAAGGTAAATAAAACACCATTTGAATTGTGGCACGGTAAAAAGCCCAAAGTTAAATATTTAAAGATGTTCGGGTCCACCGTGTACGTTCATAGCAAATTTGGAAAAACTAAGTTCGATGAGAAATCGTCGAAAGGTATTCTAGTTGGTTATGAACCAAACGGTTATAAAGTATGGGACGTGAGAACTGGTAAATTTATAGTAGCCAGGGATGTGATAATTGATGAAGTCAATTATTTAAAAACTCGTCCAGAAATGAGGATAGAAAGGGATAATGCTGGTCCCGGAAATGAAACTGATGCATCCGACATAAAGTCAAAATCAGTAAAATTGAATGTTAAGCCTCATAAATCTGATAGTGATAAATCAGATATATTAAAGTCGAGTACAATCCCTGAAAAGAAATTAGGAGATGAACCTAATGAATCTGTAAAAGAAACAGATACGCACAAAAAGTCATTATCTCAAAATGATAAAGTAGAAATGCCAGAAAAACAGAACCTTAGAAGGAGTGATAGAATCAAGAATCAACCTAATATTTCTTACGATGAAAGTAATATCCAAGACGATCTTCTTATGTATACACAATCGTTCGCCGGAAAAATTCCCAGTTCGTTTATAGAGATAAAATTAAGAGAAGATAGAGTTCTATGGGAACAAGCTATCGATAATGAATTAAATTCACATGCAGTAAACAAAACATGGGAATTAGTAGAAAGACCGAATAATACTAATATAGTAGACTGTAAGTGGATATTTACGATTAAACATGATGAACACGGAAATCCAACAAAATATAAGGCACGACTGGTTGCGCGTGGTTTTAGTCAGGAATATTTAACTGACTATAACGAAACATTCGCACCAGTTGCTAGAATTTCAAGCTTTAGATTTATAATTGCTTTCGCAAATCAATTTAATTTATTGATACATCATATGGATGTAAAGACTGCCTTTCTTAACGGTATATTAAAGGAACAGATATATATGAAAGTTCCTGAAGGAGTCAAAAGTAAAAGCAATGAAGTATGTAAATTGAATAAAGCAATATATGGTTTGAAACAAGCAGCAAGATGCTGGTTTGAAGCTTTTGAGAAAAATCTTGTTGAGAAGGGATTCCGAAGTTCATCAGTAGATCGTTGTATATATTTTCTGGATAGAGGACATGTATCCGAAAATATATATGTTGTGTTATATGTGGATGATCTTGTGATTGCTACTGGTAATAAAGAAACAATGACTAATTTTAAAAATTATTTGATGCAAAAATTTAGTATGACAGATTTGAATGAGATTAGACATTTCTTAGGAATTAAAGTTGAAAGAATTGACTGCAAAATAACCTTAGATCAGAGTACATACATAAAAGCAGTTTTAGAAAAATTCAAAATGAATGAATGTAAAGCTGTTAGTTCGCCTCTTCCGAATAAACTGGATTATAAAGCATTAAATTCAGATGAAGAGTGCGAAGCACCGTGTAGAAATTTAATCGGTTGCTTAATGTATATTATGATATGTACAAGACCTGATATAAGCGTAGCAGTGAATATTTTGAGCAGGTATACAAATAAAAATAATAAGGAACTCTGGCTGAATTTGAAGCGAGTACTGAGATACCTGAAAGGTTCAATTAATGTCAAACTAAATTATATTAGAGGTAACTATAATAATATAATAAGTGGGTATGTTGATGCTGATTGGGGAGGACACGATGAAACCGATAGAAAAAGTACAACCGGGTACTTGTTTCAATTATTTGATAAATGTACAATTTGCTGGTCGACGAAAAGACAGACATCTGTAGCTGCCTCCTCAACGGAAGCAGAATATATGGCATTTTTTGAAGCTGTAAGAGAAGCTGTCTGGTTGAAATCGTTAGCCCTCAGCATTAATATAAACATTTCGAAGCCGATTATAATTTATGAAGATAATAACGGCTGCATAAGTATAGCGAATAATCCAGGCAATCATAAAAGATCAAAGCATATCGATATCAAGTATCATTTTTCTAGGGAACAAATAGAGAAAAATGTCATTAAACTTGAATTTGTCTGTACAGAACGCCAAGTAGCCGATGCATTTACAAAACCATTGGCGGGAGTCAAATTCATGGAATTCAGAACACAAATGGGACTACATTGATTTTATTGTATATTTCATTTTATTGTCATAGAAAGTTAACCATCTGAAATGGTCTGATTAGGTTTTACTGGGTTTCCCTAATCCTCGCAACGAATGTTGGACCATATGTATTCCCCAGAGAAAGCAAAGAAGGACGATTTATCATTTCTTATGTGTTTGATTTTAATAGTAGATATCACTACTATATGTTCTATAAATAGTAAGATAGATTTTTGGATAGAATATTTTACAGTCAACTGATTCATTTTTGAGGGGGCGTGTTGGATTATTAGCAATAATAATGCAACTGCCAAAAGAGCAAAAATGAATTACGTTGCCCATGAGAAACCCTGTAACTTTCTCTATCTTAGAATAACAGACCAGATGTCATCGGACCCATAGGCCTGGTATTTGTCGTACCCGAGGGCCAGGGCAATAAACGATGCAGGCCTGGGTTTTTCCTTTATTTCAAGTGGACGAAAGATTTCTCTTTCGTCCCTGCTTTATTCTTCACTTCACTTCGAGTCCGTTAGCAGAACTGGTTACATCGTCCTTCCGAGCTGTTTAATAAAAACAGATATAGCTAATTCTCCAGTGTATTCATTTATTGAAATACCAAATCCTAACAGAAACTATTGTTCTTAATTTTTTTATAAATTTTTATTAATTAGAACGTCGTTAAAAAAAAATCGAAATCAATTGTTTCAATACCTTCTTACAGTTTTATAGGTGTATTTTGTTATATTGAACACTTTTATCAGTTTCGTTTGGCGCAGGCGGTAACGTCTTCGGCTGTGAGAATATTTTGGTCCCGGATCGAATCCCGCATCAAATGATTTTTTTTCGTTAAACACTTTTTTCTTGTTCTTTCTACTACATCAGTCTTTTTCCCTGTACAATTACAATTACAACAGTGTAATAACATAATAATTAGAAATTAAGTTAGTTCAATGTTAATCAAAAGTAAGAACGTAGCACTTTCAATGTGCATTTTTTTCAAATGATTGGACATATCCAATTTTCTTAAACATTTTTGCATAATCTGGAAGATCTGTAAAAAATTCACATTAATAATCACGATGAGATACAACTAACATAATAACATAAATGTGGTGAACTGAAAACTTTGATATAAAATCGGCAATTTTATGCTTTCGAATTTGTTTAAAAATCGATTTTGCGACAAAAAATGATGAAAAAATCTCAGTCGTGAATGATATTAGATAGAATACTCATGAATTTTTTTGTAATTTTTTGTTGAGCATGGTGCAACTAAATATAAAGGTTTGGGGGCACTTTTCATCATCTGATCCGGCTATATCTTAAAAATCTTCTTCAGTTTAAATGTTGTTGCAAAATGTGCGCTTCGCCGAACCGAGAATCGATCGCGCTAATCGGTGAAACGCTTTGAACAGTCGAGCAGGGAGCTCAGACGATGTTACGTCAGAGTGGGGGCCGAGTCGGCGGAGGGGATAGCCCCCCTCCCCTGTGGGACGGCGTCACACGATTATGGTCCAGTCCCAGAGTAGGCAAGATTCACTACCGAAACCGTTTTCCATGAGAGTTTTCAATATTAATTTATTCTTCGTTATTCTCCGATTTATAGCGAATTTAGATTCGTTTTTATCAGAAAAACATCTCGAATCGGCTGATAAGATTTTCATTACGATATTTTTTATAATAACACAGTTGGGTTCTGGTTGTTCATTATTAATAGGCAATGCGTTACAATGTTGCCTTTCGTACTCTCTTCCGATCGAGGTCTTGAGAATTTCAATGGCTTATTGTCAGCCAGGCAAGCAGCTACCGGACACAACAATGTAAGCTCATAAGCATTGCTTACTAATGAAAATCTAATTTTTGCAATAATTTATTGTTATGGTATGAAAATACGAACAATAAATTGTAAATATTTTTCTGGTAAAAATGAGTCCAAACACGCCATAAATAGAATGAAAAGGAAGTTAAGGAAGTGTGTAGGAATAAAGTGTAAATAAATACACATAATTAGGCTGATTATTTACCAAAAAAGTAACATTAATGATGATATATTTAAATATTAGCAAAAATTCATAATAATGTTTTTAAGGGGCAGGGTGAGTCACGTGACTTTTCAAGATTCGGAGGTCGGTATCTGCCGTACAGTTTTCTTTACAGAAATGGTATTACCTACAAACGTGTAGCTGATTGATGAACACGAGATGGAGCTACCGTCGCATTCTATTTCGAATCAGAAAGAGAACTCGATTGACGTTGCAACACAAGATGTGTGTGACGAGGAAGCTAGATTTTACTGCGTTGTCAGCTTTCAAAAGGGCAATGTTGCCGCATCGTATTCATATAAACACCGTCGATGCTTGCATCGAAAGCGTTCGAGCTGGTTCGAGCGGTTTCTTCTCTTCCTTTCGGATCTGTCGAAATTAGGAGACTTATTCTTTCTTAATTTAAAATATGGAATTTTCAATTGTAAATAATTGTATTAAACGATCATTTGAATATTCATTGACTTGTTTAAAAATCTTCTTAATTTTTTAAACTTTCCATACGAATATAACATTGTTAAATATTTTTAAATTTTTAATTCGTGGATTTTTAATACATCACGCGAACCTGATTATATGTGTTCATCCTATGTAAAT
This sequence comes from Seladonia tumulorum, assembly GCA_913789895.3. Classification (NCBI taxonomy): domain Eukaryota; kingdom Metazoa; phylum Arthropoda; class Insecta; order Hymenoptera; family Halictidae; genus Seladonia; species Seladonia tumulorum. The sequence goes on from OU565281.1 coordinate 337,301, forward strand.
GTACAAAAGAAAAGTATAGGTTTACAAATTATGTTTTGTATATATTTTTAACAAATGTTAACATATCAATATAATTGATTTGAATTTTAATACGAAGAGTATTGTTTTCCGACGTGGAAATGAAAGTTATAAACAATCACGGCATGATAATTGTTTCGATATAGACAGCAAACAGAAAAAATTTAATTAATTCATTGAATATATGAATAAACTAATTGAATAAACTAATTTATTGAATAAAAGATTGGTAATAAATAAAATAAAAAATTAAAATATATTTATAGATATATATTTATTTAAAATTAAAATATAAATATAGAGTATAAATTATTAATAATTCTTTTCGCAGTCAGATTTTGTTTTATTAATAATATTTTTTATTTTTGTCTTTATTATATGTCGCGGTCATTATTAAAATTATTAATTATTATTTTATTTAGATAACAAATTATTTAAATAACGATTCGAATAAAAGATACTTTATCTTTATACGTTATTGTTAGGTTCGAATAAAGAAAAGTATCTTTATTCGACGACCATCGAATAAATCATTTTATTCGACGAGAATTTATCCGACGAATAAAGATAATTTTTTATTTGAAGCCGATTGATTCGAAACTCGAGAGCTGTCGTGGCCACAACATTGTCAGCTATATCGGTGTGAGACTAGAAGACCACACTAATCCAATTACAAAACTTCTTTATTTCTCATTATTCTCTCATAAAACTTTTACCAACATATTCGTGGCAATGTTCTGATTAAAATGATACCAAATATGATATAATTCCGATGATATTTAATTGTGTAACAAGCGATAAAAATTACGAACACAGAGAAGGACAGCGTATATGAAAGAAACAGTCGCAGAGAGTCGCGGCCGCCGGCAAAGATCGAAGCTCGCGTGATCGCAGGCCTGAAAAGTTTAACTTCTTTAATATGAATTATTTTCTTATGAGACTTTCACCAATATATTTGTGGCATTATTTTGATTAAAATGATACCAAATGCGATATAATTCGGATCACATTTACACTAATTTTCTGTTAATGTAATTGTTATGGGGAGCAACGTTCATCGTTCATTACAGAAGTAAATATCATCGGAATTGTATCATATTTGGTATCATTTTAATCAGAACAATGCCACGAATATGTTGGTAAAAGTTTCATAAAAAATAATGAGAAATAAAGAAGTTTTGTAATTGGATTAGTAGTGGTCTTCTAGTCTCACACCGATATAGCCGACAATGTTGTAGCCGCGACGGCTCACGAGTTTCGGCCACTCACAGCGGTGGTGTGAGGTTTTCCACTGCCATCAGCATGGGCATCCGAAACGTGCGCAAATTGCCTCGTCTGGACAAGCTCTGAAGGTTCGACAAGGAAAGCGAAGTGGCATAGCGAAAGTGAACAAGATAGACATACTACGACGACGAGCGACCGCGATCGAGCTCCAACACTTAGAAAAGATGCCGCGCGTATTACAATGCAGACGTGCAAAGTTAGATATTGACAATAATATAATTCTGATATGTCTCATAGTTTTTACTATTTCTTTTATAAATTACAATAAAAAAATTTAGTTCTAAGTTATAATGTAGTATATGTATATTTTATTTGTTCCTTTACTGTTTTCTTTTCTTCGTTTTCTTTTTAAATTAATCTATCACCTATACAAAATCTATAATATCTATAATATCTTATAAATATAATATCTTATGTTCTTATACTATCTTTTCTTTCTTTCTCTTTCACTCTCTCTCACTCATTCTCATCTCTCTTCCTCTCCTTCATATTTTCCGTCCTCTATTTCTTTTCTCTCCCAGTCTATTTTTTTCATCCACTCTTCCCCCCTTCCCGTCCTCAGCCACTATTTCTTTCACCTTCTCGTGTATTCCTACTTTCATTCCTTGTTCTCTTTCACACCTTTCCAGCTCGTATGAAATGTAACTATATGATAATATAAGAATATAAGATATTGTATTTATAAGATATATAATATTTATTTGTAAGGGAACAAATAAAAGATACACATATTACATTATAACTTAGAACTAATTTAAATAATTAACTAATTTAATAATTTAATAAATTAAATATTTAATTAATTGATTAATTTCATACTTTATTTAACGTATGAAATCAGTATACAAAGAACGCAATTTCATATGATACACATTTCCCGAATGAGTCCGAAACATCAAACTAGCGGAGTATTTGCATGTATAGGAAAATTATATACATATACAGACATACAGAGACGCACGCTGCTGATGAGCGAATAGCCGTCGTACATAATCACAATCTACGCTTGCAGTTTCTTTCAATACCACGTCGACAGTCTTTCGACTTAGACGCCACCTGATGAAATTCAGCTCAACTAAATTTTTGCTCTATGTTATCGGTATTCTCAGATATCATGAATTCTGACGCTAGAAAGCCACGTCCAAATCGCTCCCAAACTTTTCTCCTTTATTTCGCAGAGAATCAAGACAAAATATAGCTCAATTTGTAGCTGGAGATCTCCTCCAGTGCTGGCTGGTCAGTATAGCATCCAGAAAACTCATCCAATGGCATAAAAATGCTTGGATTCAACGGCATGCACATCGTCAATTTTTGGCCTAACTTCCAACGCTTATATTACCAAATATCTGCATAATTTCGGCACCTCCTGACCAGCCAGCACTAGATTGAACCTTCCTCTTTCGAATAAGCCCTTTACCAGCGACAAAATATTCTTATTTAAGGACGAAAACTTTGGGAGCGTAAACCCATGTTTTGACGGTAATGTAGGCACTCTACCTTATCGCGAATTTGCCATCACCCTGCCCCTTAATATGAATTCCTCCGAATGAGTGTGAATTTATGCTTCTTGATGCTCGCTATACATACATGTACATTATACAAGTATATGTATGCACATATGCATATGCATATGTATATGTATGCATTTACTTGAATGTAAGCTTCCTCACTTAGAAATGTTTCCTTCGATGCAGTCGCGTTACAGGCATAACGAAATTAAAAGAACACAACATTCCTTTGTTTCATTCATCATTTATAGAATCTCCGACATGAGATTTAAATTTCTATCAGCAACAGCGCCGTTCTAGAATATTGGTTCCACAATACTGCTTCTGGCCGTTACGGTAGGATGTGACACGGAATGGTAAGGGGGCTCTAGAGCCCCCCGAGCGTGAGACAGAAAAATACATTGGGTGATTGGTCTATCCTATACCTCGTCGGTGGTATTATACCGGGGCACCGACGAGATATACTTAAAGACAGCCAGCCCCTGTGTTAAACTGCGGGCCCCAAAGTGGGTGCTGAGTGGGGGCTGGGAGCGGTCGGTAACGGCCCCAATCACCGACGAGATATATTTAACACGTTGAGCGCCACGCGAATTCTTAAGGAAATTCCCGTCAGGCCACGCGCGCTACTTAGAACACCTGGAAAAGCTTTGTGTCAGTCACCGGTGACTGACGCGGCCTGAACGGAAAGTCTAGTGTCAACCACCGATGGCTGACGTGGCGCTCAACGTGTTAAAGACAGCCAGCCCCCGTGTTAAACTGCGGGCCCCAAAGTGGGTGCTGAGTGGGTACTGGGAGCGGTCGGTAACGGCCCCAATGCCGAAATACTCTCATCGGTTGTGGAACTAAGAACGTGGAACTATCACTGATCTCAAATACCAACATCGCTAAACATGCCGCGCTCACTACCTAAATACATTTGCTCGTGAAGTACGAAAGAAACGTCAGTGACATAGGCAATTAGTAAACATAGAATGCTGACATAATGCATTCTGTAATTGCTTGGAAAATAATTATTTTTTATTATATAATTTCATTACACTCTTATTGCCTTCTTATTTTCCATATTGTTCACCATTGTAATCATTGTTTTATAATCGATAGTTTATAGGTGTAATTAATTAATTCGGAAATTATTGCGATATTTATAAAATAATTATTATTCAACAAAATATATTCTGTAGTAATTACAGAATATAAAAAAAAGAATAAATACATACACAAGTAATGACAAAATTCAATCGTTCTTATTTTGATCCGTAGTAAAAAACAGAAAATTAATGTTTTTACTTATTTATCCGATAATACCACTTCTAATGCTCAATTGCATTGACTGCAATTATTCAAGTAGAGGTAGTAACAAAATAAAAGTGTTCAGTAATGAAACTAATTTTTGACGGCTCCTATCCGTATAATACTACAATGTATTTGGAGACAGTATTATTGCTATTTGTCCGCACTGTGCGACGCCGTGAAAACTGAGCAGTCGAACTCGAGACGAGAAGGTCTCGCCGGTTCTCTTTCTTTCGCATACGCTGTCCTTCTTTGCGTCCGAAACTTTAATCGTTCATTACACAAGTAATTATCATCGGAATCATATCATATTTAGTATCGTTTTCAATAAAAAAATGCTACGAATATGTTGGTGGAAGTCCCATAAAAAAATAATGAATAATAAAAAAGTTTACTTTTTTATTTAAAGCCCTGACTTCACGCCAGTCTTTGATCTTTTCCGAACGCTTCGACTCTCCATGTCTCTTTCTTTCGCATACGCTGTCCTTCTTTGCGTCCGAAACTTTAGTCGTTCATTAGACAAGTAATTATGATCGGAATTATATCAAATTTGGTATCATTTTCATTACAAAAATGTCACAAATTTGCTTGTGAAAAAGCCATAAAAAATAATAAAAATAAAGAAGTTCTGTTGTTTGATTGGTAGTGATGTCACACCTATGTATTCGATCCGACACGTATAATGTTACACTTTTCGGCGACAGAGGCAGTCGAGCTTCACTGTCCTCTTCTCCGTTCGACAGGGGATCCCAGAAATCATTACTTGAAAGCTAAATTCTGACCGGACCCTAGTGTGCAGAGCCTACAATAATCTTATTCTTTTTGTCAAAATTTCATTTTCTATTTAAACTAGTTTGTTATTGAAACTCACTTGAAATATTTTAAATGATATTGAAATATTGGAATATTACAATTTGGAATATTTCGCCGGACAATTTAGTCAAAAATGCCCTTCAACATATTTGAACGGCCGTTCGCCATTCGATTTGCAGTCAATTTTTCCCAATTAATTGCATGTAGAAATATAGAAAAAATCTGTCAAATTACGGTGATTTATATTCATATTTGAGGATTTCTGTCGATTTTTCGGTTGAAAATCATATTTATAAAAAATGAAAGACACGTAAGAATTCCACAAATGCAGGTTCTTTTATAGAAATTGAAAAAGGACATCGATCCTATTTTTAAATCAAACCAAGAATGAAATGATTCAGAAAGGTTTGGAAAGAACTGCGATTTATAAGTGTCTAAAGTTTTATTCGAGCCGTCTTTTGGCCATTCGGCGATGCAACTACATTGTAACGCTCGCGTCGGTCTTTGACTGCTCTGTCCTCGTTACAGCATTTGAACGCGACTCCGAAAATTATTCGAAATCAAATAAACCACCGAATAAAGACACAGATGAAAATGAACACTTCTCTCTCTCTCTCTCTCTCTCATTCAACACTAAATATTTATTTGTTTATTCGTCGAATAAACTTATTACGTGTGGAATAGATATAACATAATTATTTTTATTTGCCGCGTGACAAATAATTTTTTTTTCTTTTATTCGTTATTTTAAAAGTCTATTTCAACAAATATTTTCCCATTGTCGCGTCGCAACACTTCGAAGTGTCAACAATCAATTGTAACACCAGAACGGGCCTAACAGCCAAATAAGGCGAAGATCGCGTACCGCCTACAACATATACATACATTCGTGCGAACAAGCATATGGTGAAGATCGCGTTCCACCTAGCTAATATAAATATTAATATAAACGATAAGGTGAAGATCGCGTTCCACCTAGCTAATATAAATACTAATATAAACGATAAGGTGAAGATCGCGTTCCACCTAGCTAATATAAATACTAATATAAACGATAAGGTGAAGATCACGTTCCACCTTCCGTGTGCACACGTATGCGAATTAGCGTCAGGTGAAGAACAAGTCCCGCCTGTAACGTCTAGAAACACCCGATTATACGAAATGTAAAAACAACGAGACTCGACCGCTTTCAGGCAATCAGAGACCCACCGTTACGGGTTTTCGGCAGTACATTGTAGCGTAGTTTATGACCCCAAGGAAATATGCGTTCCTTCGAGTCATCGGACACCACTACGAGACCCCGCGAGCGAGCCCCTTTCCCGATTTCATACACAACGGGCCTCATGGCCCACTACGCGCAGCGACCGGGATCATAAATCCTTTCCGAGTTTGCTACAACCCGAAGTACCGTTGTTGTATGCCCAACTGACTCACATAAGAAACCAAAACAACTGAATCATCTCGTAGTCAAAGGTACTGATGCATCTTGTCCTTTGCTCCATGAATCACCCTTAGTCACCTCGCCCCCAAGTTCCTTTACACATATAAAAACCCCCTACCTCCATGCGAAGAAGCTCAGTTCATCTTCAAGTCCGGTACTGTCCAGATTTCTCTAAGTACTTACTGTCGAGTCAGACTTGCAATAAACTCCAAGATCCGAAATAAAAGTGTTGGTCTCAGTTCCCTTCACCCGGAATACAACACAAAATTGGTGTCAGAAGTGGGATACTCTGACGGCCTTTTCATTCAGCTGTACTTGGATAGTTTCTATCTCGCTGTCAATAAGAAAAGGGCGCCGATTTCCATCGGTAACATCGGAGTAAGAAATAATCAAGGATCTCATCCCGAAGCTCAACCTACAGTTGGTCGTATTTTCTGGATTCTTCACCGAACCAGCACCCTGTGAGTTGCAGTCTTTCTTCGGAAGGAGGAAATTATTCGCACAGTCACACTGTAAGTACTGAACTTCAAATATTCTCGTATTGTTTTTCAATTTCCGACGTACACTTTAAACAAAAAAAAAAAAAAAAAAAATGTCCCGACGCAACAGCTCCAATTTAACTCCCGATTCCGCTACAGAGATATCCTTAGATCATTTAATAAGGCTATTGCCAAGAGAATTCGATGGTGACCGAACAAAATTACGCTCATTTGTTAAACAAGTAGATGCTGTATTTGAATTAGCTAGACCATCGCAAAAACAAGTTCTCTTGTTATTCGTGAAAAATAAAATAGAGGGTAGAGCCCGTGATCAGATTGACATTCATTGTAACCTTACTACATGGGAGGAAATTTCAGAATTACTTTTAAACTTGTTCCAAGATAAAAAATCTTTAGATCAGCTCATGGAGGATTTAAATTCAATTAAACAAAATCGTAATGAAAACGTTTCCCAGTTTTACCAAAAGTTAGAGGATCTCCAATCAAAAATTTTAGGAACTATTCACTCAACGGACTGTAGTCCTGATACATTAGCAGGGCGATTGGCAATGATAACCGAAATGACCCTCAATCGTTTCGTGTACCATTCCCACCCTCAAATATCGCAAATGTTGAGATACCGCGACTTTGCCAATATTAATAGCGCTTTTACGGCGGCCTTGGCAGAAGAGAAGGCTTTACGTTTGAGATACGATAATTTTCAACGTTGTGAAATTTGTAATAGGTCAAATCATACTACTCATGAATGCTATTTCGGGAAACAGAATCAACCTACTAGCAAGCCAATAAATTTAAATCGAGTAAAACAAAATAATGTTGTGAACAACATAAAACAGTGTAGATATTGCAAAAATATCGGACATAATATAGAAGAATGTAGAAAAAGGGAATATAATAACTCAAGGCAAAATAACGGGTCTTATCGTCAATCTAATCCCAACAACTTTGAAGTAAATCGACAACAATCCAATTCTCAACATTCATATCAACATCGAACAAATTCTAATAACTCCTACAATTATCGGAACCAACCAAATCCTAGCAACAATCGTGAATATCAACGGAATCCAAATTCCTATAGTAATCATCCTCAAAACTCTCGAGATGTAAGATATCATGAACAAAGTCAATTCTCTCTTGGTGCAACAAATATTCCGGAATCGTACAGTGCTATTTCGAGAAAATCCAACCCTGGAAATTTTCAGAAGGTCTCAAACCCACCGGAACCTCCGAACCCTCTAGAAGAAGTAACGACAGAATTCAACCTTATGAGTACACGATAAATTCTTCGAGTTCATGTATATCTAATAACGATCAATTAGCGATTCTCTTCGAGTCAGAAAATTCCAATAACTCTGATAAAATTTTAAAATTTCTAGTCGATACAGGAGCTGCTATTTCCCTAGTTAAAACAGAGAGTATAAATCAAGACGATATTAATAACTGTAACCCTATAATATTAAACGGGATAGTACCCAATGTTTCCATTCAAACCCTTGGAGAAATCGAACTCCCTTTAAATTTCAAAGGTAGGAAAATTTGTGGAAAATTCCAAGTAATCGATTCCCTGAGTAACATCCCTTTCGATGGCTTAATAGGACATGACTTCTTAAAAACACACAAAGCTACGATTAATTATCTGACAACGACTATGTCAATAGACAATATACCATTCCCAATACCATTATGCCAAAATACTCTTCAGAAATCCACTGACATAATAAAACTTAATGGTCGAACCGAAACCGTAATCCCCATAAAGATATTAAACCCTCAGAAAGTAAAAATAGGGACGATAACTGCGCGGAAACTAACAAACGATAGCTCTCTTTTAATACCTCATTCAATTGTCCGAGTACGCGAAGACAACACAGCCTTGACAACAATAATTAATACTTCCGCTAAATCACAACAAATCGATATGCCGGAGTTTTTAATCGAACCAATTCCCAATCATTCATTTATTTATAATCTCGCTTCAAATCAAGAACCTAATTCCACAGAACACAGATTACGAGTACTAAACGAACACCTACGATTGGACCATTTAAATTCAGAGGAAGCACAGTCCATAAGGAAAATTTGCACTGAATTCAGTGACGTATTTCATTTAACGACAGATATACTAGGTCGGGCAACAGTAGACTCTTGCTCCATTCCTACAACCGATGACATACCCATACATACTAAAATGTACCGTTACCCTCAAATTCATAAAACCGAGGTAGACAAACAGATTGAAAAAATGTTAGATCATGGTATCATCAAACCTTCTACTAGTCCATGGTCCAGCCCTCTCTGGGTTGTCCCCAAAAAATCAGATTCATCTGGAGAAAAGAAATGGCGCATCGTAATAGATTATAGAAAATTAAATGAAAAAACAGTAGGTGACGCTTACCCTTTGCCAAACATCGAGGATATTCTTGATCAATTAGGACATGCACAATATTTTAGTATTTTAGATCTATCTAATGGATTTCATCAGATCCCGTTACATCCCAACGATAGTCAAAAAACAGCATTTTCTACACCCAATGGGCATTACGAGTTCACTAGAATGCCTTTCGGTCTCAAGAATGCTCCGGCCCATTTTCAGAGGGTCATGAACAACGTTTTAACCGGATTAACCAGTAAACAATGTTTTGTATATATCGATGATTTCGTTATTTATGGATCCAATTTAGAAGACCATAATCGCAAACTGATGAATGTTTTCCTGAGACTTCGAGAAAATAACCTGAAACTGCAACCAAGCAAATGCGAATTTTTGAAAAAGTCATGCGAATATTTAGGTCACTTAATTTCTGACAAAGGCGTGCAACCCAATCCTAAAAAAGTAGAATGTCTCAAAAAAATGTCAAAACCGCGTAATCAAAAAGAAATCAAAATGTTCCTAGGCATGGTTGGATACTATAGAAAATTTATTTCAAACTTCGCTACATTAGCTAAACCTCTATCTCAGTTACTAAAAAAGAACGTGCCATTCGTCTGGACGGGAGAACAGGAAAAATCATTCGAAACATTAATAGAAAAGTTAACCTGTAAACCTGTTCTGCAATATCCTGATTTTTCGAAGCAATTCATTCTTACAACCGATGCATCAAATGTCGGCATAGGCGGAGTATTATCTCAATTTATCAATGGTCAGGATCTTCCAATCGCCTATTATTCACGAACTTTAAACGATTCAGAACGCAATTATTCGACAACGGAAAAGGAGCTCTTAGCAATAGTCAACTCAGCAGAACACTTTCGACCTTATTTATTCGTCAAGGAATTTGTTATTTATACGGATCATCGACCACTACAGTGGCTTTTCAATTGCAAAAACCCATCGTCAAAATTAGTTAGATGGCGACTTAGATTAGAGGAATATCAGTATACGATAAAACATAAGCCAGGAATTGCCAACGCAAATGCAGACGGTCTCTCTCGTCTCGTTACACAAAAATTAATAAATATGAACACGACTCAAGTCCCATCCTACAATGAGTTTATCAAATACCACTATACAAATCAAAATCCCGTATCTTATGAAACACAGAAAGGAACCTTAGAATCACTCACTGATCCTATAGTAACATTTTGGTCTCAAGATCTCGACGAAGGTAACCAATATTTAAACTATATACAATCAAAATTTAGTATCGAAAACCTCAAACCAGAACTAAATGGGTTGTCTAAAGTCCAAAATAACAAACAAACTTTCTATATTTTATATCCTCTAACTTCACGTTTTGATAGATTAGAATACAAAAATATATTTGACTGCCTTTTGCAACTAAAATCATTAATAAAAACACAAAAATTTATCATTATTACCCCTGATCTTAAAAGATATAGCAATATTAAGTCAGAACAGCTAAATGAAATGCTAAACTTTCTATTTCCTAATAACGAAATCAAACTATTTCATTCTGAAAGAATTAAGCCACACACTTCAGAAGAAATACAACAAATTCTAAAAGAAAATCATGGTAGTAAGTTATCCGGTCACTATGGTTTCAATAGAACATACGCAAAAATTAAGGAGCAATACTATTGGTCATCTATAAAATCAGATATAAGAAAATATATTCAATCGTGTCACTCATGTCAAATGAACAAGACAAATTTCAAGCCTGTAAAACAACCTATGGAAATAACTACGACAGCTGAAAAACCCTTTGAGAAATTAGCCCTAGATATTGTTGGACCACTGCCACTTACCGAGAACGGGAACAGATTCATTCTCACTGCACAAGATGATTTAACAAAATATTGCTTTGCTAGAGCCATCCCTAATCACGAATCCTCAACTATTGCAAAATCATTAATCGATATATTTACTCAATTTGGAATACCTAATAGTTTCTTAACAGATCAAGGTCCAGATTTTATGTCTGAATTAATAAAAGACCTAGGAAATCTACTAAAAACTAAACACATCTGTACTAGCCCATATCATCCCCAGACCAATGGAAGTTTAGAAAGGTATCATTTAACGCTAAAGGATTATTTAAAGCATTACATAAAAGCTAGCCAAACAGACTGGGACGAATACATCCAATTTGCAACCTTTAGTTATAATACCTCAACTCACAGATCCACTAATCTAACACCTTATGAACTTCTCTTCGGACGAAAAGCATACCTACCCTCTTCTATATTGAAAGAACCAGAATTTCATTACACGTATGATGACAACGTTCGTTCATTACAACATAGATTAAATGTTTCTTTCAAAATTGCAAGAGAAAATGTAATTAATTCAAAAAATAAAAGTAAGGACCATTACGATAAGAAAATTAATCCAAAAACATTCAAAGTCAACGATCTCGTATGTATCTACGAAAAACGAACCAAAGTAGGCTTCAATAAAAAAATTGTCACCCAATTTCAAAGGTCCATTTAAAGTCACACGAACATACCCTAACAATACAGTAGAACTTCAAATCGGAAAAAGAAGGTCTACCTATCACACTAATCTCCTTAAACACTATATTTCAGATGAATCCGGCAATTAACGCCTTATTAAAAGATAATACGCAAACTCAAACCCTATTAAAATCACAGATACAGATAGTTTCGAGCACTATAAAAAGTTTTAACCACTCAATCCAGTCCTTAAAGCATACGGAAGATACTCTGAACGACAATATGCAAACAATTAACAACTTTATTTTAGAAACAAGTAACGACATTGCACACCTCTTGTTAGAGACAACTATCATGGAACAAGTTGCCACCTTATTTTCTCTATGCATGGAAATCTCCGACCAACTCGATAAAAATATAGAAGCCATTAACTTAGGAAATCATAATATAATCTCTCCATTTTTAATAAACCCAAGAGAACTTAGCGATGAGCTAAATAATTATAAAGGTGAATTAGAGTTAATAATCAATCCAACCCACAAAATATACCCAAATTATACAAGCTAATGAAACTTCAAAGCGTTGTAACAAATGAGCTAGTAGTATTTGTTATAAAGTTACCTCTCGTGAAAAGAACCAATTACGTCTTATATAACCTGATCCCACTACCTATTCAGCATCAAAATTCCTCTATCTTCACTTTTATCACACCTCAAAACCCGTACCTACTTCTATCCCAGCAAAAATCCTATTTCTCCGTCCTGTCGGATTTGAAAAACTGTGCAGAATATTTTGAAGGAGAGTACGTGTGCACCAACATGAACACAGCCAGAATCACCGAAGAGTCCACTTGCGAAGTACAATTGTTATCACCACACGTAACACAACTACCACGGGACTGCTCTACAAAAACAATCAGCGCTGAAATGGAAGTATGGAACTACATAAGAAACAACCAATGGTTGTATGTACTACAGAAACCAACCACGCTGACAATCATTTGTGATGACAACCACCACATGGAAGACATCATTCTGCAAAAGATCGGCCTGATACAGCTGCGCAGAGGCTGCGCGGGGTATACAATGCTATATTCATTAGAAACCACGAATATAGTCAAAAAGAATATCACCCACTACGTCCCTCGAATCAACCTAACCGAGGACGACTGTTGTGTTATAAACACAAATTCGTTACTTCACAAAGCTGCATCCTCTCTGAAGCCCATAAAACTTACCAACATCGACTTAACGGATCTAAAGTTCAACAGCAAAAAACTCAACGAATTCGATGAACTACTAACTCATCGTCTGAAAGAGCCGTTTATCGTTACCCATACAAGCTGGTACACGATAACTTTAGGAATAATTGCTGCCATCATCATACTGGTATTCGTTGGAAACTGCTGCCGTTGGTTTGGATGTTGGAACCTGCTCAAGCGACTCTGCTGCTTCACCACGAACCCCAGAACAGGAGAAACCGTCCCGCCAATTATAAAAAACATTGTTCATTGCAATTTTGATTCAAATAATCACAGCGAACACAGAGACCAGTCCAACGACGTGGTCCTGTTTGAAAGGCGCGGAAGGGTACAAAGTTCCCCGGAACCTGCAACACTTCCCAAAGTCCACGAAGAAGATGTGGTCCAGCATGAACCCGAAACCAGAAGATACAACCTCCGACCAAAAACTGGATCGCGCAGCCGAAAAAGCTCAACCCCTTTATAATTCAAAATTCTTATTTCCTTATTTTTATAACTCATAATAAGAGTCCATACCATAATTTTCATCATCAAATAATGTTAACATTCAACATATAACTATATATATATTTTGTAAAATTAGTATAAGACACGAAAATTAACCGCCGAAACTTCCCTCCAAAATTATAATTTTGGATTAAAAGGAGGGAGGTGTTGTATGCCCAACTGACTCACATACGAGGTGTGTCAATAAAGTAATGAGACTGATTTTTTTTCAAGTTTTTATTCAAATATAATTACAATCCAATATTGTCTCCTTCAAAATAGGTCCCTTGGGAAGCCACACAGCGCTGGAGACGGTCCTTCCAATCATCATAGCATTGCTAGAACTCGGATAGTGGAATAGCCTTCAGCTGGTCGGTTACAGCTGTTTTGATGTTTTCAAGTGTCCCAAAATGAGTTCCCTTGAGGTGATTTTTCAATCTCGGGAAGAGGAAAAAGTCACAAGGGCTCAAGTCTGGTGAATAAGGAGGCTGAGGATCCACAGGAATATTTTTACTGGCCAAAAACTCGTTTATTGAGATTGCAGTGTGACATGGCGCATTGTCGTGATGCAACACCCAGTTCTTTTTGATGTTTGGTCGCACACGAAAGACTCTTTTTCGAAGTCTTTCAAGGACTTCTCGGTAAAAGTGTTGATTAACCGTTTGGCCGTTGACATTTTCATCGTTGTTTGCACTTGAAGGCCTTCCGCTTCGTGGTTCATCTTCAATCGACTCTCTTCCTTCTGAAAATGCCTTAAACCACCGAAAAAACCTGGGCCCTTGACAAAACACTTTCTCCATAGGCCTGCCAAAGTTTTTCAAATGTTTCTGTTGCATTGTGTCCAAGTTTGAAGCAAAACTTGATAGCACACCGTTGCTCAAAATTGACGCCACTCATTTTTAGAACGGACAAGAAAAAACTGTTTCACGAAAACTAACGCTACGGAGAAACAAATGACTGTAGCGAGTTCAAAGTCATACTGGGGTCGTATCACATGTGCACCTGACGCTGCTCAAAGCCTCTCGTCTCCAGCGTTGCCGGATCGAAAGCGACGTTGCCAGTCTCATTACTTTATTGACACACCTCGTAAGAAACCAAAACAACTGAATCATCTCATAGTCAAAGGTACTGATGCATCTTGTCCTTTGCTCCATGAATCACCCTTAGTCACCTCGCCCCCAAGTTCCTTTACACATATAAAAACCCCCTACCTCCATGCGAAGAAGCTCAGTTCATCTTCAAGTCCGGTACTGTCCAGATTTCTCTAAGTACTTACTGTCGAGTCAGACTTGCAATAAACTCCAAGATCCGAAATAAAAGTGTTGGTCTCAGTTCCCTTCACCCGGAATACAACACCGTGTCTCTGGTTTTCGTCAAGCGGACGAAACGAGAGACAATAACGCATTCATGGGCCACTTAGGCCTTCGTCGCGTTGCTCCGGGGTCCCATAAAATCGCATCCTGGGAAAATTTTCCCTTCTTGACTTGAAGGTGGGAACTTCCTCCTCCACCGGAGAGGTCTGTTCGGAAGATCCTCCTCCCTCAAGTCAAGCAACGAATGGGGATGATTCTTCCCCCAAAAAACGGGCCCATGGCTAAAGATTCACGTCACCACCGAGGTGACGAGCAAGCGGACCTCGGAGCAAAACAGCAGAATCGTACAAACCATCGTTGAATACTTTGTATAATACCACGGTCTCTAGCGATTCTTTCGATAAATAAAGCTACGTATTTCAAAAAGTGTTGTTTATTCGAACACGTAAGCGAAACCGCGGAGCGTGCGGGATCGCTCCGACGAGTAGTGATTCCTACAAGAACACCCATCTTTGCTCCTACAATTACATTATTTTATATTATATTAGTTTTTCCGGTGATTCTCTCTCAAACTCTTTATTATTCGGAATAGTATGTCAAATGAACGTTATTCTGGTTTTCAACATATTTCTGTTCCCACGGATCGATTCTTGGAACAATTAACTATAAAAAAAGTGTAAGGAAATAATGCTTGTTTATGAAATATTTTTAAATTACAAATTGTGCTATCGTTAAATTATGCTTTAATACTTTCTTACGTAAAATATTTCTAGGAATTTTTTGTCCTTGATATTAGTTTTACTTTTAATATTTTACGTCTTAAAAAGCAATACTAAAAAAATATCTGTTTAATTCGAATACGTTCGTCGGAGAATGTAATAAATAATCGATATGGTTCCGTGATGATTCACCTTCTCGCCGACGAGAATTTCCTTAGTCGTCTTCTGCACCGACGAAATACCGTAGTTGGCCTGCTGTTTCTTACTCCAGCCAAAATCTATTCTAGAGGGCGGTAGAAGACACCGTATTTTTCGTGAGACACGTTCTCCCGTAAGGCTGGCTGTCTTTAAGTATATCTCGTCGGTGCCCCAATCACCGGGGTTTCGGCGTTCCCGTTATAGTAGTGACATCTGCTCAGCCTTAGCATGGCACAAAACCTGGGCCGTCTTTTTCGGATCAGAACCCCGGCCGTCTTTTAGCAAGGAAAAGAACCTGGGCCGTCTTTTTCTGGATCAGAACCCCGGCCGTCTTTTGAAACCAGGGCCGTCTCTTGACGGTCTTGAAACCGAACGCTCAATATTTTTTTTACCAGGATTAGAACGTACAGCTTAATTGTTTTATATGAAATATGTAACTGACGTGTAAATCGTGTGTACAAAATCTCTAATTAATATAAATTAAGTATAATATTAATTGTAAAGATACGTATTTCATTTTTTCGAAAAATTCGAACAAATACAAATTACATGTCGACGTTTTAAAAAGCGACCATACTGAATATTAATTTAATAATGAGCTATTGTCATCAGCACTATCTTAAATTTTTTCATATATTTAGCTACTGTTATTATTAATTAAAAAAATTTTTCTTTTATGAATTTTTTAATTTTTTATTATTTATTAATTATTTTTTTCCACCTCGGCACCATAGGATTTTTACTAGATGACTTTAAAACATATTAGAACTATTTTTAAATAATTTTACTCAAAAACATTCTAGTTTACTCTTTATTTCACCATTCTACTAATTTTTTATGAACTGTATTGCAGCTCTGTTTAACTCCCTTTTACAACTCAATACCATAGTACCATCCATATTTGAAGAAGAACAATTTTTTGCAACTATCATTGAAAAAACAAAAGTCTTTTCACATTTCAGGTCTTTAGTGCGTTGGTGACGTAGCGCCCAGCACACCTACCTGTGGTCTGTGCCACATCTGGAGTTTTATGGTACGCTAACAATCGCTATTGAATCGCAAGCCAGCCCGTACAAGCAAACGAATTCTCAACTTCCAGAGGCCTGACTCTAAGGCTAAAAGGAGAGGCCACGACCTTCGGGTCACCGATTCTGTTGAAACTTTGCACACTTATAGATCTCGTTCTCCTGTTCACGAATATATATCATTATAGGGGCAGATACTCAATAGTTTTTGAGATATTGACAATTAAAGTTTCATTATTCCCTATATAATGCCACATTTTCTACAGGTTACAAGAATCGGAGTGGCGCGACGGTAGCGTGGCAACTTTTCAGCCGAACGATCAGGGTTCAAATCCTGCCGAGTAATGCATATTTTAAATAATTTTATTATGTTTTATCATCGTCTATTTATATGATTAAATTCCGTAGATTAAATTTCACTCATAAAATGGCATTTTGAATTAAAAATAACATGTATTTATTTACTAACAACAGGATTATTTAATATTATTATATATTAAATATAGATATTAAATTTTAATAAATGTTTATAAATGTCCTGTGTTAATTTTCCGGATTTCAAATAAGTTACTGTTAGGTTTGTGTGATGTGACATAAGTTCATCTACCTTTACTTGAACAAGTGCGGTCTTTTCTGTATGGGCGCCTAGATTCAAGAATAGGGGTTAGAAATTTGCCGGCCGAAGAATGGTCTTCGTGCCAGAAATCTTTTCCAACGTCTTTGGGGCTGCCTCTGGCCGACACGCTCCAGCATTACATCTACATCTCGGGGTGTAGGGGGGAGTAAACGGTTCTGGGGTTCTGGTCGCCGAGGACACTGTGACACCCTAATCTCGACCACAATCTATATCCCACATAGGAACACTTGGTCGTAAGATTAGGAAGACCACCCGCTTTTCCTCTGAAAGTTATTGCTAGATAAGATAAGGAAAACCGCCCCTTTTTCCCTCCGATAAGATAGGATAAGAACACTCGATCTTCTCTTAAAACTATTTTTTAGATAATAAGATAAGAACACCCCGCTTTCTCCAAACCGATAAGATAAGAACGCCGGTACCTCCCTATCCGCCGAGACATGGGAAAGAACCCCCACTCTCGCCCAAGAACCATGTATATAAGCACCCTCAAATAAAGCAATAGTCAGTTGTCACTCTAAAAATCTCTAGAACGCACCAAGTCTATCCTGAACCCTCCAAGAATAAGATACGTTTTATTCTTACTAACTCCGAAGTCTTAGTAGTGCTCGCGTTACCACCGCGCACCGTGACATTTTGGCGATCCTGCCAGGATAGACGCGTTGTTCGGTATTTGGTGAATCTGCAAACTTGAAAAACTCTATCTACGGAAGGGGCATCCTCAAGGGCCACGGCCAGAAGATTTCCACCACGGACAACGATTTAAGGTATTCCTTCATTCACTACAGAAACCCTGTTCCTTTCTACCGATCCGAATCAGACTCTGACAGTGACACAAGGACATCCAGTATGACAACTCCAAGTACAACAGCAACAGCCCTTCAAACTATCATGGAAAAACTGACAAATCTCGAGACTACGGTCCGGAATTTGCAGGAGACCAACGAAGGTTTGCAAAGAAACACTGAGATTCTAGAGAAAGAAAACCTGAACAGAAACAAAGAATTAAGGGATCTAGCTAGTAGACTACAGTTAGAATTCCAAACTTTAAGGACCGAAACGTCTACGAACGCTTCGATTGGTACATACGACACGGCAGTACGACCCTTACCCGTGGATCATAGGCACGCCAATCCACACCGTCAGGACGATGCACTGACCGAAGACGAATCCGAAATACAGCAACGTGACAATCATAGGGTAAGAACAAACGATCCCTCTTTGCTCCCTGCTACAGAAATCATTCGAACGATTAAAACGTTGAACGGAAAAGACGACAACGGAATCGAAGACTTTATTACAGACGTAAAACAAGCCAGAGATTCATGCTCCAATCGCGACTTTCTACTTAAATTAATACTCTCCGAAAAAATAATAGGACAAGCCGAAAGAGCAATTCGTTTCATGAGAATTAGAACCTACGAAGAGCTGTACCAAGCATTACGGCAGAATATCGACAGCCCCGTCACCGTGGGAACTGCCCGTCATCGACTCGAAAATTTGAAACAAGGCTTCAACGAGAGCATACAGTCGTACAATCTAAGGTTTCGTCAACAATTGAACGAACTTAAGTACGCTGTACAAAACAAACACAACCGACCGATTGCCAGAAGAATCGCACTAGAGGAAGAAGCAGAGAACGCCATCACCCTGTACACGCAAAATCTTCGCTACGAACTAGGAAGACTAGTAATACCGAGTAAACCAAAGACCCTGGCAGAAGCTCAGGCAATGTCAGCCGACATGGAATTATGGCTGAAAGACGCTCAACAACTGCAACAACGAGCAACACGACCCCAACCAATCCATAAAACTCAACCACCTCCTATCCGTAACTCTACCTCCATACCCCGACCAGTTACTAACATGCCTCAATTCTCCCTTAATCTTCCTAAATGCGAAAAATGTGGACGCATTGGACATTCCAAGGAAAGGTGTTACGCCGGTCAAAATTTTCGGATCGTTCAGCCTCGACATCCGGTACGAACTCATATCACCAGAGAAGAGCCATGTGTCGAAATGAACCCAATGGAAATCTCGGAACCTCCTCCCAAGGAAGAACCCCCAGTTCAACCTCTGATCCATCCATTCCCCGAGTGCATACCACCACCGGACGACTCCGACACATATTTGTCAAATTGCATGGATCAACCAAACCAACGAGACTACTACTGGATACCGGAGCAGGACTCAACCTAATCAAACATTCCTGCATCGACCCCAAAGAAATTATACAAAATCGCAAAAAATTCTCCACCGGTACTCAAATCCACACATCTAACCAATCTATTTTACTACAAAATCACTTATTTCACATCATACCAGATTCATTTCCACTACTGGAAGACGGAATAATAGGGTTACCATTTCTAGAAAAATACAAGTATAATATAAATCAACATTTTTTGTCCTTAGGAGATCGACAAATCCCTCTGCGATCAGAACAAGAGATACCTGCTAATACCTGCAAAGTTCTACCAGCCATTCTGAACGAGGAAATTACAAAAGTTTACTATATCAACACAGGTAACGAACCAATTAATTCAACCGAAATAGAGGAACCATCGTTTACTGAACGAATGAACAATTTAAGGCAAAAAATACGTTTAGATCATATCGAGAAAGAACTTAGAGACCCAATTTCAAAAATCATGAATAGCTATTCAGACATCTTTTCGTTAGAAACCGAACCACTCCCTCATTCTCCTACCACCCAACACGAAATCACCCTAAAAGAAAACAAAATAATAAACCTTAAATCCTACAGACCTCCCGAATGTCATAAAGCAGAAATTCAGAAACAAATTCAAGAGATGTTAGACAAAGAAATCATTGAATCAAGCAATTCTCCTTACAACGCTCCTATCTGGGTCGTTCCTAAAAAGCGCGACGCTTCTGGAAAACAGAAATGGAGAATAGTAATTGATTTTCGGAAATTGAACGAACTGACAGATCAAGACGCCTATCCTCTACCCGTGATAGAAGACATACTCGACCACCTTGGCAAAGCAAAATTCTTTTCGGCGCTCGATCTATCCGCTGGATTTCATCAAATCCTCTTACACCCCGACTCAAAAAAATATACGGCCTTCTCTACCCCAGATGGTCATTTTCATTATAAACGCATGCCATTTGGTTTAAAAAACGCTCCCGCTACCTTTCAACGTATGATGGACAGAGCTCTTCACGGACTTATAGGAAAATATTGTTTCGTTTACATGGATGATATCATAATATTCGGTTCAACAATACAAGAGCACAATAAAAATCTTGCAATAGTATTTGAAAGACTTAGACAATGTGGACTGAAACTACAACCAGACAAGTGCGAATTCCTAAAACCGGAATTAGAATATTTAGGACATTTAATAACTAAAGACGGTATAAAACCCAATCCCGCGAAATTAAAAGCAGTCAAAGACTTCAGACAGCCTACCAATCCAACAGAAGTAAAATCATTTCTTGGGTTAGCAGGATATTATAGAAAATTCATTCGCAACTTCTCTAAAATAGCTAAACCTCTTACAGATTTGACCAAGAAAGACGTTCCTTTTTATTGGACGGACCTACAACAGATTAGTTTTGACGAACTGAAAACAAAATTAACTTCTAGTCCAGTTTTACAATACCCCGATTACACCAAACCTTTCGTTTTGACCACAGACGCTTCAAATGAAGGGTTAGGCGCAATATTATCCCAAGACGGACACCCATGCTGTTTCATTTCTAGAACTCTCAATCCGCCCGAGAGAAATTATACAACCACCGAGAAAGAATTATTGGCAATAGTGTGGAGCATCAAACGTTTGAGACAATACTTACTAGGACGACGATTTACGATACGTACTGACCATCAGGCCCTTAAATGGTTACAGAATGTTAAAGATCCTTCTTCGCGTTTGATGAGATGGAGATTAAAGCTAGAAGAATACACATACGATATAGAATATACTAAAGGAAAAGACAATCCTGCAGCTGACGCCCTTTCTAGAATCCACATGACGCGAGACGAACTTGACAATTTGATAGACGAAACCCTAGACGATCTTAACGAACAAGATTTACAGACATTCAGCAATCTTACAAACTCACCAAGAATCGAATCCACTATTTCGAATCCCATCCCTTCAACATCCACCGGTATAACACACCAAGAACCGATTGCTTCCACCTCAACCGGTATAACTCACCAACCATCCCCACCTATTGAACAAGAACCTCTAGATAAAATAACTTTATCCTACAACGATTATCTCTTGTGGAAACAAAATCCCGGTACAGCTTCCCTAACTAAGAAACCAAACGCGAGACATTGGACTCAAATTACGAAGGAAATTTTAGGTAGATTCAACGAAGAAAACTGGCTGAATATTTTACACAATATAGTTATAGATTGTGATTACCCAAAAATTGGTATAAACGACAAAACTTTTTCCGGTCTCGACATTGTACACATTCAACTCATTCTCGCGTATTTACAATTTAAATACCCCGGTAAAAACATATCCTTCTCTAAATCCCCTCCTAGAGATTATACAGAAGAAGATAAACTCGAAATTATTGAAGATGCACACAACGCTTACACGACACAACATTTCGGAGAAAATAAAACGATCGCTCGTATTAGACAGAATCATTCCTGGGTCCATTTAGATAACGACGTGAAGCGCTTTATCAATCATTGCGAAACCTGCCAAACCGAGAAACTAACGCGCATCAGACAAAAGGAATTAGCAATAATCCCTGACACACCTCTAGAACCAAACGACAAGATAGCTATGGATATTTTCGGACCCCTACCCAAAACGAGAAACAAGAATCAATACATACTGTCAATTCAAGACATGTTGACAAAATATCTGACACTTATACCTCTCCCAAACACAAAAGCTGCCACAATAATTCCACAATTAATTGACAATTACATCTATATATTCTCTTCACCCAAACATATTCTAACGGACAGAGGATCAAACTTTTTATGCGAACTCATGCAACAATTTGAAGAACACTTTAACATAAAACATTGCAAAACCACAGCCTTCCACCCCCAGTCCAACGGTAGCCTAGAAAGAACACACGCAGTAGTCAAAGATTTAATTAGGACTTGTACCAATGATAAGAAGAACGAATGGGACGAAGTACTGAAAGTGATATCCATGGGTTATAACACCGCGATACACGAAGGAACTGGTTTCACGCCCTTCGAGCTCACATTCGGACATGCAGCCAATCTCCCTTCCACAGTAGCCAATACTCCTTCCCTCACGAAAGATGAACTGTTCAAGCTATGGAAAATAAAACATAAAAATTACTTAGAGATAGCCCACAAAACTATTCAAAACAATAAAGAGAAATACAAGAAACAGCAGGATAAACGAATTATTCGCCTACATTCAACGTTCAACATAAACGATAAGGTTCTCATCTACAATAATAGCAAAAGCAATAAATTAGATTCTGAATGGCTGGGACCAGGTATAATAACCCAAGTATCTCCGCCTACTTATTCCGTTCTTTACAAAAATAAAACATATAGAATCCATGGTAACAGATTAAAATTATTCCGTCAACAAAGATTGTAAATCAACGATGTATCCTATGTAGCTCTAGGCGACTCTAACAAATATCTCGTAATACCAGAGAAACCCATCACCATTAACATATATTGTAAGACCGCTACCGCAAGAAAAATCGAAGTACTGCACATATTCTACTCTACCACGCCGTGTACCTTAACTACACCACACACTACAATGAAATTTAGCGGACAGTCCAAACCATTTGAATACCAAACTAGATTCATAAACATAACACAAATATTTAACATTGTAAATCTCGACGATATTCGAGATACGCTGCCACAAGCACCTACTCTCACACGAACATACACCGACTTCGAAATTTCACTAGATAGTCTAGACAATAAAATAAGTAAATTCCGAAATATGAGACGCATCACAAAATGGACATCAACCGGATGGTCCATACTCCAATGGGCAGGATACACCGCCATCACAGCTTGCTTCATCTACGGGCTCAACAAATGTGGGGCCTTCCACCTGCTGAAGACCTGCGGAGGATTGACTCTAAACATCTGTTGCATCTCCAGCAAAGCCACCATCGAGGGCGACAGACGACAAACTACAATCTCGACTGCTCCACCAGAAGAGGAAGACTTCTTCGGACCCGTGCATAGAGCCTCCACCGCGAAATTTCAAGAACCCACCATTAGACTCATAGAGAGACCCAAGCGCATCAAATTTACAAAATAGTTTTTCAGGGGAAAAACAGTCTAAAAAGGGGAGAATGTGACACCCTAATCTCGACCACAATCTATATCCCACATAGGAACACTTGGTCGTAAGATTAGGAAGACCACCCGCTTTTCCTCTGAAAGTTATTGCTAGATAAGATAAGGAAAACCGCCCCTTTTTCCCTCCGATAAGATAGGATAAGAACACTCGATCTTCTCTTAAAACTATTTTTTAGATAATAAGATAAGAACACCCCGCTTTCTCCAAACCGATAAGATAAGAACGCCGGTACCTCCCTATCCGCCGAGACATGGGAAAGAACCCCCACTCTCGCCCAAGAACCATGTATATAAGCACCCTCAAATAAAGCAATAGTCAGTTGTCACTCTAAAAATCTCTAGAACGCACCAAGTCTATCCTGAACCCTCCAAGAATAAGATACGTTTTATTCTTACTAACTCCGAAGTCTTAGTAGTGCTCGCGTTACCACCGCGCACCGTGACATTTTGGCGATCCTGCCAGGATAGACGCGTTGTTCGGTATTTGGTGAATCTGCAAACTTGAAAAACTCTATCTACGGAAGGGGCATCCTCAAGGGCCACGGCCAGAAGATTTCCACCACGGACAACGATTTAAGGTATTCCTTCATTCACTACAGAAACCCTGTTCCTTTCTACCGATCCGAATCAGACTCTGACAGTGACACAAGGACATCCAGTATGACAACTCCAAGTACAACAGCAACAGCCCTTCAAACTATCATGGAAAAACTGACAAATCTCGAGACTACGGTCCGGAATTTGCAGGAGACCAACGAAGGTTTGCAAAGAAACACTGAGATTCTA
Source organism: Seladonia tumulorum (assembly GCA_913789895.3). Lineage (NCBI taxonomy): Eukaryota > Metazoa > Arthropoda > Insecta > Hymenoptera > Halictidae > Seladonia > Seladonia tumulorum. Next base: position 361,750 of record OU565281.1, read on the forward strand.
GAGAAAGAAAACCTGAACAGAAACAAAGAATTAAGGGATCTAGCTAGTAGACTACAGTTAGAATTCCAAACTTTAAGGACCGAAACGTCTACGAACGCTTCGATTGGTACATACGACACGGCAGTACGACCCTTACCCGTGGATCATAGGCACGCCAATCCACACCGTCAGGACGATGCACTGACCGAAGACGAATCCGAAATACAGCAACGTGACAATCATAGGGTAAGAACAAACGATCCCTCTTTGCTCCCTGCTACAGAAATCATTCGAACGATTAAAACGTTGAACGGAAAAGACGACAACGGAATCGAAGACTTTATTACAGACGTAAAACAAGCCAGAGATTCATGCTCCAATCGCGACTTTCTACTTAAATTAATACTCTCCGAAAAAATAATAGGACAAGCCGAAAGAGCAATTCGTTTCATGAGAATTAGAACCTACGAAGAGCTGTACCAAGCATTACGGCAGAATATCGACAGCCCCGTCACCGTGGGAACTGCCCGTCATCGACTCGAAAATTTGAAACAAGGCTTCAACGAGAGCATACAGTCGTACAATCTAAGGTTTCGTCAACAATTGAACGAACTTAAGTACGCTGTACAAAACAAACACAACCGACCGATTGCCAGAAGAATCGCACTAGAGGAAGAAGCAGAGAACGCCATCACCCTGTACACGCAAAATCTTCGCTACGAACTAGGAAGACTAGTAATACCGAGTAAACCAAAGACCCTGGCAGAAGCTCAGGCAATGTCAGCCGACATGGAATTATGGCTGAAAGACGCTCAACAACTGCAACAACGAGCAACACGACCCCAACCAATCCATAAAACTCAACCACCTCCTATCCGTAACTCTACCTCCATACCCCGACCAGTTACTAACATGCCTCAATTCTCCCTTAATCTTCCTAAATGCGAAAAATGTGGACGCATTGGACATTCCAAGGAAAGGTGTTACGCCGGTCAAAATTTTCGGATCGTTCAGCCTCGACATCCGGTACGAACTCATATCACCAGAGAAGAGCCATGTGTCGAAATGAACCCAATGGAAATCTCGGAACCTCCTCCCAAGGAAGAACCCCCAGTTCAACCTCTGATCCATCCATTCCCCGAGTGCATACCACCACCGGACGACTCCGACACATATTTGTCAAATTGCATGGATCAACCAAACCAACGAGACTACTACTGGATACCGGAGCAGGACTCAACCTAATCAAACATTCCTGCATCGACCCCAAAGAAATTATACAAAATCGCAAAAAATTCTCCACCGGTACTCAAATCCACACATCTAACCAATCTATTTTACTACAAAATCACTTATTTCACATCATACCAGATTCATTTCCACTACTGGAAGACGGAATAATAGGGTTACCATTTCTAGAAAAATACAAGTATAATATAAATCAACATTTTTTGTCCTTAGGAGATCGACAAATCCCTCTGCGATCAGAACAAGAGATACCTGCTAATACCTGCAAAGTTCTACCAGCCATTCTGAACGAGGAAATTACAAAAGTTTACTATATCAACACAGGTAACGAACCAATTAATTCAACCGAAATAGAGGAACCATCGTTTACTGAACGAATGAACAATTTAAGGCAAAAAATACGTTTAGATCATATCGAGAAAGAACTTAGAGACCCAATTTCAAAAATCATGAATAGCTATTCAGACATCTTTTCGTTAGAAACCGAACCACTCCCTCATTCTCCTACCACCCAACACGAAATCACCCTAAAAGAAAACAAAATAATAAACCTTAAATCCTACAGACCTCCCGAATGTCATAAAGCAGAAATTCAGAAACAAATTCAAGAGATGTTAGACAAAGAAATCATTGAATCAAGCAATTCTCCTTACAACGCTCCTATCTGGGTCGTTCCTAAAAAGCGCGACGCTTCTGGAAAACAGAAATGGAGAATAGTAATTGATTTTCGGAAATTGAACGAACTGACAGATCAAGACGCCTATCCTCTACCCGTGATAGAAGACATACTCGACCACCTTGGCAAAGCAAAATTCTTTTCGGCGCTCGATCTATCCGCTGGATTTCATCAAATCCTCTTACACCCCGACTCAAAAAAATATACGGCCTTCTCTACCCCAGATGGTCATTTTCATTATAAACGCATGCCATTTGGTTTAAAAAACGCTCCCGCTACCTTTCAACGTATGATGGACAGAGCTCTTCACGGACTTATAGGAAAATATTGTTTCGTTTACATGGATGATATCATAATATTCGGTTCAACAATACAAGAGCACAATAAAAATCTTGCAATAGTATTTGAAAGACTTAGACAATGTGGACTGAAACTACAACCAGACAAGTGCGAATTCCTAAAACCGGAATTAGAATATTTAGGACATTTAATAACTAAAGACGGTATAAAACCCAATCCCGCGAAATTAAAAGCAGTCAAAGACTTCAGACAGCCTACCAATCCAACAGAAGTAAAATCATTTCTTGGGTTAGCAGGATATTATAGAAAATTCATTCGCAACTTCTCTAAAATAGCTAAACCTCTTACAGATTTGACCAAGAAAGACGTTCCTTTTTATTGGACGGACCTACAACAGATTAGTTTTGACGAACTGAAAACAAAATTAACTTCTAGTCCAGTTTTACAATACCCCGATTACACCAAACCTTTCGTTTTGACCACAGACGCTTCAAATGAAGGGTTAGGCGCAATATTATCCCAAGACGGACACCCATGCTGTTTCATTTCTAGAACTCTCAATCCGCCCGAGAGAAATTATACAACCACCGAGAAAGAATTATTGGCAATAGTGTGGAGCATCAAACGTTTGAGACAATACTTACTAGGACGACGATTTACGATACGTACTGACCATCAGGCCCTTAAATGGTTACAGAATGTTAAAGATCCTTCTTCGCGTTTGATGAGATGGAGATTAAAGCTAGAAGAATACACATACGATATAGAATATACTAAAGGAAAAGACAATCCTGCAGCTGACGCCCTTTCTAGAATCCACATGACGCGAGACGAACTTGACAATTTGATAGACGAAACCCTAGACGATCTTAACGAACAAGATTTACAGACATTCAGCAATCTTACAAACTCACCAAGAATCGAATCCACTATTTCGAATCCCATCCCTTCAACATCCACCGGTATAACACACCAAGAACCGATTGCTTCCACCTCAACCGGTATAACTCACCAACCATCCCCACCTATTGAACAAGAACCTCTAGATAAAATAACTTTATCCTACAACGATTATCTCTTGTGGAAACAAAATCCCGGTACAGCTTCCCTAACTAAGAAACCAAACGCGAGACATTGGACTCAAATTACGAAGGAAATTTTAGGTAGATTCAACGAAGAAAACTGGCTGAATATTTTACACAATATAGTTATAGATTGTGATTACCCAAAAATTGGTATAAACGACAAAACTTTTTCCGGTCTCGACATTGTACACATTCAACTCATTCTCGCGTATTTACAATTTAAATACCCCGGTAAAAACATATCCTTCTCTAAATCCCCTCCTAGAGATTATACAGAAGAAGATAAACTCGAAATTATTGAAGATGCACACAACGCTTACACGACACAACATTTCGGAGAAAATAAAACGATCGCTCGTATTAGACAGAATCATTCCTGGGTCCATTTAGATAACGACGTGAAGCGCTTTATCAATCATTGCGAAACCTGCCAAACCGAGAAACTAACGCGCATCAGACAAAAGGAATTAGCAATAATCCCTGACACACCTCTAGAACCAAACGACAAGATAGCTATGGATATTTTCGGACCCCTACCCAAAACGAGAAACAAGAATCAATACATACTGTCAATTCAAGACATGTTGACAAAATATCTGACACTTATACCTCTCCCAAACACAAAAGCTGCCACAATAATTCCACAATTAATTGACAATTACATCTATATATTCTCTTCACCCAAACATATTCTAACGGACAGAGGATCAAACTTTTTATGCGAACTCATGCAACAATTTGAAGAACACTTTAACATAAAACATTGCAAAACCACAGCCTTCCACCCCCAGTCCAACGGTAGCCTAGAAAGAACACACGCAGTAGTCAAAGATTTAATTAGGACTTGTACCAATGATAAGAAGAACGAATGGGACGAAGTACTGAAAGTGATATCCATGGGTTATAACACCGCGATACACGAAGGAACTGGTTTCACGCCCTTCGAGCTCACATTCGGACATGCAGCCAATCTCCCTTCCACAGTAGCCAATACTCCTTCCCTCACGAAAGATGAACTGTTCAAGCTATGGAAAATAAAACATAAAAATTACTTAGAGATAGCCCACAAAACTATTCAAAACAATAAAGAGAAATACAAGAAACAGCAGGATAAACGAATTATTCGCCTACATTCAACGTTCAACATAAACGATAAGGTTCTCATCTACAATAATAGCAAAAGCAATAAATTAGATTCTGAATGGCTGGGACCAGGTATAATAACCCAAGTATCTCCGCCTACTTATTCCGTTCTTTACAAAAATAAAACATATAGAATCCATGGTAACAGATTAAAATTATTCCGTCAACAAAGATTGTAAATCAACGATGTATCCTATGTAGCTCTAGGCGACTCTAACAAATATCTCGTAATACCAGAGAAACCCATCACCATTAACATATATTGTAAGACCGCTACCGCAAGAAAAATCGAAGTACTGCACATATTCTACTCTACCACGCCGTGTACCTTAACTACACCACACACTACAATGAAATTTAGCGGACAGTCCAAACCATTTGAATACCAAACTAGATTCATAAACATAACACAAATATTTAACATTGTAAATCTCGACGATATTCGAGATACGCTGCCACAAGCACCTACTCTCACACGAACATACACCGACTTCGAAATTTCACTAGATAGTCTAGACAATAAAATAAGTAAATTCCGAAATATGAGACGCATCACAAAATGGACATCAACCGGATGGTCCATACTCCAATGGGCAGGATACACCGCCATCACAGCTTGCTTCATCTACGGGCTCAACAAATGTGGGGCCTTCCACCTGCTGAAGACCTGCGGAGGATTGACTCTAAACATCTGTTGCATCTCCAGCAAAGCCACCATCGAGGGCGACAGACGACAAACTACAATCTCGACTGCTCCACCAGAAGAGGAAGACTTCTTCGGACCCGTGCATAGAGCCTCCACCGCGAAATTTCAAGAACCCACCATTAGACTCATAGAGAGACCCAAGCGCATCAAATTTACAAAATAGTTTTTCAGGGGAAAAACAGTCTAAAAAGGGGAGAATGTGACACCCTAATCTCGACCACAATCTATATCCCACATAGGAACACTTGGTCGTAAGATTAGGAAGACCACCCGCTTTTCCTCTGAAAGTTATTGCTAGATAAGATAAGGAAAACCGCCCCTTTTTCCCTCCGATAAGATAGGATAAGAACACTCGATCTTCTCTTAAAACTATTTTTTAGATAATAAGATAAGAACACCCCGCTTTCTCCAAACCGATAAGATAAGAACGCCGGTACCTCCCTATCCGCCGAGACATGGGAAAGAACCCCCACTCTCGCCCAAGAACCATGTATATAAGCACCCTCAAATAAAGCAATAGTCAGTTGTCACTCTAAAAATCTCTAGAACGCACCAAGTCTATCCTGAACCCTCCAAGAATAAGATACGTTTTATTCTTACTAACTCCGAAGTCTTAGTAGTGCTCGCGTTACCACCGCGCACCGTGACAACACGATTTTCGGCACGACACGATTCGGAAAAGAATCTTGAGAGCCATCGCAGCCGAAGAGTGTAACATGACACTAAGTATCGGGTATATCGGTGTGAGACCAGAAGACCACTACTAATCCAATTACAAAACTTCTTTATTTTTCATTATTTTTTTATGGGAGTTTTACCAATATATTCGTGGCATTTTTCTGATTAAAATGATACCAAATATGATATAATTCCGATGATATTTACTTGTGTAACGAGCGATAAAAGTTTTGAACGCAGAGAAGAACAGCGTATGGGAAAGAAAGAGCCGCAGAGAGTCGCGGCCGCCGGCAGAGATCAAAGTTCGCGTGAGCGCAGGCCTTTAAATGAAAAATTTAACTTCTTTATTATTAATTATTTTTTTATGATACTTTCACCAATATATTTATGGCATTATTCTGATTAAAATGAAACTCAAACGCGATATAATTCGGATCACATTTACACTAATTTTCCGCTAATGTAATTGTTATGGGAAGCAACTTTCATCGATCATTACACAGGTAAATATTATCGGAATTATATCATATTTGGTATCATTTTAATCAGAAAAATTCCAGGAATATGTTGGTAAAAGTTTTATAAAAAATAATGAAAAATAAAGAAGTTTTGTAATTTGATTGGTAGTAGTTTCACACCGATATATTCTGTTCTCGCCTCGGATCGCCCGGCTGCCGTTTATTGCATCGCTGGGCGACCGAGGTGGCACGAGATTCTGGGCCTGGGTCGACGGGGCTCGAAGCCGCTTATTCGAGCTAACGAAAAATATTCTAAATTTATTCGAAAGAATTAGTCGTAGCCTTCGAATAACAGTACAGATAAAAAATGAAAATTTAATTTGAAGCAAATATAAAAAAGTATTTTTATTCGTCGGATAAATTCTTACCTAATAAAATTATTTATTTGACACTCGTTCAATAAAGAGGGTTTTTTCGAACCTTCAAATAACAAAAATAAAGATAAAGTATTTTTTATTCGAATTTTTATTTAAATAATTTTTTATCCCAAATAATGCCCAACTCTGCGAGGGTCACTAGTAGTGTGAAAAATATACTTAATATTTTATTCAAAGAGTGTATCACGAACAAAGACTATGCACTTGGAACTGTTACAGAAATATGTAAGATCACTCTGTTGATGAAGTATCGAATAAGGTTTATAACACGAGCGACTAGAATCCGCTTCTTTTGAAGAGTTTAGTGCACACGGTATTTCTACCCTTCCTTTAATTAGTTTGGAGGCAGGCCTCTGGAAGTTGTGAATGTATTCGCTTATACGGTTTGGCTTGCGACTCGATAGCAATTGTTAGCATACCATAAAACTCTAGATGTGACACAGAACACAGGTAAAAGACTGAAATGTGGAAACAATGTCGTTTTCTCAATGGTCGTCGCAAAAAATTGTTCTTCTTTAAATATGGATGATATTATAGTATTGAGTTGTAAAAGAGAGTTAAACAGAGCTGCAATGCAGCGCATAAAAAATTAGTAGAACAGTGAAATAAAGAGTAAACTAGAATGTTTTCGAGTAAAATTATTTAAAAATAGTTCTAATATGTTTTTAAATTCATCTAGTAAAAATCCTATGGTGCTGAGGTGGAAAAAATTTTTTAAATTAATAATAACAGTAGCTAAATATATGAAAAAATTTAAGATAGTGCTGATGACAATAGCTCATTATTAAATTAATATTCAGTATGGTCGCTTTTTAAAACGTCGACATGAAATTTGTATTTGTTCGAATTTTTCCGGGTTTATCATTTTTTACAACTAGAGTTTGCAACTATAAAATTGGAAAAAATGAAATACGTATCATTACAATTAATATTATACTTAATTTATATTAATTATAGATTTTGTACACACGATTTACATGTCAGTTACATATTTCATATAAAACAATTAAGCTGTACGTTCTAATCCTGGTTAAAAAAATAATGAGCGTTCGGTTTCAAGACCGTCAAGAGACGACCCTGGTTTTTGCTAAAAGACGGCCGGGGTTCTGTTCCAGAAAAGACGGCCCAGGTTCTGTGTCATGCTAAAAGACGGCCGGGGTTCTGATCCAGAAAAGACGGCCCAGGTTCTGTGCCATGCTAAAAACGGCGAGGTCCAAAAAATGGGAACGCCGAAACCCCGGGCGTGAGCACTCTCATATCCTCTCTGCTAATACATTGTATGCGCGTCGGCGACCGTCCTGCAACGACCATCGAAAGCCGTTCGATGCGGCGAGGTTTACATCGGCGATCGCTCACCTCGTCGTTTGTCATCGAATACGTACAGCTGATCGGTGTCGAGTGAATGACCGTTTCCAGCTTCTCGCAGGTCGCGAGATATACATAGTCAGATATACATAGGCACCGACGAGATATACTTAAAGACAGCCAGCCCCTGTGTTAAACTGCGAGCCCCAAAGTGGGTCCTGAGTGGGTACTGGGAGCGGTCGGTAACGGCCCCAATGCCGAAATACTCTCATCGGTTGTGGAACTAAGAACGTGGAACTATCACTGATCTCAAATACCAACATCGCTAAACATGCCGCGCTCACTACCTAAATACATTTGCTCGTGAAGTACGAAAGAAACGTCGGTGACATAGGCAATTAGTAAACATAGAATGCTGACATAATGCATTCTGTAATTGCTTGGAAAATAATTATTTTTTATTATATAATTTCATTACACTCTTATTGCCTTCTTATTTTCCATATTGTTCACCATTGTAATCATTGTTTTATAATCGATACTTTATAGGTGTAATTAATTAATTTGGAAATTATTGCGATATTTATAAAATAATGATTATTCAACAAAATATATTCTGTAGTAATTACAGAATAAAAAAAAAAGAATAAATACATACACAAGTAATGACAAAATTCAATCGTTCTTATTTTGATCCGTAGTAAAAAACAGAAAATTAATATTTTTACTTATTTATCCGATAATACCACTTCTAATGCTCGATTGCACTGACTGCAATTATTCAAGTAGAGGTAGTAACAAAGTAAAAGTGTTCAGTAATGAAACTAATTTTTGACGGCTCCTATCCGTATAATGCTATTTGGAGACAGTATTATGGCTATTGGTACAAACGCACAGATACACAGATTCTTATATGTTGCAATGCATGTTGTTTTTTTCTCCGTTTACCGATTTCGATGAAATTTTCAGTATGTGTACCATAGATGTACAAGACACATATTTTAAATTTTCATTTGGGATTCAAATAAAAAAGTTTTAAAAAGTGCGTTTTCTGGTTTTTTATGTAATTCTTACCAATTGCAATTTTTGAAAATCTGTTTTACACGTCATTTAGTAAATCAATGCTTTTAATTGCTAAAAGAAAAGTCAAAAAGTAAAAGTATTCTAATTTAATGCACAGACAACATGTGCAGTATTCGGACTGTACGTGGATTGTACGCAGACTGTCCGCGTAAATAAAATCATATAAAATTACAGTAATTGTTCATAAAAGGTTACATCTCGCCGATTTTGGTAAAAGTTAAATATATTGTAAAACTCAACATTCTGAACAACTTTTTTCTATATATGGTGCCGCTGCTCGGCATTAGTTTCTGAGATATTCTCAAAATCTCTTACTGCTACTAGAATGGATTCTGCACACTCTTCTGCATATTAGAAGGCATGATTAACACATATAAGTTACTTTCTTATTAACGAATATGTAGAATCACATACAAGATCTCAAGGAGAAGGTATAATTAAAATTGGTTGGGATTAGGTCGTGTGTGGTGGGGGGAGGGGGACGATTACGCTGACATTGTTTCACATTTCACATGTGGATTTTTGCATAGAAAAATACTTAAAGAATTTTTAATCCCAACCTATTTGAATTGTACGTTCTCCTTGACATTTTGTACTACGAGGAAGTGTATGCAGAATCCGTTCTAGCTGCAGCACCAGATTATAGAATATCTCAGAAGCTAATGCCGAGCAGCGGCATTAGAATAATGACTTTGACAACATACTTCAAAGTCATCAAAATCGGTGTGATGTACCCTTTTCTGTATTTTTATTGGAGACAGTATTATTGCTATTTGTCCGCACTGTGCGACGCCGTGAAAACTGAGCAGTCGAACTCGAGACGAGAAGATCTCTCCGGGTCTCTTTCTTTTGTATACGCTGTCCTTCTTTGCGTCCGAAACTTTAATCGTTCATTACACAAGTAATTATCATTGGAATCATATCATATTTAGTATCGTTTTCAATAAAAAAATTCTACGAATATGTTGGTGGAAGTCCCATAAAAAAATAATGAATAATAAAAAAGTTAACTTTTTGATTTAAAGACCTGAGTTCACGCCAGTCTTTGATCTTTTCCGAACGCTTCGACTCGCCGCGTCTCTTTCTTTCGCATACGCTGTCCTTCTTTGCGTTCGAAACTTTATTCGTTCATTAGACAAGTAAATGTCATCGGAATTATGTCATATTTGGTATCATTTTCCTTAGCAAAATCCCACGAATGTGTTGGTGAAAGTTCTATAGAAAAATAATTAATAATAAAAAAGTTTATTTTTTTATTTAAAGGCCGAAGCTCAAGCTAGTCTTTCATCTTTTCCGAATGCTTCGACTCGCCGGTTCTCTTTCTGTCGCATACGCTGTCCTTCTTTGCGTCCGAAACTTTAATCGTTCATTAGACAAGTAATTATGATCGGAATTATATCATATTTGGTATCATTTTCATTACAAAAATGTCACAAATTTGCTTGTGAAAAAGCCATAAGAAATAATGAAAAATAAACAGGTTCTTTTGTTTGATTGGTGGTGATGTCACACCGCTATATTCAATGCAACACGACATATAATGTTACACTCTTCGGCGACAGAGGCAGTCGAGCTCCACTGTCCTCTTCTCCGTTCGGCACGGGATCCCAGAAATCATTTCTTGAAAGCTAAATTCTGACCGTACCCGGGTGTGCAGAGCCTACAATAATCAAATTTTGATTTTCTATTTAAACTAGTTTGTTATTGAAACTCATTAATAGTTTTAATTAGTACTTGAAATGTTTTTAATGATATTGAAATATTGGAATATTACAATTTGGAATATTTCGCCTGACAATTTAGACAAAAATGCCCTTCAACATATTTGAACGGCCGTTGCGCCATTCGATTTTCGGTCAATTTTTCCCAATTAATTGCATGTAGAAATATAGAAAAAATCTGACGAATTACGGTTATTTATATTCATATTTCAGGATTTTTGTCGATTTTTGGGTTGAAAATCATATTTATAAAAAATGAAAGACACGTAAGAATTCCACAAATGCAGGTTCTTTTATAGAAATTGAAAAAGGACATCGATCCTATTTTTAAATTAAACCAAAAATGAAATGATTCAAAAAGGTTTGGAAAGAACTGCGATTTATAAGTGTCTAAAGTTTTATTCGATCCCTGTTTTGGTCATTGGGCGATGCAACTACATACATTGTAACGCTCGCGTCGGTCTTTGACTGCTCTGACCTCGTTACAGCATTTGAACGCGGCTCCGAAAATTATTCGAAATCAAATAAACCACCGAATAAAGACACAGATGAAAATGAAGACTTTTTTTTTTTTTTTTTTATTCAACACTAAATATTTATTTGTTTATTCGTCGAATAAACTTATTACGTGTGGAATAGAGATAACATAATTATTTTTATTTGCCGCGTGACAAATAATTTTTTTATCTTTTATTCGTTATTTTAAATGTCTATTTCAACAAATATTTTCCCATCTTTGCTCCTACAATTACATTATTTTATATTATATTAGTTTTTCCGGTGATTCTCTCTCAAACTCTTTATTATTCGGAATAGTATGTCAAATGAACGTTATTCTGGTTTTCAACATATTTCTGTTCCCACGGATCGATTCTTGGAACAATTAACTATAAAAAAAGTGTAAGGAAATAATGCTTGTTTATGAAATATTTTTAAATTACAAATTGTGCTATCGTTAAATTATGCTTTAATACTTTCTTACGTAAAATATTTCTAGGAATTTTTTGTCCTTGATATTAGTTTTACTTTTAATATTTTACGTCTTAAAAAGCAATACTAAAAAAATATCTGTTTAATTCGAATACGTTCGTCGGAGAATGTAATAAATAATCGATATGGTTCCGTGATGATTCACCTTCTCGCCGACGAGAATTTCCTTAGTCGTCTTCTGCACCGACGAAATACCGTAGTTGGCCTGCTGTTTCTTACTCCAGCCAAAATCTATTCTAGAGGGCGGTAGAAGACACCGTATTTTTCGTGACACACGTTCTCCCGTAAGGCTGGCTGTCTTTAAGTATATCTCGTCGGTGCTTTGGGGCTCGCAGTTTAACACAGGGGCTGGCTGTCTTTAAGTATATCTCGTCGGTGTTTTGGCTCACTCGACTCGTACGTTCGAAGTCTAGCCGGGGCCACGGTTCTACGTGAATATGTAGATGCGCTACTTACCGACCACCCTGGGTAGGTTGCGGGAAACAGAGTCAGATTGCGGCAGCCGTCCTTCCTCGGATTGGCTGCTCTCTCTGGAGATTCTGGTACTGATGCTGCGCGGTCGCGAGATGGTGCTGCTTATGCGACTCTGTGGGGATAATAATGAGGATGGGTGATCCTCCACCAAAGTGGGGACCACGGTATGGTTGGTGGCCGATGGCCACACGAGTTCTCCCTCGAACCAAGAGGATGTAGAGAGGAGCCGAGGTTAATCGTCTCCACGTGGTCGGTGCACAATGGCCGAACCACGTGTAAGAACGAGGGATGCCGTTACCTCGAACGCGCGTCCCACTCCACGCGCGAGGTAAATAACGAAAGCCAATTAACTATAACTTCGTATATTAAATCAACAGAAATATAAAGTTCAACTTGCGTGAACAACGTTGTGAGAACAAAGCTCGCGGGTGCTCGATCACGAGGCACCTAAACTCGCGATAATATAATGATGCGCATATGCGCTTGACAACCGTATAACGTACACGTCTAATCGCTAGAGCAGCAGGCGGACGAGAGAGCGATCGGAAATGTTCGACCGGCGTCTTGCCGGGATCGCTGCGCTGGCGCTTGCGCATTCGCGCACAGACACGCGCCAATAAGGCTCGTCCCCACAGACTCCCCCCCTAGTGCATCCGTGTGCAATGGATGCACGAAACACAAAAAAAAAAAACAAACGCAATTTTTTATAGTGAGGGGAGACACATCTCAGAAAGAGGAACCGAAAAAATGATTGTTCAAATGAGAACTAACGCTTATAAACTAACGCTTATAAACTAACGCTGTACAATTATTTACATGCGATCAGCTTGCACTGGGCTGGAGCCCCAGGTGCGAAAGATGCTGACTTGCGCGAATATGTTCGCAGTACCGGCGGACGCTGGTTACTCCGGTCGCGACAAACGGACGAACCGGGCGAATCTCCCTCCGGATGATCCGGAATGAAGAACGCCGGTTTTAATAATTCTGTCGAGACAGATCGCTCGGTGCCGTCTACATTTAGCACATATACGCGTTCTGAGACGCGCTTGAGAATTTTATGCGGTCCAGAGTACGGTTGCTCTAAGGCCCTTTTGGCCATACGCCGCATAAATACATGCGTACAAGATTGCAACTCTTTGTGCATAAACGCACGCGGACGGCAATTATGCAAGACCGGAATGGGGCGAACCTCACGCATATATTTTTTAAATTCCTCCAGAAAAACATTTGGATCTGGTGCGGAATCTTCCGGGAGAAAGAATTCTCCGGGCAAACGCAGAGTTGTGCCGAACATAAATTCAGCTGGCGACGCATCGACGTCTGCACGCACATGTACACGCAGTCCTAACAATACAGTAGGCAAAACGCGCGACCAGTCGCTACTGGTATGGCACATAATTGCTGCTTTTAGCACGCGGTGCCACCGCTCAATCATCCCGTTCGACGAGGGGTGATACGGGGTTGTTCGAATACGATCGCAACCAATTAAAGATAGCAGGGACGCGAATAGCCTTGATTCAAACTGGGTACCCTGATCGGTAGTTAATACCTTGGGGGCGCCGTACCGCGAAACCCAAGTGTCATAGAACGCTCTTGCTACTGACATAGCGGTTGTATCCCTTAAGGGAACCGCTTCAACCCATCTAGAAAATCGATCGATAAGGGTCAGACAGTAAGCAAAACCTTCGGAGGGCGGTAAAGGTCCGATAATGTCCAAGTGAACATGATCAAACCGCCCATCCGAAGCAATGAATGGCTCAGGAAGGTGCCTATTATGGCGAGCAATTTTAGACTGCTGGCACTTGGTGCATGACTTGCACCACAGTGCCACGTCCTTGGTCATATTCGGCCAAACATATCGTTGCCGAATTAGCCGATCAGAGACCTTTGCCCCAGGATGGGCAGGACTGTGGAACATTTCGAATACAGTTCTGCGAAGCGAACCGGGAATGTATGGGCGAATTGCCTCCCCGGAGATTTCGCAAAATATAGCTACATTCTCCGGGCCCCAAAGAAGTTTCTTTAATTTAAGAGGGAACTCAGGAGAGTTCCGGATGAGTTCTAATTGCTCATCGGCAGCTTGCTGCCTGGAAATTTCACGAAGATCGATTTCAATGGGAAAACGAAGGGCATCAATGCGAGACAGTGCATCGGCAACTGTATTGTCCGGCCCCGGAACATGCAGGATGGACGTTGAAAATTGCGCTATATATGACAATTGTCGAACCTGCCGGGGAGAAGCTTTCTCCGGACGTTGGACAAACGCGTAAATCAGGGGTTTGTGGTCCGTGACTATAGAAAAGTCACGACCTTCAACAAGGTAACGGAAGTGCCTAATGGCTTCAAAAATGGCCGTTAACTCCCTGTCATACGCGCTGTATTTAACCTGAGCCGGGGAAAATTTGCGCGAGAAAAACGCCAGGGGTTCCCAATTCGAATCAAGGCCCCTCTGTTCCAGAACCGCGCCCATCGCGAAGTCGGACGCGTCCGTTGTTACCCGAAGCTCAGCACCGACACGCGGATGCACCAACAAGGTTGCCTTTGCAAGGGCCTCCTTAGTTTTCGCGAAAGCCTCTCTCGCGCTCGCGGTCCACGGGATCTCCCGCGTATCATTTTTCCGCGAATCGCGAAGAAATTCATTTAACGGCGCTTGCAGATGCGCCGCCCGAGGGATATTCCTACGGTAAAAATTAACCATTCCCAGGAATCGGCGAAGGTCCATAACCCGTTTGGGTTCCGGGAAGTCCAATATGGCTTCGACCTTCGAAGTCAAGGGCCGAATGCCCGATGAATTCACCGTGTATCCGAGAAATTCAATTTCAGAAACGCCAAAAACGCATTTACTTGGGTTAACACGCAAGTGATGCTCCTGGAGACGCCCAAGGACCGTCCGAAGGTGGTCGGCGTGCTCTTCATCAGAGCTTGAAGCAATTAAAACATCATCAATGTACGTGAAAACGTAATCCAGATCTCCCAGTATCCGATTAAGAAAGCGTTGAAAAGACTGACTGGCGTTCTTTAGACCGAAGGTCATAAACAAAAATTCGAACAAGCCAAATGGCGTGGTAACAGCCGTCTTTTCCACGTCTTCGGGAGCCATGGGAATCTGGTTATAAGCTCTATACAAATCGAGCGATGAAAAAATTTTTTTTCCGTGCAAATTGCACGAGAAATCCTGCAAATGGGGCGTGGGATACTTATCCGGAATGGTTTTTTTATTCAACCCACGATAATCCCCGCAAATGCGCCATGTGCCGTCCTTCTTCAGTACCATGTGGATGGGACTGGCCCAAGGGCTGGATGAAGGGCGGCAAATGCCGGCTTCCACTAACGCGTTAAATTCGTTCTTGGCAGCTAATAATTTTTCCGGACTGAGACGACGAGGCCTCTCAGAAACCGGAGGGCCGGTGGTTAAGATGTGATGGAACACATCTGCCGACTTCGAATGCCGAAGCTTGGACGCCCCGGACACCTCAGGGAATTCCGCAAGAATACTCGCGAACGACGAAGACGGCTTGACAGTATACACCGAGCTCCAAGAAACAACGCGCGGAGTGGCAACCGTGAAAATACTCGTATAAGAGTCGATAAGACGGTGAGACCGAAGGTCCACCAGAAGACCGTAGTGCTTAAGTAAATCAGCACCAATGATCGCGTGTGGCACCGCGGCGATACAGAAATTCCACCTAATAGGACGCCGCAACCCGAGGTCCAATGACCGAAACGATTCGCCAAACGTGTCGATAGTCGACTCGTTCGCAGCAATAAGCTTAAAACCGGTCGGTTTGCAACGGATACCCGGGCAGGCCGGAACCAATGAAAGGTCCGAGCCTGTATCAACAAGATACACCACGCCTGAAACACGGTCTTTTATATGGAGACGGGATGAGGAACTCGACGCCACCGCGCCCGTCTCAGCAACGGAAGCTTCTCCTAGTTTTTTGGGATAAAGGTAGAATACTTGACGCACCAAGGTTTACAAGACAACGGATTGTCGGGATACTTCTTGTGGGCATAACATAAATTAGCCCCGGGAGCAGATTTGCCCCTTGACCTAGACCGACCTCGACGGGCCGGTGTGGCAGAACGCACACGCTGACGCTTTAACATGTTAACTTCGGCCCGAAGGGCTCGAACTTCGCCAAATAATTGAGTGAAGTCTGATGACAGACGCTTAATCTCTTCTCCCTGAAGGGGAGAAGGAGCTTGAACAGAAGCTGCCGCCACACAACGATCCGACTGACCCGTTGCTTCATAAATCTTGTCCGCAATGCTAACAAGCTTATCGAGGTCAGTATGACCTGTCGCCGCAAGAATGGGCCTTTGGCTCTGAGGAATCAACTCATAAAAGAGTGTTCGCATAACGGCCTCATCGCAAGAACCGTCGTTCAAACTACGCAATCTATTTAAAATTAGGGAAGGTTTACCGTCAGATAATACCTCCCCCCGCAACAACTTTCGCAGGTTGGCCTCCGGAGAGGGCCCGTATGTCGAAATAATACGCGTCTTGATACGTTCGTAAATGTCCGGTGGACGCGGATCCATAAGAATAAGATCTCTAACGCAAGTAGCTACCTCGAAATCAACCATTGACAAAATTGTGTCGGCCATCGTGGCCTCCGAGGTGATTCGCGCCGACCGCAAGGACCCTTCCACCTGACCGAACCATAAGTTCGGATCGGCTTTGTAAAAAGGGGGTAATTTAGGGACGCGATAGCTTTCAACTTCCCCGAGCAGGTCTTGCGACCCACCCCCACCGGGAAGCAACCCGTCATTACTGCGGCTCATCCTAACTAGAGAAAGACAAGGATCGCGTCAAATATCACGAACGCAAATAAATGACCACCCGGTATGGTCTCCGGCCGAACAGCGCGAAACGCGCACGCGCAATCGAAACACGCGAGGAAGCTTGAAATTAACGTTCAAAACACGACGAAAAACACGCACAAGGACGCATTGACCTACGGTTCACAACACCGCGAACAAAGGCGAGGAAAAAAAACTATGTGAAGGTTAGAACGACCTACAACGACCCGCATGGTAAACTACGTAATAATACGCGCAATAAACGAAAAACGCACGGACAAGTAAGGGAACCATACGCGGAATTTCCGCGACGCACGGACGCTTTGCAAAATTTCGGCGCGTGGAGACGCACGTCTTAGAGTCTTTTAAATACCACGTAGACACGCGCACTTGTCGGCCAAACGCAGCCGCCACTTTTCACACACAGCACTGGTTTCGCTGGCCACAGGAACAGGAAGGCGAACCGCCTCACAGCAACTTCAACGGTGGCCGCTCTCGAACACCGTCGACGAGGTCAGGCGCCGATGACGATGACTTGTAGCGTAGACCGCCGTTGTCCAGCCACGCCGGGAAAGAAAAGCGCCGTTGGCGATGAACTGCGCCACTCCGCCGCAACCCGGAACACGACGTATTACGCCATATCAATGGACGTCTCTCCGGGCATCGTCCATCTGCCCACCGTTCTCATCAACGAAGTCGGGGTCACCAATGTGGGGATAATAATGAGGATGGGTGATCCTCCACCAAAGTGGGGACCACGGTATGGTTGGTGGCCGATGGCCACACGAGTTCTCCCTCGAACCAAGAGGATGTAGAGAGGAGCCGAGGTTAATCGTCTCCACGTGGTCGGTGCACAATGGCCGAACCACGTGTAAGAACGAGGGATGCCGTTACCTCGAACGCGCGTCCCACTCCACGCGCGAGGTAAATAACGAAAGCCAATTAACTATAACTTCGTATATTAAATCAACAGAAATATAAAGTTCAACTTGCGTGAACAACGTTGTGAGAACAAAGCTCGCGGGTGCTCGATCACGAGGCACCTAAACTCGCGATAATATAATGATGCGCATATGCGCTTGACAACCGTATAACGTACACGTCTAATCGCTAGAGCAGCAGGCGGACGAGAGAGCGATCGGAAATGTTCGACCGGCGTCTTGCCGGGATCGCTGCGCTGGCGCTTGCGCATTCGCGCACAGACACGCGCCAATAAGGCTCGTCCCCACAACTCGAGAGCGCGAAAGAACTTCTGTGATTCAGATTTATGACCGGCGCGAAATTGGCGGGTAATGAATGACAAGATTTAAATGGTTAACACTGACTTTATATATTCTAGAGATGAGAGGTGTACAAGATTCTTTATGATATACGCGACGTGTACAAATACTGGAATTAGAACTAGCGCGAGAATGAGAGCGCGAACGTGAACGAACGCTCCAGGGCCTGGACGGGCCTTTTAAGCTCCGAGATCGCATGGAGGGGAGAGTAATGAAGTTGTATGTAGTGGTTTTTTTTTTTTTTTTTTTTTTTTATTTTAATCACTTTGAGCATTTATTGGCCCATAAGCTGGTTTGAGTAAATACATTATTTTACAGAGGATATCACAAAGGTGCATTGCACTTAAAACTTATTTCCTAGAAGTTATTACTAATACTTTGGTAACAATTGTATTGTATATATTTCTTAATGTCTACGCTCTATTAAATGTCTATTCAGTCTTATATTTCTTATTTGTTGTCTTAATATTCTATTAATAGTTTGTTCTTACTTGATGTATCTAAATAGTTTACCCTGTTTTGTATTTGTTTAAAGTTTGAGCCTTTAAAGGCCTATCTGCTGGTTTGAGTCGATGCTTTATATAGTATAGAGCTTATCTTACGATACATTGCACTTAAGGCTTACATTTTGATAAACTTATGTCTACTATATGTCCATATAAAATGCCACACAATTTCGACACTAATCGAATAGCATACTTTATCACACTATCCATTCTCCATTCAATGTCTTTTCAGTCGGACATCTCGCACCCTGTTTTTTGTATAGTGTTGTTAAGATGAGTATGAGACTCTTGTCAGTATTGTAGTTTATACGATTATGTTGTTTGCAATGCAGAAGTCATTTATGATATTTAGAGCTTTGATATTTATGTTTTTCAAAAAGGTTTCAATTTTTAAAGGAGGTTTCCAGTTATTTTTGGCCAATTTGGAGATCATTTGTTGTCTATTTTTTGCCCGAAGGGGACAATTCCATAATAGATGGTCTATGTTCTGAATGGGGTAGTTGCATTCACAAGTGGAGTAGTCTATTATTTTTAATCTAGATAATGATTCGAAAGTGTTAATATGATTCGTTCGCATTCTGCCAAATCTAACTATAAGTTCTCTAGGGAGATCGAAATCATTGAACCACGATTTCTTCTGCGGTTTATAGAATGTTTGGAAATAATGTGTTCCCTTGTTGTGAGATGTAACACTGAGAGTAGTTTGAAACTCGTTCCATAAATCTTTTTTAAATGTTTCTTTAAAATCTGTGTAGGGAAATTGTAAGTTGGGAAGATGGTGCATTTTTCGTTGCTTGTTTGGCTAACTTGTCTGCAACTTCATTCCCTTGTATGCCACAATGGGCGGGGATCCATATAAATTTTACTTGGTTTGGATTGTGAGACTTGTTTGTTAAATGAAATGTTTTCTTTTTTATGTCGATTATGTGGTAATTGGTTCGGGTGTTTATGGAAGAGCTGTTAAGTGCTGTGAGAGCACTAAGAGAATCGGAGCAAATTAGTAATGGTTTGTCGGTATTGTTAAAATGGTCAAGAGCTATAGATATGGCGGCACATTCTGCTGTATACACTGATGCTGTGGGGTTTATGGCGATGGAAATTTGAATTTTTCTTTCAGGGCAGACTATTCCTGCACCAGTTGAGAGTCCGCCTTTGGTCTTGGAGCCATCAGTGAATATGCAAAGGTAGTTGGGATAGTGGGTCCTAATATGGTCTATGAATTCTGCATTAGGGTGAGGGGAGCCTTGTAGGTGAAGTCCTATTGTAATGTCGCAGGAAATTGGATTTTTGAGTACACTGTATGGCGCAGCAACGCAGGGAAAATGCAAATCTTTGTGACAGATGTCAGATATCTTTTGTACATTGGCGATGCAGTGTAGGAGTACATTGGAGGTATTATTGAGAATAATACTTGGGTTTTTGGAGATTATTTGTTGTAATTCTTTTAGGTTATTGTTTGTTATATGGTTTATATTGGAGATGATTTTGGTGAGGTGGATTTTACCTAGAAAGGATGCTCTATTTTGGAGGTAGGGGATTCCTGCTTCAGCCAGAACTACATTAGTTGGAGAGGATGTTCTGAGTCCGAGGGCCAGTTTCAGGGCACGTACTTGGATAGACTCGAGTTTAGCTATCAAAGTTTGTTGTCTAGGAAAGTATATATGGGAAGCGTAGTCTAGTCTGGATCTGATAAGACTCTTGTAGATTAGAATTAGAGTGTCTCGATGAGCTCCCCACCTGACGCCTCTAAGGAATTTAATAATATTCATGGTGCGAGAGCAGCGGTTGTGTAGGGATAGAATGTGAGCTTTAAAGTTTAGTCTGTTGTCGAATATAATTCCTAGGAATTTTGCAGAGTCTACGTCCGTCTTTTCGGTCGAGTCTAATTGAATTTGTGTACGTCCAGCTGTTAGTCTTTGGTTGTTAAAAATTACTATATTGGTCTTTTCTGAAGAAAGGTCAAGACCTATTGCACAGAGGTTGGATTTTATCTTTGTAAAAGACTTTTCTATATTGGTTTTTGCTATGTTAAGGAGAGTGCTTCTTGTGTATATTGCTATGTCATCTGCAAATTGGGATATTTGGACATTGTTTGGAAGATCTTGAAGGATGTTGGCGACATATAGGTTATATAGGAGAGGGCTGAGGACTCCTCCTTGCGGTAGACCCTTATATATGACCCTCATTCCGTGAAAGCTGGGGGACCAGGCAAATCGGCAATATGACCAGTTTGCTATAAAGTGTAAAATGTTGTATGAAATACCCATCTTGGCTAGTTTTTTCAGTAGAATATGGCATTGTACATTATCGAAAGCTGCGCTAACATCAAGGAATGCTGCGATAGTATATTGATTTTGTGTAAAACCAGAACGTATATAAGTAGCCAGATTGAGGATATTGTCTGTCGATGAACGGCCTTTCCTGAATCCTGCCTGGGACGGAGGGATGAGACCTTCGGTCTCGCACCACCAGAGTAATCTGTTGTTAATTAGTCTTTCCATAATTTTGCTCATGCAAGACGTGAGTGAGATAGGTCTGTAGTTTAGATTATCCGACTTTTTTATGAAAAGGACCTGGGTTTGGGTCCAGTCTTCTGGTATACAGTGAGTTGTGTATACTTCATTGTATATGTCAAGTAATAGGAGTCTTGATTTGATTGATAAGTTTTTTATCATTTTATAGTCGATTCCATCAAGCCCAGGAGAGGAGTCAGGATTGGATCGGTCGATGGCTGAGTTGAGTTCGATGAGGTCGAAAGGTGAATCAAGAAATGAGTTTGGATTTACTACCACGTTCATGGTAGGGTTGATCGGAACCCAGGGAGGGGAGAGTTTGTCTGCAGCTAGGTTGATTTTTTCCTTGATAATATTGGCGTTTATATACTCTTTTTTCTTAGTTGATGTCCATTTGTTTTTCAGGATTCTAATATGGTTCCAGATGTATGTCGGTGATGTCCTATGAGTAAGGTTTGCGGCAAAGTTTCGAAAGCTTTCTCTTTTTTTCTTTTTTAATAGTTTTTTTGTTACTGCTACTTGTCTTTTGTAGAGATACCAATTGCTGGTGGTTGACTGATATTGCTATGTCTTAAAGAGAGCCTTCCTAAGTCTGACTGCCCTGTCACACTCAGGATCCCACCACGATACAGGATTTCTGTGGACGTATGTGTTAACTGGCTTTCTCTTCGGAGTACTCATGAGGATTGCTTGTGTCATGCCCTGGACGAAGTGATTGTATTTATCTATTGTGGGAGTGTTCAGAGACAGAGTGGAAGTGTCTAAGTAGTGATCTATTAGGTTTGTGTATTGTTCCCAGTTGGTTCTCTGTGAAGATAATCTATTGTTCTTTGGTCTGTAGATATTCTTTGTTACGTTTATCGTTACGTGTAGTGGGAAATGGTCTGAGCCAAAGGGTTCTTCTTCCTGTGTTACTGTTGTTTCTTCTCCGATACTGCCATGTGTTAGTACGAGATCGAGGTTGTTGTACGTGCCATTCCTTGCGTCGATGTGAGATGATGTGTGGTGGTTGATTATATCTATATCTTCTTTTTCTAAAATTTGTATAAGTGTTCTTCCCTGGGCGTCTGTTTGGTCGCAGTTCCATTCTGTATGATGGGCATTGAAATCTCCCATGATTAGAAACGGTCCTGTGTCTTTTAGAGATTGGATTAGGGTGTTCCAGTGCGATTCTGTTATTCTGTTATCTGGTGGTCTGTAGCATGCTGCTATTGTGATTTTTTCTGAGAGGTTTGTTATTTGAAAGCAACATGTTTCTGTATGGCCGTCTGCTATTACTAGGTTTGGGAGGGGAGTGTATTTTAAGTGTTTGGCAATGAATATTGCTATACCTCCGCCTGTTCTATGTTGTCGGTCTTTTCTTATGGAGTGGAATCCTGTTAGTTGGAATTCGGTATCTGGTCTAAGCCAGGTTTCCACGCAGATGATAATATCTGTCTCCTTTGCTAGGTGGGTTATTTCCATTTTCTTTTGTTGAATACTTCTGCAGTTCCAGAATAGAATGTGCAGATTGTTTTCCATTTTATAGTGTCCTTGTGTATAGGATTTGAATTTATTTGTTTATGGTTTTGAGGATGTGGAAGGGGCTGGTTTATATTGCTTGATTACTGGGGATGGTTTTGTGTTAGGAGGAGAATGTGTGGGGACTACTATATTAGGGGAATTGGATATTTTTTTGGTTATCGTTGTTGTGCGTATGATAGATGGAGAGGAGTTCTGTCTAATTTCTGGGTTGTTTCCGTGTGGGCTGTTTATTGGTCTTTGTTGTTGTACTGGTGCAGTGGTGGTTATTTTGCGTAAATAGTTGTTTTCTGTGGTTGATTGTGTCCATGCTTTTGTGGGAGTTGATGACGAGGCAGGTGCCTGTTGTCCTCCGATTGCCTTGAGTTGCAAGATATGATTTTGAGATTGAGAGCGTAGGGAGGGATAGTTTTCCTTGTTGTTTTGTACACTTTTTGACTTTATTTCTGGGTTGATTCTAGTTACTATTTGTTTTGCTTCGTAAAAGCTTATATTTAGTAGCGACATTTGCTTGTTTATTTCTTTAGTTGTTTGAAGCATTGAGCAGCTTGGGTGTAAAGTCTGGTGTGACTCTCGACAATGTGCACATGTTGGTGCATCTGTTGATGGACAGTCAGAGAGATTGTGTCCTGGGTTTCCGCAGTTTTTGCATATCTGTTCGCTACGGCAGAATTTTGTCGTATGTCCTGTCTTGAAGCAGTTATAACAAATTTTAAGGGGTTCAATGTATAGTTCTACTGGAGTGTGGATCAAATTGTAAAGTTTGATGTAGTCTGGAAGATTTGTGCCCTCAAAGGTAATAACTATGGATTCACTGGGTATCCATTCCCATAATCTCTCCTGTTTGTAGATTTCTTGTTTTGCGATTCAATCTTCTGGCTTCTAGAATGGGTACTGGGGAATCTGTATATTTCTTAATGTCTCCTATTTCGCAATCTGTGGAAAAGCCCTTGATGAGGCCTTTTCTTGTAATACGGAATTTGGGGATAAATACTTTAATTTCCTGTAGATCCTTGTTTTCCGTTTTTACAAATTGATTAGCATGGTTTCCTGTTTTAAATTTAATATTAAATTTCCCAAATCCTTCGTTTTTAATTTCCTCGACTCCTTCATGGCTCTTATTAAGTATTTTGGCTAACATGAGCGCGTTTTGGGAGTTTCTTGGTTTCCTGGCACTGTTGTTAAAAATGGCCGAGACATACGCAGGGCCCCTATAGGAGGCTGGATATTGGTTTATGACATTGTTACGTCCTGAGTGGACCGAATTATAGTTTTGAAGGGATAGTACGCAGTTTCGAACCTACCTGCATTCACCGGCTACGGTTCGGGAAATTGAGGATCGTTTAAATAAAGGTTGTACCCTTTTATTGATAAAAATTGATTTATTTATTCAAAAATAGGAAACTGAATCAGATATTAAGGTTTACAGATATAATTTATAGAGCAGATATACGTGAGTGCATTTAACACGATAAAAATATAGAAAATATAATATAATCTAATATTACCGAAATACAATCTTCTTTGGTGGTACAATGTAGTAGGGGACGATCGAGGTTTCTCAGGGATCCTTGAATAAACCTTGGTCTCCTCGTGTTGTAACTTTGGTTAATCCAATTGGTTCCCTCGTGTTGTAACTTTGGTTAATCCAATTGGTTCCCTCGTGTTGTACTTTGGTTAATAAACTTGGTTCAAAATTGTTGGACACTTCAATTGCAACTGACTCTTAAGGAGCTGAATCCTTTATTTATAGGTAGCCAATTCTTTGTCTTTGAAGATGCTGGCTCAGGAGTAGGGGTCCTCATCATCCGATGTCATTCTTATTGATTCTCAGAATGTAAATCGAACTTTCATTGTGCAGTTTGAATTATCATAGCTTTTTCTCGTAGCAATATCTAATATCTCTTCTATTGAGTCTAAGGATGCAAACCGATCTTATTTGTGCACTTCGCAGAAGGCTGAGTTGTTGATTTGGCATCCTGTTGATGCGTCACTATATTGCGCAGTTCGAATAATTTATATTATATGTGTGTATAATTATATATGTACCTATTTGATTGTTAACATGAATTTATTTAACGCTGATTATTTTATTGTTCTATTTCTAAGCTTACCTTTCTCGTGACATTATCGGACTTTGCAATAATTCTTTATTAGATTGATTAATCATTGGCGGTCGAACCACCGGACGTGACAACATATTCGCGTTTTCTTTTGTTGGAAATGGTGTCTTCCTCCTTGTATTTTGGGTCTCTTACCTCTGTCTCCGATCTCTGTCTTTTGGTGGTTGTCGGTGTCTCCATTTTTTTCTTGTTTGCCATTGTGGCTTCTCTTGTACCTGAGGCCCCAGGGGCCCAGGCTTCGGGGTTTTCTATATCCTCGAACACTTTGATTTGATACCGCGGTTCCGATAGAAACTTTTGTATCCACTGTGTTAAATAATGACACTCGGTGATTGCACGGTAATGTATGACGAGATAAATATATCTCTATATTTAAATTAAAAAGACTAATCCAGAGGCTTTCTCTAGCCTCCGTACAGCGCCATTTCGTCGACAGTCCAGCTTATGACCTAACGCGATTCGTCGATAGACGTGACATCTAGTTATAACCTAACGCAACACGTCGATAGACACGACATCTAGTTATAACCTAACGCAACACGTCGATAGACGTGACATCTAGTTATAACCTAACGCAACACGTCGATAGACACGACATCTAGTTATAACCTAACGCAACACGTCGACGGACGTGACAGCATCATTAAAGATATTGTAGGAAAATGTATATGATCAAAATTGTTGGTTAGCGAAGAGATAGTTTTATTTAATGCTATTCAACATAATCTACTATTACAAAGATCGGTTCTTCTTCTCTTACAAAGTAACATGATCTCAAGGTCTGCCTCACGTTGAATATTAAACTATTATAATTTATATTATTACCTGAATTGTTGCAAAAGTTACTTAAAATATAAATTAATTTGAGAGCAAAACGTGCTTTATAATCTTCGGAATTTTTTCTCTATTGGATATTGGCAGCGGATGCCAAATAATGCCAGCGTGGATGCTATTTCTATGTTAAAAAATGCTGTAGGCTCTGATCCAGCCTAAGATGATGCAAGTTATGGTGTAGGCACCGACGAGATATATTGAAAGACTGCCAGCCTTACGGAAGAACGTGTCTCACGAAAAATACTGTGGGGATTGCATCCCCGCGCATGCGCCGCTCCCCTAGGCCGTCCCTAGGGGAAACGCCAACCGCGTGGTTGGCAACACACAGTTTGTTATAGCATAGAGTTGTCGGAGAGATCGCTCTCTCCGCGCCGGACTCTCATACAGTACAGTACAGTTGGATTATCCTCCGCGCAGGCACATGTTGCCTTTCTTGTTCAAGTATTAAAGTTCAAGTACATCGTTATAAACGTTCTCGAATTCTCTTGCCTCCACGTGTCCTATCCTTCGGTCATTGATAACATCTATCCCGAGTTCGTGTCGTCTCGGTCAACAAAACGCCACAAAATGGTGACCCCGACGTGATTTTTCGTCGCCGAAGTTCAACACGTGGGCCGCGGAGCCTTCGATCCAGCCGATCCAGCCAATCGTTCCTGCTTTCTCACTCCTGCGGTTGGACTAGCCGCAGGACCCAGCGAGGGAATGCACGCTGTTCGAGCCGACTACAAGTTCCAGCCACACGGAACTTCGCCGCAGCCGGAGAGCATTTCTACGACGCAGCAACGAGCACTTCTACGCCGTTCCGTCCGCCATCTTGGCCATCGCCACGAGGCAAGACCATGCAGCCGCCATTTGCCGGTCTCCCTTTCTCAGCAGGAGCCGCCGACGATTCGCAAGCCTACGCCGTCCGTAGACGCGTAAGTCCGAGCGCCTTCTTAATTTTAAGCGTCCTTCTGTAATCATGAATCTCATTCGCGTTTTCCCCCCGGTACGACGCATCAAGAACTCGCTGCGTCTACCGCTCCGGTACCGCTGTCCGCAGCTCGCGCGCAGTTTCTCCGCCGTTTCGCGACGTGCGCGCGCATCACACATCGATTCGGTACCTCACCGCGAATTTTAAATCTTTGTCACGCGCTCGTCTCCTTCGTCAAAATGGCCGTTTCCGGTACGTCCGTACCCTCCGTTTCCGCTCAATCAGGCCCTTCTAACGGGGAACTCGCGTCCTGGAGCTACTCTTTGACGAACCAAATTGCTGCACCCGCAAACGTCGTCCCACGTAGCTCACGCGAAGCACGCCGCAGCACCGCTTCCCGCGCGAATCGAGCCCTCCGAGCCATCACTCTTGGTCACGTGACCACGGTTTTGCACGACCGCACACATGGTCGGCAACCCCGTCCGAGCCTCTCGGAAGCTCGCGACTGCGCAGAATTTGCAACCACCAAATTCCACGTCGCAACCGCACGGAAGCTCGCGACCGCACAGAATTTGCACGCGCCAAATTCTACGTCACATGGCCGACACCCCCTGCAAGAGCCGCACGGAAGCCCGCGACCATTTCAATTGTACGTGGTAAATTCGACTCCGACCGTTGTCCGGTGAGAACGCCTCACCTCGAACCTGGTTTGTCGCCGCGCCTTTCGCAGAATCTCTACGTCGTCGCGGTACCACCAGACTCTCACCACGGATTCCGCGAATTCCGTCGACCACATGGTCGACTCGCGCCGTCACACATCGGTCGACCCCACACGCGAATTTCCACGCCCGTACATACTCGCGGATTTCCCTCAAGGCGAAATCCGCCCCTGCATCAAGCATTGTACATACCGACTAGTTCTAAGTAATGTACATACCACTTAGTTTTAAGAACTTCATGTATCTGTATTTTAGTGGCGGACTCAATGTATCTTTAGTTTAAGAAAAATTGTATTCGTGCGTACCACACTCGGGGGGGAGTGTGTGGGGATTGCATCCCCGCGCATGCGCCGCTCCCCTAGGCCGTCCCTAGGGGAAACGCCAACCGCGTGGTTGGCAACACACAGTTTGTTATAGCATAGAGTTGTCGGAGAGATCGCTCTCTCCGCGCCGGACTCTCATACAGTACAGTACAGTTGGATTATCCTCCGCGCAGGCACATGTTGCCTTTCTTGTTCAAGTATTAAAGTTCAAGTACATCGTTATAAACGTTCTCGAATTCTCTTGCCTCCACGTGTCCTATCCTTCGGTCATTGATAACATCTATCCCGAGTTCGTGTCGTCTCGGTCAACAAAACGCCACAATACGGTGTCTTCTACCGCCCTCTAGAATAGATTTTGGCTGGAGTCAGAAACAGCAGGCCAACTACGGTATTTCGTCGGTGCAGAAGACTAGTAAGGAAATTCTCGTCGGCGAGAAGGTGAATCATCACAGAACCATATCGCTTATTTATTACATTCTCCGACGAACGTATTCGAATTAAACAGATATTTTTTTAGTATTGCTTTTTAAGACGTTAAATATTAAAAGTAAAACTAATATCAAGAACAAAAAATTCCTAGAAATATTTTACGTAAGAAAGTATTAAAGCATAATTTAACGATAGCACAATTTGTAATTTAAAAATATTTCATAAACAAGCATTATTTCCTTACACTTTTTTTATAGTTAATTGTTCCAAGAATCGATCCGTGGGAACAGAAATATGTTGAAAACCAGAATAACGTTCATTTGACATACTATTCTGAATAATAAAGAGTTTGAGAGAGAATCACCGGAAAAACTAATATAATATAAAATAATGTAATTGTAGGAGCAAAGATGGGAAAATATTTGTTGTGTCACGTCCGGTGGTTCGACCATCAATGATTAATCAATATAATAAAGAACTATCACAAAAATCCGATAATGCCTCGAGAGAGAACTGTGTTAACCCAAACTGCGCAATACCGTGACGCAGTAACGAGAAGCCAAAAACAGCAACTCAGCCTTCTGCAAAACGCGTAAATGAAGATCGGTTTACACCCTGAGAACAAACGGGAAAGACATCAGATAATACCATGAAAAAGAACTATGATAACCCAAAACTGCGCAATAGAAGTGACATCGGATGATGCCAAACGACGAGGAAAGACGCCGACTCCATAGAAAAAGGATCCTGGCGACATGAAGTCGAGCAGCTAAGAGAACAAGGTGGGAACTCCTGAGCCAGCATCCTCAAGAAACAAAGAATTGGCTATCCTATAAATAAGGGAATCAACGCCTCAAGAGACCAGTTATCAGTTAGTTTTCAGTCAGTCAGTTTCAGTCACAATCAACACAGTAGTTCAAGTATCGTTCGAATATCGTTGTGAAATCGTGCGAAACCCCAAAGTCGAAATTGTGCGAAATCCCAAAGTTGAAATCGTGCGAAACCCAAAAGTTGAAAAGGTGCGAAACCCCGGAGTTCCTCCAGGATACCCCAGGACTTTACCCCAGGACTTTACCCCCAGGACATTACACTGTGTTAATCCCAAGGAAAATTGTATCTCGGTAATATTATATTATATTTTCTAATTTTGTAATCGCGCTATTTGCACTCACGTATATCTGCTTTATAAATAATATCTCTAAACTCTAACATCTGAATCAGTTTCCTATTTTGAATAAATAAATCAGTTGTTATCTATAAAAGGGTACAATCTTTATTTAAACAATCCTCAATTTCCCGAACCGTAGCCGGTGAATGCAGGTAGGTTCAAAACTGCGTACTATCCTCTTAAAATCATAGATCTGTCCACTTGGGACGTAACAGTTGAAATAGACATTTAAAATAACGAATAAAAGATAAAAAAATTATTTGTCACGCGGCAAATAAAAATAATTATGTTATCTCTATTCCACGCGTAATAAGTTTATTCGACGAATAAACAAATAAATATTTAGTGTTGAATAAAAAAAGTGTTCATTTTCATCTTTGTCTTTATTCGGTGGTTTATTTGATTTCCAATAATTTTCGGAGCCGCGTTCAAATGCTGTAACGAGGTCAGAGCAGTCAAAGACCGACGCGAGCGTTACAATGTATGTAGTTGCATCGCCCAATGACCAAAACAGGGATCGAATAAAACTTTAGACACTTATAAATCGCAGTTCTTTCCAAACCTTTCAAATTTTGAATCATTTCATTTTTGGTTTAATTTAAAAATAGGATCGATGTCCTTTTTCAATTTCTATAAAAGAACCTGCATTTGTGGAATTCTTACGTGTCTTTCATTTTTTATAAATATGATTTTCAACCCAAAAATCGACAAAAATCCTGAAATATGAATAACCGTAATTAGTCAGATTTTTTCTATACTTCTTCTACATGCAATTAATTGGGAAAAATTGACCGAAAATCGAATGGCGCAACGGCCGTTCAAATATGTTGAAGGGCATTTTTGACTAAATTGTCCGGCGAAATATTCCAAATTGTAATATTCCAATATTTCAATATCATTAAAAATATTTCAAGTACTAATTAAAACTATTAATGAGTTTCAATAACAAACTAGTTTAAATAGAAAATCAAAATTTGACAAAAAAAAAATAAGATTATTGTAGGCTCTGCACACTCGGGTCCGGTCAGAATTTAGCTTTCAAGAAATGATTTCTGGGATCCCTGCCGAACAGAGAAGAGGACAGTGAAGCTCGACTGCCTCTGTCGCCGAAGAGTGTAACATTATATGTCGTGTTGCATCGAAGATATCGGTGTGACATCACTACCAATCAAACAAAAGAACATGTTTATATTTCATTATTTCTTATGGCTTTTTCACAAGCAAATTTGTGACATTTTTGTAATGAAAATGATACCAAATATGATATAATTCCGATCATAATTACTTGTCTAATGAACGAATAAAGTTTCGAACGCAAAGAAGGACAGCGTATGCGAAAGAAAGAGACGCGGCCAGTCGAAGCGTTCGGAAAAGATCAAAGACTGGCGTGAACTCAGGTCTTTAAATCAAAAAGTTAACTTTTTTATTATTCATTATTTTTTTATGGGACTTCCACCAACATATTCGTAGAATTTTTTTATTGAAAACGATACTAAATATGATATGATTCCAATGATAATTACTTGTGTAATGAACGATTAAAGTTTCGGACGCAAAGAAGGACAGCGTATACAAAAGAAAGAGACCCGGAGAGATCTTCTCGTCTCGAGTTCGACTGCTCAGTTTTCACGGCGTCGCACAGTGCGGACAAATAGCAATAATACTGTCTCCAATAAAAATACAGAAAAGGGTACATCACACCGATTTTGATGACTTTGAAGTATGTTGTCAAAGTCATTATTCTAATGCCGCTGCTCGGCATTAGCTTCTGAGATATTCTATAATCTGGTGCTGCAGCTAGAACGGATTCTGCATACACTTCCTCGTAGTACAAAATGTCAAGGAGAACGTACAATTCAAATAGGTTGGGATTAAAACTTCTTTAAGTATTTTTCTATGCAAAAATCCACATGTGAAATGTGAAACAATGTCAGCGTAATCGTCCCCCTCCCCCCACCACACACGACCTAATCCCAACCAATTTTAATTATACCTTCTCCTTGAGATCTTGTATGTGATTCTACATATTCGTTAATAAGAAAGTAACTTATATGTGTTAATCATGCCTTCTAATATGCAGAAGAGTGTGCAGAATCCATTCTAGTAGCAGTAAGAGATTTTGAGAATATCTCAGAAACTAATGCCGAGCAGCGGCACCATATATAGAAAAAAGTTGTTCAGAATGTTGAGTTTTACAATATATTTAACTTTTACCAAAATCGGCGAGATGTAACCTTTTATGAACAATTACTGTAATTTTATATGATTTTATTTACGCGGACAGTCTGCGTACAATCCACGTACAGTCCGAATACTGCACATGTTGTCTGTGCATTAAATTAGAATACTTTTACTTTTTGACTTTTCTTTTAGCAATTAAAAGCATTGATTTACTAAATGACGTGTAAAACAGATTTTCAAAAATTGCAATTGGTAAGAATTACATAAAAAACCAGAAAACGCACTTTTTAAAACTTTTTTATTTGAATCCCAAATGAAAATTTAAAATATGTGTCTTGTACATCTATGGTACACATACTGAAAATTTCATCGAAATCGGTAAACGGAGAAAAAAACAACATGCATTGCAACATATAAGAATCTGTGTATACTGTCTCCAAATAGCATTATACGGATAGGAGCCGTCAAAAATTAGTTTCATTACTGAACACTTTTACTTTGTTACTACCTCTACTTGAATAATTGCAGTCAGTGCAATCGAGCATTAGAAGTGGTATTATCGGATAAATAAGTAAAAATATTAATTTTCTGTTTTTCACTACGGATCAAAATAAGAACGATTGAATTTTGTCATTACTTGTGTATGTATTTATTCTTTTTTTTTTATTCTGTAATTACTACAGAATATATTTTGTTGAATAATCATTATTTTATAAATATCGCAATAATTTCCAAATTAATTAATTACACCTATAAAGTATCGATTATAAAACAATGATTACAATGGTGAACAATATGGAAAATAAGAAGGCAATAAGAGTGTAATGAAATTATATAATAAAAAATAATTATTTTCCAAGCAATTACAGAATGCATTATGTCAGCATTCTATGTTTACTAATTGCCTATGTCACTGACGTTTCTTTCGTACTTCACGAGCAAATGTATTTAGGTAGTGAGCGCGGCATGTTTAGCGATGTTGGTATTTGAGATCAGTGATAGTTCCACGTTCTTAGTTCCACAACCGATGAGAGTATTTCGGCATTGGGGCCGTTACCGACCGCTCCCAGCACCCACTCAGCACCCACTTTGGGGCTCGCAGTTTAACACAGGGGCTGGCTGTCTTTAAGTATATCTCGTCGGTGATGCCGCGCTCACTACCTAAATACATTTGCTCGTTGAAATAATAGTTCAAATAATGAATAAAGAAACATTATACAAATTTATTTATATAAAAGTTGTTTAAATAATAAATAACAATAACTAACTACTTATAAATAATAAACATATAAGGCTGAACACAATACACATTGCATAATAATAATAAAAATTTATAATAAATTTATAATAAAATTTATAAAACTAATTTTATAAAAGCAAGAGGAGATTGAAGCAGGGCGGTCTTTTCATATACCATGAATCTGGTGTATATGGCAAAAGACTCCACGTTTTCGACCAATCCATCGTATCTTTTAATGTCTTGTACACGTCGTCATGCCGGTTGCAAAGAGGCTTCTTTTTGCAATTGCTGTTAATATAATAGCAATTGCAGTAATCTATTAATTTATCCATTCTTTTAATATATTCTGCCGTCCTTTCCCACGTCGTACTTTGTTCTTTGAGTCCTCTTGGATCATGGCCCGCAACTTCTATTGCTGCAGCAAATCTTCTTCCAAACATTTGGAATGCCCGCTTAACATTCATTGTTTCGAATGCATTTGGATGTATATGTACTTGCGTGATGTGCGGCAGCAATCGTGAGGAGTTCATCGTCCTGTCATAATTCCATGTTGCGTACATGTCGGAAAACGAAATGATACTCTCATTTTTAACGTATACATTTCCGTGTTTCCTCAATTGCGCCACTAGTCGCTTAATTAGATGAGGGGAATCGAATGTTGCGTAATATGTAATTCCCTCGTAGGTGAAAGACGGATTGTCTTCGGTTGCTCCTAAAGTCTTGTAGACTTTTTGGTTCGTGGCGCACTGGTCGCATGTTAAAATCTTGACATGTGCTCCACTCTCTTTCAGTCGTCGCAGACATATAAACAGCAGATTAATATGTTACGAGCCAAGGTTCGGCAGCTTGCGGAACCGAGGGGAGTTTAGGTTTTGGAAAGATTATGGAATAGAGGCAGGAAGGTACACGTAGGACTGGCCGTTGCCTCTTTCATCAACGGGTCGCCTCGTGTGGAACACAGGAGTGGACTTGCCGGTGTCTCTTTCACCACCAGGTTGCCACTTTCGGAGCACGTAGGACTGGCCGGTGTCTCTTTCACCACCAGGTCGCCTCGTGTACGGAAGAAGGAGTGGACTTGCTGATGTCTCTTTCACCACCGGGTCGCCACGTATAAGGGATAGGTTAAGGGTTCCGCAGACTCGTAATCTATGAGTTGAAATGATACACCTCGAGCGGTAAAGGTGTACCGTTACGGAAATACTAGTGACTGGGAAATCGAACTAGGTAAAATGAAATTGTAAATAGGATTGACACACAAAGATATCGATATATATATTGACCAAGAAATTGGGTTACAGATGTGGAGTGTAAATTGTCGCGATCTAAACTCTTAGTTTTAACGCACCAAGGTGTGCGGGGGCAGACTAAATCAAGGTCCCTTATTTGGAAACGTACCGTTAATTTCTTGATAGGGAACTTGTGCCCTGTCTTGTTCTGATTTAACGAATGACTCGACGCGTACAGCGTGAACTTTTCTAACTCTCTGCCCACTCCGAAGGGAATTCTATGCCCTTATATATTGCCCAAAATCGGCCCCAGACGAGAGTGGGAGGTTCAGATTAAACCGAGTTCCTGGAAGTTATGCAACTCGTTGCATCGCTTGCAGGAGCCTAGCTTAGATCGATTAAAAAATGAGCCCTTTGTTTCTTGAATAGATCCCCTGTTTCGACTCATATCTCCGGAAGGGTCAAGGGTCGCTAACGGTAGCGCCGCATACGTAACAAATAATATCTTCTGCATTTAGTCCTCCTTTTCCTGCCAGGAAATAGGCCAATGGCTGCCTCCATCTATTTTCAGCGCTGATGCTGTCGACACAAAAGACGAAAACGTAAAGAGCTTTTTCGTCACGTCGACCCAAAATTCCTAAATCGACGCGTCCTTCTATTTGATCTAGGGAAGCCGAATATTCTTCCCATGTCTTGATGGACATCTCATCCCATTTTAGCGCACATAGCCTCTGTTCCTATGGAAATTGGGATAGGCGCGTCTGGATGTCATTGAAGATGTTGTCTGCAAATCCAGTATTCAAATTGTGGATTGCAATCCATCTTCGCACTGTGCTTTCTGCTGGAAGATGACAGCCACTTTTCCTCAGCTTGTTGTATGCAGATGGGGAATTATAAAATATCATTTTCGCCAAATCCTGTTCCTCCATTGTGTACTGCACGTTGTTCTTCTTCAACTGTAATTTTACCATGGTCCGTGCAACATTGTTGACACACTTGTGTCGATTTAAAAATTCGTCGACAGTTTCTCGTTTTTGTATTTTCTTTTTAGTGCCATCTATGGCTTCGCTGACTCTTCGAATTTTTTTCTTGAGATACTTTAATTGCATCTTCTTATTTCTGTTCTCTCTTATCAGGCTCTCCCTTGTCAGGACATTTTTGACCCTGAATCCTGTTGAAGGAGAAGTTTGCACGGATTTGTTTGTTCGTGCAGGAGAACTTGTGGACGGTTCCATTCTGGTCCATTCCATGTCATCGTCCTCATTTTCTGAGAAATGTAATGGCCGCCTTGAATAAGTCCGTGTAGGCACATTAATATTCTCTTGTATATTCTGCATATTATAATTTTCTTCATCTTCTTCCGAAATAATGTCCTCACTTTCTTGAAATAATTTATGTGCCGTATAATAATCTTCGTCTTCGTTCATGTTTTCATCCAATATTACGTTGTTATTACGTTGTTGCTCCTCTTGTTCCTCTTGTTCCTCTTGTTCTTGATGTAGTCCCCGATCTGCCCATGGTTTGGGCACAGCATTCATTTTCAATCTTCTTCGTAGAACCGGAAGTTGTGACCTTTTTTGAGGTCGGAACATTTCGGGGGAGAAATGTTCACTACATATACCTATAATATAAAATTATTCAACCTTTGCCGGGCGGATACAGGATCCAAACGAATAGAAAATTTCTGCGATGAATTAGACTAAATAATTAGAAAAAAACTAATAAGGTTAAAAAGTGAATTGCAAACAAGACTAAAAGTATTATAGAATGGGACTTCTTGGGAATTTTTTCAGAAAATTTTTTAAACAATTATTTATAATATGCCCAAACGGTTAAATGATGTTATTAAAGAAAACGGGTTTGTAACGGTTTATTACGATGGAGTTCACAACTTACTTATTTTTCTCAAAATGTCCGATTATTAGTGAGACATGAAAATGTGAAAACTTTTGATTCATATAATGTACTGTATTGGTAAATATTGCTATTAGAAAAAAATGATTTATGTATTGTATAGCAAATATTTATTTGTTACTCACCCAACCGTCTTATCGTAGATGGGGCGTAGCGTTCCAAATTTGGATTACCTATTGAAAGAATAATGAAGATTGAAGTATACTTATTTATACACAGAATCATATAACAACAAACTTTTACTTTATGCAATTATTTTACTTTATTATTTTTAGCTATTCTTTTACGAAAATTTGACCAACGTATTTGTGAGATTTTTCCGATTAGAACGGAACCAAACACTGTGGAATTTCAACTACATTTTCGAAATTAACACTAAACATACCGAGCATTAACACTAGAACTACCAAGCAGTAAATGCAATTGATATACATTGCCTTATAACAACAACAATACTGTAGTTGTTTAGATTTCGTACCAGTTTTGTTTAAATATCTACTGCCATAGAGAAGTTTGTTAAAAAATTTTCTCGTAAAAACATATTTACAATTTCGTTACTTCTAAAAGAAAAAGTTAGGAACAAGTCATTTTGACTCATGCGATAGTTCTAGTGTTAAGTGTAGCTGGTCTACGTTGCCTTATAAAAATGAAATGACTGAATTTATTTAATATTTGTGTGATTTTTATTGTAATATATGTTTAAATGAAGAAATGTATACATATTTTCAGAGTTGGGCAAAATATTTATCTAAATAAAAATTTCGAATTACGAATAAAAGATAAAAAAAATTTTTATTCGTTATTCGAAGGTTCGAATAAAAGAAGTATCTTTATTCGACGAGTATTGAATAAATAATTTTGTTCGACAAGAATTTATCCGACGAATAAAAGAATTTTTTATTTGAAGCGGATGCATTCAAACTTCGAATAATTTTTTCATCTTTTATCTGTATCTTTTATTCGAAGGCTTCGAGTAAATCCTCAAATACATATGTAGGTGGGAAAAAACTGCCTATCGTGGTCGGCCGTTAGGACGCCCCGACCGCGAGCGTGTTTTTCGAAACAACGTCAATGTCGCCAAACATCGGGCGACGGGTGAATTTCCTAATGTACGCGTGCGAATGAGTGAGTGTGAGAGAGAGCGAGCATGTGTGCGAGAGAGATAGTATGAAAGGTGCGATGAACTATGTATGAATGTGATCTAGAGCGTATGTGTGTATGTCGGCGATCGGCCTATATAGGCGAGGTAGGTCGCGGTCGCGGACAGAGTAAGAATTAGTATACGGAGTGAGAGATAGAGTAAGAGTCAGTACACTGAGTGAGAGTAAGTTAGAGTTAAAGAGTTTGTACAAAGAGGTTGAGAGATTGCGAGAGACTTTAGAAAGAGTCTAGAGTCTGGAAGAGAGTGTCTGCAAGAAGCAGCACAGAGAGAGAGAGAGAGAGAGAGAGAGAGAGAGAGAGAGAGAGAGAGAGAGAGAGATAGAGAGAGATAGAGAGAGAGAGTTGTAACACCTGTATGTGTAATCGTTGTCATCGGTTAAATAAACGTCCATAGACATTTCTCACTGTAAAATCCCACCGCTTGGCAATTATATCGAAAACAATTCCTATGTACACATAACTTTTGCCAGCTCGAATAAACGACAACGACGCCCGACGAGCGCCGAACGTTGAAAACCAAGCGACTGACAAACGGCATACAATGTAAGCAGATGGAGAATCGCACAGGAATTAAAAAGTTAAACTTTAGATTTTTCTGTATACCTTTATAAAATTGTTACGAGTGAATTGAGAGGATTTTTCTGATGAAAATTAGTTCAAATTCGAGTGTAATCGACCCATTATTATTGATACGTAATGTTACGACAAAAATTACAATCTTATTGAAGATAGTCCAAATGATGTCGTGTTTAGACTCACTTTCACCGGAATAAGCTCTACAACTTATTCGCATTAACAATATCATTCTGATTAAATATATAAAATCAGAAATTGCCAATAATGCTCGATTCTCCATCTGCTTACATTGCAGTCATCGGGCATCGTCGCCGTTTATTCGTCGAGCTGGCAAAAGTTAAAAATACTAGATACCGTTCAATTTATACCGTGTTTAGTGTCGTTTTAATCAGAAGAATGCCACGAATTAGTCAGCACAAATTCCATAAAAAAATAATGAAAAATAAAGTAGTTTTGCAATTGGATTGGAATAGTGAAGTCTCGTTGTATGCAAGTCCCGCCGTTCTTTTACTGACACTCATACGAAATCAGAGGTTCTCGTCGAGCGTCCCATTTAAAATACACATCATACAAAATGAAACAAAAAATGATACAATTCCGATGATATTTACTTCTGTAACAAGCGATAAAAGTTTCGAACACAGTGAAGGACAGCGTATGGGAAAGGAAGGAGAGTCGCGGCCGCCACGCCGCGCCGGCACAGATCACAGCTCGCGTGAGCGCGTAAATACCTTTAAATGAAAAATTTAACTTCTTTATTATTAATTTTTCTTTATGAAACTTCCACCAATATATTTGTGGCAGCATTCTGATTAAAATGATACCAAACGCGATATAATTTGGATCACATTTACACTAATTTTCCGTCAATGTAATTGTTATGGGAAGCAACTTTCTTCGTTCATTACACAGATAAATATCATCGGATTTATATCATATTTGGTATCATTTTAATCAGAACAATGCCACGAATATGTTGGTAAAAGTTTCATAAAAAAATAACGAAAAATAAAGAAGTTTTGTAATTGGATTAGTAGTGGTCTGATCTCACACCGATATAGCCGACAATGTTGTGGCCGCGACGGCTCTTGAGTCCCATCGTCGACCGATTTTGTATTTACCGGCGATGATAGTTTTCTAAACGCAGTTTTTTCTAATCGTCCTCTCCACTCTCTTTTCTCTTTTCCTTTTTGCCTGTTCTCTCATATAACCGTCTTCCTACAAGACTTTAGCCCATCCTTGACATAGACGAAAACCAGACATCCTCGCCAGCGATCATCCCTTGTTTCATTGCCAACTTTTACTTTTCCTCCCGTACAATTGTCCTACCCTAAAGTGAGTCCGCTAGTTCAAAATAAAGACTTTTTATCAAACCACTAAAGTTGTTCTCCTTCCGGAATGACGACAATACGATTGAAACTCTATCGAGTTTGGCTTGATTTTAACCAGAAAAATGTCACAAATCTGTTGATGGAAGTTACATACAAATAGAACTAAAAATTTAGAAATTATATTGTCTTGTTCATTAATGTAGGAAGGCAAAAACCGTCGATTGCGTTCGGCCGGTAGGACGCCCCGACCGCGAGCGTGTTTGCGAAAACAGCGGCAATGTCAGAAAACAACGGACGACGGGTGAATGCCCCGGGCGAGCGAGCGCGTGCGAGTGAGTGCGAGAGAGAGAGAGAGAGAGTATGAAAGGTGCGAATGACCTACGTATGAGTGTGATCTAGAGCGAATGTGTGTAGTCGGCGATCGGCCTATATATGCGAGGTAGGTCGCGGTCGCGCGGAGAGTTTTTGATAGAGTTTGAGCGAGAATCACAGCGTATAGAGAGCGAGAGCGCGCGAGAGAGAGAGAGACTAAGAGTGTCTACCGGCTTGGGGGAGCCGATCGAATCGAATCCGCGTTGTCGATTGCTTTTGTGTTCGCTTGTGTTAATAAATTAGTTATATT
This sequence comes from Seladonia tumulorum, assembly GCA_913789895.3. Lineage (NCBI taxonomy): Eukaryota > Metazoa > Arthropoda > Insecta > Hymenoptera > Halictidae > Seladonia > Seladonia tumulorum. The sequence continues at coordinate 401,419 of OU565281.1, forward strand.
TACAAAGAAACGATAATTCCGACCAGCCTGACGCCAAATCCCTACATTAATCACTCTTAGAAAAGTTCCTGCCACTCTCTGCCTCTCTTTCTTTTGCATTTGCCGTCCTCTTTCATGCCCGAAAATTTAATCGCTTATTATACGAGAAATTATAATCGCAATTAAATCGTGGTAGATGTTTTAAACAGAAAAAAGAAACAAATACGATCGAAAAAGATTCATGAAAGAAATAAAAAATTGCGACGAAGCGTCTCGCTCCGTCGCGAGTTCCCGCGTTCCGGCGACTCGCGATTGGTCCGATGCGGACCTTAGCCCGCGCCAATCAGCGAGCCGCCCCACCGAGCGAGCGATCCGCGAGCAGAGTGGGGCTCTCGGTAGCGTCCGCGCTCCCTGCATAAATACCGCGACAAATCCGGCTACAGGCAGAGTTGGCCTGGAGCAGCTCTCGGAGGTCCTTCTCCGAGCTCCAGACTTCTCGCAGCCGCGTGCTACCACAAGCGACGGGTCCTTCCGTGTGCTGCTGAGCCTGATACCGCGAGCAAGTCTCGAGGTGGCAGTCGAACGCGTCGACGTTGCGCGCGTCGACGTTGCGCGTCTCCAGCCGCTCGAAACCTAGGACCGGTTCCCCCGTCCCGTTCCTGCGATCCCGCCGAACGACTCAGGGCCGAGTAACGCGTCTGGCGAGGAATCGGGGTGCCATCGCAGCCGCGTGCGTCGCTTGCTACGGGTCCTTCCGTGTGAGCGGCGTCCGCCGGCGTCGAGGGAGCACGTAGAACGGGTCCTTCCGTGTACGTGCGAACTCACACCGCGACCGGTCCTCCGACGACGAGCAGGGCGTAGTGCGGAGCCGAGCCCGAGGCGAATCGCGCCCCGCGAACCCAGCACCAGCGTACGGAACGCGCCAGTTCACTATTACGCTGGGCCGCGGGGTCCTAGCGAAGCCCACTCCAGGCGGCATTACCACCGCACGCCGCGCCGACCCGCGTCCGGGCCGTGAATCGCGCTCCACGCGACCGTACCATCGATTGCGCCTGCGTCGCATTCCGACCGCGTTCCACGCGGACAAATTCTCTCGCATGTCCCGCCGATCCGCGCCCGTGCTCACGACGCCGCTCCGTGCAACCGTAGCCACGACCGCGCCCGCGCCGCGCCGCGCCGCGCACCAGTACCAGTCCGCGCCCGTCGTTAACCGTTAGTCTTTAAGATTAGATGTAAGTTGTATATATCGCGTTAGGGTTAAGTTAATTATAAGTCCTCTCAGTGTTCACCACAGTCACCAGCTGCCTGAGTAATTCAACCGACCGACACGGTCGGAAATAAAGTATAGTTTTCACCGGCTAAACCGTTTCACTCATTTATAACACCTTCTGCCCTCTCCAAAGAACCCTGGTGCCCACTGAGCATCTAGGAGAGGGCCCGGTAGTGACGCCCGCGTCACAAAATCATTAATTCGATCCACCGTAATCGTATCAGAGTGGAACAATATTTTCAAGACAGCGCGACGTCGGATTTCTTACTATTTCCTACTTTTATTCTCTCATAAATATTCGTGTGTCGTTCGATAGCTGATTAATCAAATACGTTCATTTCCTTCCACCCGACGTAAGTTCTAATTAATCTCAAGCGGTTCCATTCAAGACTGCACACAGTCTAAAAATATTTTCATAAATCCTTTTGAAGGCTTTGGCATTGTTACGTCCCGCGGTCGGTTACGCGTCGATAACGAGGATTCGCGATTTTCCCGCGGAGGAGACGTATCAAAATTACAACCTTTTGGCTCACTCGACTCGTACGTTCGAAGTCTAGCCGGGGCCACGGTTCTACGTGAATATGTAGATGCGCTACTTACCGACCACTCTGGGTAGGTTGCGGGAAACAGAGTCAGATTGCGGCAGCCGTCCTTCCTCGGATTGGCTGTTCTCTCTGGAGATTCTGGTGCTGATGCTGCGCGGTCGCGAGATGGTGCTGCAAGGCGACTCGAGTGCGCGAAAGAACTTCTGTGATTCAGATTTATGACCGGCGCGAAATTGGCGGGTAATGAACGACAAGATTTAAATGGTTAACACAGACTTTATATATTCAAGTGATGAGAGGTGTACAAGATTCTTTATGATATACGCGACGTTTACAAATACTGGAATTGGAACTAGCGCGAGAATCAGAGCGCGAACGCGAACGAACGCTCCAGGGCCTGGACGGGCCTTTTAAGCTCCGAGATCGCATGGAGGGGAGCGTAATGAAGTTGTATGTAGTGGTTACCTATATATCTTATAGCTTATGACCTAACGCGATTCGTCGATAGACGTGACATCTAGTTATAACCTAACGCAACACGTCGATAGACACGACATCTAGTTATAACCTAACGCAACACGTCGACGGACGTGACATCTACGCAGGAGAAATTATTTTCCTCATTGTCCAGTGCGGAAGGTTTTTTGTAATTCACGAATTGTTTTTGTTTGTTTATAACTATTTCGCTGGGCTCAGTCTTTGGTTCACAGTCTTTGGAGGGCTCGGTGATGCACTCAAGGGCGATGCACTCAAGGGATGTCACTGGTGTATCACGTGCGGCACTGTTGTTTTTCAAAACAGGCAGAAGAGGGTTAGGGAGCTCCATAATGCTGCTAACAACTGGATACTGCATCCGTACACACTGGCTGTTGGGGATGGCCGTCCAGTACGAATATCCGTCCTCTGGGCCCATGCAGTATTTCTTGCTCAATGGGCAGTGCTGGCCAGAAGGTAGTATTAGCTCATTATTTGCTAATTTCACCGATACTTGCTGATCGTTGATCATGACTCGGATGACTGCTTGGACAACCATGTTGTTCCAAGTACCGAAAGGGTCGCTGTGGGTGGTGCCTCCACAGGTACCTTCTTGTTGGATGGAGTCAACCAGGGTTACGCTCCGAGATGTGGTAGAATTGTTCAATATGTCCACTATTTGTGTCGTAGACAACACGGAGGTATGTGAATGCATTTCACAGTCCTGATTTGTTGGTTGCTCCTTGGTATAGTCGTATTTTGGTTGATCGATAGTGGAAAATGTGGGCATGTCGAGTGTGCTGGGTCCTGAAGTGCCATTCTGCAAGAGTCCGGAGATTTGAGTAGCGAGAGGTAAGTATAATGTCCCAGAATTATGCATTTGTCGGCACACATGCCAGGGAGTATTTAATATATACTGATGTCGGATATTTTGGGCTATTGAAACGTGCGAGAGCATGCAGTAGTGATAAATGGTGCGGTCAATTTCGACTCTGCACTGGATTGTTGGTGTTAAGACATTCATGACATATTTGCAAGGGTCTCTAGGAGACCTGCTTATTTTCGACATTGACCATGAGGCCGCGTAGTACTTAAGAAGCAATTGTAGACTCTTGGGCCCCCCTTCCGCCGTGTCCTGGGAAATTTCTATTTTCTTCAAGGACCATTGTTCCCAAACCGGATGGTCCTCGCCCTCATGGGACACGAGGCAATAAATTTCACTCGCGCGCTGGCCACTTGGGTCCTTTTTTTTGACGATGCTTTGGCGTCTGGCAATTGTCAAGTGCCTGCCTTGGCGTTTACTATCCGCGTTTGACTTGAGGGTGGGACTTCCTCCACCACCGCCAGGGTTACATGGAAATGACTCCACCCTCAAGCCAACCAACAAATAAGAAGCCGTTTCCCAAGAATGGGACTATCTCCCACCCTTTCCTAAAAGTCACCACCGAGGTGACAAGAAAGGCGAAGACAGAGTACAGAGACAGAAAGAAACTATCTTCTGACAGAGTCGTGTAATAATCAGTTATGTTGTTCCAACAGTTTGTATATATTAGTTGTTTAATAAACTAAGTTGTTACCTACCACGAGTTGTCAACTTATTAAAAGGGAAATACACGCAGAACCTCTGCCTACCATTGGAAGAATCTGCAGCACATAACAGTTGGTGTGTTTTTAAGTTCTGCTAGTTGCAGGAGCTGGATCTCTGTCTCTTCGTTAATGGTCTTGCTGTCCGAGGGATCACACTAAGGTTGGTCAACCCTCAGTTAAGGGTTGATCCTCCGCCACTGTAGCCGACGAGGGCAGATGTCGTCTTGGAGATGGTGAACACGAAGAAGGGTGCGACGGAGAGGTGGTACGTTATTAAGCCCTGCCATTCGGTGTCCGGTGTCGGTTGAATACCACGGGCGTTAAATCTACCGCGATCTTCATAGATTAATCTAGGCAATCGAGCGGCGAAAGCACGCGGCACATATTCCCTCCGCAATCGTGGCACTTGTTGTTGAGCGTGTCCAGCATTGCGTGGATGGGGAATCTCTCTATGATGCGATTTTTCCGGACGCACCGGCTGCAAACCTCGGTTGCGCTGTCTGTCCGGAATATTACGCCCTGGTAACATGTGTGCCGGAACATTTCCAAGTACGCCATGCGTTTCGCGTGCACCGTTACTTGGTCTGGTGCCGTCTCGATAGTTTGTATGGGTCGACACATCTTGATTTCTAATCCGGATGCTTTCGCTGGACTGGACCGTCGGCATTTCGGGTGTTGTTTTATATTTGGCCCTATCGGTGATTTCTTCGAAGGGTAAGGGGGTTGGATGGCGCGTCATCGCTGTTACTAGGAATAGTTCTTGGTTTTTGTTTCCCACGCGAGCATTTGTTCCCGTCGCCGTTGAGTTTACAGTACGAGCGGCGGATGTTGTGTTTATCATAAGTGAATTGGGTTCTTTGATTATTGTGATCGAGTTCGCTTCCTTCGCGTGCTTAATCTTATCTATGTGAACGACTCGGGTTCCCTTCTTAAAGTTTATTCGTACGTTCTTATCACCTAAACATTCTGTTATCTTGAACGGTCCGGTATACTCGTCGTCAAATTTCCCTTTGCGTGGTTCTTTCAAAAGGAAAACGCTATCTCCCACGGAAAAGGTCCTAGTATTGAGTTTCCGGTCGTAATACGATTTTGAACGAATTTTAGCGGCTCTTAGGTTCTCGCCGGCTTGACCAATAGTTTCCAATATCTTATTTTGAAGGTTTGATAGATAGTTCGCGTAGGATTCATCCGAGGAGTCGTACTTCTGGACGTCAGATGAAGGGGTTCTTGCTAGCGAACCGAAAACTAGTTCATGAGGTGTGAATAGAGTTCCTTCGTGAACACTGGTATTATAACTGAAGGTCGCGTAAGGCAACCATTCATCCCAGTTTCTTTTGTTAATGAAATGTTTTAGGTACTCGGTTAGTACATGGTGGGAACGCTCAATGGAACCATTACTCTGTGGGTGGTATGCCGTTGTCTTAAACTGCGTGATTTTGAATTTCTTGGCTATGCTCCTCATTAATGAACTTAGAAAATTAGTTCCCCGATCGGTGAGAATTGCCTTAGGTGCACCGAATCGACAGATAAAATTTTTTATGAATGCGTCGGCGGTGTCTATCGCGGAGGCGGATTCGATGGGGATTGCGAGGGAATATTTTGTGAGGAGGTCTTGGATGGTGAGTATATGGTTGAACCCGTTAGGAGATGTGGGAAGAGGACCAACAATATCCATGGAAACCTTGTCGAAGGCTTTACCGGGAGTATCTGTCAATGTCATAGGTTGTCGTGTTTTGACTCGAGATAATTTCTTTTTCTGGCAAGAGAGGCAAGAGTTTACGTAGGTCTGTACGTCCTTTTTCAGTGTTGGCCAGTAATATTTTTCGCGAATACGTCGGTAGGTCTTAGTGATGCCTTTATGACCCGCGAAGGCGGAAACGTGATTTTCTATTAGTATGTCTGTGCGTCGGTCTGGGGAAGGAATGGAAACTTCATGGGAACACGCGAAAATTTGGACATTGGTGGTAGAAAATAAGTCTAATAAAATTTTTTGTATTGTAGGCCAGGAGGTGTCGTCTACTGCGGATTTGGAAATGCTGAAAGATGGGAGTTGGAGTTCGATAACGACATCTAATAAGGATCTGCAGCACTCGAGAACGTCCTGATAAGTGGCTAGGTGCAGAGAAGAGGGTTTGGTGGGAAGCAGGATTAATTTCTTTGAACCGTAGTTCGAGACTTTGGCACGAAGGAGAGTGGCATGTTCAAGACTTGGAAGTTTGTTGTTTAGCTCGAGGTCTATTGTACCGGTATCGATAGGGTGTCCGTCCATGGAGATAAAGCCTACCAAATTGTCATTTCGCATAATTAATCGGTCTCTGGTATGAATTAGAATGCGCCTGTTCGTTGACGTCATCGGTGTGTTTAGAGACTCGGAAACGTTATCGTCGCTGTCGTCGTCTTCGTCGGCCATTGAATCGGTGTCGCTGGGTGAAACGGGAGTGGGATGGATTCCTCGCGATAACGGGATTGGAATGGTGTCGCGTAGCGACGGTCTTGGAGGAGGAGTTACGCGTAAGGGGAGACTATGAAGTGGAGGTACAGTGGTCGGTGAAAGACGAGGTTCCGGAGATAACAAACGTGATGGCGGCTTGGGCGTGCTGATTACCTGGCGGTTCTGAGAGGCGGCCGCGGACGAATGGCTATCGGGTTTCGCGGATCGGGTAGGAATGGCGTCGAAAATGGAGTCGGATACGGTAGATAGAGGCGAGATTGATATAGGATTTCGAGACAACGCGTCTGCATTCAAATTTGTTTTACCGGTTTTATAAGTTACGCGGTAATCGTATTCAGCTAATTTTAAACGCCAGCGCAGAAGGCGTGACGTCGGGTCTTTCACACTGTTGACCCAGAATAATGGTTGGTGATCGGTTATTAGATTGAATTTGTGACCGTAGACGTACGGTCTGAAATGTTGTACGCAGTAGACAATGGCAAGGCATTCCTTCTCGATAGTTGAGTAATTTAGCTCTGCCCCGTGTAATAACCGAGACGCGTATGCGATAGGTCGATCTTTTCCCGGTTCGCCTTGGCTAAGAACTCCTCCTATGGCATAGCCTGACGCGTCGGTAGTGATATTGAATTCGCGAGAGAAATCCGGATACTGCAATAAAGGTTCCGTAGTTAAAATTTCGCGCAGGGTATTAAACGGAGACTCCTGTTCCGAACCCCATTCGAACTTCTTGTCCTTTTTCAGGAGGATAGTCAATGGTTTAGAAATTTGTGAAAACCGATCTATGAATCGGCGGTAGTAGCCAGCGAGTCCTAAGAATTCGCGGACGCTTTTGACGTTCTTGGGACGAGGAAACTCTTTAACCGCTACTATCTTTTTGGGACACGGCTTTACTCCGTCTTCCCCGATGACGTGGCCAAGGTATGCAACTTCGCGATGTAAGAGCCCACACTTTGAGGGTTGTAATTTTAGGTTCGCTTGTCGCAACCTGCCAGCGAGTTTCAAGAATTTGATTTTGTGCTCGGTAAGACTTGGAGCATATATGACAATGTCGTCCAGGTACACGAATAATTCCGTGCCCTGGAGTCCTGTTAGAACGTTATCCATTAACCGCTGGAAAGTGGCGGGAGCGTTTCGGAGACCGAAGGGCATTCTTTTAAATTCATAGTGCCCATATGGTGTAGAAAATGCCGTCTTGGCCGCGTCCTCGGGTTCCATGCCGATCTGGTGAAACCCGTTCGCGAGATCGAAGACGCTGAAATATTTTGCACTCCCGAGCTGGTCCAAGATTTCTAATATGCTTGGCAGAGGGTATGCGTCTGGGATCGATTTTTCATTTAGCGCACGGAAATCGATTACCATACGCCAACGTTTGTTGCCGTGCTCGTCCGGCTTCTTGGGAACAATCCACACGGGGCTGCTATAGGGAGATTCAGAAGGAGTAACAATTTCGTTCTCCAAGAGTTCTTTCATTTGTTTATTTATTTCCTCCTTGTGGATTGGTGGATATCTGTATTGTTTAACGTGAATCGGCATCTCGTCTGTCGTCACGATTTTGTGGCGTACGGCGTGCGTTTTTCCCAAACGATCCCCTGGGAGATGAAAGAGATCGTGGTGATTTTGAATGATTTCTTTGACGTGACGCTTCTCGTCCTCGCCGAGGTGACCAGTGCTTATTATGCCTGATATCTCCTCGATTCGCGAGGCGAGAGAGCGTGATTTAAGAGAACCAGTGGATATAGAAGATATAGTAGAACTCGTGTTCGAGTTGGAATTTGAATTGACATTGGAATTAGAGCTTGGATTTAATGAGTTAGAAAATTGAATTGACTCCGCGGAATCCACGATTTCCTCCACCTCCTCCAGTTCCATGATCGGCATGGGGAGAGTGATATCGGATTCCGTCGTGTTGATAACCTTGATGAAGGTTTTTCCGTCGGAGATGCGTGCGAGGCAATGCGGGACGAGTACACCGGTCGTTAGCTCGCACCTCGGTACGTAGCCGAATTCGGGGCCGGTGGCGCGCATCGCAATATACGCAGAGGTTCGTGCCTTGACATGACACGTATTTAGATTTATGAAGGGAATTTCTATCCCCTTCCAAGAGACGCAGTGCCGGACGTAAGAGATTTCCGCGCCTTTCGAGAGAAACGCTGATCCCAATATTCCGTCGGTAGGAATTGGGAATGAGTCCGGGACAACGTGGAATTCTACTGCGGTCGTTTCGACCGTCAAAGTGACCGTGCCGAGCGTCGGAACATGTTCTTCCGTGATACCGGAGATATTTACGGCTTTATCGGTATCTATTAACACGCCGGGTTTTAGAAGTGAGAACTTGATTATATTTGGTTCGGCCCCGGTATCTACCATTAGATTGGCTTCGCTGTGAAGCTCAGGGCAAGCAACCCGGACGTGGGGCACGGTGCTATCGGACCTTAATTCAATTCTGGAGACGGCTCGCGGTTCTGCCTGGGCTCCTCTTGGCTTATTGCCTGAACTCGGTGTGGGTCGCGGGGGTACACTTCCTCCCGTCGAGGGTTCGAAGTGGACGGGAGGCTTCGCCCGTTTCCCGACTGGGTTTCACGTGCCCTGTTGTTGAATTCTCTTTTTCGACATTCGTGTATGTCATGGCCCGGCTTTTTGCAATAACTGCAAAATTTAATTGGTGATCGCGGTAGAGGTTCCGGTTTACGCGAATCACGATGGGGCGGCGTGTATACGTTGCTAGCTCGTGAGGTATCGTTTCGGATGGCACGCGAGTCATGTTCGGATGCGTGCCCGGACTGATATCGGTATCTTTCCGGTGTCGGGCTTCTGTCGTATCTTACGGTGTTGCTGTCGCGATAGGGCGAATAAGATCGCTCGGGGCGGCCGTAATCCGATCGCTGATTATAACGTCCGGACAGGTGTGAGGCGTTATCGAAGGCGGCCCTATCGGTTCGGAATTCGGTGAATCGAACTTGTCGCTCTGGGCGAGCGTAGCGGATTTTGTGGATTTCTGCTTCTTTATAAAATTCTGTGGCCTCGTCGAAAACGCGGTCTAACGAGGCGTGGCGATACGCGCGCACTTCGGAACGGAGGTTTGGTGTTAAGCCGTTTATAAAACTTTCTCGTGTTAATGCGTCCACGTCAGCGACGTTGGGGCGCGATTTGTCGCAATCCAATATCGCGGCTCGGAGGTCTTTTACACGACTAATGAAGTCGAGAATATGTTCGTTAGACCCCATATATTGTATATTCGACATTTCGCCGCGGTAATGATCAAATGAGTGTCGCGGTCCTAACACGTCTTTTAGGCGGTTACAGATGTGGGTGACGGTATCTAATTGTTTATCTTCTACGGCCGCGTAAGCGTGACCGCGTAATTTCGTGATTATTAATTTAGCCAAGGTTCGCTCGGCTTGGGCTGGAACGAGGTCGCGGGCGCGACGGCAAACGCGTACGAATTGTAATACTGACATGTTATTCCCGTCGAACGAAGGAATCGAATCTATTGCGGTTTTCATTGTGTAGCTCGCGTTTTCCGACGGTACTTCCGGTTGTGCAGGAGGATTATGATTCGTGTTTTCATCTAGGATTAGTAGTGGGTTGTCTTCCCGTTCTTTTATTTTAATTTCTTGTAGCTGGGAAATTTGTTCGCGGAGACGAGCGTTATTCGAGAGCGCGTCACGGAGGGACTCGCGGTCCTTCTGGTAATTTTCGGTTACTTCCTCGACTTCGAGGCGGAACTGTGATTTTTCTGCTTCGAGAGCAGCTTCTTCTTCGCGGATTCTACGTTCTTTTTCGCGGAGTTGACTCTGCAGCAGTTTCAATTCTTCTTCCGTCATTTTAGAATGATTACGGAGATTTCCGGCGGGGCCGTTCGACATTTTTTAACCGTGGCACCGACGAGATATATTTAAAGACAGCCAGCCCCCGTGTTAAACTGCGGGCCCCAAAGTGGGTCCTGAGTGGGTACTGGGAGCGGTCGGTAACGGCCCCAATGCCGAGATACTCTCATCGGTTGTGGAACTAAGAACGTGGAACTATCACTGATCGCAAATACCAACATCACTAAACATGCCGTGCTCACTACCTAAATACGACATTTGCTCGTGAAGTACGAAAGAAACGTCAGTGACATAGGCAATAAATAAACATAGAATGCTGACATAATGCATTCTGTAATTGCATGAAAAATAATTATTTTTTATTATATAATTTCATTACACTCTTATTGCCTTCTTATTTTCCATATTGTTCACCATTGTAATCATTGTTTTATAATCGATAGTTTATAGGTGTAATTAATTAATTTGGAAATTATTGCGATATTTATAGAATAATGATTATTCAACAAAATATATTCTGTAGTAATTACAGAATAAAAAACAAGAATAAATACATATACAAGTAATGACAAAATTCAATCGTTCTTATTGTGATCCGTAGTAAAAAACAGAAAATTAATGTTTTTACTTATTTATCCGATAATACCACTTCTAATGCTCAATTGCATTGACTTCAATTATTCAAGTAGAGGTAGTAACAAAATAAAAGTGTTCAGTAATGAAACTAATTTTTGACGGCTCCTATCCGTATAATACTACAATGTATTTGGAGACAGTATTATTGCTATTTGTCCGCACTGTGCGACGCCGTGAAAACTGAGCAGTCGATCTCGAGACGAGAAGGTCTCGCTGGTTCTCTTTCTTTTGCATACGCTGTCCTTCTTTGCGCCCGAAACTTTAATCGTTCATTAGACAAGTAAATATCATCGGAATTATGTCATATTTGGTATCATTTTCCTTAGCAAAATGCCACGAATATGTTGGTGAAAGTTCTATAGAAAAATAATTAATAATAAAAAACTTTATTTTTTGATTTAAAGGCTCAAGCTCACGCTAGTCTTTGATCTTTTCCGAACGCTTCGACTCTCCGTGTCTCTTTCTTTCTCATTGGCTGTTTTCTTTGCGTCCGAAACTTTAGTCGTTCATTACACAAGTAAGTATCATCGGAATTACATCATATTTGGTATCATTTACATCAGAAAAATGTCACAAATTTGCTTGTGAAAAAGCCATAAGAAATAATGAAAAATAAACATGTTCTTTTGTTTGATTGGTAGTGATGTCACACCGATATCTTCGATGCAACACGACATATAATGTTACACTTTTCGGAGACAGAGGCAGTCGAGCTTCACTGTCCTCTTCTCCGTTCGGCAGGGGATCCCAAAAATCATTTCTTGAAAGCTAAATTCTCACCGGACCCCGTTGTGCAGAGCCTACAATAATCTTATTTTTTTTTGTCAAAATTTGATTTTCTATTTAAACTAGTTTGTTATTGAAACTCACTTGAAATGATATTGAAATATTGGAATATTACAATTTGGAATATTTCGCAGGACAATTTAGTCAAAAATGCCCTTCAACATATTTGAACGGCCGTTGCGCCATTCGATTTTCGGTCAATTTTTCCCAATTAATTGCATGTAGAAATATAAAAAAAATCTGACGAATTATGGTTATTTATATTCATATTTGAGGATTTCTGTCGATTTTCCGGTTGAAAATCATATTTATAAAAAATGAAAGACACGTAAGAATTCCACAAATGCAGGTTCTTTTATAGAAATTGAAAAAGGACATCGATCCTATTTTTAAATTAAACCAAAAATGAAATGATTCAAAATTTGAAAGGTTTGGAAAGAACTGCGATTTATAAGTGTCTAAAGTTTTATTCGATCCCTGTTTTGGTCATTGGGCGATGCAACTACATACATTGTAACGCTCGCATCGGTCTTTGACTGGTCTGTCCTCGTTACAGCATTTGAACGCGGCTCCGAAAATTATTCGAAATCAAATAAACCACCGAATAAAGACACATGAAAATTAACACCTTTTTTTTTTTTTTATTCAACACTAAAGATGAATCGCTCAAACCAATGAAAAATTCGTCGAATAAACTTATTACGTGTGGAATAGAGATAACATAACTATTTCAACAAAAATTTTCCCATCTTTGCTCCTACAATTACATTATTTTATATTATATTTGTTTTTCCGTGTGATTCTCTCTCAAATTCTTTATTATTTGGAATAATATGTCAAATGAACGTTATTCTGGTTTTCAACATATTTCTGTTCCCACGGATCAATTCTTGGAACAATCAACTATAAAAAAAGTGTAAGGAAATAATGCTTGTTTATGAAATATTTTTAAATTACAAATTGTGCTATCGTTAAATTATGTTTAATACTTTAATACTTTCTTACGTAAAATATTTCTAGGAATTTTTTGTCCTTGATATTAGTTTTACTTTTAAGAAATATATGAAAAAATTTAAGATAGTGCTGATGACAATAGCTCATTATTAAATTAATATTCAGTGTGGTTGCTTTTAAACGTCGACATAAAATTTGTATTTGTTCGAATTTTTCCGGGTTTATCATTTTTTACAACTAGAATTTGCAACTAAAAAATTGGAAAAATATAAAATACGTATCATTACAATTAATAATATACTTAATTTCTATTAATTAGAGATTTTGTACACACGATTTACATGTCAGTTACATATTTCATACAAAACAATTAAGCTGTACGTTCTAATCCTGGTTAAAAAAACAATGAGCGTTCGGTTTAAAGACCGTCAAGAGACGGCCCTGGTTTCAAAAGACGGCCGGGGTTCTGATCCAGAAAAGACGGCCCAGGTTCTTTTCCTTGCTAAAAGACGGCCGGGGTTCTGATCCAAAAAAGACGGCCCAGGTTCTGTGCCATGCTAAGACTGAGCAGATGTCACTACTATAACGGGATCACGAAAACCCGGCCATGAGCACTCTCCCTTCCTCTCTGGTTCGAACGAGGCTCAAATACATTCTCGGCGACCAATTGACTACAGCTAAATCCGTCAAATACAGTCGACTATTCCAATTGAATCGTAGAAAATAATCTGAGAGGCAGGTCAAATAAACTCTACACGCCAGACGTTCGTCGGATGAAAATACAGATACATTGTCGCGTTTCATTTGCTTCAAATAAAAGTCGGGAAATACAGAGTATTTTATTTGAAATGTATTTAAATAAATATTTATCCAATTACTGCCCATCTCTGATTGCAACCAAACCTTCATGCGACATTACCATGCATTAGAAACTGCTTCGTGCGACATTTGCATAAACAAGAATCCGTTGAATTCTATGGAAAATGTGAAATAAATAGTTTTTATTTTTTGATCTTGCCAAAGTAGTACATATAATATGTAACGAGTCTTTGTTGCGGCCATCGGCCGCGCGGTCCGTGGTTACATGCTGTCCTTTTCTATCTGCGTTCGGCGCGGTCGACGCGACGTAGAGTGGTTAAGGATCGTAAACAAGGTGGACAAAATTCGAAAAATTTGATGATACGGAATGATTTAATGTTTTATCTACCGATAAATGAATACTCGTCTGAATCCTATACAAAATATGGCGGTTTTCAATCATGTAACAGTTTAGAATAATTGAATTTATGTTAGTCACGCGACAGTTTATGTATGTCACGCGACGATTGAGAATGCATACTGTGTATATTTTCTACGCAAGATTTATTTCAAACGAATAATGAATTCTTAATAAATAACAGTGTTAACTGGTATTTATCTGCTTTTTTGTTAATGTTTAAGAATTTTTTATTCTTGCTAAAGTAGTAATTTGATACTACAGTTTCACGTAAAAACATTAGATATCTCTTTAATGAAGGTTATTTAAAACATGCTGTAACTTTTTTAGTGCAAATAGGTGCATCAAATTTCTTTCAACATCGATTTCTGTAACCACTATTGTTATTATTAAAATAAAATTTAGCTGTGTCTGTCTGCAACTGCAACCGTGTAACATTTTTTAAAAACATGCATTTTTACATATTATAAAAACCGTTATCAGAAGCTGTTTCATTCAATAATTAAATAATTGCTGATAAGCTATATAAATGTGTAAAAAAGCATCTAATTAAACAAAATGTAATGTAATGAATTTTTAGAGCTCCTTTCTTTATAATTACTTTCACCTAGAATCCTGAAATATAAACTTTTATTGATTTCATTAACAATAATTCTTTAATTATACAGTTTCGTGAGTATGTTTCTATAAAATTATTTAAGTAATATTATGTTCTAAATCAATTGGAGAATTTTCGATTTTATCGAATAAAACACCCCGCATAAGAGTAGCTTTATAAGGGTAGATTTTTATATTAGCAAAAAAATAATATCAAATTCGGATTCTACGAATTGAAAACTCTCCAAAACTGCCTTCTTTATAATGTAAAAGAAACCATCTTGTGCTATTATGTATACACGCATGTATGTCCGTTACGCGAGGAAAAAGTGTAGTCCCTCGAACAATGTTATAACGCGCGGTTGTCGTTCCATATTTCGTCAATATCTGATCAAGGATGACTCGCGCTCTAAGGCCAAATATGTAAAAACCGCGGAAAAGCAACAGGTAGTGATGGGCATTATCGACTAAATTCAACTATCGACTAATTACTATTTAGTTACTATATCCTATCGAATATTTAGTCGATAGTTTTTAGTCGACTGAAATTTCGTTTTAGTGGTTACGTCTAGATTGCGGGCTATAGTCTATGCCTACGTATAGATCTCATTTCTCACTCACTCTTACATCACTGTACTGCAGTGCTCACTCAGTATTATAGGCACAGTAAGAGTAAATTGGAGTAAATATACCAGACTGTGGTGCAGGAATCTGAATTCACCATTATTTTTATAAATTTCTTACTCCATAATTTAAATTCCAAAAATACAAGGTGTGAACAAATTTTTTATTTTAACAATTACTCATATTTTGACTTACCGTAAGCTATTTATTATTGGCATTTAAAAAATTTTTGTGTCAAAATCACAACATAAATGATAAATAAATATAAACAATAATTTAGAAATGTATATAAATTATTATTTATCCTTTAATAATAATGCAATATAAAGGCAAAATGTTAATGAACTTTTAAAAAAATATCTAATATCGATAGATGTAATTATAAAATACTATTTTTTCATTAGGTTATGATTAATATTTTATTCCCATAAATGCAATATATAAGTATTTATTGTTATTTAATAATTGTATTATATTTGTAGTATAATAATTGTTATTTATGCTAAATCACATGCTTATTGAACGAATTATTCGATATTGCTAATGAGTGAATGTATTTGATAGTAAATCTTATAAAATCTATTCAAAACTCCCGCCGTTAAAATTCAACCAATGGTTCGATAGTTTAAGCGACTGATTTAGTAACTGAATTTAGTCGATAGTTTTCAGTCGACTGAATTGCTTTACTGGTTATTCTCGTATTTATTCTTATTCTCGATGTTGGCTAGTTAAATAAATAGTAGGACAGTACAGAGATAGTAAATTTCGTGATTGAATGATTTTGTCTGAATCTGTCTATTTAATAATAAATTCATACACTATATTATAAATATAAATATACACAATTTATTTATATCACATATATAGTTTATATCGCATAAATAGCAATAAGATTTTAACATCTAATATGAATTAAAGTATTGAAATATCTATTACATATTTCATTACTTGCAAATTTGCACGTCCTGTCATAATCATGTATTTCTAACATTTTCGTTTCATCGTGCGACACTGACATTTGAAATTTCAAGATGGCGACGTGTAAAACAGTCGACTGAAAATAGTAACCCAACCACTACTAAATTCAGTCGATAGTTTTTAAAAATCAGTCGACTGAAAATAGTAGTTGGCTACTATCGATTTAGTCGATAGTTTTTAGTCGATGGTGCCCATCACTAGCAACAGGACAGCAGTCGAGGAGTTCCGAGCACTTAGGCCGCTACGGGGAGCGAGACGCGCGGCCGGAGGTTTGTTTTGGGAGTAGCACGCCTAGTCTCACACGCATTTTCGGCTAGAGCATGTGGTTAGCCGAAGAGGTCACACACACTGATGAAATCGCGTGACGAAAAGTAGGGAACGTTGTTCCGTTGTTCCACTGTGCAAAATCAGTTCTCGCCAACATACAGATGATCGTGGATCAACGTGCTCGTAAGAGTGAGGCCCCTGAATAAACGGAAGGAGGTATGTACCAATTATTATTATTAACTGTTCAACGTTTCGTAAGTACTCTTCTAAGAATCTTTTGTTACATGTCCTAATGTTTTGTTGGTAATTTAAAAAAAAAGCCGTATTGTAAAGTTTGCTATTCTTCCTATTTCCTGCCTGTCTCCTTCTCTTCACACAATTTCCTAACTTCTGACCTCTTCTCCATATATATTCCTACTGAATTTTTCCCATGTTCTACTTGCTAAGGTACATATGTATTATTCAACTTTTCTTTTCTGCTTGATACATTCTCTGTCCAATCAAAACTTTTGTCCTATTTTTCACTTTTTCATTACTATGTATCTCCTTCGTCTTCAGATTTTCTTTTAGATTTTTCAAATTCTCCTAAATTTTTTGAATATGTTTTATAAGTTTTGTAGTGCTCAAAATATGACTTTTGAGATGTGTTGAGACTTTTATTAACATTTCTTTTAAACTAAATTTTTTGTTATGTGAAGTTAAATGTTATGGGAACTTTGTACTAATTTTTATTACATTCGTAGGTTGGGATAAATGCATCGACTGCATTTGCCGTGTTGCCGAGTTGGTGGTAGCAGGCAGCAGATAATTCATCGCCGGTGAGTCCTTTCGATTATGTCCTTTCTTTTTTTTTTAAGCTGCTTTTAAAAAAGATACTTTATGAACATTTTGCGTTGTATTTAGATGTATATATATACATATCAAAGTTGTGTAGAATTACAATTGAATTACTCCAGGAATTATAATTACAAAGTAATTGAATTACATTTAATGTATAATTCAGTTCAATTACATTGTAATTTATAATTCCGATCTTCATTCAAATTAAATTACAATGTAATTCGTAATTGGAATGGAGTACAATTACAAATACTTTGTAATTAAAGTACATTAATTGCGAATTACGATGTAATTAAATTAAAATTGAAAATTAAAGAATAATAAAGTAATTGGTAATAAGAGGTTGAAAAATACATGTGAAGGTTTCAAACAGAAGGAATTTATTATTTATAAATGTAAAATATCTGAACAGAAATAACTTCTGCGTTACAAATTTTTTAAATTTCAAACATAAATATAAAAAGCAGAAAGAGCTATACATAATTTGGAGAGCTTTATTTCAAGTAAATGGTATTTCAATTACACATCTGATTAAAATATATTATCATTATTATTATTTATTATTATTATTATTATATATTTCAATTATATTGTATTTCAGTTAGTAATTAAAACTAAAACAAACAATATAATTCCAGCATTAATCTTTCATCAAGATATTTCAACATTGGATATTTCGGCGTTACAAAGGAAAAGTAAAGCTGAGTTCTGTTGGACACATGTTATTGAAGGCAAGGCGAAAGACAAACAAGGCGGGAAACACTTTAAAATTTGTTTACATCAGAAATAGGTAAGCTTTTGTATTCAATTTTCTTATGTAGAATGCATTCCTATATTCCAATTGTCTTATGTAGAATGCATTCCTATATAGTAAATTCTTCCTAGATAAAGGATTTTTCAGATAAATACGAAAATAGAGCGTACAAATTACCCGCGTCGGCACATTTTCAAACTTCAAAAAAATAATGTTTAATAAAAATATAATTGGCTATATGGATATGTAGAGGAGAGTCCCCAAATGTGGTATTTCTCAAATATGCTATTTTTCAAACATGGTATTTTTCAAATGTTCTTTTTTTAATATGCTTGTTCCGGAATCGCGGGCCCTTTCCCCACCTCGCGTCAATCCGCGAGATCCAGACGCCAGCGCCGGGCGGAAGGATTCAAATTCGCGGGCCGCCTCCTCCCCCCGCGACAACCGCGAGAGCGACAAGCAGGTGCCGAAGGCAGAGTGAGCTACGACACGCGACAAAGTATACACGCGCCATAACACACCTGAACGATCTGTCTCTATTGTTAATTTCTTTGTTGACTCATTGTTAAGTTTGTGACTGTAAAATATAAGTTTGTTGGTTTTGTTGAGTGTAGTGCGGCGGTTATTAAATTTTCCCAGCCTGAATCCGTTTAATCCCACGCGGGATCTCTGAACATTTCTGGTCCTTCGAGCCGGATCCAGGCGCCGTGCTTTCTCAACATCGAGCGCAATTCCGCAAGATCAACCTTCTGCATCTCCAATTGCACAGGGCTTTGTGATCTCCTCCTTTTGGTTCGCGTTGCACGCGGAAAACGCTCTAAACGTGTACTTTAACGGTTACCGATCGTTCAAATTCGCAACAACTCTTTGTCCTCCAGTTCGCGTGTGTCTGTGCGTGTGTGATCGACAAAACGTTCCTCGTCTCTCCGTCTGAGGTCACGTTCACACCGCGAGTTAGTTATTGACGATAACCTCTCTCTCTCGCTCTCGCGGCTCGCTTTCGACGCTCACGCGAGCGGCCGATTATCTCACTCTCTCGCTCTCGTTGCTCGCGTTCAAACCGCGAGTCAGCTGTTGACACGTTCTCTCTCGCTCGCACTCGCAGCATATCCGACGTGCGTGTCAACGGTAGACGCGCTCTCTCGCGCTCGTTCGTACGTTCGAATCGAACGACCTTTTTTGCTCGCGATATCTCCCGTGGAAGGAGCCGAAGAAATCTCGGAGGTTTTTTGGTAAAACTTGATCTCGGAAAAAAGAAACGCGGTTTCGTGACCTTATCTCCAGACAACTCAACGACGTGGATCTTCTGTCGCGCGCGTTTATCAATCTCAAGAAGAAGGGAGGACAGTCCTCGAAAGGGGTCATCGAGTCTCACCTGGCCGGGCTTGAGAAGAAGTGGAATATCATTGAGGATCGTCACGAGTCCATCCTGAGGTTAAAAACCGACCGAACTGGTGACATCCATTACTTCAAGTCGGACTTCATCGGTGAGGCAACCAACACATTTTATGACGAACGGGGCAAATTTCTTGATGCATTGCACGCACTCGAGTCTTCGACTGTCCCGCGTGCGAGCGGTAGTAATACTTCCGAGCCGAAGAGACAGCGAAGAAAATTAGCTCCCATTGAAATAACGCCGTTTGCTGGCAAATATTCCGAATGGACTTCCTTCAGGGATTACTTCACGACGCTTGTTGCCGACGATCCCGATCTCCAGA
This sequence comes from Seladonia tumulorum, assembly GCA_913789895.3. Taxonomy (NCBI): domain Eukaryota; kingdom Metazoa; phylum Arthropoda; class Insecta; order Hymenoptera; family Halictidae; genus Seladonia; species Seladonia tumulorum. The sequence goes on from OU565281.1 coordinate 420,923, forward strand.
ACGTCGAGAAGTTGCACTACCTCAGGGCGTCCTTGAAGGGAGAGGCGGCGAACCTCATCAAGAATATTCCGATTACGGCCGACAGCTATGAGCGCGCATGGAAAACACTCATTTCCTACTACGACAACAAACGAAACTTGTTGAAGCAGTGCCTTGACGCATTTTTACAGATCCAGCCGATAACGATCGAATCTCCTCAGGGCTTGAAGCGCCTTCGAGACGGGGCCATTGAGACTGTCGAGACGCTTCAGGTTCTCGGCCGACCGGCTTCCGCCGTTGATGACTTCCTGGTACATCTGACGATTCAACGTTGCGACCCTGTCACTCGACGGGAATGGGAGTTATCACTGGGCGACAGCATCGAGCTGTTGACCTGGTCGCAGGTTGACAGTTTCTTGAAGTCGCGGATCCAAGCGTTGGAGCGAGCTGAGCCAACGGAAACAACGACGCCTGAGGCACCTCATTCGGCTCGAGCGGCTACCAGCGGCGACAAGAAGGCTTACTCCCATCCGCGCAAGGTCACTGTGCATACGGCCTCAAGCTCAAAACCAGCCTCCCGGGTCTGTTGCTCGTACTGCCAAGCGAGCCACTTTGTGGCTGCGTGCGATAAATTTCGGGCTCGTCCTGTCGATGACCGTTCCAACTTCGTTTCAGAGAAGCAACTCTGCTACAATTGCCTCGGTCCGCATCGTTTGGCGGAATGTCGATCCAAGAAGAGCTGTTTCATCTGCCAAGGACGTCATCACACCCTCATTCATCGGGCTCAACCGTCTCAACAGTCCACGGCAGCCGCTCAATCTTCTAGTCAACCGCCGACCGAGCGCCCTCCTCGAACGGTAGCATCGCACGCTACCAACACTGGTGCTTCTCAGTCACGGGCCATCTTATTGGCAACGGCCAGGCTGACCTTATCGTCGGACAACGACAGCAGTGCAGTGGTGCGAGCCCTCATCGACCCCTGCTCAGAAGCGTCGTTCATCACGGAACGCCTGGCGCAACGTCTGCGGCTCCCTCGTCAATCTGTTGCGGTGTCGATTTCTGGAGTGGGTGCTGCCCTGTGTCACACGGCCCGATCGGCGACTTATGCAACCATCTCGCCCCGCTTCGAAAGCAGTAGAAGTTGGCGGATAAGGATGCTCATCTTGCCCCGTCTCACCAACTACATGCCACCGCCGCAACGGGTCGAGTCGTCTCTCACCTTCACCGAAGGAATCCGTCTAGCCGACCCTCACCTCGAGTCACTCGATTCAATTGAGATGATCCTCGGTGCGCACGTGTTTCCACACATCATCGAGGAAGGGCTACTCAAGAGCCCCGACCAAGACACTCTCGCTCAAGCCACTGGGTTAGGATGGATCCTTACCGGAGCGCCTCGGTCGTCTTCGACGCGCGGGACCACGCTTCAGTCGTCCCCGCCGATCAACTGCGTGCAATGCCTCGTGGACGGGGATCTCCCGCCGCTGCTGGAGCGATTCTGGGCTCAAGAGGAAGCGACTGACCCCTCTGCCGTGCCTCTTACGAGCGAAGAAGTCGAGTGCGAGACCTATTTCTCGGCCACCCAGAGGCGCACCTCAGAAGGGAAGTATGTTCTCAAGCTACCTTTCAAATCGAACTTGCTCCTCTTAGGCAACTCAGAGCCAGCAGCGCGAGCGATGTTGCAGCGGATGGAAAGGTCGTTCGTGGATCAACCCCAGCTGCGCGAGAAGTACGTGCAGTTCATGAAAGAGTACGAGACTGCGGGACACATGAGAGAGGTCTTGGTGGAGGACGAAAACCCAGCGTCAACTCCAAGGGCCTTCTACCTGCCTCATCACGGCGTGTTCAAAACGCACGGGGACACATCCAAGCTGCGGGTGGTTTTTAACGGCTCCGTCAAGCTTCGTAGCGGGCTCGCCATTAATGATTGCCTCCACACGGGCCCGAAACTTCAATCGGACATTTTCAACATCTTGCTTCGCTGGCGCATTTATCGTTACGTCTTTTCCGCAGATATCAAACAAATGTTCAGGCAAATCCTCGTGGACCCTGACGATCAGCGCTACCAGCGGATTCTGTGGCGGGACTCAACCCATGGACCGATCCGAACTTACCAGCTGTGCACCGTAACTTATGGATTGGCCAGCTCGCCTTACCAGGCAATCCGAACGTTACGGCAGCTCGCTTCGGACGAAGGTCACCGACTCCCGCAGGCAGCGGAACTGTTGCGCAACAATAGCTACGTCGACGACATCTTGGCTGGAGCGGACACCCTCGATGAAGCCAACCATCTCAAGGCTGAACTGGTTGAGCTGCTCGTGGCGGGCGGCTTCCCACTTAGTAAATGGACTGCCAACCACCCTTCGATCCTGTCCAATGTTCCAGACGATCAGCTTGCCGCTTCTCAACATCGCATCTGGCAACAATCTGAAGCGCTCACGATGTTGGGAATCTCCTGGCAGCCATCAAACGACGCGTTCCATTTTTGTTTCTCTGCACCACCGGCGCCGGAGGTGGTCACGAAACGGAAGGCGCTATCCCTCATCGCTCAGCTCTACGACCCACTGGGGTGGATCGTACCAATCACCGTTCGCTTCAAGATCTTCATGCAAACTCTCTGGCACATCGGACTCAACTGGGATGACAGCCTGCCACCTCCACTGCAGGTGCAGTGGAACCACTACTTCGAGCAACTCCAGCACATCCGGGACTTCTCCATTCCAAGATGGGTGGGAATCTCCACCGACCATCGATGTCTCGAGCTGCACGGGTTTTCGGATGCGTCCGAACGTGCCTACGCTGCGTGTCTCTACGTCAGGACTACCGACGACCAGGGCAACGTCAACTCCATACTGCTGGCCTCTAAGTCAAAGGTGGCTCCTCTCAAACAGGTCTCCTGCCTCGCTTGGAGCTCTCTGGTGCTCTGCTACTGGTCAGGCTCACGAAGAGGATCCAGGATGTCCTCGGTCTCGAGGATGTCGCTTGCCATCTGTGGTCGGATTCCACAGTTACCTTGTCGTGGATCCGCGAACACCCGTCGGTTTGGAAAACTTATGTTGCCAATCGCGTTTCAGAGATCCAGACCACGCTTCCTCAGGCATCCTGGCATCATGTAGCTGGAAAGGAGAATCCAGCAGACTGCGCTTCGCGAGGGGTTTCCCCGCGAGAACTAGCCGACTCCCCACTCTGGCTATCGGGACCATCGTTCCTGCGCTCGGTCGACGCCGTCTGGACCTCCTCGACCGACTATCCATCGACAAGGGACTGCCCAGAAAGACGTGGGCCGTCCTGCCTGGTCGTCAGCTCTCAACCATCGGAGTCCGAGACACTTCTCCGCTTCAGCTGTCTCACCAGACTCCTGCGTGTCACGACGCGGTGTCTGGAGTTCATCCAGAGGCTACGGTCTGGCCCCAAGCAGTTGACGGGAGCGGCGGCAGCATTAATCAACCACCTGGACCCAGTGAAGCTCGAATCAACCCTCAAGTTCTGGGTGAAACACACACAAAACTCATTCTTCCACAACGAGATACGATTGTTGTCCCATGCCAGAACAGTTTCTCTCAAAAGCCCACTAATCCGTTTGAACCCGTTTGTAGACGATCTTGGACTGCTGAGAGTTGGCGGGCGTTTACGGCACTCTCTGCTGCACCCGGACGAGAGGCATCCTATCATCCTCCCACGAGAATCACATCTCGCCCTGCTCGTTGTGCGAAACGCACACGCCAAGACACTACACGGAGGGACGCAGCTGACGCTTTCCTACGTTCGGCAGCGCTTCTGGATTGTTCGAGGGCGCCAGCTGGTCAAGACGGTCATCCTCAAGTGCCTCCGTTGCTGGCGACAACGTGCGGGCCCTACTACGCAGCTCATGGGCGATCTGCCATCCAGAAGAGTGCAGCGATACCGACCCTTCCTCCACAGCGGGATCGACTACGCTGGCCCTATCAACCTTCGGCTGTCCAAGGGTCGAGGCACACGAAGCTACAAGGGATACATCGCTGTCTTTGTTTGCCTCGCCACCCGCGCTGTCCATCTCGAAGTGGCCTCAGGGTACTCGACCGCCGACTTCCTAAATGTCTACCGACGCTTTGCCGCCCGACGAGGCATCTGCGCGAGCCTATCCAGCGACTGCGGCACTACCTTCGTCGGGGCGGACACAGAACTCCGAAACCTCTTTACCGAGGCCGGAGCTCAGAGCGCGGAAATTGCTCAACTCCTAGCCAATGACGGCACGGAATGGAAGTTCAATCCACCGGCCGCGCCCCATTTTGGCGGAATCTGGGAAGCGGCCGTAAAGTCAACGAAGCTCCACCTCCGCCGAGTGTTCGGAGAAACCATCCTCACGTTCGAGGAGATGACGACCTTGCTAGCGCAAATCGAAGCCTGCCTCAACTCGAGACCGCTGTACCCCCTCAGCGATGACATCACGGACGCATCCGCGCTTACTCCAGCGCATTTCCTGATAGGAGAACCAACGCTCACGGTGCCGGAACCATCAGCGTTGGACTCATCACTGAGCCGGCCGCATCGCTGGCAGTTGCTCCGCCAAATGTACGAGCACTTTTGGAATCGATGGTCGTCCGAGTACCTGCACGAGCTCCAGCATCGGCCGAAATGGCGGACTCAGCAACCCCAACCCAAGGTGGGCGACTTGTGCCTCGTGAGAGCGGCACTCTCGCTCGGGTCATCGCCGTCACACCAGGGGCCGACGGATTGGTTCGCGTCGTGGAACTGCGAACCGCCACGACCACTCTCACCCGACCTGTCGCCAAAATCAGCCTCTTGCCTCGACACCAGGACTGTTCGCCAGAATCTGGCGAAGGCGGGCGGAATGTTCCGGAATCGCGGGCCCTTTCCCCACCTCACGTCAATCCGCGAGATCCAGACGCCAGCGCCGGGCGGAAGGATTCAAATTCGCGGGCCGCCTCCTCCCCCCGCGACAACCGCGAGAGCGACAAGCAGGTGCCGAAGGCAGAGTGAGCTACGACACGCGACAAAGTATACACGCGCCATAACACACCTGAACGATCTGTCTCTATTGTTAATTTCTTTGTTGACTCATTGTTAAGTTTGTGACTGTAAAATATAAGTTTGTTGGTTTTGTTGAGTGTAGTGCGGCGGTTATTAAATTTTCCCAGCCTGAATCCGTTTAATCCCACGCGGGATCTCTGAACAATGCTATTTTTCAAATCTGTCATTCTTTTCTAATTTTTTTTTTTCATGAGCTAATTTAAATGTAATCTAGAGTTGCGTATAAAAATTCAAGTGCACGGGAGCTTTACATATTATAATATTTATTAAATTAACGTCACGAAAGCAATGCACACTGGTCGCGTTTGTTTCTTATTTATTTATTTTTTGTTTTTTAAGACGTTGATTTCTTCTTTTGTAGTTTAGCGTTGCGAGGAAATAGTCCACTCGTGTTTATTTGAAATATATATCGAGTGGACAATTATTTTTCAAATATGTTTTTTTGTAATGTGCAATTTTTGAAACATGTCTCTTCTTTACCTAGGTTACTTATGTATTAAAGGAAAAATTAACGACAATCAATAGAGAGAATCTTTATCTTTATCTTTATCAAGATTCTATTTCAATTACATTGTATTTCAATTACACATCCCATAAAATTATTTCAATTACATTGTATTTCAATTGCACATCCGATAAAAATATTTCAATTACATTGTATTTCAATTACACATCCGATTGAAATAGTTTTTAATTGAATTAACTGACAAGTTTGAATTATTTAATTCAATTATGATGTAGTTGAATTACAATATAATTGAAATACAATGTAATTCAAATACGTAATTGAATTACAATGTAACAGAATTAGCACAACTCTTATATATATAAAATAGAAAGTATGTAGATATACATGTAACTATGTTCTCTCAGAATGAATTTTCACTTCTGACTGCATTGAATGTTTGATTGTAACTGAAAATATATATTGCATCGTTACTCGACTATTAGTTCTATGATTCGATTCTTAGTGCCTGGGATTATTTTTGTTATTCTGTGGAGATATGTAAAAGGAGCGTTGGGGCCGTTTTCCTTCTTATGCACTGTAGGTAATTGTTTTCCGATAGCAACGGGACTTCGGAATATTATACTTAAATGTACAAATGACAATAGACAAATTTTTGAGAATTTTGACCGAAGAAAAATAGACGAGATAGGAGTGCTAGGGTTAATATTGTATAATGTATAATATACAGGGTGTTTCGTTTATATGAAAACTGAGATATCTCGTGACGCACTGAAGATACGACAAAAATTTGTTTACAAAAATTGTTCGGTATGAAGGGAACAATCATATGGTGTAATTTTTTTCAGGACTTGAATCGTGGGGAGGGAAATTTCAAACTCAAATTATTTTTTTTTAAATGGAACCATATATTTTTTTTCTTTTTTGTCATAACACGATAACATTTGTCCGAGCCGAATTCAACAATGTATCACATTGTTATTTACTGTTACCAAACATTAGAAATTATATTGTAATGTTACTTCTTAAGTAGGCAATGGTAGTATCTGGTTGCCGGCTATTAGCTGCTCACTGTAAACAGCTATTGACCTTCTTGTCATTTGTTTTGAAGAGTTGCCTTATTTGTCTCGAGTTCCATTTATTTTAGTTGGGACCGTGCGATGCTACAGACTTGTAATAATTTCGTTGAGTTCTGTTTGGTTCTTTCGAAATTATTTAATTCCAGAACATGCTCTTGACACATGTATAAGTAAATAAATGCATGCATAAATTTTATTCGTGATTGCCGCTGACGTGCATATTAATATTAATATTAATCAGTAATAGAATTTAAAATGACGCGAATTCACGTCAGCGGTCGCGAATGTGTTAACAGACGGATATGGACATTATAAATTTTATGTTTATTTATTTCGGTAACTCAAGCAGCTTAAGGAGCTGTAAGAAGATCTTTGATCTTGTTTACAGCGTCTAGCAAATAGTCGACTCTATTACAGAGCTGAACAGAATTACAATTGAATTACTCCAGTAATTATTGTAGGGATTGTTTGTGTAATGATTGTCAAGCGATGGGATTTTACAGTAAGAAAGTGTTTATTGCGTTGCTGGCAAGTCCTTACAGGCGTTACAGTTCTCTCTTTCTCTCTCTCTCTCTCTCTCTCTCTCTCTCTCTCTCTCTCTCTCTCTCTCTCTCAGTGCCGCCTCTTGCAGACACTGGCACTCAGGCCGCAGACTCTTTCTGCAGCCACTCGCAACCTCACTCGTACTCTTCTCGCAAAACTCTTTAACACGCTCAGTATACCGATTCGCACTCTCTATGTCGATTCTCACTCTGTCTCTATTCTCACTCTGTCCGCGACCGCGACCTACATCACCTATATAGGCCGATCGCGGACAACACACACACACGCTCTAGCTCACATTCATACATCGGTCATTCGCACCTTCCGCATTGTCTCTCTCGCACACATACTCGTTCTCTCTCGCACTCACTCGTCCGCACGCGTATATTCGGGCATTCACCCGTCGCTCGGTGTTTGGCGACTTTGTCGCCTGTTTCGAAAAACGCGCTCGCGTCTGTTTTTTAGGAACGCGCTCGCGGACGGGACGTCCTAACGGCGGGCCGCGATACGCCGTTTTTTCCCTCCCTACATTATAATTACAAAGTAATTGAATATTTTTAATTCAATTACATTGTAATTTATAATTCAGGTCTTCATTCAAATTACATTACAATGTAATTCGTAATTGCAGTGGAGTACAATTAGTTAGAATGGTATTGTTCTTATCACAAATCATAGCGTTAGTGAATAAAAGGAACTTTAATATAAAACTATTAACTGTGAACTTATTACAATATATGTATCATGTATGTCCTGCTCAAATCGACTCTTATGTCACGGGACAATTGTCGTAACGCGGGAATCGACGATAGTCACTTCCCGATTTCGCGTGTAAATACTTTAAAAATAGCGTATTCTGAACCGTGGTACGAAATACGGAGTCGACAGGGTAGAATAACGACGCGTGGCGTAAGGATTCATAACTGGACTACTTTATTGAGCTGGCGTGGTCTTTATATACATTTTTGGAGGTTCGAAAGGGCACGTTATCTTTGATGACGGGCCTTATGATACAAAGGGCAAGTTGGTGAATGTTCTATGCGTCATGAGAAGATGACTCGTACGGTAGGCCAAGGAGTAGTTTATTCTATGCGTTGGATATTTGATAAGATTACCTTCACACTTATGTCGAACTTGACTTGACCGATTCTTTATTCGAACCGAACCTGGGCGGACGTGCAAGTAACGTCTGCCCCACTCTCATTTCATGCCCATCGTCATTTTATTTTCCCGATCGTTTCCCGAAAATTGTTTGCATATTCATTATTTAAATACGTATACGTTACTTAAACAATTATTTAAATGAATAAATTTTATAATATCTCGATAACTAAAGGCAAATGTCGGTATATTCATAGAGAATAGTTATTCAAAATGTTGATTCCCTCAACGTATTAAAGATCATTGAAATCGATAAGGTTGGTGGGGATGTCGATAATTACCGAAGAAACGAAATTGATATGAAGAAATATTCGGTAAAAGAAATTAAAAAACTATTGTAATGTTTTTTAATTTTTTATTTATTTAAGTTTAGTCGTATACACAATATGTCATCAATAATAATATGAGATTTCATGATTGTTCTGTAGTTATTTAACACTTTGACTGCCAAACTAGAAACCTAAAAAATTCCATCAAATCAATGTGTTATTTAATGAAATAAAAATGGGAAAAAATGATATGTATAATATTGAGTAGTCCTCCAACTTTCTGGCATTTTCCAGGTCCTAATAAAATTTGGTACGATTAATATATTAACGTAAAAATTCATTTTAAAACTTGGACAAATAATTCCGTCATCCAAATATGGGTGACATGGCAGTCAACGTGTTAAAATAAATTTTAATACTGAAAACAATCATTCCACGCTGGCTTGAGGGACCCCAAAACTATTTTGGACAATTCATATAACTATATTTTTTCTGTTGTGTCAATAGGATAATACATTTATTGATTTGGTTACGCGTGGTTCCTTTAAGTATTCCTCCATTTCAGTGTCAATAGTTTTGAATAAATTAATTGCAGGCCTGTCTTGTGTACGTTTAGCTTTTGCACACTTTTAATAATTTTTCAAATTCATCCTCCTGTACATCAGTATCTTCTACCACTTGAATGTTTTCAGTGGATATTCCACTGACTTTTATGAGATTTTTCATTCTTCAGAGTGTTTTCAAAAAGCAAGTTTTCACTGTGTCAATTTGTGCCTCGGTTAAAATGACATATCGAGGATCCATAAAAATTCCTGATAAAACTACTTCGTTTTCAAACAACATTTTTTCGCGGTTTTTCATACTATTTACAAGATTAATTGAAATCGTCGTCTTTTGTGTATTAGTATTGTCACGTTGCCTAAGTTTTCCCAGTCCGACGGACGGCGAAAACCTGGGCAACTACGGGTTTTGAGGCGGTAAAGCCGGGCCACGCACCGGTCGCGCGGTACGCGGTCCACCCGCGACAAACGACACGTCGGAAGGTCGGTTTCTCGCGAATTCTAACGAAGGATCGAGTCCTGCTAACGGGCGCCAGACATCGAAGGATGTCACGCGAAACTTTACGAGAACTCTACGAGACGCAGAACGTGATTCCGACTTCCCGACGGCCGCGCGATATTCGGGATAGCTCACCCGGGACCAGGGTTCGACGAGAGGAGGACGGGACGTTCCCCGCGACGGGAAGGTATCTCAAAGTAATCGAACGCAAATCATGGGCTTTACAATGGTTTATTGACCTACGATGTTACACGCGGCTGTCGGCAGCAAAACCGGCAGCCGTACTAGTAATAGCCCGCGCGATAATAGATGTTCTTCGACGGATTTTTGACCGCTCGCGCTCTTTCGCTCGATTTTCGCGTCGGACACGACCCTAGACGCGGTGTTCGGCGTCGCCGTTACAAAACTGTCGAGCGAAATCGGACCGTGTCCCGATGTTTCACGCGTAATAGATTCTTACGATTGTACCGGCAGCTCTGATCGAAATTAATGGACCCGGTCACGCCGCGTCGTCCCACCGTGGGCAGCCACTAGATTCTCGGCAAAATAATGGGAATTTTCCCCGCAAAAACCGGCAGCAATTCGGGCCGTACGCCAAGACGCGATTTCGCGTTACAATATTTGACCCATGCTTAGACCGGCCGACGGTTCCGGTTCGTACGCAAATGGCGAGCTCTACGAATAACGAATTAACCGGAACGCGTCGTCAACAACGCGAAACGAGGTCGTTCGCGAAACGTCCCCGAGCCAACGCGAAATAGATCAAGTACAATTCGAATATCAAAGCCTGACCGGCGCTTACCAACAGCAGCTTCTCAGGGCTACTGCAGCTTGCAGGTGTCCGGCAGCGTAACGAATCAGTCAATCTCCAGCAATCCGGCAGCTTTTCGAATGTAGACCGGCAGCAATGATATACACGGCAAAGAACTCAGTATGCAATAGGCAATAGTAAATCGACTAATACTTCCGATCGCGTTCGGCACAATGGCCTACTTCGGCCCGGCTCGGGAACGCGGAAGTGAGGCGTCCCCCACTTTTCCTAATTTTTCCCACCCTACCCTACGCTTGGACCGCTCAACGTTCGGGGCACGGCAGGGCCGTGCTCGGCGGTTCGGGGACCGGGGCGCTCGTCCATCGGCAGCGGTTGACAGCGTCGATTGGTGGCTTCTCCCGCGGAGAGACGTCCTGGGCCAATCCCGCGGCGCATATTTCTCCTGTGGCGGGCGAGGTAACCGCGAGGTGGAGAAGATGTTGTCCCCCGTTGCGCTATTCCTCGGCGGCTCCTCCGGGCTCCTTGGCCCGGGCTCAGGACTTCCCTCGTTGATTGGTGTCGGGAATTCTCAGAAACCCCCCCGGCAGCGTCTCCTGGCGAATTTCTCCGCCGTTGGTCGAGTGGAAAAGGGGTTCCGGGCCCCCCCGGGACCCGGATACGAACCTGCAATTCGCGTCGTGCCAAGTGGCGCGACGTTCAAAAACGTATTAGCGCTGCCCCCTGGTCTTTAGCGACCATCCCAGGGAGAGCGCTCGCGGGTGCCGATCGCTTTTTGCCCGTTAAAAAGGTGGCCCGGTCTTCCGCCACAACTCGGGGGGACGTGGGCAAAACTTGCCACGTCACAACTCCCCCCCCCCCCCCCCGGAAGAGACCGGGCCATACCGGTGGCAGCCACCGGCCAGGCTTTTCGCGGGCTCGGCAACGAGCGCTCGACCTCGGACTGTCCCACGGCTTACGCAAACAAATACCACGTACCTGACGAGTACCCTCCACCAACATTTCAACGCCAATACTTACGTATCCTTTACAAATATCGGGCGAGATAATCGCTTCCGCGGCCGGCAGCAATTCCAGTAGTTTCTAAAATTTCCCCTATACGGCGGGAGTTCGAGGAGTATTAGGGGCGTCGCGTAGAAAAGTTACAACGGTTTTATCCCGGCAGCTATTTATTGTGTTCACTAATATTAGGGCTTATAGTAAAAAAAAATATCTATTGTCCCGGTTCCTTAACGCTAATCACACTTGCCCACACTATCATTCCCACACTCTAAACTATGTTCCCCCCCCCCCCCCCCCACGGCAGCTAACAAAAATAAAATATTAACGCAATTAATACCAAATAAAAAATAAAATCATTCACTCATTTCGCCTTTTCATTCATTCTCACTCACATTTACATATCTTATCATCTTCATATGTCTTATCGGCAGCTCTCTAGTATAATTAGGGGGGGGTTGGGACCGGCAGCGAATATTCCAACGTAAGGAAAAAAAAACAAAATAAACTGGTCTATTTGGAGGACGGGACCCGGCAGCAATCTTCATTTAACTCTCAGTTTTTATATCCCCAAGGGTGGTGGGGACCCGCAGTTTTCCAGTTTTGCCCGCATTTCGGGCACGTTTTGATCGTATAGCCTATGCGGCCGCACCGGAAACAGTATGTCGTCTCCGGGGCGGTGCAGTACGAGTGCTTGTGCCCGCGTCGGCCACACCTCCAGCATCCCTTCTGCCTGTCCAACGTCGGCTCGTCAAAGATTCCGTTTCGGTTGCTCGGAGGTAGTGCCTCCCGCGGCAGCTGGTGAACGGTGGTCGGAGCAACCCTGGAGGGTCCGGCAGCTGTAACGAGGGTTGACCTTGGGAGCCGCGGCACGGTGGGGCTGGGCGTGATCCTGGCGTGCCGGTGTGGGTCGGCTTCCTCCGCCCGTTGCCTCTCCCAATGTTTCACCAGGCCGGCCCAGTGCAGTCGGACAAATTCCGCCTTCTTCTCTTCCGTTCGGCGGGTGTTGGGCACGAAGGGTTCCTCCTCCGCTTCCTCCCTTCTCCCTTCGGTCGAGGTGAGTTGAGATGGTAGCTCTGGTCCCCCGGAAGAGGTCCCCGGGGTGTCTTCCAGGGCTCGGGCAAGTCCTTCCGGGGCGGAATCGGCAGCAGCATTATCGCCTTTCGGCATGTCTTTTGTCTCCGATTGAGGCGTTTCTTCAGCTACGGAGTGGGAGGAGGGCATCAGGGTCTCCTGAGTTTCGGCATCAGATTCCGAAATTTCCAGGTCGTCGACGGCGGGTGGAGAATTGTCCTGGTGCCCGGCAGCGGTAGGCTCAGGCTCCTGGGCGTGGTCGACCACGAGTTGCGGTTCCAGGAGCGTATCGGCAGCGAGAACAAGGGTTGGTTCTGGAGACCGATCGGCAGCGAGAGCACTCTCTGGCTCTTCAGAGTAGTCGGCAGCGGTAACACTTGTTCGCTCTACCGGGTAGTCGGCAGTGATAGCACTCGTTCGCTCTCCTGAGTGCTCGGCAGCGTTGTTCGGATTGGTGGTTTCATCTTCCGGCAACTCCTCAATCCGATCGTCCAGAGTGCCGTCCAGGTCCACTCCCTGGCTTCCTGACCGACGGTCCGATTCTGGGCGGTCGTCTGCCGACTGGTACTCGGTGGACGAGCTGTGATCCTCCCCCTCTATGGTTACTTCCGCTTCCGGCGGGCATTTCGGGGACCTTCGCGGCATCGGTATTATCGCCTGCCAAGTCTGGGTTCCGACTGTTCGCCGGCGGCAGCTCTTTCGTTCCGCCACATATTCTTCCAGCACGGCGTTTACTCCCTTGCCGTACCCTGAATCGGCAGCCAGCTTGATCGCCTCCCTTAAATTGTCCAAGGGGTCCATATCGCCCGTTATTCCGGCAGCAGTTATCAGCTCTCCTGATCTTTATGCGGGTGTAGCTGTGGAGAAACTGTCGAGGTTAGGCGGTGTTTTTAGAGCTCGTGTGGTGGAAAATAGCCCTTGAGGTCGCTTATGTGCGCTTTGGCTAAATCTTTACCGTCCTCCGTTACCAGAGTGTACACTACTGGCGAAATTTTCTTTTTAATTAGTACCGGTCCGTCGAATTTAGGGGCTAATTTTGCCGCTATATGGTGGGCCGCTGACGAGAGTACGCGTTGTCGCCGCAAAACTTTGTCCCCCTCCTCGAACTCCCGGTTTCGACGCCGCAAATTATAATGTCGCGATTGTTTATTATATGCGTCTTCGAGATTTTCTAACACCCAGCTCCGCAATGCCGGCAGCTGAGAAATTTTGTTTTTCCACTCAGAGGTGGAACCTACCTCTAAATCTAAGGGCGGCTCCGTGCTCGCCCGTGCACATTGGGCCGGTCGCGGTTCTCGCCCGAAATTTAAAAAGGCTGGGGAAGCCTGCAACACCGAGTGTCTTGCCGTGTTATACGCGAATCTGAACTGCGGTAAATAAATATCCCAGTCGCGGTGGTCTCGGCCGATATACGCGACGATCATGGTCTTCAGGATCCGATTGACCCTCTCTACCGGGTTTGCCTGCGGGTGGTACGGGGGGGTAGTGCTCAAGCGGATCCCGTATCCGGCAGCAAGTTCTTTTAGACATTTGTTGGCGAACTCCGTGCCATTGTCGGTGAGTAGCACGTCCGGAGTTCCCCACCGCGAAAATATTACGTTCTCGAGAACTTCGGCGATTTTCGGACCGGTAGCCCGTCGAAGCGGGTTAGGGGCGGGTTCAATCCATTTCGTAAACAAGTCTTGGACGACCAAAAGATACGCGTGACCGGACCTGCTCGGAGGGAACGGACCCATAATATCGGCAGCTATTACCGACCATGGCATGTCAACACGGCGCCGGCCCATCAGCCCCGAAGGGAGTATCTGCTCCACTTTCGTGAGCTGACAGGTCGCACAGCGTCTTACGTATTCCACTGTGGTACGATACATGCCAGGCCAGTAATAGCGGGTCGCGACTCGGTGGTAGGTCTTTTCGACCCCTAAGTGCCCTGCTTGAGGGCTGTCGTGCGCCTCCTGCAGGATCTCGGTCCTACGCTCTTCGGGGACCACGAGTTTCCACTCGTCCCCGTCCTGCCCTAACGTCTCGGCAATTAAAGGATCCGTCCTACGGCAAAAGAGCTCCCCGCCTCGAATGGCCCAGTCCTTAAATCTGTCCGGGTTCTCAGCTATTTCCGCGAACTTCCCCTCGTACCACCTTGGGCGCACCGCGGCAGCTATCGGAACATCCCCCCCCGTGACACCCCCCCCCCCCTCAAAGACTCGCGAGAGTGCATCCGGCACCTTGTTCAAAGATCCTTGCCTATATTTGACTTCGAAGTCATACTCCAATAATTGCAAGGCCCATCTCGCTAGCCTCCCCGATGGGTTCTGCAATTTTCTCAGCCAAATTAAACTATGGTGGTCCGTAATTACTGTAAATTTGTACCCCTCCAAGTATGCCCTAAACTTCTGCACGGCCCATACTATGGCTAGACATTCTAGCTCCGTAGCGGAATACTTCCGCTCCGGCAGCGATAATGAACGACTGGCGAACGCGATCACCCTCTCGACTCCCTCTACCTCCTGAGTTAATACGGCGCCTAGTCCTACTGTGCTTGCGTCAGTTTGCAAAGTAAACGGGACCCCGAAGTCAGGACACGAAAGGGTTGGCGCGGTTGCTATCGCCTCCCGTAGGGTTTGGAAGGCGGATTGCTGTCCGTCCCCCCATTCCCATTCCCGATTTTTCCGGAGCAAGTTGTTTAGCGGTTCTGCATGTGTGGCGAATTCTGGAATAAACCTCCTATACCAGGAGGCCATGCCCAGGAATCGTCGCAATTGTTTGATGTTTCTCGGGACGGGATACGATAAGATGGGCTTAATCTTTTCCGTGTCTATTTTCAACCCCTCGTGGCTGACCACGAACCCCAAATACTTTACTTCCTGACGGCAAAATTCGCATTTTTCCGGGTTGATAGTTAATCCGGCAGCTTTTATACGGTTTAAAACGCGCTGTAACCATTCTAGGTGTTGTTCGAAGGTTTTCGTTACGATTATGATATCGTCCAAATATGCAAACGCGTGCGGTTCCATCTCTGGTCCTATCAACCGATCTAGCAAACGTTGGAATGTGGCCGGTGCTCCCGTGAGACCGTACGGCATGCGACGAAATTGAAAAAGACCTTTCCCTGGCACCGTAAAAGCCGTGATTTCGCGGCTTTCAGGGGCTAATGGAATTTGGAAATACGCCTGGCTAAGGTCGAGAGTCGAGATATATTTCGCTGCTCGCAGTTTGTCTAAGATGTGAGTCATGAGCGGCAGCGGATAGGCATCTTTTTTGGATACTTCGTTTACTTTTCTAAAGTCCAAACAAAATCGGTATTTCCCGTTGGCCTTTTTAACCATAACTATTGGACTTGACCAGCCACTGTTCGACGGTTCTATGATACCGTCCGCCAATAAGGTGTCAATTTCTTTATAAATTGCCTCCTGAACTTTTGGAGACACGGCATAATACCGTTGTTTTATTGGCGGATGGCCACTCACGTCTATCTTGTGGCTGATCAAGTCTGTTAGACCCGTTTTAATTTTAAAATCCGGCAGCGAACTATCTAAAAATGCTTGTAATTGGCTCTTTTGTTTTTGGCTGAGAATTTGCAGTCCACAACACACGGCAGCGAGGGGAGTGTCAACGAAGGGAAATTTCCTCTCTGGTCTATCGGCAAAGTACCATACCGCACGATGGAATTCCGCGACAATACCGAATGATGCTATTGCATCTGTACCGAGCAGTATCGGGGTCACTAAGTTATCTAAAACTTTCGCAAAAATTTTTCGTTCCCTATCTTTAATCTGAAGTTTAAATTTCGCTTCTTCTGTCGCGCGATCGACGGCACCTGTTGCTAGAAGAAAATAGCACGGTTTTTCCGCGGTTTCTAGCGCGATTGTTCCGGCAGCAGTTCGCATGATTACCTCACGGCTTATAAACGTAACTGTGGAACCCGAATCTACTAGGGCGCGAACCGGCAGCTGTCCAATTTTTGCGGTGACTGTCAATAAGGGTGTTGTTTTACCGCGATTTATTACCGCTACGCGGGCCGATATTAATTCTGGGGAAGTCTCTCCGGCCCCTCCGAGCGACTTCTCTCCTCGTTTCCCGCTTGCTTATTGCATTTCCGGCATCTTTTAAGAGTTACCCCTGGTGCTCCACAGAGGAAGCAATGCAGCCGAGGCTCTGCTCGACAATCTCGAGACATGTGCCCGGTCTTACGGCAATTCCAACATTCTAATGGTCTTTTACCGAACGTGCGTTGCTTTGCGCCCGTCGGTGCCTGCCCATTATCCTGTTGGTCTCGACTATGCTTTGGGTTCTCTTTAGTTGATTCCGGCAGCTTTTTAAATTTTACGCTTGGTACGTAATTGCGGGCCGGGGATCGGTCGCCCGAAGACCCGCTTTCTTCCCCGCTTACGGCAGCCATAGCATATTCAATATCTAAATTTTCTGTCTTACCCTTAACCTTTTTCGGATATCTATTCGGATCGTAGGCGAAGCTGGGGTGTGCCATTTCCGCTGGCTTAGGGTTCCGTCTATTCGTTCTGTCCGTCTGTCTGTCTGCTTCTAATAGTTCGTCTTCTAAGTCTTGTAATGTTTGTATTGTCATTAATGCTATGGCATTCCGTACCATAGGCTTCGCGCCCCAGTATAGCGTGCTAATTTGTTTTCTTTCCGGCCAGGGGGGGTTTAATTTTTTAAACATGGCCCGCATTAATATTATGTAGTCGCGTAAGGGTTCGTTTTCCCCCTGGAATCGATCTTTAATATTACGTTCCAGCGTTTCTCTATAATCTGGGTCCCCGAAAAATTTTCTAAACCCGGCAACAAAATCAGGCCACGACGTCCACTCGCCCTCCCGCGTACCGTACCAATATGCCGCATTTCCGTCTAGGCAGACCGGCATACACCGAAGCAAACTCTCATCCGAAATATTACAAAATTTCCTTTGTTGTGATAAGCGATCCAGGAAGGCTTCCGAGTCCTCCCCGGATGCTCCCGAAAATTTGATTCGCCATTTGCGCATTATTTCTGCGGTCGGCATTCCTCGGTGATGCTCGTCTCTATTCCCGGTCGCGGGTCCGGCGTGTGAACGTGTCGACATCGTGTTAAATTCCGGCAGCTTATTCATTGTAGGAACCGGCAGCGTTATGTTTTTCGGCGGTGATCTTTCCGGCCAAACATACGCTTCCTTTGTTGATTTAATTTCAGAGAACGGCGGTTCATCGAACGCGTCGCCGTACTCAGATTTCGCGTCCCCTTCGTCGTGATCCGGTTTTAACATTTTGACCGTGTTTATTATTCTCGACCGTATTTATTATATTCGAGCGTGTTTATTCTATTCGAGGATCCCTATTATTTACTCGCCCGACTGTACCTACGGGGCCATAAACTTCGCGTGTTTACGCTGTGTTTACCTAGCCGACCCTGGCCTTGTAATTCGACGCGCGCGAACAATGGGCCGCTGTCCCGACCGGCAGCAGAAAAAAAATTTCCCCGAATTCCTCGGTATTTATCGGGTGACTATTTACGAACGTTTCGGAACGTTTACCGGCAGCAAGATTTATAATTATGGCCTTCCCCAGCGATTTTCACACGAGTATTCTTAATTTCGCAGCTAACGCTCGCTAATTCCCGTTGCTTGTTTCTCGTCGCTAATTATTCGATTGATATCTAATTTCGGTATTTGCTATGTTATATTTTCCTTTGGGACGGCACGATTACGGCACAGTTCTAAAGGTCCTATTTTCCACCACCGTTATACAATTATATATAATACCATACACATCATAATAACAAATACCATTTCATCATTAAAAAAAAATAATCAATATCAAAAATCAAGAGAACATAATAGATATCAAAAATCAAGAGAAACATGACATATTGTATACGAGAAATATCAAGCAATCAACAATAAATATTACAAAATATATAGCATAAAATATATATCCGTTCACATCATCATCATAAATTTCATAAACATCCTAAATTTCATTTTAAATATTGCCAATACATTTTGTCCACGTCATCAAGTTCCATCTCTTTTCACACTGTCATTGTGGAATAATTTCCCAAAATCAATTAACCGAAATCATGATTGATAATAAATAATTTAAAACAATATTAAAATAGCCGAAAGGATAACGAAATAAATTAGAAATCAACAAAATAAAATCTATGAATAACAAATAACTTAGGAAATAACAGAATAAAATGAAAAGGTAACAAAATAAATTAGGAAATAACAAAACCAATAGGGGTAATAATAAATTAAGTAACAAAAATAAATAGGACTCGAAACACAATAACTAAGGAAAGAACTAAAAGGAAAAACTAAATTAACCGAATAAATTAAGGGCGAACACAAAATAAATAATAATAAGTGGAATTTTACGAAATTACTTAACGACCAAAATAAATTATCTTTAACATCAATTGAATATATAACTCTGTTTAAATTATGTAGTTTTTCTCCTTGATGGCGTGGAACGACATAATAAAATACATTTCATATAAATCATATAAAATATCATCAAAATTTCATCACATAATAATTGCGTTGGCTCGTTTTATTCGCGAAATTTCGGTGTTTCGGGTGGTGGTACCCGTCAGTTTACGACGCGGCTTTTACGATTCGACTCTCAACCGTTCCCTTTTCGACTTTTTAACCGGCAGCAAGACAATATCTTTGAGAGCCCCGTACTCTCTCGCTCGTCTTAATTGAAAAGGCCCTTCGCATTTTCCCCTTTATGACCGGATGTTCTTTGTCGAGTTCGACGAAGGATCTTTACAAAACCTGTTCGGGCGCCAATTTGTCACGTTGCCTAAGTTTTCCCAGTCCGACGGACGGCGAAAACCTGGGCAACTACGGGTTTTGAGGCGGTAAAGCCGGGCCACGCACCGGTCGCGCGGTACGCGGTCCACCCGCGACAAACGACACGTCGGAAGGTCGGTTTCTCGCGAATTCTAACGAAGGATCGAGTCCTGCTAACGGGCGCCAGACATCGAAGGATGTCACGCGAAACTTTACGAGAACTCTACGAGACGCAGAACGTGATTCCGACTTCCCGACGGCCGCGCGATATTCGGGATAGCTCACCCGGGACCAGGGTTCGACGAGAGGAGGACGGGACGTTCCCCGCGACGGGAAGGTATCTCAAAGTAATCGAACGCAAATCATGGGCTTTACAATGGTTTATTGACCTACGATGTTACACGCGGCTGTCGGCAGCAAAACCGGCAGCCGTACTAGTAATAGCCCGCGCGATAATAGATGTTCTTCGACGGATTTTTGACCGCTCGCGCTCTTTCGCTCGATTTTCGCGTCGGACACGACCCTAGACGCGGTGTTCGGCGTCGCCGTTACAAAACTGTCGAGCGAAATCGGACCGTGTCCCGATGTTTCACGCGTAATAGATTCTTACGATTGTACCGGCAGCTCTGATCGAAATTAATGGACCCGGTCACGCCGCGTCGTCCCACCGTGGGCAGCCACTAGATTCTCGGCAAAATAATGGGAATTTTCCCCGCAAAAACCGGCAGCAATTCGGGCCGTACGCCAAGACGCGATTTCGCGTTACAATATTTGACCCATGCTTAGACCGGCCGACGGTTCCGGTTCGTACGCAAATGGCGAGCTCTACGAATAACGAATTAACCGGAACGCGTCGTCAACAACGCGAAACGAGGTCGTTCGCGAAACGTCCCCGAGCCAACGCGAAATAGATCAAGTACAATTCGAATATCAAAGCCTGACCGGCGCTTACCAACAGCAGCTTCTCAGGACTACTGCAGCTTGCAGGTGTCCGGCAGCGTAACGAATCAGTCAATCTCCAGCAATCCGGCAGCTTTTCGAATGTAGACCGGCAGCAATGATATACACGGCAAAGAACTCAGTATGCAATAGGCAATAGTAAATCGACTAATACTTCCGATCGCGTTCGGCACAATGGCCTACTTCGGCCCGGCTCGGGAACGCGGAAGTGAGGCGTCCCCCACTTTTCCTAATTTTTCCCACCCTACCCTACGCTTGGACCGCTCAACGTTCGGGGCACGGCAGGGCCGTGCTCGGCGGTTCGGGGACCGGGGCGCTCGTCCATCGGCAGCGGTTGACAGCGTCGATTGGTGGCTTCTCCCGCGGAGAGACGTCCTGGGCCAATCCCGCGGCGCATATTTCTCCTGTGGCGGGCGAGGTAACCGCGAGGTGGAGAAGATGTTGTCCCCCGTTGCGCTATTCCTCGGCGGCTCCTCCGGGCTCCTTGGCCCGGGCTCAGGACTTCCCTCGTTGATTGGTGTCGGGAATTCTCAGAAACCCCCCCGGCAGCGTCTCCTGGCGAATTTCTCCGCCGTTGGTCGAGTGGAAAAGGGGTTCCGGGCCCCCCCGGGACCCGGATACGAACCTGCAATTCGCGTCGTGCCAAGTGGCGCGACGTTCAAAAACGTATTAGCGCTGCCCCCTGGTCTTTAGCGACCATCCCAGGGAGAGCGCTCGCGGGTGCCGATCGCTTTTTGCCCGTTAAAAAGGTGGCCCGGTCTTCCGCCACAACTCGGGGGGACGTGGGCAAAACTTGCCACGTCACAGTATCAATGAAACATCGCTTCCAAATTGCATATAATTCTCCCATTAAACGCTGTTCGCTCTGCATACATTTTGTTGCAGTTCGAGCAGGTTTTAGAATATTGACTAGTTCTAATATCTTTTCCCAGGTTTCATCTGTTAATGTTAAGTCATTATCGGTGATCTGGCCACAACACGATTTTAACTCTAATAATCTCTCAAGCCCGCGGAAAACCGAGCTCGTTACACCATCATTCCGAGAAGAGTGTAGAGGGGGGATGTATGCAGTGGGTATTGCCGAATGGTGGGAACGTCGTGTGGCTCGCGGCGGAGAAGCAGTTAAGCAGCCCTGATGTAGAATATGTTAAGACCGATAAGCAGTTAGCTGACATTTTTACGAAAGCACTATGTAAACCGCGCGATTCATGTATTTAGTAAAGCAACTAGGACTTATAAGTAAGAGGGATATTGGAAAGTGATATTGTTGTAAACTCTTGGATGTTGAGCTTTAGGGAGAGTATTGAAATCGGGGACTGAAACGGTTCTGAAAATAACTGTTTCAAACTGTTATATATCGGTTCTGATTGAAACAGTTATGAAGAACCGAAATGATGTAACTGTTATGAGAATATCGGTTCTGGCTTATATCGGTTACGGTTATGGTTCTGGAGAACCGATATTATTTCGGTTCTATAACTGTTATTTTTCGGTTCTCTATTCGGTTCTGTCATTCTGTATTCTGTATTGTGTTCGACCTTATATATTTATTATCTAAATTGTTATTTATTGTTATTTATTATTTACACAATTTTTAAATAAATAAATTTGTATAATGTACAGAAATTAGTTCCTATATTCATTATTATTTCAATAATAATTTATTGTTGAAATAATAGTTTAAATAAACAAATTTTTATAATGTTTCTGTATTCACTGTTTGAATTATTATTTCAATTATAATTTATTGTTAAAATAATTATTTAAATAAATAAATTTTTGTAACAACCAAAGAACGGAATATATTTGGTCGTGTAATATGAAATGTCGAATTTCTTATCCTTCGCGAATTGATCGCTGAAGTGTTTAAATTGTTGAAGGTATTTATGTAGAAGTTATAATTTTTGTTGTCCTTCTTTAAAATTCCAACAGTTCTCTGTAAGTTAGTCTTATTTTTGTTTACTTTTGGATAAGTAAAAAACGTTTGAATTTAAAAATCAATTTTTCTTCTGCAGTGAATAATGCGACATTTCATATTACACGATCTAACACAATGTATGCAAGCGTACAATGATTTCTGTCGAAATCTCGTTCGCGTTTGTTTTTACGATAGTACGGTAGTATCATTAGAGAAGCTCTTTAGTCTTGACTAAACAGCTAAACTGAAAGGTCGTGCCGCTATCGCAAATTTCGGTTTATATTTTAATTTACTAAAATGGGAAGAAAGAAATGTGAAATTGTAGGACAGTTTTTTTAAGTGACACCATGTGGTAGAAGTGTACGCTGTTCAATTGGCGACTGTTCTTCAATCATTTCGGTATGAATATTTGCTATTTACTAATTGCTTTTTAAATTTACAGTAAATATTTTTCTTATTATTGAAATTTATATTTTAAAGATCATTCTACAAACCTGCAGAAGCATCTCGAAATTAATTATACAAGTGAATTTATGCTGATAATGCTTGAAAAGACTGGCCGTAAAAGAAGGTCAGAAGATTAAGAAATGAATAAAACAAGTAAAAAACCGAAACATGACTTAATGCATGCTTGTGTGAGACGCAGTTAATATTAATGCTCATACAGTGCGTGATGTAGTTTCAATAGAAGCAGCGAAAGTGCGGGATAAAATTAAAAAAGAATTAAAGGATGCACTGATATCCTTAAAAGTTAATGCTGCAACGTGTATGAGCCGATCTTTTTTGGCTATCAACGCTTAATTTGTAAACAATCAAGAAGTATCTCTGAGGACATTAGGTGTAATTGAGCTGTTTAAAAGCCACACTTCGGAACATTTAAAAACTACTATATTTAATACTTGTTCAAAATTTGGTATTTCTTCCAAACAAATCTATACCGTTACTGTAGATAATGCAGCAAATATGATAAAAACGGTTAACATATTGAATAAAAAATAAAGGGAAGAAAACGAAGAAGAAACAGAAATAATAGTAACAGAGTTACCTCTCTTAATAAATTCTGATTCTTCCGAATCATATGCAACAGAATTTACAAGGGAGGTAGATTTTACCACCTATATAATAAGGTGAGCAGCATACACACTTTAACTAGCTGTGTGCGATTTGCTAAAACAAAAAAAAATTCCGAAATTATAGATAAAGCAAGGTTTGTTGTTAGAAAATTACGCACGACTATTTTAAAGGCCGCATTATCTGCAATGTGCTCAAAAAATGCCATATTAGATTGCACAACGAGGTGGAATTCTACCCTGGATACGAACGATAGCAACATCGGTTACGTAGCTCGGCCAGTGTCTTATCCGGGCGGGGTCAAGGGGTAACCGCGGTTACCAGGAAAACGGAAAAGGACGGCACGAACACCAGGATACTTACGCGGGATCCGTTATGTATTCGTCTGTATCAGTGTAGTGCGTCGTGACTCTACGTGTACTATGTTCAAGTTTATGCGCGGAAGGTCCGGAAGCGAAAGAGGCCCGTGCCTGTTCGGGGGTTCCCTTTATGCCCTAGGCGTTCTAGGGCGAGGGGCGCGGCGCGGGGTGGTTTTCGGCGGAAATTCCGGTGTCGCATCGTATCCGGTTCGTGCGTTCTCGGAGCCATGGCGGTTTCCGTTTCCCGCGTAACCCGGTTTCTAGGCGCGGGGGCGCGAAGTCCGGGGGTCGGCGTCGCTCGGGGATCGTCGGTTACGCTCGGGGGTAATCGCGGTGGCGCGAGGCCCGTTCGTAACAGGCCTGGCGCATCCAGGTCTGTTACAATGGAAAATCGATTGAAAACAAAACTATGAACAAATGACGAGAGATCATGTTGTCTCATTCTGCCGCGCTTTGCCTCACTTTCTTTCTTCGTTGCACCCAATCCCCTCCATCCACGTCGAAGAACATTAGCGAAACGGAGCACGGCAGAATGAGACAGCTACAACTCTCCTTTCCCCTGTGACTGCCTAGCTTGTGGGACGACATCGTACGCAGTGGGGGTTTCTTGTCGGAAAAGGAAGATCGGAGAAAGAGCCACGAGTGGCTCATGAGCCACCAGTTCAGCAGCCCTGTTCTACATCAATTTCGCTTTCATTATACAGATCACGTATAAAATGATATTTTACATCGATCTGTTTACTTCTCTGGTGAAACTCTGGATTTTTTATTAACTTTATCGCACTCATGTTATCTACCAATAATGTGTACTGTACATTAATTTCACATTCACTGAACAATTTTTTTAGCCAGACAATCTCTTTAACGGCTGATGCTGCGCTAACATATTCAGCCTCTGTCGTACACTTTATTCACCGTGAGAGTGCCACCGCGTTTCGACCAGTTTTCGTTCGTCGCTGCGCATTTTCGCCCTGATTGGTGGTACGTACGCTCCCTTCCCATTGCACAGAGCATGCGCGCAGTGGCATTGAAATGGCGCCACGTACTGCAGCGCTGCATGCGGCCACATTCGTAGTATACCGGGTGTTTGCGCGGTCTTTTGTTTCACAATTTACATTGTACAGCAGAAGTGTTAAAAGTGTCCTCAAAATCTTAAGTTCTAAAGATTTAAAAAGAAATGGAAAACCAAGTTCCTGGCTCGTCGCATGAGTCTCCAGTGAAGAGAAATCCGTGTGGAAAGGTATGTTTACATTATACATAATTATTTATCATGAGGATTATTTATCGGTTCTCCAGAACCGTTGGAGAACCGTTGGAGAACCGTTGGAGAACCAATATTATTTCTGTTCTATAACCGTTATTTTTCGGTTCTGGATTTCGCGCGGTTCTGGTTTCGATTCTGTCATTCTGTATTCTGTATTGTGTTCGGCCTTATATATTTATTATTTAAGTAGTTATTTATTGTTATTTATTATTTACACAATTTTTAAATAAATAAATTTTTATAATGTTTCTGTATTCACTATTTGAATTATAATTTCAATAATAATTTATTGTTAACATAATTATTTAAATAAATAAATTTTTATAATGTATAGAAATTTGTTTATATATTCATTATTAATTCAATAATAATTTATTGTTAAAATAATTCATATCGAAATGATTAAAGAACAGTCGCCAATTGTTGCTTGGTCATTACAGAAAAATTTATTTGTTTAAAAATTCTTCATAACTGTTTCGAGAACCGGAACCGATATCATAACAGTTTTCAATCCCTGTTTTTTAATAAACTTTTCTCTGTTTCTAGTTCGTCCGATCCGCTCAGAAACAGATGATTGTAAATCTGTACAAGTCTGAGAAAGCGGAAAACTCGGACCTGAAGTATAGGCCGCTCGTCGAAAATCTTTCGAGGAAGACGGGCATTGGACAGAGGACCATATGCAAAACGCTGGCGGAATACAAATCTAAAGGATTTGTTACATCTCCGAACCAGAAGAGGCGTCGGCTCAACATTTTAGAGAAGACTCTCGAAGCCGACGTCGTAGCCATTAGGAAGAAAGAACACGACTTTTGGCTACGTCGAGAAATTCCAAATTTGGATAAAATTTTGATAGCAGTAAACGATGATGACACCTTGCCATTGTTACGTCCCAAGTGGACTGAATTATAGTTTCGAGGGGATAGTACGCAGTTTTGAACCTACCTGCATTCACCGGCTACGGTTCGGGAAATTGAGGATCGTTTAAATAAAGATTGTACCCTTTTATAGATAACAACTGATTTATTTATTCAAAATAGGAAACTGAATCAGATGTTAGAGTTTAGAGAGATTATTTATAAAGCAGATATACGTGAGTGCAAATAGCGCGATTACAAAATTAGAAAATATAATATAATATTACCGAGATACAATTTTCCTTGGGATTAACACAATGTAATGTCCTGGGGGTAAAGTCCTGGGGTATCCTGGAGGAACTCCGGGGTTTCGCACCTTTTCAACTTTTGGGTTTCGCACGATTTCACAACGATATTCGAACGATACTTGAACTACTGTGTTGATTGTGACTGAACTGAAACTGACTGACTGAAAACTGACTGACTGAAAACTAACTGATAACTGGTCTCTTGAGGCGTTGATTCCCTTATTTATAGGATAGCCAATTCTTTGTTTCTTGAGGATGCTGGCTCAGGAGTTCCCACCTTGTTCTCTTAGCTGCTCGACTTCATGTCGCCAGGATCCTTTTTCTATGGAGTCGGCGTCTTTCCTCGTCGTTTGGCATCATCCGATGTCACTTCTATTGCGCAGTTTGGGTTATCATAGTTCTTTCTCATGGTATTATCTGATGTCTTTCCCGTTTGTTCTCAGGGTGTAAACCGATCTTCATTTACGCGTTTTGCAGAAGGCTGAGTTGCTGTTTTTGGCTTCTCGTTACTGCGTCACGGTATTGCGCAGTTTGGGTCAACACAGTTCTCTCTCGAGGCATTATCGGATTTTTGTGATAGTTCTTTATTATATTGATTAGTCATTGATGGTCGAACCACCGGACGTGACACCATCGTTCAAGAGAACTTCACTACACAAACTACTGCATCGAATGGAATTTCGGTTTTTAAAGCGCAACCGAAATAGCGCCTTAATTGATCAACCCTACATCATCTCCAGACGGGGAAAGTAAGTAACAATCTACATCCTAAAATTTTTTTCCCAAAAACTCAGTTTCTATCCTCGTTTATTACACAAATTTATTTTTTACTACGTTGCAGTTACATCACGGAAATCCAGAACTTCAGAATGCAAGGACGGCATATTTACTACCTGGACGAGACCTGGGTGAACGCTGGCGACTGCAGGAGAAGACTGTGGGTGGACACCAGCGTGACCTGCCCGGCCAACGCGGAACGACGGGGCTTAACAACAGGGATTCCTGCGCCCGCCGGAAAAGGTAAGCGGTTAATAATTACTCACATCGGGTCATCAGACGGGTTTGTACCTGGGGCCCTCCTTTGTTTTGAAGCCGGAACTCATTCTGGCGATTATCATGCAGAAATGAATGGGGACACATTTTTTGAATAGTTTCAAAAAATCTTGCCCATGCTGCGCGATAGGTCAGTTATCGCGATGGATAATGCCCCTTACCACAGCGTCAAGAAGGAAAGATATCCTGTCAAGAGCTGGAAAAGGGACGATATCATCACGTGGCTGCAGGGCAAGGGGGAAACGATCGACCCACGTTTTGGTAAAATTAGGTTACTGGAGCTTGTTGAAAAACACAAGCAACCAGATAACAATTATGTTATTGATAATTTCGCGAGTGAGAATGGACATACCGTTCTACGGCTTCCCCCTTACCATTGCGAACTAAATCCTATCGAGCTGGCATAGGCACAGATGAAAGCATTCATCCGGTCGCGCAATACGTCCTATAAATTGGCAGATGTCCGCCAATTTGTAGACGAAGCCGTCGCAAATGTGTCCCCCCAAAATTGGAAAAATTTCATTAGTCATGTGACAAAGGAGGAAGAGAGGTTTCTAAACCTCGAACTCGTCACGGATTCAGTTCTCGAGGAACGTGACATGTGGTCAAACTCGTCTGATGACTCGGACATCGATGAGAGTAATTTATAAGTTATTTTGCGAAGATTGTAAAATATTTTGTAATGTCACGTCCGGTGGTCTGACTGCCAACGACTATTTGACTATTTTATGCTGTTTATTTTATTATCTTATATAATTGATTAGTTGTTGGCAGTGGAACCACTGCACGTGACAGTAAATAGTTTTAAGTTATAATGTTAATAGTTTTAAATTATATTATTGTTAATAGTTTTAAATTATATTGTTAATAGTTTTAAGTGATATTATTGTTAATAGTTTTAAGTTATATTGTTAATAGTTTTAAGTTATATTATTGTTAATAGTTTTAAGTTATGTTGTTAATAGTTTTAAGTTATATTGTTAATAGTTTTAAGTTATATTATTGTTAATAGTTTTAAGTTATATTGTTAATAGTTTTAAGTTATATTATTGTTAATAGTTTTAAGTTATGTTGTTAATAGTTTTAAGTTATATTGTTAATAGTTTTAAGTTATATTATTGTTAATAGTTTTAAGTTATATTATTGTTAATAGTTTTAAGTTATGTTGTTAATAGTTTTAAGTTATATTGTTAATAGTTTTAAGTTATATTATTGTTAATAGTTTTAAGTTATATTGTTAATAGTTTTAAGTTATATTATTGTTAAATTGTATGTGTAAGAGAGGCGGGGGTTTTTAGCCGGTAGGAATCCGGCACTACCCTATTAATCCTTTGCACTCGTTGTTGTGTAACTATCACTATTCGAGTGCAAAGGGTTAAAGGGTGCCTATGTAAGGTTTTCCCCCATCTCTATAAAACAAAAAAAAAAAAAAAAAATAAAAATATAGTTGTAAGTTATTTTGTAAACAGTTATAAGCCATTTTGTAAATAGTTGTAAGCTATTTTGTAAATAGTTGTAAGTTATAATTTGTGAATATAAATATATGATGTAAATAATAATATAAATAATGACAAAAAAAGCCCCTTTCCCTATAAATAATGTACAAAATTATGTTCTAAATTAAATAAAATGACAGATTTTATATTTAAATTAAATTTATAATTCATTAATAGACAGCGGATCTTTATGCATTTATGGCTTATGGAAATGTTCAAAAAATGCTACAATATAAAATTTGAAAGAATTTAATACGATTTTTATTTGCTTTGAGCGCCTCTAGAACACGGTGAACTCAGTATGGCATAGCCAAAACCCGTGCCCGTCCCGGCCGCGATGAACCGGTCTAGTAAAATCCGACCCTTATTCGTCTGTTTTTTCTTTGAACACACGTTCCGCCTGTTCTCGCTGGAATTTAGACATCCCACATTATTAATTGCATCGTCGTTAAAAAAAAAAAAGAAATCAAAATCAATTGTTTCGATGCCTTCTTACAGTTTTATAGGTGTATTTTGTAATATTGAACATTTTTAGCAGTTTCGTTTCGCGCAGGCGGTAACGTCTTCGGCTGTGAGAATATTCTGGTCCCGGATCGAATCCCGCATCAAATGATTTTTTTTTCGTTAAACACTTTTTTCTTGTTGTTTCTACTACATCAGTCTTTTCCCTGTGCAATTACAATTACAACAGTGTAATAACATAATAATTAGAAATTAAATTAGTTCAATGTTAGCCAAAAGTAAGAACGTAGCACATTCAATGTACACTTTCTTCAAATGATTGGACATATCCAATTTTCTTAAACATTTTTGCATAATCGATCTGTAAAAAATTCACATTAATAATCACTATTTCTTTTTTAATTATTATTAATAATCACATTAATAATCACATTAATATCGCTATAATAATCATTATTTCATCAAATACAATGATGCAATTACGATCTACAGTTTCCATGTGTAAGGGATTCGAGTGACTGCGACCCATGAGGACCGCAGCTGAGTACCGTAGACCAGCCAGGGACGCAGTTTATGTTTATGGTGCGGACGTGACTTTAGGCTATTTTTGAGATTTAGCGGAACTTTCTGTTTTTCGGTAATTTACTAGAGATGTCGTATTTTAGCTAAAGGTCTCAATAGCCGTGACGTACCATAAAACATCTGCGAACCAAACGCGGACCGTTGAGGGTCCCACGTAGGCGACGAAGAGGGTGCAATGGAAGTGGCCACTTACCCTCGCCTCGCCGCCTCTTCGAGGGCGTGCATGAGGCCCAAAGCAAAAGTGTTATTGGTCACTAAAAGCGACCGCCCACATCGGGAAAATAGATATAACGAGGAGGAGTAAGAAGGTTAGAGGTTGTTGTACGAAGAGCGCGAACGGTTTAAGAGACGAAATAAACATACCTTACGCAAAACCTTGTTTAAGTTCATTTCGGCATATCCTTACACATGTAAGAAGATTTTAATTGTAGCGCGTTAAATAAATTTTGACAAATTCCTGGCCAAATGTCGATTTTCCCGAACTATCAACTAACGGACTTGGCAAATGGAAACCCAAAATTTCATGCATTTTATGATACAAAATGGGAGAAGTGTAGTGCATTTTCATGCATAATTGTTGCTCCTTTTTCAAAAAAATTCGCCACGATTTGGGTTTAACCCTTTGCGACGGGCGAGCATCGCTGTGGACGACGGGTATTATATAAAAACTAAAACTTTATTCAAATAACTTTTTCCTAAAATCCAACAAAATCATAAACAAACAAATTTAATTGTGTTTACATATGAGACGTTTTATATTCGTGCATTGTGTGGTATTTTTCGAAACAGTCACCTATGTGCAAGGCCGCACAATAGTACCAACAACTGGCACAATAGTACCAACAAGTAACACAATAGTACCTCGTCTCTCTCCTTCCATGTTTTATTTTCCGATTAGAGCATACGACACAATCTTTACTACTTCCTGTCTCATGTCGCCGAATAATATAATGTTGTTATAAGATATAAAACATATGAAAACTTTGCTGGTTTCTCTGGTAGTGACACTGAAAGACTGATTCGACAAACTGAAATTCGTTCTGACCCTACCATGGTCTCGCATCGTAAGTTTACATTATACGGAAGATAAGACTTCATCGCTAAAGGTCTCTAATTTCATTGAGAGGTAACTTGACTTCTTAGGCTATTATACCCATGCGTATCTTATCGTTTAGGACAACAAACGTACGCCAGCCGCAGCGCGAGAATTGGGCTGCTATTTGCCGACACTCGTCCCCAAAGGGTTAAACAATATAAGAATAACAAACGTCAATAAATACCCGGAAATTCTTTTATAAGTTGCTTTCTTCAAACATGTATCATCGATATTGTCTGAAGAAAGCTTATCTTGCAACCGATTTATTGCCTTACACTTTGCCCGCAATTGCGAGCGAAGACTTACATTTTTTCTTCTCTTGCTCTAATTGCACTTGGGTTTCCATTAGCTGCTGTTCCAAACCATTACAACTTTGCATTGATGACATGTCATTCTGTACAGACATTGTGTCTGATTCAGTGCTAAAACTATTATTATTCATATCGGACGAATGAAAAATTTCCGGTACAGCACCTTTGCGCAGTTTACCCGACGTGTGAAAAGAATTATTAGAAAAATGTTGACTGCACACATATTTATTTTGTAATTTTTTATCAGACATTTCCATTTCCACCCAATCGTCTAAACCACAGTTAATCTCAGCCACGTTATGCAACTATCACTATCTCTCGTACGAAATGAATGAAAAGAAATATTATTTCTAGTACGGTTCGTTAAACCACAAAAGGGATAAGCACACTTTTTATAGTGAGGTTTCCTTTCATTCCGCTTCATTGTATGCGAGAAATAGAATAGCCAAAGTGATTAGAGAGAAAATATCAAATAAATTATGGAACACTAGCTTTCTATAATAGTAAATGCGATATTTACTAAACGCATGCAATATAAAATAATATATATGTATGTATATATGATTTACCTGAATCTAAGCTTTCCCACGTAGCCACGTCTCCTTCAATGCACTCGCCTAACAGGCGTAACGAAATTAAAAAGACACAACATTCTTTTGTTTCATTCATCATTTATAGAATCTCCGACACATGAGATTTAAATTTCTATTGGTTATTGGAATATCGGAATATTGGTTCCACAATATCAATTCTGGCTGATACGGTAGGATGTGATGTGGAATGGTAAGGGGGCTTTAGAGCCCCCCGAGCATGAGACAGAAAAATACATTGGGTGATTGGTCTACTCCTACACCTCGTCTGTGACAGAACATACCATGCATACGATGCATACGATGCAGGATTGATACGGATTGCATACGATGTCTGCACATGTATCCGTACATAATCTCTCTAAAGAGTTCTTTATAAAATTGACTTAATAATTTAATATCCAGCAGAGAACCGATGGTGAAACCCAATGACATTTCCCATTACTGTAAAGACTTTTACTCACTGCAAAACGTGACGTGAATTGTTTAAATAATAAAAATGTGTTTGTTTAAACTATCCTTGAAGTAATAAAAATGTTCTGGTTTAAACATCTGTTTAAATAATAAAAATGTATTTGTTTAAGTAACCGTTTAAGGGATGAAAATGTATTGCTTTAAACATTTGTTTCAATAATACAAATTTATTTGTTTAAACACTTGTTTAAATAATAAAAATTTGTTTGTTCAAACAACCGTTTAAATAATAAAAATATATTTGTAAACAATTTTTTATTCAGATACTGCCCATTTCTGCCGGTCACAGTTTACTGTTGTGTCGCACGTGGTGTTCGGGTGTTTTATGATGACCGTCGAGGTCCCTACGATGGCCATAAAAATTAGTAGAGTTTTGAAAAAGGCCCGCTGCGCCTGCCGTGCAGTTATAAATCATACTTCTGAGTTATAAATAAAATTACCGCACTCTAATTGTTCGACACGTTCTTCGTAGTTGTTGCGATCCACGACGAGTGGATCGGATATAACACCACCGATCTAGAGGTGTAGACTCACTCCTTAGAACGGATGACTATTACTTTTTATACACCCTGTACAATCACCACCCAGTCGTGTCGCGTGTACCACGATTTCGTAGACACTCTGTATACAAAATATAAAGGAAGGAATCAGTATACATAGTTCTACGATTTATGAAGAAATTACCTTGTCGTCACCTTTACACAAACATTGCCTGCTTTTTTTGTAGGTCTCTTATAGGCTGGTTCGTAACGGCTCGAGCGGTTTTCGACCATTCCTCCTTGAGTGCCAGTTGATGCCAGTGCACGTCGTGGTACCATACGTCGTGGTTATTGTACATTTTGTACAAAATACTTTTATATCTGAAGGTAAGAGATGAATATTTCTTCTATCGAATAGTTCTATATATTTTCTTCCTGATTAAGTAACTATTCCAAACGCTATATACAGTGAATCCGGGATATACATATGTACGTGAATTTTTTACAACTTTTATACAAAAGTTTTAAAAGTGTCAAATTTTATACAACTTTTTTTAGTTGAGCCTATAATGAAAATTTAAAATATGCGTTTTGTAGATCTGTGTTAATTGTATACATGCTGAAAATTTAATCGAAATAGATTAATATACACACGAGCGACGAGTAGTTAAAAGTAGTGAAAATCGTAGTTTTTCACGACTTTTGGTCAGTTTCTGCTTAAAATCCACAAATTCTAACATCTTTAAATTCTTAAATCTTTAAACATATTTTCAGTATGTTTATTACTAAAATAGATTTACAAAACACATATTTTAAATTTTCATTACAGGCTCAAATAAAAAAGTTTTGGAAAGTGCCTATTTTTTGCTCTTCTAATTCCTAGCAGTTACAATTTTTTCAAATTCTTTTTTGCAAGTCATTAGGTAAACCTATTTTTCTAATTGCTAAAAAAATGTCAGGTCTTTTGGTCCTATTTAAAAATGGTTATACTGTTTTAAAAGACGTTCGAATACTTTCTTGAGCTTGTGTATGTAATTCCGATGATATTTACGTGTGTAATGAACGATGAAAGTTACTTCCCATTACAATTACACTAACGGAAAATTAGTGTAAATGTGATATCATTTTAATCAGAATAATGTCATTGATATATTGGTGAAAGTCGCACAAAAAAATTATTTATAATAAAGAAGTTAAATTTTTTATTTAAAGACGTGCGCTCACGCGGGCTTTGGTCTGCGCCGGCGGCAGAGTTGTGTAGAATGACAATTGAATTACTCCAGGAATTATAATTACACAGTAATTGAATTACATTGTATTTTAATCATATTGTAATTTATAATTGAGATCTTCATTCAATTAAATTACAATGTAATTCGTAATTGCAATTGAGTACAATTACAAAACACTTTGTAATTAAATTACATTAGTTGCAAATTACGATGTCATTAAATTAAAATTGAAAATTAAAGAATAATAAAGTAATTGGTAATAAGAGGTTGAAAAATGCACGTGAAGGTTTCAAACAGAAGGAATTTATTATTTATACATTTACAATATCTGAACAGAAATAACTTCTGCGTTACAAATTTTTTAAATTTCAAACATGAATATAAAAAGCAGAAAGAGCTATACACAATTTGGAGAGCTTTATTTCAAGTATATGTTATTTCAATTACACATCTGATTAAAATATTTCAATTACAAACCCGATTAAAATATTTCAATTATATTGTATTTCAATTACACATCTGATTAAAATATTTCTTCTTCAGATTTTCTTTTAGATTCTTCAAATTGTCCTCAATTTTTTTACTTTTATTAACATTTCTTTTAAACTAAATTTTTTGTTATGTGAAGTTAAATGTTATGTGAACTTTGTACTAATTTTTATTACGTTCGTAGGTTGGGATAAATGCATCGACTGCATTTGCCGTGTTGCCGAGTTGGTGGTAGCAGGCAGCAGATAATTCATCGCCGGTGAGTCCTTTCGATTATGTCCTTTCTTTTTTTTAAGCTGCTTTTAAAAAAGATACTTTATGTACATTTTGCGTTGTATTTAGATGTATATATATATCAAAGTTGTGCAGTATTACAATTGAATTACTCCAGGAATTATAATTACAAAGTAATTGAATTACATTTATTTTATAATTCAGTTCAATTACATTGTAATTTATAATTCCGATCTTCATTCAAATTAAATTACAATGTAATTCGTAATTGCAATGGAGTACAATTACAAATACTTTGTAATTAAATTACATTAATTGTGAATTACGATGTAATCAAATTAAAATTGAAAATTAAAGAATAATAAAGTAATTGGTAATAAGAGGTTGAAAAATGCACGTGAAGGTTTCAAACAGAAGGAATTTATTATTTATAAATTTATAATATCTGAACAGAAATAACTTCTGCGTTACAAATTTTTTAAATTTCAAACATGAATATAAAAACCAGAAAGAGGTATACATAATTTGGAGAGCTTTATGTCAAGTATATGGTATTTGAATTACACACCTGATTAAAATATTTGAATTATATTGTATTTCAATTACACACCTGATTAAAATATCTGAATTATATTGTATTTCAATTGGTAATTAAAATTAAAACAAGAAATATAATTCCAGCATTAATCTTTCATCAAGATATTTCAACAATGGATATTTCGGCGTTAGAAAGGAAAAGTAAAGCTGAGTCTGTTGAATACATGTTATTGAAGGCAAGGCCAAAGTCAAGCAAGGCGGGAAACACTTCAAAATTTGTTTACATCAGAAATAGGTAAGCTTTTGTATTCAATTTTCCTTATTAAGCATTTCCTTAAGCGAAGTCTTATGTAGAATGCATTCCTGTATAGTAAATTCCTCCTAGATAAAGAATTTTTCACACAAATACAAAAATAGAGCGTACAAAGTACCCGCGTCGGCACATTTTCAAACTTTAACTAGGTGTACTTGCCCGGGTGGTTATGTAGACTTAAGAGCGCAGCGTGATATGCCTTCCGCAATGAAAAATCCGATTGGTGTTCTAACAGTAAACGCATACTAACTTCAAGCTTTCACCGTCAATGTTGAGGCGAAAAATCGGAAAGAACTTCCAAATTGTCTTATGAGTTTTTAACACGAAAGTGTTTTAGAGATGGGGGTGATTTGAGAAAAGATGTAACGAAATATGGAACGGAAATACGGGACGGAAATGCGTCACGCGACGATAATCGTCCCAGGTCAAATTCCCTAACCCTAGTAATCCGTTACCTGGTACTGATGATCGACAGAGTCATAAAGCGAGTAGAGAAAAAAAAGGTGAACATAAAGGTAAAGGTAAACGGACGGGCAAAAAGTAGAAAAATCTTTCGAGAAGGGACTCCTCGTTCGAGAGAGAGAGAGAGAGAGAGAGAGAGAGAGAGAGAGAACATTAACATTTTATGTTTTATTTATCGTTTTTCTTCTTTATTTACATAATGACTTGTCCGATTTTCGATTTTATTTTTTTAAAACCTTCTCGGAGGACACATGCATATGTGTGCAAAATTTCATTGAAATCGGTCGAGCGGTTTAGGAGGAGAAGAATGTCAACGAAATGTAAGAGTAGCGTAAAGAAGACCTTCGCTCGTTCACTTCGTTCACTCGCTGCGCTCTTAAAAAAATAATGTTTAATAAAAATATAATTGGCTATATTGATATGTAGAGGAGAGTCCCCTGTATCTCTTGAAGCAAACATGAATTTCTCGCGTGTTTAGTTTTTGCGTGACACGTTATTTTTTATCAAAATCGTGGATTTTTACAAAAACCAATATTTTTCGAAAACGTTGCGTAATAGGGCAATTCTGTTGGCGGATTTGGTTTTGGAATGACAAAGTGTATAAGAATCACCCAACAGATATTGCAAAATTTTTTTGGTGTTGGACAGTGTAACTATTATGACAAATCGAAATGAAGTTCTCTCACCGATAACCGCTTTGAGCAATCGAAAGAGTTTTTCTTCATCGAAAACAGTTATCTAGGAGGATTCAATTTTTTGGACACTAATAATTGTTATTTGTAATAATTTTAATTTTGTATTCTAATATTTTTTTATTAATGATTTTTATCTTTGAAAATTTTAGAATAACTATCATTTTTGGCCCTTGTTTTTAATACTTCCTCTTAACTATTAAAATTGTAACATGTTACTTATGTTATGCTACTTGCTGATCTGTTCGACAATATTTCATTATCTTCCTATTTTACTGGTTTTTACTTTTACTTTTTAAATATTTTAATAACCTGAGCGTTTAGCCTGATAAGTAATGTTGATAACATAAAATTAATACCGTGCTCAAGTGAATTATTTATTTTTCATCGATTTCAATTAATTCTCGAATCGTGTTGCCTTTTTTAATATGCTATTTTTCAAATCTGTCATTCTTTTCTAATTTTTTTCTTTCATGAGGTAATTTAAATATAATATAGAGTTGCGTATAAAAATTCAAGTGCACGGGAGCTTCACATATTATAATATTTATTAAATTAACGTCACGAAAGCAGTACACACTGGTCGCGTTTGTTTTGTATTTATTTATTTTTTTTTTTTTTCTGAGACATTGATTTCTTCTTTTGTAGTTTAGTGTTGCGAGAAAATGGTCCACTCACGGGTTTGTTTGAAATATACATCGAGTGGACAATTATTTTTCAAATGTATTATTTTTCAAATATGTTTTTTTAAACGTGCAATTTTTGACATGTGATGTTTTTCAATTGTTCCTTTTTAAATGTGCTGTTTTCTAAATATGCTATTTTTAAAATGTGCTATTCTTTAAATGTTGTTTTTCAATTGTGTCATTTCTTATTTATTTTTCTAAACAAGTTCTATATATATATAAGTTTCTTAATATTATTAGGTTTTTAAGGGCGTATATCAACGGTAATATGTTTCTCTGTAAACAAAGTTTAAAGTTTTATTCACTATTTTACAACAATTATTTACATTATTTACATGACTTACAATCCTACCTGTAAACAAAGAAACGACAATTACAGTTTACACTTATCTCTTCTCTATTTATCGCTATCACTTTTATTCTAATATCTCCTTATTCTCAATTTCGCTTGTTTATCCTTTGCACGTGTGTTCTATTACGTAATCACTCTCTTTATCTCTCTCTTACTCTGTATCGGTGTCTTTCCTCAATTCTTCCAATCCTCGTGTTTCATTCCATCTAGCGGTGGTTCATTAAAAGGCGCGCGGAGCATGAGAGGCGCGGCGAAATTCAAATTAACGAAAGTATACTTCCATTACATATAGACCGTTTATTTTGAAAGTGGTGTAAGTCCTTAAAAAAAAATGAGATATGACGTAATTTATGCTTAATTTAGTGTAAGCTTTTTGTTTATAACTTGTTAGTATTTAATATTAGTAGTAGTAAACTATCTTAATGATGGAACTTTACGAATCATTTTTTAACATCTTGTTTCTTTTTTTGATTCCAGGATTCTAACGCAGCTTTTCTCACGGACTCACACACTCATGGACTCTTACAACAAGTAGTAAGTCTACGAACAACTGTCTTTTATTACTAGAATTTATTAGTAGTTGATTTTTTGACGATTATAGTGACCTGTAATAATCTGTAACCTGTTACAGAATCTGTTTCTTAGGTAGGTAGGGTCTTCTTGTACGTCGCGTTTTTTTTCTTAATGAAACAATTTCTATAACGGTGTCACGAAATTTCGAGAAGACAAACATCTTCCGGAATTTGTTATACGATTATTAACTAAGAGACAATTCTCAATGAAAAATTTACTTTTAAATTAAATGAAAAAGGTATTTTAAAATCAGTTTCAATTTATTGAAAGCATTAGATTTTACGGACAAAAAGACGATTCGCGACGGATAGATCCTTGAGACAAAGAATATACACATATCAATTTAAATTGTATTATTTTTTCGAGTACATTACATTTAGTATAGTATTCTTTCTTCTTTATTTTTTTTTCCCCTTAGGGTTACAAATCCAAACACAATTTACACACCTGTCTTACATCTATACTTAAACTACCGCCCCTACGCAACAAGAGAGAGAGAGAGAGAGAGAGTAAATTAGCGTCGTTTTCCTTACAACTAAAAACGCATACATTATAACTAAAACAGTCATATAAAATATAGAAAAAGAACAAATATATATAGAAAACAAAATCCGATATAAAATATATATAACATAATGAAATATAAACATATATGTTTGAGATTCTAGTCGTAGGATGGACCTAAACTACGACTAGAATCTCAAACTGACAGGAGATTCGGGAGAATAAATGAAATATGTTATTATCACACTTTGAATAAATATATATTAATGGTTAAGTATTACATGTGCATTGCGCGGCAGCGTAAATGTGACTGAGTTCATCAGAACAAATACGAGCAAAAGAACTCTTTCAATCGTTCGCAACACGCACGCACCCATCTACTACACATATGCGCATGTCGATAATGTAGGGCTCCATGTATTGTACGGATTCTCTTACATTTTCTTACACAAACAATATATCAAAAAATAAAAATAACATATCAAATGACATACGTCCTGAAATCTGAGATTATCTTAACTCTTAAAAATTAAAACAAAAACAAAAAATGCATTCCGCTTTCTCACTCTCATACACTCTCATTCATTCATACATACACCTCTCCTCCTTCCTCCCCTACCACCCATAGGACTCCCTTTTCCTTTTTCCACTTTTCTTTCCATTCACACCTTTCCCTCTCCCATCCTTTTTCTCCACTCTTCCACCCACCTCATCCATTCCTCCCATCCCCCATCATCATCCAGCACCTCACCCATCCTCTCCTGCCATCCTCTTTCCTCATCCACCCGCATACATTCCTCCCATACATGCTCCCAGCTCTCATCCCTCCAACCACACACTCTGCATTTCCTTTTTTCTTCTTCCATCCAGTATTTCCCCCCCCCCCCTCCTCATCACACTTCCCAATCTAAACCTTGCTACTCTCTGCCACCTGCATATAGTATTCTTTCAATAGTTTCCAAACTTTGCTTTGTTGAAAGGATCGTCCGAGGATTTTTAAATATTTTATTAAAAATTTTAAATAAATAAATAAAATTAATTAAAATCTTTGTCTTTTTGCTTAACGATTAAAGTTTTTTAGTAATTCTTTCAATTATTAAATATTTTCAAATATCTTTAAATTTCAATTAAATTCTATTTGCAAGTTTGTACAAATATTAGCTCGTATACTAATGAATTCTTTTAGTTAGGATTCTCAGGATATTGAGGTTCCCTGTTCGTTGCTCAAATCCTCTCGCGTGCCCAGGCGCTACTCGGGAGGGTGAGAGCAACGGGCACATGGAACATTGTTTTAATAATACATATTGTTGGCGATTGACAATGGTTAGTGTATCGTGCACCACGTATTTTCAGTGGAATTGCGTCGGATTTTTCAATTAAATATAATAACTCATATTCCTGTCGATCTGTGACATGCTACATAGATCTTCGTGAAATGTGTTGGCGCGTAACTTTTTCAAAAACTACGTTTGCAATATT
Source organism: Seladonia tumulorum (assembly GCA_913789895.3). Lineage (NCBI taxonomy): Eukaryota > Metazoa > Arthropoda > Insecta > Hymenoptera > Halictidae > Seladonia > Seladonia tumulorum. Next base: position 460,966 of record OU565281.1, read on the forward strand.
CAGAATTACACACGTAATTTAATTCACTCTCGAAAATAGATTATTATTTCAATTTACCGATTTATCTCGCAAAGGTTACTACCATTGTCAGTCGATTTCAGTGAAACTGGTACGTACCTTAACTGTGTTTGTATGAGGTTTCGACGTTAGGGTGTCGGAGGCGTCCCGGGACGTGCTCTCTAGGTATTAGGCTTTTGCACCCTGGCGTCTGCATGGGAATCGTTGAGTGAATGTGTTGGTGAGCTTGTGTTTTTTGCCATTTTTTAAATATAGGACTAGGTAGGTAGGTAGCTTACTTTCTTGGTGTGAATGTTAATTTTAAGTAGGTAGGGGCCGGGACTGGCTACCGTTTTCTCTTTCGGGTAGGCCGCGATTCGACCGGTAGTCAGTTTCTGGAAGAGCTCGAAGTTTCGTTCTCGAATCGAAATCGAACGAGGCATGACGTTCGATGTATGATGCGTGCTCGATTCTTCTTGCTCGCATAGCTTTCGCGGACGCGGACGGGAACATGAACGCGCGCGGATTAGGGCCTCGGAACGTTGCGCACCTGCTCTATTGCATCAGGGGAACGATCGGCTTCTCTCGAGACTTGTGATTCGTCACGGAAGTCGTCGATCGTTTTCTCTGCGAGCACGTTTAGGGTTTCAGATGTTCGGCGGACCGCGAAGAAAAAGAAGAGGCCCGACAAACAGTCACGCAAGAGGGCAGCAACTGCATGCGTTTTATCGTTACTACCTTGTCACTATACTCGTCAGTAGAAATATTTGAAGTAGTTGTAGAAAAGTATTTAGTTGCATCAATGAGCAGGCCTTGCCGCCCCAACGATCAGCCGAGATGGCCACATCCGCGATTTGCAATAGCGTTGAGAAAACAAAAACGTGTTGCATAATTTTGAACAGAGGATCAAAGTTAGTGTTGCGGAAAGAATCGCGTTCTGCATTGTTTAGAATGTAGTGTTGCGAATGAAATAGTCGCGATTTCCATTTCATTTCAGTTTGATTGTTATTTGAGTCAATTTTTAAGATTAAAGAGTAAAGATTTTGTAAAAATTTAGTATTCTTTTTTTCAATTCTCTGCTCGTTAAATTAGCGTTGCGCAGCAATAAAGTATCGCGTTTGTGTTCGAGTCATTTTCGACATTTCAGGCGCCCATGCTCGAGCTGCAACGATCCACTGGAAAAGTGGTCGCAGTCGAAACGACTGCCCTGTGGTGTGGTGCAGGCATTCGCGTTTTCGATTAGAGTTGCGAAAAAATCACGACGGGTTGAATTAGCGTTGCGAAAAAATAAAAGAGAATTTGTTTAGTTACCGCTTTTAATAATGAAAAAGTAAAATGGTGGATGAGCCCCGGGCCTCTTCACCAATAGACTTTGTCACTCTTCCTGCATGTCTCGCGAATCAATTAATAAAGACACTTCTCTTTGGGAAATTAGCGGTGCGAGAATTTGATATCGCGATTGTCTTAGTGTTGCGAAAAATACCAACGCGTTTTCTGAAGGCGGGATTAACATGCATATTGGAAAACGTGCAAAACATGATATTTAATTATTAGACTCGCGACCGCGTACATAAAAGTAGATGATTAACATTGCAGAGTCGGTAACGCATAAAGCATGCGAACATTGAATTCTGGGGATTTTTTTCTTAGATTTTCGAGTTATAGTCCTCGAGTTCTGTATTTTAAGTTTAAAGATTTTGCTACCGTCGAAATGTGAAGCATGTGTCCACCGGACCGCTACGCGTCGAGAAGAAACGTATTGGTACGGTCTAAGATCGCAGGTAGTGCAAAATCACGATGCACGTTGCTACGGTCGAGTATATTACATTTAGTATAATACTCCTTCAATAGTTTCGAAACTTTGCTTTGTTGAAAGGATCGTCCGAGGGTTTTTTAATATTTTATTAAAAATTTCAAATAAATAAATTAAATGAATTGAAATCTTTGTCTTTTGTCTTAACGATTAAATTTTTCTATTAATTCTTTGAATGATTAAATATCTTCAAATATCTTTAAATGAAAACTACCATCGCCGGTACAAAATCGGTCGACGATGGGACTCGAGAGCCGTCGCGGCCACACCATTGTCAGCTATATCGGTGTGAGATCAGAAGACCACCTCCAATTACAAAACTTCTTTATTTTTTGTTACATTTTTATGAAACTTTTACCATCATATTCGTGGCATTTTTCTGATTAAAATGAAACCAAATATGATATAATTTCGATGGTATTTATCTGTGTAATGAACGATATTAATTACTTCCCATAACAATTACATTAACGGAAAATTAGTGTAAATGTGATCCGAATTATATCGAGTTTGGTATCATTTTAATCAAAATAATGCCACGAATATGTTGGTAAAAGTTTCATAAAAATATAACGAAAAATAAAAAAGTTTTGTAATTGGATTAGTAGTGGTCTTCTGGTCTCACACCGATATACCCGATAGTGTCATGTTACACTCTTCGGCTGCGACGGCTCTCGAGATTCGCTGTCAGCACCTCCGTACAACATTGTATTTCAAATGGACGCTCGGCGAGAACCTCCGATCTCGTATGGAAGGCAGTAATAAGAACCGCGATTGTGTTTAGCCTTATACGTTAGTTATTGTTATTTATTATTTAAACAATTTTTATATAAATAAATTTTTATAATGTTTCTGTATTCATTATTTGAATTATTATTTCAATAATAATTTATTATTAAAACAATTGTTTAAACAAATAAATTTTTATAATGTATAGAAAGGGTATAGCCGGATAAAGGTCGGATTTTACTAGACCGGGAAAACGGCCGTCAAGTAAGGTCGCTAGATTCGAAAACAGGGTCTAGGGTTTAAAACCGATGGGGCATCAGTGTTCTCGACTATATTTTTGCTCGCCCCGGTTGGGTCATTACCTCGAGCGTCTGACCATTTCCAGATGGCCCGGTGGACTCTAACCTAGGACCCCGAGGGGTAAGAGGAAAGTATACGGTTTTGGGGTTCTGCTAGCTAACCCCCGTGGTGCGTGGCATTAGCCTTTGTTGCGAGCACTTGAGCGCCTCTAGAACACGGTGAACTCAGTATGGCCTAGCCAAAACCCGTGCCCATCCCGGCCACGGTGAACCGGTCTAGTAAAATCCGACCTTAAGATAGTCAAAAATGCCCTTGAACCGAATTTTATCGACGATGTGCCATTCGATAGAGCACCAAGAAAAAACATACTGTGCAAAATTTCAACCCTGTATCTCAATCGGGAGGGTAGTTATGGGGTAAAATCGAAAAATCAGATTTTGGCCTATTTTCCCTAGTTAATGACGTTTAGAAATTCTGAGAAAAATCTGACGCATGTCAAGAACCCTAATACATACTCTGCAATTGGTTTCAGATTTTTAAAGTAAAAATCCTGCTTGTAAAAAATCAAAAACCTCAAAAAAATAAAAAAAAATGCAGATTTCACATGGAAGTTCTAGAGTGACAACATTTATATTTTTACAGTAGCGGTATATTGTCATAAGTATTGTTCATGAATTTTTTCAGATTTTTTGGTTTGGTGCGCCGTTGTTAAAAAAAATAAAAACTGATTTTTATTCGAACTTAAACTGATAACTTAACTGATTTTTAAACTTTTATTCGATGCGGGATTCGATCCGGGACCAAACTCTTCGGCTACAGCCGAAAGATGCCCAAATCATCACGCTACCTCCTCCATAATTTCTGCTTATTCCAGTCTTTCATCACTCTCTCTCTCTCTCTCTCTCTCTCTCTCTCTCTCTCTCTCTCTCTGATCACGCAGATCATGCCAGTAATATTGGAAACCGTTCGGACCGTATAAATTAAATTTCTTTTCATCAGAGAAAATCAATCAATCAATCAATTCTTTATTTGTCCTCCTCAAGGATTACAATTCTTTACACATTTCTCCTTAACCTTAACCTATCTTACATCTAACTTAACACTACCTGCGCATAGAGAGAGTGAGAGAGAGAGAGAGAGAGAGAGAGAAGTCTTAAATTAAAATATATATATACAAATTAAAGATATGCAAACAAACAAAATAAAATTCAATAAAACAAAACAGAAATCAAACGGATAAAATTTAAATAAATAAATAAATAATAATAATATATTATCATCTGAGAAAATCATAGTTCTCCATTTTTTCGTCCATGACATACAATCTTGTGCAAACTTCAATCTTCCATGTTTGTGAAGCTTGACTTTTTCGCCCTTTTTCGGTATCGAAACGTCTTACTCGTTTTCAAAACTTGTTGCACACGTCGTACAGCAATTGGTAAATTTAATTTTGCCCTGACTTGAGAAGCGTACAATTTATTTTTTCGAGCGTCATAAAAAATTTTTCCTCTATCCCTTTGATTCAATTTCTTTGGACGACCTGTAGATTCTTATGCCCCATATTTATCACCCAATTGCAAAAAATGATTATCAACATTTAAAGATCTATGAATTCTTTCTGCGATGTTCCTATTTGACAGATTCATATCCTTGAACGCGCAATGATTAATCCCTTTTCGTGATCATTTAATGACTTTCCACAACCCATTACGCTTTAAATAATTATAACTTCTTTAGAGCATTAAATACTTAGAATTAATATTAAAACATACAAACATGAAAATATTTTGTATTTACATACCTTATAAAATTTCTTCAACGTAGTAACAAAAGTATTTCTTAGATAAATTATTGTGAACCTAAGATTATTTCGCTCTTGTTAGGGCGTGAGCAAAGTTATCAATTTTATTGAAAGGAAACCTTTCGCTGTATACTCACGTCACACGCTGAATTAACTGCGAATGACTCGTTGAAAGGGGTGGATAATGAATGCAGACTGTGGGTATGTATAACGAAACAACTGTATATTTAACGAAGGTGAAGGATAGGAGTTAGAATAAGTACGGTGACTTAAAAACTAAGTTAACGTATATCGGACGGTGCGTTTAGATCTCGATGTTGATGCTTCGACAGTTTTCAAGGGTCTCCTCATTTTTTGGTTGCTTGCGAACCAAGTGTTGGCGGGGGGTTGAGTTTCCCGAATTCTGATTGGTGGTGTTTTTCGTAGGAAGACGCTCCTTATGGGGGCGGACTACCGCTAGAATTTTCCCGATTCGTCATCGCACTTACATAGACGGTTACGGTAATAACGTTTTTGGACGGTTCAAAGTATGTTGCGGGGGTCATAAAGCCCAACCGTTTTTTCGACATCTGTATCGCAGAAGGCCGTGCAGATGCGTCTTGCATTGAATCCTTACTTATTTTGAATTTTATGATAGGCTGCACGACGAGGTAGGCTACTCGATATTTTATTCTTACGTTGATTTATAATCTAACGGTTTTTCTTGTTGTTACGCCGTAACAGGTCTACTACCACAATAATTTTCAGAAAATTTCACAATCTATTACGTCCAAACACTGGCGCTGTCGAAACTAAACTAAATGCATCTCCAGTACTAAGAACACGACTTTTAAAAATATAAATAAACACCACAGGAGGTGTTCCACGACGCAGATAAGAATGACAACAGTAAACACGCTAGTTCGGGCTATGCACCTATCATTATTTCGGCTACTGTACTTCATAAAGTTGTGACGAGCGAATTGAGTGGCTTTCCCTGGTGAAAATGGTTCAAAACTCGAGCAACAGTTACTTCCGTACCATTTGAAAAGTGAATTAATAAAATAGAGTAAATAAAGTATGCTGAGAAGGTACAACTTGTACCAAATTATTTCGACAACGAACTCGCGAACCATCTGATACTTCAAGTTTGAGTGCAAAATCTCTAAATGATGATATTGTTTTATTGTTTTTCATACTTTTTATGAGTCATAATTGTACACTCAATTACTTCAAATAATTAAAATCTTACTTGTTATGTAATGTTTTATGAAATAACTTTTGCATGTTTTTCCGGACCAAATATCCCACTCTACGATGGTATGAATTCTGTATGAATTTATATATATATATTTTTTTTTTATATCGCAGAAACTAAAGAGAAACGGCAATAACGTGGATCTGAATAAGTTGTTCAGAATGGGAACATTTGTTAGGTTCTCCCTGTTTCAAATAACCTTACCGTTTTTTGACATAGCAAATACTATGACATTGCATAACATGAATGATCATGTTCTCTTGATTCTAAACAGCACACCGTCGTTAAAACATGAAAACATGTCAACCTCCCTGTTTTCTTGAATACAGCAAATAATAAAGCTTCACAGTTCGACGCGGTTGATTTACATTGTGCTATCATATTCAAAGTGATTAACGGTACATGGCGATCAGACATGCATTTCCGAGTAGAAAGGGTACGACCACATGTTTACTTACACATTCCTATCGGAACACCGCCTTTGCCAAAGGACTGTTACTCTAAGTACCATCATGCAGTCGAAGAACGAAAAAGAATTTTTGGGACACACGGTACTCAAATACGGTGTTATTACATGGCATGTACTGTATGTGACTCGCAAGAAGTCCCGTGAAAGCAATGCGGAGCTGATTGGTCAGAGTGGAAGGGGCACGCCTCGTTTCACGCACATTTTAAGCTCTAGCGAACTATTGGTTAAAGCGATCGCGCGTCCTCTGTAGCGTGTGACGTCAAAGACTGAACATTAGGACTATGGGAGCATCAATGGTGGGGACAGGCGGAGCGAGAGAGGTTCCCCTTTGACCCTGTGCCGAGAGACTTCTTCTGAGGCACGAACAGTACATACATACATACATATAGTGTTACAAGAACATTACAGCTTTCTCCCTCAAGTCGTTCTACAACTGCATCGGTGGCATTTACAGATTGTCGCTATTCCAATGAACATGGATCTTCGACCATGGTCTTTTACAACTGTTTGAATATTTAATTTAACTTAATTAATTACTCACTTTGGTAACTTCAGTTACTAATGGTTCTGCAATACAATTGTGACGCAAAATTGCACCATGTAAATTATCGAATGAATCGTTAAGCGTGTTTCGAAGAAACTGGCCATGCGATGCAGCATACTTAAATCGCTGATAGTAACGAGTGAATCGGTGAACATAGAACACGCTCACATACCATTTTATTAGAAGAGTTTAGACATACGTATTTCTCCGATGATTACTAAGCTGTTTGTCTACTGTTATCTTTCGCTAAATTGCAGAAGCATTCTGGAAATATAATGTTTTAGTAAATTATTGAACACAAAATTAGTTGAACACGTGAAATGAGGAGCTTTGACTAATTTACACGGCGGTAGCGATCATTTCTCCACTAATCTGTATAACCTGTGAAGGCGGAATACCCTCTCTTCAAACCTCATATACACGCAAGTGGAACGTCTATGAGGAAAAACAACAACACATTGTCTGAATAATACAGAAGCAGGCTGTGAAACAAGATTCAGACGAAACCAACGAGCTAACAAACAAACTGAAAACAATCATGGATGTTGCAGCAAGAGATTTCGAAGTCTTCCGAACCAACCAGGGCCAATGATATCAGGAGACTGCACGGTACACCGATGGAACTGCAAGAATGAACTAAAAAAGCCATCGTAACCATCGTGCACTCAACGCAGGTGACAAGAACCCAACTATCGAAATCATGGTGCTATTAAAAAAATTTACGAGCGAAATCCCACAGAAGACGTGTTAGGAAAGTAAGAAATAGTCGTGCAGCGATCGTAACGAGCGTACCAATCATATTATATTACCACACTATCAAACTACAGTGTTTGGTACACTGTGGTGCCAAAACAACACTTATAGAAGAAATCAAATGTACATTCTAAGCAATCAGCTAATTCCGTTCCATGGCGAGACAACATATTCAAACGTCTTATCCAACGATCGGAGGAATTCTGCTGTTGCACTGATCCCAAACGTGATTAAAAAAAAAAAAATCGGAAAGTTACAATTACATTTTGTGCAAGCTGTTCGAAGAAACAACCAGCAAAAGACTCGAATGGATTCTAAGAACAACGAAATGAAGAAAAATGTTACCTGATTATGGCTAGACATTGCAAAAGTATGTGATGCGACGTGGAAGCCAAATATCACGAACTTTTTACGACTAAGTCCTCACCAATAAACCTATACAAATTAGAACCAACGTATGGGTTCAGTGTCTATCATCGGAATAGAAAAATCTAAAGTATCCGGTCGAAGCATACCTCTTTGTTTATGACTCGACACTTGCACGCATCGGAATTTCGACATCATACTGGAACACCTACAAACATCTGCAAACCACCAGATTAGATTCAACATATCTGTTTTCATCCGTTTCGATGATAGTGGACGATGTTCAGGAAAAGGAGGCTGATGAAACGATTCCGACTCTACCATTCAGTTGCTTATGGAATTATAGAAACTACGTTGCACCCGTAGTGCAAATAATAAAAGCTAAGTTATAAGTTATAACTAAGTCATATCAGTTCGTAATCTGACGCTAAAAATAGAGTTTCTCGGGTACAGGACATGCCGTCATCAAACAATGAAGACACAATTTCCAAAACGAATGACAATTTTTTGAATTTGTGCATACGCACTTTCGAATGGCATGAAACTTGTATACCCCGAGTAACATTCGCAACCTAGTGATATACTCAGAATCCTTAATAGCCTGTAATAGTGATCAAGGAATGTGAGAAATTATATTAAAAATTCTTTCGAAACTTACAAATCCCAACAAGAATTTTGATACTTCGATTCCACCACTATAAGGCGTAGCCCGCAAGAAACAAGCAGACGTCGCCACCGAAAAAGATGAATGGAATCAGATTTGTGATTTAAGGAAGAGAGCAAATTCGTACCAAAATATATTCCATACCACCATCATTTACGACACCATTCTCGGTAAAATAGTCCTACTTTATTGCACCTTCTAAAAAAACCGATCAATGACGACTAGTATGCCATACGACATATACAATACGAGTGCAAACAAATCGGACATCAAAGAGGGAGCATCAGAAGAGAGCTAGAGACGACGCTAAATATCTGAAAACCACGTGTAAATCACAGTCAAATTGCGCAAAATTTTTAATCCATAGTATAAAACATTATATTTCTTTCATAATAATTCTCATAAAATGTGTATTGTCAGCGAAACTCCTGTTCACCTAGTACACCTTAGCAACTAGTTCGCTGAAATACTTAGCGGACATAACGTTTTTAACTTTCAAACAGCGTTTAATATGGTGCAATTAACATTTCGCTCAACCTCTTTTTTATGCGCGCTGCTCTCCTCACTTGGCGGTAGAGCGTGGCGTCTTTTCAGCTCCCAATAATGAGGGAAAAACTTGAATCTTCGAATCGTTTAATAATGTGTCATTTTGCGTAGCAAACTCGATAACTCCTATTTCTAAATATTTGAAAAATTCCTGATCAAACGTTGATTCTCCTGGTCTTCAAATAATTGTGACTGATCTTTATAGCGGAAAGTGTCATATGTTAGCTTTTGTTACTATACAGTACTGGGCTAACTTCGCAACGTTTTTTGGTCAAATACTACAAAAACAACCCTAACATAATAAAAAGTCAAATATATGTTTTCAAATTTCTTCCATTAAACACGAATGGTAGATGTTGACCAGGGAACGTTTTCTCTGTAACCGATTTTATTCCCCTACATTCTACTCGTAGATGCAAACGGAAAATGCCCATTCGATATTTCGAAACGAGCACGACCGTTCACGAACTTGCACGAGCACGAGCACGAGCACGCTTGAACAAGTTCCGAGAAGAAATTTCACCCTGCACATTGCATGTGATCTCAATGGCGAGATATTTCTCATCGAAATTAAATCGTTCTACTCATCGCGGTACATCTACAATAGTTCAGCTCAAAATTATCACGTGGTTGTGTGCTACGACACACTTGCTTTTATGTAAATTCTTTTGATCATTTACCAACGAAACTCGTGTGCATCATTAATATAATTATGCATCGTTAATTGAATTCAAATTCTCGTCCGCACAAAGCTGAACTCATATTCGGTACAGCTCAAGCGAGGTCGTGACTAACGTGAGATCCCGCCATCTTGGACCCGTTCCACGAGTCATCCATCATCACATGAACAATACAGTAAAGATTCTACTGAAGTCAGTACCCGACGTTCCCTACTAAAGGCAGTGGAACACCTCACACCACTCGAGAACCGTCGTGTCGCGGCCACAACATTGTCGGCTATATCGGTGTGAGACCAGAAGACCACTACTAATCCAATTACAAAACTTCTTTATTTTTTTTTTTTATGAAACTTTTACCAACATATTCGTGGCATTTTTCTGATTAAAATGACACCAAATATTATATAATTCCGATGTTATTTACCTGTATAATGAACGATGAAAGTTACTTCCCATAACAATTACATTGACGGAAAATTAGTGTAAATGTGATCCAAATTATATCACGTTTGGTATCATTTTAACCAGAATAATGCCACAAATATATTGGTGAAAGTCTCATAAAAAAATAATTAATAATAAAGAAGTTAAATTTTTCATTTAAAAGCGTGCGCTCACGCCAGTCTTTGATCTTTTCCGAACGCTTCGACTCGCCGCGTCTCTTTCTTTCCCATACGCTGTCCTCCTCTACGTTCGAAACTTTTATCGCTTGTTACACAAGTAAATAACATCGGAATTATATCATATTTGGTATCATTTTAATCAGAAAAATGCCACGAATATGTTGGTAAAAGTTTCATAAAATTAGTAGTGGTCTTCTAGTCTCACACCGATATAGCCGACAATGTTGTGGTAGCGACGGTTCTCGAGTTTCGCTGTCAGCACCTCCGTACAACATTGTATTTCAAACGCGACGCCGGCGAGTACCTCCGACGTTCCCTACACAAGGCAGTAAAAAAGAACCAAAAGACTGCCTTCAGTAGAATCTTTACTGTATACAGTCTAAGTGTAATTTCGAACATATATCCATCCAATCATTTAAAGCACAATTAATCAGCCACGTTAGATACCCTATCCATTGTTATTATCTTTAATTGAAAATGAGTGGAAAGAAATGTTATCTGCTGTATTAGAAATGGTAATTATACTATTGTTACTTATGGAGAAGTTTTTCTCTACGTTCATTTCGATTAGATGTTCAAATGTCTTTTCTGAGAACGAAAAGCGTCTCAACAGGCCCTCTTTATTAACGCGTTAACTGCCACGTCAGTCACATATGACAGTGATTTTTGACCGGGTTTAGAAATTCATTTTTATTATGAGATATCCAGATAAAACGAATTTTATTGGAGTCTTTCGAATTCAAAAGGGTTAACACAGCATCTCCTATAATACATTTTAAATGTCTAATTGTGGTTTCATTAATTAAATTACTCCTTGGCACTTAATGTGTTAATAGAAGATACAGTATGACTTCTTTATATGAAATTCTTTAGAACACTCCCTTCTGGCATCCATTAATTAAGATTCTGATGGGAACAAGCCCGAATAACCTTACATTAACCACTTTTAACGAAAGTCTAACTCAGGCCTGGTTTTCATTGGAAGTGACAAAAAATGTGAGTGCGACCCTACATGATATCAAACTTTAAACAGAGCACCCCTTTCATTTTCAGGATATACAAACCCGCTCATTTTCATCCTATTCGGTCAGTAGTCGGTCAGTAATCGTGGAGTCACGTGTAAAGTCACATCGTGTTACGCGCATAAGAGGTAATTCTAGTAAGATCGGGTTAATTCGGGTGATCCGTCCCCCCTAATAGCGCAGTTTCAGTGGGACGTATGGGGGTTGGGGCGTATAGGGTCCGGGGGCCCACCGACGACCGTCCTTTACCGGTGGCAGTGTCTTTTCCTGGCTGTAGCGGGGACCTTAGGGTTACCTTTCCATATCCTATCCGGTGCAGTGGACCTACGTCTGCTTTATGAGGAATTCTCAATCTTGACCTGGCGTACTGACGTGGCCAATCCGTGATATTTCGACAATCCCATGGCATGGACCACCTTGTCAACGTGTTCTCCGAATCTTCACCCGACATTTCCGCAGCTGTTGTTTCCGACCATCTCCTCTGAAACTGCACAGAGAATAAAGGATATGCCCAGATATTACGCGACGTCTTAAGGACAAGCACACGAATATGACCTTGACGAAAATCGATAGTACCGCTATGAACGCAGCGGTCGCTGGAAGAAGCTAAACAGTAACATTTTCGTCCAGTAGGTGGAGCTGGGTACGCTTTCCACATTCAGTGTCAAGCGACACATTGTATCGCTAAAAGTATGTCAGAGAGGCATCCTATCACCGACGAGGTATAGGCACAGACGAGGGATAGGATAGACCAATCACCATATGGGGCTTCTTGTCTCACATGTAAACAAATGGTTTTCTTACGCCCTCTACGCTGTAGAACGATAAATGCTGGAACTAGATCTACAAGAATGACCAAATCTTATTGACGAGTTATGTATCTGATGTTATGACTACATGTTCAAATTATACTCTTTTATTTGATGTCATTATGTTATATATCTGCAATTATCTTTATCAATACAATATTAATAAATGTAGATACCACGTTTTCCAATTATGGAAAAACAATTTTCATAAATCTTGAACATGAATATCTTTACGCATACATTTATTTTATACATTTTCTTTATACGTATAATTATTATTCGCATTTCTATAATTTTTTAAAACTATTAATACGCATCCATTTTGAATGTATTTTATAACTGAATTTGAAAAAAGAATTAAATTGAAATTTACTATACATTTTCATGTATGTTTCATTTAAACAACATAAATTTTGCCTTTAAAGTATCTTACAAAATATCAATAAATATTAATTGTGATAATCGAAAGAGTTAAGAATTAATCAATCAATAATTATGTAGTTGATCGTTTTTGCGATATGTCAATCTATTTTACTACTGACTCTGACCGTAGTTGTATTATTTTCTTGCGTGTTTGTAGTGAGAAAATAAACGACGAACGCAATAGTACGACACGTACGAACACTACCGCATTCATCGAGCTCGATCAGGCTACAGTCGTGATGCAAGAATCATGGGTCGCCGTTCCACGTGGCTCTATGGTGGGGGGATGAACTCCTCCGCCGGCACGGCCCCACTCAGACCTTCATCACGTCACCAAAATTTCAAGCGCCTGAACCGCAAACGCACAGTTTGCTACAACTTTTAAACCAAAAGAGATATCAATGCGAAATTTGAACCTGAAATTCTTTTTTAAATCGGGTTCAATGTCATATACTGAAATATGTTCTATATTTTTTAAGTAATTTTTTTTGTCGATTTTTAAGATAAAGCCGGATAAGATGGTCAAAAGTGCCTGCAAACCAAATTAATTTTTAATCGCACCATGCTCAACAAAAAATTACGAAAAAATTCATGAATATTCTATCTAATATCATACATTACTGAGATTTTTTTCATAATTTTTGGTTGCAAAATTGATTTCTAAACAAATCCGAAAGCATAAAATTGCCGATTTTATGGCGAAGTTTCCAGTTGACCATGTTTACGTTATTATGTTAGTTGTGTTTCATAGTGATTATTAATATGAATTTTTTATCGATTTTCTAGATTATGCAAACATGTTTAAGAAAATTGAATGTGCCCAATCATTTGAAGAAAGTGCACATTTCGAATTGAAGTTTCAGAGATACCAGTTTTACCAAAATTAAGTAGTTAGATGTTATTGAAACTATTGTCACGTCTGGTGGTTCGACCGCCAATGATTAATCATTGGCGGTCGAACCACCAGACGTGACAATTCTTTATTAGATTGATTAATCATTGGCGGTCGAACCACCAGACGTGACACTATTGTTCTTAATTTTTTTATAAAGTTTTATTAATTGCATCGTCGTTAAAAAAAAAGATTGAAATCAATTGTTTCAATACCTTCCTACAGTTTTATAGGTGTATTTTGTTATATTGAACACTTTTATCAGTTTCGTTTGGCGCAGGCGGTTACGTCTTCGGATGTGAGAATATTTTGGTCCCGGATCGAATCCCGCATCAAATGATTTTTTTTTTCGAACGTAGAACGTAGAACGTAAGAATGTAGCAATTTCAATGTGCATTTTTTTCAAATGATTGGACATATCCAATTTTCTTACACATTTTTGCATAATGTGGAAGATCTGTAAAAAATTTACATTAATAATCACGATGAGATACAACTAACATAATAACATAAATGTGGTGAACTGAAAACTTTGATATAAAATCGGCAATTTTATGCTTTCGAATTTGTTTAAAAATCGATTTTGCGACCAAAAATGATGAAAAAATCTGTCCTGAATGATATTAGATAGAATACTCATGAATTTTTTTGTAATTTTTTGTTGAGCATGGTGCAACTAAATATAAAGGTTTGGGGGCACTTTTCATCATCTGATCCGGCTATATCTTAAAAATCTTCTTCAGTTTAAATGTTGTTGCAAAATGTGCGCTTCGCCGAACCGGGAATCGATCGCGCTAATCGGTGAAACGCTTTGAATAGTCGAGCAGGCAGCTCAGACGATGTTACGTAAGAGTGGGGGCCGAGTCGGTGGAGGGGATAGCCCCCACCCCTGTAGGACGGCGTCACGATTATGGTCCAGTCCCAGAGTAGGCAAGATTCACTACCGAAAACGTTTTCCATAAGAGTTTTTAATATTAATTTATTCTTCGTTATTCTCCGATTTATAGCGAATTTAGATTCGTTTTTATCAGAAAAACATCTCGAATCGGCTGATAAGATTTTCATTACGATATTTTTTATAATAACACAGTTGGGTTCTGGTTGTTCATTATTAATAGGCAATGCGTTACAATGTTGCCTTTCGTACTCTCTTCCGATCGAGGTCTTGAGAATTTCAATGGCTTATTGTCAGCCAGGCAAGCAGCTACCGGACACAACAATGTAAGCTCATAAGCATTGCTTACTAATGAAAATCTAATTTTTGCAATAATTTATTGTTATGGTATGAAAATACGAACAATAAATTGTAAATATTTTTCTGGTAAAAATGAGTCCAAACACGCCATAAATAGAATGAAAAGGAAGTTAAGGAAGTGTGTAGGAATAAAGTGTAAATAAATACACATAATTAGGCTGATTATTTACCAAAAAAGTAACATTAATGATGATATATTTAAATATTGGCAAAAATTCATAATAATGTTTTTAATACGAATTCCTCCGAATGAGTGTGAATTTATGCTTCTTGATGCTCGCTATACATACATGTACATTATACAAGTATATGTATGCATATGATTTACTTGAATATAAGCTTTCTCACGTAGAAATGTCTCCTTCGATGCAGTCGCGTTACAGGCGTAACGAAATTAAAAGAACACAACATTCTTTTGTTTCATTCATCAGTTATAGAATCTCCGACATGAGATTTAAATTTCTATCAGCAACAGCGCCGTTCTAGAATATTGGTTCCACAATACTGCTTCTGGCCGTTACGGTAGGATGTGACACGGAATGGTAAGGAGGCTCTAGAGCCCCCCGAGCGTGAGACAGAAAAATACATTGGGTGATTGGTCTATCCTATACCTCGTCGGTGATCATGAATTCTAACGCTAGAAAGCCACGTCCAAAACGCGGCACAAGTTTTCTCCTTTATTTCGCAAGAGAATCAAGACAAAATATAGCTCAATTTGTAGCTGGAGATCTCCTCGAGTGCGCGCAACTCTCGATTTTGTCCAGAAAACTCATCCAATGGCATAAAAATGCTTGGATTCAACGGCATGCACATCGTCAATTTTTGGCCCAACTTCGAACGCTTATATTACCAAATATCTGCATAATCTCGGCATCTCCTGACCAGCGCGCACTCGATTGAACCTTCCTCTTTCGAATAAGCCCTTTACCAGCGACAAAATATGCTTATAAGAGGACGAAAACTTGTGCCTCGTAAACCCATGTTTTGACGGTAATGTAGGCACTCTACCTTATCGCGAATTTGCCATCACCCTGCCCCTTAACTAATCTAGGGTTCGTAATGTTCATATATTCCACACAATGGAAAATTTTAGCGCTTTTATGAGTTAAGGAAATTGGTAATATTACCGAAGAAACTGATGTGTATGTTAAAAATAAGTAAAGACTATGTGCGAGACTTGTTCACTTCGAAAGTTCTGGGGTAAGTGCTGCGCTGTCCGACACAGTCCTCTCACCAAAAGGCACCCTTGCCTTCCCCACTCCGTGGCCAGATCCTCTTGGAACAAAGTCCCAATTCATCGGGGCACTGCAACCTTGGGTTGCATGCCCCTGCAAGCAGTCACTCGTCACACCCTCATAAACATTACCTTGCCGAACGATAGTGGATGGCCCAAAGTGCCCATCCGCCATCGCCCGACGACAGTTCTGTTTAGTCTCAAGCATCCCTATTCAAGGCGTCACGTAGGCTCAGACCCTACCATAAATCCTTCGAATCCTAAGGGTCGCTTCGGTATTAGTTGTTGACTTTACTTTAAACATGTTGACGCTAACACGGCCAACCTGACCTGCTTCACGCTCTCGGGAAGCATTGTTTCATAGTTTTAACTGAACCTCTTTTCTTTTCTTTTTTATTATTATTATTATTATTTTACAGACGTAGCACGTCTCCATGACTAGCAGTCACCAATAACAGACAGTATTACAGAATACTTCTGAACAGCGCCACACGCCATAATATTGCAAATGTTTTACAGACGTAACACGTCTCCATGACTAGCAGTCACCAATAACAGACAGTATTACAAAATACTTCTGAACAGCGCCACACGCCATAATATTGTAAATATTTTACAGACGTAACACGTCTCCATGACTAGCAGTCACCAATAATAGACAGTATTACAAAATACTTCTGAACAGCGCCACACGCCATAATATTGCAAATGTTCTTCGGTAGGGAATCCGTTATTAACATTAATCGACCTTCATGTTACAACAATCCTTTTATTATATAAAACGAACATCCTCCTGCCTTTTCCTTACAGTAATAAAACAAAAAAAAACATAATTCAGCATAAACTGGATAAAACAAAAACATTATCGCATCGCTAACACGGCTCATTCGTGTCTTCGTCATCGCTCGGCATCCCATCACCAGTCCATTCGCCCTTCCACAAACGTAATCTATCTTTTGGCGCTACTTGAGGTCTACCGGTTTTACCTACAATTTCATATCGATCATTATGTAAAATTTTTGAAATCGTATAAGGGCCAAGATATTTTGGATCTAATTTAGCACGGCGTGTAACCGCGGGTTTCAGGAATACCGTGTCCTTCTCTTTGAAATCAATATTTGTTCTCCTCTTTTTGTTGAATCGTGCATTTTGTTTTTGAGCATTTTCTAATAATCTCTTATGAGCAATTTCTCTATCGTTTGAGACATCGACTTTTTCACTTAGGTTTGGTAAGTCAGACTCGATTTGGATTGCACCACCTGCACTTCGTTCTATTCCAAACAACAAACGAGAGGGCGAAAACCCAGTTGTGGCTTGTATCGTAGTGTTAAATGTTTCTTGGATTTTAATTAACTTGCTCGGCCATTCTGTAGATTTTAACGTTTCCACGGTTAGTAAGTTAGTTACAGTTGCAACATATCGTTCGGCTTGCCCGTTCGCTCGTGGAGCACCCGTAGCAATGTAGTGTACCTCTACATTCTGTTTCCTAAGGAACTGCTGCAACGGTTTAAATGTGAAATTCGTACCGTGATCTAACACTACTACCCGTGGTCTGCCAAATAACGATAAGCGTTCTTTAAAAACTTGTAAGGTTTCTTCACCCGTTAAAGACGTCAAGGGTATAAGCTGAACATATTTAGTAAAGGCATCCAGAATTATTAAAACGTGTTGGTAACCGGTTTTTGTTTTGACAAACGGACCGACACAGTCGCAATGAATGGTGTCGAATGGAATCGGTTTCTTTTCTATAGAATGAAGCAAGCCTTGTTTAGGTCCTGTTTGGCGTTTCGCGACAATGCAGGTGAGACAATGATCGATGTATTTTTTTATAAATGCTCTCATTCTGGGGAACCAGTACTTGCGATTAATACGATCAAAAACTTTTTCTAATCCGACATGACAATTTTCGTCATGATACAATCGCAGCAACCCGATACGACTTCCTTTAGGCACATAAAAGAGAGTCAATTTCTTTCCTCTAGAATTACACAATTTACGACATAACAAATTATCTATTACTGTGAAATCACTGCTAATCGGATCGTTGGCATTGACCTTTTCGATTATAGATTTTGTCTCAACGTCGTTTCCTTGAGCAATTTCTAACCACGAGTTCTCGCAAACAACGTCTACACGACAGATTCCTTCCTTAGGGGGATTACGACTCAAATAATCTGCATGTTCGATACATTTACCTTTTCGATATTCTATCGTGTAGTCAAAATCTTGAAGGTAAACCCACCATCTGGCTATTCGCGGCAGTAAATCTCGCTTGGTATTCGTGGCTTTCAGAGCATTACAGTCCGTCACTACTTTAAATTTTATACCTAGGAGGTAGACACGAAAATGTTTCAAGGCATTTACAACGGCCAACGTCTCGAGTTCGTACGAATGATATCGTGATTCCTCCACGGTTGTTCGACGACTAAAATATGCGACCACCCGTTGTTCTCCCGAATGTTTTTGGAAAAGTATGGCCCCATAACCAATTGAACTCGCGTCTGTGTGTAACTCGGTCTCTTTGTCAGGATCAAACACTACTAACAATGGTTCGGAGGTGAGTTTATTAATAATGTATCGTCTAGCTTCCTCCTGTTCGGTACCCCAAACGAACGGTTCATTATTTTTTGTAAGCTTGGTAATACAAGCGGTACGAACGGCAAATTCCGGCACAAATTTTCGGAAATATCCAGCGAGCCCCATAAATTGCCTTACTTGTCGAACATTAGATGGTACCGGTGATTCTACTAACGCTTTGATTTTTGCTTTCCCAGGTTTAACCCCTTCGCTCGACACTATTCTGCCTAAATACTCTATTTCGGTTTCTAAGAATTTGCATTTATTAATATTTAAAGAAAATCCTGTACGATGCAGCGCCTGCAATACACTTTCCAGCTTATCTAGACCTTCTTCTTTTGTTAATGACGGAATTAAAATATCATCCAGATAGACTAGAGCTACATTATTGCGAATATTACCAAGCGCAGTATTTACCGCGCGCTGAAAAACTGCAGGGGCGTTAGCCAAACCAAACGGCATGCGTTGATATTCGTAATGCCCATCCGGAGTAACGAAAGCGGTTTTTGCAATTGACTCTTCTGCGACAGGAATTTGGTGGAAGCCGGAAGCCATATCGAGTATCGTGTAGTATTTATTTTTCCCTAAGCGGTCTAGTTGGTCTTCAATCAACGGTAGTGGATAACGATCTTTAACAGTTATTCGATTCAGAGCGCGATAATCGACACACATTCTGTCTTGACCATTCTTTTTTTTAACGAGGATTACTGGACTCGCATACGGTGAAACGCTCTCGCGTATAATACCGTTTTGCAGCAATTCATTAACTATAGCACGTACCTTTTCGCGTTCAAATATTGATAAACGGTATGGATGATAATTTACAATTTTGTCCTCTTTAAGAATAATTTTAATTTCGCCGGTGGTTACCTTTTGTGTAGCAATACCGTCACTTAGCATCATTGATTCAAATCGTTGTAGCAGCGTGGAAAGTCGCTGGGTTTCGGTTCCGTCGGTACTCGCGAGGGTGTAGTTCACCTGCAACTTTTCCGCTGGCCCTTGCTCCTTCGTCGGACATCGCTGCAATTTGGAGATTCCGTCTTCTCTCGTCACCATTTGCAAATCCCCATCCGCCAGCACATTTCTTCCGATGATGACAGCATACGGGGTGTTCTGATCCGGAACCACCAACAAATCCATTTCGAGGGTCACATCCTCCGTCTGCACTATCGCGGTCGTCATTCCGGTGGACGTCATCTCCGCGCCTCCAACGCCTCTTATTATTACCGATTTCGGTTCGATTTTACAGTCCGCGCGTCTCGCCACGGATTCTTTTACCAGGGAGCACGTTGCGCCCGAGTCAATTAAACACTCCCGCACAACCAAGTCACGCAAAATGATAGCTGAGAGACGATGCGGTAATGAGTAGCACGCATTAATTTCTGGTTTGCCTTTTTGTGGTTTCGCAGAGCCATTGCGTGGGTGAGCCGTGGGGATGTTGGTGTTATATCGCTCGGCACGTTGTTTCACCCAACATTCGGCTTCCACGTGACCTCGTTTAGCACAGTAAGTGCAGCTCGTGGAGTGTCCAGGTGCCGGTTGTGCACTTGTCGATGCCATCCTTCGTCGCTTGGGGCAGTCTGACTGCACGTGGTCGGCACTGTTGCAGGTAAAGCAACGTCTCACGGCACGTGGAGGGATTTGGGGGCGTTTCACCAAAGGTTGACGGCGGTCATCTTCCTTCTTTTCCCTACGTGGCTTCGTGTACACTGCTATTCCTGATATCAGCTCAGCTGTACTTTCATACCGGGCGTTCGTCAATGATTGGCGGGTCGTAGCATCAACGACGTCCGAAATTACCAGTCGTACCAATTCTGAGGTCTTGAACGACACTTTCGTTTGCTGCAGGTATTTCAATTTTGTACGAGCGTACTCTGCGTAACTGGGAGCGTCGTCACTCGTATACAAAACTGCTCGGCGAAGCAATTGACCGATGCGATCGTCTGTGGTAAAAATGGAACAGAGATCCTCCCGAAACGTCTTCCAGTTCCTTGGGTTCCCTTGCCACGTACGATACCACTCTTCGGCCGGTCCTGCAAGAGCGTGCGTAGCGCAACACAATCGCTGTGACGCACTAAGGTCCTTCGTAATGCTTTCCACCGTGTCACACCACGAATCCGAACTTTCACCGAGTTCATCTCCACGAAAAGATGGGATCTTTTCCACTAGGTACCGCGTAGAATGATGGCTCGTTAATAATTCACTCGCGGCGCGCTCCTCTTCAAGTCTTTTTATTCGTTCTAATAGGTACGCAATATTAGCGGTGTCTTGCTGTTGATCAGTTATAGCGAACGATTTTTTTTTTTTAGCTTAGACACGCAACGAATCACTTTGTGAGCAATGAGTTTTGAAAAGTAACAACTTCTCGCGTATCCCGCTTCTGATGTTAAAAATAAGTAAAGACTATGTGCGAGACTTGTTCACTTCGAAAGTTCTGGGGTAAGTGCTGCGCTGTCCGACACAGTCCTCTCACCAAAAGGCACCCTTGCCTTCCCCACTCCGTGGCCAGATCCTCTTGGAACAAAGTCCCAATTCATCGGGGCACTGCAACCTTGGGTTGCATGCCCCTGCAAGCAGTCACTCGTCACACCCTCATAAACATTACCTTGCCGAACGATAGTGGATGGCCCAAAGTGCCCATCCGCCATCGCCCGACGACAGTTCTGTTTAGTCTCAAGCATCCCTATTCAAGGCGTCACGTAGGCTCAGACCCTACCATAAATCCTTCGAATCCTAAGGGTCGCTTCGGTATTAGTTGTTGACTTTACTTTAAACATGTTGACGCTAACATGTATATTGTGTATACAATGTGATTATAAAACAGGGAAACGATACCTCGTGTGATCCGCAATACATGTACACACGTGAATATAACAAAGCTCCACTACCAACTTACTTCTAACAATATAGGATAATAAGTACTAATAGGTTTTATGACTCATAGACATACTTTAATCGCCAGATTGTATCGTCGAATATCGGAGCAAGGAGACGACAACCACAAAGAAAGTTGCAACGATAATGAGGCAACTAATCATCGGCAAGCCGTAAATGAGGAAAACAATGAACTAATCTCTGAGTCCCAAGACAAAAAGGAGAATTCTAAACTGTCTGACATACACAATAACACTTCTCAAGAGAAGAAGGACGTAAACGTGGAAGCAAATGGTAAGTGACAACAATCAGAACATGATATGATATCAAGATTAGATTATTAGATAGTTTTACGACCTTTGTTCATAGTGTTGTTTACTGTTTCTATGTATTTATCCAAGTACGACGGTCACTATTACTATACTTGTTTTAGCATCCTTGGAGGAAGAAAATAGGACGTTAAAGGAAGCTCGTTTATGTAAAATTTGTATGGATCAAGAAGTAGCTATTGTATTTTTACCATGCGGACACTTAGCAACTTGTATTCACTGTGCTCCATCTCTTACTCACTGTCAAATGTGTCGACAAGAAATTCATGCTACAGTTCGTACATTTTTATCGTGAACTAAATTGCAATGTTCAATACATTAATTAATTGACTATCTATTTTAATTCTATAATTGAAACTATCAATGTATATGATACTTGTAAAGTATTTTCTTATACAGTGTTCTAGAATAATGTATACCATTCTTTAAATTATTTTTACTCGTGAAATGAAACTATATTACAAATGTGATTGTTTTTTTGTTTACTACAATTATAGAAGATTTGATTTAAAAAAAGCACTATTTACATATTTAAGAAATTTAATTGATCGTACAGATACTTATTGTTATATTAATGTCAATGTTTCAACTTAAATTATACAGTAACATGTTTTAATTAACTAATTGTACATAATAAATTATACGTTTGATTTAATGAAGAAATTATCAACTCTGTAAATATGTTTATGCAAATTTAATAATGACAACACAAAACGCCAGGAATAACATATAAAAAAAATATTATCATCCACTGCTTTAGCAATACTGCAATAATCAGAATCTATTTTGTGTAAAAAAAAAAGTATATATATATTCAAGTTGAGTACACTCAAAGATAAACAAGAGATAATTCAAACTATATGTGTCATCCTTAAGCTATAATACGATGATAGTTTTTAATGCAGCTTAGTTGCCTGAAGTATGCGTGGTGTTAACTTTGCATTTTCTGAAGGTAAGTATAAGCTGGGCAAATTTAGATTATAACAATAATGTTGCTTAATTCGAGGTACAACATTTTTATAACAAAGAATCAAACTTCTCTTTGATGCTTGTTGAATTTTGTGAATATTTTTGTGTTGTCGCCGTCAAGACTAGTTGCATTCCCATTGGTCTTTTCTACCATTAAATAAATTCTTTCTACTCAAAACAATGCAATGACACTGTATGTATTTTAATAACTGACTCATTGTTGAAACACTGCATATGATTTGACAAACAATAATCAAGATTCATTCTAAGAATTAATTGCATGTACTGAAATAATTAAGAAGGAAACGAGACAGAATTATAAGATCAAGAAATTTCAATTCAATTTTATTACGAGACGTTTCTTTCATGGGAAACATGGTTACGTGCTGAATCCACGCGTCGACGTTATATATGCATAAACAGCTGCATACATGTTATTTACATTCCAAGACGTACAAAAGTGATTTAATTTCATTGTAACTCTTCGATATTAAATCATGTTGCGAATACATACAAAACAATTGAAAAATAATTTGTGTGTGTGTGTGTGTGTGTGCGTGCGCGCGCGCGCGCGTGTGTACATACACAAATACGCATACATATATACTTACACAAATTCAAAATTACACGAAAGTAATAAATGTATTGATTTTATGATAAAGCGTACATATGCACTTCCATATACAATTTGAAAAATATTAAAATTTCGAGGAAATGTACGCATTGAACTACACGCGTAGTTGAAAACAGAGATAGCGAATGAGGGAGGGGGTGAGGGACAGACAGGCAGAAAGAGGGAGAGAGAATCATATTAAATATGAAGTAATTTTGTGTTAATTATTAACGACAAAGTATTTTTCACAAGTTTAAGAATGTTCACGAAAAAGTGTAACCTTTTGGCTGTCTCTTGTAAGGAAATTAGAACCGAGCGGATGGATAAACGCGAATGTTTAACTGAAATAAACGTGGGCGTAATACCAAGAGTCTTTATTCTAAGCAACTGTACAAGACGACAGTCAGAACAAGAGTGTCCTGCTGTCCCAAAAATCCTAAGCCGTGAGAACGCCTTCGAAAGTATGCCTCTTTGTTTATGACACCCCCAACCTAAAGGACTTTCCCTTAGGGGGGGACAACGCGCTGACAAGAGCCACATGGCCTGCCTCGACCATTTGCTTATTTTCGACTTTTCTAACACTCTTAAGCAGAATGTAATGTAAAAATCTAACTGTTCAAAGATAAAAACTAATCATAATGGCAAATTAAACTTTTTCCTCCTTATGCAAACAATTGACCAGTTTGGATTTGTGCTGCTCATATCCAACTTCCGTTCTGTGCTTGCCTTGTTGCTCCCCGTCACGACGTTGCCAGATGTTTCAGAATTAAACAGATGTGAAAGTTCAGGGGAAAATAAAAGATTTCGTTCCATTATAGGCGTTTTACGTTCACAATTTTGTTCATTTCCATATGATTCGATGCACAAATAAATATTATATTTTCATACAAAGACGGATGTTACTATCTGCAAAATGCAGAATAATCATATACGATTGCTCAAATGAACGTGCAATATAGCATAGAAAACGATTTTAAATAGATTCCTCGTTGAAAACGTTATCTTTAAACTGTATTTGAAAAGCGATCATTCATCCACTCTTTTCCTTATCGCGTAGTATCTCATTCTCACTAATTCCAGGATTTGTATGATTAATTTGTAGCTTCATTTCACACGAACAGCTATTACAAAATTGTCTGTTCCGGAAGGGGGAAGAAAGGAATTCACTGTAGATTTCCAGCTCAGAGCCGTAGCAAACCGGTTTAGTGCCCTATGTAAACTGTATTTTCGTGATAGTATACAACATTCTTAATATAAATTGACGTAAGTATGTATTGGTACCTCGAACAATACAACAAATAACATATAATTTAGCTACTTACATGTACACAAATAAATTTAGCAAGTTTTTAATTAAGTACATATTATACAAGTATTTATGTCAAATTTGTTCATGAATTCAATAAAAAAAAACATTTAACCGTTCGCGTACGTGTCGCAGCAATAATTTGAAAATAGAGAAAATACAACGTCTAGAATGTTTAATGTTTATTATAACTTTACAAAACCTTTGTCAATACATTTCGTTTCCATGTGCTCGATAATATCATCGATATGTCACCGATAATCCGATATCACCAACGTTGGTGAGCAAGATGCTCACATCTACTCCCAATCGGAGTAGATCCCAACACAATTTTACCACCAAGGCCAAGGAGTAGAGACGTATGTGGCCCTTACGGAGTAGAATATAGACCTACTTCTGGCCCAGACAATCATAATTTAACATCGGAATTAAAATTACCAAGTACAGCAAAACTAAGTTGTTTAGGTTTAGGAAGACCTAAGGGACCAGTACATCCTGAATATGCTAGTCACGATGCTAGACTACGGACGTTCGAAACATGGCCAAAAATTATGGCACAAACAAAAGAACAATTAGCGGATGCTGGTTTTTATTATACTGATAAAGGTGATCAAACTCTTTGTTATCATTGCGGCGGTGGTTTGAAAGATTGGAACTGGGAGATGAGCCCTGGGAACAACACGCGAAATGGTTTTCAAAATGTTCTTATTTGCTGATGGTTAAAGGACAAGACTATATTAATAAAGTAACAGGTCAGCACATATCACCGCCATCCAAAGTGGTATGTGAAAAAATGTCGATACACGACTTTTATACGTAGCTATTGGTTGCTGTCCAACATCTGCTTTCCATATGTTTATAAAACCACTAGAATCCGCCAAAATCAGGTAATGGCCATCATATGTTAAAGCACCGCAAACGAAAACTGTGTTTTCATTGTCAACGCTTGCTCTGATTTGTTTTTTGTAGCTATGCATTTTATATTTTACGTACACAGCTTTATCCTCGGTAACAATGAATAATGAATTATTTTGTTCTGGGACGTTGCAGAAGAATATGATTTTCTTGTTTTGCAAACCTGGATTGTACTGCGATAAATATCTATATTCCGAACTATATCTACGATATGATATGAAAACTCCATTTGTTTCATTCATTATATGTAGCAAGTTACTTCCTTCCGAAAATACTATGCTCTTTAGCTGACTGTAACAATTTTAATAAAATTATTGTGGAAAATGTAAAACACGATATAGGTTATGCAGTATACATATAATAAGTGAAAAGTAACTAACCTATCGAAATTATGTGTGTGGGTTGATATTATATGTCCATCACGATCCCAAACCTACAATAAGAACAATATTTTATCCTGCTTACTTAAATTAAAATACAGTTCTTATACGAATAAGCGTTTATACCTTTATAGTTCCCTTGTTTGTACAAACTGCAATATAATTATTATTCTGCGCAAATGTCATATCCAGTATTATTTCACCATCAATAAAGAATACTTTTGAACTGTCGTCGTGAGGAATCTCGCTAGTAAAAATTACACTCTAAAAAGATTGTTTTTGTTTTGGACTTAATAGAACAAGATCGTTTTCATCATAATCTTCATCATCATCAAGTCTAAAAAGTTTAACTATACCGTGATCATCTAATGATAGAAAGCAGTCACGTTCAGTAGATACAACAATTTTCTTTATTCTACGGCTTTTGTCGTGCCCGCTGAAGGTCTTTCGTCCTTTGGAAATACTATCACACAAAAATATTTCACCACTTCCGTTTCCAACCAAAATTAGATCTGGATCATTTGCAAAACAAGTTGTACAAATTTCTGTCAACATCTCTTCGCTCCATGGTCTATACATTTGTCCCATTCTTTTCTTGTGAAAAACGTATAAATTTTTAGACCTCTCTTTTGCAAGTCTCATGGCAGTATCTTTAACAAATCCTTCATAAGGATGATTCATAGCAACTTGTACTATATCCAGACATTTTTTGTATCTATATTTTGCTATGACACCTGCTTAATATGACCTTGACGAAAATCGATAGTACCGCTATGAACGCGCAGCGGTCGCTGGAAGAAGCGAAACAGTAACATTTTCGTCCAGTAGGTGGAGCTGGGTACGCTTTCCACATTCAGTATCGAGCGACACATTGTATCGGTAAAAGTATGTCAGAGAGGCATCCTATCACCGACGAGGTATAGGAGTAGACCAATCGCCATATGGGATTTTCTGTCTCACACAAAAGCAACTCGTTTACTTACGCCCTCTACGCTGACAAACAATAAATGTTGGAACTAGATCCACAAGAAGCTTAAACCATATATGTACCTATCATAAATGGAGGGACCTCCGATCGGAGGAAAGACAAGTTTAAGCAAAACCTAACACCAGAACACGAGAGCAAAGCTAATAACCCCGAACACGAGTGCGGTCTAACCAACAAGAGTTCAACAAGGGTAGAAGTCAAAACTTTAAACTATAATACTAACTAAAATAGGAACGCATACAGGTAAAGGCACTTCGGGGTATTCCGGGTTCGGAGGAATTCCAATTTTAAGAAAAGGAACTTTTGAAAAGTTCAGAAGCAAATTTCAATTAGAAATCGAGAAAAACAGTTGATGATGTCAATGAATGACAAGGTAATCCGAAACAGAAATTATGTGTTTCTTAATTGTAGGGAAAGGATCTTACCAAGAAGCTAAAGGTGGACCTAGGGAAAACAAGGAAAGTACTGAAGGCAAATTCAGACACAATTCAATACACAAGTTTTTATTATTAGTAAGTCTTAAATTTTATTTTACAATGTTATCGCAAATTACAATTGTGCAGCTATTAGCTCGATGTTATTGTCTATTTCTAAGATTACTAGAAATCCTTACAAATAGAGAATAATACCGATTGCCCGGGTCTCACCACGAGGAGGTTGCTGCACGAGAGACCCGAAAGGAAGCCAGAAGGAATTCACTACGCTTCCTTCCGACTCCCTTTCTTACAATGGCGATTTACTGTCTTACAAACTAAATTTCGCAAATCGCTAAATGGGAAAGATCACTTTTCCACAGACGGAAAAGGTCACTTTACCATTTAGCGTATGTCGAGTAATTATTGCGGAGCAAAAGGTGTGAATCGGAGAAGAAGTCTCCGATCCACGGGGGATCAAGAACGAATCAGACAGAAGGCTCTGATTCTTTCAATGAGACCAACAAAACCGAACCAGAAGGCTCTGGCAGAACAGAAGGCTCTGGTTCGGTGGTCACGCGACGCGTACAATGCTTGCAAGCTATCTGCCGACCAGTAACGGTACCCGACGCTTCCACACTCGCAACAATGGCCAGGTACGCCTCCACCGTACGGTAGAACTACCTTGCCCAACTACCCGCCGCGAGCAACACTGACGCGGTTGGTTCCGGCAAGACTTACGGTAAGTAGGAACCCCTGCTCCCGGAGCGAGCCACGCCAGCGTTGACACGGCTTAGGCAGACATTTTACGGACTACGAGCGAGTACTGCTCCCTGACCATCGTTCTATGTGCATCCACGCCGAATATCGCGACTGGACCGGTTCAAGACTTGCAAGCAAGGTCCGACACAGCACACAGGGTGTGTCGGAGTCACAAATTTAGCCGAGCAAAGTGAAGTTACGGCAATAATTACTCGACATAATTACAACGACGTTTAACGAACTTATTAACTAACGCACGCACGCAAGTCGACCAATTATTGTGGGCGCACGGGGGATCAAAAACGAATCAGGCAGAAGGCTCTGATTCTTTCAATGGGACAAACAAAGCCGAACCAGAGCAGAAGGCTCTGGTTCGAGGGTCACCCTCCCACCCTACCCACTGGTCACAGCAGAAGGCTGTGACCCAAATGACCAAGCGAATTTAACAAAATCAATCTAACACAATAATTGGTCGACAACTATAACAAACTTATAATTAAATCGCAGTCTTCTTTTAAATCGGTGTCTTCGGTCGATGCGTTGTCCTCGGTCGATGATGAAATTTTTCATCTATAGTAAATAATCTGAAACAGACTAACAATAATTAGACACGATATACAAAATAAAAGAAGACGACGAGGAAAAGTCGAAACGATGGCAAGATGAAACGACGAGATACAACTCTATACCCCGTATACGAGTACGGCCTACCTAACACGCACAAGAGTGCGAATCTAACCAGCTCACGAGAGCCAAACCTAACTCCAGCTCACGAGAGACAAGCTAACCCCGCACACGAGTGCGGCCTAACCGACAAGAAATCAACAAGAGTAGTTGAAGTCAGAACTTCAAACTACTGAATTTGTGGCTCGGGGAGCCCCGGGTTCGCCAATACCCGTGCTCACCCACGGCCCCATCCGTGGTGAGTCCCTGAGGGACCTCCGTTCGGAGGAATACCAATTTTAAACCAGATATATTAAATTTTAGAAGAACTTTGGAAAGTTCAGAAGAAAATTTCAATTAGAAATCCAGAAAAAAAGTTGACGATATTTATTGAACGTTAACGTAATCCGAAACAAAAACAATGTGTTCGGTTAATAATTGGAAGGAGCTTACCAAGAAGCTAAAGGTGAACCAAAGGATAACAAGGAAAGCATTAAAGGCAAATTCAGAAACAATTCAATACAGAAGTTTTTTTTATTATTAAAATTTTTATTTATAGCAAATTATAACTTTGCAGCTATTAGCTCGATATTATTCTCTATTTGTAAGATTACTAGAAATCCTTACAAATAAAGAATAATACCGATTGCCCGGGTCTCACCACGAGGAGGTTACTGCACGAGGGACCCGAAAGGAAGCCAGAAGGAATTCAATGCGCTTCCTTCCGACTTCCTTTCTTACAACAACGATTTAAAATCTTACAAACTAAATTTCGCAGATCACTAAATGGAAAAGATCACTTTTCCAAAGACGGAAAAGGTCACTGTACCAGCGTTGGTACATTTCGCAACACTAAGACAATCGCGATATCAAATTCGCAACGCTAATTTCTCAAGCAGAATTGTTTTTATTAATTGATTCGCGAGGTATGCAGGAAGAGTGACAAAGTCTATTGGTGAAGAGACCCGGCTCATCCACCATTTTACTTTGTCATTAACAAAAGCGGTAAGTAAAAAGATTCTGTTTTATTTTTCCGCAATACAAATTCAACCCGTTGTGATTTTTTCGCAACTCTAATCGAAATAATAATAAAATCTTTATATTTTAAAAATTGACAACTAGCAATCAAAATTAAATGAAATGGAAATCGCGATTTAATTCGCAACACTAAACTAGAAACAATCTAAATTGCGAGTATTTTCGCAACACTAACTTTGATCTTCTCTGTTCAAAATCATTTAATACAACGCGTGTTTTTTTTTCGCAACGCTACTGTCAAAAATAGAATATAATATAATTTCAGAATACCGATTTTATGTCAAAAAAACAATAGAATATAACATAATTTCGGAAAACAAATTTCACGTCAAAAATATAATACAATATAATTTCGGAATACTAATTTATTTATTCCGACGCAAATTCGAATTAAAAATACAGAAATAATAATTGACGGCGTTCGTTAAATGAACACGCATTGCAAAACAGAAAATGTAATATTTGTTTGGGTACTTACATAGGTCTGCTGAAAGTTGACCAAGGTGAGCGTTGACAGATTCCAGGAATCGCTGACCGATCTCGAGGCAGCATAAGGTGGACCAAGGTAGGCCAATGATGTCCAGTGATGTCCACTGCAGCTATGGAGAATCCCTGGTCCACTCGAAGGTAGGCAGGAGTAGTCCAGGGTGGTCAGGGTGGGCCAGAGCAGTTCTGGAGAACCAACTGTCACTACCAAGGTCGTTTGCACTCGCGGTTTCACAACACTTCCGCTCACTTTAAATCGCGCACTTCGACTGACGGACCGAGCGTGACTGCCGAGAACAGGTGCGCGGTACGCAGGTGCGCAACTTCCCCACCCCAACTATTTTCGCAAAATTATCGATCGCCAAGATAGTAATTTTTGATAAATTTATTATTTCTGGCTGCTTAATGTTTATAACAATTTCTTTTGGTGATGATATTAACTAGCACTCCCTTGACCATCTTGCCATCTAATTTTTTAGCAAAAATAATTAATAGAAACCGAGATACAGAATAACTTTTAAGCCATTAATATTCGCACGCATTAATTTATCGAACACAATCCACTGATAAATTTATTATTTCTGGCTGTTTAATGTTTATAAAAATTCCTTTCGCCAATGATGTCGATAAGCACTCCCTTGACCATCTTGCCATATAATTATTTAATAAATGTAAATTATAGAAACCGAGATACAGTATAACTTTTAAGGCATGAATATTTGCTCGCATTAATTTATCGTACGAAATTCTCTGTTAAATTTATTATTTCTGGCTGTTTAACGTTTATAACAATTCATTTCCAATGATGTCGACCATCACACCCTTGACCATTATGCCATTTAGTTATTCAGTAAAAATAAATTACAGAATTAAGTCACTGAAAAATTTATTAATTCTGGCTGTTTATTGTTGAGCTCGAGGCCGAGGCCGAACACCTGAACACAAACGTAAATCTTTTGTTTACGTCCTTGATTCGCTGGTCACTTACGCACGCATTAATTTATCGAACAGAATTAACTGGTAAATTAATTATTTCCAGCTAGTTAATATTTATAACAATTTTTTCTGCCAACTACTTCGACGAGCACTCCCTTGACCATCTTGCCATCTAATTTTTTAGCAAAAATAATTAATAGAACTTAAGATACAGAATAACTTTTGAACCATGAATATTCGTACGCATTAAATTATTTCTGGCTGTGTAATGTTTACAACAACTTCTTTTTCCAATGATGTCGACAAGCATTCCTTTGACCATGTTACCACCTAATTTCTTAGAAAAGGTAGGTAAGAGAATTCAAGGTACAGAATACGATAAGCTAGAGTGCGACACGAAACAGCATAAGATGAGATCACAGACGAGGGTTAGGATAGTAGAATATTTGTTCCACAATAGTAGTTTTGGCTGATACGGTAGGATGTGGCACGGAATGTTAAGGGGGCTCTAGAGCCCCCCGAGCGTGAGACAGAAAAATACATTGGGTGATTGGTCTACTCCTATCCCTCGTCTGTGATATTAGATAGAATACTCATGAATTTTTTTGTAATTTTTTGTTGAGCATGGTGCAACTAAATATAAAGGTTTGAGGGCACTTTTCATCATCTGATCCGGCTATATCTTAAAAATCTTCTTCAGTTTAAATGTTGTTGCAAAATGTGCGCTTCGCCGAACCGGGAATCGATCGCGCTAATCGGTGAAACGCTTTGAATAGTCGAGCAGGCAGCTCAGACGATGTTACGTAAGAGTGGGGGCCGAGTCGGTGGAGGGGATAGCCCCCACCCCTGTAGGACGGCGTCACGATTATGGTCCAGTCCCAGAGTAGGCAAGATTCACTACCGAAAACGTTTTCCATAAGAGTTTTTAATATTAATTTATTCTTCGTTATTCTCCGATTTATAGCGAATTTAGATTCGTTTTTATCAGAAAAACATCTCGAATCGGCTGATAAGATTTTCATTACGATATTTTTTATAATAACACAGTTGGGTTCTGGTTGTTCATTATTAATAGGCAATGCGTTACAATGTTGCCTTTCGTACTCTCTTCCGATCGAGGTCTTGAGAATTTCAATGGCTTATTGTCAGCCAGGCAAGCAGCTACCGGACACAACAATGTAAGCTCATAAGCATTGCTTACTAATGAAAATCTAATTTTTGCAATAATTTATTGTTATGGTATGAAAATACGAACAATAAATTGTAAATATTTTTCTGGTAAAAATGAGTCCAAACACGCCATAAATAGAATGGAAAGGAAGTTAAGGAAGTGTGTAGGAATAAAGTGTAAATAAATACACATAATTAGGCTGCTTATTTACCAAAAAAGTAACATTAATGATGATATATTTAAATATGAGCAAAAATTCGTAATAATGTTTTTAATATCAATTCCTCCGAATGAGTGTGAATTTATGCTTCTTGATGCTCGCTATACATACATGTACATTATACAAGTATATGTATGCATATGATTTACTTGAATATAAGCTTTCTCACGTAGAAATGTCTCCTTCGATGCAGTCGCGTTACAGGCGTAACGAAATTAAAAGAACACAACATTCTTTTGTTTCATTCGTCATTTATAGAATTTCCGACATGAGATTTAAATTTCTATCAGCAACAGCGCCGTTCTAGAATATTGGTTCCACAATACTGCTTCTGGCCGTTACGGTAGGATGTGACACGGAATGGTAAGGGGGCTCTAGACAGGGAGGGTCATCTCCCATGTATAAGGTGTGTGTGGGGATTTGGATGTGTTGATGGGTGATCCTCCACTAAAGTGGGGACCACGGTATGGTCGGTGGCCGATGGCCACACGAGTTCTCCCTCGAACCAAGAGGATGTAGAGAGGAGCCGAGGATCATCGTCTCCTCGTGGTCGGTGCTCAATGGCCGAACCACGTGTAAGAACGAGGGAAATCGTTACCTCGAACGCGCGTCCCACTGCACGCGCGAGGTAAATAACGAAAGCCGGTTAACTATAACTTCGTATATTGTATTAACAGAAATATATAATTCAACTAACGTGAACAATCGTTATGAGAACATAGCTCGCGGGTGCTCGATCTCGAGGCACAAAACTCTCGCGAATATAATGGTGCGCATATGCGCTTGACAACCGAACAACGTAATACGTGTTAACGCTAGAGCAGCAGGCGGACGAGAGAGACTCGCCACGCGAAACACGTCTCTACGATTTGGCAGCTGGAGGACGAGAGAGACTCGCAACGCGAAACACGTCTCTACGATTTGGCAGCTGGAGGACGAGAGAATCTCGCAACGCGAAAATACGTCTATACGATTTGGCAGCTGGAGGACGAGAGAGCGATCGGAAATGTTCGACCGGCGTCTTGCCGGGATCGCTCGCTGGCGCATGCGCATTCGCGCACAGACACGCGCCAATAAGGCTCGTCCCCACATACTCCCCCCCTAGTGCATCCGTGTGCAATGGATGCACGAAACACCAAAAAAAAACAAATGCAATTTTAATAGTGAGGGGAGACACCTCTCAGTAAGAGAAACCGAAAAATATGATTGTTCAAATGAGAACTAACGCTTATAAACTGACGCTTATAAACTAACGCTTATAAACTATGCTATACAATTATTTACACGCAAAGCCGCTTAAAGCTAACGTTCAAAACAAGGCGCAAAACACGCACAAGGTCATATCGACCTATCGTTCGCAACAACGTCGCGAAATACAAATTGAAAATATTGAACGACGCGACACGCGCACTACAACCCCGGGCAAAAACCGCGCGCGCGAAGGACGCGACGTCCTTGTACACGAACGCGAAAAACACGACGCAAAACACGCGTGGCCCGCGGGCGAAACGCTCGCCAAGGGCAAATAAGCCAACACAATTACGCGGCGGGCGCGGCACGCGTTCAAAACTACAAACAGCAAACGCCTCTCAACGAGAACAGCGCAACGAACGACGCGAAAAGGCACAGCAACCGCGGGCTAAACCGCGCGCGCGAAGGACACTACTTCCTTGTACACGAGCTCGAATTTAAACGACGCAAAACGCGCATGGCAACCGCGGGCAATACACTCGCCAAGGGCAACAACGCAACACAATGGCAAAGCGGGCACAACACGCGTTCATAATAGAAGAAGAAACGCCCCTTAACGCAGAAAACGCGACAGAGCAACAACTATATACATGCCGGGCAAACGCACGGAATCACATCGCATAAAAAAAATTATGACGCACGCTCAAGCGGAAAAAAAACTTATTGCTAAATTACGCAACATACAAAAAAAAAAAAAAACGGAACGCGCACAACCGGCACACAGACGGACCGGCATGGTAACACCGCACAAGTCACGAATCACAAACGTGGTTTCGGCTCGACGGCCGGCGAGACCCATTGTCCCGCGACGATCCCAATGTCGTCCTGTCGGCGGCAGCAACGTCTGCAAGGCCGGCAAAAATGGATAGGCGCCGTTGACGACGACCTCCTGCACGACCCCTCGCCGAAGTTCAATATATGGCGTATAACGCCGTGCCGATGGTGAACCACCATGGCTGCTCTCGCCCCGCTGCACGCTGATCCAAAGTACGGCGTACAACGATGATGAACCATCATGGCTGCTCCGTCCAGCTGCCCGCCGTTCTCTTCGTTCTCTCCATCACGTCGGGGTCACCAATGTGGGAATAATGATGATCACGTCGGGGTCACCAATGTGGGGATGATGATGTAGATGGGTGATCCTCCACTAAAGTGGGGACCACGGTATGGTCGGTGGCCGATGGCCACACGAGTTCTCCCTCGAACCAAGAGGATGTAGAGAGGAGCCGAGGATCATCGTCTCCTCGTGGTCGGTGCTCAATGGCCGAACCACGTGTAAGAACGAGGGAAATCGTTACCTCGAACGCGCGTCCCACTGCACGCGCGAGGTAAATAACGAAAGCCGGTTAACTATAACTTCGTATATTGTATTAACAGAAATATATAATTCAACTAACGTGAACAATCGTTATGAGAACATAGCTCGCGGGTGCTCGATCTCGAGGCACAAAACTCTCGCGAATATAATGGTGCGCATATGCGCTTGACAACCGAACAACGTAATACGTGTTAACGCTAGAGCAGCAGGCGGACGAGAGAGACTCGCCACGCGAAACACGTCTCTACGATTTGGCAGCTGGAGGACGAGAGAGACTCGCAACGCGAAACGTCTCTACGATTTGGCAGCTGGAGGACGAGAGAATCTCGCAACGCGAAAATACGTCTATACGATTTGGCAGCTGGAGGACGAGAGAGCGATCGGAAATGTTCGACCGGCGTCTTGCCGGGATCGCTCGCTGGCGCATGCGCATTCGCGCACAGACACGCGCCAATAAGGCTCGTCCCCACATGTGGACCTTAGCAGTGCCATCTAGAGTAGCTCCCGAAACTAAAATCTATATATATAGCTATACAATTCTACACATATACATACACTCATATGCACATACACATATGCCTACTGTACTGTACATGAATGTACGATTACTTGAAACTTATTGTTAGAACGGAAGGATATAAAAAGGATAAAGGATATCATATATTTTGTAACAATACTTTATTTTAAAACAATAATAAATAATTATACATGTAATACATAATTATGTTTTAAACGCAATACATAATGACAATGTCAAATTGATACATAATTATGATATAGACGCATACATAATTTTAATATAAAAACGATATAATAATAATACCACGTCGATTCTTGGTCATCTTCTTAATTTTTCTTCTTTCGAGTGGATTTTCCAAACATGTTGAAATACTACGACTCGTTGTCTTCTGACATGAAATGTCTTCTGAAATGAAAGGTTAATTTGCCCATGCAACATGTTCTCCATAGATTGGAACAGTCCTGTCTAGTCTTGTCTTGTCCTGTCCAATCACGTTTAATCACGTGATGCGTCGTGAACGTGGTGCCATCTAGAGTAGCTCCCGCAAACTATGATTCAGCGGTCCAAGGTCATACATATGAGTGGACCCCCCCTGGCTCTAGAGCCCCCCGAGCGTGAGACAGAAAAATACATTGGGTGATTGGTCTATCCTATACCTCGTCGGTGATCCTATGCACGCGTGTGTGGCCGACACCGTAAACAGCGGCGCTGCCGTTGCTTCGTTCGAAAAGCTGTGTCTCGACTCACTCACACGCCGTTACGTCGGCCTGTACGTGTAGCTGCGAGAGTCGCAAGATAGCGGGATTCCGCAAACCATTACTCGATAATGCAAGGATTGGGCTTTTCAATGATCGAAAGCGTTAGATGAAGGATAAATCTAGAGCGCTCATTCCCCCATATGTCATACTTTTGCGTTTTCTAAAAGTAATTATTGAAAATAACGCGTCTATATTTTAATAATATAGTTTATTTTCCGCTTTACAAAAAGTAGTTAAATATAATAGCAAAACGAACACGTCGTGTCGGTTGCCTGGTCAGAGTTTAAACCGAACATCGGTGGCACCGCAAACTGAACATCGGTGGCATCGCAAAAACAAAACTGTAACGGAGAGAGCACAGCCGATTAATCAAATCGGTGGGCGCCTTCTCATTGGCTATTGTCATGGCATAGAGTATGAAAAGCTCATATACCAACAGCCTCTCCGCTTGAATACTCTGCGCGCGTAATCATACCAAGACTCTGTCGTAGAAAAGAAAAACGCTGCTTCGCAAAAGGCTTAGTGAATATATCCGCTCTTTGTTCATTCGAACACACATACTTGACGATCAAATCCCCCTGATCGACCTTTTCTCGGATGAAATGGTACTTTATGTCAATATGTTTTGTTCTCTTATGGAACTCAGGGTTTTTGACTAATCTAATCGCGCTCTGATTATCCAAAAACAAAGCAATAGGATCGTCTCCCATCCGCCCCAAATCTTTTAACAATTTTCGCAGCCAAACGGCCTCTTTAGCTGCCGTGGCCGCCGCAACATACTCTGCCTCAGTCGTACTGAGAGTTACAAGTCTCTGACGCTGAGAGGCCCAAGTTACAACGCCGTTCGCCAGGGAAAACGCAAAACCAGAAGTCGAGCGTCTCGTCTCAGGATCGCCCGCAAAATCCGAGTCAGAAAATCCAATCAAGTTCATTTCATTCTCATTCCTCTCGTACAAAATGCCGTAGTCTAACGTCCCTGACAAATACTTTATAATTCTCTTAACCGCTTGCCAATGACTCTCATTGTGTTTATTTAAAAACTTACTAACGTTGTTAAGAGCATACGCTAAATCCGGACGTGAGACTATGGCCAGAAACATGAGTGAACCCACTGCTTCACGGAAAGGTACATTCTCTAACACGGTCTCGTCGCTATCTACCGGGGTTAATATCGCGTTTGGATCAGCTGGTATCGAAACTGGCTTCACATTTTCACAACCGAATCTCTTTACAATTTGGTTCGCGTAGGATTTTTGGTGAATAAACATACTCTTTCGCGTACGATTTCTCATGATTTGTACACCTACAAACGTACATGAATCGCCGACCTTTATCTCAAAGGACTCGCTTATCGCATTCAGAACAATCTTCGAAGCCTCTCCTGAACTCGATGCTATCAGACCGTCGTCAACAAATAATGCGATAATTACCTCGTGACCACTCAATACACCGCGAAAAATACATTTATCAGCCTCGCATTGCTCCAAATTCAGTCTTTATCACACTTTTGAATTTCTCATTCCAACACCTGGCCGCTTGTTTTAGACCGTACAATGATTTTCGAAGACGACACACGAAAGCATTCTTCTCGAAATCCCCGTTAACTCCTTCCGGCAATTCCATTAATACTTCCTCTTCCAAATCGCCATAAAGAAAAGCCGTCTTCACGTCGAACTGCAAAAGTTCCAGGTCGAGTTGAGTCACCAGGGCTAGGAAGATTCGCAGAGAATCGTAGCGAATGACCGGCGAAAATGTTTCTGTGTAATCCAGCCCCTCGATCTGATTGAAACCCCTTGCACAGAGCCTCGCCTTGTATCGCACTGGTTTTTCATCTTCATCTCGAAGAATCCGAAAAACCCATTTCGAGTCAATCGGTCTCATGCCTGGTTTCCTTGGAATTATATTCCACGTCTGATTCGTCTCGTGCGATTTCAGCTCGTCGTTGATGGCCCTCCGCCAGTTCGCTGCATCGGGTCCGTTCACAGCTTCCCGGAACGTTAAAGGTGCGTACTCGGCTATGTTGACTTGGAGCCTATCAGGCTTCCGGATATCCTTACGGTTTTTCAATTCTCGGGTTTGTGAGGTATCCTTTACCGCCTTGTCACACTGGTGTTCTTGTTCATTTTCAAGCGCGTCCATGAACAAGTCTTGTTCTTCTACCGTGTCGTTGTCCTTTCCTTTGGCGCCATTACCTGGTAGGACGAACTCGTCATAATCCTCGTCAGGAAGGAGTTCAAAGTCCTTACTTTCATTAAAGACCACATCTCGCGATACAATAACGGTCTTTGATTTCTCATCGTAAAGACGAAAATTTTCAGAGTCGCCTTGGTATCCCACAAATATCACCCTCTTCGACTTTGCGTCCAACTTGCGCCTGAACTGCTTCGGGACGTGCATGAATGCAGTTGATCCGAAGATCCTCAAATGACGAACACTCGGTTTCACACCATTCCATATTTCATACGGAGTTTTATCTAATCGCGGTTTAGAAAGCGTTCGATTACGTAAATAAACTGCCGTATTGACGGCCTCGGCCCAGAGAAACCTCGGTAAACATTTCGCCTGCAACATAGTTCTCGCCGCCTCCACGATGGTCCTATTCGCACGCTCCGATTTAGGGTCTATTCATACTTGCCGGACGGCTGACGGACGCCGGATGGACGCCGGATGGTTTCAAATGCGGACAATAGGCCAAATCCCGTGTTGCCGACGATCTGGCGAAGGTCGGACGCTCGGAAGGGTCGACTTCGATGAGCTTCCCTGCTGTGCGGGGCACAAAAAAAAAAAGGTTTACGAGCTCTACAGCTCCTTAGGTAAACTATCGGTATCTCTCTTTTACAACGGCATGGGGATAGGAGTCGTTCCTGCCTCTTCGTCAAACAGCATCGCACGTCCTTATATATTAACGTAAATTATACATATATTGTAAAAACGAGAACAGTTGTTATTTTTTTTTCATAAGAAATTATCTACACTTGTTATAATACAAAGGGGATCATTCCATGTGTATTCGATCATTCGTTGGGGTCTACGTCTCGAATTTTAACGACATTAAAATATATTGTAGATCGAGCGAAAGTGGAAGAAATCCGAAACAATACTCGCAAGAGTGTTCGATATCGCGAGGAATGACTCAATTGCATAATAATTTCTAGAACAAAAAGAATTAATTACACGTAAATTGCATCGTTTTATCTCACGACACGAAAAATTGTATATCTCCGTGGCAGAAATGCGATGGCGTATCTATATCTTGTCCAATGGGACGAGTCAGCAGACGTAAACATAGCTACTCGAGTGCGACAGAGTTGAAGTTACCATTATATACAAGATAATTAGCAAAGGACGCACGCTGGTGCTTCGCTGCCTCGGTCTCGTTGGACGGACCATAGGCACGAATGCGAGGCCGATTGGATCATAGTGCAAAGGACAGGCCTCTTTTCACACGCATTTTCGGCTACAGTCCAAATATTGGCTACAGCGGTCACACATACTATGTGGAGTGTGACGTCGAAGCCAAAACACTGGGACTACGGGCGCGGCTGTGATGGGCCAAACGATAGACTTTCCAAAAATGGTGGCACGGTACAAATGGCGAAATTAAAATGGTACAAGCCACAATTCCTTCCTACGCACGGCAGATGCAAGACTATCTTCCATTATGCATAATTATTGTTAAATGAAAAAATAAAAAATGAAAATGCTGAAACATGTATCCCCTATTTATGATCAAAGATCAAGTTTACATTGAAATGAACTAACAATAAATAAGAGAAACTGCAAAAAAAATCAAGTTTTTGATTAATGTATTGTTTAAACAAAAAACTTTTGTTAAAATTTTCTTGGGCGACTACATTTCTCATTGAAAAACACACACAGAATTTAAAAAAGAATTCAAATTTTTTCAACCTCTGGTTTCCTACACTCTGAAAACGGAGATTCTGTTCGGATGCTCTGTCGTGGCACCCGGCGCCGGACGCCCTCCACAGAGTTCGCATTGCGCCTTCCATTCCAGCAAGGCGCCGCAGTTGTTTATGATGACGGTTTTTTTTTTAAGAAATTATCCACATTTGTTACGAAGGGGATCATTCCATGTGTATTCGACCATTTGTTGGGGTCTACGTCTCGAATTTTAACGACATTGAAATATATTGTTGTCCGAGCGAAAGCGGACGAAATCGTAAACAATAATGTACGGTAACAAAAAATATTATACTCCATAATAATTTTCAAGAATAACAACACTTTCTGGAATTCTATGTATTATTGCCATATCCCGTACATTGTCGGAAATCCCCAACATTTCTGGGATGCCGAATATTCTCGACAATCCCAGACATTTTACCGGAGTCGCGAATATTTTCGGGAATCCCGCACACCCCTAGTAAAAATTTTACGATGTGCTGGTGAAGACTCGCTGAGCACCCCGATGCAGGTAGGTCTAACTGTTCTTTATTCTAATGGAATATCCTACGGTACCTCTTACCCCAGGGCAGAGCTTAGGTACGAGGTAACTTGCGATGAGAAATTCGCCGGAAAAATCAGTTCTAGTTCTGACATCGTGTCGACTACAACCTCTCCAAAAGATGCAGGAAGAAAGATTAATAGAGTGTGTGAGGAGTCGGCAGTACCTGTACGACTTGAGACACCCGAGGTACTTGGACGCAAAATACAAGGCTGTGGCGTGGAGGGAGATTGGAGAAGAAATTAATCAAACAGGTTAGTAATCACTGTATTTCAATAACAACTTAGTTTACAGTCAAACCCGTTTTTGTGGAGTCGAGTCCTTTTCTATGCAATTTTTTTAAACGGTCTGTGAATGCCAACGGTATCGGCATTATAACACCCTTGTAATTCTGGTCACAAGAAGATGCGCGTTTAGACTACGACCAGTAGTATTGAATTATGTGTATTTTTTAAATTTGTCCATGTTTAAAATGAGAATTTTTTCCATGTAATTCTTTTTAAATGTTTCCATGAATAATGTATCTAAAAAAACAGGTTTGACTGTATATACTACTGTATTGATTACATTTGACTTGATATTAATTACAAAATATTTCTGTCATAGCGTTCGCATGTAAGAAAAGGTGGCAGAATATGCGCGACCTGTTCCGCAAATATCGAGCCAGGGAAAATTCAACGCGAAGTGGGCAGGCGGCGGAAAACTCCCACAGAAGTTACAGGCATTGGGATGCATTGCAATTCCTGAACCCCCATTTTCAGGAGAGGGACATGCTCTCCAGCACCGGGGCTTCGCAGAGGTGAGAAATATTTAGTAAATATTTAATAGATTTTTAACAACTATTTCTAATTTTATTTTAAATTAAAAATGATATTTTCCAGCTTCGAAAACAACTGCGAGGACGAGGAGCCTGCTGCTATGGGATCGGCGGAAATCCCAATTGTGGAGTTTGTTCCGCAGGAGGAACCTACTAATGTAGTGCAGCCACCGCCGAGTCTCTGCGATGAACAAGAGACACAAAACGATAGACGACAAGCCAAAGAATCGTGGCAGAATCTATTGCAGCATTGCAACTCGTCCTTGCGAGTTTTTTCGGAGAGGGGGGGGGGGGTCTGCGGCGGCGGAGCACAGCCGGCCACTACGTCCTCCCTGGACAGATATTTTTTGGGGGTCTCGGGCGAAGTGGCCAAACTGAGCAGGAAACGGCAGTCCCTCATAAAATTAAAATTGAGCGAAATCGTTTCTCAATACGAGGTAGAAGAATACGAAGAGAGAGAGAGGGAAGAGGCGGATAGATTAAGTTAGTTTAAAGTAGATTAAGTTAGAGTAAGAATTGTTATTAGATTAAGATAGATTAAGTTAGATTAAGTTAGATTAACTTAGATTATATTTTTTAGGAATAAATCAGATTATTTTAAAAAAATTTGTACGTATTTAATCCTGTTCCTTGCTTTAATTATTTAGAAGGCAACTAACCTCGCTTTTTTCTCTAATAGTACGACTTAAATTTATAAAGAAACTCAATGTTATAATTGAAAAAACGCTAAAACAAATCAAGCAACATAAACTTAAAAGCAAAATTTAAATTAAAATTAAAATCGAAATTAAACTGAACATTTCTTTACAATAGCATTAGCAAAGTAATCAATTTTCATTTACACATAATTCGTTTTACAATACATTTTATTAATAAAGACTTACATGAATAAAGAAACTCAATGTTATAATTGAAAAAACGCTAAAACAAATCAAGCAACTTAAAAGGATTCTTCCATTCGTGACCTCGCATAACCTTGAAGGTTACTGTGCAGTTTACGGATGAATTCGTCTAGACATACGCTTTCATGTGATGTAAAAAAATATGCAGCATTCTACTTAAAAAATTGAAGGTCACCTGCACACCTACCACAAGAGTATGAACACGAAAAAAATTACATACGCCATTGTGTTACGTATAAAAAACAGTACTACTTTTTCCTCTTTCAATTTTTTTCTAATAGTTACTATTTACAAGAAAAACACTGACTAGTAATAGCTTGAACACCCTGTATATACAGTAATTAGCAAAACTGGCAAGTGAACATATTCAGATGCGAAAATCCGATTCCGATGAAACCTATGGGAGCTTATAGTTCTTTGAAAAATATTTGACACGTGTTTTGTTTATCGGCAACCATCCATTTTGAAGGGGTGAAAACAGCCCTCAAAGTTGGAGGTCAAAAACCATATGTTTTGAGATATCTCGGAAACCAGAGGTCGAAAAAATTTGAATTTTTTTTTAGCTACTCGATGAAACAAGCCAGAATTCCAGAATTGTTTAAACCAAAAACTTTTGTTTAAATTTCCTTGCGCGACTGCATTTCCCATTGAAAAACACAATTTAAAAGGAAATTCAAATTTTTTCGACCTCTGGTTTCCGAAATATCTAAAAAAAAAAGGTTTTTGACCTCCAATTTTGAGGGCTGTTTTCACCTCTTCAAAGTGGATGGTTGCCGATAAAAAAACAAGTGTCAAATATTTTTCAAAGAACTATAGGCTCCCATAAGTTTCATCAAAATCGGATTTTCGCATCTGAATATGTTCCCTTGTGAGACCACATTATTTGTAACAACGAAACTTTTTTAAAATTAGATCGAACGACTGGAATGCTATTAAGAAGTTAGAAGGATTGGCTCATTAGACAAAAAGTTAATTAAATTAAAAAAGTTAATTAAAAAGTTGGTTCTTCTTAATAACAATCCAGTCGTTCGATCTAATTTTAAAAAAGTTTTGCTGTTACAAATAACGTGGACCCAGATTTGCTAATTCCTCTGAATCTTAAAACTAAATAAATATTAAACATTAAAAAAACCTTTAAATTTATCCCGCACCTCGAAGGCTTCTTGTGTTGGGTTGGAGCCGTGGTGTCTCAGGCTCCGCAGCATCCCTCCGCTCTGGTTCGTCGGGTCCGTTTCCATGGTGCGCAGAACTCCACCCGTTGCCTCGTGCCCCCGGATGAAATTGTGCAATGCACACGTTGAGGAGATGATGTAATCCACGTTCTCGGGTTTCGCGTGGATGCGGCGGTTGTAGATCCTGAACTTTTGGGCTAAAATGCCAAAGGCATTTTCAACTACCCGCCGGGCCATCGATAGTTTCATGTCGAATCGTGTCATATCCGCGTCCCCCTCTGCTCGGCTGCCCGAGTATGGCCTCATCAGATGTCGTCTCAGGGGGGAACGCCTCATCTCCAACAAATACACATGGGGCACTGACCGATGTGCCCGGCAAATTACAGTCGGGCAACATCGGGTATACCCCGTTGTGCATTTGTTGTCCGAGCCTAGATTGGGCGAAGATGCCACCATCACTGTTGCGGCCAAAAGCCCTAACCTCGATGGCAATGAAATTGGAGTCAGCATCCGCCACAGCCAACAGAACGAGGGAGAATGTTTTTTTATAATTAAAGTATGTGGTTCCCAAGTTCGACGGTGCTTGCATCACCACGTGCTTCCCATCTA
This sequence comes from Seladonia tumulorum, assembly GCA_913789895.3. Classification (NCBI taxonomy): domain Eukaryota; kingdom Metazoa; phylum Arthropoda; class Insecta; order Hymenoptera; family Halictidae; genus Seladonia; species Seladonia tumulorum. The sequence goes on from OU565281.1 coordinate 505,575, forward strand.
TGGCCCCCAAACAATTTGGAAAGCCACATTTCTCCCAAAACTGCTGCCGGATTTCTTCCCATCTCTCCACGCTGGGCGTGAATATGGTCTCCGGCAGCAGTATTTCTGTTAAAATGCGGCACGTCTCGTTTACAATTTCATGTACTGTAGAATGTCCCATTCGGAAACTGTAGCTGACAGTTTTGAGCGAATCTCCCGTAACCAGGTACCTGAAACAGTGATAAAAATTTTTCTGTTTATTGCCTGTATACATTTCTAATTAGCAAACGCAATAAAAGTGTTTATAAAATGCAATGAATGGCAAACCCACTTACCGCAAACAAATCGCTAATCTTTCCCTCGGCGAGATCGGCTTCCTCATGCGGGTCTCCTTGCGGACCAGTCGGTGCCCAACCTTTTGCAGGATAACCTCAAAACAATTTCGGCTCATGCGGAAATAGCCGTAAAATTTGGATTCGGTGTCCGCCAGCATCTCTCGAACCAGAACAAATTCGCCTTGGGCCTCGCGGTTCCTCCACAATGGATGGACACTGTACCGGCGGCCCCTCCTTCTTCTTGAGCTATCCGCCGATCGCTCTTGCTGCTCTTCAATTTCTTCCAACTCCAGCAGATTTAGCTGGCACACAGCAATTGTGAGAACAAGCACTGCCAGTGCCACTAAACCTGTCGATTCCTCACAGCAGTTCATAACGAAGAACGACGCGGAAAACGAAAGAAAACACTGCTACAGGGTAGGCCAAAAAATGGTGCTGAAATCTTGCCCTGCAGCGCGTTATATGCAATTTCGTTGAACCCTCCCCCACAACGACATGGTGGGGGTTGATTTGTCTCAGGAAGAAAATTTTTCTGACCGACTGCAGATTGCTGTCGGCATGCGGACTGCAATAAAACATTTGCTCACCAGATTTGCTGTGTTGCCCGCGAAGGACGCCGTGCGTTTTGCAGCCAAAGCATCCAAGGCGAATGGTTATGATAGAATAAATTTCCGCGCGCTACCCACGGTCAAGGTTTTCAAGACGCCAAAAAATAAAATAGAATCTTCAGAATGTCCGCCGTATTCAACTGAGTTGCTTGGCAAATTAACTTACGCTCGGAATGAAAAGTGCGCGACGAAGGCCAGGTATAAGAATCCCTATCGACAACGTAACGACCATGGACGTCATAAATCAACAATCCTTCCGAATGTACCAGCCAATTTCGACATTTTTAAGCCAACCAAGAGCAGCACATGTTGAACCCTGCACACCGTTAGCGCAGCAAGATTTATAACCGTAGATACCTCAAAACCAAATGTTGCACCTAAACTCTCGCTTTTCCAAATTTCCGGTTCTTTCAACAACTGTGGCGGCTTGCTGGAATGGAAGGCGCAATGCGAACTCTGTGGAGGGCGCCCGGCGCCGGGTGCCACGACAGAGCATCCGAACAGAATCTCCGTTTTCAGAGTGTAGGAAACCAGAGGTTGAAAAAATTTGAATTCTTTTTTAAATTCTGTGTGTGTTTTTCAATGAGAAATGTAGTCGCCCAAGAAAATTTTAACAAAAGTTTTTTGTTTAAACAATACATTAATCAAAAACTTGATTTTTTTTGCAGTTTCTCTTATTTATTGTTAGTTCATTTCAATGTAAACTTGATCTTTGATTAAGAGCGCAGCGAGTGAACGAAGTGAACGAGCGAAGGTCTTCTTTACGCTACTCTTACATTTCGTGGACATTCTTCTCCTCCTAAACCGCTCGACCGATTTCAATGAAATTTTGCACACATATGCATGTGTCCTCCGAGAAGGTTTTAAAAAAATAAAATCGAAAATCGGACAAGTCATTATGTAAATAAAGAAGAAAAACGATAAATAAAACATAAAATGTTAATGTTCTCTCTCTCTCTCTCTCTCTCTCTCTCTCTCGAACGAGGAGTCCCTTCTCGAAAGATTTTTCTACTTTTTGCCCGTCCGTTTACCTTTACCTTTATGTTCACCTTTTTTTTCTCTACTCGCTTTATGACTCTGTCGATCATCAGTACCAGGTAACGGATTACTAGGGTTAGGGAATTTGACCTGGGACGATTATCGTCGCGTGACGCATTTCCGTCCCGTATTTCCGTTCCATATTTGGTGTTAGAACACCAATCGGATTTTTCATTGCGGAAGGCATATCACGCTGCGCTCTTAAGTCTACATAACCACCCGGGCAAGTACAGTAGAAATTCTACCGAAGTCAGTCTTTTGGTTCTTTTCGACTGACTTCGGTAGGGAACGTCGGAGGTACTCGCTGACGTCACGAGGTGCTGACCGCGACCCTCGAGAACCGTCGCGGCCACCACATTGTCGGCTATATCGGTGTGAGACCTGAAGACCACTACTAATCCAATTACAAAACTTCTTTATTTTTCGTTATATTTTTATGAAACTTTTACCAACATATTCGTGGCATTTTTCTGATTAAAATGATACCAAATATGATATAATTCCGGTGTTATTTACTTGTGTAACGAGCGATAAAAGTTTCGAACGCAGAGGAGGACAGCGTATGGGAAAAAAGAGACGCAGAGAGTCGCGGCCGCCGGCAGAGAACAAAGCTCGCGTGAGCGAAGGCCTTTAAATTAAAACTTAAATATTTTTATTATGTAATGAACGTAATGTGTAATGTGTAATGAACGACGGAAGTCTCCCCATAACAATTACATTAACGAAAAATTAGTGCAAATGTGATCCAAATTATATCGCGTTTGGTATCATTTTAATCAGAATAATGCCACAAATATATTGGTGAAAGTCTCATAAAAAAATAATTAATAATAAAGAAGTTAAATTTTTCATTTAAAGGCCTTCGCTCACGCGAGCTTTGTTCTCTGCCGGCGGCCGCGACTCTCTGCGTCTCTTTCTTTCCCATACGCTGTCCTCCTCTGCGTTCGAAACTTTCATCGCTCGTTACACAAGTAAATAACATCGGAATTATATCGCGTTTGGTGTCATTTTAATCAGAATAATGCCACAAATATATTGGTGAAAGTTTCATAAAAAAATAAGGAAAAATAAAGAAGTTTTGTAATTGGATTAGTAGTGGTCTTCAGGTCTCACACCGATATAGCCGACCCGTGTTGTGACCGCGACCGACGGTTCTCGAGTGGTGTGAGGTGTTCCACTGACATCAGTAGGGAACGTCGGTACTGACTTCGGTAGAATCTTTACTGTACACCTACACTCCGCGACAGAAAGATGGCACACCACGAAAATTCAATGTTTTCATCATTTGGACATAATAAATCTAGTCTTTTTTGGTACTTATACATTTTTATTGCAAAATAAACTACATTACAAACAATAAAATTAAAGAAAATGTCCGTTTGTTTATGGAAACAAAAAATAACAAAAAATTGGTACGACAAAATGATGGCACATATACAAAAAAATACGTGATTTACGTACATAAAATATATAACATTATGTTTAATATTTTGTGTGGCCTCCCTTATTTGCTAGAACAGCCAACATACGTTTCGGAAGTGACTTAAAAAGTTTTTTAATATATTTTGGCCATATTTTTTTCCATTTTTGTTCTATGCACGTTTTTAAATGTGCAAGGCTTTGGAATTGTCTTCCGCCTTCATAAACATGCCTTGCTAGTTGTGCCCAACAATTTTCAATTATGTTGAGATCTGGCGATCCCGCTGGCCACGTTAAGACACTAATTTTGTTTTGCTCAAAGTACTGCTTAACGCATTTCGCAGTATGCACACTTGCATTATCCTGCTGAAATATACAATTTTCCCCGAAAATTGTCTGTCCGAATTTAGTTAATTGTTCGTCTATCAAATCTATATAAATTTTGCTATTCATAGTTTTGTTTATAAATTTTACTTCAGTCACCCCTCGATACCCAATTCCGGCCCAAAGCGTTACTCCTCCGCCACCCATGAGTCTGCGGCTTAATATCCTTTCTTCTTTCCGCAGGTCGTGAAAATAGTGTGCGAAACCATCCGGCCCATCTAGATTAAACCTTTTTTCATCACTAAAAATAACACGACACCACTTTTTTCTCCAATATATATGCTCTTGAGCAAATTTCAAACGCTCTGATTTATGCTGAGCGGTTAAAGGTGGTTTTTTTTTCAATTTCATTCGAACTAAGTGCGGACATTCTTTTATTATCCTTTGCACATTACGTATATTTGTGTGTACGCCAGCTGCTTTAGCAATTTGTCGTGATGTTCCCGAAGAATTCGAAGCTTCTTTTAAAATTGCACGTTTTCCGCGATTGCTTACTGCTTTCGGTCGACCGGAACTCTTTTTTGTACCGTATGCTTTGGGATTTTTTAATAAATTATACATCACTTTTCTGCTCCGATGTATAATACGTGCGATTTTCGAAACTGAGTAATTCTCTTTACGCAATGTCAAAATTGTTTTTATTTCAGCATCGGATAAAGATTTTCCACTACCCATTGTGTAGTTTCAATAGAGGATAATAAGAAACACACACAATATTTAATGCACAGTAATACAGTATACGATATAAACAGTCTGACGGTCTAGTGTCAACTGCAGAGAAAGAATTTTAAGACTGTGCCATCATTTTGTCGCGTCGGTGACCCCCGATGTTTACATTTAGACTAGAATCTGTAACCTGCGCTTAAATCCGCCGGTGTAAGTAGGCTCGAAGCTCCACCGAAATACATATACGGAGAGAAACATATCAAATTTTTTCACAGTTTTCAGGAATAGCAATATTTACGGGTGTGCCATCTTTTTGTCGCGGAGTGTAGTCATAAATAGGGGATACATGTTTCAGCATTTTCATTTTTTTTTTTTTCATTTAACAATAATTATGCATAATGGAAGATAGTCTTGCATCTGCCGTGCGTAGGAAGGAATTGTGGCTTGTACCATTTTAATTTCGCCATTTGTACCGTGCCACCATTTTTGGGAAGTCTATCGTTTGGCCCATCACAGCCGCGCCCGTAGTCCCAGTGTTTTGGCTTCGACGTCACACTCCACATAGTATGTGTGACCGCTGTAGCCAATATTTGGACTGTAGCCGAAAATGCGTGTGAAAAGAGGCCTGTCCTTTGCACTATGATCCAATCGGCCTCGCATTCGTGCCTATGGTCCGTCCAACGAGACCGAGGCAGCGAAGCACCAGCGTGCGTCCTTTGCTAATTATCTTGTATATAATGGTAACTTCAACTCTGTCGCACTCGAGTAGCTATGTTTACGTCTGCTGACTCGTCCCATTGGACAAGATATAGATACGCCATCGCATTTCTGCCACGGAGATATACAATTTTTCGTGTCATGAGATAAAACGATGCAATTTACGTGTAATTAATTCTTTTTGTTCTAGAAATTATTATGCAATTGAGTCATTCCGCGCGATATCGAACACTCTTGCGAGTATTGTTTCGGATTTCTTCCACTTTCGCTCGATCTACAATATATTTCAACGTCGTTAAAATTCGAGACGTAGATCCCAACGAATGATCGAATACACATGGAATGATCCCCTTCGTAAACAAATGTGGATAATTTCATAAACAACTGTGGCGCTTTGCTAGAATGGAAGGCCCAATGCGAACTCTGTGGACAGCGTCAGGCGCCGGATCGACGACGGATCCACGACAGCTTCGGATGGAAATCGGATGGCCATCGGATGGAAATCGGATGCCCATCGGAGACCCATCGGATGTACACCGGATGGCCCAGCCTCATTGGCTTCCCCGGGGTGTAGAGGGGAGTAAACTGTTCGGGTGTTAGGTAGAAAACCCCCGCTGTGTCAGGGTCTTAGCTTTTGTTGCGAGCATCTCGTGCGCCTCTCAAGTGGCCCTGTAGGGGTTCCGGCAAGGATCCGACCGAAAACGGATGATCCGGCAAGTATGAATAGACCCTTACCGTTCTGCTCCGGCGTGTACGGCGCGGAATACGAACTTTGAATTCCCTTTTCGATAAGGTATTTTTTCAAATTTTCATTCACGTACTCCTTGCCGTTATCGCTTCGAAGATATTTAATAGACCGACTGAATTTATTAAAGATCATTCGTTCGTATTCCTTGAATTTTTCCGTAACATCAGACTTGTGACGCAAAAAATAAACATTTCGGTAACCCGACGCCTCGTCTACGAAAATCACATAGTACTTCGCACCCCTTACCGATTCGACAGACATTGGACCCCCGACATCCGAATGAATAAATTCTCCCGGTAACCAATCCCGCCTATCTATCGATTTTTTAAAAGGTAACCGATGAGCCTTTCCCAGCTGGCACGCGTCGCAAAAGAAATCATCGATTCTCGAAACACTCACACCAGATACGAGCTCTCTATTCAACATATCACACAGTGTCGCTTTGTTTACATGACCCATTCTCTCATGCCACATTTGGAAGCTTGTTGTCGACACATTTGCTTCTACATTCTCTTTCGCGTCATCATTCTTTAACGTAACAAACAACATCTTGTAAATGCCGTTCGCTTGCTTTATGCCTTGAGCTCTCACAGACTCATTGCTCGAAAAAATAACACTATTTTTTGCGAACGTCACCTCAAAACCCTTTGAGGCACATTCTCCTACCGAAAATAGATTTTTCTTTAGCTTCGGCACATACAAGACGTTGTCGATTCTTGATGGGAACCATTCATTATCAATCAACTTCATAACGTTTACATAACCCGAACCAAACACTTCACAGGCACCATCATCACCTAGCAACACTTGTTCACCGGCAGATGTCACAAACTCGTGAAGCCAGTCGCGTCTGTAGGTGATATGTCTTGATGCGCCGCTGTCTGCAATTCAGACGTCACCGATGTCCATTCGCTGGATACTTCTGATCGATGCCACGCTCTCCTTTTGTTGACCGCCTTCATGTGTTGAAACAAAAGCGCAATTCTGCGAAGAATTTTTCGTATCTTCTTTGTCTTTCTTTCTCGCGGGACACTCCCAAGCAAAATGCCCTTTTTTATGACATTTATAACACTCGACATTCTTTTTGTCCTTCTTGGGTTTCTTGCCGGTGTTACTACTCTTCTTTTTCTCGCTCAATCGCATCGCGGAAAAAGCTGTTGCAGATTCGTCATCGGCGGAGAATCGCGTTTCCTCCTTAAGGACAGGCATTCGTAGAGATCGCACGCTCCAAACGGGAACTAGGAGAAGCTTTCAGCGATCGTCACGCTACAAACGGGAACTAGGAGAAGCTCGGTGGAAAAGTGTGCGTGCCGTGTGCGTGCCATGTGCGTGTGCCACACACAACGCTACTTCCGCAAAATTGCAAGGGTTCGGGAGGCGGCAAATCATTGCTCGATAATGCAAAGATGGGCCTTTTCAGTGGTGAAAAGCGTTAGATAAAGGATAAATCTAGAGCGCTTGCCCCCACAAAAGTCATAGTTTTGCGTTTTCTACGAGTACTTTGCAATATTCGGCCGTGCCTCGACACACTCACACACCGTCAGGTCAGCGTGTACGTGTAGCTACGAGAGTTGCAAGGCAACGGGACGCCGCAAACCATTTCTCGATAATGCAAAGATGGGGCTTTTCAGTGGTAAAAAGCGCTAAATGAAGGATAAATCTAGAGCGCTTGCCCCCACAAAAGTCATAGTTTTGCGTTTTCTAGGAGTAATTTGCAATATTCAGTCGCATGATTCCCGCCCGAGAGGCAACGTATGCATGCGTGGCCGACAACATAAACATAGGCGCTGCCGTAGCTTCGTTCAAACAGCTGTGCCTCGACATACTCACACACCGTCAGGTCGGCGTGTACGTGTAGCTACGAGAGTCGCAAGGCAACGGGACGCCGCAAACCATTTCTCGATAATGCAAAGATGGGGCTTTTCAGTGGTAAAAAGCGCTAGATGAAGGATAAATCTAGAGCGCTTGCCCCCACAAAAGTCATAGTTTTGCGTTTTCTACGAGTAATTTGCAATATTCGGCCGTGCCTCGACACACTCACACACCGTCAGGTCGGCGTGTACGTGTAGCTACGAGAGTCGCAAGGCAACGGGACGCCGCAAACCATTTCTCGATAATGCAAAGATGGGGCTTTTCAGTGGTAAAAAGCGCTAAATGAAGGATAAATCTAGAGCGCTTGCCCCCACAAAAGTCATAGTTTTGCGTTTACTAGGAGTAATTTGCAATATTCAGTCGCATGATTCCCGCCCGAGAGGCAACGTATGCATGCGTGGCCGACAACATAAACATCGGCGCTGCCGTAGCTTCGTTCAAACAGCTGTGCCTCGACATACTCACACACCGTCAGGTCGGCGTGTACGTGTAGCTACGAGAGTCGCAAGGCAACGGGACGCCGCAAACCATTTCTCGATAATGCAAAGATGGGGCTTTTCAGTGGTAAAAAGCGCTAGATGAAGGATAAATCTAGAGCGCTTGCCCCCACAAAAGTCATAGTTTTGCGTTTTCTACGAGTAATTTGCAATATTCGGCCGTGCCTCGACACACTCACACACCGTCAGGTCGGCGTGTACGTGTAGCTACGAGAGTCGCAAGGCAACGGGACGCCGCAAACCATTTCTCGATAATGCAAAGATAGGGCTTTTCAGTGGTAAAAAGCGCTAGATGAAGGATAAATCTAGAGCGCTTGCCCCCACAAACGTCATAGTTTTGCGTTTTCTACGAGTAATTTGCAATATTCGGCCGTGCCTCGACACACTCACACACCGTCAGGTCGGCGTGTACGTGTAGCTACGAGAGTCGCAAGGCAACGGGACGCCGCAAACCATTTCTCGATAATGCAAAGATGGGGCTTTTCAGTGGTAAAAAGCGCTAAATGAAGGATAAATCTAGAGCGCTTGCCCCCACAAAAGTCATAGTTTTGCGTTTTCTAGGAGTAATTTGCAATATTCAGTCGCATGATTCCCGCCCGAGAGGCAACGTATGCATGCGTGGCCGACAACATAAACATCGGCGCTGCCGTAGCTTCGTTCAAACAGCTGTGCCTCGACATACTCACACACCGTCAGGTCGGCGTGTACGTGTAGCTACGAGAGTCGCAAGGCAACGGGACGCCGCAAACCATTTCTCGATAATGCAAACATGGGGCTTTTCAGTGGTAAAAAGCGCTAGATGAAGGATAAATCTAGAGCGCTTGCCCCCACAAAAGTCATAGTTTTGCGTTTTCTACGAGTAATTTGCAATATTCGGCCGTGCCTCGACACACTCACACACCGTCAGGTCGGCGTGTACGTGTAGCTACGAGAGTCGCAAGGCAACGGGACGCCGCAAACCATTTCTCGATAATGCAAAGATGGGGCTTTTCAATGATCGGAAGCGCTAAATGAAGGATAAATCTTGATCGCTCGTTCCCACAAATGTCATACTTTTGCGTTTTTTGGGAGTAATTTGCAATATTCGACCGTGCCTCGGTACACTGTGTAATAATGTGTAAAAATTCCCAGCGACGCTTGTGGCAAAAATGATTGCGTCGTTTTTTGTTTTCTTCAGTTTATTGATGGACAGGAACGCGTTCGTATCGCGTGCGAATCATTCCTGTTTCATTTGAATAATTTATACACAGCGCGAAAATAAGTATACATACTTGTGTCGACGCGATTGTGTTATTTGGTACAGTGAAGTTTGAGGACTGTGTTGTGCATAATGGATTACACTGGAGCATCTTCTGCTGAGCACGCAGAAAAAACGGAGATCAAGCGAGCAGCCAAAGCGACTGCGTGTTCCAAAAGGCTACGCATCTCAGCCAGAAGATACAACAAAAGGAGTGTACAGCTGAATAGGTAAGTGACAAATAAAACAAATAATATCGCGTGAACTTTTCAAACAAATAAGAAACCAAACCATCATCTTTCAAATGCAATAAATATTAAAAAAAAAATAAGGATATAGCCTCAAATGTCCCTTTTATGGACCTGTTGTAGAAAAAGCACTTTTGAAATTGAAGAAATTTTGAAGTGAATGCTGCACCGCGGTATACAGCCTCGGACGGCCAGTGTGCGTTACCAGCAGCGGCCGGATGGCTAACGTAGTCTCCTTTCTCTTTATTTTTTTCATAAGAAATTGATTGGGCAACTGAACGAATAGCTCCCAATATTGAATAATTTGAATTTGAAGAATACATAAATCATGATGAAGGTTTGGTTTCTTGATTATCAGCTGAATTTTACGTTGCTAAAAATTATAGATTTTTATATATCTTTTAGTAGTTCTTGACCTTTAACCGAACAACGATGTTATAAAAATCGGATTGGGTTAGGGTTGGATCTCATTTGGATTAATTTGTGAGTTAGATTTTGGTTAGATTTTGAGTTCGGTTTAGGGGCGGGTTACTCCTCGTTGAAAAGATAGTGCGTGTGTGCTTTCTCAATGCCGCATGTAAAGTTTTACGTTTCTGACGTACACTCCCGCTCATAAGTCTTAGTACACCTCTGGTTTTTAGTAAAACTCTGGTATTTCGTATAGATTATGCACCTTTCATGTGGGAACAGAGGTGGTAGGAAATACCGGTTATTCGTTAGGACAATAAAAAAAAAGAAGAACAAGAAAAACACAAACGCACTAAATTAGCCGAGCCGCGTCCGCGACGATGTTTGCCTCCGTCTGAGGTCAATCTCACAATCTCCTCGACTCCACCGAAATCGTCTATTCTATCGTCTTTCTTCTATCGTCTCTCTTTACGTCTCGCTCTACGTCTCGCACACCGTATTCCGCGAATCGTTCTCTCTCAACTGTCGCGCTCATCGCCAACGTCTCGGCTGCTCGCACACTCTCTCGCTGTCTCTCTCTCTCTCTCTCTCTCTCTCTCTCTCTCTCTCTCGCACCACTCGAGCACCGTCGCGTCGCGGCCACAACATTGTCGGCTATATTGGTGTGGGATTAGAAGACCACTACTAATCCAATTACAAAGCTTCTTTATTATTAATTATTTTTTTATGAGACTTTCACCAATATATTTGTGGCATTATTCTGATTAAAATGACACCAAACGCGATATAATTCGGATCAAATTTACAATAATTTTCCGTCAATGTAATTGTTATGGGAAGTAACTTTCATCGTTTATTATACAGGTAAATATCATCGGAATTATATCATATTTGGTATCATTTTAATTAGAAAAATGCCACGAATATGTTGGTAAAAGTTTCATAAAAATATAACGAAAAATAAAGAAGTTTTGTAATTGGATTAGTAGTGGTCTTCTAATCTCACACCGATATAGCCGACAATGTTGTGGCCGCGACGGTTCTCGAGTTTCGCTGTCAGCACCTCGGACGCCGGCGAGAACCACCGACGTTCCCCGGATATGACACTCTAAAGAACAGGAAAACACTCATCCGCGCAAGGTCGACGTACTCAGCAGAGCCCGCGGACGTCCGTCCGTTACGGTGTCACGGTGACGACAGTTTCCTTTCACCTTTTTTCGGCGATCAGCTGAGAACGTTTATGGGAGTTGTTTATGCTTTGAGTCGTTATCCTCATAAAATTTTATCCCACTTTGAAGTCCTACATTATTAGCACTTTCTTTTTACCGTAACAGCTGACGAAAGTCCGCGGCTCTGCTGAGTGCTTCAATTATTTTAAACAAATTAGGTGTTTCTATACAGTCTCCCTCTTACAGGCCTGTTTTTAAAAATTATGAGGCGAAATTAAAATTATATGATTTGGGCGCTGCATCGTAAAACAGGTACTATTCATTGCTCAAGGGACATCATGAGAAAGTGGAGGATACATTCCATTAGGAAATAATCAACGAGACTTTGAAACAACTGTTTCGTTGTGAAGAGGACGTGTCGTCACAGATGTCGAGGGTGTAGTCTCAGTACCAACGCATCGAACTCCCTTCATTTGTGGAAGATACGGTCCTAGGTATTCGGGGGAGGAAGTGGTATCCTCGCGGGGATACGTCCCCAGGAGGGTACCCCCTTTCCCGACCGGTCCACAAAAAGCGATGCACCGGCTCCCATATTACTGCAGATTGATTTTTGCGGTAATTGGAGGTGCATCCTGAAGGGAGTTTCGGTGGTTGTTTAGAGGGGAAAACACTCGTGAAGACGGCAAGAAAGAAGAAAGAAGAAAGAAGAAAGAAGAAAGAAGAAGGAAGAAGGGAGAAGGAAGAAGGGAGAAGGAAGAAGGAAGAAGGAAGAAGGAAGAAGGAAGAAGGAAGAAAGAAGAAAGAAGAAAGAAGAAAGAAGAAAGAAGAAAGGAGAAAGAAGAAAGAAGAAGAGCGAATTGCGATGCAGCGCTCACTTGAAATAATTTTAATTTCGCCATTTTTAAATTACCATAACCCTTTACCATTTTTAAAAACGCATCTGTAAGGGGGGGGGGAGCCATATTCCCATGTACGATTTGTTTTTATCTGTTTGCAGAATGAAGCGGATAGCGAATCTTGCCATGAAGGCAGGGGCAGCGGAAAATGTAACGCCGTCGTCAAGTGGAGAACAAGACCATAGCCGAAGAATGGCAGAAGAAACAGATCAATTTGGAAGAATCATGCAAGAAATTGCCATCGAAGAAGAAGAGGTGCAAGCCTACCCGCTCGTCGTGGAAAGAGAAACGACGGTCGACCCACGAGAAGAATTGCGTTTATCAGACGGGTACCTCAGCATTGTGGACGTGCACCATATGTTTCAAGAAATGAAACGTATAAGCGAACACTCCGAACTATTCAATTGTTCAATGAAAAGTATGGAGATAATACGCATGAAGAAAACGGGGTTGCAGACCACCGTGACCGTGAAATGCATGATGTGCAATTACGAAGAAGACATCCACAGTCAACCCAACAATGCTCAGGTCATGGATATCAATCGAAATGCAGTGGCAGGAACAATCCTCAACGGAGGCGGCTACGTACAAATGGAAGGATTCCTCACTGCCATTAACGTACCCTGTATGTCAATGAGGAGATACGGCAAATGCCATGACGACATTGTGGAAAAATTAATCGGTGCTGCGGAAGAGGAAATGGTAGCAGCGGCTGAAGAGGAAAAACGACTAGCCGTTGAAAGGGGCGACGTGACAGGATGCGGAATTCCACACATTCCCGTCGTGGCTGACGGAAGTTGGATGAAGCGGTCGTATCGAACAGGCAGATACGATTCAATATCTGGTGTCGGCGTGATAGTAGGCTATCACACTAGGAAAGTTTTATTCATTGGAGTACGAAACAAAATGTGCTCCGTTTGTTTGAACGCGGCGAAAAAGGAAGAAGAGCCGCGGCAACACACATGCTTCAAGAACTGGGGCAGAAACCAACCCTCTACCAGAATGGAGAGTGACGCCATCGCAGAAGGTTTCAATACCAGCGTGGAAAAACACGGGTTAATTTATTCGACACTGATTGCTGACGGCGACAGCAGTGTCTATAAAAAAATTCTGGACTGTGATCCATATAAAACATGGTTGATCCGCGTGAAGAAAATTGAATGCACAAATCATTTGTTGCGCAACTTTTGCAACAAAATGAAAGATGTTGCGAAGAAAGCTGCGCCCGGTCGCTACAGGCAAGCCGTAGAAAACAATATTCGGCGGATGCGCTCGGGGATAATGAAAGCTGCAGAGTACAGATTTCAACAGAATGTGCCGATGCAAACCAAACTAAAAAATTTGTGCGGAGATATAATGAATATACCTAGCCACGTCTTTGGAGAACACAAACACTGCGATGGAATAGGATACTTCTGCAATGGAACCACGAAGAAGGATGAGCTGAATATTGTTCCGGAATTGTTAAATCTTGGAGTTTACCAGAAGATTCAAGATATCATCCGGTCACTGTCAGCGCACGGAGAAAGCATCCTCTATCGAAGCAACAACAACTCAGTGGAGAGTTACAACAATATTGTTGCAAAATATATTGGTGGAAAAATATTAAATTTCGGCCAAAGAGGATCATACAGTGCAAGATGTGCTGCTGCTGTGATCGAGTATAATACGCAACAAGTTTTGTCTCGTTTACAACCGTCCATGAAAAAGGAGCCGCCTACACTTTTAATACAAATGGAAGAACGGCACAGAAAGAAACGACAACTCGTGCAACAAGCGCAACAAAACAGTACGACGAGGACTACAAGGAAGCAGTTTCGCGCAAAACAAGATTTCGACTACGGACCAAATGCCCAGAAGCCGGATATGGACGAATGCATGTTCAACCTGCAAAAGGAAAAGCATATGGAAATGCTAAGCGATTGGCAGAAAGATAGAGAAAAGATTGAGCAAGAGACCATTGGACAGGCCAAGAATAGAAAGTAGTTGGCGCACAAAACTAAACTTTTGACAGCGTCCAACTTCCGCGCCGTGTGCTGCCGAAGGAAAACAACGCTATGTTCGAAGTTAGTGCAGAGATTACTGTATCCACGCCTGCTAGACGTTTCTGCTGTAGCATATGGAAAGCAGAATGAAGATGTAGCTCGTGAATAATTATCAAAAAAGGAAAACATCGAAATTAGACCATGTGGTCTTTTCATCGATGCATCGATTCCCTATTTGGGAGCATCACCAGATGGTGTAATCGACGACAACGGTATTGTGGAGATAAAGTGCCCACAAACTGCAGAAAACGTCACACCAGAAGAGGCAATATCAACAATAAAAGCAGTAAGTAAAGTATTCACAGACGGTTCTGGCAGTGAAATGAATAAAAGCCACGCGTACTTCTACCAAGTACAAGGGCAATTACATATCACTGCCAGAAAGTACTGCCTGTTCTGTATATGGTCGAGGAAAGGCCTATGGTCTATTAAAGTTTATAGAGACGACGAATTTTGGCAACATAAAATGGAGCCAAAATTGTCACGTTTTTATATAGATTGTATGCTGCCCGAAATAGTCGACAGCAGGTATATCAGAGGCATGCCCATTCGGGAACCTCAAAGTATTATTGAAAGTAGAGAGAATTTAAAAAAAAAAAGAAAAGTTGCAACTGTTTGACGTTGAGTTGCACTTATTAGTGCAACACCACTGACTCGATCAGCTGGTAATGTAAAATTGTAAACTTATTGCAATTACAGCTCAAGGATCGTATGTGATCCAAAAGCTGTTCAACGTCGAGCTGCACACTTTCAAATAGTGTGCAGTCTCGCTGATTTCATCAGCGAATGAAAATAATATTCAAATATTATACGGTTGCAACTATTCGACGTCGAGTTGCATATACTAGTGCAACACCACTGACTTGGTCAGCTGGTAATGTAAAATTCTAAACTTATTGCAATTACAGCCCAAGGATCGCATGTGATCCAAAAGCTGTTCGACGTCAAACTGCACACATGCAAATAAGTGTGCAGAATCGCTGATTCATTTCAGCGACATTTATCATTTATCAGATTTCAGATTCCCGCATGGTGACAATGACCGAAGCAAGAACGCAATGTAAGATTCCGAGGCAACAGTGGATACAGCATCGGCTGGTAATGTAAATAGAGATATGCTATTTCACTTTCCGCACTGTCGTGTAGATTTCAACTTTTTTCTCCCTCTTGTTCTTATTTCTGTTTCCTAGGGAACCCGCCAAACAACAAGCGAAGATCGGTTGCGGGGACGATTCGCTTGTTAAAACAATCGACTGGCAACGCGAAAGTATGCGACCGGCCATTGCGTAAAGAACCGTAGGAGCGGACGGACCAGGAAGGACGCACAAAAATTGACCAGGTAAATACCCACAGTCATCTTTTTGTCATTCAATAACTAAACGATTTGAGATATTTTATATTGTATTATGTTTTCTTTTTTTTATGTAGATGGAGAATTATAACAAAATGGAGGCGGCGGCGGAGACAGCAAGATCACCGGCGGGGGCCGCTGCTGCACCGACGGCCGTTACAGCGGCCGTCGCCAAATTGCGCATAAGCGCAAACATAGTTGTGAGTAATACTCATAGTATATGTAAAAATGTATTATTTGTTTCTAAAACTTTTAATTTCATTTCCCACAGAAAACAGAAAACGGCGTGGCGTTTATGCCGACGCTGATGCCGACGACGCCGACGATGCCGCCACAGATGATGACGCAGGAGATGTTTGTAAGTTACAAAACTATTTTAGCTAGTTTTCCAATTTTTAACCCATTTGCATCCAAGCACGGAATAATCCGCGAGCCGCGAGTGTCTACTATCACCGAGCCCGGAATATTCCGCGAACACGCGAGTCTAAAACCACGTTTAACGACTTGTGGCAGCGTTTTTCCGTTTTTTTTTCGAAAATCAGTCCTCAGTTGAAGATCGCTGATGTTTCAATGCGGCAGCCCAAACAGACCGATGATGCAAATGGGTTAACATTTTACCGACCGATAGCATTTGGCTTATTGTCGCCGACGCGTACCGACGGTAAAATGTATTTTACATTATAATTTTTATTTTTTACATTTTTTACGTGTTTATTTTTTCATGTTCCAGATGAAATTTATAAGGGAGTTGCGCAAAAATGCGTATAGGAGGGGACCGCGCCGCGGTGGCCGTGGCGGCCGTGGAGGACGTGGTGGCAGCGGCTGGCGTGGCGGGCGTGGGGGCCGAGGCGGGCGTGGAGGCCGCGGCGGGCGGAATATAATTATCAATTATTATTAAATTATTATTATTATTATTATTATTAAATTATTATTTCTTTTATATTTCTTTTATATTGTATTTTATATTGTTATTATAATATAAATTATGTGTGTGTATTTTGTATATTTTCATTTCACTTTCCTTCTTTTCCTTATAATTAGTTTTTTGTTTCAATTTTTACGAATTTTTATTTTCTAAATTTCTTTCTTATAACCAGTAAAAATTAAAATTGTTGTTTTTATTATTTTTTTTTTATTTTTGCATTATCGAGAAATGTTTTGCGGCGTCCCGGTGCCTTGCGATTCTCGCAGCTACACGTACACGCCGACCTGACGGTGTGTGAGTGTGTCGAGGCACAGCTGTTTGAACGAAGCTAGGCAGCGCCGCTGTTTATGTTGTCGGCCACGCATGCATACGTTGCCTCTCGGGCGGGCATCATGCGACTGAATATTGCAAATTACTCCTAGAAAACGCAAAAGTATGACTTTTGTGAGGGCAAGCGTTCCACATTTATCCTACATCTAGCGCTTTTTACCACTGAAAAGCCCCATCTTTGCATTATCGAGAAATGGTTTGCGGCGTCCCGGTGCCTTGCGACTCTCGTAGCTACACGACAGGCCGACCTAACGGTGTGTGAGTGTGCCGAGGCACGACCGAATATTCCGAAATACTCCTAGAAAACGCAAAAGTATGACATTTGGGGGAACGAGCGCTCTAGATTTATCGTTCACCTAACGCTTTCGATCATTGAAAAGCCCCATCCTTGCATTATCGAGTAATAGTTTGCGGATTCCTTGCGACTCTCGTAGCTACACGTACAGGCCGACCTAACGATGCGTGGAACTTTTCGAACGAAGCTACGGCAGCGCTACTGTTTAGATTGTCGGCCACGCGTGCATAGGATTCCTCTCTGACATACTTTTACCGATACAATGTGTCGCTTGACACTGAATGTGGAAAGCGTACCCAGCTCCACCTACTGGACGAAAATGTTACTGTTTAGCTTCTTCCAGCGACCGCTGCGTTCATAGCGGTACTATCGATTTTCGTCAAGGTCATATTCGTGTGCTTGTCCTTAAGGGCCAGGTATAGTCACGTGACTTTTCAAGATTCGGAGGTCGGTATCTGCCGTACAGTTTTCTTTACAGAAATGGTATTACCTACAAACGTGTAGCTGATTGATGAACACGAGATGGAGCTACCGTCGCATTCTATTTTGAATCAGAAAGAGAACTCGATTGACGTTGCAACACAAGATGTGTGTGACGAGGAAGCTAGATTTTACTGCGTTGTCAGCTTTCAAAAGGGCAATGTTGCCGCATCGTATTCATACAAACACCGTCGATGCTTGCATCGAAAGCGTTCGAACTTGTTCAAGCGGTTTCTTCTCTTCCTTACGGATCTGTCGAAATTAGGAGGCTTATTCTTTCATAATTTAAAATATGGAATTTTCAATTGTAAATAATTGTATTAAACGATCATTTGAATATTCGTTGACTTTTTCAAAAATCTTCTTAATTTTTTAAACTTTCTATACGAATATAACATTTTTAGATATTTCTAAATTTTTAATTCGTGGATTTTTAATACATCACGCGAACCTGATTATATGTGTACATCCTATGTAAATGTACAAAAGAAAAGTATAGGTTTACAAATTATGTTTTGTATATATTGTTAACAAATGTTAACATATCAATATAATTGATTTGAATTTTAATACGAAGAGTATTATTTTCCGACGTGGAAATGAAAGTTATAAACAATCACGGCATGATAATTGTTTCAATGTAGACAGCAAACATAAAAAAACCTGACCACAAAGATTTAAAAAATAAGAATTATTATAACAAAAACTAAAAACCCGACTGCGAAAAGAACTAAAAAGATAAGAAACAAAAAACTAATTTATTGAATAAAAGATTGGTAATAAATAAAATAAAAAATAAAATATAAATATAGAGTATAAATTATTAATAATTCTTTTCGCAGTCAGATTTTATGTTTTATTAATAATATTTTTTATTTTTGTCTTTAGCATATGTCGTAGTCATTATTAAAATTATTAACTATTATTTTATTTAGATAAAAAATTATTTAAATAACGATTCGAATAAAAGATACTTTATCAATATTCGTTATTGTTAGGTTCGAATAAAGAAAAATATCTTTATTCGACGACCATCGAATAAATAATTTTATTTGACGAGAATTTATCCAACGAATAAAGATAATTTTTTATTCGAAGCCGATTGATTCGAAACTCGAGAGCCATCGCGGCCACAACATTGTCGGCTACATCGGTGTGAGACTAGAAGACCACACTAATCCAATTACAAAACTTCTTTATTTCTCATTATTTTTTTAAGAAACTTTTACCAACATATTCGTGGCATTGTTCTGATTAAAATGATACCAAATATGATACAATTCCGATGATATTTAAATTGTGTAACAAGCGATAAAAGTTACGAACACAGAGAAGGACAGCGTATATGAAAGAAAGAGTCGCAGAGAGTCGCGGCCGCCGGCAAAGATCAAAGCTCGCGTGATCGCAGGCCTGAAAAATTTAACTTCTTTAATATTAATTATTTTCTTATGAGACTTTCACCAATATATTTGTGGCATTATTTTGATTAAAATGATACCAAATGCGATATAATTCGGATGACATTTACACTAATTTTCTGTTAATGTAATTGTTATGGGGAGCAACGTTCATCGTTCATTACAGAAGTAAATATCATCGGAATTGTATCATATTTGGTTTCATTTTAATCAGAACAATGCCACGAATATGTTGGTAAAAGTTTCATAAAAAAAAATAATGAGAAATAAAGAAGTATTGTAATTGGATTAGTAGTGGTCTTCTAGTCTTACACCGATATAGCCGACAATGTTGTGGCCGCGATGGCTCTCGAGTTTCGGCTACTCACAGCGGTGGTGTGAGATTTTCCACTGCCATCAGCATGGGCATCCGAAACGTGCGCAAATTGCCTCATCTGGACAAGCTCTGAAGGTTCGACAAGGAAAGCGAAGAGGCATAGCGAAAGTGAACAAGACATACTACGACGACGAGCGACCGCGATCGAGCTCCAACACTTGGAAAAGATGCCGCGCGTATTACAATGCAGACGTGCAAAGTTAGATATTGACAATAATATAATTCTGATGTCTCATATTTTTTACTATTTCTTTTATAAATTACAATAAAAAAATTTAGTTCTAAGTTATAATGTAGTATATGTATATTTTATTTGTTCCCTTACTGTTTTCTTTTCTTCGTTTTCTTTTTAAATTAATCTTTCACCTATACAAAATCTATAATATCTTTAATATCTTATAAATATAATATCTTATGTTCTTATACTATCTTTTCTTTCTTTCTCTTTCACTCTCTCTCACTCATTCTCATCTCTCTTCCTCTCCTTCATATTTTCCGTCCTCTATTTCTTTTCTCTCCCAGTCTATTTTTTTCATCCACTATTCCCCCCTTCCCGTCCTCAGCCACTATTTCTTTCACCTTCTCGTGTATTCCTGCTTTCATTCCTTGTTCTCTTGCGCACCTTTCCAGCACGTATGAAATGTAATTATATGATAATATAAGAATATAAGATATTGTATTTATAAGATATTATAGATTTTGTATAGGTGAAAGATTAATGTATAAAAAAGAAAAGAAAGCAGCACAGTGTAAAGGGAACGGGATCTCTTTGTAACCCGTAAGGGAACAAATAAAAGATACACATATTACATTATAACTTAGAACTAATTTAAATAATTGACTAATTTAATAAATTAAATATTTAATTAATTGATTAAGGGCCAGGGTGATGGCAGATTTGCGATAAGGTAGAGTGCCTACATTACCGTCAAAACATGGGTTTACGAGGCACAAGTTTTCGTCCTCTTATAAGCATATTTTGTCGCTGGTAAAGGGCTTATTCGAAAGAGGAAGGTTCAATCTAGAGCGCTCTGGTCATGAGGTGCCGAGAATATGCAGATATTTGGTAATATAAGCGTTAGAAGTTAGGCCAACAATTGACGATGTGCATGCAGTTGAATCTAAGCATTTTTATGCCATTGAATGAGTTTTCTGGATGCTGTCATGACCAGAGCGCTCTAGAGGAGATCTCCAGCTACAAATTGAGCTATATTTTGTCTTGATTCTCTTGCGAAATAAAGGAGAAAACTTGTGCCTCGTTTTGGACGTGGCTTTCTAGCGTCAGAAATCATGATATCTGAGAATATCGATAACATAGAGCAAAAATTTAGTTGAGCTGAATTTCATCAGGTGGCGTCTAAGTAGAAAAACTGTCGACGTGGTATTGAAAGAAACTGCAAGCGTAGATTGTGGTTATGTACGACGCCTATTCGCTCATCAGCAGCACCGACGAGATATACTTAAAGACAGCCAGCCCCTGTGTTAAACTGCGGGCCCCAAAGTGGGTGCTGAGTGGGTGCTGGGAGCGGTCGGTAACGGCCCCAATGCCGAGATACTCTCATCGGTTGTTGAACTAAGAACGTGGAACTATCACTGATCGCAAATACCAATATCACTAAACATGCCGCGCTCACTACCTAAATACATTTGCTCGTGAAGTACGAAAGAAACGTCAGTGACATAGGCAATTAGTAAACATAGAATGCTGACATAATGCATTCTGTAATTGCTTGGAAAATAATTATTTTTTATTATATAATTTCATTACACTCTTATTGCCTTCTTATTTTCCATATTGTTCACCATTGTAATCATTGTTTTATAATCGATACTTTATAGGTGTAATTAATTAATTTGGAAATTATTGCGATATTTATAAAATAATGATTATTCAACAAAATATATTCTGTAGTAATTACAGAATAAAAAAAAAAGAATAAATACATACACAAGTAATGACAAAATTCAATCGTTCTTATTTTGATCCGTAGTAAAAAACAGAAAATTAATGTTTTTACTTATTTATCCGATAATACCACTTCTAATGCTCGATTGGACTGACTGCAATTATTCAAGTAGAGGTAGTAACAAAGTAAAAGTGTTCAGTAATGAAACTAATTTTTGACGGCTCCTATCCGTATAATGCTATTTGGAGACAGTATACACAGATTCTTATATGTTGCAATGCATGTTGTTTTTTTCTCCGTTTACCGATTTCGATGAAATTTTCAGTATGTGTACCATAGATGTACAAGACACATATTTTAAATTTTTATTTGGGATTCCAATAAAAAAGTTTTAAAAAGTGCGTTTTCTGGTTTTTTATGTAATTCTTACCAATTGCAATTTTTGAAAATCTGTTTTACACGTCATTTAGTAAATCAATGCTTTTAATTGCTAAAAGAAAAGTCAAAAAGTAAAAGTATTCTAATTTAATGCACAGACAACATGTGCAGTATTCGGACTGTACGTGGATTGTACGTAGACTGTCCGCGTAAATAAAATCATATAAAATTACAGTAATTGTTCATAAAAGGTTACATCTCGCCGATTTTGGTAAAAGTTAAATATATTGTAAAACTCAACATTCTGAACAACTTTTTCCTATATATGGTGCCGCTGCTCGGCATTAGTTTCTGAGATATTCTCAAAATCTCTTACTGCTACTAGAATGGATTCTGCACACTCTTCTGCATATTAGAAGGCATGATTAACACATATAAGTTACTTTCTTATTAACGAATATGTAGAATCACATACAAGATCTCAAGGAGAAGGTATAATTAAAATTGGTTGGGATTAGGTCGTGTGTGGTGGGGGGAGGGAGACGATTACGCTGACATTGTTTCACATTTCACATGTGGATTTTTGCATAGAAAAATACTTAAAGAAGTTTTAATCCCAACCTATTTGAATTGTACGTTCTCCTTGACATTTTGTACTACGAGGAAGTGTATGCAGAATCCGTTCTAGCTGCAGCACCAGATTATAGAATATCTCAGAAGCTAATGCCGAGCAGCGGCATTAGAATAATGACTTTGACAACATACTTCAAAGTCATCAAAATCGGTGTGATGTACCCTTTTCTGTATTTTTATTGGAGACAGTATTATTGCTATTTGTCCGCACTGTGCGACGC
This sequence comes from Seladonia tumulorum, assembly GCA_913789895.3. Classification (NCBI taxonomy): domain Eukaryota; kingdom Metazoa; phylum Arthropoda; class Insecta; order Hymenoptera; family Halictidae; genus Seladonia; species Seladonia tumulorum. Next base: position 528,155 of record OU565281.1, read on the forward strand.
CGTGAAAACTGAGTAGTCGAACTCGAGACGAGAAGATCTCTCCGGGTCTCTTTCTTTTGTATACGCTGTCCTTCTTTGCGTCCGAAACTTTAATCGTTCATTACACAAGTAATTATCATTGGAATCATATCATATTTAGTATCGTTTTCAATAAAAAAATTCTACGAATATGTTGGTGGAAGTCCCATAAAAAAATAATGAATAATAAAAAAGTTAACTTTTTGATTTAAAGACCTGAGTTCACGCCAGTCTTTGATCTTTTCCGAACGCTTCGACTCGCCGCGTCTCTTTCTTTCGCATACGCTGTCCTTCTTTGCGTTCGAAACTTTATTCGTTCATTAGACAAGTAAATGTCATCGGAATTATGTCATATTTGGTATCATTTTCCTTAGCAAAATCCCACGAATGTGTTGGTGAAATTTCTATAGAAAAATAATTAATAATAAAAAAGTTTATTTTCTTATTTAAAGGCCGAAGCTCAAGCTAGTCTTTGATCTTTTCCGAATGCTTCGACTCGCCGGTTCTCTTTCTATCGCATACACTGTCCTTCTTTGCGTCCGAAACTTTAATCGTTCATTAGACAAGTAATTATGATCGGAATTATATCATATTTGGTATCATTTTCATTACAAAAATGTCACAAATTTGCTTGTGAAAAAGCCATAAGAAATAATGAAAAATAAACAGGTTCTTTTGTTTGATTGGTGGTGATGTCACACCGATATATTCAATGCAACACGACATATAATGTTACACTCTTCGGCGACAGAGGCAGTCGAGCTCCACTGTCCTCTTCTCCGTTCGGCACGGGATCCCAGAAATCATTTCTTGAAAGCTAAATTCTGACCGGACCCGGGTGTGCAGAGCCTACAATAATCTTATTTTTTTTGTCAAATTTTGATTTTCTATTTAAACTAGTTTGTTATTGAAACTCATTAATAGTTTTAATTAGTACTTGAAATATTTTTAATGATATTGAAATATTGGAATATTACAATTTGGAATATTTCGCCTGACAATTTAGTCAAAAATGCCCTTCAACATATTTGAACGGCCGTTGCGCCATTCGATTTTCGGTCAATTTTTCCCAATTAATTGCATGTAGAAATATAGAAAAAATCTGACGAATTACGGTTATTTATATTCATATTTCAGGATTTTTGTCGATTTTTGGGTTGAAAATCATATTTATAAAAAATGAAAGACACGTAAGAATTCCACAAATGCAGGTTCTTTTATAGAAATTGAAAAAGGACATCGATCCTATTTTTAAATTAAACCAAAAATGAAATGATTCAAAATTTGAAAGGTTTGGAAAGAACTGCGATTTATAAGTGTCTAAAGTTTTATTCGAGCCGTCTTTTGGCCATTCGGCGATGCAACTACATTGTAACGCTCGCGTCGTTCTTTGACTGGTCTGTCCTCGTTACAGTATTTGAACGCAGCTCCGAAAATTATTCGAAATCAAATAAACCACCGAATAAAGACACAGATGAAAATGAACACTTTTTTTATTCAACGCTAAATAAACTTATTACGTGTGGAATGGAGATAACATAATTATTTTTATTTGCCGCGTAACAAATAATTTTTTTATCTTTTATTCGTTATTTCAAATGTCTATTTCAACAAAAATTTGCCCATCTTTGCTCCTACAATTACATTATTTTATATTATATTAGTTTTTCCGTGTGATTCTCTCTCAAACTCTTTATTATTCGGAATAGTATGTCAAATGAACATTATCCCGGTTTTCAACATATTTCTGTTCCCACGGATCGATTCTTGGAACAATTAACTATAAAAAAAAGTGTAAGGAAATAATGCTTGTTTATGAAATATTTTTAAATTACAAATTGCGCTATCGTTAAATTATGCTTTAATACTTTCTTACGTAAAATATTTCTAGGAATTTTTTGTCCTTGATATTAGTTTTACTTTTAATATTTTACGTCTTAAAAAGCAATACTAAAAAAATATCTGTTTAATTCGAATACGTTCGTCGGAGAATGTAATAAATAATCGATATGGTTCCGTGATGATTCACCTTCTCGCCGACGAGAATTTCCTTAGTCGACTTCTGCACCGACTAAATACCGTAGTTGGCCTGCTGTTTCTTACTCCAGCCAAAATCTATTCTAGATGGCGGTAGAAGACACCGTATTTTTCGTGAGACACGTTCTCCCGTAAGGCTGGCTGTCTTTAAGTATATCTCGTCGGTGTCAGCAGTGTATGTCTGCATATGTATATAATTTTCCTATACATGCAAATACTCCGCTAATTTGATGTTTCGGACTCATGCAAGCAATGTGTATCATATGAAATTGCGTTCAAATTTGTATACTGATTTCATACGTTAAATTAGAGTATGAAATTAATAAATTAATTAAATATTTAATTTATTAAATTAGTTAATTATTTAAATTAGTTCTAAGTTATAATGTAATATGTGTATCTTTTATTTGTTCCCTTACGGGTTACAAAGAGATCCCGTTCCCTTTACACTGTGCTGTTTTCTTTTCTTTTTTTTACATTAATCTTTCACCTATACAAAATCTATAATATCTTATAAATACAATATCTTATATTCTTATATTATCATATAATTACATTTCATACGTGCTGGAAAGGTGCGCAAGAGAACAAGGAATGAAAGCAGGAATACACGAGAAGGTGAAAGAAATAGTGGCTGAGGACGGGAGGGGGGGAAGAGTGGATGAAAAAATTAGACTGAGAGAGAAAAGATATACAGGATGGAAAGTATGAAGGAGAGGAAGAGAGATGAGAAGACAGGCATGAATGGAAGAATGAGTGAGAGAGAGTGAAAGAGAAAGAAAGAAAAGATAGTATAGGAATATAAGATATAATATTTATAAGATATTAAAGATATTATAGATTTTGTATAGGTGCAAGATTAATTTAAAAAGAAAACGAAGAAAAGAAAACAGTAAGGGAACAAATAAAAGATACATATACTACATTATAACTTAGAACTAAATTTTTTTATTGTAATTTATATATAGTATAGTAAGAGCTTGTCGTGATGAGGCAATTTGCGCACGTTTCGGATGCCCATGCTGATGGCAGTGGAAAACCTCACACCACCGCTGTGAGTGGCCGTAACTCGAAAGCCGTCGCAGCTACAACATTGTCGGCTATATCGGTGTGAGACTAGAAGACCACTACTAATCCAATTACAAAACATCTTTATTTCTCATTATTTTTTTATGAAACTTTTACCAACATATTCGTGGCATTGTTATGATTAAAATGATACCAAATATGATACAATTCCGATGATATTTACTTCTGTAATGAACGATGAACGTTGCTCCCCATAACAATTACATTAACAGAAAATTAGTGTAAATATGATCCGAACTATATCGCATTTGGTATCATTTTAATAAAAATAATGCCACAAATATATTGGTGAAAGTCTTATAAGAAAATAATTAATATTAGAGAAGTTAAATTTTTCAGGCCTGCGATCACGCGAGCTTTGATCTTTGCCGGCGGCCGCGACTCTCTGCGACTCTTTCTTTCCTATACGCTGTCCTTCTCTGTGTTCGTAACTTTTATCACTTGTTACACAATTAAATATCATCGGGATTATATCATATTTGGTATCATTTTAATCAGAACATTGCCACGAATATGTTGGTAAAAGTTTTATAAGAGAATAATGAGAAATAAAGAAGTTTTGTAATTGGATTAGTGTAGTATTCTAGTCTCACACCGATATAGCCGACAATGTTGTGGCCGCGACGGCTCTCGAGTTTCGAATCAATCGGCTTCGAATAAAAAATTATCTTTATTCGTCGGATAAATTCTCGTCGAATAAAATTATTTATTCGATGGTCGTCGAATAAAGATACTTTTCTTTATTCGAACCTAAGAATAACGAATAAAGATAAAGTATCTTTTATTCGAATCGTTATTTAAATAATTTTTTATCTAAATAAAATAATAATTAATAATTTTAATAATGACCGCGACATATGCTAAAGACAAAAATAAAAAATATTATTAATAAAACATAAAATCTGACTGCGAAAAGTATTAATAATTTATACTCTATATTTATATTTTATTTTTTATTTTATTTATTACCAATCTTTTATTCAATAAATTAGTTTATTCAATTAGTTTATTCATATATTCAATAAATTAATTAAATTTTTTATGTTTGCTGTCTACATTGAAACAATTATCATGCCGTGATTGTTTATAACTTTCATTTCCACGTCGGAAAATAATACTCTTCGTATTAAAATTCAAATCAATTATATTGATATTTTAACATTTGTTAACAATATATACAAAACATAATTTGTAAACCTATACTTTTCTTTTGTACATTTACATAGGATGTACACATATAATGAGGTTCGCGTGATGTATTAAAAATCCACGAATTAAAAATTTAAAAATATTTAAAAATGTCATATTTGTATAGAAAGTTTAAAAAATTAAGAAGATTTTTAAACAAGTCAACGAATATTCAAATGATCGTTTAATACAATTATTTACAATTGAAAATTCGATATTTTAAATTAAGAAAGAATAAGCCTCCTAATTTCGACAGATCCGAAAGGAAGAGAAGAAACCGCTGGAACCAGCTCGAACGCTTTGGATGCAAGCATCGACGGTGTTTGTATGAATACGATGCGGCAACATTGCCCTTTTGAAAGCTGACAACGCAGTAAAATCTAGCTTCCTCGTCACACACATCTTGTGTTGCAACGTCAATCGAGTTCTCTTTCTGATTCAAAATAGAATGCGACGGTAGCTCCATCTCGTGTTCATCAATCAGCTACACGTTTGTAGGTAATACCATTTCTGTAAAGAAAACTGTACGGCAGATACCGACCTCCGAATCTTGAAAAGTCACGTGACTCACCCTGGCCCTTAATTTCATACTCTAATTTAACGTATGAAATCAGTATACAAATTTGAACGCAATTTCATATGATACACATTGCTTGCATGAGTCCGAAACATCAAATTAGCGGAGTATTTGCATGTATAGGAAAATTATATACATATACAGACATACACAGACGCACGCTGCTGATGAGCGAATAGGCGTCGTACCACCGACGAGGTATAGGATAGACCAATCACCCAATGTATTTTTCTGTCTCACGCTCGGGGGGCTCTAGAGCCCCCTTACCATTCCGTGTCACATCCTACCGTAACGACCAGAAGCAGTATTGTGGAACCAATATTCTAGAACGGCGCTGTTGCTGATAGAAATTTAAATCTCATGTCGGAGATTCTATAAATGATGAATGAAACAAAGGAATGTTGTGTTCTTTTAATTTCGTTATGCCTGTAACGCGACTGCATCGAAGGAAACATTTCTACGTGAGAAAGCTTATATTCAAGTAAATCATGTGCATACATATACTTGTATAATGTACATGTATGTATAGCGAGCATCAAGAAGCATAAATTCACACTCATTCGGAGGAATTCATATTAAAAACATTATTATGAATTTTTGCTAATATTTAAATATATCATCATTAATGTTACTTTTTTGGTAAATAATCAGCCTAATTATGTGTATTTATGTACACTTTATTCCTACACACTTCCTTAACTTCCTTTTCATTCTATTTATGGCGTGTTTGGACTCATTTTTACCAGAAAAATATTTACAATTTATTGTTCGTATTTTCATACCATAACAATAAATTATTGCAAAAATTAGATTTTCATTAGTAAGCAATGCTTATGAGCTTACATTGTTGTGTCCGGTAGCTGCTTGCCTGGCTGACAATAAGCCATTGAAATTCTCAAGACCTCGATCGGAAGAGAGTACGAAAGGCAACATTGTAACGCATTGCCTATTAATAATGAACAACCAGAACCCAACTGTGTTATTATAAAAAATATCGTAATGAAAATCTTATCAGCCGATTCGAGATGTTTTTCTGATAAAAACGAATCTAAATTCGCTATAAATCGGAGAATAACGAAGAATAAATTAATATTGAAAACTCTTATGGAAAACAGTTTCGGTAGTGAATCTTGCCTACTCTGGGACTGGACCATAATCGTGTGACGCCGTCCTACAGGGGAGGGGGGCTATCCCCTCCGCCGACTCGGCCCCCACTCTGACGTAACATCGTCTGAGCTGCCTGCTCGACTGTTCAAAGCGTTTCACCGATTAGCGCGATCGATTCCCGGTTCTGCGAAGCGCACATTTTGCAACAACATTTAAACTGAAGAAGATTTTTAAGATATAGCCGGATCAGATGATGAAAAGTGCCCCCAAACCTTTATATTTAGTTGCACCATGCTCAACAAAAAATTACAAAAAAATTCATGAGTATTCTATCTAATATCATTCACGACTGAGATTTTTTCATCATTTTTGGTCGCAAAATCGATTTTTAAACAAATTCGAAAGCATAAATTGCCGATTTTATATCAAAGTTTTCAGTTCACCACATTTATGTTATTATGTTAGTTGTATCTCATCGTGATTATTAATGTAAATTTTTTACAGATCTTCCAGATTATGCAAAAATGTGTAAAAAAATTGGATATGTCCAATCATTTGAAAAAAATGCACATTGAAAGTGCTACATTCTTACGTTCTACGTTCTACGTTCGAAAAAAAAAATCATTTGATGCGGGATTCGATCCGGGACCAAAATATTCTCACATCCGAAGACGTTACCGCCTGCGCCAAACGAAACTGATAAAAGTGTTCAATATAACAAAATACACCTATAAAACTGTAGGAAGGTATTGAAACAATTTATTTCAATCTTTTTTTTTAACGACGATGCAATTAATAAAACTTTATAAAAAAATTAAGAACAATAGTTTCAATAACATCTAACTACTTAATTTTGGTAAAACTGGTATCTCTGAAACTTCAATTCGAAATGTGCACTTTCTTCAAATGATTGGGCACATTCAATTTTCTTAAACATGTTTGCATAATCTAGAAAATCTATAAAAAATTCATATTAATAATCACTATGAAACACAACTAACATAATAACGTAAACATGGTCAACTGGAAACTTCGACATAAAATCGGCAATTTTATGCTTTCGGATTTGTTTAGAAATCAATTTTGCAACCAAAAATTATGAAAAAAATCTCAGTCATGTATGATATTAGATAGAATATTCATGAATTTTTTCGTAATTTTTTGTTGAGCATGGTGCGATTAAAAATTAATTTGGTTTGCAGGCACTTTTGACCATCTTATCCGGCTTTATCTTAAAAATCGACAAAAAAAATTACTTAAAAAATATAGAACATATTTCAGTATATGACATTGAACCCGATTTAAAAAAGAATTTCAGGTTCAAATTTCGCATTGATATCTCTTTTGGTTTAAAAGTTGTAGCAAACTGTGCGTTTGCGGTTCAGGCGCTTGAAATTTTGGTGACGTGATGAAGGTCTGAGTGGGGCCGAGCCGGCGGAGGAGTTCATCCCCCCACCCTAGCGCCACGTGGAACGGCGACCCATGATTCTTGCATCACGACTGTAGCCTGATCGAGCTCGATGAATGCGGTAGTGTTCGTACGTGTCGTACTATTGCGTTCGTCGTTTATTTTCTCACTACAAACACGCAAGAAAATAATACAACTACGGTCTGAGTCAGTAGTAAAATAGATTGACATATCGCAAAAACGATCAACTACATAATTATTGATTGATTAATTCTTAACTCTTTCGATTATCACAATTAATATTTATTGATATTTTCTAAGATACTTTAAAGGCAAAATTAATGTTTTTTAAATGAAACATACATGAAAATGTATAGTAAATTTCAATTTAATTCTTTTTTCAAATTCAGTTACAAAATACATTCAAAATGGATGCGTATTAATAGTGTTAAAAAATTATAGAAATGCGAATAATAATTATACGTATAAAGAAAATGTATAAAATAAATGTATGCGTAAAGATATTCATGTTCAAGATTTATGAAAATTGTTTTTCCATAATTGGAAAACGTGGTATCTACATTTATTAATATTGTATTGATAAAGATAATTGCAGATATATAACATAATGACATCAAATAAAAGAGTATAATTTGAACATGTAGTCATAACATCAGATACATAACTCGTCAATAAGATTTGATCATTCTTGTTGATCTAGTTCCAGCATTTATCGTTCTACAGCGTAGAGGGCGTAAGAAAACCATTTGTTTACATGTGAGACAAGAAGCCCCATATGGTGATTGGTCTATCCTATCCCTCGTCTGTGGTCGTACATAACCACAATCTACGCTTGCAGTTTCTTTCAATACCACATCGACAGTCTTTCTACTTAGACGCCACCTGATGAAATTCAGCTCAACTAAATTTTTGCTCTATGTTATCGATATTCTCAGATATCATGAATTCTGACGCTAGAAAGCCACGTCCAAAACGAGGCACAAGTTTTCTCCTTTATTTCGCAAGAGAATCAAGACAAAATATAGCTCAATTTGTAGCTGGAGATCTCCTCTAGAGCGCTCTGGTCATGACAGCATCCAGAAAACTCATTCAATGGCATAAAAATGCTTAGATTCAACTGCATGCACATCGTCAATTGTTGGCCTAACTTCTAACGCTTATATTACCAAATATCTGCATATTCTCGGCACCTCATGACCAGAGCGCTCTAGATTGAACCTTCCTCTTTCGAATAAGCCCTTTACCAGCGACAAAATATGCTTATAAGAGGACGAAAACTTGTGCCTCGTAAACCCATGTTTTGACGGTAATGTAGGCACTCTACCTTATCGCGAATTTGCCATCACCCTGCCCCTTAATGAGCCGCTCTTGTAGATTATCGATTGTTTGCCTCTCCGTATCCACGCTGTCCCATGCGGTTTTCAAGGCATTAAACTTAGCGGGAAGGCTTGCCAAGATTTTTGCCATAATCGCTATGTCAGATACCTTCTCTCCCACGTCCGCTAGTTGACCCGCCATATTTTGAACTTTGGACACGTGCTGCACTACGGAATCACTGGGATCCATTCGATATTCGTGAAATCTTTGCGTCAGAATAAGTTTATTCGTTTCTGATTTCTGTTCGTGTATCGCGATCAATTTTAGCCACATTTCCCGCGCGTGGTTACAGGTCAAAATGCATTGCACGTGAGGCATTTCCATCGCGGATGAAATCAAGAACATGGCCTTTGCGTTGTCCTTTTTCCAAATCTTCAGCTGTTCAACTTCCTCCGGCTTTACCCTCGTGCCGTCCACGATATCGTCGATGCCGCTCGCCACGAAAATGGCGTTCATTTGAAATTTCCATAGCTGGATATTTTTGCCGTCAAACTTCACCACGTTTCGAGTTGCGATTTGATCCGACATGTTTGATTCGCACAAACAGTACAGGCCTTAGGAAATCTTGATTTCGCTCTTGAGAAAAAACTGACCGAACCTCTATTTCACACGTAACTGCACTTCGCGCACGATTACGATCGATATCACCTTTTTTATGTTGTAAAGATTCAGTTTACACAGGCTGCGAACCTGGGCCCATAACCTATTGAAAATAACGCGTCTATATTTTAATAATATAGTTTATTTTCCGCTTTACAAAAAGGTGTTAAATATAATAGCAAAACGAACACGTCGTGTCGGTTGCCTGGTCAGAGTTTAAACCGAACATCGGTGGCACCGCAAACTGAACATCGGTGGCATCGCAAAAACAAAACTGTAACGGAGAGAGCACAGCCGATTAATCAAATCGGTGGGCGCCTTCTCATTGGCTATTGTCATGGCATAGAGTATGAAAAGCTCATATTCCAACAGTAATTTGCAATATTCGGTGGCGCATCATTCCCGTGAGAGAGGCATCCTATGCACGCGTGGCCGACACCGTAAACAGCGGTGCTGCCGTTGCTTCGTTCGAAAAGCCGTGCCTCGACTCACTCACACGCCGTTACGTCGGCCTGTACGTGTAGCTGCGAGAGTAGCAAGGTAGCGGGATTCCGCAAACCATTACTCGATAATGCAAAGATGAGGCTTTTCAATGATCGAACGCGTTAGATGAAGGATAAATCTAGAGCGCTCGTTCCCCCAAATGTCATACTTTTGCGTTTTCTGGGAGTAATTTGCAATATTCGGTCGTGCCTCGGCACACTCACACACCTTTAGGTCGGCCTGTCGTGTAACTGCGAGAGTCGCAAGGTAGCGGGATTCCGCAAACCATTACTCGATAATGCAAAGATGAGGCTTTTCAATGATCGAACGCGTTAGATGAAGGATAAATCTAGAGCGCTCGTTCCCCCAAATGTCATACTTTTGCGTTTTCTAGGAGTAATTTGCAATATTCGGTCGTGCCTCGGCACACTCACACACCTTTAGGTCGGCCTGTCGTGTAGCTACGAGAGTCGCAAGGGCCCGGGAATCGGAAAAGTCGGAGGAAAAGTCGGGTGTGCTCGATTCGGGCGCCCGATACTTCGTGACACATCGGGCGGCCCGAGTGTTTCGGGCTTCCCGAGACTTTCGGGCTGCCTGCTCGACTTTGTCGCGTTAGATGAAGGATAAATCTAGAGCGAAAATAAGTATAAATAAATAAAATAAATATAAATTAAGACCTAATATAAGTATAGGAACAATACAAACAAGCAACAATTTTTATTTTTTATGGTTTATATTTTATAATATATTTTAATAATACATTTTCTATAATATATATCTATAATATATTTTATTTTAATATAATGAAAATAGATTTTTAAATGAAGATTATTAATGAAATAGATTTATTAACCCTTACCACTGGAATGGCGACCATAAGGCGCCACTAAAAATTGCTATATCATTATTCAAAATATTTGTTACATTATTAAATATGTTTGGATTTAATAAATTACTAAAAATGTCAGTATTGTACGAGTAAATTCCACCATTTTCGTAGGTACAACATGGAAAACAAATATATAGAAGGAAAATATTTTAGATCGGAAGAAATGTTTCGTTTTGGAGTTAAAATAAGTTCGAGGGAAAAGGGTTAATTTTAGTGATATTATATAATTTATTTATAAAGGTACATATTTAAAAACAAACATACATATACATAACACATACATACTAATGATTACATACTAATACACATACATACACATACATACTGTCACGTTGCCTGGGTTTTCCCGATCCGTCGGACGGACAAAACCTCGGCAACTACGGGTTTTATGGCTTCGAAGCCGGGCCACGCACCGGCCGCGCGGTACGCGGTCCACCCGCGACAAACGGAACGTCGGAAAATCGGTGTACGTTAATCTTAATCGAAAATCGAGTCCTTCCAACGGGCGCCAGGCATCGGGAGATGCCCACTAATATTTAACGGATCTTTCCGAGACGCGAAGTGGACGTTCGACTTTCCGACGGCCGCGCGATAACCTGAATAGCTAACCCGGGGCCAGGGTTTGGCGAGAGGGATACGGGACGTTCCCCGCGACGGGAAGGGTTCTCAGAATGATCGAAAGCGAATTACGGGCTTTACAAACGTTTATTAAACGAGGTGGTACAGGCTGCCGTCGGCAGGTAGACCGGCAGCAGTGAGAAAAATAATAGCCCGCGCGAAAATAGTTGTTCGAAGGCGGCTTTGCGGCCGCTCGCGCTCTGGTCGCTCGATTTCCGCGTCGGACACGATCCCGGACGCGATGTTCGGCGTCGGTTTTAGAATCTAATCGAGCTCTAACGGACCGTGTCCCGAAAGAAAACGCGTGAGAATAAGGTTTGATTGTACCGGCAGCAAAGCGAGTTTAACGGATCCGGTTACACCGCGACGTCCCACCGTGGGCAGCCGTCTACATGGAAGACACGAAAAATTATGGGATTTCTCCCCGCAAAAACCGGCAGCGTGTAGGGTCTTTTCACTAAGACGCGGTTTACAATTACGCGTTACGCCAATCTGCCCCACGCTGTGTCCGGCCGACGGTTCCGGTTCTTACGCGAATTACAATGGCGCGATTTACGACAACACGGAAACTCGCCGTTAACGACGCGAAATGAGGTCGGTCGCGAAACGTCCCCGAGCCAACGCGAAGTAGGTCAATTCACATTTCATTAATTAAAGCCTGACCGGCGCTTACCCAACGGCAGCTTCTCGAATTCTTTCAGCTCGGTCCTGTAGGAGAACGGCAGCTCTTTCGATCCGGCAACGATTACAAAATTACTACTTGGTCTTAAGCAATATTTAAGCGACTACGACTGTTGACAGTTTTCGGCACAATGACCCACTTCGTTCGCCTCTCGAGAACGCGGAAGTGAGGCGTCCCCCACTTTCCTCATTTTTCCCACCCCCTCGACGCTCGGGCCTATCCTCACGTAGGGTACGGCAGGGCCGTGTTCGGCAGTACGGGGACTAGGGCGCTCGGTGATCGGCAGCGATGACGTTCGCCGATTGGCTATTCTTCCCGCGGAGGAAGATCCTGGGCCAATCCCGCGACGCATCTTCTACTATGGCGGTCGAGGCAGCTCCAAGGTTGAGACGATGTAATTCTCGGATGCGTAATTCCTTGGCAGCTCCTCCGGGCTCCTTGACCCGGGCTCAGGATTTCCCTCGGTGTCCAGTGGCGGGTAGTTGTCCGTAACGTCCCGGCGGCGTCTCTCGGCGGAATATTCCTCCGATGGCCGAGTAGGAAAAGGGGTTCCGGGCCCCCCTGGGACCCGGATACGATCCTGCAATCCGCGTCGCGCCAAGCGGCGCGGCGTTTGAAAAACGAATTAGCGCTGCCCCTTGGTCTTTAGCGACCGTCCCAGGGGGAGCGCTCGCGGGTGCCGATCGGTTTGTGCCAGATTGAAAGCTGGCCCGGTCTTCCGATAAAACTCGGGGGACGTGGCAACTTTTGCCACGTCACAACTCCCCCCTCCCCGGAAGAGACCGGGCCATACCGGTGGCAGCCACCGGTCAGGCTTTCGCGGGCCCGGCAACGAGCGCTCGACCTCAGACTGTCCCACGGCTTATGCCAACAAATACAACGTACCTGACGAGTACCCTTCACCAATGTAATTTCACACACACATTTACACGATCACAACGGTTCGGGCGAGATACCCGCTTCCGGCCGGCACCAATTTACCTAGTTCGCGAATTTCTTAGCTAATCGGAGGGAGTTCGAGGCGATGGGGTTCGCAACGCAATATCAAAAAAAAAGAAATTTTGATTCCTGTGTTCCGGCAGCGACTGATTCTTGTTTTCCGGCAGCGGCTGACTCTTGTTTTCCGGCAGCGGCTGACTATTTCGTATCCGTCTTCCTTCTGCCTCGTCACCAGTCTCGTGTTATTCGTTATCCGAAATGATTCTGGGCCTAAACTTAGGCACATTCAATCCTTGAATACTCCTCGCGCTGGGCGGAAGCCATCATTCTGCTGGGCATCCTGGGGACCGCTTTGGAGGGAGGTCTCGGCAGCTTTAATAGAGGGGTAGGTCGTGTTGCCCTGTGCGGGTCTACCGTTTCTTCCTTCTGCTTCTTGCGGAAGCAAGCTTAACCGGCCCGGTGCTCCCACTCGACGGCCTCCACGCGGGTCTTTAGCTGGCTGGTGTACGTCGGGGATCCTGCTGCCTTTTCCTCCCTGGTTGGCGTAGGAGGCGACGGGGGCTCCTGCTTGGCCGCGTCCTGGTTTCCGGACCCGGTGGGCTCCGGCTCCTCGGGGTCGCTTTCCGTGGCAGACCCGGGGGTATCTCCGGCACCTTGTCAGCTCGAGTGGTGGGCTCTGCCACCAGAGTGTCCTCAACCGTCTGGCTCGGTGGAGGGTCCAACGGCAGCTCTTCTAGGTCCCCGTCGAATGTCATCGTAGTCCCTAATCCGGGGCTCGGCAGCTGGTCCGACTCAAGGCGGTAGTTGGCCGATTGGTATAGGATGGCGAAGCTCTTTTTCTTCTCCACTGTTACTTCCGCTTCTAGGGAGACCGTATTGGTTGCTTTCCGCTAGGTGTTCGCGGGGCGCTGCGCCTATCTCCAGCCGATAGTCGGTGGCGTCGGCCACTTTTCGATGTCTCCCTAAGCCCCTCCCGGGGGTTGCCCGTCGTTAGCGTTGTGGCTCCGGCAGCTTTCCATTAACGGCGAAAGGACCCGTTGCCGTCGTCACCCTTCAACCCCTACCTCAAACTCTCAATTTCGATTTCGCAATTTATAGGGACGCGCCTGTCGAATATACGCGTCTTTCAATTTTTCCGAACATCCAGCTCTTTCACGCCGGCAGCTGGGCGACTCTAGTTTTCTACAGTTTCGTGAACCTTACGTCGAGATCTAGGGGCAGCTCGGCGCTCGCCCGTGCACATTTGACCGGTCGCGGTTCTCGCCCGAAATTTACGAAGGCTGGGGAAGCCTGTCCAACGGAATGTCGTGCGGTGTTGCACGCCACGTTCGCCCGAGGCTTCCGAAGAAAAAAAAAATTCCGTACACGGCGCCAAAATCTTTCTAGTTCGTCCACTCGCCCTCCCACGTTTCGTACCATTGAGTTGTTATCCAATCCAAGCCTTCCGGCAGCCAATGAAATAAATGTTCGTCCGCGATTTTATAATATTTCCTCAGTTGGAATAGGCGATCCAGGAAGGCTTCCGAGTCCTCCCTGGGTGCCTTGGAAATTCTAATTCGCCATTTTCGCCTTGTTTCTTAGATTGGGGTTCTCCAATAAAACACATCTCTTGGTACTGTCGTGGGCCTAGCGTGTGAGCAACTCGTTGTTCGTTTATTTCCTATCTTATCGGGTACGTGGTGTAAGGGGTACGGCATGGGTTTATTCTTACGAAAATCCGGCAGCGGTAGAATCATGCTATTCGGCGATGATCTATTCGTTCACGCATGTTCTTCTGTTGTTCATATTTCAACGGATCAAAGCAATGCGTTCCCGTATACCGACTTCGCGTCCCCCACGTCCCCTTCGTCACGTTCCGCTTGTGCGTTTCGTCCCGGTATTTACAAGATTTAGAGTCCATTATCTTCTAGCTCGATTCTTCGCGAGAGGCCATAAACATCGGGTGTCTGTGTTTTGTTTACTTCGCTCAGGCGAGGCGACCCTGGCCTTGCTACGCTACGCGCTCGAACAATGGAACGCTGTCTCAATCGGCAGCAGAAAAACTTCCCCGAATTCCTCGGGAATTATATCGGGTGTCCTTTGAATTTCTTAATTTTCACCGGCAGCACGATTATTGTTTTCGATATTCGTGGCTTTCCCCAGCGATCTTTACACGTGGTTCGACAATCGCGTATTTTACCGCTCGTTAAATATTTCATCGCTTCGTGATTTCGCTAATTTCTTTTAGCTCGACAATTAAGATGACGGCACGATCAACGGCACACCACATAACATAAATTATACCTTTGCAAAATATTAACTTGGCATAATACATCAGAAATACAATTTCATATGTCATCAAATATCATTCCACAAAGCATAAAATATAATTCCATAAGACATCGTCAAATATAAATCATTGAAATATCACAAAATGTACACTTCATCAAGTATCACCCATTACGTATTCTCAAATCACAATTAGCAATTGTGTAATCAAATAAAATTAAAATCACTTAACAAAATAGATATGAGATTCGCAAAATAAATACGGCAATGTTAAATTAACATAATAAAATACGAGATTAACAAAATAAATTAGGAAACAACAAAATAAATAGGGAGGTTCATAAAAAAACTAAAGAAATAACAAAATAAATTACGGGAATCACGAAATAAATTAAGGAACAACACCAAAATAAATAAGGACTTAATGAAACTAATAAATAAGCAACAAAATAAATTAATAACAAAATAAATCGATAACGAAATAAATTAGTAACGAAATAAATACTAACGAAATCAGTAAATAAAATCGGAACAACGAATAAATCACATAATCAGAGAATAAATTTCTGAATACTACGTATTTTGGGTTTCTTCCTTTGCTGAATTCTTTAATTTTTCATACGCTAATTTTCTCGACAATTCTCTGTATCGATACTTGATTCCGTGGGACCACAAATCATCAAAATTCAATAAAAAAAATACACATTTCGTAAATAACATCATCAATATTTCAATAAATTTCACAAAATATGCGTTGGCTCGTCATCTTAGCGCAAATTCGGTTTTATACGCGGTGGTACTTGTCAGGTTTTCGACGCGACGATACCGTTTCCGTTTCGACTCTAACCGGCAGCTTTACAATTTCTTTGAGAGCCCCGCACTCTTCCCGCTCGTCTTAAATGAAAGAGCCCTTTGAATTCTATTTTTCCGGCCAGATCTTAGGTGGCAAATTAATTAAAGGGTCGTTTCAAAAACCTGTTCGGGCGCCAATTTGTCACGTTGCCTGGGTTTTCCCGATCCGTCGGACGGACAAAACCTCGGCAACTACGGGTTTTATGGCTTCGAAGCCGGGCCACGCACCGGCCGCGCGGTACGCGGTCCACCCGCGACAAACGGAACGTCGGAAAATCGGTGTACGTTAATCTTAATCGAAAATCGAGTCCTTCCAACGGGCGCCAGGCATCGGGAGATGCCCACTAATATTTAACGGATCTTTCCGAGACGCGAAGTGGACGTTCGACTTTCCGACGGCCGCGCGATAACCTGAATAGCTAACCCGGGGCCAGGGTTTGGCGAGAGGGATACGGGACGTTCCCCGCGACGGGAAGGGTTCTCAGAATGATCGAAAGCGAATTACGGGCTTTACAAACGTTTATTAAACGAGGTGGTACAGGCTGCCGTCGGCAGGTAGACCGGCAGCAGTGAGAAAAATAATAGCCCGCGCGAAAATAGTTGTTCGAAGGCGGCTTTGCGGCCGCTCGCGCTCTGGTCGCTCGATTTCCGCGTCGGACACGATCCCGGACGCGATGTTCGGCGTCGGTTTTAGAATCTAATCGAGCTCTAACGGACCGTGTCCCGAAAGAAAACGCGTGAGAATAAGGTTTGATTGTACCGGCAGCAAAGCGAGTTTAACGGATCCGGTTACACCGCGACGTCCCACCGTGGGCAGCCGTCTACATGGAAGACACGAAAAATTATGGGATTTCTCCCCGCAAAAACCGGCAGCGTGTAGGGTCTTTTCACTAAGACGCGGTTTACAATTACGCGTTACGCCAATCTGCCCCACGCTGTGTCCGGCCGACGGTTCCGGTTCTTACGCGAATTACAATGGCGCGATTTACGACAACACGGAAACTCGCCGTTAACGACGCGAAATGAGGTCGGTCGCGAAACGTCCCCGAGCCAACGCGAAGTAGGTCAATTCACATTTCATTAATTAAAGCCTGACCGGCGCTTACCCAACGGCAGCTTCTCGAATTCTTTCAGCTCGGTCCTGTAGGAGAACGGCAGCTCTTTCGATCCGGCAACGATTACAAAATTACTACTTGGTCTTAAGCAATATTTAAGCGACTACGACTGTTGACAGTTTTCGGCACAATGACCCACTTCGTTCGCCTCTCGAGAACGCGGAAGTGAGGCGTCCCCCACTTTCCTCATTTTTCCCACCCCCTCGACGCTCGGGCCTATCCTCACGTAGGGTACGGCAGGGCCGTGTTCGGCAGTACGGGGACTAGGGCGCTCGGTGATCGGCAGCGATGACGTTCGCCGATTGGCTATTCTTCCCGCGGAGGAAGATCCTGGGCCAATCCCGCGACGCATCTTCTACTATGGCGGTCGAGGCAGCTCCAAGGTTGAGACGATGTAATTCTCGGATGCGTAATTCCTTGGCAGCTCCTCCGGGCTCCTTGACCCGGGCTCAGGATTTCCCTCGGTGTCCAGTGGCGGGTAGTTGTCCGTAACGTCCCGGCGGCGTCTCTCGGCGGAATATTCCTCCGATGGCCGAGTAGGAAAAGGGGTTCCGGGCCCCCCTGGGACCCGGATACGATCCTGCAATCCGCGTCGCGCCAAGCGGCGCGGCGTTTGAAAAACGAATTAGCGCTGCCCCTTGGTCTTTAGCGACCGTCCCAGGGGGAGCGCTCGCGGGTGCCGATCGGTTTGTGCCAGATTGAAAGCTGGCCCGGTCTTCCGATAAAACTCGGGGGACGTGGCAACTTTTGCCACGTCACAATACATACATACATACATTTTTTTAACTATAGAAGTTGACGATAATATTTTTGCCACCGCGTCCCCCCCGACCGCCACGGCCACCGCGTCCTCCTTTACCGCCTCTCCTCCACCATTTCGGCGCCGGGCCTCTTTTGTAGGCGCTGCGCCGCATCTGCTTCATCATTTTATCCTGGAACATGAAGAAATTAAAAATATTACAATTTGACAATAATAACATTAACATAAAACAATAAATATTAACATAACATCTTGTTACTTACAAACATCTCCTGCGTCATTTTGACAGTGACCTCGCCGGGGGGGGGGGCACCGTTTCCTTCGCTGTTGTCGGCGTCGTCTCCGCCGCCGATGACGCGCCGCCGCAGTTCCCTTCATTTGTTGTGTTCTGGAAATGAAATAAAAAGTTTAAGAAAGAAATAATACATTTACACTCATGACGAAGGTCATCATTCAAGACATGTGTGTCTACTCACCATCCTCTCGTTCCGCGGCGAAATTTCCAATTGTGCGACGCCCGCCGCAACAGCCACCGGTGTTGCATCTTCAGCCGCGTTTTCATTTGCGGATTGCACGTGTTGCCTGTTCATCTATATAACAAGAAAAAAAAACATGATATAATATGAAAAATTAGTTTGGTTGCAAAATTTAAAAAAAGATGAGAAAAGATCAGTAAATTCGATCTTTCTCACATCTGTAATTCCTGCGCAATTACTTACGGTCTCGTAGTTGCTCGTGCTTGTGTCTACTTGAGTTGCGATGCAAAGATGGTCTGGTTGTCCACTAAAAACTCCCACCTTTATATACTGATTTTCGGAAAGGTAACGCCTTCCCGAAGATAAAGAGGCGGAGCTATACTTCGCGGGGGTAGAAAATCCCGCGTCTATGGTTTCATGGTCACCGGCAAAGGTGGTCGCCAAATGTGCCGTGCGGTCGGGCAGGCCCCGCCGGTACCCGGCTGGCAACGTTTATGATGGGGTAGTTAGGTTTTCTACACCCATCAAGTCGTTTCGCGAATAAAATAATTTTGCCATCCTGCAAACGTCGGGGTTGGTTTTATTAGCATAGACCCCAACATCTGCAGGCGGTCAACTACAAGTTTTGCGATGCGAAGCGTGTATCGGCTACAATGGAATGTGAAATCTCTAGTAATATCTGTAGTAATAAAGTTGGGGGTGAGAGAAAACTTGAAAACCCTACGACCTTTCGTTCCTACCCAACAATTTACATTTTACAAAGTCATTATAGTATACTCATAAACAGATGCATAAACTATATGTATACAAAATTTTAACAAAATTGAATTATTGATAACAAAATTATATTAATTTTAATCTATATAATACATAATAACAGACCAAAAAAGTATTCGTACCATGCTTGACAGAGTTGAGTTTATTTTGCTTATAAATATTGTTTCAAATTGAAGATGATTCCCAGAGGTCATAGTCGAATAATTGAGCTTCAGTTACTTTGCCTTAGTCAAAACTCTATCGAAATAACATTGATAATCGAAAATGAGTCGAAAGGAGGCCGAGACTACTGTAGAAGAGCGTAAAATAATTTTTAAATTGCACCAAGAGGGCAAAAGTTACGTTGAGATAGCAAAACTTATTGGCAGAAGTAAATCTACTATCCGATACACAATTAAACGTGTACAAACTAATAATATTTTGTTAAACAAAAAAACGTGTTGGAAGACCAAAGATTTCAACTGCTCGGGAAGGAAAAAATCTACTTGCGAAATAATCCAAGAATTAGCGCCCCTAAGTTAGTCACAATGTGCAACAACATGTTTAATAAAACAGTTTCTGCTGAAACTTGTCGGAGAATAGATCTGAAAATTGTTACGGTCGAGCAGCTAGGAAAAAGTCCTTCATTAATAAGATTAACAGAACAAAAAGATTAACGTTTGCGAAAGAATCCGTAAATATGAGTAATACATTTTGGCAAAAAGTTATTTTCTCGGATGAATCCAAGTTCAATATTTTTGGATGGAAGGGAACAGAAAAAGTTTGGAGAAAGCCCAACAAAGAATTAGTATTAAAAAATCTACGATCGACTGTGAAGCACGGCGGAGGCTCGGTGATGGTTAATAAATATAAATATAAATATGAAAGTATTCTTGAACAAAATCTGCTAGAAAGAGCAGTACTGGCTATGCAAGACGATTATTACTTTCAACATGACAACGACCTCCGAAGCGTACTGCTCAAATAGTTCGTGAGTGGATACTTTATCATATTTCTCATTTTTTATCCACACCACCTCTGTGTCCGGATGTGAATCCTATAGAAAATTTGTGGGCAGAAATAGAGAAAAGACTACGCAAACATGAAATTTCAAATAAACAAACAGTAAAAGAAAAAATTCTGAAAGTTTGGAATCGTATTGAACAAAGCACCACTGAAAAATTAATAAAAGGTATGCAAAAGAGATTAATTGAAATTATTAAGCTCAACGGTGGACCGGCGAAATACAAAAAAAAATAATAAGTTATTATAATATGCGATTTTTCTTGTGAGACGTATACCGGTACGAATACTTTTGTGGGCTGTTATTATGTACTATGTAGGTTAAAATTAATATATTTTTTGTTATCAATGACCCAATTTTGTTAAAAGTTTGTACAAATAAAGTTTCTATGTGTTCATTCGTAAAAAAAGAGTTATTGCAAAATCTTACCTGCATCATTTGACTTCAACATATTTTTTTTCAAGCAATAAGGGTACGATTACTTATGGGACTGACTGTACCTCTAGGCTATAACATTTATTCCAAAAAAACTCTTCAAAGCGAAATTTGGACTACAAATTATTTTGCATTTTTTAAACAATTTCTTTCCGCTATAGCCACATAAAATGTTCAAAGGCGACTCCCGAATCGTTTTCATTTTTTGTCACACCGTGTCCAACAAATTATTACGAAAAAATTCATGGCTATTCTACTTACTGGTACACATGACTGCGATTTTTTCCACAATTTTAGGCGGACAAATTGATTTTTACACAAATCCGAGAGCATCCTGGCAACGTTTATGATGGGGTAGTTAGGTTTTCTACACCCATCAGGTCGTTTCGCGTGTTCTTTTTGGAATCTTTTGTAAATTGCATGAAAATGACTTTTTCGTCCCACTTTTCTCCCCGTTTACAAGCGTATTATGAGACAATAAACATTTTTATATTCGGGCTACCCTGGAGTTTCTGGCTGCCTCGCAGTGTACCGAAATGCCTGTTTTTTGGACAAAATTCAATAACTTTTGTTCTGTTTATTGGCCATTTCCACGTTTAAAGAATGCTGTTACAGTCATTATAAGCAGGAGTTTTTGGAGGTTTACGATAGGGGCGATGCGATAGGGTGAGGAAGTCATCAGGGCTCGAAAATTACTTTATTACCTATCATAAACCCCGAGTGTGCCCTAACGTGTATCCCTAAACCTGCCCGGATTAATTAGAAGAATATCGCCTTGTAACGTGAAGGAGTTTGCAAATGATAGGAATCGGACTATCTGGGAACACAGGATATATTTTCCAAAAGGCAGACACATTATTACAATTGGTGGAGGAAGACAGGTTTGATATACAATATGGGTTTTACCAAGGAAGGGAGAGAGACAATGCTGGCAACGGCAATTAATGAAAGATTTAAATAAACTCCGCGATACCACCATCGGGCGTCCGGTTTATCTCAACCGTACTCTCCCTCTGGGGCACAACGATGACTCTATCTCGCCGGTTTTCTCATGTCCGTTCGGCGGCCGGCCTTCATGGCCGTCCTCTCCGAAACGTACAGAGGAACCAGGCGTCCCTACTCTCAGGCGGCCAGGAGCTACCCTGTTCTTTCCTCTCGGCGGGCGGCCGGCCTTCAAGGCCGTCCTCTCCCATGTATCCAGAGAGGCGTCCAGGTGCAACCCCTGTCCTCTCCTGGGCTGCTGGGCGTCCGATAGCATTGCTTCGTACTCTCCCATCCTGCGGGCGGCCGTGGTCTTACCTCGTCCTCTCCCACAGGTGCAGCAAGAGTGATTGCTCCGCGGTAATCGACCGGTATTTATATCAGCTCGTTGCTAACATTATCAATAACGCGTTACTAGGAAGAAGCTTCTAGAAGTTTTGCCAGTCCCCGCGGTTCCCCGCGAACCGCTGGCCACGCTGCTCCAGCGCAATTCTTCTGTTACATCAGGGGGGGGGGGGCGTCGAGGGGTCTCGACGTTGAATTGTTCTTCGTCGCGTTACAGTCTCCCCCTCTGGACACGACGGCGTCCCGACAAGTAGTCCAGGAATTCCTTCATCTGCGCCTAGCTTGCTTCCTTGGGCGCTCCATGGATGAGCCCTCACGCTGCTTACGAGGTCGTCCCCGTTTGCGGATGGTTGTTACTGGCTCTGGTGGTTCTGCTCGTGCCCCGTTGTAAGGCCTTAGCGCCGAGGTGTGGTACACCCCTACGCACACAGGCTGGTCATCACGGGTCTCGATCTCGTAGCTGTTGGAACCCACGCGGCGCTTCACCACGTACGGTCCGTCCCTCTTTGGTGCGAACTTTGATGTATAGTTCCGTTCTCGCCTGCTGAGGGTGTGAGTGGTTACCCACACCAGGTCTCCTCTCTCGTACCCAGGGTTTGGCCGGCGTCGTTGATCGGCATACTCCTTCCTCTGCTCCTGCTGTCGTTCTTGGTTCTGCTGGGCCACCTGCATCGTGTCTGTCAGCGTCAGCAGCTTTGGTGTAATTTCCGGCAGGAAATTTTCTGCTTGGATGATGGTCCTCAAGTCCCGATTGGCGTCATCGGGAGTCCTCAGCTCTCTCCCGAACGTAAGGTAGGCTGCTGAATACCCAGTCGTCACGCATCTGGCCGAATTCATTGCGAATCGGATGGTTGGCAGCCTCTCGTCCCACGTAGCGTGATCCCTAGCGACGTAGATTCCAAGCTGCGCCTTCAGATCACGATTCTTCCGCTCCACTGGATTGGCCTCGGGATGATAGACCGGAGTGAAAGCCTGTTGCAGCCCGAAACAGTGGGCTACCTGCTGCATGACCCCGCTGACGAACTGAGTGCCGTTGTCGCTGATTATCCGTCGTGGCATCCCAAACCGAAGCATAACTTCGTTGATGAGGACCTCTGCACAGGCTTCTGCTGTAGCCTGCTGCAGTGGAAACAGTTCCACCCATCGTGAGGCTGTATCTTCCACGATGAAAATCCATCGATTCTCCTTCGTTGTGGTCGGCAGCGGCCCAAAGAGATCCATAGCCAGCACTTCGAATCGTTGTTGCATCACGGGTGTCTGTAACAAACCTGCTGGTTTTAGGTTATTTGCTTTATACCTCTGGCACTCCACGCAGGCCTGGACGTAGTCTGCGATTTCTCGGCTCATTCCTGGCCAAAAGTATCGGACGATTATCCGGTGTAGCGTACGTTGTGCTCCATAATGACCCGCAGTGGCATCGTCGTGGTATGCTCGGAGAATCTCCTTCCTCTCGTGCGAAGGTACAACCAACTGTGCTTCTTCCGTGTCCACATTTGGAGCGTGTCGATAGAGTACTCCGTTGTTGACCAGGTATCCCCTCGAAGTCCATTTGATCATTTCGTCGTCTCGTGTAGTCGATTCTATCGCTTCGATTATAGTCTTCAGGGCCTCGTCTTTTAGTTGTTCTTCTCTGGTTACTGCTGGTCCTCGAGCTGGAATGTCGACGGAAATCTCTGCGACCTCCGCTCTGTTTTCTTCGTTCCATGGCTCGCTTGGTAACCTGGATAACATATCGGCAACGACATTGCATCGGCCTGGAATGTACTGTATATTAGGGCAATATGGTTGGAGTAACAATGCCCATCGGGCGAGACGACCGCTGGGAGAGCGTAAAGACATCAGCCATTTCAGGGGTTGATGGTCCGTGGCGATGGTGACAGAAGTTCCCTCGATGTACCCTCGGAACTTGTCGACGGCCCAAACTACTGCCAATGCCTCTCTTTCTGTGGTTGAATAGTTACGTTCTGCCGGCGTCAGTAATCTGCTGGCATACTCAATGGGGTGTTCCGTTTCCTTCTCGCCCTGTAACAGGACCGCTCCTATAGCATAGGCGCTGGCATCGGTGCGTATGATGAAGGGTTGGTTCTCGTCGGCATATCGCAGGATTGGCGGGCTGGTAAGGGCTTCTTTCAGGTGCTCGAAGGCTTGCTGTTGGCTCGTCGTCCACTCCCAGGTTGCCTTTTTCTTCGTTAGTTTCGTCAAAGGTTGGGCAACTGTGGCAAAATTTGGTACAAATCGCCTATACCATGAGCAAGTTTGTAAAAAGGATATAAGCTGCTTCAAGTTTGTCGGTGTAACCATGCATTGGATCGCCTTGACCTTCTCCGAATCGGGATGTATGCCCTCCGCTGTTAATATATGTCCAAGATATTTGATTTTCGGGCATCCGAGACGGCATTTCTGCCGGTTCATTCGTAGACCAAATTGACGAAGCCTGTTGAAAACTGCCCTCAAGTCTTCGATGTGTTCCTTGAAATCTGTGGAAAGTACCAGTATATCGTCCAGATAAACGAGAATGTTGCGGCCTCCCAATCCCGCTCTCATCCGGTCCATAAGGCGTTGAAAGGTAGCCGGAGCGTTCTTCAATCCAAACGGCATCCGTTTGAACCGGAAAATTCCAAAAGGTGTTATGAAAGCAGTCTTGTCTTGGTCTTCGTTTCGTACACCAATCTGCCAATAGCCTGATTGTAGGTCCAGCGCAGACATGAATCCCGTGCTCTTCGCCGAATGGAGGAGGTCGTCGATCCGTGACAAAGGATACGAATCTGTGACGGTAACGGCGTTGAGCTTGCGATAATCCACGCAAACCCGAATACTGCCGTCCTTTTTCGGCACCAGAACTACGGGTGCGGCCCATGGTGATTCGCATTCTTCGATAATTTCTGCCTTGATCATCTTCTCTATTTCTGTGCGCAGCAATTCTCTTTTTGTAGGTGGTATGCGGTACGGCGGCACAGCGATTGGAGCGTGGTCTCCGGTGTCTATTCGATGGACAGCCTCCGCTGTCGGTGGTGCTTCTGTTTGAAATAAGTCTGCGTGTTCTTTCAATAATTTGCAGAGTTCTCGCTTTTCGTCTGGAGAGGTACTTACCGCCTCGTCCTCTCTTATTTCACCTATGTCGACGGAGGAGATGTCCATCCGCGTTTTGTACGTTCGAACGCATCGCTCGAATAACAGATCGATATTCGGCCAATGAGCGTTCGGCACTGGCTCGTCCACCTCGGTTTCCTCGCGTAGAAATGCGCTTAGTCCCTTTGCATCTTCGTGGATCGGACTCACACATCCTGGTGGAGGTTCCGCAAACTCGTGGATCCGATGAACCAAGTCTGCTTCCAAAGATGACAGAGGGATCCCCGTCTCCCCCTTGCCGAAAGGTGCACTCCTGATTGGAACTTCTCCCTGGAAGTCGTATGGTTGATTCGGTGCGTCTGCGAAGTGCCATATTCGCTGCGGAACGTTCAACACGACTCCAGCGTCTTCGATGAAGTCGACGCCCAGTAAGCTTCGGTTATCCTTTCCTTCCGGCAAGACGACGAAGGTAGTCCAAAGGCGGCGACCACGAAGCTCTACTTCCATCCGTGCGGCCTTGACGCTTTGCATGCGCGGATTTCCATCTGCCAACGCAACTTCCATTTTCCTTTCTTCAAAAACGTGGCCCTTTTTCTTCAGCAGGCAGTACAAGCTTTGGCTTGCTACGCTGCACTTCGCTCCTGTATCGAAGAAGGCCTGTCCTTTTTCCCCGGCGATGGTGATGTTGACCGCTGGTCGCTGTCGCGGTTGTATCTTTGCACTTACCGTGCAAAATGCTGCGGACGTAGGTGGTGCGGTCGTCTTCGAGCAGTCTGGGCATTTACTGCGTACCACTCCCGGTTTACCGCATCCGTAGCATTGTAACGGAGTGCGACTTCCCGAAGGCTGTGTGAATGCTGGTTGTGGCACGGTTCCGGCGGTCGTCGGCTTTGGTCTAGGCACGTTGTTTTTTCGGAAACGACATTCAGCGGCGGCGTGTCCTGGGCGGCGGCAGATGTTACAGCGGCGGAGGTCCCTGGGATATGGTTCCAGAAATATACCTCCTGTCCGACGGTGCTGTATTGTTCCTCGCTGTTTTTCTTGAGCCTCCTTCTCAAGGTCTTCTACTTCTCGTCCACGTTTGATTAGCTCCGTGAATGTTCGTACCGATTCTCGGGGGATCTTTTTCCGGAGTGGAAGACGTAGGAGACCGTATATCATGTCTATCTGGACCGTCTCCGGGTGTGGATTTGGCAATTCTGCCAGCTGGGCCCGTTTCCGACTGATGAAAAGGTCCGTCGGTGTATTTGCGTCCTGTGTCGTCCGAAACAGCTCCGTATACACTTGATACGCAGGACGTCGAGGTGCGAAGGTTGATTTTATGGTCTCCACTGCTTCCTTCCATGACGAGACGGATCCTTGTACCCCACGCCACGAGACGGCAGCGTGTCCCTCGAAGAGCAGTGGAAGACCTTTTAACGCGTTTTCATCGCTAATGCTTTCGATGTCCTTGAATATCGAAACAGCAGCGATGAATGCGTTGACTCTCATATAATCATGAGAGCCGTCGAAGCGTTCCCTACACCTCGTGAAGCTTCTTCGATCACTAGGTGTTTTATCGTTCAAAGATCCCAGGAGTTGTGAGAACTGGCTTGGGGAGAACTGGACCGTTGGACTGGAACTCAGGTCAGGATTGGAGGTGGAGTCGGAGTTCTGGTCGTGAGCCTCGGCCTGCACGTTGGGCGCCAACATTTTGTAACGTGAAGGAGTTTGCAAATGATAGGAATCGGAGTATCTGGGAACACAGGATATATTTTCCAAAAGGCAGACACATTATTACAATTGGTGGAGGAAGACAGGTTTGATATACAATATGGATTTTACCAAGGAAGGGAGAGAGACAATGCTGGCAACGGCAATTAGTAAAAGATTTAAATAAACTCCGCGATACCACCATCGGGCGTCCGGTTTATTTCAACCGTACTCTCCCTCTGGGGCACAACGATGACTCTATCTCGCCGGTTTTCTCATGTCCGTTCGGCGGCCGGCCTTCATGGCCGTCCTCTCCGAAACGTACAGAGGAACCAGGCGTCCCTACTCTCAGGCGGCCAGGAGCTACCCTGTTCTTTCCTCTCGGCGGGCGGCCGGCCTTCAAGGCCGTCCTCTCCCATGTATCCAGAGAGGCGTCCAGGTGCAACCCCTGTCCTCTCCTGGGCTGCTGGGCGTCCGATAGCATTGCTTCGTACTCTCCCATCCCGCGTGCGGCCGTGGTCTTACCTCGTCCTCTCCCACAGGTGCAGCAAGAGTGATTGCTCCGCGGTAATCGACCGGTATTTATATCAGCCCGTTGCTAACATTATCAATAACGCGTTACTAGGAAGAAGCTTCTAGAAGTTTTGCCAGTCCCCGCGGTTCCCCGCGAACCGCTGGCCGCGCTGCTCCAGCGCAATTCTTCTGTTACATCAGGGGGGGCGTCGAGGGGTCTCGACGTTGAATTGTTCTTCGTCGCGTTACAGCCTATTATTAAATAGTATAATACCTACGATTTGTATATAAAAGACTATAACTGGTTACCGCCCATAAAGTAGTAGTCCACGGATGCGAAATAATAAATTCTTTTGACTTGCCTGTAGGTTTCCTCTCCGAGGAAAGCTCTAGAGGCAACTCATTCAGATTTATATTCTAAAGTTGAGTAATGCAACTTCACCAGTGACTGTACTGTAATGTAATTGCAATTGAATAATTTAAAGGAAAACGTTGCTTTTCTTTACATCTATATTTTCTATTACACTTATAGCTATATTTATGTATTATTTCTGTCTACTTATTATTATCAGTTATACTTATATTTCTAGTATACTTGTATTAATAATGATACAGAAAAATTGTAAATACCATGTACTCGTGAGCTTTGATTAAGTATGATCACATATTTGTTTATAAAAGATAGGTTATAAAGTAAGGTGTGAAGGCGAATGGCTGGTATGATTGAAGAATTTTCAGTTCAGAGCGAACAGTCCTACTTTTAGTTAGTTGCGCCCGGCATAGCAGAAAAAGATTGTATGTGTGTCGGGGAGACGAATGTTATAAAAGTTTAAAAGGAGGCTTCAGATTCGGAAGTACTGAACTAACAATAAGAATTCATCTACTATTAGGACATTGATTACCAGTGGATACCGGCGTACTCGCTTGCTAACCGGTTCTTGCTACATAGTTCTGAGGTTTGCAGGTAGTTGCAGTTCTAACTTATATAATATCAAAGTATACTATCTTACCAATACTTTGCGAAACTTCATTACAAAACGTAAACAAAGTTACACTATTCACGGATGTACTATTATACTAGGAAATAGACTTGGTGTTTTATAATTACTGTCGGTATATTTTGCAAACGTACGCATAAATTTTGTGCGATTTTTTGTATTCATGTTTGTTTGAGATCTGTGTAGGAGGTGCAACAGTAAAGGGTGGAAAAGAAGTGGACTGTATGTGAAATCAATATTGAATCATATTATATTGTACTAGGTTCGATATATACAGAGGTGACGTGAATTACAAAGATGCGGTGATAGGTGAGAAAGCGATAATAACATGTAATCACGGACTGCGAAGCAGGCAAAGCGTGAAAGCGATCGGAAAGTCGTGAGGTGCAGAGAATAACGAGAGACCCGATCGAGTGATCAAGGTGGTTAGAAGACGGATTTGATATTTTGGACTCGCGACCACGCGACAAATAATGCACCAGACGTAAACATAAGGCTTACGTCTGCGTTCATTCACCCGGTCCCGGCGCCGAGCACGATCAGCTGTACTATTGTCAACGCCGGGTCACGGTCGCGCAGAGACATTTCTTGAGGGGATTTGGGCAAGAACTTTATGGCCCCCATAAACAGCCGCCGTGGCTCGAGATGGTTTGGCGTTACCGGTAATCGCCTGCTACGTTGTTACATAATGTTTGTGTATAATATAATTCATACTTATCCTTCATTTCAGGGATGAGGAACGGAAGGTTGCTAAAATAACTGTAGCTAAATATTTAGTAATAAAAGAAAATATTTTATTTGGCAGAAAAAGAATACCAACATTCGCTGCAAGGATAAGGAAAACTGCCAAAACCTTATCAGTATTCATAGTACAAAACTTGTAATATATACAAATATAAACAAACATAGATATAAATATATAAAGTAATTCATTGGCAGCCAATGCCGCCACATCCCCGGCCACCACGTCCGCTCCGTCTCTTACAGCAGCCTCTTCTGTGGGAGTTCCTTATGATACTCCGCTTCAGCTCGTTCTGAAATATGTAAAATGTAAATTAAAAAGAAGGAAACCAACAAATATTTTGTTATTTAGTATGAAAATATATAGTTTTCGCAACTCACCAATAGAAGCCCGTCGAATTCTTTCTGTTGCTTTCCATTGTCGCCTCGGAAACCATGTGGAGCAGAGGGCAGTCGACCAGTGTAGTCCATCATCGTCTCGGCGACGAAGCATCGGTCATTGTTACCATGCGGATCAAACCCCACATCAGCTTGTTCTGAAACATGTAAAATGTAAATTGAAAAGAAGGAAACCAACAAATTCTGCACACTTATTTGCATGTGTGCAGTCCGACGTCGAACAGCTTTTGGATCAATACGATCGTTGAGCTGTAATTGTAATAAGTTTACAATTTTTCATTACCAGCTGATCGAGTCAGTGGTGCTGCACTAATAAGTGCAACTCGACGTCGGATAGTTGCAACTGTGTAATATTTGAATATTATTTTCATTCGCTGATGGAATCAGCGATACTGCACACTATTTGAAAGTGTGCAGCTCGACGTTGAACAGCTTTTGGATCACAGACGATCCTTGAGCTATAATTGTAATAAGTTTAGAATTTTATATTACCAGCTGATCGAGTCAGTGGTGCTGCACTAATAAGTGCAACTCAACGTCGAACAGTTGCAACTTTTCTTTTTTTTTTTTAAATTTTCTCTACTTTCAATAATACTTTGAGGTTCCCGAATGGGCATGCCTCTGATATACCTGCTGTCGACTATTTCGGGCAGCATACAATCTATATAAAAACGTGACAATTTTGGCTCCATTTTATGTTGCCAAAATTCGTCGTCTCTATAAACTTTAATAGACTTTATACCTTTCCTCGTCCATATGCAGAAGAGGCAGTACTTTCTGGCAGTGATATGTAATTGCCCTTGTACTTGGTAGAAGTATGCGTGGCTTTTATTCATTTCACTGCCAGAACCGTCTGTGAATACTGTACCTACTGCTTTTATTGTAGAAATTGCTTCTTCTGGTGTGACGTTTTCTGCAGTTTGTGGGCACTTTATCTCCACAATACCGTCGTCGTCGATTACACCATCTGGTGATGCTCCCAAATAGGGAATCGATGCATCGATGAAAAGACCACATGGTCTAATTTTGATGTTTTCCTTCTTTGATAATTCTTCACGAGCTACATCTTCATTCTGCTTTCCATAAGCTACAGCAGAAACGTCTAGCAGGCGTGGATACAGCAATCTCTGCACTAACTTCGAACATAGCGTTGTTTTCCTTCGGCAGCACACGGCGCGGAAGTTGGACGCTGTCAAAAGTTTAGTTTTGTGCGCCAACCACTTTCTATTCTTGGCCTGTCCAATGGTCTCTTGCTCAATCTTTTCTCTATCTTTCTGCCAATCGCTTAGCATTTCCATATGCTTTTCCTTTTGCAGGTTGAACATGCATTCGTCCATATCCGGCTTCTGGGCATTTGGTCCGTAGTCGAAATCTTGTTTTGCGCGAAACTGCTTCCTTGTAGTCCTCGTCGTACTGTTTTGTTGCGCTTGTTGCACGAGTTGTCGTTTCTTTCTGTGCCGTTCTTCCATTTGTATTAAAAGTGTAGGCGGCTCCTTTTTCATGGACGGTTGTAAACGAGACAAAACTTGTTGCGTATTATACTCGATCACAGCAGCAGCACATCTTGCACTGTATGATCCTCTTTGGCCGAAATTTAATCTTTTTCCACCAATATATTTTGCAACAATATTGTTGTAACTCTCCACTGAGTTGTTGTTGCTTCGATAGAGGATGCTTTCTCCGTGCGCTGACAGTGACCGGATGATATCTTGAATCTTCTGGTAAACTCCAAGATTTAACAATTCCGGAACAATATTCAGCTCATCCTTCTTCGTGGTTCCATTGCAGAAGTATCCTATTCCATCGCAGTGTTTGTGTTCTCCAAAGACGTGGCTAGGTATATTCATTATATCTCCGCACAAATTTTTTAGTTTGGTTTGCATCGGCACATTCTGTTGAAATCTGTACTCTGCAGCTTTCATTATCCCCGAGCGCATCCGCCGAATATTGTTTTCTACGGCTTGCCTGTAGCGACCGGGCGGAGCTTTCTTCGCAACATCTTTCATTTTGTTGCAAAAGTTGCGCAACAAATGATTTGTGCATTCAATTTTCTTCACGCGGATCAACCATGTTTTATATGGATCACAGTCCAGAATTTTTTTATAGACACTGCTGTCGCCGTCAGCAATCAGTGTCGAATAAATTAACCCGTGTTTTTCCACGCTGGTATTGAAACCTTCTGCGATGGCGTCACTCTCCATTCTGGTAGAGGGTTGGTTTCTGCCCCAGTTCTTGAAGCATGTGTGTTGCCGCGGCTCTTCTTCCTTTTTCGCCGCGTTCAAAAAAAAGGAGCACATTTTGTTTCGTACTCCAATGAATAAAACTTTCCTAGTGTGTTAGCCTACTATCACGCCGACACCAGATATTGAATCGTATCTGCCTGTTCGATACGACCGCTTCATCCAACTTCCGTCAGCCACGACGGGAATGTGTGGAATTCCGCATCCTGTCACGTCGCCCCTTTCAACGGCTAGTCGTTTTTCCTCTTCAGCCGCTGCTACCATTTCCTCTTCCGCAGCACCGATTAATTTTTCCACCATGTCGTCATGGCATTTGCGGTATCTCCTCATTGACATACAGGGTACGTTAATGGCAGTGAGGAATCCTTCCATTTGTACGTAGCCGCCTCCGTTGAGGATTGTTCCTGCCACTGCATTTCGATTGATATACATGACCTGAGCATTGTTGGGTTGACTGTGGATGTCTTCTTCGTAATTGCACATCATGCATTTCACGGTCACGGTGGTCTGCAACCCCGTTTTCTTCATGCGTATTATCTCCATACTTTTCATTGAACAATTGAATAGTTCGGAGTGTTCGCTTATACGTTTCATTTCTTGAAACATATGGTGCACGTCCACAATGCTGAGGGACCCGTCTGATAAACGCAATTCTTCTCGTGGGTCGACCGTCGTTTCTTTTTCCACGACGAGCGGGTAGGCTTGCACCTCTTCTTCTTCGATGGCAATTTCTTGCATGATTCTTCCAAATTGATCTGTTTCTTCTGCCATTTTTCGGCTATGCTCTTGTTGTCCACTTGACGACGGCGTTACATTTTCCAACGCAGGTGGCTCGATCGTCGTTTCGTTTTCCTCGACGTGTTGCATTTCTTCGTCGGTGACAGTTTCATAATTACTTTCTGCAATTTCTTCTGTTTCTTCTCCCATTCTTGGACAACGCCTGGCGTCACAAGAGGGATTCCATAACATTTCCTCTTCTTCTCCACTTGACGACGGCGTTACATTTTCCGCTGCCCCTGCCTCTTCATATACACTAAGCCGGCTTGATGTTTTCTTCATGGCAAGATTCGCTATCCGCTTCATTCTGTAAACAGATAAAAACAAATCGTACATGGGAATATGGCTCCCCCCTTACAGATGCGTTTTTAAAAATGGTAAATGGTTATGGTACTTTAGAAATGGCGAAATTAAAATGATTTCAAGTGAGCGCTGCATCGCAATTTGCTCTTCTTCTTTCTTCTTTCATTCTTTCTTCTTTTATTCTTTCTTCTTTCATTCTTTCTTCTTTTATTCTTTCTTCTTTTATTCTTTCTTATTTTATTCTTTCTTCTTTTATTCTTTCTCCTTTCTCCTTTCTTCTTTCTTCCCTCTTCCTTCTTCCTTGTTCCTTCTTCCTTCTTCCTTGTTCCTTCTTCCTTGTTCCTTCTTCCTTCTTTCTTCTTTCTTCTTCCTTCTTCCTTCTTCCTTCTTCCTTCTTCTTTCTTCTTTCTTCTTTCTTCTTTCTTGCCGTCTTCACGAGTGTTTTCAATTACCGCAAAAATCAATCTGCAGTAATATGGGAGCCGGTGCATCGCTTTTTGTGGACCGGTCGGGAAAGGGGGTACCCTCCTGGGGACGTATCCCCGCGAGGATACCACTTCCTCCCCCGAATACCTAGGACCGTATCTTCCACAAATGAAGGGAGTTCGATGTGTCAGTATAGAGACTACACCCTCGACATCTATGACGACACGTCCTCTTCACAACGAAACAGTTGTTTCAAACCCTCATTGATTATTTTCCTAATGTAGTACTTCTTTCTTGAAGACGATGTACGCATTTCTTTGTACCAGTTTTCCGATGCAGCGTCCAAATAATTTTAATTTCGCCTCATAATTTAAAACAGGTCTGTAA
This sequence comes from Seladonia tumulorum, assembly GCA_913789895.3. NCBI lineage: Eukaryota > Metazoa > Arthropoda > Insecta > Hymenoptera > Halictidae > Seladonia > Seladonia tumulorum. The sequence continues at coordinate 561,745 of OU565281.1, forward strand.
GGGGGAGACTGTAGTGCGATCTTTCGACATGCCATCTAAAGTTTTACGATTACTGACTACTGACTACTGATTACTGACTAATTACTACAAACAAACACATTGAAAAGGTGTTGGTGATTGTGCATAAAAGGTTCCTCCTTTTGCATGCACGCACACATCCACCCGCGCGAGGTCGACGCACTCAGCAGAGCCCGCGGACTTTCGTCAGCTGTTACGGTAAAAAGAAAGTGCTAATAATGTAGGACTTCAAAGTGGGATAAAATTTTATGAGGATAACAAAGCATGAACAACTCCCATAAACGTTCTCAGCTGATCGCCGAAAAAAGGTGAAAGGAAACTGTCGTCACCGTAACAGCTGACGGACGACCGCGGGCTCTGCTGAGTACGTCGACCTTGCGCGGATGAGTGTTTTCCTTATTGGGGGTGTAATAGGGGCAGTCAACAGGTAAAGGAAAAAACGGTTTGCAAATGTTGGCCTTGGAAGAGTTTTAGGGGCGCTTCGAAATACGATTTCTACGGTTACTTGGGACCACCCCGTAGCGGCGGTGAATTGTGTTACCCCTCGGACATGCGGAAGCAGTAAAACATCTGTACGGTGCCCGAATTGTTATATAGGAAAAATTTAACGTGGATGGTCCTGATGGATGCCAATATTATTTTCACGACATAAGAAAAGAGACAAGTAGCAAGTTCACACACATCAATGGGAGTATAGTGTCCAAAACATAAATTTAATCAAAGAACAAATAAATAATCATGCAGAACGAATTTCTGTTTTGAGATATACACTCCGCTCATAAGTCTTAGGACAATGATCATATTCGTATTCAACTTTGTAAAAATGAAATAATCGTTGAAGGATGCGAACAAGTTTTTGGTTTACACGTCAAAGAAAGGATGCTGCTCTCATATACCAAAATCTTACTAAAAAGTGAAAAGATGTATTTTATTTCCATCGAAGAATCCGTTTCTTTATTATAATGTCCACTATTCTTGGCATTCTCGTGTTTAATTTTTCATACTTTCTGTTGTTATATTATTCCATTCTCGTTCCAAAATATTCCATAAATGTGCTTTCGAAGCAGGGCAAAAGTTCCGTACCCATCTGTCCAGCTTATTTTTTCTATTGGGGTTCAAATCTGGTGATTGATGTGGCTATTTCATAATTTTTAACCCTTTGCACTCCGCTGTCCCCTCTCAGGGGACATCGCAATTCTAGCATATCACTCGGATGTCCCCTCTCAGGGGACATTCAAGTTTATTAGTGATTACTGGGAATTGAGTTATTTCAGCGCAACTTTTTGAGACATGCATGTTTCCCTGAAGTTTTATCTTGAAATGGCACAAGAAATCAAATCAAAATATCGTAAAATTACTGAGATATATACAAGAAATGTCAGCGGGTTTTGTGTCAGACGAGAATGTGAGATGCGTGCTTACGACGGTCCGAGCACTTCGCGACGCCACTTGAAAAAAGCGATAAGGGGAGTTTGTAGAAGAAAGGTCGGTATGCGAACATAGCGCAAACTGTATAGTGAGATAGAGAGAAGAAAAAGACAAGTCTACATCTGGAGGAAAAGATTTTCAAAGCTGAGCTCAGTCTGGTATTCAACGTATTGTTTCCTCCATAAATCGCTGAAATGATGGAGGAAGTTATTTTTTTGGGGGTTGGAAATGTGTGTGATAAACTCATACATAATGTATCGTGTTACGAGCCAGGGCTTCGTGCAACGCGAGAGGCCGGCGAGGGGTTTATTACCCCAGGAATATGATTTCAATTTGTTAGTGAGGTACGCGGACGAACCCAATGCGAGATTGGGGAGCCGCTAGGATAGTCGACGTCGAGGACGAACCTGATGCGAAATCAGGGAGCCTCTAGGTATGGAGTCAAATGCAGACGAACCCGGTGCGAAACCAGGGAGCTGCAAGAGGGTGAAACTTCGTGAACGAACCCAATGCGAAATCGGGGAGTCACTGGGAGAGACACGCAGACGAACCCGGTGCGAAACCGGGGAGCTGCTAGGAGGTTGTGTAAGCAAGTATGGGTAAAAAGCACAGACGAACCTGGTGCGAAACCAGGGAGCTGCTAGGATACGGACGAACCCAATGCGAAACTGGGGAGCCGTTAGGATGGTATAATATTCGTGGACGAACCCAATGCGAAATCGGGGAGCCACTAGGTTGGAGAAATCTTATTGGATTTACGGTTATGATTGTTAGTAAGCCTCGTAACTTTATATATATTTTTTAGTTGATACAATCCGAGCGGTAAGATTGTATCGTGTGGGAACGTTCAATTACTAGATTAGGATATTAGGCAATAATTAAAGGTTTATAGATTTCACGATTTGATAACAAGACAAATATATTCTGTTATAAGTTTTGTTACAAATGTCTTTGTCGCGAATGAGTTTAAGGATTATAATTTGAGTATGTTTTACCTATTTTGCTCGGTTTTGACGCACTGGCAATGCGGGGTCAGAGTTATGTTTGATTCGAAAGGGACTTTAACCCGATCTCACTAGAATTGAACTTGAGCGTGTAACGCGACGTGACTCTAACGTGATAGCACGATCGTTGAATATGGCGGAACCGTTACTGTACGCAACTAAGATCAACCGAACCGTCGTCTGACGTTTCTAAAACTTGACTGAACCGAAGAGGATGAAAACGAGCGGGTTTATATACCTTGAAAATGAAAGGGGTGCTCTTGTTAATGTTTAATGTCACGTGGGGTCGCACAGATGTTTTTTGTCAGTTCTAACGAAACCGGGCCTTAGTTACATTTTTCGTTAACAAAGGGGGCTGATGGACATCTGGGCTATTTCCAAATAATTAACGGATGCCAGAAGGGTGTTCTCAAGAGTTTCATAAACAGTCGTACTGTTTTTAAAAAGGGGTCTGTTGGGACGTCTTTCGTTCTGGGTAAAGAGATTAGAGTTTCGTAAACGAAACATCTGGATGGAGACATCTCCACGTAACATCTCCCCCCCTAAATGAAACATCGCGGTTCGCGTGATGCTTTCTATCTCAGAACGAAAAACGTCCTGTAACTATTGAAAAAAAAAACGAAAAGTGTCGGGTGTAGTGTAGTGTTGTGTACTTATATTTCTAGGTGTTGTCTTCTGCTGCTAATGCCAGGATTCCGTGACGTCTAGTGGGGGTTGGTTTGGCAGTCGGTCGAACAGTTGACGGCCCTCGGTATGGCCACCACTGGTGACAGCCACTCAGCTAGCGTAGCTATGGCTTTATCTCGTTTGTTCTTCTTGTTTTTTTTTTTTTTTTTTTTTTTTTTTTTATTTATATCGGATTGTTTGCAGTCAGATTACGTATTCGGACTATATTGGTTATTAACTCTGCTAGATAGTCTCCATATGTTTTCAAATTTGTACCAGTTGGGAATGAGGTTGGTTCTCGAGCTTGTCTACCAAAAATTAGTTCGTATGGTGTAAAATTGGTGCCTTCGTGAACTGAAGTATTGTGTGAGAACATTGCAAAAGGAATTAGCAAATCCCAGTCCTCGTAGTTATCCATGTAATGTTTTAGATATTCCGTGAGTACGATGTGACTTCGTTCCAACGATCCATTGGTTTGCGGTCTATATCCAGAAGTTGTGATTTGTTTGATTTTGAAAATTTCGGATAAATTTGTCATGAGACTTCCGATGAAACTGATTCCTTTGTCTGTTAGTATGGCTCGAGGTGTTCCATAAATTGCGATGAAATGCCTTGCGAAAGCATCGGCAATGGTAGTGGCTCGGATGTTGGGTATTGCTACCGCGATACAGTATTTAGTTAAATTATCCTGCATGGTAAGAATGTATCGATTGCCTCCTGGTGTGATTGGTAATGGTCCAACGGTGTCCAAGGAAATTTTATCAAATGCGTCCAGAGGTGTATCGGTGATCAGCATAGGCTGACGAGTTTTTATACGGACCAATTTTTGTTCTTGACAACTTTTGCATTTCCGAATGTAATCTTGGATTTCATTACGCATGTGCGGCCAATGAAATCTCGATCGAATACGGTTGTATGTTTTTGTAACTCCTTTATGTCCTCCGATTAAACTGTCGTGTGCTTCGTGAATGATTTCTTGTCTATTGTCCACGGAAGGAGTGGTAATAATGCAATTACATATTGTTATTTGAGGGATTTGTTCTGTAAAGGCCTCTTCCAGTGTTTTGAAAAATTCGTTGGGTGGTAATTTATGCAAATCTCCGGTGGCTGATATTCGGAAAGACTTGATTCTATTTTGTTTCAATGCTGGTTGGAGAGTTTTCAATCCGTTGACAATGTCCATTTTATTTAGCTTGTTGTAAAAATTGTCAGAAACTATTATGCTGAAGGTTTTATATAATCCATTGTTTGAAATTACGACTTGTCCCTTCTTTGGTTTTGCAGCTAGAAGTTCCTGTTTATTTATTAATTCCGTGTCTAAAAGTAATTTTCCAACGGGGGTTATTAAATTGCAATCGGCTGACATAAAATGTACGTAATTGTCTTCCTTCGAGGTGAGGGTGTTAGAAGAAATGACGATCTCTTGTTTTGGTTCCGGTTGCATTTCCAGGTCAGTTTCGGTAGACGAACTGTCGGTATCGGTGTCAAAAAATGGATAGGGGTCTATTGTACAGTCAGGTAGCTGCCTTGCACTGGCTTCGCTTCTAGGTAGCTGAATTATGGTGGGTTGTAAAATTCCACCTGCTTTGTGTAATTGTTCCTGCTGTACGTTAAGATGATCCATTTGCAAATTGTTCGTATTTTCAATAACCGTATTTTCGATAGCTGTATTTTCAATAATCGTGTCTTCGAGCGGTTCTTCAAAAGAAATTAAATCACCAGATAAGTTTATGTTCTTATCTGTAGAAAAAATTTCTGTGGAATTTGCTGCGGGTAAAAAATTGTGTGTGGTGTCTTGATTTTCGTCCGGCATTGTTATTTCTCGAGATAAACTCGGAAGGGAGCTTTTTCTGTTTATTATGGGAGAGTGCCGCACTTTTCCAAGAGCGGGCTCTTCTCCTTCATCCGAACTGCTTGATTCCGCATATTTCGGTCGTTTTTCTCGGTCTCGTCGCAACTGCCTGATGCGTTGTCCTATTGAATCAAGGGCTGTGTTTGTTTTTGGTATCTGGATTTTAAAATTAGGGTCTCTGAGTTCTTGTGGGACAAGTGGTAAGCAGATGGAGGTAGGATTACGCGATAATGCGTCTGCGTTCTTGTTTGTTTTTCCAGATTTATGGACAACTTGATAATCGTACTCTAAAAGTCTCAATTTCCATTTCATAAGCCTTGATGTCGGATCCTTTACGGAGTGTAGCCAAACTAGAGGTCTGTGGTCTGTCACAAGGGTGAATTTAGTTCCATAAACATATGGTCGGAAATATTGAACGGCGTAAACCATGGCTAAACATTCCTTTTCTGTGGCGGAATAATTTTTCTCTGCTTTATTAAGACTGCGTGATGCGTAAGCAATCGGCAGGTCATTTCCTATTTCGCCTTGACTAAGCACGGCTCCAATGGCATGTTCTGATGCATCTGTTGTGACGATGAATGGTTTGCTGAAGTCGGGATATTGTAGAATTGGTTCTTGGCAGAGTTCTTCGCGTAATTGTTTAAAACTGTTTTCCTGTTCTTCTGTCCATTTGAATTTTATGCCTTTTCCTAAGAGGCTAATCAGAGGTTTTGCTTTTGTGGTGAAATCGGATATGAATCGTCTGTAGTATCCTACTAATCCCAAAAATTGTTGTATATTCTTTTGATTGGAGGGTGTGGGAAAATCTTTGACGGCTTTTAGTTTTCTAGGATCAGGTTGTACTCCTTGTCTTGAAATGACGTGTCCAAGGTATGTAACTTCTTTTCGTAAAAATTCGCATTTATTGGTTTGAAGGGTTAAGCCATGTTCTCGTAAACGATTAAATAATTTTCTGACTTTGACATTGTGTTCCTGTAGTGATGATGCGTAAACCACGATGTCATCCAGGTAAACGAACACGTCCGTGCCCTGAAGTCCAGTTAGTACTTGATCCATAAGGCGTTGAAAAGTGGGTGGTGCGTTTTTTAAACCAAATGGCATTCGTGAAAATTCATAATGTCCATTAGGCGTGGTAAATGCTGTTTTCGGTCTATCCTTTGGGTCCATCTCTATTTGGTGAAAACCATTTGCGAGATCGAAAACGGAGAAGTATTTAGCTCCACCGAGACGATCTAATATTTCTGTAATTTGTGGTAGCGGATATTTATCAGAAACTGTTTTATCGTTAAGCGCACGGAAGTCTATGACCATACGCCAACGTTTGTTTCCCTGTGCATCTGGTTTCTTAGGTACAATCCACAAAGGTGAATTATACGGAGATATCGACGGAGTTATTATGCCTTCGGAAAGTAATGCATCAATCTGCTTTTTAATTTCGTGTTGATGTATGGGAGGATAGCGATATTGTCTCGTGTTAATTGGAATTTCGTCGGTTGTATGTATGGAGTGTTTGAAATCGGAGGCCTTTCCTAGCTTATCTCCGGGGAGATAGAATCGGTCGGGAAACTCCTTTATCAAAGCGGTGATACTGTACAATTCTTCTTTGTTCAAGTGGTTGAGATTTAATGTTTGAGAGATTCCATGTATCCTATCTTCTCTGTTATTGAAATTAGTGTGACCTTTTACCTCTGTGTAATTATCTTCATCTGAAGTGCTTAAAATGTCATAGGGTTCCAAAATTTGTGGTTCTATTTCTATGTCCAGGTCTTCTTCGCTAGTGTTGGTTGCCATAACATGACACCTTCCTTGATTATTTAAAACGGCTGCTTCTCCTATGTACAATTTGTCATGAGTCTTTATACGGGGTAGATAACCTTCCTTAATCTTTGGATTGGCTATGTGAATAGCGATTTGTTGTGAGGTTCGTGCTGGAATGTAATGTTTAGTTGGTTTTTCCGGTGCTTCTAAATAGTTGGAAAATCGAATTGGTTTGGTAGGTTTGTTCCTTAATACCAGTGTTCCATGGTAATATGAAATTTCGGCCTGTTCCTGTTTCAAGAATGGGCTTCCTATCAGTCCATCTGCTTCTATTGCAAGGTGTTTAACTACGTAAAATAATGCAGGGGCTTCATGGATATGCAGGATTGTTGTTCCTACGGTAAAAATCGGGGTTGTGGTAAGTCCAGTGATTTCGATTTCTTCTCGCGAAATCTCTGTTGTTCTTTCTAGAGCGTTAAGGACTACCAAATTTACGGACGCTCCACCGTCAATTAAAAATTCTCCCTTTCCTGATTCCAGTTCTGGGATCGTAATTTTGATCCGTGGTGCAGGTGCTTCCTTGATGAGGGTTTCTCTTCGAAGCGGACGGATCTTTGGCGATCTTCTTTCTTTTCGTTCATCGTGTCGCCCGTACGGTGAACGCGATCGTAGTTTAAAAAATTTTTCGATTCAACGGACGAATCTCGCGAATCTCGCGGGTCTCGTCGGAATCGCGGACTACGGGGACGATTCCTACAGAATTTCCCGTCGTGCCCGGAAGTGCCGCAGTGCCAACAATACATGTTTGACATGCGATCTTTATCGGTACTCTTTAAAATGGTGTACCGTTTTTCTCCATCGTTTCCCAGTGATGACTCGGAACGATTAGAGGGGGAATGCGAGGGGGTCCTGTGACGCAAGGTCCAGGCAGAAGCGCGTTCTTCTCTTCTCTCTTCCGAACCAGATGGCCTCATGCGTCGGTCTCTGTGTCGATCATATCTGCTTGGAGATAGAGGATATGACACTTCGCGTTCGCGATAACGAGGATCCTGGTCAAATGAATCTCGGCGGGACCACCTTGATGGTGATTCCCTCTGAGGCGACTGTCGTCGATTTCTTAATCGTTTATCCACTTGTAGCACGGCGTCGTAAGCTTCCTCCAGATTTTCTGTATCTTTTAGGAGAGCCGACACCTTCAAGGCAATGCGATCCGGTAATCCATCGATGAAATTTTCCAGAACATCTTTTTCCATCTCCTGGATGAGAGTTTCAGCGTGGACCTCGTATTTGTCCTTGATGGCTCCGCGCGCACAATAGACAAGGTGGCTTGTCCTATCGATATACTGTCGTAGGCTTTCACCTTCGCGGATACGTAGTTTCGCGATTTCCACTTGGAAATATGACAAACTCTTGCCAGGCGCAAATCTTTTCTTTAGGTGCTGAATCAATTCTTTTACGGTTTTAAACTTGTGCTCTAACGTGCTTCTACGTGCTGGCCCGACGAGTTTCGTAAGAACAATTGCTAGATACTCGGTTTCCGTACCCTCAGGAATCAATGTTAACCCGTCCTCTATAGTCTGCGCGAAACGAGACAAGGGTGGGTCTTCCCCATTAAAAGTCGGAATTGTCGAAGTAACGTTTTGTAAGCAAGTCCTTTGCGTCAAGAGCGACATAGAATTTGCAAGCGACACCGTCAAGTTCATTATGTCAGCGTTAGAAGTATTTGCTGCTCCGTTCGGCATTTTTAAAAACGTAACTAGAGAAAACTAGTATATAGTTATTTTTTTAAAAAGCGTAACTAGCGAAAACTAGTATATTGCTTATGATATCACGACGTGACTAGCGAAAACTAGTATATTGTCGTTACTCAGTTACGAGTAATTTAATGTATAAAAACCCAAATTAAAGCGATCCTAAAATAATTGAAGGTATCCCACCGCTGTCACCAGTTTTGTTACGAGCCAGGGCTTCGTGCAACGCGAGAGGCCGGCGAGGGGTTTATTACCCCAGGAATATGATTTCAATTTGTTAGTGAGGTACGCGGACGAACCCAATGCGAGATTGGGGAGCCGCTAGGATAGTCGACGTCGAGGACGAACCTGATGCGAAATCAGGGAGCCTCTAGGTATGGAGTCAAATGCAGACGAACCCGGTGCGAAACCAGGGAGCTGCAAGAGGGTGAAACTTCGTGAACGAACCCAATGCGAAATCGGGGAGTCACTGGGAGAGACACGCAGACGAACCCGGTGCGAAACCGGGGAGCTGCTAGGAGGTTGTGTAAGCAAGTATGGGTAAAAAGCACAGACGAACCTGGTGCGAAACCAGGGAGCTGCTAGGATACGGACGAACCCAATGCGAAACTGGGGAGCCGTTAGGATGGTATAATATTCGTGGACGAACCCAATGCGAAATCGGGGAGCCACTAGGTTGGAGAAATCTTATTGGATTTACGGTTATGATTGTTAGTAAGCCTCGTAACTTTATATATATTTTTTAGTTGATACAATCCGAGCGGTAAGATTGTATCGTGTGGGAACGTTCAATTACTAGATTAGGATATTAGGCAATAATTAAAGGTTTATAGATTTCACGATTTGATAACAAGACAAATATATTCTGTTATAAGTTTTGTTACAAATGTCTTTGTCGCGAATGAGTTTAAGGATTATAATTTGAGTATGTTTTACCTATTTTGCTCGGTTTTGACGCACTGGCAATGCGGGGTCAGAGTTATGTTTGATTCGAAAGGGACTTTAACCCGATCTCACTAGAATTGAACTTGAGCGTGTAACGCGACGTGACTCTAACGTGATAGCACGATCGTTGAATATGGCGGAACCGTTACTGTACGCAACTAAGATCAACCGAACCGTCGTCTGACGTTTCTAAAACTTGACTGAACCGAAGAGGATGAAAACGAGCGGGTTTATATACCTTGAAAATGAAAGGGGTGCTCTTGTTAATGTTTAATGTCACGTGGGGTCGCACAGATGTTTTTTGTCAGTTCTAACGAAACCGGGCCTTAGTTACATTTTTCGTTAACAAAGGGGGCTGATGGACATCTGGGCTATTTCCAAATAATTAACGGATGCCAGAAGGGTGTTCTCAAGAGTTTCATAAACAGTCGTACTGTTTTTAAAAAGGGGTCTGTTGGGACGTCTTTCGTTCTGGGTAAAGAGATTAGAGTTTCGTAAACGAAACATCTGGATGGAGACATCTCCACGTAACAATCGCATCTCAAAACGAACAAATAAGGAGTGCAAAGGGTTAATCAATTATTACATTGAAGTTGTAACTATTGCTGAACATATGAGGATATTTATATTATGTAGTTGTTGAAGGTGCATAATCTATACGAAATACCAGAGTTTTACTAAAAACCAGTAGTGTACTAAGACTTATGAGCGGGAGTGTACGTCAGAAACGTAAAACTTTACATGCAACATATACATACAAAATACATACAAAATATATAACAGTCTATAATTTTTAGCATCGTAAAATTCAGCTGATAATCAAGAAACCAAACATTCATCATCATTTATGCAAAGAGAAAGGAGACGTGTCCGCGCCGCGGTCGGGATCGTATCATTATAATTACGATACGATACGATTCAATTTTGTAACAACGGTTCACAAATACGAAATACGGATTACGGATTACGGATTGTTATTGTCTTGCGGATTGTTATTCGAAGTTGTGCGTTTCTATAAATAAAGTGGTTATTTAAACATTCTACTCTTACATCTGTTTATAATGAAGAATTTATTTAAATGTAATTTAGAACAGAGCACACGAATTCGAAAACACTGTCGCAAAATGATGATTGTGTGGTTTCTCATTTGTTTGAAAAAATCGTTTGTCACTTACATATTCAGCCGTAACCTTCTTTTGCTGTATCTTCTGGTTGACCCGCGAAGTCTTTTGTAAGATGCTGCTGCTTTTGCTGCTCGTTTGTTCTCCGTTTTTCCTGCGTGCTCAGTAGAAGATACTCCAGTGATATCCATAATGCACTACACAATCGTCAAACTTCACTACACCAAATGGAAAATATACACAATCGCGTCGACAGAAAGATGTACACTTACTTCCGCGCTGTGTATAAATTATTTAACAAATGAAACAGGAATGATTCGTACGCAATACGAACGCGTTCCTGTCCATCAGTAAACTGAAGAAAACAAACACCGATGCAAACAGTTTTGCCAGATGCGCCGCCGATGTCTCCCCACCCTTTCGAAAAATTTCGCTGGACCACACTTGAGCCTGATTCTGTTCGTACACCAACAGGCCTTTCTCTCTACAATTGTTTGTCTGTGTATAGTGAAATATGTTTGGTGTTTTTCAAATAATTTTTTTTGCGGTCTAGTCACGTAACATGTTCAAAAGTGACTCCCAATCCAAATGATTTTTCGCCACACAGTGTCCAACAAAAAATTACGAAAAAAATCATGGATATTCGACTTACCAGCACACATGACTGAGATTTTTTCCCGATTTTTAGGCGGACAAATCGATTTTCACACAAATCCGAGAGCATAAAATTTCCCATTTGACATTACGTATCGCCATACGTACGCTGCAATACAGCCCCAAACCATCACCGAGCCTCCGCCGTGCTTCACAGTCGATCGTAGATTTTTTAATACTAATTCTTTGTTGGGCTTTCTCCAAACTTTTTCTGTTCCGTTCCATCCAAAAATATTGAACTTGGATTCATCCGAGAAAATAACTTTTTGCCAAAAGGTATTACTCATATTTACGGATTCTTTCGCAAACGTTAATCTTTTTGTTCTGTTAATCTTATTAATGAAGGACTTTTTCTTAGCTGCTCGACCGTAACAATTTTCAGATCTATTCTCCGACAAGTTTCAGCAGAAACTGTTTTATTAAACATGTTGTTGCACATTGTGACTAACTTAGGGGCGCTAATTCTTGGATTATTTCGCAAGTAGATTTTTTTCCTTCCCGAGCAGTTGAAATCTTTGGTCTTCCAACACGTTTTTTTGTTTAACAAAATATTATTAGTTTGTACACGTTTAATCGTGTATCGGATAGTAGATTTACTTCTGCCAATAAGTTTTGCTATCTCAACGTAACTTTTGCCCTCTTGGTGCAATTTAAAAATTATTTTACGCTCTTCTACAGTAGTCTCGGCCTCCTTTCGACTCATTTTCTAAACAATCTTCATAAACGATGAAAGTTGCTTCCCATAACAATTACATTAACGGAAAATTAGTGTAAATGTGATCCGAATTATATCGCGTTTGGTATCATTTTAATCAGAATAATGCCACAAATACATTGGTGAAAGTCTCATAAAAAAATAATTAATAATAAAGAAGTTACATTTTTCATTTAAAGGCCTGCGCTCACGCCAGTCTTTGATCTTTTCCGAACGCTTCGACTCGCCGCGTCTCTTTCTTTCCCATACGCTGTCCTTCTCTGTGTTCGAAACTTTTATCGCTTGTTACACAAGTAAATATCATCGGAATTATATCATATTTGGTGTCATTTTAATCAGAAAAATGCCACGAATATGTTGGTAAAAGTTTGATAAAAATATAACGAAAAATAAAAATGTTTTGTAATTGGATTAGTGGTGGTCTTCTGGTCTCACACCGATATACCCGATAGTGTCATGTTACACTCTTCAGCTGCGACGGCTCTCGAGATTCGCTGTCAGCACCTCCGTACAACATTGTATTTCAAATGGGACGCTCGGCGAGAACCTCCGATCTCGTATGGAAGGCAGTAAAAAGAACCGCGATTGTGTTCAGCCTTATATATTTATTATTTATAAGTAGTTAGTTATTGTTATTTATTATTTAAACAATTTTTATATAAATAAATTTTTATAATATTTCTGTATTCATTATTTGAATTATTATTTCAATAATAATTTATTGTTAAAACAATTGTTATAAAAAATATTTATAAATTAAATATTTATAAAAATAAAAAATTGTTATAAATAAATTTTTATAATGTATAGAAATTTGTTTCTATAAAAAAAATTATTTTCTCATATACTAGTCTGTTTTAGCCTTATCGTTCGTGAACAGCTATCGTGCCGTCGCGTCGCGCCACTAGACAACGCGTCCGTGACAATGTTGTTTACTCGCCCGTAGACTAGACCTGACTACACTGAGTGCAATGCATTTTCGGTGTCAAAATATCTGCCGAATAAACTGCTTTTGTTTTCAAGGTTTCTGAACATTACGAACGTTAAATTGAGTAGCATGAGAAGAATAGAAAAAGTCAGGACGTGCAGGTCGTAGGAAGTGTAGGTGTAGGTCATTGGATTTGTCTTGATAAATGACGACATAATGCAGGAAAACATAGGGTAGCATTTGAAAAACTAAAATCGACTTAAAACTTTCCCGCACAACCTACCCTGCAAAAAAATAACGTACACCGTATTATGTCCCCCTTCGTATCAAACAAGTTATTTCTAAACTTTTTTTGACAGGTGTAGTCTTTCACGAGATATTTCAATTCTTTTAGATAAATGAAACACCCTGTATATTGGATTTCAAGTCATTGTAATCATCAAATTCATAATCATTCAATAATCATTCAATAATCATTTAATTCTTTTATGCATACTACTTTGGCAAGATCAAAAAATAAAAACTACTTATTTCACATTTTTCATAGAATTCAACTGATTTTTGTTGATGGAAATGTCGCACGAAGCAGTTTGTAATGCATGGTAATGTCGCATAAAGGTTTGGTTGCGATATAGTTCTGATTCACGCCACAGGCTAAACAAAAATTAAACAGATTCTGATCGGTGCTAAAGATGATGCAGGTTCTGTTTCATGCTAAAGATGATGCAGGTTCTGTTCCAGGCTAAAGATGATGCAGAAAAAGTGGGGACACTAAAACCCCGGGCGTGAGCACTCTCATTCCTCTCTGCCGCTACCTTGTGTCATGTAAAAGTTGCGAAGCGAGCAGAAATAAAGGCAGAGGTGCTCAGCGCGTACCGATGAGAACTCGTACTTACTATTTTATACTCTTGATTTTACTTTACTATGACTTTGAAACGCGAATCGTACTAAATAACCGTTTATTATACGTTGGAGAATAAAGAGATGTTGAAATTATAATATAGGTTCTTTTATTGACCTGGCCGTAGCGCAGACGTTTCGGGTACAACAGAAGACTTAAGACTGAGGATGCTGATTTTGGAGGGTCTATATATACTGGTTCGTGTCAATGGGCGTTTTTGTCTGTTCGGAAATAGATATCGTAAATTAGGGTGATAAGTTAATAGATATCGTAAATTAGGGTGATAAGTTAATAGATATCGTAAATTAAGGTGATAAGTTAATAGATATCGTAAGTTAGGGTGATAAGTTAATAGATATCGTAAGTTAGGGTGATAAGTTTATAATAAGGGAACTGTGGTCGAAAAGATAGCCAACGGCTTTCGTCTAGGGCAGATAAGGGGTCCAACGGTGTTCCTGGGTGGTCGGGATGTCGTGGGTGTTGAGGCGCACTGGGGTTTGCCGGTCGTCATCGATGTCGATTGGTAGAGGGGGAATTCGGCGTTACACTTGCGACTCTCGCAGCTGCACGTACAGGCCGACGTAACGGCGTGTGAGTGAGTCGAGGCACGGCTTTTCGAACGAAGCAATGGCAGCGCCGCTGTTTACGGTGTCGGCCACGCGTGCATAGGATGCCTCTCTGACATACTTTTACCGATACAATGTGTCGCTCGACACTGAATGTGGAAAGCGTACCCAGCTCCACCTACTGGACGAAAATGTTACTGTTTAGCTTCTTCCAGCGACCGCTGCGCGTTCATAGCGGTACTATCGATTTTCGTCAAGGTCATATTCGTATGCTTGTCCTTAAGGGTTTATAGATTTCACGATTTGATAACAAGACAAATATATTCTGTTATAAGTTTTGTTACAAATGTCTGTGTCGCGAATGAGTTTAAGGATTACAATTTGATTATGTTTTTACCTATGTTGCACGGTTTTGACGCACTGGCAATGCGGGGTCAGAGTTATGTTTGATTCGAAAGGGACTTTAACCCGATCTCACTAGAATTGAACTTGAGCGTGTAACGCGACGTGACTCTAACGTGATAGCACGATCGTTGAATCTTGCGGAACCGTTACTGTACGCAACTAAGATCAACCGAACCGTCGTCTAACGTTTCTAAAACTAAACTGAACCGTCGTCTAACGTTTCTGAATTTACACTGAACAGAAGAGGATGAAAACGAGCGGATTTATATACCTTGAAAATGAAAGGGGTGCTCTTGTTAATGTTTAATGTCACGTGGGGTCGCACAGATGTTTTTTGTCAGTTCTAACGAAACCGGGCCTCAGTTACATTTTTCGTTAACAAAGGGGGCTGATGGACATCTGGGCTATTTCCAAATAATGAACGGATGCCAGAAGGGTGTCCTCAAGAGTTTCATAAACAGTCGTACTGTTTTTAAAAAGGGGTCTGTTGGGACGTCTTTCGTTCTGGGTAAAGAGATTAGAGTTTCGTAAACGAAATGCACCTGGAGGAGACATCTCCATACGTAACAGCCTACTTAATAATTAAAGGAAGGAAAAGGATTAAAGACGTACAAATTTTTTTTAAATATCCTAATTTATTCATATAAAATATAATCTCAGTTCTTAATCTATCTTAATCTAATCACATTTCTTACTCTAACTTAATCTATCTTACTCTAATGTAATCTAACTTAATCTACTTTAACCTAACTTAACCTATCCGCCTCTTCCCTCCCTGTCTTCGAACTCCTCTTGCTCGTAGTGAGCTATCAATTCGCTTAATTTTAATTTTATCAGCGACTGGCGCTTTTTGCTCAGTTGAGCCACTTCGGCCGAGATGCCCAAAAAGTACCTATCTAGGGACGTAGTGGCCGGCAGTGCCCCGCCGCCGCAGCTCTTCTCCCTCTCCGATAAAACTCGCATGAACGAGTTGCAGTGTTCTAGCGTGTTCTGCCACGATTCTTTTGCTTGTTGCCTATCCTTTTGTCTCTGCTGTTCATTGCAGATACTCGGCGGTGGCTGTACCATATTCTGTTCCTGCGGAACAAACTGCTGCATCGGGATTTCGGCCGATCCCATAGCAGGCTCCTCGTCCTCGCAGTTGTCTTCGAAGCTGGAAAATATAATTTTTAATTTAAAATAAAATTAGAAATAGTTGTTAAATATCTATTAAATATTTACTAAATATTTCTCACCTCTGCGAACCCCCGGTGCTGGAGAGCATGTCCCTCTCCTGAAAATGGGGGAGCAGAAATTGCAATGAATCCCAGTGCCTATATCTTCTGTAGGAAGTTTCCGCCGCCTGCCCACTTCGTACTGCATTTTCTCTTGCCCGATATTTTCTAAACAGGTCGCGCATGTTTTGCCATCTTTTCTTACATGCCGACGCCATTCGCGCGTGTTCGTATACTCCTTATGTTTTCATTTTTTAATAATCTTTTATAATTTGTTTCCTGATCCGCAATTAGATTTGTTAAGTTATCTGTATTGTGTATTCATTCTATTAGTTATGGTAAAAATAAACTAACTACATAAATGATAATAATATACATACCTACGAAAAACCAAAAATTTGGATGGACAACCCTGAATTTTCTGATTATAGCACTGTGAAAGGACTCAACAATGTTGTTAGTTCTCACTGCAGAACCGTATACGCTGACATTGGAAGAAATAGGAAGCCACACATTGCGCAGATATGCCATAAACAGAAGTACATTTGGAAATGTGCCGCATAAGCGGTCAGCGACTAATTGAATTTCATGTAATGCTTCTGGAAACATATGGGATGGAGCTAAAGGCATTCTCATAGCCATTGACAAGAATCTCTCTTGGTGCTCCCTGCAACCCCAACTTCTTCCACTTCCTTAATAGAGCCTGAATAATAAAAAAAGGTTTATTCAATTCTCTATTCAGCACGTTCATGAGGTAAGTATTGCAAAAAATACATGAATAATGCCAAGAGTTATATTCTACCTGAGTAAAATGAAACCAGCATCCATGTATGGTAACCCTGGGGAATTGTGCTTGTACACTTTCTATAGCAGCTCTCTCATAATCACACATGACAGTTTCTAAGTTGTCTTGCAATCGTGGAACAAGAGAAACTATTTTTCTCCATATTGCATTGTACATTGTCTTAGTACGACATTCACATAAAACAAAAATGGTAGCGATTGCCTGTAAATTAACATCATTTTTTAATCTGACAATGTGAGATAAGCGTAATAGAAATTATCAACAGTAGTATACCGTGTCATTGTAACGTATGTGTACACTGTTGTAGAGTTGATGAAAAGGAGGCATTCGTGGTACCACCTAATAAGAGATAAAGAATGATCAAAATGTAGAGACTGCATTAGAAAATGCCAAAGAAATATATATGGATGGAACTTTTTCCGTAAGTATTTAAGATAAACCATTTATATGATTAATACCTTTCAAGTAAAGAAAGTCTCTACATTTTCGAGTCGTTTTCAAGTCGTTAGCAATGTAGTATTAGAAAAAATTAGTGCGTATTTGTTATCATTCGAGATTGCACAGCCCTTGTAAATTTCTTTCAGAACATCATAATTTTTTACAAGAACAAGAAGGAGAAAAGGTTGAAATCCACTCGACAGTGCGAAAAGTGAAATGGCATATCTCTATTTACATTACCAGCCGATGCTGTATCCATTGTTGCCTCGGAATCTCACATTGCGTTCTTGATTCGGTCATTGTCACCATGCGGGAATCTGAAATCTGATAAATGATAAATGTCGCTGAAATGAATCAGCGATTCTGCACACTTATTTGCATGTGTGCAGTTTGACGTCGAACAGCTTTTGGATCACATGCGATCCTTGGGCTGTAATTGTAATAACTTTACAATTTTATTTTACCAGCTGATCAGGTCAGTGGTGTTGCACTAATAAGTGCAACTCAACGTCAAACAG
Organism: Seladonia tumulorum; assembly: GCA_913789895.3. NCBI lineage: Eukaryota > Metazoa > Arthropoda > Insecta > Hymenoptera > Halictidae > Seladonia > Seladonia tumulorum. Next base: position 579,432 of record OU565281.1, read on the forward strand.
TTGCAACTTTTCTTTTTTTTTTTAATTTTCTCTACTTTCAATAATACTTTGAGGTTCCCGAATGTGGGCATGCCTCTGATATACCTGCTGTCGACTATTTCGGGCATCATACAATCTATATAAAAACGTGACAATTTTGGCTCCATTTTATGTTGCCAAAATTCGTCGTCTCTATAAACTTTAATAGACTTTATACCTTTCCTCGTCCATATGCAGAAGAGGCAGTACTTTCTGGCAGTGATATGTAATTGCCCTTGTACTTGGTAGAAGTATGCGTGGCTTTTATTCATTTCACTGCCAGAACCGTCTGTGAATACTGTACCTACTGCTTTTATTGTAGAAATTGCTTCTTCTGGTGTGACGTTTTCTGCAGTTTGTGGGCACTTTATCTCCACAATACCGTCGTCGTCGATTACACCATCTGGTGATGCTCCCAAATAGGGAATCGATGCATCGATGAAAAGACCACATGGTCTAATTTTGATGTTTTCCTTCTTTGATAATTCTTCACGAGCTACATCTTCATTCTGCTTTCCATAAGCTACAGCAGAAACGTCTAGCAGGCGTGGATACAGCAATCTCTGCACTAACTTCGAACATAGCGTTGTTTCCCTTCGGCAGCACACGGCGCGGAAGTTGGACGCTGTCAAAAGTTTAGTTTTGTGCGCCAGCCACTTTCTGTTCTTGACCTGTCCAATGGTCTCTTGCTCAATCTTTTCTCTATCTTTCTGCCAATCGCTTAGCATTTCCATATGCTTTTCCTTTTGCAGGTTGAACATGCATTCGTCCATATCCGGCTTCTGTGCATTTGGTCCGTAGTCGAAATCTTGTTGTGCGCGGAACTGCTTTCGTGTGTTCCTCGTCGTGCTGTTCTGTTGGGCTTGTTGCACGAGTTGTCGTTTCTTTCTGTGCCGTTCTTCCATCTGTATTAAAAGTACAGGCGGCTCCTTTTTCGTGGACCGTTGTAGACGAGACAATACTTCTTGCGTATTATACTGGATCACAGCAGCAGCTCATCTTGCAGTGTATGATCATCTTTGGCCGAAATTTAATCTTTTTCCACCAATATATTTTGCAACAATATTGTTGTAATTCTCCACTGAGTTGTTGCTTCGATAGAGGATGCTTTCTCCGTGCGCTGACAGTGACCGGATGATATCTTGGATGTTCTGGTAAACTCCAAGGTTTAACAATTCCGGAACAATATTCCGCTCATCCTTCTTCGTGGTTCCATTGCAGAAGTATCCTATTCTATTGCAGTGTTTGTGTTCTCCAAAAACGTAGCTAGGTATATTCGTTATATCTCGGCACAAATTTTTTGTTTTGGCTTGCATCGGCACGTTCTGTTCAAATCTGTACTCTGCAGCTTTCATAATCCCCGAGCGCATCCGCCGAATATTGTTTCGGCCCCTTACGCTGGGCCGCGCACGGCCGTGACAATGCGCGGTCTTCCCGGTACAAAGACGGTCTCGAAGGTCAACCTCGGTTTTCACGAGAAATAGAGCCTTCTGCTCGGGCGCCAGGCACCGGACAGGTGCCGCACAAAATACGCGGAGGGCACCTTCGAGAAACGCGAGATGGTACGAGGCACGAATGGGTCCAAGGGTCGGACACGGGATCAACGGGGACAGCCCTCATGGCAGGGGGCGGATCGCGCAGGTTATAAGAAACGGGGTAACCAATTTGGCTCGATAAGGTCTTTATTGTAAGACGAAATTACAGGCACGCGACCACGTGGCCGCACCCGAGAGCCCGCGCTCTTTATACAAAATTGCGGCAGATGGTACGCTCGCGGCGCGTGTCGGTCGAAATTATAAAATTGGTTCCGCGCGCGTTCGGTTTCTCGGTTTAGGCCCCCGACGTGGCGGAATTTCGCGGGGCGCAGTTGGACGGCGCGATAACGGGTGACTGTCACGGAATCGGTGTCCTCTATCCGGTGTTACAATCGTCGAAGACGATACGGCGAAATCACGAGAATACAATGGGCGGTCGATCACGCGATTGCTTCGACTGCGTTTACCCCGAGGAAGATTTCCCGAAGCTACGTTACTACGATTCCCGAATTTCTCCAAAACGCCGACGCACAGTGGGGTATTTGCACCAAAAAACCGGAAAAAAGTCATTTTTTAAAACTTAGTGTAAACCATATTATTTTTGTTGTATAAGATAATGGAATACGTATAGAATACCGTACCATAACTGTTTTTTTCATTTATGCACTCACAAAAGAGTGTACTTCGTTAGAAGTTAGAAGATTTTATGGTAACAGCTTATTTCCTTTCTATTCGTTGTGAAGAATCATTTACTTACTAAAGATTTTCTAGCATTTGAAATAACTTTGTCTGATTTTTTACTTTTCTTATATTTTGAGAAAAGTATGTACTACACTTTAGTACAGTTGTGATTCCTTCTCCGTATATTTTTTAATAGTTATTAATATTTGATGATATTCAATAGATCAAGAATTATTAATTTTTCTAATTTCAAGACTTCATTAATCATTTTGTTATGGTTCAGGGTGAGTCCCGGTACTCTTTCTTGTGTCATTTTATTCCGTGAAGGTTTGTGATTAAAATCCAATAAAGATTTATTCCAGATTCGTCCAGTTTTCGATTTTATAGACAATTTAGATAGAAGTGAACTTCGCCTTTTCTCTCTCCGCCTCGCGTCATTGTTGCAGCCGCGGACGTGGCCGGGTGCTTTTGTGTTGTAATATGCAACTCTTCTGTTTCCGTTAAATGTTTATAAAGTACAAACAGAAGCTAAAAAAATTTGATAATTAAAAAAAAAAATTTTTTTTTAATTTTTTTTACAAAATTTGCAACGTATACCACAGAGACAGCAGAAATGTACGTTCAATTATATGGGTGGTATCCCATGTCACCCACAACACACAAAATATTAATTCACGGACCAAAAGTTATAGAAAATGCAATTTTGCCTATTGGACAATTATGAGAAGATGCAGCCGAGGCGAGAAACAAACATTTTCGCCAGTATAGACAGAGTTATGCCAGAAAGTGTTCAGGAAAGCATGTAATCTGGATGTCATCAATAGCCTCTAACTCACTTCTGATCCCCTTTTAACAAATTTAAGACAACCTCGAAGAAGAAAAAACAATGGCGTTCCTGAAAGAAAGTTTGGATTTATTTTTCCCTTTTGAGCCTATCACTTCTACAGATGAAAGCGACACCGAATATGATAAAGAAGAAATATCTGAAGAAGAAACTTCGAACGCATTGTCTGAAGAAAATTGATTCTATTAATTGAAAAATGTTATTTATATATTTTTTTATTAAAATGTTATTTATTTATAGGGTTTTTTGGTTTTTATTTTTAGTTATTTTTTAATGTTATTTATTTATTTTTTATTTATTTATTTATTTTTTATTTATTTATTTATTTATATATATATATATATATTCTGCATTACAATTATATTGTGCTTCATTTGAAAATGGTTTCCATGCAATAGTAATTTTTTCCGACTTTCCGGTGTAAATACCGCACTGTGCGACGGTTCGGCGCGAGTAATATGGCTTGAGACGAATTTCGTCCCGGTCCGCAAAAGCTGGAGAACGAGACGAGCTGCTTACACCTCGACGAGGTGAGTCGTCTCGTTCTCCCACGAAATTTTCCTAATAAACTCTCCGAACCAACACGTAACGAATTTTCATCCAGAAGGGAAGGATAAGATAGAGAGAGGACCACTGCGTGGACTTACCGTATTCACGATACGGGCTTTCGCTTTTCCGCGGCTGCTTCCTACGGCTTTTCCTTGGGCCGACGGCAGGGTAGACCCTCGATTGCTGGACGGCACTTCCTTGGCCCGAATCCCGATATTAGGTTCCGCGTAGTCCTACGATTTTGGTCGCGCGATCGCGAGGACTTCCGTATCCCCACTCTCGCGCGCTAGTGCCGATTTTTCCTAATGGGGCGCGCTAGGTGCTAGTTTCCGAGAATACAGGGGCGCGATCTCGACGGGTCCATGGGCCCCGGACCCCCGCGATAATCTATGCAAAATCGCAGAAACACCAAATGGTCAGTCTTGCTCTGACCCGATGAGGCGGATGCACCCCCTTAATTGAAGCCCGTATTCAATCGTAGTCAACAGATCATCAACAGATACATCCGTAGTCCGAGCCTACGTGACGTCTTGAATAGGGATGCATGAGACTAAATAGAACTGTCGTCGGGCGATGGCGGTTGGGCACTTTGGGCCATCCAGCTATCCGCTCGGCAAGGATATGTTTACGAGGATGTGACGAGTGAATGCTTGCAGGGGCATGCAACTCAAGGTTGCATTGCCCCGAAGAATTGAGACTTTGTTCCGAGAGGATCTGGCCACGGAGTGGTGAAGGCAAGGGTGAGAGGACTGTGTTGGACAGCGCAGCACTGACTCCAGAACTTTCAAAGCGAACAAGTGTCAACCTTCCTAACATACACGTATACCTACAAATCGATAAGGATAATTTAAAAAATTATGCGTTTAGTTATAAATTACCTTGTATTTTTTGAAATACTCGGAATATGAACATTAACACTAAACCTACGAAGCACAAAGCATATAAACGTGAAACGTTTTATAGAAGGGAGAAGACTGAATTTGTTTAAACTTTGTACGATTTTCACTATAATATATGCTTGAATAAAGAAGTCAATTCAGTAATTTCCTATAAATACGTTTTTATAATTTCAATAATTGTGAAATAGAAAAGCGGTCGTTTAACCGTGGTAGGTTTAGTGTTAAATGTCAAGAGGTACAAAAAAATTGATGACCAAAAAATAAAATAACTAAATAAAAAAAAAAACAAATATAAAAACAATTTTAAATATTATTTTCAGACAGTAAAATTTAAAGAGTTAACTAAGAAATTATAAGAGGAACGCTAAGGAAATGGAGGAAATTAAATTAGAGAAATTTATTTATTTAAATATAATATTATAATAATTCCCCCCTCGTGAGAAGCTCCCACCGCCGCCGTTTCATCGGCCGAAGCCTCGTTCGCCCCCTCGTCCGTCTCTTCTTTTGCCACGTCGGCTGATGGCTCTCAATTTTTTAAAGATTTCCCACCTTCCCTCGCGCCTGATTTTTTTCTGCAACATATAAAGTACATTAAGGGGTTATATACAGTTAGGAGGCCCAAAAAAAGCAATTTTTTAAGAATTTTTCCTGAGAAGACCTTTATATCTATTAATGTAAAAATTTGTACACATATTATGGTAACTTTAAACTGTATTTTAACATTTTTTATTTGTAAAAATAATAATTTTGAAACCTGCTATAGCTGATCTCCTGGAGCTCCTCTAAAAAAAGGCGCTTTGCGGTGACCACTATATCTCTGGACTGGATCATCAAAAATGAAAAAACCAAACTGATTTCGTTAAAGAAATGTATAATCTAGTAATTAATCGAAGAAATAAGCAAAATAAAATTTTGTGACAAAATGGCAGCTTTTCAAAGAAAAAAATCGATTTTTCACAAAAATTTTGGCCTCACATTGTTTATAAAAAAAAAAATATTCTTCGGAGAGAAAAAAGCTTCGATTAATTACTAAAAAATATATTTAAGAAGCTTGTGTTAAAATTTGAGAGTAATCGGTTTAGCCGTTTCAGAGAAATTTTGACGCTCTGACGCTCTCAAACTCTGCGACACGTATTTACAAATATGCGTGTAACTTCGAAAATAATTGCCGGATTGACTTGAAATTTTTTGTGCGTATACTTAAATATATGTACATTACGAAAATGAAATTAAAAAAAATCGATTTTTTGAAAATTCTAACTGTATATAACCCCTTAATAAAACTAAAAGTAACAAATATGTCGAGCTGTGTCGAGTGCCCGAACGATACAAGCTATTCGCACAGAACTCGGCTCGAATATTCAAGCTTACCCGTAGACCTTGTAGGAACGTATGTATTGTCACGTTGCCTGGGTTTTCCCGATCCGACGGACGGCGAAAACCTGGGCAACTACAGGTTTTATGGCGGAAATGCCGGGCCACGCACCGGCCGCGCGGTACGCGGTCCACCCGCGACAAACGACGCGTCGAAAAGTCGGTTCTCGCTAACCTTGCTGGAGGAACGAGTCCTGATGACGGGCGCCAGGCATCGAGAGATGCCACGCGAAACTCTACGGGATTTCTCCGAGACGCGACAAGGAATTCCGACTTTCCGACGGCCGCGCGATAGTCGGGATAGCTCACCCGGGACCAGGGTTCGACGAGAGGAGTACGGGACGTTCCCCGCGGCGGGAAGGCTTCTCAAAGAATTCGAATGCGAGTTCTGGGCTTTACAATGGTTTATTGAACGAAGATGGTACACGCGGCTGTCGGCAGGAAGACCGGCAGCCGAAAGAAAATAAGCCCGCGCGAAAATATTTAGTAATCGACGGATTTTCGGTCGCTCGCGCTGTTATCGCTCGATTTTCGCGTCGGACACGACCCCTGACGCGATGTTCTGCGTCGTTATTGGAAATTAGTCGAGCTAGATGGGACCGTGTCCCGATGTTACACGCGCAATAAGATGATTGTACCGGCAGATAACGGTCGAATTTACGGATCCGGTCACGTCGCGGCGTCCCACCGTGGGCAATCTCTATGATAGTCGCGAAAATATATTTGGGATTTCTCCCCGCAAAAACCGGTAGCGTGTCTCGGGTCTTTCGCCAATACGCGAGCTCGCTTTCGCCAAAATTCGACCCGCGCTATAACCGGCCGGCGGTCCCGGCTCCTACGCGATTTACTTCCGACGCGATTTACAGTAACACGGAAACCCGCCGTTAACAACGCGAGTTTGAGACCGTTCGCAAATCGTCCCCGAGCCAACGCGAAATAAGTCGTACAGAAAATTCGCGATATGACAAAGCCTGACCGGCGCTTACCAAACGGCTGCTAGGCCCTGGAGTAGTTCGGCAGCAGGACTTCAAATCGGGCACAGATATTAATTACTTGACTGGATCTTAAGCAATCGTACAATGTCTAGGACTCGCGAGAGCTTTCGGCACAATGCCCTAGTTCGGCAAGGCTCGAGAACGCGGAAGTGAGGCGTCCCCCACTTTCCTCATTTTTCCTACCCCGCACGACGCTCGGAACTAGCATAGTTTTCGGCACGGCAAGGCCGTGCTCGGCGGTTCGGGAACCAGAACGCTCTGCAATCGGCAGCGATCGAGATCTCCGATTGGTTAATCCTCCCGCGGAGGAAGATCCTGGGCCAATCCCGCGACGCATTTTCTTCTATGGCGGGCGAGGCAGCTACGAGGTGGAGACGATGGTCTTCTCAGCTGCGTATTTCCTCGGCAGCTCCTCCGGGTTCCTTGACCCGGGCTCAGGATTTCCCTCGTTGTCCAGTGGCGGGTATCTTCCCGGAACGTCCTGGCAGCGTCTCTTGGCGGAACATTCCTCCGATGGCCGAGTAGGAAAAGGGTTCCGGGCCCCCCCGGGACCCGGATACGATCCTGCAATTCGCGTCGCGCCAAGTGGCGCGGCGTTCAAAAACGCATTAGCGCTGCCCCTTGGTCTTTAGAGACCGTCCCAGGGAGAGCGCTCGCGGGTGCCGATCGCTTTTTGCCCGTTTTGAAGGTGGCCCGGTCTTCCGCTAAAACTCGGGGGACGTGGCAACTTTTGCCACGTCACAGTATGTAATTTTGGTAATTGTGCATAAAAGGTTACACCTCGCCGATTTCGACGTTTTTTAGGATGTCAGGTTGAAGATTCTGAACAACATTTTCCTATAAATGTAACCGCCGCTCAGCTTTAGTTTTTGAGATATTCTCGAAAAATTAAAGCTACTGCCACATTAGATTTTGCCTGCATGTCTACAGATTAGGCATGTGCGGGCCACCCGATATTCGGGTTCGGGTCGGGTGGCAGAAAGTCGGGCGGGCTCGATTCGGGCGCCCGATACAGTAAAGATTCTACCGAAGTCAGTACCGACGTTCCCTACTGATGTCAGTGGAACACCTCACACCACTCGAGAACCGTCGGTCGCGGTCACAACACGGGTCGGCTATATCGGTGTGAGACCTGAAGACCACTACTAATCCAATTACAAAACTTCTTTATTTTTCATTATTTTTTTATGAAACTTTTACCAACATATTCGTGGCATTTTTCTGATTAAAATGATACCAAATATTATATAATTCCGATGTTATTTACTTGTGTAACGAGCGATGAAAGTTTCGAACGCAGAGGAGGACAGCGTATGGGAAAGAAAGAGACGCAGGTTTGTTCTCTGCCGGCGGCCGCGACTCTATGCCTCTTTCTTTCCCATACACTGTCCTCCTCTGCGTTCGAAACTTTTATCGCTTGTTACACAAGTAAATAACATCGGAATTATATCATATTTGGTATCATTTTAATCAGAAAAATGCCACGAATATGTTGGTAAAAGTTTCATAAAAATATAACGAAAAATAAAGAAGTTTTGTAATTGGATTAGTAGTGGTCTTCAGGTCTCACACCGATATAGCCGACAATGTGGTGGCCGCGACGGTTCTCGAGGGTCGCGGTCAGCACCTCGTGACGTCAGCGAGTACTTCCGACGTTCCCTACCGAAGTCAGTCGAAAAGAACCAAAAGACTGACTTCGGTAGAATTTCTACTGTACTTCGTGACGCATCGGGCGGTCCGAACGTTTCGGGCTACCCGAGACTTTCGGGCTGCCTGCTCGACTTCGTCGGGCGGGTTCGGCAAGAATCGGACAAGTTCGAACGAGCGAGTTTTCGCGATACCTGAGATAATCTCAGTGACATTCAACTCTGTGCGTTCTTATGAAATCCATAATGGTAATAATGATACTTCTTTCATAACTTAATTAATCTTTATTTGCATTTTTGGAAACTAAACTTTTCATGTATTGCGTGTCTTTTATCGGGTGATAAAAGCTGATCTTTGAAGCGGGGATCCAACAACATCGCGTAAGTATATATAGAATCATTTTCTATAATTGGTTCAAAACGTTCCTGTAAGTGAAATATTGTATTTCATTTAATTCGTTTTTTTTTAATTGTTTCATTACAATATTCGAATAAATAATTTAAATCACCTTTAATGCATTTCGCACATTGATACTGATTCTTATACATAAGATATTGTCGGGAGTATCTGTTTCGTGCAATACATGCATCAATGCAAGATACATCGGATAATACTGTGATATGGTGGGATATATTTCCCCGCTCATGATGACTGTGGCATCATGTATCGGTTCCAGGATGTTGATTAAAGCTTCTACAAATTTCCACTCATGGCTGCTTAAATTGTCGGGCATATGATCTTCGGAGAGTATAATGTTCAGTGGTATACGTAATAAAATTAGCCTTTTAAACATTGCATATGTTGAATTCCATCTAATGTCTATCTCTTGTATTAATTGAAGTGGTATTGTGGTGGGTTCTAGTGATTTCTGAAGTTGCTTAAATTTTTCTCGTGCTGTTATGGATTTTAAAAAATAAGTTACGATGGCACTACATTTTTTTCTAAGTTCTTCATATTCTTTAAAATTTTTCATTCCCGATTTTATCACTAATTGTAGGCAATGCCCAAAGCATGGTATTCTGGTCCAATTTTTGTACGTATTTATTGCTTTTGCAATATTTCGCCCATTGTCGGTTGTAAAAAAAGCCGGTTTATCTATGTCTATACTCCATGCCTGCATGCATTTTAAAATGCTGTTTTGTATGTATTTGAATGTATGCTTTTCAGGCACATGATGGAGATTTAACATATAATGTTTGAATTGAAAATCTGGAGTGATGTAGTGAATAGTTAATGATAAGAAACTCTGCACTCCCCGCGATGTCCAGCCGTCCGTAGTGAATGCAAAAACTGTGTTGCCTGTCATTGCTAATATAAATATAACAAAATATAGTATTGAAAAAAAAACGTGGGTCCAACCACGAAAAATCGGACACTTTGTAAACTACTGTTTCGGATTTTGTTCAAATTTGAATATATTGCAATCTTTAGGGACATAGTGACCTATCACCCAAATTTCTCGATTCATCCCATTGTGTGCAGCCGTCTGAGGCTGTATATCGCGGTGCAGTGTTCACTACAAATAATTTTAATTTTAATCGTCGTGTAAGTTCTAGTCTTATTATTTAATTAAAAGGGGGTTTTTCCTCGCCTGTGAAGTCAACAATTTTTAAAATGTAGAAAAATCCTATGAGATTCGTTCATTCATCACTGAAGACTACAATATATTCAAATTTGAACGACAATCACGAAAAAATATTAAAAAATTAAATGTTATATATATCTATAGATATTTCGTTTTTTATTCTTGTTAATAAATCTTCATATATTTTCGGTATGATCCTCCGTGAAAACGTGGTCCGTGAAGGAATTTGGTATCTCGGCTCCACAATATTAATAAAAGACCGAAATCCAACATCGTCCACAATGGAGTACGGTTGCAAATCCAATGCAATAATTTGTGCAATTCCTTCCGTTATTTGTTTCGATCTTATTGAATTGTTGTCGAGGAATTCTATTTTATTTTTGGAAGATCCGGCTGTGGTATCCGTTGTCGTGGGCAAATTGGTTACACTACCATGTACAGATTTTAAATGGCGCAGCAATGAAGTTGTATTTCCGTATTTTAATCTAAACTTTTTGTCACAAATATTGCATTGTGCCTCTTCTTGATTAATTTTTAAAAAATATTGCCACACATCACTTTTGTGTCGACTAAATTGGCACGTCTCCACGGTTCCACTATCATTTATGGCACTACGACTACATCCTGCGACCACGACTTCCATGTCCTCGCTTTCACACATGACTATTATTCTTTGGAGTAATACTGAAGACTGAATGAACCCAAGCCAACTTTGATTTCCAACTGATCGTCCAACGAAGTCACAAGAAAAACGAAACCTCTCGCGGGGGTGAACATTTCTTCCACCAAAATGTAGAATGGTGGGGTTTTAGCCAATAATTAACATTTTAGGGCGGTTTCTAAAATGACGCAACGCCCACAAGCGAAATACGTAAAATCTGGGGATGACACTGAGTCCCTTGTATTTTTTTTGGGGGGGATCTATAAATTATCGGGCGTCCAGCGCTATGTGTGGACCTATGCTACGTCATGTCAAGTGCCATTGAGATTGAGAGCGTTGCAGCCAGGCTAACTTTCCCAAACAAGTCAGCTGATACCGTCTGAGAATACTCAACATGTAAACCAATAAATTCGTCAAAGAGCCATTAGAAAGAGTCAGGGTCTGTGCTTCCATCGAGTGGGACACCGTCCTTTTCAGTTATTTATTGGCATGCTTGGCCTTAAGAATTCGTTACGGGTTTTCAAACGGGGAAACAGACCAGCCGTACTCCACTTAATGACAATTGAAATTGACGCATCGCAGGCCAACACGCAGCGGAAAGGCGACACCGGTTCAGATTCGGACACAGATTTGGGGAAAGATTCTTGAACAAGGGATCTTTGTGCAGCGTCCTACGAGACTTACATGAGAATATGACGCAGTCATTAGGCGTTGCACAATTTCCGTCAGGTTAATGATAGTTAATTAATAAGTATTGAAAATAACGCGTCTATAATTTAATAATATAGTTTATTTTCCGCTTTACAAAAAAAGGTGTTAAATATAATAGCAAAACGAACACGTCGTGTCGGTTGCCTGGTCAGAGTTTAAACTGAACATCGGTGGCACCGCAAACTGAACATCGGTGGCATCGCAAAAACAAAACTGTAACGGAGAGAGCACAGCCGATTAATCAAATCGGTGGGCGCCTTCTCATTGGCTATTGTCATGGCATAGAGTATGAAAAGCTCATATTCCAACAGCCTCTCCGCTTGAATACTCTGCGCGCGTAATCATACCAAGACTCTGTCGTAGAAAAGAAAAACGCTGCTTCGCAAAAGGCTTAGTGAATATATCCGCTCTTTGTTCATTCGAACACACATACTTGACGATCAAATCTCCCTGATCGACCTTTTCTCGGATGAAATGGTACTTTATGTCAATATGTTTTGTTCTCTTATGGAACTCAGGGTTTTTGACTAATCTAATCGCGCTCTGATTATCCAAAAACAAAGCAATAGGATCGTCTCCCATCCGCCCCAAATCTTTTAACAATTTTCGCAGCCAAACGGCTTCTTTAGCTGCCGTGGCCGCCGCAACATACTCTGCCTCAGTCGTACTGAGAGTTACAAGCCTCTGACGCTGAGAGGCCCAAGTTACAACGCCGTTCGCCAGGCAAAACGCAAAACCAGAAGTCGAGCGTCTCGTCTCAGGATCGCCCGCAAAATCCGAGTCAGAAAATCCAATCAAGTTCATTTCATTCTCATTCCTCTCGTACGAAATGCCGTAGTCTAACGTCCCTGACAAATACTTTATAATTCTCTTAACCGCTTGCCAATGACTCTCATTGTGTTTATTTAAAAACTTACTGACGTTGTTAAGAGCATACGCTAAATCCGGACGTGAGACTATGGCCAGAAACATGAGTGAACCCACTGCTTCACGGAAAGGTACATTCTCTAACACGGTCTCGTCGCTATCTACCGGGGTTAATATCGCGTTCGGATCAGCTGGTATCGAAACTGGCTTCACATTTTCACAACCGAATCTCTTTACAATTTGGTTCGCGTAGGATTTTTGGTGAATAAACATACTTTTTCGCTTACGATTTCTCACGATTTGTACACCTACAAACGTACATGAATCGCCGACCTTTATCTCAAAGGACTCGCTTATCGCATTCAGAACAATCTTCGAAGCCTCTCCTGAACTCGATGCTATCAGACCGTCGTCAACAAATAATGCGATAATTACCTCGTGACCACTCAATACACCGCGAAAAATACATTTATCGGCCTCGCATTGCTCTAAATTCAGAGTCTTTATCACACTTTTGAATTTCTCATTCCAACACCTGGCCGCTTGTTTTAGACCGTACAATGATTTTCGAAGACGACACACGAAAGCATTCTTCTCGAAATCCCCGTTAACTCCTTCCGGCAATTCCATTAATACTTCCTCTTCCAAATCGCCATAAAGAAAAGCCGTCTTCACGTCGAACTGCAAAAGTTCCAGGTCGAGTTGAGTCACCAGGGCTAGGAAGATTCGCAGAGAATCGTAGCGAATGACCGGCGAAAATGTTTCTGTGTAATCCAGCCCCTCGATCTGATTGAAACCCCTTGCACAGAGCCTCGCCTTGTATCGCACTGGTTTTTCATCTTCATCTCGAAGAATCCGAAAAACCCATTTCGAGTCGATCGGTCTCATGCCTGGTTTCCTTGGAATTATATCCCACGTCTGATTCGTCTCGTGCGATTTCAGCTCGTCGTTGATGGCCCTCCGCCAGTTCGCTGCATCGGGTCCGTTCACAGCTTCCCGGAACGTTAAAGGTGCGTACTCGGCTATGTTGACTTGGAGCCTATCAGGCTTCCGGATATCCTTACGGTTTCTCAATTCTCGGGTTTGTGAGGTATCCTTTACCGCCTTGTCACACTGGTGTTCTTGTTCATTTTCAAGCGCGTCCATGAACAAATCTTGTTCTTCTACCGTGTCGTTGTCCTTTCCTATGGCGCCATTACCTGGTAGGACGAACTCGTCATAATCCTCGTCAGGAAGGAGTTCAAAGTCCTTACTTTCATTAAAGACCACATCTCGCGATACAATAACGGTCTTTGATTTCTCATCGTAAAGACGAAAATTTTCAGAGTCGCCTTGGTATCCCACAAATATCACTCTCTTCGACTTTGCGTCCAACTTGCGCCTGAACTGCTTCGGGACGTGCATGAATGCAGTTGATCCGAAGATCCTCAAATGACGAACACTCGGTTTCACACCATTCCATATTTCATACGGAGTTTTATCTAATCGCGGTTTCGAAAGCGTTCGATTACGTAAATAAACTGCCGTATTGACGGCCTCGGCCCAGAGAAACCTCGGTAAACATTTCGCCTGCAACATAGTTCTCGCCGCCTCCAAGATGGTCCTATTCGCACGCTCCGATTTACCGTTCTGCTCCGGCGTGTACGGCGCGGAATACGAACTTTGAATTCCCTTTTCGATAAGGTATTTTTTCAAATTTTCATTCACGTACTCCTTGCCGTTATCGCTTCGAAGATATTTAATAGACCGACTGAATTTATTAAAGATCTTTCGTTCGTATTCCTTGAATTTTTCCGTAACATCGGACTTGTGACGCAAAAAATAAACATTTCGGTAACCCGACGCCTCGTCTACGAAAATCACATAGTACTTCGCACCCCTTACCGATTCGACAGACATTGGCCCCCCGACATCCGAATGAATAAATTCTCCCGGTAACCAATCCCGCCTATCTATCGATTTTTTAAAAGGTAACCGATGAGCCTTTCCCAGCTGGCACGCGTCGCAAAAGAAATCATCGATTCTCGAAACACTCACACCAGATACGAGCTCTCTATTCAACATATCACACAGTGTCGCTTTGTTTACATGACCCAATCTCTCATGCCACATTTGGAAGCTTGTTGTCGACACATTTGCTTCTACATTCTCTTTCGCGTCATCATTCTTTAACGTAACAAACAACATCTTGTAAATGCCGTTCGCTTGCTTTATGCCTTGAGCTCTCACAGACTCATTGCTCGAAAAAATAACACTATTTTTTGCGAACGTCACCTCAAAACCCTTTGAGGCACATTCTCCTACCGAAAATAGATTTTTCTTTAGCTTCGGCACATACAAGACGTTGTCGATTCTTGACGGGAACCATTCATTATCAACCAACTTCATAACGTTTACATAACCCGAACCAAACACTTCACAGGCACCGTCATCACCTAGCAACACTTGTTCACCGGCAGATGTCACAAACTCGTGAAGCCAGTCGCGTCTGTAGGTGATATGTCTTGATGCGCCGCTGTCTGCAATCCAGACGTCACCGATGTCCATTCGCTGGATACTTCTGATCGATGCCACGCTCTCCTTTTGTTGACCGCCTTCATGTGTTGAAACAAAAGCACAATTCTGCGAAGAATTTTTCGTATCTTCTTTGTCTTTCTTTCTCGCGGGACACTCCCAAGCAAAATGCCCTTTTTTATGACATTTATAACACTCGACATTCTTTTTGTCCTTCTTGGGTTTCTTGCCGGTGTTGTTACTCTTCTTTTTCTCGCTCAATCGCATCGCGGAAAAAGCTGTTGCAGATTCGTCATCGGCGGAGAATCGCGTTTCCTCCTTAATGAGCCGCTCTTGTAGATTATCGATTGTTTGCCTCTCCGTATCCACGCTGTCCCATGCGGTTTTCAAGGCATTAAACTTAGCGGGAAGGCTTGCCAAGATTTTTGCCATAATCGCTATGTCAGATACCTTCTCTCCCACGTCCGCTAGTTGACCCGCCATATTTTGAACCTTGGACACGTGCTGCACTACGGAATCACTGGGATCCATTCGATATTCGTGAAATCTTTGCGTCAGAATAAGTTTATTCGTTTCTGATTTCTGTTCGTGTATCGCGATCAATTTTAGCCACATTTCCCGCGCGTGGCTACAGGTCAAAATGCATTGCACGTGAGGCATTTCCATCGCGGATGAAATCAAGAACATGGCCTTTGCGTTGTCCTTTTTCCAAATCTTCAGCTGTTCGACTTCCTCCGGCTTTACCCTCGTGCCGTCCACGATATCGTCGATGCCGCTCGCCACGAAAATGGCGTTCATTTGAAATTTCCATAGCTGGAAATTTTTGCCGTCAAACTTGACCACGTTTCGAGTTGAGATTTGATCCGACATGTTTGATTCGCACAAACAGTACAGGCCTTAGGAAATCTTGATTTCGCTCTTGAGAAAAAAACTGACCGAACCTCTATTTCACACGTAACTGCACTTCGCGCGCGATTACGATCGATATCACCTTTTTATGTTGTAAAGATTCAGTTTACACAGGCTGCGAACCTGGGCCCATAACCTATTGAAAATAACGCGTCTATAATTTAATAATATAGTTTATTTTCCGCTTTACAAAAAAAGGTGTTAAATATAATAGCAAAACGAACACGTCGTGTCGGTTGCCTGGTCAGAGTTTAAACTGAACATCGGTGGCACCGCAAACTGAACATCGGTGGCATCGCAAAAACAAAACTGTAACGGAGAGAGCACAGCCGATTAATCAAATCGGTGGGCGCCTTCTCATTGGCTATTGTCATGGCATAGAGTATGAAAAGCTCATATTCCAACAATAAGTTATATTTATAACAAGATATTATACTCTCCGAAGATCATATGCCCGACAATTTAAGCAGCCATGAGTGGAAATTTGTAGAAGCTTTAATCAACATCCTGGAACCGATACATGATGCCACAGTCATCATGAGCGGGGAAATATATCCCACCATATCACAGTATTATCCGATGTATCTTGCATTGATGCATGTATTGCACGAAACAGATACTCCCGACAATATCTTATGTATAAGAATCAGTATCAAAGTGCGAAATGCATTAAAGGTGATTTAAATTATTTATTCGAATATTGTAATGAAACAATAAAAAAAAAACGAATTAAATGAAATACAATATTTCACTTACAGGAACGTTTTGAACCAATTATAGAAAATGATTCTATATATACTTACGCGATGTTGTTGGATCCCCGCTTCAAAGATCAGCTTTTATCACCCGATAAAAGACACGCAATACATGAAAAGTTTAGTTTCCAAATTTCTGCGTTACACAACGAACCTACTTCAAATAATCAAGAAAATATTAATACCAACATCAATACCAGCGGTAAGATTCTAAAATTATAATCATTAATTTTTAATTAAATACATTTCAAAATTCACCGTTATATTTTAATTTTTGAATTAGGTACGACAAAATCTAAAATATTAGATTTCTTTAATAAGACACTGAACAATCAAGAGGAAGGAGTAGGAACATTTGCGAACAGAAAAAATACTGAAATCAAAGTTTATTTTAATGAAAACGTTGTCTCGGGAGACACCAACATTATAGAGTAGTGGGGCTGTCATCGGAAAAGATTTCCAATTTTATCATTAGCAGCTCAACGCTACCTAGCTGTACCCGCGACACAAGTTACGAGTGAGCGCTTATTTTCTGCTTCGGGAAATATAGTTACTCAAACGCGGTCGCGATTAATAACAGAAAATGTTGAAAAGTTAAGTTTTCTACATTTTAATTTAAAGAAAATAAGTTAGTTTATATGTTTATATGTTATTTTATTATGCATTATTTTTCAAGAATTTCTGTTAGGTTAATGATAGTTAATTAATAAGTTATACTAATAGGTTTATATATTATAACAAGATATGTATAGATATGTTTATATATTATATATTATGTTTATATATGTTTATATATTATGTTTATATAATATAACAAGATATACAGATATTAAATGCTGATGAAATTCTTCGTGCTGTCGATTCCTTCCAAAATACCAATTTTTTGCGTACAATTTGAATATGCAATAAAAAGTACCAGGTTCCATTTAAAGAAAAACGACTTCCGGTTTGAAAATCCGTTAAAATTGCAACTATCACCAATCGATAGAGCGTACTCGAATTAGTTAGAATATTTTTCTAATTTTCAAAAAAATTCACTGTCCACCATTTTAATAGGGGTAGACGGGTGGTCTAGGACACTCTGTATATTATAACAAGTAAGTTATATCACTGTCAATAAAAACAGCACAAAATGTAAAAAATTGTCATAATTTATCTTATTTTCATACCTTCTAGGTGTATATAACTTTGTAAGGATATTTTAATGATGTTATCGATACATATACAAGTTTATTCGGAGGAACAAATTTGTCAGAATGTCAGAAATGTTGTCTTTTAAATTTTTCACGCGTACCGTGAATTATTTCAAAATTTAATGCAAATAAAGATTAATTAAGTTATGAAAGAAGTATCATTATTACCATTATGGATTTCATAAGAACGCAGAGTTGAATGTCACTGAGATTATCTCAGGTATCGCGATAACTCGCTCGCTCGAACTTGTCCGATTCTTGCCGAACCCGCCCGACGAAGTCGAGCAGGCAGCCCGAAAGTCTCGGGTAGCTCGAAACGTTCGGGCTGCCCGAAACGCTCGGGCCGCCCGATGCGTCACGAAGTATCGGGCGGCCCGCACATCCCTACTACAGATACATTGTATATACAGTGTACATGAAGACGATCGTCTAACGATCTATATACCGCGTGAACTTTTTATAACAAATGATGATGAACAACCAACAATGATGACCCACCTTCCAGTGATGCTGAGAAGGTGCTCACATCAAACAATAAACATTATATTATATTATTTAATATTGTTTAGTATTATTGAATCATCAGAGTTGATCGCCCGAAAAAAAGTAATCCAAATCAACACTAATTCCACTTGTTAGCAAATTCTATAATATAACATAATACTGTTTAAAAAGTAATGCTGAATATCTTAAAAACGAAGGCTGAGTGGCGGTTACATTTTTTGGGAAAAAGCTATTCAGAATTTTAAGTTTTAAACACATTGAACATATTGAGAATTTGATCAAAATCGGTGAGGTGTAACCATTTGTGCACAATTGCCGTAATTTCCGTAACTCACCACCAGATCGTTATGAGGATTCGAAGGTGTTGGCGGTGCCGGGGCCGGGAGCGGTGTTGATTGATTTTCCATCTTTGTTGTGAACAAGTACAAAACAATGAAAATATTATCACACAGTACAGTGTTCACTCGATAAATGTCCAAAATATTTGATCTGTAATTTCTAGATATTTATCGAGTAAGTAATCAATAAATAGGTTTGGGACGAAGATTTGTAGAATATATACTTACTGTGAGTGAGTAGGTGTCCAAGTGCACTATGTAAATGTTGTCGTCGCACGTCGCGTCAGACGTCAACCACGAAACCTGACAAACGTCTTTCGCATCAACGGACTTTGAATTTTGAAAAATTGGAATCCAAAAAAGAAATTTTCTTTAACATTATATGTACTTCGTCGAACAATGCAATTTTTGTTTGACATCCATTTGTTTGATCGCATGCTGTATACGTATCTTTTGATAATGTTTGTATTATTAAAAATGTTGTTTTTGTTTGTTATTGTTGAAATTTTATTGTCCTAAAATAATATGATAAATGGATAACTTGTTACTTATGTAGCACTTTTCAAGAAAATTTAAATCACCGATATCTGATTTAAAATTTTTTTTTGCTTTGGTTTTAAAGCATTTTCAATAGAGTTGGTAATCCAGGAAACCGTAGACAGAACAATGCAGTGCATGCAATAACTATGTACGTGTACGTAATATATAATATAAAAAGTTTTTTATATAATTGTCTTAATAACTTAATATCTAGCGGAATACACATGATGAAAATCAATGACATTTCCCTTTATTGTAAAAACTTTTACTCACTGCAAGACGTGACGTAAATTGTTTAAGTAATAAAAATGTGTTTCTTTAAACAATCCTTTAAGTAATAAAAATGTACTGGTTTAAACATCTGTCTAAATAATACAAATTTAATTGTTTAAACAATAAAAATGTATTTGTGTAAATAATAAAAATTTATTTGTTTAAACAAACGTTTAAACAATGAAAATGTATTGGGTTAAACATTTGTTTCAATAATAAAAATGTATTTGCTGGAACAATCGGTGAAGTAATAAAAATGTATCGGTTTAAAGATCTGTTTAAATAATAAAATTCATTTGTTTAAACAGTTGTTTAATTAATACACATTTACCTATGTAAACATCTGTTTAAATAATACATACCTATTTGCTTAAATAATCATTTAAATAATAGACATTTAGGTGCTTAAACATTTTTTTAAATAATAAACATTCATTTGCGTAAACAATCGTTTAAACAATAAACCGTGGTAAGTAGTACGTATTTACGTATTACGACTTGGCAACGTCGGATAAAAAGGTCGTTTAATTGAAATCAAATACTAATTCGAATTAAAAATACATTTCATGTCCATCTGTTCCAAATACTCGTCTCGGATGAACGCATCAAGAAATAATTTGGCTACATCGCTTCAACTAACGAATTAAAGTGACAAATAAATCTCGCCGCGACATCTGGGTTAAAATGAATCTCACGATTCATTTTGTATTTCGTTCGAACGAGGCTCGAATACATTCTCGGCGATCAGTTGACTCCAGCTAAATCTGTCAAATATATGACGCTGCAGTCGACTATTCCAATTGAATCGTAGAAAATAATCTGAGAGGCAGGTCAAATAAACTCTCCACGCCAGACTGTCACGGTGCGCGGTGGTAACGCGAGCACTACTAAGACTTCGGAGTTAATAAGAATAAGACGTATCTTATTCTTGGAGGGTTCAGGATAGACTTAGTGCGTTCTATAGATTTTTAGTGTGACAACTGACTATTGCTTTATTTGAGGGTGCTTATATACATGGATTTTGGGCGAGAGTAGGGGTTCTTTCCCATGTCTCGGCGGATAGGGAGGTACCGGCGTTCTTATCTTATCGGTTTGGAGAAAGCGGGGTGTTCTTATCTTATTATCTAAAAAATAGTTTTAAGAGAAGATCGAGTGTTCTTATCCTATCTTATCGGAGGGAAAAAAGGGGCGGTTTTCCTTATCTTATCTAGAAATAAGTTTCAGAGGAAAAGCGTGTGGTCTTCCTAATCTTACGACCAAGTGTTCCTATGTGAGATATAGATTGTGGTCGAGATTAGGGTGTCACAAGACGTTCGTCGGATGAAAATACAGATACATTGTCGCGTTTCATTTGCTTCAAATAAAAGTCGGAAAATACAGAGTATTTTATTTGAAATGTATTTAAATAAATTTTTATCCAATTACTGCAGATCTCTGATTGCAACCAAACCTTCATGCGACATTACCATGCATTAGAAACTGCTTCGTACGACATTTGCATAAACAAGAATCCGTTGAATTCTATGGAAAATGTGAAATAAATAGTTTTTATTTTTTGATCTTGCCAAAGTAGTACATATAATATGTAACGAGTTTTTGTTGCGGCCATCGGCCGCGCGGTCCGTGGTTACATGCTGTCCTTTTCTATCTGCGTTCGGCGCGGTCGACGCGACGTAGAGTGGTTAAGAATCGTAAACTAGGTGGACAAAATTCGAAAAATTTGATGATACGGAATGATTTAATGTTTTATCTACCGATAAATGAATACTCGTCTGAATCCTATACAAAATACGGCGGTTTTCAATCATGTAACAGTTTAGAATAATTGAATTTATGTTAGTCACGCGACAGTTTATGTATGTCACGCGACGATTGAGAATGCATACTGTGTATATTTTCTACGCAAGATTTATTTCAAACGAATAATGAATTCTTAATAAATAACAGTGTTAACTGGTATTTATCTGCTTTTTTGTTAATGATTAAGAATTTTTTATTCTTGCTAAAGTAGTAATTTGCTACTACAGTTTGACGTAAAAACATTAGATATCTCTTTAATGAAGGTTGTTTAAAACATGCTGTAACTTTTTTAGTGCAAATAGGTACATCAAATTTCTTTCAACATCGATTTCTGTAACCACTATTGTTATTATTAAACTAAAATTTAGCTGTGTCTGTCTGCAACTGTAACCGTGTAACATTTTTTAAAAACATGCATTTTTACATATTATAAAAACCGTTATCAGAAGCTGTTTCATTCAATAATTAAATAATTGCTGATAAGCTATATAAATGTGTAAAAAAGCATCTAATTAAACAAAATGTAATGTAATGAATTTTTAGAGCTCCTTTCTTTATAATTACTTCCACCTAGAATCCTGAAATATAAACTTTTATTGATTTCATTAACAATAATTCTTTAATTATACAGTTTCGTGAGTATGTTTCTATAAAATTATTTAAGTAATATTATGTTCTAAATCAATTGGAGAATTTTCGATTTTATCGAATAAAACACCCCGCATAAGAGTAGCTTTATAAGAGTAGATTTTTATATTAGCAAAAAAATAATATCAAATTCGGATTCTACGAATTGAAAACTCTCCAAAACTGCCTTCTTTATAATGTAAAAGAAACCATCTTGTGCTATTATGTATACACGCATGTATGTCCGTTACGCGAGGAAAAAGTGTCGTTCCTCGAACAATGTTATAACGCGCGGTTGTCGTTCCATATTTTGTCATATTTCGTCAATATCTGATCAAGACTCGCGCTCTAAGGGCAAATACCGCGGAAACCGCGGTTTTACCGGTTTTGTAAAAACCGCGGAAAACCAACAGGAGAGCAGTCGAGGAGTTCCGAGCACCATGGCCGCTACGGGGAGCGAGACGAGCGGCCGGAGGTTTGTTTTGGGAGTAGCACGCCTAGTCTCACACGCATTTTCGACTAGAGCATGTGGTTGGCCGAAGAGGTCACACACACTAATGAAATCGCGTGACGAAGAGTAGGGAACGTTGTTCCGTTGTTCCACTGTGTAAAATCAGTTCTCGCCAACATGCAGATAGATCAACGTGCTCGTAAGAGTGAGGCCCCTGAATAAACGGAAGGAGGTATGTACCAATTATTATTATTAACTGTTCAACCTTTCGTAAGTACTCTTCTAAGAACCTTCTGTTACATGTAATAATGTTTTGTTGGTAATTTAAAAAAAAGCCGTATGGTAAAGTTTGCATTCTTCCTATTTCCTGCCTGTCTCCTTCTCTTCACACAATTTCCTAACTTCTGACCTCTTCTCCATATATATTCCTACTGAATTTTTCCCATGTTCTACTTGCTAAGGTACATATGTATCTTTCAACTTTTCTTTTCTGCTTGATACATTCTCTGTCCAATCAAAACTTGTCCTATTTTTCTCTTTTTCATTACTATGTATCTCCTTCGTCTTCAGATTTTCTTTTAGATTCTTCAAATTTTCCTAAATTTTTTGAATATGTTTTATAAGTTTTGTAGTGCTCAAAATATGGCTTTTGAGATGTGTTGAGACTTTTATTAACATTTCTTTTAAACTAAATTTTTTGTTATGTGAAGTTAAATGTTATGTGAACTTTGTACTAATTTTTATTACATTCGTAGATTGGGATAAATGCATCGACTGCATTTGCCGTGTTGCCGAGTTGGTGGTAGCAGGTATTTAGCAGATAATTCATCGCCGGTGAGTCCTTTCGATTATGCTTTTTTTAAGCTTCTTTTAAAAAATATACTTTATGAACATTTAGCGTTGCATTTAGATGTATATATATCAAAATTGTGTAGAATTACAATTGAATTACTCCAGGAATTATAATTACAAAGTAATTGAATTACATTTAATTTGTAATTCAGTTCAATTACATTGTAATTTATAATTCCGATCTTCATTCAAATTAAATTACAATGTAATTCGTAATTGCAATGGAGTACAATTACAAATACTTTGTAATTAAATTACATTAATTGCGAATTACGATGTAATTAAATTAAAATTGAAAATTAAAGAATAATAAAGTAATAGGTAATGAGAGGTTGAAAAATCCATGTGAAGATTTCAAACAGAAGGAATTTATTATTTATAAATTTATAATATCTGAACAGAAATAACTTCTGCGTTACAAATTTTTTAAATTTCAAACATAAATATAAAAAGCAAAAAGAGCTATACATAATTTGGAGAGCTTCATTTCAAGTATATGGTATTTCAATTACACATCTGATTAAAATATTTCAATTATATTGTATTTCAGTTAGTAATTAAACCTAAAACAAACAATATAATTCCAGCATTAATCTTTCATCAAGATATTTCAACAATGGATATTTCGGCGTTACAAAGGAAAAGTAAAGCTGAGTTCTGTTGGACACATGATATTGAAGGCAAGGCGAAAGACAAACAAGGCGGGAAACACTTTAAAATTTGTTTACATCAGAATTAGGTAAGCTTTTGTATCCAATTTTCCTTATTAAGCATATCCTTAAGTGAAGTCTTATGTAGAATGCATTCCTATATAGTAAATTCCTCCTAGATAAAGGATTTTTCACATAAATACAAAAATAGAGCGTACAAAGTACCCGCGTCGGCACATTTTCAAACTTTAAAAAAATAATGTTTAATAAAAATATTATTATTTTCCAAATGTGGTATTTCTCAAATATGCTATTTTTCAAATATGGTATTTTTCAAATGTTCTTTTTTTAATATGCTATTTTTCAAATCTGTCATTCTTTTCTAATTTTTTTTTTCATGAGCTAATTGAAATGTAATCTAGAGTTGCGTATAAAAATTCAAGTGCACGGGAGCTTTACATATTATAATATTTATTTAATTAACGTCACGAAAGCAATGCACACTGGTCGCGTTTGTTTTTTATTTATTTATTTTTTTGAGACGTTGATTTCTTCTTTTGTAGTTTAGCGTTGCGAGGAAATGGTCCACACGGGTTTATTTGGAATATATATCGAGTGGACAATTATTTTTCAAATATGCTTTTTTGTAATGTGCAATTTTTGAAATGTGATATTTTTGAAACATGTCTCTACTTTAGCTAGGTTACTTATGTATGAAAGAAAAAATTAGCGACAATCAATAGAGAGAATCTTTATCTTTATCTTTATCAAGATTCTATTTCAATTACATTGTATTTCAATTACACATCGCATAAAAATATTTCAATTACATTGTATTTCAATTGCACATCCGATAAAAATATTTCAATTACATTGTATTTCAATTACACGTCCGATTGAAATAGTTTTTAATTGAATTAACTGACAGGTTTGAATTATTTAATTCAATTATGATGTAGTTGAATTACAATATAATTGAAATACAATGTAATTCAAATACGTAATTGAATTACAACGTAACGGAATTAGCACAACTCTGATATATATAAAATAGAAAGTATGTAGATATACATGTAACTTTGTTCTCTCAGAATGAATTTTCACTTCTGACTGCATTGAATGTTTGATTGTAACTGAAAATATATATTGCATCGTTACTCGACTATTAGTTCTATGATTCGATTCTTAGTACCTGGGATTATTTTTGTTATTCTGTGGAGATATGTAAAAGGAGCGTTGGGGCCGTTTTCCTTCTCATGCACTGTAATTGTGTTCCGATAGCAACGGGACTTCGGAATATTATACTTAAATGTACAAACGATAATAGACAAATTTTTGAGATTTTTGACCGAAGAAAAATAGACGAGATAGGAGTGCTAGGGTTAATATTGTATAATGTATAATATACAGGGTGTTTCGTTTAATATGAAAACGGAGATATCTCGTGACGCACTGAAGATACGACAAAAATTGTTCGGTATGAAGGGAAAAATCATATGGTGTAATTTTTTTCACGACTTGAATCGTGGGGAGGGAAATTTCAAACACAAATTATTTTTTTTAAATGGAACCATATATACTTTTTCTTTTTTGTCATAACACGATAACATTTGTCCGAGCTGAATTCAACAACGTATCACATTGTTATTTACTGTTACCAAACATTAGAAATTATATTGTAATGTTACTTCTTAAGTAGGCAATGGTAGTATCTGGTTGCCGGCTATTAGCTGCTCACTGTAAACAGCTATTGACCTTCTTGTCATTTGTTTTGAAGAGTTGTCTTATTTGTCTCGAGGTCCATTTATTTTAGTTGGGACCGTGCGATACTACAGACTTGTAATAATTTCGTTGGGTTCTGTTTGGTTCTTTCGAAATTATTTAATTCCAGAACATGCTCTTGACACATGTATAAATAAATAAATGCATGCATAAATTTTATTCGTGTGTTGTATGCCCAACTGACTCACATAAGAAACCAAAACAACTGAATCATCTCATAGTCAAAGGTACTGATGCATCTTGTCCTTTGCTCCATGAATCACCCTTAGTCACCTCGCCCCCAAGTTCCTTTACACATATAAAAACCCCCTACCTCCATGCGAAGGAGCTCAGTTCATCTTCAAGTCCGGTACTGTCCAGATTTCTCTAAGTACTTACCGTCGAGTCAGACTTGCAATAAACTCCAAGATCCGAAATAAAAGTGTTGGTCTCAGTTCCCTTCACCCGGAATACAACACAAAATTGGTGTCAGAAGTGGGATACTCTGACGGCCTTTTCATTCAGCTGTACTTGGATAGTTTCTATCTCGCTGACAATAAGAAAAGGGCGCCGATTTCCATCGGTAACATCGGAGTAAGAAATAATCAAGGATCTCATCCCGAAGCTCAACCTACAGTTGGTCGTATTTTCTGGATTCTTCACCGAACCAGCACCCTGTGAGTTGCAGTCTTTCTTCGGAAGGAGGAAATTATTCGCACAGTCACACTGTAAGTACTGAACTTCAAATATTCTCGTATTGTTTTTCAATTTCCGACGTACACTTTAAACAAAAAAAAAAAAAAAAAAAAAAAATGTCCCGACGCAACAGCTCCAATTTAACTCCCGATTCCGCTACAGAGATATCCTTAGATCATTTAATAAGGCTATTGCCAAGAGAATTCGATGGTGACCGAACAAAATTACGCTCATTTGTTAAACAAGTAGATGCTGTATTTGAATTAGCTAGACCATCGCAAAAACAAGTTCTCTTGTTATTCGTGAAAAATAAAATAGAGGGTAGAGCCCGTGATCAGATTGACATTCATTGTAACCTTACTACATGGGAGGAAATTTCAGAATTACTTTTAAACTTGTTCCAAGATAAAAAATCTTTAGATCAGCTCATGGAGGATTTAAATTCAATTAAACAAAATCGTAATGAAAACGTTTCCCAGTTTTACCAAAAGTTAGAGGATCTCCAATCAAAAATTTTAGGAACTATTCACTCAACGGACTGTAGTCCTGATACATTAGCAGGGCGATTGGCAATGATAACCGAAATGACCCTCAATCGTTTCGTGTACCATTCCCACCCTCAAATATCGCAAATGTTGAGATACCGCGACTTTGCCAATATTAATAGCGCTTTTACGGCGGCCTTGGCAGAAGAGAAGGCTTTACGTTTGAGATACGATAATTTTCAACGTTGTGAAATTTGTAATAGGTCAAATCATACTACTCATGAATGCTATTTCGGGAAACAGAATCAACCTACTAGCAAGCCAATAAATTTAAATCGAGTCAAACAAAATAATGTTGTGAACAACATAAAACAGTGTAGATATTGCAAAAATATCGGACATAATATAGAAGAATGTAGAAAAAGGGAATATAATAACTCAAGGCAAAATAACGGGTCTTATCGTCAATCCAATCCCAACAACTTTGAAGTAAATCGACAACAATCCAATTCTCAACATTCATATCAACATCGAACAAATTCTAATAACTCCTACAATTATCGGAACCAACCAAATCCTAGCAACAATCGTGAATATCAACGGAATCCAAATTCCTATAGTAATCATCCTCAAAACTCTCGAGATGTAAGATATCATGAACAAAGTCAATTCTCTCTTGGTGCAACAAATATTCCGGAATCGTACAGTGCTATTTCGAGAAAATCCAACCCTGGAAATTTTCAGAAGGTCTCAAACCCACCGGAACCTCCGAACCCTCTAGAAGAAGTAACGACAGAATTCAACCTTATGAGTACACGATAAATTCTTCGAGTTCATGTATATCTAATAACGATCAATTAGCGATTCTCTTCGAGTCAGAAAATTCCAATAACTCTGATAAAATTTTAAAATTTCTAGTCGATACAGGAGCTGCTATTTCCCTAGTTAAAACAGAGAGTATAAATCAAGACGATATTAATAACTGTAACCCTATAATATTAAACGGGATAGTACCCAATGTTTCCATTCAAACCCTTGGAGAAATCGAACTCCCTTTAAATTTCAAAGGTAGGAAAATTTGTGGAAAATTCCAAGTAATCGATTCCCAGAGTAACATCCCTTTCGATGGCTTAATAGGACATGACTTCTTAAAAACACACAAAGCTACGATTAATTATCTGACAACGACTATGTCAATAGACAATATACCATTCCCAATACCATTATGCCAAAATACTCTTCAGAAATCCACTGACATAATAAAACTTAATGGTCGAACCGAAACCGTAATCCCCATAAAGATATTAAACCCTCAGAAAGTAAAAATAGGGACGATAACTGCGCGGAAACTAACAAACGATAGCTCTCTTTTAATACCTCATTCAATTGTCCGAGTACGCGAAGACAACACAGCCTTGACAACAATAATTAATACTTCCGCTAAATCACAACAAATCGATATGCCGGAGTTTTTAATCGAACCAATTCCCAATCATTCATTTATTTATAATCTCGCTTCAAATCAAGAACCTAATTCCACAGAACACAGATTACGAGTACTAAACGAACACCTACGATTGGACCATTTAAATTCAGAGGAAGCACAGTCCATAAGGAAAATTTGCACTGAATTCAGTGACGTATTTCATTTAACGACAGATATACTAGGTCGGGCAACAGTAGACTCTTGCTCCATTCCTACAACCGATGACATACCCATACATACTAAAATGTACCGTTACCCTCAAATTCATAAAACCGAGGTAGACAAACAGATTGAAAAAATGTTAGATCATGGTATCATCAAACCTTCTACTAGTCCATGGTCCAGCCCTCTCTGGGTTGTCCCCAAAAAATCAGATTCATCTGGAGAAAAGAAATGGCGCATCGTAATAGATTATAGAAGATTAAATGAAAAAACAGTAGGTGACGCTTACCCTTTGCCAAACATCGAGGATATTCTTGATCAATTAGGACATGCACAATATTTTAGTATTTTAGATCTATCTAATGGATTTCATCAGATCCCGTTACATCCCAACGATAGTCAAAAAACAGCATTTTCTACACCCAATGGGCATTACGAGTTCACTAGAATGCCTTTCGGTCTCAAGAATGCTCCGGCCCATTTTCAGAGGGTCATGAACAACGTTTTAACCGGATTAACCAGTAAACAATGTTTTGTATATATCGATGATTTCGTTATTTATGGATCCAATTTAGAAGACCATAATCGCAAACTGATGAATGTTTTCCTGAGACTTCGAGAAAATAACCTGAAACTGCAACCAAGCAAATGCGAATTTTTGAAAAAGTCATGCGAATATTTAGGTCACTTAATTTCTGACAAAGGCGTGCAACCCAATCCTAAAAAAGTAGAATGTCTCAAAAAAATGTCAAAACCGCGTAATCAAAAAGAAATCAAAATGTTCCTAGGCATGGTTGGATACTATAGAAAATTTATTTCAAACTTCGCTACATTAGCTAAACCTCTATCTCAGTTACTAAAAAAGAACGTGCCATTCGTCTGGACGGGAGAACAGGAAAAATCGTTCGAAACATTAATAGAAAAGTTAACCTGTAAACCTGTTCTGCAATATCCTGATTTTTCGAAGCAATTCATTCTTACAACCGATGCATCAAATGTCGGCATAGGCGGAGTATTATCTCAATTTATCAATGGTCAGGATCTTCCAATCGCCTATTATTCACGAACTTTAAACGATTCAGAACGCAATTATTCGACAACGGAAAAGGAGCTCTTAGCAATAGTCAACTCAGCAGAACACTTTCGACCTTATTTATTCGGCAAGGAATTTGTTATTTATACGGATCATCGACCACTACAGTGGCTTTTCAATTGCAAAAACCCATCGTCAAAATTAGTTAGATGGCGACTCAGATTAGAGGAATATCAGTATACGATAAAACATAAGCCAGGAATTGCCAACGCAAATGCAGACGGTCTCTCTCGTCTCGTTACACAAAAATTAATAAATATGAACACGACTCAAGTCCCATCCTACAATGAGTTTATCAAATACCACTATACAAATCAAAATCCCGTATCTTATGAAACACAGAAAGGAACCTTAGAATCACTCACTGATCCTATAGTAACATTTTGGTCTCAAGATCTCGACGAAAGTAACCAATATTTAAACTATATACAATCAAAATTTAGTATCGAAAACCTCAAACCAGAACTAAATGGGTTGTCTAAAGTCCAAAATAACAAACAAACTTTCTATATTTTATATCCTCTAACTTCACGTTTTGATAGATTAGAATACAAAAATATATTTGACTGCCTTTTGCAACTAAAATCATTAATAAAAACACAAAAATTTATCATTATTACCCCTGATCTTAAAAGATATAGCAATATTAAGTCAGAACAGCTAAATGAAATGCTAAACTTTCTATTTCCTAATAACGAAATCAAACTATTTCATTCTGAAAGAATTAAGCCACACACTTCAGAAGAAATACAACAAATTCTAAAAGAAAATCATGGTAGTAAGTTATCCGGTCACTATGGTTTCAATAGAACATACGCAAAAATTAAGGAGCAATACTATTGGTCATCTATAAAATCAGATATAAGAAAATATATTCAATCGTGTCACTCATGTCAAATGAACAAGACAAATTTCAAGCCTGTAAAACAACCTATGGAAATAACTACGACAGCTGAAAAACCCTTTGAGAAATTAGCCCTAGATATTGTTGGACCACTGCCACTTACCGAGAACGGGAACAGATTCATTCTCACTGCACAAGATGATTTAACAAAATATTGCTTTGCTAGAGCCATCCCTAATCACGAATCCTCAACTATTGCAAAATCATTAATCGATATATTTACTCAATTTGGAATACCTAATAGTCTCTTAACAGATCAAGGTCCAGATTTTATGTCTGAATTAATAAAAGACCTAGGAAATCTACTAAAAACTAAACACATCTGTACTAGCCCATATCATCCCCAGACCAATGGAAGTTTAGAAAGGTATCATTTAACGCTAAAGGATTATTTAAAGCATTACATAAAAGCTAGCCAAACAGACTGGGACGAATACATCCAATTTGCAACCTTTAGTTATAATACCTCGACTCACAGATCCACTAATCTAACACCTTATGAACTTCTCTTCGGACGAAAAGCATACCTACCCTCTTCTATATTGAAAGAACCAGAATTTCATTACACGTATGATGACTACGTTCGTTCATTACAACATAGATTAAATGTTTCTTTCAAAATTGCAAGAGAAAATGTAATTAATTCAAAAAATAAAAGTAAGGACCATTACGATAAGAAAATTAATCCAAAAACATTCAAAGTCAACGATCTCGTATGTATCTACGAAAAACGAACCAAAGTAGGCTTCAATAAAAAATTGTCACCCAATTTCAAAGGTCCATTTAAAGTCACACGAACATACCCTAACAATACAGTAGAACTTCAAATCGGAAAAAGAAGGTCTACCTATCACACTAATCTCCTTAAACACTATATTTCAGATGAATCCAGCAATGCTGCTGCTACTCCTTCTAATTCCTAATGCGATAACCGAGACTCCTTATTCCAATACACCCCTCACCGACAAGAGTGGAATTTTTTATAGAAAACTAGGGGATGCAAAAATCTCAAACACCGAATTACACCTGATAACATATCTCAATTTTACATATCTGTCTCAAACAACAGCCCTCTTAAATTTACACTTTATTAAGTCACAAAAAATTTGTGAAATATTATCAAAAGAAGTCGCCGCATCGAAGCACCAAAAATCACACTGCGAAAAGACCATGCAGTCCGTTGGAAATGAGCTTCGCAATATAAAAAACAAAGTAGATATATTTAACGGATTAATAGGGCTCAACCCGAAACAGCGTAACCGACGAGGATTACTCAATGGAGTTTCTTATATTTTAAATTGGTTAATTGGCACCCCAGACGCAGATGATGCCAAATACTATTCCGATAGTATTAACGCCTTATTAAAAGATAATACGCAAACTCAAACCCTATTAAAATCACAGATA
The DNA here is from genome assembly GCA_913789895.3 of Seladonia tumulorum. Lineage (NCBI taxonomy): Eukaryota > Metazoa > Arthropoda > Insecta > Hymenoptera > Halictidae > Seladonia > Seladonia tumulorum. The sequence continues at coordinate 611,198 of OU565281.1, forward strand.
CAGATAGTTTCGAGCACTATAAAAAGTTTTAACCACTCAATCCAGTCCTTAAAACATACGGAAGATACTCTGAACGACAATATGCAAACAATTAACAACTTTATTTTAGAAACAAGTAACGACATTGCACACCTCTTGTTAGAGACAACTATCATGGAACAAGTTGCCACCTTATTTTCTCTATGCATGGAAATCTCCGACCAACTCGATAAAAATATAGAAGCCATTAACTTAGGAAATCATAATATAATCTCTCCATTTTTAATAAACCCAAGAGAACTTAGCGATGAGCTAAATAATTATAAAGGTGAATTAGAGTTAATAATCAATCCAACCCACAAAAATATACCCAAATTATACAAGCTAATGAAACTTCAAAGCGTTGTAACAAATGAGCTAGTAGTATTTGTTATAAAGTTACCTCTCGTGAAAAGAACCAATTACGTCTTATATAACCTGATCCCACTACCTATTCAGCATCAAAATTCCTCTATCTTCACTTTTATCACACCTCAAAACCCGTACCTACTTCTATCCCAGCAAAAATCCTATTTCTCCGTCCTGTCGGATTTGAAAAACTGTGCAGAATATTTTGAAGGAGAGTACGTGTGCACCAACATGAACACAGCCAGAATCACCGAAGAGTCCACTTGCGAAGTACAATTGTTATCACCACACGTAACACAACTACCACGGGACTGCTCTACAAAAACAATCAGCGCTGAAATGGAAGTATGGAACTACATAAGAAACAACCAATGGTTGTATGTACTACAGAAACCAACCACGCTGACAATCATTTGTGATGACAACCACCACATGGAAGACATCATTCTGCAAAAGATCGGCCTGATACAGCTGCGCAGAGGCTGCGCGGGGTATACAATGCTATATTCATTAGAAACCACGAATATAGTCAAAAAGAATATCACCCACTACGTCCCTCGAATCAACCTAACCGAGGACGACTGTTGTGTTATAAACACAAATTCGTTACTTCACAAAGCTGCATCCTCTCTGAAGCCCATAAAACTTACCAACATCGACTTAACGGATCTAAAGTTCAACAGCAAAAAACTCAACGAATTCGATGAACTACTAACTCATCGTCTGAAAGAGCCGTTTATCGTTACCCATACAAGCTGGTACACGATAACTTTAGGAATAATTGCTGCCATCATCATACTGGTATTCGTTGGAAACTGCTGCCGTTGGTTTGGATGTTGGAACCTGCTCAAGCGACTCTGCTGCTTCACCACGAACCCCAGAACAGGAGAAACCGTCCCGCCAATTATAAAAAACATTGTTCATTGCAATTTTGATTCAAATAATCACAGCGAACACAGAGACCAGTCCAACGACGTGGTCCTGTTTGAAAGGCGCGGAAGGGTACAAAGTTCCCCGGAACCTGCAACACTTCCCAAAGTCCACGAAGAAGATGTGGTCCAGCATGAACCCGAAACCAGAAGATACAACCTCCGACCAAAAACTGGATCGCGCAGCCGAAAAAGCTCAACCCCTTTATAATTCAAAATTCTTATTTCCTTATTTTTATAACTCATAATAAGAGTCCATACCATAATTTTCATCATCAAATAATGTTAACATTCAACATATAACTATATATATATATTTTGTAAAATTAGTATAAGACACGAAAATTAACCGCCGAAACTTCCCTCCAAAATTATAATTTTGGATTAAAAGGAGGGAGGTGTTGTATGCCCAACTGACTCACATAAGAAACCAAAACAACTGAATCATCTCATAGTCAAAGGTACTGATGCATCTTGTCCTTTGCTCCATGAATCACCCTTAGTCACCTCGCCCCCAAGTTCCTTTACACATATAAAAACCCCCTACCTCCATGCGAAGGAGCTCAGTTCATCTTCAAGTCCGGTACTGTCCAGATTTCTCTAAGTACTTACCGTCGAGTCAGACTTGCAATAAACTCCAAGATCCGAAATAAAAGTGTTGGTCTCAGTTCCCTTCACCCGGAATACAACACGTGATTGCCGCTGACGTGAATATTAATATTAATATTAATCAGGAATAGAATTTAAAATGACGTGAATTCACGTCAGCGGTCGCGAATGTGTTAACAGGTGGATATGGACATTATAAATTTTATGTTTATTTATTTCGGTATCTCAAGCAGCTTAAGGAGCTATAAGAAGATCTTTGATCTTGTTTACAGCGTCTAGCAAATAGTCGACTCTATTACAGAATTGAACAGAATTACAATTGAATTACTCCAGGAATTATAATTACAAAGTAATTGAATTACATTTAATTCAATTACATTGTAATTTATAATTCAGATCTTCATTCAAATTACATTACAATGTAATTCGTAATTGCAGTGAAGTACAATTATAAAATATTTTGTAATTCAATTGCATTGTACTTTATAATTCAGATCTTCATTCAAATTAAATTACAATGTAATTCGTAATTACAATGGAGTACAATTACAAAATACTTTGTAATTCAATTGCATTGTGATTTATAATTCAGATCTTCATTCAATTAAATTATAATGTAATTCGTAATTGCAATGGAGTACTATTGAGGATATTTGATAGGAATGGTATTGTTCTTATCACAAATCATAGCGTTAGTGAATAAAAGGAACTTTAATATAAAACTATTAACTGTGAACTTATTACAATATATGTATCATGTATGTCCTGCTCAAACCGACTCTTATGTCGAACTTGACTTGACCGATTCTTTATTGGAACTGAACCTGGCCGGACGTGCAAGTAACGTCTGCCCCACTCTCATCTCATGCCCATCGTCATTTTATTTTCCCGATCGTCATTTCGAATTATGACGCACACTCCATATGGCCTTTTCACGTTGTTACATTGTAACAACGTATTAAAGATCATTGAAATCGATAAGGTTGTTGGGGAACTCGATAATTACCGAAGAAACGAAATTGATATGAAGAAATATTTGGTAAAAGAAATTAAAAAACTATTGTAATGTGTTTTAATTTTTCATTTATTTAAGTTTAGTCGTATACAATATGTCATCAATAATATGAGATTTCATGTTTGTTCTGTAGTTATTTAACACTTTGACTGCCAAACTAGAAACCTAAAAAAATTCCATCAAATCAATGTGTTATTTAATGAAATAAAAATGGGAAAAAATGATATGTATAATATTGAGAGTAGTCCTCCAACTCTCTGGCATTTTCCAGGTCCTAATAAAATTTGGTACGATTAATATATTAACGTAAAAATTCATTTTAAAACTTGGACAAATAATTCCGTCACCCACATATGGGTGACATGGCAGTCAACGTGTTAAAATAAATTTTAATACTGAAAACAATCGTTCCACGCTGACTTGTGTTGCAGGGACCCCAAAACTATTTTGGACAATTTATATAACTATATTTTTTCTGTTGTGTCAATAGGATAATACATTTATTGACTTGGTTACGCGTGGTTCCTTTAAGTACTCCACCATTTCAGTGTCAATAGTTTGATGCTTTTGCACATTTTAATAATTTTTCAAATTCATCCTCCTGTACATCAGTTTCTTCTACCACTTGAATGTTTTCAGTGGATATTCCACTGACTTTTATGAGATTTTTCATTCTTCTGGGTGTTTTCAAAAAGCAAGTTTTCACTGTGTCAATTTGTGCCTCGGTTAAAATGACATATCGAGGATCCATAAAAATTCCTGATAAAACTACTTCGTTTTCAAACAACATTTTTTCGCGGTTTTTCATACTATTTACAAGATCAATTGAAATCGTCGTCTTTTGTGTATTAGTATCAACGAAACATCGCTTCTAAAATTCATATAATTCTCCCATTAAAAGCTGTTCGCTCTGCATACGTTTTGTGGCAGTTTGAGCAGGTTTTAGAATATTGACTAGTTCTAATATATTTTCCCAGGTTTCATCTGTTAATGTAAAGTCATTATCGGTGATCTGGTCACAACACGATTTTAACTCTAGTAATCTCTCAAGCATATCGAGGGTCGAATTCCACCTCGTTGTGCAATCTAATATGGCATTTTTTGAGCACATTGCAGATAATGCGGCCTTTAAAATAGGCGTGCGTAATTTTCTAACAACAAACCTTGCTTTATCTATAATTTCGGAATTTTTTTTGTTTTAGCAAATCGCACACAGCTAGTTGGAGTGTGTGTGCTGCACACCTTATTATATAGGTGGTAAAATCTACCTCCCTTGTAAATTCTGTTGCATATGATTCGGAAGAATCAGAATTTATTAAGAGAGGTAACTCTGTTCCTATTATTTCTGTTTCTTCTTCGTTTTCTTCCCTTTATTTTTTATTCAATATGTTAACCGTTTTTTCATATTTGCTGCATTATCTACAGTAACGGTATAGATTTGTTTGAAAGAAATACCAAATTTTGAACAAGTATTAAATATAGTAGTTTTTAAATGTTCCGAAGTGTGGCTTTTAAACAGCTCAATTACACCTAATGTCCTCAGAGATACTTCTTGATTGTTTACAAATTAAGCGTTGATAGCCAAAAAAAATCGGCTCATACACGTTGCAGCATCAACTTTTAAGGATATCAGTGCATCCTTTAATTCTTTTTTAATTTTATCCCGCACTTTCGCTGCTTCTATTGAAACTGCATCACGAACTGTATGAGCATTAATATTAACTGCGTCTCACACAAGCATGCATTAAGTCATGTTTCGGTTTTTTACTTGTTTTATTCATTTCTTCATCTTCTGACCTTCTTTTACGGCCAGTCTTTTCAAGCATTATCAGCATAAATTCACTTGTATAATTAATTTCGAGATGCTTCTGCAGGTTTGTAGAATGATCTTTAAAATATAAATTTCAATAATAAGAAAAATATTTACTGTAAATTTAAAAAGCAATTAGTAAATAGCAAATATTCATACCAAAATGATTGAAGAACAGTCGCCAATTGAACAGCGTACACTTCTACCACATGGTGTCACTTAAAAAAACTGTCCTACAATTTCACATTTCTTTCTTCCCATTTTAGTAAATTAAAATATAAACCGAAATTTGCGATAGCGGCACGACCTTTCAGTTTAGCTGTTTAGTCAAGACTAAAGAGCTTCTCTAATGATACTACCGTACTATCGTAAAAACAAACGCGAGCGAGATTTCGACAGAAATCATTGTACGCTTGCATACATTGTGTTAGATCGTGTAATATGAAATGTCGCATTATTCACTGCAGAAGAAAAATTGATTTTTAAATTCAAACGTTTTTTACTTATCCAAAAGTAAACAAAAATAAGACTAATTTACAGAGAACTGTTGGAATTTTAAAGGACAACTAAAATTATAACTTCTACATAAATACCTTCAACAACTTAAACACTTCAGCGATCAATTCGCGAAGGATAAGAAATTCGACATTTTATATTACACGACCTAATATATTCCATGTTCTTTGGTTGTTACAAAAATTTATTTATTTAAATAATTATTTTAACAATAAATTATAATTGAAATAATAATTCAAATAGTGAATACAGAAACATTCTAAAAATTTGTTTATTTAAACTATTATTTCAACAATAAATTATTATTGAAATAATAATGAATATAGAAACAAATTTCTACACATTATAAAAATTTATTTATTTAAAAATTGTGTAAATAATAAATAATAAAAAATAATTACTTAAATAATAAATATATAAGGCCGAACACAATACAGAATACAGAATGACAGAACCGAAATCTAGAATTGAAAAATAACAGTTATAGAACAGAAATAATATCGGTTCTCCAGAACCGTAGCCGTAACCGATATAAGCCAGAACCGATATTCTCATAACAGTTACAACATCATTTCGGTTCTTCATAACTGTTTCAATCAGAACCGATATATAACAGTTTGAAACAGTTATTTTCAGAACCGTTTCAGTCCCTGATTTCAATACTCTCCCTAAAGCTCAACATCCAAGCGTTTACAACAATATCACTTCCCAATATCCCTCTTACTTATAAGTCCTAGTTGCTTTACTAAATACATGAATCGCGCGGTTTACATAGTGCTTTCGTAAAAATGTCAGCTAACTGCTTATCGGTCTTAACATATTCTACATCAATTTCGCTTTCATTATACAGATCACGTATAAAATGATATTTTACATCGATCTGTTTACTTCTCTGGTGAAACTCTGGATTTTTTATTAACTTTATCGCACTCATGTTATCTACCAATAATGTGTACTGTACATTAATTTCACATTCACTGAACAATTTTTTTAGCCAGACAATCTCTTTAACGGCTGATGCTGCGCTAACATATTCAGCCTCTGTCGTAGACAATGATACACATTGTTGCCTCTTACTCTGCCATGAGATAGCTGCATTCGCGTATTGACACACGATACCCGACGTTGATTTATGTGTCTATATGTTCTATATTTTTTAAGTAATTTTTTTTGTCGATTTTAAAGATAAAGCCGGATAAGATGGTCAAAAGTGCCTGCAAACCAAATTAATTTTTAATCGCACCATGGTCAACAAAAAATTACAAAAAAATTCATCAATATTCTATCTAATATCATACATGACTGAGATTCTTTTCATAATTTTTGATTGGAAAATCGATTTCTAAACTAGTCTGAAAGCATAAAATTGCCGATTTTATGTCGAAGTTTCCAGTTGACCATGTTTACGTTATTATATTAGTTGTGTCTCATCGTGATTATTAATATGAATTTTTTATAGACTTTCTAGATTATGCAAACATGTTTAAAAAAATTGGATATGTCCAATCATTTGAAAAAAGTGCACATTTCGAATTGAAGTTTCAGAGATACCAGTTTTACCAAAATTAAGTAGTTCGATGTTATTAAAACTACTGTTCTTAATTTTTTTATAAATGTAGGATTTCCCTATTTTCACGATGTTGCGATCGAATTAAGTAATCGATCTACGCGGGCAGGGATCAATTAATGAGCCGACTCGTAACGAACATATACTATGATTTAATGAAAAATAAAATGATGGAACAAAGATATGGTTACAGAGATACAACCGTACACGGCGACGACCGACGCGAGACTCCTCGAGATCGTCTCTCCTTCGCGTTTTCTATCGACGTTGTTCGATTGTCTTTTGTCTCGACGTTATTCGTCTGTTTTTTCTTTGAAAACGCGTTCCGCCTGTTCTCGCTGGAATTTAGACATCCCACATAAATTTTTATTAATTGCATCGTCGTTAAAAAAAAAAAGAAATCAAAATCAATTGTTTCGATGCCTTCTTACAGTTTTATAGGTGTATTTTGTAATATTGAACATTTTTAGACGTTTCGTTTGGCGCAGGCGGTAACGTCTTCGGCTGTGAGAATATTTTGGTCCCGGATCGAATCCCGCATCAAATGATTTTTTTTTCGTTAAACACTTTTTTCTTGTTCTTTCTACTACATCAGTCTTTTCCCTGTGCAATTACAATTACAACAGTGTAATAACATAATAATTAGAAATTAAATTAGTTCAATGTTAGCCAAAAGTAAGAACGTAGCACATTCAATGTACACTTTCTTCAAATGATTGGACATATCCAATTTTCTTAAACATTTTTGCATAATCGATCTGTAAAAAATTCACATTAATAATCACTATTTCCTTTTTAATTATTATTAATAATCACATTAATAATCACATTAATATCGCTATAATAATCATTATTTCATCAAATACAATGATGCAATTACGATCTACAGTTTCCATGTAAGAAGATTTTAATTGTAGCGCGTTAAATAAATTTTGACAAATTCCTGGCCAAATGTCGATTTTCCCGAACTATCAACTAACGGACTTGGCAAATGGAAACCCAAAATTTCATGCATTTTATGATACAAAATGGGAGAAGTGTAGTGCATTTTCATGCATAATTGTTGCTCCTTTTTCAAAAAAATTCGCCACGATTTGGGTTTAACCCTTTGCGACGGGCGAGCGTCGCTTTGGACGACGGGTATTATATAAAAACTAAAACTTTATTCAAATAACTTTTTCCTAAAATCCAACAAAATCATAAACAAACAAATTTAATTGTGTTTACATATGAGACGTTTTATATTCGTGCATTGTGTGGTATTTTTCGAAACAGTCACCTATGTGCAAGGCCGCACAATAGTACCAACAACTGGCACAATAGTACCAACAAGTAACACAATAGTACCTCGTCTCTCTCCTTCCATGTTTTATTTTCCGATTAGAGCATACGACACAATCTTTACTACTTCCTGTCTCATGTCGCCGAATAATATAATGTTGTTATAAGATATAAAACATATGAAAACTTTGCTGGTTTCTCTGGTAGTGACACTGAAAGACTGACTCGACAAACTGAAATTCGTTCTGACCCTACCATGGTCTCGCATCGTAAGTTTACATTATACGGAAGATAAGACTTCATCGCTAAAGGTCTCTAATTTCATTGAGAGGTAACTTGACTTCTTAGGCTATTATACCCATGCGTATCTTATCGTTTAGGACAACAAACGTACGCCAGCCGCAGCGCGAGAATTGGGCTGCTATTTGCCGACACTCGTCCCCAAAGGGTTAAACAATATAAGAATAACAAACGTCAATAAATACCCGGAAATTCTTTTATAAGTTGCTTTCTTCAAACATGTATCATCGATATTGTCTGAAGAAAGCTTATCTTGCAACCGATTTATTGCCTTACACTTTGCCCGCAATTGCGAGCGAAGACTTACATTTTTTCTTCTCTTGCTCTAATTGCACTTGGGTTTCCATTAGCTGCTGTTCCAAACCATTACAACTTTGCATTGATGACATGTCATTCTGTACAGACATTGTGTCTGATTCAGTGCTAAAACTATTATTATTCATATCGGACGAATGAAAAATTTCCGGTACAGCACCTTTGCGCAGTTTACCCGACGTGTGAAAAGAATTATTAGAAAAATGTTGACTGCACACATATTTATTTTGTAATTTTTTATCAGACATTTCCATTTCCACCCAATCGTCTAAACCACAGTTAATCTCAGCCACGTTATGCAACTATCACTATCTCTCGTACGAAATGAATGAAAAGAAATATTATTTCTAGTACGGTTCGTTAAACCACAAAAGGGATAAGCACACTTTTTATAGTGAGGTTTCCTTTCATTCCGCTTCATTGTATGCGAGAAATAGAATAGCCAAAGTGATTAGAGAGAAAATATCAAATAAATTATGGAACACTAGCTTTCTATAATAGTAAATGCGATATTTACTAAACGCATGCAATATAAAATAATATATATGTATGTATATATGATTTACGTGAATCTAAGCTTTCCCACGTAGCCAGCCACGTCTCCTTCAATGCACTCGCCTAACAGGCGTAACGAAATTAAAAAGACACAACATTCTTTTGTTTCATTCATCATTTATAGAATCTCCGACACATGAGATTTAAATTTCTATTGGTTATTGGAATATTGGTTCCACAATATCAATTCTGGCTGATACGGTAGGATGTGATGTGGAATGGTAAGGGGGCTTTAGAGCCCCCCGAGCATGAGACAGAAAAATACATTGGGTGATTGGTCTACTCCTACACCTCGTCTGTGACAGAACATACCATGCATACGATGCATACGATGCAGGATTGATACGGATTGCATACGATGTCTGCAGATGTATCCGTACATAATCTCTCTAAAGAGTTCTTTATAAAATTGACTTAATAATTTAATATCCAGCAGAGAACCGATGGTGAAACCCAATGACATTTCCCTTTACTGTAAAGACTTTTACTCACTGCAAAACGTGACGTGAATTGTTTAAATAATAAAAATGTGTTTGTTTAAACTATCCTTGAAGTAATAAAAATGTTCTGGTTTAAACATCTGTTTAAATAATAAAAATGTATTTGTTTAAGTAACCGTTTAAGGGATGTAAATGTATTGCTTTAAACATTTGTTTCAATAATACAAATTTATTTGTTTAAACACTTGTTTAAATAATAAAAATTTGTTTGTTTAAACAACCGTTTAAATAATAAAAATATATTTGTAAACAATTTTTTATTCAGATACTGCCCTGTTGAGCGTCGTTGCGTTGTATGTTCGCGAGTTGCTCTCCGTTCTCCTTCGACTTAACGAAGGTGTAGAACTCGTTGATATGGAATGAGATCGTTTAGTTTGAAAGGCGTTTATTCAATGTTTCTTAACACTAATTAAAAATAAACTGTCTGACACTGGTTGAGACGATTCTGAATGACATGAGACCGGTACGCTGCTGAGGAGCTGATGTAATTCAAGTTGATGTTAACCCGGTTCTGATGTTCTGCTCCGAGGCCCGCTTAATCGTCACCTCGGTGGTGATGTCATTTGCTGGGCCATGGGCCCGTTACTTGGGGGAAGATTCGTCCCCATTCGTTGGTTGGCTTGGGGGAGGAGGATCTTCCGAAGCGGACCTCGCCGGTGGAGGAGGAAGTCTCCACCCCCAAGTCGATAAGGGAAAGTTTCCCAGGCTGTTCTGATTTATGGGGCCTCGGAGCAGCGCGACGAAGGCCTAAGTGGCCTATGGACGCTTTTACTGTCTCTGGTTTTCGTCTGTTTGACGAAAACCAGAGACACGGATACATAGGGTCGCGAAACGAACCCCGAGTGTGGTCGCGTTCGCCCTGGTCGTGCGGCCGAAGATTTACAACCCTCTTGGCCGTCGCGTGTCGAGGGCCATAAGGCCCGCTGTGTCCGAATCCGGGACCCTCAAGTACCTCGAGGACGGTACCTGGAGTGAGGGTCGCACGGATTGACTTAGGGACGGATACTAAACGGTTACGCGTCGCAACATGCCCATTTCTGCCGGTCACAGTTTACTGTTGTGTCGCACGTGGTGTTCGGGTGTTTTATGATGACCGTCGAGGTCCCTACGATGGCCATAAAAATTAGTAGAGTTTTGAAAAAGGCCCGCTGCGCCTGCCGTGCAGTTATAAATCATACTTCTGAGTTATAAATAAAATTACCGCACTAATTGTTCGACACGTTCTTCGTAGTTGTTGCGATCCACGACGAGTGGATCGGATATAACACCACCGATCTAGAGGTGTAGACTCACCCCTTAGAACGGATGACTATTACTTTTTATACACCCTGTACAATCACCACCCAGTCGTGTCGCGTGTACCACGATTTCGTAAACACTCTGTATACAAAATATAAAGGAAGGAATCAGTATACATAGTTCTACGATTTATGAAGAAATTACCTTGTCGTCACCTTTACACAAACATTGCCTGCTTTTTTTGTAGGTCTCTTATAGGCTGGTTCGTAACGGCTCGAGCGGTTTTCGACCATTCCTCCTTGAGTGCCAGTTGATGCCAGTGCACGTCGTGGTACCATACGTCGTGGTTATTGTACAACATTTTGTACAAAATACTTTTATATCTGAAGGTAAGAGATGAATATTTCTTCTGTCGAATAGTTCTATATATTTTCTTCCTGATTAAGTAACTATTCCAAACGCTATATACAGTAAAGATTCTACTGAAGTCAGTACCGACGTTCCCTACTTATGACAGTGGAACACCTCACACCACTCGAGAACCGTCGTGTCGCGGCCACCACATTGTCGGCTATATCGGTGTGAGACTAGAAGACCACTACTAATCCAATTACAAAACTTCTTTATTTTTCATTATTTTTTTATGAAACTTTTACCAACATATTCGTGGCATTTTTCTGATTAAAATGATACCAAATATTATATAATTCCGATGTTATTTACTTGTGTAACGATGAAAGTTTCGAACGCAGAGGAGGACAGCGTATGGGAAAGAAAGAGATGCAGAGAGTCGCGGCCGGCGAGTACCTCCGACGTTCCCTACACAAGTCAGTAAAAAAGAACCAAAAGACTGACTTCAGTAGAATCTCTACTGTACAGTGAATCCGGGATATACATATGTATGTGAATTTTTTACAACTTTTATACAAAAGTTTTAAAAGTGTCAAATTTTATACAACTTTTTTTAGTTGAGCATATAATGAAAATTTAAAATATGCGTTTTGTAGATCTGTGTTAATTGTATACATGCTGAAAATTTAATCGAAATAGATTAATATACACACGAGCGACGAGTAGTTAAAAGTAGTGAAAATCGTAGTTTTTCACGACTTTTGGTCAGTTTCTGCTTAAAATCCACAAATTCTAACATCTTTAAATTCTTAAATCTTTAAACATATTTTCAGTATGTTTATTACTAAAATAGATTTACAAACCACATATATTAAATTTTCATTACAGGCTCAAATAAAAAAGTTTTGGAAAGTGCCTATTTTTTGCTCTTCTAATTCCTAGTAGTTACAATTTTTTCAAATTCTTTTTTGCGTCATTAGGTAAACCTAGTTTTCTAATTGCTAAAAAAATGTCAGGTCTTTTGGTCCTATTTAAAAATAGTTATACTGTTTTAAAAGACGATCGAATACTTTCGTGAGCCTGTATATGTAATTCCGATGATATTTACGTGTGTAATGAACGATGAAAGTTACTTCCCATTACAATTACACTAACGGAAAATTAGTGTAAATGTGATATTATTTTAATCAGAATAATGTCATTAATATATTGGTGAAAGTCGCACAAAAAAATTATTTATAATAAAGAAGTTAAATTTTTTATTTAAAGACGTGCGCTCACGCGGGCTTTGGTCTGTGCCGGCGGCAGAGTTGTGTAGAATGACAATTGAATTACTCCAGGAATTATAATTACACAGTAATTGAATTACATTGTATTTTAATCATATTGTAATTTATAATTGAGATCTTCATTCAATTAAATTACAATGTAATTCGTAATTGCAATTGAGTACAATTACAAAACACTTTGTAATTAAATTACATTAGTTGCAAATTACGATGTCATTAAATTAAAATTGAAAATTAAAGAATAATAAAGTAATTGGTAATAAGAGGTTGAAAAATGCACGTGAAGGTTTCAAACAGAAGGAATTTATTATTTATAAATTTACAATATCTGAACAGAAATAACTTCTGCGTTACAAATTTTTTAAATTTCAAACATGAATATAAAAACCAGAAAGAGGTATACATAATTTGGAGAGCTTTATTTCAAGTATATGGTATTTCAATTACACATCTGATTAAAATATTTCAATTATATTGTATTTCAATTAGTAATTAAAATTAAAACAAGAAATATAATTCCAGCATTAATCTTTCATCAAGATATTTCAACAATGGATATTTCGGCGTTACAAAGGAAAAGTAAAGCTGAGTCTGTTGAATACATGTTATTGAAGGCAAGGCCAAAGTCAAGCAAGGCGGGAAACACTTCAAAATTTGTTTACATCAGAATTAGGTAAGCTTTTGTATTCAATTTTCCTTATTAAGCATTTCCTTAAGCGAAGTCTTATGTAGAATGCATTCCTGTAGAGTAAATTCCTCCTATATAGATAAAGAATTTTTCACACAAATACAAAAATAGAGCGTACAAAGTACCCGCGTCGGCACATTTTCAAACTTTAAAAAAATAATGTTTAATAAAAATATAATTGGCTATATTGATATGTAGAGGAGAGTCCCCTGTATCTCTTGAAGCAAACATGAATTTCTCGCGTGTTTAGTTTTTGCGTGACACGTTATTTATTATCAAAATCGTGGATTTTTACGAAAACCAATATTTTTCGAAAACGTTGCGTAATAGGGCAATTCTGTTGGCGGATTTGGTTTTGGAATGACAAAGTGTATAAGAATCACCCAACAGGTATTGCAAAATTTTTTTGGTGTTGGACAGTGTAACTATTATGACAAATCGAAATGAAGTTCTCTCACCGATAACCGCTTTGAGCAATCGAAAGAGTTTTTCTTCATCGAAAACAGTTATCTAGGAGGATTCAATTTTTTGGACACTAATAATTGTTATTTGTAATAATTTTAATTTTTTATTAATGATTTTTATCGTTGAAAATTTTAGAATAACTATCATTTTTGGCCCCTGTTTTTAATACTTCCTCTTAACTATTAAAATTGTAACATGTTACTTATGTTATGCTACTTGCTGATCTGTTCGACAATATTTCATTATCTTCCTATTTTACTGGTTTTTACTTTTACTTTTTAAATATTTTAATAACCTGAGCGTTTAGCCTGATAAGTAATGTTAATAATATAAAATTAATACCGTGCTCAAGTGAATTATTTATTTTTCATCCATTTCAATTTATTCTCGAATCGTGTTGCCTTTTTTAATATGCTATTTTTCAAATCTGTTATTCTTTTCTAATTTTTTTTTTCATGGGCTAATTTAAATATAATATAGAGTTGCGTATAAAAATTCAACTACACGGGAGCTTTACATATTGTTGCGGAGGCTTCGGCTCCGCTTCGCCAGCGAACACATCTTGACAATAAACACTACCGAAACACTACTAATAACTATAAAACTCTTTATTCGTTGTCAACGGACAATGTCTAAAATTATGCTATATAGTCGCGTGCTCTCGCTTCAACGACTCGAGAGAATCTGTCGTCTTTCTTCTTCTTAATAACAACCCCGTTGGCCGGATACCACAATATCGATTCGACGGCCAACTTCTCTCGATCTCCGCAATCGACAGCTTCCATCGTAACAATATTATAATATTTATTAAATTAACGTCACGAAAGCAACGCACACTGGTCGCGATTGTTTTGTATTTTTTTTTTTTTTTGAGACGTTGATTTCTTCTTTTGTAGTTTAGTGTTGCGAGAAATGGTCCACTCGGGTTTATTTGAAATATATATCGAGTGGACAATTATTTTTCAAATATGTTTTTTCGTAATGTGCAATTTTTGAAATGTGTTCTTTTTTAAGTGTACTGTTTTTTAAATATGCTTTTTCAAATATGATATTTTTTAAAGATATTATTTTTCAAATATGGTATTTTTTAAATTTGCTATTTTTCAAATCTGTTTTTCTTTTCTAATTTTTTTTTTATGGACTAATGTAAAATTAACACAGAGTTGCGTATAAAAATTCAAGTGCACGGGAGATTTACATATTGTAATATTTATTAAATTAACGTCACGAAAGCAATCCACACTGGTCGCGTTTGTTTTGTATTTATTTTTTTTTTTTTTTGAGACGTTGATTTCTTCTTTCGTAGTTTAGTGTTGCAAGAAAATGGTCCACACTGGCGGGTTTGTTTGAAATATACATCGAGTGGAAAATTATTTTTCAAATGTATTATTTTTCAAATGTTTTTTTAAACGTGCAATTTTTGACATGTGATGTTTTTCAATTTTTGTTCCTTTTTAAATGTGCTGTTTTCTAAATATGCTATTTTTAAAATGTGCTATTCTTTAAATGTTGTTTTTCAATTGTGTCATTTCTTATTTATTTTTCTAAACACGGTGTATATATAGACCTGTTTATTTTGAAAGTGGTGTAAGTCCTTTAAAAAAAAATGAGATATGACGTAATTTATGCTTAATTTAGTGCAAACTTTTCGTTTTTAACTAGTTAGTATTTAATATTAGCAGTAGTAGACTATCTTAATGATGGAATTTTACGAATCATTTGTTAACATCTTGTTTCTTTTTTTGATTCCAGGACTCTAACGCAGCTTTTCTCGCGGACTCACACACTCATGGACTCTTGCAACAAGTAGTAAGTCTACGAACAACTGTCTTTTTTATTACTAGAATTTAGTAATAGTTGATTTTTTGACGAGTATAGTGACATGTAATAATCTGTAACCTGTTACAGAATCTGTTTCTTAGGTAGGTAGGGTCTTCTTGTACGTCGCGTTCTTTTTCTTAATGAAACAATTTCTATAACGGTGTCACCAAATTTCGAGAAGACAAAAATCTTCCGGAATTTGTTATACGATTATTAACTAAGAGACAATACTCAATGAAAAATTTACTTTTAAATTAAATGAAAAAGGTATTTTAAAATCAGTTTCAATTTATTGAAAGCATTAGATTTTACGTACAAAAAGACGATTCGCGACGGATAGATCCTCGAGACAAAGAATATACACATATCAATTTAAATTGTATTATTTTTTCGAGTACATTACATTTAGTATAGTACTCTTTCAATAGTTTCCAAACTTTGCTTTGTTAAAAGGATCGTCCGAGGATTTTTTAATATTTTATTAAAAATTTTAAATAAATTAATAATATTAATTAAAATCTTTGTCTTTTTGCTTAACGATTAAAGTTTTTTAGTAATTCTTTCAATTATTAAATATTTTCAAATATCTTTAAATTTCAATTAAATTCTATTTGCAAGTTTGTACAAATATTAGCTCGTATACTAATGAATTCTTTTAGTTAGGATTTTCAGGATATTGAGGTTCCCTGTTCGTTGCTCAAATCCTCTCGCGTGCCCAGGCGCTACTCGGGAGGGTGAGAGCAACGGGCACATGGAACATTGTTTTAATAATACATATTGTTGGCGATTGACAATGGTTAGTGTATCGTGCACGACGTATTTTCAGTGGAATTGCGTCGGATTTTTCAATTAAATATAATAACTCATATTCCTGTCGATCTGTGACATGCTACATAGATCTTCGTGAAATGTGTTGGCGCGTAACTTTTTCAAAAACTACATTTGCAATATTCAGAATTACACACGTAATTTAATTCACTCTCGAAAATAGATTATTATTTCAATTTACCGATTTATCTCGCAAAGGTTACTACCATTGTCAGTCGATTTCAGTGAAACTGGTACGTACCTTAACTGTGTTTGTATGAGGTTACGACGTTAGGGTGTCGGAGGCGTCCCGGGACGTGCTCTCTAGGTATTAGGCTTTTGCACCCTGGCGTCTGCATGGGAATCGTTGAGTGAATGTGTTGGTGAGATTGTGTTTTTTGCCATTTTTTAAATATAGGACTAGGTAGGTAGGTAGCTTACTTTCTTGGTGTGAATGTTAATTTTAAGTAGGTAGGGGCCGGGACTGGCTACCGTTTTCTCTTTCGGGTAGGCCGCGATTCGACCGGTAGTCAGTTTCTGGAAGAGCTCGAAGTTTCGTTCTCGAATCGAAATCGAACGAGGCATGACGTTCGATGGATGATGCGTGCTCGATTCTTCTTGCTCGCATAGCTTTCGCGGACGCGGGCGGGAATATGAACGCGCGCGGATTAGGGCCTCGGAACGTTGCGCACCTGCTCTATTGCATCAGGGGAACGATCGGCTTCTCTCGAGACTTGTGATTCGTCACGGAAGTCGTCGATCGTTTTCTCTGCGAGCACGTTTAGGGTTTCAGATGGTCGGCGGACCGCGAAGAAAAAGAAGAGGCCCGACAAACAGTCACGCAAGAGGACAGCAACTGCATGCGTTTGTACCTTGTCACTATACTCGTCAGTAGAAATATTTGAAGTAGTTGTAGAAAAGTATTTAGTTGCATCCATGAGCAGGCCTTGCCGCCCCAACGATCAGCCGGATGGCCACATCCGCGATTTGCAATAGCGTTGCGAAAACAAAAACGTGTTGCATTAATCAATTTTGAACAGAGGATCAAAGTTAGTGTTGCGGAAAAAATCGCGTTCTGGATTGTTTAGAATGTAGTGTTGCGAATGAAATAGTCGCGATTTCCATTTCATTTCAGTTTGATTGTTATTTGAGTCAATTTTTAAGATTAAAGATTAAAGATTTTGTAAAAATTTAGTATTCTTTTTTTCAATTCTCTGCTCGTTAAATTAGCGTTGCGCAGCAATAAAGTATCGCGTTTGTGTTCGAGTCATTTTCGACATTTCAGGCGCCCATGCTCGAGCTGCAACGATCCACTGGAAAAGTGGTCGCAGTCGAAACGACTGCCCTGTGATGTGGTGCAGGCATTCGCGTTTTCGATTATAGTTGCGAAAAAATCACGACGGGTTGAATTAGCGTTGCGAAAAAATAAAACAGAATTGTTTAGTTACCGCTTTTAATAATGACAAATTAAAATGGTGGATGAGCCCCGGGCCTCTGCACCAATAGACTTTGTCACTCTTCCTGCATGTCTCGCGAATCAATTAACCCTTTGACTACTGTTGGCGCCTATTGGCGTCCGACACATGTTGGCTTCCTGGTACTGTAGGCGCCAATAGGCGTCCAGATCAAATTTCGCCTGTTTCGTTTTAAAATTTTATAATTGCTCTTATGGTAATGTAGACCTTTCTTGGTAATGTAGATTACCGATTTCGATTAACCTATTTTGATTCACAGCCACGAGAGGCGCCTATAATTACAGTATTTTGAATATTTTAATATACTTCCTCAGAAATGCATGTCTAAAGAAAAACTTCGCCGTACCCAGTGGACGTCGCGGGTGAATTCGTACCGTACCGTACGGCCGGTGCGTGCCAAAGTCTGCCGTAGCCAAAGGGTTAATAAAGACACTTCTCTTTGGGAAATTAGCGTTGCGAGAATTTGATATCGAGATTGGCTTAGTGTTGCGAAAAATACCAACGCGTTTTCTGAAGGCGGGATTAACATCCATATTGGAAAACGTGCAAAACATGATATTTAATTATTAGACTCGTGACCGCGTACATAAATGTAGATGATTAACATTGCAGAGTCGGTAGCGCATAAAGCAAGCGAACATTGAATTCTGGGGATTTTTTTCTTAGATTTTTGAGTTATATTCCTCGAGTTCTGAATTTTAAGTTTAAAGATTTTGCTACCGTCGAAATGTGGAGCATGTGTCCACCGGACCGCTACGTGTCGGGAAGAAACGTATTGGTATGTTAGAAAACTCGATGTTTCTGCTCCCAAGGTTCTGGGGTAAGTGCCGTGGGGTTCATCACAGTCCTCTTACCAAAAGGCATAACCATCCCCACTCCGTGGCCAGATCCTTCAGGACGAAGAGTCCCTTGTCTTTGGCAATACGACGTTGGGTCGCTTGCCTTTTCTAAACATCCTCACCTTCAATAAACAGTCAATGCTTATACAATCGATAGCTGCGAGACCCAAATCGGTCATCAGCTATCGCGTCGCCTGATGCCAGGACTGTTTAGCTTCACGGGCCACAAACAATCTAAAGCCCTGCCACAAATCTGTCAAGGAATAAACATCCCTTCGACCATTCCCACGAAACCTCTCGTTAAAAATGCGTTGACGCTAACAGGTACGATCTAAGATCGCAGGTAGAGCAAAATGACGATGCATGTTGCTACGTTCGAACCGCCGCCGTGCCTCGACACACTCACACACCGTTAGGTCGGCCTGTACGTGTAGCTACGAGAGTCGCGAGGGACCGGGATTCCGCAAACCATTTCTCGATAATGCAAAGGTGCGGTTTTTCAAATGATCGAAAGCGCTAGATGAAGGATAAATCGAGAGCGAAAATAAGTATAAATAAATAAAATAAATGTAAATTAAGACCTAATATAAGGATAGGAACAATACAAACAAGCAACAATTTTTATTCTTAATGGTTTATTTTCTATAATATATTTTAATAATATATTTTCTGTGGAATATAAATAAAAGGATGAAGTTTACAACACAACATTTACTTTAATATAAAAGGAACACTATATATATATTTAATGAATATAAAGAGATACATTATACATTTTGCCACGCAACTGGCCATGTGAGTACGACAACAAAAACTATGAACAAGCGACGCATGAAAAGCGCGGGAGAACCAGATAGGGTTTTTATTTTATTACAATAGAGTGGCATACGAATAAGCGAGCGCGCGCAACGCCCTCGTGACGCGCGGACTAATGAAGGAACTTTCTTCAAATCCCCCACTTTCCGACACGTAGTCCCATATATTCCACGCATCTGTCATGAGCAACCGTTTTTAATCCCTTCGTCACCGCGTCAGCTACATTTTCGTTTGTCGGAACATACGCAATTTCAACAAACCCTTTCTCAACATTTTCCCTTACCAAATGGTATGATATATCTATATGTTTCGTTCGATTCTTCTCCATGCTATTTCTTGAAAAATCGATCGCCGCTCGATTGTCGCAGAATATCACGTACTTGTCTGAAACGTAATTATGTAAATCCAATTCCTTTAAAATCATCCTTATCCATAAGATGTCACGCATGCCGTTCGCTATTGCTATATATTCGGCTTCCATTGTAGACAGGGCGAGGCATTTTTGTTTCCGCGATCCCCATTGTACAATGTTTTCGCCAAGATGCGTTACTACTCCAGAGAACGAATGTCGATCGTCTCTGTCTCCAGCCCAATCTGCATCACAATGCTGCTTAACAATTAATTTGCTGCTAGTTTTGTATACTAACGCATATTCCTTTGTCTTCGATAGATATCTTAATATGCGTTTTGCTTGAGTCCAATGTACTTCCCCTGGATTTGTATTAAATTGCGACAATTTCGTCACAGCAAAAAATATATCTGGCCGAGTGTATAACGCCAGAGTGTGTACATCAATGATCCAATTAATTCTCGATATGGATAACTTATTTTAGCTTCTCTGTCCGATGATGACGTCAGGTTATCCTTTGCTGACTGTTCTACTCCTGGCTCTAACAGGGTTGCTGCACCTCGACATTCTTGCATGTTGAATTTCTCCAGCAATGTATCCACGTATGCCTTCTGGGACAAACGTATTTCTCCGTTCGTTCCTCTCTCTATTTTTACTCCTAATGCGTGATTTATTTCACCGAAGTCTTTCATCTCGTATATTGCTGACATTTCCCTCACGATATCGGTAATTGTTGCAGATTCGTTTGAAAATATGAATATGTCGTCGACATATATCACTACTGCTGTCCAGTACCCCTTACAATACGTGCAACCGGACGACTGTAATCGACGAAAGCCCTGTTTTATTAAAAAGTCAAACCGTATATTGGACGCAACAATTTCGCGACTTTCCCTTCTTTATTTTTAAATGGCACTGGCAGTCGCATGTAGATATCTTCTTCCAATTTCCCATATAAATATATGCGCACTTTATATCTACATGTCTTGTATATCAGCCAAACTCCGCAGTCAGTGCTAATAGAATCCGTAATATTAAAAAATTCGCAACTGGTGCGTACGTCTCTTCGTAATCAATCCCTTTTGTTTGGGAGAACCCCTGTGCAACCAATCTTGCTTTGTAACGAGCTATTTTTCCATCCGCGTTAGTCTTTAATTTGAAAACCCATCGACACCCAATACTTTTTTTATCTTTGGGTAATTCTGACAGTTTCCATGTGTTCCTACTCTCTAGGCTGTCCAATTCTACTTGCATGGCACTCTTCCACTGCGATGCTTGTGGAGAATTCAAAGCTTCGACCACAGATTGTGGTTCTATCACCTCTACCAAATTTGCCTCCATTTCAGTGTCGTGTGAGTCCTCTTCGGAGTCGTTGTATGCAACGTGGTCCACCATCTTAGATGGACATCATTAGGTTACCTAAGGTTACCTTAGGTTACCTAAGGAGGTTAGAGGACATCTGAGATGTCACCCGGAGGAATCTGGGATTCCTCGGATAAAATGCGTGTGATATCTGATTTGGTCCCATAGTATCTTCTTTTCGTCTCATGTTGGTCGTCCAAAGAAGTGATAGCCCCGTATCGGGTCGCGCACCCTATCGGGTACTGGGTCTCTGGTGATCGGTGGCAATGGTGGCGGTGGAATATCGGCCGGGGGACGACGAGTTGGGGCACGTCGTCGCGGCGGCGGGGGACCTGCGGGTGTCGGGGATGCCACGGCCTGGTCTACAGGACCGGCGAGCCGAGGCCCTCGCCGGAGATTATATATTTGCTTCTCATGATTTGGGCCTCTAGACAATAACCGACGCGACGGGCTGGCAACCCGCCGCATCGGGGAGCTCGAGAGCTCCAGCCTCCCCCAGACTCTCAAATTAAAAATTTGAGCGCCAACCCACTCCGGCCCAAAGGCGGGGGGAAGGCACATGGGCCCGAAGAACCCTCAGAGTGGGCATTAGGTCGTAGAAGCAGTTCTTAGCTTCCCCCCTGGAGGGGGTACTGGCGACGGGACCCACGAGAAGGGGACTGCTTGCTAAACTATGATTTTTTTTTTTTTGCCGAGGAGGGGAAATGCAGTTACGCACACCCCCTGTTGTTAGGGGGTAGTGCCGGACTCCCGCGAATTGCGAATTACTGGCTAAAACCCCTCCTCACAGCGCCGAAAGCTGCCAATTGGCATATTGCCCGTCAAAAGATGTAGTGGGGACGGGTAACCCAAAAGTATTGAAGGCACAGTAGCGCCTCCGCCACCCACCTATCCAACGCCGACGCGCGGGTGCCCCTCCCGCACGCCCAACCCAGCCATTTTGTTCCACCGATCCCAATTAGTGTGGCTCCCCTGTAGTACCCTCGTGGTGATGCCACACAGTAACTTCTTGGGGAGCCCCAGACCCAGTAGGTAGCCAGCGGATTTGGACGACCACACACCTCGCCACGAAAGTGTGCAAGACGAAAAGGAGATGTCACCCGGAGGAATCTGCGTTTCCTCGGACAGAATACGGGTGATGTCCAAGTTGTTCCCATAATATCTCCTTTTCGTCTCGTGTTGGTCGTCCAAAGAAGTGGCGCCGCTGACCACCTGCGCGTCGATCACGCTTATGCGACCGCTCCTTTTAGCGACCAGATCAGGCTTCCTCAGTCCAGATGAAGTTTGGAACCGAGGCTCTACGGTGACAGTCCACCCGGCATCCCGGAGACCAGAGGCCAGCACTTTGCACACGGCATCGTGTCGCTTGATGCGACCGCCGTGTGTGCGGTGGCAGGCCTGGATGACATGGGCGGCTGTCTCGGTGACGTGTCAGCCCGCCCGGCACTGCATCTCTCTGGTCTCCCGTCGGATGCCACGCGAGGTACGTACGCGCGTGGGTAGACTGTTAACCCGGACGTGATGATATTGGACATAGTCCTGTCCGGGAACACCGTAGGATCCCGCATCGATCCACCATGTGGAAAGGTTGGACTTCCCACACTCGCGTAATTCGTGGCCATCCACCGCCCGGTACAAGAGCTTGGCCCACCATTCTTCTCTCCTCTCCTTGGACGACAGGGTAGTGCCGTCCTTAGTGAGAGCGCGCTCCGCCCAGCTGAGTCTTTTGTCGACCCAGCTGGACTCGGCAATCGCTCTCACGGCTGGGGAGGAGGAAGTCGCCAGGCGTTGTAGGCGGGTGAGCGTAAGACCGGGAACGGTGGTGGCGAAGGATGGGATGCCAAGGCCCCCCATCTTACACGAAGTGTGGTAATATCCAACCGGTGTATCGTGCGGGAGCCGCAACCACTTGCGAATCGCCAAACGTACTCGCCTGTCAAGTGCTCTGAGTTTCCCCAGAGTTGTACCAGACAGGGCGAGCACATGGTAGAATCTCGGGATGAGGAACGATCGTAAGATCTTGAGCCGTTGTTGCAGCTTCAAAGGAGCCCTCGTTAGTCTGTCCATCTCGGTGTTGAGTGTGCTGCCGGCGCGTACAAGGCCTATGGGCCTGAAATCTACCCCCAAATACCGCCATTGCTCAGACGGTGCCAGTTGTTTAACTGGAGCACCGTCGGCAAGGGAGTACTGGGGGCAGGTCAGAACCTTGTACTTCTTTTGTTTGCCGGCAGGAAGGATGGACAGACATATGCTCTTGCGAGCGTTGAACGAGAGCCCCTGTTCCCCAGCCCGAGACTCAACTTCGCACAGGGTTGCGGTCATGCCTGATCTGGTCGACGAGACCAGGATGATGTCGTCCTCGTATGCGAACGCGTTGATTCGACATCCCCTGATCTCGTAACCGACGTCGCGAGGTACAGATCTGAGTACCTCATCAACGACGAGACAGAACAGAAGCGAAGACAGGGGATCGCCCTGTCTAACGCTTCTGCGTACTTGGAAGGCGTCCGAACGAGCACCCTCAACCTCAAATACCGTGCTGCTGCTGGAATATAAACGGGCGGTGTATCGACAAAATCCCTCCGGCAGACCGGTTCGTCCCAAGACGGCGGAGATGGCGTGATGGCTCACCGCATCGAAGGCCTTGGCGACGTCCAGAGACACGACGTGTATCTCTCGCAGGCGTCGCCGCGAATCCTCGAGCAGTAAGGCCATCACCGAGATGTTCTCCGCGCACCCATCATCGAGGCATCGCTGCCTCACGTCCACCAGTCCGGCCTCCAGAAGGCGTCTGGCTAGGACCTTATGGAGGTGGCGGACGGTGACGGAGGTGATGCTGATGGGGCGGAAGTCACTCGGTTCACCAGCCCCATCCTTCTTGGGAACGAACACGGTCCGGCTAATAAGCATTTCCGGAGGGAACCCGCCCGTAGCTAGCACGATATTGAAGAAGAGGGTTTTGATGCTCGTCGGAACTGCCTTCCATTGTCTCGTCGTGATACCATCAATACCAGGTGCCGAAGAGTTGGACATTGCGACGCTTTCCACTTCGTCACATGTCACCGGGTACCACACGTACTCCAGGGAGGGCGAAGGTCGCGTACGCATATCGTTTGTGACGGGAGAAGACTCCTGAGACACGAATGGACCCCAGTGTGCAGCCATGGTTGCCACATCTGGGATCCGTGCCTCAGGTTTTCCGTCAAGGATCTCCCTGGCGGCTCTAGACATATATGTCTTTATGAGCCTTTGTACGCGGGCATACTCCCGGCGACGTAGTCGCTTCTTCGGCACCTTTGTAACGTGCACGGTTTCCCGCGGCTCGTTGCAACGGACGGGACTCGCGGCCGGATTGAGCTCGCCGTGCCAGGATTCGTAGGATACGCGAGTGAAATAGACGGGGTGAAATAAATGTCTTGTAGGTTGCTTTTCATCGGCTACGGTTCGCGACTCGTTCGTTGGTACGGTGTCGTACGGCACGGTTTCGGACGTCGCGGCTTCGGCTAGTACGGGACGCGGTTTATCGCGGTGCGGGCGTTATCGCGTCGCGACTTATCGGCTCGCGCTTTGTAGTGTCGCGATACGACGGGGACACGGCGTCGACAGCGGGCGAAACGCGTGGGCGGCCGAGAGCCGATCTCCCTTAGCCTCGGCGGCAACTCTCGTCGGTGCCGAGGCCATGGTGTCACGGCTTACGGGCAATCCTCTGCGGAGGATCGTGATTTCGGTGGTGCGGAGACGCCAGCGGGGGCCTAGACGCACGTTTCCTGTTCACCGGCCGAACGATAGCAACAACGGTTACATAGCTCGGCCAGGGTCTCGTCCAGGTGGGGGCCAGGGGCAACTGCGGTTACCGGGAAGACGGAAAGGACGGCACGAACACCGGAATACTTACGAGGAATTCAGGATGTCTCGATAGTGTCTGTGTCAAGTGTCCGTGCGTGTGTCGTGACTCGAAAATGTACGTAGAGCAAGTGTCCTCGCGGGTGGTCCGGAAGTCAAAGAGGCTCGTGCCTGCTCGCGGGTTCCCTTTATGCCCTCCGTACTCTAGGGCGAGGGGCGCGGCGCGGGATGGTTTTCGGCGGAAGTTCCGGTGTTCGTATCGCGTCCGGTTCGCGCGTTCTTGTAATATGGCGGTTTCCGTTTCCCGCGTAACCCGGTTTCTAGGCGCGGGGGCGCGAAGCCCGGGGTCGATGTTGCTCGGGGATCGTCGGTTACGCTCGGGGGTAGTCGTGGCGGCGCGTGTTCCGTTCGTAACAGGCCTGGAATATCCAGGTCTGTTACACCCCCCCCCCTTTCGTCGCGGAACGAGAGAACCGTAACCTCTTTATTCATATGAAAACAAATATATATATTCCTTCTGTATCGTTTTACAAAACAATATTTTAAAGATTTCATCCATATTTGCACCGTAACGAAAATATAATTTCTTATTCCTCAGTTCACAAAACGAAACGAAACTAGAATTTATCAGTCGGCGGCGGGCGACGTATAATACCCGCCGCGTTTTTGCCGGCGGTCTGGACGGCTCGTAAGAGTAACGAGGCAAAACTTGATAATTATTAAGTGTCGGGGCTACACGGCGGTGCAGGGTTTCCCTGCGAACTGCGGGACGGCCTTTTCGGCGGACCGACATATATTTAACGGTGGATCGGTCGGTTTTCGGGTAACCGGCGGACGGCTTTCCGCCGGTTAACGGCTCTGCAGCCCACGCGACAATAGACTTACGATCGAATTACAATCTAGACTTACATACTACTCTTAACCTACTTGAACAGTGTGGACCTTAAACCTAAAAACACAACAGAAGAAAAGGGAGAGAAAACCAAAAAAATGGAAACTTATAGCTAACGCCGGCGCTGACTTACAGACTAACTTACAAGCTAACTTACACACTACACTTAACACTGTCTTTACCAGGTACACTTCACCGGCGCGATCTGCTCAGCGTCCGGCTCGCACTCCCGACGCGATTCGCTCGAGCGTTCGGTGCACTTTTCCCCGACGCGATCACTCAAGCGTTCGGTCACTGTTTTTCCCGTCGCGATTCACTCAGCGTTCGGTCACTTTCCCGCACAGCACTTTTTACAGGGGGGCGGGATCCGGGGCCGTCGACTCTCGCCTGATACAGCGGACCAGGCGCCCGCTCCGATTGAAGATTAGCCTCCATCGTTCCTCGTCGGTGCCCGGTACCGACACGTATGAATTCCGTTTAAGGATGTGCCGTACCGGCACCTCGCAGCAGCGGCCGTTTGGGAGCCGGAACCAGCGGCTCGGCGCCTCCGGACACCAACCGGTGTAGGGCACAGGGGAGAGTAGGTGCGGAAACAGGTCCTCCCTTTTCAGCGGCCGTCCCTCGTTCCGCGGCCGCTCCGATTCGTCCCTCGGTTCCTCCCTATTCCGCTGCTCGGGCTGGGCGGAATGGCCCCGGCGCCCCGTGTTTCTCCGCGGGCTGCTGCGTCTCCGCTCGGGGAGCGGGCTCGGTTCGGCTGCTGTGGGTGCCTTTACAGGCGGTGGTGGCGGGTGCCTCGGCAGGTCCTCGGCTCGGTAGTTTGCCCTCGCGGCCTGCGGGGGCGAGGGCAGTCGGGCCAGTGCGATGGCGGGCAGTGGCTCGTCCCAATGGGAAAGCTCCCCTTGGGGTCGGCGGTGGCTGGTGCGGCCAGGGCGGCTGGCTGCGGTGTCGACCGTCGCCTGTTGAGGCGGTCGGCGTATCGGCTGCGCTCGTTGCCGGGCGTGTTGTCGGCGTCTCGCCTCCCGGCGCTCCTGTGTCCTCGACTTTCGGGGACCCTCGCGTTCCGGAGAGGTGGCGGGCGTCCACCACTGCTGGGGTTCGGGGGAGCCGACCCGTCCGAAGAGGGGGACGGGGGGTCTCCACGGTGTCCGCGGAGTCTGGTCCCTGGCCTCGAGCTCTTTAATGAGCTCAGACCAGCGGGGCATCCTTCCGATTTGTCCGGACTCCGGCGAGTCCTCCCGCTTGCGTCGGCGGCTCTCTTCCGTAGTGGCGGTCGGGGACTGGTCCTGGGCGGCTGCACCGTCCTTCGGAGCAGTCGTTGCTTCGGTGACCCAGACGGGCAGGGCGGGTTTTGTTGGTGCGGCGGGGAAGTTCGTCAGCGGTCCTGGGGGGAACGTCTCCGGGACGTCGCCCCTTTCGGCGGGACCCTCGGTGATGGCCTGGCTGCCCTGTCCCGGTGCGGGGGTGGCAGCTGCTGCCTCGGGCCCAGCGATGGCGGCGGGGGGCTCGTAGCGTGCCGGGGCTGGACTCTCCTCCCGGTCCGTCGCCTGGGTGTCTTCTTCCTCGTCCGCGTTCGTGTCCCCGCCGGCGGGCAGGGTCTCGCTGCGGTGGCTGGCCTCCGTGGCGGCGGCCTCGGCGTGGGTGGGCCAGCGTATGTCCGGCGTCGGCGGGCGCTGGTTCAGGTCGGGCTCCTCGAACAGCCCGGACAGGTCCCACGTCCAGTCTGCCATGGTCGGTTGCCTGTGAAAATAGTGGACAGGAGAGGTTATTTTTCGGGGCCGTCCTCGTGGTCTAGGGGCTGGCCGGGACGTGTCGGGACGGGGCGGGGGTTGAGCCCGGGCATCCTTCGCAGTGGGCCGTGGGCGCGTACGCCGTTTGGGTTCCCCTGCGTCGGGCCTCGGGTCGTTTGTAGTACTTGGCTGTGCCGGATGGTTTGTAGTACTTGGCCGTGGTGCCGGCTTGAGGTCCTGCACGTGGATGTGCCTGACCCAAGTTCCCTTCTGGTCCCGGAGGTCCACGATGACCGGGGATACTATCCGTCCCACGGTATAGGGCCCAGTGTATTTGGGTGCCAGCTTGGCATTTACCCCTTCTGCCTTGTTCGACAGCGTGTGTTCCCTTTTCCACACGACTTCGCCTCTTGCCGGCTTCCAGTCTCGATGACGCAGGTTGTAGTACTTGGCTTGCCTTTCGAAGGCCCTGGCCAAGTGGATCCGTGCTAATTCCTGGGCTGCCCTTAGGTTCTTCCAGCGCTGCGGCGCGGATGTGACGGCGGTCCCTGTCGATGCCTCCTGTCCCGGTGCTCTCAGTTCTCTTCCGTAGTTGACATACGCTGGACTGTATCCTGTGGATTCGTGCCGGGCGGTGTTAACCGCGAACCGGGCTTCGTCCAGTTTTTCGTCCCATCGGTTGTGTCGGTTCCCGGTGTATTGGGCGAGCATGGTCTTCACGACCTTGTTGGCTCGCTCGACCGGGTTACAATGGGGCGCGTACGGCGGTGTCCTTCGGTGCGTTGTCCCGGCGTCTCGAAGCAGGGTGACGACTGGATCTCCTATGAACTGTCGTCCATTGTCGGAGATCATGATCCTTGGAGCCCCGTGCCTCAAAATTACTTCTTTGCGTATCGCAGCGGCGACGGCTTCGCTGGTTGCTTTGCGGAGCGGAACTAGCTCGATCCATTTGGAGAAACGGTCGAGAGCAACCAGCAGCCATATGTGGCCGCGCCGCGAACGCGGTAATGGGCCTATTAGGTCCACGGAGACGGTATGCCACGGTTCGTCCCCCGGGTTAGCATGCAATTTGCCCGGTGGAGCTTGAGGTGGTGCTTTGTAGGCCTGGCACGTCGCGCACTGGCGAACGTATCGAGACGTCTCCCGAAACATTCCCGGCCAGTAAAAGCGTTGCGCCAGCCGCACCGTGGTTTTTGCGACCCCTAGATGACCAGCGGTGGGGTCGTCGTGGTATTTCTGCAGTACCGTCTTCCGTTCTTCCTTGGGCACGCACAGCTTCCAGGCCGTGCTCGGCTCAGGTTCGTTGCTATCCAGTTGGTGGAGGATATGCTTGTATAGTCGTCCGCCCTCTTCACGGCTTCGAACATCCGTCGGTACCACGTGTCGGTGCTCTGCGTCGGGCGGAGTGCGCTTACTCCGATTTTCGGCGGGATACGGGACAGAGCATCGGCCACGTGGTTTAGCTTTCCGGGTCGGTACCGGATGTCAAAGTCGTACTGTTGGAGCTCGAGGGCCCATCGAGCTAGTCTTCCGGTCGGGCTGTCCAGCTGTCGTAGCCACCGCAAAGCTTGGTGATCCGTGACGACAGTGAACCGGTATCCCTCCAGGTACGGGCGCATCTTCCGTATTCCCCAGACGACGGCTAGGCACTCCTTTTCTGTCGCGCTGTATTTGCGCTCGGTCTCGTTCAGCGTGTGGCTCGCGTATGCGATTACCCGTTCGTTGTTTTCCGGGCCCTGGGTGAGTACCACTCCTAACCCATAATCGCTGGCGTCGGTCTGGAGGGTGAACTGCTGTTCAAAATCTGGGCAGGCGAGTACCGGAGTGTCGACCAGCCGTCCCTTCATTGTCTGGAATGCCCTCTCTTCGACCTCGGTCCAACGCCATTTCGCATTCTTGCGGGTGAGCCTTGTCAGCGGCTCGATGATCTCCGCAAAGTTTGGTACAAACCGTCGGTACCAGGATGCCATGCCGTGGAATCGCCGTATGTCTCGGACCGTCTTCGGTGTCGGAATCAGCGCAATCGCCGCAGTTTTCTGCGGGTCGGTCCGTATTCCTTGTTCGTCGACAATGTGGCCCAGATAACAGAGGCTGTCGACGCAGAAGCGGCATTTCTCCGGATTTAACCGGAGACCGGCTTCCCTCAATCGGCGGAATACCTCACGCAGATGATCTTTATGGTCGTCTACCGTTCTGCTGACGATAATAATATCGTCCAGGTAGGCGAATGCGTGCGGCTCCAGTTCTGGTCCGATCACTCGATCCAACAGCCGTTGGAACGTGGCCGGGGCGGAGTGTAGTCCGAAAGGCATGACCGTGAATTGATAAAGTCCGAGCCCGGGTACCGTGAAAGCTGTCAGCGGACGGCTTGTTCTTTCCAAGGGCACCTGCCAATACCCGTTTTTCAGGTCCAACGTGGTGAGGAACCTGGCCCCGCGTAACTTGTCCAGGGTTGCTGGGATATGCGGCAGCGGGTACGCATCCTTTTCCGACCGGTCGTTCAGCTTCCGGAAATCGACGCAAAATCGGTGCCGACCGTCCTTCTTCTTTACAACGACTACCGGCGAGCTCCAAGGGCTGCTGGAGGGCTCGATGACCCCATCGTCCAGCATTTTCTTGACCTCTTGGTCGATGATTGCCTGCATCGCCGGATTTCGGGGCCGATATCGCTGTTTAATCGGCGTCTCATCGGTCAGTTTGATCCGGTGTTGGATCATTGCGGTCCGGCCGGCCACCGTCTCGAACCGAGCCAATTCTCGATTTAGAAATCTTTGAAATTCGAGATCTTCCTCGCCCGTGAGCCTCCGGAGTCCCATCTGCAGGCAGGGTGCGCGTGCTTTCCGTTTTCCGTCCTTTCGGGGGTACTGCGGTACCATCCATTCGGCGATCTCTGGTGGCGGTGTTATTGAGAGATGCAGTGCCGCGATCGTATGGATGCCCAGAAGTACTGGCGTATTCATTCGCGGCAATACGGTAAAATCCTCTTCGTACTGCCGATCGTTCGCCGTGAATGGAATTCGGAGCGTGCCAGCTGGTCGGGTGTCGGTTCCGTCGGCCAAGTTAATCGTGTCGCCGGATTTCTGTTCCAGGGCCCCGTGTTTACATGCCCAGTTCCGCATCTCCTCGTTGATGCAGGAGAGCTGGGATCCGGTGTCCAAGAGTGCCTCCACGGTACGGCCGAATATCGAAATTTCCGTGGTCGGTCGCGGCTCGTACTTGATCTTCATCATGTTCTCTTCTAGCGGGCCCGGCGTTCTTCCCTTGGCGCCGGTCTTGCCGGCGGGCCCCTTGCTCCGTTTCCCGACGGGTGACAATCTCGGGTCAAAATCCCGTCTCGGCCACAACGGGAGCAAAATCTCCGGTAGGCATTCCGGCATTCGTACCGATGATGCCCGCGCTGCTTGCACCGCCAGCAGTGCGTTTCCGGATCGTAAACTTCGGGGCGTCGGTCATCGGTGTGCTCCTCGACTCTGCGATGGGTCGGACTCGGGCTCCTGAACGCTCGTCTTGGCGTTGAATCGGCGTACTGTCGTTCGACGCGGGTCGCATGGGTGGGCATGCGTCTGGCTCGCTCCTCTCTTCGCCGCTCGTCCAGCTGTTCGATATTTTGGACCCGCCTCTGGAGTGTTTTAAGGTCCGGTATCGTGTCCACGGGGAAGAGCTCCTGGAACCGGGGCAGCATGTTGTCATAAATGACCTCCAGCCAGCTATCTTTTGGCATCTGTGCCCGTCGCATCAGTGTGGTGACTGCGGTCACGAATTTTACG
Source organism: Seladonia tumulorum (assembly GCA_913789895.3). Classification (NCBI taxonomy): domain Eukaryota; kingdom Metazoa; phylum Arthropoda; class Insecta; order Hymenoptera; family Halictidae; genus Seladonia; species Seladonia tumulorum. The sequence goes on from OU565281.1 coordinate 642,712, forward strand.
AACGGCTCTCCCTGTTGCTGTAGCCGGGCCAAGGCCGCTCGCCTTTGTTGGACCGGCGACGAAGTCGCCGCCCAGGCTGCCAGAAATTCTTCGGCGAATTCCCCCCACGTGGCAATATCGTCGGCGTGGTTCCTGTACCATTCCTGGGCCTCGCCCGTGAGTAAATCTGGTATTGCCCGAAGCAAATCCGTATTGGGGATCGCGTGATTTTTCTGGAGCATGGCCAATCGCTCCAGGAATGCGTGCGGGTCCGAGCCATCGCTCGTGATCCCGGAATTTCGAGCCCGATCGACGAGTCGATCCGGGTCGTCGAACTTGATGGCTTTGCTGGCCTCGGCCGTCATTTTCCTGGTCAAAACTCCCGGATTCGCCAGATTATCGTGTGCGGTGTCGATTAACTGGCCGATACACTCAGCCCACTGCTGTCGGTCCCGCTCCGGGGATCCGAATTTTCGCAAATCTTGTTTTATTTTCCTAGCGGCGGTTGGCGGGGCCCTTATCGGCATGCGGGATTCCCGGCGGGGTACGTGCTCCTAGCGGGAGAGCGATTTTCCCTCGCCGAGCGGTCGCTCTTTCGTTTCCCCCGGGCGTCCCTTTTCTCCGAGAACGCGGTTTCTTGGCCCAGAAGTTACTTCATGCCTCTGGTAACAAATCTGATTACCCGTTTCCGCGATTCGCGGCCGTGGGGAGGTCGTACGAGCCTCCGAAAAATTTTCTCTCTCGACGAAAGTTAAACTCCTTCGCGGGCGTGCGGTACGGTCGGCGGACGCCAGGTGGCGCCCGTGTACCGGCACTCTTTCGCGACCGCGACGCGCGGCGGCGCGCGTGTACCAGCGCGCTACGGCGAAGCGGCGCGTGCGCGATGTGATTCTCCCGCGGCGGAATAACCTCTCTCGACGCCACGTGGCGGAGAGTTTTGCCGGCGACGTAATAACCGATTAAAGTAAATTAACCCGTCCCTGTTCGGGCGCCATGTAACGTGCACGGTTTTCCGCGGCTCGTTGCAACGGACGGGACTCGCGGCCGGATTGAGCTCGCCGTGCCAGGATTCGTAGGATACGCGAGTGGAATAGACGGGGTGAAATAAATGTCTTGTAGGTTGCTTTTCATCGGCTACGGTTCGCGACTCGTTCGTTGGTACGGTGTCGTACGGCACGGTTTCGGACGTCGCGGCTTCGGCTAGTACGGGACGCGGTTTATCGCGGTGCGGGCGTTATCGCGTCGCGACTTATCGGCTCGCGCTTTGTAGTGTCGCGATACGACGGGGACACGGCGTCGACAGCGGGCGACACGCGTGGGCGGCCGAGAGCCGATCTCCCTTAGCCTCGGCGGCAACTCTCGTCGGTGCCGAGGCCATGGTGTCACGGCTTACGGGCAATCCTCTGCGGAGGATCGTGATTTCGGTGGTGCGGAGACGCCAGCGGGGGCCTAGACGCACGTTTCCTGTTCACCGGCCGAACGATAGCAACAACGGTTACATAGCTCGGCCAGGGTCTCGTCCAGGTGGGGGCCAGGGGCAACTGCGGTTACCGGGAAGACGGAAAGGACGGCACGAACACCGGAATACTTACGAGGAATTCAGGATGTCTCGATAGTGTCTGTGTCAAGTGTCCGTGCGTGTGTCGTGACTCGAAAATGTACGTAGAGCAAGTGTCCTCGCGGGTGGTCCGGAAGTCAAAGAGGCTCGTGCCTGCTCGCGGGTTCCCTTTATGCCCTCCGTACTCTAGGGCGAGGGGCGCGGCGCGGGATGGTTTTCGGCGGAAGTTCCGGTGTTCGTATCGCGTCCGGTTCGCGCGTTCTTGTAATATGGCGGTTTCCGTTTCCCGCGTAACCCGGTTTCTAGGCGCGGGGGCGCGAAGCCCGGGGTCGATGTTGCTCGGGGATCGTCGGTTACGCTCGGGGGTAGTCGTGGCGGCGCGTGTTCCGTTCGTAACAGGCCTGGAATATCCAGGTCTGTTACACCTTGATGGTTGCATCCGGTCTTTTCGAACGCGGTCGTTTCGGTGGAGGAGCAGGGAAGACACCCTGAACCCACGCGCAGAGCTCGGCAGTCACATCGCTCCCGTGGAGAACGTTGTTGGAGATTCCAACGAGAGTGCGAGTGCCGAACCCCCGGATCTGCCGGACCACCGGGATTAGTTTCTCGATGGCCGGGCGAAATCGCAGGGAATCACGCAGGGTGTCATTCCCTCGTGAAGAGCGAGGTGATGGCAGATGTGTCGGACTCGTGGATGTAGTGAGTCCGATCACATCTTCGCTCCGTTGGGTGGTAGCGGAGCGAAAGGAGGAGTTGCTGGTGCCCTGGACCTCGTTATCATCGTTGGCGCCTCTCGACGCCCCGAGGTCCTGCAGTGCTTGGACTACAAGGTCCTTGTAGTCCGCGCCCCTCCTCGCACCCTTAATAGATTCAAGGGTGCGATCGAAGGGGAGTGCGGCCATAAGGTGTTGGTTAATGAACCGCACTCCCTGGGCGACAGCTAGGGCCTCCTCCCTCGCCATCATGCGCAGTTCTTCGGCGCTCCATCGCTTCTTCACTCGCTCCACGTCAACTTCCGCGTTCACCTGATCCGGATGCATGCGACGTCGGTGCACCCCCAAACCAATCTTGGTTGGGAAGGAGCAGTCGCAGTTTGAGCATTGGTGGCTCCGTGTCGGGTCGCGCACCCTATCGGGCACTGGGTCTCCGGTGTTCGGTGGCAATAATGGGGGTGGAACATCGGCTGGGGGACGACGGATTGGGGCACGTCGTTGTGGCGGCGGGGGATCTGCAGGTGGCGGGGATGCCGCGGCCTGATCTACAGGTCCGGCGAGCCGAGGCCCTCGCCGGAGATTATATACTCTATTCTCATTGTTTGGGCCTGTAGATGTACCGACGCGACGGGCTGGCAACCCGCCGCATCGGGGAGCTCGGAAGCTCCAGCCTCCCCCGGACGCTCAAATTGGAAGTTTGAGCGCCAACCCACTCCGGCCCAAAGGCGGGGGGAAGGCGCATGGGTCCATAGGAACCCTTAGAGTGGGCGTTTGTTCGCAGAGGCAGTTCTTAGCTTCCCCCCCGGAGGGGGTACTGGCGGCGGGACCCACGAGAAGGGGACTGCTTGCTAAACTATGACTCCCGGTTGAGAGAGTCATAGTTACTCCCGCCGTTGACCCGCGCTTTTTTGAATTTCTTTACGTTGACATTCAGAGCACTGGGCAGAAATCACATTGCGTCAACAACCGTGGGGGGCCATCGCAAGACCTCGCAACCCTGCAATGCAGGCTATCATCGACGGCCTCCGGGGACGCCATTGGCAACCGAGTATAAGGGGACCGTAGGTCCCCCGCCTCGAGATCACCAAGTGCGTCCCGCCCGCGTTAGAGGCGCCGCAAAGGAGGTACGCCGCCGGGGCGTGCCCTGCGTCGCCTCCTAAAAGTTTAAACTTTTATTCGATGCGGGATTCGATCCGGGACCAAACTCTTCGGCTACAACCGAAAGATGCCCAAATCATCACGCTACCTCCTCCATAATTTTTGCTTATTCCAGTCTTTCTCTCTCTCTCTCTGATCACGCAGATCATGCCAGTAATATTGGAAACCGTTCGGACCGTCTAAATTAAATTTCTTTTCATCAGAGAAAATCAATCAATCAATCAATTCTTTATTTGCCCTCCTCAAGGATTACAATCCTTTACACATTTCTCCTTAACCTTAACCTATCTTACATCTAGCTTAACACTACCTGCGCATAGAGAGAGAGAGAGAGAGAGAGAGAGAGAGAGAGAAGTCTTAAACTAAAATATATATACAAATTCAAGATATGCAAACAAACAAAATAAAATACAATAAAACAAAACAGAAATCAAACGGATAAAATTTAAATAAATAAATAAATAATAATAATATATTATCATCTGAGAAAATCATAGTTCTCCATTTTTCCGTCCATGACATACAATCTTGTGCAAATTTCAATCTTCCATGTTTGTGAAGCTTGACTTTTTCGCTCTTTTTCGGTATCGAAGCGTCTTACTCGTTTTCAAAACTTGTTGCACACGTCGTACAGCAATTGGTAAATTTAATTCTGCCCTGACTTGAGAAGCGTACAATTTATTTTTTCGAGCTTCATAAAAAATTTTTCCTCTATCCCTTTGACTCAATTTCTTTGGACGACCTGTAGATTCTTTTGCCCCATATTTATCACCCAATTGCAAAAAATGATTAACAACATTTAAAGATCTATGCATTCTTTCTGCGATGTTCCTATTTGACAGATTCATATCCTTGAACGCGCAATGATTAATCCCTTTTCGTGATCATTTAATGACTTTCCACAACCCATTACGCTTTAAATAATTATAACTTCTTTAGAGCATTAAATACTTAGAATTAATATTAAAACATACAAACATGAAAATATTTTGTATTTACATACCTTATAAAATTTCTTCAACGTAGTAACAAAAGTATTTCTTAGATAAATTATTGTGAACCTAAGATTATTTCGCTCTTGTTAGGGCGTGAGCAAAGTTATCGATTTTATTGAAAGGAAACCTTTCGCTGTATACTCACGTCACACGCTGAATTAACTGCGAATGACTCGTTGAAAGGGGTGGATAATGAATGCAGACTGTGGGTATGTATAACGAAACAACTGTATATTTAACAAAGGTGAAGGATAGGAGTTAGAATAAGTACGGTGACTGAAAAACTAAGTTAACGTATATCGGACGGCGCGTTTAGATCTCGTTGTTGATGCTTCGACAGTTTTCAAGAGTCTCCTCATTTCTTGGTTGCTTGCGAACCAAGCGTAGGCTTACATAGACGGTTACGGTAATAACGTTTTTGGACGGTTCAAAGTATGTTGCGGTGGTCATAAAGCCCAACCGTTTTTTCGACATCTGCATCGCAGAAGGCCGTGCAGATGCGTCTTGCATTGAATCCTTACTTATTTTGAATTTTATGGTAGGCTGCACGACGAGGCAGTCTACCCGATATTTTATTCTTACGTTGATTTATGATCTAACGGTTTTTCTTGTTGTTACGCCGTAACAGGTCTACTACCAGAATAATTTTCAGAAAATTTCACAATCTATTACGTCCAAACACTGGCGCTGTCGAAACTAAACTAAATGCATCTCCAGTACTAAGAACACGACTTTTAATCATATAAATAAACACCACAGGAGGTGTTCCACGACGCAGATAAGAATGACAACAGTAAAAACGCTAGTTCGGGCTATGAACCTATCATTATTTCGGCCACTGTACCTTCATAAACTTGTGAAGAGCGAATTGAGGGGCTTTCCCACGTACCATTTGAAAAGTGAATTAATAAAATAGAGTAAATAAAGTACGCTGAGAAGGTACAACTTGTACCAAATTATTTCGACCACGAACTCGCGAACCATCTGTTACTTCAAGTTTGAGTGCAAAATTTCTAAATGATGATATTGTTTTATTGTTTTTCATACTTTTTTATGAGTCATAATTGTACACTCAATTACTTAAAATAATTAAAATCTTACGTGTTATGTAATGTTTTATGAAATTAACTTTTGCATGTTTTTCCCGACCAAATATCCCACTCTACGTTGGTATGAATTCTGTATATATATATTTTTTTATATTGCAAAAACTAAAGAGAAACGGCAATAACGTGGATCTGAATAAGTTGTTCAGAATGGGAACATTTGTTAGGTTCTCCCTGTTTCAAATAACCTTACCGTTTTTTGACATAGCAAATACTATGACATAGCATAACATGAATAATCATGTTCTCTTGATTCTAAACAGCACACCGTCGTTAAAACATGAAAACATGTCAACCTCCCTGTTTTCTTGAATACAGCAGATAATAAAGCTTCACAGTTCGACGCGGTTGATTTACATTGTGCTATCATATTCAAAGTGATTCACGGTACACGGCGATCAGAAATGCATTTCCGAGTAGAAAAGGTACGACCACATGTTTACTTACACATTCCTATCGGAACACCGCCTTTGCCAGAGAACTGTTACTCTAAGTACCATCATGCAGTCGAAGAACGAAAAAGAATTTTTGGAACAAACGGTACTCAAACACGGTGTTATTACATGGCATGTACTGTATGTGACTCGCAAGATGTCCCGTGAAAGGAATGCGGAGCTGATTGGTCAGAGTGGAAGGGGCACGCCTCGTTTCACGCACATTTTCAGCTCTAGCGAACTATTGGTTAAAGCGATCGCGCGTCCTCTGTAGCGTGTAACGTCAAAGACTGAACATTAGGACTATGGGAGCATCAATGGTGGGGACAGGCGGAGCGAGCGAGGTTCCCCTTTGACCCTGTGCCGAGAGACTTCTTCTGAGGCACGAACAGTACATACATACATACATATAGTGTTACAAGAACATTACAGCTTTCTCCCTCAAGTCGTTCTACAACTGCATCGGTGGCATTTACAGATTGTCGCTATTCCAATGAACATGGATCTTCGCCATGGTCTTTTACAACTGTTTGAAGATTTAATTTAACTTAATTAATTACTCACTTTGGTAACTTCAGTTACTAATGGTTCTGCAATACAATTGTGACGCAAAATTGCACCATGTAAATTATCGAATGAATCGTTAAGCGTGTTTCGAAGAAACTGGCCATGCGATGCAGCATACTTAAATCGCTGATAGTAATGAGTGAATCGGTGAACATAGAACACGCTCACATACCATTTTATTAGAAGAGTTTAGACATACGTATTTCTCCGATGATTACTAAGCTGTTTGTCTACTGTTATCTTTCGCTAAATTGCAGAAGCATTCTGGAAATATAATGTTTTAGTAAATTATTGAACACAAAATTAGTTGAACACGTGAAATGAGGAGCTTTGACTAATTTACACGGCGGTAGCGATCATTTCTCCACTAATCTGTATAACCTGTGAAGGCGGAATACCCTCTCTTCAAACCTCATATACACGCAATTGGAACGTCTATGAGGAAAAACAACAACACATTGTATGAATAATACAGAAGCAGGCTGCGAAACAAGATTCAGACGAAACCAACGAGCTAACAAACAAACTGAAAACAATCGTGGATGTTGCAGCAAGAGATTCCGAAATCTTCCGAACCAACCAGGGCCAATGATATCAGGAGACTGCACGGTACATCGATGGAACTGCAAAAATGAACTAAAAAAGCCATCGTAACCATCGTGCACTCAACGCAGGTAACAAGAATCCAACTATCGAAATCATGGTGCTATTAAAAAATTTACGAGCGAAATCCCACAGAAGACGTGTTAGGAAAGTAAGAAATAGTCGTGCAGCGTGGTGCCAAAACAACACTTATAGAAGAAATCAAATGTACATTCTAAGCAATCAGCTAATTCCGTTCCATGGCGAGACAACATATTCAAACGTCTTATCCAACGATCGGAGGAATTCTGCTGTTGCACTGATCCCAAACGTGATTAAAAAAAAAAAATCGGAAAGTTACAATTACATTTTGTGCAAGCTGTTCGAAGAAACAACCAGCAAAAGAGTCGAATGGATTCTAAGAACAACGAAATGAAGAAAAATGTTACCTGATTATGGCTAGACATTGCAAAAGTATGTGATGCGACGTGGAAGCCAAATATCACGAACTTTTTACGACTAAGTCCTCACCAATAAACCTATACAAATTAGAACCAACGTATGGGTTCAGTGTCTATCATCGGAATAGAAAAATCTAAAGTATCCGGTCGAAGCATACCTCTTTGTTTATGACTCGACACTTGCACGCATCGGAATTTCGACATCATACTGGAACACCTACAAACATCTGCAAACCACCAGATTAGATTCAACATATCTGTTTTCATCCGTTTCGATGATAGTGGACGATGTTTAGGAAAAGGAGGTTGATGAAACGATTCCGACTCTACCATTCAGTTGCTTATGGAATTATAGAAACTACGTTGCACCCGTAGTGCAAATAATAAAAGCTAAGTTATAAGTTATAACTAAGTCATATCAGTTCGTAATCTGACGCTAAAAATAGAGTTTCTCGGGTACAGGACATGCCGTCATCAAACAATGAAGACACAATTTCCAAAACGAATGACAATTTTTTGAATTTGTGCATACGCACTTTCGAATGGCATGAAACTTGTATACCCCGAGTAACATTCGCAACCTAGTGATATACTCAGAATCCATAATAGCCTGTAATAGTGATCAAGGAATGTGAGAAATTATATTAAAAATTCTTTCGAAACTTACAAATCCCAACAAGAATTTTGATACTTCGATTCCACCACTATAAGGCGTAGCCCGCAAGAAACAAGCAGACGTCGCCACCGAAGAAGATGAATGGAATCAGATTTGTGATTTAAGGAAGAGAGCAAATTCGTACCAAAATATATTCCATACCACCATCATTTACGACACCATTCTCGATAAAATAGTCCTACTTTATTGCACCTTCTAAAAAAACCGATCAATGACGACTAGTATGCCATACGACATATACAATACGAGTGCAAACAAATCGGACATCAAAGAGGGAGCATCAGAAGAGAGCTAGAGACGACGCTAAATATCTGAAAACCACGTGTAAATCACAGTCAAATTGCGCAAAATTTTTAATCCATAGTATAAAACATTATATTTCTTTCATAATAATTCTCATAAAATGTGTATTGTCAGCGAAACTCCTGTTCACCTATTACACCTTAGCAACTAGTTCGCTGAAATACTTAGCGGACACAACGTTTTTAACTTTCAAACAGCGTTTAATATGGTGCAATTAACATTTCGCTCAACCTCTTTTTTATGCGCGCTTCTCTCCTCACTTGGCGGTAGAGCGTGGCGTCTTTTCAGCTCCCAATAATGAGGGAAAAACTTGAATCTTCGAATCGTTTAATAATGTGTCATTTTGCGTAGCAAACTCGATAACTCCTATTTCTAAATATTTGAAAAATTCCTGATCAAACGTTGATTCTCCTGGTCTTCAAATAATTGTGACTGATCTTTATAGCGGAAAGTGTCATATGTTAGCTTTTGTTACTATACAGTACTGGGCTAACTTCGCAACGTTTTTTGGTCAAATACTACAAAAACAACCCTAACATAATAAAAAGTCAAATATATGTTTTGAAATTTCTTCCATTAAACACGAATGGTAGATGTTGACCAGGGAACGTTTTCTCTGTAACCGATTTTATTCCCCTACATTCTACTCGTAGATGCAAACGGAAAATGCCCATTCGATATTTCGAAACGAGCACGACCGTTCACGAACTTGCACGAGCACGAGCACGAGCACGCTTGAACAAGTTCCGAGAAGAAATTTCACCCTGCACATTGCATGTGATCTCAATGGCGAGATATTTCTCATCGAAATTAAATCCATTTTGATCATTTACCAACGAAACTCGTGTGCATCATTAATATAATTATGCATCGTTAATTGAATTCAAATTCTTGTCCGCACAAAGCTGAACTCATATTCGGTACAGCTCAAGCGAGGTCGTGACTAACGTGAGATCCCGCCATCTTGGACCCGTTCCACGAGTCATCCATCATCACATGAACAATACAGTAAAGATTCTACTGAAGCCAGTACCCGACGTTCCCTACTAAAGGCAGTGGAACACCTCACACCACTCGAGAACCGTCGTGTCGCGGCCACAACATTGTCGGCTATATCGGTGTGAGACCAGAAGACCACTACTAATCCAATTACAAAACTTCTTTATTTTTCATTATTTTTTTATGAAACTTTTACCAACATATTCGTGGCATTTTTCTGATTAAAATGACACCAAATATTATATAATTCCGATGTTATTTACCTGTATAATGAACGATGAAAGTTACTTCCCATAACAATTACATTGACGGAAAATTAGTGTAAATGTGATCCAAATTATATCGCGTTTGGTATCATTTTAACCAGAATAATGCCACAAATATATTGGTGAAAGTCTCATAAAAAAATAATTAATAATAAAGAAGTTAAATTTTTCATTTAAAAGCCTGCGCTCACGCCAGTCTTTGATCTTTTCTTGAACGCTTCGACTCGCCGCGTCTCTTTCTTTCCCATACGCTGTCCTCCTCTGCGTTCGAAACTTTTATCGCTCGTTACACAAGTAAATAACATCGGAATTATATCATATTTGGTATCATTTTAATCAGAAAAATTCCACGAATATGTTGGTAAAAGTTTGATAAAAATATAACGAAAAATAAAGAAGTTTTGTAATTGGATTAGTAGTGGTCTTCTAGTCTCACACCGATATAGCCGACAATGTTGTGGCCGCGACGGTTCTCGAGTTTCGCTCTCAGCACCTCCGTACAACATTGTATTTCAAACGCGACGCCGGCGAGTACCTCCGACGTTCCCTACACAAGGCAGTAAAAAAGAACCAAAAGACTGCCTTCAGTAGAATCTTTACTGTATACAGTCTAAGTGTAGTGTTTCGTGTAATTTCGTGTAATTTCGTTATCCATCCAATTAATCAGCCACGTTAGACACCCTATCCATTGTTATTATCTTTAATTGAAAATGAGTGGAAGGAAATGTTATCTGCTGTATTAGAAATGGTAATTATACTATTGTTACTTATGGAGAAGTTTTTCTCTACGTTCATTTCGATTATATGTTCAAATGTCTTTTCTGAGAACGAAAAGCGTCTCAACAGGCCCTCTTTATTAACGCGTTAACTGCCACGTCAGTCACATATGACATTGATTTTTGACCGGGTTTAGAAATTCATTTTTATTATGAGATATCCAGATGAAGCGAATTTTATTGGAGTCTTTCGAATTCAAAAGGGTTAACACAGCATCTCCTATAATACATTTTAAATGTCTAATTGTGGTTTCATTAATTAAATTACTCCTTGGCACTTAATGTGTTAATAGAAGATACAGTATGACTCCTTTATATGAAATTCTTTAGAACACTCCCTTCTGGCATCCATTAATTAAGATTCTGATGGGAACAAGCCCGAATAACCTTACATTAACCACTTTTAACGAAAGTCTAACTCAGGCCTGGTTTTCATTGGAAGTGACAAAAAATGTGAGTGCGACCCTACATGATCTCAAACTTTAAACAGAGCACCCCTTTCATTTTCAGGATATATAAACCCGCACATTTTCATCCTATTCGGTCAGTAATCGAGCAGTCACGTGTAAAGTCACATCATGTTACGCGCATAAGAGGTAATTCTAGTAAGATCGGGTTAAGGACAAGCACACGAATATGACCTTGACGAAAATCGATAGTACCGCTATGAACGCAGCGGTCGCTGGAAGAAGCTAAACAGTAACATTTTCGTCCAGTAGGTGGAGCTGGGTACGCTTTCCACATTCAGTGTCAAGCGACACATTGTATCGGTAAAAGTATGTCAGAGAGGAATCCTATGCACGCGTGGCCGACAATCTAAACAGTGGCGCTGCCGTAGCTTCGTTCGAAAAGTTCCACGCATCGTTAGGTCGGCCTGTACGTGTAGCTACGAGAGTCGCAAGGAATCCGCAAACTATTACTCGATAATGCAAGGATGGGGCTTTTCAATGATCGAAAGCGTTAGGTGAACGATAAATCTAGAGCGCTCGTTCCCCCAAATGTCATACTTTTGCGTTTTCTAGGAGTATTTCGGAATATTCGGTCGTGCCTCGGCACACTCACACACCGTTAGGTCGGCCTGTCGTGTAGCTACGAGAGTCGCAAGGCACCGGGACGCCGCAAACCATTTCTCGATAATGCAAAGATGGGGCTTTTCAGTGGTAAAAAGCGCTAGATGTAGGATAAATGTGGAACGCTTGCCCCCACAAAAGTCATACTTTTGCGTTTTCTAGGAGTAATTTGCAATATTCAGTCGCATGATGCCCGCCCGAGAGGCAACGTATGCATGCGTGGCCGACAACATAAACAGCGGCGCTGCCTAGCTTCGTTCAAACAGCTGTGCCTCGACACACTCACACACCGTCAGGTCGGCGTGTACGTGTAGCTGCGAGAATCGCAAGGCACCGGGACGCCGCAAAACATTTCTCGAAAATGCAAAAATAAAGAAAAAATAATAAAAACAACAATTTTAATTTTTACTGGTTATAAGAAAGAAATTTAGAAAATAAAAATTCGTAAAAATTGAAACAAAAAACTAATTATAAGGAGAAGAAGGAAAGTGAAATGAAAATATACAAAATACACTGTAACGTCGTCCCCTTTTCGCCGCTTGTCGGGGCGGGAAGCGGGGACGACTCCGGGAATTTACGGGCACGTAGGCCGGGCCGCGCTCGGCCGTGACGATGCGCGGTCCTCCCGGTACAAAGCGATCTCGAAAAATTCCCCGGAAAATTATGCAAGATGAAGTTACGTGATGTGAGAGCCTTCTGCTCGGGCGCCAGGCACCGGAGGGGTGCCACGCGAAATCCGCGGAGGGAATCTTCGAGATACGCGGAACGACGGAGGACGCGAAAGGGTCCACGGGTTCGGACACGGGATAGCGGGGACAGCCCTCACGGCAGGGCGGATCGCGCAGGTTGTAATGACGAGAGACGGATTCGGCTCTATTCGGTCTTTATTATAAAATCGTGGGTTTACAAGCACGCGGCCACGAGGCCGCACCCGAGAGCCCGCGCTCTTCATACAGAGTTGCGAAAAGGTGGAAGGTTCGCCGCACGTGGTCTTTCGTTAAAACAATGTTACCCGCGCTGGTACGGTAATCCGGTACGATGTTCCGTCCGTCGGAACGGAATTGCGCGGCGCGCGGATGATCGGCGCGGTTGCAATGGGACTGTCGCGGTTTTTCCCTCGCTACGGAAATGCGTAATTCTTGGACGGTGTTCGGAATAATGAAACTAATATTACGCGCTACGGTCGATCTCGGAACCTATTACGACTGTGACGGAATACCCCGAGGAAGACGTCGCGAAGGGCAGTCTACCGATTATCGAAAAACGCCGACGGTTCGGCGGGAAGTATCTAGCTCGAGACGGCCGCCCGTCTCGGCTCGCGAAACCCGGAGAACGCGACGGGAAAACCCGCCTCGTTCTCCCGCGAAATCGTCGAACCAACTCGCGAGAATGAAACGCCCCTGAAAGGGCCGAACAGAAGAAGGACCACTGCGTGGACTTACCGTATCAGTAGTTCGGGACAGTGACGGTTATTAATCCGGAATCTCCCCTCTGCGTATCGGTGCCCCTCGTTACAACTATGATTCCTGGTCTTCGGAAGAACTCTCGCGGTCGGCTTACCGGAGGCGCGGTGTCGGATTCTCGGGACCCACGGGGCACGAACACGATACTTCGAGCGCGAAATTCGGGAGTGCTGGAGAAACCGTATCCGGACGGAAGATACCACGACAGTGATCCTTCGGAATTCGTAGTTCGGTCGCGAGGGCTAGCGTATCCCCACTCCTCGTCCTAGTGCCGATTTTTCCCTAATGGGGCGCGCCTCTCACGAGTTTCCGGGAATACAGGATCGTATACTCGAGGGGTCCGCGGGCCCGGAACCCCTTTGGGAAATTATTCCCCGGATCGCTAAAAGAGACAGATTCGCAATCTGTCCTGATGGGTCCGCCTACACCACCCCCGCCGGGACCCCTTTCAAGTGGCTGAGGTGAGGCGGCGGCAGGACTGCGACAAGGTGTCTGGATGTTCGGCAAGGGGGGTCCTCGTCCTGCAGCTCGCCTCCAGGTGTCTCGTCCCATCCGTAGAAGTTACCGGTACCGGATTTCCTAGTTCCTTTGGCCCGTTGCCGTCGAGTATTCCTGCAAGTGGGCCATACTCGGCGCGCGGAAATTCGTTATTTATTTATCCCGGCGTGATTTTTACTTTCCTCGGGGAGCACTTCTTGTCCGTTTAAACAGTCGTAATCGGCGCCCGCGGCAGCCCGGTCCATACGCCACTCGCGGAAATACGGTGAAGTGACGTCGCAAAGTTTGCAACGTCACAACTCCCCCCCCCCTTAAAGTGGACCGGACTGCCCGGTGGTCCGCGCATTGATCCCTCTGTTTAGTTGGTTCGAAAGTCTCCCTTCGGAAGTCTTACTCTTACAATATGGGTACCCATCACCGATGAACGAATTTTCCCAATCGACAAAACGAACATGTCCGGGGTGGCCTAATACCGGGTTTCGGACGAGAGGTTTTGTCCGCGTGTGAGGAGTTGATAGGGAACCAGAGGGGACTAAAGAAATTGTGCAACTGTTTATGGTAGGAAAATAATGTAGTACTTTTATTGCTTGTCTTTGGGCGTCGTCTATAACTATAAAATAAATAAAACATATTTTTTTTTTTTTTTTATGATTTTTCCCCGCTTCGTGCCCCCCCTTTCCGTATACACCTTGGCCAACGGTGGCCCCGGAATCCTTTATTACATAAGATGTGCTTTTTCTTTTTTTTTTTCTGGGGTTAGGGGCACGGACGGAACTCAAACAAAGATAATTTCTTCGGGATTACGCTATCTCTTGATTTATACGGAACTAAACGGAATTAATAACGCGAACAAAACGAAATTGAGGAGACCGGAGGGGAAAACAAAAAAAAAACGTTCCATTTCTTAACTACCCGGAACGGAGCGGAATTTGCGCCAACACACTCAAAGAAAACAACGAATGCGGGTGTGGGGAAGGAGAAAGAAAAAAAATAACGGCGAGATCGGCATTCCGGTATCTCGGTGTCGTCGGACCTATTTCCTCCCCTTCTTGGTAAATAGTTCCGGATGGGTGGTAATTTCCCGATACCAATCTGGTCCACACGTTGGACACGAATTAACGGAGCACCCGGTCCGGCCGCACCGATAACAATGTTGCCGACCCGGGTTTTGGCAGTTGGCGCGCCGGTGCCCGATTTCCCCGCAGTTCCAGCACGTATCCGGGCGGGGAAGGTCGGGGTCCGGTTTGCCGGCCTGTCGGCTCCAGTACCGCACCCAGCGTTCCGCTGCGACGCGGGGTGGTCCCGAATTTGTGTGATGGGCCGGTTTGCTGGCCTTTGGCCGCGCTCCTCCCGTCGATGCCACTGTTACGGTACGGTGGCTGCTGGCACTTCTCTCTGGTGGCCGTTGGTTCCTGGCTTGGGCCTCCGGACTCGGAATGTTTTTAGCCTTTGTGCCCGTGGCCGGTCCGTCCGTAGGCGGGACAGTCTCCGGAGTTCCTTTCGCCGGGATGTCCATGGCGGGTCCGTCCGTAGGCGGGACAGTCTCTGGAATGCGTTTAGCCGGGACGTCCGTGGCTGGTTCGTCCGTAGGCGAGACAGTCTCCGGAGTTCCTTTCGCCGGGCTGTCCATAGCGGGTCCGTCCGTGGACGGGTCATTCTCCGGAATGCCTTTAGCCGGGATGTCCATGGCCGGTGCTTCTGCAATCCGGACGGTTTTTGTTGTCCTCTTCTCGGTCGGGTTAGTTTCCCGAGCGCTTTCGGCTATCGCCCTGGGCTTAAGCGGAATTGGCAGGGGCTTCCTCTCTGCCAGCCCCAGACCCAGGAGGTCCTCCACCGGGACGTCGTCGTCGTCCGAGGGCTCGGTCGGGGGCCACTCGAACTCATCGGGCAGGGTTTCAAAATAGTGCTGTACCACGCTTAAATTATGGCGTAGCTTCCGGATCTGCCGGATTATCGTCGCACAGTAGTGCCGGGCGGTGGTTTCTGCTTGATGCGGCATCTGTTGGGGAATGTGAATTGGTGGTAGAGGGGGTGTCGTTCTCCTGGTGGAGTGGAGTGTAGCGTTTGAGGTCGGAAACATGGGCTTTTCCGGCCTCCTTCCCTTCTATCGTGCGTAAACCGTATACTACCGTAGATAGCTTTGCGCTCACGCGAAAGGGACCGCAATACTTCGGGCAGAGTTTTGCGGCGATGTTCTGCGCGGCGGACGACAGTACCCTCTGTTTCCGCAAGACGAGGTCGCCGATACCGAATTGCGTGTCTCGGCGCCGCAAGTTGTAATATTTCGCCTGGGATTGATACGCCTGCTCTAAATTTTCCGCCACCCATGCGCGAAGGGTGGTTAAGCGCGTGACGCGGTTCCCCCAGTTCTCTGTATCCGCCGTCTCCAGCTCTGGTATCCCTTCTCCCTCGGCTCGTCGGCACGTACGGGGTCGCGGCTCTCGTCCGAAATTCAGAAACGCTGGGGAGGATTGGAGCGCCGAATGATACGCCGTATTATACGCGAAACGGAAGCTCGATAAATTTTGATCCCAATTTCGGTGATCTTTTCCGATGTATGACACGATCATAGTTTTAAGTACGCGGTTTACCCTCTCGACGGGATTCGCTTGGGGGTGGTAAGGTGGGGTTGTCGTTAACGCGATGCCACGCGAGCTCGCGAGCTCTTGTATGGCTTTATTCACGAATTCGGTACCGTTGTCGGTCAGAATTACCTCGGGCGTACCCCATCGCGAAAATACAAGATCGTCTAACGCTTCCGAAATTTTTGGCCCGGTGGCTCGTCGGAGGGGGCAACACTCGATCCATTTGGTGAACAGATCCTGGATTACCAACAAGTACTGGAAACCGGCACGACTCGGAGGAAACGGGCCCATTATATCCGCGGCGATCACTACCCACGGTATTTCTACGCGGCGTCGCCCCATCAGCCCGGAGGGGAGTTTTTGTTCCACCTTCGTAAGCTGACAGGTGGGGCAACGCCGCACGTACTCGGTTACGGTACGGAATATTCCCGGCCAGAAGTAACGGGTTATTATACGGCGGTAGGTCTTTTCTACCCCGAAATGGCCCGCTTGCTCCTCGTCGTGCGCCTCCCGTAATATTTCGGGAATTCGGTCCTCGGATACAACGAGTTTCCACTCGTCCAGATCTTCCCCGAGCACTTCCTGCACCCAAGGATCTGCTCTCCGACGGTAGAGCTGCCCCCCGCGAATTTCCCATCCCGGGTGCCCTTTTGGATTTTCCGTAACGGCGTTAAATTTTTCGGTATACCAATTAGTTTCGATCGCGGCCACGACCGGAATTTCCCCCTCCGAAGGACCCTCCTCGGTGTCCTCGAACATGCGCGACAGGGCATCGGGAACGTGATTTAACGCGCCCTGACGGTACGAGATCGCGAAATCGTATTCTAGAAGCTGTAACGCCCACCTCGCTAATCGTCCGGAAGGGTTCTTTAAAGTACGCAGCCAGCGTAGGCTGTGATGGTCGGTAACGACCGTAAAACGATAACCTTCGAGGTACGGTCGAAACTTTTGTACCGCCCAGACAATCGCGAGGCATTCCAACTCTGTTGCGGAATACTTCCTCTCGGGCTCGGTTAACGCGCGACTCGCGAACGCGATAACTCTTTCGATTCCCTCGATCTCCTGTACCAGGACCGCCCCTAATCCGACGGTGCTAGCATCGGTCTGGAGGACAAACGGTACGTCAAAATGGGGGCAGGCGAGGGTAGGGGCTGTCGCGATAAGGTGCCGAATTTTCTCGAAGGCGGATTGTTGTCCGTCCTCCCACCTCCAGAGCTGCCCCTTCCGTAATAAAACATTCAACGGTTCAGCGACCGTAGCGAAGTCCGGGATAAACCTTCGGTACCACGAAGCCATCCCCAGAAATCGCCGCAGTTGTCTTATGTTCCGTGGAACGGGAAAGGACATGACCGGCGCGACCTTCTCGGAATCTACCTTAAGCCCCTCCCTACTGACCACGAACCCCAAATACCGCACCTCCTCCCGACAGAATTCGCACTTTTCCGGATTCACGATAAGCCCCGCCGATTTGATTCTGCGGAATATTCGCGAGAGCCACGAAAGATGCTCCTCGAACGTGGACGTTGCGATGATTATGTCGTCCAAATACGCGAACGCGTGAGGTTCCATCTCCGGACCGATCAAACGATCTAATAGTCGTTGAAATGTGGCAGGGGCTCCCGAGAGTCCGTATGGCATTCGTTTAAATTGGAATAAACCCTTTCCCGGGACGGTAAAAGCGGTAATTGGCTTGCTCGATTCCTCAAGCGGAATCTGAAAATAGGCCTGGCTGAGATCGAGGGTCGAAATATATCGCGCTGCCCGTAATTTATCCAAAATGCTAGACATAATCGGGAGGGGGTACGCGTCCTTTTTGGAAACCTCGTTCACTTTCCGAAAGTCTAAACAAAACCGGTATTTACCGTTCGGTTTCTTAACCATCACGATCGGGCTCGACCATTCGCTGTTCGACGGTTCGATTATATCTTCCGCGAGAAGTTTGTCGACTTCGCGGTATATGGCCTCTTGAACTTTGGGCGAGACGGGATAGTACCGTTGTTTTATTGGACGGTTTTCCCCGACGTCAATGCGGTGTTTGGTTAAGTCGGTTAGCCCAGGTAACGCGGCAAAATCCGTGAGTTCGGTTTCCAAAAATTTACGTAACCGCTCCTGTTCGTCCTCGGTCAAGATTTGTAACCCGCAACAGAGTGGTTCGCGGGATACCGGACTGAAGGGGTGTTCTTCGCGCGGCCGCGACGCGAAATACCAAATAGCTCGATGGTACTCGACCACGATACCGAATGTCGCGATTACGTCAATTCCGAGTAGGAGGGGGTTCACTAGGTTGTCCAAAACGAAGGCAGTAATTTTTCGCGTTTCTTTCCCGATACGTATCGCGAGATTTACTTGCTCGGAAGCTCGATCGACCGATCCCGTGGCCAGAAGGAAGAAACAGGGGCGCCTCGCCGCGGTAACCCTCACCGTATTTCCTAATTCGTCGATGACTTGCCGACTTACGAACGATACTGTTGAGCCGGAATCGATAAGAGCGCGAAACGAGTGTTTCCCGATGTGCGCGTCGATTATTAGGAGAGAGGGGCGGGATTCGCGACAGTGTTCTTGCCCGCGGTTTACTACGCGGGCCGAAATCAACGGGAGCGGAGCCGCCCCGGTTCCCCCGAGCGGCTCCTCCGTCGGTTTTCCGACCCTGGGCCGCAACGCGGACAGTCGGGAACCCTCACCCCCTGTCTCCCGCACCCGAAGCAATGAGTTTTTAAGGGTTGGGGACAAACTCGTGACCGATGACCTGGGCGATGACAATTCCAGCACGTGTCGTCGGCCGACGGTTGTTTGTCCGACGGCTCGACGGCTCGGCGGGAATCGGTATTGGTCGACGTCCCTCGGCCTTCGGCGGGACGCAGGTGGTCTGATCGCGGTCGGGCGCGTTCGCTGTTACTCGGCCCTTCTCGGGATCTCAACGCGGGCGAGACCATTCGCCTCACGCGCGCGTGCTCCGGTATGGTATCTCGGGGGTTGCGGGGACGAGAGGGCCCGGCCTCACACCACGGTTCGTCACGCGTCTCCCCTCGCTCCTCTCTCACCATATTAACTCGCTCGTATCGATTCGGTACGGGGTCGAAAATCTTAGCAGGCCCCCGCGGGCTATATCGCCGCGGATCGTATGCGAATTCCGAGTAATTTTTCCCGGGACCACGGTACGGAGCCTGGTCTGCGGGACGAAGGCGGGCCTCGGCTTCCCGTAACTCGCGTTCCAAGTCATCCAGCGAGGCCGCCAAACGCAGGGATACCACGGCGCGTAATTCTTCCCTTGCCCCCCAATATACTGCCTCTATCCGTTTCGATTCCGACCACGGGGTCGCGAGACGTTTCATCATAACCCGCATCAACGTTACGTAATCGCGGACCGGCTCGTCGCGGCCCTGCCTACGCGTTCGGAGTTCGCGTTCTAAACGCTCCTGATAATCGGGATCTACGAAGTTTTCTCGCCACGCCCGCACGAACTGATTCCACGCGTTGAAATCTCCGCTGGTCTCATACCAAAGGGCCGCCATGCCGGAGAGACACATCGGCAAGCAGCGTAGGAGGTCGCGCTCATCTAAATCGGCGCATCCCCGCATGCTATCCAAGCGGGCCAGGAACGCCTCGGGATCCTCTCCGGGCGCACCGGAAAATCGGATGCGCCAGTCGCGCATGACCTCGTACGCCGCAGGTTTCCGCGTCCCCCGCGGCGGAACACATCCGGGGCCAGTCTCGTTAGCGCGGGCGGGACGCGGCGATTCCTCTCCTCGAGAATGTCGCGGAGTCGGTACGGGAAGGGTCGCCATTGTTCGGTACAAGGGTTTCTCCGGCAGATTTAGGGCCGATTTATTGTTTTCCGAAGAAGGTTCGGGGTCCTCCAGGAGGTCTGCTTTACGTCCGTCCTCGAGGGACGGCCACGCATCCCTTCCCTTTTCGCCCCCCAAACACTCTTCGTAATCCGAGCGTTCCTCGTCCGTAAACATTCTCGAGGACTTCTAAGAACCGTACTCAACAAAGCGCGCGACTGTTGGTAGGTCCGCGTTGGAAATCATAAACACGCGACGGCCGGGACGAACGGTCGTTCGGAATGTTTACGCGTTTACTACGTTACTATTGAACCCCGTCCGGACTCGCTATCCCCAATAAGCCCGCTATTCAAAACCCCGGCAATTATCTCTAACAATAATAGACCTCGGAATCGTGTCGCACAAACATGTATTGTTCGCGATATTTACTTTTCGCGTCGTATCGCTCTCCAATCGACCCTAACGGGGGAAGGAATCGTTCCTACTGAATGGTTTCCCGGTCTCTACGCGATATGGAAGAAAAAAAAACAACAATAAAAAAAAAGAACAAAATAATCTACGGAAACTACACGTAAATCGCTAGGGAAACACGGGGCACTTTCTAGCCCAGCCACCTCAAACGTACACTCCACGTTACACCAAATTACACAATAAATTAACATCAATTAACTACGCAAAATTTTGAACAAACATCGCTTTGTCAAGTTGGTTCGTCGTAGGAAAGATGATCGACCGTAGCCTAAACGCACCGCGACAGTTTTCCCGAATTTACGAATTACGGAATTTCCTGCGCGAGTCCGTCGCGATTACCGTGCCTCTCTCCTTTATCGGGAAAACCCTTTCGGGAGAGAGGTCCCTGTTCGGGCGCCAATTTGTAACGTCGTCCCCTTTTCGCCGCTTGTCGGGGCGGGAAGCGGGGACGACTCCGGGAATTTACGGGCACGTAGGCCGGGCCGCGCTCGGCCGTGACGATGCGCGGTCCTCCCGGTACAAAGCGATCTCGAAAAATTCCCCGGAAAATTATGCAAGATGAAGTTACGTGATGTGAGAGCCTTCTGCTCGGGCGCCAGGCACCGGAGGGGTGCCACGCGAAATCCGCGGAGGGAATCTTCGAGATACGCGGAACGACGGAGGACGCGAAAGGGTCCACGGGTTCGGACACGGGATAGCGGGGACAGCCCTCACGGCAGGGCGGATCGCGCAGGTTGTAATGACGAGAGACGGATTCGGCTCTATTCGGTCTTTATTATAAAATCGTGGGTTTACAAGCACGCGGCCACGAGGCCGCACCCGAGAGCCCGCGCTCTTCATACAGAGTTGCGAAAAGGTGGAAGGTTCGCCGCACGTGGTCTTTCGTTAAAACAATGTTACCCGCGCTGGTACGGTAATCCGGTACGATGTTCCGTCCGTCGGAACGGAATTGCGCGGCGCGCGGATGATCGGCGCGGTTGCAATGGGACTGTCGCGGTTTTTCCCTCGCTACGGAAATGCGTAATTCTTGGACGGTGTTCGGAATAATGAAACTAATATTACGCGCTACGGTCGATCTCGGAACCTATTACGACTGTGACGGAATACCCCGAGGAAGACGTCGCGAAGGGCAGTCTACCGATTATCGAAAAACGCCGACGGTTCGGCGGGAAGTATCTAGCTCGAGACGGCCGCCCGTCTCGGCTCGCGAAACCCGGAGAACGCGACGGGAAAACCCGCCTCGTTCTCCCGCGAAATCGTCGAACCAACTCGCGAGAATGAAACGCCCCTGAAAGGGCCGAACAGAAGAAGGACCACTGCGTGGACTTACCGTATCAGTAGTTCGGGACAGTGACGGTTATTAATCCGGAATCTCCCCTCTGCG
This sequence comes from Seladonia tumulorum, assembly GCA_913789895.3. Lineage (NCBI taxonomy): Eukaryota > Metazoa > Arthropoda > Insecta > Hymenoptera > Halictidae > Seladonia > Seladonia tumulorum. The sequence continues at coordinate 664,541 of OU565281.1, forward strand.
TATCGGTGCCCCTCGTTACAACTATGATTCCTGGTCTTCGGAAGAACTCTCGCGGTCGGCTTACCGGAGGCGCGGTGTCGGATTCTCGGGACCCACGGGGCACGAACACGATACTTCGAGCGCGAAATTCGGGAGTGCTGGAGAAACCGTATCCGGACGGAAGATACCACGACAGTGATCCTTCGGAATTCGTAGTTCGGTCGCGAGGGCTAGCGTATCCCCACTCCTCGTCCTAGTGCCGATTTTTCCCTAATGGGGCGCGCCTCTCGCGAGTTTCCGGGAATACAGGATCGTATACTCGAGGGGTCCGCGGGCCCGGAACCCCTTTGGGAAATTATTCCCCGGATCGCTAAAAGAGACAGATTCGCAATCTGTCCTGATGGGTCCGCCTACACCACCCCCGCCGGGACCCCTTTCAAGTGGCTGAGGTGAGGCGGCGGCAGGACTGCGACAAGGTGTCTGGATGTTCGGCAAGGGGGGTCCTCGTCCTGCAGCTCGCCTCCAGGTGTCTCGTCCCATCCGTAGAAGTTACCGGTACCGGATTTCCTAGTTCCTTTGGCCCGTTGCCGTCGAGTATTCCTGCAAGTGGGCCATACTCGGCGCGCGGAAATTCGTTATTTATTTATCCCGGCGTGATTTTTACTTTCCTCGGGGAGCACTTCTTGTCCGTTTAAACAGTCGTAATCGGCGCCCGCGGCAGCCCGGTCCATACGCCACTCGCGGAAATACGGTGAAGTGACGTCGCAAAGTTTGCAACGTCACAACACACACATAATTTATATTATAATAAAAATATAAAATACAATATAAAAGCAATATAAAAGAAATAATAATTTAATAATAGTAATAATAATAATAATAATTTAATAATAATTTATAATTATATTTCGCCCGCCGCGGCCTCCACGCCCGCCTCGGCCCCCACGCCCGCCACGCCAGCCGCTGCCACCACGTGGTCCCCTCCTACCACCGCGCGGTCCCCTCCTATACGCATTTTTGCGCAGCTCCCGTATAAATTTCATCTGGAACATGAAAAAATAAACACGTAAAAAATGTAAAAAATAAAAATTATAATGTAAAATACATTTTACCGTCGGTACGCGTCGGCGACAAAAAGCCAAATGCTATCGGTCGGTAAAATGTTAACCCATTTGCATCATCGGTCTGTTTGGGCTGCCGCATTGAAACATCAGCGAGGACTGATTTTCGAAAAAAAAACGGAAAAACGCTGCCACAAGTCGTTAAACGTGGTTTTAGAGTCGCGTGTTCGCGGAATATTCCGGGCTCGGTGATAGTAGACAGTCGCGGCTCGCGGATTATTCCGTGCTTGGATGCAAATGGGTTAAAAATTGGAAAACTAGCTAAAATAGTTTTGTAACTTACAAACATCTCCTGCGTCATCTGTGGCGGCGTCGGCGTCGGCGTCGGCGGCATCGTCGGCGGCATCGTCGGCGGCATCGTCGGCGGCATCGTCGGCGGCATCGTCGGCGTCGTCGGCATCGGCGTCGGCATAAACGCCACGCCGTTTTCTGTTTTCTGTGGGAAATGAAATTAAAAGTTTTAGAAACAAATAATACATTTTTACATATACTATGAGTATTACTCACAACTATGTTTGCGCTTATGCGCAATTTGGCGACGGCCGCTGTAACGGCCGTCGGTGCTGCATCGGCCCCCGCCGGTGTTCTTGCGGTCTCCGCCGCCGCCTCCATTTTATTATAATTCTCCATCTACATAAAAAAAAGAAAACATAATACAATATAAAATATCTCAAATCGTTTAGTTATTGAATGACAAAAAGATGACTGTGGGTATTTACCTGGTCAATTTTTGTCCGTCCTTCCTGGTCCGTCCACTCCTACGGTTCTTTACGCAATGGCCGGTCGCATACTTTCGCGTTGCCAGTCGATTGTTTTAACAAGCGAATCGTCCCCGCAACCGATCTTCGCTTGTTGTTTGGCGGGTTCCCTAGGAAACAGAAATAAGAAGAAGAGGGAGAAAAAAGTTGAAATCTACACGACAGTGCGGAAAGTGAAATAGCATATCTCTATTTACATTACCAGCCGATGCTGTATCCACTGTTGCCTCGGAATCTTACATTGCGTTCTTGCTTCGGTCATTGTCACCATGCGGGAATCTGAAATCTGATAAATGATAAATGTCGCTGAAATGAATCAGCGATTCTGCACACTTATTTGCATGTGTGCAGTTTGACGTCGAACAGCTTTTGGATCACATGCGATCCTTGGGCTGTAATTGCAATAAGTTTAGAATTTTACATTACCAGCTGATCAAGTCAGTGGTGTTGCACTAGTATATGCAACTCGACGTCGAATAGTTGCAACCGTATAATATTTGAATATTATTTTCATTCGCTGATGGAATCAGCGATACTGCACACTATTTGAAAGTGTGCAGCTCGACGTTGAACAGCTTTTGGATCACATACGATCCTTGAGCTGTAATTGCAATAAGTTTACAATTTTACATTACCAGCTGATCGAGTCAGTGGTGTTGCACTAATAAGTGCAACTCAACGTCAAACAGTTGCAACTTTTCTTTTTTTTTTTAAATTCTCTCTACTTTCAATAATACTTTGAGGTTCCCGAATGGGCATGCCTCTGATATACCTGCTGTCGACTATTTCGGGCAGCATACAATCTATATAAAAACGTGACAATTTTGGCTCCATTTTATGTTGCCAAAATTCGTCGTCTCTATAAACTTTAATAGACCATAGGCCTCTCCTCGTCCATATACAGAACAGGCAGTACTTTCTGGCAGTGATATGTAATTGCCCTTGTACTTGGTAGAAGTACGCATGGCTTTTATTCATTTCACTGCCAGAACCGTCTGTGAATACTTTACTTACTGCTTTTATTGTTGATATTGCCTCTTCTGGTGTGACGTTTTCTGCAGTTTGTGGGCACTTTATCTCCACAATACCGTCGTCGTCGATTACACCATCTGGTGATGCTCCCAAATAGGGAATCGATGCATCGATGAAAAGACCACATGGTCTAATTTCGATGTTTTCCTTTTTTGATAATTCTTCACGAGCTACATCTTCATTCTGCTTTCCATATGCTACAGCAGAAACGTCTAGCAGGCGTGGATACAGTAATCTCTGCACTAACTTCGAACATAGCGTTGTTTTCCTTCGGCAGCACACGGCGCGGAAGTTGGACGCTGTCAAAAGTTTAGTTTTGTGCGCCAACCACTTTCTATTCTTGGCCTGTCCAATGTTCTCTTGCTCAATCTTTTCTCTATCTTTCTGCCAATCGCTTAGCATTTCCATATGCTTTTCCTTTTGCAGGTTGAACATGCGTTCGTCCATATCCGGCTTCTGAGCATTTGGTCCGTAGTCGAAATCTTGTTTTGCGCGAAACTGCTTCCTTGTAGTCCTCGTCGTACTGTTTTGTTGCGCTTGTTGCACGAGTTGTCGTTTCTTTCTGTGCCGTTCTTCCATTTGTATTAAAAGTGTAGGCGGCTCCTTTTTCATGGACCGTTGTAAACGAGACAAAACTTGTTGCGTATTATACTCGATCACAGCAGCAGCACATCTTGCACTGTATGATCCTCTTTGGCCGAAATTTAATCTTTTTCCACCAATATATTTTGCAACAATATTGTTGTAACTCTCCACTGAGTTGTTGTTGCTTCGATAGAGGATGCTTTCTCCGTGCGCTGACAGTGACCGGATGATATCTTGAATCTTCTGGTAAACTCCAAGATTTAACAATTCCGGAACAATATTCAGCTCATCCTTCTTCGTGGTTCCATTGCAGAAGTATCCTATTCCATCGCAGTGTTTGTGTTCTCCAAAGACGTGGCTAGGTATATTCATTATATCTCCGCACAAATTTTTTAGTTTGGTTTGCATCGGCACATTCTGTTGAAATCTGTACTCTGCAGCTTTCATTATCCCCGAGCGCATCCGCCGAATATTGTTTTCTACGGCTTGCCTGTAGCGACCGGGCGGAGCTTTCTTCGCAACATCTTTCATTTTGTTGCAAAAGTTGCGCAACAAATGATTTGTGCATTCAATTTTCTTCACGCGGATCAACCATGTTTTATATGGATCACAGTCCAGAATTTTTTTATAGACACTGCTGTCGCCGTCAGCAATCAGTGTCGAATAAATTAACCCGTGTTTTTCCACGCTGGTATTGAAACCTTCTGCGATGGCGTCACTCTCCATTCTGGTAGAGGGTTGGTTTCTGCCCCAGTTCTTGAAGCATGTGTGTTGCCGCGGCTCTTCTTCCTTTTTCGCCGCGTTCAAACAAATGGAGCACATTTTGTTTCGTACTCCAATGAATAAAACTTTCCTAGTGTGATAGCCTACTATCACGCCGACACCAGATATTGAATCGTATCTGCCTGTTCGATACGACCGCTTCATCCAACTTCCGTCAGCCACGACGGGAATGTGTGGAATTCCGCATCCTGTCACGTCGCCCCTTTCAACGGCTAGTCGTTTTTCCTCTTCAGCCGCTGCTACCATTTCCTCTTCCGCAGCACCGATTAATTTTTCCACAATGTCGTCATGGCATTTGCCGTATCTCCTCATTGACATACAGGGTACGTTAATGGCAGTGAGGAATCCTTCCATTTGTACGTAGCCGCCTCCGTTGAGGATTGTTCCTGCCACTGCATTTCGATTGATATCCATGACCTGAGCATTGTTGGGTTGACTGTGGATGTCTTCTTCGTAATTGCACATCATGCATTTCACGGTCACGGTGGTCTGCAACCCCGTTTTCTTCATGCGTATTATCTCCATACTTTTCATTGAACAATTGAATAGTTCGGAGTGTTCGCTTATACGTTTGATTTCTTGAAATATATGCTGCACGTCCACAATACTCAGAGACCCGTCTGATAAATGTAATTCTTCTCGTGGGTCGACCGTCGATCCTCTTTCCACGACGAGCGGATGGGATTGCACCTCTTCTTCGTCGATGGCAATTTCTTGCATGATTCTTCCAAATTCGTCTCTTTCTTCTGTCATTCTTCGACTACGCTCTTGCTCTCCACTTGACGACGGCGTAACATGTTCCAACGCAGGTGGCTCGATCGTCGTTTCGTTTTCCTCGACGAGTTGCATTTCTTCGTCGGTGACAGTTTCATAATTACTTTCTGCAATTTCTTCTGTTTCTTCTCCCATTCTTGGACAACGCCTGGCGTCAGAAGAGGGATTCCATAACATTTCCTCTTGTTCTCCACTTGACGACGGCGTTACATTTTCCGCTGCCCCTGCCTTCATGGCAAGATTCGCTATCCGCTTCATTCTGCAAACAAATAAAAACAAATCGTACATGGGAATATGGCTCCCCCCCCCTTACAGATGCGTTTTTAAAAATGGTAAAGGGTTATGGTAATTTAAAAATGGCGAAATTAAAATTATTTCAAGTGAGCGCTGCATCGCAATTCGCTCTTCTTCTTTCTTCTTTCTCCTTTCTTCTTTCTTCTTTCTTCCTTCTTCCTTCTTCCTTCTTCCTTCTTCCTTCTTCCTTCTTCCTTCTCCCTTCTTCTTTCTTCTTTCTTCTTTCTTCTTTCTTGCCGTCTTCACGAGTGTTTTCCACTCTAAACAACCACCGAAACTCCCTTCAGGATGCACCTCCAATTACCGCAAAAATATGGGAGCCGGTGCATCGCTTTTTGTGGACCGGACGGGAAAGGGGGTACCCTCCTGGGGACGTATCCCCGCGAGGATACCACTTCCTCCCCCGAATACCTAGGACCGTATCTTCCACAAATGAAGGGAGTTCGATGCGTTGGTACAGAGACTACACCCTCGACATCTGTGACGACACGTCCTCTTCACAACGAAACAGTTGTTTCAAAGTCTCGTTGATTATTTCCTAATGGAATGTATCCTCCACTTTCTCATGATGTCCCTTGAGCAATGAATAGTACCTGTTTTACGATGCAGCGCCCAAATCATATAATTTTAATTTCGCCTCATAATTTTTAAAAACAGGCCTGTAAGAGGGAGACTGTATAGAAACACCTAATTTGTTTAAAATAATTGAAGCACTCAGCAGAGCCGCGGACTTTTGTCAGCTGTTACGGTAAAAAGAAAGTGCTAATAATGTAGGACTTCAAAGTGGGATAAAATTTTATGAGGATAACGACTCAAAGCATGAACAACTCCCATAAACGTTCTCAGCTGATCGCCGAAAAAAGTTTTCCTGTTCTTTAGAGTGTCATATCCGGGGAACGTCGGTGGTTCTCGCCGGCGTCCGAGGTGGTGACAGCGAAACTCGAGAACCGTCGCGGCCACAACATTGTCGGCTATATCGGTGTGAGACTAGAAGACCACTACTAATCCAATTACAAAACTTCTTTATTTTTCGTTATATTTTTATGAAACTTTTACCAACATATTCGTGGCATTTTTCTAATTAAAATGATACCAAATATGATATAATTCCGATGATATTTACCTGTATAATAAACGATGAAAGTTACTTCCCATAACAATTACATTGACGGAAAATTATTGTAAATTTGATCCGAATTATATCGCGTTTGGTGTCATTTTAATCAGAATAATGCCACAAATATATTGGTGAAAGTCTCATAAAAAAATAATTAATAATAAAGAAGTTTTGTAATTGGATTAGTAGTGGTCTTCTAATCCCACACCAATATAGCCGACAATGTTGTGGCCGCGACGCGACGGTGCTCGAGTGGTGCGAGAGAGAGAGAGACAGAGACAGCGAGAGAGTGTGCGAGCAGCCGAGACGTTGGCGATGAGCACGACAGTTGAGAGAGAACGATTCGCGGAATACGGTGTGCGAGACGTAGAGCGAGACGTATAGAGAGACGATAGAAGAAAGACGATAGAATAGACGATTTCGGTGGAGTCGAGGAGATTGTGAGATTGACCTCAGACGGAGGCAAACATCGTCGCGGACGCGGCTCGGCTAATTTAGTGCGTTTGTGTTTTTCTTGTTCTTCTTTTTTTTTATTGTCCTAACGAATAACCGGTATTTCCTACCACCTCTGTTCCCACATGAAAAGGTGCATAATCTATACGAAATACCAGAGTTTTACTAAAAACCAGAGGTGTACTAAGACTTATGAGCGGGAGTGTACGTCAGAAACGTAAAACTTTACATGCGGCATTGAGAAAGCACACACGCACTATCTTTTCAACGAGGAGTAACCCGCCCCTAAACCGAACTCAAAATCTAACCAAAATCTAACTCACAAATTAATCCAAATGAGATCCAACCCTAACCCAATCCGATTTTTATAACATCGTTGTTCGGTTAAAGGTCAAGAACTACTAAAAGATATATAAAAATCTATAATTTTTAGCAACGTAAAATTCAGCTGATAATCAAGAAACCAAACCTTCATCATGATTTATGTATTCTTCAAATTCAAATTATTCAATATTGGGAGCTATTCGTTCAGTTGCCCAATCAATTTCTTATGAAAAAAATAAAGAGAAAGGAGACTACGTTAGCCATCCGGCCGCTGCTGGTAACGCACACTGGCCGTCCGAGGCTGTATACCGCGGTGCAGCATTCACTTCAAAATTTCTTCAATTTCAAAAGTGCTTTTTCTACAACAGGTCCATAAAAGGGACATTTGAGGCTATATCCTTATTTTTTTTTTAATATTTATTGCATTTGAAAGATGATGGTTTGGTTTCTTATTTGTTTGAAAAGTTCACGCGATATTATTTATTTTATTTGTCACTTACCTATTCAGCTGTACTCTCCTTTTGTTGTATCTTCTGGCTGAGATGCGTAGCCTTTTGGAACACGCAGTCGCTTTGGCTGCTCGCTTGATCTCCGTTTTTTCTGCGTGCTCAGCAGAAGATGCTCCAGTGTAATCCATTATGCACAACACAGTCCTCAAACTTCACTGTACCAAATAACACAATCGCGTCGACACAAGTATGTATACTTATTTTCGCGCTGTGTATAAATTATTCAAATGAAACAGGAATGATTCGCACGCGATACGAACGCGTTCCTGTCCATCAATAAACTGAAGAAAACAAAAAACGACGCAATCATTTTTGCCACAAGCGGCGCTGGGAATTTTTACACATTATTACACAGTGTACCGAGGCACGGTCGAATATTGCAAATTACTCCTAAAAAACGCAAAAGTATGACATTTGTGGGAACGAGCGATCAAGATTTATCCTTCATTTAGCGCTTCCGATCATTGAAAAGCCCCATCCTTGCATTATAGAGAAATGGTTTGCGGAATCCCGGTCCCTTGCGACTCTCGTAGCTACACGTACACGCTGAACTGACGGTGTGTGAGTGTGTCGAGGCACGGCCGAATATTGCAAATTACTCCTAGAAAACGCAAAACTATGACTTTTGTGGGGGCAAGCGCTCTAGATTTATCCTTCATCTATCGCTTTTTACCACTGAAAAGCCCCATCTTTGCATTATCGAGAAATGGTTTGCGGCGTCCCGTTGCCTTGCAACTCTCGTAGCTACACGTACACGCTGACCTGACGGTGTGTGAGTGTGTCGAGGCACGGCCGAATATTGCAAATTACTCCTAGAAAACGCAAAACTATGACTTTTGTGGGGGCAAGCGCTCTAGATTTATCCTTCATCTAGCGCTTTTTACCACTGAAAAGCCCCATCTTTGCATTATCGAGAAATGGTTTGCGGCGTCCCGTTGCCTTGCGACTCTCGTAGCTACACGTACACGCCGCCCTGACGGTGTGTGAGTGTGTCGAGGCACGGCCGAATATTGCAAATTACTCCTAGAAAACGCAAAACTATGACTTTTGTGGGGGCAAGCGCTCTAGATTTATCCTTCATCTAGCGCTTTTTACCACTGAAAAGCCCCATCTTTGCATTATCGAGAAATGGTTTGCGGCGTCCCGTTGCCTTGCGACTCTCGTAGCTACACGTACACGCCGACCTGACGGTGTGTGAGTATGTCGAGGCACAGCTGTTTGAACGAAGCTACGGCAGCGCCGATGTTTATGTTGTCGGCCACGCATGCATACGTTGCCTCTCGGGCGGGAATCATGCGACTGAATATTGCAAATTACTCCTAGAAAACGCAAAACTATGACTTTTGTGGGGGCAAGCGCTCTAGATTTATCCTTCATCTATCGCTTTTTACCACTGAAAAGCCCCATCTTTGCATTATCGAGAAATGGTTTGCGGCGTCCCGTTGCCTTGCGACTCTCGTAGCTACACGTACACGCCGACCTGACGGTGTGTGAGTGTGTCGAGGCACGGCCGAATATTGCAAATTACTCCTAGAAAACGCAAAACTATGACTTTTGTGGGGGCAAGCGCTCTAGATTTATCCTTCATCTAGCGCTTTTTACCACTGAAAAGCCCCATCTTTGCATTATCGAGAAATGGTTTGCGGCGTCCCGTTGCCTTGCGACTCTCGTAGCTACACGTACACGCCGACCTGACGGTGTGTGAGTATGTCGAGGCACAGCTGTTTGAACGAAGCTACGGCAGCGCCGATGTTTATGTTGTCGGCCACGCATGCATACGTTGCCTCTCGGGCGGGAATCATGCGACTGAATATTGCAAATTACTCCTAGAAAACGCAAAACTATGACTTTTGTGGGGGCAAGCGCTCTAGATTTATCCTTCATCTATCGCTTTTTACCACTGAAAAGCCCTATCTTTGCATTATCGAGAAATGGTTTGCGGCGTCCCGTTGCCTTGCGACTCTCGTAGCTACACGTACACGCCGACCTGACGGTGTGTGAGTGTGTCGAGGCACGGCCGAATATTGCAAATTACTCCTAGAAAACGCAAAACTATGACTTTTGTGGGGGCAAGCGCTCTAGATTTATCCTTCATCTATCGCTTTTAATCATTGAAAAGCCTTATCTTTGCGATATATTCTTCCTCTGTTATATCGATACAGTGACTGCTAACGAAAATGATCGGAAACAAAATACAGCGCTCGTAGCGAAAAATGCGGGAACTATATTTGTACCAAATTACAGCTGCGGGATGGTTTTTCGTAGGCGGCAAATCCTGTCTCTAATACGTAATTATACAACATAATAGGCGTTGCGTTGTCATCGTATACGTCCACGCTAGAGCGCTTGCCCCCTATTTTCTCCATAATAACCCGGTTATGGGTTAAAATGTTGATATTCTGCCGAATATTGCAAATTACTCCTAGAAAACGCAAAAGTATGACTTTTGATGGGGCAAGCGCTCTAGATTTATCCTTTATCTAACGCTTTTCACCACTGAAAAGGCCCATCTTTGCATTATCGAGCAATGATTTGCCGCCTCCCGAACCCTTGCAATTTTGCGGAAGTAGCGTTGTGTGTGGCACACGCACATGGCACGCACACGGCACGCACACTTTTCCACCGAGCTTCTCCTAGTTCCCGTTTGTAGCGTGACGATCGCTGAAAGCTTCTCCTAGTTCCCGTTTGGAGCGTGCGATCTCTACGAATGCCTGTCCTTAAATCCGATTAAAAAAAAAATTTCTTGGTCAAATTTCGCAGATCTTTTTTAATTTAAAAATTGTAGCAAACTGTGCCTTTCACCGAACCGGGAATCGATTGCGGTTCAAGCGCTTGAAGTTTTGGTGGGCCGTTCTGGCGGAGGAGTTCACCCCCCCCCCCCCCCACCCCTCGTGCCGCGTGGGACGGCAACCCATGATTCTTGCATCGCGACTGGAGCCTGATCGAGCTCGATGAATGCGGTAGTGTTCGTACGTGTCGTACTATTGCGTTTATCGTTTATTTTCTCACTACAAACGCGCAAGAAATTAATACAACTACGGTCTGAGTCAGTAGTAAAATAGATTGACATACCGCAAAAAACGATCAACTACATAATTATTGATTGATTAATTTTTAACTCTTTCGAATTTCACAATTAATATTTATAGATATTTTGCAAGAATCTTTAAAGGCAAAATTTATGTTGTTTAAATGAAACATACATGAAAATGTATAGTAAATTTCAATTTAATTCTTTTTTCAAATTCAGTTACAAAATACATTCAAAATGGATGCGTATTAATAGTGTTAAAAAATTATAGAAATGCGAATAATAATTATACGTATAAATAAAATGTATAAAATAAATGTATGCGTAAAGATATTCACGTTCAAGATTTATGAAAATTGTTTTTCTATAATTTGAAAACTTGGTATCTACATTTATTAAGATTGTATTGATAAAGATAATTGCAGATATATAACATAATGACATCAAATAAAAAAATATAATTTAAACATATAGTCATGACATCAGATACATAACTCGTCAATCAGATTTGATCATTCTTGTAGATCTAGTTCCACCATTTATCGTTCTACAGCGTAGAGGGCGTAAGAAAACCATTTGTTTACATGTGAGACAAGAAGCCCCATATGGTGATTGGTCTATCCTATACCTCGTCGGTGGTACGACGCCTGTTCGCTCATCAGCAGCGTGCGTCTGTGTATGTCTGTATATGTATATAATTTTCCTATACATGCAAATACTCCGCTAATTTGATGTTTCGGACTCATGCAAGCAATGTGTATCATATGAAATTGCGTTCAAATTTGTATACTGATTTCATACGTTAAATTAGAGTATGAAATTAATCAATTAATTAAATATTTAATTTATTAAATTAGTTAATTATTTAAATTAGTTCTAAGTTATAATGTAATATAATGTGTATCTTTTATTTGTTCCCTTACGGGTTACAAAGAGATCCCGTTCCCTTTACACTGTGCTGTTTTCTTTTCTTTTTTTTACATTAATCTTGTAACGAGCACGGTTTCTCGCGGCTCGCTGCAACGGACGGGACTCGCGGCCGGATTGAGCTCGCCGTGCCAGGATTCGTCGGATACGCGAGTGGAGCTGACGGGGGTGAAATAAATGTCTCAGAGGTTACTTTTCATCGGCTACGGTTCGCGACTCGTTCGTCGGCACGGTGTCGTACGGCGCGGTTTCGGACGTCGCGGCTTCGGATAGCACGGGACGCGTGTTATCGCGGGACGCGGTTTATCGCGAAGCGGGCGTTATCGTGTCGCGGCTTATCGGTTCGCGCTTTATCGGGTCGCGGTACGACGGGGACACGGCGTCGACAGCGGGCGACACGCGTGGGCGGCCGAGAGCCGATCTCCCTTAGCCTCGGCGGTAACTCTCGTCGGTGCCGAGGCCACGGTATCACGGCTTACGGGCAATCCTCTGCGGAGGATCGTGGTTTCGGTGGTGCGGAGACGCCAGCGGGGGTCTGGTCGCACGTTTCCAGTTCACCGGCCGAACGATAGCAACAACGGTTACATAGCTCGGCCAGGGTCTCGTCCAGGTGGGGGCCAGGGGCAACTGCGGTTACCGGGAAGACGGAAAGGACGGCACGAACACCGGAATACTTACGAGGAATTCAGGATGTCTCGATAGTGTCTGTGTCAAGTGTCCGTGCGTGTGTCGTGACTCGAAAATGTACGTAGAGCAAGTGTCCTCGCGGGTGGTCCGGAAGTCAAAGAGGCTCATGCCTGCTCGCGGGTTCCTTTTATGCCCTCCGTACTCTAGGGCGAGGGGCGCGGCGCGGGATGGTTTTCGGCGGAAGTTCCGGTGTTCGTATCGCGTCCGGTTCGCGCGTTCTCGAAGTATGGCGGTTTCCGTTTCCCGCGTAACCCGGTTTCTAGGCGCGGGGGCGCGAAGCCCGGTGTCGGTGTCGCTCGGGGATCGTCGGTTACGCTCGGGGGTAGTCGCGGCGGCGCGTGTCCCGTTCGTAACAGGCCTGGAGTATCCAGGTCTGTTACAATCTTTCACCTATACAAAATCTATAATATCTTATAAATACAATATCTTATATTCTTATATTATCTGTCACGTTGCCTAGGTTTTTCCCATCCGTCGGACGGCGAAACTCAGGCAACTACGGGTTTTATGGCCGTGAGGCCGGGCCACGCACCGGCCGCGCGGTACGCGGTCCACCCGCGACAAACAGCGCGTCGAAAAGTCGGTTTTCGCGAATTCTAACCGAGGACCGAGTCCTGATAACGGGCGCCAGGCATCGAGAGATACCACGCGAAATTCTATGGGATTTCTCCGAGACGCGACAAAGGATTCCGACTTTCCGACGGCCGCGCGATGGTCGGGATAGCTCACCCGGGACCAGGGTTCGACGAGAGGAATACGGGACGTTCCCCGCGACGGGAAGGCTTCTCAAGGAAATCAAATGCGAATTAGGGGCTTTACAATCGTTTATTTAACGGAGATGTTACACACGGCTGCCGGGAGATAGCCCGGCATCAGTAAGAAAGAAGCCCGCGCGATCGTGGTTGATATTCGGCGGATTTTCGGCCGCTCGCGCTCTTATCGCTCGATTTTCGCGTCGGACACGACCCCGGACGCGGTGTTGGGCGTCGCCGTTACAAGAGGGTTGAGCGAAATCGGGCCGTGTCCCGGTGTTCTACGCGTGGAAAGATTGTGCCGGCAGCTAAAGTACAGAACGGGGTTCGGTCACGTCGCGTCGTCCCACCGTGGGCAATCTCTATGATCGTCGCGAAAATATAATTGGGATTTCTCCCCGCAAAACCGGTAGCGTGTTTCGGGTCTTTCGCCAATACGCGAGCTCGCTTTCGCCAAAATTCGACCCGCGCTGTAACCGGCCGGCGGTCCCGGCTCCTACGCGATTTACTTCTGACGCGATTTACAATAACCCGGAAATCCGCCGTTAACGACGCGAGTTTGAGGCCGTTCGCGAATCGTCCCCGAGCCAAGGCGAAATAGGGTGTCAATACAATTCGTGAATGAAAGCCTGATCGGCGCTTACCAGCCGGCAGCTTCGCCCTTCGAACTTTACAGCCTCGCCTAGGTCTATCGGCAGCTTTCTACAGTCGGAACGGCGGCAGCTCTCCTCAATCGGGCACTGAGTCTATTTTACTTCGCGAACTTTCAGCGGTATCAATGCGTGACAATCAAACGCGAGAGTTTCGGCACAATGGCCTAGATCGGCATGGCTCGAGAACGCGGAAGCAAGGCGTCCCCCACTTCCTGGTTTTTCCCACTCCGCGCGACGCTTGGGCCTATCATAGTTTCGGGTACGGCAGGGCCGTACTCGATAGACCGGGGACCAGGGTGCTCGGCAATCGGCAGCGGTCGCGATCGCCGATTGGTACGTTCTCCCGCGGAGGAAGACCCTGGGCCAATCCCGCGGCGCGAATTTCCTCTCTGGCGGGTGAGGCAGCTGTGAGGTGGAGATGATGGTCTTCTCCGGCGCGCTTTTCCTCGGCAGCTCCTCCAGGCTCCTTAACCCGGGCTCGGTGTCTCCCTCGATGTTAGGTGCTGGGTTTTCTTGCAGCGTCCACTGGCAGCGTCCTTCTGCGGGTTTTCCCGCTGGTAGCGGAGTAGGAAAAAGGGTTCCGGGTCCCCCTGGGACCCGGATACGGTCCTGCAATTCGCGCCGCGCCAAGTGGCGCGACGTTCAAAACGCATTAGCGCTGCCCCTTGGTCTTTAGAGACCATCCTCGGGAGAGCGCTCGCGGGTGCCGATCCCTTACGGCCCGTTTAAGAAGCGGCCCGGTCTTCCGCTAAAACTCAGGGGGGGACGTAGGCAAAACTTGCCACGTCACAACTCCCCCGCCCCCCCCCCGGAAGAGACCGGGCCATACCGGTGGCAGCCACCGATCAGGCTTATCGCGGGCCCGGCAACGAGCGCACGACCTCAGATTGTCCCACGGATTATTTCAACAAATACCACAATACAACATACCTGACAAGTACCCCACACCATCGTTACCTACGCCAATACTTACTTAACGCCTACCATTCTCGGGCGAGATACCCGCTTCCGGCCGGCACCTATCTTATGCGTTTCTTAACTTTCGCACTACGCTGTGGGAGTTCGGGAGTTATTGGAGGTTGAGTCGCAGGGTAAATACGAGAAATCGTTATCACCATTAGATTGCGGCAACTATCTATTTTTATTGTACGCTTTGCTATCAAAAGTAAAAAAAAACAATTTTGGTTTTCTTATTGCTATCCCCACTCACTCGGTCGTACATTCACAAAACTTAACTGAAATAACAATATTCCCCCTTTTCCCCCCGTCGCGGCAGCTCTCTACTTGATTCAAACAAAAAAAAAACGTCATTCACATCCCTTAGCTCATTCATTCCACCTTACTTATTACGCTAATGCTTAATTATCTTAAATTTTACAAAACTAAACAAAACTCTTTTCCGGGGATGTGGACTGATATATTTGAAACTGATTAACGATTAATGATTGTTACCCGCGGCAGCAGTGCTAATCTTTTGGGGTTGGGGGGTACGGACCGGCAGCGTTACAAAAAAAAATATGGTGGGAGGGCAGGGTTCGGCAGCGCTTTTCACTTTTTATACCCCCAGGGATGGTGGGGGCCGCCGGCCTTCCAGTTTTGCCCACATTTTGGGCATGTCTTTATCGTATATCCTATCCTTCCGCATCGGAAGCAATAGGTTGTATCGGGCGCGGTGCAGTAGGAGTGTTTGTGGCCCTTTCGGCCGCACCTCCAACATCCCTTTTGTCGGTCCAGCACCGGTTCGTAAAAAATGCCGTTCCCCGCAGACGGCGGGGGTGCCTCTCGCGGTAGCAGGTCTTTGGCGATTCTTGCGGCCGTTGAGGGCCCGGCAGCTGTGGTCAATTTTCCGGCCGATCTGGGGCGTCTCGGGATAGTTAGGCTGGGCGTAACCCGGACGTGTCGGAGCGGGTCTGCTTCCTCCTCCTTCTGCCGCTCCCAATGTTTCACGAGACCCACCCAGTGGAGTCTAACAAACTCTTCTGACTTGGTCTCTGCCCGGTTAGCGGCGGGCGTCAGGGTGGCTTCCTCGGCCGAATCTTCTTCCGACTTTTCGCGGGCGGTCTGCTGGTCGGACTTTGCGGCCCCGTCCGGACCGGGTCGGGACCCTCCTCATCGGTCGTGATGGGCACCATAGGCTCGATGCCTACTGGTGGCTGAGGGTCGGCAGCTTCTTCGACTACTGGGCCTGGTTCCTTGACCGGGATAGAGTTGGTCTGAGGATCAGTGTCTTTTTCGGCCGCTATCTTCCCTTCCCTTTCCGGACTGGCCTCGGTCGGGACCTCGGTGGCGATCTCGGCCGCAATACTTGGTTCCGTGTCTAGCACGGGCGCGACTTGGATCGGGGTGACGTCCTCGGCAGCAATACTTAGGTCCGTGTCTGGCACGGGCGCTACTGGGATCTGGGTGTCGTCCCCGGCAGCAATACTTAGGTCCGTGTCTGGCACGGGCGCTACTGGGATCTGGGTGTCGTCCCCGGCAGCAATACTTAGGTCCGTGTCTGGCACGGGCGCTACTGGGATCTGGGTGGCGCCCTCGTTGCCGTCCCTTATGGTCGGGTCCTCCGGGAGATCCTCTACTTCGCTGCCCATGGTATCGTCCGGATCGCCCCTCTGACTCCCCGGCAGCTGGTCGGACTCGGGGAGTTCGTCGGCCGATTTGTATTCCGTGGAGGAGCTCTCCTCTTCTCCCTCCACGGTCACCTCGATCTCTGGTGGGCATCTTGGTGATCGCCGGTGCATCGGAATAACGGCCTGGTAGGTCTGCGTGCCTACTGTTCTTTGACGGCGCCCCTTTCGCCCGGTGATGTATTCTTCCAGGACGGCGTCGATGCCCTTGCCGTAGGCCGAATCGGCCGCATATTGGAGAGCCTCTCTTAGATGGTCTAGTGGGTTTAGTTGAGGTGGGTCCATCCTTCCGGCAGCACTATTGGTCCGGCTAGTGTGGACGATTGGTTCGCTGTGGAGAGACTGTCAGAATTAGGTGATGTTCTGGGGCCCTTGTGGTGGAAGATAGCCCTTTAGATCGCTGACGTGTGCTTTACCGATATCTTTGCCGTCCTCCGTTACTAATGCGTAAACCACCGGAGAGATTTTCTTTCTAATCACTACCGGCCCGTCAAATTTGGGGACTAGCTTAGCCGCGATATGGTGAGCCGCGGACGATAAAACGCGTTGACGTCGCAAAACCTTATCTCCTACCTCGAACTCCCTATCCCTACGCCGCAAGTTATACCGGTCCGCCTGTTTATGGTAGGCGTCCTCCAAATTTTCTAGTACCCAGCTCCGCAACGCCGGCAGCTGGGCTACCTTACCCTTCCACGTTGACGTGGGACCTACTTCTAAATCTATGGGCGGCTCGGCGCTCGCCCGCGCGCATCTGGCCGGTCGCGGTTCTCGCCCGAAGTTCAAAAAGGCTGGGGAAGCCTGTAATACCGTGTGTCGCGCCGTGTTGTATGCAAACCGGAACTGAGGCAGGTACACATCCCAGTCTCGGTGGTCCCTCCCGATATATGCTACTATCATTGTCTTTAATATTCTGTTTACCCTTTCTACCGGGTTCGCTTGTGGGTGGTACGGGGGAGTAGTGCTTAAGCGGATGCCGTATCCGGCAGCCAGTTCTTTCAAGCATTTGTTGGCGAACTCCGTGCCATTGTCGGTCAGTAGCACATCGGGAGTTCCCCACCGCGAAAATACTACGTTTTCGAGAACCTCGGCGATTTTCGGACCGGTAGCCCGTCGAAGCGGGGCGCACTCAATCCATTTAGTAAATAAGTCTTGGACGACCAATAGATACGCGTGCCCGGACCTGCTAGGAGGGAACGGACCCATGATATCGGCAGCTATTACCGACCATGGCATGTCCACACGGCGCCGGCCCATCAGCCCGGAAGGGAGTGTCTGCTCCACTTTCGTCAGCTGACAGGTCGCACAGCGTCTTACGTATTCTACGGTGGTACGATACATGCCAGGCCAATAATATCGCGTCGCGACTCGATGATATGTCTTTTCGACCCCTAGGTGCCCTGCTTGTGGGCTATCGTGCGCTTCCTGCAGGATCTCGGTTCTACGTTCTTCGGGGACCACGAGCTTCCACTCGTCCCCGTCCTGCCCTAATGTTTCGGCAATTAATGGGTCCGTCCTACGGCAATATAGCTCTCCGCCTCGAATGGCCCAGTCCTTAAACCTATCCGGGTTTTCTACTATCTCCGCGAACTTCCCCTCGTACCACCTCGCGCGCACCGCGGCAGCTATTGGAATCTCCCCCCCCCCGTGACACCCCCCCCCCCTCAAAAGCGCGCGAGAGTGCATCCGGCACCTTGTTCAGGGCTCCCTGCCTATACCTTACTTCAAAATCATACTCTAATAGTTGCAGGGCCCATCGCGCTAACCTGCCCGACGGATTTTGTAGCTTTCTTATCCAACATAAGCTATGGTGGTCCGTAATGACGGTGAATCGGTACCCTTCTAGATATGCTCGGAATTTCTGCACAGCCCAGACTACTGCTAGGCACTCTAACTCTGTAGCGGAGTACTTTCGTTCCGGCAGCGTTAGAGACCGACTAGCGAACGCAATTACTTTCTCGACATCCACTACCTCTTGCGTCAAAACGGCACCTAATCCTACCGTACTCGCATCCGTTTGGAAGGTGAATGGAGATTCGAAGTCAGGGCACGACAGGGTTGGCGCGGTCGCGATCGCTTCCCGTAGGGTCTCGAAAGCGGATTGTTGACCGTCCTCCCATTCCCATTCCTGATTTTTCCGCAACAAGTTATTCAGTGGTTCGGCCTGTGTGGCGAATCCTGGAATGAACCTCCTGTACCAGGAGGCCATGCCCAAGAATCGCCGCAATTGTTTGATGTTCCTCGGGACGGGGTACGATAGTATCGGTTTTATTTTATCCGCGTCAACTTTTAACCCTTCGTGGCTGACTACGAATCCTAAATATCGGACTTCTTGTCGGCAGAACTCGCATTTATCCGGATTGATGGTTAGTCCAGCCTTTTTAATTCGATTAATTACGCGTTTCAGCCATTCCAGGTGTTCTTGGAAGGTTTTTGTGACTATTATTATGTCATCTAAATACGCGAACGCGTGTGGTTCCATTTCTGGACCTATTAATCTGTCGAGTAGTCGCTGAAAGGTGACTGGTGCTCCCGTGAGCCCGTACGGCATGCGGCGGAATTGATATAGGCCTTTTCCCGGTACCGTGAAGGCCGTGATTTCGCGGCTTTCCGGTGCTAACGGTATTTGAAAATAAGCTTGACTGAGGTCGAGTGTCGAGATGTACTTCGCGGCTCGCAGCTTGTCTAATATTTGCGTCATGAGCGATAGTGGGTATGCATCTTTTTTCGAGACTTCATTGACCTTTCTAAAGTCCAAACAGAATCTATATTTTCCATTGGGTTTCTTAACCATTACAATTGGGCTTGACCATCCACTGTTTGACGGTTCTATTATGCCGTCCTTTAACAAGGTGTCTACTTCTTTATAAATTGCCTCTTGGACTTTCGGAGAGACGGCATAATAACGTTGTTTTATTGGCGGGTGTCCGCCCACGTCTATTTTATGGCCGATCAAATCCGTTACCCCCATTTTATTTTTAGATTTCGGCAGCGAAGTCTCAAGAAATTTCCGCAATACTTCTTTCTGGTTTCTATCTAGTATTTGCAATCCACAGCATACGGCAGCGCGGGGGGTGTCAACGAAGGGGAATTTTTGTTCCACCCTATCGGAAAAATACCATACTGCTCGGTGGTATTCCGCGATAATTCCAAATAACGCTATGGCATCGGTTCCTAATAAAATATCGGGGTTATCAAATTATCTAATACGCGCGCGGTAATCCTGCATGTCTTATTCTTAATGCTTAGTTTGAAATTTGCTTTTTCCGTAGCACGATCTACGGCACCTGTTGCTAAGAGAAAGTAGCACGGTTTTTCCGAGGTTTCCAACGCGATTTTTCCGGCAGCCGTTCGCGTGATGACCTCACGGCTTACAAACGTTACCGTAGAACCTGAGTCTACTAGGACGCGAACCGGCAGCTGACCAATTCTTGCGGTAATTGTTAATAAAGGTGGTACTTTTTCGCGATCTATTACTGCTATACGGGCCGATATTAACTTTGGCGAAGTCTCTCCGGCCCCTCCGAGCGACTTCTCCCCGCAAAACCCGGTTGTTTGTTACATTTTTGACACGATTTTAAAGATACCCCTGGCGCCCCACAGAGAAAACAATGTAGCCGGCGTTCTTCGCGGCAATCTCGCGACAGGTGTCCGGTCTTACGGCAATTCCAACACTCCATGTCCCATGGCTTTCTACCAAACGTGCGTTGTTTTTCGCGCGTTGGTTCCTGGCCATTGTTGGGTTCTTTGCTTTGTCTGTGTGCCGAGGCCTCTTTAACTCCCTTCCTAAATGTCTGTGAGTTTTTATACGCTGTTGTGGGTGTCTCTTTACGGGTGGGGGATTCATCGCTCGAGGAACCGCTCTCGTCCGCGCGTACGGCCGCCATTGCATAGTTCAGTTCAAAATTTTCCGTTCTACCCTTAACCTTTTTGGGGTATTTACTTGGGTCGTAGGCAAAGCTGGGGTGTGCCATCTCAGTTGGTTTCGGGTTTCGTCTGTTTGTCCTGTCCGTCTGTCTGTCAGCTTCTAATAGTTCGTCCTCTAAGTCTTGTAATGTCTGTATCGTCATCAATGCAATGGCGTTTCGTACTATCGGTTTCGCGCCCCAGTAAAGCGTGCTAATTTGTTTCGCCTCTGACCAGGGAGGGTTTAATTTTTTAAACATTGCCCTCATCAAAATTATGTAATCACGTAGGGGTTCGTTTTCTCCCTGGAATCTATCTTTAATATTTCTTTCCAATGTTTCCCTATAGTCCGGGTCCCCGAAAAATTTTCTAAAACCGGCAACAAATTCCGACCATGACGCCCACTCGCCCTCCCGCGTATTGTACCAATATGCCGCATTTCCTTCTAAACAGACCGACATGCAGCGGAGCAAGTTTTCGTCTGCTATATTACAGAGTTTCCTTTGCTGGCT
The DNA here is from genome assembly GCA_913789895.3 of Seladonia tumulorum. NCBI lineage: Eukaryota > Metazoa > Arthropoda > Insecta > Hymenoptera > Halictidae > Seladonia > Seladonia tumulorum. The sequence continues at coordinate 685,359 of OU565281.1, forward strand.
CAGGCGATCCAGGAAGGCCTCCGAATCTTCCCCGGACGCCACCGAAAATTTTATCCGCCATTTTCTCATTATTTCCGCGGTCGGCATTCCCCGATGATATTCGTCCCTTGGTGCCGTCGCGGGTCTGGCGTGTGAACGGGTCGACATTGTATTAGATTCCGATACTTTGTTTATTCTTGGCACCGATAGCGTGATGTTTTTCGGCGGTGATCTTTCCGGCCAAACATACGCTTCGGTTGTTGACTTATCTTCGTGCGAAGGCAGTTCATCGAACGCGTCCCCGTACTCGGATTTCGCGTCCCCTTCGTCGTAATCCGGTTTTAACATTTTGACCGTGCCTATTCTCTGTAGGGTACCCTAATATTTATGCGTGCGACTGTACCTAAGAGGCAATAAACTTCGCGTGTTTACGCTATGTTTACTTAGGCGACCCCGGCCTTGTGGTCTCGGCGACCGAGACCACCGACTCGAAGATGTCGGTGATCGGCTCCTTCGCAACGGAGCTCGCGACAATCGCGAGGTCGACCTCCTTCGCGACGGAGCTCGCGACGATCGCGAGCTCGACCTCCTTCGCGGGGATCGCTAGTTTGTCCTCCCTCGTCCCATCCGCGTTTCAGTCGTCTGCACTGCAACGTCTGGCATCTGAAAACAATTAGAAAAATTATTATATACAGCTGACTCTTGAAATATGTTCATGAAATATGTTCTGTGAAATACATCTGTTTGCACACAGTATATTCTGCGTACATGGTTTATTACGGTACCCCCCGGACATGCGAAAGCACTGTAACCTGTGTACGGTGCCGCATGCGCCCGCACAGGGAACCCCCAATTATGATGAATAAAAATACAATACGTGTGCAAAAAAAAAAACGAACCATGTACGCAGGATATACATACCGCGTGAAAACAGATTTGCAGATAAATAGGAACGTGGTTATTACACCACAGCAAACTGTACAAAAATCAAATTGAAGGGTTTACTTACGATGTGTTCACTTTGACGGCAGCGTGGTTTGTGAAGATTCGGCGGGCGATTTCAGCGTTCTTTTTACATATCGACAAACTTCAGGGCAAACTTCACTTGTTTCTCTCAAGAAGAGTGAGAGAGCAAGAGAGAGCAAGAGAGAGAGAGAGGAGATACTTCAGTCAACTGTTTTAGCAAAGTTGAGAGCGAGATAGATAGAGTGAAAAAGTGGGGATGTGAGAGTGAGAGAGAAAGAGCTAGAAAGAGAGAGAGAGGGGCAAGACCGGATAGGTGACAGAATTCGTTGACAAGTGTATTGTCGCGCGCTTTACGATACGGAAATACGAAGAGTTAGTGATTTTGTGAAGTGTAAGTGTAATTGCGCGATAAAGCGTAAAGTGGATTAGTGTGTGTGTGTGTGTGTGTGTGTGTGTGTGTTTAGTAGTGTAGTGTAGTGTAGTGTAAAGTGTAATTGTGTAGGAAGCAACCAACGTGGGAGCAACAATGGAAAGAAGAAGCGAAGAAAGGCAATGCATCGTGAAACGCTATTTGAAATCGAGTTAAAAAAAAAGCATTGTAAAACATCCACGGCGCGCAGGTCTCAGAATAAAAAGTGGTGAGGAAAGTAAGTTACGTCTTCTACTATAAATTTGTATACACTGGCCTTCTCTGTGTTCGAAAATTTTATCGCTTGGTACACAAGTAAATATCATTGGAATTAGATCATTTTTGGTATCATTTTTAATCAGAAAAATGCCACGAATATGTTGGTAAAAGATTCATACAAAAATTACGACAAATAAAGAAGTTTTGTAATTGGATTAGTAGTGGTCTTCTGGTGTCACACCGATACAGCTGACAATGTTGTAGCCACGACGGTTCTCAAGCTTCGGCCACTCACAGCGTTGGTGTGAGGTTTTCCACTGACTTACGCATGGGAGGTTGGCACTGTCATGAAATGAGAATTCACTGCATATGGAAGAAAATAGTAATAGATGAAAAGACATGGTACATACCTTGGTAACGTGATAACATTCGATTATCTTTACCATTCGTGGTAAAGATTCGAATAAAAGATACTTTATCTTTACTGGTTATTCGAAGATTCGAATAAAAAAAGTACTTTTATTCAACGAGTATCGAATGAATAATTTTATTCGACGAGAATTTATCCGACGAATAAAGATACTTTTTTTATTCGAAATTGTAGATAAATATTTTGCCCAACTCTGGCGCACAGTGCACACAAGTGGGGCACATCTCACTGCACGTTTATATCAGAATGTACGAAAAATTCCTTTGGCCAAATTGCATACTAGGAGGAAATTGATATTATTAATCATTATTCGTATGCATAAATATATGCAAATTTAATGCATGGTTGATATAAAATATATGCAAAAAATATGTTAAATAGTAGGGATGTGCGGGCCGCCCGAATATCGGGCGCCCGAATCGTCGGGTCGGGCCGTAGACAGTCGGGCGGGCTTGATTCGGGCGCCCGATACTTCGTGACGCATCGGGCTACCCGAGAGTTTCGGGCGGCCCGAACGTTTCGGGCTACCCGAGAGTTTCGGGCGGCCCGAGAGTTTCGGGTGGCCCGAACGTTTCGGGCTACCCGAGACTTTCGGGCTTCCTGCTCGACTTCGTCGGGCGGGTTCGGCAAGAATCGGACAAGTTCGAGCGAGCGAGTTATCGCGATACCTGAGATAATCTCAGTGACATTCAACTCTGCGTTCTTATGAAATCCATAATGGTAATAATGATACTTCTTTCATAACTTAATTAATCTTTATTTGCATTAAATTTTGAAATAATTCACGGTACGCGTGAAAAATTTAGAAGACAACATTTCTGGCATTCTGACAAATTTGTTCCTCCGAATAAACTTGTATATGTATCGATAACATCATTAAAATATCCTTACAAAGTTATATACACCTAGAAGGTATGAAAATAAGATAAATTATGACAATTTTTTACATTTTGTGCTGTTTTTATTGACAGTGATATAACTTACTTGTTATAATATACAGAGTGTCCTAGACCACCCGTCTACCCCTATTAAAATGGTGGACAGTGAATTTTTTTGAAAATTAGAAAAATATTCTAACTAATTCGAGTACGCTCTATCGAATGGTGATAGTTGCAATTTTAACGGATTTTCAAACCGGAAGTCGTTTTTCTTTAAATGGAACCTGGTACTTTTTATTGCATATTCAAATTGTACGCAAAAAAATTGTTATAATATATAAACTTATTAGTATAACTTATTAATTAACTATCATTAACCTAACAGAAATTCTTAAAAAATAATGCATAATAAAATAACAAAATAGAAATTATTGAACTCAAATGCGATAAAAATGACAGTTTTAAATACAGTATAAAATACATAATATATATTAAATAATGTGCGATATATTTACTATAATATATTCATTTATATAAATATAAATATTATAATTTTAATATTACTACAGTTACTTTAATTATTATCTAGCTTGCTTTATAAACTAACTTATTTTCTTTAAATTAAAATGTAGAAAACTTAACTTTTCAATATTTTCTGTTATTAATCGCGACCGCGTTTGAGTAACTATATTTCCCGAAGCAGAAAATAAGCGCTCACTCGTAACTTGTATCGCGGGTACAGCTAGGTAGCGTTGAGCTGCTAATGATAAAATTGGAAATCTTTTCCGATGACAGCCCCACCACTCTATAATGTTGGTGTCTCTCGAGACAACGTTTTCATTAAAATAAACTTTGATTTCAGTATTTTTTCTGTTCGCAAATGTTCCTACTAGGACACTCTGTATATTATAACAAGTAAGTTATATCACTGTCAATAAAAACAGCACAAAATGTAAAAAATTGTCATAATTTATCTTATTTTCATACCTTCTAGGTGTATATAACTTTGTAAGGATATTTTAATGATGTTATCGATACATATACAAGTTTATTCGGAGGAACAAATTTGTCAGAATGCCAGAAATGTTGTCTTTTAAATTTTTCACGCGTACCGTGAATTATTTCAAAATTTAATGCAAATAAAGATTAATTAAGTTATGAAAGAAGTATCATTATTACCATTATGGATTTCATAAGAACGCAGAGTTGAATGTCACTGAGATTATCTCAGGTATCGCGATAACTCGCTCGCTCGAACTTGTCCGATTCTTGCCGAACCCGCCCGACGAAGTCGAGCAGGAAGCCCGAAAGTCTCGGGTAGCCCGAAACGTTCGGGCCGCCCGATGCGTCACGAAGTATCGGGCGCCCGAATCAAGCCCGCCCGACTTTCTGCCACCCGACCCGAACCCGAATATCGGGCGGCCCGCACATGCCTATTAAATAGTAATCTTGATTGCATTAGTAACAAATGAAACAATCGAATATAGTATAATATGATATAGAATAGTTGTATAATATTTATGACAGCTTGTAATTGGCATTACAATATGTGACGATAATTTTTTCTATATTATCAACAGTCATTTGGTGCCTTTTATCAGATAAAATTAATTTATATGCTGAAAATGTCCTTTCAACATCATAAGATGTGATGGGGGCTTATTCATACTTTCCCCAGTATTGTGGTTTTATTTCCTTCGGACCGTCGATATTTGAATTATTTAGTTCACACAATATTTCAAATCATAGATTTTCCTGAAAAACGTTTTTATGTTTTGCTCTCATTTTTCCCCCACAGCCAGTAGGTACATTATCTAGATTTTGAACGAAATCTGTAACTAATCTTTTATTTGATTCTAATTTCGTTATTGTAACTGGCAAAGAGGAAAAATTAGCTGGAATAAATGCTAAATCACATCAATAAGATCTTCATTTTTTACAATTTCTTGGGCTGTTTTAATACATGCTACATTTTGTTTTTTGAACGATTTAACAATCTGAAAATAAAGAAAAACTTGACTGTATTGCACGAAATAATTCAATTTGTCTTAATGAACTTAAATATTACCAAATATATTTACTTACTTCCCTAATAGCATGCATATGTTTTGCGTAAAATATCACCGTTTCTATCAACGTTCCCCATCGTGTTACAACCGGTTCTGATGGTAAAGGAACATTTGGCAGCTTTGTTTTGTAAACTTCTATTCTACGTGGAGCTTTCATATATGTGCTACACATATTGGCATAAAATAATTTCAAACCTCTCCCAGCTAAGGTGCTGAATCCGTTACAAACAGTAATACTTTTTTGTCGCCATCGTGCGGCAACCAAATTCTTACAGTCCAATTTACAAGCCGTGCAATAGTAGCATGATTTGTTTTTTCTAACTCTTTACATGCAAGTAAATGTGGTGTTGACGGTCCTCTTTCGCATAATTTACCAACAGCTACGTTTGCTATATAACGACCCATTGTATCTGTCCTTTCGTCAACAGGTATCCAAACACTTCTTTCTCCTATTTCATTTCGTATATTTTGAATCGTCATCTTATAACAATGTAGTAGATCATTTTTTCTGAGCGTCGACACATTCGAAATATTTCGATTTGTATATTTCGTTAAAAAGTTAATCCATACAGGATTATCTAAGCACCGCCATGGAATATTAGCAGCCACCATTGCTTTACACAAATCAGCGTAAAAAATATTTTTCTTTGAAAAACTGCTGCTGGATTGTGTATTGTTACACGAATTTTCTGATTTTGCCTGAACATTTCTCGTATGCATAGCAGTATTTATTTATGTGTTATGCATGTATAAAAGATAAAGATATAAACAAAAATATAACAAATATAAAAGATTTCGTCAATTTGTCTAGTTAAATTAATTACTAAATCTGCAGCTTTTCGATGTCTGCAGGCATAAAAAATGTGGAAAACGTAAAAAGTTTTTGTTTTTTATGATTCAATGACAGATATACTTACCCAAAAACAGTGTGGATATTCACTATGAAAAACTGAGACACTGTCGATCAAGTTATATTATTGCCGTTCATTGTATTTTTAACAATAAAATCAATAGATTCATTATACTATTGTTAAAAATTAAATACTTGTTTTACGTGGGTACAAATTTTTAGTATGATTGCAAAAAGATTTATATTCGGATATTACTCATTCGTCCGAATGCGGACAAATTGCGGCTTTATATATCTCGCTATGTAAGGAAATACACCGAGAGGGTGGATAACGCACGCGACATGGTTAATTTATATAAACGTGGGCGTATTGCAAAATACCAAGAGTCTTTATTCAAGACAACCGTACACGACGACAGTCAGGATAAAAATGTCCTGCTGTCCCAAAAATCGTAAGCCGTGAGAACGCCTTCGACAGTATGCCTCTTTGTTTATGACACCGCCAACCTAAAGGACTTTCCCTTAGGGAGGGACAACGCGCTGACAAAAAACACATGGCCTGCCTCGACCATTTGCTTATTTCGACTTTTCTAACAGCTAATTCTAAGAAAGTATATGGATTTTAATCATCTCAATTAATTTTTACGAGCAAACATCTTCAACCGACAGTGCTAATTGTTCACCCAAAGGACTGTTCTTCATGTACAAAAAAAGAGGTAGAAGAAATATTGCCGTTTGCCGTTTTAACAGGCAGATTGTCCGCACTGTGCGCAGTTCGAATTTCAATTTGGGTATCTGATATGGTCGAGATAGGTGATGTCATTTTGCAGAGCCTCTGCCCCTCTGACCAATTTATTTATCATGTGACGGCTCGTGCAAAGAACACGCCGACGAACCGCCAACATATTAGGTTGTCCGGAAAGTTCTTTTCGTTTTTTTAACAGGTATTATAAATTGGATCAAACGACCTGACATTTTTTTAGCAATTAGAAGAATTGGTTTTCCAAATGATGTGCAAAAAAGATTTTGAAAAAATTGCAATTGGTCAGAATTACATGAAAAATTAAAAATGACACTTTTCACAACTTTTTTATTTGAACCTGTAGTGAAAATTTAAAATATGAGTTTTGTAGATCTATGTTAATTATACACATGCTGAAAATTTCATCGAAATCGATTAATATACACATGGGCTACGAGTAGTTAAAAATGGTGAAAATCGTGACTTTTGGTCACTTTTCGCTTAAAATCCACAAATTCTAACATCTTCAGATGCGTGTCGTTTTTATCTGCATCAACCGATTTCGATGAAATTTTCAGTATGTTTATAATTAACATAGATCTACAAAATGCATATTTTAAATTTTCATTACAGGCTCAAATAAAAAAGTTTTGGAAAGTACCTTTTTTATTTGCTCTTATAATTCCTAGCAATTGCAATTTTTTCAAAATCTTTTTTGCACATCATTTGGAGAACCAATTCTTCTAATTGCTCAAAAAATGTCAGTTCGTTTGATCCAATTTATAATACCTGTTAAAAAAACGGAAAGAACTTTCGGGACAACCTTATACATTGTATGCGCGTCGGCGACCGTCCTGCAACGACCATCGAAAGCCGTTCGATGCGGCGAGGTTTACATCGGCGATCGCTCACCTCGTCGTTTGTCATCGAATACGTACAGCTGATCGGTGTCGAGTGAATGACCGTTTCCAGCTTCTCGCAGGTCGCGAGATATACATAGTCAGATATACATAGGCTCACACACACGAAAGAATTCCGTTAGGCGGGCCCTGTTGGGTCGCTCGTCGATAGGTAAATACCCTAGTAGCACAAAAATATTAGATAGTGTTACGTCCCGCGGTTGGTTACGCGTCGATAACGAGGATTCGCGATTTTACCGCGGAGGAGACGTTTCAAAATTATGTACAACCTTTTGGCTCACTCGACTCGTACGTTCGAAGTCTAGCCGGGGCCACGGTTCTACGTGAATATGTAGATGCGCTACTTACCGACCACCCTGGGTAGGTTGCGGGAAACAGAGTCAGATTGCGGCAGCCGTCCTTCCTCGGATTGGCTGCTCTCTCTGGAGATTCTGGTGCTGATGCTGCGCGGTCGCGAGATGGTGCTGCTAGGCGACTCGATGTGGCGTTTTGTTGACCGAGACGACACGAACTCGGGATAGATTTTATCAATGACCGAAGGATAGAACACGTGGAGGGAAGAGAATTCGGAAACGTTTTAAACGATGAACTTGAACTTTATTAACTGAGCCAGAAAGGCAACATGTGCCTGCGCGGAGGAAAGGATAATCTGACTGTACTGTATGAGAGTCCGGCGCGGAGAGAGTGATCTCTCCGACAGCTCTATGCTTTAACACGTTGCATGTTGCCAACCACGTGGTTGGCGTTTCCCCTAGGGACGGCCTAGGGGAGCGGCGCATGCGCGGGGATGCAATCCCCACACACTCCCCCCCGAGTGTGTACGCACGAATACAATTTTTCTTACGCTAAAGATACATTGAGTCCGCCACTAAGATACAGATACATATGTGTGCTTAACCTAAGTTGTACAAGAAAAGTTATAAGACTAGTGTTTGAACAAAAGGTTGAAAAAGAATTTTTTTACATATTTACAGAGTCGTAACCTTGGGGTTAAAGGTAACGCTTCGCGCGCGCGAATATGTTCGCAGGGCACTCCGTGTGCTTGAAGCGGAAGGTTCGGCGGAGACGGGTTCGAGGTCGTCGCGAACGGAATACGCTGGCTTTACGTTTTCGATTGAGACCGAACGAGGTCTGCCATTGACCTCAATTTCGAGCACGCGGTCGCTCGGACGGCGGATCACCTTGTGAGGGCCGGTGTAAGGGCGTTCGAGAGCTCGCTTGCTCGCGCCGACGCGCAAGAACACATGAGTGCACGAATGCATGTCCTGGAACAGGAACGCACGTTTCTTATGTCGGTGTGCGACGGGAACAGGTTTGACCGCGCGCATATGCTCGCGAAATTCTTCGAGGAAAATGCGCGGGTCCGCAGGCCCGTCGTCGGGAAGTACGAACTCCCCTGGTAAACGGAGCGTCGTGCCGTATACGAACTCGGCAGGAGATGAGCCGATGTCAAGAACATTGTTCCGAAGACCGAGTAGCACGGTGGGAAGGACGCGAGTCCATGATGCGCTCGCGTGACACATAATCGCGGACTTGAGGCAGCGATGCCACCGCTCGATCATCCCGTTTGACGCGGGGTGAAACGCAGTCGTTCGTATACGTTGACAACCGGTGAGGTTAAGGAGTGCAGAGAAAAGTTGAGACTCGAATTGACTGCCCTGATCGGTCGTTAAAGTTTTCGGGGCGCCGAATCGCGAAATCCAGCGGTCGGCGAACGCGCGACAAACCGTGGTGGCTTCAATATTGGCAAGTGGAATCGCTTCGGGCCAGCGCGAAAAACGGTCTATTAACGTGAGGCAGTACCTAAATCCCTCGGATGGAGGTAGCGGACCGACAATGTCCATATGGACGTGGCTGAAGCGTTCGTCGGGAGCCACGAATTCGGCGGGCTTCACGTGATTGTGACGCGTGATTTTGGACTGCTGACAATCCAAGCAATCACGCGACCACTGAGCGATATCGCGGTGCATAGCCGACCATACGTAGCGTTTACGAATGATGCGATCGGTGATCTTCGCGCCCGGATGCACGGGGTCATGGAATTTGTTAAAGATCGCTTTGCGGAGCGGACTCGGCACGTAGGGACGCAGTACCTCGCCTTGTAGATCGCATGTAACGTTAATGTGAGTCGGGCCCCATCGGATTCGCCGAAGGGACAACGAGTGATCTGTAGAGCTCTGGAGACGCTTGAGCTCGTCGTCGGACTCCTGGAGTTTGGCGAGTTCCTCCAGAGAGAAGTCCGCAGCGAGGTGGATGGCGTCTGTGCGAGACAACGAGTCGGCCACGACATTGAGAGGACCGGGGAGGTGCTCGAACTGCGTCGTGAATTGCGAGATAAATGACAGTTGACGCAATTGACGCGGAGACGCTTTGTCGGCACGTTGACGAAAGGCGTAAGTTAGTGGCTTGTGGTCGGTCACAATGGAGAAATTCCGACCTTCAAGGAAGTGCCGAAAATACTTAATTGATTCGTATACGGCCGTCAGCTCGCGATCGTACGCGCTGTAATTGCGTTGGGACGGCGTGAACTTGCGCGAGAAAAATGCAAGTGGTTTCCAGGCACCTTGGAGGTGCTGCTCCAGGGTTGCGCCCATTCCCGTGTCCGATGCGTCGGTAACAAGGCGCGTGACGGCATCCGGAGCGGGATGGCTGAGCAAGGCTGCGTTAGCGAGATCGGATTTGACTCGGGAGAACGCTTCCTCAGCTTGTGGAGTCCACGCGATGATGCGTTTGTCATTCTTTCTGGAGTCCTTGAGGAACTCGTGTAGGGGTGCCTGCATGTCTGCGGCGTGGCGCAGACTGCGTCTGTAGTAGTTGACCATGCCGAGAAAGCGGCGAAGGTCAGAGATTGTTTTAGGCCTGGCAAAATCCAGGACTACTTGGACTTTGGCAGGAATCGGAGAAGAACCGTTTCGATTGACCATGTAGCCGAGAAATTCGAGCTCGGATTTGCCGAACTCGCACTTTGAGAGGTTTAGGCGCAGCGAGTACTTCTGTAACCGCTGCAGGATGTGTTCATGCTCCTCGAGACTCGAGGACGCTATGAGAATGTCATCGATGTATGCGAAAACGAACTCGAGGTCACCCAGGGCACGATGAATGTACCGCTGAAAAGTCTGGCCGGCGTTACGAAGGCCGAAGGGCATCGAGGTGTACTCGAATAGCCCGAATGGGGTGATAACCGCGGTTTTCGCGATGTCATCCGGCGCGATGGGAATCTGTTGATACGCGCGATGCAGGTCGAGTTTCGTGAAGACTGTCTTCGCGTGAAGGCTCACGCTGAAGTCGTGAAGATGCGGCACCGGGTATCTGTCTGGGACAGTGACGGCGTTCAGACGACGGTAGTCGCCGCAAACGCGCCAGCCCCCGTCCTTCTTGGGAACAAGATGGATAGGGCTGGCCCAGGGACTACTGGATGGACGACACGTGCCATCGGCAACGAGTCGCTGGAACTCGGCCTTAGCAGCCCGTAGTTTGTCGAAGGTTAGTCGACGGGCCCTCTCGGCAACGGGAGGACCTTGAGTGACTATATGATGAAGCACCTCGCGGGGTGCGTCATGATTGACTTGTGACGGACCTATAACTTGCGGAAATTGCGAGAGGATTTCCGCGAAAGGGGTCGCGGGGTCGACCGACTTAATGTCAGGAACCGGCGAGAGCTTGATTGCGCAAATCGCAGAAGCATTAGTCAGAGGGTCTGTTAACCTACGGCGTCGCAGGTCGACCACGAGACCGTAATGATTAAGGAAATCCGCGCCTATAATCGGATATGGAACCGTGGCGATACAGAAGTTCCATCGCAACGCTCGACGTAGGCCAAGGTTGAGAGTAAGCGGTTTCTCGCCGAAGGTTTGAATCACGGACTCGTTCGCCGCGTACAATTTGAGGTTAGACGCGGGCGCCCGAGAGGTCTTGTCGGCCGGGACCAATGACAGGTCCGCCCCGGTGTCTACTAAGAAGCTGAGTCCGAGATCGCGGTCTCGAACGTGGAGGCGATGTGAACCAGCACGGAGCACGCTCGCCTCGCTGCGGCTCGTGCGGGTTAGTTTCCCGAGAAATCGCAAGGTTTGAGGCACTTGCGAGCGTCACCGCCGAACCTCCGGTGGTACCAGCACGCGCCCGGTTTCGGATCGCGTGACCTTGAGTCGCGTGATTTGGAATTCGTTCTGGATTTGGAGCGAGGTCGCGCGTCGCGACGCGAGTTGCGCGTGATTTTTGTCGTCAAATCGGCGACCTGCTTGGCCAGAGAATGAACTATCGAGTGAAGATCCTCGGCCGGAGGAGCGGAATAAGCGACAGACGCGACGGAGGTACCGGAACTGGAGGAAACGGCGTCACGTGCAGGCGGTCCCGGGGTTGAGACCGCGAACACGGGACTTGCCGGGACTCCCGATGTTTCAGCGACCTTGTCGGCCATTGCGGCGATCTCGTTAAGGTCGGTAATCTTAGACATTACCAGAATGCCTCTGGTTTGAGCAGGTAGGTGCTCGAGAAAGAGTGCACGGAGGACTTCGTCCCCGCATATGCCGTCGTTCAAGCTGCGGAGACGTTGAAGGATATGAGAGGGTTTGCCCTCAATCAGAACTTCTCCCTTCAGGAGACGACGGAGACGAGCCTCCGCTGAGGTTGCGAAACTCGAGATTAAACGTGCCTTTATTTGATTGTAGAGGTCTCGCGGCTGAGGGACCGAGGCTACTATGTCGCGAAGCACGGCGACCTCATCGAAGGTCAACGACGATATTACAGTGTCGGCCATTGTTTTCTGGGTCGTAATACCGGCGTGCGACATGGACGATTCTACTTGAAGGAACCACAATTGCGGGTCCTCCCTAAAGAAGGATGGGATCTTCGGGACGCAATAATTATCGATATGCGCCTCGCCCGAGCCACTCTCCGCACCGTCGTTCCCCCCTGGGGGGCCTGCAGAAGGCATAATTGCGTTCGAAATTCGCGGCGAGGTACTGCTCCCGTGTGCGACGCGCTTGGACGCCGCGGAACGGCAGGGAGACTGCGCACGCGCGGATCGTGAACTACGGAGATAAACGCGGAATGCGACGATTACCCGTTACAAAATGCCGGGGAAAGACGCGCGAACAAGACCCGTGGTCACACAAAGAAGACGCTGACAATTAAAGAAAGGTTCGCACGGACTTACGAGTCCACGGACGACGTACGCTGTAGAATCCGACGGCTGCTTTCTCGTAGAAAAGCCGGCAAATGGCGGCTGCCGGTCTTGCCTCGTGGCGATGACCAAGATGGCGGACGGAACGGCGTAGAAGCGCTCTCCGGCTGCGACGAAGTTCCGAGATGGCTGGAATTTGCTGTCGGGACGAACAGCGTAAATTCCCTCGCTGGGTCCTGCGGCTAGCCCAACCGCAGGAGTGAGAAAGCCGGAACGATTGGCTGGATCGGCTGGATCGAAGGCTCCGCGGCCCACGTGTTGATCTTCGGCGACGAATGATCACGTCGGGGTCACCATTTTGTGGCGTTTTGTTGACCGAGACGACACGAACTCGGGATAGATTTTATCAATGACCGAAGGATAGAACACGTGGAGGGAAGAGAATTCGGAAACGTTTTAAACGATGAACTTGAACTTTATTAACTGAGCCAGAAAGGCAACATGTGCCTGCGCGGAGGAAAGGATAATCTGACTGTACTGTATGAGAGTCCGGCACGGAGAGAGTGATCTCTCCGACAGCTCTATGCTTTAACACGTTGCATGTTGCCAACCACGCGGTTGGCGTTTCCCCTAGGGACGGCCTAGGGGAGCGGCGCATACGCGGGGATGCAATCCCCACATCGAGAGCGCGAAAGAACTTCTGTGATTCAGATTTATGACCGGCGCGAAACTGGCGAGTAATGAACGACAAGATTTAATTGGTTAACACAGACTTTATATATTCAAGTGATGAGAGGTGTACAAGATTCTTTATGATATACGCGACGTTTACAAATACTGGAATTAGAACTAGCGCGAGAATGAGAGCGCGAACGTGAACGAACGCTCCAGGGCCTGGACGGGCCTTTTAAGCTCCGAGATCGCATGGAGGGGAGCGTAATGAAGTTGTATGTAGTGGTTACCTATATATCTTATAGCTTATGACCTAACGCGATTCGTCGATAGACGTGACATCTAGTTATAACCTAACGCAACACGTCGATAGACGTGACATCTAGTTATAACCTAACGCAACACGTCGACGGACGTGACATCTCCCCCCTTGGGAAAAATAATTTTTCTCGCGGGAAAAATTATTTCTTCTCGCTGGTTTCTAAGGTTAGTATCCTTTGCACGGGCACCGACGAGGTATAGGATAGACCTATCACCCAATGCATTTTCGTGGCCACTTTTTCGGGGGTCACGTAACCCCCTTACCATTTCCGTGTCACATCCTGTATTACCAACTGGAACTAAAATTTGCTGACAGCGTCCTTAGTGGTAGAAATTGAAATTAAAAATAGCTATATATATAGCTATATATATAGTCACTACAGTCTCGCGAATACAATAGAATATTGTTTTCTAAAACGCTTCAACGATTTCAAATACTAATTTCGATTATGATTAGCTAAACTTTATGTTGGGTATAAATAACAAATGAATGAAGCTGTACGTACAATAAAGAATATGTTTAACTGCAAAATTCGAAATGTTGTAAACAGCCAAATATTAATATGTACTTTATAAATTTCATGTTATAGGATGACATAATTTTGTTCCTATTATTAATTATCTTCATTGCTTTGAACAATAAGAAAAGAAATAAATAAGAGTGTTGTTATATAAATCATATGTGCATTATATAGCATGTGGTTATTATGAAAATTTTCATGAACATTAGAAAACGAATGTTTTAATAACTTACTAAAAACTACTAAGCCAAGCTTTATATTTATATTTGAAATTTGAACACCAATTATTACTATATATGTTAACAATAAATAAAAGATTCGTCTTAACATCAACTACAACAATATGTAATAAAAAATACTTAGTTCTATATTTACTTAAAAAATTAAGATGACCATAATTTTTTATTAAAACAAAATATTTTGTAATTTTTTTCTATTGGAATTTATAGATGACTGAGTATCGATTAACTGTTGTTCAAAACATTTTCCCACCAGATTATCCGTAATTTTTAAAACATCCGCAGGTGCCTTCTTTTGGGTCGCTGATGATAGGCCCAACAGAGCTGTGCATTATTTAGATAAAAAATTATTTGCATTGATACGTAATGTTACGATAAAAATTACTATCTTATTGAAGACGGTCCAAACGATGTCGTGTTTGGACTCATTTTCATCCGGATAAGTTCTACAACTTATTCGTATATTATTTTGATTAAAAATATAAAAGTTCAAATTGCCAATAATGCTCGATTCTCCATCTGTTTACATTGTAGGCTGTTTGTCAGTCTCTGGGTCTCCGACGTTCGGCACCCAACGGGTGTTGTCGGCCGTGTCGTCGAGCTGACAAAAGTTATCCGAAGATTTAGGGTCGCCCCAGACAAGACAGGCAAGATGCCGAAGTTGTTTGGGTGCCCAAAATCGTCACCCATAAGGGCTGAGCGTATCCGTTGGTCGCTTGAGAGGTACTCGATGTGCTCGCAACAAAGGCCAAGTGCCGAAAATCGTCTCATTTGCTACCAGAACCCCAGAACCGTCCACTCCCCTCTACACCCCTAAGATGCCAATGCTGGAGCGTGTCGGCCGCGGGCAGGCAACAGGCCACAGACAAAAGTTAGAAATCTCTGCCAACACGGACGCAGTCACGGTGCGGAATTTAATGAAAAAATTCAATATTCGTGTATATCACGATATGAAATACATTCCTTTTCCATAGAATGCGTATGAGGATGAAAATTGTTATTAATAATTATATAATAATCATTTCCATGCATAATACAATTTTGCAATAATTATATGTCAATCATTTTTATTTATTCCCAATTTGCTTTTACTATATGTTTTATACCTATTCGAAAAGTAATATGAATGTAAAGATAGATCGAGATTGTTCTTCCAAGAACGTGAATGGGGATCACATTGAAAACACTGAGAATGAGTCGGATAGCGAATAATAACTGAATGTTATTCGTTCTGAATGTTATAGTTATATATAATAGTTTTTTCAATAATTGTTAAAAAGTGTTACTTCGATACTTCCCCTTCGAAATTTCGTTTTTTAATTTTGCGGAGCCTAAAAAATTGTGGTCAGGTAAGACCGGCGAAGGATGCGGCGTTCAGCGATTCAGGTAGCTAATTGCAAGTGTACCGACTGATCGACCACTATTCACCGGCAGGCTTGGAGAAGAACCAATGTCCTTTGTACCATGGATTGCATTACCTTTACTGTACACTCGGAGTGCACAACACCCTAACAACAGTTTAGGTAAAATATGTAAATGAGATCCCCGATAACTGTTTCAGTCAGAACTGTTATTTATGTAACAGTTTGAAACAGCTATTTGCAGAACATTTTCAGTCCCTATCAGAAAAGTATAATTGCGAGGGACAAGTGAGAACGAACAGACCGATGTACACAATTAATGTGTATCAATATATCATTTCTTTCCTTGAGACTGTCTACATTCTGAATCCTACATGTATGTATTACGTATGACTTTTTAATTAATTTATTAAATACATAAAATGGTACTATTTATTACATCCTGTGTTTCATATTAGGTACTGATATTTTAATTCCAGACAATTAATAAAAATGTGATTATTAATAATCACTGTATTATTTTGTGGAATTAAATACAATGTATTAAAATTCCTCCGTTTAAATACAATGCTTTCTGTTTCTATAGTCATTTAAATCTGAATAAATGCTTTTTCAATTTATATAAATAAGCTTTTATTTATTGATAGTAAACAAAATATTAGTAATTGTTGTTGGAAATTGAAATACCTATTTAGCGCTATTTTTATCTTTTATTTGATTCATATAAACAGTTCTTGGCTTCTTTGAACCTTTTGCTATCAAATACAATTTTCAAAACAGACGGAAAAATATTCAAAAGATTGTTCCATATTCGTTACAAGTTGCAGCATGTCTATTATTATTGATATTGTTATCATTTATAAGCAATTGTTTCAAAACTGATAGCAATAATGGTAAAAGATCAGCTAAATCTGAACTCCTGTATGCTTTTACGTTATAACGATAAGTCAAATTAGCAGTAAACAGAATTTTATACAAATTTATTGTTTATAATTAATAAATTCATGCACAATTTATGAAAATATTTGGAGAAAATAACTAATGATTCAATATGTAATGTCAATATATAATAATAGACACGTCGCAACTTGTAACGAATATGGAATCTCGCATAACAACTGTCATTTAGATTTTTGTTGACAATCTTTTAAATATTTTTACAATTTCGTAGCAGAACGTTCAAAGAAGCCAACAACAGTTTATATGAATCAATTTCAAGGTAAAAATAGCGCTAAATAGGTATTTCAATTTTCAACAACAATTATTATTATGTTTACTATCGATAAATAAAAATTTATTTATGTAAATTGAAAAAGCACTTATTCAGCTTTAAAATGAGTATAGAAACAAAAAGCATTGTATTTAAACAGAGATGAAATATTCAGGTTGAATTAATCATGTAATGGCTCGTTTGGTTTAGTTTTCCAGAATGCGACTGTAACTCGGAAAGTAGCTGAAATACACGCTGTGCATTACACGTCAGTAACAGTAAATTGGCAACTATGCGACGAATATTCTCCGATGTGATTTGGCAACTACGCCTTCGATGCCTGTAATTCAATATAATTCCTAAACTCACCACTCTAAATCGTAGAGGGCATACCAAAACCTCTGATTTTTTGAAGAGTCGGTATTTCAGAACGTGAGACACGAAGTCCCATAAGATGATAGGTCTATCCTATACCTCGTCGGTGGCACGGGTTTCGGTTTATGCACTCTTGGGGGAGTAGTGTTCTTGTCACTCGCAGGGGGTATTACAATTATTGTGTGGTGGTCGTCACTCGCACTGTTTGTCGGCACTTCACTGGGCTTGGGGATACACTCTAGTTTGTTTCTGGGGGAGTTTTCACTGATTGTCTCTTCATTTTTCCGTTTCAGGAACAGGCAGAAGTGTGTGAGGGCACTCCACGATGCGGCCAGTAACTGGATGCTCCACCCATAAGCCGCATGCAGTGCAATTCCGTTGAGGACGACGTTGGCAGTGACCTTGATGAGGCGGATCACCATGTAGATTCCGATCAGCCCTGCGACGACAGATCCAAATTCTGTGAATCTGTCCCAGATTTTCTGTCCGGTGGATTCAGCAATTTTTTCTAATGTTGCTTTGTCCATTAGGTTGTACAGGGATGCTGATCCTTCGGCGTAGCTTCTGCCGGAGGCGCGCTGAGCAAGCGAGTCGATCACCGCAGACTTTTCTATCGGGAACATTATGTGTTCGTTTAATTTATCAATGTCGTCTGAGGAGTATATGCCTCCATTGGCCAAATTCTGCGGATCAACGTATTTCCATGATGATTTCGTTAAGGGCTGCACAGGTGGGAACGGCATACTTTCAACGGGGTTTGGCATCATTTTGTACCACGTTCCGTGCAGTCTGTATGCCGGTGGAATTAGCTCGTTACATTTTCGTTGCGTGCCAACAGAGATAAGTATATGGTTCCTTGGCGTGAGAAAATAAGATGTGTTTCGATATGTTACCGGTAGTTCTTCATAACACTGTTCTGTCTTTCTTAGTGTGCAATCCACTGGGATACATTTCACAAGGTGTATGACCTCTCCGGCTTGGACGGCCATGAAACCATATTCCTTGGCGAGAGTCGTGGCCACCTCTGCCGGGTCTGTATGAATCATAGCTACTGCGTTCTTCAAGATCTGGCGTTCCAATTTACACTGTTGTTGTAGGAGGTCCCTGTACATTGAGACAACTTGGTTCTTTACGTGTCTTTCGAGATAAACGAATTTTGTGTTCACGTAAGTGAAGATGTCCAGATTGTTGATTTTCATGGGCTCAGTTTGCTTGAATCGCCCGTCCCTTTTTGTATCGAGAATCAGAAGTTTGGGATGTTCTGTTCTTATTAATGTGTAGCCACATGCTGAGGTGCGGCCAGAGCTTGTGAGCGAGAAGGCGGTTTCGTCGGCAGTGACGGTGAAGATTGTTGCGATGTTGGATTCAGTGGAGCGGGTGCGTAACGCCTTGCCATCGTAGAGAACTTGGTATCTGTTGAACTCGCATCTGTCAATAGGTAGGCTAGCCCAGAAGGTGTGGCCATCCTCTGCGTCCAAGCAGGATTCCTTTTGGAGGTTGCATCGTTGTCCGGAAGGCAGGTATATTTCATTTGACGATATTTTAACCGTAGCGTAGAAATCTTTCAAAGTGATTCTCATAATGGCTTGGACCACGACGTCGCTCCAGGTGCCGAAGGGGTCACTGTATGTGGCTCCATTGCAAGTTCCATCGTGCTGAACGGTACCGGCCAATATGATGCTTCGAACTGTTGTTTGATTTGGAGAGAGACCAGTGATTTGGGTGAATGGCGGTAAGTATAGAATCCCAGTGGTGTGCATTTGTTGGCAAGTTCCTTGGGCAGTGTTCATGATGAACTGCTGTCTTCCGTTCTGGACGATGGATACGTGTGAATACATGCCGCAATGATAGATAGTTCGGTCTATCTCCACTCGGCATTGTATGGTTGGAGTGTCCTCGAAGTCGGTCAGTTGCAGGAGCTGGATATTGGTGTCTTCGCTTGTTGGTGTCACCTCGGATGAATCGCAGTTGGGCTTGTCGATGGTTGAGAAGGACGTGATGTTTAAAGTGGACCCACCACAGTCATACCCGATGAGGGCTGTGGTAAGATGGAGTATGTTGAAGGTAAATAGTGTTGCTGCCGAAGTCTTCATGTTGTCGGTGTCGGTTAGTGACTGATCCTTTTGTAATTTGCAGGTCGTCTTATACCCACCAGGGGTGTAGTTGGTGGGGGCGACGGAGAGGGGGTGCGTTCTTAAGGGGGCCGGCACAAATTTGACCTTGACTGTCACGCCATTCTCGCGATGGTCCTCGAACGGCGAGTAGGGAAAACAAATTGTAAGTCGCGAGTCGTGCAAGGGTCAAAATCTTTTCAAACTGACGCTTCAGTATTGCAATGAGCCGTATAAAAGTGGTCAATTATGATTCCTAAAAGCCCAATCTGTGTCTGTGCAGAGGCCAAAATTTTAATTTCTGCCTCATCGTCGAGTAATTTGCAATATCGTACATACGTAAACCTATACTTTCGATCTGCATTATCGACTGTCACGATTTGAAATCCATATACGTGTACGGGTCAAAATCTCGACAAACTGACGCTTCAATATAGCAATGAGCCGTATAAAAGTGGTCAATTGTGATTCCTAAAAGCCCAATCTGTGTCTGTGCAGAGCCCAAATTGCGAATTTCTATCTCATCGTGGAGTAATTTGTAATATTCTGCAGAAAATTCGCTTTCTGAAGAAAGTATGACGTCACAAGATGGCTGCCGCTGAGAGTTTCTCTTAATTTCGAGAGATTTAGAGTTCATATGGAAAAAAGGGCTCTGCACAGACATAACAAATACATATACAAACACGGTGGTGTGCATTTTTAATTGATTTATTACTTATTAACGACGTAATTTGTCGAGAAAAAAAGGCACCATTTCGCGGTTACGTTTACTAGCGCCACGGTTTCTCCGCTAGAATACGGTCGATAATGCAGATCGATAGTATAGGTTTACGTATGTACGATATTGCAAATTACTCGACGATGAGGCAGAAATTCAAATTTTGGCCTCTGCACAGACACAGATTGAACCCTTAGGAAAGACGCTTGACCATTTATAAACTGCTCATTGCAATACTGGAGCGTCAGTTTGAAAAGATTTTGACCCTTGCACGACTCGCGACTGGTGGAAAATTTTTAGCATTCTACAATTTGTTTCCCCTACTCGCCGTTCGAAGACCATCGCGAGAATGGCGTGACAGTCAAGGTCAAATTCGTGCCGGCCCCCTTAAGCCCTGCCATTCGGTGTCCGGTGTCGGTTGAATACCACGGGCGTTAAATCTACCGCGATCTTCATCGAGCAATCGAGGCAATCGAGCGGCGAAAGCACGCGGCACATATTCTCTCCGCAATCGTGGCACTTGTCGTCGAGCGTGTCCAGCATTGCGTGGATGGGGTATCTCGCTATGATGCGATTTTTCCGGACGCACCGGCTGCAAACCTCGGTTGCGCTGTCTGTCCGGAATATTACGCCCTGGTAACATTTTTGCCGGAACATTTCCAAGTACGCCATGCGTTTCGCGTGCACCGTTACTTGGTCTGGTGCCGTCTCGATGGTTTTTATATGTCGACACATTTTGATTTTTGCTCCGGATGCTTTCGCTGGACTGGACCGTCGGCATTTCGGGTGTCGTTTTATATTCGGCCCTATCGGTGATTTCTTCGAAGGGTAAGGGGGTTGGGTGGCGCGTCATCGCTGTTACTAGGAATAGTTCTTGATTTTTGTTTCCCACGCGAGCATTTGTTCCCGTCGCCGTTGAGTTTACAGTACGAGTGGCGGATATTGTGTTTATCATAAATGAATTGGGTTCTTTGATTATTGTGATCGAGTTCGCTTCCTTCGCGTGCTTAATCTTATCTACGTGAACGACTCGGGTTCCCTTCTTAAAGTTTATTCGTACGTTCTTATCACCTAAACATTCTGTTATCTTGAACGGCCCGGTATACTCGTCGTCAAATTTCCCTTTGCGTGGTTCTTTCAAAAGGAAAACGCTATCTCCCACGGAAAAGGTCCTAGTATTGAGTTTCCGGTCGTAATACGATTTTGAACGAATTTTAGCGGCTCTTAGGTTCTCGCGGGCTTGACCAATAGTTTCCAATATTTTATTCTGAAGGTTTGATAGATAGTTCGCGTAGGATTCATCCGAGGAGTCGTACTTCTGGACGTCAGATGAAGGGGTTCTTGCTAGCGAACCGAAAACTAGTTCATGAGGTGTGAATAGAGTTCCTTCGTGAACACTGGTATTATAACTGAAGGTCGCGTAAGGCAACCATTCATCCCAGTTTCTCTTGTTAATGAAATGTTTTAAGTACTCGGTTAGTACATGGTGGAAACGCTCAATGGAACCATTACTCTATGGGTGGTATGCCGTTGTCTTAAACTGCGTGATTTTGAATTTCTTGGCAATGCTCCTCATTAATGAACTTAGAAAATTAGTTCCCCGATCGGTGAGAATTGCCTTAGGTGCACCGAATCGACAGATAAAATTTTTTATGAATGCGTCGGCGGTGTCTATCGCGGAGGCGGATTCGATGGGGATTGCGAGGGAATATTTTGTGAGGAGGTCTTGGATGGTGAGTATATGGTTGAACCCGTTAGGAGATGTGGGAAGAGGACCAACAATATCCATGGAAACCTTGTCCAAGGCTTTACCAGGAGTATCCGTCAATGTCATAGGTTGTCTTGTTTTGACTCGAGATAATTTCTTTTTCTGGCAAGAGAGGCAAGAGTTTACGTAGGTCTGTACGTCCTTTTTCAGTGTTGGCCAGTAATATTTTTCGCGAATACGTCGGTAGGTCTTAGTGATGCCTTTATGACCCGCGAAGGCGGAAACGTGATTTTCTATTAGTATGTCTGTGCGTCGGTCTGGGGAAGGGATGGAAACTTCATGGGAACACGCGAGAATTTGGACATTGGTGGTAGAAAATAAGTCTAATACAATTTTTTGTATTGTAGGCCAGGAGGTATCGTCTACAGCGGATTTGGAAATGCTGAAAGATGGGAGTTGGAGTTCGATAACGACGTCTAATAAGGATCTGCAGCACTCGAGAACGTCCTGATAAGTGGCTAGGTGCAGAGAAGAGGGTTTGGTGGGAAGCAGGATTAATTTCTTTGATCCGTAGTTCGAGACTTTAGCACGAAGGAGAATGGCATGTTCAAGAATTGGGAGTTTGTTGTTTAGCTCGAGGTCTATTGTGCCGGTATCGATAGGGTGTCCGTCCATGGAGATAAAGCCTACCAAATTGTCATTTCGCATAATTAATCGGTCTCTGGTATGAATTAGAATACGCCTGTTTGTTGACGTCATCGGTGTGTTTAGAGACTCGGAAACGTTATCGTCGCTGTCGTCGTCTTCGTCGGCCATTGAATCGGTGTCGCTGGGCGAAACGGGAGTGGGATGGATTCCTCGCGATAACGGGATTGGAATGGTGTCGCGTAGCGACGGTCTTGGAGGAGGAGTTACGCGTAAGGGGAGACTATGAAGTGGAGGTACAGTGGTCGGTGAAAGACGAGGTTCCGGAGATAAGAAACGTGATGGCGGCTTGGGCGAGCTGATTAGCTGGCGGTTCTGAGAGGCGGCCGCGGACGAATGGCTATCGGGTTTCGCGGATCGGGTAGGAATGGCGTCGAAAATGGAGTCGGATACGGTAGATAGAGGCGAGATTGATATAGGATTTCGAGACAACGCGTCTGCATTCAAATTTGTTTTACCAGTTTTATAAGTTACGCGGTAATCGTATTCAGCTAATTTTAAACGCCAGCGCAGAAGGCGTGACGTCGGGTCTTTCACCCGGTTGACCCAGACTAATGGTTGATGATCGGTTATTAGATTGAATTTGTGACCGTAGACGTACGGTCTGAAATGTTGTACGCAGTAGACTATGGCAAGGCATTCCTTCTCGATAGTTGAGTAATTTAGCTCTGCCCCGTGTAATAACCGAGACGCGTATGCGATAGGTCGATCTTTTCCCGGTTCGCCTTGGCTAAGAACTCCTCCTATGGCATAGCCTGACGCGTCTGTAGTGATATTGAATTCGCGAGAGAAATCCGGATACTGCAATAAAGGTTCCGTAGTTAAAATTTCGCGCAGAGTATTAAACGCAGACTCCTGTTCCGAACCCCATTCGAACTTCTTGTCCTTTTTCAGGAGGATAGTCAATGGTTTAGAAATTTGTGAAAACCGATCTATGAATCGGCGGTAGTAGCCAGCGAGTCCTAAGAATTCGCGGACGCTTTTGACGTTCTTGGGACGAGGAAACTCTTTAACCGCTATTATCTTTTTGGGACACGGCTTTACTCCGTCTTCCCCGATGACGTGGCCAAGGTATGCAACTTCGCGATGTAAGAGCCCACACTTTGAGGGTTATAATTTTAAGTTTGCTTGTCGCAACCTGCCAGCGAGTTTCTCGAATTTGATTTTGTGCTCGGTAAGACTTCGAGCATAAATGACAATGTCGTCCAGGTACACGAATAATTCCGTGCCCTGGAGTCCTGTTAGAACGTTATCCATTAACCGCTGGAAAGTGGCGGGAGCGTTTCGGAGACCGAAGGGCATTCTTTTGAATTCATAGTGCCCGTATGGTGTAGAAAATGCCGTCTTGGCCGCGTCCTCGGGTTCCATGCCGATCTGGTGAAACCCGTTCGCGAGATCGAAGACGCTGAAATATTTTGCACTCCCGAGCTGGTCCAAGATTTCTAATATGCTTGGCAGAGGGTATGCGTCTGGGATCGATTTTTCATTTAGCGCACGGAAATCGATTACCATACGCCAACGTTTATTGCCGTGCTCGTCCGGCTTCTTATAGGGAGATTCAGAAGGAGTAACAATTTCGTTCTCCAAGAGCTCTTTCATTTGTTTATTTATTTCCTCCTTGTGGATTGTGGATATCTGTACTGTTTAACGTGAATCGGCATCTCGTCTGTCGTCACGATTTTGTGGCGTACGGCGTGCGTTTTTCTCAAACGATCCCCTGGGAGATGAAAGAGATCGTGGTGATTTTGAATGATTTCTTCAACGTGACGCTTCTCGTCCTCGCCGAGGTGACCAGTGCTTATTATGCCTGATATCTCCTCGATTCGCGAGGCGAGAGAGCGTGATTTAAGAGATCCAGTGGAGATAGAAGATATAGTAGAACTCGTGTTCGAGTTGGAATTTGAATTGACATTGGAATTAGAACTTTGATTTAATGAATTAGAAAATTGAATTGACTCCGCGGATTCCACGATTTCCTCCACCTCCTCCAGCTCCATGATCGGCATGGGGAGAGTGATATCGGATTCCGTCGTGTTGATAACCTTGATGAAGGTTTTTCCGTCGGAGATGCGTGCGAGGCAATGCGGGACGAGTACACCGGTCGTTAGCTCGCACCTCGGTACGTAGCCGAATTCGGGGCCGGTGGCGCGCATCGCAATATACGCAGAAGTTCGTGCCTTGACATGACACGTATTTAGATTTATGAAGGGAATTTCTATCCCCTTCCAAGAGACGCAGTGCCGGACGTAAGAGATTTCCGCGCCTTTCGAGAGAAACGCTGATCCCAATATTCCGTCGGTAGGAATTGGGAATGAGTCCGGGACAACGTGGAATTCTACTGCGGTCGTTTCGACCGTCAAAGTGACCGTGCCGAGCGTCGGAACGTGCCCTTCCGTGATACCGGAGATATTTACGGCTTTATCGGTATCTATTAACACGCCGGGTTTTAGGAGTGGGAATTTGATTATGTTTGGTTCGGCCCCGGTATCTACCATTAAATTGGCTTCGCTGTGAAGCTCAGGGCAAGCAACCCGGACGTGGGGCACGGTGGTATCGGACCTTAATTCGATTCTGGAGACGGCTCGCGGTTCTGCCTGGGCTCCTCTTGGCTTATTGCCTGAATTCGGTGTGGGTCGCGGGGGTATACTTCCTCCCGTCGAGGGTTCGAAGTGGACGGGAGGCTTCGCCCGTTTCCCGACTGGGTTTCACGTGCCCTGTTGTTGAATTCTCTTTTTCGACATTCGTGTATGTCATGGCCCGGATTTTTGCAATAATTGCAAAATTTAATTGGTGATCGCGGTAGAGGTTCCGGTTTACGCGAATCACGATGGGGCGGCGTGTATACGTTGCTAGCTCGCGAGGTATCGTTTCGGATGGCACGCGAGTCATGTTCGGATGCGTGCCCGGACTGATATCGGTATCTTTCCGGTGTCGGGCTTCTGTCGTATCTTGCGGTGTTGCTGTCGCGATAGGGCGAATAAGATCGCTCGGGGCGGCCGTAATCCGATCGCTGATTATAACGTCGGGACAGGTGTGAGGCGTTATCATAGGCGGCCCTATCGGTTCGGGATTCGGTGAATCGAACTTGTCGCTCTGGGCGAGCGTAGCGGATTTTATCAATTTCTGCTTCTTTATAGAATTCTGTGGCCTCGTCGAAAACGCGGTCTAGCGAGGCGTGGCGATACGCGCGCACTTCGGAACGGAGGTTTGGTGTTAAGCCGTTTATAAAACTTTCTCGGGTTAATGAGTCCACGTCAGCGACGTTGGGGCGCGATCTGTCGCAATCTAGTATCGCGGCTCGGAGGTCTTTTACGCGGCTAATGAAGTCGAGGATATGTTCGTTAGACTTCATATATATATTCGACATTTCGCCGCGGTAATGATCGACTGAGTGTCGCGGTCCTAACACGTCTTTTAGGCGGTTACAGATGTGACTGACGGTATCTAATGGTTTATCTTCTACGGCCGCATAAGCGTGACCGCGTAATTTCGTGATTATTAATTTGGCCAAGGTTCGCTCGGCTTGGGCTGGAACGAGGTCGCGGGCGCGACGGCAAACGCGTACGAATTGTAATACTGACATGTTATTCCCGTCGAACGAGGGAATCGAATCTATTGCGGCTTTCATGGTGTAGCTCGCGCTTTCCGACGGTACTTCCGGTTGAGCAGGAAGATTATGATCCGTGTTTTCATCTAGGATTAGTAGTGGGTTGTCTTCCTGTTCTTTATTTTTTATTTCTTGTAGCTGGGAAATTTGTTCGCGGAGACGAGCGTTATTCGAGAGCGCGTCACGGAGGGACTCGTGGTCCTTCTGGTAATTTTCGGTTGCTTCCTCGACTTCGAGGCGGAACTGAGATTTTTCTGCTTCGAGAGCAGCTTCTTCTTCGCGGATTCTACGTTCTTTTTCGCGGAGTTGACTCTGTAGCAGTTTCAATTCTTCTTCCGTCATTTTAGAATGATTACGGAGATTTCCTGCAGGGCCGTTCGACATTTTTGAACCGTGGTGGTTGAGAACCCACCGCTGCCACCAATTTGTTACGTCCCGCGGTTGGTTACGCGTCGATAACGAGGATTCGCGATTTTACCGCGGAGGAGACGTTTCAAAATTACAACCTTTTGGCTCACTCGACTCGTACGTTCGAAGTCTAGCCGGGGCCACGGTTCTACGTGAATATGTAGATGCGCTACTTACCGACCACCCTGGGTAGGTTGCGGGAAACAGAGTCAGATTGCGGCAGCCGTCCTTCCTCGGATTGGCTGCTCTCTCTGGAGATTCTGGTGCTGATGATGCGCGGTCGCGAGATGGTGCTGCAAGGCGACTCGAGAGCGCGAAAGAACTTCTTTGATTCAGATTTATGACCGGCGCGAAATTGGCGGGTAATGAATGACAAGATTTAAATGGTTAACACTGACTTTATATATTCTAGAGATGAGAGGTGTACAAGATTCTTTATGATATACGCGACGTGTACAAATACTGGAATTAGAACTAGCGCGAGAATGAGAGCGCGAACGTGAACGAACGCTCCAGGGCCTGGACGGGCCTTTTAAGCTCCGAGATCGCATGGAGGGGAGCGTAATGAAGTTGTATGTAGTGGTTACCTGTGTATTTTATAGCTTATGACCTAACGCGATTCGTCGATAGACGTGACATCTAGTTATAACCTAACGCAACACGTCGATAGACACGACATCTAGTTATAACCTAACGCAACACGTCGACGGACGTGACACATTATATTCTGGAACAATTATTTTTCCATGATAAACATAAAATATTTCCTGCATACTTAAAAAAAAAATTCTATTTCTAATATTACATAAAGATTCACTTTATAATGAGAAAAAATATTTTTTTCATGATATTAAATAAATATTATCTGCATATTACGAAAAAATATTCTACTTCTAATATGAAATAAAGATTTATTTAATATTTAGAAAAAAATATTTTTCTCGTAACATGAAATACATATTTCCTGAATATTTAAAAAGAAATATTTTTTACTTAATATAAAATAAATATTGTATGTGTATTCGAATATTAAAAAAAGATTGAATCTCTTTTTAATATTATATGAATGTGTATACAATATTTTGTGCTACAAGGGATAATAAACAGATAAACAGATGTCGGGTAATGTAGCCCGGCTTGAGGACCGGAGGACCGACACGCGCGCGGCGATAACGAGAACGGAAAGTCTAACGCCGGTCCCTGGGGACCGGCGCACAGTGTACCGAAATGCCTGTTTTTTGGACAAAATTCAATAACTTTTGTTCTGTTTATGATAGAGATATGAAACAAAGTGGGTTTTTTTTTATTTATATTGAATGCAATGTCAATACGATATTATTATAAATATAGTCATTTATTTAACCATTGAAAAACGATAGTTTATAAACAAAATTTGTTTTTATTGCTGGTTTTCAGTAGATGAATTCTTCGTTCAGTTCTTCCGAAACTGAAACTTTGTTTCAAACTATTATAACATTCGTCTCCTCGACACAAATAAGAGTTGTGCTAATTAATTACCAGTGGATACCCACGTACTCGCTTGCTAACCGGTTCTTGCTATATATTTTGTTAAAGAACTCTGAGATTTGCAGGTAGTTGCAGCTCAAACTTATACAATTCAAAGTATACTATCTTACCAATACGACGCAATCAAAATTTCAGCGGAACTTTGCGGAACTTTTTTTTTTATCCTTTTCCAAAGATTAGGGAAACCAATGAAACTGAATGGTTTCATTTCAGGTTAATTATTATATTGCATATATGTATTACACAATTTTTGACGATAAACTACAATTAGCCAACCCTTAGCCGTCATTTTCTGAAAAGATTATTTCTTATAATCGTCTTTGGTTCATAATATAACGTGAACAAGTTACGCTATGAACTGATGTACTATTTGATCTTCGTAAAATTCGCTTACAGATTCGCTTGTAACTAATTTCCTACTAAACTTTTTGAACTTTTTTTCCAAAAAATTATTTATTTGGACATTTTGACATAGTGTTATAGATTTTTGTATGAGCGCGCGAAAGAGGGACCAATGATAGACGCGAACAGGTGTGATTGGCAGAGAGAGAGAGAGAGAGAGAGAGAGAGAGAGAGAGAGAGAGAGAGAGAGAGAGAGAAAGGAGAGTGCGTGAGCGACCGAAACCGGTAGCGCGGCGCAGAACGAGCGAGAGTGCGATTTAAAACGGAGCAACCTTTTGGTGATACGTAATAAAGCATTATTCTGGTCCTCTCCAAGGGCGCCCTGTGAATTATTTTCCATCTAACAATAGTATGAACATAGTTTTAAATTTTTGTCCATGGTTCGGTACACTGTGCGGCGCGGCGTTGAACGTGTTAAACTACTATAACTTTTTTTAAATTGGATTAAACAACCTGACATTTTTGAGCAATTAAAAGAATTGGTTTTCCAAATGATGTGCAAAGATTTTGAAAAAAATGCAATTGGTAAGAAAATAAGAAAATAAAAATGGCACTTTTTACAACTTTTTTCTACGGAAAGGTAAGAGCAACACAGCGCACATGAAGAGCTGTCAAAGAATAATTGCAAACGAATGTCGTAATTGCACCGGCGAGTGCAACACAGCGCAGATGAAGAGCTGTTTTATGGCCTATTACGACTGCACCAGCGAGTGCAGTTTTATTTGCTCTTCTGATTTCTAGAAATTGCAATTTTTTCAAATTCTTTTTTGTCATTTGGTAAACCAATTCTTCTAATTGCTTAAAAAATGTCATAAGCTCCCATAAGTTTCATAAAAATCGGATTTTCGCATCTGGATATGTTCCCTTGTGAGTTCACATTATTTGTGGACCCAGGTTTGCTAATTACTCTGAATCTTAAAACTAAATAAATCTTAAACATTAAAGAAGCCTTTGAATTTCTCCCGCACCTCGAAGGCTTCTTGAGTTGGGTTGGAGCCGTGGTGTCTCAGTCTCCGTAGCATCCCTCCGCTCTGGTTCGTCGGGTCCATTTCCGTGGTGCGCTGAACTCCACCCGTTGCCTCGTGCCCACGGATGACATTGTGCAATGCACGCGTTGAGGTAATGATGTAGTCCACGTTCTCGGGCTTCGCGTGGATGCGGCGGTTGTAGATGCGGAATTTTTGGCATAAAATCCCGAAAGCGTTCTCCACCACCCGCCGGGCTATCGATAGTCTTGTGTTAATCTGGGTCATTTCGGCGTCCCCCTCTGCTCGGCTGCCCGGGTATGGCCTTAGCAGGTGTCGCCTCAGCGGGAACGCCTCGTCTCCAACAAATACACATGGGGCACTGACCGATGTGCCCGGCAAATTACAGTCGGGCAACATCGGGTAAACCCCGTTTGGCATCTGTTGCCCGAGCCTTGACTGGGCGAAGATTCCTCCATCGCTGTTTCTTCCAAAAACTCCAACCTCGATGGCGATAAAGTTGGAATTAGCATCCGCCACGACCAACAGTACGATGGAGAAGGTCTTTTTATAGTTAAAATATGTTGTTCCAGAGTGCGCCGGTGCCTGCATTACGACGTGTTTTCCGTCGATGGTCCCCAAACAGTTTGGAAAACCACATTTCTCCCAAAACTGCTGCCGGATTGCTTCCCACCTCTCCACGCTGGGCGTGAATATGGTCTCCGGCAGCAGTGTTTCAGTCAAAATGCGGCAGGTTTCGTTCACAATGTCGGGCACCGTCGAATGTCCCATCCGAAAACTGTAGCTGATGGTCTTTAGTGAATCTCCCGTAACCAGGTACCTGAAACAGTGATAAAAATTTATCTGTTTATTGCCTGTATAAATATCTAATTAGCAAACGCAATAAAAGTGTTTATAAAATGCAATAAATGACGAAACCCACTTACCGTAAGCAAACCGCTAATCGTTCCCTTGGCGAGATCGGCTTTTTCAGGCGGGTCTCTTTACGGACCAGCCGGTGCCCAACCTTCCGCAGGATGGAATCGAAACAATTTCGAGTCATCCGGAAGTAGCCATAAAATTTCGATTCCGTGTCTGCCAACATGTTCTTTACCAGCACAAACTCGCCTTGCGAGTCGCGGTTCCACCACAAGGGATGTACGCTGTACCGGCGCCTCCTTCTTCTCGGAACATCCACCGATGCATCTCGCTGCTGCTCCTCTTGTTCCAATTCTTGCAGGTTTAGCTGGCACACAGCAATTGTACGCACAATTGCTGTCAGTGCCATTAAAACTGACGTTTCTTCAGAGCAATTCATGCTGGAGGAAAAATGACGCTTATTACAGGTCTCTATACGCGTCAAAAAATCAACTACTAATCAATTCTAGTAATAAAAAAGACAGTTGTTCGTGCCCTTGCTACTTGTTGTAAGAGTTCATGAGTGTGTGAGTCCGTGAGAAAAGCTGCGTTAGAGTCCTGGAATCAAAAAAAGAAACAAGATGTTAAAAAATGATTCGTAAAATTCCATCAGTAAGATAGTTTAATTGGTTAAAATAACTTCTCTACTAATAAAGTATCAAAGACATTCAAATCCCTAACAAAATACAACTTCGAACATATCGACAACAAGAGTGACTAACGTGATAATCGAAGTCGTTCCTTCTCGAGTTAAAGTAGCCTTCAAATTATAAACACGAGATATGGACCGTTTATTTTGAAAGTGGTGCAAGTCCATTTTCTTTTGTTTCGAGAAAATTAAATGTAGCAGATCTGACAATTAAAAAATATATGTTAATTATGTGAAGTCTGGGAATGTTTGTACTAATTTATCAATATGTAATTTGATTATATAAATTTCTTTTAGGCGAATTTAACTAAAATAATATATATTTCCAGGCTGCAAATGGACTTGCACCACTTTCATAATTAGTCAATTGTATATATCATGTAATTTCAATTTTGAAATAACAAATATCACTTAAAATATATTTCATGTTAATCCAATTTTGTTTAATGTTTTGCTCATTAAAATCACCTATATTCCAGAATTTGACAAAAATATCTCTACATTCTGATTCATTAACACGTTCTATGCATTTCTTCGAGCAGTTACAGTTTTTTATTCAAATTTTTTCGGCTTTTTAACGGCTTTTTTTTTAACGGCTCGAGCCGTTACGAACCAGCCTATAAGAGACCTACAAGAAAAGCAGGCAATGTTTGTGTAAAGGTGACGACAAGGTAATTGCTTCATAAATCGTAGAACTATGTATACTGATTCCTTCCTTTATATTTTGTATACAGAGTGTTTACGAAATCGTGGTACACGCGACACGGCTGGGTGGTGATTGTACAGGGTGTATAAAAAGTAATAGTCATCCGTTCTAA
Organism: Seladonia tumulorum; assembly: GCA_913789895.3. NCBI lineage: Eukaryota > Metazoa > Arthropoda > Insecta > Hymenoptera > Halictidae > Seladonia > Seladonia tumulorum. Next base: position 717,178 of record OU565281.1, read on the forward strand.
GGGGTGAATCTACACCTCTTGGACGGTGGTGTTACATCCGATTCACTCGTCGTGAATCGCAACAACTACGAAGAACGCGCCGAACAATTAGTGCGGTAATTTGATTTATTACCCGGAAGTATGATTTATAACTGCACGGCAGGCACAGCGGGCCTTTTTCAAAACTCTACTAATTTTTATGGCCATCGTAGGGACCTCGACGGTCATCATAAAACACCCGAACACCACGTGCGACACAACAGTAAACTGTGACCGGCAGAAATGGGCAGTACCTGAATAAAAAATTGTTTACAAATACATTTTTATTATTTAAACGGTTGTTTAAACAAACAAATTTTTATTATTTAAACAAGTGTTTAAACAAATAAATTTGTATTATTGAAACAAATGTTTAAAGCAATACATTTTCATCCCTTAAACGGTTACTTAAACAAATACATGTTGAGCCGGACGGCCGAACCTGCGAGATATGCATTGACCTTTAAAGGGCGTTCGATTACTTTCGTAAGCCTGTGTATATCATAGATCAGACCTGTCCAACCCAAAAATGAAATAGTAAACAATCTTATTTGTTTTAAAGCATGCGTACCCAACTTTGAAAATATTTTATTTAATGCAATACATTTTTAAAATACTATTTGAAAACAGTAATTCATATGAAGAATATTAAAAGTATTTGGATTTTATCGTGGGATCGTGGATAGTGTAGACACGCCATCGCATTTCTGCCAGGGAGATACAGTAAAGATTCTACTGAAGTCAGTACCCGACGTTCCCTGCTTATGTCAGTGGAACACCTCACACCACTCGAGAACCGTCGTGTCGCGGCCACAACATTGTCGGCTATATCGGTGTGAGACCAGAAGACCACTACTAATCCAATTACAAAACTCCTTTATTTTTCATTATTTTTTTATGAAACTTTTACCAACATATTCTTGGCATTTTTCTGACTAAAATGATACCAAATATGACATAATTCCGATGATATTTACCTGTATAATGAACGATGAAAGTTACTTCTCATAACAATTACATTGACGGAAAATTAGTGTAAATGTGATCCAAATTATATCGCGTTTGGTATCATTTTAACCAAAATAATGCCACAAATATATTGGTGAAAGTCTCATAAAAAAATAATGAATAATAAAGAAGTTAAATTTTTCATTTAAAAGCCTGCGCTCACGCCAGTCTTTGATCTTTTCCGAACGCTTCGACTCGCCGCGTCTCTTTCTTTCCCATACGCTGTCCTCTGCGTTCGAAACTTTTATCGCTTGTTACACAAGTAAATAACATCGGAATTATCTCATATTTGGTATCATTTTAATCAGAAAAATGCCACGAATATGTTGGTAAAAGTTTCATAAAAATATAACGAAAAATGAAGAAGTTTTGTAATTGGATTAGTAGTGGTCTTCTAGTCTTACACCGATATAGCCGACAATGTTGTGGCCGCGACGGTTCTCGAGTTTCGCTGTCAGCACCTCCGTACAACATTGTATTTCAAACGCGACGCCGCAAGACAGTAAAAAAGAACCAAAAGACTGACTTCAGTAGAATCTCTACTGTATATTGTAAAAACAAGAACAGTTGTTATTTTTTTTTTTTAAGAAATTATCTACACTTGTTACAAAGGGGATCATTCCATGTGTATTCGATCATTCTTTGGGGTCTACGTCTCGAATTTTAACGACATTGAAATATATTGTAGACCGAGCGAAAGCGGAAGAAATCCTGAACAATAGTGTAGGATAACAAAAAATATTATACACCAAAGCGTAGAGATTTCAACACAATGCGAAGAGATACGCACTACAAATCACAGAATTTGCATGAAGAAAGACAGAAGCACAGATATTATTTAACAGTGCTAAAATTAATTTGTGCAGATGAGAATTTTTTTTTTTTTTGTCCCGTCTCGTGTGAACCGTCATTTCGTAACATTGCAACTCGGATGAACAGTCATCTTGTCTACTCTTTGAAAACGGAGATTCTGTTCGGATGCTGTCGTGGCACCCGGCGCCGGACGCCCTCCACAGAGTTCGCATATTATGGTAACTTATAACTGTATTTTAACATTTTTTATTTGTAAAAATAATAATTTTGAAACCTGCTGTAGCTGATCTCCTGGAGCTCTTCTAAAAAAAGGCGCCTTGCGGTGACCACTATATCTCTGGACTGGATCATAAAAAATGAAAAAACCAAACTAATTTCATTAAAGAAATGTATAATCTAGTAATTAATTGAAGGAATAAGCAAAATAAAATTTTGTAACAAAATGGCGGCCTTTCAAAGAAAAAAATCGATTTTTCACCAAAATTTTGTATAAAAAAAATATTCATCGGAGAGAAAAAAGCGGGGTTGCTAGCCTACTTAATAATTAAAGGTAGGAAAAGGATTAAAGACGTACAAAATTTTGTTAAATATCCTAATTTATTCATATAAAATATAATCTCAGTTCTTAATCTATCTTAATCTAATCACATTCCTTACTCTAACTTAACCTATCTTACTCTAATGTAATCTAACTTAATCTATTTTAACCTAACTTAACCTATCCGCCTCTTCCCTCCCTCTCTTCGAACTCCTCTTGCTCGTAGTGAGCTATCAATTCGCTTAATTTTAATTTTATCAGCGACTGGCGCTTTTTGCTCAGTCGTGCCACTTCGGTCGAGATTCCCAAAAAGTACCTATCTAGGGACGTAGTGGCCGGCAGTGCCCCGCCGCCGCAGCTCGTCTCCCTCTCCGATAAAACTCGCATGAACGAGTTGCAGTGTTCTAGCGTGTTCTGCCACGATTCTTTTGCTTGTTGCCTATCCTTTTGTCTCTGCTGCTCATTGCAGATACTAGGCGGTGGCTGTACCATATTCTGTTCCTGCGGAACAAACTGCTGCATCGGGATTTCGGCCGATCCCATAGCAGGCTCCTCGTCCTCGCAGTTGTCTTCGAAGCTGGAAAATATAATTTTTAATTTAAAATAAAATTAGAAATAGTTGTTAAATATCTATTAAATATTTACTAAATATTTCTCACCTCTGCGAACCCCCGGTGCTGGAGAGCATGTCCCTCTCCTGAAAATGGGGGAGCAGAAATTGCAATGAATCCCAGTGCCTATATCTTCTGTAGGAGGTTTCCGCCGCCTGCCCACTTCGTACTGCATTTTCTCTTGCCCGATATTTTCTAAACAGGTCGCGCATGTTTTGCCATCTTTTCTTACATGCCGACGCCATTCGCGCGTGTTCGTATACTCCTTATGTTTTCATTTTTTAATAATCTTTTATAATTTGTTTCCTGATCCGCAATTAGATTTGTTAAGTTATCTGTATTGTGTATTCATTCTATTAATTATGGTAAAAATAAACTAACTACATAAATGATAATAATATACATACCTACGAAAAACCAAAAATTTGGATGGACAACCCTGAATTTTCTGATTATAGCACTGTGAAAGGACTCAACAATGTTGTTAGTTCTCACTGCAGAACCGTATACGTTGACATTGGAAGAAATAGGAGGCCACACATTGCGCAGATATGCCATAAACAGAAGTACATTTGGAAATGTGCCGCATAAGCGGTCAGCGACTAATTGAATTTCATGTAATGCTTCTGGATACATATCGGATGGAGCTAAAGGCATTGTCATAGCCATTGACAGAATCTCTCTTGGTGCTCCTTGCAACCTCAACTTCTTCCACTTCCTTAATAGAGCCTGAATAATAAAAAAAGGATTATTCAATTCTCTATTCAGCACGTTCATGAGGTAAGTATTGCAAAAAATACATGAATAATGCCAAGAGTTATATTCTACCTGAGTAAAATGAAACCAGCATCCATGTATGGTAACCCTGGGGAATTGTGCTTGTACACTTTCTATAGCAGCTCTCTCATAATCACACATGACAGTTTCTAAGTTGTCTTGCAATCGTGGAACAAGAGAAACTATTTTTCTCCATATTGCATTGTACATTGTCTTAGTACGACATTCACATAAAACAAAAATGGTAGCGATTCCCTGTAAATTAACATCATTTTTTAATCTGACAATGTGAGATAAGCGTAATAGAAATTATCAACAGTGGTATACCGTGTCATTGTAACGTATGTGTACAGTGTAGAGTTGATGAAAAGGAGGCATTCGTGGTACCACCTAATAAGAGATAAAGAATGATCAAAATGTAGAGACTGCATTAGAAAATGCCAAAGAAATATATATGGATGGAACTTTTTCCGTAAGTATTTAAGATAAACCATTTATATGATTAATACCTTTCAAGTAAAGAAAGTCTCTACATTTTCGAGTCGTTTTCAAGTCGTTACCAATGTAGTATTAGAAAAAATTAGTGCTTATTTGTTATCATTCGAGATTGCACAGCCCTTGTAAATTTCTTTCAGAACATCATAATTTTTTACAAGAACAAGAAGGAGAAAAGGTTGAAATCCACTCGACAGTGCGAAAAGTGAAATGGCATATCTCTATTTACATTACCAGCCGATGCTGTATCCATTGTTGCCTCGGAATCTCACATTGCGTTCTTGATTCGGTCATTGTCACCATGCGGGAATCTGAAATCTGATAAATGATAAATGTCGCTGAAATGAATCAGCGATTCTGCACACTTATTTGCATGTGTGCAGTTTGACGTCGAACAGCTTTTGGATCACATGCGATCCTTGGGCTGTAATTCTAATAACTTTACAATTTTATTTTACCATCTGATCAGGTCAGTGGTGTTGCACTAATAAGTGCAACTCAACGTCAAACAGTTGCAACTTTTCTTTTTTTTTGTAAATTTTCTCTATTTTCAATAATATATTGAGGTCCCGAATGGGCATGCCTCTGATATATCTGCTGTCGACTATTTCGGGCAGCATACAATCTATATAAAAACGTGACAATTTTGGCTCCATTTTATGTTGCCAAAATTCGTCGTCTCTATCAACTTTAATTGACTTTATACCTTTCCTCGTCCATATGCAGAAGAGACAGTACTTTCTGCCAGTGATATGTAATTGCCCTTGTACTTGGTAGAAGTACGCGTGGCTTTTATTCATTTCACTGCCAGACCCGTCTGTGAATACTTTACTTACTGCTTTTATTGTTGATATTGCCTCTTCTGGTGCAACGTTTTCTGCAGTTTGTGGGCACTTTATCTCCACAATACCGTCGTCATCGATTACACTATCTGGTGATGCTCCTGTCACGTCCGGTGGTTCGACCATCAATGATTAATCAATATAATAAAGAACTATCACAAAAATCCGATAATGCCTCGAGAGAGAACTGTGTTAACCCAAACTGCGCAATACCGTGACGCAGTAACGAGAAGCCAAAAACAGCAACTCAGCCTTCTGCAAAACGCGCAAATGAAGATCGGTTTACATCCTGAGGACCATGAGGAGAGGCATCACACCATGCCAAGCAATGAGGAAAAAATGCCGACTCCTTAGTAAAAAGACCCTGACGACAAGGAGTCGACCAAGTGAAGAAAAGACTAGAAGATGCAAGGTAGAGACTCCTGAGCCAGCATTTTTGGGAAACAAAGAATTGGCCATCCTATAAATAAGGGGACCAACTCCCCAACAGGCAGTCAGAATCAAGACCATCATCACCGAAAGACATATATCCGCGATCCGTAAAATCAACTACAGTCAGTTCTAATTGTTCGAGAAAATCGTAACCGCGAAACCGCGTCAACAAGTGGTGTTAAAAGACTCTAAGTTCCGTGAGCCAGGAAACAAGATCCAGTTCCTGAACATTGTATTGCGGTAACATTACTATTATTCGTATCATTGTAACCCCATTATTTGCACTCTTGTATATCCGTATCCTAAATATTATATGTAATCTCTAACATCTGATTCAGAATCTTGCTTTGAATAAATCTATAAATTAGTTGTTATCGTTAAAAGGGTATAATCATTATTTAAACAATCCTCAATTTCCCGAACCGCAGCCGGTGAATGCAGGTAGGTTCGAAACTGCGTACTATCCTCTTAAAATCATAGATCTGTCCACTTGGGACGTAACACTCCCAAATAGGGAATCGAGGCATGGACAAAACGACCACATGGTCTAATTTCGATGTTTTCCTTTTTTGACAATTCTGTGCGAGCTATGTCTTCATGCTGCTTTCCATACGCTACAGCAGAAACGTCTAGCAGGCGTGGATAGAACACAGCACTAACTTCGAACACAGTGTTTTCTTCCTTCGGCAGCACACGGCGCGGAAGTTGGACGTTGTCAAAAGTTTAGTTTTGTGCGCCAGCCACTTTCTGTTCTTGGCCTGTCCAATGGTCTTTTGCTCAATCTTTTCTCTATCTTTCTGCCAATCGCTTAGCATTTCCATATGCTTTTCCTTTTGCAGGTTGAACATGCATTCGTCCATATCCGGCTTCTGTGCATTTGGTCCGTAGTCGAAATCTTGTTGTGCGCGGAACTGCTTTCGTGTGTTCCTCGTCGTGCTGTTCTGTTGGGCTTGTTGCACGAGTTGGCGTTTCTTTCTGTGCCGTTCTTCCATCTGTATTAAAGTACAGGCGGCTCCTTTTTCTTGGACCGTTGTAGACGAGACAATACTTCTTGCGTATTATACTGGATCACAGCAGCAGCTCAACTTGCAGTGTATGATCTTCTTTGGCTGAAATTTAATCTTTTTCCACCAATATATTTTGCAACAATATTGTTGTAACTCTCCACTGAGTTGTTGTTGCTTCGATAGAGGATGCTTTCTCCGTGCGCTGACAGTGACCGGATGATATCTTGGATGTTCTGGTAAACTCCAAGGTTTAACAATTCCGGAACAATATTCCGCTCATCCTTCTTCGTGGTTCCATTGCAGAAGTATCCTATTCTATTGCAGTGTTTGTGTTCTCCAAAAACGTGGCTAGGTATATTCGTTATATCTCCGCACAAATTTTTTGTTTTGGCTTGCATCGGCACGTTCTGTTCAAATCTGTACTCTGCAGCTTTCATAATCCCCGAGCGCATCCGCCGAATATTGTTTTCCACGGCTTGCCTGTAGCGACCGGGCGGAGCTTTCTTCGCAACATCTTTCATTTTGTTGCAAAAGTTGCGCAACAAATGATTTGTGCATTCAATTTTCTTCACGCGGATCATCCATGTTTTATATGGATCACAGTCCAGAATTGTTTTATAGACACTGCTGTCGCCGTCAGCAATCAGTGTCGAATAAATTAATCCGTGTTTTTCCACGCTGGTATTGAAACCTTCTGTGATGGTGTCACTCTCCATTCTGGTGGAGGGCTGGTTTCTGCCCCAGTTCTTGAAGCATGTGTGTTGCCGCGGCTCTTCTTCCTTTTTCGCCGCGCTCAAACAAATGGAGCACATTTTGTTCCGTACTCCAATGAATAGAACTTTCCTAGTGTGATAGCCTACTATCACGCCGACACCAGATGTTGAGTCGTATCTGCCTGTTCGGTACGACCGCTTTATCCAACTTCCGTCAGCCACGACGGGAATGTGTGGAATTCCACATCCTATGACGTCGCCCCTTTCAACGGCTAGTCTTTTTTTCCTCTTCAGCCGCTGCTACCATTTCCCCTTCCGCAGCACGGATTAATTTTTCCACGATGTCGTCATGGCATTTGCCGTATCTCCTCGTTGACATACAGTGTGCGTTAATGGCAGTGAGGAATCCTTCCATTTGTACGTAGCCGCCTCCGTTGACGATTGTTCCTGCCACTGCATTCCGATTGATATCCATGACCTGAGCATTATTAGGTTGACTGTGGATATCTTCTTCGTAATTGCACATCATGTATTTCACGGTCAGGGTGGTCTGCAACCCCGTTTTCTTAATACGTATTATTTCCATACTTTTCATCGAACAATTGAATACTTCTGAGTATTCGCTTATACGTTTCATTTCTTGAAACATATGGTGCACGTCCACAATGCTGAGAGACCCGTCTGATAGATGCAATTCTTCTGGTGGGTCGACCGTCGTTTCTCTTTCCACGACGAGCGGGTGGGCTTGCACCTCTTCTTCGTCGATGGCAATTTCTTGCATGTTTCTTCCAACTTCATCTGTTTCTTCTGCCATTCTTGGACTACGCCTGGCGTCAGAAGAGGGATTCCATAACATTTCCTCTTGTTCTCCAATTGACGACGGCGTTACATTATCCGCTGCCCCTGCCTCTTCATATACGCTGAGACGGCTTGATGTGTTCTCCATGGCAAGATCCATCCGCTTCATTCTTCAAACAGATAAAAACAAATCGTACATGGGAATATGGCTCCCCCCACCCCTTACAGATGCGTTTTTAAAAATGGTAAATGGTAATGGTATTTTAAAAATGGCGAAATTAAAATTATTTCAAGTGAGCGCTGCATCGCAATTCGCTCTCGCGCCTTCTTCTTGAATCTTCGTTTTGGGGCTTCGGTACTTCTTTCTTCAGGAACGTACTTCTTTCTTCGGGAACGTATTTCTTTCTTCAGGAACGTATTTCTTTCTTCAGGAACGTACTTCTTTCTTGCCGTCTTCACGAGTGTTTTCCCCTCTAAACAACCACCGAAAGTCCCTTCAGGATGCACCTCCAATTACCGCAAAAATCAATCTGCAGTAATGTGGGAGCCGGTGCATCGCTTTTTGTGGACCGGTCGGGAAAGGGGGTACCCTACTGAAAGGTTTCGAAATTGTTTGTTAGTCCCACGACACGGCAATTAGGCTTTCGATACGCTTGCCCAGTCGCGTCGTTGAGATATATATGTATGTATTCATGGAATATGCATGTTTGCGTGCGCATGCGCACTCGGAAATCTGAAGTTGTTCATAGAGTACAAAATTGTTACATTTCTTAATATACAATGTAACGCCGTTCCTTTTTCGCCGCTTGTCAGGGCGGGAAGCGGGGACGACTCCGGGAATTTACGGGCCCTTACGCCGGGCCGCGCACGGCCGTGACAATGCGCGGTCTTCCCGGTACAAAGACGGTCTCGAAGGTCAACCTCGGTTTTCACGAAAAATAGAGCCTTCTGCTCGGGCGCCAGGCACCGGACGGGTGCCGCACAAAATACGCGGAGGGCACCTTCGAGAAACGCGAGATGGTACGAGGCACGAATGGGTCCAAGGGTCGGACACGGGATCAACGGGGACAGCCCTCACGGCAGGGCGGATCGCGCAGATTATAAGAAACGGGGTAACCAATTTGGCTCGATAAGGTCTTTATTGTAAGACAAAATTACAGGCACGCGGCCACGTGGCCGCACCCGAGAACCCGCGCTCTTTATACAAAATTGCGGCAGATGGTACGCTCGCGGCGCGTGTCGGTCGAAATTATAAAATTGGTTCCGCGCGCGTACGGTTTCTCGGTTTAGGCCCCCGACGGGGCGGAATTTCGCGGGGCGCAGTTGGACGGCGCGATAACGGGTGACTGTCGCGGAATCGGTGTCCTCTATCCGGTGTTACAATCGTCGAAATCACGAGAATACAATGGGCGGTCGATCACGCGATTGCTTCGACTGCGTTTACCCCGAGGAAGATTTCCCGAAGCTACGTTACTACGATTCCCGAATTTCTCCAAAACGCCGACGGTTCGGCGCGAGTAATATGGCTTGAGACGAATTTCGTCCCGGCCCGCAAAAGCTGGAGAACGCGACGAGCTGCTTACACCTCGACGAGGTGAGCCGTCTCGTCTCCCACGAAATTTTCCTAATAAACTCTCCGAACCAACACGTAACGAATTTTCATCCAGAAGGGAAGGATAAGATAGAGAGAGGACCACTGCGTGGACTTACCGTATTCACGATACGGGCTTTCGCTTTTCCGCGGCTGCTTCCTACGGCTTTTCCTTGGGCCGACGGCAGGGTAGACCCTCGATTGCTGGACGGCACTTCCTTGGCCCGAATCCCGATATTAGGTTCCGCGTAGTCTTACGATTTTGGTCGCGCGATCGCGAGGACTTCCGTATCCCCACTCTCGCGCGCTAGTGCCGATTTTTCCTAATGGGGCGCGCTAGGTGCTAGTTTCCGGGAATACAGGGGCGCGATCTCGACGGGTCCATGGGCCCCGGACCCCCGCGATAATCTATGCAAAATCGCAGAAACACCAAAAGGTCAGTCTTGCTCTGACCCGATGAGGCGGATGCACCCCCTTAATTGAAGCCCGTATTCAATCGTAGTCAACAGATCATCAACAGATACATCCGTAGTCCGAGCCTACGTGACGTCTTGAATAGGGATGCATGAGACTAAACAGAACTGTCGTCGGGCGATGGCGGTTGGGCACTTTGGGCCATCCAGCTATCCGCTCGGCAAGGATATGTTTACGAGGATGTGACGAGTGAATGCTTGCAGGGGCATGCAACTCAAGGTTGCATTGCCCCGAAGAATTGAGACTTTGTTCCGAGAGGATCTGGCCACGCTGTGGTGAAGGCAAGGGTGAGAGGACTGTGTTGGACAGCGCAGCACTGACTCCAGAACTTTCAAAGCGAACAAGTATCAACCTTCCTAACATACACGTATACCTACAAATCGATAAGGATAATTTAAAAAATTATGCGTTTAGTTATAAATTACCTTGTATTTTTTTAAATACTCGGAATACGAACATTAACACTAAACCTACGAAGCACAAAGCATATAAACGTGAAACGTTTTATAGAAGGGAGAAGACTGAATTTGTTTAAACTTTGTACGATTTTCACTATAATATATGCTTGAATAAAGAAGTCAATTCAGTAATTTCCTATAAATAGGTTTTTATAATTTCAATAATTGTGAAATAGAAAAGCGGTCGTTTAACCGTGGTAGGTTTAGTGTTAAATGTCAAGAGGTACAAAAAAATTGATGACCAAAAAATAAAATAACTAAATAAAAAAATAAAAACAAATATAAAAACAATTTTAAATATTATTTTCAGACAGTAAAATTTAAAGAGTTAACTAAGAAATTATAAGAGGAACGCTAAGGAAAATGGAGGAAATTAAATTAGAGAAATTTATTTATTTAAATATAATATTATAATAATTCCCCCCTCGTGAGAAGCTCCCACCGCCGCCGTTCCATCGGCCGAAGCCTCGTTCGTCCCCTCGTCCGTCTCTTCTTTTGCCTCGTCGGCCGATGGATCTCAATTTTTTAAAGATTTCCCACCTTCCCTCGCGCCTGATTTTTTTCTGCAACATATAAAGTACATTAAGGGGTTATATACAGTTAGGAGTCCCAAAAAAAGCAATTTTTTAAGAATTTTTCCTGAGAAGACCTTTATATCTATTAATGTAAAAATTTGTACACATATTATGGTAACTTTAAACTGTATTTTAACATTTTTTATTTGTAAAAATAATAATTTTGAAACCTGCTATAGCTGATCTCCTGGAGCTCCTCTAAAGAAAGGCGCTTTGCGGTGACCACTATATCTCTGGACTGGATCATCAAAAATGAAAAAACCAAACTGATTTCGTTAAAGAAATGTATAATCTAGTAATTAATCGAAGAAATAAGCAAAATAAAATTTTGTGACAAAATGGCAGCTTTTCAAAGAAAAAAATCGATTTTTCACAAAAATTTTGGCCTCAAATTGTTTATAAAAAAAAATATTCTTCGGAGAGAAAAAAGCTTCGATTAATTACTAAAAAATATATTTAAGAAGCTTGTGTTAAAATTTGAGAGTAATCGGTTTAGCCGTTTCAGAGAAATTTTGGTTACCGACTTTGAAAACACAGTTTCGAGAAAAACGCGTCGAAAGAACGCGTTGAAATGCTCTGACGCTCTCAAACTCTGTGACACGTATTTACAAATATGCGTGTAACTTCGAAAATAATTGCCGGATTGACTTGAAATTTTTTGTGCGTATACTTAAATATATGTACATTACGAAAATGAAATGAAAAAAAATCGATTTTTTGAAAATTCTAACTGTATATAACCCCTTAATAAAACTAAAAGTAACAAATATGTCGAGCTGTGTCGAGTGCCCGAACGATACAAGCTATTCGCACAGAACTCGGCTCGAATATTCAAGCTTGCCCGTAGACCTTGTAGGAACGTATGTATGTAATTTTGGTAATTGTGCATAAAAGGTTACACCTCGCCGATTTCGACGTTTTTTAGGATGTCAGGTTGAAGATACTCAACAACATTTTCCTATAAATGTAACCGCCGCTCAGCTTTAGTTTTTGAGATATTCTCGAAAAATTAAAGCTACTGCCACATTAGATTTTGCCTGCATGTCTACAGATACATTGTATATACAGTGTACATGAAGACGATCGTCTAACGATCTATGTATATACCGCGTGAACTTTTTATAACAAATGATAATGAACAACCAACAATGATGACCCACCTTCCAGTGATGCTGAGAAGGTGCTCACATCAAACAATAAACATTATATTATATTATTTAATATTGTTTAATATTATTGAATCATCAGAGTTGATCGCCCGAAAAAAAAAATCCAAATCAACACTACTTCCACTTGTTAGCAAATTCTATAATATAACGTAATACTGTTTAAAAAGTAATGCTGAATATCTTAAATACGAATGCTGAGTGGCGGTTACATTTTTTGGGAAAAAGCTATTCAGAATTTTAAGTTTTAAACACATTGAACATATTGAGAATTTGATCAAAATCGGTGAGGTGTAACCATTTGTGCACACAATTACCGTAATTTCCGTAACTCACCACCAGATCGTTATGAGGATTCGAAGGTGTTGGCGGTGCCGGGGCCGGGAGCGGTGTTGATTGATTTTCCATCTTTGTTGTGAACAAGTACAAAACAATTAAAATATTATCACACAGTACAGTGTTCACTCGATAAATGTCCAAAATATTTGATCTGTAATTTCTAGATATTTATCGAGTAAGTAATCAATAAATAGGTTTGGGACGAAGATTTGTAGAATATATACTTACTGTGAGTGAGTAGGTGTCCAAGTGCACTAGGTAAATGTTGTCGTTACAGGTCGCGTCTGACGTCAACCACGAAACCTCTGACAAACGTCTTTCGCATCAACGGACTTTGAATTTTGAAAAATTGGAATCCAAAAAAGAAATTTTCTTTAGCATTATATGTACTTCGTCGAACAATGCAATTTTTGTTTGACATCTATTTGTTTGATCGCATGCTGTATACGTATCTTTTGATAATGTTTGTATTATTAAAAATGTTGTTTTTGTTTGTTATTGTTTAAATTTTATTGTCCTAAAATAATATGATAAATGGATAACTTGTTACTTATGTAGCATTTTTCAAGAAAATTTAAACCACCGATATCTTTGTGTGTGTGATTATAAATTTCTTCGTATATCTTGAAATATTTATAACATGAAGACTAAATGTCGAGAAATATGAAGAGATTTATAACCAAAGACATCGGTGATTTAAATTTTCTGGAAGGTACTACATAAGTAATAAGTTAACCATTTACCATATTATTTTAGGACAATAAAATTTAAACAATTAATTAAAACATTATTCCAAAATGATATATTTATTACGATAATTATCAGATAATTTTTAATGAATTTTATTAGTGCGAATTTGATCCCGATATCTTTTATGGTTCATGAGTTATTGTAAAATCTCACGAAATTTCTCGATCCAGCACAGTGTGCGGCCGACCAGCATTCGCTTTAGATAAGTTTTTAAATTTCGTTAATTTTAAAATGTTAAAAAATTTCAAATTTTTTAAAAGTACCCTTCTATGAAAAGATTGCATTTATTTAAAACAATTACAAAATAAATGGTGGAAAAACCATTTTTGTCGAATGAAAACATTTATAGTAGATACTCTTAGGTTTTCACTACAAGCTCGTAAAAACTCATTCTCATCTGTTTGTTGGTTTTAGTCTGATAATTTACTGAAAAAAGGATGACACTTCTTTTACACATCTGTGTGTCTAGAATTGTCTAGACTGCGCTGCAATCGAGTGGGACACTGTCATTTTTAAGTTATTTATTGGCATGCTTGGCCCGAAGAATTCATTACGGACTTGGGTACGGCTAAAAGTTTAGTGTCCTGTTTCGAAATGGGAAACAGACCAGTCGTAATCCAGTCAATGACAATTGGCGTATCTCGTAGGCCCACACTTAGCGGAAATACGAAGCCAGTTTCAGGGAAAGATCTTTGAACAAGGGATCTTTGTGCAGCGTACGTATACATGTTACACGCACATCTTCAGCCAAAAGAAACTATGACATGTTTTGATCTTTTACTATCGAGATATGTAATTCCGCAGGGACCGTTGTATGTATATATATATTTGTGGCCGTTTCGACTGCGGCCAACGTAGATAGAAAAGGATAGCATGAGAACACGACCGCGCGGCCGAAGGCGCAACAAGAAGGCAGTGCAATCCGGTGATATTATTATCCGATTTGAACCGTGTTTGGGCTTATTTTGTTCGGCAAAGCATTTTCAATAGAGTTGGTAATCCAGGAAACCGTAGACAGAACAATGCAGTGCATGCAATAACTATGTACGTGTACGTAATATATAATATAAAGAGTTTTTTATATAATTGTCTTAATAACTTAATATCTGGCGGAATACCCATGATGAAAATCAATGACATTTCCCTTTATTGTAAAAACTTTTACTCACTGCAAGACGTGACGTAAACTGTTTAAGTAATAAAAATGTGTTCCTTTAAACTATCCTTTAAGTAATAAAAATGTACTGGTTTAAACATCTGTCTAGTAATACAAATTTAATTGTTTAAACAATAAAAATGTATTTGTGTAAATAATACAAATTTATTTGTTTAAACAATGAAAATGTATTGGGTTAAACATTTGTTTCAATAATAAAAATGTATTTGTTTAAACAATTGTTTAAATAATACAAATTATTTGTTTAATTAACCGTTTAAGCGATGAAAATGCATTGCTTTAAACATTTCTCTCAATAACAAATATTGAATTTTTTAAACAATTGTGTAAATAATATAAATGTATTTGCTGGAACAATCGGTTAAGTAATAAAAATGTATCGGTTTAAAGATCTGTTTAAATAATACAATTCATTTGTTTAAACAGTCGTTTAATTAATAAACATTTACCTATGTAAAAATCTGTTTAAATAATACATACCCAATCAAACAATCATTTAAATAATAGACATTTAGGTGCTTAAACATTTGATTAAATAATAAACATTCATTTGCGTAAACAATCGTTTAAACAATAAACCGTGGTAAGTAGTACGTATTTACGTATTACGACTTGGCAACGTCGGATAAAATGGTCGTTTAATTGAAATCGAATACTAATTCGAATTAAAAATACATTTCATGTCCATCTGTTCCAATTTGGAACTTCCAAATACTCGTCTCGGATGAACGCGTCACGAAATAATTTGACTACATCGCAGTGACAAATAAATCTCGCCTGGCCATCTGGGTTCAAATGAATCTCACGATTCATTTTGTATTTCGTTCGAACGAGGCTCAAACACATTCTCGGCGACCAATTGACTACAGCGCTAAATCCGTCAAATACAGTCGACTATTCTAATTGAATCGTAGAAAATAATCTGAGAGGCAGGTCAAATAAACTCTCCACGCCAGACGTTCGTCGGATGAAAATACAGATACATTGTCGCGTTTCATTTGCTTCAAATAAAAGTCGGAAAATACAGTATTTTATTTGAAATGTATTTAAATAAATTTTGCTTCGTGCGACATTTGCATAAACAAGAATCCGTTGAATTCTATGGAAAATGTGAAATAAATAGTTTTTATTTTTTGATCTTGCCAAAGTAGTACATATAATATGTGTAGTATCGTAAATTTAGACAGGGTGTCGTTGGGTCTTCGATGGCAGGAAGAGGGCCATAAAACATCGAGGCCCGACGAAAAGCAGACCCAAGGAAAGAGGGCCATAGAAGAGAAAGTGTCCCTGACAAAAACCAGGCCCAAGGGTAGGCTGGGTTTTTCCGGGACACGGATAAGATTAGGGGATGAGTGTGGGTGTGGATGAATCCTTAAAAAGGACATTCTTGGAGGGAGAAAGCAGAGTTTTCCGTTAACTACAGCGAGGAAAGGACGTGTGCGTTGCGTGAGAGTGTTGTATCCAATTGTTTCCGACATCGAGATTATCTATTCAATCTTCTTATATATTTTTTTTAATAAACAAACATTATACCACATATTTTTGGGGGCTCAGCCGGGATTGAATAGAGCAAATTGACTGTGTTGAACAAACTGTGTTGAATTAGTTGTATCGAAGCAAGTGTATTGGATTGACAGTGTCGTCTGTGTTGAACAAACTGTGTTGAGTTGAACGTGTTGAAGTAGCCGCGCTACAGTTTATCCAAGTTGCATTTGTGGAAAGAGTTGACTTTGAAGAATTTTGCAAGATGTCGGAACTGGGAGATGATACCGTAATTGATGCCACACTAAAAGGTAGCTCCGCGGAAGACAGATTGAATGCCGTAGGATCAATGAAGCTGGTCGAACTAAAAGAAGAATTAAGGAAACGGAAACTAAAGATGAGTGGAAACAAGAAAGAGTTGCAAGATCGTTTGAGAGCAGCGCTGACTTTAGAGATCGAGCATGGTGAAGATGAAGATGAAAGCGAATGTGACGAAAGCGAAGATGAGGATGATCAAGCAAGCGTCAGGGATAGCAGAAGACATATACAAATTTTAACGTTCAAAGATGTCGAGGAATCCCTAAATACTTTTAGCGGTGACAGTAAGGAAAATATCCGCTGTTGGCTACAAGAATTTGAGGAAATGGCCGAGCTATGCAAGTGGAGCGACGTGCAAAAAGTTGTATATGCAAAACGTTTGCTGCGCGGATCGGCCAAAATGTTCATCGACTACGAAAAATGCTGCCGTAAGTGGTCGGAAATGAGGCGTGCGTTGAAAACAGAATTTGTACAAGTTGTGGATGTGTACAAAATCCATAAAGAGTTGTCCCGGAGAACGAAAAAGTCCAACGAAACATACCAAGAATATGTATATAGCATGTTGGGGATTGCCAAGCATGCAGATATGGACACTATCGCTATCATAAAATATATTGTCGATGGAGTACAAGACGAAGAATCCAACAAAATGATTCTGTATGGAGCAAGGAGCATTCGTGAGCTGAAGGAGAAGTTCGAGTCGTACGAGGCTATGAAGGAGAATTCAAGAATGAAGGGACGACGTACTGAAGAAAAGCCAAAGAAGACATTTCGGGGAACAACTACGCAGGAAAATGTACGAAGATGTTTCTTGTGCGGAGACCGAAATCATTTAAGCACTGATTGTCCGACGAAGAGTAAAGGTGCTAAGTGTTTCAAGTGTAGAGAATATGGACATATTGCGCTAGAATGTAATGGTATGAAAAAAACTGTGAAGGATGTGAGTAGTACGTCAGAAGAAACACGGAAAAAGCGTGTTATGGATGTGCAGATTGAAAATTGTAAGTTAGTAGCATTAATTGATTCGGGTAGTGATTTAAATTTAATGCGTGCGGATCGTTACATTAAAATTGGAGCGCCTAAATTGAAAAATACAATTTTGCAATTTCGCGGTGTAGGGGCGGAAAAAAATTATACGATGGGAGAATTCGTTGCGAACATTTTGATAGATGATACAACTTATAATATAAATATACACGTTGTGCCCGATACGCTGATGCCGCATGGTTTAATTATAGGCACAGATTTCTTAGATTCTGTAGAGCTCACCATGAAAGGGGGAGAAATTTCAATTAGAAAATTAGATGTACCGGAAGTTTTTAATATTAATGTTGACGACACAAATGAGGTAGATTTGTCGCATATTTCGATACCTGAACAAAGAGAAGAAATAGAAAATTTAATTGAACGATACAAACCTAATAAAACACGCGAAGTAGGGGTTACAATGAATCTTATTTTAAGCGACGACGTACCCGTGTTTCAGAGACCACGTAGATTAGCATGCGAGGAAAAGGTAGAAGTCGATAAACAGATAGCTGCATGGCTGCAAGAGGATATTATACAACCGTCTCATTCAGATTACGCCAGTCCCATCGTACTTGTGAAGAAAAAGAATGGTTCCACTAGAATTTGTGTGGACTACAGGCAGCTAAACAAAAAGATCATAAAGGACAGGTATCCCCTGCCGCTAATAGAGGACGAATTGGATTCCTTGCAAGGGGCAACAATATTCAGCACCTTAGATTTAAAGAATGGGTTTTTCCACGTACCTATCGAGGAGGCTAGTAGGAAATATACCGCTTTTGTTATACCTAATGGGCATTATGAGTTTTTGAAGGTACCTTTCGGATTATGTAACTCGCCCGCTGTTTTTCAAAAATTTATACATGCAGTGTTTAGAGAAGTCATAATAGCCGGCATTGTACGAACATATTTAGATGACATAATAATTTTAGCCAAGGATGTTACGAGTGCAATTAAAAATCTTAAATCAGTGTTGGAGGTTGCCAGTCAGTACGGACTATCAATAAATTGGAGTAAATGTAGTTTATTACAAACAAGAGTTGAGTACTTGGGGCATATTGTTGAAAACGGACGTGTTCAGCCGTCTGAACATAAGACAAAAGCCGTTATGAAATTTCCGAAATTGCGATGCGTAAAAGACGTGCAAAGTTTTCTCGGGTTGACAGGGTATTTCAGAAAATTTATTCGCAATTATTCCATTATCGCGCGACCATTGACGAACTTGTTGAAAAAAGATAGTAAATTCAGATTCGAGACATTAGAACAAGAAGCGTATCAAAAGCTTAAATTAATCTTAAGTAGTTCACCAGTGTTGAAATTATATTGTGTAGGCGCTGAGACTGAATTGCACACTGATGCTTCTAGTTTGGGATATGGAGCGATATTGTTACAGCGTGATAACGTGGATGGTGCATTTCACCCTATTTATTATGCTAGCGGGAAAACTACACCTGCCGAGGAGAAGTACCCGAGCTATGAACTGGAAGTGTTAGCAATAATAAAATCCTTAAGAAAGTTTCGCGTGTATCTATTAGGTATTACGTTTACGATAGTGACTGATTGCCAAGCGTTTGCGATGACCATGAGTAAGAGGGATTTGTGTGTGCGAGTGGCGAGATGGGCTCTTTTGCTTGAGGAGTTTCAATATAAAATCGAACACCGGCCCGGAAAAAGTATGAAACACGTAGATGCGTTAAGTAGGCGTCCGTTACCTACAATTATGTTTGTAAACGAAGACTATGATGGCCTAATAATTAGAATACGTAGAATTCAAAACGAAGATCCTGATTTGCGAAGGATCCGCGATAATATAGAAGAATACCGAGCCGACAAGTATACAGTTGAAAATGATATATTGTATAGAATAGTAAATGATGTACCGTTAGTGGTCGTACCTAAGTCGATGCAGGCGCAGGTAGTTCGTCGAGCACACGGGCGCGGTCACTTCGGAGTGACGAAGACCGAGGTGTTATTGCGAAGGGATTATTGGTTTAAAGGGATGCGCCAGAAGGTAGAGAGGGTCATTCAAAGTTGCGTGGACTGTATTTTAGCCGAACGTAAACACGGTAAACAGGAAGGACTCTTAAACACAATAGACAAGGGGGAGTTACCGTTGAGTACGTACCACATTGATCACCTTGGCCCATTACCTTCTACCAGGAAATCGTACAAGCATATTTTCGCTATTGTCGATGCATTTTCAAAGTTTGTATGGTTATATGCGACGAAAACAACCAATTCAGAGGAAGTAATTACCTGTTTGAAAAAACAAGCCATGATATTTGGAAACCCCATGCGCATTATTTCCGACCGGGGTACAAGTTTCACGTCCGGTGATTTTAAGAACTATTGTAACAGTGAAGATATACTCCATGTGCTGATAACAACAGGAATTCCGCGTGCAAATGGACAAGTCGAAAGAGTAAATAGAACTCTCATACCTTTGCTTACCAAATTGTCTTCACCTAAGCCGGAGGAGTGGTATAAACATTTGGGGGTTGCACAAAAATATTTGAATGCTACCCCACATAGAAGCATTAACACAACACCTTTTAAACTGCTGTTTGGCACTCATATGAGAATGTCTGAAGATCCCGAGATTCGCAAAATGATAGAGGAAGAGTGGATTGCAATGTTCCAGATGGACCGTGACGAGGTACGCGCACAGGCAAAAGAAAAGATTGCCGAGGTTCAGGCACAAAATAGAAAGACCTTCAATAAAAATCGTAAAGAGGCTACGACATATACGCAAGGTCAATTGGTGGCAATTAAGAGGACGCAAGCTGCACCTGGGTTGAAGTTTCACGCAAAATATTTGGGACCTTATCGTATCGTTAGAGTACTGCGGAATAATCGGTATGTAGTACAAAAGATGGGAGAGCACGAAGGTCCACAGACGACAACAACAGCGGCTGACCATATGAAACCTTGGATCAACAATGAAGAAGACGATTTCTCCGAGGACAGTGATAGCGAAAACATCTGAGGACAGATGTAGAATCAGAATGGCCGAGTGTAGTATCGTAAATTTAGACAGGGTGTCGTTGGGTCTTCGATGGCAGGAAGAGGGCCATAAAACATCGAGGCCCGACGAAAAGCAGACCCAAGGAAAGAGGGCCATAGAAGAGAAAGTGTCCCTGACAAAAACCAGGCCCAAGGGTAGGCTGGGTTTTTCCGGGACACGGATAAGATTAGGGGATGAGTGTGGGTGTGGATGAATCCTTAAAAAGGACATTCTTGGAGGGAGAAAGCAGAGTTTTCCGTTAACTACAGCGAGGAAAGGACGTGTGCGTTGCGTGAGAGTGTTGTATCCAATTGTTTCCGACATCGAGATTATCTATTCAATCTTCTTATATATTTTTTTTAATAAACAAACATTATACCACATATGTAACGACTTTTTGTTGCGGTCATCGGCCGCGCGGTCCGTGGTTACATGCTGTCCTTTTCTATCTGCGTTCGGCGCGGTCGACTCGACGTAGAGTGGTTAAGGATCGTAAACTAGGTGGACAAAATTCGAAAAATTTGATGATACGGAATGATTTAATGTTTTATCTACCGATAAATGAATACTCGTCTGAATCCTATACAAAATATGGCGGTTTTCAATCATGTAACAGTTTAGAATAATTGAATTTATATTAGTCACGCGACAGTTTATGTATGTCACGCGACGATTGAGAATGCATACTGTGTATATTTTTTACGCAAGATTTATTTCAAACGAATAATGAATTCTTAATAAATAACAGTGTTAACTGGTATTTATCTGCTTTTTTGTTAATGATTAAGAATTTTTTATTCTTGCTAAAGTAGTAATTTGCTACTACAGTTTCACGTAAAAACATTAGATATCTCTTTAATGAAGGTTGTTTAAAACATGCTGTAACTTTTTTAGTGCAAATAGGTGCATCAAATTTCTTTCAACATCGATTTCTGTAACCACTATTGTTATTATTAAACTAAAATTTAGCTGTGTCTGTCTGCAACTGTAACCGTGTAACATTTTTTAAAAACATGCATTTTTACATATTATAAAAACCGTTATCAGAAGCTGTTTCATTCAATAATTAAATAATTGCTGATAAGCTATATAAATGTGTAAAAAAGCATGTAATTAAACAAAATGTAATGTAATGAATTTTTAGAGCTCCTTTCTTTATAATTACTTTCACCTAGAATCCTGAAATATAAACTTTTATTGATTTCATTAACAATAATTCTTTAATTATACAGTTTCGTGAGTATGTTTCTATAAAATTATTTAAGTAATATTATGTTCTAAATCAATTGGAGAATTTTCGATTTTATCGAATAAAACACCCTGCATAAGAGTAGCTTTATGAGGGTAGATTTTTATATTAGCAAAAAAATAATATCAGATTCGGATTCTACGAATTGAAAACTCTCCAAAACTGCCTTCTTTATAATGTAAAAGAAACCACCTTGTGCTATTATATATACACGCATGTATGTCCGTTACGCGAGGAAAAAGAATAGTCCCTCGAACAATGTTATAGCGCGCGGTTGTCGTTCCATATTTCGTCAATATCTGATCAAGGATGACTCGCGCTCTAAGGCCAAATATGTAAAAACCGCGGAAAAGCAACAGGACAGCAGTCGAGGAGTTCCGAACACTTTGGCCACTACGGGGAGCGAGACGCGCGGCCGGAGGTTTGTTTTGGGAGTAGCACGCCTAGTCTCACACGCATTTTCGGCTAGAGCATGTGGTTAGCCGAAGAGGTCACACACACTGATGAAATCGCGTGACAAAAAGTAGGGAACGTTGTTCCGTTGTTCCACTGTGCAAAATCAGTTCTCGCCAACATACAGATGATCGTGGATCAACGTGCTCGTAAGAGTGAGGCCCCTGAATAAACGGAAGGAGGTATGTACCAATTATTATTATTAACTGTTCAACGTTTCGTAAGTACTCTTCTAAGAATCTTTTGTTACATGTTCTAATGTTTTGTTGGTAATTTAAAAAAAAAGCCGTATGGTAAAGTTTGCTATTCTTCCTATTTCCTGCCTGTCTCCTTCTCTTCACACAATTTCCTAACTTCTGACCTCTTCTCCATATATATTCCTACTGAATTTTTCCCATGTTCTACTTGCTAAGGTACATATGTATTATTCAACTTTTCTTTTCTGCTTGATACATTCTCTGTCCAATCAAAACTTTTGTCCTATTTTTCACTTTTTCATTACTATGTATTTCCTTCGTCTTCAGATTTTCTTTTAGATTTTTCAAATTCTCCTAAATTTTTTGAATATGTTTTATAAGTTTTGTAGTGCTCAAAATATGACTTTTGAGATGTGTTGAGACTTTTATTAACATTTCTTTTAAACTAAATTTTTTGTTATGTGAAGTTAAATGTTATGTGAACTTTGTACTAATTTTTATTACATTCGTAGGTTGGGATAAATGCATCGACTGCATTTGCCGTGTTGCCGAGTTGGTGGTAGCAGGCGGCAGATAATTCATGGCCGGTGAGTCCTTTCGATTATGTCCTTTCTTTTTTTTAAGCTGCTTTTAAAAAAGATACTTTATGAACATTTTGCGTTGTATTTAGATGTATATATATATATATATCAAAGTTGTGTAGAATTACAATTGAATTACTCCAGGAATTATAATTACAAAGTAATTGAATTACATTTAATGTATAATTCAGTTCAATTACATTGTAATTTATAATTCCGATCTTCATTCAAATTAAATTACAATGTAATTCGTAATTGGAATGGAGTACAATTACAAATACTTTGTAATTAAATTACATTAATTGCGAATTACGATGTAATTAAATTAAAATTGAAAATTAAAGAATAATAAAGTAATTGGTAATAAGAGGTTGAAAAATACATGTGAAGGTTTCAAACAGAAGGAATTTATTATTTATAAATGTATAATATCTGAACAGAAATAACTTCTGCGTTACAAATTTTTTAAATTTCAAACATAAATATAAAAAGCAGAAAGAGCTATACATAATTTGGAGAGCTTTATTTCAAGTAAATGGTATTTCAATTACACATCTGATTAAAATATATTATCATTATTATTATGTATTATTATTATTATATATTTCAATTATATTGTATTTCAGTTAGTAATTAAAACTAAAACAAACAATATAATTCCAGCATTAATCTTTCATCAAGATATTTCAACATTGGATATTTCGGCGTTACAAAGGAAAAGTAAAGCTGAGTTCTGTTGGATACATGTTATTGAAGGCAAGGCGAAAGACAAACAAGGCGGGAAACACTTTAAAATTTGTTTACATCAGAAATAGGTAAGCTTTTGTATTCAATTTTCTTATGTAGAATGCATTCCTATATTCCAATTGTCTTATGTAGAATGCATTCCTATATAGTAAATTCTTCCTAGATAAAGGATTTTTCAGATAAATACGAAAATAGAGCGTACAAAGTACCCGCGTCGGCACATTTTCAAACTTTAAAAAAATAATGTTTAATAAAAATATAATTGGCTATATGGATATGTAGAGGAGAGTCCCCAAATGTGGTATTTCTCAAATATGCTATTTTTCAAATATGGTATTTTTCAAATGTTCTTTTTTTAATATGCTATTTTTCAAATCTGTCATTCTTTTCTAATTTTTTTTTTTCATGAGCTAATTTAAATGTAATCTAGAGTTGCGTATAAAAATTCAAGTGCACGGGAGCTTTACATATTATAATATTTATTAAATTAACGTCACGAAAGCAATGCACACTGGTCGCGTTTGTTTCTTATTTATTTATTTTTTGTTTTTTAAGACGTTGATTTCTTCTTTTGTAGTTTAGCGTTGCGAGGAAATAGTCCACTCGGGCTTATTTGAAATATATATCGAGTGGACAATTATTTTTCAAATATGTTTTTTTGTAATGTGCAATTTTTGAAACATGTCTCTTCTTTACCTAGGTTACTTATGTATTAAAGGAAAAATTAACGACATTCAATAGAATCTTTATCTTTATCTTTATCAAGATTCTATTTCAATTACATTGTATTTCAATTACACATCTGATTGAAATAGTTTTTAATTGAATTAACTGACAGGTTTGAATTATTTAATTCAATTATGATGTAGTTGAATTACAATATAATTGAAATACAATGTAATTCAAATACGTAATTGAATTACAATGTAACAGAATTAGCACAGCTCTTATATATATAAAATAGAAAGTATGTAGATATACATGTAACTTTGTTCTCTCAGAATGAATTTTCACTTCTGACTGCATTGAATGTTTGATTGTAACTGAAAATATATATTGCATCGTTACTCGACTATTAGTTCTATGATTCGATTCTTAGTGCCTGGGATTATTTTTGTTATTCTGTGGACATATGTAAAAGGAGCGTTGGGGCCGTTTTCCTTCTTATGCACTGTAGGTAATTGTTTTTCGATAGCAACGGGACTTCGGAATATTATACTTAAATGTACAAACAACAATAAACAAATTTTTGAGAATTTTGACCGAAGAAAAATAGACGAGATAGGAGTGCTAGGGTTAATATTGTATAATGTATAATATACAGGGTGTTTCGTTTATATGAAAACTGAGATATCTCGTGACGCACTGAAGATACGACAAAAATTTGTTTACAAAAATTGTTCGGTATGAAGGGAACAATCATATGGTGTAATTTTTTTCAGGACTTGAATCGTGGGGAGGGAAATTTCAAACTCAAATTATTTTTTTTTAAATGGAACCATATATTTTTTTTCTTTTTTGTTATAACACGATAACATTTGTCCGAGCCGAATTCAACAATGTATCACATTGTTATTTACTGTTACCAAACATTAGAAATTATATTGTAATGTTACTTCTTAAGTAGGCAATGGTAGTATTTGGTTGCCGGCTATTAGCTGCTCACTGTAAACAGCTATTGACCTTCTTGTCATTTGTTTTGAAGAGTTGCCTTATTTGTCTCGAGTTCCATTTATTTTAGTTGGGACCGTGCGATACTACAGACTTGTAATAATTTCGTTGAGTTCTGTTTGGTACTTTCGAAATTATTTAATTCCAGACCATGCTCTTGACACATGTATAAGTAAATAAATGCATGCATAAATTTTATTCGTGATTGCCGCTGACGTGCATACTAATATTAATATTAATCAGTAATAGAATTTAAAATGACGCGAATTCACGTCAGCGGTCGCGAATGTGTTAACAGACGGATATGGACATTATAAATTTTATGTTTATTTATTTCGGTAACTCAAGCAGCTTAAGGAGCTGTAAGAAGATCTTTGATCTTGTTTACAGCGTCTAGCAAATAGTCGACTCTATTACAGAGCTGAACAGAATTACAATTGAATTACTCCAGTAATTATAATTACAAAGTAATTGAATATTTTTAATTCAATTACATTGTAATTTATAATTCAGGTCTTCATTCAAATTACATTACAATGTAATTCGTAATTGCAGTGGAGTACAATTAGTTAGAATGGTATTGTTCTTATCACAAATCATAGCGTTAGTGAATAAAAGGAACTTTAATATAAAACTATTAACTGTGAACTTATTACAATATATGTATCATGTGTGTCCTGCTCAAATCGACTCTTATGTCACGGGACAATTGTCGTAACGCGGGAATCGACGATAGTCACTTCCCGATTTCGCGTGTAAATACTTTAAAAATAGCGTATTCTGAACCGTGGTACGAAATACGGAGTCGACAGGGTATAATAACGACGCGTGGCGTAAGGATTCACAACTGGACAACTTTATTGAGCTGGCGTGGTCTTTATATACATTTTTGGAGGTTCGAAAGGGCACGTTATCTTTGATGACGGGCCTTATGATACAAAGGGCATGTTGGTGAATGTTCTATGCGTCATGAGAAGATGACTCGTACGGTAGGCCAAGGAGTAGTTTATTCTATGCGTTGGATGTTTGATAAGATTACCTTCACACCCCCCTTCTTAGATTGGGTTTGGTCTCCAAATCTAATAACTTTCCTTACTGGTGTAGGGAAGTGATCTTCATCTTCTCCTAGGGTTGTACAGGTGGCGAGTGGTATGCATTCATGGGCCGAGTTGTACATGTTTTGTGGCGCTGATGGTTGATTCCTTTGGGTATTTACATTGTCCATTCGGATTTCGTTACAACATATTTTAAAACTGATATTTTTTGGTATAAGTTTGGCTATGAGTCGAAATAATCCTATTTTGTTTAATGTATATAAAGTTACAAGTCCTAGGGCTACCCATCCAGCAATTTTAAATATGTTATATGCTATTTCGGTATTGGCTAACAATCTGTGTTGATTCTTTAAACCGTTCAATTTGAGATACATAGAGTCTAAAGAATCCCTAAAGTTGTTGAAATTTGGAGTGATCTTTGGGACGTTTGGAATATAATCTGAAAGTAAGTTAATGTCTTCGTTAGTGAAGTTAATGGCTAGTGTATAATTGGTGGTTGTTATGTTAGTTTCAAAAATTTGTCCTCCAAATTTCATTACATTGTTATTGTAAGTTAACATGCATTCCGTTGAGCTAGAGATTATAACAGGCTTACTTATTTCTATTCTGTCGTTATTACTACAAAAGGTCTGTATGATAACTGTGTCTTTTGGTATAGCTATGTATTTGTTCGGCGAGTTCATAGGAATAAAAGAGATGTCGTCAATTTTAAATATTGCTGTTTCGCAGGGGGTGTAATCCTTTTGTGCCGTTTGACATCCGATGGTGTAGTCGTTCCGCGTGGGTTGTGTTCTCTCGCAAATGAGGCCTATGGAGCTAGTTCTACATTTTTCGTTTAAATATTGTCTGTCTATGATCACCTTTGATTGGTGTTGTTGCAGAATGGTGTCGTGGTCCAAGATGGGTGAAAAAAATACGTTATTAATTTTATGTGGTATGGCATAGTAGCGGATGATTTCCCACTCTTGTTCTTCCAATAGTGGCACAGATATCTGATAGATTATTTTTCCATTCAGTGTTTGGGTTCTGAGTGTGCTAATATCAATTAATGTTTGGAAATTTTCAGGTTTCGCTTCTATGTGATGTACTATAAAATTTCTACGTGTGACGTTGTCGTATGCATGTATAAAATCGTTTACGTTAATAAGTGTAGTGTCTATTATTCCCTGTTTTCCAAGTATAAGGGTGAGGTAGAAGTCGTTGATTCGAGTCGTTAGGTCGGAGGTCATTGTTTCTAATATGACTATGTTTCGTTCCAGTAGTTGGTCGTTATGGCTATTGGTCAATTCGATCGAGGTTTTATTGAGGGTTCGTGAAAATTGTTCGAAGTTGTTGTTGCCGATTAGCGTTTTAAGTAACACGGTCTGGTTTTGAACGATGTGGGTAACTTCATTTTGTCGAGAAAATAATCTGTCAATGTTTTCGTTGATTAAGGTTAGATCGTTTTCGTCTAGAGTTCCAAATAGAGATTTGGATACTGAGCCTACAATGTTTAGAAGTCCTCGTCGATTGCGTTTATGTAAAAGTGTGTTAATTTTCTGTTGTACTGCGTTGAGCTTGGCTAGTTTGGCCGTTATAATATCAAACCCAAATAGTGTACAGTCTCTTTTGGTGCAAAGTGTAAGTGTAGGTTTGTATAGACGTACTATCCAGCTATTCCTGAATCTATTTCGTTTATATCAAATATTATTGTCATTTTTATTTCGCTATGATAAATAAAACTACTACCTATTTTCTCTATAACTATTTGCGTATTATTTAAGGGTTGTATTTGTAGTGGTTTCGTCCGGTGTATGATCATGAAGAGCTGGAAATAGAATGGTACAACTTAATACGGTTGCCGTGGGTGAGTAGGGTTTTCTTATTGCTACGTTTAAGTAAATAATTTGGAGTCTTAACTTCAAGGATCTCGTAAGGTCCTATCCATTCAGGCTCTAACTTATGTGTTCTGTTTTGGTTATGCAACAAAACAAGGTCTCCTACGTTATAAAGACTTTTTATACGGATCTTACGATCTTGTTCATTCTTATATCGCTGTTTGTTAGCAGCAATTATTATTTTTGCATTTGTAAGGTATTCTTTGTGTCTTTGTCTCCAGAGCTGGAAGAGCTCATTCTTTGTTAAGCTGGGGGTCGTAGCTATTGCTGAAGGTAGATTAGCTTTATGACCAAACGTTAGTTCGAATGGGGTATACCCAGTTCCGGAATGAACAGAGGTGTTGTATGCCATACATATGAGGTTTAGGTGCTCATCCCATTCGGTCTTTCTTTCATCTATGCATGTTCGGAGCAAATCTTTGACATTAGCATGGGCTCTTTCTAGGGCTCCATTGCTTTGAGGGTGAAAACTGGTAGTCTTTATATGTTTGATACGGAAAGCTTTCTCGAAAGATTCCATTAATTTGCATACAAAATTTTGTCCCTGATCCGTCAAGATATGTTTGGGAGAGGAGAATATGTATATATAGTGGTTGATTAGCTTGTCTATGATAGAGTCTGTTCTTTGGTCGGCTAGTGGTATCAGTAGGAGATATTTTGTTAGGCAGTCTTGTATGGAGAGGATGAATTGGTTTCCCCGTGAGGTGATGACCAAAGGTCCTACGATATCCAAGGCTATCTTATCGTTAGGTTCTTCAGGTGTGTCGGTAATTATACTTTCTTCTCTTGGTCTAATGCGTGTGAGTTTGTTTCGTTGGCATGTGTCACAAGTTTTTATATAGTCGCAAACATCTTGGTCTACATTGATCCAGTAATGATGGTCTTTGATGCGTTCTATTGTTTTGTTTTCTCCCGGGTGTTGTGCGTTATCGTGATTTTCGTACAGGATTTGTTTCTTTTCTTCGGAAGTGTAAGTTTTTATGGGGTTTTGTGCAAAATGTAATTTTTTGTTAGGGTGATTTTTCATTAGGAATCTTAGCATGAGTTGAATTTCGGTGACTTGAATCGGTTGAAAGCCGGGGCTTATGCCGAAACAAATTTTGGTTTTATCCCGTTGAAGTGTCATAAGTTCGTCTAGTTTTGATAACCAATTGCTTTCGTCATAGTCGCCTAATTTGTCTGGAGTTAGTTGGGTCCAATGGGGTCTGTTAGCGGATACTTTTATGGGTACTGCCGTAGGTTGGTGTTTCCAGTTGTCGTATTCCAGCCAAAGAATTTCTTGTGGGCTAGGGGTCTCGTGTGTGTCAGATGAATTGTCTTTGGGTGGTGGAATTATTTTTACGGTTTTGTGGAAGGGTTTGTTACTGATGATGGTTACGGGATGGAGACGGGATAGTGCGTCAGCTACCACATTTTCTTTGCCCTTTTTGTACTCTACGGTGTATTCGTACTCTTCCAATCTCAGTCGCCATCGCATGAGTCTGGAGGAGGGATCTTTAATGTTGTGTAGCCATTTAAGAGCTTGATGGTCTGTTTATATAACAAATTTCCTCCCGAGTAAGTATTGTCGCAATCGTTTGATACCCCAAACTATCGCGAGCAATTCCTTTTCGGTAGTGGTGTAATTTTTTTCGGCACTGTTCAAAGTTCGTGAAATGTAAGTACAAGGATGATCGTTCTGTGATAACACTGCACCTATGCCTTCATTGCTAGCATCTGTAGTGAGGGTAAACGTCTGGGAGGTCTGGATAGCAGAGTATAGGATGTTCGCATAGCTTTTGTTTGAGGGTGTCAAAGGATGTCTGTTGATTTTCCGTCCAGTGGAATGGCGTATCTTTTTGCGTCAGGTCTGTGAGAGGTTTCGCTATCTTTGCGAAATTTCTTATAAACTTCCTATAGTATCCTGCAAGACCAAGGAATGATTTTGTTTGCGTTACGTTCCTTGGTATTGGAAACATTCTAACGGCTTCTAATTTCTTGGGGTTGGGTTTTACACCATCTTTTGTAACTACGTGCCCTAGATATTCTAGTTCTGGTTTGAGGAATTCGCATTTATCACTCTGTAATTTGAGACCGGTTTCTCGTAATCGTTGGAAGACTATGGCAAGGTTTCTATTGTGTTCTTCAAAGGTATTACCGAATATTATAATATCATCGAGGTACACAAAGCAGTATTTATCAATTAGTCCGCGTAAGGCGGTATCCATCATTCGTTGGAACGTGGCCGGGGCATTCTTCAATCCGAAGGGCATTCTATTATAATGGAAGTGTCCCTCTGGTGTTGAAAAGGCGGTATATGTTTTGCAATCGGGGTGCATTTGTATTTGATGAAAACCGGAAGAAAGATCGAGCGCGGAGAAGAATTTAGCGTTACCAAGGTGTTGAAATATTTCGTCAGAGTTAGGTAGGGGATAGGCATCTTGATCTGTCTGTTCGTTAAGTTTCCTAAAGTCTATCACGATCCTCCATTTTTGTTTGCCGGAAGCATCTCGTTTTTTTGGTACTACCCATACAGGGGCGTTAAAGGGTGAGTCTGAGGGTTCAATTACTCCTTTGTCTAGCATTTCAGTCGTTTGTCGGTGAATCTCGGCTTTGTGACATTCTGGTGGTCTATAGGATTTGATGTTTATGGGACGGTCGTTTTTAAGTGTGATGGAGTGTTTAGTCAGGGAGGTACAAGGTAAAGGGTCGTTGTCCAGTGTGAATACGTCATGGTATGAGCTAACTATTTTCTGGATTGGTTCTTGCATGCTAGGTTCTACGTGATCGAGCCGTAATTTTGATACAAGTTCATGGATTCTTTCGATATTATTTTCGGATTCTATTAAATTTGAGGTATGGACGTTTTGCTTACCAGTATTGATGAAACAAACCCGAGTAACTTCATCGTTGATTTTACAAATTTGTGTGGTGACCTTGTTTGGTTGTAGTTCGACTTCTGGCAGTGTAGTCTGTAATAAATAGCTTTGATTGTCGAGTTGTACATGGTCGTTATGTATGGCGTATCTATATTTTTTTAGGTAGGGCAGCCCGAGAATGCCGTCTTCAATTAGAGGAAAACTGTCGGGTATTATCAGAAATTCGTGCGTTCGTCCGAGAGCTGTAAGTTTAGTCATGTCGGTGATTTCGTGTCTGTCATTGCCTAGTCTTATCTGTCGCGGTTTGTCAAGTGGAATGATGGTTTTCACAAATCTTCGTTTGATGAGGTTGGCTCCTGCTCCGGTGTCCAGTAGTAGTTGTCCTCTTCTTGCCATTCCTCCGAGTTCGCAGTATAGGGATTGTAGTTCTCCTGGGTTGTAGTTGATTCGGATGTGACGGTTTCCAGGTGATGGATTCGTGGTGGGATTTTGCTGTTCTGACCCAACCGAAAATTTCTTGGTTTGAGCAGGTAGCAGTTGCTTTTGTTGTGTCCCATTTTTCCACAGTGCTCGCACGTGATGTTTGCTCCTTCGTTATCATGTCGTATTGGTCGGGGCACCATAGTGGATCGAGGTGAGGCATTAGGCCTTGGTGAGATATTTGGTCGTGACTCCCTGAGCCACAATTCCATGTTGGTGGCTTCGTGTTGTGCTTCGGCTATGGTCTTAGGTCTCATCGGTATAACCATCTGGCCAATCTCACGTCGCAGGTTGATCGGGTATATACGTAGAGCTTCTGAAGTCTCTTCTTCCAGGGCTATGGTACGTGCTGTAGGATTTCTATGTTTCGCTTGAACGGCATACTCAAGTTCGCTGAGGCTTTGTCTGAATCTCATGCTATATGATTGGACACTTTCCGTAGCACCTTGTTTAATGCTGTGCAAAATGTTGCGACACCCGCTTACTGTGGTTGGTACCGATATTTGGTTCCGTAGAGCGTCAAATAGGTCCTCGAACGTATTGATTCGACAGAACCTGATGCTTCTTTTCGCATGATCGGTGATCTTTTCGGTAAGTATCATGCGTAACAAAAGATCTGGCTCATTGCAACGAGATTTAGCGAATTTACAGGTTTTAATAAATTCTTCAACTCCGATGTCATCCTTACCGTGTAGTGATTCTACGACCCGGATGATTTCGGAAGCTTTCATGCTGTTGGCGGTCGTTTGTGTTGTATCGTTTGTTATTCTTCTGTTGTTTACTGATGATCGTCTTGCCGACCGTGTTCCGTCGTCAGTAAGGTAGTTGTCATTGTCTGTTTCGGTGACGGTTGGTATGTTAAGCAGACGTCCGAGTTTTTTTTAGTTCTCTGCTCTGAGATTGTCGTTCTTCATTAATAACCTTAATAGCGTCGGTAAGTTGGCCAATTCGTTCGTCTTGTCTTGCCAAGTGGTTGAATATGGCGTCTAGTCGAGTCACTACGTCGGCGATTGATGGGGCAGACATTTTTTTTATAAATAAGAGGTAGTTTTACCTATGGTTCGATCCTTGCTTTCTGTTGATAGACTGGCTCACGTAGTCCCTGGCCTTTCGATGCTCCGTAGAGTTCCTTCAATTCCAGTTGTCTACAACAAGTAGCTGTTGGATCCTGGCAGGATCGCCAAAATGTTACGGGACAATTGTCGTAACGCGGGAATCGACGATAGTCACTTCCCGATTTCGCGTGTAAATACTTTAAAAATAGCGTATTCTGAACCGTGGTACGAAATACGGAGTCGACAGGGTAGAATAACGACGCGTGGCGTAAGGATTCACAACTGGACTACTTTATTGAGCTGGCGTGGTCTTTATATACATTTTTGGAGGTTCGAAAGGGCACGTTATCTTTGATGACGGGCCTTATGATACAAAGGGCATGTTGGTGAATGTTCTATGCGTCATGAGAAGATGACTCGTACGGTAGGCCAAGGAGTAGTTTATTCTATACGTTGGATGTTTGATAAGATTACCTTCACACTTATGTCGAACTTGACTTGACCGATTCTTTATTCGAACTGAACCTGGGCGGACGTGCAAGTAACGTCTGCCCCACTCTCATCTCATGCCCATCGTCATTTTATTTTCCCGATCGTTTCCCGAAAATTGTTTGCATATTCATTATTTAAATACGTATACGTTACTTAAACAATTATTTAAATGAATAAATTTTATAATATCTCGATAACTAAAGGCAAATGTCGGTATATTCATAGAGAATAGTTATTCAAAATGTTGATTCCCTCAACGTATTAAAGATCATTGAAATCGATAAGGTTGGTGGGGATGTCGATAATTACCGAAGAAACGAAATTGATATGAAGAAATATTCGGTAAAAGAAATTAAAAAACTATTGTAATGTTTTTTAATTTTTCATTTATTTAAGTTTAGTCGTATACACAATATGTCATCAATAATAATATGAGATTTCATGATTGTTCTGTAGTTATTTAACACTTTGACTGCCAAACTAGAAACCTAAAAAATTCCATCAAATCAATGTGTTATTTAATGAAATAAAAATGGGAAAAAATGATATGTATAATATTGAGTAGTCCTCCAACTTTCTGGCATTTTCCAGGTCCTAATAAAATTTGATACGATTAATATATTAACGTAAAAATTCATTTTAAAACTTGGACAAATAATTCCGTCATCCAAATATGGGTGACATGGCAGTCAACGTGTTAAAATAAATTTTAATACTGAAAACAATCATTCCACGCTGGCTTGAGGGACCCCAAAACTATTTTGGACAATTCATATAACTATATTTTTTCTGTTGTGTCAATAGGATAATACATTTATTGATTTGGTTACGCGTGGTTCCTTTAAGTATTCCTCCATTTCAGTGTCAATAGTTTTGAATAAATTAATTGCAGGCCTGTCTTGTGTACGTTTAGCTTTTGCACACTTTTAATAATTTTTCAAATTCATCCTCCTGTACATCAGTATCTTCTACCACTTGAATGTTTTCAGTGGTTATTCCACTGACTTTTATGAGATTTTTCATTCTTCAGAGTGTTTTCAAAAAGCAAGTTTTCACTGTGTCAATTTGTGCCTCGGTTAAAATGACATATCGAGGATCCATAAAAATTCCTGATAAAACTACTTCGTTTTCAAACAACATTTTTTCGCAGTTTTTCATACTATTTACAAGATTAATTGAAATCGTCGTCTTTTGTGTATTAGTATCAATGAAACATCGCTTCCAAATTGCATATAATTCTCCCATTAAACGCTGTTCGCTCTGCATACGTTTTGTTGCAGTTCGAGCAGGTTTTAGAATATTGACTAGTTCTAATATCTTTTCCCAGGTTTCATCTGTTAATGTTAAGTCATTATCGGTGATCTGGCCACAACACGATTTTAACTCTAATAATCTCTCAAGCATATCCAGGGTAGAATTCCACCTCGTTGTGCAATCTAATATGGCATTTTTTGAGCACATTGCAGATAATGCGGCCTTTAAAATAGTCGTGCGTAATTTTCTAACAAACCTTGCTTTATCTATAATTTCGGAATTTTTTTTTGTTTTAGCAAATCGCACACAGCTAGTTAAAGTGTGTATGCTGCACACCTTATTATATAGGTGGTAAAATCTACCTCCCTTGTAAATTCTGTTGCATATGATTCGGAAGAATCAGAATTTATTAAGAGAGGTAACTCTGTTCCTATTATTTCTGTTTCTTCTTCGTTTTCTTCCCTTTATTTTTTATTCAATATGTTAACCGTTTTTATCATATTTGCTGCATTATCTACAGTAACGGTATAGATTTGTTTGGAAGAAATACCAAATTTTGAACAAGTATTAAATATAGTAGTTTTTAAATGTTCCGAAGTGTGGCTTTTAAACAGCTCAATTACACCTAATGTCCTCAGAGATACTTCTTGATTGTTTACAAATTAAGCGTTGATAGCCAAAAAAGATCGGCTCATACACGTTGCAGCATTAACTTTTAAGGATATCAGTGCATCCTTTAATTCTTTTTTAATTTTATCCCGCACTTTCGCTGCTTCTATTGAAACTGTATCACGCACTGTAAATAGTTTCAAAAAATCTTGCCCATGCTGCGCGATAGGTCAGTTATCGTGATGGATAATGCCCCTTACCACAGCGTCAAGAAGGAAAGATATCCTGTCAAGAGCTGGAAAAGGGACGATATCATCACGTGGCTGCAGGGCAAGGGGGAAACGATCGACCCACGTTTTGGTAAAATTAGGTTACTGGAGCTTGTTGAAAAACACAAGCAACCAGATAACAATTATGTTATTGATAATTTCGCGAGTGAGAATGGACATACCGTTCTACGGCTTCCCCCTTACCATTGCGAACTAAATCCTATCGAGCTGGCATAGGCACAGATGAAAGCATTCATAATAAATTGGCAGATGTCCGCCAATTTGTAGACGAAGCCGTCGCAAATGTGTCCCCCCAAAATTGGAAAAATTTCATTAGTCATGTGACAAAGGAGGAAGAGAGGTTTCTAAACCTCGAACTCGTCACGGATTCAGTTCTCGAGGAACGTGACATGTGGCCAAACTCGTCTGATGACTCGGACATCGATGAGAGTAATTTATAAGTTATTTTGCGAAGATTGTAAAATATTTTGTAATGTCACGTCCGGTGGTCTGACTGCCAACGACTATTTGACTATTTTATGCTGTTTATTTTATTATCTTATATAATTGATTAGTTGTTGGCAGTGGAACCACTGCACGTGACAGTAAATAGTTTTAAGTTATAATGTTAATAGTTTTTAATTATATTATTGTTAATAGTTTTAAATTATATTGTTAATAGTTTTAAGTGATATTATTGTTAATAGTTTTAAGTTATATTGTTAATAGTTTTAAGTTATATTATTGTTAATAGTTTTAAGTTATGTTGTTAATAGTTTTAAGTTATATTGTTAATAGTTTTAAGTTATATTATTGTTAATAGTTTTAAGTTATATTGTTAATAGTTTTAAGTTATATTATTGTTAAATTGTATGTGTAAGAGAGGCGGGGGTTTTTAGCCGGTAAGAATCCGGCACTACCCTATTAATCCTTTGCACTCGTTGTTGTGTAACTATCACTACTCGAGTGGAAAGGGTTAAAGGGTGCCTATGAAAGGTTTTCCCCCATCTCTATAAAACAAAAAAAAAAAAAAAATAAAAATATAGTTGTAAATAGTTGTAAGTTATAATTTGTGAATATAAATATATGATGTAAATAATAATATAAATAATGACAAAAAAAGCCCCTTTCCCTATAAATAATGTACAAAATTATGTTTTAAATTAAATAAAATGACAGATTTTATATTTAAATTAAATTTATAATTCATTAATAGACAGCGGATCTTTATGCATTTATGGCTTATGGAAATGTTCAAAAAATGCTACAATATAAAATTTGAAAGAATTTAATACGATTTTTATTTGCTTTGAGCGCCTCTAGAACACGGTGAACTCAGTATGGCATAGCCAAAAACCGTGCCCGTCCCGGCTACGATGAACCGGTCTAGTAAAATCCGACCCTTATTCGTCTGTTTTTTCTTTGAACACACGTTCCGCCTGTTCTCGCTGGAATTTAGACATCCCACATTTTTATTAATTGCATCGTCGTTAAAAAAAAAAGAAATCAAAATCAATTGTTTCGATGCCTTCTTACAGTTTTATAGGTGTATTTTGTAATATTGAACATTTTTAGCAGTTTCGTTTCGCGCAGGCGGTAACGTCTTCGGCTGTGAGAATATTCTGGTCCCGGATCGAATCCCGCATCAAATGATTTTTTTTTCGTTAAACACTTTTTTCTTGTTCTTTCTACTACATCAGTCTTTTCCCTGTGCAATTACAATTACAACAGTGTAATAACATAATAATTAGAAATTAAATTAGTTCAATGTTAGCCAAAAGTAAGAACGTAGCACATTCAATGTACACTTTCTTCAAATGGTTGGACATATCCAATTTTCTTAAACATTTTTGCATAATCGATCTGTAAAAAATTCACATTAATAATCACTATTTCTTTTTTAATTATTATTAATAATCACATTAATATCGCTATAATAATCATTATTTCATCAAATACAATGATGCAATTACGATCTACAGTTTCCATGTAAGAAGATTTTAATTGTAGCGCGTTAAATAAATTTTGACAAATTCCTGGCCAAATGTCGATTTTCCCGAACTATCAACTAACGGACTTGGCAAATGGAAACCCAAAATTTCATGCATTTTATGATACAAAATGGGAGAAGTGTAGTGCATTTTCAGGCATAATTGTTGCTCCTTTTTCAAAAAAATTCGCCACGATTTGGGTTTAACCCTTTGCGACGGGCGAGCGTCGCTGTGGACGACGGGTATTATATAAAAACTAAAACTTTATTCAAATAACTTTTTCCTAAAATCCAACAAAATCATAAACAAACAAATTTAATTGTGTTTACATATGAGACGTTTTATATTCGTGCATTGTGTGGTATTTTTCGAAACAGTCACCTATGTGCAAGGCCGCACAATAGTACCAACAACTGGCACAATAGTACCAACAAGTAGCACAATAGTACCTCGTCTCTCTCCTTCCATGTTTTATTTTCCGATTAGAGCATACGACACAATCTTTACTACTTCCTGTCTCATGTAGCCGAATAATATAATGTTGTTATAAGATATAAAACATATGAAAACTTTGCTGGTTTCTCTGGTAGTGACACTGAAAGACTGATTCGACAAACTGAAATTCGTTCTGACCCTACCATGGTCTCGCATTGTAAGTTTACATTATACGGAAGATAAGACTTCATCGCTAAAGGTCTCTAATTTCATTGAGAGGTAACTTGACTTCTTAGGCTATTATACCCATGCGTATCTTATCGTTTAGGACAACAAACGTACGCCAGCCGCAGCGCGAGAATTGGGCTGCTATTTGCCGACACTCGTCCCCAAAGGGTTAAACAATATAAGAATAACAAACGTCAATAAATACCCGGAAATTCTTTTATAAGTTGCTTTCTTCAAACATGTATCATCGATATTGTCTGAAGAAAGCTTATCTTGCAACCGATTTATTGCCTTACACTTTGCCCGCAATTGCGAGCGAAGACTTACATTTTTTCTTCTCTTGCTCTAATTGCACTTGGGTTTCCATTAGCTGCTGTTCCAAACCATTACAACTTTGCATTGATGACATGTCATTCTGTACAGACATTGTGTCTGATTCAGTGCTAAAACTATTATTATTCATATCGGACGAATGAAAAATTTCCGGTACAGCACCTTTGCGCAGTTTACCCGACGTGTGAAAAGAATTATTAGAAAAATGTTGACTGCACACATATTTATTTTGTAATTTTTTATCAGACATTTCCATTTCCACCCAATCGTCTAAACCACAGTTAATCTCAGCCACGTTATGCAACTATCACTATCTCTCGTACGAAATGAATGAAAAGAAATGTTATTTCTAGTACGGTTCGTTAAACCACAAAAGGGATAAGCACACTTTTTATAGTGAGGTTTCCTTTCATTCCGCTTCATTGTATGCGAGAAATAGAATAGCCAAAGTGATTAGAGAGAAAATATCAAATAAATTATGGAACACTAGCTTTCTATAATAGTAAATGCGATATTTACTAAACGCATGCAATATAAAATAATATATATGTATGTATATATGATTTACCTGAATCTAAGCTTTCCCACGTAGCCACGTGTCCTTCAATGCACTCGCCTAACAGGCGTAACGAAATTAAAAAGACACAACATTCTTTTGTTTCATTCATCATTTATAGAATCTCCGACACATGAGATTTAAATTTCTATTGGTTATTGGAATATTTGAATATTGGTTTCACAATATCAATTCTGGCTGATACGGTAGGATGTGATATGGAATAGTAAGGGGGCTTTAGAGCCCCCCGAGCATGAGACAGAAAAATACATTGGGTGATTGGTCTACTCCTACACCTCGTCTGTGACAGAACATACCATACATACGATGCATACGATGCAGGATTGATACGGATTGCATACGATGTCTGCACATGTATCCGTACATAATCTCTCTAAAGAGTTCTTTATAAAATTGGCTTAATAATTTAATATCCAGCAGAGAACCGATGGTGAAACCCAATGACATTTCCCTTTACTGTAAAGACTTTTACTCACTGCAAAACGTGACGTGAATTGTTTAAATAATAAAAATGTGTTTGTTTAAACTATCCTTGAAGTAATAAAAATGTTCTGGTTTAAACATCTGTTTAAATAATAAAAATGTATTTGTTTAAGTAACCGTTTAAGGGATGAAAATGTATTGCTTTAAACATTTGTTTCAATAATATAAATTTATTTGTTTAAACACTTGTTTAAATAATAAAAATTTGTTTGTTTAAACAACCGTTTAAATAATAAAAATATATTTGTAAACAATTTTTTATTCAGATACTGCCCATTTCTGTCGGTCACAGTTTACTGTTGTGTCGCAGGTGGTGTTCGGGTGTTTTATGATGACCGTCGAGGTCCCTACGATGGCCATAAAAATTAGTAGAGTTTTGAAAAAGGCCCGCTGCGCCTGCCGTGCAGTTATAAATCATACTTCTGACTTATAAATAAAATTACCGCACTAATTGTTCGACACGTTCTTCGTACTTGTTGCGATCCACGACGAGTGGATCGGATATAACACCACCGATCTAGAGGTGTAGACTCACCCCTTAGAACGGATGACTATTACTTTTTATACACCCTGTACAATCACCACCCAGTCGTGTCGCGTGTACCACGATTTCGTAAACACTCTGTATACAAAATATAAAGGAAGGAATCAGTATACATAGTTCTACGATTTATAGAAGAAATTACCTTGTCGTCACCTTTACACAAACATTGCCTGCTTTTTTTGTAGGTCTCTTATAGGCTGGTTCGTAACGGCTCGAGCGGTTTTCGACCATTCCTTCTTGAGTGCCAGTTGATGCCAGTGCTCGTCGTGGTATCATACGTCGTGGTTATTGTACATTTTGTACAAAATACTTTTATATCTGAAGGTAAGAGATGAATATTTCTTCTATCGCATAGTTCTATATATTTTCTTCCTGATTAAGTAACTATTCCAAACGCTATATACAGTGAATCCGGGATATACATATGTACGTGAATTTTTTACAACTTTTATACAAAAGTTTTAAAAGTGTCAAATTTTATACAACTCTTTTTAGTTGAGCCTATAATGAAAATTTAAAATATGCGTTTTGTAGATCTGTGTTAATTGTATACATGCTGAAAATTTAATCGAAATAGATTAATATACACACGAGCGACGAGTAGTTAAAAGTAGTGAAAATCGTAGTTTTTCACGACTTTTGGTCAGTTTCAGCTTAAAATGCACAAATTCTAACATCTTTAGATGCGTGTCGTTTTTATTTGCATCAACCGATTTCGATGAAATTTTCAGTATGTTTATAACTAACATAGATTTATAAAACGCATATTTTAAATTTTCATTACAGGCTCAAACAAAAAAGTTTTGTCAAGTGCCTTTTTTTTGCTCTTCTAATTCCTAGCAATTGCAATTTTTTCAAGTTCTTGTTTTCAAGTCATTAGGTAAACCAATTTTTCTAATTGCTCAAAAAATGTCAGGTCTTTTGGTTCTATTTAAAAAAAGTTATACTGTTTTAAAAGATGTTCGAATACTTTCGTGAGCCTGTGTATGTAATTCCGATGATACTTACGTGTAATGAACGATGAAAGTTATTTCCCATTACAATTACACTGACGGAAAATTAGTGTAAATGTGATCCGAATTATATCGCGTTTGGTATCATTTTAATCAAAGTAATGTAAAGGCGTGCGCTCACGCTGCCTTTGGCCTTTGCCGGCGGCAGAGTTGTGTAGAATGACAATTGAATTACTCCAGGAATTATAATTACAAAGTAATTGAATTACATTGTATTTTAATCATATTGTAATTTATAATTG
Source organism: Seladonia tumulorum (assembly GCA_913789895.3). NCBI lineage: Eukaryota > Metazoa > Arthropoda > Insecta > Hymenoptera > Halictidae > Seladonia > Seladonia tumulorum. The sequence continues at coordinate 758,283 of OU565281.1, forward strand.
AGATCTTCATTCAATTAAATTACAATGTAATTTGTAATTGCAATTGAGTACAATTACAAAACACTTTGTAATTAAATTACATTAGTTGCAAATGACGGTCATTAAATTAAAATTGAAAATTAAAGAATAATAAAGTAATTGGTAATAAGGGGTTGAAAAATGCACGTGAAGGTTTCAAACAGAAGGAATTTATTATTTATAAATTTACAATATCTAAACAGAAATAACTTCTGCGTTACAAATTTTTTAAATTTCAAACATGAATATAAAAAGCAGAAAGAGCTATACATAATTTGGAGAGCTTTATTTCAAGTATATGGTATTTCAATTACACACCTGATTAAAATATTTGAATTATATTGTATTTCAATTACACTGCTGATTAAAATATCTGAATTATATTGTATTTCAATTACACATCTGATTAAAATATTTCAATTATATTGTATTTCAATTAGTAATTAAAATTAAAACAAGAAATATAATTCCAGCATTAATCTTTCATCAAGATATTTCAACAATGGATATTTCGGCGTTACAAAGGAAAAGTAAAGCTGAGTTCTGTTGCACACATGTTATTGAAGGCAAGGCGAAAGACAAACAAGGCGGGAAACACTTCAAAATTTGTTTACATCAGAAATAGGTAAGCTTTTGTATTCAATTTTCCTTATTAAGCATTTCCTTTAGCGAAGTCTTATGTAGAATGCATTCCTATACAGTAAATTCCTCCTAGATAAAGGATTTTTCACATAAATACAAAAATAGAGCGTACAAAGTACCCGCGTCGGCACATTTTCAAATTTAAAAAAGATAATGTTTAATAAAAATATAATTGGCTATATTGATATGTAGAGGAGAGTCCCCTGTATCTCTGGAATCAAACATGAATTTCTCGCGTGTTTAGTTTTTGCGTGACACGTTATTTTTTATCAAAATCGTGGATTTTTACAAAAACCAATATTTGTCGAAAATGTTGCGTGATAGAGCAATTCTGTTGGCGGATTTGGTTTTGGAATGACAAAGTGTATAAGAATCACCGAACAGGTATTGCAACATTTTTTTGGCGTTGGACAGTGTAACTGTTATGACAAATCGAAATGAACTTCTCTCACCGATAACGCTTTGAGCAATCGAAAGAGTTTTTCTTCATCGAAAACAGTTATCTAGGAGAATTCAATTTTTTGGACACTAATAATTGTTATTTGTAATAATTTTAATTTTGTATTCTAATAATTTTTTATTAATGATTTTTATCGTTGAAAATTTTAAAATAACTATCATTTTTGACCCCTGTTTTTAATACTTTCTCTTACCTATTAAAATTGTTGTAACATGTTACTTATGCTATGCTACTTGCTGATCTGTTCGACAATATTTCATTATCTTCCTATTTTACTGGTTTTTACTTTTACTTTTTAAATATTTTAATAACCTGAGCGTTTAGCCTGATAAGTAATGTTAATAATATAAAATTAATAGCGTGCTCAAGTGAATTATTTATTTTTCATCGATTTCAATTAATTCTCGAATCGTGTTGCCTTTTTTAATATGCTATTTTTCAAATCTGTCATTCTTTTCTAATTTCTTTTTTTCATGAGGTAATTTAAATATAATATAGAGTTGCGTATAAAAATTCAAGTGCACGGGAGCTTTACATATTATAATATTTATTAAATTAACGTCACGAAAGCAATGCACACTGGTCGCGTTTGTTTTGTATTTATTTTTTTTGTTTTTGAGACGTTGATTTCTTCTTTCGTAGTTTAGTGTTGCGAGAAAATGGTCCACACTGGCGGGTTTGTTTGAAATATACATCGAGTGGACAATTATTTTTCAAATGTATTATTTTTCAAATGTTTTTTTAAACGTGCAATTTTTGACATGTGATGTTTTTCAATTATGTTCCTTTTTAAATGTGCTGTTTTCTAAATATGCTATTTTTAAAATGTGCTATTCTTTAAATGTTGTTTTTCAATTGTGTCATTTCTTATTTATTTTTCTAAACAAGGTGTATATATAGACCTGTTTATTTTGAAAGTGGTGTAAGTCCTTTTAAAAAAAATGAGATATGACGTAATTTATGCTTAATTTAGTGTAAACTTTTTGTTTATAACTAGTTAGTATTTAATATTAGTAGTAGTAGACTATCTTAATAATGGAATTTTACGAATCATTTGTTAACATCTTGTTTCTTTTTTTGATTCCAGGACTCTAACGCAGCTTTTCCTCGCGGACTCACACACTCATGGACTCTTGCAACAAGTAGTAAGTCTACGAACAACTGTCTTTTTTCTTACTAGAATTTATTAATAGTTGATTTTTTGACGAGTATAGTGACCTGTAATAATCTGTAACCTGTTACAGAATCTGTTTCTTAGGTAGGTAGGGTCTTCTTGTACGTCGCGTTCTTTTTCTTAATGAAACAATTTCTATAACGGTGTCACCAAATTTCGAGAAGACAAAAATCTTCCGGAATTTGTTATACGATTATTAACCAAGAGACAATTCTCAATGAAAAATTTACTTTTAAATTAAATGAAAAAGGTATTTTAAAATCAGTTTCAATTTATTGAAAGCATTAGATTTTACGTACAAAAAGACGATTCGCGACGGATAGATCCTCGAGACAAAGAATATACACATATCAATTTAAATTGTATTATTTTTTCGAGTACATTACATTTAGTATAGTACTCTTTCAATAGTTTCCAAACTTTACTTTGTTCAAAGGATCGTCCGAGGATTTTTTAATATTTTATTAAAAATTTTAAATAAATAAATAATATTAATTAAAATCTTTGTCTTTTTGCTTAACGATTAAAGTTTTTTAGTAATTCTTTCAATTATTAAATATTTTCAAATATCTTTAAATTTCAATTAAATTCTATTTGCAAGTTTGTACAAATATTAGCTCGTATACTAATGAATTCTTTTAGTTAGGATTTTCAGGATATTGAGGTTCCCTGTTCGTTGCTCAAATCCTCTCGCGTGCCCAGGCGCTACTCGGGAGGGTGAGAGCAACGGGCACATGGAACATTGTTTTAATAATACATATTGTTGGCGATTGACAATGGTTAGTGTATCGTGCACGACGTATTTTCAGTGGAATTGCGTCGGATTTTTAAATTAAATATAATAACGCATATTCCTGTCGACCTGTGATATGCTACATAGATCTTCGTGAAATGTGTTGGCGCGTAACTTTTTCAAAAACTACGTTTGCAATATTCAGAATTACACACGTAATTTAATTCACTCTCGAAAATAGATTATTATTTCAATTTACCGATTTATCTCGCAAAGGTTACTACCATTGTCAGTCGATTTCAGTGAAACTGGTACGTACCTTAACTGTGTTTGTATGAGGTGTCGACGTTAGGGTGTCGGAGGCGTCCCGGGACGTGCTCTCTAGGTATTAGGCTTTTGCACCCTGGCGTCTGCATGGGAATCGTTGAGTGAATGTGTTGATGAGCTTGTGTTTTTTGCCATTTTTTAAATATAGGACTAGGTAGGTAGGTAACTTACTTTCTAGGGTGTGTGAATGTTAATTTTAAGTAGGTAGGGGCCGGGGCTGGCTACCGTTTTCTCTTTCGGGTAGGCCGCGATTCGACCGGTAGTCAGTTTCTGGAAGGGCTCGAAGTTTCGTTCTCGAATCGAAATCGAACGAGGCATGACGTTCGATGGATGATGCGTGTTCGATTCTTCTTGCTCGCATAGCTTTTCGCGGACGCGGACGGGAACATGAACGCGCGCGGATTAGGGCCTCGGAACGTTGCGCACCTGCTCGATTGCACCAGGGGAACGATCGGCTTCTCTCGAGACTTGTGATTCGTCACGGAAGTCGTCGATCGTTTTCTCTGCGAGCACGTTTAGGGTTGCAGATGTTCGGCGGACCGCGAAGAAAAAGAAGAGGCCCGACAAACAGTCACGCAAGAGGGCAGCAACTGCATGCGTTTTATCGTTACTACCTTGTCACTATACTCGTCAGTAGAAATATTTGAAGTAGTTGTAGAAAAGTATTTAGTTGCATCAATGAGCAGGCCTTGCCGCCCCAACGATCAGCCGAGATGGCCACATCCGCGATTTGCAATAGCGTTGCGAAAACAAAAACGTGTTGCATTAATTAATTTTGAACAGAGGATCAAAGTTAGTGTTGCGGAAAGAATCGCGTTCTGCATTGTTTAGAATGTAGTGTTGCGAATGAAATAGTCGCGATTTCCATTTCATTTCAGATTGATTGTTATTTGAGTCAATTTTTAAGATTACAGATTAAAGATTTTGTAAAAATTTAGTATTCTTTTTTTCAATCCTCTGCTCGTTAAATTAGCGTTGCGCAGCAATAAAGTATCGCGTTTGTGTTCGAGTCATTTTCGACATTTCAGGCGTCCATGCTCGAGCTGCAACGATCCACTGGAAAAGTGGTCGCAGTCGAAACGACTGCCCTGTGGTGTGGTGCAGGCATTCGCGTTTTCGATTAGAGTTGCGAAAAAATCACGACGGGTTGAATTAGCGTTGCGAAAAAATAAAACAGAATTTGTTTAGTTACCGCTTTTAATAATGAAAAAGTAAAATGGTGGATGAGCCCCGGGCCTCTTCACCAATAGACTTTGTCACTCTTCCTGCATGTCTCGCGAATCAATTAATAAAGACACTTCTCTTTGGGAAATTAGCGTTGCGAGAATTTGATATCGCGATTGGCTTAGTGTTGCGAAAAATACCAACGCGTTTTCTGGAGGCGGGATTAACATGCATATTGGAAAACGTGCAAAACATGATATTTAATTATTAGACTCGCGACCGCGTACATAAAAGTAGATGATTAACATTGCAGAGTCGGTAGCGCATAAAGCAAGCGAACATTGAATTCTGGGGATTTTTTTCTTAGATTTTTGAGTTATATTCCTCGAGTTCTGAATTTTAAGTTTAAAGATTTTGCTACCGTCGAAATGTGGAGCATGTGTCCACCGGACCGCTACGCGTCGAGAAGAAACGTATTGGTACGATCTAAGATCGCAGGTAGAGCAAAATCACGATGCACGTTGCTACGTTCGAACCGCTGCCGTGCCTCGACACACTCACACACCGTTAGGTCGGCCTGTACGTGTAGCTACGAGAGTCGCGAGGGACCGGGATTCCGCAAACCAATTCTCGATAATGCAAAGATGGGGTTTTTCAATGATCGAAAGCGCTAGATGAAGGATAAATCGAGAGCGAAAATAAGTATAAATAAATAAAATAAATATAAATTAAGACCTAATATAAGGATAGGAACAATACAAACAAGCAACAATTTTTATTCTTAATGGTTTATTTTCTATAATATATTTTAATAATATATTTTCTGTGGAATATAAATAAAAGGATGAAGTTTACAACACAACATTTACTTTAATATAAAAGGAACACTATATATATATTTAATGAATATAAAGAGATACATTATACATTTTGCCACGCAACTGGCCATGTGAGTACGACAACAAAAACTATGAACAAGCGACGCATGAAAAGCGCGGGAGAACCAGATAGGGTTTTTATTTTATTACAATAGAGTGGCATACGAATAAGCGAGCGCGCGCAACGCCCTCGTGACGCGCGGACTAATGAAGGAACTTTCTTCAAATCCCCCACTTTCCGACACGTAGTCCCATATATTCCACGCATCTGTCATGAGCAACCGTTTTTAATCCCTTCGTCACCGCGTCAGCTACATTTTCGTTTGTCGGAACATACGCAATTTCAACAAACCCTTTCTCAACATTTTCCCTTACCAAATGGTATGATATATCTATATGTTTCGTTCGATTCTTCTCCATGCTATTTCTTGAAAAATCGATCGCCGCTCGATTGTCGCAGAATATCACGTACTTGTCTGAAACGTAATTATGTAAATCCAATTCCTTTAAAATCATCCTTATCCATAAGATGTCACGCATGCCGTTCGCTATTGCTATATATTCGGCTTCCATTGTAGACAGGGCGAGGCATTTTTGTTTCCGCGATCCCCATTGTACAATGTTTTCGCCAAGATGCGTTACTACTCCAGAGAACGAATGTCGATCGTCTCTGTCTCCAGCCCAATCTGCATCACAATGCTGCTTAACAATTAATTTGCTGCTAGTTTTGTATACTAACGCATATTCCTTTGTCTTCGATAGATATCTTAATATGCGTTTTGCTTGAGTCCAATGTACTTCCCCTGGATTTGTATTAAATTGCGACAATTTCGTCACAGCAAAAAATATATCTGGCCGAGTGTATAACGCCAGAGTGTGTACATCAATGATCCAATTAATTCTCGATATGGATAACTTATTTTAGCTTCTCTGTCCGATGATGACGTCAGGTTATCCTTTGCTGACTGTTCTACTCCTGGCTCTAACAGGGTTGCTGCACCTCGACATTCTTGCATGTTGAATTTCTCCAGCAATGTATCCACGTATGCCTTCTGGGACAAACGTATTTCTCCGTTCGTTCCTCTCTCTATTTTTACTCCTAATGCGTGATTTATTTCACCGAAGTCTTTCATCTCGTATGTTGCTGACATTTCCCTCACGATATCGGTAATTGTTGCAGATTCGTTTGAAAATATGAATATGTCGTCGACATATATCACTACTGCTGTCCAGTACCCCTTACAATACGTGCAACCGGACGACTGTAATCGACGAAAGCCCTGTTTTATTAAAAAGTCAAACCGTATATTGGACGCAACAATTTCGCGACTTTCCCTTCTTTATTTTTAAATGGCACTGGCAGTCGCATGTAGATATCTTCTTCCAATTTCCCATATAAATATATGCGCACTTTATATCTACATGTCTTGTATATCAGCCAAACTCCGCAGTCAGTGCTAATAGAATCCGTAATATTAAAAAATTCGCAACTGGTGCGTACGTCTCTTCGTAATCAATCCCTTTTGTTTGGGAGAACCCCTGTGCAACCAATCTTGCTTTGTAACGAGCTATTTTTCCATCCGCGTTAGTCTTCAATTTGAAAACCCATCGACACCCAATACTTTTTTTATCTTTGGGTAATTCTGACAGTTGCCATGTGTTCCTACTCTCTAGGCTGTCCAATTCTTCTTGCATGGCACTCTTCCACTGCGATGCTTGTGGAGAATTCAAAGCTTCGACCACAGATTGTGGTTCTATCACCTCTACCAAATTTGCCTACATTTCAGTGTCGTGTGAGTCCTCTTCGGAGTCGTTGTATGCAACGTGGTCCACCATCTTAGGTTTACCTTTTCGACCATATGGGTTTCTTGGCACTTTCTTCGGCCTTCCTCTCTTTCGAGCTCCTTGAAGAATCCTAGAATCCCCCACTATCCCTGGAGTTGCATCGATTTCATGTTTGGATTTTGTTTCTTCCTCGATTACCATTGGTGACGTCTTTTCCGCTTCGGCATTAATAATGTTATTAACATCAATGACTTGTTTGTCATCTGACCAAGCTTCGTTATATCTCCATGCCTCTGTGTTCTTTTTATAAACCCATTCATATCCAATTTTATGCTCGACAAATCTTACGTGTTTGGTTGTTAATACATTCTGTATTTCGGGGCACCATACTCTGTATCCCCGAGTTCGGCTGCCATAACCGACAAATATGCATTCAACTGCTCTGTTGTCTAATTTTCGTCTCCCTTGTCTCGGTAACCATGCGTAAGCCAAACATCCATACACTTTTAAGTGTTGCACACCAGGCTTACGTCGAGTCCACACAGCTAATGGTATCTCGTTCTCAATCCCGCTATGGCAAGTTCTATTTCTTATATATGCAGCAGTCGTTACCGCCTCAGCCCAGAATTTATGTGGTAAACACGCTGACCTTAACATGGATCTCGTCATATCCAAGAGTGTTCTGTTTATCTTTTCCGCAATACCATTCATTTGGGGAGTTTCGACATTACTCCTCTCATGTTTAATACCTAAACTTTTGAAATATTCTTCTAACTCTTTGTTGCAGAATTCTAAACCATTATCTGTTCTGAACCTTTTAACCTTTTCCCTTGTTCTCGTTCTACTTTAGCGATATATTCTTTTATATGATTTTTCGCTTCTCCCTTTGTTTTCATACATCTCACGACAGTCTTCCGTGAATAGTCATCCGTGAATGTAATAAAATACTGGCTTCCACCTATTCCAAACGTCAGAATGAGTTTGTTCACATACTTCTTTCGATTGGCGTTCCTTCAATCGTCTGCTAGGCATTTTTGTCGCCTTTCCTATTTGGCATGAATCGCAGGTGAATTCCATGTTCTTTGCATCGTCTAATCCTCTCACTTTATCTTCTTCAACCATCCTTTTGATGATGTCTTTGTGTGTATGACAGAAGCGCTGATGCCATAGTTCATCTGTATTTAAATTTACTGTGTTCATTTCCACCGGTGCATGTGCTTCATTGTTGTTTACATCTATTTCTGCCCTTATTATATATAAGTCGTTTCTTCTATGGGCTACACATACGACTCTATTATTCAATGTATTTTTAATAATTGCTTTCCCATCCTTAATTATTAATACTTTGTTTTTCCTTTCAATTTGTGACACTGACATTAAATTCTTGCGGATATTAGGAACGTAATATACGTTGTGCAAGATTATACCGCATTCTTCACCATTGACTAAAGTTTTTAAGGTTATGTTGCCAATACCTTTCGCCACTAGTGTTGCCCCAGTTTGTTTTCCGGGGTCAGCTGCTGTATTAACTACTTCTGAATTCAATTCTCTAAAATCTGTAAACCAGTCTTTTCTTTTACATACATGGTGTGTGCAGCCACTGTCTAGAAGCCATCCTTCATCCATGTCCACATTATTTAACGATACTAAAAATGCGTCATAATTTCTCTTAGGTTTTGCACCTGTGTGTACGAACACATTGTATTTCTTTCTGTCTTTTTCTGGCTTGGTACGACAATCTCTTGCAATGTGACTCAGAGCTCATTCTGGACATTCTTCTATTATATTCTGCCAGTAACACTCGTTTGACTTCGGCAGATGTGAACTTTTCATCTGGCAAGCTCGCCAATGACATATTCAAATTTTCATAGCTGTCGGGAAGTCCAGATAATAAAGTATAGGCAAGGTCTTCGTCACTTACCTCCGCTCCTGCTTCTCTCAAATTGTTCGCAGCTATCTTTGCTCTAGCCAAGTATCCAGGCATGTTCTCTTGATCTCCCATTTTAAGATGATAAAACTCCTTTTTTAATTGCATAATCCGTACTCTGCATTTAGGTTGATGCACTTGTTCCAGTGTGATCCATGCTTCATGTGCACTGGCGCAATCTTCAAAGTGCACTTGTTGTTCTGCGCTCACGTTCAATCCGATCGCAGCAATTGCTCTATTCTCACTTATTCGATGCACCTTCCTTTCCTCTGCTGTGGCTTCGTCACCTAATTCTATCTTTTGTAGCACGTGTTCCAATAACCCTTTACCTTTCAGGAACCATTTCATTTCGATCCTCCATGATCGGTAATTATTTTCCGACAATTTTGTTATTTTTGTGTCGGTCTGTCTATCTGTGCTCATTTTGTAATATTTATTAGATATTGTAGGTGTTATAATCTTGGTACGAACCTCAGACTTGTATTTCGATCCCTATCGACTTTTTAGGTTATGTTGCGCACATTAGCATCCTGGGCCCATAACCATTGTGGAATATAAATAAAAGGATGCAGTTTACAACACAACATTTACTTTAATATAAAAGGAACACTATATATATATATATATATATATATATATATATATATATATATTTAACCCTTTCGCTACGGGCGGGTTCTCCGCCGCGGTACTTCCACTGAACGGAGCGCCGCCGCGACATCACTGCACGCTACGCGACGCCGATCGTCAGCGAGAGTACCGCGGCCGAGAACCCAAGTTGCTTGAATGTTTTCGGACCAAAAAATTTTTCTCCAAAGGGTATTTATAAATAAAGAGTATTCCAACACTATCACTGCATGCCCAGAGTCAGATACTTATGCAAAACGGTTGGCCGCAATACCTCAGTGGCATCTTATGGAGAGCCACTATAGTGGCCCGTAGTACCTCAGTGGCATATTGTGGAGAGCCACTATAGTGGCCCGTAGTACCTCAGTGGCATCTTGTGGAAGGCCACTAAAGTGGCCCGTAGTAGCGAAAGGGTTAACCCCTTGCACTACGCGGAAATTCTGAAAAAGCCGTGCCAAACTCGGCCGCCGGAATGGTCGCGGGACGGGCCGAGCGGCTCGACGCAGTGGTGCAATTTGATACACGATACCTTACGACTGAGTTACAGAGTCCCGCGCTCGTATTTACTTCACGTGATGGAGATCTTTGGAAATTCAAATGAAATTGAATAAAAAACTTGTAAAAAATACTTTAATAATTACAAATCATAAGAAATAAATTTTAATATAATATAATAGTAATAGGAAATAATAAAGACGGTAGTAATATTTTAAATGAAATCAATGCCATTATCATCAGATCTAAAAATTAAAAACAAAATATAAATAAACAATTAAATATCAACAAACTATTAAGTTAAAAATGTATGCGCCTCGTAGAACGGAATGGTACAAACTGAAGTACGACTGAAACTTTCTGTTCGTCGCGCTGTGTGTCTATGTTTATTTAAGAGATGTTATCGGTATAGCGGAACGTAACACTATCCCTTACGTAACACGTGGCCTACACAGGGACATATAATCCCATTCAAGATAACCATACTTGGTTCTGGCCCGAAATATTAGGACCACGAGTCAAACTCGTGATATTCATGTCTGGCACGAAATGTCGATCACGAGTCAAACTCGTGATATTCATATTTGGCATCGAATGGTAGCAACGAAGTCTGACTCGTGATATCCAATTTTGGCACAAAATTTTCATCACGAGTCAGACTCGTCAAAGTAGTGCAAGGGGTTAATGAATATAAAGAGATACATTATACATTTTGCCACGCAACTGGCCATGTGAGTACGACAACAAAAACTACGAACAAGCGACGCATGAAAAGCGCGGGAGAACCAGATAGGGTTTTTATTTTATTACAATAGAGTGGCATACGAATAAGCGAGCGCGCGCAACGCCCTCGTGACGCGCGGACTAATGGAGGAACTTTCTTCATTTTCTATAATATATAATATATAATATATTTTCTATAATATATATTATGTCTATAATATATATCTATAATATATTTTATTTTAATATAATAAAAATAGATTTTTAAATAAAGATTATTAATTAAATAGATTTATTAATAGTTAGTTATATTAATTTATTTATAGAAATACATTCAATTCAATCCTTTATTGATCCCCTCAGGGTTACAATCCTAAATACCGCTTCCGCCAACCTTAACCTATCTTACAATCTACCTTACTTACACCTACGCAGAGAGAGAGAGAGAGAGAGAGAGAGAGAGAGAGACGCTGTCTTAAAACTAAAATATACCTTCTGTTATCCTAAATAAAATATACAACATATAAACTATATAATAAAATAAACTACATAAAATGTCACAGAATTGTTCATTGAAAACTATGCACATAACTATGAAATAACTATGCACATCCTCACTCTCATGCCTCCTCTCACCCACACACACACACACTTACCTTCTCCCCCCTTCCCTGACCCTCGGAACCCCTCTTCCGCTCGCTCACCAATCACCCCACTCTTCCATTCACCCCTCTTCTCCATTCCTCCACTCTCCTCATCCAATCCTCCCCTCCTCCGTCATCATCCAAAACCTCCTTCATCCTCCCCTGCCAACCCCTTTCCTCATCCACTCGCATACACTCCTCCCATACATGCTCCCACGTCTCCTCCTTCCACCCACACACTCTGTACTTCCTCTCCTCCACCCCCAACCAATACTTCCCTTCCCTCACCCCATTCCCCAACCTAAAACTCGCCACCCTTTGCCACCTACTTTCCCCCCAACCTTTCGTTAGATACCCCGGTAAACCCTCTCCCTTCACCATCCTATACCATTTATTATACTTCGAATTCAATATCTTATATTGATAGAAATACATTTTTAAATACATTTAAAAACAAACATACGTACATTTAATACATAACTTTATTTTAATACATAAGTTTAAATTTAATACGTAGTTGTTAATTATAATAGTTATTCACTATCATCGGCCGGTTGCTGCTACGGCCACCGCGTCCCCCATGACCGCCACGACCACCGCGTCCTCCTCGACCGCCACCACGTCTCTTCCATTTGGGCGCCGGGCCTCTCTTATAGGCGTTGCGCCGCAACTGCTTCACTATTTTCGCCTGGAACATGAAGAAATGAAAAATATTACAATTTGACAATAATAACAATCAACATTTTACCGACCGCTGACCGTATCATACACAATACAATAGAATAATATTTGTTAATGATTTTCAAACTTCAAACTTCTCCTGTGTCATAGTAGCAGGGTCTCCTGGAGGCACCGGTACTATCGCCGTCGGTGTCGGCGTCTCCTTTGTCGATGACGACGCCGCGTTTTCAGTTGTCTGCTGGAGTTGAAAGTTCAACAAACAAATCGTGGTAGTAAAGTTTAAAAAACAAATAATAAATTTTCACTCGTGACGAAGGTCATCATTCAAGACATATGTGTCTACTCACTATCTTCTCGTCCCGCGGTGAAATTACTAATTGGGCGACGCCCGCCGCCACAGCCGCCGGTGTTGGTTGTTGTTGCCCCTCCATTTGTGCGTTTTGGCTGTTCATCTACGTAAAAAGAAAAAAAAAAAAACATAATATAGTATAAAAAATCAATTTAGTAAGGAAATTGTAACGAGCGCGGTTTTCCGCGGGCTCGTTGCAACGGACGGCACTCGCGGCCGGATTGAGCTCGTCGCGCCAGGGCTCTGTGGATACGCGAGTGATAAAGGCGAGGTGGCGAAATGATACGAGACGGGTTATGTTTTCCGGCTACGGTTCTCTGTTCGGTGTCGCGGGATTCCCGTTATCGTGGCTCGCGGCATCCTGGCGCGTTATCGCGGGACGCGTTATCGCGACGTGCGGTGCTCGGGTCGTGTTATCGCGGCGCGAGGTCGCGGGGTCGCGGTTCATCGGGTCGGCGATCGGGCAACGGCGGTTCGCCCACGCGGAGCGTGATTCCGGGTCGCGGATGGCCGCGGCGGCATGCCATCGGAGAGATAACGGGGCTAGGGATGGTCACGGCTGCGTACCGGGAGACGGTGAACGGGACGGGAAATGGCCACTGCGGTGTGCCAGGATACGGTGAACGGGACGGGGATGGTCACTGCTGTGTACCGGGAGACGGTTAACGGAACGGGAAATGGCCACGGATGTGTGCCATCGCGGAGTTAGTGAAAACGGGAAGTGGTCACCGCGGTGTATCGGGATACGGAGAGACAACGGAGTGATATCGGGCTACTTACTTGTAAGGGTACCGTGGCGACGTGTACGTAAGTGTATGTGTTTTACTAAGACTTTCTAGCGCGAGGACTAGCGAACGAAAGAGGCCCGTGCCTGCTCGGGGGTCCCTTTTATGCCCTCGTCGCTCTAGGGCGAGGAGCTCGGCGCGGGGTGGTTCGCGGCGGAAGTTCCGGTGACGTCTCACATCCGAGACGTCGATTTCGGGGGCAATGGCGGTTTCCGTTTCCCGCCAGAGCCGGTTTCTAGACGCGGGGGCGCGAGGCTCGTGGATCGGTATCGTTCGGGGTTCGTCGGCTATGTTCGGGGGTGGTCGCGACGACGCGAGACCGTTCGTAACAGGCCTGGCGCGTCCAGGTCTGTTACACCCCCCCCCCTTTCGTCGCGGCGCGAGAGAACCGTAGACCCATTTATTCCCAACAACAAAAATATAATTTCCTCATATCAAGTAACAAAACAATTTTCTCAGTCACCCGGTTGGTGTAGAAACAATAGGTCGGACAGACCTTGTCTGTTAACGGAAGACAATATTTTAGTTATCCGGTCGCTGTATGAACAATATCTTATAACTATTCAGTCATTATAAACGATAACAAAAATATAACTTCTCGGTCCACTGAGGCTAACATTCAACCTATTCGGACAGTGTAGTACCAGTAAATCAAATATATATTGACTGTGTCGTCGGCTGCTGCCTGACTGACTTAGCGGACGAAGAAAACACTTTGCCCGTGCTCGGGTTCGCGGATAACATTTTAACTTTTCGAAACGGAGCGGTTCTTCCGCTCTTGTCGTATAACGGATAACACAGTTCTAACTCTTTGGTTACTGTAATTAATAGTCTTTACGATTGAGCCGTAACGTATCAATGATAACAAAACGTACCTTATCGGGGCACTGGTATAATACTCTATTTACTCAGCCTATTTTGGCCAGAGTCAAAACGAACAATAATCTATAATACTGTGCATGTCGGCAGCGGCCTGACTGACTTCACGGAAAAGAAAACAATTTTGCCCGTGCATTTCCATCTATGTAACAGGGTAATACTGAGCTGTCCCAGTCAGTGTCGGCGCGGCTGTGCCTTTGCACCATCGAATACAAAAGAAAAAGTAAACTTTGTCGTACAACGGATCGTACAGTCAAAATGAAACAAAACTTTATATTGTCGTGCCTGTCGGCGGCGGCCTGACTGGCTTACCGGGATAAAGAAAACAATTTGCTCGGGTTCGCGATTAACAGTATATACTGAACTAGTTCTAATTTCTAGACGGAGCGGTATTTTCCGCTATCGGCGGGCCGATTTTCGGCTATCTACGGATTCGGTTTTTCCGGCGGGCGGCGGAATGGTTTTCCGCCGTTTCATTCATGGCCACGCGGCCTACGCGACAATGGACTTACTCACTACTTACAATTTACCTTACATGCTAAACCTAGCCTACCTTAATGATAAAGTATAAAAAAAAAGAGAAAAGCGCGTATATAGGGAGAAGGCAGAAGAAAAAGAAAAAAAAATTGACTTACAACTAACGCTCGCGAACGCTTACAAACTAACTTATGGACTACCTTACGAACTACACTAACACTAAACTATATACACTTTCGACGCGATCCGCTCAGCGTTCGATGCACTTTTCCCCGTCGCGATCACTCAAACGTTCGGGTTGGGTCACGACGCGATACACTCAGCGTTCGTAACTTCACGGTTCACGCTCCGCTCACACCTCTCCCAGCTGGGCCGGGTCCAGCGTCGAGGGGGCCCTTCGCACGCAGTGGACGGCGCGTCCACTGCGGTCGAACAGAACCTTCCATCTTTCCTCCCCGGGAGGCACCGTCACGTAACTGCTCCTTTTTCTAATGTGCCGCAGGGGCACTTCGCAGCACCTCCCATTCGGGAGGATAAACCATTTACTGGGCGCCCCCGGCCACTTGCCCGTGTAGGGCACCGGGGCCAACATATGCGGGTAGGTGTCTTCCAGTTTAACGGGATACCCATTGTTTCCCGGTGGTCCCGTTCCTTCTGGTCTTTGTCCCTCAGTGGCGGCGTCGGCGGCTGCGGCCTGCCGTTGTGTCGGCGGAGGAGGGTGCCGCGGCAGCTCTTGTGGTCGGGGCCAGGTTGATGGGCCACCCTCCGGCTGCGGGGGCGTCGCTAGTACCGTGTAGCCGACGGTGGGGAGGGGGTCGTCCCAGTGGGACATCTCCCTCGCGGGTTGTTTCTTCCTGCTGCTGGTGTTTGTTGGTCCTTGTGACGTCGTGGTCCGGCCTCCCCTTCGTGCAGCCCGCTGGCGGCGGTCCTCCCGGCGCTGCTGCGTCCTCGTGGGACGAGGCTCGGGGGACGTTGTGGGGGTCCACCAGCTCGGTGGTTCCGGGGGTGGGGCGCCGCCGTAGGAGGGCACCCTCATTGACCAGGGTACTACGCCGCGTAGGTCCACCGATTCCAGGCTCGAAATGGAATCGGTGTTCCTCAGGCGGGGTGCCGGGCGGCGCTCCTCGGCTTCCTCGACTCGCTTCCGCCGGCGATCCTCGTCGGCGGATGAGTCGCTGCTTTCGGCTTCCACCGGGGCGGCGGCTTCGGGGACCGGGGCAGCGGCTTCGGGGCCCTGGGCGGCGGTTTCGGGGACCGGGGCGCTGGCTTCGGTGTCCGGGGCGGCGGCTTCCGGAGCGACGGCTTCGGTGTCCGGGGCGGCGGTTTCCGGGGCGGCGGCTGCTGGAGTGGCGGCTTCGGGGACCGGGGTGGCTGCTGCGGCGTCTGGGGCGGCGGCTGCTGGAGCGGCGGCTTCGGGGACCGGGGCGGCTGCTTCCTCGGTCGTGGCGGCGATCAAGGTGGCCATGGCCACTGTTGGCGTGGTTCCCCTCGCTTCTGCGTTCGTGACGGGCGGCTGGTACCGTGGCGGGGACGGGCTCGTTTCCCGCTCGGTGGCTCGGGCGTCCTCCCAAGCCTCCTCATCCGTGCTGCCCCCAGCCGGGTGGTCGGGTGCAGCAGTGGTTCCGGTCACCTGGGGCAGGTGGATGTCCGGGGTCACCGGGCGCTGAGTTAGATCCGGCTCGAAGAGGGATGGCAGGTCCCAGTCCCAGAAACTCATGTTGTTCAATCTGCGGAAAGAGTGGACGGGAACGATTATTTTACGGAGCCGTCCTCGAGGTTTAGGAGCTGGCCGGGGTTTGTTGGGAAGGGGTGGAGGTGGCGGCCGAGCGTCCCTCGCAGTGGACCGTTGGCGCGTACGCCGTGTGGGTTCCCCTGCGTCGGGCCTCGGTATGTTTGTAGTACTTTTCGGTGCCGGTTTAAGGTCCTGCACGTGGATGTGCCGGACCCAAGTCCCCTTCTGGTCCCGGAGGTCCACGATGACCGGGGACACTATCCGTCCCACGGTATAGGGCCCACTGTATTTGGGTGCCAGTTTGGCATTTACCCCTTCTGCTTTGTTCGACAGCGTGTGTTCTCTTTTCCACACGATTTTGCCTCTTGCCGGCTTCCAGTCTCGACGACGCAGGTTATAGTACTTGGCTTGCCTTTCGAAGGCCCTGGCCAAGTGGATCCGTGCTAGTTCTTGGGCTGCCCTTAGGTTCTTCCAGCGCTGCGGTGCGGGTGTGACGGCGGTCCCTGTCGATGCCTCCTGTCCCGGTGCCCTCAGTTCTCTTCCATAGTTGACATATGCTGGGCTGTATCCCGTCGACTCGTGCCGAGCGGTGTTCACCGCGAATCGGGCCTCGTCCAGCCTCTCGTCCCATCGGTTGTGTCGGCTCCCGGTGTACTGGGCGAGCATGGTCTTTACGACCTTATTCGCTCGCTCGACCGGATTGCAGTGGGGTGCGTACGGTGGTGTCCTTCGGTGATTGATTCCGGCGTCTTGTAGCAGTGTGACGACTGGCTCTCCTATGAATTGGCGTCCATTGTCGGAGATAACGACCTTCGGAGCCCCGTGCCTTAAAATTACCTCTTTGCGTATCGCAGCGGCGACGGCTTCGCTGGTTGCTTTACGGAGCGGAACTAGCTCGATCCATTTGGAGAAACGGTCGAGAGCAACCAGCAGCCATATGTGGCCGCGCCGCGAACGCGGTAATGGGCCTATTAGGTCCACGGAGACGGTATGCCACGGTTCGTCCCCCGGGTTAGCATGCAATTTGCCCGGTGTAGCTTGTGGTGGTGCTTTGTATGCCTGGCACGTCGCGCACTGGCGAACGTATCGAGACGTCTCCCGAAACATTCCCGGCCAGTAAAAGCGTTGCGCCAGCCGCACCGTAGTTTTCGCGACCCCTAGATGACCAGCGGTGGGGTCGTCGTGGTATTTCTGCAGTACCGTCTTCCGTTCTTCCTTGGGCACGCACAGCTTCCAGGCCGTGCTCGGCTCAGGTTCGTTGCTATCCAGTTGGTGGAGGATATGCTTGTAGAGTCGTCCGCCCTCGATTCTGTAATCCGGTTCGGCGGCCGGATTGCTCTTTACGGCTTCGAACATCCGTCGGTACCACGTGTCGGTGCTCTGCGTCGGACGGAGTGCGCTTACTCCGATTTTCGGCGGGATACGGGACAGAGCGTCGGCCACGTGGTTTAGTTTTCCGGGTCGGTACCGGATGTCAAAGTCATACTGCTGGAGCTCGAGGGCCCATCGGGCTAGTCTTCCGGTCGGGCTGTCCAGCTGTCGTAACCACCGCAAAGCTTGGTGATCCGTGACGACAGTGAACCGGTATCCCTCCAGGTACGGGCGCATTTTCCTTATTCCCCAGACGACGGCTAGGCACTCTTTTTCTGTCGCGCTGTATTTGCGCTCGGTCTCGTTCAGCGTGTGGCTGGCGTACACTATTACTTTTTCCTCGTTGGCCGGTCCTTGGGTGAGTACGACTCCCAACCCATGATCGCTGGCGTCGGTCTGGAGTGTAAATGGTTCCGTAAAATCCGGGCACGCGAGTACCGGTGCATCGACCAGCCGTTCCTTCATCGTCTGGAATGCCCTCTCTTCGATCTCGGTCCATCGCCATTTCGCATTCTTGCGGGTGAGCCTTGTCAGCGGCTCGATGACCTCCGCGAAGTTGGGCACGAAGCGCCTGTACCAGGACGCCATGCCATGGAATCGCCTCACGTCTCGGACCGTTTTCGGCGGTGGTATCTGCGCGATCGCCGCAGTTTTCTGCGGGTCGGTCCGTATTCCTTGTTCGTCGACAATGTGGCCCAGGTAACACAGGCTGTCGACACAGAAACGGCATTTCTCCGGGTTCAGCCTTAATCCTGCTTCTCGCAATCGTCGGAACACCTCACGCAGATGTTTTTTGTGTTCGTCCACCGTTCCGCTGACGATGATGATGTCGTCAAGGTAGGCGAATGCGTGAGGCTCCAGCTCCGGGCCGATTACTCGATCTAGTAGCCGTTGGAACGTCGCTGGAGCGGAATGCAGTCCGAAGGGCATGACGGTGAATTGGTACAGCCCGAGCCCGGGAACTGTGAAAGCGGTCAGCGGCCTGCTTGTTTCCTCGAGAGGGACTTGCCAGTACCCGTTTTTTAAATCCAACGTCGTGAGGAACCTGGCCCCGCGTAATTTATCCAATGTTGCCTGGATGTGCGGCAACGGGTACGCGTCCTTTTCCGATCGTTCGTTTAATTTCCGAAAGTCGACACAGAATCGGGGTCGTCCGTCTTTCTTTTTCACGACGACCACCGGCGAGCTCCAGGGGCTGCTGGAGGGCTCGATGACCCCCTCATCCAGCATCTTTCGCACCTCCTGGTCGATGATCGCTTGCATCGCCGGGTTTCGAGGCCGATATCGCTGTTTGATCGGCGTGTCGTCGGTCAGCTTAATTCGGTGTCGTATAAGCTTGGTTCGGCCGGTCACGGTCTCGAATCGGGCCAGCTCTCGGTCCAGAAATTCCTCGAAGTGGGCCTCCTCTTCGGCTGACAACTTTCTCAGGCCCATCTGTAGGCACGGTGCGGGTGTTTTCCCTTTTTCGTCTCTGCGGGGGTACTGCGGTACCGGCCACTCGGCGATCTCTGGTGGCGGTGTCAGCGATATCCGGAGGGCTGCAATCGTATGAATGCCCAGGAGTACCGGCGTGCTCATCCTTGGCAACACGGTGAACTTTTCCTCGTAGGGGCGGCCATTCGTACTGAAGGCAATTCGGAGCGTGCCGGCGGGCCGCGCGTCGGTTCCGTCTGCCAAGTTGATCATATCGCTCGTTTCTTCCTCCGGGGCTCCGTTCTTTCGGGCCCAGTCACGCATTCCTTCGTTGACGCAAGAAAGTTGGGACCCAGTGTCCAGGAGCGCCTCTACGGTCCGGCCGAACATTGTGATTTCTATGGTGGGACGCGGCCCATACCGGATGTCCATCGTGTTTGTCTCTAGCGGGCCCGGCGTTCTTCCCTTTGCGCCGGTCTTGCTGGCGGGCCCCTTGTTCCGTTTCCCGACGGATGACAATCCCGGGTCAGTATCCCATCACGCCCGCACCGGGAGCAGAATTTCCGGTAGGCGTTGCGGCACTCATACCGGTGGTGCCCGCGCTGCTTGCACCGCCAGCAGTGCGTTTCCGGGTCGTAAATGTCTGGGCGTCTGTCGCCGTCGCGTACCGGGGCCCTTCGAGGGCTCGGACTCCTGGTGGTCCGTCTGGGCATCGAATCGGTGTACCGTGGTTCGACGTGGGTTGCATGGGCGGGCATGCGCCTGGCCCGCTCCTCTTTTCGCCGTTCGTCCAGCTGTTCAATGCGCTGTACGCGTCTCTGCAGCGTCTTGAGGTCCGGTATCGTGTCTACGGGGAACAGCTCCTGGTACCGGGGCAGCATGTTGTCATAGATGACCTCCAGCCAGCTGTCTTTTGGCATTTGCGCCCGGCGCATCAGTGTGGTGACTGCGGTCACGAATTTTACAAACGGCTCTCCCTGCTGTTGTAGCCGTGCCAAGGCCGCTCGCCTCTGTTGGACTGGCGACGAAGTCGCCGCCCATGCAGCCAGGAATTCGTCGGCGAATTCGCCCCATGTGGCAATATCATCGGCGTAGTTCCGGTACCACTCCTGGGCCTCGCCCAGAAGTAAGTCGGGTATTGCCCGAAGCAAGTCCGCGTTGGGGATCGCATGATTCCTCTGGAGCATGGCCAGCCTTTCCAAAAACGCATGGGGGTCCGAGCCATCGCTCGTGATCCCAGAGTTTCGTGCTCTGTCAACAAGTCGGTCAGGATCGTCGACCCTGATCATTTTACTGGCCTCGGCGGCGGCCGTCATTTTCCTGGTCAGAACCCCTGGATTCGCCAGGTGGTCGTATGCATGGTCGATTAACTGGCCGATACACTCAGCCCACTGCTGTCGGTCCCGCTCCGGGGATCCGAATTTTCGTGAATCTTGTTTAATTTTCCTTGAGGCGGCTGGCGGGGCCCGTATCGGCATGCGGTATTTCCGGCGGAGTACGTGTTCCTAGCGGGAGAGCGATTTTTCCTCGTCGAGCGGTCGCTCTTTCGTTTCCCACGGGCGTGCCTTTCCTTCGAGAACGTGGTTTCCTGGCCCAAAAGTTACTCCATGCTTCTGGTAACAAATCGGATTACCCGTTTCGGCGATTCGCGGCCGTGGGAAAGTCCCACGGGCTTCCGAGAAATTCTATCCCTCAACGAAAGAGACTTTTCTCTCGCGGACGTGTGGTACGGCCGGCGGACGCCAGGCGGCGCCCGTGTACCTGCACTCCTTCGCGACCGCGACGCGCGGCGGCGCGCGTGTACCAGCGCGCTTCGGCGGAGCGGCGCGTGCGCGGCGTGATTCTCTCCCGCGGCGAGTTAACCTCTCTCGACGCCACGTGGCGGAGAGTGGTACCGGTAATCGTAACGACCGATTAATACAAATTAACCGGTCCCTGTTTGGGCGCCATGTAACGAGCGCGGTTTTCCGCGGGCTCCTTGCAACGGACGGCACTCGCGGCCGGATTGAGCTCGTCGCGCCAGGGCTCTGTGGATACGCGAGTGATAAAGGCGAGGTGGCGAAATGATACGAGACGGGTTATGTTTTCCGGCTACGGTTCTCTGTTCGGTGTCGCGGGATTCCCGTTATCGTGGCTCGCGGCATCGGGGCGCGTTATCGCGACGTGCGGTGCTCGGGTCGTGTTATCGCGGCGCGAGGTCGCGGGGTCGCGGTTCATCGGGTCGGCGATCGGGCAACGGCGGTTCGCCCACGCGGAGCGTGATTCCGGGTCGCGGATGGCCGCGGCGGCATGCCATCGGAGAGATAACGGGGCTAGGGATGGTCACGGCTGCGTACCGGGGGACGGTGAACGGGACGGGAAATGGCCACTGCGGTGTGCCAGGATACGGTGAACGGGACGGGGATGGTCACTGCTGTGTACCGGGAGACGGTTAACGGAACGGGAAATGGCCACGGATGTGTGCCATCGCGGAGTTAGTGAAAACGGGAAGTGGTCACCGCGGTGTATCGGGATACGGAGAGACAACGGAGTGATATCGGGCTACTTACTTGTAAGGGTACCGTGGCGACGTGTACGTAAGTGTATGTGTTTTACTAAGACTTTCTAGCGCGAGGACTAGCGAACGAAAGAGGCCCGTGCCTGCGGGGGGGTCCCTTTTATGCCCTCGTCGCTCTAGGGCGAGGGGCTCGGCGCGGGGTGGTTCGCGGCGGAAGTTCCGGTGACGTCTCACATCCGAGACGTCGATTTCGGGGGCAATGGCGGTTTCCGTTTCCCGCCAGAGCCGGTTTCTAGACGCGGGGGCGCGAGGCTCGGGGATCGGTATCGTTCGGGGTTCGTCGGCTATGTTCGGGGGTGGTCGCGACGACGCGAGACCGTTCGTAACAGGCCTGGCGCGTCCAGGTCTGTTACAAAATTAAAAAAAGATGAGAAAAGATCAGTAAATTTGATCTTTCCCACATCCGTAACTCCTGCGCAATTACTTACGTCTGGTTAGAGGTTAGCCTGTCGTTTTCCTGGACTGCAGCGATTTTGCGAAGGTAAAGATGGTCTGGTTGTCCACTAACAACTCCCACCTTTATATACTGATTTTCGGAAAGGTAACGCCTTTCCGAAGATAAAAAGGCGGAGCTATACTTTGCGGGGGTAGGAAATCCCGCGTCTATGGTTTCATGGTCACCGGCGAAGGTAATCGCCAAATGTGCCGTGCTGTCGGGCAGGCCCCAGCGGTACCCGGCTGGCAACGTTTATGATGGGGTAGTTAGTTAGGTTTCCTACACCCATCAAGTCGTTTCGCGAATAAAATAATTTTGCCATCCAACATTTGCAGGCGGTCATCTACAAGTTTTGTGATGCGAAGCGCGTACCGGCTACAATGGGATCTGAAATCTGTAGTAATATCTGTAGTAATAAAGTTGGGGGTGAGAGAAAACTTGAAAACCCTACGACCTTTCGTTCCTACCCAACAATTTACACTTGCGACGAAGCGACCTTCGTCACGCTCCGTCGCGAATCCGCGAATTCAGCCCGTCCGGTGATTGGCGCGAATTGTGCCTTAGCCCGCGCCAATCCGCGAGCCCCGAGCGCGACCGAGCGATCCGCGAGAGTGGGGCACTCGGTAGAGTCCGCGCTCGGGGCATAAATACCGCAACAAACCAATCATTTAGTGGAGTTGGCTAGGAGCTGCTCACGGAGGAACACCTCCGAGCTCTGGTCCTCTCGCAGCAGCGTGCTCGCGCGTTCACGGGTCCTCCCGTGAGTTAGTGTTCACGCCGGTGCCAGATAGGTGATACCTCGGGAGCCACCGAGGAGGAACCGACTCCAGCACCGCGAGTTCGCCTGGAGTGAGCAGACGAACGCCGACGGTGCCTCCGGGCGCCTCGCCGTTGCGATCTCCGGCCGCTCACCGCCTGACCCGCCGTTTCCCGTCCTATCCTGCGGTATTCCGTCGACCGACTACGACCAAGCGTCGCGCCCGATAAGGAGCCGGTGCCACGCCGCAGCCGTGTGCGGAGCCTGTGACGGGACCACCCGTGCGGACGCCGTACACCGGTGACGAGCCAGCACTACGACGGGGTCTCCCGTGTAGCCGCGAACTCCCACCGCGACCGGGGCACGGGCGACGAACCGGGCGTTCCGTGAGGCCAGGACGTCGTCCGGGGCGGCTCCCCGCGGTCACCAGGAAACACGTCGAACCGTGGGGTCCCGCGTTAATCCCGTCCAGACCAGAATCCCTCCGCTCCGAAAAAAGGCTCTTTCGCGTCGCGCCCGCTAGAGGCCGCCGCGCCGTTCCGGTCAAACGCTCGTCCGTTCCGCGTCGTACCGTAGTCCGCGCCCCGACCGCCAGAGGACACCGCGCCGCTCCGAAAATCCGCTCTTTCGTGCGGTCCCAGCCAGTGCGGCTTCCCGGCCGCGCCTGCGCCGTTCACCGCGCTCCGAATTTCTGCTCTTTCGGCCCGGGGCCACGTTAGAGACCGCGTCCACGCCGTCCCGCGCTCCGCGCCACCGCGTCCTGTAGATTTAAGCCCTAGTTTTAAGAGTATTGTAATCTCGCGCTAGTTTTAGTTTAGTTCACGATACCGAACCGTCACGCTAACTAACTGTCACGTTTTCCCTAGCTCCAGGACGAGGACCCGCTCGCCTGCCGGCCCAGGATAGGCTAGTTATCAAACGCCGTCTATATTTTCTTTGAATAAACTATATATTTTCCTTTCTAACTACCTGAGTCTCGATTCATTTCTTAACCTGTCCAGCCCCCTCAAGAACCCTGGTGCACTCTTGAGCATCCAGAGGGGGCTCCGTTGGTGACGCCCGCGTCACACACTTTACAATGTCATTATAGAATACTAATTATAATCATTGATACCTACCGTCGCGGTTGCGCGTGCTTGATTGTTCTTTTGGTGGCGCGTTGATCACCCACTCTGGCGAACCATCGCCACCCATTTCCCTCCCGCCGCACTACGCACACACGTACCTCTAGGCTATGACATTTGTATAAGATGAAAATGAACTTTTTTGTCGCACTTTTCTCCCCGTTTACAAGGTAATGGCAAAATTTTTGTCAAAAATACAAATTTGTTTACGAATGTATATGTATTCTTAATTATTTACAAAAATGAAATTTAACAATGAAATTAGAAAATTAGAAGAAAAATTATAATATTTATGCATAAAAATAATTGTTAAATGATTGATAATATCAATTTCCTCGTAATATGCAGTTTTGCCAAAGGAATTTTTCGTACATCCTGATATAAACGTGCAGGGAGATGTGCCCCACTTGTCTGCACTGTGCGCCAGAGTTGGGCAAAATATTTATCTAAATAAAAATTTCGAATAACAAAAGATACTTTATCTTTTATTCGAATCGTTATTTAAACAATTTTTTATCTAAATAATGCCCAACTCTGCTGTGCGCCGGCGAGTATTAAGAATCAAATTTTAGAAGGAAAATAATAATATATATAATTGGGAGACCATGTTACCACGTTACCAAGGTGTGTGCCATGTGTTACGTTTTAACGACAGATTTGCGGATTTTTGGATTTCGCAGGGAGAAGGAGGTGCGCTTATAGGGAAAGAAATATAGATCAATTAATGGGTAAAAAATATGTATATTCTAAAACTGTTTCATAATTACATGAGGTGTATGTGTGGTGTGTGCGTGCATGTTTGTGTTTACAAAAGAGTGTTTGTGTGTGTGTGTGATATCTTATATAATAGGTGTTAATAATTTAGGAATACTTTGATTAGTTAAAATAAAATTTATAACTCGTGGATCGCATGCTAAGTTAATATCGGTGGGGGGAGAAGCGGGAGAAGAAGACGGCGCGGGAATGAGCCTCCATGGTATCGGTGGAGGTTCTGGAAACGTTATTGCTATTAGTTTCCATGCGGGACGAAAGTAGTTATCGTTGTGTTGGAATTCATTCCCTGTCGTCGGATATTCGAAATTTTCCGGAGGCTCTATGTGTTGATGTAATGTTCGCGTTAGTTTTTTTAATTGGTGCCTCCGCCCTCCTCGCTTAGTCTTACGTGCCTTGCACACTTTCTATAAAAGATGCTGTGAACCATTTTTACAATGTTATGTTAGAATGTTACAATGTTATAATGTTAATGAAAAATAATATAAAGATATGTTATGGTGTAGTGTAATAATGCAACAAGGTAATTATATGAGGCTAGCCAGGAGGTGCTGGCGAAAACCGCACCTTCTGGTGGTGGTTGGAGAGCAGTAGGTGCAGGCGAAAACCGCACCTTCTGGTGGATTTGAAGGATTGCAGGAGGTGCTGGCGAGAACCGCACCTTCTGAAGGTCTGGAGAGATCTGAGGACGAGAGGCTCTTTGCCACCCGTATTTATATGGCCATTTCCGCCATGTTTTTATCTATTTTAGGTTTTTCTAAGAATTCTTATTGCCCGGTTTGTTTCTGTTTGTGTTTACGGTGGTGAGCTCCTTCGCAGGGGGCCACCTCGCGACGAGAACGCTCCGTGGTGGGGGCAGCTCCCGCTAAACTCTTTAAGCGTGAGCCGGGAGCGTCGCGTTCCCTTGCATAGGAACGTGACACATGTCTTTTCCTCTATTACTATTTTCCTCCATATAGTATTATCCTCTATTAGACATATATCATACATACAGAAATAAATATTACTAATAGCAAATTCATAGTATAAGACGGAAGTTACCTTTCTTGCCACTTTTTATTTTTAGATAGGCGCGTCGAAAATGCTGTATAGTGGCGGTTGTTTTGCTTCAATTTCAAACAGCGTTTCACGTTGCTTCCCGCTTCTTGACCTTCCATTCTTGCTTCCACGTCGATTCCTGTTCCAAAACACTCACGCAATTGCACTTTGCACTATATTATTCACGTAATTACACTTTACACTGTGTTCACGGAGTTACACTTTATAGTTTACAACGTTGTAAAAACGATTCGCTTCGTACTGTAAAGCGCGCGACGATGAACTGGTCAACCAATTCCATGTAACCCATGGGTTACAAACCGGTGAGAGAGCAGAAGATAGTGTAAACATATGATTAAAGTATCTCTCTTTCTCTTTCTCTCTCATTCTCACCCCCGCTTTAGTCCGCCGTAGCGCCACACACACACTCCTGAACGGGACCTCCCGCCAAAATTGTGCACATTGCGCGTAGATAATGTATTTTGAAAGAAAAGGGATTTTTCTTTAAAACAATATACTTAATAACTACATAAGATATAAACTTATTTAATGGGTAAAAAAGTCTCATTAACAATTGTGTTTGGGATCGGAAGGCGAACACTAAAGAGCCGCGGTTTTCTGAGACAACGACTTTATTTCACCGTGAGGATCGTCGAACAAGAAACGATTACTTTGTACAGTTTGTAAACACAAATAAACACGTTAGCACAGTTTAGCTTGGCGTGGATATCTCCCGTCTATTTCGGAAGCCGGAGATAGCTCTTGTGGCGCGAAACCGGTCAAAAGACGCGAAGCGTTCACGTGAACAAGGAGCAGAGATAAAGATCGATTGCGAGATAGCTAGTTAGAGCGTTAGAAACGAACTGGACGAGCGAGCGAGCCGGCGAAACGATGATAATCGATCGTAACCCGTCTCGTCGGCGCGGGCCAATTAGAGAGCGAGCTAACAATCGATTCTTGATCTCGCTTCTCTCCGCGATCCAGCCAATTGCGGGGCGCCGATCCGCGTCGGCGCGGGAACGCTGCCGACACATTCAGCCAATCCCAAACAAATTGAAAAAAGGGAATTATAAAGGGAAATATATAATATATAGTAATTAATAATTTAATTTCGTATGATATATAATGAAACACGGATGCACGCACAACCCAACATCACGTTCTTGGCATTGATATCGAGATTCTCGTCTCTTATCGTTCTTTGTACATACGACACACCTTCTTGATCTTTTTTTCCCGTTAATTTCATTAGGAGAAGGAAAATGTCTTCCGTTTAGTCGTGCTGAGTAATTGTTTCCGGGTCTTATACAATGATTGCTTGATTGTTTATGATATTTTTTCAAAATTTGGTCGATCAAGTTTAATTGAAATCAAAACTTCGCTGAAATTCTTTATCCTAAAGTTTGTAGTGTTTTCGATTTTCTATTTCTTTATGACACGTAACACGATAGTAATGAAAAAACGCAGTTAGAACAAATATAATTTGAATGGTGTGTCGTTTATACGTTTCGTCAAAAGATTTACGCACCAATCACAAGGGGCGCTGCTATCCAAAAACTAGGTCGCAGTTTTACCAGCATGTTGGATATATCCGGCGTTCGTCTCCAGAGGGCGATCATGTGAATGTCGGTGTGGCGTTTTTGATAACCGAGAACGTCACGAACTCGGAGTGCAATGCACCAGTGCCCGAAGGAAGGAACACGTGGTGGGAAAGAGAATATTTGATTCGATTGAAACAGTGAGTCGGCAACTACGTTAAGATGACCGGGTAGGTGCTCGATCTGAGTCGTGAATTGCGAAACGAATGACAGTTGCCGCAGTTGACGCGGAGACGCTTTGTCAGCGCGTTGACGAAAGGCGTAAATTAGAGGTTTGTGGTCGGTAACGATGGTGAAGTTTCGACCTTCAAGAAAATGTCGGAAATATTTAATGAACTCGTACACGGCCGTCAGTTCGCGATCGTACGCGCTGTAATTACGCTGTGACGGCGTGAGCTTACGCGAGAAGAACGCTAGCGGCCTCCAAGCACCACGAAGCTGCTGTTCCAAGGCAGCGCCAATTCCTGTGTCCGACGTGTCGGTAACGAGACGCGTGGCGGCGTCAGGAGCGGGGTGACTTAGCTAGGTCGCATTCGCGAAGTCGGTTTTGACTCGTGAGAACGCTTCCTCAGACCGAGGGGTCCACGCGATGACGCGCTTGTCATTTTTGCGAGAGTCCTTAAGGAACTCGTGCAAGGGTGATTGTGCGTCTGCGGCGTGGCGCAGACTACGCCTGTAATAATTGACCATGCCGAGAAAACGGCGGAGGTCAGAGATAGTCTTGGGCTCAGGAAAGTCCAGGACTGCTTGAACCTTAGAAGGAATCGGCGAAGCACCGTTCCGATCGACAACGTAGCCGAGGAATTCGAGCTCGGATTTGCCGAACTCGCATTTCGAGAGGTTAAGGCGCAGTGAGTATCTCTGCAGTCGCTGCAGGACGGTGCGGAGATGACCTTCATGCTCCTCGAGGCTCGAGGACGCTATGAGAATATCATCAATGTACGCGAACACGAACTCTAGGTCACCGAGAGCGCGCTGAATGTACCGCTGAAAGGTCTAGCCGGCGTTGCGAAGGCCGAAGGGCATCGAGGTATACTCGAACAGCCCAAACGGGGTGATAACCGCGGTTTTCGCGGCGTCGTCCGGCGCGATTGGAATCTGCTGGAACGCGCGGTGCAGGTCGAGTTTGGTGAAGATCGTCTTCGCGTGAAGGTTCACGCTGAAGTCGTGCAGGTGAGGTACCGGGTACCTGTCTGGGACCGTGACGGCGTTCAGACGCCGGTAGTCGCCGCAAACGCGCCAGCCCCCGTCCTTCTTGGGTACAAGATGGATAGGGCTGGCCCAGGGGCTACTGGACGGACGACAGGTTCCCTCGGCCACGAGTCGCTGAAACTCAGCCTTTGCCACCCGGAGCTTGTCGAAGGTCAGTCGGTGTGCCCGCTCGGCGACGGGAGGACCTTGAGTAACGATGTAATGGAGCACCTCGCGGGGTGCGTCGTGATTGAGCTGCGACGGACCGATGACTTGAAGAAACTCCGAGAGGATTTCCGCGAAAGGAGTCGCGGGGTCGACCGTTTTAATATGAATAACCGGCGAGAGCTTAATTGCGCAGACTGCAAAAGCGTTAGTGAGAGGGTCAATTAACCTGCGGCGTCGCAGGGCGACCACGAGGCCGTAATGATTCAAGAAATCCGCGCCTATGATCGGGTAAGGAACCGTGGAGACGCAGAAGTTCCACCGCAACGCGCGGCGTAGGCCGAGGTTGAGAGTGAGCGGTCTCTCGCCGAAAGTCTGAATCACGGTCTCGTTCGCAGCATACAGTTTGAGGTTCGACGCGGACGTTCGAGAGGCCTTGTCGGCCGGGACCAATGATAGGTCTGCCCTGGTGTCAACCAAAAAACTAAGTCTGAGATCGCGGTCTCGAACGTGGAGGCGATGTGAACCAGCACAGGGCACGCTCGCCTCGATGCGGCTCGTGCGGGTTAGTTTCCCGAGAAATCGCAAGGTTTGAGGCACATGCGGGCGTCGTCGCCGAACTTTCGGTGAAACCACACGCGCCCGGTTTGGGGTCGCGCGATTTGGAGCGCGTGCGGGACTTAGAGCGGGGTCGAGCGTCGTGACGCGGATTGCGCGGACTGCGCGACACCACGTTTGCCAATTCGGCAACTTGTTTGGCCAGAGAATGAACAATCGCGTGCAGATCCTCGGCAGGAGGAGCGGACTGAGCAACCGACGCGACGGAGGTACCGGGACCAGAGGAACCCGTGTCACGCGTGAGCGGTCCCGTCATTGAAACCGCGAACACGGGGCTCGATGGAGCTCTCGAAGCCTCTGCGACCTTGTCGGCCATTGCGGCAATCTCGTTAAGATCGGTGATTTTGGACATCACCAGGATGCCCCTGGTTTGAGCAGGGAGATGCTCAAGGAAGAGTGCGCGTAGGACCTCGTCCCCGCAAATGCCGTCATTGAGGCTGCGGAGACGTTGCAGAATGTGCGAGGTTTTGCCCTCGGTCAGGACTTCTCCTTTGAGGAGGCGTCGGAGACGGGCCTCCGCTGAGGTCGCGAAACTCGAGATTAGACGCGCCTTGATCTGATTGTACAAATCACGCGGCTGAGGGATCGCGGCCACGATATCGCGAAGCACGGCGACCTCGTCAAAGGTCAACGATGCTATAATGGTGTCGGCCATTGTTTTTTGTGTCGAAATACTGGCGTGAGCCATGGACGATTCTACCTGGAGAAACCATAACTGAGAGTCCTCCCTGAAGAAGGATGGAATCTTTGGGACACGATAATTGTCCACGTGAGCCTCGCTTGGGGCTCCATCAGCGCCGTCGTTCCCACCTGGGGGGCCTGCAGAAGGCATGATCGCGTTCAAACTTCGCGGCGAGGTACTGAACCCGTGTGCGATGCGCGCGCACGTTGCGAAACGGCAGGGAGACTGCGCACGCGCGAACTGCGGACAATGGTGCTAGAGCGTAGACGCGGCGATTACCCGTTATACGATACCGGGGAAGACGCGCGAACAAGATCCACGATCACACAAAGACGACGCTTAAAAATTAAAGAAGGTGCGCACGGACTTACTCGTCTACGGACGGCGTACGCTGCGGAATTGACGGCTGGTCCTTCGCAGAAAGGTCGGCAAATGGCGGCTGCCGGTCTTGCCTCGTGGCGATGGCCAAGATGGCGGACGGAACGTCGTAGAAATGCTCTCCTGCTGCAACGTAGTTCCTCGACGGCTGGAACTCGTAGCCGGCTCGAACGGCGTGGATTCCCTCGCTGGGTCCTGCGGCTAGCCCAACCGCAGGAGTGAGAAGGCCGGAACAATTGGCTGGATCGAAGGCTCCGCGGCCCACGTGTTGATCTTCGGCGTTGGACGATCACGTCGGGGTCACCAGTTTGTGGCGTTTTTGATAACCGAGAACGTCACGAGCTCTCCGTGCCCGGCTCTCATACAGTATAGACGTGTTATTCCTTTGCTCCGCGCAGGCACATGTTGCCTATCTGAATAAAGTTCAAGTTCACTGTTTCAATCGAATCAAATATTCTCTTTCCCAGCACGTGTTCCTTCCTTCGGCCACTGCCCTAGTAGCACAAAAATATTAGATAGATATTTTTTTCGAATATTGGAAAAATATTTTTTGAGCCACACTTTTTAATATTAGATAAATATTAGATCTAATATTGTATACATGTTCAAGAAATATAAAATAGATATTTAAAAAATATTAGCTAAATATTCAGAGAATATAAAATAGATATTTAAAAAATATTAGCTAAATATTCAGAGAATATAAAATAGATATTTAAAAAATATAAAGTAAATATTAAAAAAATGTGAATATAACATTTGAAAAATATAAATTCAATATTCAAATAACATTTAATAAAATCTTCAAATTGAAGAAAAAGTTATAACAAAAATCAAATACTATCCATATATATCTCTTTCTATGCACTGCTTGAGGGAATATTCCATTTTATCTTCGAAAGGACCTTATTACAATTCAGATTTTTATGCAGTTGACGGGGATTCGAACTCGGGACTTACGTTTACTTGATGATGTGCTTCCTTTTTTTTTTTTTTTTGTAAATATGTTTATTGGTTTATAAAGATACATTTTTTGGAATTTTGGTACCGTGGACAAACATAACAAAAACTTAACCATAAAATATACTAACTTAATATACATTTGATTGCTTGTTGGCAATACTCATATATAATCTTTATGCTTATATTCGTGTTATTGTACTATCTTATGCACTAGATTGCTTTTGGTAACTCTTTGGTTAAGGAAAATATAATACTGCGGGTATTTTGGTTGGGGGAAAATTCGTGCTGATTTAGCATTGTAAAACCCCATGATCAGTCTGGTTTTGGTTTCAGGTTCTTACTTACTACGTTCTTACTCGCTACGCTTACATACTAGGTTAACAATAAATAAATCTAACTATGTGTGTGCTTATGATACTATGTACAACTATTTACAGCTTATAAACTATTGTTATGTACAAGGCATGAGCCTGGACTCTTATGTTATATTATTGCTGGCCTTCTTTTAATTTTTGTGAAGGCGTTTATTGCACTCTGCGTGTTTGCGTTGTGGGCGCTTTGCGGTTACGTAGTGCCGCTAGGTGGGGGCAGTTGTTGTTAAGCCACCAGTATTTTTTAAAGTTTAGCCGTTCGAAGTTATTATAGTCCCGTTGGGGTAGGCTGGTGGTGAATCGGAATCTTTCGGGGTGTTCTGTTAGGTCGTGGCTATTAAGTGCTATTCTTTTGTTGGATTTGTTGCGTCGCCAATGGAAGAGTATGGGGGTATTGTTATGGTCTTGAATGAGTCCCATTGCGTCGCAAGTGGTGAAGGCTTGGGGGGGTAGGTAGCCTGAGTTTAGTTGTTGTCTGAATGTGTCGGTGTCGTCTGGTGTTGCTAGGTTTTTAGTTATTGTATTTTCAATGTGCGGTAGCTTACTGTGGTAGTCTCTTGTTAGTTTTATTATGAATGTGTCTATTCTTGGGATGTCGGTTGTGTTGTATAGTGTAGTGTTGTTGATGTAGTGTTGCCAGTTAGTATTTTGAGATCTGTAGATGTTATTGCAAGCTCTTAAGCATTTTCTTTCGAAAATTCTTAATCGCTCTGTCATAGTGTGGTTAATGTTCCACCAGATGGGGGCCGCGTATGTGATGATCGGTCGGATTATTAGCATGTAGAGTATGGTCTTAGCTTTTCCTGGGAGGTATTTATTGTAGAAGAGCTTGCTATTGGCTTTGAATGCTAGCGTTGCTTTGTTGAGTTGAATAGTTATGTGTTCGTTACCTCGCAGGAGGTAGTCAATATGAACTCCCAGGTACTTTACCGTCTTTTTATGGGGGATGGTGCATTGGGTTGAGGTTCCAGGTATGGTAGTAGATATTTGAAATTTATTGCTGCCTGCTTTGATATTTTTTGATAGGAAGTGTAGGGGTTTTCGAAATAGTATTGTCTCGCACTTTTGGGGGTTGAGCTTAAGGTTCCATGTGCAGTAAAAGTTATTTACTTTGTTGACTATTGTTTCGAGATCTGATTGGACCTGTTTTACTCGGTTACTGGTGGTGTAAGTCACCAGGTCGTCGGCAAAGGCCAGCACAGCTGCCCCGTCGGGTTTGTTGAAATTGAACGCCTTGAGAAGGTCGCTTGTGAAGATATTGAATAGTATTGGGGAGTTGACCGTGCCTTGTTGCAGTCCGTCAGTAATGTGGAATGTTATTGTTGATGTTGTCTTTCCGTCCCAGGTAATGAATTTTTTGTCGTTTGTCATGTCCCAGATAGTGTGTGTGAGCCAGTTCGGAAATTTGTACTTGTGTAGTTTGTAAAGGAGTCCGTCTAGCCAGACCGAGTCGAAAGCTTTTTCTAAGTCTAGGAGGGTTGCGCCAACTAGCCGGTTATTGTTTATGCTGTGGTTAATGTCGGTTATGAATTTGTGTATTGCGTGGGTTGTGGAATGTCGATGTTTGAAGCCGAATTGGCAGTCTGGTATTATTTTGTGGATTGAGCAGTGTTGTGTTATCTTATCGTTGATGATTGATTCATATACTTTGCTTAGGCTTGGGGTCAGGCTGATGGGTCTGTAGCTGGAGGGATTTGTAGGGTTTTTGTTTTTTTTTAATATCGGAAGAACTTTGGCAGTTTTTCAGATTATAGGGAAATATTTGTTGTTTATAGCGTTGTTGAACAGGATGGCTAGGTGGGTAATCATTTTTTCGGGCAGATGTTTGAGAACTATTGGGGGGATTCGATCTGTTCCAACAGATGTTTTATTTGGGAGTCTTTTAAGGATGTAAGCTATGGTATATGGATTGCAAAATGGGGGGATTTCGTCATTGGTTTCGTTTGGGAATCTGGCGTTGTTGTGGTCTGTGAACTGTGTTATTGTGCTTTTGTTTAGTCGGTTGGAAGTAAATTCGTGTTTTAGTGTGTGTGCCGTCTTGTCTACTATTTCTTTTAGTCTTGTCCCTGCGTTGAGATGTCGGGGGGAGTTGATCGTCTCGTAAAATGCTCCTATTGCGTTAAGTTTGTCGGTTGGTGTGGTTAGGATGTATGTGTCGTTTTTTTTGTTTAGGGATGAGGTGTCGCATTTGCTTCTTGCGAGGGTTGCGGTGTCATTTTGGTCAATGTCTATGGTGTCTATTGTGGCTGGGGGTTTGCGTATGAATGTTGCATTGATCTTTGGGAAAAAAGTGTCCGAGTTCCTATGATCTATTTGTTTAATAACGTTTGTCCAGTATTTGTTTATCGATTTTCTGAATTCTGAGTGTATTTTTCTTATTACGAGCTGGTGTGTTGTCTTGGCTGTTTTTGTTATGTATTGTTGGGCGTTGGGGTCAATAAGGTGGAGCTTGTGCAGTATTGTAGTCAGTTTTTTTTTTGTGTTTTTGTAGTTTGGTAATTTTTCTGTTGATGTACATGGTGGTGTTGTTCCTGATTTTGTATTGGGGTGTGTGTATGTCGATTGCGTTCTGTATAGCGTCGGTTATGGTTGTCAGGTATTTGTCTATGTCAGCTGTGGTTAGGTTGCAGTTGGCAGGGATCGTGTGCGTGTATGTTTGGTTTAGGAATTTAGTGAAGTTCTTCCATTTGGTAGCCTTATAATTTAATTTGATGTGTTCTGTGTGAGCGGTCGTTGGGATGTTAGCAGGTAGTTCGAACTTCATTGTTATGGCCATATGGTCGCTGTCGTAAGGCAGTGTGCTGGCTCTGCCGTGCGCGCTGTTTATGAGGGTCAACCTGGAGTCGGCGAGACAAATGTCTAGATAGGATAGGCCCGGTTTGTAGGTGGGGGTGGCTGGTGTGATGGTGTTAAGCCTATATTTCAGGTCGTTTGTGTTTTCCCATTTTCTGAAGTACCGTCCACGTTGGTTGTTTGTCCTGTCGCCCCAGTCAGTCCGTTTAGTGTTCAGGTCACCTGCTATTATGTAATAATTTCTGTTGCTGTGTAGTTTGAGGGTATTAAAGAGATGTTCTAGTTCTGTGATGTATAGGGTCCTGTTGTCGTTGGTCGCGTATGCACTGATTATATATAGTGTGTTATTGTCTGTGGTTTTTATTCTGATGATTGTATATTCCAGGATTTTATTTTCGCTTGAGGAGGGGTGGTGGACTGGCTCGCTGGGTATGCTTTTTTTTATTAGGATTGCTGTTCCTCCGCCCTGTGTCGAGTTCGGTCTGTCGTTTCGGTATAAGTTGTACTCGTTAATATTGAGATTGTGTGTGGGGTTGAGCTTTGTTTCAGAGAGTAGGATTATGTCGTGTTTGTGTGTTTGTGTAAATTGGATTAGGTCTAGTCTGCGGGGGTGCGAGATTATGGAATTGACGTTAATGGCGGCAATGTTTATGGTTGAGGGGGGGCTGGTGGTGTGGTTATTCATGCTGTTTTTCAAAGAGTGTGTTGATTATGAATTCAATTTTTTCAGCGTTTATTGCTACTTGCGTGGTGATTTGGTGTAGTTGTGTGGTGATGATCGTTGTTATTTCTTTCTTCAGGTTGTTGATCCAGTCTGTCGGGGCCTGAGGGGTGGCTGGGTGTACGGTGTGCTGGTGGATCGGTGGTTCCTCGCTTCTTTGTTCGTAGGTAGGGTAGGTCGGCTTTTGTTGAATGGTGTGTTCTCGTGTCGGTTGGGGGTTTGATGTTGGTCCTTTTACCATTTCGGCGAACGAGCGGTCGTTTGTTACCGTGGTGGCTATTTTTTGTATTTTATTGCTTAGAGTGGCTCTAGTTTGGATTTTGGAGTCCTTCTTTAGCTTCAGAGCGAATTTAATGTAGGGGCATCCTTTGTAGGAGGCTGGATGTCCCGATTGGCCGCAATTAGCGCACTTTAGATTGTCGCGGTTGTCGGTATTGGTTAGGGGGCAGTTACCAGGGCCGTGGTCTTTAGCGCACTTTACGCAGCGGTATTGCAATTGGCAGTTCCTGCTTGCGTGTCCTAGCCTTTGGCATTTTTTGCATTGGAATACCTGGGGCTTTCTTAGGTGTTCCCATTTTATCTTCTGGTATGCTAGGGTTTTGATCTTGAATAGGGCTCCTGTTCTGCTTTCTCTGCTTAGCTGGACCAGATGGTGGTACTTTTCTGGGGTTTGTTTGTTATATATGAATTTTGTTATATTGATAATCTTTGTTTCTGGGAGTTGGAGTTCGTCTAGTTCTGTTTTGATGTCCTCTGTGGAGAAGTTACCCTTTATGCCTTTCAGAATGATTGATTTTGGCTTTAATTCCTTCGGTGTATATGTATAATATTCGATTTTTGATTCAGTTAACTTGTCAGTTATGGATTTGTGGACTTGTAAGTTTTTTGTGTAAATTGTGTGGCTGCTTTTGTCGGTTTCTTTTATTATGAATTCTTGCTTTTTGATGTTTAGCGCCAGCGCGGTTTGTATTATATTTTCGATGTTGGTGTTGGTCGTGTAGATCGGTGGTGGTGTGTATATTTTTGGTTTGGGTTGTTTTCCGGCTGGGAGGTCATTTGGGGTGTTCTCGTCGAGGTCTTTGTCGCTGTCGTCAGAGAGCGGGTTGTAGAGGTTGCTTAGTTCCGTTTCGTTACTCAGGTTGGTGCTGCTGCGTGGCTCTCGGCTTGTTTTTTTTTTTGGGGTTTCCCAGGGGTTTTCCTCTTTGGGGTTTTCTTTGCCTTCGGTGTTAGGGTTTCCTGAAGATCTGGTGGATGGCGCTGGGGTCGCTTTTTTTCTGGCTGTTGCCAGGTTGGGCTGTACAGGCCCTTTTCGTGGCGTTGGCTTGTTACTGTCGTTAAGAATGTCTTTGAATAATCTGTCGAGCTGGCCCGTGGTTAGTTTGGGGATTTTGGATGTTCCTGGTTTCTGGCTTATATCGTTTGGGGAGTTCTCCTTTCCATCTCTGTCGCTGTTGTGGCGCCTTTTTGGGCGCTGGCACGAGGTGGACGCCATGTTGGGCCCGATACGGGACGAGGGATGCTCGTCGTGTATCGGGGCCAGGCTTTATTTTGAGGATCGTTAGCACTGAGATGATATTTGTTTAGCACTGTTGGTTAACAGGGTCTGTCGGTGGCTGCGGGAGCCGCACACTTACACTTGCACTGTTATTTCACTGTGTTTTATGCTGGATTTCCAGTTAATAAGGGGAGGTGCTCAAGGGCACGTCCGTTCGCGGTGGATGCTAGTCACGAACTCCGATGATGTGCTTCCTCGCTGAGCCATGTGAACCTACATTGTTTCATTCATTACTTTTTATTCTTATAAAGGCTCAAATCATATCAAATCATGTAATTATTCGAAGAGATAGACTCTTGTTAAAAAAATATTTAGGTAACAATAAAACTACTTTTTTTAATGATTATTAGTATATTAACGACAAAGAGATATATATATATTTTTTCTTAAGTATTTGAATCGTACGTAAGCATAGAAACACATACAATATATTTGCTAAATAACAAAAACATTACAAACAATAACATGATATTATATTTTTATTGTGAAAACATATATTGTTGTAATATAGTATAAAAATAATATAGCATAAAATAATAAATAGTAAAAACAATAAAATAATATAGCATAGTATATTGCGTGCGCCCGTCTACGACGTTGAACATCGGTAATAATCTGAATTTAACGGTGTGTTTCAATTCCTTCCAAACATTAAATGAAATGGTTGTGCCACCACTATTTCAATTTTGTCTAATAATAAAAGTGGCGCAAAATAGATATACTACACTTCAAAAGTTTGGAAGAAGGTGAACAGAATCTTATAGAACTTTAGTGTTCACGATTTTTTATTATAATCAAAGTATGTGACTTAGTATGAAAATTGAATTTAGAAAAGTGCAGGAAGCTGGGGAAAAAAGGCAACGGGTCAAATGATACATAATACTGAATACGCATATATATATATATATATATTGTCACGTTGCCTAGGTTTTCCCGGTCCGACGGACGGCGAAACCCAAGGCAACTACGGGTTTTATGGCGGAAACGCCGGGCCACGCACCGGCCGCGCGGTACGCGGTCCACCCGCGACAAACGGCGCGTCGGAAAGTCGGTTTTCGTTAACTTTAACTAAAGGAACGAGTCCTGATGACGGGCGCCAGGCATCCCGAGATGCCACGCGAAACGCTAAGGGATTTCTCCTGAACGCGATACAGAATTCCGACCTTCCGACGGCCGCGCGATATCCGGGATAGCTCACCCGGGTCCAGGGTTTGACGAGGAGGAATACGGGACGTTCCCCGCGACGGGAAGGTTTCTCAAAGTATCTGAAGACGAACTCCGGGGCTTGACACTAGTTTATTAAACTGAGGTGTTACAGGCGACTGTCGGCAGAAAGACCGGCAGCCGTTCCAAAAGTAAGCCCGCGCGATGATAGGTGGTAAACGGCGGATTCTCAACCGCTCGCGCTTTCCTCGCTCGCTCTTCGCGTCGAACACGATTCCCGGGCGCGATGTTCGGCACCGTCGTTGGAAATTTACAAGAGCGATTTGGAATCGTGCCCCGATGTTTAACGCGTACAAAAGTCTCTGGATTGTACCGGCAGCTATATCGAATTCTTATGGGACTCGACCACGCCGCGTCGTCCCACCGTGGGCAGTCACTTGATTTTCGGCAAAATAGTGGGAATTTTCCCCGCAAAAACCGGCAGCATTTCGGGCCGTACGCCAAGACGCGATTCCGCGTTACAAAATCTGACCCGTGCTCGAACCGGCCGACGGTTCCGGTTCGTACGCAAATTGCTAGCTCTACGAATTACAAATTAACCGGAACGCGTCGTCAACAACGCGAAATGAGGTCGTTCGCGAAACGTCCCCGAGCCAACGCGAAATAGTTCATGTAACAATTCGAATAAGAAAGCCTGACCGGCGCTTACCAACGGCAGCTTCTCAAATGTACTGCAGCTTGCAGTTGTCCGGCAGCGTCACGAAATTAATCGGCTCTCAGTAATACGGCAGCTTTTCTCCGATAGACCGGCAGCGATGATTTTCAAAGGCAAGAACTTATGACTCAATATGCAATCGTAAAGGGACTAATACTCCCGATAGCTTTCGGCACAATGGCCTACTTCGGCCCGGCTCGGGAACGCGGAAGTGAGGCGTCCCCCACTTTTCCTAATCTTTCCCACCCTACCCTACGCTTGGACCGCTCATCGTTCGGGGCACGGCAGGGCCGTGCTCGGCGGTTCGGGGACCGGGGCGCTCGT
Organism: Seladonia tumulorum; assembly: GCA_913789895.3. Taxonomy (NCBI): domain Eukaryota; kingdom Metazoa; phylum Arthropoda; class Insecta; order Hymenoptera; family Halictidae; genus Seladonia; species Seladonia tumulorum. The sequence continues at coordinate 797,488 of OU565281.1, forward strand.
CCATCGGCAGCGGTTGACAGCGTTGATTGGTGGCTTCTCCCGCGGAGAGATGTCCTGGGCCAATCCCGCGGCGCATATTTCTCCTGTGGCGGGTGAGGTAACCGCGAGGTGGAGAAGATGTTGTCCCCCGTTGCGCTGTTCCTCGACGGCTCCTCCGGGCTCCTTGACCCGGGCTCAGGACTTCCCTCGGTGACTGGTGTCGGGAATTCTCAGGAACCTCCCGGCAGCGTCTCCTGGCGAATTTCTCCGCCGTTGGTCGAGTGGGAAAGGGGTTCCGGGCCCCCCCGGGACCCGGATACGATCCTGCAATTCGCGTCGTGCCAAGTGGCGCGACGTTCAAAAACTCATTAGCGCTGCCCCCTGGTCTTTAGCGACCGTCCCAGGGAGAGCGCTCGCGGGTGCCGATCGCTTTTTGCCCGTTGAAATGGTGGCCCGGTCTTCCGCCAAAACTCGGGGGGGACGTGGGCAAAACTTGCCACGTCACAATATATATATATATATATATATGTCGGAGGCTGAGAGGAATCGTCCATTATCGGTCCCGTCGAGGTTTGACCGGCGTCGCCCCTTAAGAAAACTACACGCACGATACTATGCGAACGCGATGCCCTCGTAGCGCAATGCGAGACACGTCAACGAGTCCACGGGTCACTCGGAATATCTATGTCCTTTTATGTCTGATGCGTATCCGACTCAAAAAATGCGATCCGACTCCGTACGAGGTTACGGGAAGAATGCCCGAGCATCGAAACAACGCAAAGTCGATCGCTTCTTGATATTGCTCTGGAAACAGAGCATGGCCTGTTACGACTGAAATTCGCTCAGGCTATCAGGAGCGTGTACATAGATGTACACGACAACAAAAATACAGAAACTATTTTCAAAAATACAAAGACGCTATTCCGCCACCCGTGGTCACGTTCAACAGGGCTCCAGGCCATATTTCCACGGAACCCTATCTCGCATCTCTCTTTCCGCAATCCGCAAAGAAGTAAAACAATAAAACAAATGTTATAAGAAAATTTTACAACAAGCATTACACGTCGTTGCCATCGGGCTACGTCGCTGCGCCTCGCCCCGACATATATGTATATTTATTTATATTTATTAAAAAATATATATTTATATTAAAATATTTATTTAAAAAAAATAAAAAATATATTTATTAAAAAAAATAAAAAATAAAAAATAATACATTATATTAATATTTTTTTATTTTAAATTTAAAAAATTTTTTTTTTATATATATATATTCATATTTATTTATTACATCCTAGACATGGCTGTCGCTAAAAATAAAGACACGTATTGTCGAATCTCTACCTCCGTAATTGCGTTTTGACTTCTTCTTGTGGCAGCTGTAAGATTAAAATTAAAAATGAAACAAAATACATATGTATTACGTATAGTTCTTGGCAATACCACATAAAAGTAATAAGTGTAGGTACTTACTCTTTGCAGCATCATATAATTTTAAATTAACGAAAGGTAATTTTTTCTTCCGTCCTTGCCCGGAATAATATGACGCTGCTTCATTTGTTAGTAGTTTGCGGAGCATATTATAAATAATTCTTCTATTAGTGTCTCCACCGACTAAATATAACAGTTGTACCTAAAATATATATGTCATTATTTATTTAATGTCAACATTACAGATTATAAATATGAACCATTTACTAAACAAAAATACTATGAATCACATATAAAGTAAAAAAACCATAAAATTCATATATTTCGGAAATTATCTAAAAATGCAAGTAATGTTTATATTTCCAAATACATACCAGCGAATTAAATTTTTCCGTATGTTCTGATATAATCGCATCGAACTCATTGATGCTATTTATAGATCCTAACGGCAATTGATTAAGAAAATTAGTGTCTATTTCGCTACTTCCAGCTAACTGGTTGCTTCCAGCCGTTACTGTGACGTTCAGTAACCTCTCTATCCTCTCTAATTTATTAAAAACTTGCTTAAGGTCGTATTTTAAGTCGAGGTATTGTCGACTTAATGCTGCCAAAGGATCCTCGTTCTTTTTCGTTGCACGATGTAGATCTGTATAGAATATCACCAAGTATTATTATTACCTTAAGTTTATTATTTTAGTATATGATCAATTAATTACTATTTTTATATTTATAATAAAAATTCAGCATTTTTGTTTATTTTCCGACTTACTTGGGGTTTCCATGTGCGATTGCTCAATTGGTTGGCTTTCATTTGACGATTCAGATGAGTCGGACGATTCGAAAATAATTCGCTTTCTTGAACCAGTGTCGTGTCGCGATTTCCTCGTTGGTGACATTTTAAAAATGATATGAAACAATCCCTAAAAATATAAACTAATAAATACATCAGCTAATATCTAATTTAAAATAAAGTAAGTAAATATAGATTAATTATATTGATGAAGCAGCTCATATGCTGCGAAATATGAATGGCATTTAACTACAAATGATTTGTACAAAATTTCACTTAGTTCATAAGATACAATTTCATCAGCGAATTTATCAAATTTAAATAATCCTATTATTTTGGATTTAATAGGATGTTTATAAAAATTTTTTAATTTCGTTGATAATTTTCCAACTATTTTGTTTTCTAATATTTCTGTGACTTGTAGGACATGGCCATTTTTTAAAAAGACATAACGGTCACTAAATCCATAAGCTTTTAATTTAAAATTAGGAAGTTGTATTGTTTTTTTATTATTGTGTGTTGCAATCCTTATTTGGGTATTAATATTTTCCGTGACTGTAGGTATTCCATTTTCCGATAATCTATTTATTATTTGTGCTAAAGGTTTATTCCATCTACGCAGCATGCTTACTAACTTCCCTAAATAATTTTCAAAAGGGAAGCAACTTAATTTCTCCAAAGAATATTTCAAATTTTCTACGTCGTCTGAAATGTGGACTAAATTATGAATATTGTATGTACAAAATTCTCTGCCGTAGAGACCTGCACAATTATCTACAAATTTAAATAGCATTCTCCGAGCCGTGTTTAACCACTCTGGGTTTGGATATAACTTATTATGTAATAAAATTCTAATAGCGGCATGAAATAACAAAAAGTGATCATAATAATTATCTGGCAGAATTTGTTTCAATAGAATGGGTCCCAAGTATAAAAGGAATAGTCGGAACTCTGTAGCTTTGAATCTTGATAGCTCCGATATGGGTCGCGGTTTACGATTAAATTCACTTGGTACATATTTGACTGAAGATATCATTCTCTTTGATAGTTTATTTTTATCTGACTTTCTAAGCTGTATCTTGCACCAATGACGGAGTAATTTTTTCATTACTCCTAAGCAACATAAATGCATATAGTCTAGAGAAAAATGTTGTATTATGTCGAATTGAATTATATTTAACAGAGGTGTCCTTTGATTATCTTGATGATGAGAAAAGTCATGAAAATTTTCAAAATGGAAATGCGTTCGAGCACTAGCGTCATGTTTTATATAACTAATTCGTTTTTTGTAATATATACCCGTTTCTGTACATCTTTCGCAACCTTTGTAACCCGTATGTCCTTTAATGTTTTTTAAAAATGCTCTCGCAGGTGCATCACAGGTAAAACATACAACAGTTACTTTAAAATTATTACCATCGTAAGATAATCCATATTCTAAAATATCGTTCAATTCATTTATAAAATCATTTAAATAATCAGTCAAGGAATTAGGTTTTGCATCGCCATAATATATTGCTATTGGAAAAGGGGACACCGTACAATGTTTCAGTACTATTTTGCATAAAACGGGCCAAAACTGTTTATTTGAACTTGTTGAAAGTGGAATACCATCGACATTAAAAATTAATTGAAACATAAATGTTTCTTTTAGCTCCGTCAAAATACTTGCATTTTGTAACAGTCTTACTAAATGAACCTTTATACCTAAATATGAATATTGAGCTATCTTGTTCTTTTTGCTAATAATTGTTGTAATATTGTTTGATGAGCGCTTAGTCTTTAATACAGTTCGTGCATCGCGTGGAATCTTATATTCAGGAAAAATGTCCTTCAAGCCTTTTAATAAACTATTTAGTTGAGAATGATTGATTTTATTTTCTAGGGAACATATTTTTAAAAACGTAAGTAATTTCAAATTTCGAAAAGCAGTACATGTATCATCTGTAGTGTAATTTGTGTTATTTGTAATTTGACAATCAAATGGTTGATTCATATCAGATAAGACGAGATCATTAATCGTCTGTGAATTAGTTCGTATGATTCCAATTGATTCTTCTACTGTGTCGCGACTCATCTGATTCTGATTCAAATTTAAAGCCATTTGTTTCTTTATAAATTTATATTTTTTGTATCGTTTTTCGGCCATTGTGAAATTTGTGTAACTGCAAACTAAATGTTGTATGAAAAACTATCCTTGAAAACGTTAATTGCAAGTCGTTAGAATATGAAATATACCTATATCACATAAATGTACATACCTTTTCTGCGAACGATGAAATGCAGGTCTCGAGCACACGTACTCGGGGCACGAATAACAACACTTATTTAAAAACTTAATCGCGTACGTACAAGTCGATAGAGATGTCGAGACACAAGAGATAGCCGAGATATTCAAGGTGTGTTCTATATGAGAGAATTTTGTCTTCTGATTTTCGGTGTCGTGTCGTGTATAATGTTAACTTTGATATTTTCCTATTGGCTGTCTTAAAACTGTATGGGGTGACTAAAAGTTTCCTAATTGGTGAGTGGGTGGTGCAGTTTGGTCGTCGGAGTAGGGATGCGCTTTGATGAAATTGTGTTTAGATTATATAATGAATTGTGTGCGAGAGATATGGGGAAAATAGTCTGGAAAACTAAATGTTTGTATATTGCCCTGTCAATGGGCTCGCTCACGGAGGTTTCGAAGTGGTGTCCGCTGACACCCAATAATTTTGGGACCGTCGCGTCGCGTCGAGTGCCTCGGCTATCGCAACCGACCGTTCAATCGACCGTTTTTCGCTGCAACATGGCCAGGGCCTTTCCCAAATACATTGATCGAAGTTAAATGTTTATACTTTCTGTCGCCGCTAGTCTAATATCCAGACTTTGTTTAGACAAAGTCGAGAAAGATACCGAATAGGTACCAGAAATGCTATAGGTAGTCTGTTACTACGAACGTTTTAATCTTGCATACAGTTCAATAACATTGCGTAAGACGTAAGAGCTACACGATTATTTTTCATGCAATAACTTTGTCGCATTAATGTTATTATAATATAAATATATGTCGATTAAGTGACGAACACGAATTCAAAGTAAACTAAAAGTAAACATTTTACTTCGCATCATATTCGGGAACAAATATTTTTTCATGATAAACATAAAATATTTCCTGCATAGTTAAAAAAAAATTCTATTTCTAATATTACATAAAGATTCATTTAATAATGAGAAAAAATATTTTGTTCATAATATTAAATAAATATTATTTGTATATTAGGAAAAAATATTCTATTTCTAATATTTAATAAAGATTTGTTTTATGAGAAAAAAATATTTTTTTCCCGATATTAAATAAATATTATTTTTATATTAGGAAAAAATATTCTACTTCTAATATGAAATAAAGAGTAATTTAATATTTAGAAAAAAATATTTTTCTCGTAACATGAAATACATATTTCCTGAATATTTAAAAAAAAATATTTTTTACTGAATATAAAATAAATATTGTATGTATATTCGAATATTAAAAAAAGATTGAATCTCTTTTTAATATTATATCAATGTGTATACAATATTTTGTGCTACTAGGGTGGTGCATTGCACTCCGAGTTCGTGACGTTCTCGGTTATCAAAAACGCCACATCGGATATATCCGGCGTTCGTCTCCAGAGGGCGATCATGTGAATGTCGGATATATACGGCGTTCGGCTCCGCGGGTTTTCATGTGGATGACGGATATATCCGTCGTTCAGAGCGGAAGGGTTTCTAGAAAGGGCGTTCTAGAGGAGATCTCCAGCTACAAATTGAGCTATATTTTGTCTTGATTCTCTTGCGAAATAAAGGAGAAAAGTTTAGGCGCGTTTTGCACGTGGCTTTTTAGCGTCAGAATTCATGATATCGATAATATAGAGCAAAAAATGTGACAAGTTTAGTTGAGCTGAATCTCATCAGGTGGCGTCTAAGTCAACAGACTGTGGGGATTTGAATGTAGATGGGTGATCCTCCACCAAAGTGGGGACCACGGTATGGTCGGTGGCCGATGGCCACACGAGTTCTCCCTCGAACCAAGAGGATGTAGAGAGGAGCCGAGGTTAATCGTCTCCTCGTGGTCGGTGCTCAATGGCCGATCCACGTGTAAGAACGAGGGAAATCGTTACCTCGAACGCGCGTCCCACTGCACGCGCGAGGTAAAATAACGAAAGCCAGTTAACTATAACTTCGTATATTGAAACAACAGAAATATAAAGTTCACTTGCGTGAACAACGTTATGAGAACAAAGCTCGCGGGTGCTCGATCACGAGGCACCTAAACTCGTGTTAATATAATGGTGCGCATATGCGCTTGACAACCGTACAACGTAACGCGTCTTAACGCTAGAGCAGCAGGCGGACGAGAGAGCGATCGGAAATGTTCGACCGGCGTCTTGCCGGGATCGCTGCGTTGGCGCATGCGCATTCGCGCACAGACACGCGCCAATAAGGCTCGTCCCCACAGACTCCCCCCCTAGTGCATCCGTGTGCAATGGATGCACGAAACACAAAAAAACAAACGCAATTTTTATAGTGAGGGGAGACACATCTCAGAAAGAGAAACCGAAAAAAACATGATTGTTCAAATGAGAACTAACGCTTATAAACTAACGCTGTACAATTATTTACATGCGATCAGCTTGCACTGGGCTGGAGCCCCAGGTGCGAAAGCTGCTGACTTGCGCGAATATGTTCGCAGTACCGGCGGACGCTGGTTACTCCGGTCGCGACAAACGGACGAACCGGGCGAATCTCCCTCCGGATGATCCGGAATGAAGAACGCCGGTTTTAATAATTCTGTTGAGACAGATCGCTCGGTGCCGTCTACATTTAACAGATACACGCGTTCTGAGACGCGCTTGAGAATTTTATGCGGTCCAGAGTACGGTTGCTCTAAGGCCTTTTTGGCCATACGCCGCATAAATACATGCGTACAAGATTGCAACTCATTGTGCATAAACGCACGCGGACGGCAATTATGCAAGACCGGAATGGGGCGAACCTCACGCATATATTTTTTAAATTCCTCCAGAAAAACATTTGGATCTGGTGCGGAATCTTCCGGGAGAAAGAATTCTCCGGGCAAACGCAGAGTTGTGCCGAACATAAATTCAGCAGGAGACGCATCGACGTCTGTACGCACATGTACACGCAGTCCTAACAATACAGTAGGCAAAACGCGCGACCAGTCGCTACTGGTATGGCACATAATTGCTGCTTTTAGCACGCGGTGCCACCGCTCAATCATCCCGTTCGACGAGGGGTGATACGGGGTTGTTCGAATACGATCGCAACCAATTAAAGATAGCAGGGACGCGAATAGCCTTGATTCAAACTGGGTACCCTGATCGGTGGTTAATACCTTGGGGGCGCCGTACCGCGAAACCCAAGTGTCATAGAACGCTCTCGCTACTGACATAGCGGTTGTATCCCTTAAGGGAACCGCTTCAACCCATCTAGAAAATCGATCGATAAGGGTCAGACAGTAAGCAAAACCTTCGGAGGGCGGTAAAGGTCCGATAATGTCCAAGTGAACATGATCAAACCGCCCATCCGGAGCAATGAATGGCTCAGGAAGGTGCCTATTATGGCGAGCAATTTTAGACTGCTGGCACTTGGTGCAAGACTTGCACCACAGTGCCACGTCCTTGGTCATATTCGGCCAAACATATCGTTGCCGAATTAGCCGATCAGAGACCTTTGCCCCAGGATGGGCAGGACTGTGGAACATTTCGAATACAGTTCTGCGAAGCGAACCAGGAATGTATGGGCGAATTGCCTCCCCGGAGATTTCGCAAAATATAGCTACATTCTCCGGGCCCCAAAGAAGTTTCTTTAATTTAAGAGGGAACTCAGGAGAGTTCCGGATGAGTTCTAATTGCTCATCGGCAGCTTGCTGCCTGGAAATTTCCCGAAGATCGATTTCAAGGGGAAAACGAAGGGCATCAATGCGAGAAAGTGCATCGGCAACAGTATTGTCCGGCCCCGGAACATGCAGGATGGACGTTGAAAATTGCGCTATATATGACAATTGTCGAACCTGCCGGGGAGAAGCTTTCTCCGGACGTTGGACAAACGCGTAAATTAGGGGTTTGTGGTCCGTGACTATGGAAAAGTCACGACCTTCAACAAGGTAACGGAAGTGCCTAATGGCTTCAAAAATGGCCGTTAACTCCCTGTCATACGCGCTGTATTTGACCTGAGCCGGGGAAAATTTGCGCGAGAAAAACGCCAGGGGTTCCCAATTCGAATCAAGGCCCCTCTGTTCAAGAACCGCGCCCATCGCGAAGTCGGACGCGTCCGTTGTTACCCGAAGCTCAGCACCGACACGCGGATGCACCAACAAGGTTGCCTTAGCAAGGGCCTCCTTAGTTTTCGCGAAAGCCTCTCTCGCGCTCGCGGTCCACGGGATCTCCCGCGTATCATTTTTCCGCGAATCGCGAAGAAATTCATTTAACGGCGCTTGCAGATGCGCCGCCCGAGGGATATTCCTACGGTAAAAATTAACCATTCCCAGGAATCGACGAAGGTCCATAACCCGTTTGGGTTCCGGGAAGTCCAATATGGCTTCGACCTTCGAAGTCAAGGGCCGAATGCCCGATGAATTCACCGTGTATCCGAGAAATTCAATTTCAGAAACGCCAAAAACGCATTTACTTGGGTTAACACGCAAGTGATGCTCCTGGAGACGCCCAAGGACCGATCGAAGGTGGTCGGCGTGCTCTTCATCAGAGCTTGAAGCAATTAAAACATCATCAATGTACGTGAAAACGTAATCCAGATCCCCCAGTATCCGATTAAGAAAGCGTTGAAAAGACTGACTGGCGTTCTTTAGACCGAAGGTCATAAACAAAAATTCGAACAAGCCAAATGGCGTGGTAACAGCAGTCTTTTCCACGTCTTCGGGAGCCATGGGAATCTGGTTATAAGCTCTATACAGATCGAGCGATGAAAATATTTTTTTCCCGTGCAAATTGCACGAGAAATCCTGCAAATGGGGCGTGGGATACTTATCCGGAATGGTTTTTTTATTCAGCCCACGATAATCCCCGCAAATGCGCCATGTGCCGTCCTTCTTCAGTACCATGTGGATGGGACTGGCCCAAGGGCTGGATGAAGGGCGGCAAATGCCGGCTTCCACTAACGCGGTAAATTCGTTCTTGGCAGCTAATAATTTTTCCGGACTGAGACGACGAGGCCTCTCAGAAACCGGAGGGCCGGTGGTTAAGATGTGATGGAACACATCTGCCGACTTCGAAGGCCGAAGCTTGGACGCCCCGGACACCTCAGGGAATTCCGCAAGAATACTCGCGAACGACGAAGACGGCTTGACAGTATACACCGAGCTCCAAGAAACAACGCGCGGAGTGGCAACCGTGAAAATACTCGTATCAGAGTCGATAAGACGGTGAGACCGAAGGTCCACCAGAAGACCGTAGTGCTTAAGTAAATCAGCACCAATGATCGCGTGTGGCACCGCGGCGATACAGAAATTCCATCTAATAGGACGCCGCAACCCGAGGTCCAATGACCGAAACGATTCGCCAAACGTGTCGATAGTCGACTCGTTCGCAGCAATAAGCTTAAAACCGGTCGGTTTGCAACGGATACCCGGGCAGGCCGGAACCAATGAAAGGTCCGAGCCTGTATCAACAAGATACACCACGCCTGAAACACGGTCTTTTATATGGAGACGGGATGAGGAACTCGACGCCACCGCGCCCGTCTCAGCAACGGAAGCTTCTCCTAGTTTTTTGGGATAAAGGTAGAATACTTGACGCACCAAGGTTTACAAGACAACGGATTGTCGGGATACTTCTTGTGGGCATAGCATAAATTAGCCCCGGGAGCAGATTTGCCCCTTGACCTAGACCGACCTCGACGGGCCGGTGTGGCAGAACGCACACGCTGACGCTTTAACATGTTAACTTCGGCCCGAAGGGCTCGAACTTCGCCAAATAACTGAGTGAAGTCTGATGACAGACGCTTAATCTCTTCTCCCTGAAGGGGAGAAGGAGCTTGAACAGAAGCTGCCGCCACACAACGATCCGACTGACCCGTTGCTTCATAAATCTTGTCCGCAATGCTGACAAGCTTATCGAGGTCAGTATGACCCGTCGCCGCAAGAATGGGCCTTTGGCTCTGTGGAATCAACTCATAAAAGAGTGTTCGCATAACGGCCTCATCGCAAGAACCGTCGTTCAAACTACGCAATCTATTTAAAATTAGGGAAGGTTTACCGTCAGATAATACCTCCCCCCGCAACAACTTTCGCAGGTTGGCCTCCGGAGAGGGCCCGTATGTCGAAATAATACGCGTCTTGATACGTTCGTAAATGTCCGGGGGACGCGGATCCATAAGAATAAGATCTCTAACGCAAGAAGCTACCTCGAAATCAACCATTGACAAAATTGTATCGGCCATCGTGGCCTCCGAGGTGATTCGCGCCGCCCGCAAGGACCCTTCCACCTGACCGAACCATAAGTTCGGATCGGCTTTGTAAAAAGGGGGTAATTTAGGGACGCGATAGCTTTCAACTTCCCCGAGCAGGTCTTGCGACCCACCGGGAAGCAACACGTCATTACTACGGCTCATCCTAACCAGAGAAAGACAAGGATCGCGTCAAATATCACGAACGCAAATAAATGACCACCCGGTATGGTCTCCGGCCGAACAGCGCGAAACGCGCACGCGCAATCGAAACACGCGAGGAAGCTTGAAATTAACGTTCAAAACAAGGCGAAAAACACGCACAAGGACGCATTGACCTACGGTTCACAACACCGCGAACAAAGGCGAGAAAGAAAAAAAAACTATGTGAAGGTTAGAACGACCTACACGACCCGCATGGTAAACTACGTAATAATACGCGCAATAAACGAAGAACGCACGGACAAGCAAGGAAACCATACGCGGAATTTCCGCGACGCACGGACGCTTTGCAAAGTTTTCGGCGCGTGGAGACGCACGTCTTAGAGTCTTTTAAATACCACGTAGACACGCGCACTTGTCGGCCAAACGCAGCCGCACTTTTCACACACAGCACTGGTTTCGCTGGCCACAGGAACATGAAGGCGAACCGCCTCACAGCAACTTCAACGGTGGCCGCTCTCGAACACCGTCGACGAGGTCAGGCGCCGATGACGATGATTTGTAGCGTAGACCGCCGTTGTCCAGCCACGCCAGGAAAGAAAAGCGCCGTTGGCGATGAACTGCTCCACACCGCCGCAATCCGGAACACGACGTATTACGCCATATCAATGGACGTCTCTCCGGGCATCGTCCATCTGCTCACCGTTCTCATTAACGAAATCGGGGTCACCATTGTGGGGATTTGAATGTAGATGGGTGATCCTCCACCAAAGTGGGGACCACGGTATGGTCGGTGGCCGATGGCCACACGAGTTCTCCCTCGAACCAAGAGGATGTAGAGAGGAGCCGAGGTTAATCGTCTCCTCGTGGTCGGTGCTCAATGGCCGATCCACGTGTAAGAACGAGGGAAATCGTTACCTCGAACGCGCGTCCCACTGCACGCGCGAGGTAAAATAACGAAAGCCAGTTAACTATAACTTCGTATATTGAAACAACAGAAATATAAAGTTCACTTGCGTGAACAACGTTATGAGAACAAAGCTCGCGGGTGCTCGATCACGAGGCACCTAAACTCGTGTTAATATAATGGTGCGCATATGCGCTTGACAACCGTACAACGTAACGCGTCTTAACGCTAGAGCAGCAGGCGGACGAGAGAGCGATCGGAAATGTTCGACCGGCGTCTTGCCGGGATCGCTGCGTTGGCGCATGCGCATTCGCGCACAGACACGCGCCAATAAGGCTCGTCCCCACAAGACTGTGGGGATGATTGTGGCCAGAGGCCACGCGTCCTCGAACGAGAACGTAAAGATTTTACCCGCCTTCACGTGGACGCGCCAATATGGCCGTGCCACGTGTTCGAGAAGGGGGAAAGAATGTCACATGCGTGAGGCCCACTCCTCACGCACAGTAAGCGAACAAAGCCCATTAACAAGAACTCGTGTATATTTAATAATCAACGATTGTATAATATGGAACAGTCGGCGCTGGACGCGAGTGCTCAGGCATGAGACACACACTACGACTATAAGCTCGACGGCGCAGTATACGCACTATATTCGCGAGACTCAAAAATAAACGTCTTATCGCGACAACAGCCGGGAAACAAGAGAGCGAGCCATTCGTCGACGAACAAGTCGGCGGAATCACTCACTGGCGCAGGCGCAATAGCGCAAGCTGCGCAGCACATGCGCATACGCATCGACGGCCCCACATACTCCCCCCTCAGTGCATTACCCCATGCAATGGGTGCACGAAACTAAAAACAAAATTGCATACAATAGGAGGAGATGCGGTCTACAAAAAAAACTGTCCAACGGACAATACCCGCGGGGAAACACGCGATACTACTGCGACGCATGCTCCACGAAGATATCACCGTGCCGTTGCGCGAAACGCAGCCGGTCGATGCGCTTTAACAACATTGCATGTTTCAAAAGAAAACCGCAGCACGTGCCCCGCTGGGCCATCGCAAAACCACGCGCACCGAAAACGTGGTCCGCGGAATACAACTAACGCAAACTATAAGATAACTATAAACTATGCTATATCTATAAATTTACACGCGATATTTACATTCCCTGTGCTCGTACGACAGACGCAAAGGTCGCTGTCTTACGCGCATACGTTCGCAGTACCGGCGGACGCCGGTTAACCCGTTCGTGACAACTGGAAGAACCGGACGATTCCCTTTCCGGAGAATCCGGAACGAAGAACGCGGGTTTCAACAGATCCGTTGACACAGATCGCTCTGCACCGTCTACGTTTAACAAGTAGACGTGCTCCGAGACACGCTTAACAATTTTGTGCGGTCCGGAGTAAGGCCGCTCCAAAGCCTTTTTGGCCATACGCCGCATAAACACGTGCGTACAGGACTGCAGTTCCTTATAAACAAACGCACGCGAACGACAATTATGCACGACCGGAATGGGGCGAACCTCACGCATATATTTCTTAAATTCTTCCAGAAACACGTTCGAATCTGGTGCGGAATCTTCCGGGAGAAAGAATTCCCCGGGCAAGCGCAAGGTCGTGCCGAACATAAATTCGGCCGGAGACGCATCGACATCCGCACGCACATGCACTCGCAACCCAAGTAATACGGTAGGCAAAACGCACGACCAGTCGCTACTGGTATGACACATAATGGCTGCTTTCAGCACGCGGTGCCACCGCTGAATCATCCCATTCGACGAGGGATGATACGGGGTCGTCCGAATACGGTCGCACCCGATCAATGATAAGAGGGAAGCGAATAGCCTTGACTCGAACTGGGTACCCTGGTCGGTGGTTAACACCATGGGGGCGCCGTAACGCGAAACCCAAGTATCATAAAATGCTCTCGCAACCGACATAGCGGTCGTATCCCTAAAGGGAACCGCTTCTACCCATCTGGAAAACCTATCGATCAGGGTCAGACAATACGCGAAGCCTTCGGAGGGCGGTAAAGGCCCGATAATGTCCAAATAGACATGATCAAACCGCCCGTCCGGAGCAACAAAATGCTCAGGAAGGTGCCTAGAATGGCGAGCAATTTTGGACTGTTGGCACTTGGTGCAAGACTTGCACCACTGTGCAACGTCCTTAGTCATATTCGGCCAGACATATCGCTGCCGAATTAATCGATCAGAGACCTTCGCCCCAGGATGTGCGGGACTATGAAACAATACAAACACTGTTCTACGAAGAGAACCAGGGATGTACGGGCGAATCGCCTCCCCAGAGATTTCGCAAAATATTGCAATGTTCTCCGGGCCCCATAAGAGTTTTTTTAATTTGAGAGAGAACTCAGGAGAGTTCCGGATGAGCTCTAACTGCTCATCGGCAGCTTGCTGCCTGGCAATTTCACTGAGATCAATCTCAAGGGGAAAAAGGAGGGCATCAATGCGAGAGAGTGCATCGGCCACAGTATTGTCCGGCCCCGGAACATGCAGAATCGACGTCGTAAATTGTGCAATGTACGACAATTGTCGAACCTGCCGGGGAGAAGCTTTCTCCGGTCGTTGAACAAACGCGTAAACCAGGGGTTTGTGGTCCGTGACGATGGAAAAGTCACGACCCTCTACAAGATGACGGAAATGCCTAATGGCCTCAAAAATGGCCGTCAACTCCCTGTCATACGCGCTGTATTTCGCCTGAGCCGGGGAGAATTTGCGTGAAAAAAACGCCAGGGGAATCCCAATTCGAATCAAGGCCCCTTTGTTCAAGAACCGCGCCCATCGCGAAATCGGACGCGTCCGTTGCCACCCGAAGCTCGGCACCGACACGCGGATGCACTAACAAGGTTGCCTTTGCAAGGGCCTCCTTTGTTTTCGCGAATGCCTCCCTCGCGCTCGCGGTCCACGGGATCTCCCGCGGATCATTTTTTCGCGAATCGCGAAGAAATTCGTTCAACGGCGCTTGCAAATGCGCCGCACGAGGGATATTCCTACGGTAGAAATTAACCATCCCGAGGAACCGCCGAAGGTCCATAACCCGTTTGGGTTCCGGGAAGTCCAGAATGGCTTCGACCTTCGAAGTCAAGGGCCGAATGCCCGACGAATTCACCGCGTACCCGAGGAATTCAATTTCTGGAACGCCAAACACGCATTTACTCGGGTTGACCCGTAAATGATGCTCCTGGAGCCGCTTAAGGACCGTCCGAAGGTGGTCCGTGTGCTCTTAATCAGAGCTTGATGCTATTAAAACGTCATCAATATAAGTGAAGACAAAATCCAGATCTCCCAGTATCCTGTTGAGAAAACGTTGAAAAGACTGGCTGGCGTTCTTTTAACCGAAGGTCATTTAGTTTTTTGGTACGAAAGTGGAATACCTATCGCACCAAGATTTGCAAGACAGCGGGTTGTCAGGGTACTTCCTGTGCGCATAACACAGATTAGCCCCGGAGGCAGATCTGCCTCTCGATTTAGACCGCCCCCGACGGGACGGGGTGGCAGAACGCGGACGCTGCCGCTTCAGCTTATTTACATCGGCCCGAAGGGGGGAGGGAGGTTGCACTGAGGCTGCCGCCACGAAACGGTCCGACGGACCCGCTGTTTCGGAAATCTTATCCGCAACGCTCGCAAGTTTGTCCAGGTTCGTATGACCTGTCGCCGCCAGGATGGGCCGATGGCCCTGAGGGATCAACTCATAAAATAACGTCCGCATGACGGCATCATCGCAGGATCCGTCATTCAAATTCCGCAAACGATTCAGAATTAGGGAAGGCTTGCCGTCTGACAAAACCTCCTCTCGCAACAATTTACGCAGGTTAGCTTCAGGTGACGGCCCATATGTGGAAATGATGCGCTCTTTAATACGCTCATAAATGTCCGGGGGCCGCGGATCCATCAGAATTAGGCTCTTTACGCAGGTGGCCACTTCGAAATCTATCATGGACATCACGGTATCGGCCATGGTGGCCTCCGAGGTAATACGCGCCGCACGCATGGACCCTTCGACTTGAGCAAACCACAGGCCCGGGTCACTTTTATAAAAGGGTGGCAATTTGGGGACGTGATAACTCTCGACCTCCCCAAGCGGGCCTTACGACCCACTCCCACCGGGAAGCGACGCGTTACTTCCGTGGCTCATTTTAGAAAAAAAAACAAAAAACCGCGTTACACGCTTAGTACGTAATAATACGACCACCCGGTATGGTCCCCGGCAGCTCAGCTCGACGAACGAGTCACGCACGCGCAAATCAAACACGCAAGGACGCTATAACCTACAGTTCAAAACAACGCGAAATTCACACGCAAGGTCGCAATAACCTACAGTTCAAAACAACGCGAAAGAGAAAAAAAGGAAGGGTACGCGAAGGACAGAACGTCCTAGAACTAAACGCGTATTACACGCCGCGAAATAAACGCAAAAACCGCGTACCCAGAAGCACGCCAAGGGCACAAAACCGGCCGAATTAAAAAACGAAACGGAATTATATGCTAAACGCACTGACAAAAGGCCAGAAAATTGCGGGATTTCGCGCCGCGACACGAGAACGCACGCACGCTTAGTCAATTTTCAGGTGCATGGAGGCGCACGCCTTAATGTCTCTAACACTGCACTGAAACGCGCACCTGCCGGCTAGGCAAAGCCGTAAATTCCACAACACTACACTTGCCTGCTCGGCTCGAAGAACTGCGAGGCGGACTGCCCGCGGCGATTCCAACGGCGTCCCGACGGCGGCCGCACACCTGCAAGGCCAGAGAAGCTAGGCGCCGATGACGACGATCTGCTACACGACCCTCTGCCGGCCTGCAAAGCCGGAACAGCTAGGCGCCGATGGCGACGATCTGCAACACGACCCTCTGCCGCAGTACGGAACACGACGTATTACGCCGTACCGATGAAATCGTCCTTCTAAGCTCCGTCCAGTTGCACACCGTCCCTCCAAACGTGGACGGGGTCACCACTGTGGGGATGAGTGTGGCCAGAGGCCACGCGTCCTCGAACGAGAACGTAAAGATTTTACCCGCCTTCACGTGGACGCGCCAATATGGCCGTGCCACGTGTTCGAGAAGGGGGAAAGAATGTCACATGCGTGAGGCCCACTCCTCACGCACAGTAAGCGAACAAGACCATTAACAAGAACTCGTGTATATTTAATAATCAACGATTGTATAATATGGAACAGTCGGCGCTGGACGCGAGTGCTCAGGCATGAGACACACACTACGACTATAAACTCGACGGCGCAGTATGCGCACTATATTCGCGAGACTCAAAAATAAACGTCTTATCGCGAAAACAGCCGGGAAACGAGAGAGCGAGCCATTCGTCGACGAACAAGTCGGCGGAATCACTCGCTGGCGCAGGCGCAATAGCGCAAGCTGCGCAGCACATGCGCATACGCATCGTCGGCCCCACAAGACTGTCGACGTGGAATTGAAAGAAACTGCGCCACAGACGAGGAATAGGAGTAGACCAATCACCATATGGGATTTTCTGTCTCACACAAAACCAACTCGTTTACTTGCGCCCTCTAAGCTGACAAACAATAAATGTTGAAACTAGATCCACAAGAAGCTTAAACCATATAAATACCTATCATAAATGGAGGGACCTCCGATCGGAGGAATGACAAGTTTAAGCAAAACCTAACACCCCAGAACACGAGAGCAAAGCTAATAATCCCGAACACGAGTGCGGTCTAACCAACAAGAGTTCAACAAGGGCAGAAGTCAGAACTTTAAACTACTAACTAATATAGAAACGCATCGAGCTAAAGGCGCTTCGGGCTGTTCCGGGTTCGGAGGAATACCAATTTTAAGAAAAGGAACTTTTGAAAAGTTCAGAAGCAAATTTTTGATGATGTCAATGAATGACAAGGTAATCTAAAACAAAAACTATGTGTTTCTTAATTGTAGGGAAAGGATCTTACCAAGAAGCTAAAGGTGGACCAGGGGAAAACAAGAAAAGCATTGAAGGCAAATTCAGACACAATTCAATACACAGGTTTTTATTATTGCTAAACCTTAAATATTATTTTACAATGTTATCGCAAATTGTAATGGTGCAGCTATTAGCTCGATATTATTTTCACGGCGCTTTACTATCTTACTAAATAACGCAGATCACTCTTACGCTCTTAACTAAATTTCGCAGATCGTTAAATGGTAAAGGATCCTTTTCGGTCTGTCGAGTAATTATTGCGGGGCAAAACCTCCGATCCACGAGGTATCAAAAACGAATCAGGCAGAAGGCTCTGATTCTTTCAAAGAGAGAAACAAAATAGCAGAAGGCTCTGGTTCGAGGGACACCCTCTCACCCACCCACTGGTCACAGCAGAAGGCTGTGACCCAAACCAAGCAAATTTAACAAAATCAATCTAACACAATAATTGGTCGACAACTATAAAAAACTTAAAATTAAATCGCAGTCTTCTTTTAATTCGACGTCTTCGGTCGATGATGAATTTTCTCATCTGTAGTAAATAATCTGAAACAGACTAACAATAATTCGACACGATATACAAAATAAAAAAAGATGACGAGGAAAAGTCGAAACGATGGCATGTTGAAACGACGAGATACAACTCTAAACTCCGTACACGAGTACGGCCTACCTAACACGCACAAGAGTGCGAATCTACCCAGCTCACGAGAGCCAAACCTAACTCCAGCTCTCGAGAGCCATGCTAACCCCGCACACGAGTGCGGCCTAACCGGCCTTTTCTACAATTAGATCAAATGATTTGAATTGTTCAGAATCGCAAAAGAAATAGTGAAAGTTGGTTTTTACCTGATTGGCTTGGAACACTCGTTCCTCAGATGTTCTCTTTGAATTTGGCGATTTTGAAAATCGAAAAGACGGTGGTCTCGGCGACCGCGACCACCGATACGACGTGCCTGGCGACCTCCGACGCGATGTCCCAGATCGTCGCGAACGCGACCTCCGTCAATTATATCATGTTCGGTGTCATTTTTATTAGAAAAATGCTGCGATTGTATTGGTGCAAATTTGATGGAAAATAATTAAACACAAAAAAAAAAGATTGACACTGCATTAGTGTTGTCCCACCCATAAACCTGACCCCGTATCTCGTTACAGTCTTCGGCGGTCGAGCTTCCAGGCCCCGAGAGAAGTATGCCCTGAACGATTATTATAAAATGTTTCGTCGCGACCTCCGAACGTGACCGTCGCGATTCCGACCGTCGCGAATGCGACCTCCGTCGCGAATGTGACCGTCGCGAACGCGACCTCGGTCGCGATTCCGACCGACGCGAACGTGACCGTAGCGATTCCGACCGTCCCGAACGTGACCGTCGCGATTCCGACCGTCGCGAACGTGACCGTCGCGAACGCGACCTCCGTCGCGATTCCGACCGTCGCGAACGTGACCGTCGCGATTCCGATATTCGCGATTCGGAGTGTCGCGATGCGGAGCACCGCGACGCTTTCCTAACTATCTGCAGGTTTTGGATGTCTGTAGGCATAAAAAATGTTGAAATGTAAAAATTAAGTTTTAGTTTTGTTATGATTCAATGACAGATATACTTACCCAAAAACAGTGTGGATACTCACTATGAAAAACTGAGACACTATCAGTCAAGTTATGTTTTTGCCGTTCATTATATTTTTAATTTATATTAGACGTGTTCGATCCTAAGCAGACCGAACGTGAGATGTAAACACGGTCAGATGCTATACCTCGAGACACTCGACGCGACGCGAAGATCCCAAAATTATTGGGTGTGTGACGGCTACGCGGCCTCTCGGAGGAAAACGCGTTTCCAAGCCGAGAACGCGGGATCTCAATAGCTGTCCGGATTTAAAGAGCTTACGGGTTCGAAAATGAATGATATGGACCAACACAAAGACTTAGTGACAACGCAGTAACAAAAGTATATTCTCAACAAATAAATATAAAACAGTGTATAAAGAAAAGGATAACAATAAAAGAGATAACAAAACCGCTTACCAATCACAGCCTCTCTCTATTACAAGAATTAAAACGCCAACGAAACTGAAAGAGAGGTTCGTACGTACTGCTGAGAAACCTATAACTATGAGACAAAAGAAAACCATGAGTACAATAAAACAAAAGAAAAAAACACTAAAACTTAAACCTACGAGCACGAGGGCTCGGCAAGTCGAAATGAATAAAACTAACTACAACTAATTTTACGTAAGACTAGGACTCTTCGCCCGGGCGCTAACAAAAGCCTGAAACGAACTCTGCCTAATCGCGTCTCACGGATTCAACGATACGCACCTCGCACTTGTACATCGAAGAAGAACGATCCTCCGTCAGAATTCGGCTAGCTCGGCCCGCTGGCCGGCTCCCCTCTCTGCGCACCTAGCCAATTAGATTTGGGTCTTAATTAGACAGCCAATCACGCGCGTTACGCATTCCTCTCTTTCTTCCAATTCTTTTCTCTCTCGCACTCATACGCTTCGCCAACGGTCGTCGATCGGCGTAGCTCGAGTAAACACGAAGATCCTTGAAACACTCATCATACCTGAGTCGAACGTTTGGTGTATTCAGTTAGGGTGATCCCACAATCGCAATGAATTACCGAACACACCTTTACGTTCCTATATTCAATACTACGCAAGCCAGCCTCTCCTCGACCGTTGGGATATTCGCCTAATGTCTACGGCCCGACTGACGAGGTCGCTTAACAATAAACAAGGCGACGAGCGGGGCGTCGTTACCTCTCCCTTTGTCCTAATCTAAATACTTATACATAGCAAACGTTTCCGGACGGCGTTGATTCCAAGGAGGGTATTTGTTACTTAAATACATTCAACGCGGAATAAACTAAAATATTATACATCGTCAAAGGCCGCACTGTGGTCAATTAGGGAAATCCCACAATTACTAGAATTATCAACCACAGTGTTACCGACGGTAAAAGCCAAAATGGTTTTAGAAAATAACAGCTATTGTTCGGAACGTAACAGTCCTCCCTCCTTAAAATCATCGTCGTCCTCGATGATGTAACATACAACTACACATTTTGCGCTTAACCGGAGCTTACGTTAGGGAAACAATGGTTCGAAACGGCGGTCGAAAAATATCTGTATGCGGGAATTCTTTTTATACTTGGTATATCTAGTAACTGCGGTATCCGCCATATATATACGTAATATCTGTGTTCTATCCGACAACCTAACCGTATTATATGCGCATGTCAAAACTGTCCTGTCCATCCTCGCACAACCCTCGACATCAATAACTTCTATATGTGTGCAGTTTCTTATCACACCACAAATATCTTCGGCGTGTATCGACTGATTCGACCTACAATGCAGCTCCCTTAATCCATGCAGTGACCCCAGCGCATACCCTGGCATTTCCGGGTACATATTGTTCAATTCCAGGACCGCCAATTTCTCCAGATTAATTAATGCATCCAGGGAGGATTCCCCTCTGATGTTAGTACATCCACTCAGGTTCAGATAAGAAATTTGTGTAAGACTTGCGCCAATTTCTCGTACTGTGCTGCCTGTCACCCATCCACAAAACGTTAGCGAGAGATGTACGATCTGTTGGTAACCATGGAATATAGGCAAGGCCTGATCTACTGGCCCTAAGTTCATCTCCACAAAGTCGGCTTCCTCCATCTGGAGCTGGTCATCTTCCTCAATGCGGTCCGCCTGGGCCACGCCAAAGGTCAATGCATGTATTCTTTGAGTCGTCAGGGTTTGCTGCAGGCCTCTATTATTATGTAATGTCTTCAGTATCGTGTCGTCAGTCAGGGTATCTAATAGTGTTAAATCTAACGAATTTAAAGTCTGTTGTGTAGCTAATATTTCAATTAAGTGCTCCACCGAAATTCCCACGCATCGATCTAACTTAAGATTCTTTAAGACTGGGCTTAAATAACGAAACGCTTTTCCGCTTAAAACGGTCCCCGTGAACTGAAGTGATTTTAGGTTCTTAGCTCTTTCGAGCACCTGTGCTAACTCAGGCTCTATCGGTGGTTGCGATTTTCCTAATGCCATACTCTCTAATTTGCTCGCAACGTTTATAAGATTCCTAATTGCCGATGGCCGTATGGTTGACGCCGTGAAATCTAAATGTAAAAGATTTGGACATTCCTTCACTAGTATCGCTAAAATTTGCGGTTGTAAAAATTTTGAGATGCTCCCATCATTAATTATTATTGCTGTTATATGCTGCGCTGTTCTACGCAGCAACCAACGTAAGGCGTCCATACTAACAATCTTTCCGTGCCAACCATGCGGCCAACGCCAATCCGTTATGTCTAAACATTTGATCGCGCTATACGATGCTAACGTCCCCTCTCGCCACCTTGTTGACACTAATTCTAACGCTGCCCTATCCTGAAATTGCAGGTACGTCGCAATTTTTGCAATGCATTCTATCGGCAAGGGTACTTTATCCGTTAAATCAAGTCCCGGTAGCGGATCTACCGATGGTCGCGGCGCTATAAGCTTGGCCTCGTGCCACGGGTCTGCAGGTCGGATCCTCAGCTTCCGCTTATGGACAATAAAGTCCTGCCCTACCAGTTTTCTGGCCTGCTCCGGTGTCCCAAACGTCACGAACGCCTGGTTGCCCGTGGGTTTCCTTAGTATCACCGCGTGCTTTGCTCCATGAGGCCGGAAGACTTTCAATAAGTCCTCTTTCTTCGTGTAGTTAGCCAGTCTCAAAATCAGTAGCCTCCTTCCTTCTCCTCCTGAGCTGCATCCTGGCTGAGGCTCCATGGTTATAAATATACTCCTATGGTTACAATGTTTGTATAAGCACGTGTAAATACTATCGGAGACAACACAACATATAAATAATAGTGTTATTCGCGCCAATCATGGCAGCGGTTCACAACCATATCGCATCACAATGAGCAGTTGTTTATGTCGCACGTCAGTTATGTCCACCGTCTGGTTTGGTTAACCTTACAATTATTTGTACCCATCCGAGGATGTAGCTTAGCCTACGTTGTTCTGTAACTCATGTACAATAATTATTAATGTTTATCTAAATAGTTATCGCAATTCGCTAGTCGGGCCCATCGTTGCACCAGCGCCAGCTGCGTTAATGCGTCTCATTCGTTAAAATTTGCAAAGTGAGTAATAATAAATCTTTAAGCATTGACGTGTTTCTCTCTTTCAGCGTTAATCAATTTATAATTTCAATTTGTCTACGTGTTTGGTAAACTGTTTTCCGTTATCGTCTTCTAAAATAACATTGTTTTTTGCTAAAATTACAATGATTTTATATGGTCCTCGATAACGATTGCTGAATTTTCCAGCTCGTGGTTCAATTACGACACGTACCATGTCCCCTATTTTCCCGCGGAACGGTCGCGCCTTTCTGTCATAATAGCCTTTAGATCTTTCTTTAGCTTTATTCTGATTCCTTGCGGCGATTGTATGCATCTCGTTTAGTCGAACAATTATATCGGAAAGATAAGTGTTGTATGTAGGCAGATTTTCGTCCTCTGGGAACGAACTCGGACTGTTGCGACGGCAACACCGAAGGTCGACCGTACCGTACCGTTCCACCGTTGCGATAAAGGGACATACCTGAAAGGGATGTACCCTAAAAAACACGTGCGAATCAGCAAAAGACCAGAACCGAGAAAACTAATTTATGACCACTGCAATTCGACAACCCCAATCCCGACAGACGGACAGCACGTGCGACCGAACGAAACGACGAACGGAACTTCTACCATAAATCACGCTATTGACGAACGAAGACAAAACCAAGGAATTTCCTGACTGTCTCCCACTCTCAACAACTCAAAAACTCCTCCCAATGCACCCACGACCAATTACGAAACGCCATATTTTCCCACCTAAATCCAAATTCCTCCAATCACGAAAAAACCAAACTGACGATGGACAGGACACGACAAGACAGAACAGAACAAATCGAAAACGCGACTGGACGAGACGAACTCTCCACAACAACCAGACATCGCGAACTCCATCCATGTACAAAGTGTAATAAAGTTGTATATAGTCAACGGTGTTACATTCATTATTATTCCAAGGTGCTCAATATTATTAAAATACATATTGAGAGAAGGCAACGAAAATCCTATATCGTGACCTTCGTATACACGGACAACGAGCAACTTTTCCGAACGCCAATTCATAAGGTGTGAAATTGGTCGTCTAATGTACCGAAGTATTATACGAAAACATTGCAAACGGTACTAGTCTATCCCAATCGTCATATTTATTTACGTAATGGCTAATATATTCCGTTAATACTATGTGACTTCTTTCTAATGCTCCATTCGTTTGTGGTCTATACCCAGATGTCATGAAATGTCGGATTTTGAAAATCCTCGTCAATTTTTGCATAACCTTATTCAGAAAGCTTGTTCCTCTGTCTGTCAATATTGCCCGAGGAGTACCATATTGTAATATTAAATGATTCGTTAAAGCTTCCTAGTCAGGAACAGGAACTGCTATACAGTATTTTGTTAAATTATCTTGCATCGTTAATATATGTCTATTTCCATTGGGAGTTGTTGGTAATGGTCCTACTGTATCTAACGCTACCCTCTCAAAAGGCTCTACGGAAGTATCCGTTATCAACATGGGCTCGCGTGTTTTGGAACGGACCAATTTTTTATTTTGGCAACTGTCGCACGAACGAATAAATCGTTTTATTTCTTCGCGCATGTTCGGCCAATAAAATCTCTCTCTAATTCTATTGTAAGTTTTTGTGACACCCTTGTGTCCTCCTATTAGGCTCGAATGCATCTCAGTCATTATTTGTTCCCTATATTCCTTAGGTGGTATCTGGATGTTTCCTTGACAAATGGTTACTGTTATTTCGCTTTCGTCTAAAATATCTGCTAGTATACGTTTTAACTTGTTTTGCGGTACTTTCCCTAGCATTTCATCCGTTTGCGATATCCGGAATGAATTTAAATTTAACTGTGACAGTTTTTGTTTCAAGTTTTCCAATGCTATCTCCAAGTTTTCTATTGTTGTACAGTTGTATCTGTTGAGGCTTTCTTTCAGAAGACTGTGTCTCACTAGAGGTACAAGGTTCTCCGGAATTTTGTTCTTGATAATCTCAATACTGTCGGTGATTGGAACGTTAGTGAAAAGGGATTTGAGGTCAAAACTGACCAGTAAATCTTCTGGTTGTGTTTGGATCGTTTGAATTTTATGAATGAAATGGGAAGAATTTTTGATGTAGCTGGGAGTACCGCCTGTGAGTGGTTTGAGAATGCTAGTTAGGTATTTGGCTAATTTGTATGTGGGGGATCCAATGGTGCTGACTATGGGCCTGAGTGGAACGTCAGGTTTATGAATTTTAGGGAGACCGTACAGTCTGGGAGCCTTGGATTCTTTGGGGATGATTATTTTTTGAATGTGGTCTGGAAGTTTGGCCTGTTTGATTATATTCATGGTTATCCTTTCGAGTGTCTTTGTAGGGTCTTTGTGTAATGCTTTATATGTTGTGTCGTCAAGTAAGTAACGTACTTTTTTAATGTAGTCGTCTTTGTTAATGACTACTGTTGCGTTCCCCTTGTCCGCTGGTAGAACAAGAATGTCTTTACGTTTTCTGATGTTATGTATGGCTATGGTTTCAGCTTTGGTTAGATTTAGGAGGTTTAGCCGATTTTAAGGCATTGGTGGTGAGCCTTCTTACCTCGTTGGCCTCGGTGGAAGATTGTAGATGGCATTCTCAACCTGGCTGATGATGTCTTCCGTTGGAATGGACTTGGGGGTGATGGCAAATTTGTGACCCTTGGAGAAGACGGATTTTTCGTCAGTAGATAATGGAGAGTTAGTGAGATTAATAACCGTGTTTTTAAGGGGGGGGGGGTTCAGCTGGAGTCTTAGGCTTCTGGAGTTTGTTGAATTTCTCCTTTTGTTTCTGAGTACGGATGGTATGTACTTTTAAAGCCTGCTCATAGCTCAGCCGGTCCACTTTCTCCCACAGTTCCGGGTTGATGGTGTTACTCAGATCAATAAACAAATGGAATAGTGTCATGGATTTGTTGGATATTTCTTTCTTGATGTATGCAATCCTCTCTCGTAGCAAGGCAAAGCTTGTGCGTTCGAGGATGC
Source organism: Seladonia tumulorum (assembly GCA_913789895.3). Classification (NCBI taxonomy): domain Eukaryota; kingdom Metazoa; phylum Arthropoda; class Insecta; order Hymenoptera; family Halictidae; genus Seladonia; species Seladonia tumulorum. The sequence goes on from OU565281.1 coordinate 823,289, forward strand.
GTCTGCATTTGTTGGTGGTGAAGTTGTTTTTGAGTTCCAGGAAGCGGGGCACTATGCTCTGGTCACGGTACCGCTTCAAAAAAGCTAAGGTACAGAGGTGTTGTTGTACGCTTTTACGATATTTAGAGAAAGAGTTAACTTTCTGGAGAATGGCCTCCCCGTGGAGTTGTCTAATCAGAGATTTGAGACTTTCACGGCCCGGCATCATACAGTTGTATCTGTTGCGGCTTTTGGGTGTAAGCCGTGTCCTAGAGGAAGAGATTTCCCAACGTTTCGCCAGCATTGCAGCTAGCTTCATCAGGGGGTCGGAAGACACACTGATACTGATGTGTGTCGCATTACGTTCCACTTATATAGTGGGTTCACTCATTGTCCCGGTTCGGTGAGCACCAATCGAAGTTGACTTTTTTAATTGTTCGGCCGCCCAATATTACACCCGAAAGCCTCAACAGACACAACTGTATGATGCCGGGCCGTGAAAGTCTCAAATCTCTGAATGAGTTGTTACTGCAATTGCACACACATTGACAATGTTCTTGTCACAAGGGTGCGTAAAAAAAGAAAGGGCTGTAAAAAAAATTAAGTTACAAAAGTATGTATATAACTAACATAGTGTAGCGGCTAGCTGGGCGCCGGAAGAGAATTCTTCGGCGCACAAGTGTTTAGCAAGATTTATGGTTTGCACAGAGTAAGACGCTATTTTTGAGAAGACATCCTTAACGATTTCGGCCTCTTGGCGGACAGACGTGTCCCTGTAGTTTCTTTCCACTAACTCAATAGCGCAAGTGGACGCCATAAATTTTGGGTAGTCGAAGGGCCCCCAGCGGCCCGTGCTGGTTTCCATCAGCCCGGAGAGCTGGGCCTTCTTGACGAAAGCCAGAAGGTACGTACCTCACTTAACGCAGGGTCCGGAAGACACCCCGCAGCATCACCAAAATTACAATTTAAGGAAACCTTACTCTCACCCTTCCCACGCACGAGGGGCGTGGAACGTGGGAGTTTAAGGCAAAATTCGCTGATTGGTGGAAGTTCCTAAAAAGGACTTCCACCAATCAGCCGAGAGACTCTATACGTATATATGGACCAGCGAGAGTAAAAAACGAGCAATAAGACTTCTACGAGTTCTGTTTATTCGTTGCCGTAGACTCAGTACATAAACCGCGCTAGCCGATAACCGCGACCGCGATTAGTATATGTCGTATAGTGAGAGTTAAAATAAACGTCTGAGTCAAGATACCCTGGGAACTTTATTTGGAAGGAAAGACCTTACAGTTTCCCTCTTCCTTCAATAGATCTACTACGAAAATCGTTTAAATACAAGAATTTTCTTGAGTGTCTATGTGTGACAAGTGTATATCCAAATACAATATACGGATAAATCAAAGTTTTGATTTTTACGTTTAGAAAAAGTTATAATTTTCAATACATTATAATTATTAATTTTGACATCAGATTCATATTCTGCGACCCGACAAATATGGGAATACCAAGTTTCAAGGAAATCCAACAATTGTTTGAGTTACTGATCCGCCATGTTGAATCCGCCATTTTGTTTTTTGAAATTTTGTAATCAGATTCATAATGAGCGACCCGAAAACCATTTCTGTCTAAAACTATTTTTGTCGTTTCTTATAACATTGTGTCCTTCTAATACGTGAAATGCCACATTAGGTTTAAGTCATGTTTTTGCGATGACGATGACATCAGCTTTATTTGTAAATTGGAGTAGATCTATTTTTTGTTTGGCATATTATTATTTCTTCTTTATATTTGCTTTATATCGTTTAATATAGGACACTGATCTTCCTATGTCTTTTCCTATATGCTGCGTGTGCTAGCAGAATCTACCGGCAGATTGGCACAACAGATAGATTTGGAATAGCTGCCAACGTTGCGCGGTCATCTTTCACCAATCTGCCGGCAGATTTCTTACTGGGTTTAAATTGAAGTAGTGTATTAAAAATTTTGATTTTATGTGAAGATGGTCCACAGTTTTTGGAAAGATTACCACAACGCATAACTATAGCAGTCATGCAAAATCAAACACTACGATGTATGGGAGATATAGATGAAATGCTAGATGTTGCTTATATTTGGAAGCACAACGGTTTACGTATTAGAGATGAAGATCTAATGAATAATCCAAGACTGCATATAGACGGCGAAGAGCTGAATATAATAAATGCCATGTTTGCTGAAGCTGGAGAGTATGAGTGTATTATTAAAAGTGCTGTAGGTGAAATTTCTAGCAAGACAGTAGTAACAATAGAAGGACCACCAGGACCTCCTGGAGGTGTACAAGTTGTAAATATTGTTAAAACTTCCACAACTCTACGTTGGACTGATGGTGCTCTTAATGGTAGACCAATTACAATGTATACAGTAAGCGCAAGAACCAACTGGAATCATACATGGTTCAATGTCATAGAAAGTATGTAAAGATTTATAAATTGTTTGTTACAAATTCCTATAATATACATTTATTAATGTATATATTCTTTCAGATATTACTGCCATTGAAGTAGATAGATACAACGGTAGAAAAGAGGCATATTTAGAAAACATTTTAAAACCTTACACTACTTATTCATTTGCTGTATCTGCTTATAATGAATTAGGATACAGTTTACCATCATCGCCTTCTCCGCAGTATAGCACCCCATCGGATAAACCAAGTAAAGTTCTATCAAATATAAGTGGAGGAGGTGGGAAAATTGGAGATCTGACCATCAAATGGGATCCTTTACCACCATCCGATCAAAATGGTTCTGGAATTTACTACAAAATATTTTGGCGTCGAAAATATCACGAAACGGAGTTTCAGTCATTGTCCTTGATAGAATATGGCAATGTTGGTAGAAGTGTTGTACAAATACCACAACAATATTATTATACAGAATACGAAGTTAAAGTCCAAGCAGCTAATAGTTTAGGGTTTGGACCAATTTCTGACGCAGTAACGATATTCAGTGCAGAAGATATGCCTCAAATAGCTCCGCAACAGGTACTTGCGCACAGTTACAATAGTATTAGTTTGAATGTTAGTTGGTCACCAATTGAACAAACTCGGGAAAAAGTACGGGGCAAGTTAATAGGTCACAGAATAATTTGTCAGTATATTTGGAATAATTTGAATAAAGAATAATTTGACAGTATTATTTGTCTCGAAGTACAAGAGCTTGGGCTCTTGTAGTTGGTCTACAGCCTGATACATATTACTATGTTAAAGTAATGCCATACAATTCTGCTGGAGAACGTCCTGAAAGTGAACGATATTTGGAAAGAACATATCGAAAAGCACCACAAAAACCACCATCTTCTGTTAATGTGTATGGTGTAAATTCTTCGACAGTTAGAGTTGTGTGGCGTTATGTACAACCAAGTTTAGAAGAGGAACCATTAATAGGATATAAAATACGAGTTTGGGAATTAGATCAAGATATGAGTACAGCAAATGATACTATTATAAGAGGCGATTCAAAATTAGAAGCCGATATTATCAATCTCAGTCCTGGCAAAGCATACCATTTACGTGTACTTGCATATAGCAATGGAGGTGATGGGCGTATGTCAAGCCCAACATACACATTCCAAATGGGAGATGCAACAGCTTTTAGAAGTACTGCCAGTAACAAAATCTTGGATGCCGCTCTTGGCATATCTTTATTAGTATTTCTACGCATTTATGAATTCTTATAGCATATGAATACCTTTTATATAGTGTACACTCAACGGACGTAATATAACAATAAACGTTTAAAAGAGTATACTCAGGAGAATAAGATTTCTATAAGTGGACAATAATTGAATTACAATATAGTTCTGTTATTTCTTGTATGTATGATCGTTTGTATTTCGCATACGGAATAACAATTTTATTGCTACAACTGCAAATAGAAAAAACACATGACATTTTCATAATTAGAGAAGATTATATTTTAACTAAAATTAGGAAGATGAAGAATTCATTTCCTTGGAGGTGAAAACAGATTTATTTTATATAATGAGATTATTAAACGTAAAAGATAGACTTGTGAAATAAAAATTATAGTCTGTGTTTCAATATAGTTCGCACAAAAGCAGTGAAATTTATAATTCCTACAAATTAATTTAAAGTAGTCTTTCTAACCCCTCAAAATTGCAACTATAGTACTTTTCCCTAACTTGAACATTTTCGTTATGTTCTTGTTAATACACGATGTCAATTATTTCGTGTATTGTTATAGTTGTGTTCTTAGAGTAATACTAATTATATTAATTATCTAGAATCTACGTTGTTTGAGATATTAACATATTAAGGACCGCTCACGAGTTTTCTCGTGTTTCGCGTCCCATCTGTTACGGACCGCTCACGAGTTCTCTCGTGTACGTACAAGTTTGCCCAAAAACGTGCGGTCCCAGGCGTATACCTTACAGATTTCTTTGCGGTCCTTAATGTGTTAATATATTTTAATATTTATCTCATACAAAGTATATTGGAAACAGAAAGGAAAATGAAAATATTTTGCAGTACTTGAAAGGTTAAAAAGGATCACTGCAAGAAAGCGTATCTATCCGTCCATAATTTTCCAGATATCAAAATGTAAATATTTACCATATTTTATTGTTAATTGCCCGTGGATGGTCAATACTTGATCGTTCGGACCTCTGATGTTTTAGCACTGCGAGGTGCCCGCTAAATTACTCGAAGGACCACCTTCAATGTTTGAAGGACTAAAATGACTATTTGATTGTACTAACTATATTTCGACTTATGATGGTACAAGGTTACAAGGTGTTACACTGAGAAATTAACTGGTCGCCTGACAGCTATCGGTTCAGGCGAAAGCGAAGAGATGCGCGAAGTTACTAGTCTTGCTGTCCAGCTAATTCTGATTCTAAGACTAATATTCAGCCTCGTCGATGGCTAGGTTCTCCCTTCCCTCGAATGCCAAATTTCCCCTTCCTTGGAAATTGAGGGTGGGAAAAACCCGAGACTAAGGGCTTGGACTGGGCCCAGGAATCGCAAGGCAATTAAAACTACGGAGACGCGGCAAGGTGGGGGTGGCGAAAGCAAAAGCCCGCGTAGCGGCCCATGTGTTCTAAAAGTACCGACCACGGCCGGAAAAACCCACGCATCTGGCAACTATAAAACGCCAGGGGCATACCTGCGACCGAGGCGAGGTAAAGAAACGGGATGCTAATGGCGAGAGCAGGGAAGCTAAAAATGTGCGAATTCTATGACCTGGGACGGGCGGCAATGAACATTAACGAAATTACGGTGACAGGCCCAAACCGTAGCCAGATGCCCCGACCTCGTCCCGGTCCCAACGACAATCGCCGTACCGACTTTACCTAGGCGCTGGCCGCTACATACCGCCCACCTTGAACTGACCGAGTTCAATCGCGTAATAAAGAACGAGATAAAAACGCAAGACAAAACTATACAAACAATTTACGGAAATCTACTACATGAAAATTCAAACAAACTATAATACCATTCTCAATTTGTCTGTCATATTTTGATTTAAGGAAGTATTGAACAAGCCGCATGCCTGAGCAATCGCTTCACTCCATATGGGCAGCTCGACTACGTTCTCAGATAGGACCCAATTAATTGAATCCACGTCTTTTAGGATCTTCTCAATATAATAGTCTTTTATTGCGAGGCTACTATAGACACCTATAGTTCTAAGCCTTAGTATCGCTTCAGCGACATTTCTAATATCCACTCCATTTGAGGAAACTGGGCTCTGTCCCAGTGGGGCTATATACCATCCAGCATTGGTCCTTCCAGTTCTGCCCCTCCGTTGTTTGGAAGTAAATATATCTATTCGCCTTCGCTTTAGTTCAATTCCTGACCTATTATAGAACAACTTGGTTTCGGACTTTATTTCCTCCAGAAAATCCACGACAATCCCGCTGCTGCAGTAGGGATCGTTATCAACAAACTATTCAAAACACTATGGTTGACTTCTGCACCACTCCGCCAACTGGCAATCCATTTAACACCTTCGGTAGAGGCCGGGAGTTGAGGCAAGCTTCAATTTGTGTCAATACCGTGTACAACTCCTCAAATGTGAGTTTCTGTTCACCTATGACGCGTCGCATGTGCGCCTTGACCGAACGGACACCTCGTTCCCACAATCCACCAAAATGTGGAGCACGTGGCGGAATGAGGTGCCACTCTATGTGCTCTTGGGCTAGTGCCTCCGTTACTCTATCATTGTGCGAGCGTGACGACAATAAAATCCCTAATTCCTTCAATTCGTTACGGGCGCCGATGAAATTCGTGCCATTATCCGAATATAGGGACAGAGAAAACAGCGGCTGCGCTCAATGCGGTCAGCGCCATGTCGTCGAAGTCACCAAAGTAATCTTCTATATAGGGGTTTCTTCCATCTGTACTTTATTATCTCCAGTATACCCGCCGAATGCGCTCTTTCTTTAGATATACCTATACTCCTCATCCAATCGATAGCTCCTTCGAGATTCTTAGAGACAAATCCCAGCACGCTTGATATTCCCCGTTCTGCGTCCTCCAATCGCCCTGTCTCAGAAGCATAGAACTTACATGCCGGGACTATCTGGTCGTGAGACATTGCAGCCACTCGAGTGACAGAACGCTCGCACTCTTGTTCCATCCACCAATATATTCCGCTTGCTAAAGTGCAAGTGGCCGCTGCCAAAACCAGCGCAGTACACAGGGTTGAGTCCTCAACCTCTTCACTTGTTCCAGGAACCGGGTCAAAGTTGGACACCAACATGGCTCGAAGTTCCAAGCTCAAGTCTGCCGGTAGCCTCACCTTTTCCCTATCGCAGACCACGCCAAACCGAATATTAGCCAAAGCATTATCTCTCTCATCTTCCGTCTTAACAACAATTACATAGTCACTGTATTGTTTATAGAACTCTCGGTCCCCTGTTGTCGATCCCGTCCTACTCCAAGTTCTATCTTCGTAGGTTATATCAATCAATTCTTCACTAATAACAGGCGTTAAATATAGATAAAGAAGGTCTCCATTTATCCCCGATAAACATTTACCACGGCGCGATATGAATCGGTGTAAACAATTCAAAAACGCGTCGGTGGTCAGGTCTACGGCAAGCTCGATGTGAATCGCCTTTGTGACCATGCACACGAAAAGGCAAATATAGGCCTTTCTAACCGTGCGGGCGCGTCCGCGTTCAACTAAAAGAAAAGGACCGGCATAATCTACGCCGCAGGTAGCAAAGGCGCGAGCAGGAGTGACGCGAGCCGTAGGCAGAGTGCCCATTTGAGGTTGTAAACTACCTGGATTCGATCGAAAACACTTCACGCAATTCCGTAGGACCTTTCTGGTAACACGTCTACCGGATATGACCCAATAACGTCAGTGCAATGACGCGAGAGTTTGTTGACACCCGGCACGTAATAGTCGCAAATGTTCGCGTCGTATCAAAAGAATGGCCAATGGACTCGAGTTCGGAATGAGGACCGGGTGTTTCTGGGAGAACGCTATGGGAGCGTTCTGGAGTCGACCGCCCACCCTGAGAATCTCGTGTTCATCCAGGAATGGGTGCAGGGACAGTAAAGAACTGTTTTTGTCTAACGGTTGTCCTGCCTTCAATTTGTGTATCTCCTTGCTAAAGGAGTGCCCTTGGATGGCTCTAAGAATCGTGCGCTCGGCCGATGCGAGCTCGGCTACGCATAAAGGACGAAAATGTCGTTGCCCTGGGGTCTTGATTGCCCCTTTGTCTCGAATGTTGCTGTAAAATCTAAAAATGCAAGCTACGATCCTAACGAACTTGTCAAAGCATGAATATCGCGTAGCTAAGTTTATTAACAGTGACTCGCAATTGACCGATGCGGCTAACTGTACAATTGAATTGGGCCGTTCTTCTGGCGCCTCGATGTTACCAAGCTCAAAGTGAGGCCATTTCACCTCGTCGGTGGCTAACCAATCAGGACCATGCCACCACACGTCACTATCCCTAAGAACGGACAATGTCGTACCGCGCGACAGAAGGTCCGCGGGATTGTCGGCCGACTTTACGTGAAACCAATTGCCAGCTGAATCAACGTCTGTATTTCAGCTGTTCTATTCGCAACGAATGTCTTCCATTTACAAGGCCTATCCTTAATCCATGCTAAGACTATCTGGCTATCGGTCCAATAATACTCGCGCATAGCACCAATTTGTAGCAATTCCTTTGCTTTGGATAATAATTGTGCCAATAAAACAGCACCGCACAATTCTAAGCGAGGCAAACTAAGGGTTTTCAAGGGTGCTATCCGCGATTTGGCGCATAGCAACTGAACGATCCACGATCTATTGTCCGCCCTCGAGCGCAGGTACACGGTGGCCCCGTATGCCCTTTCCGAGGCATCCGAGAAGCCATGCACCTCTATGTCCAAGTGTGACAATAAAACACGCCGAGGGATACGCACGGAGGAAATTTCGCTCATTTCGTTTCGAAAGGAGAGCTATTGGGAATGAAGGTCTTGTGGGAGACCTTCATCCCAGCCTATTTTTAGTGCCCAAAGTCTCTGCATGAACAACTTTGCCTTGACTATTAGTGGACCGATAAGCCCTAAGGGGTCGAAAATCTGAGCTATCTCGGCGAGAACGTAGCGCTTCGTTATTCTAGGGTATTCTTTGTATTGACTGCTATAGGTCAATTCGTCTGTGGAGGCGGACCATAAAAGACCCAACGTTTTGGCCTCCCTATCTATGGTTTTGAATTCTAAGCTATGTGTATCGCCGCTATCGAGAACAATTGCTTTAGGGTCATTGCTTGTCCACTTTCGCAACGGAAAGCCAGCTTGCGCTAAAACCCATGTGATGGATTCCCGCAGGTCTGTAGCCTGTTCGAGAGTCTCACACCCAGTCAACAGGTCGTCTACATAGAAATCCTTTAGGATTTTCTCACTGGCAAAAGGATGCGAGAGAGCGCAATCCTTTCCAACCTGTCGTAGGGCGCGCGTAGCTAAATAGGAGGCGGAGGCTGTACCGTAAGTGACGGTATTTAAAGTATACGTGCCTATGCTATTACTATCGCTAGACCGCCAAAGAATCATTTGATATTTTCGATCTTCTGGGCGTACTGTAACCTGCATATACATCTTCGCGATATCGGCCGACAAAACGATTCGATGTTTCCTAAACCTAACTAAAATACTAAACAAATCGTCCTGAAACGGTCGGCCTACTAGTTGTGCATCGTTCAGAGAGATGCCGGTGGATGTCTTCGCCGAACCATCAAAGACGACGCGAAGCTTAGTGGTCGTGCTATTTTCCTTCATGACTGCATGATGGGGCAAATAAAAACTATTTTTTAGGGAAGATACGTCCTTGGCGTCCAGTTTGGTCATATGACCCAATTCTAAGTATTCGCGAAGAAAGTCGCGGTATTGCTTGCCAAAATCTGGATTTTTCCTACACTTTCGCTCCATGTTGAGCAATCGCCGTTCTGCCTGCGCGCGAGATTCGCCTAAGTCATGAACGCGGTCATTGAATGGTATTCCAACTACGAACCGCCGTCGTTCATCGCGCGTGGTATTCTTCTGAAAATGTTGTTCACATGGATCAGTGCCTTCTAAGAATTCTATGTTTTGGAGTTCCTCCACTTCCCAAAAACGCGCGACTGATCTCTCCAATTGCGCGTTCGTTATTGCGTGGCAAGCGCGAACGGATCTGCCATTTGGCGACGCCGTTGGGCAATGCGTACTACCGCCTAAAACCCAACCGAGTCGCGTCTTCTGCCACATTAGGTTGCCTAATCCAATTCTGATCTGACCGATACACAGCAGATCCCAGAAAAGGCCGCAACATATCAGCAGATCGACGCGCCCCGGTCTCTGAAACTCGGGATCGGCGGGGATTACCCCGGAAGGTATCGAAATTTTGACGCGCTCTAGCCGAACGTTTGGCATCTCGTCGGTGATATTATCTATTACCAAACACGACAACGCCGTGTGGTAGTTGTCATAAACGGAAGCAATTCGCAAGTGCGCGGTTGAGCTTATTTTGCTCTGAACGCGTCCTACTCCGCTAATCACCGTGTCAGCAGCCCGACGAGGCAATGAAACGCGGTCACAAAATTCCCGGGAGATAAAATTGGCTTGGGAGCCAACGTCTAATAAAGCGCGACATTTGTGAGTTTTTCCGTGTCGATCGGTCACGAGAACTAATGCGGTCGAAAGTACCGCGCAATCGGTAACCATGGTCGCTGAATTCGCTATGCACGACTGTGCGATGTGAGATGTGGAGGAAGTCGGAGAGTCTACGTCGTCCTTGTTGGGGACATTCTCCCTATGCAATAATGTGTGGTGTCTTTTTCCACATTTTCTACAATTACCGCGAGTACATGCCCTGATACTATGCCCTCGCGATAAACAATTAAAACAAGCCCCGAATCCCTTTACCGCGGTGTGTTTTTCCGAAAAAGGCATGGCTAACCACTTCGGACAATATTGCAGCGCATGCTCACTGTTGCATAGCAAACATCGTGTCGGTTTGCCAGCGACGTGAGAAGCTGCGACGTATGCTTCTCTTCTAATTTCGCGCGGTTTGGTAATTTTGGGGCGTTCAAAGGCAATGCTATTGGCCGACGACGGGGTTGTGTCTCTCCGCGAGAGATACTGCGACCGTTGCTCTAAGAACTTCGCTAAATCCTTAAAGGGGGGCATCACGCGCGAGTCCATTGTTCGTTTCTCCCACTCATCGCGGGATACGCTATCCAATTTTCTAATGATACAAGTACTAACAAATGCGTCTAAAATCTCTTCGGGTTTCAACAATGAGTCAAGAGCACTCACGTTATTTACCGCGGTATCTACTAATTCTCCTAGAGCCGAGCCACTTTGTTTCTTGATCGGCTGCGTGTCTAATAAGGCATTTATGTGATGCGCGATCAGGGCCTTCGGGTCATTAAATCGCTCTCTCAAACGACACCAGGCTAATTTGTAATTTGCCGCCGAGACGCTAAATGATTCTATGCTTCGCGCAGCTGACCCTGACAAGGCAGAAACTAAATAATTGAAGCGGTCAATATCCGTCAATCTTTCTGAATCGTGAACTAGCGAGCGAAAGGTATCACGAAACCGGATCCATTCGGTGAGGTTACCGTCGAAGCTAGGTAGTTTGATAACCGGTAAGCGCGTCGCGGGGTGCGGATCAGACGGTACTGGAGTAGCACTATTCGAAATGAAGGGACTAGGGCCTGCCACACCTCGAGCGTGCACTAGTCTGCTTTCCGCCTTGGACATTATTCTAAAATAACTATCTTCGAACTGCTCGCGCTCCGCTAACTGTGCCTGTTCATTGGGCGTATCTACGACGGCCGTTTCTATTCGTGATTGAATTACATCGAACCTTTCGTACAACCCTTCGTGTGCACGAACGCGTTTTTCAAAGGCCCCTATATCCGCACTAACGTCGAACGATTCTACGAACTTCCGAAAAACGGTCAATTTCGGCTTTACGCCTCCGCGCTCAGAAACCAAAGATTTAACACCTTCCATGATGCACACAATAGAGACACAAATTAAAGACAAGGAGAAAATGGACTTACGGACCAAACAGGAGTGGATCGACGTTGATGACCAACTTCAGCAGATCCTCCCAGAAGATGCGCGCCGTGTCCTGGCAGCTACAGAGTCCAGGGTGGTACACAACCAAAGCCTTCTCCGGCTATTCCCAGGAAATGATGTTGGCCACAGTCCGATGATCCGCGGAGCTCCAACGTGCTTCCGTTCCAATTGTTGTCGTATAGTACGACCCACGATGAAAGCAGCAAATTCCGCCGCTGTCCTGGCCCAATGTGCTGACTGCAAACTCCTTGAAGTTGTACGCCGCTTGTATCTATCACGTCCAGGGGGGGGGGGTAAACGCACTCGTCACACACCGGCGCCTCACTGGATGTCCAAGTCGGTGTCGAAAACTTCCAAAGGGTCAGTCTCCTTGTTGTCGCGGAATTTTTCACTATTGTCTATCCGGCTCGAAGGACCAAATGTTAATTGCCCGTGGATGGTCAATACTTGATCGTTCGGACCTCTGATGTTTTAGCACTGCGAGGTGCCCGCTAAATTACTCGAAGGACCACCTTCAATGTTTGAAGGACTAAAATGACTATTTGATTGTACTAACTATATTTCGACTTATGATGGTACAAGGTTACAAGGTGTTACACTGAGAAATTAACTGGTCGCCTGACAGCTATCGGTTCAGGCGAAAGCGAAGAGATGCGCGAAGTTACTAGTCTTGCTGTCCAGCTAATTCTGATTCTAAGACTAATATTCAGCCTCGTCGATGGCTAGGTTCTCCCTTCCCTCGAATGCCAAATTTCCCCTTCCTTGGAAATTGAGGGTGGGAAAAACCCGAGACTAAGGGCTTGGACTGGGCCCAGGAATCGCAAGGCAATTAAAACTACGGAGACGCGGCAAGGTGGGGGTGGCGAAAGCAAAAGCCCGCGTAGCGGCCCATGTGTTCTAAAAGTACCGACCACGGCCGGAAAAACCCACGCATCTGGCAACTATAAAACGCCAGGGGCATACCTGCGACCGAGGCGAGGTAAAGAAACGGGATGCTAATGGCGAGAGCAGGGAAGCTAAAAATGTGCGAATTCTATGACCTGGGACGGGCGGCAATGAACATTAACGAAATTACGGTGACAGGCCCAAACCGTAGCCAGATGCCCCGACCTCGTCCCGGTCCCAACGACAATCGCCGTACCGACTTTACCTAGGCGCTGGCCGCTACATTTATAAATAGAAATTTTAATGCTATTGTATTGTTAAAGACAATAACGAAATAGTTTATTAAAACAATTTCATAAAAAAGCTACGAAAACTGCAAAAATTTTATCCATCATTAACTGTTATTATGTCTTTAACAAATTTTATTGCTGGAATAATTATCATTACCTCTGTGACGATCTGCATATTATATAATATAGCACCTTTTTACAATATATCTCTTTTACCATAATCATGGTTTATAAATGGAACAGAGATTTTTTAAATTATTGTATTACTAGGTAAGAATTGTATACAATATATTTTTTTACAAATTGTATTAATGTATTATTTACTCCTGTTGTTCAAAATGAGTATATGAGCTTGTTAATATATTTGTTTCGGCGTCGACCGACGGTCGGAGAAGCCTGAGGCCGGGACCACTCAGAGTTGAGCGCGCAAAGAAATCCACGGGAAAGGATTAATGAGAGGTTGAGACAGTGAGAGAGAGAAAGCGAGAGATGTACGGTTGAACTGCACTTTATTTTGCACTCTCTTGAATACAGCGCACAAGCGCGAAAGATAAACGCGAACGAGAGTCGCGCGTGCCCGGACGAACGGAGATCTTGAGAGAGCAAACTTCTGCCGTCGGATCGCGAAGCGGAAATCTTGAGCGGCACGAAACGCGTGCCGCCACGAGACGGAAATCTTCGACGCGGACGACGGAGATCTTGACGCGAGGCAGAATGCTCGTGACGCGGCGCGGAAGATCGCACGAATACTGCGAACAAATCGTTCGAGATCGCGAGAGTCTCAGAGCGAGAGATAGAAATATCCTCTGAGCGAGACGAGAGCGAATAGCAGTAGCGAAAGCGCGAGAGAATATACTTGTGCGAGTGACGAGCGTGAAAAGTGTTCGGAGCGAAGCACGTTAAGAGAGCGAGAAGGCACGCGCAGGTGCCTTAAATAACAAAGACCATCAAATGTGGAGCACCGTGATTGGAGCTCCCGAATCGGATGATCCTTATTTGTCACGATTTGAAGGATTCAAGCCGTGAAATTCGGCCAATGAGAGCGAGAACTGTTGCTACGCAGTGTCGAGCAACGGCGACACGCGCTCTAGCCGCGTGTCTCCTCATTTCTTGGTTGCTTGCGAACCAAGCGTAGGCTTACATAGACGGTTACGGTAATAACGTTTTTGGACGGTTCAAAGTATGTTGCGGTGGTCATAAAGCCCAACCGTTTTTTCGACATCTGCATCGCAGAAGGCCGTGCAGATGCGTCTTGCATTGAATCCTTACTTATTTTGAATTTTATGGTAGGCTGCACGACGAGGCAGTCTACCCGATATTTTATTCTTACGTTGATTTAAGATCTAACGGTTTTTCTTGTTGTTACGCCGTAACAGGTCTACTACCAGAATAATTTTCAGAAAATTTCACAATCTATTACGTCCAAACACTGGCGCTGTCGAAACTAAACTAAATGCATCTCTAGTACTAAGAACACGACTTTTAATAATATAAATAAACACCACAGAAGGTGTTCCACGACGCAGATAAGAATGACAACAGTAAAAACGCTAGTTCGGGCTATGAACCTATCATTATTTCGGCCACTGTACCTTAATAAACTTGTGAAGAGCGAATTGAGGGGCTTTCCCTGGTGAAAATGGATCAAAACTCGAGCAACAGTTGCTTCCGTACCATTTGAAAAGTGAATTAATAAAATAGAGTAAATAAAGTACGCTGAGAAGGTACAACTTGTACCAAATTATTTCGACAACGAACTCGCGAACCATCTGTTACTTCAAGTTTGAGTGCAAAATTTCTAAATGATGATATTGTTTTATTGTTTTTCATACTTTTTTATGAGTCATAATTGTACACTCAATTACTTAAAATAATTAAAATCTTACGTGTTATGTAATGTTTTATGAAATTAACTTTTGCATGTTTTTCCGGACCAAATATCCCACTCTACGTTGGTATGAATTCTGTATATATATATTTTTTTTATATTGCAAAAACTAAAGAGAAACGGCAATAACGTGGATCTGAATAAGTTGTTCAGAATGGGAACATTTGTTAGGTTCTCCCTGTTTCAAATAACCTTACCGTTTTTTGACATAGCAAATACTATGACATAGCATAACATGAATAATCATGTTCTCTTGATTCTAAACAGCACACCGTCGTTAAAACATGAAAACATGTCAACCTCCCTGTTTTCTTGAATACAGCAGATAATAAAGCTTCACAGTTCGACGCGGTTGATTTACATTGTGCTATCATATTCAAAGTGATTCACGGTACACGGCGATCAGAAATGCATTTCCGAGTAGAAAAGGTACGACCACATGTTTACTTACACATTCCTATCGGAACACCGCCTTTGCCAGAGAACTGTTACTCTAAGTACCATCATGCAGTCGAAGAACGAAAAAGAATTTTTAGAACAAACGGTACTCAAACACGGTGTTATTACATGGCATGTACTGTATGTGACTCGCAAGATGTCCCGTGAAAGGAATGCGGAGCTGATTGGTCAGAGTGGAAGGGGCACGCCTCGTTTCACGCACATTTTCAGCTCGAGCGAACTATTGGTTAAAGCGATCGCGCGTCCTCTGTAGCGTGTGACGTCAAAGACTGAACATTAGGACTATGGGAGCATCAATGGTGGGGACAGGCGGAGCGAGCGAGGTTCCCCTTTGACTCTGTGCCGAGAGACTTCTTCTGAGGCACGAACAGTACATACATACATACATATAGTGTTACAAGAACATTACAGCTTTTTCCCTCAAGTCGTTCTACGACTGCATCGGTGGCATTTACAGATTGTCGCTATCCCAATGAACATGGTCTTTTACAACTGTTTGAAGATTTAATTTAACTTAATTAATTACTCACTTTGGTAACGTCAGTCTCTAATGGTTCTGCAATACAATTGTGACGCAAAATTGCACCATGTAAATTATCGAATGAATCGTTAAGCGTGTTTCGAAGAAACTGGCCATGCGATGCAGCATACTTAAATCGCTGATAGTAATGAGTGAATCGGTGAACATAGAACACGCCCACATACCTTTTTATTAGAAGAGTTTAGACATACGTATTTCTCCGATGATTACTAAGCTGTTTGTCTACTGTTATCTTTCGCTAAATTGCAGAAGCATTCTGGAAATACAATGTTTTAGTAAATTATTGAACATAAAATTAGTTGAACACGTGAAATGAGGAGCTTTGACTAATTTACACGGCGGTAGCGATCATTTCTCCACTAATCTGTATAACCTGTGAAGGCGGAATACCCTCTCTTCAAACCTCATATACACGCAATTGGAACGTCTATGAGGAAAAACAACAACACATTGTCTGAATAATACAGAAGCAGGCTGCGAAACAAGATTCAGACGAAACCAACGAGCTAACAAACAAACTGAAAACAATCGTGGATGTTGCAGCATGAGATTCCGAAATCTTCCGAACCAACCAGGGCCAATGATATCAGGAGACTGCACGGTACATCGATGGAACTGCAAAAATGAACTAAAAAAGCCATCGTAACCATCGTGCACTCAACGCAGGTAACATGAATCCAACTATCGAAATCATGGTGCTATTAAAAAATTTACCAACGAAATCCCACAGAAGACGTGTTAGGAAAGTAAGAAATAGTCGTGCAGCGTGGTGCCAAAACAACACTTGTAGAAGAAATCAAATGTACATTCTAAGCAATCAGCGAATTCCGTTCCATGGCGAGACAACATATTCAAACGTCTTATCCAACGATCGGAGAAATTCTGCTGTTGCACTGATCCCAAACGTGATTAAAAAAAAAAAAAAAAATCGGAAAGTTACAATTACATTTTGTGCGAGCTGTTCGAAGAAACAACCAGCAAAAAACTCGAATGGATTCTAAGAACAACGAAGTGAAGAAAAATGTTACCTGATTATGGCTAGACATTGCAAAAGTATGTGATGCGACGTGTAAGCCAAATATCACAAACTTTTTACGACTAATTCCTCACCAATAAACCTATACAAATTAGAACCAACGTATGGGTTCAGTGTCTATCATCGGAATAGAAAAATCTAAAGTATCCGGTCGAAGCATACCTCTTTGTTTATGACTCGACACTTGCACGCATCGGAATTTCGACATCATACTGGAACACCTACAAACATCTGCAAATCACCAGATTAGATTCAACATATCTGTTTTCATCAGTTTCGATGATAGTGGACGATGTTCAGGAAAAGGAGGTTGATGAAACAATTCCGACTCTACCATTCAGTTGCTTATGGAATTATAGAAACTACATTGCACCCGTAGTGCAAATAATAAAAGCTAAGTTATAAGTTATAACTAAGTCATATCAGTTCGTAATCTGACGCTAAAAAGAGAGTTTCTCGGGTATAGGACATGCCGTCATCAAACAATGAAGACAATTTCCAAAACGAATGTCAATTTTCTGAATTTGTGCATACGCACTTTAGAATGGCATGAAACTTGTATACCCCGAGTAACATTCGCAACCTAGTGATATACTCAGAATCCTTAATACCCTGTAATAGTGATCAAGGAATGTGAGAATCAATATTAAAAATTCTTTCGAAACTTACAAATCCCAACAAGAATTTTGATACTTCGATTCCACCACTATAAGGCGTAGCCCGCAAGAAACAAGCAGACGTCGCCTCCGAAGAAGATGAATGGAATCAGATTTGTGATTCTAGGAAGACAGCAAATACGTACCAAAATATATTCCATACCACCATCATTTACGACACCATTCTCGATAAAATAGTCCTACTTTATTGCACCTTCTAAAAAAACCGATCAATGACGACTAGTATGCCATGCGACATATACAATACGAGTGCAAACAAATCGGACATCAAAGAGGGAGCATCAGCAGAGAGCTAGAGACGACGCTAAATATCTGAAAACCACGTGTAAATCACAGTCAAATTGCGCAAAATTTTTAATCCATATAAATAAATATATTTAATCCATATAGTATAAAACATTATATTTCTTTCATAATAATTCTCATAAAATGTGTATTGTCAGCGAAACTCCTGTTCACCTATTACACTTTAGCAACTAGTTCGCTGAAATACTTAGCGGACACAACTTTTTTAACTTTCAAACAACGTTTAATATGGTGCAATTAACATTTCGCTCAACCTCTTTTTTATGCGCGCTGCTCTCCTCACTTGGCGGTAGAGCGTGGCGTCTTTTCAGCTCCCAATAATGAGGGAAAAACTTGAATCTTCGAAACGTTTAATAATGTGTCATTTTGCGTAGCAAACTCGACAACTCCTATTTCTAAATTTTGAAAAATTCCTGATCAAACGTTGATTCTCCTGGTCTTCAAATAATTGTGACTGATCTTTATAGCGGAAAGTGCCATATGTTAGCTTTTGTTACTATACAGTACTGGGCTAACTTCGCAACGTTTTTTGGTCAAATACTACAAAAACAACCCTAACATGATAAAAAGTCAAATATATGTTTCGAAATTTCTTCCATTAAACACGAATCGTAGATTTTGACCGAAGAACGTTTTCTCTGTAACCGATTTTATTCCCCTACATTCTACTCGTAGATGCAAACGGAAAATGCCCATTCGATATTTCGAAACGACCACGACCGTTCACGAACTTGCACGAGCACGAGCACGAGCACGCTTGAACAAGTTCCGGGAAGAAATTTCAGCCTGCACATTGCATGTGATCTCAATGACGAGATATTTCTCATCTAAATTAAATCGTTCTACTCATCGCGGTACATCTACAATAGTTCGGCTCAAAATTAAAACGTGGTTGTGTGCTACGACACGTGCTTTTATGTAAATTCTTTTGATCATTTACCAACGAAACTCGTGTGCATCATTAATATAATTATGCATCGTTAATTGAATTCAAATTCTCGTCCGCACAAAGCTGAACTCATATTCGGTACAGCTCAAGCGAGGTCGTGACTAACGTGAGATCCCGCCATCTTGGACCCGTTCCACGAGTCGTCCATCATCACATGAACAAATATACAGTCTAAGTGTAATTTCGAACATATATCCATCCAATCATTTAAAGCACAATTAATCAGCCACGTTAGACACCCTATCAATTGTTATTATCTTTAAATGAAAATGAGTGGAAAGAAATGTTATCTGCTGTATTAGAAATTGTAATTATACTATTGTTACTTATGGAGAAGTTTTTCACTACGTTCATTTCGATTAGATGTTCAAATGTCTTTTCTGAGAACGAAAAGCGTCTCAACAGGCCCTCTTTATTAACGCGTTAACTGCCACGTCAGTCACATATGACAGTGATTTTTGACCGGGTTTAGAAATTCATTTTTATTATGAGATATCCAGATAAAACGAATTTTATTGGAGTCTTTCCAATTCTAAAGGGTAAACACAGCATCTCCTATAATACATTTTAAATGTCTAGTTGTGGTTTTATTAATTAAATTACTTCTTGGCACTTAATGTGTTAATAGAAGATACAGTATGACTTCTTTATATGAAATTCTTTAGAACACTCCCTTCTGGCATCCATTAATTAAGATTCTGATAGGAACAAGCCCGAATAACCTTCCATTAACCACTTTTAACGAAAGTCTAACTCAGGTCTGGGTTTCATTAGAAGTGACAAAAGATATGAGTGCGACCCTACAGGATTTCAAACTTTAAACAGAGCACCCCTTTCATTTTCAGGATATATAAACTCGCTCGTTTCATCCTATTCGGTCAGTAGTCGGTCAGTAATCGTGCAGTCACGTGTAAAGTCACATCGCGTTACGCGCATAAGAGGTAATTCTAGTAAGATTCGGGTGATCCGTCCCCCCTAATAGCGCAGTTTCAGTGGGACGTATGGGGGTTGGGGCGTAAAGGGTCCGGGGGCCCACCGACGATCGTCCTTTAACGGTGGCAGTGTCTTTTCCTGGCTGTAGCGGGTACCTTAGGGTTACCTTTCCATATCCTATCCGGTGCAGTGGACCTACGTCTGTCTTGATGAGGAATTCTCAATCTTGACCTGGCGTCCTGACTTGGCTAATCCGTGATATTTCGACAACCCCATGGCATGGACCATCTTGTCAACGTGTTCTCCGATTCTTCACCCGACATTTCCGCAGCTGCTGTTTCGCGACCATCTCCTCTGAAACTGCACAGAGAATAAAGGATATGCCCAGATATCACGCGACGTCTTAACACTAGATTTACCGGCTATTTAAATATACCTATTTCTACTAAGACCGGGCAGAATGACTGGTCTTTAGAAAAAGTGCTTAGTGATGTTTCCAGTCTTTATTTACTTTTAAAAAATTACAAAGAAAGTCGAATAATATTAATCGTAGTACAAAAAGAAAGAAATGTTAAAGTTTGCTTTTTTGGATGAATTTTACGGAAACCGCCTACACAACACATTTTATACCACAGTTATTATTAAGGATAAAGACATTGTCTTTTTTTAATCATCATCGTAAAAAACTTTTTCTTCTTAAATAATTTATCATTTTATATTCGAATGTGATTTCTTAATGCAAACATATTACTAACATCTTTGTTTTGCAAATTTTACCATTGGTTCAAGTGTTAGAAAATTTGAAAAAATATGTCCACATTTTACGATTCTTCCGGTTTGAAATTCCGTTTTTTAATTCGCGGAGCCTCAAAATTATTTATTGTACTATTTATTATTTTGGGTACATAAAATTGTTGGATATTCTTTAGACATACTGAAGTGAGGGTTGACACCGTCTGTCCTAAAGTAAAACTTCTCACGCAGTAAAAAAAAAGAACACGGGGAAAGTCATTCACGTATTTTATCTGAACTGTTGTTAGGGTGTTGTGCACTCCGAGTGTACAGTAAAGGTTAATGCCATCCCTAGTATTTACAAAGGACATTGGTTTTTCCAAGCCTACCGGTGAATAGCGGCCGATCAGTTGGTGCACTTGTAATTAGCAAGTGTCAGGGTCATTCCACGCGAAATCGGACATTTTTCTGCATAGTCTGTTGGATTTTGTAAAAATTGGAATATGTTGCCTTTAGTGACCGAAGAACGAATCTCAAAGGATATTTTGATTCCTTAAGAATGGTTGATTTTACAAACCGATGAAAATGAGGGTGCTATTAAAAAGTTTGGAAAAAATGGAGGCATAGCCCCAATTGTCCCCATTACGAACTTGTTTTTGACAAAGTTGACACTTTAAAATCGACGAAAGTAGAATTATTTGAAGAGTGAGCACGTCGGCCGTCCGAGGCCGTATAACACGGTGCGGCGTTCGCTACAAATAATTTAAATTTCGCGACGCTTGTAGCACAGTATTGGTGCGAGGCTGCGAAGAAGGTTCCCTGGTGGGAATGTGGTGACGTATCTATACCTTGTCCAACGAGACGATGCAGTAGACGTAAACATAGCCACTGGAGTGCGACAGAGTTGATGTTACACTTCTCAGCTAATTCGCAAAGGACGTGTGCTAGTACTTCACTGCCTCGTCTGGTTGGGCAGAGTGTAGATACAAATGCGTAGCTGATTGGATCAGAGTGGAAGAGGCAGGCCTCAGTTTCACACGCATTTCCGGCTACAGTCGAAATATTGGCTACAGCCGTCACACATACTCTGTAGCGTGTGACGTCGAAACCCAAACATTGGTACTACGGGTGCGGCTGAGGTGGCACTCTGGCGCTAACGATAGACTCCCCAAAAATGGTGACACTTAAGAAATGGCGAAATAAAAATTATTCCCGGATGGCCGAGGAGCGGTTACTAACAGCGGCTGGGCAGTTGTACCTAACGTCTTTATACCATGTACAAACATAGATGTACGACCGCCACAGGATTTAGTACCGTTATGAATTATTAAATGAGGAAATTCACTTTTCCCTTGGAAACATTAACTATCAATGCTCGATGGACATAGCGAGAAAGTAGAGAATTCGCTCCATTGGGAAATGATGAAAGAGAGTATAAAGGAAGTGTAGATTCACGACCCAATGTACACTTTCTAAAAACAAATCATTTATTTAAAATTGGCCCAAACGTATTGAATTTGTTGGAAATGATAGGATTAATTTACTGAGTAAAAGGATACATTTATTTAGGTTTTAAACCGCACTGTTTTACCATTTTTGCTGTTTTTAATTAATTATATTTCTTAGCAACCATGATTGATTTTAATGAAATTTTGTGACTTAATAATCGTGACTTCTACCGTTTACTTTGCAATTACAAACAAATTTTTGCGATGAGCCGCAAAAGACTCGGAGCGGTCCGTTGCAGGGCCCCATTGTGGTTCTTTACCCCAATATAACCAATTTATCGTGTCCCTTACCCCCACTCAAAGGCTAATTTTTAACGAGGTTAGCTGTTACGGGTGTTCGTGAGAAGCAATCAGTTCTACTTCCGAAGTTAGACAAGTAAACATCTCAACAGTATGCAGGACGAACGTTTGATCGAGTGCGTCCGCAGTCGCGAGTTTTTATACGATTTGTCGCACAGGAAGTTCATGGACAGCAAGTTCAAAGCAGTCGCATGGAGGGAAATAGGCGACGAATTAAATCAAACAGGTTAGTACTAAATTCATTTTAATATTTAAATAACACGCAAGTATAAAACTAACTCTAACTTATACTCTAACTTACATTCTAACTTATACTCTAACTTACATTCTAACTTATACTCTAACTTATACTATTTAGCTATACTATATTTACATCTTAACCCTAACCCTAACCCTAGATTATAATGTTGACAAAAATTCTTTAAATTTGTCCCTGACAACAAACGACTCTCCTGTAGAGTTGCCCTGTGGAGCATTTAGCGCAGACCAGCTTGCAGCCTGCACTTCGTGCTCCTCCGGCGGCAAACTGGTCGCTGCTGCTCCCGGGCATCTCTCATAGTTCCTTATCATATTGTGCAAGATGCATGTCGTCATTATGATATAATCTATATTGTCGGGTTTGCCCTGAATTCTTCTATTGTATACACGGAATTTCTGAGCTAAAATCCCGAACGCGTTTTCGACCACGCGTCGGGCGAGAGAGAGTCGTTTGTTGAAATTGACCATGTCGTCGTGGCCTTCCGCCACCCTGCCAGGATACGGCCGCAACAGATTAGATTTTAAGGGGAACGCCTCATCGCCGACGATGACGCAGGGCGCGGATGTTGTTGTTCCCGGAAAATTGCAGTCCGGCAACATTTCGAAGGAGCCGTTGCTCATTCCTTGCCCTAGCATGGACTGCGCGAAAATCCCTCCATCGCTGTTTCGCCCATATGATCCCACGTCGACGGCAATGAAATTTGAATTGGCGTCAGCGACGGCCAATAAAACAATCGAGAACGTCCTCTTATAGTTAAAATAGAGGGATCCTGAGTTCGATGGGGCCTGAATATTGACGTGTTTCCCGTCAATGGCCCCCAGGCAATTCGGGAACCGGCATTTTTCCCAAAAATCTCTCCTGATTTTTTCCCACATTTCGGTGGTGGGTGTAGGAATTGCTTCTTGTAGTAGTTTCTCCGTAATTGCCCTACATGTTTCTTTTACGATCAACTCAACAGTTGAACGCCCCAATCTAAAACTATAACTAATAGTTTTAACCCTTTCGCATCGGCAGCCCCGTCCGTCGAAGTGCCGTCACTGAACGGAAACTCGCGCCAAAAATATGCACAGTGCGCGTGGTTTCTGTATATTGGTACAGATTATTTCGACGCCGCATATATGCGGCGCTCGTACCCACGGGTCGTCGAGTGGATGCCGCGTATATGCGGCGCTCGTACCCACGGGTCGTCGAGTGGATGCCGCATATGTGCGGCGCTCGACGCGAAAGGGTTAAAAGAGTCACCCGTTGCCAAGTACCTGAAACAATGATAAAATGTTAATTAGACAATATTTCTGTTTACAGCCGAAGCTTGCAAAACAAGGTGGTCAAATCTACGCGACCAGTATAGAAAATTCCGCTCCAGACAGCACGCGGCGCGGAGCGGGCAGACAGCAGCGGACACCCCGCTGCGCAAATTTAAATATGGGGACAGTATGGGATTTTTAAACCCATATTTTAAAGAGCGTCGAACGCTTTGTAGTTTACAGAGGTGAGCAATATTTCAAGTAATATTTAATATTTTAGAGCAAATTTTTTACTGTTTATATTTACTATTCGATTTGAAATTGTTTACAATTGACTAATTTAAATATTATTTTTTTCGGATTCGCCAGCTTCGTAACGGGGTCCAGCAGCTCGGGTCCATCAGTCCACCAGGACGACGAACCCCTGAACGAAAATGGGTATGAAGAGTTGGAGGAGGAGGAAGTGCCCAGTCGAAAGAGGCGGAGAACGTCGAACGAGGGCAATGGCGAAGTGCGAATATTAGGGGACATACGAAATAATCTGCAACAGTGTGTGGAATTCGTGAAGGATGCAGTGACGCAATCGGCTCCAATTGGATCAGCATCCACAGAAAGTGAGAGTGGAACCTTAGATTCATTCTTTTAGTATATTTCTTTAGAGACAGCAAAGTTAAGTAAACATTCTCAAACAAGAATGAAGAGAAGAGTGTTCCAAATATTATGCGAGGAGATGGATTCTGAATCCCCGGACAATGTTTAGATTTTAAGTTACATTATAAGTAACGTTAAGTTAGATTAAGTTAGATTAGTTTAGATTAAGATAATTTAGGCTAAGATAATTTTTGTTTTTATAATTTACGGTTTTTTTTTATAAGAATTTAATAAATTTTTTACTTTCTCTAATAATTTAATCAATTATTTTAACGTTTAACCCCTTGTACTGCGATTTATTTCACGGTTTCAGTGATTAGAACTTTTTTGTAATTCATAATTACCTAAAGAGGGGAGAAAATTTATATCTATTGTATGCCTATATGTTGTCCGATAGTTGTACATCAACAATGCCAAAATGGAATTTTATTTCGGTTTAAAGGAAATTAATAGGAAATATATTTATTAGACTATGTTCAGCATCTTCATCACGAGTCTGACTCGATATTGCAGGGCAAAGGGTTCGGTGCGAGGGGTTCGCCCCTCGCACCGCCGTGTGCCCCCGTTGAGGGGGGCGGAGAATGGGGGGGCCGGGGGAGTGAGCTAACCCCGGCTCCCGGGGGGGAGTACTACTCCCCCCGGTGTGGCACGGCACCCCGAGACTTAGTCTATTGTGGCGGGGTGCCGGCCACACCCCCTAGAGGCGAGCTCTGGGGTGGGGCGCGGGGGGGTGGGGTGGGGTGGGTCGGGCGTACGGAGACGCCTTCGACGACCCTTCCTTGCCGGTGTCGGCGCCTCTTTGCCCCGGGCCGGGGCGGGAGCCCTCGGGTACCCGCTCCGAGCTGGGCACAGAGGCTCCGGGAGCTGCGGGTGGACCGAGCTGGGGCTCGGGAAGCTCGATTCGAAGGCTCCAGGGATGGGGACACTGGGCGGGTCCCTCTGCCCAGGGTCTAATTAGAGTCAGGTATGGGGGGAGCTAACCCCTCCCTTCGGGATGCATGTATAGCTAGGAGGTGTCCTGTTGAGTTCTCGCGAGATCCAGGCACCTCCTACATAGCTTACCTAAGCGTGTGGTTTTAGTGGGTACTCTGGGGGGGGGGATCGTCGGGCTTTGTCGGCTCGAGGATCTCCCTCCTTGAGGGAGCCCCACATAACCCCGGCTCCTCCCCAGGGGGCCGGGGTATGCGTAACGCATTTCCACACGAAAAAAAAAAAAAAAAAAAAGGGCAAAGGGTTAAGGACTAAGAAAAAATAGATAAGAACCAACCCTATTGTGGGCTTACTTACTTCAAGCAAACTGCTAACCGTTCCTCTGGCGCAATTGGTGTTCTCCAAGGCGTACAAATTTTCGTCAGATCTCCCCTAATCTTCTCCAATAAACTGCTGAAGCAGCCCCGGCTCATTCGGAAATATCCGTAGAATTTCTCCTCATGGTCCAGCAACTGCCTGAACAACACGAACTCTCCTTCGATGTCTCGATTTCGCCACAGCGGGTGGACACCATACCGACTTCTTCTTCCGCGTCTTCCCTCCTGCTCCAACCGGCGTCGCTGGTACACTTGGCGCAACAGATCTACCTGTTCGCTCAATTGTGTCATTATTGTTAACAATTGCAGTGCACTCAACATTTTGTTCTCTCACAATTCACTCGATGGTTCACTAGATCGATACTGATGTGCGCTTTGGCCAAAAATGGTGCTTCAATCTTGCTTCACAGCCCTTAAATACACAACCGGCAACACCTCCCCCACAAGTTCATGGACTTCCCCGGACCGATGAATTGCAAGCAAAAGGTGCATGCATTTTTATAAAGGGTATACGGAGACCTTTCTGACTGACTTTAGGTTGCTGTCGGCACGCGGGGTGCAATAAAATATTTGGTCGTCAGAATTGCCCGGTTTTCCCGTGAAGGATGCCATGGCGTATACATCGCAGGTATCGATTAGTTTATCACCTTTCCAAGGAGACTTTTTAGGAAGGCTATTTTCTCCACATATATGTAATTATTCACAGAAAATGAAATTTACCAATATATTCTGATGCGTCGTCTCAATGCCCGACAGTATTAGCGGACCGTTGAGTATACGCGTCCCGAATAGGGATAAATAAATGACAGTTCTTTAGATCAAACAACTTGTAACTAAACTTTATTAAAACTTAACCAACACTGAGGGAAACGGAAATGTGGTTTAATACTTTAAATATACCAGAACGACAAGGAGTGTCTCCGTGTTGCGATTCTTATCAGTGAAATTTTTAAAACAGCAGCGATCGCAGTGTCCTTAGCCTATTTATATCCGAGGACCCTTGGTGGGCGTAAACATTTTTGACCAATGTGGTCCTGGAAAACGCGTGGGCGGTTGCTTTCCCGACCAGGGAAAGGGTCTTTAGGTCGGATTTTACTAGACCGGTTCCCCGTAGCCGGGATGGGCACGGGTTTTGGCTATGCCATACTGAGTTCACCGGGTTCTAGAGGCGCTCAAGTGCTCGCACCGAAGGCTAATGCCACGCACCACGGGGGGTTAGACCCAAGAACCCCAAGACCATAAATTTTCCTCTTACCCTCGGGGTCCTAGGTTAGAGTCCACCGGGCCGTGGCCAGTTTCTCGAAATGTTGTATTGTTTAAAAAAACAACTTTACCGATGATGATGACCTATCAATCGAATCTCAATGGATTTTTCGATGTTTTAAAAATTGTTGATTTTACAGACGCGTAACAATACGTGTCACCCTTTTTTCATTAAATTCTATTGAAACTTCCATTTCCAAAACGACCATTCGGCAAGGTGTCTTTACAGGTGGCATTAATGAGGGTACAACCTGTTATATACCGTTCGTCCCTTAGCTTAAGCCCATAAATTTACTATATTGGGGATATATATGGTTCAGATTTTCTTAAAATTTCAATATGTTGTGGTCTCTGGTGACCTGTCTGTCAAAATGTGTGTATATGGAAAACGTCTGAATTCTTGTCAATAGTGACTTAAAAATGGTCCAAATGGAAGGTTCTCTGGCAAGAATGGACGACGTAATCTGTATCTTGTCCAATGAGAGACGAGGCAGCAGACGTAAACATCGGCAGTCGAGTGGGATAGAGTTGAAGTGATCCTTCTAAGATAATTAGCAAAGGATGCACGCTGGCGCTTCACTGCCTCGGTCTCGTTGGACGGACCATAGGCACGTATGCGAGGCCGATTGGATCAGACTGGAAGGGGCAGGCCTCGTTTCACACGCATTTTCGGCTGCAGTCCAAATATTTACTACAGCGATCACACAAATGGTGACACTGTAAAAATGGCGAAATTAAAATGGTTTCAAGTGTACGCTGCACCGCGATATTGCCTTCTTTTGGATGGCAGACGGGCGGTTACGAACAGTGGCCGGGCAACTGTACTTGTCGTCCTTAACACTATGTACATATGCAACTCCGGCATGATTTAATATCATTATGAATTGTTAAAAAAATTCACTTGACGGGGGAACCTGTTTTAAAAGATCGGACACCTCAAAATCGACGAAATGAAAATTATTTGAAGTTAACGCTGCAACGCGATACATAGCCTAGCACGGCTGGTCCCGGGTGAAGCCTCCCGGGCAGTTAGGCCGACCGTGCACCCGGGAGGCAGTTAGGCCGACCGTGCACCCGAGAACTGCTTCCTATCGTGCGCAGTAGTGGACTGCAACGTTAATTTCAAATAATTTTCGATGCTTCCTCTTTGAAATTTTAGTTTTTAATTTATCGAGCCTCCAACGTTTGGAAACGTTCCTGCCTCTTGGCGAAACAGCATCATGCATCCTTATATTGTATGTAAATTATACATACATATATTGCAAAAACGGGAATAGGTGTTATTTTTTTTTTCTTTTTTTTTTAAGTAAATATCCACATTAGGAAGAGGGTCATTCCATGTGAATTCGACCATTTTTTGGGGACTATGTTGTAGTACAAGAGAAAGTGGGAGGCCGGGGGTTGAGCCGAGTCGATACAGATTATGGCTGTGATGGGCCAAACGATAGACTTCCCAAAAATGGTGGCACGGTACAAATGGCGAAATTAAAATGGTTTTTTATTGTTTGGTTATTGTTGCGTCGTAAGATCTTAGGCGCCAAATGACAAGCACGCGACCAAGGCCAGGTATAAGAATCCCTATCGACAACGTACCGACCATAAATCAAGTGCGTCATAAAACAAAAATCCTTCCGAATTTACGTGCCGATTTCGTAATTTTTAAGCCAACTGAGAGCAGCACATGTTGAGCCCTGTACTACCGTTGGCGCACAAAGATTTATAACCGTGGATGCCTGCAAAACAAATGTTGCACCTACACTCTCGCTTTTCCAATTTCCCACTATGTATTTCCACCGCCTTTCGACACCCACCTTGCAACCAATGAATTGTCATCATTTTCAACTTGTTTTCCGGAGTTTTGACTCATAATCATTTATAAGATATAAGATATAATTTAACAATGAAAACATTAATTTTTGCAGCTGAATGCACATGGAATGATCCCCTTCGTAGCAAATGTGGCTAATTTCTCTAAAAAAAAACCTTCATCTTGAGCAATTGTGGTGCTTTGCTGGAATGGAAGGCGCTATGCGAACTCTGTGGATGGTATCTGGTCGGCGTGTGCCACGACAGCATCCGAACCTAATCCGATTTCGGGGTGTAGAAAAGAATATTGCTCTTCTGAATTGTAATGTTACGAAATCGCAGTTCAAACGATAAGGAACAAAAAAAAATAAAGAAAAAAAAACTGTGCTTCAACCGTGCTTCAACCATGCGAGGCTGTGTATCCCGGTGCAGCCTTCACTTCAAATAATTTTAATTTCGTTAATTTTGAAGTATCCGCTTATTTAAAAACAGATCCGCAAAGGGGACACATGGGGCTATAACCTCATTTCTTTAATAATACAACGTTTTCGAATTCGCGGAGCCTCAAAACCGTTCATTGTACTATTTATTATTTTAGGTCTGTTAAATTGCTGGATATTCTTTGAACCTTGTGAATTAAGAGTCGGCAGCGTTTGTCTTAAAATAAAAACTTTCACGTAGGTATTTTACCTGAACCGTATTTTATTGGGGTACTGTGCCGTCCGAGTGTATAGTAAAGGTATATACCATCATTACAGAGGACATTGGTTTTTCCAAACCTGTCGGAGAATGGCGGTCGATCAGTCGGGGACTCGCAATTGGCTACCTGAATCGCCGAACGTCGTGTCCTTGCCTGCTCTTACCTTATTGAAACTTTGGAGGCTCCAAAAATTAAAAACCAAAATTTCAAAGAGGTAGCGTCGAAGCACTGATCTGTAACTACTATGTTAAAAGAACTATTGTATTTACTTTTTCATCAGGTGAAATCGTTACAGCCATGAGAAATGATATAGGCACCGCTAAAGTTGAGTCATTTCCTACGAAATCAGACACTTTTCTGAGCAGTGTTTCGGGTGTCCTAAATATTTGAATATGTTGTAGTTTTTGGTGACCTATCATTCGAATCTCAAAGGATTTTCTGATATCGTAGGGAATGTTGATTTCCCAAACCGATGAAAATGAGTTCTCGAATGTTTATAGCGAATACATAAGAGTGAACACGATCTAGTAAAAATGGTGACTTGTTTAAAAAGAAGTGGACACATTAAAATTGACAAAATTAGAATTATTAGAAGAGTGAGCACGTCGGACGTTCGAGGCGTTGTACCGCGGAGCAGCGCTCGCTTAAAATAATTTAAATTCGTCGATTATAGAGTATCCATTTTTTTATAAACATGTCCCGAAAGGAGACACATGGGGCTATATCCTCATTTCTTCCAATTTTTTTAGCCCTGTGCTGTTTTTTCCAAGATTTGTTTACAACAATTGCAAAATGAAGGGTGAAACTACCATCTTTTTGGTATTCCACTGTTTTCCATTACAAATGGAACAGCGTTACAAATGGCAGCGTTAGCCATTCGGCAAGGTTTATTACAGATGAATGAGGAGGGTAGAATTTTACATTGTTTGTGACCTGCATACTCCGTAATAAGAATAACCACTTACTTCGATGTGTTTTAACGCACTTACTACGTGAAGAAGCAATTTTATTGGAGAATGTGTAACATTAAACGAAAAATCGGTGCGTCAAAATGATAGCACAAATTTCTTAAAGTAGTTAAAATATAAGAATATGTATACAAAAATAGTGTTTTAATATTTCGTAACTCCGGCTTTTGTTTGTAGAACTGCCACTAAACGTTTTGGCATAGATTTATATAGTTTTTTAACAAATTTCCTGCTTAACCTGCCCAGTTTCGTTCATTGCAGGTTTTTAATTCGTCCAGGGTTCGAAATTGTCTTCCACCGGCATGTATTGAACTGGCTAAATGGGCCCAGTAATTTTCTATAATATATAGATCTGGAAACCTGGTTGGCCATTCAAAAATTTTCATATTTGCCCGTGTAAAATGTTCTTTTGCAATCTTGGCTGTATGAACGCTTGCATTATCTTGCTGATAAACAAAGTTTGTGTCCGAAATTGATACATGAGATATGAAGGAATCAGAAAATAGCGTCTGTAACATATGATTTGTTTAAGTTAATTCTTCTTAATTTTACGTACGGTCGCACTGCGCACCTCGACTCAGATAGGTCGGTTGCGGACCCTTCAGCGATCTTCCCCCTCTGTACCTCAGCAATAGCCTCAGACAGTGCTTCTAACCCGCACTGAAAGGCAAATTACGAGGTGACCTGCGACAAATACTCGTCGCAAAAATCATTTCAAGTCTGACTATCGCGAAGTGCAGTGCTAATAAGAAAATGGACAACGAGCGTTTGATCGAGTGCGTCAGGAGTCGGGAGTTCTTGTACAATTTAGGGCATGAGAAGTACATGGACTCCAAATACAAATCCATTGCATGGAGGGAAATAGGCGAGGAATTAAACCAACCAGGTTAGTATGCACAACATTTTATTAATAACTTAATTCCTTATACGCAACTCGCCGTCGCTATTTTCCCGAAGGTCCGAATATTGACGTGCTTGCCGTCAATTGCGCCAACGCTATTCGGGAATTTGCACTTCTCCCAAAATTAATTTCTAATTTTTTTCCACATGTCTTGGGCTGGCCTCGGCATTGTTTCCCTCAACAGCCACGTTATTATACAATATTTCTATTTACAGCCGCGGCATGCAAAAAACGATGGTCGAACATCAGAGACCAATACCGCAAGCACAGGCAGAAATGCAATCAAGTGCGCAGCGGGCAGGCGGCGGACACCCCCGTCCGAAAGTACAAGTACGAGGACGTCCTACAGTTCCTGTCCCCGTGCTTTCAAGAGCGGGCAATGCTTTCGAGCTTTCAGAGGTGGGTAATACTTAAGGAAATACACATTTGAAATACTATTTAATATATGCTTTAAAATAAATATGATAATTTATTAATGGAAACATTATTTTATGCAGCACTTGCAGTTTCACCCCAGAGGTGATGGAGTTTTCGGCTACCAGCCTGCCGGAATATCAGCAGGAGGCAGTGGAGGATGCCGAAACTGGCGAGGTCGCAGTCGACGGCCAACGGCAGCAGCCGAAAAGAAGTCGGCTGGATATACACAAAAATCAGGACGCACTTATGGGTGTCGTGAACCATTGCGTGATAATGCTGAACGAGTTGAAGAAAACGATACCCGCCGTCGCCTCCACTACCACCGCCACCCTCGCCACCGCCGCACCCGCTGCCGCTGTCCTCCCTACTGCTGCTGCGACCCCCGCTGCCGCTGTCCTCCCCACTGCTGCTGCCACCCCCGCCGACGCCAATCTGGAGTCGTTATTTGCGTTTTATCGAAGCGTGGCAATAACGACGTCGCGTTTCGATAGGGTGAGGCAGTGGAAAGCACAGCACAAAATAATGAAAATTGTGCGGAAGCTGGAAAGGGAGATTTCTGAAGAAGATAATGATAACATAAGTTAGAGTAAGACAGATTAAGATAGAATAAGGTAGATTAAGATAGAATAAGGTAGATTAAGATA
Source organism: Seladonia tumulorum (assembly GCA_913789895.3). Taxonomy (NCBI): domain Eukaryota; kingdom Metazoa; phylum Arthropoda; class Insecta; order Hymenoptera; family Halictidae; genus Seladonia; species Seladonia tumulorum. Next base: position 855,507 of record OU565281.1, read on the forward strand.
GAATAAGTTAGATTAAGATAGAATAAGATAGATTAAGATAGAATAAGGTAGATTAAGGTACACTGTGCAACAAAATAAAACTTTTTCAGTTTTTGCTATATCTGTTGGGTGATTCTTATACACCTTGTCATTCTAAATCCGAATCCGATATTATATAAGGGCGAATTTTCCTGGCAAGGTCGAAAATCTGAGACTTTCACCCTTAAAAACTCTCCTCTTGAAACGTTTGTAGCTCATTGCAACGTTGACCGATGTCGATAAAATTTTCAGTATATATATACGTTACCGGAATCTACGAAAAACAAATTTCTTAAATTATCGTTATAGGCTTACACAAAAAAGTTAAAAAATCATCATTTTTTCATTTTTTTTATCATTCCAACCAATTGCAATCCAAAAACATTTTTATTTACTTATTGTCTGGCAAACTAGTCAGTGTAATATCTAAAAAAAAAAAACAAATCATTTTGATCAATTCTGAAAAAGTTATGCAATTTTTAAGAGTGTCCACTTATAATTGTCCCCGACTGTTTATTCACGCGATAAGGGCTTTTGGACGTATTGTTTCGGATTTTGTTCAACGGCTATAGCCGGTTTTGGGGGTCAAATCTGCCTTCGAATGTATTTTATTCTAATTTGCGCCATTCGATAGACAAAAAAAAGAGATATTTTCAGTCAAGTTATAGCCCGATAGCTCATCTGAAAGGGTAGTTATTGGGGAAAAACGAAAATTCAGTTTTTGGCCCATTTTTCCCATTTAACCCTTAGAGCTCTATGGACGCATATATGCATTTGGCGAAAGTCATACCTGTGGCCTACGGACGCATATATGTGTTTTCTCTAAGTCATTGGCCTGGACTAAGGGCGCATATATGCGTTTGTCGATTTTTTCAATCAATATGCAGTCATTTTCGCGTAAAATTAATACAGGGGTACTCGTTAGTAATTTGCCTTCTTTTGTAGCGGTTGGGCAGTATTAGTGTCATAAAAATCCCGGGAATTTCCGAAACGGAAATCCCATGTCCAAAAATGCGATGTCGGTCTATGTATTGATAAGTGTTTTGAAATTTTTCACACACAATTAAATTATTGATGCCTGTTGTAAATATCAAATTAAGTTTTTTAGTTGATTGAAAAATTTAATGTTTTAAATTTTAATGTTTTAAATTTTAATGTTTATAATACATAATTTTAATACTCAAAAACAACAGTCTTTAATTAATTAACATTCTGCAAAAAGAAACACTATAATTTATTACTGTTTGCGCCTTGAATAGTCACTTCAGTGTGGCGAAAAAGTATTCCGGCCCCAGCGGTGGTCAGCGCTATCCGCGCTCCGTCCCTACGGACCGTTTCGGCCAGGAGTATTCAGAGCTGAAAAGGTTAATGACAATTTAAAATTCTGAAAAAAATCTGACACATTTCGGACACCAAACCACGTACTTTGAGCCGTTTTCAGATTTGCCGGTCTATTGGCCCGCGGTCTTTATGCGAAAACTGCCACAGACCGATCGGCCCGCATGGTCGATGGCCCGATGGTCGACCCGTGGCATTCTTCGCATGTACTTGGTAAAATGCCTGGCACTAAGAGTGTTGAACAAATGTTAGGAATTAAGATGTTTTCGGTCGCATGAGTCTTCAACCGTCCTGCACTCTCCGGAAAATTGTTTTATGAGGGTTGACTAAGGACTCGGCTAGATACGAGCCTTTTTCTGGCCTCTATCATATAACCATAAAAACGTTGACGGTGGACGCGCAGAAAAATGTGTCCTACCAATAAAAACTTGTCCTGGAGATGGTGTAAAACGGCAAATCAGGCGACCAGATGTTTAATTGCTGGCCACATGCCGACAACAATCTACAGTCAGTTAAAAAGGTCTCCCTGGAACCTTTAAAAGATAAAACCTTTGCTTGCGATTGGTCTGGCCGAGGAAATTCCACCCCCATCCATGTCCTTATGGAGGGGAGATTGCCGGTAGTGTATTTAAGGACCGCGAAGCGAGTTTTTTAGCACCATTTTTGGCCCTCATTCCAAAGTGATCTATCTCGCGCGCGTTTTTTTTGCAATGGATCCCTCTCAGATTTCAGTATTCGCGAATATCGCGAATATACTGAGTTTCGTGACTGTGGCAGTCCAGCAACTGCAGGACGACGTGGATCTGCATGATCCAGTTGAGGGAGCAGCAACCCGGCGACAGCAAGTGGGGGCTATACGCCGGAGACGGCGTTACAGCGTCCACCCACTCTGGAGGAACCGAGAGACGGAGGGTGAATTCGTCCTCGTGCACCAAATGCTGGCGGATTGCGAGGACCGCTTTTACGGCTACTTCCGGATGAGTAGGGCATGCTTTGCATCCCTACTAGAAGTATTGAAGGATGATCTGACGAAGGCAACAACGTCTTTTAAATCGCCAATTCCACCGAAGGAACGATTGGCAGTTTGCCTACGGTAAGTGTACGATATGTTATACGATATGTTATATCTGTTGTAAATGTTAAATCAATTATATCAATTGTATGTATTGTATAATTAATATAGGATTATTATTTCAGATATTTAGCAACGGGAGACTCGTTCAAATCCCTGAGCTACAGCTTTAGAATGGGCAGAACGACAGTCCAGAACGTGGTAAAGGAGACCTGCGCAACCATCTGCAGCAGACTTCTAGCCGAAGTGATGCCGCAGCCCACCGAGGAAATGTGGAGGACAATTCAAGAAGGATTTTGGGACAGGTGTAAGTTCCCCAATTGCGTAGGCGCAATAGATGGGAAACACGTCACCATCCAGGCGCCGGCGAATTCAGCGTCAACGTATTTTAATTACAAGAAGAATTTTTCCATCGTCTTACTGGCGCTGGCGGATTCAAATTCAAACTTCATCGCGGTGGAAATTGGAGCCTACGGTAAGAATAGCGACGGCGGAATTTTCGCGCAATCTAACATAGGAAGAGCGTTTACAAACGGTGCGCCGGAGATGTTGCCCGACTGTAATTTGCCGGGCACATCGATACGCGCACCGTACGTAATAGTTGGGGATGAGGCGTTCCCCCTCAAGCGACACGTCTTAAGACCTTATCCGGGCAGCCAAGCCGAGGGATCCGAAGATAAGACGTTCTTCAACACACGCCTGTCACTTGCTCGGCGTGTGGTGGAGAATGCGTTCGGGATACTAGCCCAAAAGTTTCGGCTTTATAATCGCCGAATTCAGGGCAAGCCGGAAAATATTGACCGGATCATAATGTCCACGTGTATTTTACATAATTATATACGGTCGCATGAGGGGAGGAACGCCCGCCCAACATCGTCAATTCAGGAAACCGACAACAACGCGGCATGGACCTCCTTGAGTTTCCATGGGGGAAATTCGGTTCGGGAGGCGTTCGAAATTCGCGATAGTTTTAAAGATTTTTTTTTCGCGTCGCGAACGTAGATGTAAGGAAATTCGTCCCCACGATTTTTCAGCTCATTCGAATGGTCGGACAGAAAAATGTTTCTTACCAAAGTCAATATCCCCAGTTCTATTGATAGATATAACAGCGACCTTGACTTTTTGTTGGAAATCAATTTTGTCTTCTTTTAAAATTTTGCCATTTCTACTCGGTTAAACACTGATTAACTTTGCTAAGAAACATTTTTTTGTCCGACCATTCGAATGAGCTGAAAAATCGTGGGGACCAATTTGCGCCGTACCCTGCATAGGAGTGTATACAGGGTGTTCATGCTATAACTAGCTAGCGTTTTTCTTGCAAATAGTAAATATTAGAAAAACATTAAAGAGGAAAAAGTAGTATTGCTTTTTATACGCAACACAAGGGCGTATGTAATTTTTTTGGGTTCATACTATTTTCTAATATTTACCATTTGCAAGAAAAACGCTAGCTAATATTAGCATGCACAGCCTGTATACACTTCTATGCAGGGTACGGATCAAATTAGTCCCCACGATTTTTCAGCTCATTCGAATGGTCGGACAGAAAAATGTTTCTTACCAAAGTCAATATCCCCAGTTCCATTGATAGATATAACAGCGACCTTGACTTTTTGTTGGAAATCGATTTTGTCTTCTTTTAAAATTTTGCCACTTCTACTCGGTTAAACACTGATTAACTTTGCTAAGAAACATTTTTTTGTCCGACCATTCGAATGAGCTGAAAAATCGTGGGGACCAATTTGCGCCGTACCCTGCATAGGTGTGTTATACAGGGTGTTCATGCTATAACTAGCTAGCGTTTTTCTTGCAAATAGTAAATATTAGAAAAACATTAAAGAGGAAAAAGTAGTATTGCTTTTTATACGCAACACAAGGGCGTATGTAATTTTTTTGGGTTCATACTATTTTCTAATATTTACTATTTGCAAGAAAAACGCCAGCTAGTTATAGCATGAACAGCCTGTATACAGTGGGGAGCAAAACTGACTACACATTATTTGACACAACATAACTTTTTTTAAATTAGATCAAATGACTTTTTATCTGAGCCTGTATTGAAAGTTTAAAACCTGTGCTTTATTCATTCGAATAAATTATATCCATGCTGAAAATTTCACAAATTTTGGATAATTCGTTTACGAGTTATTAATTATTAAAAGTGACAGAAATTGCCGTTTTCTACGATTTTCGATTTATAATCGCACTTTTAATCGTTTATAACTCGCAAACGAATTATTCAAAATTTGCGAAATTTTCAGCATGGATATAATTTATTCGAATGAATAAAACACATTTTTCAAATTTTCAATACAGACTCAGATAAAAAAGCTGAAGAAACTAACTTTTACTATTTCTTTTGCGATTCCTACCAATTCAAATTTTTTTTTTTATTTATTGCACAGTAGTCAGTTTTGCTCCTTACCGTAGGTATTGTGCAGGTGTATTGTACATATAATTAAGTAATATTACTGTATAATGATTGTAGTTATGTAATTCTAGATTAATTTAATTATAGAAAATAGGATAGAATGAGTGTATGTGCGAGCGATGAATGAGTGCAAGTATCAGCGGTTAAGATAGAATTGTAAGAATTATGTATTATGTAAATGTAAGAATTATGTATGAATACTTGTTATGTTGTGTTTTTATGTTTTATCTTATGAATATTTGTAACACAAGAAAATTTGTATTCAATAGTGCGACCGCATGTAAAATTAATAATAAAAACCTTCAACAAACTACGTTACATATCTGATATTTTCCGATTCCTTTATGTCTCGCCTCTAAATTCTCCTCAAACCGAAGTTCCATTGCATATTTATATTATTAATTTTAATCGTTTAAATTTAAAGCATTAGATTGCATTTTGAATTACAAATAACATGTATTTATTTACTAACAGAAGTAGAATAGTTATAGTAGAATACTTACAATTGTTATGGACACAACAAAGGAAAATCACAAAGTACATTTCTTCAAAAGAAACCAACAATTTTAATGAAATACAGCAATTTGAAGTACTGCACATTTTGACAGACAGGTCACCAGAGACCACAACATAATAATAGTATTAAATCATGTGGGAGTCACCACATGTCGATATTCCTCGTGTTTACGTTGGACGGTGGACATAAAGTAATTTACACGTCGCAGAAACTAATGTTCACCAGCATCTGACCTTGTCTGTCATAAAATTTATGGGCTTAAGCTAAAGGACGAACGGTATAACAGGTAGTACCCTCGTTAACACCACCTGTAAATACACCTTGCCGAATGGTAGTTTTGGAAATGGAAGTTTCAATAGAATTTATTGAAAAAAAGGGTGACACGTATTGTTACGCGTCTGTAAAATCAACAATTTTTAAAACATCGAGAAAGGTTTTTTTTTAGAGAAATTAGCCACATTTGCTACGAAGGGGATCATTCCATGTGCATTCAGCTGCAAAAATTAATGTTTTCATTGTTAAATTATATCTTATATCTTATAAATGATTATGAGTCAAAACTCCGGAAAACAAGTTGAAAATGATGACAATTCATTGGTTGCAAGGTGGGTGTCGAAAGGCGGTGGAAATACATAGTGGGAAATTGGAAAAGCGAGAGTGTAGGTGCAACATTTGTTTTGCAGGCATCCACGGTTATAAATCTTTGTGCGCCAACGGTAGTACAGGGCTCAACATGTGCTGCTCTCAGTTGGCTTAAAAATTACGAAATCGGCACGTAAATTCGGAAGGATTTTTGTTTTATGACGCACTTGATTTATGGTCGGTACGTTGTCGATAGGGATTCTTATACCTGGCCTTGGTCGCGTGCTTGTCATTTGGCGCCTAAGATCTTACGACGCAACAATAACCAAACAATAAAAAACCATTTTAATTTCGCCATTTGTACCGTGCCACCATTTTTGGGAAGTCTATCGTTTGGCCCATCACAGCCATAATCTGTATCGACTCGGCTCAACCCCCGGCCTCCCACTTTCTCTTGTACTACAACATAGTCCCCAAAAAATGGTCGAATTCACATGGAATGACCCTCTTCCTAATGTGGATATTTACTTAAAAAAAAAAGAAAAAAAAAATAACACCTATTCCCGTTTTTGCAATATATGTATGTATAATTTACATACAATATAAGGATGCATGATGCTGTTTCGCCAAGAGGCAGGAACGTTTCCAAACGTTGGAGGCTCGATAAATTAAAAACTAAAATTTCAAAGAGGAAGCATCGAAAATTATTTGAAATTAACGTTGCAGTCCACTACTGCGCACGATAGGAAGCAGTTCTCGGGTGCACGGTCGGCCTAACTGCCTCCCGGGTGCACGGTCGGCCTAACTGCCCGGGAGGCTTCACCCGGGACCAGCCGTGCTAGGCTATGTATCGCGTTGCAGCGTTAACTTCAAATAATTTTCATTTCGTCGATTTTGAGGTGTCCGATCTTTTAAAACAGGTTCCCCCGTCAAGTGAATTTTTTTAACAATTCATAATGATATTAAATCATGCCGGAGTTGCATATGTACATAGTGTTAAGGACGACAAGTACAGTTGCCCGGCCACTGTTCGTAACCGCCCGTCTGCCATCCAAAAGAAGGCAATATCGCGGTGCAGCGTACACTTGAAACCATTTTAATTTCGCCATTTTTACAGTGTCACCATTTGTGTGATCGCTGTAGTAAATATTTGGACTGCAGCCGAAAATGCGTGTGAAACGAGGCCTGCCCCTTCCAGTCTGATCCAATCGGCCTCGCATACGTGCCTATGGTCCGTCCAACGAGACCGAGGCAGTGAAGCGCCAGCGTGCATCCTTTGCTAATTATCTTAGAAGGATCACTTCAACTCTATCCCACTCGACTGCCGATGTTTACGTCTGCTGCCTCGTCTCTCATTGGACAAGATACAGATTACGTCGTCCATTCTTGCCAGAGAACCTTCCATTTGGACCATTTTTAAGTCACTATTGACAAGAATTCAGACGTTTTCCATATACACACATTTTGACAGACAGGTCACCAGAGACCACAACATATTGAAATTTTAAGAAAATCTGAACCATATATATCCCCAATATAGTAAATTTATGGGCTTAAGCTAAGGGACGAACGGTATATAACAGGTTGTACCCTCATTAATGCCACCTGTAAAGACACCTTGCCGAATGGTCGTTTTGGAAATGGAAGTTTCAATAGAATTTAATGAAAAAAGGGTGACACGTATTGTTACGCGTCTGTAAAATCAACAATTTTTAAAACATCGAAAAATCCATTGAGATTCGATTGATAGGTCATCATCATCGGTAAAGACAAATGAATCATTTGAGAACAGCAGTCTTTTTGTGATAATGATAAAAATAAGAAAATGTTTCCAACTTTAATAACAACTGTGTTATAAATGGTGTTGTGAAGGCAGTTTTCATAAAACTCGTCCGAAACGGCAAACTTTGAGGATCTGTATCGACTCGGCTCAACCCCCGGCCTCCCACTTTCCCTTATACTACAACATAGTCCTCAAAAAATGGTCGAATTCACATGGAATGACCCTCTTCCTAATGTGGATATTTCCTTAAAAAAAAAAAAAGAAAAAAAAAAAATAACACCTATTCCCGTTTTTGCAATATATGTATGTATAATTTACATATAAGGATGCATGATGCTGTTTCGCCAAGAGGCAGGAACGTTTCCTATTTTCATGTTGTAGAGGAGAGGTACCGACAGTTTACCTAACGAACCGTGAAGGCCCTAAAACATTTTTTTTGTGCCACTCACAGCAGGGAACTGTCAACGAGCTCCCGAAAGGCCATCTGGAAATGGTCAGACGCTCGAGGTAATGACCCAACCGGGGCGAGCAAAAATATAGTCGAGAACCCTGATGCCCCATCGGTTTTTAACCTTAGACACTGTTCTCGAATCTTGCGACCTTACTAGTCGACCGGGAAACCGGTCTAGTAAAATCCGACCCTTTCCCGGGCCCGAGGGTCCCCTCGCGTTCGGAGTCGACAACAACTGATTCGCACGTGGAGGTTTATGACCCGTCAATTGCCGTTAAGCAAAGAGCCAGAACCCTGCAAAGTCACGTTTTTCTCTACGAACGTATCCTAATAACTTAAATTGCCGGGCCTGACTCCGAGACTAATGCGAGGACGGCCGAAATTACCGCTTGTAAAACCTCCTTGAGCATAGCGGAAATCAACCGCTCGGGTCATAAACATCCCTTCTTTACAGATAGGTAAAATCCGCTTTCGCGGCATAACATATTCAATATACTCGACAAGAAATTAACAATTTCTATAAAAATATTTATTTCTAAAAACTAACAAATTCAAAACGAAATTAATAACAACTGAATGTTATTCGCTTTCCGAGTCATTCTCAGTACTTTGAATGTGATTCCCATTCACGCTATTGCAAACAATCTTGATCTATCTTTATATACATTGTCACGTTGCCTCGGTTTTCCCGGTCCGACGGACGGCGAAAACCTGGGCAACTACGGGTTTTATGGCGGAAATGCCGGGCCACGCACCGGCCGCGCGGTACGCGGTCCACCCGCGACAAACGACGCGTCGGAAAGTCGGTTTTCGTTAACTTTAGCTAAAGGAACGAGTCCTGATGACGGGCGCCAGGCATCCAGAGATGCCACGCGAAACGCTAAGGGAGTTCTCCTGAACGCGATAAAGAATTCCGACCTTCCGACGGCCGCGCGATATCTGGGATAGCTCACCCGGGTCCAGGGTTTGACGAGGAGGAATACGGGACGTTCCCCGCGACGGGAAGGTTTCTCAAAGTAATCGAAGGCGAATTAGGGGCTTTACAATCGTTTATTATACGAAGGTGTTACACACGGCTGCGAGGAGTTCGCCCGGCAGCAGTAGGAAAGAAGCCCGCGCGATACCGGTTGTTATTCGGCGGATTTTCGACCGCTCGCGCTCTTATCGCTCGATTTGCGCGTCGGACACGACCCTGGGCGCGATGTTCGGCACCGTTGTTAGAAATCTATAAGAGCGATTTGGAATCGTGCCCCGAAGTTCAACGCGTAACATAGTCTCTCGATCGTACCGGCAGCTATATCGAATTTTATGGGACTCGGTCACGCCGCGTCGTCCCACCGTGGGCAGTCACTAGATTTTCGGCAAAATAGTGGGAATTTTCCCCGCAAAAACCGGCAGCATTTCGGGCCGTACGCCAAGACGCGATTCCGCGTTACAAAATCTGACCCGTGCTCGAACCGGCCGACGGTTCCGGTTCGTACGCAAATTGCTAGCTCCACGAATTACCAATTAACCGGAACGCGTCGTCAACAACGCGAAATGAGGTCGTTCGCGAAACGTCCCCGAGCCAACGCGAAATAGATCATGTAACAATACGAGTAAGAAAGCCTGACCGGCGCTTACCAACGGCAGCTTCTCAAATCTCCTGCAGCTTGCAGATGTCCGGCAGCGTCACGAAATTAATCGGCTCTCAGTAATACGGCAGCGTTTCTCCAATAGACCGGCAGCGATGATTCTCAACGGCAAGAACTTATGACTCAATATGCAATCGTAAAGAGACTAATACTCCCGATAGCTTTCGGCACAATGGCCTACTTCGGCCCGGCTCGGGAACGCGGAAGTGAGGCGTCCCCCACTTTTCCTAATCTTTCCCACCCTACCCTACGCTTGGACCGCTCATCGTTCGGGGCACGGCAGGGCCGTGCTCGGCGGTTCGGGGACCGGGGCGCTCGTCCATCGGCAGCGGTTGACAGCGTTGATTGGTGGCTTCTCCCGCGGAGAGATGTCCTGGGCCAATCCCGCTGCGCATATTTCTCCTGTGGCGGGCGAGGTAACCGCGAGGTGGAGAAGATGTTGTCCGTTGCGCTATTCCTCGACGGCTCCTCCGGGCTCCTTGGCCCGGGCTCAGGATTTCCCTCGTTGACTGGTGTCGGGAATTCTCAGGAACCTCCCGGCAGCGTCTCCTGGCGAATTTATCCGCCGTTGGTCGAGTGGGAAAGGGGTTCCGGTCCCCCCCGGGACCCGGATACGATCCTGCAATTCGCGTCGTGCCAAGTGGCGCGACGTTCAAAAACGCATTAGCGCTGCCCCCTGGTCTTTAGCGACCGTCCCAGGGAGAGCGCTCGCGGGTGCCGATCGCTTTTTGCCCGTTAAAAAGGTGGCCCGGTCTTCCGCTAGAACTCGGGGGGACGTGGGCAAAACTTGCCACGTCACAACATTAACATTGCTGTTCGGTTAGGTATATAAAACAAATAGTTATATCTGAAAAACTGCAGATTTTAGAGACGTGTAAAAATAAGCGTCGCGAATTTTAAATTATTTGTAGCGAACGCTGCACCGTGGTATACAAAAACAAGTTCGTAATGGGAACAATTGGGGCTATGCCCCCATTTTTTCCACACGTTTGGGCCAATTTTAAATAAATGATTTGTTTTTAGAAAGTGTATCATTTCCCAATGGAGCGAATTCTCTACTTTCTCGCTATGTCCATCGAGCATTGATAGTTAATGTTTCCAAGTGAAAAGTGAATTTCTTCATTTAATAATTCATAACGGTACTAAATCCTGTGGCGGTCGCACATCTATGTTTGTACATGGTATAAAGACGTTTGGTACAACTGCCCAGCCGCTGTTAGTAACCGCTCCTCGGCCGTCCGGGAATAATTTTCATTTCGCCATTTCTTAAGGGTCACCATTTTTGGGGAGTCTATCGTTAGCGCCAGAGAGCCACCTCAGCCGCACCCGTAGTCCCAATGTTTGTGTTTCGACGTCACACGCTACAGAGTATGTGTGACGGCTGTAGCCAATATTTCGACTGTAGCCGGAAATGCGTGTGAAACGAGGCCTGCCTCTTCCACACTGATCCAATCAGCCACGCATTTGTATCTACACTCTGCCCAACCAGACGAGGCAGTGAAGTACTAGCACATGTCCTTTGCTAATTAACCTGGAAGCGTAACATCAACTCTGTCGCACTCGAGTGGCTATGTTTACGTCTACTGCATCGTCTCGTTGGACAAGGTATAGATACGTCACCGCATTCCCACCAGGGAACATTCTTCGCGGCCTCGCACCAATACTGTGTCACCGCCTCGCATCCACACAAAATGGTGCCTTTTCATCCCATGCAATCGTATAACAGAGGGCGGTAATTGTTCAACACCTTAGCCCACTGCTATTCAGCTGTCGCTCGTGCGTGCAGTATTTGAGCGCTCCAAATTTAAACAATTCGGCGGGCAAGACTGTGGCGGCGATCGACAGCAGATTATATCGGGATTAGGTTCAATGCACTTATATAATAGGTTAAATAGCGCGTTATTTAAATACTATACTATCTACTTCTCGATATTTCTCTCGACAATTGCAAGGAAAGAGATAAATTGAAGAAATTACTTACAGGGAAATTGCCATGATTTTGTGACGTCATTTAAATATATTTCTTGGCAAATTTCTTGGTAAAAATGATAGGTATCTATTATTATGCTTTTCGAGTAGTCCCATCAAGCACGTGTTGACCGTGCGTTGTCCTTCGTGTTTTCGTGGGATGGTAGTCATAAAGTAATTTACATTTCGACGCTGAAACTAATTTTTGCACTAGCCTCATTGGAAAAACCAATGTCCTTTGTACTAGGGATGGCATTAACCTTTACTGTATACTCGGAGTGCACAACACCCTAACAACAGTTCAGGTAAAACACGTGAATGACCTTCCCCGTGTTCTTTTTTTTTTACTGCGTGAAAATTTTTATTTTAGGACAGACGGTGTCGACCCTCGAATCAGTATGCCTATAAAGAATATCCAGCAATTTTATGTACCCAAAATAATAAATAGTTCAACAAATAGTTTTGAGGCTCCGCGAATTAAAAAACGGAATTTCAAACAGGAAGAATCGTAAAATGTGACCATATTTTTCCAAATTTTCTAACACTTGAACCGATGGTAAAATTTGAAAAACAAATATGTTAGTAATATGTTTGCATTAAGAAATCACATTCGAATATAAAATGATAAATTATTTAAGAAGAAAACATAATACATTAATGCAAACATATTACTAACAGCTTTGTTTTGCAAATTTTACCATCGATTCAACTGTTAGAAAATTTGAAAAAATATGGACACATTTTACGATTTTTCTTGTTTGGAATTCTCGGAGCCTCAAAACTATTTATTAAACTATTTAATTATTATTTTGGGTACATAAAATTGCTGGATATTCTTTAGACATTCCGAAGTGAGGGTCGACAGCGTTTGTCCTAAAATTGAAATTTTTACGTAATGAAAAAAAGAACACGGGGATCGCATTTACATATTTTACCTAAACTGTTGTTAGCGTGTTGTGCACTCCAAGTGTACAGTAAAGGTAATGCCGTCCATAATAGTACAAAGGACATTGGTTTGTTCAAACCTGCCGGTCAATAGCGGTCGATCAGTCGGTGCACTTGCAATTTGCTACCTGAATCGCTGAGCGCCGCACCCTTCGTCTCAGTACTTTGAATGTGATCCCCATTCACGCTTTTGCAAACAATCTCGATCTATCTTCACATTCATATTACTTTTCGGATAAGTATATAATAAAACATATAGTAAAAGCAAATCAGGAATAAATAAAAATGATTGACATATAATTATTGCAAAATTGTATTGTGCATAGGAATGATTATTACATGATTATTTATAACAATTTCCATCCTCATACGCATTCTATGCAAAAGAAATGTATTTCATATCGTGATATACACGAATATTGAATTTTTTCAGTAAATTCCGCACCGTGACTGCGTCCGTACCGGCAGAATCCAGAGTCATTTTGTCGGTGGCTTGCCCGTCGTCTGTTGCCCGTCGTCTGTTGCCCGTCGTCTCTTGCCTGTTTGCCTGTCTGTTGGCCGTCTGTGCCCAGCATAGGCATCTCCCATCTAGAGGGGAGTGGACGGTTCTGCAATTCTGGTAGCTAACCCCCGTGGTGTTTTAAAAAATTTATTTCTAAAAACTAACAAATCCAAAACGAAATTAATAATAACTGAATGTTATTTCGCTTTCCGAGTCTTTCTCAGTACTTTGAATGTGATCCCCATTCACGCTATTGCAAACAATCTCGATCTATCTTTATATACATTCACATTACTTTTCGGATAGGTATATAAAACATATAGTAAAAGCAAATTAGGAATAAATAAAAATGATTGACATATAATTATTGCAAAATTGTATTGTGCATAGAAATGATTATTATATTATTATTTATCGTCATCGCAAAAACCTTTTTCTTCTTAAATAATTTATCATTTTATATTCGAATGTGATTTCTTAAAGTTTTTTGCGATGACGATTAAAGAAAGAAAATGGTTTTATCTTTAATAATAACTGTGGTATAAAAAGTGTTGTGTAGGCGGTTTTCGTAAAACTCATCCAAAATATCAAACTTTTCTGGTCTGTATCTTTTAAACAATTTCGAAGATTATAAAATGATAGCTCAACCCCCACCCCCCCAAGTGTCGCTCGGGCTACAAAATATTTCAGTTTCATCCAAATTCGAAACGTAGTCACAAAAAATGATTTAATTCACATGTAATCACCCCTTTCCTAATTTGCATATTTCCTTAAAAAAAATAACTACCATTCTTATTTTTACAATATGTGTGTAATTAGCGTATAACAATATAAGAATGGGTAATGCTGTTTCACCAAGAGGCAGGGACGATTCCTATCCCCATGATGTTGTAGAAAAGAGAGACCGATAGTTTACCTAAAGGAACTGTGAAGCCCCTAAAAACATTTTCTTTTGTGCCATGCACAGCAGGGAACAGTCACCGTACACTCGAAGGGCCATCTAGAAGCAATAGGACGTTCAAATTTATGGCCCCAACGCCGTCGGGAAAAATTTCCAACTCGAGGTCAATTTTCCGACCGGCAAATTTCTGACCCGTGTTCTTAAATGTAAGCGTCCAAACATCTTAACCGTCTTGCCCGTCTTGTTTGGGCCGACCTTAACTCCTCGTCCACCTGCCATCCCTTCTGCCGGAGGGAACCAGCGACTTGACGGCAAAGGTCGTTGTGCCGTTGGATCCGTCCACCGTGCGTCCTGGAACATCGCTGCACGCAGTGTGCCGGGGTTTCCCTTTCGGGGCACCCAGCACGACATGGTACAGCGAGTCCAGGTCTGCCACGGGAGGTTCTCGCTCGAGACGGTAACCAGTTGGCGCGAAGGTGATGGTAAAGGCCGTTGCACACTAGACCGCACCGCCGCCTGACCAGCTGTGGCGTTTTGTTGACCGAGAACGACACGAACTCGGGATGCAGTGTGTCAATGACCGAAGGATGGAACATGTGGAGGGAAGAGAATTTCAGATACGTTTTAAACAATGAACTTGAACTTTATTCACTTGGTTAGATAGGCAACATGTGCCTGCGCGGAGGAAACAAAAACTACGTCTTTACTGTTCAAGAGTCCGGCGCGGAGAGAGCGATCTCTCCGACAACTCTATGCTTTCGCACGCTGAGTGCTGCCAACCATGCGGTTGGTGTTTCCCCTAGGGACGACCTAGGGAAGCGGCGCATGCGCGGGGATGCAATCCCCACACAGCACCGCACCGCCGGCATCGCGTTGACGCCGCGCTGGTGCTGTTTGCCGCACATTAGAACGCACCGCCGCCTGACCAGCACCGCACCAAACTATCATGGGTCCCTATTATTGGAGGGATTGCGGCCCATGAGGGCTGCAGCTGAGTACCGTCGACCAGCCAGGGGCGCAGTTTATGATTACGGTGCAGACATGACTTTAGGCTAATTTTGAGATTTAGCGGAACTTCCTGTTTTATGATAGTGTATTAGAGATTTTGTATTTTAGCTAAAAGTCTCAATAACCTTTTCTCAGCACCGCACCAAACCATCATGGGTCCCTATTATTCGAGGGATTGCGGCCCATGAGGGCTTCAGCTGAGTACCGTCGACCAGCCAGGGGCGCAGTTTATGATTACGGTGCAGACATGACTTTAGGCTAATTTTGAGATTTAGCGGAACTTCCTGTTTTATGATAGTGTATTAGAGATTTTGTATTTTAGCTAAAGGTTTCAATAGCCGTTGACATACCGTAAGACGTATGCGTATGGACCGTTAAGGGTTCTAGGTAGGCGACGAAAATTTGGGAGCGAGGGTGCAATAAAAGTTGCCAATTTCCCTCATGTTGCCGCCTCTTCGAGGGCTGAATCCTAAGACCAATTGCGATTGGTTATTGAAAGTGACCGCCTACACCGAGAAACCTTTAAAACGTAGAGCAGAGCAGAAATAAGGGTTGTTGTCATAGTAGCGCGAGAAGAATCAAGAGCCTGATTTAGTTTACTTTTTTACACGATGGAGAGTGAAAAACTTATGGAATTGGTCCGCGAGTATCGCATTTTGTATGACTTGAGTCATCCCAAGTACAGCGATACAAAAGCGAAGGAGAAAGTTTGGTGCGAAATCGCAGAAAAAATGAATGAATCAGGTAACTATAACAATTATAATATATTTTAATTAAAAAAAAACAATATAATATATAAATTGTATATTATTTTGCCCGTAAACTGCAAAATATTAAATCATTCTTATGTATTGTTAGAAACCACTTGCAAGAAGATATGGGCCAATTTGCGGGAGTCCTACAGGCGAGCGCTGAAGCGAAGGAGTACGAAGAGCGGCCAGGCTGCTGAAAAAGTAAGAAAATGGAAATTCGGGGGAGAAATGTCCTTCCTGGACCCTTTTTACACAGAACGACCCACAATGTCATCCATTACTATAAATATTGAGGACACCGACGATGTAGATGCGGGTACACCGAATACGTCGGAGGCAGCTTCCTTTCTGGATGACGAACAATCGGTTGCCCTAAGAGATTCGCCTGTGCCACGGAGAAGAAAGAAGGTGGAGGAGAAGCGGACTGCTGCTGCGGCAGTAATGAATTATTTATTACAAAAAAAAGAAAGTAATGAGACGACGTTAGATGATGTGGACAAATTTTGTCTAAGCATCAGCGGCACAATTAAAAAATTTTCGCCATATAATCTGGCAACGGCGAAAAAAAAATTTTCGAAATAGTTTCGGAACTCGAATTCAAAGAGATAAGCGAGAGTAATTAGATTTTATTTGTATATTATTTTATTTTTTTGTATATTATTTTATTTTTTTGTATTTTATTTTTATATTATTGTATTTTATTTTTATATTATTGTATTTTATTTTCATATTATTGTATTTTATTTTTATATTATTGTATTTTATTTTTATATTATTGTACTTTATTTTATCTTATGTCTTTTATATGTATATATATATACATTCATACATATATATATACATTTTTTTTTTTTTTACATTCTCTTGTAATTAATTTAATTTTGCGTTTGTTCTTAGTTTGTTTGTATGTTTATTTTTATTTTTACTTTTTATGTTAAGATGTACATGTAGATTAAGTATATGTAAGCGATAGAAAATAAGGGTTAAAAATTATATTAAAAATTATATTTACATATCACAAACAGACTGTTAACTTTTCTGTAAATGCAACCCCTTCCCTCATCTTAATGTTAGAATATTAGGTTGGCAAGAAAGTAATTTCGGTATTTTTAGGTGAAATAAAATCTAATTTTTTTATCAAAGCAATGAACTTTAATCAATAAAATATTTTCCATTTTGTTCTATGATCTTTTGCCATCTTTCTGCTAGCTTCATAATTCCGCGCTCATAAATCTTCTGGTCCCTTTCGGTGAAAAATTGATCCAAGTGCGATTTCAGATCATCATCATTAGTGAATGTTTTACCATTTAAAGAGTTTTGTAAATTTCGGAATAAATGCTAATCTGATGGTGCAATGTCAGGGCTATGTGGTGGATGTGACATCGATTCCCAACCAAGCTCCAATAACTTTTCACGTGTTAGCAATGATATGCGTGGCCTAGCGTTATCATGGTGGAACACGATTCCTTTGCGATTTGCCAATTCTGGCCGTTTTTCTTTGATTGCTATATCCAGAACTAACAATTTTAATAAAAATTACGTGTAATTTGCTTCAAAAGTAACCTAAAAGATACAATTATGAAATGTCAGAAAGAAAACAAACGTAACGTTAACAGAAGTCAATCAAACAAAACATAACGCCAGGTATTAGTGAAAACCGAAATTACTTTCTTGCCAACTATTACATATTTGCTATTCGATATTTATTCGATATTTTTCTCGGGTTGAGGAAAATAATATTTCAAATGAGATAAATTTAATTGCAAAATTAAAATATTTCTATTTCTTTGGACAATAAAACAATAAAACAATAAATAAACAATCAAACCAAACAATAATGACAAGATACTTAAAATTAAAAAAACTATATACATAAAGATACATAAAGATACGTTAAATTACAGAACAATGACAAAATACTTAAAATTAAAGAAACTATATTATACATTATGTTACAATTATATTATATTACAATTATACATCGTCCTGCCATTCGACAGCTCCGGGAGCTGACAGGAAATATTGTGCGAATGTCTCTCGCACATTGAAAGCGGCACTTGAGGAGCTTCCTCCCTGTCGCTGAAGAGTGCTCAAGCTTTGTCCACACTGCCTTGAACTCGTTTCTTCTTGGTTTTCCACGTTTGACGATATTGTGGATCGCACGAAATTATGCAGAACGCATGTGGTGAGCACGATCAAGGTTGCAAAATCCGGGTCAACATTGATCCGCCTATCGTAGATGCGGAATTTCTGGGTTAATATTCCGAAGGCGTTTTCTGCAACTCTCCTGGCCCGGGACAGACGATAATTGTTAATTCGTTTGAGTCTGTCACCCACTGTCGAGCCTGGAAACGGCCGCAATAAATAATTTTTTAACGGGAATGCTTCGTCCGCCACCACAACGAACGGCATCTTTATGTTCGATCCAGGGAGAGGTCTCTCGTCTGGGATGTCCAGCTTCCCATTGGCCATAGCTTTGCCTAATTTTGAATTGGCAAAAATTCCACCGTCGCTATTTTTGCCATAGGCGCCTGTATCGACCGCAATGAATTTGTAATTGGCGTCAACAACGGCCAGCAGGACGATGGAAAACGTCTTTTTATAATTAAAATAGAGCGATCCACTGTTTGCTGGTGCTTTTATGGCAACATGTTTCCCATCTATGGCACCGATACAGTTGGGGAAATTCCAGTTTTGCCAAAATTCATCAGCAATTTTTTCCCACTGGTCCTCCGCCGGTATTGGTATCCATTTTTCCATCATTAGTTTGATGATGCTTCGGCAGACGTCCTTAACGATTCCTCTAACCGTCGATTCACCTAATCGATAGCTGAACGCTATAGTTCGGAAGCTGTCGCCTGTCCCCAAATACCTATACAACAATGAATTTAATAAATTAATCACTGTTATTGATTGCTTATTCGTATTTAGAATTTAAGCAAATTATGCAAGAAAATTATATTTACGTACCTTAAGCAAACTGCTAACTTCTCCGTTGGCGTAATAGCCTCACGAAATCGGGTATTTTGTTTGCTTATTGCAGGTTCCACTTGTTCCAATACGCCTGCAAATTGAACTGATGACATCCGGAAATATTGATGAAATTTCTGTTCATCCTGTAGTAGTTCCCTAAATAGTGTATGGAACTCGCCCTGTGTTTGTCGAGATCTTAAACTTTTGTGGATCCAGAATCTCCTCCTTGATTCTCTTCTGTCGTCTTCATCTTCGTCCAGCAGCAAAGCCATGCACGCCAGCTCACTGTCACTGAGGGCGACCATGTCCATTTCGTTACTGAATTTGCTCTTGATGAACTCTCTCTCTCGACTAGCTCTATCGACTAACTAACAACATCATCCCTCACAGTCGTCCCTTTTATCCTAGTCCCACTGTCATTTCTCCCTCTCTCACACTCTCCGATGGTGCGAAAAATTGAATGAACGTAAATGTCGGTACATCAGGTACCCCAAGCAGGCGACCGAAATGGGCCTGAATGAGCGAAGCGTAGAAAACATTGGGTCGCTGAGAAGAGGCCCGATGTCCCATTGAGCGCATTCGCAGTAATTGGTTTATGGCCGGACGGTTCGACGGCGATGGCATCGTTAAGTTAATTATCTATGTAATAAACTAATATTATTTAAAGGGAGACATCTGGTTGAAGGATGCGTCGTCCTGCTGCAGTAAAACGAATTTAAATAGCTATTTCGGAGAGTGTTAGAAAGGGGCGCCTTGGGAATTCCGTTGAAGACGGAACAGTAGGCATTTCAATTCGGCGCGAAATTCGCGTGGGGCCTCCTCGATCGGGGCGCTCCAATTTCCACCAGACACATGTCTGTATACCGCCGGCGCTTGCGCGTTCGCGGTAAAAAGATTTTAAACGATATTTTTATTTTTTATACATATTATTATTATATTTATTCATATATATTTATATATAAAATATATCAGGATCCTTGGATTCTGAAGAGGAAAAATAATTAATTCCATTGTATTAATTTTACATTGATTACATTTACATAGAATATTTTTAAATTCAATTTTATTTTATTTTAATAGTTTAAAATAAAAATACTGAATTATGATTTCTAAGATGTTTATTAACTTTAAATTATTTATAATTTAATTATTTATGGAATAATTTTATTTTTTTCGGTATATTTTTTATATTAATTAGAATATATATATATACATATTGAATAAATATAGTACATGAAATAAAATAATATTTAAAATTAAATATATATTATTTTTAAATCTTTTAATTCCAAATTAAATATAATTGTTTATACCATATATATAAAAATAAATTAATTAAAAATAAGATAATATTTCAAATTAAATATACATTATTTTTAAATCTTTTAATTGGAAATTAAATATAATTGTTTATACCATATATATAAAAATAAATTAATTAAAAATAAAATAATATTTAAAATTATATATATTATTTTTAAATCTTTTATACAATATGTATAGTATAAACAATTATATTTAATTTCCAATTCAAAGATTTAAAAATAATATATATTTAATTTTAAATATTATTTTGTGTACTATATTTTTTCCATCCATTTGAATGTGGATTTGATCCTTTTACTAGAGCACGACTACCATTTCTGTAAATTTTTATATTATGACTTTAATATTTTTAATTTTTGATGTTGAAATTATTTTAATTTTACCTATTTTAAATTTATTAAATAATCTCTCATTTTTATCTATTTACACTGTTTTTGCTTTTTTACTAATCTTAATTTTTAGTTTATATAAAGTGATTTCTTACATTTGTCACGTCCGGTGGTTCGACCATCAATGATTAATCAATATAATAAAGAACTATCACAAAAATCCGATAATGCCTCGAGAGAGAACTGTGTTAACCCAAACTGCGCAATACCGTGACGCAGTAACGAGAAGCCAAAAACAGCAACTCAGCCTTCTGCAAAACGCGTAAATGAAGATCGGTTTACACCCTGAGAACAAACGGGAAAGACATCAGATAATACCATGAGAGAGAACTATGATAACCCAAACTGCGCAATAGAAGATTAAAGGATGCAAGGTGGGAACTCCTGAGCCAGCATCTTCAAGAAACAAAGAATTGGCTATCCTATAAATAAGGGAACCAACGCCTCAAGAGACTAGTTATCAGTTAGTTTTCAGTCAGTCAGTTTCAGTTCAGTCACAATCAACACAGTAGTTCAAGTATCGTTCGAGTATCGTTGTGAAATCGTGCGAAACCCCAAAGTTGAAATTGTGCGAAATCCCAAAGTTGAAATCGTGCGAAACCCAAAAGTTGAAAAGGTGCGAAACCCCGGAGTTCCTCCAGGATACCCCAGGACTTTACCCCAGGACTTTACCCCCAGGACATTACATTGTGTTAATCCCAAGGAAAATTGTATCTCGGTAATATTATATTATATTTTCTAATTTTGTAATCGCGCTATTTGCACTCACGTATATCTGCTTTATAAATAATCTCTCTAAACTCTAACATCTGATTCAGTTTCCTATTTTGAATAAATAAATCAGTTGTTATCTATAAAAGGGTACAATCTTTATTTAAACGATCCTCAATTTCCCGAACCGCAGCCGGTGAATGCAGGTAGGTTCGAAACTGCGTAATATCCTCTTAAAATCATAGATCTGTGCACTTGGGAGGTAACAAAAATTGGTGACAGCGGTGGGATAGAGCGCAGAATTGAGGATTGGAAAATACAGTTACCCATAACTTCTCATATTAAAACTATAATGGCAAATCCCGGTGGTGACGGATCTCAATTACCTGGATCTGAATCAGATGTATTAAAAATGGCCATAGAACAAATAAAAAGGGCCCAAGAAAGTAACGATTTTATAGCCGATCTTGGCAATAAATTTCGAGAATTAAGTCAACAAGTAGCGGATATACATGATGCATTAAATTCAATATGTAACCGACCGACACCGACTAAACCCGAACGAACGACTCCAGAAAAACCGACACACAGACTGACAGAACAGTTAGACAACCCGATACAAATCAAAGACGCGTTAGAAACAGTACCAGTGTTCGATGGTTATAAGCCCTCTGTATTTCAATTCTTAAAAGCATGTGAAAGAGCAAAAGCCATGCTCCCGTCGAATAAGGAACCATATTTGGTTAAATTGCTAACAAACAAACTCAGAGGACATGCATTTATAGCCATCGAAGACTCAATCATAGACACCCTAGAAGAATTCGGAACAAAACTAAAACTTACGTTCGGACCTCAAAAAACGGTTAATCAGTATAAGGGCGAATTAGGAAACATTTTTAAAACCCCTAACGAAAACATTCTGGACTACATAAGTCGCATAAAAGATCTACGACTCGCTATTATCGATGGAGAACGCAGCATACACGGAGAAATTTCAGAAGAATTACTAAACAATATAGACCTCGATGTCATGGAAGCATTCTTAAAGGGATTACCATCAGAAATTCGCGTCGCATTGCGATTAGAAGGCTATACCAATTTAGAGGAAGGATACGCCAATGCAATAAAGATCGCGAAACAAATCCGATGCGAGGAAGAACGAGTCGGAGCATACTACAGAGGCGCGACTCAGCAAAGATATCAGATTTCCTCAAGCAGATATCAGGCCCCTCCGAGACAAGACAACCACACTGAATCGCGCTGGCGCTCCGATCCTCCTCCCTATCGCAATAATTCTTATCAAAATAACAGGAATCCATACAGTAACTCGAAGACCAACCAACAAACAGGAAATGATAATCGGGCTAGAACAGCTGGTCCACCTGTCACTTGCAATTACTGCAAGAAAACCGGACACACAATCAAGGATTGCTATAAATTCAAATCAAAGGTGGAATCAGGTGAGATAGTACCCTATTCCCAACAAAAGTCGGGAAACGAGCGGTACTCCCCAGGGACCAGCGGCGCACCCAAGGGAGCGAACCCCACCGAGCGTCGCTCCGTAATGAAAATCAATCCGCAAGACGACCAGTCCAACTACCTCCAACCGGAAGAATCTCCGAAGATGGATCAAGTCAAGGAAACGGAAACAAACCAGGAAAAACCCGACCTAGAAGGGCTATCACTGTTCGACTAGATACTGCCAACTACACTCTGACTATAATGATCATCTCCCCTGATCTCCAAGGAACAATTTCATTACTCATAGATTCAGGTTCGGAAATCAACCTTATAAAGGAATCAATGGTCCCAACATCCACAAAAATCGACACAAGTAACGCTGTAAATATTCGAGGAATATCGGCTGAAGTCCTGGCCACCCTAGGGACGGCATCAATCAGGATAGCAGGCCATCAAGTAACATTCCATGTTGTTAGCAACCGAATATTGATAGATCAATGCGGACTCTTAGGATCCGACTTTCTACAAAACAATCAAGCAAATGTCGATTACATTAAGAAACACATAAAATGTGGAACCATCTACATACCATTCTTTGAACCTCAACAAATAATCGTTCCTAAGAGAACATCTATTCCAATAACGATGAATATAGTCAATCCAGAACTACAACAAGGCTATATTCCCCGAATACCTGAGGAAAAAGGGATATTTCTTGGAGAAACAGTGGTCACCAATAACAAGGGGCGAGCCCACCTCAGAATAACGAACGCCACATTAAAAGATTATGTCTTCGACGTACCCATGATAAGGTTGGAACCTTTTGAAGAAGTTACCAATCAACAAGTCAAATCCTGCCTTGCGGCAGCAGTAAATAATCATAATAGATTCGAAGATGTATTAGAATTACTAAGACTAGACCATCTAAACATGGAAGAAAAGAAAAATGTTAT
This sequence comes from Seladonia tumulorum, assembly GCA_913789895.3. Taxonomy (NCBI): domain Eukaryota; kingdom Metazoa; phylum Arthropoda; class Insecta; order Hymenoptera; family Halictidae; genus Seladonia; species Seladonia tumulorum. Next base: position 879,222 of record OU565281.1, read on the forward strand.
GAAATTAATAAAACAAAATCAAGACAGATTCCATATTCCCGGAGAAACCCTCGAAGGCACTGATGTGCTACGACATAGGATACACACCACCAATGACATTCCAATAAATACCAGACAATATCGATTTCCTCCGATCCATAAAGGAGAAATTAATAAACAAGTACAGGAATTACTAGAAAACAGATGTGGTCGAAACATCAACATCACCCTATAACTCGCCAGTATGGATCGTATCAAAGAAACCGGATTCTCAAGGAAACAAACGATGGCGTTTAGTAATCGATTATCGAAATCTAAATGAAAAAACTATTGGTGATGCATATCCCTTGCCCAACATAACAGAAATTTTAGACCAACTTGGAAGTGCCAAATATTTTTCCACATTCGATTTAGCCTCTGGATTTCATCAAATTAAAATGGCACCAGAAGACGCCCACAAAACAGCTTTCTCGACACCCTATGGGCACTTTCAATTCAAAAGGATGCCTTTCGGTTTAAAGAACGCTCCAGCCACTTTTCAGCGCTTAATGAACAGTGTGCTGGCAGGACTTCAAAGATCTGAATTATTTGTATATCTTGACGATATAGTAATATATTCAAGTTCCTTACAAGAACACGAAATTAAATTCAATAAATTAATGGATCGATTACGCAAAGCAAAATTAAAATTGCAACCAGATAAATGTGGGATGTCTAAATTCCCGCGTAAAACAGGCGAAACGCGCTTCCCGCGAAGAACAGGCGGAACGTGTGTTCCGAGAAAAAACGAACGAATAACGTCGAGACAAAAGACAATCGGACAACGTCGAGAGAACAGGCGAAGGAGAGACGATCTCGAGGAGTCTCGCGTCGGTCGTCACCGCGTACGGTTGTGTCTTTGTATCTGTTGTTGTGTTGTATCTTTGTTCATCATTTTATTTTTTATTAAATTATAGCATATATTCGTTACGAGTCGGCTCATTAATTGATCCCTGCCCGCGTAGATCGATTACTTAATTCGATCGCAACATCGTGAACATAGGGAAATCCTACATATATATATATATATATATATATATATATATATTAAATTTTAAGAATTCTTCATAAATATTTTGTGTTAATTTTCCGGATTTTCAACAAGTTACTATTACGTTTATGTGATGTGATATAAGTTCATCTACCTTTTTTGAACAAGTACGGTCCTTCCATATTCTACTTCTGTTAGAAAATAAATACATGTTATTTGTAATTTAATTTAATGCGTGAAATTTAATCGATTGAAATGAATAATATAAATATGCAATGATAAAACGTAATGAAATTTAAAAAAAAGCAGTTAGGTCGACAGGATTCGAACCCTGGTCGTCCGGCACTAAACTAGACTCGCTAGTGTCACGCCAAAACGACTCTCCTCACAATCTGGAAAAAATACGACATTACATACAAAATAAAGAAACTCGTCAACGTCTCGAAAACTATTGGCCATCTACTCCTATAATGGTATATATTTGTGAACAGGAGAACGAGATCTATAAGTGTGCAAAGTTTCAACCGAATCGGTGACCCGAAGGGTCGAAAATATTTTATTTGGCAGAAAAAGAAGATTTTTCGATTTGTGTCATTGGATACAAGCCTGACGTCACGCGATTTGTAGCGAAACGTGCAAGGGTCAGAAAGTTTTCAAACTAACGCTCCAATATTGCAATGAGCAGTTTGTAAATGGTCAATTGTCATTCGCAAGGGTTCTAGCTTTGTCTGTGCAGAGGCCAAAATTCGAATTTCTGCCTCAGAGCCGAGTAATTTGCAATATTCGTCAGCATACGGCCTGTCCCGAGTCGTTCGAAGCAAGCACGACGTCACACGATGCGAAGCGTAACGTCCAAGGGTCAGAAAGTTTTCAAACTAACGCTCCAATATTGCAATGAGCAGTTTGTAAATGGTCAATTGTCATTCCCAAGGGTTCTAGCTTTGTCTGTGCATAAGCCAAAATTCGAATTTCTGCCCCATAGTCGTGTAATTTGCAATATTCGTCAGCATACGGTTTGTCCCGAGTCGTTCGAAGCAAGCATGACGTCACACGATGCGAAGCTAAACGTGCAAGGGTCAGAAAGTTTTCAAACTGACGCTCCAATATTGCAATGAGCAGTTTGTAAATGGTCAATTGTCATTCCCAAGGGTTCTAGCTTTGTCTGTGCATAAGCCAAAATTCGAATTTCTGCCCCATAGTCGTGTAATTTGCAATATTCGTCAGCATACGGTTTGTCCCGAGTCGTTCGAAGCAAGCATGACGTCACACGATGCGAAGCGTAACGTCCAAGGGTCAGAAAGTTTTCAAACTAACGCTCCAATATTGCAATGAGCAGTTTGTAAATGGTCAATTGTCATTCCCAAGGGTTCTAGCTTTGTCTGTGCATAAGCCAAAATTCGAATTTCTGCCCCATAGTCGTGTAATTTGCAATATTCGTCAGCATACGGTTTGTCCCGAGTCGTTCGAAGCAAGCATGACGTCACACGATGCGAAGCGTAACGTCCAAGGGTCAGAAAGTTTTCAAACTAACGCTCCAATATTGCAATGAGCAGTTTGTAAATGGTCAATTGTCATTCCCAAGGGTTCTAGCTTTGTCTGTGCAGAGGCCAAAATTCGAATTTCTGCCTCATAGTCGTGTAATTTGCAATATTCGTCAGCATACGGCCTGTCCCGAGTCGTTCGAAGCAAGCACGACGTCACACGATGCGAAGCGTAACGTCCAAGGGTCAGAAAGTTTTCAAACTAACGCTCCAATATTGCAATGAGCAGTTTGTAAATGGTCAATTGTCATTCCCAAGGGTTCTAGCTTTGTCTGTGCAGAGGCCAAAATTCGAATTTCTGCCTCATAGTCGTGTAATTTGCAATATTCGTCAGCATACGGCCTGTCCCGAGTCGTTCGAAGCAAGCACGACGTCACACGATGCGAAGCGAAACGTGCAAGGGTCAGAAAGTTTTCAAACTGACGCTCCAATATTGCAATGAGCAGTTTGTAAATGGTCAATTGTCATTCCCAAGGGTTCTAGCTTTGTCTGTGCAGAGGCCAAAATTCGAATTTCTGCCTCATAGTCGTGTAATTTGCAATATTTGTCAGCATACGGCCTGTCCCGAGTCGTTCGAAGCAAGCACGACGTCACACGATGCGAAGCGTAACGTCCAAGGGTCAGAAAGTTTTCAAACTAACGCTCCAATATTGCAATGAGCAGTTTGTAAATGGTCAATTGTCATTCCCAAGGGTTCTAGCTTTGTCTGTGCAGAGGCCAAAATTCGAATTTCTGCCTCATAGTCGTGTAATTTGCAATATTCGTCAGCATACGGCCTGTCCCGAGTCGTTCGAAGCAAGCACGACGTCACACGATGCGAAGCGTAACGTCCAAGGGTCAGAAAGTTTTCAAACTAACGCTCCAATATTGCAATGAGCAGTTTGTAAATGGTCAATTGTCATTCCCAAGGGTTCTAGCTTTGTCTGTGCAGAGGCCAAAATTCGAATTTCTGCCCCATAGTCGTGTAATTTGCAATATTCGTCAGCATACGGTTTGTCCCGAGTCGTTCGAAGCAAGCATGACGTCACACGATGCGAAGCTAAACGTGCAAGGGTCAGAAAGTTTTCAAACTGACGCTCCAATATTGCAATGAGCAGTTTGTAAATGGTCAATTGTCATTTCCAAGGGTTCTAGCTTTGTCTGTGCAGAGGCCAAAATTCGAATTTCTGCCTCAGAGCCGAGTAATTTGCAATATTCGTCAGCATACGGCCTGTCCCGAGTCGTTCGAAGCAAGCACGACGTCACACGATGCGAAGCGTAACGTCCAAGGGTCAGAAAGTTTTCAAACTAACGCTCCAATATTGCAATGAGCAGTTTGTAAATGGTCAATTGTCATTCCCAAGGGTTCTAGCTTTGTCTGTGCAGAGGCCAAAATTCGAATTTCTGCCTCAGAGCCGAGTAATTTGCAATATTCGACAGCATACGGCCTGTCCCGAGTCGTTCGAAGCAAGCACGACGTCACACGATGCGAAGCGAAACGTGCAAGGGTCAGAAAGTTTTCAAACTGACGCTCCAATATTGCAATGAGCAGTTTGTAAATGGTCAATTGTCATTCCCAAGGGTTCTAGCTTTGTCTGTGCAGAGGCCAAAATTCGAATTTCTGCCTCATAGTCGTGTAATTTGCAATATTCGTCAGCATACGGCCTGTCCCGAGTCGTTCGAAGCAAGCACGACGTCACACGATGCGAAGCGTAACGTCCAAGGGTCAGAAAGTTTTCAAACTAACGCTCCAATATTGCAATGAGCAGTTTGTAAATGGTCAATTGTCATTCCCAAGGGTTCTAGCTTTGTCTGTGCAGAGGCCAAAATTCGAATTTCTGCCTCATAGTCGTGTAATTTGCAATATTCGTCAGCATACGGCCTGTCCCGAGTCGTTCGAAGCAAGCACGACGTCACACGATGCGAAGCGTAACGTCCAAGGGTCAGAAAGTTTTCAAACTAACGCTCCAATATTGCAATGAGCAGTTTGTAAATGGTCAATTGTCATTCCCAAGGGTTCTAGCTTTGTCTGTGCAGAGGCCAAAATTCGAATTTCTGCCCCATAGTCGTGTAATTTGCAATATTCGTCAGCATACGGTTTGTCCCGAGTCGTTCGAAGCAAGCATGACGTCACACGATGCGAAGCTAAACGTGCAAGGGTCAGAAAGTTTTCAAACTGACGCTCCAATATTGCAATGAGCAGTTTGTAAATGGTCAATTGTCATTTCCAAGGGTTCTAGCTTTGTCTGTGCAGAGACCAAAATTCGAATTTCTGCCTCAGAGTCGTGTAATTTGCAATATTCGTCAGCATACGGCCTGTCCCGAGTCGTTCGAAGCAAGCACGACGTCACACGATGCGAAGCGAAACGTGCAAGGGTCAGAAAGTTTTCAAACTGACGCTCCAATATTGCAATGAGCAGTTTGTAAATGGTCAATTGTCATTCCCAAGGGTTCTAGCTTTGTCTGTGCAGAGGCCAAAATTCGAATTTCTGCCTCAGAGCCGAGTAATTTGCAATATTCGTCAGCATACGGCCTGTCCCGAGTCGTTCGAAGCAAGCACGACGTCACACGATGCGAAGCGTAACGTCCAAGGGTCAGAAAGTTTTCAAACTAACGCTCCAATATTGCAATGAGCAGTTTGTAAATGGTCAATTGTCATTCCCAAGGGTTCTAGCTTTGTCTGTGCAGAGGCCAAAATTCGAATTTCTGCCTCAGAGCCGAGTAATTTGCAATATTCGACAGCATACGGCCTGTCCCGAGTCGTTCGAAGCAAGCACGACGTCACACGATGCGAAGCGAAACGTGCAAGGGTCAGAAAGTTTTCAAACTAACGCTCCAATATTGCAATGAGCAGTTTGTAAATGGTCAATTGTCATTCCCAAGGGTTCTAGCTTTGTCTGTGCAGAGGCCAAAATTCGAATTTCTGCCTCATAGTCGTGTAATTTGCAATATTCGTCAGCATACGGCCTGTCCCGAGTCGTTCGAAGCAAGCACGACGTCACACGATGCGAAGCGTAACGTCCAAGGGTCAGAAAGTTTTCAAACTAACGCTCCAATATTGCAATGAGCAGTTTGTAAATGGTCAATTGTCATTCCCAAGGGTTCTAGCTTTGTCTGTGCAGAGGCCAAAATTCGAATTTCTGCCTCATAGTCGTGTAATTTGCAATATTCGTCAGCATACGGCCTGTCCCGAGTCGTTCGAAGCAAGCACGACGTCACACGATGCGAAGCGTAACGTCCAAGGGTCAGAAAGTTTTCAAACTAACGCTCCAATATTGCAATGAGCAGTTTGTAAATGGTCAATTGTCATTCCCAAGGGTTCTAGCTTTGTCTGTGCAGAGGCCAAAATTCGAATTTCTGCCCCATAGTCGTGTAATTTGCAATATTCGTCAGCATACGGTTTGTCCCGAGTCGTTCGAAGCAAGCATGACGTCACACGATGCGAAGCTAAACGTGCAAGGGTCAGAAAGTTTTCAAACTGACGCTCCAATATTGCAATGAGCAGTTTGTAAATGGTCAATTGTCATTTCCAAGGGTTCTAGCTTTGTCTGTGCAGAGACCAAAATTCGAATTTCTGCCTCAGAGTCGTGTAATTTGCAATATTCGTCAGCATACGGCCTGTCCCGAGTCGTTCGAAGCAAGCACGACGTCACACGATGCGAAGCGAAACGTGCAAGGGTCAGAAAGTTTTCAAACTGACGCTCCAATATTGCAATGAGCAGTTTGTAAATGGTCAATTGTCATTCCCAAGGGTTCTAGCTTTGTCTGTGCAGAGGCCAAAATTCGAATTTCTGCCTCAGAGCCGAGTAATTTGCAATATTCGTCAGCATACGGCCTGTCCCGAGTCGTTCGAAGCAAGCACGACGTCACACGATGCGAAGCGTAACGTCCAAGGGTCAGAAAGTTTTCAAACTAACGCTCCAATATTGCAATGAGCAGTTTGTAAATGGTCAATTGTCATTCCCAAGGGTTCTAGCTTTGTCTGTGCAGAGGCCAAAATTCGAATTTCTGCCTCAGAGCCGAGTAATTTGCAATATTCGACAGCATACGGCCTGTCCCGAGTCGTTCGAAGCAAGCACGACGTCACACGATGCGAAGCGAAACGTGCAAGGGTCAGAAAGTTTTCAAACTGACGCTCCAATATTGCAATGAGCAGTTTGTAAATGGTCAATTGTCATTCCCAAGGGTTCTAGCTTTGTCTGTGCAGAGGCCAAAATTCGAATTTCTGCCTCAGAGCCGAGTAATTTGCAATATTCGACAGCATACGGCCTGTCCCGAGTCGTTCGACGCAAGCATGACGTCACACGATGCGAAGCGAAACGTGCAAGGGTCAGAAAGTTTTCAAACTGACGCTCCAATATTGCAATGAGCAGTTTGTAAATGGTCAATTGTCATTCCCAAGGGTTCTAGCTTTGTCTGTGCAGAGGCCAAAATTCGAATTTCTGCCTCAGAGCCGAGTAATTTGCAATATTCGACAGCATACGGCCTGTCCCGAGTCGTTCGACGCAAGCATGACGTCACACGATGCGAAGCGAAACGTGCAAGGGTCAGAAAGTTTTCAAACTGACGCTCCAATATTGCAATGAGCAGTTTGTAAATGGTCAATTGTCATTCCCAAGGGTTCTAGCTTTGTCTGTGCAGAGGCCAAAATTCGAATTTCTGCCTCAGAGCCGAGTAATTTGCAATATTCGACAGCATACGGCCTGTCCCGAGTCGTTCGACGCAAGCATGACGTCACACGATGCGAAGCGAAACGTGCAAGGGTCAGAAAGTTTTCAAACTGACGCTCCAATATTGCAATGAGCAGATTGTAAATGGTCAATTGTCATTCCCAAGGGTTCTAGCTTTGTCTGTGCAGAGGCCAAAATTCGAATTTCTGCCTCAGAGCCGAGTAATTTGCAATATTCGTCAGCATACGGCCTGTCCCGAGTCGTTCGAAGCAAGCACGACGTCACACGATGCGAAGCGAAACGTGCAAGGGTCAGAAAGTTTTCAAACTGACGCTCCAATATTGCAATGAGCAGTTTGTAAATGGTCAATTGTCATTCCCAAGGGTTCTAGCTTTGTCTGTGCATAAGCCAAAATTCGAATTTCTGCCCCATAGTCGTGTAATTTGCAATATTCGTCAGCATACGGTTTGTCCCGAGCAGAGATGGGCATCAATTGGATAAAAATGTATTTAAGGGCCAGGTCTGCGGATGATTTGCGATAAGGTAGAGTGCCTACATTACCGTCAAAACATGGGTTTTCGCCCCGCCAGTTTTCGTCCTTAAATAAGAATATTTTGTCGCTTGTAAAGGGCTTATTCGAAAGAGGAAGGTTCAATCGAGTGCGCGGTGGTCAGGAGATGCCGAGATTATGCAGATATTTGGTAATATAAGCGTTCGACGTTGGGCCAAAAATTGACGATGTGCATGCCGTTGAATCCAAGCATTTTTATGCCATTGGATGAGTTTTCTGGACAAAATCGAGAGTTCCGCGCACTCGAGGAGATCTCCAGCTACAAATTGAGCTGTATTTTGTCTTGATTCTCTTGCGAAATAAAGGAGAAAAGTTGCGGGGCGTTTTGGACGTGGCTTTCTAGCGTTAGAATTCATGATATCTGAGAATATCGATAACATAGAGCAAAAATTTAGTTGAGCTGAATCTCATCAGGTGGCGTCTAAGTCGAAAGACTGTCGACGTGGAATTGAAAGAAACTGCGCGTAGATTGGATTGGATAGTGCCGAGGTGATATGCTTTCTATAAAGTCTTTCAAAAATTTCGTTATTTTTTTGTCTAGGACGCACGGTTTAGGAGATACAGCGATTTTAAAATTCTGTAAATGTGTCCAATTCACGGCGTCCAAAAGGCACGGCGTCCAATAGGAACGCGTCCAATCGGGACCGTCCAATCGGGACCGTCCAATCGGGACCGTCCAATCGGTCAGCGTCTAAGTGGGACACCCCCGTAGATTGTGGTTATGTACGACGGCTATTCGCTCATCAGCAACGTGCGTCTGTGTATGTCTGTATATGTATATAATTTTCTTATACATGCAAATACTCCGCTAGTTTGATGTTTCGGACTCATGCAAGCAATGTGTACCATATGAAATTGCGTTCAATAAAGTACATATTAAATTTCTAATTACTTAAATTATTAAATTAGTTAATTATTTAAATTAGTTCTAAGTTACAATGTAGGATATGTATATTTTATTTGTTCCCTTACGGGTTACAAAGATATCCCGTTCCCTTTACACTGTACTGTTTTCTTTTCTTCTTTTTTTTGCATTAATCTTTCATCTATACAAAATCTATAATATCTTTAATATCTTATATTCTTACACTATCATGTAATTATATGCTGGAAAGGTGCGCAAGAGAACAAGGAATGAAAACAGGGATACACGAGAAGATGAAAGAAATACTGGCTGAGGACGGGAGGGGGAAGAGTGGATGAAAATATTAGACTGGGAAAGAAAAGAAATACAGGACGGAAAATATAAAGGAGAGGAAGGGAGATGAAAAAACGGGCGTGAATGGGATAATGAGTGAGAGAGAGTGAAAGAGAATTATTTACTGAATATTTATTTATTTATTTATTTATTTATATTATTTATTAAAATAATAATAATTATTTCCTCCGCTGCCGCCTCTTCCTCCGCTGCCGCCTCTTCCTCCGCTGCCGCCTCTTCCTCCTCTCCCGCGTCTCCCTCTTCGTCCTCTTAGAGAACTCTTTATTCTGTTCAATTCTTTCTTCAGGAGACGTATCTGTAACATGAAAAAAAAACATTATCAAACGGGAAATTTTTTAAGTAACTTTTCTACAATTAGATCAAATGATTTGAATTGTTCAGAACCGCAAAAGAAATAGTGAAAGTTGGTTTTTACCTGACTGGCCTGGAACGCTCGTTCCTCGGACCTTCTCTTCGAATCCGGTGATTTACAGCACCGGAAAGACGGTGGTCTCGGCGACCGCGACCACCGAGAAGAACAACGGGACCTCCGTCGCGATTCCGTTCGTCTCGATGAGGAGCATCGCGAACGCGACCTCCCTCGCGATTCCGTTCGTCTCGATGAGGAGCGTCGCGAACGCGACCTCCCTCGCGATTCCGTTCGTCTCGATGAGGAGCGTCGCGAACGCGACCTCCGTCGCGATTCGGAGCGTCGCGAACGCGACCTCCGTCTCGATGAGGAGCGTCGCGAATGCGACCTCCGTCGCGATGCAGAGCGCCGAGACACTTTCGTTACTGCACTCTTTGGCATCTGGAAACAATTACAGAAATTATAATAGACAATTTATAGGGAAGAGCAATAATGGAATAAAAATGCAAAACTTGTGCAAAAAAAGGAACTATGTACGCAAGATAGACATACCGCGTGAAAACAGATTTGCAGATTAGGAAACTATTACACAATAGAAAACTATACAAAAACCAATTTAACCAGTTAATTGTGTTTGACGACTATATCCGCCATGGAGATGTGGCAGAATTTTGTGTCATGATGACTATATCCGACATGCGTAAAATTTTGTTACAATTGATATCGTAATTCTAGCGAAAACTAAATTATATTCGTAAATTTTAATATGTTTAAAATGTTTAGAGGTCAAGACGAAATGAAACAAACAAATGAAAATTATAAATAGTTTTAGTTGGATTTATAACTTCCTGAGAGCTAACTCGTAAGCAGTGCAGCAACACTGGATTTTTGATTATCCCGATTTTCATCTGGATGTGTCAAAACCAAAAAAACAAAGTACTACTGTGATCAAAAAGTAAAGTCAATTTGGTTTTAATGACACTTACTCTGTGTTTGATAACTATACCCGTCATCGCTTGATTATCGTGACACACACTGTTGCACACACTGCTTTGCAAAGAGATCGCCACAGTTAACTGGTTAGAGTTTGAAAATACGTTTTGATCAAAATGTTTAATTGTATAGAAAAGACGCGTTAAAATTACTGACGCAAAAATAGAGCGCAAAAAACATGCAAGAATTACTAAGAGATTTTCTACAGGAGACAGGCGTAGTAAGGGTGATGGGTACTTACGATGCTTCCTGCTTGGCGACAACTTTCTTTCTAATGATCGCTCCCTTGCCGGGTCCTATGGACAAGGCCCAGGGCGCCTGTTGCATTCGTTTGACTTTGAGTGAGGGGTAAGAGTGAGACGGCGGTGGTGAGAGGGAGAGAGCAAGAGAGAGAAAGCGGGGGTGAGAGTGAGAGAGAAAGAGATGAAGAAAACGGGGATGAGAGTGAGAGAGAAAGAGGAAACGGGGGTGAGAGTGAGAGAGAAAGAGAGAAAAATCATATGTTTACACTATCTTCTGTTCTCTCACTGGTTTGTAACCCATGGGTTACATGGAATTGGTTGACCAGTTCACCGTCGCGCGCTTTGTAGTACGCAGCAAATTTTTTTACAACGCGGTGAAGTGTAAAGTATAGTGAAGAAAGTGTAACGAGTGATAGAGTGTATAGAATGATAAAGTGCAAAGTGCAATTGTGTGTGTGAAGAATGGAAGATCAAGAAGCGCCAATCAACGCGAGACACTGTTTAAAATGGAAGATAAAGAACCGCCACTACACAGCACTCGCGAAGCGCCCATCGAAAAATAAAAAGTGGCAAGAAAGGTAAGTTCCGTCTTATATTATGAATTTGCTATTAGTAATATTTATTTCTGTATGTATGATATATGTCTAATAGAGGATAATACTATATGGAGGAAAATAGTAATAGAGGAAAAGACATGGCACATACCTTGGTAACGTGGTAACATGATCTCCCAATTATATATATATTTATTTTCTTTCTAAAATTTGATTCATAATACCCGCCGGCGCAAAGCAGAGTTGGGCATTATTTAGATAAAAAATTATTTAAATTGGTAATTTTTCGTTAAATTTATTAATTACAAGCGCCCAAAAACAGACCATTTGTCCGCGTTGTGCGTGCGGCGCAAAGTGGGCCGGATAGAAAAATTTAGTTATAACTTTTGAACCATTAGATATGTTGCAACGAAATTCTCACTAAAAATAATTTTTAAAATAGTAGTTAACCATACACAAACGAATTCTTTTTTCATTTGTTAAATAATAATTTTTAATTAACTTTCATTGATATTTTTTATATAAATAAAATTTTTGAATTATAATCTTCTACACCATTTTTTACTTTCTGAATATGTATTTGGTATTTATCTTTTTGTAATCAATGCATACAAAAATTACCGAGAAAGCAAAAACGCATCACAGGCGTGTCAAAAAACATTTTTTATAATCATCTATTATAAGTATAAATAATTTTTTCAATTTTTTAAAAATAATTTCCATGCTATATATTGCGCCCTTTGTTGTTTCGTATTATTTCACGTACGTGTTATGCATGTATAAAAGATAAAGATATAAACAAAAATATAACAAATATAAAAGTTTTGGTCAATTTGTCTAGTTAAATTATCTGCAGGTTTTGGATGTCTGTAGGCATAAAAAATGTTGAAATGTAAAAATTAAGTTTTAGTTTTGTTATGATTCAATGACAGATATACTTACCCAAAAACAGTGTGGATACTCACTATGAAAAACTGAGACACTATCAGTCAAGTTATATTATTGCCGTTCATTATATTTTTAACTTATATTAGACGTGTTCGATCCTAAGCAGACCGAACGTGAGATGTAAACACGATCGGATGCAATAGCTCGAGACACTCGACGCGACGCGAAGATCCCAAAATTATTGGGTGATATCGGACACCGCTTCGAGATCTCCGTGAGTGAGCCCATTGACTGGGCAATATGCAAACAATTAATTTTCCAGACCGTTTTTCCCATATCTTTCGGGCCCCATTCATCCCTTAGCACTCGAACGGTGCCTGTAAGGCACCAGTAAAAATTGCTATGGTGGAGTTAGACGATTTGCAGAGCCTCTTAGTGCCCCTTTGGCTAATTTATTACTTTACGACTTGGGTACGGCAAAAAATACCATGCTCACGACCTTGAGAAAGTCAGCCTTTTCGTACCGTTCTCAATAAAACTTGACGTACCACAGGCCCACACAGCATGTGTTTGAATACTGCTTCAATTTCTGGAAAATTTTATTTCTTGTACCTTCACTGCATTTCTCCATTCCACTGCTATGTATATATATTTTTCCAAATTTTAAATAATGTCCCTGCTATAAAAACACTGTTGTTGTTTAAAACAATTGCAAAATAAATGTTGAGGAAACATTTTTTTCAAATGACAACATTTTTAGCAGATACTCTTACGTTTTCACTATTATAAACTCCTAAAAACTCATTTTCATCGGTTTGTTAATTGTAGTCTTATCATAACACTAGAACTACCGACAGTTGAGACGTAGATGTCTTTATCAAACCAGTCAAAATGACTGGTCTTTAAAAAATACGTAACAGTAGAATATTTTTATATTTTATATTTTCTTTGGCTTACTTTTATAAATTGTGAGTGTAATCTCATTTGATCAGCAGCGACTTCGTTTTACAAATTTTTGGGAGTTCTCTTTTGTTTACGCGTATTGTGCCAACCAATGTGGTTCTTTTGACTAATAATTTATATGCAAGCGATAAGCGTGTAAAAAAATTGTCGGTGGTTATGGTCCTTCCCTTCATACTATACGGTAGTACCGGTAGTGGTAATTTGACTGGTATTGGTATAAGTAGCCATGATTCAAAATTACTTTTATTTTAAATGAATAAAACAAAATTAAAGTTTATTATATTATTCCTTTATCTATTCTTGCAAAAGTCATTACATCATTGCAGAGTTAAAGTAGAACATGAAGTAGGAATTTTAGAATAAAGTTGTCAAACCAGTCATTTTGACTGATGTAGTTCTAATGTTAATTACAAAAGGGTGGCACGTTTTTTTATACTTCTGTAAAATCAACACTTTTTAAGATATCGAAAAATCATTTGAGATTCGTTCATAGGTCACTGAAGACTACAACATATTCAAGTTTTAACAACACCCGAAACATTATTCCAAGAAGCGTCCGGTTTCACGTGGAAGAACCGTATTATTATTAGTAATATTATTATCTTCAGTGTGCTGATATGCTTTCTGGTTCACAATAAACACAAAACGAACGTTTAATACAAAGCAGTAGTAGTCATTGGCGAAGGAAACTTTCAGGTATAAGCCCGAGGGGGTCGCGCGCTTCATAGTGCCTCACGCATCTGGAGGTTTATGATACGTACTTCGCTATTTAGAGGATCAGAACAGTGAAGGTGCACGTGTTTTAAAAAGAGACGAACCATGGGCCTGACTACAACAATGAGTTAAAAGCATCTGGAATACCAATTGTACCTTTCGCTCAAAAATAGCGAAACTCAGGCGTTCGTATCATAAACCTCTCCATTCACCTAAAAATTGAAAAGGCTGTTCGCTTCTAGTATCTTTTAAATAATTTTTAAGTAAAAAGTAATGAAACCCCCTTTTCAATTACTAGACATCGGATCTTTATGCAAAATGTTGTAATATTTTATTATTCGAGGTTTATACACTTGTGGCCGTTCGCTTACGCGGTGTGTGATCGGCTCGCTCGCTCGATTACTTCCACGTATATACGTTTTCGCTACCGGTCCACAGTGGGGTATTTACACCGGAAAGTCGTAAAAAATTACTATTGCATGGAAACCATTTTCAAATGAGGCACAATATAATTGTAATGCATATATATATATATATATAGAAATAACATTTTAATAAGAAAATATATAAATAACATTTTCAATTAATAGAATCAATTTTCTTCAGACAATGCGTTCGAAGTTTCTTCTTCAGATATTTCTTCTTTACCATATTCGGTCTCGCTTTCATCTGTAGAAGTGATAGGCTCAAAAGGGAAAAATAAATCCAAACTTTTTCTTTCAGGAACGCCATTGTTTCTTTTTCTTCGAGGTTGTCTTAAACTTGTTAAAAGGGGATCAGAAATGAGTAAGAGCCTATTGATAACAAATATTAATAACTATTAAAAAATATACGGAGAAGAAATCACAACTGTATTAAAGTGTAACACATACTTTTCTCAAAATATAAGAAAAGTGAAAAATCAGACAAAGTTATTTCAAATACTAGAAAATCTTTAGTAAGTAAATGATACTTCAACGAATAGAAAAAAAACAAGCTGTTACCATAAAATCTTCTATCTTCTAACGAAGTACACTCTTTTGTGAGTGCATAAATGAAAAAAGCAGTTATGGTACGGTATTCTATACGTATTCCATTATCTTATACAACAAAAATAATATGGTTTACACTAAGTTTTAAAAAATGACTTTTCCGGTTTTTTTGTTCCAAAAACCCCACTGTGCGGTCGTTACGCGTTGGTCTCTCGTTCTCTCTCTTCTTCTCTTCCCTCTCGCTCTTTCCGCTTTCAACCTATCACTCGCTCCGTTTCGCATACGTTCGATCACTCATTCGTCGTTTCATATTCACCCATGTTCTCTCTCTCTCTCTCTCTCTCTCTCACACACACACACAGTCACTACAAAAATTAATATGCAAAATATGCAAAAATATGCAATATGCAGAATGTGCAAAATAAAATCTATATTTTTTAAATCCTCTATAAACAACGTAATATGCATTTGCATAAAGATCCGATGTCTATCAATTACATATGAACTACAGCATATTTCAATTTTGTCAAAATCCCTGACATTGAGGTAAAAAAAGTAATCGATTTGACGTAGAATCGCCTGAATGAATTATGATTCCTCTATTATTATCTTCCTCTATTATATATTTTTTATATTTGTATCTATGCATGTGTCCCTCGTTATATGTTTAGGCGACGACGAATGAATGCAGAATGCAGCAGCGAAACAAGCGACAAGCGACAAGCGACAAGCGACAAGCAACAAGCGACAAGCGACAAGCAACAAGCGACAAGCGACAAGCAACAAGCGACAAGCGACAAGCAACAAGCGACAAGCGACAAGCGACAAGCGACAAGCGACATGAACATGGAAGTAGATTCCTGTGCGAATAGTTTTCACGAAATGCTGCCGGCTACGTCGTCGTACAATCCCGAAGAAACAGAAGTCATACAAGAAAATGTAGAAGAAATCGAGTGTGATATAGAAGAATCACACAGTGCCAGCAACATACAAGAAACAACAAAGGATGAAGAAAGAAACAAAAATGTCGAAGGTGGCTCCGATTCCGAATGCTGCTGGATCGAAGAGGCTGTAGAATCGAATACAGTGGTACCAGCAATTTCGCAAGCAATAGACTTTGTCGACTTCACCTACGTCTTCAACAGGATCATAAAGCTTGGAGAACATTCAAGGATAGATTGCGGTACCCAACATTTCAAGATAGTTGGATGTCAGCAAAACGGACTAGAGAAAATCTATCACGTACAATGCCAGATGTGCAATTATAAGGAACGGATAAGATGTATTCCACCAAGAGATGACATCATAGACCTCAATCGCAGCGCAGTTACCGCAACAATATTGACAGGAGGTGGATATCAACAATTGGAAGAAATGATATGCGGCATGAATATGTCGTGCATGTCGAAAAGCTTGTATCACAAATTCCACGACGAAATAATCGATGCCTTCGAGGCGGCTGCACACCAAGAGATGGAGGATGCTGGAAGACAGGAGAGAGAATTGGCGATAGCAAGAGGCGACGTACATCCAACATGTAATCTGCCGTATATTCCGGTAGTCGCAGATGGCAGCTGGATGAAGAGGTCATATCGCGGCGGCGATTATAATTCTCTTTCTGGTGTAGGAGCCATCGTTGGATACCACACGAAGAAGATTCTACACCTGAGTGTAAAAAATAAATTTTGCTACATTTGCCACGCAGCAGCTAAAAAGAAGGAAGTGGCACGCGAGCATCGCTGCTATAAAAACTGGGGTCGCGATCAGAGTTCGACAGGCATGGAAAGTGCTGCTATTGTGGAAGGATTCCAATTTAGCATAGAAATGCACGGCCTGATTTACAACATTTTGGTTGCCGACGGTGATAGCAGCGTTTATAAGAAGATCTTGGATAATGATCCGTATAGAGATTATATGATACAAGTGCGAAAAATTGAATGCACGAATCATCTTTTGCGGAATTTTAGCAGAAAAATAAACGAGATCGTCGCAAAAGGTCGCTACAAAGATCTAAGAGGCATCGTAAAGAAAAATGCCCTCCGTCTGCGCACTGGGATAAAGAAAGCTGCAGAACATCGCTTTAATGAAACTGTACGATTATCAGATAAAATTGAAAATTTAAAAATAGATTTGAGAAACGTGCCAAGTCACGTGTTCGGCGAACACAGAGAGTGTCAGAAATTGGCCTACTTTTGTAATAAGTACTCTGACCCCGAACAAATTAATTATGTCCCGAAATTAAAAGAAACGGGCATTTATCAAAGCATCGAAGAAGTAATGCAGCCACTCTTCGTTCACGCGGAAAGTTTATTGTACGGATTAAACAATAATTCCGTAGAATGCTTCAATAATATAATTGCAAAATTCATCGCAGGGAAACGAATTAACTATGGACAAAGAGGTTCCTATCAAGGTAGGGTCTCTGCTGCTGTGGTCCAATTCAACACGCACGAAACGTTTAGTCGATTGAGTGCTGCGCTGAATAAAGAACCGACAACGGGTGCAAAAAAGTTGGAAAATCGACGTAAGCGTAAACTGGAATTGGAAATTGAACATAGAGCACGAACGAAAGCATCCTCCTTCCGACGAGAAAAACAACAATGTGACAAGGATTATGGCCCAGTGCGTCAAAACCAGACATGGAGGAGACAGTATATGTTTCTGAATGTGAGAGACACATAACAACGCTCCTCGAGTGGCACTCGATGCGACACGAGATCGAGGCTGAAACTCGTGATCAAGGGAACAGCGAAAGATGGATGGCCTACAGAAAAAAATTATTAACGGCATCCAATTTCGGCCGAGTATGCCGATTACGAAAGACTACACCACGAGCAAATTGTTTGAAAGCTGTGATGTACCCGCAAATAGAAGGTCTACAAGCCGTACAATACGGAAGGGAAAATGAGATGAACGCCCTGAGGCAAATGGAAGTAGAATTAGGAATCTCTATTCTACCGTGTGGGCTGTTCATGGATTCTGTCATGCCTTACTTAGGTGCGACACCGGATGGACTTGTACAGGACGATACAATTGTCGAAGTAAAATGTCCATATTCGGCGAGGGATTTAACTCCCGACGAAGCAATCGAAAAGTTTCCTGCGATACGACGTATTTTTCAGGGTGATAAAATGAATAAAAGTCATCATTATTATCACCAAGTGCAAGGACAATTGCACATAACAAATAGACAAAATGCTCTATTTTGTTTATGGACGCCAAAAGGAATGAAGATAACACAAGTTAAAAGAGACGATGCATTCTGGACAGCAGAGATGGAACAAAAATTAGAAAGATTCTACGAGGATTACATGCTACCAGAAATAATAGACAGCAGATATAACAGAGGCCAGCCGTTTAGAGAACCATTATACGCACAGAAAGAAAGTGCATGCGTAACAGAACCAGGTACATCTAAGGAAAGATAAGAGGCCTATTCCGACTGCACCGGCGAGTGCAATGCAGTATACATGAAGAGCTTCTAAACAACGATTGCAATCGAAGGTCGCAACTGCACCGGCGAGTGCAATGCAGTATACATGAAGAGCTTTTAAAGAACGATTGCAATCGAAGGTCGCAACTGCACCGGCGAGTGCAATGCAGTATACATGAAGAGCTTTTAAAGAACGATTGCAATCGAAGGTCGCAACTGCACCGGCGAGTGCAATGCAGTATACATGAAGAGCTTTTAAAGAACGATTGCAATCGAAGGTCGCAACTGCACCGGCGAGTGCAATGCAGTATACATGAAGAGCTTTTAAAGAACGATTGCAATCGAAGGTCGCAACTGCACCGGCGAGTGCAATGCAGTATACATGAAGAGCTTTTAAAGAACGATTGCAATCGAAGGTCGCAACTGCACCGGCGAGTGCAATGCAGTATACATGAAGAGCTTTTAAAGAACGATTGCAATCGAAGGTCGCAACTGCACCGGCGAGTGCAATGCAGTATACATGAAGAGCTTATCCGTACGTATAGTAATTCTGATTTTTCATTTTGTATTTATCTTAGGTTTTATAATTTTAATATAATAATATTTTTGCATATGTTCAGGAAGAATCTTTTACCACCAAGGAGGAGTCAAGTGTAGGGAGGAGGTTTAGTGGGTAGGCCAATCTAATGGAGAATCCCACACTCCCGGGGGTTGGAATGGCCCCTGGACATAGTGTATAAAACATTTTACCTCCCTGCACTAAAAACATTAAAAAAAAAAAAAAAAAAAAAAAAATAATAAATAAAATAAAATATGGTGTTGATAATTTTCAATATTTTTTGACTCGACTTTTCGTTGTTGTAGATCCCCGTGGGAAGAAAAAGTGACATTTGAATGTGCCATAAATTCGTCCTCCCTCGCTATTGCCCCGGCGACAACGAAAGGATTGTCCTGCGGCCTTGGGGCAGAGCTCATTGTATCGTCAATTAAATGTGATGAAAATTATATCATGTTCGGTCATTTTTATTAGAAAAATGCTGCGATTGTATTGGTGCAAATTTGATGGAAAAATAATAAAAAACAAAAAAAAAAGATTGACACTGCATTAGTGTTGTGACACCCATAAACCTGACCCCGTATCTCGTTACAGTCTTCCGCGGTCGAGCTTCCAGGCCCCGAGAGAAGTATGCCCTGAACGATTATTATAAAATGTTTCTTATAATTCATAATTCTATCACGGAAAGATTATAATTCGATTGCAAATGGGTTTATTTTTATCGTGTTTGGGCTTATTTTTATCTAGAAAAATATTATATATTTTATTTAGAAAATCTCGCCAATCCATTGGTATTATTTTCATAGAACTATCATGAAAAAATTATGGAAATTGATATTTTCGTTATTGCACGTCTGCATTGTAATACGCGCGGCATCTTTTCCAAGTGTTGGAGCTCGATCGCGATCGCTCGTCGTCGTAGTATGTCTATCTTGTTCACTCTCGTTATGCCTCTTCGCTTTCCTTGTCGAACCTTTAGAGCTTGTCCAGATGAGGCAATTTGCGCACGTTTCGGATGCCCATGCTGATGGCAGTGGAAAACCTCACACCACCGCTGTGAGTGGCCGAAACTCGAGAGCCGTCGCGGCCACAACATTGTCGGCTATATCGGTGTGAGACTAGAAGACCACACTAATCAAATTACAAAACTTCTTTATTTCTCAATATTCTCTTATAAAACTTTTACCAACATATTCGTGGCATTGTTCTGATTAAAATGACACCAAATATGATACAATTCCGATGATATTTACTTGTGTAATGAACGATGAACGTTGCTTCCCATAACAATTACATTAACAGAAAATTAGTGTAAATGTGATCCGAATTATATCGCATTTGATATCATTTTAATCAGAACATTGCCACGAATATGTTGGTAAAAGTTTTATAAGAGAATATTGAGAAATAAAGAAGTTTTGTAATTTGATTAGTGTGTCTTCTAGTCTCACACCGATATAGCCGACAATGTTGTGGCCGCGACGGCTCTCGAGTTTCGAATCAATCGGCTTCGAATAAAAAATTATCTTTATTCGTCGGATAAATTCTCGTTGAGTAAAATTAAAATAAAAAATATTATTAATAAAACATAAAATCTGACTGCGAAAAGAATTATTAATAATTTATACTCTATATTTATATTTTATTTTTTATTTTATTTATTACCAATCTTTTATTCAATAAATTAGTTTTTTGTTTCTTATCTTTTTAGTTTTTTTCGCAGTCGGGTTTTTAGTTTTTTTTATAATAATTCTTATTTTTTAAATCTTTGTGGTCAGGTTTTTTTTATGTTTGCTGTCTACATTGAAACAATTATCATGCCGTGATTGTTTATAACTTTCATTTCCACGTCGGAAAATAATACTCTTCGTATTCAAATTCAAATCAATTATATTGATATGTTAACATTTGTTAACAATATATACAAAACATAATTTGTAAACCTATACTTTTCTTCTGTACATTTACATAGGACGTACACATATAATTAGGTTCCCGGGAATGTATTGAAATTCCACTAATTAAAATTTTGTTTAAATATTTAACAATGTTATATTCGTATAGAAAGTTTAAAAAATTAAGAAGATTTTTAAACAAGTCAACGAATATTCAAATGATCGTTTAATACAATTATTTACAATTGTAAATTCCATATTTTAAATTAAGAAAGAATAAGCCTCCTAATTTCGACAGATCCGAAAGGAAGAGAAGAAACCGCTCGAACCAGCTCGAACGCTTTCGATGCAAGCATCGACGGTGTTTGTATGAATACGATGCGGCAACATTGCCCTTTTGAAAGCTGACAACGCAGTAAAATCTAGCTTCCTCGTCACACACTTCTTGTGTTGCAACGTCACTCGAGTTCCTTTTCTGATTCGAAATAGAATGCGACGGTAGCTCCATCTCGTGTTCATCAATCAGCTACACGTTTGTAGGTAATACCATTTCTGTAAAGAAAACTGTACGGCAGATACCGACCTCCGAATCTTGAAAAGTCACGTGACTATACCTGGCCCTTAATTACATTTTAAGTAAAAATACTTGGTCTGCTCCGACGTTATTGAAGCTCACGGAGCGCGACAATGTATTTGTATTTTCGTCCGCCAGATGTCTGGCGTCGAGCCAGACACTTTGACCCGCCCGTCCGAGTATTCCCTACGATTTAATTGAGATAGTCGCCGACAGCGCCAGTATTGTGCGGATCCAGCTCGAATCAATTGAATGCCTAGAATGTATCTGAGCCTCGTTCGAACGAAGATACAAAATGAATCGTGAGATTCATTTAGACGCAGATGGCGCGGCCAGATTTGTTTGAGAATTTAATTCGTTAGTTGAAGCGATGTAGGCAAATTTTTTCTCGAAACGTTCACCCGAGGCGGTATTTGGAATTAAATGGACATGAAATGTACTTTTAATTCGAAAATAGTATTTGATTTCAATTAAACGACCTTTTTCTCCGACGTTGCCAAGTCGTAATACGACGTATTAAATACGTAAATACGTACTACTTACCACGGTTTATTGGTTAAACGATTGTTTACGCAAATGAATGTTTATTATTTAAACAAATGTTTAAGCACCTAAATGTCTATTATTTAAATAATTGTTTAAGCAAATAGGTATGTATTGTTTAAACACATGTTTACATTATTTAAATGACTGTTTAAACAAATGAATTTTATTATTTAAACAGATCTTTAAACCGATACATTTTTATTACTTAACGGATTGTTTAAACAAATACATTTTCCTTATTGAAACTAATGTTTAAGCACCTAAATGTCTATTATTCAAATGATTATTTTTCCAGCAAATAGGTATGTATTATTTAAACACATGTTTTCATAGGTAAGTGTGTATTAATTAAACAACTGTTTAAACAAATGAATTTTATTATTTCAACAGATCTTTAAACCGATACATTTTTATTACTTAACCGATTGTTCAAGCAAATATATTTTTGTTATTGAAACAAATGTTTAAACCAACACATTTTCAGTAATTAAACGATTGTTTAAACAAATAAATTTTTATTATTGAAACAAATGTTTAACCCAATACATTTTCATTATTTAAACGTTTGTTTGAACAAATAAATTTTTATTATTTACACAATTGTTTAAAAAATTCAATATTTCTTGTTGAGAGAAATGTTTAAAGCAATGCATGTTCATGGCTTAAACGGTTATTTAAACAAATAAATTTTTATTATTTAAACAATTGTTTAAACAAATAAATTTTTATTATTGAAAAATATGTTTAACCCAATACATTTTGATTATTTAGACACATTTTTAAACCAGTACATTTTTATTACTTAAAGGATTGTTTAAAGAAACACATTTTTATTACTTAAACAATTTACGTCACGTCTTGCAGTGTAAGTAAAAGTTTTTACAATAAAGGGAAATGTCATTGATTTTCATCATGGGTATTCTGCTAGATATTAAGTTATTAAGACAATTTTATAAAGAACTCTTTATATTATATATTACGTACAGATGCACGTACATTTTTCTGTCTACGGTTTCCTGAATTACCGACTCTATCGAACATGCTTTGGTACGGTAGCGGACTCTATCGAAATGGAACGGTCAGCTAGGGAAATAAAATTCGTTGACGAACTTCCAAGGAAACGTTTCAATACTGCTACCGTGAAACTTATCGGATTTATGGCGTGTTTAGACTTTTTTTCATCAGGAAACTATTTGCAATCGATTAATAATGGTTTCCATGGCAAAATTATGAATTTATAGGGGTAGGAAGGAATTAAAAAAAAACAACCAGGATTATATTATCTCCTCTCCTATATTTTAATATTTATTCAATTTTCTTAATTTTATAAATTCAGGCGCGTGTACGTTTTGGGTTTCTCGCTCGCCGGTTCGATGGTAACTAATTAACAACTCTCTTCTTTTATAATCAAACAATTCACCTGGCAACGACAGAACACGCGAGTCCTCTCGTCACCAAGCTGCCACCATCCCCACTCACAATCATACACACATACACACCGAATGCAAATGCGCCCACAGTCATGCCAAACAATCCTAACCCATCCTATTAATTTCCTACAGTTCGGCCATCCTGACCTGTTAGCCGTCCCGGCTAACCCGAATACAATATTTCGCTTCCTTAATTGCTTAATTTACTATATACATACTATACATTCTTCTCGCTATCAACCTACCAAATTCTTAACGATTATATCGCTTTATAAGGTCGCATGTTGTCTGGGGACAAAACTCCATGGTACGGCATTTGCGTTACCTGAAATCCGTCAATGTCACTGATTACATAACGGTCATGATCTAAAACCTTTTTAACTATATAAGGTCCCTTGAATTTGGGTATCAATTTTTTATTAACCCCTGCTGATGTGTCGGTGTTTTTAATCATGACATAGTCCCCGACATTATAAACCAATGCATCCTTATGCTTATTATTGTAATTCTTTACATTAGCCGCCTGTATTTTATTAATATTTTCCGCCGCTTTTTCCCGAATTATTTCTAAATTTCTATCGTCGCACGAGCGTGACTCTAACAATAAACGTAAGGAATCATTCCGTTTCTGTAATTGTTCGACTCCAAAAAGCAAACGACTAGGAGTTTCTTTTGTCGCACGGCAAATTGTATTATTTACAGTAAATTCTACCTGCTCTAAAACTCTGTCCCATTTACTCGGTTCTTCACACAATTTGGCCATCATTGGTGTTATAACACGATTAAATCGTTCAATTTGACCGTTGGCTCTAGGGGTGCCTACTGCAATTAAAATGTGTTGGACATTTTCATTTTCCAGAAATTCTTTAAAATTATTTGATGTGAAAGCAGTACCGCGGTCTGTTATTATCCGTTTTGGCCTGCTATATACCCTAAAATATTCTTTTAAAAACTTTATCACTTCCTGAGAACTCGTCGATTTACAAGGGTATAGTCTGATGAATTTTGTAAAACCGTCTACCATCGCTAATAAATGTCTGTATCCCTTTCCTGTTTTTTCGAGCGGGCCAAGGTGGTCTAAGTGCAAAGTATGAAACGGTACCTTTCCCTTCTCGATACTATGCAAATATCCTTCTTGTTTTCCACTAAGCGGTGAAAATTCAATGCATCGTAAACAATTGGAAATATATTCTTTCACCTTTTGCTGCAAATTTGGGAACCAATATAATTTTACAATATTTTGAATAACCTTATCCTTGCCTACGTGTCCTAAATCGTCATGACATGTACGAATTACATTATCTTCCATTGAACGTGGCACATAAAATAACAATTTTTTAGTTTTATCTTTCCGGTATACTAGTCCATCGCGTAATTCGAAGTATTTTGATTCTTCTTGCTCTAATTCACTTCGGATTTTCCTAATTTCTGGGTCTTTATCCTGGCATATGGACAATGTCTGCTCAAAAGTATTGCCCTCAACTACTAAAACGCCATGACAACGACTGAGAGCATCAACGTGGTTCATTCTGTTTCCCGGTCTATGATGAATTTCATAATCAAAATCTTGTAAATAAAGCGCCCAACGGGAAATTCGCGGATTTATGTTTTGCTTGCTTAACGTCAAACGAAAACTATCGCAATCCGTCAGTATTTTAAAACGAATACCCGCAAGATAAATTCTAAACCGTTTAATTGCGTTTACTACTGCAAGACATTCAAGCTCAAAACTATGATACCTAGCTTCTACCGGTGTTGTTCGCTGGCTATAATATGCCATTGGCTTTAAACGTCCATCTGCTTGCTTCTGTAACAATATTGCACCAAATCCGGACGCGCTCGCATCGCAATGAAGTTCGGTTTCGGCCGTGGGAGAATAAATCGAAAGAATCGGTTTTTCTGCTAATCGACCCTTTAACGTTTCAAAAGCGCTATTTTCTTTTTCGCCAAATACAAATCTAACATCCTTCTTGACCAGGTCGTACAATGGCTTAGCAATAATGGAGAACCCAGGTATAAATCGCCGAAAATAACTGGCTAGTGACACAAAACGTAAAACGTCTTTTGAATTACGCGGGATCGGATAATTAAGAACGGCCTTGATATTATCGTCACTCGGTCGAATTCCTTCGATACTAACGCGGTATCCTAAATAATCAACTTCGGTTTGTGCAAAGGCACACTTATTCAATTTAAATGGTAACCGACATCGTCCGGCTGTTTGGAAAACTTCTCGCAGAATCTCTAAATGTTTCTCGAGAGTTTCCGTCGCAATTAAAAAATCATCGAAGTACACTAATACTTTATGGGCTCTAATCAAGTCGCAAAATAATTTCTGTACAAATCGTGCGAATACCTTCGGGGCGTTAGTCAGTCCAAAAGGGCAAAACAAAAATTCATATTGCCCGAGAGGGGTGACAAATGATGTAAATTTAATCGCCTGATCCGCCATCCGGACATTGTAGTACCCATCCTTCAAATCTAATGTCGTGTAATATTGTTTATTCTTTAATTGATCTATGTTGTCCTCAATTAACTGACTCGGAAAGTTATCTTTAATTGTGATTTTGTTTAATTCCCGATAGTCTACACACAACCTGGTTTCCCCGTTTTTCTTCCGCACTAAAACAATCGGGCTGCTGTACGGTGATTCGCTCGGGCGAATGATTTTTCTGGCTAAGAGATCATCTAAAAGACCTTGTAATTTTTCTCTATCGGCATAAGAAAGTCGTCGTGGTCTAAAACAAATTGGTTGGTCATGTTTCAAAACTATGTTCATTTCAAAATCAACCTTATCAGTACTCAATTGCTTGAGTTGTAAATAATCCGATTGGAACGACTCTTTGATTTGTTCCACCACCGCCGAGTCCAATTCTGGATTAATTCGAAGTTTCTCCGGAGTCGCAACCGGTTCGCTTATACAATCGATGTTCAAAATTTGCTCGATCGCCGAATCTACATCATTCGCGGACTTGTTTTCTCTTCGAAATACTACAAACCCGTTATCAATTGATAATCTGATTAAAGAATTTGAAGAAAAATCTCGCCCTAATACCGCCATAAACGCCATAGTATTATCCGGAACTACGTAAAATCTTAATTTAATAGGAATTCCTTCGACCTCGACCTCGCGTTCAAAAAGACCCAATATTTCCATACGTGAACCGTTAATTCCTACAAATTCACATAAGTCATCTGGCAACGGAGTTCGCGCTTCAACGGGTACAAAGCCGCTTTTAATAAAACTAATCGGTGATCCCGAATCCAACATTGCATTCAAGGAATACTTACAAGAATGGTCGTTTCTATCAGTCACAACATAATTAAGTGAGAGTAGATACGGTGCCGGGAGTGCTGGTTGTACCACATTCGCCGTCGTCGTCGGGCTGGACTCCTTCCTGATGCTGGGTTCCCTTCGTGTACCGCTCTCCTCCTGTCGATTTTCCGCCCGTCGCGTACAATCCTTCAGTTGATGCGTGGTCGATCCGCATCCAAAACAGGCTCCAAACTCCCGACTCTTCGGTTTTGGACATCTTGGGGACACATGCCCTGCCTCCCCGCAATTGAAACACCGCACCGTCTTCTTCGGCTGCTCTGATTTTCCACGTAGATCACTGCTCCCTTTGTAAAACTTCTTGTCGCCACTAGTAGTTCCTCTTGTCTCCAAGGTAATTTTCTCAAACGCCTCCAATAGATCGCCGGTCGTTCGGAACCGCGATATTCTAGCATGATCTCGGAGCCGCGTGTCGGCGATACCGTCAATGAGGTAATCTATCAATTCGTCACTTGCAATCGGCACGCGATTTCCCAAAATTACCTTATCATGGCAATATTCCGAGAAAAGTTCGCCCGCCGTCCAGACTCTGCTTTCAAATTCCTTCCGTAACGTCAATTTGCTGGGTCGGTGGTCGAACATCATCCTCATCTCTCGTAATAATACATCAACATCCATAACTAGATGTTCCGACTTCGAATGGAGCCAATTCGCGGCACGTCCTTTTAATTTGGAACTAATTAACACCTTTGCCGCCTTATCATCCAGTTCATAGGTGGTCTGAAGGAGCCGTACTTGCTGCTCCCACTTCCAAAAGGTACCGTCGGACCCGTCAAAATCGCAAAGGAGGTCGCCAATCACACGGATACTCATGTTCGACGATAACGTACTCCGACTGGAACCACCCGCTACACTTCCGATTCCGATTGGACTCGCCATAGCTTGAGCCCTCGCTAAGTCTCGTTCGCGGCGAAGAAGATCCATTTCGCGCTGAAGTAAATTGTTCTCTCTTCTCATGAACTCCAACTCTCGCGTATAGTTTCCGCTCTCTTCTTCCCCGTCGTCTCGCCGAAGCTGTGGTACTTCGTTCTCTTCTTCTTCTTCGTCTTGTTGTCCTCGCTCTGCCGCGAGTACCCTCCAAATGTTAATATCGTGCTCCTCCAACCTCAGGATTAATTCCGCCTTCGATCCTGAAACTGCTAAGTTTCGTGCCCGCAAAAATTCCTTCAATTCGTTGATGGTGTAGTCCTTCGACATCTTCGGTGGTCAATACTAGCGTCGCTGAGTCTTCAAAATGCGCCAACACGCTTGACTATCAAATGCACAATTCACTAGCCCACCCTCAATAAAATGTCTTTCTAGATTCGCCACCAACTCAATTAAACTCGGCACATACACAATTCACCACTTCGAGTTACCACGTATCAATGGAACGACTGTACACAAAAAAAAACCGCACTTATTTTCCGAAAAAAATAGTCCTTTATCCCACTTCTGAATTTTATAGGGGTAGGAAGGAATTAAAAAAAAACAACCAGGATTATATTATCTCCTCTCCTATATTTTAATATTTATTCAATTTTCTTAATTTTATAAATTCAGGCGCGTGTACGTTTTGGGTTTCTCGCTCGCCGGTTCGATGGTAACTAATTAACAACTCTCTTCTTTTATAATCAAACAATTCACCTGGCAACGACAGAACACGCGAGTCCTCTCGTCACCAAGCTGCCACCATCCCCACTCACAATCATACACACATACACACCGAATGCAAATGCGCCCACAGTCATGCCAAACAATCCTAACCCATCCTATTAATTTCCTACAAATTTTAACAAACATTTTATTGTTATTAATAAGTGATGGTGTAACTCTTATATTGTTGTCTCCAAGCGGCACTCGACGCCACCATGTGGCAGAGTTGGGCGTTATTCGAATAAATTGCGAATAAATTTTTATTCGCTGTGTTATTCGAATAAATTTTTATTCGAATGAATTTTTATTCGAATAAATTTTTATTCGAATGAATTTTTATTCGAATAACCCAGCGAATAAAAAGGGCCTAGCCGATTAAGATGGTCAAAACTGCCCTTAGACGTTTTTCAATGATTAATGAACCATTCGAAAGCTGACCAAGAAAAACCCCTCTGAGCAAAATTTCAACCCCCTATCTTGCTCGTGAGGGTAGTTACAGGGTAAATTAGATTTTGAGCTTTTCCACGCATTTTCCGCACTCTGATGCTTCCTAAAATTCTGAAAAAATGTGGTATATTTTGGACCCTAAGGTAGATTTTTGAGAATTTTTTCAGATTTTTTGGATGCGAACTGTGGTCGTAAAAAATGAAAAACCCCCAAAAAATCGGAAAAATACAGGTTTCTCAAAAATATGAAAACATGCTATTTAGCTGTTTAGTGCCCCAATATAGTACTATAACAGGGAGTGTTGTCAATTTTTTTTAGATTTTTTGTTTACACAACAGTACATTCTTTGGATTGAATATGACTTTCATTGGTACTCGTTGTTTGTACTTTTCTGGTGATGATTATACGTCCCATCGAAAATAATGAACTTCCTGATCCGTATCATAAATGTCCACAGTACAAGTCTTTCAATCAAGTAACTATAAACGGGAATTACTTTCTTATGTACCTTACAAGAAAAACGAATGGCTTAAGTTATTTGTACTTGACACCTCACTTTCAAAACAGTGGTAGAATGTAGCCGTTTTTTTCAATTTGATAAAAACCAATACTTTGCTGCGTGTTATTTATTCAGAGTCCTTCTCATTTCTTCCCTAATTTCTGAAGACGCAAGGCTTAGAAACTAGATTAAGGAATTTTAATATTAACAATGTTAAACAAGACCGTAATGATGAACATATACAATTAGAGAATCGAGGAAGTAATAGATACTCCAAAATTATATTTGCATGTATTTTACTCAAAAATGTCATTTAAATATTTTTAAACCATTAAAAAAATATTTAAAAAATCACATGAAATTCACCTAGAGAGTGAAGCGAAGAATCGTGGCAACAAATGTGTGTGTAAAAATAACGAAGGTCCCAGTCCCGAACCTAGGATCGGTCACTGTTAGTTATCTATTGTATATGTCATCAATCGTCAACCGAGATCTCGTCTCGAAAAGCCTCGAACCTCGAGCCTCGGCCCTCGGCCTCGAGTCACTCGAGTGTTGGCGTCGGGTGTCGGTTCCTACCCGTAACCATAAAGGCTGCGCTTATTCGCAGCATTTATTCTCGTCATTTAGAATAACGAATAACGAATGAAAGTCCCGGGATTTATTCGAGAATAACGAATAACGATTTATTCGTTATTCGCAAGCTACGAATAATTCTCGGCGAATGATATCCTTATTCGTTATTCTCGAATAAATCCAGGGACTTTATTCGTTATTCCTTATTCGTTATTCGAAATAAAATTTGCCCAACTCTGCCACGTGGTCGTGATTCAGTATCAAAGGCAACATTGTAACGAGTAGCGTATTGGCGTTTACCAATTAAATATAATATTATTTCTTATTAACGTTATCATAATGATATCATTGCCTATCGATTGACTTTTACCAACATATTCGTAGCATTTTTCTGATTAAAATGATACCAAATATGATATAATTCCGATGTTATTTACTTGTGTAACAAGCGATAAAAGTTTCGAACGCAGAGGAGGACAGCGTATGGGAAAGAAAGAGACGCAGAGAGTCGCGGCCGCCGGCAGAGAACAAGAGTCCTGCTGTCCCAAAAATCCTAAGCCGTGAGAACGCCTTCGACAGTATGCCTCTTTGTTTATGACACCCCCAACCTAAAGGACTTTCCCTTAGGGGGGGGGGGGGACAACGCGCTGACAAGAGCCACATGGCCTGCCTCGACCATTTCCTTATTTTCGACTTTTCTAACAATCGCTCGACGACAGTTCTGTTTAGTCTCATGTATCCCTATTCAAGACGTCACGTAGGCTCGGACTACGGATGTATCTGTTATTTAACACGTTAAACGCCACGCTGGTTTCACGTGCCTTTCCGTTCACGAGACGGAAAGTGTTTACATGCTATTCTTTTCTATTTACGTTCGGCACGTTCGAGTCCGGTGACTTTATGTTTTAAATTAAATTGTTAGACGGTAAATTGTTTAAATTGTTTCACAACCAGACTGTCACTGTTTGACATCCAGTCAGTCGAATTTGCTTCGAGCAAATCTTGATCAATGCTCCTGCCGACTAATGGATTTTTTTTTTTAATCTTATTGTGATTTGTCATTGTATATTTATATTATATCAATTTAAATCGATCAAATTTCAATATAATGATGACTACCTAGCAATTCCATTTAAATTATGTAATCAACATGGATCAGATAGGATGTCAGTATTAATCAGTGTTCGAAAAGACGATGTTCCGTCCGATACGAAACACCATAATTGGGGGTTCCCTGTGAAGGTGCATGGGGCACCGTGCAGAGGTTTATTGCATCCCCATGTCCGAGGGGTACCGCAATAAACCGCCGTTACGGGATAATCCTAAGTTACCGTAAAAATCATATTTCGGAGAGTCCCTAAAACTTTTCTAAGGTCAATATCTACAAATCGTTTTTTCCTTTACCTGCCGACTACTCCTATACACCCCCATCTCCTTTCCACTTCTGTATTCCACGTTCCTTGATTAGCAGAAGCACAGTTCGTTATTCGGAGGTTCCAATACATAAAGTATCTTATTCGACGAATATCGAATAAATAATCTTATTCGACGAGAAACTGTCCGACGAATAAAGATAAATTTTTATTCGAACCTCAAATAATTTTATTATTTTCTATCTGTATCATTTATTCAAAGGCGTCGAATAAGTCTTGAAGTCATTGTTGCCAGTTCGAAAAAACGGCGCGGCGCGGCGGCGAGAAGGTCCGACGAGCGTCGAGCGTCAAAGACCTAGCTGCAGATAAACGGCATACAATGTAAGCAAATGGGAAATCACGCACGAGCGGAATTGGAAAAACTAAAATTTTCTTGAAATTGTGCACGTTTAACGAATTTTATGAAGGTTAAAACACGTTCGTACCGTAATCTCTCTATTTTTCTCTTACTCTGAAATATTTTAACTTTAATCTAAAACAAAATCATCGCATTTCTATCAAAAGTTCTTTGATTTTTATACGAACTTCCCCTAGTAGCACAAAATATTGTATACACATTCATATAGTATTAAAAAGAGATTCAATCTTTTTTTAATATTCAAATATACGTACAATATTTATTTTATATTAAGTAACAAATATTTCTTTTTAAATATTCAGAAAATATCTATTTCATGTTACGAGAAAAATATTTTTTTCTAAATATTAAATGAATCTTTATTTCATATTAGAAGTAGTTTCATATGTATATTTTCCTAATATACATATAATATTTATTCAATATCATGAAAAAAATATTTTTCCCGTTATATATTCCCTCAAGAAGCAGTGCGCAGAAAGTAATACATATTCATAGTTTCTAATTTTTGTTATAACTTTTTCTTAAATTTGAAAATTTTATTGAATGTTATTTAACACTAGAACTACCGGATGGGTCAAAATGACTTCTTCCTAATTTTTTCTTTTAGAGATAGTGAAATTATAAATATGTTTCCATGAGAAAATTGTTTAATAAACTTCTCTATCGAAGTAGATATTTAAACAAAACTAATACGAAATCTAAACAAATATTATTTTGTTGTTATTATAAGGCAATGTATGCCAGTTGCATTCAGTGCTTGGTCATTCTAGTGTTAAATATTGAATTTATATTATTCAAATATTGAATTCACATTTTTTAAATATTTACTTTATATTTTTTAAATATCTAGTTTATATCTTCTGAATATTTAGCTTATACTTTTTAAACATTCAATTTATATTTCTTGTACATGTATACAATATTCAGAACCAATATTTTTCTCATATGAAAAAATGTGGCTTAACAAATATTTTTCCAATATTTGAAAAAAATATCTATCTAATATTATTGTGCTACTAGGGTCGTCACTTTGTTCGTTGTCCCACTCTGCGCAGCTACGCGCTGCGCCGACCAACGCGCAGTCGCGTGCCGTGCCGCCCTCACCAACGCGGTACCGTTTAAAGGCCAATGCATACCTCACAGGCCAGGCCGGCCAGGCTCAACACCCCAGTTTATAAGCATTTTGGGGTCCGGGACAGCCACTTGAGAGGCTCGAACAAAGGCACCGCGTGTCCTCTGCTACCAGAACCCCAGGGGTTCGCAGGCTCTAGCAGAGCCTGTCAGGCTAGCCTGCGACTATTCTCGACGAGAATATCGTCAGGCTAGCCTGTCAGGCTCGTGGCCTGGCAGTACGAAGACAGAATGAACATGCTGTATTTATTTAAAAAGCTATCAACCAAAACATTTCAGAGTCCCTCGTGGTAATAGATGGGGAATACCTTGTTAAGGAATTTAAACGTTATAACAAACAAAATAACAATTTATTACTACGCTAACGAAAAAGAAAGAATATCATCTGACAATCTGTGCGGTGAAACAATTCGTCATTACTATATATTTAAGAAGCTGTAAACTAGAGCATTTCGGAGTCCCTCGTGGTAATAGATGGGGAATACCTTGTTAAAGAATTTAAATGTTATAACAAACAAAGTAACAATTTATTACTACGCTAACAAACCTATCCCCAATTGATGGGCCTGAGCTAGCGGGCGAACGGTTCAACACCTTCTACCTGCATTATTGCTGTCCGTCCCAAATCTTGCCGAGTGGAAAAAGCTACCAGAATAATTAATAATACGGTACTCCCTTTCGGAGCTATCGGTTCGAGCTACCCTATGTTGGATTTGAAGGAAACTTCTGTCGTTTTTTAAATAGGCAGGTAATTTGTCTTGTAAATCAAAAACACATGTTGCTATTGAGTCATTGGGAAACAAGAATGCACAGGTTACCTGAAAGATGGCAACAAGTCTTTACAAATAATGGAAATTATATCATTGAATAATATTAAATACGTATTTTTTTATGAATTGATTCAAATGTTTTCTTTAAAATACGGTAGAACTTTCCCTCCAACCTAATATATTTTTATAACAATTTCAAGTACCCAATATTTGCAATTTTTTTGCTTCGCGAATTAAAAAACGGAATTTCAAACAGGAAGAATCGTAGAATACGACCATATTTTAAAAAAATTTTTTACACTTTATAACCGGTGGGAGAATTTGCAGAACAAAGATGTTTCTAATATATTTTCATTAAGAAATTACATTTGCGTATAACATGATAAATTATTTAAGAAGAATTTTATATGTATAATTTACGTATGATAAAATACATATAAGCATGTGCGATGCTGTTTCACTAAGTGCCAGGAACGTTTCCTATTTTCATGGTATTGTAAAGGAGAGATACCGATAGTTTACCTAAGGAGAGCTGTAGAGCTCGTAAACCTTTTTTTTTTTGTGCCCCGCACAGCAGGGAACTGTCAACGCGCTCTCGAAAGGCCATCTGGGAAGGCCCGAGAGGCCAGAGAAGAAATTCGGTTCCAAAGCCTGACACGGTTGCCGGCTACTAAACGCTAAGACCAAAACTAGGGCTGTAATGTTGAGCCTGGCCGGCCTGGCCTGTGAGGTATGCATTGGCCTTTACCCGCCCCGTTTAACGTTATTTCGAACGTTTCTCTCGAAACGCTTGTCATTTGTTTTCTTGGTCCTTTGAGACGCTTCGAATCAGTTCCTAGCAGGCATTCGCGCGAATAGTATCGAAAAGCTTGTGATATAGTTTAGTTTATTATTATAATAATAAACTAAATTATTAGTAGTATTATAGTAGATTATTAGTAGTATTATAATAGTGTATTATTAGTAGTATTATAATAGTGTAATAATAGTGTAATAATAGTGTATTATTAGTAGTATTATAATAGTGTAATAATAGTGTAATAATAGTGTATTACTATAATACTAATAATAATAGTGTATTATTATAATAATATAATTTAATCGTGTAAGTGATGAGTTCAAGTGATACTAGTATGATGGACACGGCAGGCACCTCGTTCATGACTACGAGTGAAGAAGAAGCGGCACAGCGATCCGCAGGGATACCTGCTCTACTTCCCAGTATTTTGAGGGGAACCTATTACAGAGTCTTAGCTGAAAAATGCAACCAGACCAACGTGATCGCACGCTGCAATTTATGTGCGACTGTGAACGAACTCAAAGGGCAATGGAATGCCACATCAAATTTCGTCTCGCACCTGAAAAGGAAGCACCCTGCGGATTACGTGCTGTATACAGAGGAAATGGCACAAGCGAAACGGAGGAATATTCTCGGTCATAATGTCATGCAAGACAGATTCGAAATGTATGTGACGCGATTCATCATCTCTGCGATGATTCCACTTCAAATCGTTGAGAATGAGGATTTTAAGCGCATATTCGAATTTCTCAACGCGACGAATAAAATCAAACATGTTAGTCGACGAACAATAACTCGCCGCATCGGCCGCCTATATATGCAAATAATGGACAGAATCAAAGTAGAGCTTTCAGCTATTCCATTTGTATGCACTACTGCGGACATATGGAGTAGCAAACACCGTAGTTTTCTCGGCGTAACTGCCCATTGGATCTCTGAAAACTACGAGAGAAGATCTGTAGCTTTAGCCTGTCGGCAATTTTGTGGGATCCATTCCTATGACCAATTAAAAAGTTTGCTACATGAAATACATAACGAATTCAATCTGGACGTAGGAAAAATTGTAGCAACTGTCACCGACAACGGCAGCAATTTTGTTAAGGCCTTTAATACATTTGGCATACAACAAAATTGTATTGCAACAACACAGGACAGTCAGACTCTTCAGAATGAAGCTGAAGAAGAAGAAGAAGAAGAAGAAGAGGACATAGAAATAGAAATAGAAGATGAAGATCATGATGAAGAAGAAGAAGAAAGAGTGACAGTTCCTGATAACGTGTTACCTCGACACATTCGGTGTGCTGTGCACACGTTGCATTTGTGCGTGTCAACCGACCTGGCGCAAACAATAGCAACGACCGAAGAAGTGGCAGTACTGCACAAAGAGATGATACAAAAGTGCAATGTGTTATGGAAATGTTGCAGTCGACCAAAATCGTCCGAAATATTTAAAAACGTAACGGGCAACATCTTGAAAAGACCGGGGGACACCCGTTGGAACTCGCTGTACGATGCTCTACGACAGATACTAGAGTTAAAGCCAAAAATGGTTGAAATTGGGAGAGCTTTGGGAATAAGGAATGTCTTAAAAGAAAATGAGATGTTATATATCGAAGAGCATTTGAAATGCACGGCACCTATTGCACAAGCAATCGACCTATTGCAAGGAGAAAAAAATATATTATATGGAAACCTCCTGCCCTGCTTATTTTCCTTGCAAAGGAAGCTCCGCATCCTGGCTTCCGACGAATGGAGATTTCACGAAGCAATTATTGCCTCACTACTAAGGAGCGTGGAAAAACGGTTCAACCACCTATTCACGTTTTCTTCAGAAGAATCGAAATGTGCAGCAATAGCCGCCTTGAGTCATCCCCAATTTAAGAAACGGTGGTTAGCATGTATCGACAAAACACAAGCAGATATGTTACTGGAGTTTTTGAAGTCTGCAGTAATAGAAGAGCTGCGGAACCAAAAAGCAGTAAATGCATCAGAAGAAAGGCCATCAGCACCGCTCGAAGACTATTATGATTTTGGAGAAAGCATTGAGGTAGAAGACGGCATGGATTATTCTTCGAAGGCTGCTTTAGAGGTTGGTTAATTCCTTTCACCTTAGTATATTATTGGTTTCAAGCATGAGATACCGTAAGGCATGAAGATACCGATGGATAATATGAAATCCTAATTTTTTATTTTCTATTTTTGTTTCAGATTCTACAGTTCTTCGAACATGACCGCAGAGATATGGAGCTTTTAGGAAAATATGCAAACATAAGGAAAGTCTTTTTCAGGTATAATACTCCTGTTCCGTCGTCCGCACCCGTCGAAAGACTGTTTTCATATGCGACGATGACAAATTGTGCAAAAAGAAACAGGACATCGGCCAAACTCTTTGAGAAAAGGGTTGTCTTAAAGGCAAATATGAAATACATGCCAAACTGAACATTGTAAGTAGTAGTTATAAAATTGTTCTTAATTATAATAATATATACCAGAATAAAATATGTTATTAGGTTGCAACTAGCCGACGTCGACGTGCATAGGCCGGACAGTGGAATAGGCCTACAGGGGATACCACTGACAAAAAAAAACGCATCGACAATAGTACCTCATGGGTGATGTGGAAATCTATTGATACGCAAGCTGCAATATCTTTTATATTTTCACGTTTATTTGTTTTTCTTTTAGATCTGTTACAGCGACGAATCATGACAAACTATCTGGTCGTCGAGACAATGATGGACATGGACAATGGTGATACGAGCCATTAATGGAAACAGGGGAGTGAAGTTTTAATTTTTACATTTTCAAGTAGAACCCAAATTCGTTCGTATTTTGTTAATATTTATTTTCTCTTTGTTCTAGGCACGAATCATGACAAACTATCTGGTCGTCGAGACAATGATGGACATGGACAATGGTGATACGAGCCATTAATGGAAACAGGGGAGTGAAGTTTTAATTTTTACATTTTCAAGTAGAACCCAAATTCGTTCGTATTTTGTTAATATTTATTTTCTCTTTGTTCTAGGCACGAATCATGACAAACTATCTGGTCGTCGAGACAATGATGGACATGGACAATGGTGATACGAGCCATTAATGGAAACAGGGGAGTGAAGTTTTAATTTTTACATTTTCAAGTAGAACCCAAATTCGTTCGTATTTTGTTAATATTTATTTTCTCTTTGTTCTAGGCACGAATCATGACAAACTATCTGGTCGTCGAGACAATGATGGACATGGACAATGGTGATACGAGCCATTAATG
Source organism: Seladonia tumulorum (assembly GCA_913789895.3). Taxonomy (NCBI): domain Eukaryota; kingdom Metazoa; phylum Arthropoda; class Insecta; order Hymenoptera; family Halictidae; genus Seladonia; species Seladonia tumulorum. The sequence continues at coordinate 916,569 of OU565281.1, forward strand.
GAAACAGGGGAGTGAAGTTTTAATTTTTACATTTTCAAGTAGAACCCAAATTCGTTCGTATTTTGTTAATATTTATTTTCTCTTTGTTCTAGGCACGAATCATGACAAACTATCTGGTCGTCGAGACAATGATGGACATGGGCAATGATGATACGAGCCATTAATGGAAAACGAACGACGGGGAGAACAAGCCGGGAAAAATTGATACATAAACTTAAGAAATACATAAAATAATGTACATGTAATAAATAATGTAATGTAAGAAATAAATAATGTACATATCTATTTAATCAAGCGCTACCCACATCCCCATTTTTGCCTACTTGTAAGCTAAAATACTCCCTGCACCAATTATTTATATATACTAGTAGAAATTATAAAAATAAATAAAAATTATTAATACAAACGAGTAGAAACTATTCATTCACCTTGTACCAATTATTTATATATATATATATAAGTTAAAATTATACAAATAAATAAAAATTATTTATACACCCTGTACAAATTATAATAAAAACTCAATTATCATGTTATTTCACGAACAATTATTGTTTTAAACATTACTGACAAATAAAGTGAATTAATTTATTACTAACTTTAAAAATATGAACATTTTCAAATTGACGAAATTAAAATTATCTGAAGCGGACGCTGCATCGCGATTTAGAGCCTTGGACGACCGGACACTGTGCTGGATCGACAAATTTCGTGACATTTTACAATAACTGTTGAACCATAAGAGATATCAGATCTTATTGTAAAGACTTTTACAAAACGCACATTGCAAAACGTGACAAATTTTAGTTAAGTAATAAAAATGTGTTTGCTTAAGAATCGTCTAAGTAACAAAAATGCATTGGTTTAAACATTTGTTTCAATAATGCAAATTTATTTGTTTAAACATTTGTGTAAATAATAAAAATGTATTTGTTTATTACACATTCGTTTAAGTAGTAAAAATGTATTGGTTTAAGTAATCATTTAAGTAATAAAGATGTATTAGTTGAGACATTTCTTTAAAGAATAAAAATGTTTTTGTTTAAACAATCGGTTAAGTAATAAACATTTACCTATATAAACATGTGGTTAAATAATAGAAATCTATTTGCTTAAACAATCGCTTAAATTTGTACATTTACATATTACGACTTCAACGGCAACGTCGCATTGGTCATTTAATTGAAACGAATTAAAAATTCGAATTAAAAGTACATTTGATATTCATCCGGTCGAAATACTCGCGAGCTAAAATAACTGAAAAAATCCTCTTCCCACATACAGCTTCAAATGAATACGCTCGGATGCTCTGAAACTCGTACGACGAAAACTGAAAATACATTTCCGAGGATTGTAAGTTAAAAAATTCACCGTCAAATAAATGGTGGCGCTACCTCCGAAATTTAATTGAAGCGTCATAATACTTTGCCCACCTCAGCCTGTACCTTAGAAATAACGCCTCTCGAATACATATCTCTCCGCTAGAGGCGTTGAATACGCCACCACGCAGTTATTTCGGGAACCGACAACCTCGGATGAAAATGAAACCTCGTGTAGAGTATGTACGGATGAACCGCGCGACAATGTCTTTGAGAAAAGTCAATTTCAAATTAAAAATACATGTCGGTTATTTTGGGTTTGATACTTTAAATTAAATTTTTGCCCAACACTGGTCCCGAGTCGTTCGAAGCAAGCATGACGTCACACGATGCGAAGCGAAACGTGCAAGGGTCAGAAAGTTTTCAAACTGACGCTCCAATATTGCAATGAGCAGTTTGTAAATGGTCAATTGTCATTCCCAAGGGTTCTAGCTTTGTCTGTGCAGAGGCCAAAATTCGAATTTCTGCCTCATAGTCGTGTAATTTGCAATATTCGACAGCATACGGCCTGTCCCGAGTCGTTCGAAGCAAGCACGACGTCACACGATGCGAAGCGAAACGTGCAAGGGTCAGAAAGTTTTCAAACTGACGCTCCAATATTGCAATGAGCAGTTTGTAAATGGTCAATTGTCATTCCCAAGGGTTCTAGCTTTGTCTGTGCAGAGGCCAAAATTCGAATTTCTGCCTCAGAGCCGAGTAATTTGCAATATTCGTCAGCATACGGTTTGTCCCGAGTCGTTCGAAGCAAGCACGACGTCACACGATGCGAAGCTAAACGTGCAAGGGTCAGAAAGTTTTCAAACTGACGCTCCAATATTGCAATGAGCAGTTTGTAAATGGTCAATTGTCATTCCCAAGGGTTCTAGCTTTGTCTGTGCAGAGGCCAAAATTCGAATTTCTGCCCCATAGTCGTGTAATTTGCAATATTCGTCAGCATACGGTTTGTCCCGAGTCGTTCGAAGCAAGCATGACGTCACACGATGCGAAGCTAAACGTGCAAGGGTCAGAAAGTTTTCAAACTGACGCTCCAATATTGCAATGAGCAGTTTGTAAATGGTCAATTGTCATTCCCAAGGGTTCTAGCTTTGTCTGTGCAGAGACCAAAATTCGAATTTCTGCCTCAGAGTCGTGTAATTTGCAATATTCGTCAGCATACGGCCTGTCCCGAGTCGTTCGAAGCAAGCACGACGTCACACGATGCGAAGCGAAACGTGCAAGGGTCAGAAAGTTTTCAAACTGACGCTCCAATATTGCAATGAGCAGTTTGTAAATGGTCAATTGTCATTCCCAAGGGTTCTAGCTTTGTCTGTGCAGAGACCAAAATTCGAATTTCTGCCTCAGAGCCGAGTAATTTGCAATATTCGTCAGCATACGGCCTGTCCCGAGTCGTTCGAAGCAAGCACGACGTCACACGATGCGAAGCGAAACGTGCAAGGGTCAGAAAGTTTTCAAACTGACGCTCCAATATTGCAATGAGCAGTTTGTAAATGGTCAATTGTCATTCCCAAGGGTTCTAGCTTTGTCTGTGCAGAGGCCAAAATTCGAATTTCTGCCCCATAGTCGTGTAATTTGCAATATTCGTCAGCATACGGTTTGTCCCGAGTCGTTCGAAGCAAGCATGACGTCACACGATGCGAAGCTAAACGTGCAAGGGTCAGAAAGTTTTCAAACTGACGCTCCAATATTGCAATGAGCAGTTTGTAAATGGTCAATTGTCATTCCCAAGGGTTCTAGCTTTGTCTGTGCAGAGACCAAAATTCGAATTTCTGCCTCAGAGTCGTGTAATTTGCAATATTCGTCAGCATACGGCCTGTCCCGAGTCGTTCGAAGCAAGCACGACGTCACACGATGCGAAGCGAAACGTGCAAGGGTCAGAAAGTTTTCAAACTGACGCTCCAATATTGCAATGAGCAGTTTGTAAATGGTCAATTGTCATTCCCAAGGGTTCTAGCTTTGTCTGTGCAGAGACCAAAATTCGAATTTCTGCCTCAGAGCCGAGTAATTTGCAATATTCGTCAGCATACGGTTTGTCCCGAGTCGTTCGAAGCAAGCATGACGTCACACGATGCGAAGCTAAACGTGCAAGGGTCAGAAAGTTTTCAAACTGACGCTCCAATATTGCAATGAGCAGTTTGTAAATGGTCAATTGTCATTCCCAAGGGTTCTAGCTTTGTCTGTGCAGAGGCCAAAATTCGAATTTCTGCCCCATAGTCGTGTAATTTGCAATATTCGTCAGCATACGGTTTGTCCCGAGTCGTTCGAAGCAAGCATGACGTCACACGATGCGAAGCTAAACGTGCAAGGGTCAGAAAGTTTTCAAACTGACGCTCCAATATTGCAATGAGCAGTTTGTAAATGGTCAATTGTCATTCCCAAGGGTTCTAGCTTTGTCTGTGCAGAGACCAAAATTCGAATTTCTGCCTCAGAGCCGAGTAATTTGCAATATTCGTCAGCATACGGCCTGTCCCGAGTCGTTCGAAGCAAGCACGACGTCACACGATGCGAAGCGTAACGTCCAAGGGTCAGAAAGTTTTCAAACTAACGCTCCAATATTGCAATGAGCAGTTTGTAAATGGTCAATTGTCATTCCCAAGGGTTCTAGCTTTGTCTGTGCAGAGGCCAAAATTCGAATTTCTGCCTCAGAGCCGAGTAATTTGCAATATTCGTCAGCATACGGCCTGTCCCGAGTCGTTCGAAGCAAGCATGACGTCACACGATGCGAAGCGAAACGTGCAAGGGTCAGAAAGTTTTCAAACTGACGCTCCAATATTGCAATGAGCAGTTTGTAAATGGTCAATTGTCATTCCCAAGGGTTCTAGCTTTGTCTGTGCAGAGGCCAAAATTCGAATTTCTGCCTCAGAGCCGAGTAATTTGCAATATTCGTCAGCATACGGCCTGTCCCGAGTCGTTCGAAGCAAGCACGACGTCACACGATGCGAAGCGAAACGTGCAAGGGTCAGAAAGTTTTCAAACTGACGCTCCAATATTGCAATGAGCAGTTTGTAAATGGTCAATTGTCATTCCCAAGGGTTCTAGCTTTGTCTGTGCAGAGGCCAAAATTCGAATTTCTGCCTCATAGTCGTGTAATTTGCAATATTCGTCAGCATACGGCCTGTCCCGAGTCGTTCGAAGCAAGCAGAGATGGGCATCAATTGGATAAAAATGTATTTAAATACATTTCAAATAAAAATACTTGGTCTGCTCCGACGTTATTTGAAGCTCACGGAGCGCGACAATGTATTTGTATTTTCGTTCGCCAGATGTCTGGGGTCGAGAGTTATTTTGACCCGCCCGTCCGAGTATTTCCTACGATTTAATTGAAATAGTCGACGACAGCGCCAGTGTTTTGCGGATCCAGCTCGAATCAATTGAATGCCTAGAATGTATTTGAGCCTCGTTCGAACGAAATACAAAATGAATCGTGAGATTCATTTCGACGCAGATGGCGCGGCCAGATTTCTTTGAGAATTTAATTCGTTAGTTGAAGCGATGTAGGCAAATTTTTTCTCGAAACGTTCACCCGAGGCGGTATTTGGAATTAAATGGACATGAAATGTATTTTTAATTCGAAAATAGTATTTGATTTCAATTAAACGACCTTTTTATCCGACGTTGCCAAGTCGTAATACGACGTATTAAATACGTAAATACGTACTACTTACCACGGTTTATTGGTTAAACGATTGTTTACGCAAATGAATGTTTATTATTTAAACAAATGTTTAAGCACCTAAATGTCTATTATTTAAATAATTGTTTAAGCAAATAGGTATGTATTGTTTAAACACATGTTTACATTATTTAAATGACTGTTTAAACAAATGAATTTTATTATTTAAACAGATCTTTAAACCGATACATTTTTATTACTTAACGGATTGTTTAAACAAATACATTTTCCTTATTGAAACTAATGTTTAAGCACCTAAATGTCTATTATTCAAATGATTATTTTTCCAGCAAATAGGTATGTATTATTTGAACACATGTTTTCATAGGTAAGTGTGCATTAATTAAACAACTGTTTAAACAAATGAATTTTATTATTTCAACAGATCTTTAAACCGATACATTTTTATTACTTAACCGATTGTTCAAGCAAATACATTTTTGTTATTGAAACTAATGTTTAAGCACCTAAATGTCTATTATTCAAATGATTATTTTTCCAGCAAATAGGTATGTATTATTTAAACACATGTTTTCATAGGTAAGTGTGCATTAATTAAACAACTGTTTAAACAAATGAATTTTATTATTTCAACAGATCTTTAAACCGATACATTTTTATTACTTAACCGATTGTTCAAGCAAATACATTTTTGTTATTGAAACTAATGTTTAAACCAACACTATTTCAGTAATTAAACGATTGTTTAAACAAATAAATTTTTATTATTGAAACAAATGTTTAACCCAATACATTTTCATTATTTAAACGTTTGTTTGAACAAATAAATTTTTATTATTTACACAATTGTTTAAAAAATTCAATATTTCTTGTTGAGAGAAATGTTTAAAGCAATGCGTGTTCATGGCTTAAACGGTTTTTTAAACAAATAAATTTGTATTATTTAAACAACTGTTTAAACAAATAAATTTTTATTATTGAAAAATATGTTTAACCCAATACATTTTGATTATTTAGACACATTTTTAAACCAGTACATTTTTATTACTTAAAGGATTGTTTAAAGAAACACATTTTTATTACTTAAACAATTTACGTCACGTCTTGCAGTGTAAGTAAAAGTTTTTACAATAAAGGGAAATGTCATTGATTTTCATCATGGGTATTCTGCTAGATATTAAGTTATTAAGGGCCAGGTCTGCGGATGATTTGCGATAAGGTAGAGTGCCTACATTACCGTCAAAACATGGGTTTACGCTCCCAAAGTTTTCGTCCTTAAATAAGAATATTTTGTCGCTTGTAAAGGGCTTATTCGAAAGAGGAAGGTTCGATCGAGTGCGGGCTGGTCAGGAGATGCCGAAATTATGCAGATATTTCGTGATATAAGCGTTAGAAGTTAGGCCAAAAATTGACGATGTGCATGCGGTTGAATCCAAGCATTTTTATGCCATTGGATGAGTTTTCTGGACAAAATCGAGAGTCACGCGCACTCGAGGAGATCTCCAGCTACAAATTGAGCTATATTTTGTCTTGATTCTCTGGGAAATAAAGGAGAAAAGTTTGGGAGCGATTTGGACGTGGCTTTCTAGCGTCAGAATTCATGATATCTGAGAATACCGATAACATAGAGCAAAAATTTAGTTGAGCTGAATTTCATCAGGTGGCGTCTAAGTCGAAAGACTGTCGACGTGGTATTGAAAGAAACTGCAAGCGTAGATTTTGGTTATGTACGACGCCTATTCGCTCATCAGCAGCGTGCGTCTGTGTATGTCTGTATATGCATATAATTTTCCTATACATGCAAATACTCCGCTAGTTTGATGTTTCGGACTCATCCGGGAAATGTGTATCATATGAAATTGCGTTCTTTGTATACTGATTTCATACGTTACATAAAGTATGAAATTAATCAATTAATTAAATATTTAATTTATTAAATTATTAAATTAGTTAATTATTTAAATTAGTTCTAAGTTATAATGTAATATGTGTATCTTTTATTTGTTTCCTTACGGATTACAAAGAGATCCCGTTCCCTTTATACTGTGCTGTTTTCTTTTCTTTTTTTTACATTAATCTTTCACCTATACAAAATCTATAATATCTTATAAATACAATATCTTTTATTCTTATATTATCATATAGTTACATTTCATACGAGCCGGAAAGGTGTGAAAGAGAACAAGGAATGAAAGTAGGAATACACGAGAAGGTGAAGAAAATAGTGGCTGAGGACGGGAGGGGGGAAGAGTGGATGAAACAAATAGACTGGGAGAGAAAAGAAATAGAGGACGGAAAATATGAAGGAGAGGAAGAGAGATGAGAAGACAGTCGTGAATGGAAGAATGAGTGAGAGAGAGTGAAAGAGAAAAAAAGAAAAGATAGTATAGGAATATAAGATATAATATTTATAAGATATTATAGATAAGATAAGGGAACAAATAAAATATACATATACTACATTATAACTTAGAACTACATTTTTTTATTGGAATTTATATATAGTATAGTAAGTATAGAAATAGTAAAAAATATGAGACATATCAGAATTATATTATTATCAATATCTAACTTTGCACGTCTGCATTGTAATACGCGCGGCATCTTTTCCAAGTTTTGGAGCTCGATCGCGTCGCTCGTCGTCGTAGTATTTTTTGTCTATCTTGTTCACTTTGGCATTCGCGCACGTTTCGGATGCCCATGCTGATGGCAGTGGAAAACCTCACACTACCGCTGTGAGAGGCCGAAACTCGAGAGCCATCGCGGCCACAACATTGTCGGCTATATCGGTGTAAGACTAGAAGACCACTACTAATCCAATTACAAAACTTCTTTATTTCTCATTATTTTTTTATGAAACATTTACCAACATATTTGTGGCATTGTTCTGATTAAAATGATACCAAATATGATACAATTCCGATGATATTTACTTCTGTAATGAACGATGAACGTTGCTCCCCATAACAATTACATTAACAGAAAATTAGTGTAAATGTGATCCGAATTATATCGCATTTGGTATCATTTTAATCAAAATAATGCCACAAATATATTGGTGAAAGTCTCATAAGAAAATAATTAATATTAAAGAAGTTAAATTTTTCAGGCCTGCGATCACGCGAGCTTTGATCTTTGCCGGCGGCCGCGACTCTCTGCGACTCTTTCTTTCATATACGCTGTCCTTCTCTGTGTTCGTAACTTTTATCGCTTGTTACACAATTAAATATCATCGGAATTATATCATATTTGGTATCATTTTAATCAGAACATTGCCACGAATATGTTGGTAAAAGTTTTATAAGAGAATAATGAGAAATAAAGAAGTTTTGTAATTTGATTAGTGTGATCTTCTAGTCTCACACCGATATACAGTAAAGATTCGACTTAGGGCAGTGCCGACGTTCCCCGCTTAAGGCAGTGGAACACCTCACACCACTCGAGAACCGTCGTGTCGCGGCCACAACATTGTCGGCTATATCGGTGTGAGACTAGAAGACCACTACTAATCCAATTACAAAACTTCTTTATTTTTCGTTATATTTTTATGAAACTTTTACCAACATATTCGTGGCATTTTTCTGATTAAAATGATACCAAATATGATATAATTCCGATGTTATTTACTTGTGTAACAAGCGATAAAAGTTTCGAACGCAGAGAAGGACAGCGTATGGGAAAGAAAGAGCCGCAGAGAGTCGCGGCCGCCGGCAGAGATTAAAGCTCGCGTGAGCGCAGGCCTTTAAATGAAAAATTTAACTCCTTTATTATTAATTATTTTTTTATGAGACTTTCACCAATGTATTTGTGGCATTATTCTGATTAAAATGATACCAAACGCGATATAATTTGGATCACATTTACACTAATTTTTCGTTATTGTAATTGTTATGGGAAGACTTCCGTCGTTCATTACACATTACACATTACACATTACGTTCATTACATAATAAAAATATTTAAGTTTTAATTTAAAGGCCTGAGCTCACGCGGGTCTTTAATAACTTTACGAGATGTGGTCCAATCAATTTTGAATTGAATTGAATCTTTATTGACTCCCCTCAGGGTTACAAATCATTATTAAAATTAAAACTAAAAATAGTATAAACTATATAACTAATAACTAAAACTAAAAAAGCTAAACAAAAAAGAAAAACTCAATATTAAACACATACAAATAAAATAAAGATAAAAATAGAATCAAATATAAAATATACATATATAAAAATAAAATCTAATATAAAATATAATAAAATAACCGCATTAACGTATCCTCACTCTCATACACTCTCACTCTCTCACACACACACATCCACTCCTTCCTCCCCTACCTCCCTGGACTTCCTTTTCCGTTTTCCGTTGTGATGTATGTAGTACATTACGATATAGGACCTAGAAGAAACGAATTGTAAGTTTAAACCTTATAATCACATGAAATAATTAAGATCTAATGAATTGTAATTAATGATTTTACCTAACAAAAATGATCTGACGGCTTTCAACAGAAAGTCTAATACTTGTGCTTCGTTGTATTCTTCAAGTCCCGCTAGATAACTCTCAATTTTCTGCCTGTCTTGTGGATTTAGAGGAAATCGGCTCGTTTGCTGGGTTACGGCTACACCTTCGTCCCTGCATTCATCCTGGCTTGTTGTTAAAGAATTTTGTACGTCTTCTATCCGACTATCCGCTGTATGCAGTGACATTTGAGACATTTCTTTGTTTTCTTCTTCTGCTTCTCCTTCTACAATTCCGGCTTCTCCATGAATTCGTGTGTGCGGAAGAAGTTTATGCCAGCAATTTGTGATGTTATCACTTGTTACATCTGCCCAGGCATTGGCTAGCTGAATTATACAGTCTTTTATCGTGTACTTTTTATAAAATTCTGTACTTCCACCTGCGTATGTTATGACGCGTCGCATTAACTTATGCCTAAATCTTTTTTTCGTTTTTGCAATTATGCCTTGATCCATAGGTTGGATCAAGGACGTCGTATTTGGAGGCAAATATTTTATTTCGACGTTTGTATTATTCGTATAATTGATGGGTAGCTTATGTGCCCCACAATTGTCAAGGAGTAAAATTACCTTGCTACAAATTCCTTCGCGTAATTGAAATAATTTTACGCTTTCTGTAAAATAGATAAACCATTCCATAAATAATGTTTGGTCCATCCATGCATTTTTTTGTGATGCATAAATAACTGGGAGCTGATCTATTCCATTTCTTAAAGCTTTTGGCTTCTTGTACTTATGAATAAAGAAGGGCTTAAGTATATGCGTTCCACTTGCATTTGCGCATAAAGCAACGGTGACCCTCTCCTTCTTCTCCTTGCTGCCGCTCAAATTGATCTCTTCCTTTCTTGCAAGGGTTTTCGACGGTAGAGCCTTCCATAAGAGTCCAGTCTCATCCATATTATAAATATATTTCAAATCGATATCCTCTTCCTCAATTTGTTTTTTTAATTCGCTTATAAAGCTTTGGGCTGCAGCTTCATCGGCGCTTGCTTTTTCTCCATACAGATGGACTAAACGGATATTTTTGCGCCTTTTAAATTTTTGAAGCCACCCATAGCTTACGTTGCTAGCATCCAGTTCACGAGCTTTTTCTAAAAGTAGTGCATCGGATAGCACGTCTCCCAAAGTTCTTCTTTCAACGAACCACGAATGCAATTGCTCCTCTAACAGTGGAAATTTCGGTTTGCCTTTCTTTTTTATTTTACTGCTGTTCGCACTCTCTACAGTCTGAGCTATGTTAGCGGCCTCCTTCTTTATCCGGAAAACTGTTCTTATACCTATGTTGTGCGCTACAGCCACTTGTTTTATTGATGCTGTCTCCAAATCCTTGAGTACGTCCATGCGTTGTTTCATGGATAAAACATTGCGTTTGTCAACTGACATTGTGTAGATATGTATAACACGTAACAATCACTGCCACAACAACAACCACGATAACAAAGTTTGCTTCCAAAGCAAGAAACAATATTTATTAAAAAGAAAAACTATGTATAAGTGAACTTAACTCAGCAACCGTTTCGCTCGCAGTGCTCGTACAGAACTGAGCTACGTACTTCTGTTCGGCAGAAGTCTGGGGTAGGAGAAATCATACCTACACTAGCTTTTTGGGAAAAACCAGCCGTTACTTGGGTAGCTGTCGGTGGAGGGTAAAACGGTTTTTATGGCACTGACCTTCATTAATTGCCGGAACGTCAGCGGATGCACGTAACGGTCAACGGGGGTTTTCCGGGTTTTGCAAAGAGAAAGCTACACAGGAAGTATAAGGCGTCTTCCATAAATTCAAAATATAATCTAACGGTTCATGCAAGAACTCAACAAAAACGAAACACAAGCATTCAACCGTCGATAGGCGGTCCGGTGGTTCTATTGGATTCTAGAATACAATTTCTGTTTGGACCAAATCCCGTAAAGTTATTAAAGACCTGCGTGAGCTCAGGCCTTCAAATTAAAACTTTATTTAACTTTATTTTTATCATTAATTTTTTTTTATGAGACTCACACCAGGATGTTCGTGGCATTTTTGTAATGAAAATGATACCAAATATGACATAATTCCGATGATATTTACCTGTATAATGAACGATGAAAGTTACTTCCCACAACAATTACATTGACGGAAAATTAGTGTAAATGTGATCCAAATTATATCGCGTTTGGTATCATTTTAATCAGAATAATGCCACAAATACATTGGTGAAAGTCTCATAAAAAAATAATTAATAATAAAGGAGTTAAATTTTTCATTTAAAGGCCTGCGCTCACGCGAGCTTTGATCTCTGCCGGCGGCCGCGACTCTCTGCGGCTCTTTCTTTCCCATACGCTGTCCTTCTCTGCGTTCGAAACTTTTATCGCTTGTTACACAAGTAAATAACATCGGAATTATATCATATTTGGTATCATTTTAATCAGAAAAATGCCACGAATATGTTGGTAAAAGTTTCATAAAAAAATAATTAATAATAAAGGAGTTAAATTTTTCATTTAAAGGCCTGCGCTCACGCGAGCTTTGATCTCTGCCGGCGGCCGCGACTCTCTGCGGCTCTTTCTTTCCCATACGCTGTCCTTCTCTGCGTTCGAAACTTTTATCGCTTGTTACACAAGTAAATAACATCGGAATTATATCATATTTGGTATCATTTTAATCAGAAAAATGCCACGAATATGTTGGTAAAAGTTTCATAAAAATATAACGAAAAATAAAGAAGTTTTGTAATTGGATTAGTAGTGGTCTTCTAGTCTCACACCGATATAGCCGACAATGTTGTGGCCGCAACGGTTCTCGAGTTTCGCTGTCAGCACTTCCGTACAACATTGTATTTCAAACGGGACGCCGGCGAGAACCTCCGACGTTCCCCGGATAAGGCAGTAAAAAGAACCGAGAGACTGCCTTAAGTCGAATCTTTACTGTAGCCGACAATGTTGTGGCCGCGACGGCTCTCGAGTTTCGAATCAATCGGCTTCGAATAAAAAATGATCTGTATTCGTCGGATAAATTCTCGATGAATAAAATTATTTATTCGATGGTCGTCGAATAAAGATACTTTTCTTTATTCGAACCTAAGAATAACGAATAAAGATAAAGTATCTTTCATTCGAATCGTTATTTAAATAATTTTTTATCTAAATAAAATAATAGTTAATAATTTTAATAATGACCACGACATATGCTAAAGACAAAAATAAAAAATATTATTAATAAAACAAAATCTGACTGCGAAAAGAATTATTAATAATTTATACTCTATATTTATATTTTATTTTTTATTTTATTTATTACCAATCTTTTATTCAATAAATTAGTTTTTTGTTTCTTATCTTTTTAGTTCTTTTCGCAGTCGGGTTTTTAGTTTTTTTTTATAATAATTCTTATTTTTTAAATCTTTGTGGTCAGGTTTTTTTTATGTTTGCTGTCTACATTGAAACAATTATCATGCCGTGATTGTTTATAACTTTCATTTCCACGTCGGAAAATAATACTCTTCGTATTAAAATTCAAATCAATTATATTGAAATGTTAACATTTGTTAACAATATATACAAAACATAATTTGTAAACCTATACTTTTCTTTTGTACATTTACATAGGATGTACACATATAATCAGGTTCGCGTGATGTATTAAAAATCCACGAATTAAAAATTTAAAAATATTTAAAAATGTTATATTCGGAAAGAAAGTTTAAAAAATTAAGAAGATTTTTAAGCAAGTCAACGAATATTCAAATGATCGTTTAATACAATTATTTACAATTGAAAATTCCATATTTTAAATTAAGAAAGAATAAGCCTCCTAATTTCGACAGATCCGAAAGGAAGAGAAGAAACCGCTCGAACCAGCTCGAATGCTTTCGATGCAAGCATCGACGGTGTTTGTATGAATACGATGCGGCAACATTGCCCTTTTGAAATCTGACAACGCAGTAAAATCTAGCTTCCTCGTCACACACTTCTTGTGTTGCAACGTCACTCGAGTTCCTTTTCTTATTCGAATTAGAATGCGACGGTAGCTCCATCTCGTGTTCATCAATCAGCTACACGTTTGTAGGTAATACCATTTCTGTAAAGAAAACTGTACGGCAGATACCGACCTCCGAATCTTGAAAAGTCACGTGACTATACCTGGCCCTTAAGACAATTTTATAAAGAACTCTTTATATTATATCAGAGAGGAATGAGAGTGCTCACGCCCGGGGTTTTAGTGTCCCCACTTTTTCTGCATCATCTTTTAGCCTGGAACAGAACCTGCATCATCTTTTAGCCCGGAACAGAACCTGCATCATCTTTTAGCCTGAAACAAAACCTGCATCATCTTTTAGCACCGATCAGAATCCGTTTAATTTTTGTTTAGCCTGTGGCGTGAATCAGAACTATATTGCAACCAAACTTTCATGCGACATTACCATGTATTAGAAACTGCTTCGTGCGACATTTCCATAAACAAGAATCCATTGAATTCTATGGAAAACAAATACCAACGCAAAAAACGAACGCGTGCGAGGTTGCGACACATAGCATTGTATGCTTGCATACATTGTATTAGATCGTGTAATAAGAAGTGTCGTATTATTCAATGAAGAAGAAAAATTGATTTTTAAATTCAAACGTACTTTATCAAGACAAATATAAACAAAACTAGCAGTAACTTAGAGAACTGTTAGAACTTTAAACAGGCATAACAAAAATTATAACTTCTACACAAACGGCTTAACCACTTCAGCGATCAATTCGCAAAGAATAAGAAATTCGACATTTCATGTTACACGACCTAATATAAATTTAAATTAAATAATTTAATTATATTAATAATAAATTATTATAGATACAATAATTCAAATAGTGAATATAGAAACAAATGACTATACACTATAAAAATTTATTTGTTTAAACAATTGTTTAAATAATAAATTACCAGAACCGTAGCCGTAACCGATATAAGCTAAAAGTGATATTCTCATAACAGTTAATACATCATTTCGGTTCTTCATAACTGTTTCGAGAATCGGAACCGATATTATGTAGTTTTCAATTCCTGACTTAAAAAGTGGACGTATTACAGAATGAATAATTTTATAAAAGCAAGTAAAGATCGAATAACATTTTAACATTTTCGTGCGGAGGAAGGAATTCTGGCTTATCTCTTTTTAGAACTACCATATGAAATGAGGAAAACTCCAGTTTCAATTATCTTAAGGATCCACAATTTAAAAAGGTTCCAGGCTTATTTATTTGGGTTTACCGCAGGCCTAATGATCGCTGAACTTGGCCGTCGTCGCCGCTCGTCTCTCTCTTCCCGCACACTTCGGTTGAACCAAGTAGTTCGAGGTGTGCGGTGAGGGGAAAGAGCCGCGACGATATACACAACAATCGGATGAGTCCCCGCTCTATTTCTTCTAGGAATCGTAGTGACGGTGCGATAATGAAGAAAATCGCTCTGCTATTTACATTCGAATCGTTTCTAGGCATGTGCGGGCCGTCCGACATTCGGGTTCGGGTCGGTTCGCAGAAAGTCGGGCGGGCTCGATTCGGGTTCGCGATACTTCATGACAGAAAGGGCGGCCCGAGCGTTTCGGACTATGTAACCCGAGAGTTTCGGGCTGCCTGCTCGACTTCGTCGGGCAGGTTCGGAAAGAATCGGACAAGTTCGAGCGAGCGAGTTATCGCGATACCTGAGATTCAACTCTGCGTTCTTATGAAATACATAATGGTAATAATGATACTTCTTTCATAACTTAATTAACGCAATTTTTAATATACTTGGTTTTTTATAATTACCGTCGGTATATTTGGCAAACATACACATAATCTTTATTTGTATTAAATTTTGAAATAATGCACGTTACATGTGAAAAATTTAAGAGACCATATTTTTGGCATTCTGACGAATTTATTCCTCCGAATGAACTTGCATATATATCGACAATATTATTAAAATATCCTTACAAAGTTACATACACCTAGAAGGTATAAAAATAAGGTAAATCATGAAATTTTTTTACATTTTGTGCTGTTTATATTAACTGTGATATAACTTAGTTAATATCTTATTATAATATATAAACTTATTAATAATATACCTTATTAATTAACTATCTATAACCTAACAGAAATTCTTAAAGAATAATACATAATAAAATAACAAAATAGAAATTGTTGTACTCCGACCAAATGTGGTAAAAATAGCAGTTTTAAATATAATATATAATTTTTCACGTGTAACGTGCATTATTTCAAAATTTAATACAAATAATCATTATGCGTATGATTGCCAAATATGCCGACAGTAATTATAAAAAACCAAGTATATTTCTTAGTATCACTATTACCATTATGTATGTATTTCATAAGAACGCAGAGTTGAATCTCAGGTATCGCGATAACTCGATCGCTCGAACTTGTTCGATTCTTCCGAACCTGCCCGAAACTCTCGGACCGCCCGATGTGTCATGAAGGTATTTCGCGGTTCTTTTTACTGCCTTCGATACCAGATCGGAGGTTCTCGCCGGCGCGTCCCATTTGAAATACAATGTTGTACGGAGGTGCTGACAGCGAACTCGAGAACCATCGCGTCGCGGCCACAACATTGTCGGCTATATCGGTGTGAGACTAGAAGACCACTACTAATCCAATTACAAAACATCTTTATTTTTCATTATTTTTTTATGAAACTTTTACCAACATATTCGTGGCATTTTTCTGATTAAAATGATACCAAATATGATATAATTCCGATGTTATTTACTTGTGTAACAAGCAATAAAAGTTTCGAACACAGAGAAGGACAGCGTATGGGAAAGACGGAGCCTCAGAGAGTCGCGGCCGCCGGCAGAGATCAAAGCTCGCGTGAGCGCAGGCCTTTAAATGAAAAATTTAACTCCTTTATTATTAATTATTTTTTTATGAGACTTTCACCAATATATTTGTGGCATTATTCTGATTAAAATGGTACCAAACGCGATATAATTCGGATCACATTTAGACTAATTTTCCGTTAATGTAATTGTTATGGGAAGCAACTTTTATTGTTCATTACACAGGTAAACATCATCGGAATTATATCATATTTGGTATCTTTTAAATCAGAAAAATGCTACAAATATGTTGGTAAAAGTTTCATAAAAAAATAATTAATAATAAAGAAGTTTTGTAATTGGATTAGTAGTGGTCTTCTGGTCTCACACCGATACAGCCGACAATGTTGTGGCCGCGACGGCTCTCGAGACCCATCGTCGACCGATTTTGTACCGGCGATGGTAGTTTTCTAAACGCAGGGTTTCTTGCGCTCGTAAAACCTAACCGTTCTTTCCACTCTCTTTTCTCTCTTCCTTTTTGCCTGTTCTCTCATACAACCGTCTTCCTACAAAACTTTAGTCCATCCTTGACATAGACGAAAACCGGACATCCTCGCCAGCGATCATCCCTTGTTTCATTGCCAACTTTCACTTTTCCTTCCGTACAATTATCCTACCCTAAAGTGAGTCCGCAAGTTCAATATAAAGGCTTTTTATCAAACCACTAAAGTTGTTCTCCTTCCGGGATGACGACAATACGATTGAAACTCTATCGAGTTTGGCTTGATTTTAACCAGAAAAATCTCATAAATCTGTTGATAGAAGTTACTTACAAATAGAACTAAAAATTTAGGAATCACATTGTCTTGTTCATTAATCACTCTTAGAAAAGTTCCTGCCACTCTCTGCCTCTCTTTCTTTTGCATTTGCCGTCCTCTTTCATGCCCAAAAATTTAATCGCTTATTACACGAGAAATTATAATCGCAATCATATCGTGGTACATGTTGTTTTAATCAGAAAAAAGAAAGAAATACGCTGGAAAAAGTGTCATGGAAGAAATAAAAAATCATTAATTCGATGTACCTGTTAGAAAAGTCGAAATAAGCAAATGGTCGAGGCAGGCCATGTGGTTTTTGTCAGCGCGTTGTCCCTCCCTAAGGGAAAGTCCTTTAGGTTGGGGGTGTCATAAACAAAGAGGCATACTGTCGAAGGCGTTCTCACGGCTTAGGATTTTTGGGACAGCAGGACATTCTTATCCTGACTGTCGTCGTGTACGGTTGTCTTGAATAAAGACTCTTGGTATTTTGCAATACGCCCACGTTTATTTAAATTAACCATATCGCGTTATCCACCCTCTCGGTATTTTTCTTACATACCATGATCGTATCAGAATGGAACAATATTTTCAAGACACCGCGACGTCGGATTTCTTACTATGTATTTCCCACTTTTATTCTCTCGTAAATATTCGTGTGTCGTTCTATAGCTGACTGCTCCACTACCTTCATTTGCTTCCACCCGACATAAGTTATAATTAATCTCAAGCGGTTCTATTCAAAACTGCACACAGTCTAGAAATCTTTTCATAAATCCTTTTGAAGGCTTTGAGGAAAATGTATATGATCGAAATTGTTGTTCAACGAAGAAATAGTTTTATTTAATGCTATTTAACATAATCTATTATTGCAAAGAACGGTTTTTCTTCTCTTACAAAGGAACATGATCTCAAGGTCTGCCTCACAATGAATATTAAATGACTATAGTTTATATTATTACCTCAATTGTTGCAAAAGTTACTTAAAATATAAATTAATTTGAGAGTAAAACGTGCTTTATAATCTTCGGAATTTTTTCTCTATTACATATTGGCTGCGGATGCCAAATAATGCCAGCGTGGATGCTATTTCTATGTTAAAAAATGATGTAGGCTCTGATCCAGCCTAAGATGATGCAAGTTCTGGTCCAGGCTAAAAGATGATGCAGGTTCTGTTCTGGGCTAAAAGATGATGCAGGTTCTAGTACAGGCTAAAAGATGATGCAGGTTCTAGTACAGGCTAAAAGATGATGCAGGTTCTAGTACAGGCTAAAAGATGATGCAGGTTCTAGTACAGGCTAAAAATTATACTAGGGGGCAGCACTATACCGGGGACACTACAAACCCGGGCGTGAGCACTCTCATTCCTCTCTGGTGTAACTCTTATATTGTTGTCTCCAAGCGGCACTCGACGCCACCATGTGGCAGAGTTGGGCGTTATTCGAATGAAATTTCATTCGAATAACCAGCGAATAAAAATTTGCGAATAAATTTTTATTCGCTGGGTTATTCGAATAAATTTTTATTCGAATGAATTTTTATTCGAATAAATTTTTATTCGAATGAATTTTTAGTCGAATAAATTTTTATTCGAATGAATTTTTATTCGAATAACCCAGCGAATAAAAAGGGCCTAGTCGATTAAGATGGTCAAAACTGCCCTTAGACGTTTTTCAATGATTAATGAACCATTCGAAAGCTGACCAAGAAAAACCCCTCTGAGCAAAATTTCAACCCCCTATCTTGCTCGTGAGGGTAGTTACAGGGTAAATTAGATTTTGAGCTTTTCCACGCATTTTCCGCACTCTGATGCTTCCTAAAATTCTGAAAAAATGTGGTATATTTTGGACCCTAAGGCAGATTTTTGAGAATTTTTTCAGATTTTTTGGATGCGAACTGTGGTCGTAAAAAATGAAAAACCCCCAAAAAATCGGAAAAATACAGGTTTCTCAAAAATATGAAAACATGCTATTTAGCTGTTTAGTGCCCCAATATAGTACTATAACAGGGAGTGTTGTCAATTTTTTTTAGATTTTTTGTCGTGGGACATCATTGTCAAAAACGAGAAAAACCGAATTTTTTCGACGTTTCTGCTATTTGGAGGAAAGTTACACTTGTTGATTTTATCGCAAGTATATATCAAGTCATTTTTAACATTATTACATTGAAACAAATAATTGTTTGACCCATGAAATATGATTTAAGAGAAAGAATAATTGTATTTCGTGAGATATATACCAGAATGTTTGCAACGTTTACAACATCGCCGGTTGGCAGGGCGGTCAAGGCGTCTGACTACGAAGCGGAAACGCTGGGGTTCGAATCCCGTCGGTGGAAAAGTTTTTTTTCCATACATCATCTTTATTTTTTCAATTTCTTATTACATGGTTTATTCATGTGATTTTTTAAATATTTTTTTAATGGTTTAAAAATATTTAAATAACATTCTTAACAATATTTTATTTATACGACTGCGATTTTACTTCGAATTTAATATTATTTCCTTCGATTAGGCAATGAATATTTATATTATTGTGTTCGTACACGATTTCCATCAGATATGAAATTGCTTGTGAAAATTGGTAAGACTCCGTGAAAAGAATTTTTAAATCTACTTCTGTCATTTCCGGAAAATCAAGAATATCTGCCGAGGATACTCTATGAAATGGAGTCTACAAGTGTCTACAATATAACCATTCCTTGTGCAGATTGTTAAGGGTTTACACAACAGTACATTCTTTGGATTGAATATGACTTTCATTGGTACTCGTTGTTTGTACTTTTCTGGTGATGATTATACGTCCCATCGAAAATAATGAACTTCCTGATCCGTATCATAAATGTCCACAGTACAAGTCTTTCAATCAAGTAACTATAAACGGGAATTACTTTCTTATGTACCTTACAAGAAAAACGAATGGCTTAAGTTATTTGTACTTGACACCTCACTTTCAAAACAGTGGTAGAATGTAGCTGTTTTTTTCAATTTGATAAAAACCAATACTTTGCTGCGTGTTATTTATTCAGAGTCCTTCTCATTTCTTCCCTAATTTCTGAAGACGCAAGGCTTAGAAACTAGATTAAGGAATTTTAATATTAACAATGTTAAACAGGACCGTAATGATGAACATATACAATTAGAGAATCGAGGAAGTAATAGATACTCCAAAATTATATTTGCATGTATTTTACTCAAAAATGTCATTTAAATATTTTTAAACCATTAAAAAAATATTTAAAAAATCACATGAAATTCACCTAGAGAGTGAAGCGAAGAATCGTGGCAACAAATGTGTGTGTAAAGATAACGAAGGTCCCAGTCCCGAACCTAGGATCGGTCACTGTTAGTTATCTATTGTATATGTCATCAATCGTCAACCGAGATCTCGTCTCGAAAAGCCTCGAACCTCGAGCCTCGGCCCTCGGCCTCGAGTCACTCGAGTGTTGGCGTCGGGTGTCGGTTCCTACCCGTAACCATAAAGGCTGCGCTTATTCGCAGCATTTATTCTCGTCATTTAGAATAACGAATAACGAATGAAAGTCCCGGGATTTATTCGAGAATAACGAATAACGATTTATTCGTTATTCGCAAGCTACGAATAATTCTCGGCGAATGATATCCTTATTCGTTATTCTCGAATAAATCCAGGGACTTTATTCGTTATTCCTTATTCGTTATTCGAAATAAAATTTGCCCAACTCTGCCACGTGGTCGTGATTCAGTATCAAAGGCAACATTGTAACGAGTAGCGTATTGGCGTTTACCAATTAAATATAATATTATTTCTTATTAACGTTATCATAATGATATCATTGCCTATCGATTGACTTTTACCAACATATTCGTAGCATTTTTCTGATTAAAATGATACCAAATATGATATAATTCCGATGTTATTTACTTGTGTAACAAGCGATAAAATTTTCGAACGCAGAGGAGGACAGCGTATGGGAAAGAAAGAGACGCAGAGAGTCGCGGCCGCCGGCAGAGAACAAGAGTCCTGCTGTCCCAAAAATCCTAAGCCGTGAGAACGCCTTCGACAGTATGCCTCTTTGTTTATGACACCCCCAACCTAAAGGACTTTCCCTTAGGGGGGGGGGGGACAACGCGCTGACAAGAGCCACATGGCCTGCCTCGACCATTTCCTTATTTTCGACTTTTCTAACAATCGCTCGACGACAGTTCTGTTTAGTCTCATGTACACTCCGCGACAGAAAGATGGCACACCACGAAAATTCAATGTTTTCATCATTTGGACATAATAAATCTAGTCTTTTTTGGTACTTATACATTTTTATTGCAAAATAAACTACATTACAAACAATAAAATTAAAGAAAATGTCCGTTTGTTTATGGAAACAAAAAATAACAAAAAATTGGTACGACAAAATGATGGCACATATACAAAAAAATACGTGATTTACGTACATAAAATATATAACATTATGTTTAATATTTTGTGTGGCCTCCCTTATTTGCTAGAACAGCCAACATACGTTTCGGAAGTGACTTAAAAAGTTTTTTAATATATTTTGGCCATATTTTTTTCCATTTTTGTTCTATGCACGTTTTTAAATGTGCAAGGCTTTGGAATTGTCTTCCGCCTTCATAAACATGCCTTGCTAGTTGTGCCCAACAATTTTCAATTATGTTGAGATCTGGCGATCCCGCTGGCCACGTTAAGACACTAATTTTGTTTTGCTCAAAGTACTGCTTAACGCATTTCGCAGTATGCACACTTGCATTATCCTGCTGAAATATACAATTTTCCCCGAAAATTGTCTGTCCGAATTTAGTTAATTGTTCGTCTATCAAATCTATATAAATTTTGCTATTCATAGTTTTGTTTATAAATTTTACTTCAGTCACCCCTCGATACCCAATTCCGGCCCAAAGCGTTACTCCTCCGCCACCCATGAGTCTGCGGCTTAATATCCTTTCTTCTTTCCGCAGGTCGTGAAAATAGTGTGCGAAACCATCCGGCCCATCTAGATTAAACCTTTTTTCATCACTAAAAATAACACAACACCACTTTTTTCTCCAATATATATGCTCTTGAGCAAATTTCAAACGCTCTGATTTATGCTGAGCGGTTAAAGGTGGTTTTTTTTTCAATTTCATTCGAACTAAGTGCGGACATTCTTTTATTATCCTTTGCACATTACGTATATTTGTGTGTACGCCAGCTGCTTTAGCAATTTGTCGTGATGTTCCCGAAGAATTCGAAGCTTCTTTTAAAATTGCACGTTTTCCGCGATTGCTTACTGCTTTCGGTCGACCGGAACTCTTTTTTGTACCGTATGCTTTGGGATTTTTTAATAAATTATACATCACTTTTCTGCTCCGATGTATAATACGTGCGATTTTCGAAACTGAGTAATTCTCTTTACGCAATGTCAAAATTGTTTTTATTTCAGCATCGGATAAAGATTTTCCACTACCCATTGTGTAGTTTCAATAGAGGATAATAAGAAACACACACAATATTTAATGCACAGTAATACAGTATACGATATAAACAGTCTGACGGTCTAGTGTCAACTGCAGAGAAAGAATTTTAAGACTGTGCCATCATTTTGTCGCGTCGGTGACCCCCGATGTTTACATTTAGACTAGAATCTGTAACCTGCGCTTAAATCCGCCGGTGTAAGTAGGCTCGAAGCTCCACCGAAATACATATACGGAGAGAAACATATCAAATTTTATCACAGTTTTCAGGAATAGCAATATTTACGGGTGTGCCATCTTTTTGTCGCGGAGTGTATCCCTATTCAAGACGTCACGTAGGCTCGGACTACGGATGTATCTGTTATTTAACACGTTAAACGCCACGCTGGTTTCACGTGCCTTTCCGTTCACGAGACGGAAAGTGTTTACATGCTATTCTTTTCTATTTACGTTCGGCACGTTCGAGTCCGGTGACTTTATGTTTTAAATTAAATTGTTAGACGGTAAATTGTTTAAATTGTTTCACAACCAGACTGTCACTGTTTGACATCCAGTCAGTCGAATTTGCTTCGAGCAAATCTTGATCAATGCTCCTGCCGACTAATGGATTTTTTTTTTTAATCTTATTGTGATTTGTCATTGTATATTTATATTATATCAATTTAAATCGATCAAATTTCAATATAATGATGACTACCTAGCAATTCCATTTAAATTATGTAATCAACATGGATCAGATAGGATGTCAGTATTAATCAGTGTTCGAAAAGACGATGTTCCGTCCGATACGAAACACCATAATTGGGGGTTCCCTGTGAAGGTGCATGGGGCACCGTGCAGAGGTTTATTGCATCCCCATGTCCGAGGGGTACCGCAATAAACCGCCGTTACGGGATAATCCTAAGTTACCGTAAAAATCATATTTCGGAGAGTCCCTAAAACTTTTCTAAGGTCAATATCTACAAATCGTTTTTTCCTTTACCTGCCGACTACTCCTATACACCCCCATCTCCTTTCCACTTCTGTATTCCACGTTCCTTGATTAGCAGAAGCACAGTTCGTTATTCGGAGGTTCCAATACATAAAGTATCTTATTCGACGAATATCGAATAAATAATCTTATTCGACGAGAAACTGTCCGACGAATAAAGATAAATTTTTATTCGAACCTCAAATAATTTTATTATTTTCTATCTGTATCATTTATTCAAAGGCGTCGAATAAGTCTTGAAGTCATTGTTGCCAGTTCGAAAAAACGGCGCGGCGCGGCGGCGAGAAGGTCCGACGAGCGTCGAGCGTCAAAGACCTAGCTGCAGATAAACGGCATACAATGTAAGCAAATGGGAAATCACGCACGAGCGGAATTGGAAAAACTAAAATTTTCTTGAAATTGTGCACGTTTAACGAATTTTATGAAGGTTAAAACACGTTCGTACCGTAATCTCTCTATTTTTCTCTTACTCTGAAATATTTTAACTTTAATCTAAAACAAAATCATCGCATTTCTATCAAAAGTTCTTTGATTTTTATACGAACTTCCCCTAGTAGCACAAAATATTGTATACACATTCATATAGTATTAAAAAGAGATTCAATCTTTTTTTAATATTCAAATATACGTACAATATTTATTTTATATTAAGTAACAAATATTTCTTTTTAAATATTCAGAAAATATCTATTTCATGTTACGAGAAAAATATTTTTTTCTAAATATTAAATGAATCTTTATTTCATATTAGAAGTAGTTTCATATGTATATTTTCCTAATATACATATAATATTTATTCAATATCATGAAAAAAATATTTTTCCCGTTATATATTCCCTCAAGAAGCAGTGCGCAGAAAGTAATACATATTCATAGTTTCTAATTTTTGTTATAACTTTTTCTTAAATTTGAAAATTTTATTGAATGTTATTTAACACTAGAACTACCGGATGGGTCAAAATGACTTCTTCCTAATTTTTTCTTTTAGAGATAGTGAAATTATAAATATGTTTCCATGAGAAAATTGTTTAATAAACTTCTCTATCGAAGTAGATATTTAAACAAAACTAATACGAAATCTAAACAAATATTATTTTGTTGTTATTATAAGGCAATGTATGCCAGTTGCATTCAGTGCTTGGTCATTCTAGTGTTAAATATTGAATTTATATTATTCAAATATTGAATTCACATTTTTTAAATATTTACTTTATATTTTTTAAATATCTAGTTTATATCTTCTGAATATTTAGCTTATACTTTTTAAACATTCAATTTATATTTCTTGTACATGTATACAATATTCAGAACCAATATTTTTCTCATATGAAAAAATGTGGCTTAACAAATATTTTTCCAATATTTGAAAAAAATATCTATCTAATATTATTGTGCTACTAGGGTCGTCACTTTGTTCGTTGTCCCACTCTGCGCAGCTACGCGCTGCGCCGACCAACGCGCAGTCGCGTGCCGTGCCGCCCTCACCAACGCGGTACCGTTTAAAGGCCAATGCATACCTCACAGGCCAGGCCGGCCAGGCTCAACATTACAGCCCTAGTTTTGGTCCTAGCGTTTAGTAGCCGGCAACCGTGTCAGGCTTTGGAACCGAATTTCTTCTCTGGCCTCTCGGGCCTTCCCAGATGGCCTTTCGAGAGCGCGTTGACAGTTCCCTGCTGTGCGGGGCACAAAAAAAAAAGGTTTACGAGCTCTACAGCTCTCCTTAGGTAAACTATCGGTATCTCTCCTTTACAATACCATGAAAATAGGAAACGTTCCTGGCACTTAGTGAAACAGCATCGCACATCCTTATATGTATTTTATCATACGTAAATTATACATATAAAATTCTTCTTAAATAATTTATCATGTTATACGCAAATGTAATTTCTTAATGAAAATATATTAGAAACATCTTTGTTCTGCAAATTCTCCCACCGGTTATAAAGTGTAAAAAAATTTTTTAAAATATGGTCGTATTCTACGATTCTTCCTGTTTGAAATTCCGTTTTTTAATTCGCGAAGCAAAAAATTGCAAATATTGGGTACTTGAAATTGTTATAAAAATATATTAGGTTGGAGGGAAAGTTCTACCGTATTTTAAAGAAAACATTTGAATCAATTCATAAAAAAAAATACGTATTTAATATTATTCAATGATATAATTTCCATTATTTGTAAGGACTTGTTGCCATCTTTCAGGTAACCTGTGCATTCTTGTTTCCCAATGACTCAATAGCAACATGTGTTTTTGATTTACAAGAAAAATTACCTGCCTATTTAAAAAACGACAGAAGTTTCCTTCAAATCCAACATAGGGTAGCTCGAACCGATAGCTCCGAAAGGGAGTACCGTATTATTAATTATTCTGGTAGCTTTTTCCACTCGGCAAGATTTGGGACGGACAGCAATAATGCAGGTAGAAGGTGTTGAACCGTTCGCCCGCTAGCTCAGGCCCATCAATTGGGGATAGGGTTGTTTAGCGTAGTAATAAATTGTTACTTTGTTTGTTATAACATTTAAATTCTTTAACAAGGTATTCCCCATCTATTACCACGAGGGACTCTGAAATGCTCTAGTTTACAGCTTCTTAAATATATAGTAATGACGAATTGTTTCACCGCACAGATTGTCAGATGATATTCTTTCTTTTTCGTTAGCGTAGTAATAAATTGTTATTTTGTTTGTTATAACGTTTAAATTCCTAAACAAGGTATTCCCCATCTATTACCACGAGGGACTCTGAAATGTTTTGGTTGATAGCTTTTTAAATAAATACAGCATGTTCATTCTGTCTTCGTACTGCCAGGCCACGAGCCTGACAGGCTAGCCTGACGATATTCTCGTCGAGAATAGTCGCAGGCTAGCCTGACAGGCTCTGCTAGAGCCTGCGAACCCCTGGGGTTCTGGTAGCAGAGGACACGCGGTGCCTTTGTTCGAGCCTCTCAAGTGGCTGTCCCGGACCCCAAAATGCTTATAAACTGGGGTGTTGAGCCTGGCCGGCCTGGCCTGTGAGGTATGCATTGGCCTTAACCCGCCCCGTTTAACGTTATTTCGAACGTTTCTCTCGAAACGCTTGTCATTTGTTTTCTTGGTCCTTTGAGACGCTTCGAATCAGTTCCTAGCAGGCATTCGCGCGAATAGTATCGAAAAGCTTGTGATATAGTTTAGTTTATTATTATAATAATAAACTAAATTATTAGTAGTATTATAGTAGATTATTAGTAGTATTATAATAGTGTATTATTAGTAGTATTATAATAGTGTAATAATAGTGTAATAATAGTGTATTATTAGTAGTATTATAATAGTGTAATAATAGTGTAATAATAGTGTATTACTATAATACTAATAATAATAGTGTATTATTATAATAATATAATTTAATCGTGTAAGTGATGAGTTCAAGTGATACTAGTATGATGGACACGGCAGGCACCTCGTTCATGACTACGAGTGAAGAAGAAGCGGCACAGCGATCCGCAGGGATACCTGCTCTACTTCCCAGTATTTTGAGGGGAACCTATTACAGAGTCTTAGCTGAAAAATGCAACCAGACCAACGTGATCGCACGCTGCAATTTATGTGCGACTGTGAACGAACTCAAAGGGCAATGGAATGCCACATCAAATTTCGTCTCGCACCTGAAAAGGAAGCACCCTGCGGATTACGTGCTGTATACAGAGGAAATGGCACAAGCGAAACGGAGGAATATTCTCGGTCATAATGTCATGCAAGACAGATTCGAAATGTATGTGACGCGATTCATCATCTCTGCGATGATTCCACTTCAAATCGTTGAGAATGAGGATTTTAAGCGCATATTCGAATTTCTCAACGCGACGAATAAAATCAAACATGTTAGTCGACGAACAATAACTCGCCGCATCGGCCGCCTATATATGCAAATAATGGACAGAATCAAAGTAGAGCTTTCAGCTATTCCATTTGTATGCACTACTGCGGACATATGGAGTAGCAAACACCGTAGTTTTCTCGGCGTAACTGCCCATTGGATCTCTGAAAACTACGAGAGAAGATCTGTAGCTTTAGCCTGTCGGCAATTTTGTGGGATCCATTCCTATGACCAATTAAAAAGTTTGCTACATGAAATACATAACGAATTCAATCTGGACGTAGGAAAAATTGTAGCAACTGTCACCGACAACGGCAGCAATTTTGTTAAGGCCTTTAATACATTTGGCATACAACAAAATTGTATTGCAACAACACAGGACAGTCAGACTCTTCAGAATGAAGCTGAAGAAGAAGAAGAAGAAGAAGAAGAGGACATAGAAATAGAAATAGAAGATGAAGATCATGATGAAGAAGAAGAAGAAAGAGTGACAGTTCCTGATAACGTGTTACCTCGACACATTCGGTGTGCTGTGCACACGTTGCATTTGTGCGTGTCAACCGACCTGGCGCAAACAATAGCAACGACCGAAGAAGTGGCAGTACTGCACAAAGAGATGATACAAAAGTGCAATGTGTTATGGAAATGTTGCAGTCGACCAAAATCGTCCGAAATATTTAAAAACGTAACGGGCAACATCTTGAAAAGACCGGGGGACACCCGTTGGAACTCGCTGTACGATGCTCTACGACAGATACTAGAGTTAAAGCCAAAAATGGTTGAAATTGGGAGAGCTTTGGGAATAAGGAATGTCTTAAAAGAAAATGAGATGTTATATATCGAAGAGCATTTGAAATGCACGGCACCTATTGCACAAGCAATCGACCTATTGCAAGGAGAAAAAAATATATTATATGGAAACCTCCTGCCCTGCTTATTTTCCTTGCAAAGGAAGCTCCGCATCCTGGCTTCCGACGAATGGAGATTTCACGAAGCAATTATTGCCTCACTACTAAGGAGCGTGGAAAAACGGTTCAACCACCTATTCACGTTTTCTTCAGAAGAATCGAAATGTGCAGCAATAGCCGCCTTGAGTCATCCCCAATTTAAGAAACGGTGGTTAGCATGTATCGACAAAACACAAGCAGATATGTTACTGGAGTTTTTGAAGTCTGCAGTAATAGAAGAGCTGCGGAACCAAAAAGCAGTAAATGCATCAGAAGAAAGGCCATCAGCACCGCTCGAAGACTATTATGATTTTGGAGAAAGCATTGAGGTAGAAGACGGCATGGATTATTCTTCGAAGGCTGCTTTAGAGGTTGGTTAATTCCTTTCACCTTAGTATATTATTGGTTTCAAGCATGAGATACCGTAAGGCATGAAGATACCGATGGATAATATGAAATCCTAATTTTTTATTTTCTATTTTTGTTTCAGATTCTACAGTTCTTCGAACATGACCGCAGAGATATGGAGCTTTTAGGAAAATATGCAAACATAAGGAAAGTCTTTTTCAGGTATAATACTCCTGTTCCGTCGTCCGCACCCGTCGAAAGACTGTTTTCATATGCGACGATGACAAATTGTGCAAAAAGAAACAGGACATCGGCCAAACTCTTTGAGAAAAGGGTTGTCTTAAAGGCAAATATGAAATACATGCCAAACTGAACATTGTAAGTAGTAGTTATAAAATTGTTCTTAATTATAATAATATATACCAGAATAAAATATGTTATTAGGTTGCAACTAGCCGACGTCGACGTGCATAGGCCGGACAGTGGAATAGGCCTACAGGGGATACCACTGACAAAAAAAAACGCATCGACAATAGTACCTCATGGGTGATGTGGAAATCTATTGATACGCAAGCTGCAATATCTTTTATATTTTCACGTTTATTTGTTTTTCTTTTAGATCTGTTACAGCGACGAATCATGACAAACTATCTGGTCGTCGAGACAATGATGGACATGGACAATGGTGATACGAGCCATTAATGGAAACAGGGGAGTGAAGTTTTAATTTTTACATTTTCAAGTAGAACCCAAATTCGTTCGTATTTTGTTAATATTTATTTTCTCTTTGTTCTAGGCACGAATCATGACAAACTATCTGGTCGTCGAGACAATGATGGACATGGACAATGGTGATACGAGCCATTAATGGAAACAGGGGAGTGAAGTTTTAATTTTTACATTTTCAAGTAGAACCCAAATTCGTTCGTATTTTGTTAATATTTATTTTCTCTTTGTTCTAGGCACGAATCATGACAAACTATCTGGTCGTCGAGACAATGATGGACATGGGCAATGATGATACGAGCCATTAATGGAAACAGGGGAGTGAAGTTTTAATTTTTACATTTTCAAGTAGAACCCAAATTCGTTCGTATTTTGTTAATATTTATTTTCTCTTTGTTCTAGGCACGAATCATGACAAACTATGTGGTCGTCGAGACAATGATGGACATGGACAATGGTGATACGAGCCATTAATGGAAAACGAACGACGGGGAGAACAAGCCGGGAAAAATTGATACATAAACTTAAGAAATACATAAAATAATGTACATGTAATAAATAATGTAATGTAAGAAATAAATAATGTACATATCTATTTAATCAAGCGCTACCCACATCCCCATTTTTGCCTACTTGTAAGCTAAAATACTCCCTGCACCAATTATTTCAATATATCAGTAGAAATTATAAAAATAAATAAAAATTATTAATACAAACGAGTAGAAACTATTCATTCTCCCTGTACCAATTATTTATATATATATAAGTTAAAATTATACAAATAAATAATGATTGTTAACAAATGAGTAAAAATTATTTATACACCCTGTACCAATTATTTATATATATATAAGTTAAAATTATACAAATAAATAAAAATTATTTATACACCCTGTACAAATTATAATAAAAACTCAATTATCATGTTATTTCACGAACAATTATTGTTTTAAACATTACTGACAAATAAAGTGAATTAATTTATTACTAACTTTAAAAATATGAACATTTTCAAATTGACGAAATTAAAATTATCTGAAGCGGACGCTGCATCGCGATTTAGAGCCTTGGACGACCGGACACTGTGCTGGATCGACAAATTTCGTGACATTTTACAATAACTGTTGAACCATAAGAGATATCAGATCTTATTGTAAAGACTTTTACAAAACGCACATTGCAAAACGTGACAAATTTTAGTTAAGTAATAAAAATGTGTTTGCTTAAGAATCGTCTAAGTAACAAAAATGCATTGGTTTAAACATTTGTTTCAATAATGCAAATTTATTTGTTTAAACATTTGTGTAAATAATAAAAATGTATTTGTTTATTACACATTCGTTTAAGTAGTAAAAATGTATTGGTTTAAGTAATCATTTAAGTAATAAAGATGTATTAGTTGATACATTTCTTTAAAGAATAAAAATGTTTTTGTTTAAACAATCGGTTAAGTAATAAACATTTACCTATATAAACATCTGGTTAAATAATAGAAATCTATTTGCTTAAACAATCGCTTAAATTTGTACATTTACATATTACGACTTCAACGGCAACGTCGCATTGGTCATTTAATTGAAACGAAATAAAAATTCGAATTAAAAATACATTTGATATTCATCCGGTCGAAATACTCGCGAGCTAAAATAACTGAAAAAATCCTCTTCCCAAATACAGCTTCAAATGAATACGCTCGGATGCTCTGAAACTCGTACGACGAAAACTGAAAATACATTTCCGAGGATTGTAAGTTAAAAAATTCACCGTCAAATAAATGGTGGCGCTACCTCCGAAATTTAATTGAAGCGTCAAAATACTTTGCCCACCTCAGCCTATATCTTAGAAATAACGCCTCTCAAATACATATCTCTCCGCTAGAGGAGTTGAATACGCCACCACGCAGTTATTTCGGGAACCGACAACCTCGGATGAAAATGAAACCTCGTGTAGAGTATCTACGGATGAACCGCGCGACAATGTATTTGAGAAAAATCAATTTCAAATTAAAAATACATGTCGGTTATTTTGGGTTTGATACTTTAAATTAAATTTTTGCCCAACACTGGAAGCAAGCACGACGTCACACGATGCGAAGCGTAACGTCCAAGGGTCAGAAAGTTTTCAAACTAACGCTCCAATATTGCAATGAGCAGTTTGTAAATGGTCAATTGTCATTCCCAAGGGTTCTAGCTTTGTCTGTGCCTAAGCCAAAATTCGAATTTCTGCCTCATAGTCGTGTAATTTGCAATATTCGACAGCATACGGCCTGTCCCGAGTCGTTCGAAGCAAGCACGACGTCACACGATTCGAAGCGAAACGTGCAAGCGTCAGAAAGTTTTCAAACTGACGCTCCAATATTGCAATGAGCAGTTTGTAAATGGTCAATTGTCATTCCCAAGGGTTCTAGCTTTGTCTGTGCAGAGGCCAAAATTCGAATTTCTGCCTCATAGTCGTGTAATTTGCAATATTCGTCAGCATACGGCCTGTCCCGAGTCGTTCGAAGCAAGCACGACGTCACACGATGCGAAGCGTAACGTCCAAGGGTCAGAAAGTTTTCAAACTAACGCTCCAATATTGCAATGAGCAGTTTGTAAATGGTCAATTGTCATTCCCAAGGGTTCTAGCTTTGTCTGTGCATAAGCCAAAATTCGAATTTCTGCCTCATAGTCGTGTAATTTGCAATATTCGACAGCATACGGCCTGTCCCGAGTCGTTCGAAGCAAGCACGACGTCACACTGTTAGGATTGAGCACTCAGGTTGATTATTATTAATAAATGTATTTGGAATTAATTAATACAGAAAAAATGAACATAATAAAGTAAGGAACACCAAAGCAACACTCTCATACTTGCACGCGTCTAGACATACCAAACTCATATATTACCAACCGGATAAACTCCTCGCATCGCATAGGTGTCGCAATCGCCGCATAGATATTTCCCCTATACACTAGATACGTGTGCACCAATCGGTGTTAGTCACATTCCAACAATCCCCCCTTTGACTAATACCGATTTTACTTTATTTTTAGACCTAATTCTTCTACACATCTCTGGTGTTTGTCAAATGTTACACCTTTTGTTAAAATATCTGCCTCCATATCCTCCGTGCTAACATGTTGTAACTGGACGTTGCCCTTTTGTACTTCATCCCTTATAAAGTAATATTTTCTACCTATATGTTTTGTCCTATTAGTAACATTATTCTTGTTTATCCAGTCTATCGCCGATTGGCTATCAGTCTTCAACGTAATAGGAACTTTACACGCTTCATATAATCCTAAACTATTTAATACCGCAAATATCCACTTCATCTCTTTTACTCCCTCACAGATCGCTACTATTTCTGACTCACAAGTTGACAACGTTACTAGCTTCTGTTTCTGACTCCTCCAAGCTATGAGACAATCCCCTATCTTTACTGTGTAACCGCTATATGACTTTGCCGTTCTCGTTGTTCCCCAACTAGCGTCTGTACTTATTTCTAATTCTACTCTATTTTTACTATATACTAACTTATAATCTTTGGTACCTCCTAAATATCTATATATTCGCTTAAGTGCTATTAAATGTGTTTTCTTTGGTTTTTGGCTAAACTGCGATAATCTCGATACCGCAAACGATATATCCGGTCTAGTACCGACTGTTAAGTACATTAATGATCCGAGCATTTCTTGAAACTCCTTAGAATCTACTGGCGACGACTCCTGACAGTTGTCGAGATCTTGTTGCACATCTAACGGCGTTTTTACTGTGTTGCAGTTTTCCAGTCCAAATTTTCCTAGTATTTTATTTATGTAGTCCTTCTGAGATAACTTTATGGTCTGGTCGTCCCTTTCCAATTTTATATTCAAAAACTTTAGTTCACCTGTTGTTTGAGTCATTCTAAATTTTTTCTCCAATTTTACCATAAATTCATCAATAATTTTATCATCTGTACCTGCAACAAAACAATCGTGTACATAAACGCCTAATAATAAGATCTTACCATCCCTGACTAGTTTGTAAATGCACGGGTCCTCTGGTATCGGCTCTGGTCCAAGTTCTCTTATCGTCTTATCAAACATCTCGTTCCAATGTCTACCTGACTGAGGTAGTCCATATAAACTTTTAGACAATTTGCATACATAACCTGTATATTCATCGTCTACAAAACCCTTTGGCTGTTCCATATAAACCGGTTTATCTAATATACCGTGTAAGTATGCCGTTTTCACATCGTATTGTCTTATCCGTAGTTCTTTTATAACTGCCATGGCTACCAAGGCCCGAAATGATTCTAATCTTATAACGGGTGAAAAGGATTCGTCGTAATCGATGCCCCCCCTTTGGGAACACCCCACCGCAACCAGTCTTGCCTTATACTTTTCTTTGCTGCCGTCTAACGCTCCTTTTATATTGTACACCCATTTGCTTTTTATTATTTTCATTCCTTCTCCTTTGGGTACCAGCTCCCAGACATTGTGTTGCCGTAACGAATCCATTTCGTCACTCATAGCGTCTAACCATCTCTCACTTTGTTCAGATTCTATCGCTTCTTTAAAATCTCTTGGAATTATACTCGACTCTTGTCTTCTTACATCGACTTGCATGCATCTATCCTGTAGTCTCTTTGATCTTCTTACTCCTTCGCTCCTCAGTTTCTCTTCCTTCTCTCTTAGTTCGATGCGATGAAGGGCCCGAATTTCCTCATTACTTTTCCCAGGTTTTCTACCTACGGTCCGTCTCTGCGTGGAAGCTCCTTGGTCTTGCCCTTCTGTTTGTGTATCAGCTGCCTCTTGCACTGCCTCGTTCTCACATGATCTTATTTCATTATTATCACCATCCTCGTTGTGTGTTACTAATCTTTCTATTTCGCAATCTAAATCTGCGTTGTACTCCAGGTTTTCTATTCCTGCACTGTCATTATTTTGTACGTTCAGTAATACTGATCCCAATTCATTTTCTTGAAATTTGGCTGACCTTGTTGTATACACCTTGCCATCTTCTGGGTTGTAAACTCTATAAGATCTACTTTCTAGTGAATAACCTATAAATATTCCTTTCTTCGCTTTCATTTCTAGTTTGCTTCTTAAATTCTTCGGTATAAAAGAATACGTCAAGCAACCGAATACCTTTGTATATATTACTGTGGGCTTCCTACCCGTCCACTTCTCGAAAGGCGTTTGCTCTTTTTCTTCTTTGTTCAATGTTAAGTTCTTTAAGTAAGCTGCAGTTCCCACTGCTTCAGCCCAAAACTCGAGTGGTAATTTGGCGTCATAAAGCATGGTTCTAGCTCTTTCCAATAACGTGCGATTAGTCCTCTCAGCAACCCCGTTGCTTTGCGGGTTGTATGGGACTGTCTTTTGATGCTGTATTCCCTTTTCCTTAAATAAGTTTTCCATTCTATTGTTTACAAATTCTGTCCCATTGTCGCTTCTAATCTTTTTAACCTTTCTGTCTAGTTCATTCTCCCATCTATTAATGTATTCACACAAGCTTTCATACACTTCACTCTTATTTTTGATAAAATAAACCATAGTATATTTGCTGTAGTCGTCGACAATCACAAATATGTATCTATTGCCACCAATGGATTCTATTGGTAACGGGCCACATACATCCACGTGTAGTAACTCTAGTACACTGCTCGAGGTATTCCCGTGGGTTGGTTTGTGTGGGCGCTGTGAGAGCTTCCCCATAGTGCACGCCTCACAAGTTTCCATCTTTTTCTGTGTATAACTGAGATCCCGTACTGCGTCATGTCTCTTCATATTATCTAGGTAATCTTCACACACATGACCTAATCTCTTATGCCAGAGTATTTTATCTTGCAGCGAATAGTACCTTTCCACCTGTACGCTCTCTGGCTGCTTCTCCGTCTTTGCAACCTTTTCACTTGACTGAGTTATATTGTAACTTTCCTCAATGGCCGCTACCTTTAGTACGTATATGCCATTCTTTTCCTTAGCTGTCCCCAGTAGGGTTCCGTTATGGCTGCAAATCTGTACTCCGTCAGGGTCGAAGATTACTCGATTTCCATTCTCTACTAACTGACTCACAGATATTAAATTTGTTCTCAAGTTTGGTACGTATAGAACATTCCTGATTCTTATATTTCTTGTGCCCTCTTTCGTCCAAGTAGTTATTTTTACATCTCCTCTCAGGCTTGAGCATATTGACCTAGCCTCTTCTGCAAGGTTCACCTCCGCTTCATATGGTTCTGCATTTACTAGCCAATCTTTGTAAGGGGTCATATGACTTGTTGACCCTGAATCTATCGTCCAGGCACGATTGGGTTTGTCTCCTTCCCTATATGGAAATGTTCTACTGAATACATTAAATGAGAATTCTGTTTTTCTCGTAGTGACAATACTCGCCTGCTCTTTCCTTGGGTTGTTTTGCTTGAAACGCTGGCCTTGTTTATGGTTATGATTCTTCTTTGATTCATAGTTGTTACATCTGTCACTATTACTTCTATTATTATTGTCTCTATCAGTACCATTGCCATTTTTGTCTTGGACGTACCTTTTAGCGATTTCTATTTCCGTCGGACTTCTTACCGAACACGTGGTGTGGGAACCTAACCTCCTTCGTAACTCGAATCGCGCTCGATCTTCTATTTCACGTGTTCATCTTCTTCTTATCGAACCACGCTCTGCTACCATTTGTTAGGATTGAGCACTCAGGTTGATTATTATTAATAAATGTATTTGGAATTAATTAATACAGAAAAAATGAACATAATAAAGTAAGGAACACCAAATGTTGCGGATACTTCGCGACCGTTTCGCGATGACTCTCGCTGCGTATAGCACGTGATGTGCGCCGAGTTTCTTTCGAAGGACCACCCACACCGGATGTGGGAAAAACAATGTTGCCGGTTGGTGACCACAGAGTTTATTGAAATTGATCAACTGTACATCGGTTAATATTTTGCAAGTCCCTTGACTCCCGTTAGACCCCGTTGGTCTTGCGCTTATCGATGTTGGCTAGAGAAAACCCAGAGCTGTTCTGGTTTCTCAAACTGATTTCAAATGGCAGAAGGCCCGATTCTCCCTCCCTCGCACCATTATCTGCGTGAAGGGTGGGGGTAAGGAAGGTTTTCCCGTTCGCAGGGGGTGGATGGCAAGTTCGACAACCGTGCCGAGTGACGCCAGGTCAGAGGTCCGTCGGTATCCGTAAAACCATTACCTTCACCCTGGCCATCACCGGTCGAGGCTGCAATTTATGACACGTCGACAATTACCGGAAAAACCCTTAAAAAACGGTTACAAGATTTCCCAACATCTGCAAACCAACTGTCGACCGGTTCGACAGACCCAAAAGTAAATCCGCGTCCGTGTCATAAATGCTCCCTTATTGCTAGCCTCGACATGCCGCCCACCTTGAAAACGCGCCGCGATTTCAATATATAATAAATCCGCCGCAATAAAACGCCCTTAAACTTATACCAACCGAGAACCGAGAAACGATAACCAAACGAGAATCGAATGAACCGTACCTTATGCCGAAACCGTATTTACAATGAATATTTAAATTTACCGTCCTAATCTAAATCTTATGGTATCTAAAACTACAAAATCGCGTATACAATATTTACAGTTTACACTTGTGTGTTCAAAATTTACAACGATTAAGAAAGGTCCACGTCGTCCTTGATTGGTAGGATGCAGAGCTTGACCACTGGCCGCTTTACAATCCCCTCAGCAGTTTTGACCGAAACGACCCGTATCACTCCATCTGCTCCACGATGCAGATCCACGATTCTGCCCAATCGCCATCGAAGTGGCGGAAGATTGTCATCCTTGATGACCACCATGGTATCTATGGTCCAGACGGATGGTGTTGTTGTCCGCCATTTGGATCTTTGCTGCAATTGGTGCAAATATTCCTTGTGCCAACGATCCCAAAAGTGCTGGAACATTTGCTGTATTAATTGGAATCTTCCTAATCGATGGGTATTGACATCCCGTAAATCATGCTCCGGCAATGAACTTAGAGCACCACCGACTAGGAAGTGACCGGGAGTTAATGATTCCAAATCAGAGGGATCGGTTGAGATGGGAGTTAAAGGACGGGAATTGAGACATGCTTCAACTTGCGTGACTATTGTACATAGTTCCTCAAACGTAAGACGCTGTTCCCCTATGACACGTCGGAGGTGATATTTTACTGCCCTTACCGCGCTCTCCCATAATCCCCCAAAATGTGGTGCATGAGGTGGATTTAAATGCCACTCGATGCGTTCGTTATTTAGATGTTCGAGAACCCTTCGTTTGTAATCCTTATTATTTGTAAATGCTTGTAGTTCTCGTAATTCGTTCCGTGCGCCTATGAAGTTAGTGCCATTGTCCGATACCATGCATCGAGGTCGTGCCCGTCGGGACGTGAACCGCCGTAGACAATTTAAAAAGGCATCGCTACTTAAATCTATTGCAACTTCTACATGAATTGCCCGTGTCGCGAAACAAACAAAAATACAAAGATAGGACTTCACCGTGACCTTGCTCCGAGTTCGTTCTTTTGTTATGAATGGACCTGCGTAGTCAATGCCACAGGTACTAAATGGTCGCGCTGGAGTTACACGTGCCGCAGGTAGATCGCCCATAATATAGTCTAGGGTACGCGGTCGTACCCTAAAACATCTGACGCATTTCCCTAAAATCCGCCGTACATTACGCCTACAGGATATCACCCAATACCGCTTCCGTAATGACGCCATAACTAATTGACATCCGCCGTGTAGGAGTCGTAAATGTTCCGCATTAATAACTAAGTCTGTGATACGATGACTGCTTGGTAAAATGATCGGATGTTTGTTGTCGTACTCTAATTGTGAATTTTTTAGTCTGCCGCCCACCCTGATAAGACCGTTCTTATCCAGAAATGGGTTGAGGCAAACCAAAGGGCTGGATGGTTTCACCGGTTTTTGACCCCTGAATGAAGCTAATTCTTCCGAGAAAGCCTCTTCCTGTACAATCTGTATTACCCTGTGTTCGGAATCCCGTAATTCCTTCGTTGTTAGAGATGTGCCCTCTGCTACCCTCAGAGGAGACTTGATTTTACGTGCCAACTGAATAAATCTTAAACAATACCCTATTACTCGAAGTAATCGAGACCAATTTGAAAATCTTTCGTGGAAGCTATAGTCCCGAGCGGCTATAAATGCCATTGCGCGTGCCTTCTTTACTTCCGGAACATCAATGGTACTACCCTTCGTTTTATTCCATTGTGCAGAATCCTTGCACAACCATTCTGGACCTGACCACCACAACGAATTACCGGCCAAAGATACAGGATTGACGCCGCGAGACAGTAAATCCGCCGGATTGTCTTCAGACATTACATGAAACCAGTTTTCTGCCGATGTAATTTCCTGAATTTCTGCCACTCTATTGGCAACAAATGTCTTCCATTTGCTTGGTGAACCTTGTATCCATGCAAGTGTAATCATAGAATCTGACCAATATGTTTCCGTGATCACCCGAAAGTTTAAGGCCGTCCTTACCCTTTGTATCAACCGCGCTAACAGTAAGGCCCCGCACAATTCCAACCGTGGTAAAGAAAGGGATTTTAATGGTGCTACCCGAGATTTAGCACACAGCAGCCGAGATTCCCAACTACCTGACGCGGTTACCGAACGTAAATAAACGCATGCCCCGTAAGCCTGTTCCGAAGCATCCGAGAAGCCATGAAGTTCGCAGGTATGCCGATCTACCACTACCTGGCGAGGTATCCGTACCGATTTAATATTTTCTATTTCCGACCGAAATTGAGACCATAGCGTGTATAAATTATGTGGTACCGACTCGTCCCATCCCAATTTTAATTGCCAGAGCTCCTGCATTAGGATCTTGGCACGTACTATTACTGGACCGATCAGGCCCAAAGGATCGAAAATTTGCGCAATTTCTGATAGGATGATGCGCTTTGTGATACGAGTGTGCTTAGCCGAGTTTGCCGAGTAATACAGATGATCTTCTGTGGCCGACCACAATAATCCAAGAGTTTTTTGGTCTTTCTCTGCGATTACCCTTTCTTTATGGCATTCCCTTGAGGATTCCGCAAGTATTGCCCGACAATTAGACGCCCATTTCCGTAAATGAAGCCCTGCCCTTGCTAAAATATCAGTGATTTCCCCCTTCCGCGTGACCAGCTCTGCTATTGTGTCCGCACCGGTTAGCAGATCATCGACATAAAAATCGTTCAAAATTATATCACTGGATTCTGGATTGCTTTCAGCGCAATCAAGTCCGATTTGTTTTAAAACTCTAGTAGCCAGAAATGGCGCTGACGCTGTACCGTATGTCACTGTATTTAATTGAAAGGCTTCTATAGGCAATACCGAATTTGATCGCCATAGAATTTGTTGGAACTTCCTATCTTCGGGATGTATGAGAATTTGCCGATACATTTTCTCGATATCCGCAGATGCTACATACCGATGGCATCGAAACTTAATGAGTATGGAAAATAAGTCATTTTGTACGGTTGGCCCTACTAATTGCGTGTCATTCAATGATAATCCCGAAGATGACTTCGCAGAACCATCAAACACTACCCGAACCTTAGTGGTGGTGCTGGTTTCTTTCATGACGGCATGATGCGGTAGGTAGAAAGCGCACTCTATATCCGAAATGCATTCCGAAATTTTTGTCATATGACCCAAGCTCTTGTATTCTTCCATAAATTTACGGTATTCTACTTCTAATCCCGAATGTTTGGCTAGTCTTTTTTCAAGCGAACGTAACCGACGTTCCGCTTGATCTCGCGAGGTCCCTAAATGGTTGGTATTATCCTTAAATGGAATCCTGACTATGTACCGACCCGAGTCGTCCCGCTGGGTGGTGGCCTGAAAATATTGTTCGCATGCATCCTCTGCACACGGTTTATTGCTTGCCACCTCCTCAATATGCCAAAACCTTTCTAATTGGTCATGCAACCCCTTATCCGTCGCTACGTGACACCTAGCAGCTTCGCGCCCTTTGTTATTTGGCCAGGTCAACTGACCACCGAGAACCCACCCGAACTGCGTTTTTTGCCATATTAGACCGGAGCCCGCCCTGTGCTGCCCGATGCACAACAACCTCCAGAATAATCCGGCCCCTATGAGCATGTCAATACGAGCGCATTTGTCGAAGTGGGGATCTGCTAAACTAATGTTCGAGGGAATCGGAATCCTTGCTTGTTGTAGTGGTATGTTGGGCATGTCCGGAGTGATTTCATCCATTATTAAACACTCAACATTAGCCCGGAAGCTGTTATGTTGAGAGCCTACTTGTACGTTTGTCCTTTCCCGAATCGTATTTGCATTTTTTCCCAATCCCATAACCTGGGTACTTGTAATTGTGCCTGACATGCCGATTTTTTTACAAAATTGCCTCGTGATGAAATTGACTTGTGAACCAGAATCTAGCAATGCCCTACAATCCCATGTTTTACCCGTTTTGTCCCTTACATGAATGATAGCGGTTGATAAAATTGTGTGGTAACACTTATAATTAATTATTTATTTATGAAAGAGAGGAAATAAACTTAGGCGTAGAATGGTCGCGCGATTAAAAACTAACTATTAACTAAACTACTGGACTACGTGACGACTTTACGACTTCCTACAACTTAATGCTACAACTTTAAGACAACCGCTTGCAACTCTCTCACAACGACGACTGCCCGCCTACAACTCATCCCTTGTCTTTCGTGCCCCTCTTCATCCCCACGCTCGTCCCTTTCGGGGTTTTCGCCATGCCCAAATATGGGCATGAAAACCGTCAGCGGGCCGAAGGCCCATCGTCGCTCGCGACTCGACACCGCTTTCCTTTTTATTGCCCTTTTCCGGCCCTCGCTACGTGCCTGTCCTAAAGTGTCTCTTAAAGCTATGTACCGGGTGACCGCATATTCCCGATACCACACTCGGCCGTCCTGACATTACATCTGACCTCAGATGTTCTCGCGATCACTATTGTCACTAATCTCACTGACACTATCAGTTTCTTCACCACTGGTCCACAACTTCATGTTATCGGCCGCTGTAGATGTTGCTTGCGGTCCTTCATGTTCCCCAACTTTCTCGACCAAGTACCGATCGCCACGTAGAACAGCAGTTACTCGGTACGGTCCTAAGAATTTGGGACAGAACTTTAGTCCTGGTCCGGCCTGAGTCCTTCTGATTGCCACTAGGTCTTCCTCGCTGTATGTCGTTGCTTTCTTGCGTTTCTTGTTGAAATCCTTCCTATTTTGCGCCTGCGTTCGAGAAATATTTTCCCTCGCTTCTGCTCGCAACTGATCCCGTTCCTCTTCAAACAGCATGACCCATTCTTCTTCGATCATCTGGCGGATCTGTGGGTTTTCACGCATTTTCATATGTGTTCCAAACAACAACTGAAACGGCGTAGCCTTCGTACTTCTACTCGGTGTAGCATTCAAATATTTTTGTGCTACGTCAAGGTGTCTATACCACTGTTCGGGATTTGGTGCAGATAATTTTGTTAGCAGAGGTATTAGCGAACGGTTCACCCTCTCAATTTGACCATTAGCCCGCGGGATTCCCGTTGTTATTAACACATGCTCTATGTTCTCGTCTTGACAGTAGCCTTCAAACGCCGTGGAGGTGAAAGCTGTTCCCCGGTCGGAAATAATTCTCCTCGGATTTCCGAAGTTAACGGATTGCTTCTTGAGGCGGGTGATTACTTCTGCCGAGCTTGTGGACTTTGTAGCATACAACCAAACAAATTTGGAGAATGCGTCAACAACTGCAAAAATATGTTTGTAGCTTTTCTTCGTCGAAGCTAGCGGTCCAAGATGATCAACATGGTAGGTCTCGAATGGGATCTCCCCTTTGTCGATGGTGTGCAACATGCCTTCTGGTTTCCCGTGTTTTCTCTCCGCGAGAATGCAGTTGACGCAATTACGCACTACTCTTTCTACTATGTGACGCATCCCTTTAAACCAATAATCCCTTCTCACAAGAGCTTCTGTTTTTGTAATGCCGAAATGACCGAGCTCGTGCGCTTGTCGAACGATTTGAATACGCATCGATCTTGGTACAACTACAAGTAATACGTCATCGATTTCTTTGTATAACAGCTCATTTCTTAATCTGTACCCCTCTGCTTCGTAGCGCCCAATGTCGTCTCGGAGTTGTCGTAAATCATCGTCTTGTACCTGCGCGCGTTTCAGCCTTGCAATAATGCCTCTTGCGTCCTCTTCTATTGCCATTACCGCAGGTAACGGATGTCGGCTCAGGGCATCGACGTGTCGCATGCTACTACCTGCCCTGTGTTCCACTTGGTAGTCAAACTCTTCTAACAGAAGGGCCCACCTCGCCACCCGTACACAAAGATCCTTTTTTCTCATTGTGAGCGCAAATGCTTGACAGTCCGTTATGATTTTAAATGCTATTCCTAATAAATAAACTCGAAATTTTTTCAACGCCTTAACTATTGCTAATACTTCGAGCTCGTAGCTCGCATACTTTTCTTCCGCCACCGAAGTTTTCCCGCTCGCAAAATATATTGGATGAAACGCTCCGTCCACACTATCGCGCTGCAACAAAATAGCGCCGTACCCCATACTACACGCGTCCGTATGCAATTGTGTCTCTGCACCTACATTATATAATCGCAACACCGGTTTATTACTTAACGCTACTTTCAACTTTTGAAACGCTTCACGTTCGCTGGACTCAAACTTGAAACCGACATTTTTTCGCAACAAATTCGTTAAGGGTCTCGCAATTATTGAATAATTATATATAAACTTCCTAAAATATCCTGTTAGACCTAGAAAACTTTGTAAATCTTTTACCGACCGCGGTTCCGAGAACTTCGTGACCGCTTTGGATTTGTATTCCGACGGCTGTATACTTCCACCTTCGACAATATGACCTAGATATTCTATTCTAGTTTGCAAAAAACGACATTTCTCCCAGTTTATCAACAACCCATACGCGGCGGCAATCTGTAAAACTAATTCAATCCTTTTGATTCCTTGTGAGAAATCATTGGATGGCACAATCAAATCATCCATATATGTTAATACTACTTTCTCAGCTATTAGGTCTTTGAATACTGCATTTATAAACTTTTGAAATACGGCTGGGGAATTGCATAAACCAAAAGGAACTTTTAAAAATTCGTAATGCCCGGTTGGAACGACAAACGCTGTATACTTTATGCTACTTTCTTCTATTGGGACATGGAAAAATCCGTTTCGGAGGTCCAACGTACTAAATATTTTTGCGTCCTGCAACAAATCCAACTGGTCCTCGATGAGCGGCAGCGGGTACCGATCTTTTATAACTTTTCTATTCAGTTGCCTATAATCTACGCAGATTCTAGTGGCACCGTTCTTTTTCTTAACTAATACAATCGGACTCGCATAATCCGACTCAGACGCTCTTACAATTCCGTTCTCCATCCATTCCGAAATTTGTTTATCTACTTCTATTTTGTCCTGAGGTGATAATCTTCTCGGCCTTTGGTAGACTGGAATATTGTCCTGGAGAATTAAATTCATCTTAACATTAACTTCGCGAGTTTTGTGCGGTTCGTAATTATTTATTAAATTCTCTATTTTTTGTCTATGATCGGCTTCCGTGATATAAGATAAATCTACTCTATTGCATTCCATTTCTATGTCTATCTTTAAAACTTCTAAAGCTTCGTCATGGCAACTATTACTTTCAACTTTATGGATAGAAATGTCCCCCTCTTTCATGCAAACTTCGATGCTGTTCAAGAAATCTGTGCCAATAAGCAATGGATGCTGAGTTAGTGTGTCAGAAACTACGTGTATTGTCATGGAATAAAGTTCGCGATCTATTTTTACGTTTGCTACGAATTCTCCAAGAGTGTAATTGCAGTCTAATCCAACGCCACGGAATTTTAAAACTCTATCTCCTAATTTAGGCGCACCGATCATGACGTACTGATCCGCTCGCATTAAAGTTAAGTCACTACCGGTATCTATCAGAGCAGCCAACTTACAATTGGAAATTTCCACCTCCTTGCAGCGCTTTGATTGTAAATCTCGCGACGTAGTATACGCAATCTTCGGCGACTCGATTGATCCGCTGCAGCTTGAAGCGATGTGTCCATACTGTCCGCACTTGAAACACTTAAATCCTTTGTTTTTTCCAGGACACCCCGCACTTAAGTGGTTCTTATCACCGCACAGGAAACACCGTCGCACAGCTTCTTGTGTCGTGTTGCTCCGCCCGCTGGTCTTCTGCTGCCTTTCATCGCTTCGTCTGCTTTTCACCTTTGCGTTTTCCTTCATTGTTTCGTACAGTTGAAACTTTTCTTTCAACTCTCGAATATTTTTAGCGCCGTAGAGAATCGTCTTATTCACCTCTTCGTCTTGAACGCCGTCGATGATGTATTTTATCACGGCCGCGTCTTCTATAGCAGCTTGCTTGGCAATATCGAACATTTTGTAAACGTACTCCTGGTACGTTTCGGTTGCCTTTTTGCCTCGCCGGGACAACTCTTTGTGGATCTTATACGCGTCC
The DNA here is from genome assembly GCA_913789895.3 of Seladonia tumulorum. Lineage (NCBI taxonomy): Eukaryota > Metazoa > Arthropoda > Insecta > Hymenoptera > Halictidae > Seladonia > Seladonia tumulorum. The sequence continues at coordinate 961,503 of OU565281.1, forward strand.
ACCATTCTTCCAAACTCTTCGATCAAGGCTCTCCTCATTGCACCCCAACTACTGCTACATTTCTCATAATTTACGAACAGCTTCGCCGAACCACGCAGTAGTCGCTTTGCATAAATTATCCGTTGCACATCGGCCCAACCGCACAATTTGGCCATGTCTTCAAACTCCTGTATCCACTGGCGAATGTCCATCTGGTCGTCACCGCTAAACGTGCTCAGAGCTTCCTCAACATCTCTAAACGTTAGGAGATGTGTACGATTATTCCCCGCTCCACTACGAGCATCGACAACACTTTCCGCTTCGCTTTCCTCTTCTTCTTCTTCCGCATCGTCCTCCCCGTGTTGTATTTCGAACGTTATAGCGGCTCTCAATCGTTCTTGCAACTCCGCCTTATTCCCGCTACTCTTCAGCTTCCGTTGCTTCAATTCCTCCCTTAGCTCCGGCAACTTCATTGTGTCAATGCGCATCAACTTTACATTGCTGGCAAGATCTTCGACTATGGTGTCGTCCCCGTTACTCATTTTGAAGCTTAATGTGACTTTAATGCAACGAACAACACAACCGCGCGACAGCTATTTTCCACCGAGTCTTCCTCAATCAATCCCGGCTGAGCCCCCAAATTATATGTGGTAACACTTATAATTAATTATTTATTTATGAAAGAGAGGAAATAAACTTAGGCGTAGAATGGTCGCGCGATTAAAAACTAACTATTAACTAAACTACTGGACTACGTGACGACTTTACGACTTCCTACAACTTAATGCTACAACTTTAAGACAACCGCTTGCAACTCTCTCACAACGACGACTGCCCGCCTACAACTCATCCCTTGTCTTTCGTGCCCCTCTTCATCCCCACGCTCGTCCCTTTCGGGGTTTTCGCCATGCCCAAATATGGGCATGAAAACCGTCAGCGGGCCGAAGGCCCATCGTCGCTCGCGACTCGACACCGCTTTCCTTTTTATTGCCCTTTTCCGGCCCTCGCTACGTGCCTGTCCTAAAGTGTCTCTTAAAGCTATGTGCCGGGTGACCGCATATTCCCGATACCACAATTGTGTAATCTCGACATTTACTAGCAACGTTGGCTACGCAGGATGCTGGTTCCGAATCTGATGTTACTGAATTTGCTCCACTGGGTTGTTGTTCAATCGCCTGTTTCTCTGGCTGTGTATTCTCTCGATGTAATAAGGTGTGGTGCTTTCTATCGCAACGCTGACATCCCCGCCGTGAACAATTTGCAACCCCATGCCCTGCCTCTAGACAATTGTAACACCGGTTACCTCGTTGTACGATTTCTCTTTTTTCTTGGATATTTAACCTTTTGAAAGCGACACATCGGTATATCGGATGCCCCCCTTGGCATACAGGACACCGCGTTTGTTCGGTTGCTACCTGCGCCGTCGGCCTACCGAATCTTTGACCGTACGTTTGCTGTGGTCGCCGTTCGACCCTGTCGGTTGGTACCTGAGTACGCGCAATGCTTCCTAAATATCTAGCCCGCTCTTCGAGAAACCTTGTAAACCCTTTGTACGATTCCTTCTCGGAGGAACGCGACATCTCTCGCTCCCATTCCCTTGACGTGATGCCATCTAATTTCTTCGACAATATGGAAACTAAGATAAAGTCCCAAGAATGGGCCGGTTCCCCCAATGCCTTCAAGGCGGAAATATGATTGTTCGCGTCATCTATAAATTCTTGTAAAGCTCCCTGACCATGCTTCTGAACTGGTGTTAGATTCAACAATGCATCCATGTGATGCCGACGAAGAGCCATCGGATCTTCGTACCGAGCAGTCAACGTCTCCCAAGCTAACTTATAATTAACGTCCGAAGTGCCGAACGATTTCACGACGCGCGCTGCCGAACCCTTTAGCGTCGAGTTTAAATAATGGAATTTCTGTATGTCCGAAATGGAAGTATTTGTGTGAATTAATGCCACAAATGTGTCCCGAAACCGTATCCAATCGCTATAGTTCCCATCAAAGGATGGCAGCTGGATGAGCGGTAATTTGAAATCTACCCGTGTTGTTGACGGATCTGAATTTTCTGTAATGTCTGATGCCGCTCCTGGCAAAGCAGAAGGGCGCGTCCGCGATTGCACAAATTCTTCCACTTCGGCTATCAATTCAAAATACGTATTTTCGAATTGATCACGCTCTATCGAATGTACATTTTCCGCGTCGGTTCCTAACACTATTTTCTCAATGCCTTCTTGGCATTTGTTGAATGATTCCAACAAATTCAAATTGGCCTCCAGCCGCTTCTGGAGAGCCCGAATTGAGCAAGAGTCCCGTGACTCTGAGAAAAATCGCTTAAAACGCGTTAGACTCGCCTTGACCAAACCGCGCTCATGAACTAATTGTTTTAATTCCGCGTCCATTTTAACCCTAAATAGTCACAACAAGTCAAATATATCTCAAATTGCTTACGGAAAGATGGAGGATGCTGCGAGTCAGTGGTGTCCGTCCGAATGCTCTGAAGACTTGTTCGCCGTTGGTGTGCAGGTTACGTGCTGTCCGTTCCGTGGGCTGCAACCGTTCCGTTCCAATTGTACAGCTGCTCAAATCTCCGATGACCAGCCTTGTTGTAGACTGCCCTGTGGTCCTTTGACTTCCCGTTGAAGTCATCCAGTAGACGTGATGATGCTCAGCGTCCCAGTTCTGCGCCTTCAGTGGAGATCTCCTTCAGTCGGTGGATCCGGCTCGAAGGACCAAATGTTGCGGATACTTCGCGACCGTTTCGCGATGACTCTCGCTGCGTATAGCACGTGATGTGCGCCGAGTTTCTTTCGAAGGACCACCCACACCGGATGTGGGAAAAACAATGTTGCCGGTTGGTGACCACAGAGTTTATTGAAATTGATCAACTGTACATCGGTTAATATTTTGCAAGTCCCTTGACTCCCGTTAGACCCCGTTGGTCTTGCGCTTATCGATGTTGGCTAGAGAAAACCCAGAGCTGTTCTGGTTTCTCAAACTGATTTCAAATGGCAGAAGGCCCGATTCTCCCTCCCTCGCACCATTATCTGCGTGAAGGGTGGGGGTAAGGAAGGTTTTCCCGTTCGCAGGGGGTGGATGGCAAGTTCGACAACCGTGCCGAGTGACGCCAGGTCAGAGGTCCGTCGGTATCCGTAAAACCATTACCTTCACCCTGGCCATCACCGGTCGAGGCTGCAATTTATGACACGTCGACAATTACCGGAAAAACCCTTAAAAAACGGTTACAAGATTTCCCAACATCTGCAAACCAACTGTCGACCGGTTCGACAGACCCAAAAGTAAATCCGCGTCCGTGTCATAAATGCTCCCTTATTGCTAGCCTCGACACCAAAGCAACACTCTCATACTTGCACGCGTCTAGACATACCAAACTCATATATTACCAACCGGATAAACTCCTCGCATCGCATAGGTGTGGCAATCGCCGCATAGATATTTCCCCTATACACTAGATACGTGTGCACCAATCGGTGTTAGTCACATTCCAACACACACGATGCGAAGCGTAACGTCCAAGGGTCAGAAAGTTTTCAAACTAACGCTCCAATATTGCAATGAGCAGTTTGTAAATGGTCAATTGTCATTCCCAAGGGTTCTAGCTTTGTCTGTGCAGAGGCCAAAATTCGAATTTCCGCCTCAGAGCCGAGTAATTTGCAATATTCGTCAGCATACGGCCTGTCCCGAGTCGTTCGAAGCAAGCACGACGTCACACGATGCGAAGCGTAACGTCCAAGGGTCAGAAAGTTTTCAAACTAACGCTCCAATATTGCAATGAGCAGTTTGTAAATGGTCAATTGTCATTCCCAAGGGTTCTAGCTTTGTCTGTGCATAAGCCAAAATTCGAATTTCTACCTCATAGTCGTGTAATTTGCAATATTCGACAGCATACGGCCTGTCCCGAGTCGTTCGAAGCAAGCACGACGTCACACGATGCGAAGCGAAACGTGCAAGGGTCAGAAAGTTTTCAAACTGACGCTCCAATATTGCAATGAGCAGTTTGTAAATGGTCAATTGTCATTCCCAAGGGTTCTAGCTTTGTCTGTGCAGAGGCCAAAATTCGAATTTCTGCCTCAGAGCCGAGTAATTTGCAATATTCGACAGCATACGGCCTGTCCCGAGTCGTTCGACGCAAGCATGACGTCACACGATGCGAAGCGAAACGTGCAAGGGTCAGAAAGTTTTCAAACTGACGCTCCAATATTGCAATGAGCAGTTTGTAAATGGTCAATTGTCATTCCCAAGGGTTCTAGCTTTGTCTGTGCATAAGCCAAAATTCGAATTTCTGCCTCATAGTCGTGTAATTTGCAATATTCGTCAGCATACGGCCTGTCCCGAGTCGTTCGAAGCAAGCACGACGTCACACGATTCGAAGCGAAACGTGCAAGCGTCAGAAAATTTTCAAACTGACGCTCCAATATTGCAATGAGCAGTTTGTAAATGGTCAATTGTCATTCCCAAGGGTTCTAGCTTTGTCTGTGCAGAGGCCAAAATTCGAATTTCTGCCTCAGAGCCGAGTAATTTGCAATATTCGACAGCATACGGCCTGTCCCGAGTCGTTCGACGCAAGCATGACGTCACACGATGCGAAGCGAAACGTGCAAGGGTCAGAAAGTTTTCAAACTGACGCTCCAATATTGCAATGAGCAGTTTGTAAATGGTCAATTGTCATTCCCAAGGGTTCTAGCTTTGTCTGTGCAGAGGCCAAAATTCGAATTTCTGCCTCATAGTCGTGTAATTTGCAATATTCGACAGCATACGGCCTGTCCCGAGTCGTTCGAAGCAAGCACGACGTCACACGATGCGAAGCGAAACGTGCAAGGGTCAGAAAATTTTCAAACTGACGCTCCAATATTGCAATGAGCAGTTTGTAAATGGTCAATTGTCATTCCCAAGGGTTCTAGCTTTGTCTGTGCAGAGGCCAAAATTCGAATTTCTGCCTCAGAGCCGAGTAATTTGCAATATTCGTCAGCATACGGCCTGTCCCGAGTCGTTCGAAGCAAGCACGACGTCACACGATGCGAAGCGTAACGTCCAAGGGTCAGAAAGTTTTCAAACTGACGCTCCAATATTGCAATGAGCAGTTTGTAAATGGTCAATTGTCATTCCCAAGGGTTCTAGCTTTGTCTGTGCAGAGGCCAAAATTCGAATTTCTGCCTCAGAGCCGAGTAATTTGCAATATTCGACAGCATACGGCCTGTCCCGAGTCGTTCGACGCAAGCATGACGTCACACGATGCGAAGCGAAACGTGCAAGGGTCAGAAAGTTTTCAAACTGACGCTCCAATATTGCAATGAGCAGTTTGTAAATGGTCAATTGTCATTCCCAAGGGTTCTAGCTTTGTCTGTGCAGAGGCCAAAATTCGAATTTCTGCCTCAGAGCCGAGTAATTTGCAATATTCGACAGCATACGGCCTGTCCCGAGTCGTTCGACGCAAGCATGACGTCACACGATGCGAAGCGAAACGTGCAAGGGTCAGAAAGTTTTCAAACTAACGCTCCAATATTGCAATGAGCAGTTTGTAAATGGTCAATTGTCATTCCCAAGGGTTCTAGCTTTGTCTGTGCAGAGGCCAAAATTCGAATTTCTGCCTCAGAGCCGAGTAATTTGCAATATTCGACAGCATACGGCCTGTCCCGAGTCGTTCGACGCAAGCATGACGTCACACGATGCGAAGCGAAACGTGCAAGGGTCAGAAAGTTTTCAAACTGACGCTCCAATATTGCAATGAGCAGTTTGTAAATGGTCAATTGTCATTCCCAAGGGTTCTAGCTTTGTCTGTGCATAAGCCAAAATTCGAATTTCTGCCTCATAGTCGTGTAATTTGCAATATTCGTCAGCATACGGCCTGTCCCGAGTCGTTCGAAGCAAGCACGACGTCACACGATGCGAAGCGAAACGTGCAAGGGTCAGAAAGTTTTCAAACTGACGCTCCAATATTGCAATGAGCAGTTTGTAAATGGTCAATTGTCATTCCCAAGGGTTCTAGCTTTGTCTGTGCAGAGGCCAAAATTCGAATTTCTGCCTCATAGTCGTGTAATTTGCAATATTCGACAGCATACGGCCTGTCCCGAGTCGTTCGAAGCAAGCACGACGTCACACGATGCGAAGCGAAACGTGCAAGGGTCAGAAAATTTTCAAACTGACGCTCCAATATTGCAATGAGCAGTTTGTAAATGGTCAATTGTCATTCCCAAGGGTTCTAGCTTTGTCTGTGCAGAGGCCAAAATTCGAATTTCTGCCTCAGAGCCGAGTAATTTGCAATATTCGTCAGCATACGGCCTGTCCCGAGTCGTTCGAAGCAAGCACGACGTCACACGATGCGAAGCGTAACGTCCAAGGGTCAGAAAGTTTTCAAACTGACGCTCCAATATTGCAATGAGCAGTTTGTAAATGGTCAATTGTCATTCCCAAGGGTTCTAGCTTTGTCTGTGCAGAGGCCAAAATTCGAATTTCTGCCTCAGAGCCGAGTAATTTGCAATATTCGACAGCATACGGCCTGTCCCGAGTCGTTCGACGCAAGCATGACGTCACACGATGCGAAGCGAAACGTGCAAGGGTCAGAAAGTTTTCAAACTGACGCTCCAATATTGCAATGAGCAGTTTGTAAATGGTCAATTGTCATTCCCAAGGGTTCTAGCTTTGTCTGTGCAGAGGCCAAAATTCGAATTTCTGCCTCAGAGCCGAGTAATTTGCAATATTCGACAGCATACGGCCTGTCCCGAGTCGTTCGACGCAAGCATGACGTCACACGATGCGAAGCGAAACGTGCAAGGGTCAGAAAGTTTTCAAACTAACGCTCCAATATTGCAATGAGCAGTTTGTAAATGGTCAATTGTCATTCCCAAGGGTTCTAGCTTTGTCTGTGCAGAGGCCAAAATTCGAATTTCTGCCTCAGAGCCGAGTAATTTGCAATATTCGACAGCATACGGCCTGTCCCGAGTCGTTCGACGCAAGCATGACGTCACACGATGCGAAGCGAAACGTGCAAGGGTCAGAAAGTTTTCAAACTGACGCTCCAATATTGCAATGAGCAGTTTGTAAATGGTCAATTGTCATTCCCAAGGGTTCTAGCTTTGTCTGTGCATAAGCCAAAATTCGAATTTCTGCCTCATAGTCGTGTAATTTGCAATATTCGTCAGCATACGGCCTGTCCCGAGTCGTTCGAAGCAAGCACGACGTCACACGATGCGAAGCGAAACGTGCAAGGGTCAGAAAGTTTTCAAACTGACGCTCCAATATTGCAATGAGCAGTTTGTAAATGGTCAATTGTCATTCCCAAGGGTTCTAGCTTTGTCTGTGCAGAGGCCAAAATTCGAATTTCTGCCTCAGAGCCGAGTAATTTGCAATATTCGACAGCATACGGCCTGTCCCGAGTCGTTCGAAGCAAGCACGACGTCACACGATTCGAAGCGAAACGTGCAAGGGTCAGAAAGTTTTCAAACTGACGCTCCAATATTGCAATGAGCAGTTTGTAAATGGTCAATTGTCATTCCCAAGGGTTCTAGCTTTGTCTGTGCATAAGCCAAAATTCGAATTTCTGCCCCATAGTCGTGTAATTTGCAATATTCGTCAGCATACGGCTTGTCCCGAGTCGTTCGAAGCAAGCACGACGTCACACGATTCGAAGCGAAACGTGCAAGCGTCAGAAAGTTTTCAAACTGACGCTCCAATATTGCAATGAGCAGTTTGTAAATGGTCAATTGTCATTCCCAAGGGTTCTAGCTTTGTCTGTGCATAAGCCAAAATTCGAATTTCTGCCCCATAGTCGTGTAACTTGCAATATTCGTCAGCATACGGCTTGTCCCGAGTCGTTCGAAGCAAGCACGACGTCACACGATGCGAAGCTAAACGTGCAAGGGTCAGAAAGTTTTCAAACTGACGCTCCAATATTGCAATGAGCAGATTGTAAATGGTCAATTGTCATTCCCAAGGGTTCTAGCTTTGTCTGTGCAGAGGCCAAAATTCGAATTTCTGCCTCATAGTCGTGTAATTTGCAATATTCGTCAGCATACGGCCTGTCCCGAGTCGTTCGAAGCAAGCACGACGTTACACGATGCGAAGCGAAACGTGCAAGGGTCAGAAAGTTTTCAAACTGACGCTCCAATGTTGCAATGAGCAGTTTGTAAATGGTCAATTGTCATTCCCAAGGGTTCTAGCTTTGTCTGTGCAGAGGCCAAAATTCGAATTTCTGCCTCATAGTCGTGTAATTTGCAATATTCGTCAGCATACGGCCTGTCCCGAGTCGTTCGAAGCAAGCACGACGTTACACGATGCGAAGCGAAACGTGCAAGGGTCAGAAAGTTTTCAAACTGACGCTCCAATGTTGCAATGAGCAGTTTGTAAATGGTCAATTGTCATTCCCAAGGGTTCTAGCTTTGTCTGTGCAGAGGCCAAAATTCGAATTTCTGCCTCAGAGCCGAGTAATTTGCAATATTCGACAGCATACGGCCTGTCCCGAGTCGTTCGACGCAAGCATGACGTCACACAATGCGAAGCGAAACGTGCAAGGGTCAGAAAGTTTTCAAACTGACGCTCCAATATTGCAATGAGCAGATTGTAAATGGTCAATTGTCATTCCCAAGGGTTCTAGCTTTGTCTGTGCAGAGGCCAAAATTCGAATTTCTGCCTCATAGTCGTGTAATTTGCAATATTCGACAGCATACGGCCTGTCCCGAGTCGTTCGAAGCAAGCACGACGTCACACGATGCGAAGCGAAACGTGCAAGGGTCAGAAAATTTTCAAACTGACGCTCCAATATTGCAATGAGCAGTTTGTAAATGGTCAATTGTCATTCCCAAGGGTTCTAGCTTTGTCTGTGCAGAGGCCAAAATTCGAATTTCTGCCTCAGAGCCGAGTAATTTGCAATATTCGACAGCATACGGCCTGTCCCGAGTCGTTCGACGCAAGCATGACGTCACACGATGCGAAGCGAAACGTGCAAGGGTCAGAAAGTTTTCAAACTGACGCTCCAATATTGCAATGAGCAGATTGTAAATGGTCAATTGTCATTCCCAAGGGTTCTAGCTTTGTCTGTGCAGAGGCCAAAATTCGAATTTCTGCCTCATAGTCGTGTAATTTGCAATATTCGACAGCATACGGCCTGTCCCGAGTCGTTCGAAGCAAGCACGACGTCACACGATGCGAAGCGAAACGTGCAAGGGTCAGAAAATTTTCAAACTGACGCTCCAATATTGCAATGAGCAGTTTGTAAATGGTCAATTGTCATTCCCAAGGGTTCTAGCTTTGTCTGTGCAGAGGCCAAAATTCGAATTTCTGCCTCAGAGCCGAGTAATTTGCAATATTCGACAGCATACGGCCTGTCCCGAGTCGTTCGACGCAAGCATGACGTCACACGATGCGAAGCGAAACGTGCAAGGGTCAGAAAGTTTTCAAACTGACGCTCCAATATTGCAATGAGCAGTTTGTAAATGGTCAATTGTCATTCCCAAGGGTTCTAGCTTTGTCTGTGCAGAGGCCAAAATTCGAATTTCTGCCTCAGAGCCGAGTAATTTGCAATATTCGACAGCATACGGCCTGTCCCGAGTCGTTCGACGCAAGCACGACGTCACACGATGCGAAGCGAAACGTGCAAGGGTCAGAAAGTTTTCAAACTGACGCTCCAATATTGCAATGAGCAGTTTGTAAATGGTCAATTGTCATTCCCAAGGGTTCTAGCTTTGTCTGTGCATAAGCCAAAATTCGAATTTCTGCCTCATAGTCGTGTAATTTGCAATATTCGTCAGCATACGGCCTGTCCCGAGTCGTTCGAAGCAAGCACGACGTCACACGATGCGAAGCGAAACGTGCAAGGGTCAGAAAGTTTTCAAACTGACGCTCCAATATTGCAATGAGCAGTTTGTAAATGGTCAATTGTCATTCCCAAGGGTTCTAGCTTTGTCTGTGCAGAGGCCAAAATTCGAATTTCTGCCTCAGAGCCGAGTAATTTGCAATATTCGACAGCATACGGCCTGTCCCGAGTCGTTCGAAGCAAGCACGACGTCACACGATTCGAAGCGAAACGTGCAAGGGTCAGAAAGTTTTCAAACTGACGCTCCAATATTGCAATGAGCAGTTTGTAAATGGTCAATTGTCATTCCCAAGGGTTCTAGCTTTGTCTGTGCATAAGCCAAAATTCGAATTTCTGCCCCATAGTCGTGTAATTTGCAATATTCGTCAGCATACGGCTTGTCCCGAGTCGTTCGAAGCAAGCACGACGTCACACGATGCGAAGCTAAACGTGCAAGGGTCAGAAAGTTTTCAAACTGACGCTCCAATATTGCAATGAGCAGTTTGTAAATGGTCAATTGTCATTCCCAAGGGTTCTAGCTTTGTCTGTGCAGAGGCCAAAATTCGAATTGCTGCCTCAGAGCCGAGTAATTTGCAATATTCGACAGCATACGGCCTGTCCCGAGTCGTTCGAAGCAAGCACGACGTCACACGATGCGAAGCGAAACGTGCAAGGGTCAGAAAGTTTTCAAACTGACGCTCCAATATTGCAATGAGCAGTTTGTAAATGGTCAATTGTCATTCCCAAGGGTTCTAGCTTTGTCTGTGCATAAGCCAAAATTCGAATTTCTGCCCCATAGTCGTGTAATTTGCAATATTCGTCAGCATACGGCCTGTCCCGAGTCGTTCGAAGCAAGCACGACGTCACACGATGCGAAGCGAAACGTGCAAGGGTCAGAAAGTTTTCAAACTGACGCTCCAATGTTGCAATGAGCAGTTTGTAAATGGTCAATTGTCATTCCCAAGGGTTCTAGCTTTGTCTGTGCAGAGGCCAAAATTCGAATTTCTGCCTCAGAGCCGAGTAATTTGCAATATTCGACAGCATACGGCCTGTCCCGAGTCGTTCGAAGCAAGCACGACGTTACACGATGCGAAGCGAAACGTGCAAGGGTCAGAAAGTTTTCAAACTGACGCTCCAATATTGCAATGAGCAGATTGTAAATGGTCAATTGTCATTCCCAAGGGTTCTAGCTTTGTCTGTGCAGAGGCCAAAATTCGAATTTCTGCCTCATAGTCGTGTAATTTGCAATATTCGTCAGCATACGGCCTGTCCCGAGTCGTTCGACGCAAGCATGACGTCACACAATGCGAAGCGAAACGTGCAAGGGTCAGAAAGTTTTCAAACTGACGCTCCAATATTGCAATGAGCAGATTGTAAATGGTCAATTGTCATTCCCAAGGGTTCTAGCTTTGTCTGTGCAGAGGCCAAAATTCGAATTTCTGCCTCATAGTCGTGTAATTTGCAATATTCGACAGCATACGGCCTGTCCCGAGTCGTTCGAAGCAAGCACGACGTCACACGATGCGAAGCGTAACGTCCAAGTGTCAGAAAGTTTTCAAACTGACGCTCCAATATTGCAATGAGCAGATTGTAAATGGTCAATTGTCATTCCCAAGGGTTCTAGCTTTGTCTGTGCAGAGGCCAAAATTCGAATTGCTGCCTCAGAGCCGAGTAATTTGCAATATTCGACAGCATACGGCCTGTCCCGAGTCGTTCGAAGCTAGCACGACGTCACACGATGCGAAGCGAAACGTGCAAGGGTCAGAAAGTTTTCAAACTGACGCTCCAATATTGCAATGAGCAGATTGTAAATGGTCAATTGTCATTCCCAAGGGTTCTAGCTTTGTCTGTGCAGAGGCCAAAATTCGAATTTCTGCCTCAGAGCCGAGTAATTTGCAATATTCGACAGCATACGGCCTGTCCCGAGTCGTTCGACGCAAGCATGACGTCACACAATGCGAAGCGAAACGTGCAAGGGTCAGAAAGTTTTCAAACTGACGCTCCAATATTGCAATGAGCAGATTGTAAATGGTCAATTGTCATTCCCAAGGGTTCTAGCTTTGTCTGTGCAGAGGCCAAAATTCGAATTTCTGCCTCATAGTCGTGTAATTTGCAATATTCGACAGCATACGGCCTGTCCCGAGTCGTTCGAAGCAAGCACGACGTCACACGATGCGAAGCGTAACGTCCAAGTGTCAGAAAGTTTTCAAACTGACGCTCCAATATTGCAATGAGCAGATTGTAAATGGTCAATTGTCATTCCCAAGGGTTCTAGCTTTGTCTGTGCAGAGGCCAAAATTCGAATTGCTGCCTCAGAGCCGAGTAATTTGCAATATTCGACAGCATACGGCCTGTCCCGAGTCGTTCGAAGCAAGCACGACGTCACACGATGCGAAGCGAAACGTGCAAGGGTCAGAAAGTTTTCAAACTGACGCTCCAATGTTGCAATGAGCAGTTTGTAAATGGTCAATTGTCATTCCCAAGGGTTCTAGCTTTGTCTGTGCATAAGCCAAAATTCGAATTTCTGCCCCATAGTCGTGTAATTTGCAATATTCGTCAGCATACGGCCTGTCCCGAGTCGTTCGAAGCAAGCACGACGTCACACGATGCGAAGCGAAACGTGCAAGGGTCAGAAAGTTTTCAAACTGACGCTCCAATATTGCAATGAGCAGTTTGTAAATGGTCAATTGTCATTCCCAAGGGTTCTAGCTTTGTCTGTGCATAAGCCAAAATTCGAATTTCTGCCCCATAGTCGTGTAATTTGCAATATTCGTCAGCATACGGCCTGTCCCGAGTCGTTCGAAGCAAGCACGACGTCACACGATGCGAAGCGAAACGTGCAAGGGTCAGAAAGTTTTCAAACTGACGCTCCAATGTTGCAATGAGCAGTTTGTAAATGGTCAATTGTCATTCCCAAGGGTTCTAGCTTTGTCTGTGCAGAGGCCAAAATTCGAATTTCTGCCTCAGAGCCGAGTAATTTGCAATATTCGACAGCATACGGCCTGTCCCGAGTCGTTCGAAGCAAGCACGACGTCACACGATGCGAAGCGAAACGTGCAAGGGTCAGAAAGTTTTCAAACTGACGCTCCAATATTGCAATGAGCAGATTGTAAATGGTCAATTGTCATTCCCAAGGGTTCTAGCTTTGTCTGTGCAGAGGCCAAAATTCGAATTTCTGCCTCATAGTCGTGTAATTTGCAATATTCGTCAGCATACGGCCTGTCCCGAGTCGTTCGAAGCAAGCACGACGTTACACGATGCGAAGCGAAACGTGCAAGGGTCAGAAAGTTTTCAAACTGACGCTCCAATGTTGCAATGAGCAGTTTGTAAATGGTCAATTGTCATTCCCAAGGGTTCTAGCTTTGTCTGTGCAGAGGCCAAAATTCGAATTTCTGCCTCAGAGCCGAGTAATTTGCAATATTCGACAGCATACGGCCTGTCCCGAGTCGTTCGACGCAAGCATGACGTCACACAATGCGAAGCGAAACGTGCAAGGGTCAGAAAGTTTTCAAACTGACGCTCCAATATTGCAATGAGCAGATTGTAAATGGTCAATTGTCATTCCCAAGGGTTCTAGCTTTGTCTGTGCAGAGGCCAAAATTCGAATTTCTGCCTCATAGTCGTGTAATTTGCAATATTCGACAGCATACGGCCTGTCCCGAGTCGTTCGAAGCAAGCACGACGTCACACGATGCGAAGCGTAACGTCCAAGTGTCAGAAAGTTTTCAAACTGACGCTCCAATATTGCAATGAGCAGATTGTAAATGGTCAATTGTCATTCCCAAGGGTTCTAGCTTTGTCTGTGCAGAGGCCAAAATTCGAATTTCTGCCTCATAGTCGTGTAATTTGCAATATTCGACAGCATACCGCCTGTCCCGAGTCGTTCGAAGCAAGCACGACGTCAGCACGACGTCACACGATGCGAAGCGTAACGTCCAAGTGTCAGAAAGTTTTCAAACTGACGCTCCAATATTGCAATGAGCAGATTGTAAATGGTCAATTGTCATTCCCAAGGGTTCTAGCTTTGTCTGTGCAGAGGCCAAAATTCGAATTTCTGCCTCATAGTCGTGTAATTTGCAATATTCGACAGCATACGGCCTGTCCCGAGTCGTTCGAAGCAAGCACGACGTCACACGATGCGAAGCGTAACGTCCAAGTGTCAGAAAGTTTTCAAACTGACGCTCCAATATTGCAATGAGCAGATTGTAAATGGTCAATTGTCATTCCCAAGGGTTCTAGCTTTGTCTGTGCAGAGGCCAAAATTCGAATTTCTGCCTCAGAGCCGAGTAATTTGCAATATTCGACAGCATACGGCCTGTCCCGAGTCGTTCGACGCAAGCATGACGTCACACAATGCGAAGCGAAACGTGCAAGGGTCAGAAAGTTTTCAAACTGACGCTCCAATATTGCAATGAGCAGATTGTAAATGGTCAATTGTCATTCCCAAGGGTTCTAGCTTTGTCTGTGCAGAGGCCAAAATTCGAATTTCTGCCTCAGAGCCGAGTAATTTGCAATATTCGACAGCATACGGCCTGTCCCGAGTCGTTCGAAGCAAGCACGACGTCACACGATGCGAAGCGAAACGTGCAAGGGTCAGAAAGTTTTCAAACTGACGCTCCAATATTGCAATGAGCAGATTGTAAATGGTCAATTGTCATTCCCAAGGGTTCTAGCTTTGTCTGTGCAGAGGCCAAAATTCGAATTTCTGCCTCATAGTCGTGTAATTTGCAATATTCGTCAGCATACGGCCTGTCCCGAGTCGTTCGAAGCAAGCACGACGTTACACGATGCGAAGCGAAACGTGCAAGGGTCAGAAAGTTTTCAAACTGACGCTCCAATGTTGCAATGAGCAGTTTGTAAATGGTCAATTGTCATTCCCAAGGGTTCTAGCTTTGTCTGTGCAGAGGCCAAAATTCGAATTTCTGCCTCAGAGCCGAGTAATTTGCAATATTCGACAGCATACGGCCTGTCCCGAGTCGTTCGACGCAAGCATGACGTCACACAATGCGAAGCGAAACGTGCAAGGGTCAGAAAGTTTTCAAACTGACGCTCCAATATTGCAATGAGCAGATTGTAAATGGTCAATTGTCATTCCCAAGGGTTCTAGCTTTGTCTGTGCAGAGGCCAAAATTCGAATTTCTGCCTCATAGTCGTGTAATTTGCAATATTCGACAGCATACGGCCTGTCCCGAGTCGTTCGAAGCAAGCACGACGTCACACGATGCGAAGCGTAACGTCCAAGTGTCAGAAAGTTTTCAAACTGACGCTCCAATATTGCAATGAGCAGATTGTAAATGGTCAATTGTCATTCCCAAGGGTTCTAGCTTTGTCTGTGCAGAGGCCAAAATTCGAATTTCTGCCTCAGAGCCGAGTAATTTGCAATATTCGACAGCATACGGCCTGTCCCGAGTCGTTCGACGCAAGCATGACGTCACACAATGCGAAGCGAAACGTGCAAGGGTCAGAAAGTTTTCAAACTGACGCTCCAATATTGCAATGAGCAGATTGTAAATGGTCAATTGTCATTCCCAAGGGTTCTAGCTTTGTCTGTGCAGAGGCCAAAATTCGAATTTCTGCCTCATAGTCGTGTAATTTGCAATATTCGTCAGCATACGGCCTGTCCCGAGTCGTTCGAAGCAAGCACGACGTCACACGATGCGAAGCGTAACGTCCAAGTGTCAGAAAGTTTTCAAACTGACGCTCCAATATTGCAATGAGCAGATTGTAAATGGTCAATTGTCATTCCCAAGGGTTCTAGCTTTGTCTGTGCAGAGGACAAAATTCGAATTTCTGCCTCATAGTCGTGTAATTTGCAATATTCGACAGCATACGGCCTGTCCCGAGTCGTTCGAAGCAAGCACGACGTCACACGATTCGAAGCGAAACGTGCAAGGGTCAGAAAGTTTTCAAACTGACGCTCCAATATTGCAATGAGCAGTTTGTAAAT
Organism: Seladonia tumulorum; assembly: GCA_913789895.3. Lineage (NCBI taxonomy): Eukaryota > Metazoa > Arthropoda > Insecta > Hymenoptera > Halictidae > Seladonia > Seladonia tumulorum. Next base: position 977,237 of record OU565281.1, read on the forward strand.
GGTCAATTGTCATTCCCAAGGGTTCTAGCTTTGTCTGTGCATAAGCCAAAATTCGAATTTCTGCCTCATAGTCGTGTAATTTGCAATATTCGACAGCATACGGCCTGTCCCGAGTCGTTCGAAGCAAGCACGACGTCACACGATGCGAAGCGAAACGTGCAAGGGTCAGAAAATTTTCAAACTGACGCTCCAATATTGCAATGAGCAGTTTGTAAATGGTCAATTGTCATTCCCAAGGGTTCTAGCTTTGTCTGTGCATAAGCCAAAATTCGCATTTCTGCCTCATAGTCGTGTAATTTGCAATATTCGACAGCATACGGCCTGTCCCGAGTCGTTCGAAGCAAGCACGACGTCACACGATTCGAAGCGAAACGTGCAAGCGTCAGAAAGTTTTCAAACTGACGCTCCAATATTGCAATGAGCAGTTTGTAAATGGTCAATTGTCATTCCCAAGGGTTCTAGCTTTGTCTGTGCAGAGGCCAAAATTCGAATTTCTGCCTCAGAGCCGAGTAATTTGCAATATTCGACAGCATACGGCCTGTCCCGAGTCGTTCGACGCAAGCATGACGTCACACAATGCGAAGCGAAACGTGCAAGGGTCAGAAAGTTTTCAAACTGACGCTCCAATATTGCAATGAGCAGATTGTAAATGGTCAATTGTCATTCCCAAGGGTTGTAGCTTTGTCTGTGCATAAGCCAAAATTCGAATTTCTGCCTCATAGTCGTGTAATTTGCAATATTCGTCAGCATACGGCCTGTCCCGAGTCGTTCGAAGCAAGCACGACGTCACACGATGCGAAGCGTAACGTCCAAGTGTCAGAAAGTTTTCAAACTAACGCTCCAATATTGCAATGAGCAGTTTGTAAATGGTCAATTGTCATTCCCAAGGGTTCTAGCTTTGTCTGTGCATAAGCCAAAATTCGAATTTCTGCCTCATAGTCGTGTAATTTGCAATATTCGACAGCATACGGCCTGTCCCGAGTCGTTCGAAGCAAGCACGACGTCACACGATTCGAAGCGAAACGTGCAAGGGTCAGAAAGTTTTCAAACTGACGCTCCAATATTGCAATGAGCAGTTTGTAAATGGTCAATTGTCATTCCCAAGGGTTCTAGCTTTGTCTGTGCAGAGGCCAAAATTCGAATTTCTGCCTCATAGTCGTGTAATTTGCAATATTCGTCAGCATACGGCCTGTCCCGAGTCGTTCGAAGCAAGCACGACGTCACACGATGCGAAGCGAAACGTGCAAGCGTCAGAAAGTTTTCAAACTGACGCTCCAATATTGCAATGAGCAGATTGTAAATGGTCAATTGTCATTCCCAAGGGTTCTAGCTTTGTCTGTGCAGAGGCCAAAATTCGAATTTCTGCCTCATAGTCGTGTAATTTGCAATATTCGACAGCATACGGCCTGTCCCGAGTCGTTCGAAGCAAGCACGACGTCACACGATGCGAAGCGTAACGTCCAAGTGTCAGAAAGTTTTCAAACTGACGCTCCAATGTTGCAATGAGCAGTTTGTAAATGGTCAATTGTCATTCCCAAGGGTTCTAGCTTTGTCTGTGCAGAGGCCAAAATTCGAATTTCTGCCTCATAGTCGTGTAATTTGCAATATTCGACAGCATACGGCCTGTCCCGAGTCGTTCGAAGCAAGCACGACGTCACACGATGCGAAGCGTAACGTCCAAGTGTCAGAAAGTTTTCAAACTGACGCTCCAATATTGCAATGAGCAGATTGTAAATGGTCAATTGTCATTCCCAAGGGTTCTAGCTTTGTCTGTGCAGAGGCCAAAATTCGAATTTCTGCCTCATAGTCGTGTAATTTGCAATATTCGACAGCATACGGCCTGTCCCGAGTCGTTCGAAGCAAGCACGACGTCACACGATGCGAAGCGTAACGTCCAAGTGTCAGAAAGTTTTCAAACTGACGCTCCAATATTGCAATGAGCAGATTGTAAATGGTCAATTGTCATTCCCAAGGGTTCTAGCTTTGTCTGTGCAGAGGCCAAAATTCGAATTTCTGCCTCAGAGCCGAGTAATTTGCAATATTCGACAGCATACGGCCTGTCCCGAGTCGTTCGACGCAAGCATGACGTCACACAATGCGAAGCGAAACGTGCAAGGGTCAGAAAGTTTTCAAACTGACGCTCCAATATTGCAATGAGCAGATTGTAAATGGTCAATTGTCATTCCCAAGGGTTCTAGCTTTGTCTGTGCAGAGGCCAAAATTCGAATTTCTGCCTCAGAGCCGAGTAATTTGCAATATTCGACAGCATACGGCCTGTCCCGAGTCGTTCGAAGCAAGCACGACGTCACACGATGCGAAGCGAAACGTGCAAGGGTCAGAAAGTTTTCAAACTGACGCTCCAATATTGCAATGAGCAGATTGTAAATGGTCAATTGTCATTCCCAAGGGTTCTAGCTTTGTCTGTGCAGAGGCCAAAATTCGAATTTCTGCCTCATAGTCGTGTAATTTGCAATATTCGTCAGCATACGGCCTGTCCCGAGTCGTTCGAAGCAAGCACGACGTTACACGATGCGAAGCGAAACGTGCAAGGGTCAGAAAGTTTTCAAACTGACGCTCCAATGTTGCAATGAGCAGTTTGTAAATGGTCAATTGTCATTCCCAAGGGTTCTAGCTTTGTCTGTGCAGAGGCCAAAATTCGAATTTCTGCCTCAGAGCCGAGTAATTTGCAATATTCGACAGCATACGGCCTGTCCCGAGTCGTTCGACGCAAGCATGACGTCACACAATGCGAAGCGAAACGTGCAAGGGTCAGAAAGTTTTCAAACTGACGCTCCAATATTGCAATGAGCAGATTGTAAATGGTCAATTGTCATTCCCAAGGGTTCTAGCTTTGTCTGTGCAGAGGCCAAAATTCGAATTTCTGCCTCATAGTCGTGTAATTTGCAATATTCGACAGCATACGGCCTGTCCCGAGTCGTTCGAAGCAAGCACGACGTCACACGATGCGAAGCGTAACGTCCAAGTGTCAGAAAGTTTTCAAACTGACGCTCCAATATTGCAATGAGCAGATTGTAAATGGTCAATTGTCATTCCCAAGGGTTCTAGCTTTGTCTGTGCAGAGGCCAAAATTCGAATTTCTGCCTCATAGTCGTGTAATTTGCAATATTCGACAGCATACGGCCTGTCCCGAGTCGTTCGAAGCAAGCACGACGTCACACGATGCGAAGCGTAACGTCCAAGTGTCAGAAAGTTTTCAAACTGACGCTCCAATATTGCAATGAGCAGATTGTAAATGGTCAATTGTCATTCCCAAGGGTTCTAGCTTTGTCTGTGCAGAGGCCAAAATTCGAATTTCTGCCTCAGAGCCGAGTAATTTGCAATATTCGACAGCATACGGCCTGTCCCGAGTCGTTCGACGCAAGCATGACGTCACACAATGCGAAGCGAAACGTGCAAGGGTCAGAAAGTTTTCAAACTGACGCTCCAATATTGCAATGAGCAGATTGTAAATGGTCAATTGTCATTCCCAAGGGTTCTAGCTTTGTCTGTGCAGAGGCCAAAATTCGAATTTCTGCCTCATAGTCGTGTAATTTGCAATATTCGTCAGCATACGGCCTGTCCCGAGTCGTTCGAAGCAAGCACGACGTCACACGATGCGAAGCGTAACGTCCAAGTGTCAGAAAGTTTTCAAACTGACGCTCCAATATTGCAATGAGCAGATTGTAAATGGTCAATTGTCATTCCCAAGGGTTCTAGCTTTGTCTGTGCAGAGGACAAAATTCGAATTTCTGCCTCATAGTCGTGTAATTTGCAATATTCGACAGCATACGGCCTGTCCCGAGTCGTTCGAAGCAAGCACGACGTCACACGATTCGAAGCGAAACGTGCAAGGGTCAGAAAGTTTTCAAACTGACGCTCCAATATTGCAATGAGCAGTTTGTAAATGGTCAATTGTCATTCCCAAGGGTTCTAGCTTTGTCTGTGCATAAGCCAAAATTCGAATTTCTGCCTCATAGTCGTGTAATTTGCAATATTCGACAGCATACGGCCTGTCCCGAGTCGTTCGAAGCAAGCACGACGTCACACGATGCGAAGCGAAACGTGCAAGGGTCAGAAAATTTTCAAACTGACGCTCCAATATTGCAATGAGCAGTTTGTAAATGGTCAATTGTCATTCCCAAGGGTTCTAGCTTTGTCTGTGCATAAGCCAAAATTCGCATTTCTGCCTCATAGTCGTGTAATTTGCAATATTCGACAGCATACGGCCTGTCCCGAGTCGTTCGAAGCAAGCACGACGTCACACGATTCGAAGCGAAACGTGCAAGCGTCAGAAAGTTTTCAAACTGACGCTCCAATATTGCAATGAGCAGTTTGTAAATGGTCAATTGTCATTCCCAAGGGTTCTAGCTTTGTCTGTGCAGAGGCCAAAATTCGAATTTCTGCCTCAGAGCCGAGTAATTTGCAATATTCGACAGCATACGGCCTGTCCCGAGTCGTTCGACGCAAGCATGACGTCACACAATGCGAAGCGAAACGTGCAAGGGTCAGAAAGTTTTCAAACTGACGCTCCAATATTGCAATGAGCAGATTGTAAATGGTCAATTGTCATTCCCAAGGGTTGTAGCTTTGTCTGTGCATAAGCCAAAATTCGAATTTCTGCCTCATAGTCGTGTAATTTGCAATATTCGTCAGCATACGGCCTGTCCCGAGTCGTTCGAAGCAAGCACGACGTCACACGATGCGAAGCGTAACGTCCAAGTGTCAGAAAGTTTTCAAACTAACGCTCCAATATTGCAATGAGCAGTTTGTAAATGGTCAATTGTCATTCCCAAGGGTTCTAGCTTTGTCTGTGCATAAGCCAAAATTCGAATTTCTGCCTCATAGTCGTGTAATTTGCAATATTCGACAGCATACGGCCTGTCCCGAGTCGTTCGAAGCAAGCACGACGTCACACGATTCGAAGCGAAACGTGCAAGGGTCAGAAAGTTTTCAAACTGACGCTCCAATATTGCAATGAGCAGTTTGTAAATGGTCAATTGTCATTCCCAAGGGTTCTAGCTTTGTCTGTGCAGAGGCCAAAATTCGAATTTCTGCCTCATAGTCGTGTAATTTGCAATATTCGTCAGCATACGGCCTGTCCCGAGTCGTTCGAAGCAAGCACGACGTCACACGATTCGAAGCGAAACGTGCAAGCGTCAGAAAGTTTTCAAACTGACGCTCCAATATTGCAATGAGCAGATTGTAAATGGTCAATTGTCATTCCCAAGGGTTCTAGCTTTGTCTGTGCAGAGGCCAAAATTCGAATTTCTGCCTCATAGTCGTGTAATTTGCAATATTCGTCAGCATACGGCCTGTCCCGAGCAGAGTTGGGCAAAAATTTAATTTAAAGTATCAAACCCAAAATAACCGACATGTATTTTTAATTTGAAATTGACTTTTCTCAAAGACATTGTCGCGCGGTTCATCCGTACATACTCTACACGAGGTTTCATTTTCATCCGAGGTTGTCGGTTCCCGAAATAACTGCGTGGTGGCGTATTCAACGCCTCTAGCGGAGAGATATGTATTCGAGAGGCGTTATTTCTAAGACACAGGCTGAGGTGGGCAAAGTATTATGACGCTTCAATTAAATTTCGGAGGTAGCGCCACCATTAATTTGACGGTGAATTTTTTAACTTACAATCCTCGGAAATGTATTTTCAGTTTTCGTCGTACGAGTTTCAGAGCATCCGAGCGTATTCATTTGAAGCTGTATGTGGGAAGAGGATTTTTTCAGTTATTTTAGCTCGCGAGTATTTCGACCGGATGAATATCAAATGTACTTTTAATTCGAATTTTTAATTCGTTTCAATTAAATGACCAATGCGACGTTGCCGTTGAAGTCGTAATATGTAAATGTACAAATTTAAGCGATTGTTTAAGCAAATAGATTTCTATTATTTAACCAGATGTTTATATAGGTAAATGTTTATTGCTTAACCGATTGTTTAAACAAAAACATTTTTATTCTTTAAAGAAATGTCTCAACTAATACATCTTTATTACTTAAATGATTACTTAAACCAATACATTTTTACTACTTAAACGAATGTGTAATAAACAAATACATTTTTATTATTTACACAAATGTTTAAACAAATAAATTTGCATTATTGAAACAAATGTTTAAACCAATGCATTTTTGTTACTTAGACGATTGTTAAGCAAACACATTTTTATTACTTAACTAAAATTTGTCACGTTTTGCAATGTGCGTTTTGCAAAAGTCTTTACAATAAGATCTGATATCTCTTATGGTTCAACAGTTATTGTAAAATGTCACGAAATTTGTCGATCCAGGACAGTGTCCGGTCGTCCAAGGCTCTAAATCGCGATGCAGCGTCCGCTTCAGATAATTTTAATTTCGTCAATTTGAAAATGTTCATCTTTTTAAAGTTAGTAATAAATTAATTCACTTTATTTGTCAGTAATGTTTAAAACAATAATTGTTCGTGAAATAACATGATAATTGAGTTTTTATTATAATTTGTACAGGGTGTATAAATAATTTTTATTTATTTGTATAATTTTAACTTATATATATATATATATAAATAATTGGTACAAGGTGAATGAATAGTTTCTACTCGTTTGTATTAATAATTTTTATTTATTTTTATAATTTCTACTAGTATATATAAATAATTGGTACAGGGTGTATAAATAATTTTTACTCATTTGTTAACAATCATTATTTATTTGTATAATTTTAACTTATATATATATAAATAATTGGTACAGGGAGAATGAATAGTTTCTACTCGTTTGTATTAATAATTTTTATTTATTTTTATAATTTCTACTGATATATTGAAATAATTGGTGCAGGGAGTATTTTAGCTTACAAGTAGGCAAAAATGGGGATGTGGGTAGCGCTTGATTAAATAGATATGTACATTATTTATTTCTTACATTACATTATTTATTACATGTACATTATTTTATGTATTTCTTAAGTTTATGTATCAATTTTTCCCGGCTTGTTCTCCCCGTCGTTCGTTTTCCATTAATGGCTCGTATCACCATTGTCCATGTCCATCATTGTCTCGACGACCAGATAGTTTGTCATGATTCGTGCCTAGAACAAAGAGAAAATAAATATTAACAAAATACGAACGAATTTGGGTTCTACTTGAAAATGTAAAAATTAAAACTTCACTCCCCTGTTTCCATTAATGGCTCGTATCACCATTGCCCATGTCCATCATTGTCTCGACGACCAGATAGTTTGTCATGATTCGTGCCTAGAACAAAGAGAAAATAAATATTAACAAAATACGAACGAATTTGGGTTCTACTTGAAAATGTAAAAATTAAAACTTCACTCCCCTGTTTCCATTAATGGCTCGTATCACCATTGCCCATGTCCATCATTGTCTCGACGACCAGATAGTTTGTCATGATTCGTGCCTAGAACAAAGAGAAAATAAATATTAACAAAATACGAACGAATTTGGGTTCTACTTGAAAATGTAAAAATTAAAACTTCACTCCCCTGTTTCCATTAATGGCTCGTATCACCATTGTCCATGTCCATCATTGTCTCGACGACCAGATAGTTTGTCATGATTCGTGCCTAGAACAAAGAGAAAATAAATATTAACAAAATACGAACGAATTTGGGTTCTACTTGAAAATGTAAAAATTAAAACTTCACTCCCCTGTTTCCATTAATGGCTCGTATCACCATTGCCCATGTCCATCATTGTCTCGACGACCAGATAGTTTGTCATGATTCGTGCCTAGAACAAAGAGAAAATAAATATTAACAAAATACGAACGAATTTGGGTTCTACTTGAAAATGTAAAAATTAAAACTTCACTCCCCTGTTTCCATTAATGGCTCGTATCACCATTGTCCATGTCCATCATTGTCTCGACGACCAGATAGTTTGTCATGATTCGTGCCTAGAACAAAGAGAAAATAAATATTAACAAAATACGAACGAATTTGGGTTCTACTTGAAAATGTAAAAATTAAAACTTCACTCCCCTGTTTCCATTAATGGCTCGTATCACCATTGTCCATGTCCATCATTGTCTCGACGACCAGATAGTTTGTCATGATTCGTGCCTAGAACAAAGAGAAAATAAATATTAACAAAATACGAACGAATTTGGGTTCTACTTGAAAATGTAAAAATTAAAACTTCACTCCCCTGTTTCCATTAATGGCTCGTATCACCATTGTCCATGTCCATCATTGTCTCGACGACCAGATAGTTTGTCATGATTCGTGCCTAGAACAAAGAGAAAATAAATATTAACAAAATACGAACGAATTTGGGTTCTACTTGAAAATGTAAAAATTAAAACTTCACTCCCCTGTTTCCATTAATGGCTCGTATCACCATTGTCCATGTCCATCATTGTCTCGACGACCAGATAGTTTGTCATGATTCGTCGCTGTAACAGATCTAAAAGAAAAACAAATAAACGTGAAAATATAAAAGATATTGCAGCTTGCGTATCAATAGATTTCCACATCACCCATGAGGTACTATTGTCGATGCGTTTTTTTTTGTCAGTGGTATCCCCTGTAGGCCTATTCCACTGTCCGGCCTATGCACGTCGACGTCGGCTAGTTGCAACCTAATAACATATTTTATTCTGGTATATATTATTATAATTAAGAACAATTTTATAACTACTACTTACAATGTTCAGTTTGGCATGTATTTCATATTTGCCTTTAAGACAACCCTTTTCTCAAAGAGTTTGGCCGATGTCCTGTTTCTTTTTGCACAATTTGTCATCGTCGCATATGAAAACAGTCTTTCGACGGGTGCGGACGACGGAACAGGAGTATTATACCTGAAAAAGACTTTCCTTATGTTTGCATATTTTCCTAAAAGCTCCATATCTCTGCGGTCATGTTCGAAGAACTGTAGAATCTGAAACAAAAATAGAAAATAAAAAATTAGGATTTCATATTATCCATCGGTATCTTCATGCCTTACGGTATCTCATGCTTGAAACCAATAATATACTAAGGTGAAAGGAATTAACCAACCTCTAAAGCAGCCTTCGAAGAATAATCCATGCCGTCTTCTACCTCAATGCTTTCTCCAAAATCATAATAGTCTTCGAGCGGTGCTGATGGCCTTTCTTCTGATGCATTTACTGCTTTTTGGTTCCGCAGCTCTTCTATTACTGCAGACTTCAAAAACTCCAGTAACATATCTGCTTGTGTTTTGTCGATACATGCTAACCACCGTTTCTTAAATTGGGGATGAGTCAAGGCGGCTATTGCTGCACATTTCGATTCTTCTGAAGAAAACGTGAATAGGTGGTTGAACCGTTTTTCCACGCTCCTTAGTAGTGAGGCAATAATTGCTTCGTGAAATCTCCATTCGTCGGAAGCCAGGATGCGGAGCTTCCTTTGCAAGGAAAATAAGCAGGGCAGGAGGTTTCCATATAATATATTTTTTTCTCCTTGCAATAGGTCGATTGCTTGTGCAATAGGTGCCGTGCATTTCAAATGCTCTTCGATATATAACATCTCATTTTCTTTTAAGACATTCCTTATTCCCAAAGCTCTCCCAATTTCAACCATTTTTGGCTTTAACTCTAGTATCTGTCGTAGAGCATCGTACAGCGAGTTCCAACGGGTGTCCCCCGGTCTTTTCAAGATGTTGCCCGTTACGTTTTTAAATATTTCGGACGATTTTGGTCGACTGCAACATTTCCATAACACATTGCACTTTTGTATCATCTCTTTGTGCAGTACTGCCACTTCTTCGGTCGTTGCTATTGTTTGCGCCAGGTCGGTTGACACGCACAAATGCAACGTGTGCACAGCACACCGAATGTGTCGAGGTAACACGTTATCAGGAACTGTCACTCTTTCTTCTTCTTCTTCATCATGATCTTCATCTTCTATTTCTATTTCTATGTCCTCTTCTTCTTCTTCTTCTTCTTCTTCAGCTTCATTCTGAAGAGTCTGACTGTCCTGTGTTGTTGCAATACAATTTTGTTGTATGCCAAATGTATTAAAGGCCTTAACAAAATTGCTGCCGTTGTCGGTGACAGTTGCTACAATTTTGCCTACGTCCAGATTGAATTCGTTATGTATTTCATGTAGCAAACTTTTTAATTGGTCATAGGAATGGATCCCACAAAATTGCCGACAGGCTAAAGCTACAGATCTTCTCTCGTAGTTTTCAGAGATCCAATGGGCAGTTACGCCGAGAAAACTACGGTGTTTGCTACTCCATATGTCCGCAGTAGTGCATACAAATGGAATAGCTGAAAGCTCTACTTTGATTCTGTCCATTATTTGCATATATAGGCGGCCGACGCGGCGAGTTATTGTTCGTCGACTAACATGTTTGATTTTATTCGTCGCGTTGAGAAATTCGAATATGCGCTTAAAATCCTCATTCTCAACGATTTGAAGTGGAATCATCGCAGAGATGATGAATCGCGTCACATACATTTCAAATCTGTCTTGCACGACATTATGACCGAGAATATTCCTCCGTTTCGCTTGTGCCATTTCTTCTGTATACAGCACGTAATCCGCAGGGTGCTTCCTTTTCAGGTGCGAGACGAAATTTGATGTGGCATTCCATTGCCCTTTAAGTTCATTTACAGTCGCACATAAATTGCAGCGTGCGATCACGTTGGTCTGATTGCATTTTTCAGCTAAGACTCTGTAATAGGTTCCCCTCAAAATACTGGGAAGTAGAGCAGGTATCCCTGCGGATCGCTGTGCCGCTTCTTCTTCACTCGTAGTCATGAACGAGGTGCCTGCCGTGTCCATCATACTAGTATCACTTGAACTCATCACTTACACTATTATTATAATAATACACTATTATTACACTATTATAATACTACTAATAATACTACTAATAATACACTATTATACTATTATAATACTACTAATAATACACTATTATACTATTATAATACTACTAATAATATACTATTATACTATTATAATACTACTAATAATCCACTATTATTATTATTATAATAATAAACTAAACTATATCACAAGCTTTTCGATACTATTCGCGCGAATGCCTGCTAGGAACTGATTCGAAGCGTCTCAAAGGACCAAGAAAACAAATGACAAGCGCGGCTCGATGGCATAAGCAAATCACGATGCGAGAGAAACGTTCGAAATAACGTTAAACGGGGCGGGTTAAACGGTACCGCGTTGGTGAGGGCGGCACGGCACGCGACTGCGCGTTGGTCGGCGCAGCGCGTAGCTGCGCAGAGTGGGACAACGAACAAAGTGACGACCCTAGTAGCACAATAATATTAGATAGATATTTTTTTCAAATATTGGAAAAATATTTGTTAAGCCACATTTTTTCATATGAGAAAAATATTGGTTCTGAATATTGTATACATGTACAAGAAATATAAATTGAATGTTTAAAAAGTATAAGCTAAATATTCAGAAGATATAAACTAGATATTTAAAAAATATAAAGTAAATATTTAAAAAATGTGAATTCAATATTTGAATAATATAGATTCAATATTTAACACTAGAATGACCAAGCACTGAATGCAACTGGCATACATTGCCTTATAATAACAACAAAATAATATTTGTTTAGATTTCGTATTAGTTTTGTTTAAATATCTACTTCGATAGAGAAGTTTATTAAACAATTTTCTCATGGAAACATATTTATAATTTCACTATCTCTAAAAGAAAAAATTAGGAAGAAGTCATTTTGACCCATCCGGTAGTTCTAGTGTTAAATAACATTCAATAAAATTTTCAAATTTAAGAAAAAGTTATAACAAAAATTAGAAACTATGAATATGTATTACTTTCTGCGCACTGCTTCTTGAGGGAATATATAACGGGAAAAATATTTTTTTCATGATATTGAATAAATATTATATGTATATTAGGAAAAAATATTCTACTTCTAATATGAAATAAAGATTCATTTAACATTTAGAAAAAAATATTTTTCTCGTAACATGGAATAGATATTTTCTGAATATTTAAAAAGAAATATTTGTTACTTAATATAAAATAAATATTGTACGTATATTTGAATATTAAAAAAAGATTGAATCTCTTTTTAATACTATATGAATGTGTATACAATATTTTGTGCTACTAGGGGAAGTTCGTATAAAAATCAAAGAACTTTTGATAGAAATGCGATGATTTTGTTTTAGATTAAAGTTAAAATATTTCAGAGTAAGAGAAAAATAGAGAGATTACGGTACGAACGTGTTTTAACCTTCATAAAATTCGTTAAACGTGCACAATTTCAAGAAAATTTTAGTTTTTCCAATTCCGTTCGTGCGTGATTTCCCATTTGCTTACATTGTATGCCGTTTATCTGCAGCTAGGTCTTTGACGCTCGACGCTCGTCGGACCTTCTCGCCGCCGCGCCGCGCCGTTTTTTCGAACTGGCAACAATGACTTCAAGACTTATTCGACGCCTTTGAATAAATGATACAGATAGAAAATAATAAAATTATTTGAGGTTCGAATAAAAATTTATCTTTATTCGTCGGACAGTTTCTCGTCGAATAAGATTATTTATTCGATATTCGTCGAATAAGATACTTTATGTATTGGAACCTCCGAATAACGAACTGTGCTTCTGCTAATCAAGGAACGTGGAATACAGAAGTGGAAAGGAGATGGGGGTGTATAGGAGTAGTCGGCAGGTAAAGGAAAAAACGATTTGTAGATGTTGACCTTAGAAAAGTTTTAGGGACTCTCCGAAATATGATTTTTACGGTAACTTAGGATTATCCCGTAACGGCGGTTTATTGCGGTACCCCTCGGACATGGGGATGCAATAAACCTCTGCACGGTGCCCCATGCACCTTCACAGGGAACCCCCAATTATGGTGTTTCGTATCGGACGGAACATCGTCTTTTCGAACACTGATTAATACTGACATCCTATCTGATCCATGTTGATTACATAATTTAAATGGAATTGCTAGGTAGTCATCATTATATTGAAATTTGATCGATTTAAATTGATATAATATAAATATACAATGACAAATCACAATAAGATTAAAAAAAAAAATCCATTAGTCGGCAGGAGCATTGATCAAGATTTGCTCGAAGCAAATTCGACTGACTGGATGTCAAACAGTGACAGTCTGGTTGTGAAACAATTTAAACAATTTACCGTCTAACAATTTAATTTAAAACATAAAGTCACCGGACTCGAACGTGCCGAACGTAAATAGAAAAGAATAGCATGTAAACACTTTCCGTCTCGTGAACAGAAAGGCACGTGAAACCAGCGTGGCGTTTAACGTGTTAAATAACAGATACATCCGTAGTCCGAGCCTACGTGACGTCTTGAATAGGGATACATGAGACTAAACAGAACTGTCGTCGAGCGATTGTTAGAAAAGTCGAAAATAAGGAAATGGTCGAGGCAGGCCATGTGGCTCTTGTCAGCGCGTTGTCCCCCCCCCCCCCTAAGGGAAAGTCCTTTAGGTTGGGGGTGTCATAAACAAAGAGGCATACTGTCGAAGGCGTTCTCACGGCTTAGGATTTTTGGGACAGCAGGACTCTTGTTCTCTGCCGGCGGCCGCGACTCTCTGCGTCTCTTTCTTTCCCATACGCTGTCCTCCTCTGCGTTCGAAACTTTTATCGCTTGTTACACAAGTAAATAACATCGGAATTATATCATATTTGGTATCATTTTAATCAGAAAAATGCTACGAATATGTTGGTAAAAGTTTCATACAAATATAACGAAAAATAAAGAAGTTTTGTAATTGGATTAGTAGTGGTCTTCAGGTCTCACACCGATATAGCCGACAATGTGGTGGCCGCGACGGTTCTCGAGATATGTGAATCCGCAGGGATCGTTGTATCGTTGTATCGTTTATGGCCGTTTCGACTGCGGCCAAGATAGATAGAAAAGGATAGCATGAGAACACGGCCGCGCGGCCGAAGGCGCAACAAATAGGCAGTGCAATCCGATAATATTATTATCCGATTTGAACCGTGTTTGGGCTTATTTTGTTCGGCAAAGCATTTTCAATCGATAGGCAATGATATCATTATGATAACGTTAATAAGAAATAATATTATATTTAATTGGTAAACGCCAATACGCTACTCGTTACAATGTTGCCTTTGATACTGAATCACGACCACATGGCAGAGTTGGGCAAATTTTATTTCGAATAACGAATAAGGAATAACGAATAAAGTCCCTGGATTTATTCGAGAATAACGAATAAGGATATCATTCGCCGAGAATTATTCGTAGCTTGCGAATAACGAATAAATCGTTATTCGTTATTCTCGAATAAATCCCGGGACTTTCATTCGTTATTCGTTATTCTAAATGACGAGAATAAATGCTGCGAATAAGCGCAGCCTTTATGGTTACGGGTAGGAACCGACACCCGACGCCAACACTCGAGTGACTCGAGGCCGAGGGCCGAGGCTCGAGGTTCGAGGCTTTTCGAGACGAGATCTCGGTTGACGATTGATGACATATACAATAGATAACTAACAGTGACCGATCCTAGGTTCGGGACTGGGACCTTCGTTATCTTTACACACACATTTGTTGCCACGATTCTTCGCTTCACTCTCTAGGTGAATTTCATGTGATTTTTTAAATATTTTTTTAATGGTTTAAAAATATTTAAATGACATTTTTGAGTAAAATACATGCAAATATAATTTTGGAGTATCTATTACTTCCTCGATTCTCTAATTGTATATGTTCATCATTACGGTCCTGTTTAACATTGTTAATATTAAAATTCCTTAATCTAGTTTCTAAGCCTTGCGTCTTCAGAAATTAGGGAAGAAATGAGAAGGACTCTGAATAAATAACACGCAGCAAAGTATTGGTTTTTATCAAATTGAAAAAAACGGCTACATTCTACCACTGTTTTGAAAGTGAGGTGTCAAGTACAAATAACTTAAGCCATTCGTTTTTCTTGTAAGGTACATAAGAAAGTAATTCCCGTTTATAGTTACTTGATTGAAAGACTTGTACTGTGGACATTTATGATACGGATCAGGAAGTTCATTATTTTCGATGGGACGTATAATCATCACCAGAAAAGTACAAACAACGAGTACCAATGAAAGTCATATTCAATCCAAAGAATGTACTGTTGTGTAAACCCTTAACAATCTGCACAAGGAATGGTTATATTGTAGACACTTGTAGACTCCATTTCATAGAGTATCCTCGGCAGATATTCTTGATTTTCCGGAAATGACAGAAGTAGATTTAAAAATTCTTTTCACGGAGTCTTACCAATTTTCACAAGCAATTTCATATCTGATGGAAATCGTGTACGAACACAATAATATAAATATTCATTGCCTAATCGAAGGAAATAATATTAAATTCGAAGTAAAATCGCAGTCGTATAAATAAAATATAGTTAAGAATGTTATTTAAATATTTTTAAACCATTAAAAAAATATTTAAAAAATCACATGAATAAACCATGTAATAAGAAATTGAAAAAATAAAGATGATGTATGGAAAAAAAACTTTTCCACCGACGGGATTCGAACCCCAGCGTTTCCGCTTCGTAGTCAGACGCCTTGACCGCCCTGCCAACCGGCGATGTTGTAAACGTTGCAAACATTCTGGTATATATCTCACGAAATACAATTATTCTTTCTCTTAAATCATATTTCATGGGTCAAACAATTATTTGTTTCAATGTAATAATGTTAAAAATGACTTGATATATACTTGCGATAAAATCAACAAGTGTAACTTTCCTCCAAATAGCAGAAACGTCGAAAAAATTCGGTTTTTCTCGTTTTTGACAATGATGTCCCACGACAAAAAATCTAAAAAAAATTGACAACACTCCCTGTTATAGTACTATATTGGGGCACTAAACAGCTAAATAGCATGTTTTCATATTTTTGAGAAACCTGTATTTTTCCGATTTTTTGGGGGTTTTTCATTTTTTACGACCACAGTTCGCATCCAAAAAATCTGAAAAAATTCTCAAAAATCTACCTTAGGGTCCAAAATATACCACATTTTTTCAGAATTTTAGGAAGCATCAGAGTGCGGAAAATGCGTGGAAAAGCTCAAAATCTAATTTACCCTGTAACTACCCTCACGAGCAAGATAGGGGGTTGAAATTTTGCTCAGAGGGGTTTTTCTTGGTCAGCTTTCGAATGGTTCATTAATCATTGAAAAACGTCTAAGGGCAGTTTTGACCATCTTAATCGGCTAGGCCCTTTTTATTCGCTGGGTTATTCGAATAAAAATTCATTCGAATAAAAATTTATTCGAATAAAAATTCATTCGAATAAAAATTTATTCGAATAACACAGCGAATAAAAATTTATTCGCAATTTATTCGAATAACGCCCAACTCTGCCACATGGTGGCGTCGAGTGCCGCTTGGAGACAACAATATAAGAGTTACACCATCACTTATTAATAACAATAAAATGTTTGTTAAAATTCATAATTTTGCCATGGAAACCATTATTAATCGATTGCAAATAGTTTCCTGATGAAAAAAAGTCTAAACACGCCATAAATCCGATAAGTTTCACGGTAGCAGTATTGAAACGTTTCCTTGGAAGTTCGTCAACGAATTTTATTTCCCTAGCTGACCGTTCCATTTCGATAGAGTCCGCTACCGTACCAAAGCATGTTCGATAGAGTCGGTAATTCAGGAAACCGTAGACAGAAAAATGTACGTGCATCTGTACGTAATATATAATATAAAGAGTTCTTTATAAAATTGTCTTAATAACTTAATATCTAGCAGAATACCCATGATGAAAATCAATGACATTTCCCTTTATTGTAAAAACTTTTACTTACACTGCAAGACGTGACGTAAATTGTTTAAGTAATAAAAATGTGTTTCTTTAAACAATCCTTTAAGTAATAAAAATGTACTGGTTTAAAAATGTGTCTAAATAATCAAAATGTATTGGGTTAAACATATTTTTCAATAATAAAAATTTATTTGTTTAAACAATTGTTTAAATAATAAAAATTTATTTGTTTAAATAACCGTTTAAGCCATGAACATGCATTGCTTTAAACATTTCTCTCAACAAGAAATATTGAATTTTTTAAACAATTGTGTAAATAATAAAAATTTATTTGTTCAAACAAACGTTTAAATAATGAAAATGTATTGGGTTAAACATTTGTTTCAATAATAAAAATTTATTTGTTTAAACAATCGTTTAATTACTGAAATAGTGTTGGTTTAAACATTTGTTTCAATAACAAAAATATATTTGCTTGAACAATCGGTTAAGTAATAAAAATGTATCGGTTTAAAGATCTGTTGAAATAATAAAATTCATTTGTTTAAACAGTTGTTTAATTAATACACACTTACCTATGAAAACATGTGTTTAAATAATACATACCTATTTGCTGGAAAAATAATCATTTGAATAATAGACATTTAGGTGCTTAAACATTAGTTTCAATAACAAAAATGTATTTGCTTGAACAATCGGTTAAGTAATAAAAATGTATCGGTTTAAAGATCTGTTTAAATAATAAAATTCATTTGTTTAAACAGTTGTTTAATTAATACACACTTACCTATGAAAACATGTGTTTAAATAATACATACCTATTTGCTGGAAAAATAATCATTTGAATAATAGACATTTAGGTGCTTAAACATTAGTTTCAATAAGGAAAATGTATTTGTTTAAACAATCGGTTAAGTAATAAAAATGTATCGGTTTAAAGATCTGTTGAAATAATAAAATTCATTTGTTTAAACAGTTGTTTAATTAATACACACTTACCTATGAAAACATGTGTTTAAATAATACATACCTATTTGCTGGAAAAATAATCATTTGAATAATAGACATTTAGGTGCTTAAACATTAGTTTCAATAACAAAAATGTATTTGCTTGAACAATCGGTTAAGTAATAAAAATGTATCGGTTTAAAGATCTGTTGAAATAATAAAATTCATTTGTTTAAACAGTTGTTTAATTAATACACACTTACCTATGAAAACATGTGTTTAAATAATACATACCTATTTGCTGGAAAAATAATCATTTGAATAATAGACATTTAGGTGCTTAAACATTAGTTTCAATAAGGAAAATGTATTTGTTTAAACAATCCGTTAAGTAATAAAAATGTATCGGTTTAAAGATCTGTTTAAATAATAAAATTCATTTGTTTAAACAGTCATTTAAATAATGTAAACATGTGTTTAAACAATACATACCTATTTGCTTAAACAATTATTTAAATAATAGACATTTAGGTGCTTAAACATTTGTTTAAATAATAAACATTCATTTGCGTAAACAATCGTTTAACCAATAAACCGTGGTAAGTAGTACGTATTTACGTATTTAATACGTCGTATTACGACTTGGCAACGTCGGAGAAAAAGGTCGTTTAATTGAAATCAAATCCTATTTTCGAATTAAAAGTACATTTCATGTCCATTTAATTCCAAATACCGCCTCGGGTGAACGTTTCGAGAAAAAATTTGCCTACATCGCTTCAACTAACGAATTAAATTCTCAAACAAATCTGGCCGCGCCATCTGCGTCGAAATGAATCTCACGATTCATTTTGTATCTTCGTTCGAACGAGGCTCACATACATTCTAGGCATTCAATTGATTCGAGCTGGATCCGCACAATACTGGCGCTGTCGGCGACTATCTCAATTAAATCGTAGGAAATACTCGGACGGGCGGGTCAAAGTGTCTGGCTCGACGCCAGACATCTGGCGGACGAAAATACAAATACATTGTCGCGCTCCGTGAGCTTCAATAACGTCGGAGCAGACCAAGTATTTTTAATTAAAATGTAATTAAATACATTTTTATCCAATTGATGCCCATCTCTGGTCCCGAGTCGTTCGAAGCAAGCACGACGTTACACGATGCGAAGCGAAACGTGCAAGGGTCAGAAAGTTTTCAAACTGACGCTCCAATGTTGCAATGAGCAGTTTGTAAATGGTCAATTGTCATTCCCAAGGGTTCTAGCTTTGTCTGTGCAGAGGCCAAAATTCGAATTTCTGCCTCATAGTCGTGTAATTTGCAATATTCGTCAGCATACGGCCTGTCCCGAGTCGTTCGAAGCAAGCACGACGTTACACGATGCGAAGCGAAACGTGCAAGGGTCAGAAAGTTTTCAAACTGACGCTCCAATGTTGCAATGAGCAGTTTGTAAATGGTCAATTGTCATTCCCAAGGGTTCTAGCTTTGTCTGTGCAGAGGCCAAAATTCGAATTTCTGCCTCAGAGCCGAGTAATTTGCAATATTCGACAGCATACGGCCTGTCCCGAGTCGTTCGACGCAAGCATGACGTCACACAATGCGAAGCGAAACGTGCAAGGGTCAGAAAGTTTTCAAACTGACGCTCCAATATTGCAATGAGCAGTTTGTAAATGGTCAATTGTCATTCCCAAGGGTTCTAGCTTTGTCTGTGCAGAGGCCAAAATTCGAATTTCTGCCTCATAGTCGTGTAATTTGCAATATTCGACAGCATACGGCCTGTCCCGAGTCGTTCGAAGCAAGCACGACGTCACACGATTCGAAGCGAAACGTGCAAGCGTCAGAAAGTTTTCAAACTGACGCTCCAATATTGCAATGAGCAGTTTGTAAATGGTCAATTGTCATTCCCAAGGGTTCTAGCTTCGTCTGTGCAGAGGCCAAAATTCGAATTTCTGCCCCATAGTCGTGTAATTTGCAATATTCGTCAGCATACGGCCTGTCCCGAGTCGTTCGAAGCAAGCACGACGTCACACGATTCGAAGCGAAACGTGCAAGCGTCAGAAAGTTTTCAAACTGACGCTCCAATATTGCAATGAGCAGTTTGTAAATGGTCAATTGTCATTCCCAAGGGTTCTAGCTTTGTCTGTGCATAAGCCAAAATTCGAATTTCTGCCCCATAGTCGTGTAACTTGCAATATTCGTCAGCATACGGCTTGTCCCGAGTCGTTCGAAGCAAGCACGACGTCACACGATGCGAAGCTAAACGTGCAAGGGTCAGAAAGTTTTCAAACTGACGCTCCAATATTGCAATGAGCAGTTTGTAAATGGTCAATTGTCATTCCCAAGGGTTCTAGCTTTGTCTGTGCAGAGGCCAAAATTCGAATTTCTGCCTCATAGTCGTGTAATTTGCAATATTCGACAGCATACGGCCTGTCCCGAGTCGTTCGAAGCAAGCACGACGTCACACGATGCGAAGCGTAACGTCCAAGTGTCAGAAAGTTTTCAAACTGACGCTCCAATATTGCAATGAGCAGATTGTAAATGGTCAATTGTCATTCCCAAGGGTTCTAGCTTTGTCTGTGCAGAGGCCAAAATTCGAATTTCTGCCTCATAGTCGTGTAATTTGCAATATTCGACAGCATACGGCCTGTCCCGAGTCGTTCGAAGCAAGCACGACGTCACACGATGCGAAGCGTAACGTCCAAGTGTCAGAAAGTTTTCAAACTGACGCTCCAATATTGCAATGAGCAGATTGTAAATGGTCAATTGTCATTCCCAAGGGTTCTAGCTTTGTCTGTGCAGAGGCCAAAATTCGAATTTCTGCCTCAGAGCCGAGTAATTTGCAATATTCGACAGCATACGGCCTGTCCCGAGTCGTTCGACGCAAGCATGACGTCACACAATGCGAAGCGAAACGTGCAAGGGTCAGAAAGTTTTCAAACTGACGCTCCAATATTGCAATGAGCAGATTGTAAATGGTCAATTGTCATTCCCAAGGGTTCTAGCTTTGTCTGTGCAGAGGCCAAAATTCGAATTTCTGCCTCATAGTCGTGTAATTTGCAATATTCGTCAGCATACGGCCTGTCCCGAGTCGTTCGAAGCAAGCACGACGTCACACGATGCGAAGCGTAACGTCCAAGTGTCAGAAAGTTTTCAAACTGACGCTCCAATATTGCAATGAGCAGATTGTAAATGGTCAATTGTCATTCCCAAGGGTTCTAGCTTTGTCTGTGCAGAGGACAAAATTCGAATTTCTGCCTCATAGTCGTGTAATTTGCAATATTCGACAGCATACGGCCTGTCCCGAGTCGTTCGAAGCAAGCACGACGTCACACGATTCGAAGCGAAACGTGCAAGGGTCAGAAAGTTTTCAAACTGACGCTCCAATATTGCAATGAGCAGTTTGTAAATGGTCAATTGTCATTCCCAAGGGTTCTAGCTTTGTCTGTGCATAAGCCAAAATTCGAATTTCTGCCTCATAGTCGTGTAATTTGCAATATTCGACAGCATACGGCCTGTCCCGAGTCGTTCGAAGCAAGCACGACGTCACACTATGCGAAGCGAAACGTGCAAGGGTCAGAAAATTTTCAAACTGACGCTCCAATATTGCAATGAGCAGTTTGTAAATGGTCAATTGTCATTCCCAAGGGTTCTAGCTTTGTCTGTGCATAAGCCAAAATTCGCATTTCTGCCTCATAGTCGTGTAATTTGCAATATTCGACAGCATACGGCCTGTCCCGAGTCGTTCGAAGCAAGCACGACGTCACACGATTCGAAGCGAAACGTGCAAGCGTCAGAAAGTTTTCAAACTGACGCTCCAATATTGCAATGAGCAGTTTGTAAATGGTCAATTGTCATTCCCAAGGGTTCTAGCTTTGTCTGTGCAGAGGCCAAAATTCGAATTTCTGCCTCAGAGCCGAGTAATTTGCAATATTCGACAGCATACGGCCTGTCCCGAGTCGTTCGACGCAAGCATGACGTCACACAATGCGAAGCGAAACGTGCAAGGGTCAGAAAGTTTTCAAACTGACGCTCCAATATTGCAATGAGCAGATTGTAAATGGTCAATTGTCATTCCCAAGGGTTGTAGCTTTGTCTGTGCATAAGCCAAAATTCGAATTTCTGCCTCATAGTCGTGTAATTTGCAATATTCGTCAGCATACGGCCTGTCCCGAGTCGTTCGAAGCAAGCACGACGTCACACGATGCGAAGCGTAACGTCCAAGTGTCAGAAAGTTTTCAAACTAACGCTCCAATATTGCAATGAGCAGTTTGTAAATGGTCAATTGTCATTCCCAAGGGTTCTAGCTTTGTCTGTGCATAAGCCAAAATTCGAATTTCTGCCTCATAGTCGTGTAATTTGCAATATTCGTCAGCATACGGCCTGTCCCGAGTCGTTCGAAGCAAGCACGACGTCACACGATTCGAAGCGAAACGTGCAAGGGTCAGAAAGTTTTCAAACTGACGCTCCAATATTGCAATGAGCAGTTTGTAAATGGTCAATTGTCATTCCCAAGGGTTCTAGCTTTGTCTGTGCAGAGGCCAAAATTCGAATTTCTGCCTCATAGTCGTGTAATTTGCAATATTCGTCAGCATACGGCCTGTCCCGAGTCGTTCGAAGCAAGCACGACGTCACACGATTCGAAGCGAAACGTGCAAGCGTCAGAAAGTTTTCAAACTGACGCTCCAATATTGCAATGAGCAGATTGTAAATGGTCAATTGTCATTCCCAAGGGTTCTAGCTTTGTCTGTGCAGAGGCCAAAATTCGAATTTCTGCCTCATAGTCGTGTAATTTGCAATATTCGTCAGCATACGGCCTGTCCCGAGTCGTTCGAAGCAAGCACGACGTTACACGATGCGAAGCGAAACGTGCAAGGGTCAGAAAGTTTTCAAACTGACGCTCCAATGTTGCAATGAGCAGTTTGTAAATGGTCAATTGTCATTCCCAAGGGTTCTAGCTTTGTCTGTGCAGAGGCCAAAATTCGAATTTCTGCCTCATAGTCGTGTAATTTGCAATATTCGTCAGCATACGGCCTGTCCCGAGTCGTTCGAAGCAAGCACGACGTTACACGATGCGAAGCGAAACGTGCAAGGGTCAGAAAGTTTTCAAACTGACGCTCCAATGTTGCAATGAGCAGTTTGTAAATGGTCAATTGTCATTCCCAAGGGTTCTAGCTTTGTCTGTGCAGAGGCCAAAATTCGAATTTCTGCCTCAGAGCCGAGTAATTTGCAATATTCGACAGCATACGGCCTGTCCCGAGTCGTTCGACGCAAGCATGACGTCACACAATGCGAAGCGAAACGTGCAAGGGTCAGAAAGTTTTCAAACTGACGCTCCAATATTGCAATGAGCAGTTTGTAAATGGTCAATTGTCATTCCCAAGGGTTCTAGCTTTGTCTGTGCAGAGGCCAAAATTCGAATTTCTGCCTCATAGTCGTGTAATTTGCAATATTCGACAGCATACGGCCTGTCCCGAGTCGTTCGAAGCAAGCACGACGTCACACGATTCGAAGCGAAACGTGCAAGCGTCAGAAAGTTTTCAAACTGACGCTCCAATATTGCAATGAGCAGTTTGTAAATGGTCAATTGTCATTCCCAAGGGTTCTAGCTTCGTCTGTGCAGAGGCCAAAATTCGAATTTCTGCCCCATAGTCGTGTAATTTGCAATATTCGTCAGCATACGGCCTGTCCCGAGTCGTTCGAAGCAAGCACGACGTCACACGATTCGAAGCGAAACGTGCAAGCGTCAGAAAGTTTTCAAACTGACGCTCCAATATTGCAATGAGCAGTTTGTAAATGGTCAATTGTCATTCCCAAGGGTTCTAGCTTTGTCTGTGCATAAGCCAAAATTCGAATTTCTGCCCCATAGTCGTGTAACTTGCAATATTCGTCAGCATACGGCTTGTCCCGAGTCGTTCGAAGCAAGCACGACGTCACACGATGCGAAGCTAAACGTGCAAGGGTCAGAAAGTTTTCAAACTGACGCTCCAATATTGCAATGAGCAGTTTGTAAATGGTCAATTGTCATTCCCAAGGGTTCTAGCTTTGTCTGTGCAGAGGCCAAAATTCGAATTTCTGCCTCATAGTCGTGTAATTTGCAATATTCGTCAGCATACGGCCTGTCCCGAGTCGTTCGAAGCAAGCACGACGTCACACGATGCGAAGCGTAACGTCCAAGTGTCAGAAAGTTTTCAAACTGACGCTCCAATATTGCAATGAGCAGATTGTAAATGGTCAATTGTCATTCCCAAGGGTTCTAGCTTTGTCTGTGCAGAGGCCAAAATTCGAATTTCTGCCTCATAGTCGTGTAATTTGCAATATTCGACAGCATACGGCCTGTCCCGAGTCGTTCGAAGCAAGCACGACGTCACACGATTCGAAGCGAAACGTGCAAGGGTCAGAAAGTTTTCAAACTGACGCTCCAATATTGCAATGAGCAGTTTGTAAATGGTCAATTGTCATTCCCAAGGGTTCTAGCTTTGTCTGTGCATAAGCCAAAATTCGAATTTCTGCCTCATAGTCGTGTAATTTGCAATATTCGACAGCATACGGCCTGTCCCGAGTCGTTCGAAGCAAGCACGACGTCACACGATGCGAAGCGAAACGTGCAAGGGTCAGAAAATTTTCAAACTGACGCTCCAATATTGCAATGAGCAGTTTGTAAATGGTCAATTGTCATTCCCAAGGGTTCTAGCTTTGTCTGTGCATAAGCCAAAATTCGAATTTCTGCCTCATAGTCGTGTAATTTGCAATATTCGACAGCATACGGCCTGTCCCGAGTCGTTCGAAGCAAGCACGACGTCACACGATTCGAAGCGAAACGTGCAAGCGTCAGAAAGTTTTCAAACTGACGCTCCAATATTGCAATGAGCAGTTTGTAAATGGTCAATTGTCATTCCCAAGGGTTCTAGCTTTGTCTGTGCAGAGGCCAAAATTCGAATTTCTGCCTCAGAGCCGAGTAATTTGCAATATTCGACAGCATACGGCCTGTCCCGAGTCGTTCGACGCAAGCATGACGTCACACAATGCGAAGCGAAACGTGCAAGGGTCAGAAAGTTTTCAAACTGACGCTCCAATATTGCAATGAGCAGATTGTAAATGGTCAATTGTCATTCCCAAGGGTTCTAGCTTTGTCTGTGCAGAGGCCAAAATTCGAATTTCTGCCTCATAGTCGTGAAATTTGCAATATTCGTCAGCATACGGCCTGTCCCGAGTCGTTCGAAGCAAGCACGACGTCACACGATTCGAAGCGAAACGTGCAAGCGTCAGAAAGTTTTCAAACTGACGCTCCAATATTGCAATGAGCAGATTGTAAATGGTCAATTGTCATTCCCAAGGGTTCTAGCTTTGTCTGTGCAGAGGCCAAAATTCGAATTTCTGCCTCATAGTCGTGTAATTTGCAATATTCGTCAGCATACGGCCTGTCCCGAGTCGTTCGAAGCAAGCACGACGTTACACGATGCGAAGCGAAACGTGCAAGGGTCAGAAAGTTTTCAAACTGACGCTCCAATGTTGCAATGAGCAGTTTGTAAATGGTCAATTGTCATTCCCAAGGGTTCTAGCTTTGTCTGTGCAGAGGCCAAAATTCGAATTTCTGCCTCATAGTCGTGTAATTTGCAATATTCGTCAGCATACGGCCTGTCCCGAGTCGTTCGAAGCAAGCACGACGTTACACGATGCGAAGCGAAACGTGCAAGGGTCAGAAAGTTTTCAAACTGACGCTCCAATGTTGCAATGAGCAGTTTGTAAATGGTCAATTGTCATTCCCAAGGGTTCTAGCTTTGTCTGTGCAGAGGCCAAAATTCGAATTTCTGCCTCAGAGCCGAGTAATTTGCAATATTCGACAGCATACGGCCTGTCCCGAGTCGTTCGACGCAAGCATGACGTCACACAATGCGAAGCGAAACGTGCAAGGGTCAGAAAGTTTTCAAACTGACGCTCCAATATTGCAATGAGCAGTTTGTAAATGGTCAATTGTCATTCCCAAGGGTTCTAGCTTTGTCTGTGCAGAGGCCAAAATTCGAATTTCTGCCTCATAGTCGTGTAATTTGCAATATTCGACAGCATACGGCCTGTCCCGAGTCGTTCGAAGCAAGCACGACGTCACACGATTCGAAGCGAAACGTGCAAGCGTCAGAAAGTTTTCAAACTGACGCTCCAATATTGCAATGAGCAGTTTGTAAATGGTCAATTGTCATTCCCAAGGGTTCTAGCTTCGTCTGTGCAGAGGCCAAAATTCGAATTTCTGCCCCATAGTCGTGTAATTTGCAATATTCGTCAGCATACGGCCTGTCCCGAGTCGTTCGAAGCAAGCACGACGTCACACGATTCGAAGCGAAACGTGCAAGCGTCAGAAAGTTTTCAAACTGACGCTCCAATATTGCAATGAGCAGTTTGTAAATGGTCAATTGTCATTCCCAAGGGTTCTAGCTTTGTCTGTGCATAAGCCAAAATTCGAATTTCTGCCCCATAGTCGTGTAACTTGCAATATTCGTCAGCATACGGCTTGTCCCGAGTCGTTCGAAGCAAGCACGACGTCACACGATGCGAAGCTAAACGTGCAAGGGTCAGAAAGTTTTCAAACTGACGCTCCAATATTGCAATGAGCAGTTTGTAAATGGTCAATTGTCATTCCCAAGGGTTCTAGCTTTGTCTGTGCAGAGGCCAAAATTCGAATTTCTGCCTCATAGTCGTGTAATTTGCAATATTCGACAGCATACGGCCTGTCCCGAGTCGTTCGAAGCAAGCACGACGTCACACGATGCGAAGCGTAACGTCCAAGTGTCAGAAAGTTTTCAAACTGACGCTCCAATATTGCAATGAGCAGATTGTAAATGGTCAATTGTCATTCCCAAGGGTTCTAGCTTTGTCTGTGCAGAGGCCAAAATTCGAATTTCTGCCTCAGAGCCGAGTAATTTGCAATATTCGACAGCATACGGCCTGTCCCGAGTCGTTCGACGCAAGCATGACGTCACACAATGCGAAGCGAAACGTGCAAGGGTCAGAAAGTTTTCAAACTGACGCTCCAATATTGCAATGAGCAGATTGTAAATGGTCAATTGTCATTCCCAAGGGTTCTAGCTTTGTCTGTGCAGAGGCCAAAATTCGAATTTCTGCCTCATAGTCGTGTAATTTGCAATATTCGTCAGCATACGGCCTGTCCCGAGTCGTTCGAAGCAAGCACGACGTCACACGATGCGAAGCGTAACGTCCAAGTGTCAGAAAGTTTTCAAACTGACGCTCCAATATTGCAATGAGCAGATTGTAAATGGTCAATTGTCATTCCCAAGGGTTCTAGCTTTGTCTGTGCAGAGGCCAAAATTCGAATTTCTGCCTCATAGTCGTGTAATTTGCAATATTCGACAGCATACGGCCTGTCCCGACTCGTTCGAAGCAAGCACGACGTCACACGATTCGAAGCGAAACGTGCAAGGGTCAGAAAGTTTTCAAACTGACGCTCCAATATTGCAATGAGCAGTTTGTAAATGGTCAATTGTCATTCCCAAGGGTTCTAGCTTTGTCTGTGCATAAGCCAAAATTCGAATTTCTGCCTCATAGTCGTGTAATTTGCAATATTCGACAGCATACGGCCTGTCCCGAGTCGTTCGAAGCAAGCACGACGTCACACGATGCGAAGCGAAACGTGCAAGGGTCAGAAAATTTTCAAACTGACGCTCCAATATTGCAATGAGCAGTTTGTAAATGGTCAATTGTCATTCCCAAGGGTTCTAGCTTTGTCTGTGCATAAGCCAAAATTCGAATTTCTGCCTCATAGTCGTGTAATTTGCAATATTCGACAGCATACGGCCTGTCCCGAGTCGTTCGAAGCAAGCACGACGTCACACGATGCGAAGCGAAACGTGCAAGCGTCAGAAAGTTTTCAAACTGACGCTCCAATATTGCAATGAGCAGTTTGTAAATGGTCAATTGTCATTCCCAAGGGTTCTAGCTTTGTCTGTGCAGAGGCCAAAATTCGAATTTCTGCCTCAGAGCCGAGTAATTTGCAATATTCGACAGCATACGGCCTGTCCCGAGTCGTTCGACGCAAGCATGACGTCACACAATGCGAAGCGAAACGTGCAAGGGTCAGAAAGTTTTCAAACTGACGCTCCAATATTGCAATGAGCAGATTGTAAATGGTCAATTGTCATTCCCAAGGGTTGTAGCTTTGTCTGTGCATAAGCCAAAATTCGAATTTCTGCCTCATAGTCGTGTAATTTGCAATATTCGACAGCATACGGCCTGTCCCGAGTCGTTCGAAGCAAGCACGACGTCACACGATTCGAAGCGAAACGTGCAAGGGTCAGAAAGTTTTCAAACTGACGCTCCAATATTGCAATGAGCAGTTTGTAAATGGTCAATTGTCATTCCCAAGGGTTCTAGCTTTGTCTGTGCAGAGGCCAAAATTCGAATTTCTGCCTCATAGTCGTGTAATTTGCAATATTCGTCAGCATACGGCCTGTCCCGAGTCGTTCGAAGCAAGCACGACGTCACACGATTCGAAGCGAAACGTGCAAGCGTCAGAAAGTTTTCAAACTGACGCTCCAATATTGCAATGAGCAGATTGTAAATGGTCAATTGTCATTCCCAAGGGTTCTAGCTTTGTCTGTGCAGAGGCCAAAATTCGAATTTCTGCCTCATAGTCGTGTAATTTGCAATATTCGTCAGCATACGGCCTGTCCCGAGTCGTTCGAAGCAAGCACGACGTTACACGATGCGAAGCGAAACGTGCAAGGGTCAGAAAGTTTTCAAACTGACGCTCCAATGTTGCAATGAGCAGTTTGTAAATGGTCAATTGTCATTCCCAAGGGTTCTAGCTTTGTCTGTGCAGAGGCCAAAATTCGAATTTCTGCCTCATAGTCGTGTAATTTGCAATATTCGTCAGCATACGGCCTGTCCCGAGTCGTTCGAAGCAAGCACGACGTTACACGATGCGAAGCGAAACGTGCAAGGGTCAGAAAGTTTTCAAACTGACGCTCCAATGTTGCAATGAGCAGTTTGTAAATGGTCAATTGTCATTCCCAAGGGTTCTAGCTTTGTCTGTGCAGAGGCCAAAATTCGAATTTCTGCCTCAGAGCCGAGTAATTTGCAATATTCGACAGCATACGGCCTGTCCCGAGTCGTTCGACGCAAGCATGACGTCACACAATGCGAAGCGAAACGTGCAAGGGTCAGAAAGTTTTCAAACTGACGCTCCAATATTGCAATGAGCAGATTGTAAATGGTCAATTGTCATTCCCAAGGGTTCTAGCTTTGTCTGTGCAGAGGCCAAAATTCGAATTTCTGCCTCATAGTCGTGTAATTTGCAATATTCGACAGCATACGGCCTGTCCCGAGTCGTTCGAAGCAAGCACGACGTCACACGATGCGAAGCGAAACGTGCAAGGGTCAGAAAATTTTCAAACTGACGCTCCAATATTGCAATGAGCAGTTTGTAAATGGTCAATTGTCATTCCCAAGGGTTCTAGCTTTGTCTGTGCATAAGCCAAAATTCGAATTTCTGCCTCATAGTCGTGTAATTTGCAATATTCGACAGCATACGGCCTGTCCCGAGTCGTTCGAAGCAAGCACGACGTCACACGATTCGAAGCGAAACGTGCAAGGGTCAGAAAGTTTTCAAACTGACGCTCCAATATTGCAATGAGCAGTTTGTAAATGGTCAATTGTCATTCCCAAGGGTTCTAGCTTTGTCTGTGCAGAGGCCAAAATTCGAATTTCTGCCTCATAGTCGTGTAATTTGCAATATTCGTCAGCATACGGCCTGTCCCGAGTCGTTCGAAGCAAGCACGACGTCACACGATTCGAAGCGAAACGTGCAAGCGTCAGAAAGTTTTCAAACTGACGCTCCAATATTGCAATGAGCAGTTTGTAAATGGTCAATTGTCATTCCCAAGGGTTCTAGCTTTGTCTGTGCAGAGGCCAAAATTCGAATTTCTGCCTCATAGTCGTGTAATTTGCAATATTCGTCAGCATACGGCCTGTCCCGAGTCGTTCGAAGCAAGCACGACGTCACACGATTCGAAGCGAAACGTGCAAGCGTCAGAAAGTTTTCAAACTGACGCTCCAATATTGCAATGAGCAGTTTGTAAATGGTCAATTGTCATTCCCAAGGGTTCTAGCTTCGTCTGTGCAGAGGCCAAAATTCGAATTTCTGCCCCATAGTCGTGTAATTTGCAATATTCGTCAGCATACGGCCTGTCCCGAGTCGTTCGAAGCAAGCACGACGTCACACGATTCGAAGCGAAACGTGCAAGCGTCAGAAAGTTTTCAAACTGACGCTCCAATATTGCAATGAGCAGTTTGTAAATGGTCAATTGTCATTCCCAAGGGTTCTAGCTTTGTCTGTGCATAAGCCAAAATTCGAATTTCTGCCCCATAGTCGTGTAACTTGCAATATTCGTCAGCATACGGCTTGTCCCGAGTCGTTCGAAGCAAGCACGACGTCACACGATGCGAAGCTAAACGTGCAAGGGTCAGAAAGTTTTCAAACTGACGCTCCAATATTGCAATGAGCAGTTTGTAAATGGTCAATTGTCATTCCCAAGGGTTCTAGCTTTGTCTGTGCAGAGGCCAAAATTCGAATTTCTGCCTCATAGTCGTGTAATTTGCAATATTCGACAGCATACGGCCTGTCCCGAGTCGTTCGAAGCAAGCACGACGTCACACGATGCGAAGCGTAACGTCCAAGTGTCAGAAAGTTTTCAAACTGACGCTCCAATATTGCAATGAGCAGATTGTAAATGGTCAATTGTCATTCCCAAGGGTTCTAGCTTTGTCTGTGCAGAGGCCAAAATTCGAATTTCTGCCTCAGAGCCGAGTAATTTGCAATATTCGACAGCATACGGCCTGTCCCGAGTCGTTCGACGCAAGCATGACGTCACACAATGCGAAGCGAAACGTGCAAGGGTCAGAAAGTTTTCAAACTGACGCTCCAATATTGCAATGAGCAGATTGTAAATGGTCAATTGTCATTCCCAAGGGTTCTAGCTTTGTCTGTGCAGAGGCCAAAATTCGAATTTCTGCCTCATAGTCGTGTAATTTGCAATATTCGACAGCATACGGCCTGTCCCGAGTCGTTCGAAGCAAGCACGACGTCACACGATTCGAAGCGAAACGTGCAAGGGTCAGAAAGTTTTCAAACTGACGCTCCAATATTGCAATGAGCAGTTTGTAAATGGTCAATTGTCATTCCCAAGGGTTCTAGCTTTGTCTGTGCATAAGCCAAAATTCGAATTTCTGCCTCATAGTCGTGTAATTTGCAATATTCGACAGCATACGGCCTGTCCCGAGTCGTTCGAAGCAAGCACGACGTCACACGATGCGAAGCGAAACGTGCAAGGGTCAGAAAATTTTCAAACTGACGCTCCAATATTGCAATGAGCAGTTTGTAAATGGTCAATTGTCATTCCCAAGGGTTCTAGCTTTGTCTGTGCATAAGCCAAAATTCGAATTTCTGCCTCATAGTCGTGTAATTTGCAATATTCGACAGCATACGGCCTGTCCCGAGTCGTTCGAAGCAAGCACGACGTCACACGATTCGAAGCGAAACGTGCAAGCGTCAGAAAGTTTTCAAACTGACGCTCCAATATTGCAATGAGCAGTTTGTAAATGGTCAATTGTCATTCCCAAGGGTTCTAGCTTTGTCTGTGCAGAGGCCAAAATTCGAATTTCTGCCTCAGAGCCGAGTAATTTGCAATATTCGACAGCATACGGCCTGTCCCGAGTCGTTCGACGCAAGCATGACGTCACACAATGCGAAGCGAAACGTGCAAGGGTCAGAAAGTTTTCAAACTGACGCTCCAATATTGCAATGAGCAGATTGTAAATGGTCAATTGTCATTCCCAAGGGTTGTAGCTTTGTCTGTGCATAAGCCAAAATTCGAATTTCTGCCTCATAGTCGTGTAATTTGCAATATTCGTCAGCATACGGCCTGTCCCGAGTCGTTCGAAGCAAGCACGACGTCACACGATGCGAAGCGTAACGTCCAAGTGTCAGAAAGTTTTCAAACTAACGCTCCAATATTGCAATGAGCAGTTTGTAAATGGTCAATTGTCATTCCCAAGGGTTCTAGCTTTGTCTGTGCATAAGCCAAAATTCGAATTTCTGCCTCATAGTCGTGTAATTTGCAATATTCGACAGCATACGGCCTGTCCCGAGTCGTTCGAAGCAAGCACGACGTCACACGATTCGAAGCGAAACGTGCAAGGGTCAGAAAGTTTTCAAACTGACGCTCCAATATTGCAATGAGCAGTTTGTAAATGGTCAATTGTCATTCCCAAGGGTTCTAGCTTTGTCTGTGCAGAGGCCAAAATTCGAATTTCTGCCTCATAGTCGTGTAATTTGCAATATTCGTCAGCATACGGCCTGTCCCGAGTCGTTCGAAGCAAGCACGACGTCACACGATTCGAAGCGAAACGTGCAAGCGTCAGAAAGTTTTCAAACTGACGCTCCAATATTGCAATGAGCAGTTTGTAAATGGTCAATTGTCATTCCCAAGGGTTCTAGCTTTGTCTGTGCAGAGGCCAAAATTCGAATTTCTGCCTCATAGTCGTGTAATTTGCAATATTCGTCAGCATACGGCCTGTCCCGAGTCGTTCGAAGCAAGCACGACGTCACACGATTCGAAGCGAAACGTGCAAGCGTCAGAAAGTTTTCAAACTGACGCTCCAATATTGCAATGAGCAGATTGTAAATGGTCAATTGTCATTCCCAAGGGTTCTAGCTTTGTCTGTGCAGAGGCCAAAATTCGAATTTCTGCCTCATAGTCGTGTAATTTGCAATATTCGTCAGCATACGGCCTGTCCCGAGTCGTTCGAAGCAAGCACGACGTTACACGATGCGAAGCGAAACGTGCAAGGGTCAGAAA
Organism: Seladonia tumulorum; assembly: GCA_913789895.3. NCBI lineage: Eukaryota > Metazoa > Arthropoda > Insecta > Hymenoptera > Halictidae > Seladonia > Seladonia tumulorum. The sequence goes on from OU565281.1 coordinate 1,009,805, forward strand.
GTTTTCAAACTGACGCTCCAATGTTGCAATGAGCAGTTTGTAAATGGTCAATTGTCATTCCCAAGGGTTCTAGCTTTGTCTGTGCAGAGGCCAAAATTCGAATTTCTGCCTCATAGTCGTGTAATTTGCAATATTCGTCAGCATACGGCCTGTCCCGAGTCGTTCGAAGCAAGCACGACGTTACACGATGCGAAGCGAAACGTGCAAGGGTCAGAAAGTTTTCAAACTGACGCTCCAATGTTGCAATGAGCAGTTTGTAAATGGTCAATTGTCATTCCCAAGGGTTCTAGCTTTGTCTGTGCAGAGGCCAAAATTCGAATTTCTGCCTCAGAGCCGAGTAATTTGCAATATTCGACAGCATACGGCCTGTCCCGAGTCGTTCGACGCAAGCAAGACGTCACACAATGCGAAGCGAAACGTGCAAGGGTCAGAAAGTTTTCAAACTGACGCTCCAATATTGCAATGAGCAGATTGTAAATGGTCAATTGTCATTCCCAAGGGTTCTAGCTTTGTCTGTGCAGAGGCCAAAATTCGAATTTCTGCCTCATAGTCGTGTAATTTGCAATATTCGACAGCATACGGCCTGTCCCGAGTCGTTCGAAGCAAGCACGACGTCACACGATGCGAAGCGAAACGTGCAAGGGTCAGAAAATTTTCAAACTGACGCTCCAATATTGCAATGAGCAGTTTGTAAATGGTCAATTGTCATTCCCAAGGGTTCTAGCTTTGTCTGTGCATAAGCCAAAATTCGAATTTCTGCCTCATAGTCGTGTAATTTGCAATATTCGACAGCATACGGCCTGTCCCGAGTCGTTCGAAGCAAGCACGACGTCACACGATTCGAAGCGAAACGTGCAAGGGTCAGAAAGTTTTCAAACTGACGCTCCAATATTGCAATGAGCAGTTTGTAAATGGTCAATTGTCATTCCCAAGGGTTCTAGCTTTGTCTGTGCAGAGGCCAAAATTCGAATTTCTGCCTCATAGTCGTGTAATTTGCAATATTCGTCAGCATACGGCCTGTCCCGAGTCGTTCGAAGCAAGCACGACGTCACACGATTCGAAGCGAAACGTGCAAGCGTCAGAAAGTTTTCAAACTGACGCTCCAATATTGCAATGAGCAGTTTGTAAATGGTCAATTGTCATTCCCAAGGGTTCTAGCTTTGTCTGTGCAGAGGCCAAAATTCGAATTTCTGCCTCATAGTCGTGTAATTTGCAATATTCGTCAGCATACGGCCTGTCCCGAGTCGTTCGAAGCAAGCACGACGTCACACGATTCGAAGCGAAACGTGCAAGGGTCAGAAAGTTTTCAAACTGACGCTCCAATATTGCAATGAGCAGTTTGTAAATGGTCAATTGTCATTCCCAAGGGTTCTAGCTTTGTCTGTGCAGAGGCCAAAATTCGAATTTCTGCCTCATAGTCGTGTAATTTGCAATATTCGTCAGCATACGGCCTGTCCCGAGTCGTTCGAAGCAAGCACGACGTCACACGATTCGAAGCGAAACGTGCAAGCGTCAGAAAGTTTTCAAACTGACGCTCCAATATTGCAATGAGCAGATTGTAAATGGTCAATTGTCATTCCCAAGGGTTCTAGCTTTGTCTGTGCAGAGGCCAAAATTCGAATTTCTGCCTCATAGTCGTGTAATTTGCAATATTCGTCAGCATACGGCCTGTCCCGAGTCGTTCGAAGCAAGCACGACGTCACACGATTCGAAGCGAAACGTGCAAGCGTCAGAAAGTTTTCAAACTGACGCTCCAATATTGCAATGAGCAGATTGTAAATGGTCAATTGTCATTCCCAAGGGTTCTAGCTTTGTCTGTGCAGAGGCCAAAATTCGAATTTCTGCCTCATAGTCGTGTAATTTGCAATATTCGTCAGCATACGGCCTGTCCCGAGTCGTTCGAAGCAAGCACGACGTCACACGATTCGAAGCGAAACGTGCAAGCGTCAGAAAGTTTTCAAACTGACGCTCCAATATTGCAATGAGCAGTTTGTAAATGGTCAATTGTCATTCCCAAGGGTTCTAGCTTCGTCTGTGCAGAGGCCAAAATTCGAATTTCTGCCTCATAGTCGTGTAATTTGCAATATTCGTCAGCATACGGCCTGTCCCGAGTCGTTCGAAGCAAGCACGACGTTACACGATGCGAAGCGAAACGTGCAAGGGTCAGAAAGTTTTCAAACTGACGCTCCAATGTTGCAATGAGCAGTTTGTAAATGGTCAATTGTCATTCCCAAGGGTTCTAGCTTTGTCTGTGCAGAGGCCAAAATTCGAATTTCTGCCTCATAGTCGTGTAATTTGCAATATTCGTCAGCATACGGCCTGTCCCGAGTCGTTCGAAGCAAGCACGACGTCACACGATTCGAAGCGAAACGTGCAAGCGTCAGAAAGTTTTCAAACTGACGCTCCAATATTGCAATGAGCAGATTGTAAATGGTCAATTGTCATTCCCAAGGGTTCTAGCTTTGTCTGTGCAGAGGCCAAAATTCGAATTTCTGCCTCATAGTCGTGTAATTTGCAATATTCGTCAGCATACGGCCTGTCCCGAGTCGTTCGAAGCAAGCACGACGTCACACGATTCGAAGCGAAACGTGCAAGCGTCAGAAAGTTTTCAAACTGACGCTCCAATATTGCAATGAGCAGTTTGTAAATGGTCAATTGTCATTCCCAAGGGTTCTAGCTTCGTCTGTGCAGAGGCCAAAATTCGAATTTCTGCCTCATAGTCGTGTAATTTGCAATATTCGTCAGCATACGGCCTGTCCCGAGTCGTTCGAAGCAAGCACGACGTTACACGATGCGAAGCGAAACGTGCAAGGGTCAGAAAGTTTTCAAACTGACGCTCCAATGTTGCAATGAGCAGTTTGTAAATGGTCAATTGTCATTCCCAAGGGTTCTAGCTTTGTCTGTGCAGAGGCCAAAATTCGAATTTCTGCCTCATAGTCGTGTAATTTGCTATATTCGACAGCATACGGCCTGTCCCGAGTCGTTCGAAGCAAGCACGACGTCACACGATGCGAAGCGAAACGTGCAAGGGTCAGAAAATTTTCAAACTGACGCTCCAATATTGCAATGAGCAGTTTGTAAATGGTCAATTGTCATTCCCAAGGGTTCTAGCTTTGTCTGTGCATAAGCCAAAATTCGAATTTCTGCCCCATAGTCGTGTAATTTGCAATATTCGTCAGCATACGGCTTGTCCCGAGTCGTTCGAAGCAAGCACGACGTCACACGATGCGAAGCTAAACGTGCAAGGGTCAGAAAGTTTTCAAACTGACGCTCCAATATTGCAATGAGCAGTTTGTAAATGGTCAATTGTCATTCCCAAGGGTTCTAGCTTTGTCTGTGCAGAGGCCAAAATTCGAATTTCTGCCTCATAGTCGTGTAATTTGCAATATTCGTCAGCATACGGCCTGTCCCGAGTCGTTCGAAGCAAGCACGACGTCACACGATTCGAAGCGAAACGTGCAAGCGTCAGAAAGTTTTCAAACTGACGCTCCAATATTGCAATGAGCAGTTTGTAAATGGTCAATTGTCATTCCCAAGGGTTCTAGCTTTGTCTGTGCATAAGCCAAAATTCGAATTTCTGCCCCATAGTCGTGTAATTTGCAATATTCGTCAGCATACGGCCTGTCCCGAGTCGTTCGAAGCAAGCACGACGTCACACGATTCGAAGCGAAACGTGCAAGCGTCAGAAAGTTTTCAAACTGACGCTCCAATATTGCAATGAGCAGTTTGTAAATGGTCAATTGTCATTCCCAAGGGTTCTAGCTTTGTCTGTGCATAAGCCAAAATTCGAATTTCTGCCCCATAGTCGTGTAATTTGCAATATTCGTCAGCATACGGCCTGTCCCGAGTCGTTCGAAGCAAGCACGACGTCACACGATGCGAAGCGAAACGTGCAAGGGTCAGAAAGTTTTCAAACTGACGCTCCAATATTGCAATGAGCAGTTTGTAAATGGTCAATTGTCATTCCCAAGGGTTCTAGCTTTGTCTGTGCAGAGGCCAAAATTCGAATTTCTGCCTCATAGTCGTGTAATTTGCAATATTCGACAGCATACGGCCTGTCCCGAGTCGTTCGAAGCAAGCACGACGTCACACGATGCGAAGCTAAACGTGCAAGGGTCAGAAAGTTTTCAAACTGACGCTCCAATATTGCAATGAGCAGTTTGTAAATGGTCAATTGTCATTCCCAAGGGTTCTAGCTTTGTCTGTGCAGAGGCCAAAATTCGAATTGCTGCCTCAGAGCCGAGTAATTTGCAATATTCGACAGCATACGGCCTGTCCCGAGTCGTTCGAAGCAAGCACGACGTCACACGATTCGAAGCGAAACGTGCAAGCGTCAGAAAGTTTTCAAACTGACGCTCCAATATTGCAATGAGCAGTTTGTAAATGGTCAATTGTCATTCCCAAGGGTTCTAGCTTTGTCTGTGCATAAGCCAAAATTCGAATTTCTGCCCCATAGTCGTGTAATTTGCAATATTCGTCAGCATACAGCCTGTCCCGAGTCGTTCGAAGCAAGCACGACGTCACACAATGCGAAGCGAAACGCGCAAGCGTCAGAAAGTTTTCAAACTGACGCTCCAATGTTGCAATGAGCAGTTTGTAAATGGTCAATTGTCATTCCCAAGGGTTCTAGCTTTGTCTGTGCAGAGGCCAAAATTCGAATTTCTGCCTCAGAGCCGAGTAATTTGCAATATTCGACAGCATACGGCCTGTCCCGAGTCGTTCGAAGCAAGCACGACGTCACACGATGCGAAGCGAAACGCGCAAGCGTCAGAAAGTTTTCAAACTGACGCTCCAATGTTGCAATGAGCAGTTTGTAAATGGTCAATTGTCATTCCCAAGGGTTCTAGCTTTGTCTGTGCAGAGGCCAAAATTCGAATTTCTGCCTCAGAGCCGAGTAATTTGCAATATTCGACAGCATACGGCCTGTCCCGAGTCGTTCGAAGCAAGCACGACGTCACACGATGCGAAGCGAAACGTGCAAGGGTCAGAAAGTTTTCAAACTGACGCTCCAATATTGCAATGAGCAGTTTGTAAATGGTCAATTGTCATTCCCAAGGGTTCTAGCTTTGTCTGTGCAGAGGCCAAAATTCGAATTTCTGCCTCATAGTCGTGTAATTTGCAATATTCGACAGCATACGGCCTGTCCCGAGTCGTTCGAAGCAAGCACGACGTCACACGATGCGAAGCGAAACGTGCAAGGGTCAGAAAGTTTTCAAACTGACGCTCCAATATTGCAATGAGCAGTTTGTAAATGGTCAATTGTCATTCCCAAGGGTTCTAGCTTTGTCTGTACAGAGGCCAAAATTCGAATTGCTGCCTCATAGTCGTGTAATTTGCAATATTCGTCAGCATACGGCCTGTCCCGAGTCGTTCGAAGCAAGCACGACGTCACACGATGCGAAGCGAAACGTGCAAGGGTCAGAAAGTTTTCAAACTGACGCTCCAATATTGCAATGAGCAGTTTGTAAATGGTCAATTGTCATTCCCAAGGGTTCTAGCTTTGTCTGTACAGAGGCCAAAATTCGAATTGCTGCCTCAGAGCCGAGTAATTTGCAATATTCGACAGCATACGGCCTGTCCCGAGTCGTTCGAAGCAAGCACGACGTCACACGATGCGAAGCGAAACGTGCAAGCGTCAGAAAGTTTTCAAACTGACGCTCCAATATTGCAATGAGCAGTTTGTAAATGGTCAATTGTCATTCCCAAGGGTTCTAGCTTTGTCTGTGCATAAGCCAAAATTCGAATTTCTGCCCCATAGTCGTGTAATTTGCAATATTCGTCAGCATACAGCCTGTCCCGAGTCGTTCGAAGCAAGCACGACGTCACACGATGCGAAGCGAAACGTGCAAGGGTCAGAAAGTTTTCAAACTGACGCTCCAATGTTGCAATGAGCAGTTTGTAAATGGTCAATTGTCATTCCCAAGGGTTCTAGCTTTGTCTGTGCAGAGGCCAAAATTCGAATTTCTGCCTCAGAGCCGAGTAATTTGCAATATTCGACAGCATACGGCCTGTCCCGAGTCGTTCGAAGCAAGCACGACGTCACACGATGCGAAGCGAAACGTGCAAGGGTCAGAAAGTTTTCAAACTGACGCTCCAATATTGCAATGAGCAGATTGTAAATGGTCAATTGTCATTCCCAAGGGTTCTAGCTTTGTCTGTGCAGAGGCCAAAATTCGAATTTCTGCCTCATAGTCGTGTAATTTGCAATATTCGACAGCATACGGCCTGTCCCGAGTCGTTCGAAGCAAGCACGACGTCACACGATGCGAAGCGAAACGTGCAAGGGTCAGAAAGTTTTCAAACTGACGCTCCAATATTGCAATGAGCAGATTGTAAATGGTCAATTGTCATTCCCAAGGGTTCTAGCTTTGTCTGTGCAGAGGCCAAAATTCGAATTTCTGCCTCAGAGCCGAGTAATTTGCAATATTCGACAGCATACGGCCTGTCCCGAGTCGTTCGAAGCAAGCACGACGTCACACGATTCGAAGCGAAACGTGCAAGCGTCAGAAAGTTTTCAAACTGACGCTCCAATATTGCAATGAGCAGTTTGTAAATGGTCAATTGTCATTCCCAAGGGTTCTAGCTTTGTCTGTGCAGAGGCCAAAATTCGAATTTCTGCCTCAGAGCCGAGTAATTTGCAATATTCGACAGCATACGGCCTGTCCCGAGTCGTTCGAAGCAAGCACGACGTCACACGATGCGAAGCGAAACGTGCAAGCGTCAGAAAGTTTTCAAACTGACGCTCCAATATTGCAATGAGCAGTTTGTAAATGGTCAATTGTCATTCCCAAGGGTTCTAGCTTTGTCTGTGCAGAGGCCAAAATTCGAATTTCTGCCTCATAGTCGTGTAATTTGCAATATTCGACAGCATACGGCCTGTCCCGAGTCGTTCGAAGCAAGCACGACGTCACACGATGCGAAGCGAAACGTGCAAGGGTCAGAAAGTTTTCAAACTGACGCTCCAATGTTGCAATGAGCAGTTTGTAAATGGTCAATTGTCATTCCCAAGGGTTCTAGCTTTGTCTGTGCAGAGGCCAAAATTCGAATTTCTGCCCCATAGTCGTGTAATTTGCAATATTCGTCAGCATACGGCTTGTCCCGAGTCGTTCGAAGCAAGCACGACGTCACACGATTCGAAGCGAAACGTGCAAGCGTCAGAAAGTTTTCAAACTGACGCTCCAATATTGCTATGAGCAGTTTGTAAATGGTCAATTGTCATTCCCAAGGGTTCTAGCTTTGTCTGTGCAGAGGCCAAAATTCGAATTTCTGCCTCATAGTCGTGTAATTTGCAATATTCGTCAGCATACGGCCTGTCCCGAGTCGTTCGAAGCAAGCACGACGTCACACGATTCGAAGCGAAACGTGCAAGCGTCAGAAAGTTTTCAAACTGACGCTCCAATATTGCTATGAGCAGTTTGTAAATGGTCAATTGTCATTCCCAAGGGTTCTAGCTTTGTCTGTGCAGAGGCCAAAATTCGAATTTCTGCCTCAGAGCCGAGTAATTTGCAATATTCGACAGCATACGGCCTGTCCCGAGTCGTTCGACGCAAGCATGACGTCACACGATGCGAAGCGAAACGTGCAAGGGTCAGAAAGTTTTCAAACTGACGCTCCAATATTGCAATGAGCAGATTGTAAATGGTCAATTGTCATTCCCAAGGGTTCTAGCTTTGTCTGTGCAGAGGCCAAAATTCGAATTTCTGCCTCAGAGCCGAGTAATTTGCAATATTCGACAGCATACGGCCTGTCCCGAGTCGTTCGAAGCAAGCACGACGTCACACGATGCGAAGCGAAACGTGCAAGGGTCAGAAAGTTTTCAAACTGACGCTCCAATGTTGCAATGAGCAGTTTGTAAATGGTCAATTGTCATTCCCAAGGGTTCTAGCTTTGTCTGTGCAGAGGCCAAAATTCGAATTTCTGCCTCAGAGCCGAGTAATTTGCAATATTCGACAGCATACGGCCTGTCCCGAGTCGTTCGAAGCAAGCACGACGTCACACGATGCGAAGCGAAACGTGCAAGGGTCAGAAAGTTTTCAAACTGACGCTCCAATGTTGCAATGAGCAGTTTGTAAATGGTCAATTGTCATTCCCAAGGGTTCTAGCTTTGTCTGTGCAGAGGCCAAAATTCGAATTTCTGCCTCAGAGCCGAGTAATTTGCAATATTCGACAGCATACGGCCTGTCCCGAGTCGTTCGAAGCAAGCATGACGTCACACGATGCGAAGCGAAACGTGCAAGGGTCAGAAAGTTTTCAAACTGACGCTCCAATATTGCAATGAGCAGATTGTAAATGGTCAATTGTCATTCCCAAGGGTTCTAGCTTTGTCTGTGCAGAGGCCAAAATTCGAATTTCTGCCTCATAGTCGTGTAATTTGCAATATTCGTCAGCATACGGCCTGTCCCGAGTCGTTCGAAGCAAGCACGACGTTACACGATGCGAAGCGAAACGTGCAAGGGTCAGAAAGTTTTCAAACTGACGCTCCAATGTTGCAATGAGCAGTTTGTAAATGGTCAATTGTCATTCCCAAGGGTTCTAGCTTTGTCTGTGCATAAGCCAAAATTCGAATTTCTGCCCCATAGTCGTGTAATTTGCAATATTCGTCAGCATACGGCCTGTCCCGAGTCGTTCGAAGCAAGCACGACGTCACACGATTCGAAGCGAAACGTGCAAGCGTCAGAAAGTTTTCAAACTGACGCTCCAATATTGCAATGAGCAGTTTGTAAATGGTCAATTGTCATTCCCAAGGGTTCTAGCTTTGTCTGTGCAGAGGCCAAAATTCGAATTTCTGCCCCATAGTCGTGTAATTTGCAATATTCGTCAGCATACGGCCTGTCCCGAGTCGTTCGAAGCAAGCACGACGTCACACGATTCAAAGCGAAACGTGCAAGCGTCAGAAAGTTTTCAAACTGACGCTCCAATATTGCAATGAGCAGTTTGTAAATGGTCAATTGTCATTCCCAAGGGTTCTAGCTTTGTCTGTGCATAAGCCAAAATTCGAATTTCTGCCCCATAGTCGTGTAATTTGCAATATTCGTCAGCATACAGCTTGTCCCGAGTCGTTCGAAGCAAGCACGACGTCACACGATGCGAAGCGAAACGTGCAAGCGTCAGAAAGTTTTCAAACTGACGCTCCAATATTGCAATGAGCAGTTTGTAAATGGTCAATTGTCATTCCCAAGGGTTCTAGCTTTGTCTGTGCATAAGCCAAAATTCGAATTTCTGCCTCATAGTCGTGTAATTTGCAATATTCGTCAGCATACGGCCTGTCCCGAGTCGTTCGAAGCAAGCACGACGTCACACGATGCGAAGCGAAACGTGCAAGCGTCAGAAAGTTTTCAAACTGACGCTCCAATATTGCAATGAGCAGTTTGTAAATGGTCAATTGTCATTCCCAAGGGTTCTAGCTTTGTCTGTGCATAAGCCAAAATTCGAATTTCTGCCTCATAGTCGTGTAATTTGCAATATTCGTCAGCATACGGCCTGTCCCGAGTCGTTCGAAGCAAGCACGACGTCACACGATGCGAAGCGTAACGTCCAAGGGTCAGAAAGTTTTCAAACTAACGCTCCAATATTGCAATGAGCAGTTTGTAAATGGTCAATTGTCATTCCCAAGGGTTCTAGCTTTGTCTGTGCAGAGGCCAAAATTCGAATTTCTGCCCCATAGTCGTGTAATTTGCAATATTCGTCAGCATACGGCCTGTCCCGAGTCGTTCGAAGCAAGCACGACGTCACACGATTCGAAGCGAAACGTGCAAGCGTCAGAAAGTTTTCAAACTGACGCTCCAATATTGCAATGAGCAGTTTGTAAATGGTCAATTGTCATTCCCAAGGGTTCTAGCTTTGTCTGTGCAGAGGCCAAAATTCGAATTTCTGCCCCATAGTCGTGTAATTTGCAATATTCGTCAGCATACGGCCTGTCCCGAGTCGTTCGAAGCAAGCACGACGTCACACGATGCGAAGCGAAACGTGCAAGGGTCAGAAAGTTTTCAAACTGACGCTCCAATGTTGCAATGAGCAGTTTGTAAATGGTCAATTGTCATTCCCAAGGGTTCTAGCTTTGTCTGTGCATAAGCCAAAATTCGAATTTCTGCCTCATAGTCGTGTAATTTGCAATATTCGACAGCATACGGCCTGTCCCGAGTCGTTCGAAGCAAGCACGACGTCACACGATGCGAAGCGAAACGTGCAAGCGTCAGAAAGTTTTCAAACTGACGCTCCAATATTGCAATGAGCAGTTTGTAAATGGTCAATTGTCATTCCCAAGGGTTCTAGCTTTGTCTGTGCATAAGCCAAAATTCGAATTTCTGCCTCATAGTCGTGTAATTTGCAATATTCGTCAGCATACGGCCTGTCCCGAGTCGTTCGAAGCAAGCACGACGTCACACGATGCGAAGCGTAACGTCCAAGGGTCAGAAAGTTTTCAAACTAACGCTCCAATATTGCAATGAGCAGTTTGTAAATGGTCAATTGTCATTCCCAAGGGTTCTAGCTTTGTCTGTGCAGAGGCCAAAATTCGAATTTCTGCCCCATAGTCGTGTAATTTGCAATATTCGTCAGCATACGGCTTGTCCCGAGTCGTTCGAAGCAAGCACGACGTCACACGATGCGAAGCGAAACGTGCAAGCGTCAGAAAGTTTTCAAACTGACGCTCCAATATTGCAATGAGCAGTTTGTAAATGGTCAATTGTCATTCCCAAGGGTTCTAGCTTTGTCTGTGCATAAGCCAAAATTCGAATTTCTGCCTCATAGTCGTGTAATTTGCAATATTCGTCAGCATACGGCCTGTCCCGAGTCGTTCGAAGCAAGCACGACGTCACACGATGCGAAGCGTAACGTCCAAGGGTCAGAAAGTTTTCAAACTAACGCTCCAATATTGCAATGAGCAGTTTGTAAATGGTCAATTGTCATTCCCAAGGGTTCTAGCTTTGTCTGTGCAGAGGCCAAAATTCGAATTTCTGCCCCATAGTCGTGTAATTTGCAATATTCGTCAGCATACGGCCTGTCCCGAGTCGTTCGAAGCAAGCACGACGTCACACGATGCGAAGCGAAACGTGCAAGGGTCAGAAAGTTTTCAAACTGACGCTCCAATATTGCAATGAGCAGTTTGTAAATGGTCAATTGTCATTCCCAAGGGTTCTAGCTTTGTCTGTGCATAAGCCAAAATTCGAATTTCTGCCTCATAGTCGTGTAATTTGCAATATTCGACAGCATACGGCCTGTCCCGAGTCGTTCGAAGCAAGCACGACGTCACACGATGCGAAGCGTAACGTCCAAGGGTCAGAAAGTTTTCAAACTAACGCTCCAATATTGCAATGAGCAGTTTGTAAATGGTCAATTGTCATTCCCAAGGGTTCTAGCTTTGTCTGTGCAGAGGCCAAAATTCGAATTTCTGCCCCATAGTCGTGTAATTTGCAATATTCGTCAGCATACGGCCTGTCCCGAGTCGTTCGAAGCAAGCACGACGTCACACGATGCGAAGCGAAACGTGCAAGGGTCAGAAAGTTTTCAAACTGACGCTCCAATATTGCAATGAGCAGTTTGTAAATGGTCAATTGTCATTCCCAAGGGTTCTAGCTTTGTCTGTGCATAAGCCAAAATTCGAATTTCTGCCTCATAGTCGTGTAATTTGCAATATTCGACAGCATACGGCCTGTCCCGAGTCGTTCGAAGCAAGCACGACGTCACACGATGCGAAGCGAAACGTGCAAGCGTCAGAAAGTTTTCAAACTGACGCTCCAATATTGCAATGAGCAGTTTGTAAATGGTCAATTGTCATTCCCAAGGGTTCTAGCTTTGTCTGTGCATAAGCCAAAATTCGAATTTCTGCCTCATAGTCGTGTAATTTGCAATATTCGTCAGCATACGGCCTGTCCCGAGTCGTTCGAAGCAAGCACGACGTCACACGATGCGAAGCGAAACGTGCAAGCGTCAGAAAGTTTTCAAACTGACGCTCCAATATTGCAATGAGCAGTTTGTAAATGGTCAATTGTCATTCCCAAGGGTTCTAGCTTTGTCTGTGCATAAGCCAAAATTCGAATTTCTGCCTCATAGTCGTGTAATTTGCAATATTCGACAGCATACGGCCTGTCCCGAGTCGTTCGAAGCAAGCACGACGTCACACGATGCGAAGCGAAACGTGCAAGCGTCAGAAAGTTTTCAAACTGACGCTCCAATGTTGCAATGAGCAGTTTGTAAATGGTCAATTGTCATTCCCAAGGGTTCTAGCTTTGTCTGTGCATAAGCCAAAATTCGAATTTCTGCCTCATAGTCGTGTAATTTGCAATATTCGACAGCATACGGCCTGTCCCGAGTCGTTCGAAGCAAGCACGACGTCACACGATTCGAAGCGAAACGTGCAAGCGTCAGAAAGTTTTCAAACTGACGCTCCAATATTGCAATGAGCAGTTTGTAAATGGTCAATTGTCATTCCCAAGGGTTCTAGCTTTGTCTGTGCATAAGCCAAAATTCGAATTTCTGCCTCATAGTCGTGTAATTTGCAATATTCGTCAGCATACGGCCTGTCCCGAGTCGTTCGAAGCAAGCACGACGTCACACGATGCGAAGCGAAACGTGCAAGCGTCAGAAAGTTTTCAAACTGACGCTCCAATATTGCAATGAGCAGTTTGTAAATGGTCAATTGTCATTCCCAAGGGTTCTAGCTTTGTCTGTGCATAAGCCAAAATTCGAATTTCTGCCTCATAGTCGTGTAATTTGCAATATTCGTCAGCATACGGCCTGTCCCGAGTCGTTCGAAGCAAGCACGACGTCACACGATGCGAAGCGAAACGTGCAAGCGTCAGAAAGTTTTCAAACTGACGCTCCAATGTTGCAATGAGCAGTTTGTAAATGGTCAATTGTCATTCCCAAGGGTTCTAGCTTTGTCTGTGCATAAGCCAAAATTCGAATTTCTGCCTCATAGTCGTGTAATTTGCAATATTCGACAGCATACGGCCTGTCCCGAGTCGTTCGAAGCAAGCACGACGTCACACGATGCGAAGCGAAACGTGCAAGCGTCAGAAAGTTTTCAAACTGACGCTCCAATATTGCAATGAGCAGTTTGTAAATGGTCAATTGTCATTCCCAAGGGTTCTAGCTTTGTCTGTGCATAAGCCAAAATTCGAATTTCTGCCTCATAGTCGTGTAATTTGCAATATTCGTCAGCATACGGCCTGTCCCGAGTCGTTCGAAGCAAGCACGACGTCACACGATGCGAAGCGAAACGTGCAAGCGTCAGAAAGTTTTCAAACTGACGCTCCAATATTGCAATGAGCAGTTTGTAAATGGTCAATTGTCATTCCCAAGGGTTCTAGCTTTGTCTGTGCATAAGCCAAAATTCGAATTTCTGCCTCATAGTCGTGTAATTTGCAATATTCGTCAGCATACGGCCTGTCCCGAGTCGTTCGAAGCAAGCACGACGTCACACGATGCGAAGCGAAACGTGCAAGCGTCAGAAAGTTTTCAAACTGACGCTCCAATATTGCAATGAGCAGTTTGTAAATGGTCAATTGTCATTCCCAAGGGTTCTAGCTTTGTCTGTGCATAAGCCAAAATTCGAATTTCTGCCTCATAGTCGTGTAATTTGCAATATTCGTCAGCATACGGCCTGTCCCGAGTCGTTCGAAGCAAGCACGACGTCACACGATGCGAAGCGTAACGTCCAAGGGTCAGAAAGTTTTCAAACTGACGCTCCAATGTTGCAATGAGCAGTTTGTAAATGGTCAATTGTCATTCCCAAGGGTTCTAGCTTTGTCTGTGCATAAGCCAAAATTCGAATTTCTGCCTCATAGTCGTGTAATTTGCAATATTCGACAGCATACGGCCTGTCCCGAGTCGTTCGAAGCAAGCACGACGTCACACGATGCGAAGCGAAACGTGCAAGCGTCAGAAAGTTTTCAAACTGACGCTCCAATATTGCAATGAGCAGTTTGTAAATGGTCAATTGTCATTCCCAAGGGTTCTAGCTTTGTCTGTGCATAAGCCAAAATTCGAATTTCTGCCTCATAGTCGTGTAATTTGCAATATTCGTCAGCATACGGCCTGTCCCGAGTCGTTCGAAGCAAGCACGACGTCACACGATGCGAAGCGAAACGTGCAAGCGTCAGAAAGTTTTCAAACTGACGCTCCAATATTGCAATGAGCAGTTTGTAAATGGTCAATTGTCATTCCCAAGGGTTCTAGCTTTGTCTGTGCATAAGCCAAAATTCGAATTTCTGCCTCATAGTCGTGTAATTTGCAATATTCGTCAGCATACGGCCTGTCCCGAGTCGTTCGAAGCAAGCACGACGTCACACGATGCGAAGCGTAACGTCCAAGGGTCAGAAAGTTTTCAAACTAACGCTCCAATATTGCAATGAGCAGTTTGTAAATGGTCAATTGTCATTCCCAAGGGTTCTAGCTTTGTCTGTGCAGAGGCCAAAATTCGAATTTCTGCCCCATAGTCGTGTAATTTGCAATATTCGTCAGCATACGGCCTGTCCCGAGTCGTTCGAAGCAAGCACGACGTCACACGATGCGAAGCGAAACGTGCAAGGGTCAGAAAGTTTTCAAACTGACGCTCCAATGTTGCAATGAGCAGTTTGTAAATGGTCAATTGTCATTCCCAAGGGTTCTAGCTTTGTCTGTGCATAAGCCAAAATTCGAATTTCTGCCTCATAGTCGTGTAATTTGCAATATTCGACAGCATACGGCCTGTCCCGAGTCGTTCGAAGCAAGCACGACGTCACACGATGCGAAGCGAAACGTGCAAGCGTCAGAAAGTTTTCAAACTGACGCTCCAATATTGCAATGAGCAGTTTGTAAATGGTCAATTGTCATTCCCAAGGGTTCTAGCTTTGTCTGTGCATAAGCCAAAATTCGAATTTCTGCCTCATAGTCGTGTAATTTGCAATATTCGACAGCATACGGCCTGTCCCGAGTCGTTCGAAGCAAGCACGACGTCACACGATGCGAAGCGAAACGTGCAAGCGTCAGAAAGTTTTCAAACTGACGCTCCAATATTGCAATGAGCAGTTTGTAAATGGTCAATTGTCATTCCCAAGGGTTCTAGCTTTGTCTGTGCATAAGCCAAAATTCGAATTTCTGCCTCATAGTCGTGTAATTTGCAATATTCGTCAGCATACGGCCTGTCCCGAGTCGTTCGAAGCAAGCACGACGTCACACGATTCGAAGCGAAACGTGCAAGCGTCAGAAAGTTTTCAAACTGACGCTCCAATGTTGCAATGAGCAGTTTGTAAATGGTCAATTGTCATTCCCAAGGGTTCTAGCTTTGTCTGTGCATAAGCCAAAATTCGAATTTCTGCCTCATAGTCGTGTAATTTGCAATATTCGACAGCATACGGCCTGTCCCGAGTCGTTCGAAGCAAGCACGACGTCACACGATGCGAAGCGAAACGTGCAAGGGTCAGAAAGTTTTCAAACTGACGCTCCAATATTGCAATGAGCAGATTGTAAATGGTCAATTGTCATTCCCAAGGGTTCTAGCTTTGTCTGTGCAGAGGCCAAAATTCGAATTTCTGCCTCATAGTCGTGTAATTTGCAATATTCGTCAGCATACGGCCTGTCCGGAGTCGTTCGAAGCAAGCACGACGTGACACGATGCGAAGCGAAACGTGCAAGGGTCAGAAAGTTTTCAAACTGACGCTCCAATGTTGCAATGAGCAGTTTGTAAATGGTCAATTGTCATTCCCAAGGGTTCTAGCTTTGTCTGTGCAGAGGCCAAAATTCGAATTTCTGCCTCAGAGCCGAGTAATTTGCAATATTCGACAGCATACGGCCTGTCCCGAGTCGTTCGACGCAAGCATGACGTCACACGATGCGAAGCGAAACGTGCAAGGGTCAGAAAGTTTTCAAACTGACGCTCCAATATTGCAATGAGCAGATTGTAAATGGTCAATTGTCATTCCCAAGGGTTCTAGCTTTGTCTGTGCAGAGGCCAAAATTCGAATTTCTGCCTCATAGTCGTGTAATTTGCAATATTCGACAGCATACGGCCTGTCCCGAGTCGTTCGAAGCAAGCACGACGTCACACGATGCGAAGCTAAACGTGCAAGCGTCAGAAAGTTTTCAAACTGACGCTCCAATATTGCAATGAGCAGTTTGTAAATGGTCAATTGTCATTCCCAAGGGTTCTAGCTTTGTCTGTGCATAAGCCAAAATTCGAATTTCTGCCTCATAGTCGTGTAATTTGCAATATTCGTCAGCATACGGCCTGTCCCGAGTCGTTCGAAGCAAGCACGACGTCACACGATGCGAAGCGAAACGTGCAAGCGTCAGAAAGTTTTCAAACTGACGCTCCAATATTGCAATGAGCAGTTTGTAAATGGTCAATTGTCATTCCCAAGGGTTCTAGCTTTGTCTGTGCATAAGCCAAAATTCGAATTTCTGCCCCATAGTCGTGTAATTTGCAATATTCGTCAGCATACGGCCTGTCCCGAGTCGTTCGAAGCAAGCACGACGTCACACGATGCGAAGCGAAACGTGCAAGGGTCAGAAAGTTTTCAAACTGACGCTCCAATATTGCAATGAGCAGTTTGTAAATGGTCAATTGTCATTCCCAAGGGTTCTAGCTTTGTCTGTGCAGAGGCCAAAATTCGAATTTCTGCCTCAGAGCCGAGTAATTTGCAATATTCGACAGCATACGGCCTGTCCCGAGTCGTTCGAAGCAAGCACGACGTCACACGATTCGAAGCGAAACGTGCAAGCGTCAGAAAGTTTTCAAACTGACGCTCCAATATTGCAATGAGCAGTTTGTAAATGGTCAATTGTCATTCCCAAGGGTTCTAGCTTTGTCTGTGCATAAGCCAAAATTCGAATTTCTGCCCCATAGTCGTGTAATTTGCAATATTCGTCAGCATACGGCCTGTCCCGAGTCGTTCGAAGCAAGCACGACGTCACACGATGCGAAGCGTAACGTCCAAGGGTCAGAAAGTTTTCAAACTCACGCTCCAATATTGCAATGAGCAGTTTGTAAATGGTCAATTGTCATTCCCAAGGGTTCTAGCTTTGTCTGTGCAGAGGCCAAAATTCGAATTTCTGCCTCAGAGCCGAGTAATTTGCAATATTCGACAGCATACGGCCTGTCCCGAGTCGTTCGAAGCAAGCACGACGTCACACGATGCGAAGCGAAACGTGCAAGCGTCAGAAAGTTTTCAAACTGACGCTCCAATATTGCAATGAGCAGTTTGTAAATGGTCAATTGTCATTCCCAAGGGTTCTAGCTTTGTCTGTGCAGAGGCCAAAATTCGAATTTCTGCCTCATAGTCGTGTAATTTGCAATATTCGACAGCATACCGCCTGTCCCGAGTCGTTCGAAGCAAGCACGACGTCACACGATGCGAAGCGAAACGTGCAAGGGTCAGAAAATTTTCAAACTGACGCTCCAATATTGCAATGAGCAGTTTGTAAATGGTCAATTGTCATTCCCAAGGGTTCTAGCTTTGTCTGTGCATAAGCCAAAATTCGAATTTCTGCCCCATAGTCGTGTAATTTGCAATATTCGTCAGCATACGGCCTGTCCCGAGTCGTTCGAAGCAAGCACGACGTCACACGATGCGAAGCGTAACGTCCAAGGGTCAGAAAGTTTTCAAACTCACGCTCCAATATTGCAATGAGCAGTTTGTAAATGGTCAATTGTCATTCCCAAGGGTTCTAGCTTTGTCTGTGCATAAGCCAAAATTCGAATTTCTGCCTCATAGTCGTGTAATTTGCAATATTCGACAGCATACGGCCTGTCCCGAGTCGTTCGAAGCAAGCACGACGTCACACGATGCGAAGCGAAACGTGCAAGCGTCAGAAAGTTTTCAAACTGACGCTCCAATATTGCAATGAGCAGTTTGTAAATGGTCAATTGTCATTCCCAAGGGTTCTAGCTTTGTCTGTGCATAAGCCAAAATTCGAATTTCTGCCTCATAGTCGTGTAATTTGCAATATTCGTCAGCATACGGCCTGTCCCGAGTCGTTCGAAGCAAGCACGACGTCACACGATTCGAAGCGAAACGTGCAAGCGTCAGAAAGTTTTCAAACTGACGCTCCAATGTTGCAATGAGCAGTTTGTAAATGGTCAATTGTCATTCCCAAGGGTTCTAGCTTTGTCTGTGCATAAGCCAAAATTCGAATTTCTGCCTCATAGTCGTGTAATTTGCAATATTCGACAGCATACGGCCTGTCCCGAGTCGTTCGAAGCAAGCACGACGTCACACGATGCGAAGCGAAACGTGCAAGGGTCAGAAAGTTTTCAAACTGACGCTCCAATATTGCAATGAGCAGATTGTAAATGGTCAATTGTCATTCCCAAGGGTTCTAGCTTTGTCTGTGCAGAGGCCAAAATTCGAATTTCTGCCTCATAGTCGTGTAATTTGCAATATTCGTCAGCATACGGCCTGTCCGGAGTCGTTCGAAGCAAGCACGACGTGACACGATGCGAAGCGAAACGTGCAAGGGTCAGAAAGTTTTCAAACTGACGCTCCAATGTTGCAATGAGCAGTTTGTAAATGGTCAATTGTCATTCCCAAGGGTTCTAGCTTTGTCTGTGCAGAGGCCAAAATTCGAATTTCTGCCTCAGAGCCGAGTAATTTGCAATATTCGACAGCATACGGCCTGTCCCGAGTCGTTCGACGCAAGCATGACGTCACACGATGCGAAGCGAAACGTGCAAGGGTCAGAAAGTTTTCAAACTGACGCTCCAATATTGCAATGAGCAGATTGTAAATGGTCAATTGTCATTCCCAAGGGTTCTAGCTTTGTCTGTGCAGAGGCCAAAATTCGAATTTCTGCCTCATAGTCGTGTAATTTGCAATATTCGACAGCATACGGCCTGTCCCGAGTCGTTCGAAGCAAGCACGACGTCACACGATGCGAAGCTAAACGTGCAAGCGTCAGAAAGTTTTCAAACTGACGCTCCAATATTGCAATGAGCAGTTTGTAAATGGTCAATTGTCATTCCCAAGGGTTCTAGCTTTGTCTGTGCATAAGCCAAAATTCGAATTTCTGCCTCATAGTCGTGTAATTTGCAATATTCGTCAGCATACGGCCTGTCCCGAGTCGTTCGAAGCAAGCACGACGTCACACGATGCGAAGCGAAACGTGCAAGCGTCAGAAAGTTTTCAAACTGACGCTCCAATATTGCAATGAGCAGTTTGTAAATGGTCAATTGTCATTCCCAAGGGTTCTAGCTTTGTCTGTGCATAAGCCAAAATTCGAATTTCTGCCCCATAGTCGTGTAATTTGCAATATTCGTCAGCATACGGCCTGTCCCGAGTCGTTCGAAGCAAGCACGACGTCACACGATGCGAAGCGAAACGTGCAAGGGTCAGAAAGTTTTCAAACTGACGCTCCAATATTGCAATGAGCAGTTTGTAAATGGTCAATTGTCATTCCCAAGGGTTCTAGCTTTGTCTGTGCAGAGGCCAAAATTCGAATTTCTGCCTCAGAGCCGAGTAATTTGCAATATTCGACAGCATACGGCCTGTCCCGAGTCGTTCGAAGCAAGCACGACGTCACACGATTCGAAGCGAAACGTGCAAGCGTCAGAAAGTTTTCAAACTGACGCTCCAATATTGCAATGAGCAGTTTGTAAATGGTCAATTGTCATTCCCAAGGGTTCTAGCTTTGTCTGTGCATAAGCCAAAATTCGAATTTCTGCCCCATAGTCGTGTAATTTGCAATATTCGTCAGCATACGGCCTGTCCCGAGTCGTTCGAAGCAAGCACGACGTCACACGATGCGAAGCGTAACGTCCAAGGGTCAGAAAGTTTTCAAACTCACGCTCCAATATTGCAATGAGCAGTTTGTAAATGGTCAATTGTCATTCCCAAGGGTTCTAGCTTTGTCTGTGCAGAGGCCAAAATTCGAATTTCTGCCTCAGAGCCGAGTAATTTGCAATATTCGACAGCATACGGCCTGTCCCGAGTCGTTCGAAGCAAGCACGACGTCACACGATGCGAAGCGAAACGTGCAAGGGTCAGAAAGTTTTCAAACTGACGCTCCAATGTTGCAATGAGCAGTTTGTAAATGGTCAATTGTCATTCCCAAGGGTTCTAGCTTTGTCTGTGCATAAGCCAAAATTCGAATTTCTGCCTCATAGTCGTGTAATTTGCAATATTCGACAGCATACGGCCTGTCCCGAGTCGTTCGAAGCAAGCACGACGTCACACGATGCGAAGCGAAACGTGCAAGGGTCAGAAAGTTTTCAAACTGACGCTCCAATATTGCAATGAGCAGTTTGTAAATGGTCAATTGTCATTCCCAAGGGTTCTAGCTTTGTCTGTACAGAGGCCAAAATTCGAATTTCTGCCTCATAGTCGTGTAATTTGCAATATTCGTCAGCATACGGCCTGTCCCGAGTCGTTCGAAGCAAGCACGACGTCACACGATGCGAAGCGAAACGTGCAAGGGTCAGAAAGTTTTCAAACTGACGCTCCAATGTTGCAATGAGCAGTTTGTAAATGGTCAATTGTCATTCCCAAGGGTTCTAGCTTTGTCTGTACAGAGGCCAAAATTCGAATTTCTGCCTCATAGTCGTGTAATTTGCAATATTCGTCAGCATACGGCCTGTCCGGAGTCGTTCGAAGCAAGCACGACGTCACACGATGCGAAGCGAAACGTGCAAGCGTCAGAAAGTTTTCAAACTGACGCTCCAATATTGCAATGAGCAGTTTGTAAATGGTCAATTGTCATTCCC
Source organism: Seladonia tumulorum (assembly GCA_913789895.3). Taxonomy (NCBI): domain Eukaryota; kingdom Metazoa; phylum Arthropoda; class Insecta; order Hymenoptera; family Halictidae; genus Seladonia; species Seladonia tumulorum. The sequence goes on from OU565281.1 coordinate 1,030,482, forward strand.
AAGGGTTCTAGCTTTGTCTGTGCAGAGGCCAAAATTCGAATTTCTGCCTCAGAGCCGAGTAATTTGCAATATTCGACAGCATACGGCCTGTCCCGAGTCGTTCGAAGCAAGCACGACGTCACACGATGCGAAGCGAAACGTGCAAGGGTCAGAAAGTTTTCAAACTGACGCTCCAATATTGCAATGAGCAGATTGTAAATGGTCAATTGTCATTCCCAAGGGTTCTAGCTTTGTCTGTGCAGAGGCCAAAATTCGAATTTCTGCCTCATAGTCGTGTAATTTGCAATATTCGTCAGCATACGGCCTGTCCGGAGTCGTTCGAAGCAAGCACGACGTGACACGATGCGAAGCGAAACGTGCAAGGGTCAGAAAGTTTTCAAACTGACGCTCCAATGTTGCAATAAGCAGTTTGTAAATGGTCAATTGTCATTCCCAAGGGTTCTAGCTTTGTCTGTGCAGAGGCCAAAATTCGAATTTCTGCCTCAGAGCCGAGTAATTTGCAATATTCGACAGCATACGGCCTGTCCCGAGTCGTTCGACGCAAGCATGACGTCACACGATGCGAAGCGAAACGTGCAAGGGTCAGAAAGTTTTCAAACTGACGCTCCAATATTGCAATGAGCAGATTGTAAATGGTCAATTGTCATTCCCAAGGGTTCTAGCTTTGTCTGTGCAGAGGCCAAAATTCGAATTTCTGCCTCATAGTCGTGTAATTTGCAATATTCGACAGCATACGGCCTGTCCCGAGTCGTTCGAAGCAAGCACGACGTCACACGATGCGAAGCGAAACGTGCAAGGGTCAGAAAGTTTTCAAACTGACGCTCCAATATTGCAATGAGCAGATTGTAAATGGTCAATTGTCATTCCCAAGGGTTCTAGCTTTGTCTGTGCAGAGGCCAAAATTCGAATTTCTGCCTCATAGTCGTGTAATTTGCAATATTCGACAGCATACGGCCTGTCCCGAGTCGTTCGAAGCAAGCACGACGTCACACGATGCGAAGCGAAACGTGCAAGCGTCAGAAAGTTTTCAAACTGACGCTCCAATATTGCAATGAGCAGTTTGTAAATGGTCAATTGTCATTCCCAAGGGTTCTAGCTTTGTCTGTGCAGAGGCCAAAATTCGAATTTCTGCCTCAGAGCCGAGTAATTTGCAATATTCGACAGCATACGGCCTGTCCCGAGTCGTTCGAAGCAAGCACGACGTCACACGATGCGAAGCGAAACGTGCAAGGGTCAGAAAGTTTTCAAACTGACGCTCCAATATTGCAATGAGCAGATTGTAAATGGTCAATTGTCATTCCCAAGGGTTCTAGCTTTGTCTGTGCAGAGGCCAAAATTCGAATTTCTGCCTCATAGTCGTGTAATTTGCAATATTCGTCAGCATACGGCCTGTCCGGAGTCGTTCGAAGCAAGCACGACGTGACACGATGCGAAGCGAAACGTGCAAGGGTCAGAAAGTTTTCAAACTGACGCTCCAATGTTGCAATAAGCAGTTTGTAAATGGTCAATTGTCATTCCCAAGGGTTCTAGCTTTGTCTGTGCAGAGGCCAAAATTCGAATTTCTGCCTCAGAGCCGAGTAATTTGCAATATTCGACAGCATACGGCCTGTCCCGAGTCGTTCGACGCAAGCATGACGTCACACGATGCGAAGCGAAACGTGCAAGGGTCAGAAAGTTTTCAAACTGACGCTCCAATATTGCAATGAGCAGATTGTAAATGGTCAATTGTCATTCCCAAGGGTTCTAGCTTTGTCTGTGCAGAGGCCAAAATTCGAATTTCTGCCTCATAGTCGTGTAATTTGCAATATTCGACAGCATACGGCCTGTCCCGAGTCGTTCGAAGCAAGCACGACGTCACACGATGCGAAGCGAAACGTGCAAGGGTCAGAAAGTTTTCAAACTGACGCTCCAATATTGCAATGAGCAGATTGTAAATGGTCAATTGTCATTCCCAAGGGTTCTAGCTTTGTCTGTGCAGAGGCCAAAATTCGAATTTCTGCCTCATAGTCGTGTAATTTGCAATATTCGACAGCATACGGCCTGTCCCGAGTCGTTCGAAGCAAGCACGACGTCACACGATGCGAAGCTAAACGTGCAAGCGTCAGAAAGTTTTCAAACTGACGCTCCAATATTGCAATGAGCAGTTTGTAAATGGTCAATTGTCATTCCCAAGGGTTCTAGCTTTGTCTGTGCAGAGGCCAAAATTCGAATTTCTGCCTCATAGTCGTGTAATTTGCAATATTCGTCAGCATACGGCCTGTCCCGAGTCGTTCGAAGCAAGCACGACGTCACACGATGCGAAGCGAAACGTGCAAGGGTCAGAAAGTTTTCAAACTGACGCTCCAATATTGCAATGAGCAGTTTGTAAATGGTCAATTGTCATTCCCAAGGGTTCTAGCTTTGTCTGTGCATAAGCCAAAATTCGAATTTCTGCCCCATAGTCGTGTAATTTGCAATATTCGTCAGCATACGGCCTGTCCCGAGTCGTTCGAAGCAAGCACGACGTCACACGATGCGAAGCGTAACGTCCAAGGGTCAGAAAGTTTTCAAACTCACGCTCCAATATTGCAATGAGCAGTTTGTAAATGGTCAATTGTCATTCCCAAGGGTTCTAGCTTTGTCTTTGCAGAGGCCAAAATTCGAATTTCTGCCTCAGAGCCGAGTAATTTGCAATATTCGACAGCATACGGCCTGTCCCGAGTCGTTCGAAGCAAGCACGACGTCACACGATGCGAAGCGAAACGTGCAAGCGTCAGAAAGTTTTCAAACTGACGCTCCAATATTGCAATGAGCAGTTTGTAAATGGTCAATTGTCATTCCCAAGGGTTCTAGCTTTGTCTGTGCAGAGGCCAAAATTCGAATTTCTGCCTCATAGTCGTGTAATTTGCAATATTCGTCAGCATACGGCCTGTCCCGAGTCGTTCGAAGCAAGCACGACGTCACACGATGCGAAGCGAAACGTGCAAGCGTCAGAAAGTTTTCAAACTGACGCTCCAATATTGCAATGAGCAGTTTGTAAATGGTCAATTGTCATTCCCAAGGGTTCTAGCTTTGTCTGTGCATAAGCCAAAATTCGAATTTCTGCCCCATAGTCGTGTAATTTGCAATATTCGTCAGCATACGGCCTGTCCCGAGTCGTTCGAAGCAAGCACGACGTCACACGATGCGAAGCGAAACGTGCAAGGGTCAGAAAGTTTTCAAACTGACGCTCCAATGTTGCAATGAGCAGTTTGTAAATGGTCAATTGTCATTCCCAAGGGTTCTAGCTTTGTCTGTGCAGAGGCCAAAATTCGAATTTCTGCCTCAGAGCCGAGTAATTTGCAATATTCGACAGCATACGGCCTGTCCCGAGTCGTTCGACGCAAGCATGACGTCACACGATGCGAAGCGAAACGTGCAAGGGTCAGAAAGTTTTCAAACTGACGCTCCAATATTGCAATGAGCAGTTTGTAAATGGTCAATTGTCATTCCCAAGGGTTCTAGCTTTGTCTGTGCAGAGGCCAAAATTCGAATTTCTGCCTCATAGTCGTGTAATTTGCAATATTCGTCAGCATACGGCCTGTCCCGAGTCGTTCGAAGCAAGCACGACGTCACACGATGCGAAGCGTAACGTCCAAGGGTCAGAAAGTTTTCAAACTCACGCTCCAATATTGCAATGAGCAGTTTGTAAATGGTCAATTGTCATTCCCAAGGGTTCTAGCTTTGTCTTTGCAGAGGCCAAAATTCGAATTTCTGCCTCAGAGCCGAGTAATTTGCAATATTCGACAGCATACGGCCTGTCCCGAGTCGTTCGAAGCAAGCACGACGTCACACGATTCGAAGCGAAACGTGCAAGCGTCAGAAAGTTTTCAAACTGACGCTCCAATATTGCAATGAGCAGTTTGTAAATGGTCAATTGTCATTCCCAAGGGTTCTAGCTTTGTCTGTGCAGAGGCCAAAATTCGAATTTCTGCCTCAGAGCCGAGTAATTTGCAATATTCGACAGCATACGGCCTGTCCCGAGTCGTTCGACGCAAGCATGACGTCACACGATGCGAAGCGAAACGTGCAAGGGTCAGAAAGTTTTCAAACTGACGCTCCAATATTGCAATGAGCAGTTTGTAAATGGTCAATTGTCATTCCCAAGGGTTCTAGCTTTGTCTGTGCAGAGGCCAAAATTCGAATTTCTGCCTCATAGTCGTGTAATTTGCAATATTCGTCAGCATACGGCCTGTCCCGAGTCGTTCGAAGCAAGCACGACGTCACACGATGCGAAGCGTAACGTCCAAGGGTCAGAAAGTTTTCAAACTCACGCTCCAATATTGCAATGAGCAGTTTGTAAATGGTCAATTGTCATTCCCAAGGGTTCTAGCTTTGTCTGTGCAGAGGCCAAAATTCGAATTTCTGCCTCATAGTCGTGTAATTTGCAATATTCGTCAGCATACGGCCTGTCCCGAGTCGTTCGAAGCAAGCACGACGTCACACGATTCGAAGCGAAACGTGCAAGCGTCAGAAAGTTTTCAAACTGACGCTCCAATATTGCAATGAGCAGTTTGTAAATGGTCAATTGTCATTCCCAAGGGTTCTAGCTTTGTCTGTGCATAAGCCAAAATTCGAATTTCTGCCTCATAGTCGTGTAATTTGCAATATTCGACAGCATACGGCCTGTCCCGAGTCGTTCGAAGCAAGCACGACGTCACACGATGCGAAGCGAAACGTGCAAGCGTCAGAAAGTTTTCAAACTGACGCTCCAATATTGCAATGAGCAGTTTGTAAATGGTCAATTGTCATTCCCAAGGGTTCTAGCTTTGTCTGTGCAGAGGCCAAAATTCGAATTTCTGCCTCATAGTCGTGTAATTTGCAATATTCGTCAGCATACGGCCTGTCCCGAGTCGTTCGAAGCAAGCACGACGTCACACGATGCGAAGCGAAACGTGCAAGGGTCAGAAAATTTTCAAACTGACGCTCCAATATTGCAATGAGCAGTTTGTAAATGGTCAATTGTCATTCCCAAGGGTTCTAGCTTTGTCTGTGCAGAGGCCAAAATTCGAATTTCTGCCTCATAGTCGTGTAATTTGCAATATTCGTCAGCATACGGCCTGTCCCGAGTCGTTCGAAGCAAGCACGACGTCACACGATGCGAAGCGAAACGTGCAAGCGTCAGAAAGTTTTCAAACTGACGCTCCAATATTGCAATGAGCAGTTTGTAAATGGTCAATTGTCATTCCCAAGGGTTCTAGCTTTGTCTGTGCATAAGCCAAAATTCGAATTTCTGCCTCATAGTCGTGTAATTTGCAATATTCGACAGCATACGGCCTGTCCCGAGTCGTTCGAAGCAAGCACGACGTCACACGATGCGAAGCGAAACGTGCAAGGGTCAGAAAGTTTTCAAACTGACGCTCCAATATTGCAATGAGCAGTTTGTAAATGGTCAATTGTCATTCCCAAGGGTTCTAGCTTTGTCTGTACAGAGGCCAAAATTCGAATTTCTGCCTCATAGTCGTGTAATTTGCAATATTCGTCAGCATACGGCCTGTCCGGAGTCGTTCGAAGCAAGCACGACGTGACACGATGCGAAGCGAAACGTGCAAGGGTCAGAAAGTTTTCAAACTGACGCTCCAATGTTGCAATGAGCAGTTTGTAAATGGTCAATTGTCATTCCCAAGGGTTCTAGCTTTGTCTGTGCAGAGGCCAAAATTCGAATTTCTGCCTCAGAGCCGAGTAATTTGCAATATTCGACAGCATACGGCCTGTCCCGAGTCGTTCGAAGCAAGCACGACGTCACACGATGCGAAGCGAAACGTGCAAGGGTCAGAAAGTTTTCAAACTGACGCTCCAATATTGCAATGAGCAGATTGTAAATGGTCAATTGTCATTCCCAAGGGTTCTAGCTTTGTCTGTGCAGAGGCCAAAATTCGAATTTCTGCCTCATAGTCGTGTAATTTGCAATATTCGTCAGCATACGGCCTGTCCGGAGTCGTTCGAAGCAAGCACGACGTGACACGATGCGAAGCGAAACGTGCAAGGGTCAGAAAGTTTTCAAACTGACGCTCCAATGTTGCAATGAGCAGTTTGTAAATGGTCAATTGTCATTCCCAAGGGTTCTAGCTTTGTCTGTGCAGAGGCCAAAATTCGAATTTCTGCCTCAGAGCCGAGTAATTTGCAATATTCGACAGCATACGGCCTGTCCCGAGTCGTTCGACGCAAGCATGACGTCACACGATGCGAAGCGAAACGTGCAAGGGTCAGAAAGTTTTCAAACTGACGCTCCAATATTGCAATGAGCAGATTGTAAATGGTCAATTGTCATTCCCAAGGGTTCTAGCTTTGTCTGTGCAGAGGCCAAAATTCGAATTTCTGCCTCATAGTCGTGTAATTTGCAATATTCGACAGCATACGGCCTGTCCCGAGTCGTTCGAAGCAAGCACGACGTCACACGATGCGAAGCTAAACGTGCAAGCGTCAGAAAGTTTTCAAACTGACGCTCCAATATTGCAATGAGCAGTTTGTAAATGGTCAATTGTCATTCCCAAGGGTTCTAGCTTTGTCTGTGCATAAGCCAAAATTCGAATTTCTGCCTCATAGTCGTGTAATTTGCAATATTCGTCAGCATACGGCCTGTCCCGAGTCGTTCGAAGCAAGCACGACGTCACACGATGCGAAGCGAAACGTGCAAGCGTCAGAAAGTTTTCAAACTGACGCTCCAATATTGCAATGAGCAGTTTGTAAATGGTCAATTGTCATTCCCAAGGGTTCTAGCTTTGTCTGTGCATAAGCCAAAATTCGAATTTCTGCCCCATAGTCGTGTAATTTGCAATATTCGTCAGCATACGGCCTGTCCCGAGTCGTTCGAAGCAAGCACGACGTCACACGATGCGAAGCGTAACGTCCAAGGGTCAGAAAGTTTTCAAACTAACGCTCCAATATTGCAATGAGCAGTTTGTAAATGGTCAATTGTCATTCCCAAGGGTTCTAGCTTTGTCTGTGCAGAGGCCAAAATTCGAATTTCTGCCTCAGAGCCGAGTAATTTGCAATATTCGACAGCATACGGCCTGTCCCGAGTCGTTCGAAGCAAGCACGACGTCACACGATGCGAAGCGAAACGTGCAAGGGTCAGAAAGTTTTCAAACTGACGCTCCAATATTGCAATGAGCAGATTGTAAATGGTCAATTGTCATTCCCAAGGGTTCTAGCTTTGTCTGTGCAGAGGCCAAAATTCGAATTTCTGCCTCATAGTCGTGTAATTTGCAATATTCGTCAGCATACGGCCTGTCCGGAGTCGTTCGAAGCAAGCACGACGTGACACGATGCGAAGCGAAACGTGCAAGGGTCAGAAAGTTTTCAAACTGACGCTCCAATGTTGCAATGAGCAGTTTGTAAATGGTCAATTGTCATTCCCAAGGGTTCTAGCTTTGTCTGTGTAGAGGCCAAAATTCGAATTTCTGCCTCAGAGCCGAGTAATTTGCAATATTCGACAGCATACGGCCTGTCCCGAGTCGTTCGACGCAAGCATGACGTCACACGATGCGAAGCGAAACGTGCAAGGGTCAGAAAGTTTTCAAACTGACGCTCCAATATTGCAATGAGCAGATTGTAAATGGTCAATTGTCATTCCCAAGGGTTCTAGCTTTGTCTGTGCAGAGGCCAAAATTCGAATTTCTGCCTCATAGTCGTGTAATTTGCAATATTCGACAGCATACGGCCTGTCCCGAGTCGTTCGAAGCAAGCACGACGTCACACGATGCGAAGCGAAACGTGCAAGCGTCAGAAAGTTTTCAAACTGACGCTCCAATATTGCAATGAGCAGTTTGTAAATGGTCAATTGTCATTCCCAAGGGTTCTAGCTTTGTCTGTGCATAAGCCAAAATTCGAATTTCTGCCTCAGAGCCGAGTAATTTGCAATATTCGACAGCATACGGCCTGTCCCGAGTCGTTCGAAGCAAGCACGACGTCACACGATTCGAAGCGAAACGTGCAAGCGTCAGAAAGTTTTCAAACTGACGCTCCAATATTGCAATGAGCAGTTTGTAAATGGTCAATTGTCATTCCCAAGGGTTCTAGCTTTGTCTGTGCAGAGGCCAAAATTCGAATTTCTGCCTCATAGTCGTGTAATTTGCAATATTCGTCAGCATACGGCCTGTCCCGAGTCGTTCGAAGCAAGCACGACGTCACACGATGCGAAGCGAAACGTGCAAGGGTCAGAAAGTTTTCAAACTGACGCTCCAATATTGCAATGAGCAGTTTGTAAATGGTCAATTGTCATTCCCAAGGGTTCTAGCTTTGTCTGTGCATAAGCCAAAATTCGAATTTCAGCCTCATAGTCGTGTAATTTGCAATATTCGACAGCATACGGCCTGTCCCGAGTCGTTCGAAGCAAGCACGACGTCACACGATGCGAAGCGAAACGTGCAAGCGTCAGAAAGTTTTCAAACTGACGCTCCAATATTGCAATGAGCAGTTTGTAAATGGTCAATTGTCATTCCCAAGGGTTCTAGCTTTGTCTGTGCAGAGGCCAAAATTCGAATTTCTGCCTCATAGTCGTGTAATTTGCAATATTCGTCAGCATACGGCCTGTCCCGAGTCGTTCGAAGCAAGCACGACGTCACACGATGCGAAGCGAAACGTGCAAGGGTCAGAAAATTTTCAAACTGACGCTCCAATATTGCAATGAGCAGTTTGTAAATGGTCAATTGTCATTCCCAAGGGTTCTAGCTTTGTCTGTACAGAGGCCAAAATTCGAATTTCTGCCTCATAGTCGTGTAATTTGCAATATTCGTCAGCATACGGCCTGTCCCGAGTCGTTCGAAGCAAGCACGACGTCACACGATGCGAAGCGAAACGTGCAAGCGTCAGAAAGTTTTCAAACTGACGCTCCAATATTGCAATGAGCAGTTTGTAAATGGTCAATTGTCATTCCCAAGGGTTCTAGCTTTGTCTGTGCATAAGCCAAAATTCGAATTTCTGCCTCATAGTCGTGTAATTTGCAATATTCGACAGCATACGGCCTGTCCCGAGTCGTTCGAAGCAAGCACGACGTCACACGATGCGAAGCGAAACGTGCAAGGGTCAGAAAGTTTTCAAACTGACGCTCCAATATTGCAATGAGCAGTTTGTAAATGGTCAATTGTCATTCCCAAGGGTTCTAGCTTTGTCTGTACAGAGGCCAAAATTCGAATTTCTGCCTCATAGTCGTGTAATTTGCAATATTCGTCAGCATACGGCCTGTCCGGAGTCGTTCGAAGCAAGCACGACGTGACACGATGCGAAGCGAAACGTGCAAGGGTCAGAAAGTTTTCAAACTGACGCTCCAATATTGCAATGAGCAGTTTGTAAATGGTCAATTGTCATTCCCAAGGGTTCTAGCTTTGTCTGTGCAGAGGCCAAAATTCGAATTTCTGCCTCAGAGCCGAGTAATTTGCAATATTCGACAGCATACGGCCTGTCCCGAGTCGTTCGACGCAAGCATGACGTCACACGATGCGAAGCGAAACGTGCAAGGGTCAGAAAGTTTTCAAACTGACGCTCCAATATTGCAATGAGCAGATTGTAAATGGTCAATTGTCATTCCCAAGGGTTCTAGCTTTGTCTGTGCAGAGGCCAAAATTCGAATTTCTGCCTCATAGTCGTGTAATTTGCAATATTCGACAGCATACGGCCTGTCCCGAGTCGTTCGAAGCAAGCACGACGTCACACGATGCGAAGCTAAACGTGCAAGCGTCAGAAAGTTTTCAAACTGACGCTCCAATATTGCAATGAGCAGTTTGTAAATGGTCAATTGTCATTCCCAAGGGTTCTAGCTTTGTCTGTGCATAAGCCAAAATTCGAATTTCTGCCTCATAGTCGTGTAATTTGCAATATTCGTCAGCATACGGCCTGTCCCGAGTCGTTCGAAGCAAGCACGACGTCACACGATTCGAAGCGAAACGTGCAAGCGTCAGAAAGTTTTCAAACTGACGCTCCAATATTGCAATGAGCAGTTTGTAAATGGTCAATTGTCATTCCCAAGGGTTCTAGCTTTGTCTGTGCAGAGGCCAAAATTCGAATTTCTGCCTCAGAGCCGAGTAATTTGCAATATTCGACAGCATACGGCCTGTCCCGAGTCGTTCGAAGCAAGCACGACGTCACACGATGCGAAGCGAAACGTGCAAGGGTCAGAAAGTTTTCAAACTGACGCTCCAATATTGCAATGAGCAGATTGTAAATGGTCAATTGTCATTCCCAAGGGTTCTAGCTTTGTCTGTGCAGAGGCCAAAATTCGAATTTCTGCCTCATAGTCGTGTAATTTGCAATATTCGTCAGCATACGGCCTGTCCGGAGTCGTTCGAAGCAAGCACGACGTGACACGATGCGAAGCGAAACGTGCAAGGGTCAGAAAGTTTTCAAACTGACGCTCCAATATTGCAATGAGCAGTTTGTAAATGGTCAATTGTCATTCCCAAGGGTTCTAGCTTTGTCTGTGCAGAGGCCAAAATTCGAATTTCTGCCTCATAGTCGTGTAATTTGCAATATTCGTCAGCATACGGCCTGTCCGGAGTCGTTCGAAGCAAGCACGACGTGACACGATGCGAAGCGAAACGTGCAAGGGTCAGAAAGTTTTCAAACTGACGCTCCAATATTGCAATGAGCAGTTTGTAAATGGTCAATTGTCATTCCCAAGGGTTCTAGCTTTGTCTGTGCAGAGGCCAAAATTCGAATTTCTGCCTCAGAGCCGAGTAATTTGCAATATTCGACAGCATACGGCCTGTCCCGAGTCGTTCGACGCAAGCATGACGTCACACGATGCGAAGCGAAACGTGCAAGGGTCAGAAAGTTTTCAAACTGACGCTCCAATATTGCAATGAGCAGATTGTAAATGGTCAATTGTCATTCCCAAGGGTTCTAGCTTTGTCTGTGCAGAGGCCAAAATTCGAATTTCTGCCTCATAGTCGTGTAATTTGCAATATTCGACAGCATACGGCCTGTCCCGAGTCGTTCGAAGCAAGCACGACGTCACACGATGCGAAGCTAAACGTGCAAGGGTCAGAAAGTTTTCAAACTGACGCTCCAATATTGCAATGAGCAGTTTGTAAATGGTCAATTGTCATTCCCAAGGGTTCTAGCTTTGTCTGTGCATAAGCCAAAATTCGAATTTCTGCCTCATAGTCGTGTAATTTGCAATATTCGTCAGCATACGGCCTGTCCCGAGTCGTTCGAAGCAAGCACGACGTCACACGATGCGAAGCGAAACGTGCAAGCGTCAGAAAGTTTTCAAACTGACGCTCCAATATTGCAATGAGCAGTTTGTAAATGGTCAATTGTCATTCCCAAGGGTTCTAGCTTTGTCTGTGCATAAGCCAAAATTCGAATTTCTGCCTCAGAGCCGAGTAATTTGCAATATTCGACAGCATACGGCCTGTCCCGAGTCGTTCGAAGCAAGCACGACGTCACACGATTCGAAGCGAAACGTGCAAGCGTCAGAAAGTTTTCAAACTGACGCTCCAATATTGCAATGAGCAGTTTGTAAATGGTCAATTGTCATTCCCAAGGGTTCTAGCTTTGTCTGTGCAGAGGCCAAAATTCGAATTTCTGCCTCATAGTCGTGTAATTTGCAATATTCGTCAGCATACGGCCTGTCCCGAGTCGTTCGAAGCAAGCACGACGTCACACGATGCGAAGCGAAACGTGCAAGGGTCAGAAAGTTTTCAAACTGACGCTCCAATATTGCAATGAGCAGTTTGTAAATGGTCAATTGTCATTCCCAAGGGTTCTAGCTTTGTCTGTGCATAAGCCAAAATTCGAATTTCTGCCTCATAGTCGTGTAATTTGCAATATTCGACAGCATACGGCCTGTCCCGAGTCGTTCGAAGCAAGCACGACGTCACACGATGCGAAGCGAAACGTGCAAGCGTCAGAAAGTTTTCAAACTGACGCTCCAATATTGCAATGAGCAGTTTGTAAATGGTCAATTGTCATTCCCAAGGGTTCTAGCTTTGTCTGTGCAGAGGCCAAAATTCGAATTTCTGCCTCATAGTCGTGTAATTTGCAATATTCGTCAGCATACGGCCTGTCCCGAGTCGTTCGAAGCAAGCACGACGTCACACGATGCGAAGCGAAACGTGCAAGGGTCAGAAAATTTTCAAACTGACGCTCCAATATTGCAATGAGCAGTTTGTAAATGGTCAATTGTCATTCCCAAGGGTTCTAGCTTTGTCTGTACAGAGGCCAAAATTCGAATTTCTGCCTCATAGTCGTGTAATTTGCAATATTCGTCAGCATACGGCCTGTCCCGAGTCGTTCGAAGCAAGCACGACGTCACACGATGCGAAGCGAAACGTGCAAGCGTCAGAAAGTTTTCAAACTGACGCTCCAATATTGCAATGAGCAGTTTGTAAATGGTCAATTGTCATTCCCAAGGGTTCTAGCTTTGTCTGTGCATAAGCCAAAATTCGAATTTCTGCCTCATAGTCGTGTAATTTGCAATATTCGACAGCATACGGCCTGTCCCGAGTCGTTCGAAGCAAGCACGACGTGACACGATGCGAAGCGAAACGTGCAAGGGTCAGAAAGTTTTCAAACTGACGCTCCAATGTTGCAATGAGCAGTTTGTAAATGGTCAATTGTCATTCCCAAGGGTTCTAGCTTTGTCTGTGCAGAGGCCAAAATTCGAATTTCTGCCTCAGAGCCGAGTAATTTGCAATATTCGACAGCATACGGCCTGTCCCGAGTCGTTCGAAGCAAGCACGACGTCACACGATGCGAAGCGAAACGTGCAAGGGTCAGAAAGTTTTCAAACTGACGCTCCAATATTGCAATGAGCAGATTGTAAATGGTCAATTGTCATTCCCAAGGGTTCTAGCTTTGTCTGTGCAGAGGCCAAAATTCGAATTTCTGCCTCAGAGCCGAGTAATTTGCAATATTCGACAGCATACGGCCTGTCCCGAGTCGTTCGACGCAAGCATGACGTCACACGATGCGAAGCGAAACGTGCAAGGGTCAGAAAGTATTCAAACTGACGCTCCAATATTGCAATGAGCAGATTGTAAATGGTCAATTGTCATTCCCAAGGGTTCTAGCTTTGTCTGTGCAGAGGCCAAAATTCGAATTTCTGCCTCATAGTCGTGTAATTTGCAATATTCGACAGCATACGGCCTGTCCCGAGTCGTTCGAAGCAAGCACGACGTCACACGATGCGAAGCTAAACGTGCAAGCGTCAGAAAGTTTTCAAACTGACGCTCCAATATTGCAATGAGCAGTTTGTAAATGGTCAATTGTCATTCCCAAGGGTTCTAGCTTTGTCTGTGCATAAGCCAAAATTCGAATTTCTGCCTCATAGTCGTGTAATTTGCAATATTCGTCAGCATACGGCCTGTCCCGAGTCGTTCGAAGCAAGCACGACGTCACACGATGCGAAGCGAAACGTGCAAGCGTCAGAAAGTTTTCAAACTGACGCTCCAATATTGCAATGAGCAGTTTGTAAATGGTCAATTGTCATTCCCAAGGGTTCTAGCTTTGTCTGTGCATAAGCCAAAATTCGAATTTCTGCCCCATAGTCGTGTAATTTGCAATATTCGTCAGCATACGGCCTGTCCCGAGTCGTTCGAAGCAAGCACGACGTCACACGATGCGAAGCGTAACGTCCAAGGGTCAGAAAGTTTTCAAACTAACGCTCCAATATTGCAATGAGCAGTTTGTAAATGGTCAATTGTCATTCCCAAGGGTTCTAGCTTTGTCTGTGCAGAGGCCAAAATTCGAATTTCTGCCTCAGAGCCGAGTAATTTGCAATATTCGACAGCATACGGCCTGTCCCGAGTCGTTCGAAGCAAGCACGACGTCACACGATTCGAAGCGAAACGTGCAAGCGTCAGAAAGTTTTCAAACTGACGCTCCAATATTGCAATGAGCAGTTTGTAAATGGTCAATTGTCATTCCCAAGGGTTCTAGCTTTGTCTGTGCAGAGGCCAAAATTCGAATTTCTGCCTCAGAGCCGAGTAATTTGCAATATTCGACAGCATACGGCCTGTCCCGAGTCGTTCGAAGCAAGCACGACGTCACACGATGCGAAGCGAAACGTGCAAGGGTCAGAAAGTTTTCAAACTGACGCTCCAATATTGCAATGAGCAGATTGTAAATGGTCAATTGTCATTCCCAAGGGTTCTAGCTTTGTCTGTGCAGAGGCCAAAATTCGAATTTCTGCCTCATAGTCGTGTAATTTGCAATATTCGTCAGCATACGGCCTGTCCGGAGTCGTTCGAAGCAAGCACGACGTGACACGATGCGAAGCGAAACGTGCAAGGGTCAGAAAGTTTTCAAACTGACGCTCCAATGTTGCAATGAGCAGTTTGTAAATGGTCAATTGTCATTCCCAAGGGTTCTAGCTTTGTCTGTGCAGAGGCCAAAATTCGAATTTCTGCCTCAGAGCCGAGTAATTTGCAATATTCGACAGCATACGGCCTGTCCCGAGTCGTTCGACGCAAGCATGACGTCACACGATGCGAAGCGAAACGTGCAAGGGTCAGAAAGTTTTCAAACTGACGCTCCAATATTGCAATGAGCAGATTGTAAATGGTCAATTGTCATTCCCAAGGGTTCTAGCTTTGTCTGTGCAGAGGCCAAAATTCGAATTTCTGCCTCATAGTCGTGTAATTTGCAATATTCGACAGCATACGGCCTGTCCCGAGTCGTTCGAAGCAAGCACGACGTCACACGATGCGAAGCTAAACGTGCAAGCGTCAGAAAGTTTTCAAACTGACGCTCCAATATTGCAATGAGCAGTTTGTAAATGGTCAATTGTCATTCCCAAGGGTTCTAGCTTTGTCTGTGCATAAGCCAAAATTCGAATTTCTGCCTCATAGTCGTGTAATTTGCAATATTCGTCAGCATACGGCCTGTCCCGAGTCGTTCGAAGCAAGCACGACGTCACACGATGCGAAGCGAAACGTGCAAGCGTCAGAAAGTTTTCAAACTGACGCTCCAATATTGCAATGAGCAGTTTGTAAATGGTCAATTGTCATTCCCAAGGGTTCTAGCTTTGTCTGTGCATAAGCCAAAATTCGAATTTCTGCCTCAGAGCCGAGTAATTTGCAATATTCGACAGCATACGGCCTGTCCCGAGTCGTTCGAAGCAAGCACGACGTCACACGATTCGAAGCGAAACGTGCAAGCGTCAGAAAGTTTTCAAACTGACGCTCCAATATTGCAATGAGCAGTTTGTAAATGGTCAATTGTCATTCCCAAGGGTTCTAGCTTTGTCTGTGCAGAGGCCAAAATTCGAATTTCTGCCTCATAGTCGTGTAATTTGCAATATTCGTCAGCATACGGCCTGTCCCGAGTCGTTCGAAGCAAGCACGACGTCACACGATGCGAAGCGAAACGTGCAAGGGTCAGAAAGTTTTCAAACTGACGCTCCAATATTGCAATGAGCAGTTTGTAAATGGTCAATTGTCATTCCCAAGGGTTCTAGCTTTGTCTGTGCATAAGCCAAAATTCGAATTTCTGCCCCATAGTCGTGTAATTTGCAATATTCGTCAGCATACGGCCTGTCCCGAGTCGTTCGAAGCAAGCACGACGTCACACGATGCGAAGCGTAACGTCCAAGGGTCAGAAAGTTTTCAAACTCACGCTCCAATATTGCAATGAGCAGTTTGTAAATGGTCAATTGTCATTCCCAAGGGTTCTAGCTTTGTCTTTGCAGAGGCCAAAATTCGAATTTCTGCCTCAGAGCCGAGTAATTTGCAATATTCGACAGCATACGGCCTGTCCCGAGTCGTTCGAAGCAAGCACGACGTCACACGATGCGAAGCGAAACGTGCAAGCGTCAGAAAGTTTTCAAACTGACGCTCCAATATTGCAATGAGCAGTTTGTAAATGGTCAATTGTCATTCCCAAGGGTTCTAGCTTTGTCTGTGCATAAGCCAAAATTCGAATTTCTGCCCCATAGTCGTGTAATTTGCAATATTCGTCAGCATACGGCCTGTCCCGAGTCGTTCGAAGCAAGCACGACGTCACACGATGCGAAGCGTAACGTCCAAGGGTCAGAAAGTTTTCAAACTAACGCTCCAATATTGCAATGAGCAGTTTGTAAATGGTCAATTGTCATTCCCAAGGGTTCTAGCTTTGTCTGTGCAGAGGCCAAAATTCGAATTTCTGCCCCATAGTCGTGTAATTTGCAATATTCGTCAGCATACGGCCTGTCCCGAGTCGTTCGAAGCAAGCACGACGTCACACGATGCGAAGCGAAACGTGCAAGGGTCAGAAAGTTTTCAAACTGACGCTCCAATGTTGCAATGAGCAGTTTGTAAATGGTCAATTGTCATTCCCAAGGGTTCTAGCTTTGTCTGTGCAGAGGCCAAAATTCGAATTTCTGCCCCATAGTCGTGTAATTTGCAATATTCGTCAGCATACGGCCTGTCCCGAGTCGTTCGAAGCAAGCACGACGTCACACGATGCGAAGCGAAACGTGCAAGCGTCAGAAAGTTTTCAAACTGACGCTCCAATATTGCAATGAGCAGTTTGTAAATGGTCAATTGTCATTCCTGTAGGGGCGAGAAACTCTTAGACGTATCGGGTTTAATATGTTTTATTTATTTTCACGGCGCGTGTTCGACGGCGAGATTTTGACTGACTGCTCTCGGTCGATCCCGTCCTCTTATACTCATTCGTTCATACATTGTATGGCGGTGTCGGCAGATTACCAAAGGGCGTCTTTGGCGACCGCCGCGTTCCGCCGGAATCGGCGGTTCTTTTGGCCGGCAACTACAATATCGCCCGTTGCCGCCACGGTTTGTCGATCGCACACGCGCGTATCCCTACAACTCGGCCATCCTGACCTTTTAATCGTCCCGATTAAACTAATACATCTTAAACTACTTATGACTACCGGCGCTATTTATACTATATACCTAATACTAGTAACACATAAATCTTACAATAATCGTATAAAATGATGGGTCTTTGGTACGGATGTTTAATTGGATAGCCAGGGACGCATATTGCACGCAGCCCACGTCCCCTGATACGGTACTTGGGTCACCTGGAATCCTTCGATATCTTTGACAATATATCGGTCGTTTCGCAAAACGCGTGCCACCTCGTACGGCCCCTTAAATTTCGGTACCAGCTTGGTGCAGTCACTGGAATTTACAAAATTTGATATCATCACCTTATCCCCGACTTGGTACTGTAAGGCTGGTTTACGCTTTTTATCGTACAACTTTTTATTGGCGTTAAAACTTTGGCGTATTCGTGAAGCCGCTTTCTCACGTGTCTTGTTTAAATTTCGCTCAGTTCTTAAAACTCCGGAAGACTCGAGAATATTTCTGACGGTGTCGATCGCTTTTCCGCGTTGGGGCACTCCGTACAATAATACGCTGGGAGTTTCACCGGTCGACTTGTTGACAGAATTATTTATGGCGAACTCTACCTCTTCGAGTACTTCGTACCAATGCGCGTTACGTTCGTCGACTAATTTCGATATCATTGGAATGATAGTACGGTTCATTCTTTCCGCTTGGCCATTTGCCTGCGGCATTGCGGTTGCGATTTTAATGTGTTGTACGTCGCTATCTTTCAAAAAATGTTCGAACTCGTGCGCGGTAAAACAGCTGCCTCTATCTGACACAATGCGTAATGGTCTACTGTAGGTCGCGAAATGGTGTTTTAAGCACTTAATTACCTCGGCGGTACCCGTGCTTTTTGTGGGGTATATTTTTGTGTATTTTGTAAAGCCATCTACTACTAAAAAAATGTAACGGTACTTTAGAGACTGTTTCTTTGACATAGGTCCTAGGTGATCAATGTGCAGTGTAGAAAACGGTTTATTGTCTTTCGGTATTTCGTGCAACATGCCCTCTTGCCGTCCGGACTTCGGTGAAAATGCTATGCACTTTAAACAATTCTTAACATGCTTCATAACTTTTTCCCTCATGTTAGGGAACCAGTAGCTATTCATAATGTTTGTTATTGTTTTCTCTGGTCCGACATGCCCTAGCTCATTATGGTATTGATGCATTATACTGCTTTCTAACGTTGCCGGAACAAAAAATAAAGCGCGATCGTCGATTTTGCGGTAAACCGACCCATTTATCATTTCGAAAAGTTTGTCTTCAGATTTTTCTAACTTCTGACGTATTTTCTGAATTTGTTCGTCCTGTTGTTGGCATAAGGCTAAATTTCTGTCTAAAGTGTTATCCTGCAGTACTAGAACCTGCCTACTTAATGCATCGACGTGCTTCATTCTTGTTCCCGCTCTATGTTCAAGTTTGTAATCATAGTCTTGCAATTCTAATGCCCACCGTGCGATTCTAGGGTTTGTTTCTTTTTTGTTAAGCGTTAGGCTAAGCGCCTGACAATCCGTGACTACTTTGAACGGCACTCCGCATAGGTACGGGCGGAATCGGCGCAGTGCGTAGATTATAGCGAGTGTTTCTAGCTCGAAACTATGATATTTGGATTCGGTGTCCGTGGTGCGCTTTGAAAAATAAAAAATCGGGTGGAACTTTTGGTCGGCCTTCTTCTGTAACAGAATAGCGCCGAAACCTATCGCACTGGCATCGCAATGTAATTCCGTTTCGTCGCGCGGACAGTAAATTCCCAGAATGGGTGCCTGTATTAGGCATTCTTTTAACGCGTCGAACGCTTCCTTTTCCTTGGGACCAAATTTAAATTTACATTTTTCCTTGATTAGGTCATACAGAGGCTTGGCTATGATTGAAAAGCCCTCTATAAACTTTCTGAAATACGAAGAGAGGCCTAGAAAACTTTGCACTTCGCGTACGTTACGCGGAACTGGGAATTTTTGTACATTCTCGATACCGCGTTCGGTGGGTCTGATGCCGTCGCTCGTTACCCTATATCCCAAGTATTCAATTTCTGTTTCCAAGAATTTACATTTGTCCATGCGTAGTTCCAACTTATTTGCGACGCATAGTTGGAAAACCTTTCTTAAGATTTCTAGGTGGTGTTCGATCGTTACCGATGCAATTAAAAAATCGTCTAGGTATACCGACACGTCCCCGCTGTTAATTAGATTTTTGAATATCCCTGTCACGTATCTTTGGAATCTTAGGGGACCCCCTTTTAAACCAAACGGCATTTTGGTACATTCATATTGTCCGAACGGCGTAACGAACGAAGTATATTTGACCGAATCCTCGTGCATTCTGATATGAAAGAATCCGTCTCTCAGATCTAGCGATGAGAAGTATTTTTTACCTTGTAATAGGTCTAGCTGATCTTCTATTAAGGGCAACGGAAAATTATCGCGTACCGTTACTTTATTTAGTACTCGGAAATCTATACACATTCGGGTTTCCCCGTTTTTCTTTTTCGTTAAGACAATCGGTGACGCGTATTCGGATGTACTTTCTCTAATCGCGCCTTTTGCCAACAAGTCGTCCAGAATTTCCCTTAATTTGTCTTTTTCTACAAACGACAATCTACGTGGCGTGAAATGGAATGGTTTGCTGTCGGACAGTCTAAGTTCCAGCACGTTTTCCGTTTGCGGATGTTTCGGACGAGTTGGATTAACATACTCTTCCTCGAATAACCGGTAGAATTTTTCTTTCGTTTCGTATGGTAACGCTCTATTTATCGTGGGACGCGACGCTGATTTACGGGTATCTGATTCTATCTCGATATTCATTATCTCCGAGATCTCTTTGTCTACTGTGAACGAGAGCTTAGCCAGTTTTATAAAATCCCGGCCTAAAACTAACGCACTTCGCATTGTCTCATCCGTCACAACCCGCAGTGATACATCGAGCTCGCGTCGCTGGAAATTTATTTTCGCTTTGATGTCGCCAATAATCGTCAGAGTGCTATCGTTTATCCCGGAAAATCTACCACTTTTCACGGTTTTTGTAACTAAATGTCGCGGAACCTGACCTTGTTTTACAAAACTGATTGGACTACCGGTATCAATTAACGCTCTTACTTCGATTGTTGTTTTGTCTTCGTCCCCCACCGTCAGCTGTACCGTCGGATAGAAATCATCCTCCTCCTCCGCTGTTCGGCTTACAAAGTTCACCTGCCCTTGTGGTGATACTCGTCGCTCGTCGTCTGCTTTCCTAACGCTGCCGTCTCTGCGAGCGATGTCTCGTTCCCTCCTTGGCTGTCTGCATTCCGCCGAAAAATGCCCCATGCCGTTGCAATTGTAGCAGCGGGCCTGCCTGACGTGTTGCGGCCTGAGTGGCTCCCCGGTTCTGCCCATCGGTGTCCACTCTGCGCGATGCCGCGTCTGTCCCGGTCGTCGTGATTCCGGTGACAGCGATATTTCCGCGAATGCTTCCATCAAGTCCTTGGTTTCCCTGAACCGTTGTGCGCGTGCCACTGCACGTAATGTTTCGCTTGGAATCCCGTCCACTAGGTAATCGATGGTTTCATGGGCGGCTATGGGCACCCTGTTACCCAAAATTATTTTTTCGTGGGCGTAATCGGCGAACGATTCGTTGGCCTTCCACGTTCGTCGTTCGAATTCATTCCGCAATACTACGGTGTTAATTCGCTGACCGTACATAGCGAATAACTCCTGCAGCAGTTCCTCCCATGTCAGATCTATGCAATCTTCCCGCGAGTGGAACCATCGGAGCGCCTTTCCTTTTAGCTTCTGACAGATTAGGGCCTTCGCAGCCTGGTCGTCCAATTGGTAATTCCGGATCAGCTTACGCATCTGACTTTCCCAGCCTCTGAATGCATAACTGCTTCCATCGTAGTCGCCGATCATGTCTTTGATTTCGGTCCATTTTAATTCACGGGTACGGGTTGACACTGTACTGCTCGTACGCGGCGTTTCTAAACGTGTGATTTCCAGTTCCCTTCTTAACAACTGTATTTCGCGCTCGGCTAAAACTCTTTCTCGTCGTAACAGGTCCACTTCGGACATTAGAGCACTGTTTTCCGGTTGTTTCTGCGTCTGCATTGTCTCCTGCACCTCGGGGTCAGTGTCGACGGCATCTGAGTACTCCAGGGGAGTTGGTTCCGGAACGCCGGCTTCACGCAATCTGTGGATTAGCTCGACTTTCGTCCCGGTCGTCGGCAACTCTCTTTCGCGTAGCATGTCTTTTAATTCGGCGACAGTATACGAATTCATATTGCACTACAACGCACCGTAAGAAGAGGAAAAAAAAAAATGTCAAACTTGAGGTCTATCTCGACACGCGATTCACTTGTACACTATATCCCACTTCTGAATTTTGTAGGGGCGAGAAACTCTTAGACGTATCGGGTTTAATATGTTTTATTTATTTTCACGGCGCGTGTTCGACGGCGAGATTTTGACTGACTGCTCTCGGTCGATCCCGTCCTCTTATACTCATTCGTTCATACATTGTATGGCGGTGTCGGCAGATTACCAAAGGGCGTCTTTGGCGACCGCCGCGTTCCGCCGGAATCGGCGGTTCTTTTGGCCGGCAACTACAATATCGCCCGTTGCCGCCACGGTTTGTCGATCGCACACGCGCGTATCCCTACATTCCCAAGGGTTCTAGCTTTGTCTGTGCAGAGGCCAAAATTCGAATTTCTGCCTCATAGTCGTGTAATTTGCAATATTCGTCAGCATACGGCCTGTCCCGAGTCGTTCGAAGCAAGCACGACGTCACACGATTCGAAGCGAAACGTGCAAGCGTCAGAAAGTTTTCAAACTGACGCTCCAATATTGCAATGAGCAGTTTGTAAATGGTCAATTGTCATTCCCAAGGGTTCTAGCTTTGTCTGTGCATAAGCCAAAATTCGAATTTCTGCCTCATAGTCGTGTAATTTGCAATATTCGACAGCATACGGCCTGTCCCGAGTCGTTCGAAGCAAGCACGACGTCACACGATGCGAAGCGAAACGTGCAAGGGTCAGAAAATTTTCAAACTGACGCTCCAATATTGCAATGAGCAGTTTGTAAATGGTCAATTGTCATTCCCAAGGGTTCTAGCTTTGTCTGTACAGAGGCCAAAATTCGAATTTCTGCCTCATAGTCGTGTAATTTGCAATATTCGTCAGCATACGGCCTGTCCCGAGTCGTTCGAAGCAAGCACGACGTCACACGATGCGAAGCGAAACGTGCAAGCGTCAGAAAGTTTTCAAACTGACGCTCCAATATTGCAATGAGCAGTTTGTAAATGGTCAATTGTCATTCCCAAGGGTTCTAGCTTTGTCTGTGCATAAGCCAAAATTCGAATTTCTGCCCCATAGTCGTGTAATTTGCAATATTCGTCAGCATACGGCCTGTCCCGAGTCGTTCGAAGCAAGCACGACGTTACACGATGCGAAGCGAAACGTGCAAGGGTCAGAAAGTTTTCAAACTGACGCTCCAATATTGCAATGAGTGATAGATTGTATCGCGTAGTAAATTTAGTATGTAAATGTTAGCAACATGTGCAACATAGGGAATTTGGCAAGCATAGGTTAGCTACAGGATGCGCGCGCAATTACTTTGTTCAAGGGCTAAAGGGACGAAGGAATCATCCAAGCAGGACTCTTCCCATTCCGTAGTTGTCGCCAGATAGAGTCAGTTGTCATTGTTATTGCTATTATAGATAATATACGTAAGCTTATATTCCACGTGTAATTCAGTAAAAATATATTCTCATTATTCATTGAAGTTGTGAGTTTTATTATATATGTGCAAACGCGCATAAAAGATACACGGCATTACAAATAGTAATCCCCAACAGTTTGGTAGCAGAGCGTGGTTACTGCTACACGTGGCTATACCGCACGTAACTGTGCTGTATAAGATTTCGCTCAAACAGGATTGAATCGAAATTAAGTCGAATTAAGCTACACGTAATCAACTCACACGAGAGTGAGCTTGAGAAGAATAAAAGGGTGGCCAGAAAAAATCGTGGGTTCAATTCAAACGAACTTGGAACACGTGCCACACCGACGCGTAACGATTAAAGATGGCGGAATCTTCCTCGTTCGCCATTTCGAGAATAGAACAACTGACGAATAGCAATTATGCATTATGGAGCATGAGGCTGGCAGCTTTGATTAAAGCTAAACACTTGTATCGAGATATAATAATACAAGACGAGCCGGTTAAAAATGAAGCTGATCCGGTATCGGTCGCAAGGTGGAACGATTGGTGTAATAAGAATGATGAGGTATGTGCTATGATCATATTAACATTGTCCGCAGAGCAAGCGATGGCGTGCAGGAATATAACAAACGCCAAATTATTATGGAACACGCTGAAACGACGGCATGAAGGAGCCGAACGTCAAAGAAAGACGCAGCTGAAAGTGAAATTAGCACGAATTGAAAAACAGGAAAGAGAGTCAATAGACGATTACCTCACAAGGGTCCAATCATTAGCCACGGAAATCTCGGAACTAGGTACCGTGATTGATGAGAGCGAATTAATATATTTTATTATTGAAGGTTTACCATCGAAATACAGCGAAGCGACTACAGCAATATCCTCAAACCCCGACATAACATTTGAAGTAGCGAGAGAAACGCTATTAAGGTTTGAGAGGAAGTATGATAAGACAAAGATGGGAGCTGAACCCAAGGCATTCAAAGTAGAGGAACAAAGGAAAAAAGGGTGTTACAACTGCGGAAAGATAGGGCACCTAGCAAGGGACTGTAGAAGCAGACCTAGAAATCAGCAAGAGAGAGGTAACACTAATAATAATGAAAATTGGAACAGGCAACATCATCTCGGTAATAGATGGAACAAACCTCCAACACAGAACAAAAGTGGTTACAAAAGTAATTATAGAGATAAGAAGATGGAAGAACACGCAATGAAAGTGAGAGAGATCAAAGATGTGGATAATAGTACATCGAAAGACAATACTGTCACATGGATGTTAGATTCGGCGTGTACTTCTCACATGACATTTCTGGACGATATAATTACTGACCACAGACCGGACAGTATAGAGATAAATACTGCGGAACACGGACGGAGCATTACTGCAGAAGCTCGTGGTACAGTGTATGGAACAAATGACAGAAAAAGGCTAGGAGTTAGCCGAATAAGAATGGAGGATACTCTATATGTTCCAAGCCTCAATAGTAACCTTATGTCGGTTCCAAGCTTGGTAAAGAGGGGAAATAAAATCACTCTAGACGAGCATGGTGCTAAGGTTTATAACAAGGAGACAGGTGAGATGATCGCTCAGGGGTACTTCGACAATGACGCTTTTTTGATAAAGTTAGATGTCGATCCAGAACGGAGGAAATCCGAGCCGGGATTATGCCTAAATGCTGCAGAAGAATGCCATAAGATGTGGCATAAGAGATTAGGACATCTCAACTATAAATATTTACAGAAAATGATCGTTGAACAAATGGTCGATGGGCTTCCAAGAACTATGAATGCAAAGGAGACTTGCGAATCATGCATTAAAGGAAAAATGTGCAGATTATCATTCCCAGACGTTGAAACAGAGAAGAGCCTACAAATTCTGGAAAGGATTCATGTGGATCTGTGTGGTCCAATGCCAAAGGTATCCCTCGGAGGGAGCAAATATATACTAGTGATAGTCGATGAATGCAGTCGAAGGTACTTTGTGGAATTCCTACGATCTAAGGATGAAACAGCGAACAAACTGAAAGAATTCATCGAAAGACGAGAAAACGAAAAGGGAAGAAGAATAAAATATATAAGGTCGGATAATGGTACAGAATTCATTAATGAACCATTGATGAACTACTACAGACAGAAGGGAATAAAAAGCGAAAGAACGACAGTATATACTCCTCAAAGCAATGGGATAGCAGAGAGAGCAAACAGATCGTTAATAAATACAGCAAGAACGCTATTATTGGACGCTTCCTTACCACAGGAATTCTGGGCTGAAGCGATATGGACAGCATCGTATATTCATAACATTGTTCCCACAAAGAAAAGAACCGTTGTTCCAATGGAAATCTGGCTAGAAAGGAAACCGTCTGTAAGACATCTAAGGGTATTTGGATGCAAGGCGTATTATAGAAATGTAGATGTTTCTAAGAAAAAGTTTGATGAAAGATCCAGAGCAGCAGTATTTTTAGGATACTCAAAAGATAGAAAGGCATACAGGTTGTATGACATGAAAGAAAGAAAAATAGTCGAAAGTAGGGACGTTAAATTCCTTGAAATGGAAATGGGATACTCGACAAACGATAATTTGGAAGTTGAGACGCTGGACTACATTACAATACGTCACAGTAATGAAGAGAGCATCGAGAATGATGAACAAACCGAAGCAATAAGTTTCAACCAGGATGATCGGACAGAGATTATTAGAGATATCACTCCAGAAAGAGAAGAAGAGAACACAGATTTACATAATGAAAGACAGATGACTGGTGGAAGAAAAAGAGGAGATACTAGTGAAGTGATACAAGTAAGAAATACCCTAATAAGAGATGAAAATGAGCATCAACTCCGGAATCAAGGAGTGCGAAGGTCTACGAGAGAGAGAAAAATCAATTCAAAGTATATGGCAAATATGAGTAGAGAAAATGTGCCAAGGACCTACGATGAGGCCATTCAGTCAAAGGATAGGAATAAATGGTTAGAGGCTATAGACAAAGAATTAAAGACACTGCATGAATATAAAGTATGGAAGGTGGTAGAAGAGCCGAAGGATCAAAGAATAATTAAAAGTAAATGGGTTTTTGCAAGAAAGAATAATGAAGACAAGACAAGATACAAAGCTCGACTGGTCGCCAATGGATCAGGGCAATTAATAGGTAGGGATTACGAAGAATCGTACAATCCAGTAATGAAAAAGGAATCACTACGTACACTGTTAGCAATAGCTGCAATTAGAGGATATCAAACAAGATTCATAGACGTAGAGACAGCGTATTTAAATAGCAAACTGAACAGAAAAGTATATATGAGAATGCCTCAAGGTGTCAATAGTGAAGGAGGGAAGGTATTGTTAATAGAAAAGAGTTTGTATGGTCTACCAGAAGCTGGAAGGTGTTGGTATGATAAGTTGGTAGAAATACTCAAAGAAGCAGGTTTGAAGTCGACAAAAGCAGACCCATGCGTATTTACAATGGGTAAAGGTAACGAGTTTCTAAGCATTGGTTGTTATGTAGACCATTGCATTATTGTTGGAAAGAATAGTAAGATAATAGATAACCTAATACAAAGGCTTAACAGACAACTGAAAATCAGGGAATTAACAGGTAGTATCGAGTTTTTAGGTATCAACATTAATAGGAGCGAAGGTGACTTTCTACTATGCCAAGAGAAGTATATTGAAGAAATTTTAGTAAAGTACAATATGCAGGATTGTCATGGAGTCAGGACGCCAGGAGTAGCTGGATCTAAGCTAGATGAATTTGAACATTCAGAAAAAGTCGACGATACCTTTTACCAAGAAATACTAGGTAGTATTGGATACCTGGTCACTGGAACGAGGCCTGATCTTGCATACACATACAGCAAGCTATCTCAATACGCAAAAGATCCTCGCGAAATACACTTACAAGCACTGAAGCGTGTGTTGAGATATCTTCAAGGGACGCGAGAATTAAAATTAAAAATTGGGTCCAAGTACGGTAAGCTGCACATTAGCTCGGATGCGAGCTGGTGCACTACAAGCGACTCAAAATCGTTTTCGGGATACACGGTGAAGTTAGGTACTTCAACAATAGGATGGAAGAGCAAGAAACAAAAGATAGTTACGCTATCTACTATGGAATCTGAATTGGTTGGGATATGCGATGCTATCAGCGAAGGAAAATGGATGATTGGTTTATTAGAGGAACTAAGTCAATTCGATCTAATACAAAAACCAGTATGTATCAACACAGACAGCCAAGCAGTGATCGACTGGGTGGCAAATCCAAAGGTCAATCATCGAAATAAGCATATTCATCGCAAATACCACTTCGTGAAGGACGAAAACGATATGAATGAAATTCGCTTATATCATATTGAGTCATCGGAATTGGAGTCCGATATAATGACAAAAGACTTAAGCGCGGATTTATTATTAAAACATTCAGAAAAGTTAGGTTTATTTTAGAATCAGAATTTACACGCGAAAGGAGGGAATTGATAGATTGTATCGCGTAGTAAATTTAGTATGTAAATGTTAGCAACATGTGCAACATAGGGAATTTGGCAAGCATAGGTTAGCTACAGGATGCGCGCGCAATTACTTTGTTCAAGGGCTAAAGGGACGAAGGAATCATCCAAGCAGGACTCTTCCCATTCCGTAGTTGTCGCCAGATAGAGTCAGTTGTCATTGTTATTGCTATTATAGATAATATACGTAAGCTTATATTCCACGTGTAATTCAGTAAAATATATTCTCATTATTCATTGAAGTTGTGAGTTTTATTATATATGTGCAAACGCGCATAAAAGATACACGGCATTACAAATAGTAATCCCCAACAATGAGCAGATTGTAAATGGTCAATTGTCATTCCCAAGGGTTCTAGCTTTGTCTGTGCAGAGGCCAAAATTCGAATTTCTGCCTCAGAGCCGAGTAATTTGCAATATTCGACAGCATACGGCCTGTCCCGAGTCGTTCGACGCAAGCATGACGTCACACGATGCGAAGCGAAACGTGAAAGGGTCAGAAAGTTTTCAAACTGACGCTCCAATATTGCAATGAGCAGTTTGTAAATGGTCAATTGTCATTCCCAAGGGTTCTAGCTTTGTCTGTGCAGAGGCCAAAATTCGAATTTCTGCCTCATAGTCGTGTAATTTGCAATATTCGTCAGCATACGGCCTGTCCCGAGTCGTTCGAAGCAAGCACGACGTTACACGATGCGAAGCGAAACGTGCAAGGGTCAGAAAGTTTTCAAACTGACGCTCCAATATTGCAATGAGCAGTTTGTAAATGGTCAATTGTCATTCCCAAGGGTTCTAGCTTTGTCTGTGCAGAGGCCAAAATTCGAATTTCTGCCTCATAGTCGTGTAATTTGCAATATTCGTCAGCATACGGCCTGTCCCGAGTCGTTCGAAGCAAGCACGACGTCACACGATGCGAAGCTAAACGTGCAAGGGTCAGAAAGTTTTCAAACTGACGCTCCAATATTGCAATGAGCAGATTGTAAATGGTCAATTGTCATTCCCAAGGGTTCTAGCTTTGTCTGTGCAGAGGCCAAAATTCGAATTTCTGCCTCAGAGCCGAGTAATTTGCAATATTCGACAGCATACGGCCTGTCCCGAGTCGTTCGACGCAAGCATGACGTCACACGATGCGAAGCGAAACGTGCAAGGGTCAGAAGTTTTCAAACTGACGCTCCAATATTGCAATGAGCAGTTTGTAAATGGTCAATTGTCATTCCCAAGGGTTCTAGCTTTGTCTGTGCATAAGCCAAAATTCGAATTTCTGCCCCATAGTCGTGTAATTTGCAATATTCGTCAGCATACGGCTTGTCCCGAGTCGTTCGAAGCAAGCACGACGTCACACGATGCGAAGCTAAACGTGCAAGGGTCAGAAAGTTTTCAAACTGACGCTCCAATATTGCAATGAGCAGATTGTAAATGGTCAATTGTCATTCCCAAGGGTTCTAGCTTTGTCTGTGCAGAGGCCAAAATTCGAATTTCTGCCTCAGAGCCGAGTAATTTGCAATATTCGACAGCATACGGCCTGTCCCGAGTCGTTCGACGCAAGCATGACGTCACACGATGCGAAGCGAAACGTGCAAGGGTCAGAAGTTTTCAAACTGACGCTCCAATATTGCAATGAGCAGTTTGTAAATGGTCAATTGTCATTCCCAAGGGTTCTAGCTTTGTCTGTGCATAAGCCAAAATTCGAATTTCTGCCCCATAGTCGTGTAATTTGCAATATTCGTCAGCATACGGCTTGTCCCGAGTCGTTCGAAGCAAGCACGACGTCACACGATGCGAAGCTAAACGTGCAAGGGTCAGAAAGTTTTCAAACTGACGCTCCAATATTGCAATGAGCAGATTGTAAATGGTCAATTGTCATTCCCAAGGGTTCTAGCTTTGTCTGTGCAGAGGCCAAAATTCGAATTTCTGCCTCAGAGCCGAGTAATTTGCAATATTCGACAGCATACGGCCTGTCCCGAGTCGTTCGAAGCAAGCACGACGTCACACGATGCGAAGCGAAACGTGCAAGGGTCAGAAAGTTTTCAAACTGACGCTCCAATATTGCAATGAGCAGATTGTAAATGGTCAATTGTCATTCCCAAGGGTTCTAGCTTTGTCTGTGCAGAGGCCAAAATTCGAATTTCTGCCTCAGAGCCGAGTAATTTGCAATATTCGACAGCATACGGCCTGTCCCGAGTCGTTCGACGCAAGCATGACGTCACACGATGCGAAGCGAAACGTGCAAGGGTCAGAAGTTTTCAAACTGACGCTCCAATATTGCAATGAGCAGTTTGTAAATGGTCAATTGTCATTCCCAAGGGTTCTAGCTTTGTCTGTGCAGAGGCCAAAATTCGAATTTCTGCCTCAGAGCCGAGTAATTTGCAATATTCGACAGCATACGGCCTGTCCCGAGTCGTTCGAAGCAAGCACGACGTCACACGATGCGAAGCGAAACGTGCAAGGGTCAGAAAGTTTTCAAACTGACGCTCCAATATTGCAATGAGCAGATTGTAAATGGTCAATTGTCATTCCCAAGGGTTCTAGCTTTGTCTGTGCAGAGGCCAAAATTCGAATTTCTGCCTCAGAGCCGAGTAATTTGCAATATTCGACAGCATACGGCCTGTCCCGAGTCGTTCGAAGCAAGCACGACGTCACACGATGCGAAGCGAAACGTGCAAGGGTCAGAAAGTTTTCAAACTGACGCTCCAATATTGCAATGAGCAGATTGTAAATGGTCAATTGTCATTCCCAAGGGTTCTAGCTTTGTCTGTGCAGAGGCCAAAATTCGAATTTCTGCCTCATAGTCGTGTAATTTGCAATATTCGACAGCATACGGCCTGTCCCGAGTCGTTCGAAGCAAGCACGACGTCACACGATGCGAAGCGAAACGTGCAAGGGTCAGAAAGTTTTCAAACTGACGCTCCAATGTTGCAATGAGCAGTTTGTAAATGGTCAATTGTCATTCCCAAGGGTTCTAGCTTTGTCTGTGCAGAGGCCAAAATTCGAATTTCTGCCTCAGAGCCGAGTAATTTGCAATATTCGACAGCATACGGCCAGTCCCGAGTCGTTCGACGCAAGCACGACGTTACACGATGCGAAGCGAAACGTGCAAGGGTCAGAAAGTTTTCAAACTGACGCTCCAATGTTGCAATGAGCAGTTTGTAAATGGTCAATTGTCATTCCCAAGGGTTCTAGCTTTGTCTGTGCAGAGGCCAAAATTCGAATTTCTGCCTCATAGTCGTGTAATTTGCAATATTCGTCAGCATACGGCCTGTCCCGAGTCGTTCGAAGCAAGCACGACGTTACACGATGCGAAGCGAAACGTGCAAGGGTCAGAAAGTTTTCAAACTGACGCTCCAATGTTGCAATGAGCAGTTTGTAAATGGTCAATTGTCATTCCCAAGGGTTCTAGCTTTGTCTGTGCAGAGGCCAAAATTCGAATTTCTGCCTCAGAGCCGAGTAATTTGCAATATTCGACAGCATACGGCCAGTCCCGAGTCGTTCGACGCAAGCACGACGTTACACGATGCGAAGCGAAACGTGCAAGGGTCAGAAAGTTTTCAAACTGACGCTCCAATGTTGCAATGAGCAGTTTGTAAATGGTCAATTGTCATTCCCAAGGGTTCTAGCTTTGTCTGTGCAGAGGCCAAAATTCGAATTTCTGCCTCAGACCCGAGTAATTTGCAATATTCGACAGGATACGGCCTGTCCCGAGTCGTTCGACGCAAGCATGACGTCACACGATGCGAAGCGAAACGTGCAAGGGTCAGAAGTTTTCAAACTGACGCTCCAATATTGCAATGAGCAGTTTGTAAATGGTCAATTGTCATTCCCAAGGGTTCTAGCTTTGTCTGTGCAGAGGCCAAAATTCGAATTTCTGCCTCATAGTCGTGTAATTTGCAATATTCGTCAGCATACGGCCTGTCCCGAGTCGTTCGAAGCAAGCACGACGTTACACGATGCGAAGCGAAACGTGCAAGGGTCAGAAAGTTTTCAAACTGACGCTCCAATGTTGCAATGAGCAGTTTGTAAATGGTCAATTGTCATTCCCAAGGGTTCTAGCTTTGTCTGTGCAGAGGCCAAAATTCGAATTTCTGCCTCAGAGCCGAGTAATTTGCAATATTCGACAGCATACGGCCTGTCCCGAGTCGTTCGACGCAAGCATGACGTCACACGATGCGAAGCGAAACGTGCAAGGGTCAGAAAGTTTTCAAACTGACGCTCCAATATTGCAATGAGCAGTTTGTAAATGGTCAATTGTCATTCCCAAGGGTTCTAGCTTTGTCTGTGCAGAGGCCAAAATTCGAATTTCTGCCTCATAGTCGTGTAATTTGCAATATTCGTCAGCATACGGCCTGTCCCGAGTCGTTCGAAGCAAGCACGACGTTACACGATGCGAAGCGAAACGTGCAAGGGTCAGAAAGTTTTCAAACTGACGCTCCAATATTGCAATGAGCAGATTGTAAATGGTCAATTGTCATTCCCAAGGGTTCTAGCTTTGTCTGTGCAGAGGCCAAAATTCGAATTTCTGCCTCAGAGCCGAGTAATTTGCAATATTCGACAGCATACGGCCTGTCCCGAGTCGTTCGACGCAAGCATGACGTCACACGATGCGAAGCGAAACGTGCAAGGGTCAGAAAGTTTTCAAACTGACGCTCCAATATTGCAATGAGCAGTTTGTAAATGGTCAATTGTCATTCCCAAGGGTTCTAGCTTTGTCTGTGCAGAGGCCAAAATTCGAATTTCTGCCTCAGAGCCGAGTAATTTGCAATATTCGACAGCATACGGCCTGTCCCGAGTCGTTCGAAGCAAGCACGACGTCACACGATGCGAAGCGAAACGTGCAAGGGTCAGAAAGTTTTCAAACTGACGCTCCAATATTGCAATGAGCAGTTTGTAAATGGTCAATTGTCATTCCCAAGGGTTCTAGCTTTGTCTGTGCAGAGGCCAAAATTCGAATTTCTGCCTCATAGTCGTGTAATTTGCAATATTCGTCAGCATACGGCCTGTCCCGAGTCGTTCGAAGCAAGCACGACGTTACACGATGCGAAGCGAAACGTGCAAGGGTCAGAAAGTTTTCAAACTGACGCTCCAATATTGCAATGAGCAGATTGTAAATGGTCAATTGTCATTCCCAAGGGTTCTAGCTTTGTCTGTGCAGAGGCCAAAATTCGAATTTCTGCCTCAGAGCCGAGTAATTTGCAATATTCGACAGCATACGGCCTGTCCCGAGTCGTTCGACGCAAGCATGACGTCACACGATGCGAAGCGAAACGTGCAAGGGTCAGAAAGTTTTCAAACTGACGCTCCAATATTGCAATGAGCAGTTTGTAAATGGTCAATTGTCATTCCCAAGGGTTCTAGCTTTGTCTGTGCAGAGGCCAAAATTCGAATTTCTGCCTCAGAGCCGAGTAATTTGCAATATTCGACAGCATACGGCCTGTCCCGAGTCGTTCGAAGCAAGCACGACGTCACACGATGCGAAGCGAAACGTGCAAGGGTCAGAAAGTTTTCAAACTGACGCTCCAATATTGCAATGAGCAGTTTGTAAATGGTCAATTGTCATTCCCAAGGGTTCTAGCTTTGTCTGTGCAGAGGCCAAAATTCGAATTTCTGCCTCATAGTCGTGTAATTTGCAATATTCGTCAGCATACGGCCTGTCCCGAGTCGTTCGAAGCAAGCACGAAGTTACACGATGCGAAGCGAAACGTGCAAGGGTCAGAAAGTTTTCAAACTGACGCTCCAATATTGCAATGAGCAGATTGTAAATGGTCAATTGTCATTCCCAAGGGTTCTAGCTTTGTCTGTGCAGAGGCCAAAATTCGAATTTCTGCCTCAGAGCCGAGTAATTTGCAATATTCGACAGCATACGGCCTGTCCCGAGTCGTTCGACGCAAGCATGACGTCACACGATGCGAAGCGAAACGTGCAAGGGTCAGAAAGTTTTCAAACTGACGCTCCAATATTGCAATGAGCAGTTTGTAAATGGTCAATTGTCATTCCCAAGGGTTCTAGCTTTGTCTGTGCAGAGGCCAAAATTCGAATTTCTGCCTCAGAGCCGAGTAATTTGCAATATTCGACAGCATACGGCCTGTCCCGAGTCGTTCGAAGCAAGCACGACGTCACACGATGCGAAGCGAAACGTGCAAGGGTCAGAAAGTTTTCAAACTGACGCTCCAATATTGCAATGAGCAGTTTGTAAATGGTCAATTGTCATTCCCAAGGGTTCTAGCTTTGTCTGTGCAGAGGCCAAAATTCGAATTTCTGCCTCATAGTCGTGTAATTTGCAATATTCGTCAGCATACGGCCTGTCCCGAGTCGTTCGAAGCAAGCACGACGTTACACGATGCGAAGCGAAACGTGCAAGGGTCAGAAAGTTTTCAAACTGACGCTCCAATATTGCAATGAGCAGATTGTAAATGGTCAATTGTCATTCCCAAGGGTTCTAGCTTTGTCTGTGCAGAGGCCAAAATTCGAATTTCTGCCTCAGAGCCGAGTAATTTGCAATATTCGACAGCATACGGCCTGTCCCGAGTCGTTCGACGCAAGCAAGACGTCACACAATGCGAAGCGAAACGTGCAAGGGTCAGAAAGTTTTCAAACTGACGCTCCAATATTGCAATGAGCAGTTTGTAAATGGTCAATTGTCATTCCCAAGGGTTCTAGCTTTGTCTGTGCAGAGGCCAAAATTCGAATTTCTGCCTCAGAGCCGAGTAATTTGCAATATTCGACAGCATACGGCCTGTCCCGAGTCGTTCGAAGCAAGCACGACGTCACACGATGCGAAGCGAAACGTGCAAGGGTCAGAAAGTTTTCAAACTGACGCTCCAATATTGCAATGAGCAGTTTGTAAATGGTCAATTGTCATTCCCAAGGGTTCTAGCTTTGTCTGTGCAGAGGCCAAAATTCGAATTTCTGCCTCATAGTCGTGTAATTTGCAATATTCGTCAGCATACGGCCTGTCCCGAGTCGTTCGAAGCAAGCACGACGTTACACGATGCGAAGCGAAACGTGCAAGGGTCAGAAAGTTTTCAAACTGACGCTCCAATGTTGCAATGAGCAGTTTGTAAATGGTCAATTGTCATTCCCAAGGGTTCTAGCTTTGTCTGTGCAGAGGCCAAAATTCGAATTTCTGCCTCAGAGCCGAGTAATTTGCAATATTCGACAGCATACGGCCTGTCCCGAGTCGTTCGAAGCAAGCACGACGTCACACGATGCGAAGCGTAACGTCCAAGGGTCAGAAAGTTTTCAAACTAACGCTCCAATATTGCAATGAGCAGTTTGTAAATGGTCAATTGTCATTCCCAAGGGTTCTAGCTTTGTCTGTGCAGAGGCCAAAATTCGAATTTCTGACTCATAGTCGTGTAATTTGCAATATTCGTCAGCATACGGCCTGTCCCGAGTCGTTCGAAGCAAGCACGACGTCACACGATGCGAAGCTAAACGTGCAAGGGTCAGAAAGTTTTCAAACTGACGCTCCAATATTGCAATGAGCAGATTGTAAATGGTCAATTGTCATTCCCAAGGGTTCTAGCTTTGTCTGTGCAGAGGCCAAAATTCGAATTTCTGCCTCAGAGCCGAGTAATTTGCAATATTCGACAGCATACGGCCTGTCCCGAGTCGTTCGACGCAAGCATGACGTCACACGATGCGAAGCGAAACGTGCAAGGGTCAGAAGTTTTCAAACTGACGCTCCAATATTGCAATGAGCAGTTTGTAAATGGTCAATTGTCATTCCCAAGGGTTCTAGCTTTGTCTGTGCAGAGGCCAAAATTCGAATTTCTGCCTCAGAGCCGAGTAATTTGCAATATTCGACAGCATACGGCCTGTCCCGAGTCGTTCGACGCAAGCATGACGTCACACGATGCGAAGCGAAACGTGCAAGGGTCAGAAGTTTTCAAACTGACGCTCCAATATTGCAATGAGCAGTTTGTAAATGGTCAATTGTCATTCCCAAGGGTTCTAGCTTTGTCTGTGCAGAGGCCAAAATTCGAATTTCTGCCTCAGAGCCGAGTAATTTGCAATATTCGACAGCATACGGCCTGTCCCGAGTCGTTCGAAGCAAGCACGACGTCACACGATGCGAAGCGAAACGTGCAAGGGTCAGAAAGTTTTCAAACTGACGCTCCAATATTGCAATGAGCAGATTGTAAATGGTCAATTGTCATTCCCAAGGGTTCTAGCTTTGTCTGTGCAGAGGCCAAAATTCGAATTTCTGCCTCATAGTCGTGTAATTTGCAATATTCGACAGCATACGGCCTGTCCCGAGTCGTTCGAAGCAAGCACGACGTCACACGATGCGAAGCGAAACGTGCAAGGGTCAGAAAGTTTTCAAACTGACGCTCCAATGTTGCAATGAGCAGTTTGTAAATGGTCAATTGTCATTCCCAAGGGTTCTAGCTTTGTCTGTGCAGAGGCCAAAATTCGAATTTCTGCCTCAGAGCCGAGTAATTTGCAATATTCGACAGCATACGGCCAGTCCCGAGTCGTTCGACGCAAGCACGACGTTACACGATGCGAAGCGAAACGTGCAAGGGTCAGAAAGTTTTCAAACTGACGCTCCAATGTTGCAATGAGCAGTTTGTAAATGGTCAATTGTCATTCCCAAGGGTTCTAGCTTTGTCTGTGCAGAGGCCAAAATTCGAATTTCTGCCTCATAGTCGTGTAATTTGCAATATTCGTCAGCATACGGCCTGTCCCGAGTCGTTCGAAGCAAGCACGACGTTACACGATGCGAAGCGAAACGTGCAAGGGTCAGAAAGTTTTCAAACTGACGCTCCAATGTTGCAATGAGCAGTTTGTAAATGGTCAATTGTCATTCCCAAGGGTTCTAGCTTTGTCTGTGCAGAGGCCAAAATTCGAATTTCTGCCTCAGAGCCGAGTAATTTGCAATATTCGACAGCATACGGCCAGTCCCGAGTCGTTCGACGCAAGCACGACGTTACACGATGCGAAGCGAAACGTGCAAGGGTCAGAAAGTTTTCAAACTGACGCTCCAATGTTGCAATGAGCAGTTTGTAAATGGTCAATTGTCATTCCCAAGGGTTCTAGCTTTGTCTGTGCAGAGGCCAAAATTCGAATTTCTGCCTCAGAGCCGAGTAATTTGCAATATTCGACAGCATACGGCCTGTCCCGAGTCGTTCGAAGCAAGCACGACGTCACACGATGCGAAGCGAAACGTGCAAGGGTCAGAAGTTTTCAAACTGACGCTCCAATATTGCAATGAGCAGTTTGTAAATGGTCAATTGTCATTCCCAAGGGTTCTAGCTTTGTCTGTGCATAAGCCAAAATTCGAATTTCTGCCCCATAGTCGTGTAATTTGCAATATTCGTCAGCATACGGCTTGTCCCGAGTCGTTCGAAGCAAGCACGACGTCACACGATGCGAAGCGAAACGTGCAAGGGTCAGAAAGTTTTCAAACTGACGCTCCAATATTGCAATGAGCAGATTGTAAATGGTCAATTGTCATTCCCAAGGGTTCTAGCTTTGTCTGTGCAGAGGCCAAAATTCGAATTTCTGCCTCAGAGCCGAGTAATTTGCAATATTCGACAGCATACGGCCTGTCCCGAGTCGTTCGACGCAAGCATGACGTCACACGATGCGAAGCGAAACGTGCAAGGGTCAGAAGTTTTCAAACTGACGCTCCAATATTGCAATGAGCAGTTTGTAAATGGTCAATTGTCATTCCCAAGGGTTCTAGCTTTGTCTGTGCATAAGCCAAAATTCGAATTTCTGCCCCATAGTCGTGTAATTTGCAATATTCGTCAGCATACGGCTTGTCCCGAGTCGTTCGAAGCAAGCACGACGTCACACGATGCGAAGCTAAACGTGCAAGGGTCAGAAAGTTTTCAAACTGACGCTCCAATATTGCAATGAGCAGATTGTAAATGGTCAATTGTCATTCCCAAGGGTTCTAGCTTTGTCTGTGCAGAGGCCAAAATTCGAATTTCTGCCTCATAGTCGTGTAATTTGCAATATTCGACAGCATACGGCCTGTCCCGAGTCGTTCGAAGCAAGCACGACGTCACACGATGCGAAGCGAAACGTGCAAGGGTCAGAAAGTTTTCAAACTGACGCTCCAATATTGCAATGAGCAGTTTGTAAATGGTCAATTGTCATTCCCAAGGGTTCTAGCTTTGTCTGTGCAGAGGCCAAAATTCGAATTTCTGCCTCAGAGCCGAGTAATTTGCAATATTCGACAGCATACGGCCTGTCCCGAGTCGTTCGAAGCAAGCACGACGTCACACGATGCGAAGCGAAACGTGCAAGGGTCAGAAAGTTTTCAAACTGACGCTCCAATATTGCAATGAGCAGATTGTAAATGGTCAATTGTCATTCCCAAGGGTTCTAGCTTTGTCTGTGCAGAGGCCAAAATTCGAATTTCTGCCTCATAGTCGTGTAATTTGCAATATTCGACAGCATACGGCCTGTCCCGAGTCGTTCGACGCAAGCACGACGTCACACGATGCGAAGCGAAACGTGCAAGGGTCAGAAAGTTTTCAAACTGACGCTCCAATATTGCAATGAGCAGTTTGTAAATGGTCAATTGTCATTCCCAAGGGTTCTAGCTTTGTCTGTGCAGAGGCCAAAATTCGAATTTCTGCCTCATAGTCGTGTAATTTGCAATATTCGTCAGCATACGGCCTGTCCCGAGTCGTTCGAAGCAAGCACGACGTCACACGATGCGAAGCGAAACGTGCAAGGGTCAGAAGTTTTCAAACTGACGCTCCAATATTGCAATGAGCAGTTTGTAAATGGTCAATTGTCATTCCCAAGGGTTCTAGCTTTGTCTGTGCAGAGGCCAAAATTCGAATTTCTGCCTCAGAGCCGAGTAATTTGCAATATTCGACAGCATACGGCCTGTCCCGAGTCGTTCGACGCAAGCATGACGTCACACGATGCGAAGCGAAACGTGCAAGGGTCAGAAGTTTTCAAACTGACGCTCCAATATTGCAATGAGCAGTTTGTAAATGGTCAATTGTCATTCCCAAGGGTTCTAGCTTTGTCTGTGCATAAGCCAAAATTCGAATTTCTGCCCCATAGTCGTGTAATTTGCAATATTCGTCAGCATACGGCTTGTCCCGAGTCGTTCGAAGCAAGCACGACGTCACACGATGCGAAGCTAAACGTGCAAGGGTCAGAAAGTTTTCAAACTGACGCTCCAATATTGCAATGAGCAGATTGTAAATGGTCAATTGTCATTCCCAAGGGTTCTAGCTTTGTCTGTGCATAAGCCAAAATTCGAATTTCTGCCCCATAGTCGTGTAATTTGCAATATTCGTCAGCATACGGCTTGTCCCGAGTCGTTCGAAGCAAGCACGACGTCACACGATGCGAAGCTAAACGTGCAAGGGTCAGAAAGTTTTCAAACTGACGCTCCAATATTGCAATGAGCAGTTTGTAAATGGTCAATTGTCATTCCCAAGGGTTCTAGCTTTGTCTGTGCATAAGCCAAAATTCGAATTTCTGCCCCATAGTCGTGTAATTTGCAATATTCGTCAGCATACGGCTTGTCCCGAGTCGTTCGAAGCAAGCACGACGTCACACGATGCGAAGCTAAACGTGCAAGGGTCAGAAAGTTTTCAAACTGACGCTCCAATATTGCAATGAGCAGATTGTAAATGGTCAATTGTCATTCCCAAGGGTTCTAGCTTTGTCTGTGCAGAGGCCAAAATTCGAATTTCTGCCTCATAGTCGTGTAATTTGCAATATTCGACAGCATACGGCCTGTCCCGAGTCGTTCGAAGCAAGCACGACGTCACACGATGCGAAGCGAAACGTGCAAGGGTCAGAAAGTTTTCAAACTGACGCTCCAATATTGCAATGAGCAGTTTGTAAATGGTCAATTGTCATTCCCAAGGGTTCTAGCTTTGTCTGTGCAGAGGCCAAAATTCGAATTTCTGCCTCAGAGCCGAGTAATTTGCAATATTCGACAGCATACGGCCTGTCCCGAGTCGTTCGAAGCAAGCACGACGTCACACGATGCGAAGCGAAACGTGCAAGGGTCAGAAAGTTTTCAAACTGACGCTCCAATATTGCAATGAGCAGATTGTAAATGGTCAATTGTCATTCCCAAGGGTTCTAGCTTTGTCTGTGCAGAGGCCAAAATTCGAATTTCTGCCTCAGACCCGAGTAATTTGCAATATTCGACAGCATACGGCCTGTCCCGAGTCGTTCGACGCAAGCATGACGTCACACGATGCGAAGCGAAACGTGCAAGGGTCAGAAGTTTTCAAACTGACGCTCCAATATTGCAATGAGCAGTTTGTAAATGGTCAATTGTCATTCCCAAGGGTTCTAGCTTTGTCTGTGCATAAGCCAAAATTCGAATTTCTGCCCCATAGTCGTGTAATTTGCAATATTTGTCAGCATACGGCTTGTCCCGAGTCGTTCGAAGCAAGCACGACGTCACACGATGCGAAGCTAAACGTGCAAGGGTCAGAAAGTTTTCAAACTGACGCTCCAATATTGCAATGAGCAGATTGTAAATGGTCAATTGTCATTCCCAAGGGTTCTAGCTTTGTCTGTGCAGAGGCCAAAATTCGAATTTCTGCCTCATAGTCGTGTAATTTGCAATATTCGACAGCATACGGCCTGTCCCGAGTCGTTCGAAGCAAGCACGACGTCACACGATGCGAAGCGAAACGTGCAAGGGTCAGAAAGTTTTCAAACTGACGCTCCAATATTGCAATGAGCAGTTTGTAAATGGTCAATTGTCATTCCCAAGGGTTCTAGCTTTGTCTGTGCAGAGGCCAAAATTC
Source organism: Seladonia tumulorum (assembly GCA_913789895.3). Classification (NCBI taxonomy): domain Eukaryota; kingdom Metazoa; phylum Arthropoda; class Insecta; order Hymenoptera; family Halictidae; genus Seladonia; species Seladonia tumulorum. Next base: position 1,070,211 of record OU565281.1, read on the forward strand.
GAATTTCTGCCTCATAGTCGTGTAATTTGCAATATTCGTCAGCATACGGCCTGTCCCGAGTCGTTCGAAGCAAGCACGACGTCACACGATGCGAAGCGAAACGTGCAAGGGTCAGAAGTTTTCAAACTGACGCTCCAATATTGCAATGAGCAGTTTGTAAATGGTCAATTGTCATTCCCAAGGGTTCTAGCTTTGTCTGTGCAGAGGCCAAAATTCGAATTTCTGCCTCAGAGCCGAGTAATTTGCAATATTCGACAGCATACGGCCTGTCCCGAGTCGTTCGACGCAAGCATGACGTCACACGATGCGAAGCGAAACGTGCAAGGGTCAGAAGTTTTCAAACTGACGCTCCAATATTGCAATGAGCAGTTTGTAAATGGTCAATTGTCATTCCCAAGGGTTCTAGCTTTGTCTGTGCATAAGCCAAAATTCGAATTTCTGCCCCATAGTCGTGTAATTTGCAATATTCGTCAGCATACGGCTTGTCCCGAGTCGTTCGAAGCAAGCACGACGTCACACGATGCGAAGCTAAACGTGCAAGGGTCAGAAAGTTTTCAAACTGACGCTCCAATATTGCAATGAGCAGATTGTAAATGGTCAATTGTCATTCCCAAGGGTTCTAGCTTTGTCTGTGCATAAGCCAAAATTCGAATTTCTGCCCCATAGTCGTGTAATTTGCAATATTCGTCAGCATACGGCTTGTCCCGAGTCGTTCGAAGCAAGCACGACGTCACACGATGCGAAGCTAAACGTGCAAGGGTCAGAAAGTTTTCAAACTGACGCTCCAATATTGCAATGAGCAGTTTGTAAATGGTCAATTGTCATTCCCAAGGGTTCTAGCTTTGTCTGTGCATAAGCCAAAATTCGAATTTCTGCCCCATAGTCGTGTAATTTGCAATATTCGTCAGCATACGGCTTGTCCCGAGTCGTTCGAAGCAAGCACGACGTCACACGATGCGAAGCTAAACGTGCAAGGGTCAGAAAGTTTTCAAACTGACGCTCCAATATTGCAATGAGCAGATTGTAAATGGTCAATTGTCATTCCCAAGGGTTCTAGCTTTGTCTGTGCAGAGGCCAAAATTCGAATTTCTGCCTCAGAGCCGAGTAATTTGCAATATTCGACAGCATACGGCCTGTCCCGAGTCGTTCGAAGCAAGCACGACGTCACACGATGCGAAGCGAAACGTGCAAGGGTCAGAAAGTTTTCAAACTGACGCTCCAATATTGCAATGAGCAGATTGTAAATGGTCAATTGTCATTCCCAAGGGTTCTAGCTTTGTCTGTGCAGAGGCCAAAATTCGAATTTCTGCCTCATAGTCGTGTAATTTGCAATATTCGACAGCATACGGCCTGTCCCGAGTCGTTCGAAGCAAGCACGACGTCACACGATGCGAAGCGAAACGTGCAAGGGTCAGAAAGTTTTCAAACTGACGCTCCAATATTGCAATGAGCAGATTGTAAATGGTCAATTGTCATTCCCAAGGGTTCTAGCTTTGTCTGTGCAGAGGCCAAAATTCGAATTTCTGCCTCAGACCCGAGTAATTTGCAATATTCGACAGCATACGGCCTGTCCCGAGTCGTTCGACGCAAGCATGACGTCACACGATGCGAAGCGAAACGTGCAAGGGTCAGAAGTTTTCAAACTGACGCTCCAATATTGCAATGAGCAGTTTGTAAATGGTCAATTGTCATTCCCAAGGGTTCTAGCTTTGTCTGTGCATAAGCCAAAATTCGAATTTCTGCCCCATAGTCGTGTAATTTGCAATATTCGTCAGCATACGGCTTGTCCCGAGTCGTTCGAAGCAAGCACGACGTCACACGATGCGAAGCTAAACGTGCAAGGGTCAGAAAGTTTTCAAACTGACGCTCCAATATTGCAATGAGCAGATTGTAAATGGTCAATTGTCATTCCCAAGGGTTCTAGCTTTGTCTGTGCAGAGGCCAAAATTCGAATTTCTGCCTCAGAGCCGAGTAATTTGCAATATTCGACAGCATACGGCCTGTCCCGAGTCGTTCGAAGCAAGCACGACGTCACACGATGCGAAGCGAAACGTGCAAGGGTCAGAAGTTTTCAAACTGACGCTCCAATATTGCAATGAGCAGTTTGTAAATGGTCAATTGTCATTCCCAAGGGTTCTAGCTTTGTCTGTGCATAAGCCAAAATTCGAATTTCTGCCCCATAGTCGTGTAATTTGCAATATTCGTCAGCATACGGCTTGTCCCGAGTCGTTCGAAGCAAGCACGACGTCACACGATGCGAAGCTAAACGTGCAAGGGTCAGAAAGTTTTCAAACTGACGCTCCAATATTGCAATGAGCAGTTTGTAAATGGTCAATTGTCATTCCCAAGGGTTCTAGCTTTGTCTGTGCATAAGCCAAAATTCGAATTTCTGCCCCATAGTCGTGTAATTTGCAATATTCGTCAGCATACGGCTTGTCCCGAGTCGTTCGAAGCAAGCACGACGTCACACGATGCGAAGCTAAACGTGCAAGGGTCAGAAAGTTTTCAAACTGACGCTCCAATATTGCAATGAGCAGATTGTAAATGGTCAATTGTCATTCCCAAGGGTTCTAGCTTTGTCTGTGCAGAGGCCAAAATTCGAATTTCTGCCTCAGAGCCGAGTAATTTGCAATATTCGACAGCATACGGCCTGTCCCGAGTCGTTCGAAGCAAGCACGACGTCACACGATGCGAAGCGAAACGTGCAAGGGTCAGAAAGTTTTCAAACTGACGCTCCAATATTGCAATGAGCAGATTGTAAATGGTCAATTGTCATTCCCAAGGGTTCTAGCTTTGTCTGTGCAGAGGCCAAAATTCGAATTTCTGCCTCATAGTCGTGTAATTTGCAATATTCGACAGCATACGGCCTGTCCCGAGTCGTTCGAAGCAAGCACGACGTCACACGATGCGAAGCGAAACGTGCAAGGGTCAGAAAGTTTTCAAACTGACGCTCCAATATTGCAATGAGCAGTTTGTAAATGGTCAATTGTCATTCCCAAGGGTTCTAGCTTTGTCTGTGCAGAGGCCAAAATTCGAATTTCTGCCTCAGAGCCGAGTAATTTGCAATATTCGACAGCATACGGCCTGTCCCGAGTCGTTCGACGCAAGCATGACGTCACACGATGCGAAGCGAAACGTGCAAGGGTCAGAAAGTTTTCAAACTGACGCTCCAATATTGCAATGAGCAGTTTGTAAATGGTCAATTGTCATTCCCAAGGGTTCTAGCTTTGTCTGTGCAGAGGCCAAAATTCGAATTTCTGCCTCAGAGCCGAGTAATTTGCAATATTCGACAGCATACGGCCTGTCCCGAGTCGTTCGAAGCAAGCACGACGTCACACGATGCGAAGCTAAACGTGCAAGGGTCAGAAAGTTTTCAAACTGACGCTCCAATATTGCAATGAGCAGATTGTAAATGGTCAATTGTCATTCCCAAGGGTTCTAGCTTTGTCTGTGCAGAGGCCAAAATTCGAATTTCTGCCTCATAGTCGTGTAATTTGCAATATTCGACAGCATACGGCCTGTCCCGAGTCGTTCGAAGCAAGCACGACGTCACACGATGCGAAGCGAAACGTGCAAGGGTCAGAAAGTTTTCAAACTGACGCTCCAATATTGCAATGAGCAGTTTGTAAATGGTCAATTGTCATTCCCAAGGGTTCTAGCTTTGTCTGTGCAGAGGCCAAAATTCGAATTTCTGCCTCATAGTCGTGTAATTTGCAATATTCGTCAGCATACAGCCTGTCCCGAGTCGTTCGAAGCAAGCACGACGTTACACGATGCGAAGCGAAACGTGCAAGGGTCAGAAAGTTTTCAAACTGACGCTCCAATATTGCAATGAGCAGTTTGTAAATGGTCAATTGTCATTCCCAAGGGTTCTAGCTTTGTCTGTGCATAAGCCAAAATTCGAATTTCTGCCCCATAGTCGTGTAATTTGCAATATTCGTCAGCATACGGCTTGTCCCGAGTCGTTCGAAGCAAGCACGACGTCACACGATGCGAAGCTAAACGTGCAAGGGTCAGAAAGTTTTCAAACTGACGCTCCAATATTGCAATGAGCAGATTGTAAATGGTCAATTGTCATTCCCAAGGGTTCTAGCTTTGTCTGTGCAGAGGCCAAAATTCGAATTTCTGCCTCATAGTCGTGTAATTTGCAATATTCGACAGCATACGGCCTGTCCCGAGTCGTTCGAAGCAAGCACGACGTCACACGATGCGAAGCGAAACGTGCAAGGGTCAGAAAGTTTTCAAACTGACGCTCCAATATTGCAATGAGCAGTTTGTAAATGGTCAATTGTCATTCCCAAGGGTTCTAGCTTTGTCTGTGCAGAGGCCAAAATTCGAATTTCTGCCTCAGAGCCGAGTAATTTGCAATATTCGACAGCATACGGCCTGTCCCGAGTCGTTCGAAGCAAGCACGACGTCACACGATGCGAAGCGAAACGTGCAAGGGTCAGAAAGTTTTCAAACTGACGCTCCAATATTGCAATGAGCAGATTGTAAATGGTCAATTGTCATTCCCAAGGGTTCTAGCTTTGTCTGTGCAGAGGCCAAAATTCGAATTTCTGCCTCAGACCCGAGTAATTTGCAATATTCGACAGCATACGGCCTGTCCCGAGTCGTTCGACGCAAGCATGACGTCACACGATGCGAAGCGAAACGTGCAAGGGTCAGAAGTTTTCAAACTGACGCTCCAATATTGCAATGAGCAGTTTGTAAATGGTCAATTGTCATTCCCAAGGGTTCTAGCTTTGTCTGTGCATAAGCCAAAATTCGAATTTCTGCCCCATAGTCGTGTAATTTGCAATATTTGTCAGCATACGGCTTGTCCCGAGTCGTTCGAAGCAAGCACGACGTCACACGATGCGAAGCTAAACGTGCAAGGGTCAGAAAGTTTTCAAACTGACGCTCCAATATTGCAATGAGCAGATTGTAAATGGTCAATTGTCATTCCCAAGGGTTCTAGCTTTGTCTGTGCAGAGGCCAAAATTCGAATTTCTGCCCCATAGTCGTGTAATTTGCAATATTCGTCAGCATACGGCTTGTCCCGAGTCGTTCGAAGCAAGCACGACGTCACACGATGCGAAGCTAAACGTGCAAGGGTCAGAAAGTTTTCAAACTGACGCTCCAATATTGCAATGAGCAGATTGTAAATGGTCAATTGTCATTCCCAAGGGTTCTAGCTTTGTCTGTGCAGAGGCCAAAATTCGAATTTCTGCCTCATAGTCGTGTAATTTGCAATATTCGTCAGCATACGGCCTGTCCCGAGTCGTTCGAAGCAAGCACGACGTCACACGATGCGAAGCGAAACGTGCAAGGGTCAGAAAGTTTTCAAACTGACGCTCCAATATTGCAATGAGCAGTTTGTAAATGGTCAATTGTCATTCCCAAGGGTTCTAGCTTTGTCTGTGCAGAGGCCAAAATTCGAATTTCTGCCTCATAGTCGTGTAATTTGCAATATTCGTCAGCATACGGCCTGTCCCGAGTCGTTCGAAGCAAGCACGACGTCACACGATTCGAAGCGAAACGTGCAAGCGTCAGAAAGTTTTCAAACTGACGCTCCAATATTGCAATGAGCAGTTTGTAAATGGTCAATTGTCATTCCCAAGGGTTCTAGCTTTGTCTGTGCAGAGGCCAAAATTCGAATTTCTGCCTCATAGTCGTGTAATTTGCAATATTCGTCAGCATACAGCCTGTCCCGAGTCGTTCGAAGCAAGCACGACGTTACACGATGCGAAGCGAAACGTGCAAGGGTCAGAAAGTTTTCAAACTGACGCTCCAATATTGCAATGAGCAGTTTGTAAATGGTCAATTGTCATTCCCAAGGGTTCTAGCTTTGTCTGTGCAGAGGCCAAAATTCGAATTTCTGCCTCATAGTCGTGTAATTTGCAATATTCGTCAGCATACGGCCTGTCCCGAGTCGTTCGAAGCAAGCACGACGTTACACGATGCGAAGCGAAACGTGCAAGGGTCAGAAAGTTTTCAAACTGACGCTCCAATGTTGCAATGAGCAGTTTGTAAATGGTCAATTGTCATTCCCAAGGGTTCTAGCTTTGTCTGTGCAGAGGCCAAAATTCGAATTTCTGCCCCATAGTCGTGTAATTTGCAATATTCGTCAGCATACGGCTTGTCCCGAGTCGTTCGAAGCAAGCACGACGTCACACGATGCGAAGCTAAACGTGCAAGGGTCAGAAAGTTTTCAAACTGACGCTCCAATATTGCAATGAGCAGATTGTAAATGGTCAATTGTCATTCCCAAGGGTTCTAGCTTTGTCTGTGCAGAGGCCAAAATTCGAATTTCTGCCTCATAGTCGTGTAATTTGCAATATTCGTCAGCATACGGCCTGTCCCGAGTCGTTCGAAGCAAGCACGACGTCACACGATTCGAAGCGAAACGTGCAAGCGTCAGAAAGTTTTCAAACTGACGCTCCAATATTGCAATGAGCAGATTGTAAATGGTCAATTGTCATTCCCAAGGGTTCTAGCTTTGTCTGTGCAGAGGCCAAAATTCGAATTTCTGCCTCATAGTCGTGTAATTTGCAATATTCGTCAGCATACAGCCTGTCCCGAGTCGTTCGAAGCAAGCACGACGTTACACGATGCGAAGCGAAACGTGCAAGGGTCAGAAAGTTTTCAAACTGACGCTCCAATATTGCAATGAGCAGTTTGTAAATGGTCAATTGTCATTCCCAAGGGTTCTAGCTTTGTCTGTGCAGAGGCCAAAATTCGAATTTCTGCCTCATAGGCGAGTAATTTGCAATATTCGACAGCATACGGCCTGTCCCGAGTCGTTCGAAGCAAGCACGACGTCACACGATGCGAAGCGAAACGTGCAAGGGTCAGAAAGTTTTCAAACTGACGCTCCAATATTGCAATGAGCAGATTGTAAATGGTCAATTGTCATTCCCAAGGGTTCTAGCTTTGTCTGTGCAGAGGCCAAAATTCGAATTTCTGCCTCAGAGCCGAGTAATTTGCAATATTCGACAGCATACGGCCTGTCCCGAGTCGTTCGAAGCAAGCACGACGTCACACGATGCGAAGCGAAACGTGCAAGGGTCAGAAAGTTTTCAAACTGACGCTCCAATATTGCAATGAGCAGTTTGTAAATGGTCAATTGTCATTCCCAAGGGTTCTAGCTTTGTCTGTGCAGAGGCCAAAATTCGAATTTCTGCCTCATAGTCGTGTAATTTGCAATATTCGACAGCATACGGCCTGTCCCGAGTCGTTCGAAGCAAGCACGACGTCACACGATGCGAAGCGAAACGTGCAAGGGTCAGAAAATTTTCAAACTGACGCTCCAATATTGCAATGAGCAGTTTGTAAATGGTCAATTGTCATTCCCAAGGGTTCTAGCTTTGTCTGTGCATAAGCCAAAATTCGAATTTCTGCCTCATAGTCGTGTAATTTGCAATATTCGTCAGCATACGGCCTGTCCCGAGTCGTTCGAAGCAAGCACGACGTTACACGATGCGAAGCGAAACGTGCAAGGGTCAGAAAGTTTTCAAACTGACGCTCCAATGTTGCAATGAGCAGTTTGTAAATGGTCAATTGTCATTCCCAAGGGTTCTAGCTTTGTCTGTGCATAAGCCAAAATTCGAATTTCTGCCCCATAGTCGTGTAATTTGCAATATTCGTCAGCATACGGCCTGTCCCGAGTCGTTCGAAGCAAGCACGACGTTACACGATGCGAGGCGAAACGTGCAAGGGTCAGAAAGTTTTCAAACTGACGCTCCAATGTTGCAATGAGCAGTTTGTAAATGGTCAATTGTCATTCCCAAGGGTTCTAGCTTTGTCTGTGCAGAGGCCAAAATTCGAATTTCTGCCTCATAGTCGTGTAATTTGCAATATTCGTCAGCATACAGCCTGTCCCGAGTCGTTCGAAGCAAGCACGACGTTACACGATGCGAAGCGAAACGTGCAAGGGTCAGAAAGTTTTCAAACTGACGCTCCAATATTGCAATGAGCAGTTTGTAAATGGTCAATTGTCATTCCCAAGGGTTCTAGCTTTGTCTGTGCAGAGGCCAAAATTCGAATTTCTGCCTCATAGTCGTGTAATTTGCAATATTCGACAGCATACGGCCTGTCCCGAGTCGTTCGAAGCAAGCACGACGTCACACGATGCGAAGCGAAACGTGCAAGGGTCAGAAAGTTTTCAAACTGACGCTCCAATATTGCAATGAGCAGATTGTAAATGGTCAATTGTCATTCCCAAGGGTTCTAGCTTTGTCTGTGCAGAGGCCAAAATTCGAATTTCTGCCTCATAGTCGTGTAATTTGCAATATTCGTCAGCATACGGCCTGTCCCGAGTCGTTCGAAGCAAGCACGACGTCACACGATTCGAAGCGAAACGTGCAAGCGTCAGAAAGTTTTCAAACTGACGCTCCAATATTGCAATGAGCAAGGCCAAAATTCGAATTTCTGCCTCATAGTCGTGTAATTTGCAATATTCGTCAGCATACAGCCTGTCCCGAGTCGTTCGAAGCAAGCACGACGTTACACGATGCGAAGCGAAACGTGCAAGGGTCAGAAAGTTTTCAAACTGACGCTCCAATATTGCAATGAGCAGTTTGTAAATGGTCAATTGTCATTCCCAAGGGTTCTAGCTTTGTCTGTGCAGAGGCCAAAATTCGAATTTCTGCCTCAGAGCCGAGTAATTTGCAATATTCGACAGCATACGGCCTGTCCCGAGTCGTTCGAAGCAAGCACGACGTCACACGATGCGAAGCGAAACGTGCAAGGGTCAGAAAGTTTTCAAACTGACGCTCCAATATTGCAATGAGCAGTTTGTAAATGGTCAATTGTCATTCCCAAGGGTTCTAGCTTTGTCTGTGCAGAGGCCAAAATTCGAATTTCTGCCTCATAGTCGTGTAATTTGCAATATTCGACAGCATACGGCCTGTCCCGAGTCGTTCGAAGCAAGCACGACGTCACACGATGCGAAGCGAAACGTGCAAGGGTCAGAAAGTTTTCAAACTGACGCTCCAATATTGCAATGAGCAGTTTGTAAATGGTCAATTGTCATTCCCAAGGGTTCTAGCTTTGTCTGTGCAGAGGCCAAAATTCGAATTTCTGCCTCATAGTCGTGTAATTTGCAATATTCGTCAGCATACGGCCTGTCCCGAGTCGTTCGAAGCAAGCACGACGTTACACGATGCGAAGCGAAACGTGCAAGGGTCAGAAAGTTTTCAAACTGACGCTCCAATGTTGCAATGAGCAGTTTGTAAATGGTCAATTGTCATTCCCAAGGGTTCTAGCTTTGTCTGTGCAGAGGCCAAAATTCGAATTTCTGCCCCATAGTCGTGTAATTTGCAATATTCGTCAGCATACGGCTTGTCCCGAGTCGTTCGAAGCAAGCACGACGTCACACGATGCGAAGCTAAACGTGCAAGGGTCAGAAAGTTTTCAAACTGACGCTCCAATATTGCAATGAGCAGATTGTAAATGGTCAATTGTCATTCCCAAGGGTTCTAGCTTTGTCTGTGCAGAGGCCAAAATTCGAATTTCTGCCTCATAGTCGTGTAATTTGCAATATTCGTCAGCATACGGCCTGTCCCGAGTCGTTCGAAGCAAGCACGACGTCACACGATTCGAAGCGAAACGTGCAAGCGTCAGAAAGTTTTCAAACTGACGCTCCAATATTGCAATGAGCAGTTTGTAAATGGTCAATTGTCATTCCCAAGGGTTCTAGCTTTGTCTGTGCAGAGGCCAAAATTCGAATTTCTGCCTCATAGTCGTGTAATTTGCAATATTCGTCAGCATACAGCCTGTCCCGAGTCGTTCGAAGCAAGCACGACGTTACACGATGCGAAGCGAAACGTGCAAGGGTCAGAAAGTTTTCAAACTGACGCTCCAATATTGCAATGAGCAGATTGTAAATGGTCAATTGTCATTCCCAAGGGTTCTAGCTTTGTCTGTGCAGAGGCCAAAATTCGAATTTCTGCCTCATAGTCGTGTAATTTGCAATATTCGTCAGCATACGGCCTGTCCCGAGTCGTTCGAAGCAAGCACGACGTCACACGATTCGAAGCGAAACGTGCAAGCGTCAGAAAGTTTTCAAACTGACGCTCCAATATTGCAATGAGCAGTTTGTAAATGGTCAATTGTCATTCCCAAGGGTTCTAGCTTTGTCTGTGCAGAGGCCAAAATTCGAATTTCTGCCTCATAGTCGTGTAATTTGCAATATTCGTCAGCATACAGCCTGTCCCGAGTCGTTCGAAGCAAGCACGACGTTACACGATGCGAAGCGAAACGTGCAAGGGTCAGAAAGTTTTCAAACTGACGCTCCAATATTGCAATGAGCAGTTTGTAAATGGTCAATTGTCATTCCCAAGGGTTCTAGCTTTGTCTGTGCAGAGGCCAAAATTCGAATTTCTGCCTCAGAGCCGAGTAATTTGCAATATTCGACAGCATACGGCCTGTCCCGAGTCGTTCGACGCAAGCATGACGTCACACGATGCGAAGCGAAACGTGCAAGGGTCAGAAAGTTTTCAAACTGACGCTCCAATATTGCAATGAGCAGATTGTAAATGGTCAATTGTCATTCCCAAGGGTTCTAGCTTTGTCTGTGCAGAGGCCAAAATTCGAATTTCTGCCTCATAGTCGTGTAATTTGCAATATTCGTCAGCATACGGCCTGTCCCGAGTCGTTCGAAGCAAGCACGACGTTACACGATGCGAAGCGAAACGTGCAAGGGTCAGAAAGTTTTCAAACTGACGCTCCAATGTTGCAATGAGCAGTTTGTAAATGGTCAATTGTCATTCCCAAGGGTTCTAGCTTTGTCTGTGCAGAGGCCAAAATTCGAATTTCTGCCTCAGAGCCGAGTAATTTGCAATATTCGACAGCATACGGCCTGTCCCGAGTCGTTCGACGCAAGCAAGACGTCACACGATGCGAAGCGAAACGTGCAAGGGTCAGAAAGTTTTCAAACTGACGCTCCAATATTGCAATGAGCAGATTGTAAATGGTCAATTGTCATTCCCAAGGGTTCTAGCTTTGTCTGTGCAGAGGCCAAAATTCGAATTTCTGCCTCAGAGCCGAGTAATTTGCAATATTCGACAGCATACGGCCTGTCCCGAGTCGTTCGAAGCAAGCACGACGTCACACGATGCGAAGCGAAACGTGCAAGGGTCAGAAAGTTTTCAAACTGACGCTCCAATATTGCAATGAGCAGTTTGTAAATGGTCAATTGTCATTCCCAAGGGTTCTAGCTTTGTCCGTGCAGAGGCCAAAATTCGAATTTCTGCCTCAGAGCCGAGTAATTTGCAATATTCGACAGCATACGGCCTGTCCCGAGTCGTTCGACGCAAGCATGACGTCACACGATGCGAAGCGAAACGTGCAAGGGTCAGAAAGTTTTCAAACTGACGCTCCAATATTGCAATGAGCAGATTGTAAATGGTCAATTGTCATTCCCAAGGGTTCTAGCTTTGTCTGTGCAGAGGCCAAAATTCGAATTTCTGCCTCATAGTCGTGTAATTTGCAATATTCGTCAGCATACGGCCTGTCCCGAGTCGTTCGAAGCAAGCACGACGTTACACGATGCGAAGAGAAACGTGCAAGGGTCTGAAAGTTTTCAAACTGACGCTCCAATGTTGCAATGAGCAGTTTGTAAATGGTCAATTGTCATTCCCAAGGGTTCTAGCTTTGTCTGTGCAGAGGCCAAAATTCGAATTTCTGCCTCAGAGCCGAGTAATTTGCAATATTCGACAGCATACGGCCTGTCCCGAGTCGTTCGAAGCAAGCACGACGTCACACGATGCGAAGCGAAACGTGCAAGGGTCAGAAAGTTTTCAAACTGACGCTCCAATATTGCAATGAGCAGATTGTAAATGGTCAATTGTCATTTCCAAGGGTTCTAGCTTTGTCTGTGCAGAGGCCAAAATTCGAATTTCTGCCTCAGAGCCGAGTAATTTGCAATATTCGACAGCATACGGCCTGTCCCGAGTCGTTCGAAGCAAGCACGACGTTACACGATGCGAAGCGAAACGTGCAAGGGTCAGAAAGTTTTCAAACTGACGCTCCAATGTTGCAATGAGCAGTTTGTAAATGGTCAATTGTCATTCCCAAGGGTTCTAGCTTTGTCTGTGCAGAGGCCAAAATTCGAATTTCTGCCTCATAGTCGTGTAATTTGCAATATTCGTCAGCATACGGCCTGTCCCGAGTCGTTCGAAGCAAGCACGACGTTACACGATGCGAAGCGAAACGTGCAAGGGTCAGAAAGTTTTCAAACTGACGCTCCAATGTTGCAATGAGCAGATTGTAAATGGTCAATTGTCATTTCCAAGGGTTCTAGCTTTGTCTGTGCAGAGGCCAAAATTCGAATTTCTGCCTCAGAGCCGAGTAATTTGCAATATTCGACAGCATACGGCCTGTCCCGAGTCGTTCGACGCAAGCATGACGTCACACGATGCGAAGCGAAACGTGCAAGGGTCAGAAAGTTTTCAAACTGACGCTCCAATATTGCAATGAGCAGATTGTAAATGGTCAATTGTCATTTCCAAGGGTTCTAGCTTTGTCTGTGCAGAGGCCAAAATTCGAATTTCTGCCTCAGAGCCGAGTAATTTGCAATATTCGACAGCATACGGCCTGTCCCGAGTCGTTCGACGCAAGCATGACGTCACACGATGCGAAGCGAAACGTGCAAGGCTCAGAAAGTTTTCAAACTGACGCTCCAATATTGCAATGAGCAGATTGTAAATGGTCAATTGTCATTTCCAAGGGTTCTAGCTTTGTCTGTGCAGAGGCCAAAATTCGAATTTCTGCCTCAGAGCCGAGTAATTTGCAATATTCGACAGCATACGGCCTGTCCCGAGTCGTTCGACGCAAGCATGACGTCACACGATGCGAAGCGAAACGTGCAAGGGTCAGAAAGTTTTCAAACTGACGCTCCAATGTTGCAATGAGCAGTTTGTAAATGGTCAATTGTCATTCCCAAGGGTTCTAGCTTTGTCTGTGCAGAGGCCAAAATTCGAATTTCTGCCTCATAGTCGTGTAATTTGCAATATTCGTCAGCATACGGCCTGTCCCGAGTCGTTCGAAGCAAGCACGACGTTACACGATGCGAAGCGAAACGTGCAAGGGTCAGAAAGTTTTCAAACTGACGCTCCAATGTTGCAATGAGCAGATTGTAAATGGTCAATTGTCATTTCCAAGGGTTCTAGCTTTGTCTGTGCAGAGGCCAAAATTCGAATTTCTGCCTCAGAGCCGAGTAATTTGCAATATTCGACAGCATACGGCCTGTCCCGAGTCGTTCGACGCAAGCATGACGTCACACGATGCGAAGCGAAACGTGCAAGGGTCAGAAAGTTTTCAAACTGACGCTCCAATATTGCAATGAGCAGATTGTAAATGGTCAATTGTCATTTCCAAGGGTTCTAGCTTTGTCTGTGCAGAGGCCAAAATTCGAATTTCTGCCTCAGAGCCGAGTAATTTGCAATATTCGACAGCATACGGCCTGTCCCGAGTCGTTCGACGCAAGCATGACGTCACACGATGCGAAGCGAAACGTGCAAGGCTCAGAAAGTTTTCAAACTGATGCTCCAATGTTGCAATGAGCAGTTTGTAAATGGTCAATTGTCATTCCCAAGGGTTCTAGCTTTGTCTGTGCAGAGGCCAAAATTCGAATTTCTGCCTCAGAGCCGAGTAATTTGCAATATTCGACAGCATACGGCCTGTCCCGAGTCGTTCGAAGCAAGCACGACGTCACACGATGCGAAGCGAAACGTGCAAGGGTCAGAAAGTTTTCAAACTGACGCTCCAATATTGCAATGAGCAGTTTGTAAATGGTCAATTGTCATTTCCAAGGGTTCTAGCTTTGTCTGTGCAGAGGCCAAAATTCGAATTTCTGCCTCAGAGCCGAGTAATTTGCAATATTCGACAGCATACGGCCTGTCCCGAGTCGTTCGACGCAAGCATGACGTCACACGATGCGAAGCGAAACGTGCAAGGGTCAGAAAGTTTTCAAACTGACGCTCCAATATTGCAATGAGCAGATTGTAAATGGTCAATTGTCATTCCCAAGGGTTCTAGCTTTGTCTGTGCAGAGGCCAAAATTCGAATTTCTGCCTCATAGTCGTGTAATTTGCAATATTCGTCAGCATACGGCCTGTCCCGAGTCGTTCGAAGCAAGCACGACGTTACACGATGCGAAGCGAAACGTGCAAGGGTCAGAAAGTTTTCAAACTGACGCTCCAATGTTGCAATGAGCAGTTTGTAAATGGTCAATTGTCATTCCCAAGGGTTCTAGCTTTGTCTGTGCAGAGGCCAAAATTCGAATTTCTGCCTCAGAGCCGAGTAATTTGCAATATTCGACAGCATACGGCCTGTCCCGAGTCGTTCGAAGCAAGCACGACGTCACACGATGCGAAGCGAAACGTGCAAGGGTCAGAAAGTTTTCAAACTGACGCTCCAATATTGCAATGAGCAGTTTGTAAATGGTCAATTGTCATTCCCAAGGGTTCTAGCTTTGTCTGTGCAGAGGCCAAAATTCGAATTTCTGCCTCAGAGCCGAGTAATTTGCAATATTCGACAGCATACGGCCTGTCCCGAGTCGTTCGACGCAAGCATGACGTCACACGATGCGAAGCGAAACGTGCAAGGGTCAGAAAGTTTTCAAACTGACGCTCCAATATTGCAATGAGCAGATTGTAAATGGTCAATTGTCATTCCCAAGGGTTCTAGCTTTGTCTGTGCAGAGGCCAAAATTCGAATTTCTGCCTCATAGTCGTGTAATTTGCAATATTCGTCAGCATACGGCCTGTCCCGAGTCGTTCGAAGCAAGCACGACGTTACACGATGCGAAGCGAAACGTGCAAGGGTCAGAAAGTTTTCAAACTGACGCTCCAATGTTGCAATGAGCAGTTTGTAAATGGTCAATTGTCATTCCCAAGGGTTCTAGCTTTGTCTGTGCAGAGGCCAAAATTCGAATTTCTGCCTCAGAGCCGAGTAATTTGCAATATTCGACAGCATACGGCCTGTCCCGAGTCGTTCGACGCAAGCATGACGTCACACGATGCGAAGCGAAACGTGCAAGGGTCAGAAAGTTTTCAAACTGACGCTCCAATATTGCAATGAGCAGATTGTAAATGGTCAATTGTCATTCCCAAGGGTTCTAGCTTTGTCTGTGCAGAGGCCAAAATTCGAATTTCTGCCTCATAGTCGTGTAATTTGCAATATTCGTCAGCATACGGCCTGTCCCGAGTCGTTCGAAGCAAGCACGACGTTACACGATGCGAAGCGAAACGTGCAAGGGTCAGAAAGTTTTCAAACTGACGCTCCAATGTTGCAATGAGCAGTTTGTAAATGGTCAATTGTCATTCCCAAGGGTTCTAGCTTTGTCTGTGCAGAGGCCAAAATTCGAATTTCTGCCTCAGAGCCGAGTAATTTGCAATATTCGACAGCATACGGCCTGTCCCGAGTCGTTCGAAGCAAGCACGACGTTACACGATGCGAAGCGAAACGTGCAAGGGTCAGAAAGTTTTCAAACTGACGCTCCAATGTTGCAATGAGCAGTTTGTAAATGGTCAATTGTCATTCCCAAGGGTTCTAGCTTTGTCTGTGCAGAGGCCAAAATTCGAATTTCTGCCTCAGAGCCGAGTAATTTGCAATATTCGACAGCATACGGCCTGTCCCGAGTCGTTCGACGCAAGCATGACGTCACACGATGCGAAGCGAAACGTGCAAGGGTCAGAAAGTTTTCAAACTGACGCTCCAATATTGCAATGAGCAGATTGTAAATGGTCAATTGTCATTCCCAAGGGTTCTAGCTTTGTCTGTGCAGAGGCCAAAATTCGAATTTCTGCCTCATAGTCGTGTAATTTGCAATATTCGTCAGCATACGGCCTGTCCCGAGTCGTTCGAAGCAAGCACGACGTTACACGATGCGAAGCGAAACGTGCAAGGGTCAGAAAGTTTTCAAACTGACGCTCCAATGTTGCAATGAGCAGTTTGTAAATGGTCAATTGTCATTCCCAAGGGTTCTAGCTTTGTCTGTGCAGAGGCCAAAATTCGAATTTCTGCCTCAGAGCCGAGTAATTTGCAATATTCGACAGCATACGGCCTGTCCCGAGTCGTTCGAAGCAAGCACGACGTCACACGATGCGAAGCGAAACGTGCAAGGGTCAGAAAGTTTTCAAACTGACGCTCCAATATTGCAATGAGCAGTTTGTAAATGGTCAATTGTCATTCCCAAGGGTTCTAGCTTTGTCTGTGCAGAGGCCAAAATTCGAATTTCTGCCTCAGAGCCGAGTAATTTGCAATATTCGACAGCATACGGCCTGTCCCGAGTCGTTCGACGCAAGCATGACGTCACACGATGCGAAGCGAAACGTGCAAGGGTCAGAAAGTTTTCAAACTGACGCTCCAATATTGCAATGAGCAGATTGTAAATGGTCAATTGTCATTCCCAAGGGTTCTAGCTTTGTCTGTGCAGAGGCCAAAATTCGAATTTCTGCCTCATAGTCGTGTAATTTGCAATATTCGTCAGCATACGGCCTGTCCCGAGTCGTTCGAAGCAAGCACGACGTTACACGATGCGAAGCGAAACGTGCAAGGGTCAGAAAGTTTTCAAACTGACGCTCCAATGTTGCAATGAGCAGTTTGTAAATGGTCAATTGTCATTCCCAAGGGTTCTAGCTTTGTCTGTGCAGAGGCCAAAATTCGAATTTCTGCCTCAGAGCCGAGTAATTTGCAATATTCGTCAGCATACTGCCTGTCCCGAGTCGTTCGAAGCAAGCACGACGTCACACGATGCGAAGCGAAACGTGCAAGGGTCAGAAAGTTTTCAAACTGACGCTCCAATATTGCAATGAGCAGTTTGTAAATGGTCAATTGTCATTCCCAAGGGTTCTAGCTTTGTCTGTGCAGAGGCCAAAATTCGAATTTCTGCCTCAGAGCCGAGTAATTTGCAATATTCGACAGCATACGGCCTGTCCCGAGTCGTTCGAAGCAAGCATGACGTCACACGATGCGAAGCGAAACGTGCAAGGGTCAGAAAGTTTTCAAACTGACGCTTCAATATTGCAATGAGCAGTTTGTAAATGGTCAATTGTCATTCCCAAGGGTTCTAGCTTTGTCTGTGCAGAGGCCAAAATTCGAATTTCTGCCTCATAGTCGTGTAATTTGCAATATTCTTCAGCATACGGCTGTTTCGCTCGTCATTGATGGTGTTACATCCATGTTCTCGGGAATATCCTTGATTGATGGTTGCTGCGTTTCTGCATAATTTACTTCTGGCTTGGCTTGCGTTTCTTGCATTGCTGCAACCCTGTTCATCGCTGCTTGCTTACGTCTGTAAAGGAATAAACAAAATTGGACATAAAAATCAAAGAAAAACGACCAGAATTGGCAAATCGCAAAGGGATCATAGAACAAAATGCAAAATATTTTATTCATTAAAGTTCATTGTTTCAATAAAAAAATTGGATTTCACCTAAAAATACCGAAATTACTTTCTTGCCAACCTAATGCAATATTATTAAATATTGATATCAATCTACACGCAAGAGATAATATTATTAACCCTTTGGCTACGGCAGACTTTGGCACGCACCGGCCGTACGGTACGGTACGAATTCACTCGCGACGTCCACTGGGTACGGCGAAGTTTTTCGTTAGACATGTATTTCTGAGGAAGTATATTAAAATATTCAAAATACTGTAATTATAGGCGCCTCTCGTGGCTGTGAATCAAAATAGGTTAATCGAAATCGGTAATCTACATTACCAAGAAAGGTCTACATTACCATAAGAGCAACTATAAAATTTTAAAACGAAACAGGCGAAATTTGATCTGGACGCCTATTGGCGCCTACAGTACCAGGAAGCCAACATGTATCGGACGCCAATAGGCGCCTACAGTACCGGGAAGCAAACATGTTTCGGACGCCAATAGGCGCCAACAGTAGTCAAAGGGTTAAACTAAACTCATCAATCCACAACCAATTATCAGCTGCGCGTTATAAACCGTTGTTTCAATATGTGCTTGGTTCCGCAGTGGATGTATATGGACCGTTTATTTTGAAAGCGGTGTAAGTCCTTTTTTAAAAAAAAAATAAGATATGACGTAATTTATGCTTAATTTAGTGTAAACTTTTTGTTTAGAACTAGTAAGCATTTAATATCTTAAAAAATGCCAATGCTTTGTTCAATTTAAAATTGGCCGGTAAAAGAAATTGCCTAACCATTGATTATGAAAGTGCTGTAAGTCCAATTTCCACATTCGTATCTTCCAAACGATGCAGTTTTGGTATCATAGAAATGGCATTACGAAAAAAGAATTTCCTGTATACACCACAGGGTTATTGTGACGTTATAAACCAATGTAGACAAGATAATTGTTTGAGATTCTAGTTGTCGAAATAGGTGCGATAGCAGAGGATATAAAAGAAGTGGACTGTATTTGTGGAGATGTGTCGGAGAGGCGAAAGCAAGGGGTAGAAAAGACGAGTGGGCTGTATTTGTGAATATGGGAAAGGTGGCCCACGCGATGATTTCGGCGCAAAACGTAAACAGACGGTTTACGTCTGAGTGCGTTCACCCGGTCCCGGCGCCGAGCTCGATCAGCTGAGCTATTGTCAACGCCGGGTCAAGGTCGCACCGAGACAGTTCTTATGTCGGTTGGGGCAAGAACTTTATGGCCCCAATAAACAGCCGATCGTGGCTAGAAATAATTCGTTACCGGTGTGCCGGTAATTTGCTTGCAACGGTTTTGCACAATAATAAATTTATTTTACACGAAATGAAACGAGAGAATTTCGTTTCAACAAAAAATCTACAAAACGCGAAACAGATAACAAGAAACGCTAATGGGGAAAAAGTAAATTGGTTGCAAACATGTTGAATGAGATTTTGCAGCCAAAGAAGAAGAGAAGACCGCCAAAATTTGAAAAAATCTCTCTGTCGCTTTTGTAACACGATGCCAGGCCTATTACATAGGAAAAATATAAGGATATGCAGCAGCTATTAACTTATATACAGTGAGTGTAAAAAGTCTTCGTACACCTCTTGTAGATTTAAAAAACCATGTATTTCTCTATGTAATTGCACACATGTTTATAAAACGAAACATAATTGTAATTGTTATATATTTTAACTACATACTGTCATATATATGTATGTATGTAAATTTTATTGATCCCTTACGGGTTACACAGGGATCCCGTTCCCTTTACAAGCTGTATTTTTTCTTTATTTAAAAAATTATTCTTCACCTCTCCCTCTGTCTATCTTTAATATCTATCTTATATTATACTATCCTACCTCTTTTGCATATTAGACTCTCATTTTCTTTCTTTCTCTTTCACTCTCTCTCACACATTCTCTCATTCACACCCCTGTCTCCTTCTTTCTCTTCCCCTCCTCTAGATTTCCGTCCTGTATTTCTTTTCTCTTGCGATCTAATTCTCTCATCCATTCTTCCCCCCTTCCGTCCGCCGCCAGAATCTCCTCTACCATCTCTTGTACCCCTGCATTCACTCCTTTTTCCCTTGCGCACACTTCCAGCACGTGCTCCCACGTCTCTTCTCCATATCCGCACCTTCTACACCTCCTTTCCTCTTCTTCCTCCCAATACCTTCCTCTCCTCATCTCATTTCCCAGTCTGTATCTCGCTACCCTTCTCCATTTCTCTTCCTTTGTTGCCTTCTCTAGATACTCCGGTCTTTCCTGCACTCTTATCTCTCTGAACCATATATTATACCTCGATTCCACTGCCTTCTTCCAGTTTTCCTCTTTCTCTATCTCTTTGTCTCTTTTCTCTATCCTTTCCCATTCTTCTTCTCTCCTTTCCTTATCGCCCACTTCTAACCTTCTTCTATCCCCCCTTTCTTCTATGTATTCTTTTCTTCCTTTCTCCCATCTTGATATCTTCTTCCCTCCTCTAGCACTCTCTTCTATCTCTTGCAAGCATAGCCTGGCCCATTCACTTCCTTTTCCTGCTCTTAACCTTTCTTCGAACCTCCATGCCCTCCGCGCTCCCCTGACTCTCATCTTCTCTCTCTTCGTTTCCTCCCTTATCATATACCCTGGCGTCGTCCATTCTACCCCTAGCACCCACCTTATATACCTTTCCTGCATCCTTTCTACTTCCTTTCTTTCTTCCCAACCCCAAATCTCCACACCGTATGCCATCACTGGCCATACCAACACGTCAAAAAACCACTCCCTTCTCTTGTACTTGTCTTTGAAATGTCTTTTCCCTATCCCCCAAACACTTCTCATCGCACCTCCTCCCTTCCTTATCCTGTCTTCTATTTGTCTTTCCTGTCCTCCGTTCTTCTTAAATATGTAGCCTAGGTATTTTACCTCCTCTACCTCTTCAATCGTTCCATCTCCCCATCTCCATGTCTTCTTCTCTTGCCTTCTTCTTCCGAACCTTATTATTTTTGTCTTTTCCCTGTTCACCTCTAGTCCTTTCTCCTTTATGTACATCCTGAATTCTTCTATCATTAATCTCATTCCACTCTCCTCCTTCGCCAACAGGACAAGATCGTCTGCATACTGCAATGTATATAGCATTTTTCCTCTTACCTCTACTCCACCTTTCCCTCTCCTCCTCATCCTCTCTTCCAAATCCGCCATGAACAAAATAAATAGCTTTGCACTTAGCGGACACCCTTGCCTTACCCCTCTTCCTACCCAGAACTTCTCTCCCATTTCGTCTCCCACTTTTACTCTGGCTGTAGTTTCTCTATACACCTCTTCAATTCTTTCTCTTATACCTTCGCTCACACCTCTTTCCTCCAGCGCTTTCCACAAGATACTCCTGTTAACACTATCGAATGCTGCCTTCAGATGCAACAACCTAATATTCTTCCTTTCTTCTTCGCAAGTTCCCTGTTTATTATATAATTTAGTACATATATGTTGTCTATTGTACCTTTCTCCTTTCTGAACCCTGTCTGATTCTCTGGTACCATCCTCTTCTCTTGTACCTCCTTTTCTAGCCTCTCCTCTAGGACTATCGTATAGATTTTGTACAAGGTATTCAGCAAAGTCACACCTCTATAACATTCCACTGTTTTTCCATCACCTTTCTTTTTTATGGGCACCACTACACCTGTTTTCCATTCTTCTGGCCATCCTCCCCCATTCCATACCCCGTTGCATATTTTCCACACTTCTCTCCTTATGTTCTCTCCTCCATATCTCCATATCTCATTTCCCATCTCGTCTTCTCCTGCTGCTTTCCCATCTTTCAATCTTATGACTCTCTGTATCTCTTCCATTCCTATCTCTTCCTTTCCCGTCACTCTTCCCCTTCTCTTGCCTCCCCCTTCTATCTTGGTTTCCACTCCACCCAGTAATCCCATAAAATACTCCTTCCATTTTTCCATTTCTATCTCCTTCACCATTCCTTTTCCCTTTCCGCCTCTCATTTTTCTTAGAAACTCCCAAACCTTTCCTTCTGTGTTTGCTTTCCCTGCTTCGAGTAATATCCTTTCTCTTTCTTGCTCTTTTTTCTCTTCACATAGCTTCTTGTACTTGTTTTTTGTACTTCTGTATCTCTCTCCTTCTTCTTTCCCTCCTTCCATCTCCTTAATACCCTTCTTAGTTCCTTCTTTCCTTCCCTGCACTCATTATCCCACCATCCTCTCTTTTTCTTCTCTTTCTTGCTCTCGGTACTTCTTACTTGTTCTATTACTCTCTTGATCTTCCTTTCTAGCTCTCCTAATCTCTCTCCTATCTCTCCCCCTGTTATTTCAATTTCTTCTGTTTGCCTTCTGAATTTTTCTTTTTCCTCTCTCCCCCATTCCACCTTCTGCATTCCCTTCTTTCTCTTCTTTCTTCCCTCACCGTCTCCTGATTTCCGACCTT
Organism: Seladonia tumulorum; assembly: GCA_913789895.3. Lineage (NCBI taxonomy): Eukaryota > Metazoa > Arthropoda > Insecta > Hymenoptera > Halictidae > Seladonia > Seladonia tumulorum. Next base: position 1,092,018 of record OU565281.1, read on the forward strand.
TCTTCATCGTTACCACTAAGTTAACGGTAAGTGGTCCGATTCTACTCTTTCTTCTACTACCATGCTTTCTATCCCTTCCCTCGTATTTTTGTCGCCTATTACATAGTCTATCACCGTTCTTCCTCTCTGTCCTATATACGTAAATTCTCCTCTCTCGTCTCCTTCTATCCCTCCATTCATTATTTCCAATCCTAATTCTCCTAGCGTCTTTATAAGCTTCTTACCTTCCCCATTTACTTTTGCATCTCCCTACTTCCTTCCCCGTCATCTTCTTCCTGTTTTATTTCTCCTCCTTCCTTGCCTGTCCTTGCATTAAAGTCTCCTCCTACAATTATTTTCTCCTCTCTTCCTGTGTCCCACCAGTCCCTTATTGCTTTCATTTTCCGTTCTATATCTTTATTTACATATACCCCTAGTATCTTCCATTCTTCCTCTTCTATCCTTATCCATCCTTCTATTATTCCTTCTATTTCTTTTGTTTCTCCTCCGTTCTTCTTTCCGCTCATGATTTCCTTTCTTATTCCCATCACCATTCCTCCTTTCGCTCTTCCTATTTTACTATCCCTGACCGCCCATTGCTTTTTCCATACATATCCTTGCGGTAATTTTCTTTCCACTTTTTCCCACATCTTTTCTTCCACCCATGTCTCTAATAGCACCATCGCATCCCATCGTTCTAGATCCCTCCAGAATCCTTCATCTTTCCCTATCATTCCTGCTATATTCCAAAAACCAATTTTCGTCTTTTCTCCTTCCCTTCCTTTTTCCTCCTTCTCTCTCTCTATCACCCTCTCCCCTTTTTTCCTTTCCTTTACCTTTCTCTCACCTTCTCCCTCTCTCCCCACTCGTTTCCCTCACCGTCTTTCAGTATTTTCTCTTTTTCATCCCATTTCCACATCTTTCCTTCTGCCCACATCTTCATGTATCCTATTTTAACCATTCTCCCTTTTCCTCTCTCCATCTCCATTATCTGCTTTATCCTCCATTGTATATTTCTTTCTTCCCATGTGAGGTCATCCTCTATCCTTTCTCGTCTCCCTGCCAATTTTTTCTTTTCCGTCATTACTCTTTTTTTCTGTTCCATTGTCGCCATCTTTACCACCACCCATTCTCCTTTTTCTCTTCCCGTTCTCCCCCTTCTCACTACTTCTTCAACTTCAAGTTTTTCTCCTATCTTTTCCAATAGTTTTTGTACTTCTCCCTGCACATCGCCTCCTTGTTTTATCTCTAACCCTTTTATTATTATGTTTTTCCTCCTTATCTCTCTATCCTTTCTTTCCCACTTCCTCTCTATTTCAATCAGTCTTCTCTCCATCTCTCCTCTCTCTCTTCCTCTCCTCTCTACTATTTCTTCCAGACTTTTGTCTATTTTGTCTTCTGTCTTCCCCTCCATCTCTATCTTCTTCACTCTCTCTTCTATCTCTCTTAACGCTTTCCTGTCTCTCTCCCTTTCCGTCTCCCACTCTTCTTTCATTTCTTTCATCTGTCTCATTATGCCCGTCAGCTCTTTCCATCCTTCTGCCATTTTGTTCATCTGCTTAATTGTTCCTTCTAGGGCTTTATTTATTTCTTCTTTTAATATCTCCCTAAAGTTTTCTCGTTCTACTATATATCCTTGCCTGGCCTCTTCTTTCCTATTTTCTGGTGATCTATCTGTCTTTTTGCTTTTCCTAAATGGACTTTTTTCCTTTTCATCCTTTTCTTCTCTCTCTCTCTCTCTTTTCTCTTTGTTTAAGACTCTTCGGATCGAGGCGTGAAATGACTCGATGGCCGTTAGTCTTTGAAAAAAGGAGAGTGGAATCGGTATGTCGAAGAAACGGTAAGAGTTCGCAACGAAGCAGCTTTCCGAATTTCGGTTAATCACCAACTGATCGATCGACGTTTGATCGGCGCGCACGCGGTGCCTCCGTCCCCGCGTCCCCCGCGGTCCCTAAGCTGCTCGATCCACCCGGGGATCACGCGGAGTCGGCGGGGCGCGGTGTAGCAGACGGCGCGCAGGCGCCGTCGATCAGTCTGTTGTCTTTATTTTCGTAGTCGGTACATTTAAACGGATCGCTCGAGCGATCGCTGTCGCGAATGAAATTACATTAATATATATATTGTATATACAGAGCTCGACAATTTTGTCGAACACTCTTCTTGTCTAGCCATCTCTCTAATCCCTCCACTCCCGATAAGCTGTAAGACCTCGCTCTTTCCTTATCTCCCATTATTATTAGCTTTTTTGTCTTCTCTCTTTCTTGTTCTCTATCTTCCTTTCTGCTCATTTCTTTTCCTCTCTTCCCTTCTACCTTCTTTACCTACCTTCTTGTCACTGTCTCTGAGCTTCTTTCTTTCCCTGCTCGATGGCGCTCGTCTCTATTCCTCCTTTATCTCTGTTCTCCTTTTTCTTGTTTCCTAACCTCACTTCTACTCTTACTCTCTTTTCTACACACCTTTTGCCCTCCTCACCTTCTTTTCTTCTCCCCACTTCTCCCTGTGAATGAAAATTATTAATTAAAAAAGTCATGCAACTATCCCGGGTCCCTAAGACCTATAAAACAAAACGTTCTGAAAAAGACGTCTTATTTCAGATGTAAAAACGACGTCTCGAGAAAGACGTCTTAAAGACGTCTTGTTGGGACGTAAGATGTTCAGACCAAAAATGGACGTAAAACAGACGTCTTTAAGACGTCGCGTGCTATCTGGGTATATCCGATCTGGATCAACAATTTGATCTTCAAATTATAAATAACAGGAATGACATAAATTACAGTACAGATGATAACTGCAGTGATATTAGAAATTTGAAATTAATTACTTAAAAAAAAAAATGGTCTAGGAAATAAAATTAATCATACTCAACTAAGTAATTTATTAAAGGATTTAGAGGACATTTTTCCAGAATTCAAAATTCCATACGATTCCCGCACTCTGTTGAAAACTAAACGATCATCAAATATTGTGTCCGTTTTAAGCAAAAAGGAGAATTTAGCACAATTTACATATTTTGGTATAAAAGAAAATCTATTAAACTTGTTGCACACTGAAATAGGTATATTTCGTGAAATCGAAGAAACTTTAACAATTCAAACGAACAAAGATTCAGAACAAACAGTTTTGGCCCATTTTATGCAAAGTGGTATTAAACAATTATATTGTGTCTCCTTTGCCGATAGCCTTATATTATGATGATGCAAAACCAAATTGGTTTTAAAATAATTATAAACACAAAATAAAACACAAAATAAAATAAATGATATTTTAAAGCATGTATTATTTTATAATAATATTAATTTTAAAGTTTGCGTTATATGCTTTACATGTGATGCACCTGCGAGAGCATTTTTAAAAAATATTAAAGGGCATACAGGTCGCAATAGGTGCGAAAGATGCACAGAAGAGGGTACATACTATAAAAAACGAATTATTTACAAAAACCATAATGCCAGTGCTTGGACACATGAAGATTTTAAAAATTTTCGCGACATCAAGCACCATAAAAACAATGAAAGGACACCCTTATTAAATATAAGCACATTAAATATAATAGAAGATTTTGCTTTAGATTATATGTATTTATGCTGTTTGGGAGTAATGAAGAAATTACTTCATCATTGGTGTAAAGTACAGTTCAAATTACAGCAAAGGAATAAATTATCAAAACGAATGATTTCTGCAGCAAAATATTTACCAGTTGAATTTAACTGTAAATCACGATCCATATCGGAATTGCCCAGATATAAAAAGCTACGGAGTTTCGTTTATTTCTCTTGTACCTAAGACCCATTCTGTATTGTTTTAGGGGGGGTTGATGTTGTAAATCACTGTAGCTCGTTTCTTGGTTTTAGAAAACAATGTTTATTTTAATTTTTAACAACTCCCCTGTCACCGGCCGAGTTAACATTGGGTGACTTGTTCGTTCTTCAGTGGTTGTAGCAAATTTTAATGCTCAATGACTTGCGTAGTTAGCCGAAAGCTTTTCCGATATTCGAACGATTCTTAACCGAGTACTGCGTGTGGTTCTTCCGAGATTCGAGATGATTCTTATTGAGATTCTAAGCGATTCTGAATTTATGCTCCGAGGCCCGCTTGTTCGTCACCTCGGCGGTGACGCGATTCTTTGGCCATGGGCCCGTAATTTGGGGGTAAATCCGTCCCCATTCGTTGAGTGACTTGAGGGAGGAGGATCTTCCGAAATGGACCTCACCGGTGGAGGAGGAAGTCTCCACCCACAAGTCAATAAGGGAAAGTTTTCCCATACTGCGATTTATGGGCCTCGGAGCAGCGCGACGAAGTGGTCCATGAATACGTTTTACTGTCTCTGGCTTTCGTCCGGTTGACGAAAACCAGAGACACGATATTTAGGGTTGTAGCGAACCCCGTGGTCGTGCGGAAGAGGATTTACGACCCCCTTGGCCGCCGCGTGTAGCGGGCCATAAGGCCCGCTGTGTCCGAATCCGGGACCCTCACGTACCTCGCGGTCGGTACACGGAGTGAGGGTCGCACGGATTGACTTATGGCCACTTTTCCAATGCCATCAGCTCGAATCCTCAAGTGCCTCGCATGCGGCAACTCAAGGATTAGCATTCTTCGTGATTGCTCGAAGGACGGACAAAAATCGGAAAAGGGCTCTTAACGAAATCTGGAGAATGTAAACTCCGAAACTATATGGGGGACGCGGCATGTATCCTTTCGGAACCGTACACATTCTTTTAAAGAAAATTCTTCCAAATATCTTCTATAACCACTTCTTATTACTACATGCAGCTATGAGAATTCTATTACTCAATAAATTACGTGTAGATGTAGAGTGGCTAAACAAAGCTCGAGAAATGCTAATTCAATTTGTCAATGATTCTTCTATTTTGTATGGCAGAGAATTTAGTATATATAATGTTCACAATTTAGTGCACATTACAGACGATGTCCAAAATTTAAAATATTCTTTAGAGGAACTAAGTTGTTTTCCTTTTGAAAATTACTTAGGGAAGCTAATAAGCATGTTACGCAGGTGGAATAAACCACTAGCACAGATAATAAAAAGGTTATCGGAAATGGGGCACTTACAATTAAAAAAACTAGTAAAAAAATATGTGTAGAATATGATAAAAAGAAAATACAATTCCCTTATTTTAATATAAAAGCTTACGGACTTCGAGACTCTTACGTTTTTGTACGGAATGATTATGTCCTACAGATCCTAGACATATCAACAAATAAAATAGTTGGTAGATTATCCACAAAATTGAAAACTTTTTACAAATACCCTATCAAATCGAAATTAATAGGAACATTTTTAATAATTTCACAGATGAAATTTTATCATGTACTCTGAATGAAATTACACATAAAGCATTTATATATAAATGCCGCTCATACTTTGTAGCATGTGAATTTCTTCATTTATCTTATTAATTATTCATTATTATTATTAGTATTTGATTATTAGTTATATTATTAGTTACATTATTATTATATTATTATATTCATTATTATTATAAACGACCTGACATATTTTTGAGCAATTAGAAGAATTGGTTTACCGAATGACGTGCAAAAAAGAATTTGAAAAAATTGCAATTGCTAGGAATTATAAGAGCAAATAAAAAAGGCACTTTCCTAAAACTTTTTTATTTGAGCCTGTAATAAAAATTTAAAATATGCGTTTTGTAGATCTATGTTAATTACAAACATAATGAAAATTTCATCGAAATCGGTTGATGCAGATAAAAACGACACGCATCTAAAGATGTTAGAATTTGTGGATTTTAAGCAAAAAGTGACCAAAAGTCGTGAAAAACTACGATTTTCACCACTTTTAACTACTCGTAGCTCATGTGTATAGTAATCGATTTCGATGAAATTTTCAGCATGTGTATAATTAACATAGATCTACAAAACGCATATTTTAAATTTTCACTACAGGTTCAAATAAAAAAGTTGTGAAAAGTGCCATTTTTAAGTTCTCATGTAATTCTTACCAATTGCAATTTTTTCAAAATCTTTTTTGCACATCATTTGGAAAACCAATTCTTCTAATTGCTAAAAAAATGTCAGGTCGTTTGATCTAATTTATAATACCTGTTAAAAAAACGAAAAGAACTTTCCGGACAACCTAATATTATTAGTAATATTATTATTAGTTATATTGATTAATTCTTTCTGTTATGTCTAAAGTTTTTAATATGTCTTCAAAAAGAAGTGTAATGAAAAAGCGAACTGTGATTCTGGACAGTTCCGATTCCGATTCTGAAAGCGATGAAATTCAGCAACCGCAAACAGTAGCACCAAGTAAGTAGAAAAAATGATGCATATGTTAAATCTTATTGTAAACATAAAAGTATCATAATCAATGAAATATATAATGGTAAATATACTATACATATATGTTAAATAATAAACGTAACGATACGAATATTATATTTTATGCAATTGTACAGATAAAACTATGAATGATACAACGTCGTTCACTGAAGGACAATTGATACTATTAAATCGTCAATATATAGAATTAAAGTACGAAATAAAACAAATTTTTAATAAATTAGAAGGAATTGAAAGCCTATTTAAGAACATAGCAGTTAATGCAAATGCGTCTCAAAATATCGTGTATCATGGCGAGGAGAGGTCTTTCTTAAACCAATTGCCACTGAAATCTGTCCAAGAAGTAACGGATTTTGATACCACAATATCAGAAAGTTCTGAAAAATTTAATTCACTGGTTTGTATTCACATAAATCCAGAATAATAAAGTCGTAGTGCTGTATTTTTACAACTAATTATTAGGACAATACCATTTTTTAATATTTATAAAATAAATAATCGCATATCTTCTTCCAGGTACAATTACTGTATCTAGTCGGCGGCGATACCAATAACAAAATAATATACAATATGATGAAGAAACTAATGTCAAACCAAACGGCAACTTTTTATTGAGGACAGGGAAGAAAAAAAAATTACCTTTTATTAATTTAAAACTGTATGATGTAACTGGTAAATATACTTATAACTTTTAAGTTTTGTTTAAAAAATATATAATGTGCAACGTATTTTATTTTTTATTTCACAGTAGCAACAAGAAGAAGGCAGGCGTCTATTACAGACATGGAAATAAAAACCATCCTGTCTCTATTTTTAGCAACAGCTAAATCTAGAATAAAAACTTAATTTTAAATGATTATTTAAAACATATTATATATATATATATATATATATATATATATATATATATTTATTATATATATTATATATTATAACAAATGTACTTTTATATTATATTATTTTTATACTATACTATATTATTTCATTGTACTCATTATATTATGCTGTATTATTTTTTTATATTTTTATAATATTTTATGAAAATATATTTTTTCACAATAAAATGTTTTTGTTTATTTAGTAAATATATTCTATGTATTTCAACGCTTACCTACGATGGAAGTACTTAAGAAAATATATATATCTGTTTGTCGTTACTATACTATTAATAATATGCTTCATTGAAAATAAAGTAGGTAGATTTTTATCTAAACAATATTTTTAACAGAAGTTTATCTCTTCTAATAATTATATGATTTGATACGATTTGACCTTTATAAGTCTAAAAAATAATGAATCTAATCTAATCTAATCTAATGAATCTAATATCTGTAGGTTCGCATGGCTCAGTGAGGAAACACATCAAGTAAACGATAAGTCCCGAGATCCAATTCCGCCAACTGCATAAAAATTTCTTAAATGTAATAAAGGTCCTTTCGAAGACAAAGTGCAATATTCCCTCAAGCAACGCACAGAAAGTAATACATATTCATATTTTCTCATTTTTGTTATAACTTTTTCTTAAATTTGAAAATTTTATTGAATGTTATTTAAATATTCAATTTATATTTTTCAAATATTGGATTCATATTTTTTTAATATTTACTTTATACGTTTTAAATATCTAGTTTATATCCTCTGAATATTTACTTTATATTTTTTAAATATCTAGTTTATATTCTCTGAATATTTAGTTTATATTTTTTAAATATCTACTTTATATCATCTGAATATTTAGCTTATATTTTTTAAAGATTCAATTTATATTTCTTGTACATGTATACAATATTCAGATCCAATATTTTTCTCATATGAAAAAATGTGGCTTAAAAAATATATTTCCAATATTTGAAAAACATATTTATCTAATATTTTTGTGCTACTAGGGTACATACATACATTGTAACGCTCGCGTCGGTCTTTGACAGCTCTGTCCTCGTTACAGAGCATTTGACCGCGGTTCCGAAAATTATTCGAAATCATATAAACCACCGAATAAAGACACAGATGAAAATGAACACTTTTTTTTTTTTTTATTCAACATTAAAGATGAATCGGTCAAACCAATGAAAAATTCGACGAATAAACTTATTACGTGTGGAATAGAGATAACATAATTATTTTTATTTGCCGCGCGACAAATAATTTTTTTATCTTTTATTCGTTATTCTAAATGTCTCTTTTAATAAAAATTTGCCCATCTTTGCTCCCAAAATTACATTATTTTATATTATATTAGTTTTTCCGTATGATTCTCTCTCAAACTTTATTATATTATGAATAGTATGTCAAATGAACGTTATCCTGGTTTTCAACATATTTCTGTTCCCACAGATCGATTCTTGGAACAATTAACTATAAAAAAGTGTAAGGAAATAATGCTTGTTTATGAAATATTTGTAAATTACAAATTGTGCTATCTTTAAATTATGCTTTAATACTTTCTTACGTACAATATTTCTAGGAATTTTTTGTCCTTGATATTAGTTTTACTTTTAATATTTTACGTCTTAAAAAGCAACACTAAAAAAATATCGTCGGAGATAAAATATAAAATATATTCGTCGGAGAATGTAATTGTTACGTCCCAAATGGGCTGAATTATGATTTTAAGGGGATAGTACGCAGTTTCGAACCTACCCGCATTCACCGGCTATGGTTCGGGAAATTGAGGATCGTTTAAATAAAGGTGGTACCACAGACGAGGGATAGGATAGACCAATCACCATACGGGGCTTCTTGTCTCACATGTAAACAAATGGTTTTCTTACGCCCTCTACGCTATGGAACGATAAATGCTGGAACTAGATCTACAAGAATGATCAAATCTGATTGACGAGTTATGTATCTGATGTTACGACTATATGTTCAAATTATACTTTTTTATTTGATGTCATTATGTTATATATCTGCAATTATCTTTATCAATACAATATTAATAAATGTAGATACCACGTTTTCCAATTATGGAAAAACAATTTTCATAAATCTTGAACATGAATATCTTTACGCATTCATTTATTTTATACATTTTCTTTATACGTATAATTATTATTCGCATTTCTATAATTTTTTAACACTATTAATACGCATCCATTTTGAATGTATTTTGTAACTGAATTTGAAAAAAGAATTAAATTGAAATTTACTATACATTTTCATGTATGTTTCATTTAAACAACATAAATTTTGCCTTTAAAGTATCTTACAAAATATCAATAAATATTAATTGTGATAATCGAAAGAGTTAAGAATTAATCAATCAATAATTATGTAGTTGATCGTTTTTGCGATATGTCAATCTATTTTACTACTGACTCAGACCGTAGTTGTATTATTTTCTTGCGTGTTTGTAGTGAGAAAATAAACGACGAACGCAATAGTACGACACGTACGAACACTACCGCATTCATCGAGCTCGATCAGGCTACAGTCGTGATGCAAGAATCATGGGTCGTCGTTCCACGTGGCGCTAGGGTGGGGGGATGAACTCCTCCGCCGGCACGGCCCCACTCATTGTCAGACGTATCTTCATCTCGTCACCAAAATTTCAAGCGCTTGAACCGCAAACGCACAGTTTGCTACAACTTTTAAACCAAAAGAGATATCAATGCAAAATTTGAACCTGAAATTCTTTTTTAAATCGGGTTCAATGTCATATACTGAAATATGTTCTATATTTTTTAAGTAATTTTTTTTGTCGATTTTTAAGATAAAGCCGGATAAGATGGTCAAAAGTGCCTGCAAACCAAATTAATTTTTAATCGCACCATGCTCAACAAAAAATTACGAAAAAATTCATGAATATTCTATCTAATATCATACATGACTGAGATTTTTTTCATAATTTTTGGTTGCAAAATTGATTTCTAAACAAATCCGAAAGCATAAAATTGCCAATTTTATGTCGAAGTTTCCAGTTGACCATGTTTACGTTATTATGTTAGTTGTGTTTCATAGTGATTATTAATATGAATTTTTTATAGATTTTCTAGATTATGCAAACATGTTTAAGAAAATTGAATGAGCCCAATCATTTGAAGAAAGTGCACATTTCGAATTGAAGTTTCAGAGATACCAGTTTTACCAAAATTAAGTAGTTAGATGTTATTGAAACTATTGTTCTTAATTTTTTTATAAAGTTTTATTAATTGCATCGTCGTTAAAAAAAAAGATTGAAATCAATTGTTTCAATACCTTCCTACAGTTTTATAGGTGTATTTTGTTATATTGAACACTTTTATCAGTTTCGTTTGGCGCAGGCGGTAACGTCTTCGGATGTGAGAATATTTTGGTCCCGGATCGAATCCCGCATCAAATGATTTTTTTTTTTCGAACGTAGAACGTAGAACGTAAGAATGTAGCACTTTCAATGTGCATTTTTTTCAAATGATTGGACATATCCAATTTTCTTACACATTTTTGCATAATCTGGAAGATCTGTAAAAAATTTACATTAATAATCACGATGAGATACAACTAACATAATAACATAAATGTGGTGAACTGAAAACTTTGATATAAAATCGGCAATTTTATGCTTTCGAATTTGTTTAAAAATCGATTTTGCGACCAAAAATGATGAAAAAATCTCAGTCGTGAATGATATTAGATAGAATACTCATGAATTTTTTTGTAATTTTTTGTTGAGCATGGTGCAACTAAATATAAAGGTTTGGGGGCACTTTTCATCATATGATCCGGCTATATCTTAAAAATCTTCTTCAGTTTAAATGTTGTTGCAAAATGTGCGCTTCGCCGAACCGGGAATCGATCGCGCTAATCGGTGAAACGCTTTGAACAGTCGAGCAGGCAGCTCAGACGATGTTACGTCAGAGTGGGGGCCGAGTCGGTGGAGGGGATAGCCCCCCTCCCCTGTAGGACGGCGTCACACGATTATGGTCCAGTCCCAGAGGTGGTGGTACCCTTTTATCGATAACAACTAACTTATAATTTATTCAAAGTAGGATGCTGAATCAGATGTTAGAAGTTTACAGATATTATTTATGATTCGGATATACAAGAGTGCAAATAATGGGGTTACAATGATACGAATAATAGTAATGTTACCGCAATACAATGTTCAGGAACTGGATCTTGTTTCCTGGCTCACGGAACTCAGAGTCTTTTATAAGAGTCTTTTAACACCATTTGTTGACGCGGTTTCGCGGTTACGATTTTCTCGAACAATTACAACTGACTGTAGTTGATTTTATGGTTCGCGGATATACATACGTCTTTCGGTGATGATGGTCTTGATTATCACTGCCTGTTGGGGAGTTGATCCCCTTATTTATAGGATGGCCAATTCTTTGTTTCCCAAAAATGCTGGCTCAGGAGTCTCTACCTTGCATCTTCTAGTCTTTTCTTGACTTGGTCGACTCCTTGTCGTCAGGGTCCTTTTACTAAGGAGTCGGCATCTTTTCTCATTGCTTGGCACGGTGTGATGCCTCTCCTTAAGGTTCTCAGGATGTAAACCGATCTTCATTTGCGCGTTTTGCAGAAGGCTGAGTTGCTGTTTTTGACTTCTCGTTACTGCGTCACGGTATTGCGCAGTTCGAGTTAACATAGTTCTTTACATTCTATGTATGTATAATTAGGTATGTATCTATTTGATGGTTAACATTTATTTATTTTACGCTGTTTATTTTATTGTTTTATTTCTAAGATTACCTCTCTCGTGGCATTATCGGATTTTGTGATAGTTCTCTATTACATTGATTAATTATTGACGGTCGAACCACCGGACGTGACAGTTGAAGAACCCCGTTATCAGTAAAAAAACTCCGGTATCAGTACGCCTTGACCGCCCTGCCAACCGGCGATGTTGTAAACGTTGCAAACATTCTGGTATATATCACATGAAATACAATTATTGTTTCTCTTAAATCACATTTCTTGGGTCAAACAATTACTTGTTTCAAAATGTAATAATATTAAAAATGACTTAATATACAGGGTGGTCCACCTAAGTAAAGCCACCTAAATATCTCCTCTAATTGTGGGGTTACAAAAAAATATTTTGAATGCTATTTGAATGGTTTGAAAAAACCATTCTATTGCAAAAAATTTTTTTTTCTTGGGTAATTTTTTTCGGAGTTTACAAGGTTATCGATGTTTTTTTTGCGTATAATTGTATAATTGTTTTTATTGCATCGTTTAGCTGATGTAAAAATACGTTCAGTTATGTACATTACATGACTTTAAAATGACCTTTGAGTTCAAAAACTAAACGGAAACGATAAATTGTCTATCGAGACTTTAGAGACAAAGACGTCGTTTGGGAATGTGTAAGTGTAAATACACACGTTTACTATCACACTACGAATGACTTCTAACACCGCAGAAGTCTGATCATTTTCAAACAGTTCGTCAGTTTATCGATATTATCCTTCGCGATGAGTTACTCAAAGCAAGAGAAAATGAATATGATTCTGATTTATGGCAAAAGTGATCAGTGTTTAAGACAAACTGTTCGCTTGTACCGAGCGAAATTTCCTGAACGCAACTGTCCATCGCGTAGTACGTATGGAAAAGTGGTTAAACATTTTTTTGAAAGTGGTAGTGTCAATACGAAGAAGCGTCCGCGAACCCATAATGTTACAAACCAATTAAATACGAGATTTATTATGGAAAAAGTTGACGAAAATCTGCATGTTAGTACCCGACAATTGGAACGAGTAACCAGAATTCCAAAAACAAGCATAATACGAATACTTTATGAACAAAAATTTTATCCGTATCATGTGTCTCTCCATCAAATTCTTGGATTGGACGTACTGGACGTGTAGCGTGGCCACCGCGGTCACCAGATCTCACGCCTAAGGATTATTTCTTATGGGGACATTTGAAAGAAGTTGTTTATTGTGAACAACCAACAACGCCAGAGAACATGAAAGACACAATAATAACAGCTTGTGCTGCAATTAATCCGACAACATTTGAAAGGGCCAGAGAGTCTCTTATTCTACGCTACAAAAAATGTATCGATGTGGAGGGGCACCATTTCGAGCATCTATTACAATGACAGTTTGAAAAATAAGTTCGTAAAAAAAGTATTACAAATTTCATAATGGGGTTTCGTGATAGTGAACATGTTTATTTACTCTTACAGATTCCTGAACGACGTCTTTGTCTCTAAAGCCTCGATAGACAATTTTTCGTTTCCATTTAATTTTTGAACTCAAAGGTCATTTCAAGGTCATGTAATGTACATAACTGAACGTTTTTTTATATCAGCGACACGATGCAATAGAAAAAATTATACAGTTATACGCAAAAAAACATCGATAACCTTGTAAACTCCGAAAAAAATTACCCAAGAAAAAAAAATTTTTTGCAATAGAATGGTTTTTTCAAACCATTCAAATAGCATTCAAAATATTTTTTGTAACCCCACAATTATAGGAGATATTTAGGTGGCCTTACTTAGGTGGACCACCCTGTATACTTGCGATAAAATCAACAAGTGTAGCTTTCCTCCTAATAGCAGAAACGTCAAAAAAATTTGGTTTTTCTTGTTTTTGACAATGATGTCCCACAACAAAATATCTAAAAAAAAATTGACAACACTACCTCTTATAGTACTATATTGGGGCACTAAACAGCTAAATAGCAAGTTTTCATATTTTTGAGAAACCTGTATTTTTCCGACTTTTTCGGGGTTTTTCATTTTTTACGACCACAGTTCGCATCCGAAAAATCTGAAAAAATTCCCAAAAATCTGCCTTAGGGTCCAAAATATACCACATTTTTTCAGAATTTTAGGAAGCATCAGAGTGCGGAAAATGCGCGGAAAATCTCAAAATCTAATTTACCCTGTAACTACCCTCACGAGCAAGATAGGGGGTTGAAATTTTGCTCAGAGGGGTTTTTCTTGGTCAGCTTTCGAATGGTTTATTAATCATTGAAAAACGTCTAAGGGCAGTTTTGACCATCTTAATCGGCTAGGCCCTTTGTGAATTACACAGCTCTGCTAAATAAAGTGTCAACTAATTATTCATTAAATTATAACTGTTGAACTACTAAACTCTGATAAAAATAGATGGTGACAAAACATTTCTTTTTCAACTAAAATTATTGTTATCATATACTTTCATGTGTCTACTGTATGTACCTAAAAGATTATTTTCATAGACTTGGTAGTTCAATTATTATAATGTAATGAAAATGGTTGACACTTTATTTTCCAGACCTGTAAAATTAACAATTTTGAAAATTTTGAAAAATCCTTTGCAATATGTTCATATCAATTTACTCAAAATCAAAATCTGAAACAATATGTACTACAAAAAGGAAAACTTCTAGAAGCTTCTTCTTAGTAACGCGTTATTGATAATGTTAGCAACGAACTGATATAAGTACCGGTCGATTACCGCGGAAAAATCACTTTTGCTGCACCCGTGGGAGAGGACGAGGTAAGATCGCAGCACTCTTACAGTGAGTGTAAAAAGTATTCATACACCTCTTACAGTTTTAGAAAACCATATATTTCTTTATGTAATTATACATTTTTTATAAAACAAAAATACAATTACGATTATTATATGTTTCAACTACAAAATGTGACATAAATAAATTAACGAAAAGTTAACGTTAATGAGATATGTATATTGAAAACAGTCTGAAGTCTCTCAAAATTAGCACGCAAAAAGTATTCGTACACGTAACAATTAAACGTGTTATAATTTGCGAAAATAAATTTAATTAATATTTCGTTGGATAGCCTTTCGACTGTATAATTCTTGGCATTGAATCCACTAAATTGTATGTGATTTCGTGTGTAATGTTGCACCGTTCCTCTTGAAAAGCAAGTTTTAATTGTTCTTCACTTGAAATATGCCGTGTTCGAATTTTTTTATCAAGCGGATCCCATAAATTTTCAATCGGATTAATGTCTGGTGACTGCGGAGGTGTTTTCAATTATTGTGGTGTGTTATAAAGCAACCAGTCTTGTGTTGCGTGCTGTATGTTTGGGCTCATTGTCTTGAGCGAAGATAAAGTTGTCTTTCATACCCATTTTTTCTGCACTAACAATATGGCTTTCTAATATGTTTGGGTATATTTTGTGGTCCATGAATCCCTCGATGAAGTGTCATGACCCCACTCCAGCAGCACTCATACAACCCCAAACCATGACTGAACCTCCGCCGTGTTTTGCTGTGGGACATAAATTTTCTTTTTGTAGCTCTGTATTTTTCTTCCTCCAGACCGTACACTTGCTATCAGAGCCGAAAATATTAAATTTACTTTAGTCGGTAAATATGACACTTCGCCTAAACTCGATAGGCTTATTAATATTATCTTTCGCGAAATCAAGTCTCTTCTTTCTATTTGTAGCATTTACCAAATACTTCTTGAAAGCAACTCGGTCGTGGTGTTCATTATTTCGTAAACAATTACGAATAGTGCTGGCACATACATTTACTCCAGCGTTGTTTGCAAGCTCAGCAGCGATCTTAGGGGCACTAATTTTATTATTTGTTTTTATTTCATGCACTATAGTGTTTTATAAAACGTTCATCGCGTGAACTAAATTTTCGAGGGCGACTAGATCTCGCTTTATTTTTATTGGTTTTCGTTCGCCATATCGATCCTTGTATAGTGCTATATGGCCCATTAATTGTTTTTGCTATTTCTCGCAATGATTTGCACTGATTATGTAGTTGTATAATAATTTTTCTTTCAGTCTCACTTGTTTCCTGACCTTTACGACCCATTTTACCGAATGTTACAAAAATTGACTGGTTTTGCAGAAGGTTGCCACTAGACTGTGCATCAAAGACCCTGTCTGATTATTTGTCGGGTCCCGCTAAACCATAATATAAATAATCGGACGCCTTTCAAGTACATTCTAGTACCTGTACGAATACTTTTTGCGCGTCAATTTAGAGACACTTCTCATACTTTATAATTTTTCTCGTTAACGTTAAACTTTTTCAAGTATATTTATATGACAGTATGTAGTTAAAATATATAACAATTACAATTATGTTTCGTTCTATAAACATATGTGCAATTACATAGAGAAATACATGGTTTTTTAAGCCTACAAGAGGTGTACGAATACTTTTTACACTCACTGTATAACTAACTGATAACTAACTAACTGATTACTAACTGATAACTTATCCTAACCTATACCTGTAATTTGTGAATCTTTAATTGTTCTGTCACGTAAATACGTATCTTAAAAAATGTATGAATGTTACTTTATATTTTTAATTCAAGTATTATTAATACATAATTTCGATATTATTCTTAATTCTTGTTCTTTAATTACAGAGTAACCATGTCTACTACATCACAAAAGCATAGGAATTTTATAGCAGAACCAATGGGTGACAAACCTGTTACAAATCTTCCTGGAGTTGGAGAAGTCTTGGGAGGTAGACTAAGAGGTGCAGGTTATGATAGGGTATGAGTATTATCAATATAATAGTATATAAAATATTTTCATAAAGCTAATTCAATTTCATAATAACATATAGGCATCTGATGTACTTGGACAATTTTTGGTTCTGAAAAAGGATAGAGAATTATTTCAGGGATGGATGAAGGATGTATGCTCAGCCAATGCAAAGCAAGCGAGCGATTGTTACCGGGGCCTCTCTGATTGGTGTAATCAGTTTATTTAAAGTAATTATAAGGGTTAACGTTAATGTTGAATGAAAAGAATTAAATAATTAATATAGCAGAGTATCTTTTATAAAATTTTGACGGGAATATAAAAACTATTTCACTATAAAGAATTCAGAATTGCAAAGAACTTGCAAATGCAATATTATGCGTGAAATGTAATCGATTGAAATTAATAATATAAATATGCAATGTTAAAACGTGGCCTCTCCTTGTAAGTTATATCACAGTTAAAATAAAAACAGCACAAAATATAAACAATTTTCATAATTTACCCTATTTTTATACCTTTTAAGCGTATGTAACTTTGTAAGGATATTATTTAATGATATTATCGATACATATGCAAGTTCATTCGGAGGAACAAATTCGTCAGAATGACAGAAACATTGTCTCCTAAATTTTTAGGATTTTAAATCTTAAATTTCAAACTTTAATACAAATAAAGATTATGCGTATGTTTGCCAAATATACCGACGGTAATTATGAAAAACCAAGTAATTCATAAGAACGCAGAGTTGAATCTCAGGTATCGCGATAACTCGCTCGCTCTAACTTGTCCGATTCATTCTGAACCTGCCCGACGAAGTCGAGCAGGCAGCCCGAATCGCTCGGGCAGCTCGATGTGTCATGAAGTATCACGCACCCGAATTGAGCACGCCCGACTTTTCCTCCGACTTTTCCGATTCACGGGCCCTTGCGACTCTCGTAGGTACACGTACAGGCCGACCTAACGGTGTGTGAGTGTGCCGAGGCACGACCGAATATTGCAAAATACTCCTAGAAAACGCAAAAGTATGACTTTTGTGGGGTCGGGCGCTCTAGATTTAGCCTTCATCTAGCGCTTTTAATCATTGAAGAGCCTTATCGTTGCGACATATATTGTCTCTTCCTCTGTTTCATCGATACAGTGACTGCTAACACCGACGAGGTATAGGAGTAGACCAATCACCCAATGTATTTTTCTGTCTCACGCTCGGGGGGCTCTAGAGCCAGGGAGGGTCATCTCCCATGTATAATGTGTGGACCTTAGCAGTGCCATCTACAGCCTCTCCCTTTCCGTCGTGTACTAAAATCTATATACAGTAGAGATTCTACTGAAGTCAGTCTTTTGGTTCTTTTTTACTGACTTGTGTAGGGAACGTCGGAGGTACTCGCCGGCCGCGACTCTCTGCGTCTCTTTCTTTCCAATACGCTGTCCTCCTCTGCGTTCGAAACTCTCATCGCTCGTTACACAAGTAAATAACATCGGAATTATATAATATTTGGTATCATTTTAATCAGAAAAATGCCACGAATATGTTGGTAAAAGTTTCATAAAAAAATAATGAAAAATAAAGAAGTTTTGTAATTGCATTAGTAGTGGTCTTCTAGTCTCACACCGATATAGCCGACAATGTGGTGGCCGCGACACGATGGTTCTCGAGTGGTGTGAGGTGTTCCACTGTCATAAGTAGGGAACGTCGGTACTGACTTCAGTAGAATCTTTACTGTATATAGCTATACAATTCTACACATATACATACAAGCATATGCACATACACATATGCCTACTGTACTGTACATGAAGCTTGAAATTTAGAATTTATATGTAAAGGACATAATGTATTTTACAACAATACTTTATTTTAATCATATTTTATTTTCCAACAATAATATATAATTATAATACATAATACAATAAACCATAATACAATAAAAGATAATACAATAAAACATAATTACATACAAACACATATGTTTCTAATCATAATTACATACAATAATACATAATTAATACAAATTAATACATAATTGTGATATAAACGCATAAAAGCGATATAATAATAATAATAATACAATAATAACATAATACATAATAAAACATAACATAATACAATAAAACATAATTAATACATAATTGTGATATAAAAGCGATATAGTAATAATAATAATACATAACATAATACATAATAAAACATATGTTGAATTGTGTGTGTTTTGTCCGAAGATGTTGAATTGTGCGTGTTTTGTCCGAAGACGGACAAAATGTAAACGGGCATCGTTGCATTTGTTTAAATTGCGGCTGCCTACGATGAGGATCGATATGTGTGTGTGTGTGTGTGTGTGTGTGTGTGAGCGCGTAACGGTCGAGGCGTCCGCGAGATGAATTTGTTTTTAGTTTTTCAGTTATTCGATGACCCTCGAGGCGTCAAGAACGCGTAAATAAAAGAGATCGTCCTATCGTAATATTTATTTTAATAATCCCGCTATTTTGTGGTTCTATTTGAACATTTTTGGCGACCGTGACAGGACGAGATTATAGTAGTGTAGTGTACAATTGATTGGATTACGAATTCTAGTGCAATGGATAGAGTGAAAAGGAAGAGGACTGTACATCGTGCAGGTTTTATTAGAGCTTTGAATGCGTTCCATGATACGTTAGGCGCAGCTTCCGACAAAAAGGCCGCCAGAGTCGCCTTCCAAATGCTAGAATGGAAAATGAGGGATTTGGAAGAAACCGACATTCAAATGAGGGATCTGATGATCGAGTCAGCGGATGTAACCGACGAAATGATAGAGCGAGAGTGTAACGAAGCCGATGAATACAAGAATAAATTCGTTGGCGCTAGAATAGAAATGGATGAGTTATCGTCGGCGTTTTCCGATGTCCAGATATCGATACCGCCACTGATAACAAATACGCCAAGTGAACCCAGCGAGAATAAGAAAACCTTCAAATTGCCAAGGATCGAATTGCGTAAATTTGATGGAAGTGTACGCGAGTGGTTACCGTTCTGGAGTGTCTTCAAGAAAATTCACGACGACAGAGAAATTGTGAAGGAAGACAAGTTTCAGTATTTGTTACAAGCCATGGTTCCGAATTCGCGCGCGGACGAGCTCGTGAGAAGTTTTCCTCCGACGGACAGCAATTATGATAAAGCAATAGCTGGTCTGAAAAATCGTTTCGGGCGCGAAAGTTTACAGATAAAAGTCTACGTGCGCGAGTTTCTACAGTTGATGCTGAACAACGCTCTGTCTCAAGGAAAGAATGTGGAGATATCGAGTCTGTACGACAAAATAGAATCTCATTTAAGAGCGTTAGAATCTCTCGGCGTGACGACGGAAAAATGCTCGGCCATGCTAGTCCCTCTCGTGGAATCGTCGCTTCCGGAAGATTTATTACGTGTTTGGCAACACAGTCCGCTGAATACCTTGTCGCAACAAGATACCCCGGAGGCGGATGATTCGAAGACGGAGCTGGTTCAACTGATCAAATTTTTGGAAGGAGAAGTCCGGAATGAGATGAGGATTTCTATGGCAGTTGAGGGCTTCAGTTTTGCGACGGAGGATAAAACGGTGTGCGGAAAACAGAAAAAAGAAAAATCCAATGCGGCTAAAGACGTTCCGACAGCAACCGGTTTGTTATCCACCAAGAGTAAAACCAAAATATGTGTATTCTGTGCTACAAGTGAACATGAAAGTGCTGATTGTAAACAGGCAACAAGGATGAACCTTGCCGAAAGACAAAATTCCGTTAAACAGAAAAACGCTTGTTTCAACTGCCTTAACACTGGTCATAGTTACAAGAAATGCCGGGCAAATGTGAAGTGCGCGTGGTGTTCCCGACGGCACGTGCTTTTGATGTGTCCGTTTGTGCAGAAAACACAGTCGGTTAGTAACAATGGCGTAAAGGTGGTAGAGGAAAAAAATCTCGCGAATGTAGCTAGTGATCCCGAAGTTTACCTAAAGACATTGCGAGTGATATTGTATAACGGGGATCAGAAGAAAACAGTGAGGATGCTTATTGACGACGGATCACAAAGATCGTACATTACAAAGGCAGCCGCGGCTCGGTTAGGTTATCAACCGATTGACGAACAATTAATGAACCATTCACTTTTCGGCGGTGAAAAGTCAGGGACAGTGAAGCACAATAGGTATCTTATTCGTGCAAGCAATTTGGAAGAAGATTTTAAATGCAATTTCAACGCCTTCGATCAGAGCGTGATTTGTGAAGCGATACCCGCCATTAAAAGTGGACCGTGGAAAAAAAAACTCGAAGCGTTGAATATTAAAATCTCCGATATAGACAAAAGTGAGGAAACAATCTCAGTGCTTGTAGGTGCAGATGTCGCAGGCAAATTGATGACAGGGAAACGGTATATTTTGAAGTGCGGATTAGTGGCCGTTGAAACTTATCTGGGTTGGACCGTGATGGGTGCAATTGAACAGACAGAGAAACGAGACGACCCTGTCATCACTGCACACTCAATGTTTGTGAACAGTCAGAAAGCAGCAGATTTATGGTCTTTAGACGTTCTTGGTATAAAGGATCCAGTAGAAAATAAATCGCAAAAGGATCACCAGAGAGAAGTGAAACAAGATTTTTTGAAATCCGTGTGCAAGAACGCTGAAGGTCGCTATGAAGTGAAGTTACCATGGTTAAAGAACCACCCAGCTTTGAATGACAATAAAGCTATGGCTATACGACGGCTGCAATCTACAATTAAGAAATTGAAAACGGATGGATTATTCGAAGAATATGCTGCCATATTCAACGAGTGGCTCAACGATGGAATCGTGGAATATGTTCCTGAGGAAGAAAAGGACAGCTGGGGAAATTACCTACCGCACCGGCACGTCGTCAAAGAAAATAGCACGACAAGAGTGAGACCTGTCTTCGATGCATCAGCGAAGAATCACCCCTTTCCATCTTTGAACGAGTGCTTGGAGAAGGGTGAGAAATTGATCGAACAGGTTCCGTCAATTCTGTTGCGTTTCAGAAAAGGTAATATAGGTGTTATTTCCGATATTAAAAAAGCGTTTTTACAAATATCGCTTGATTGTAACGATAGGAATTTTTTAAGATTTTTGTGGATAAATGAAAACCTCGATATAGTAGTGTTGCGACATTGCCGCGTTGTATTCGGGGTGTCATCCAGTCCTTTTATTTTGGGCGCTGTTATTGCCATGCATCTGGATAATGTATTGAATTCTATGAGCGGTGATCTAAAAGCAAAGGGTCGGATAGAAAATGTGAAGAAGCTTTCCGAGAGTTTCTACGTTGATAATTGCGTAACGAGTGTAAACACTGTGGATCAATTACATAGTTTCATCGGTGATGCGAAAAAGGTAATGCAGTCAGCAGGGTTTGACCTTCGAGGGTGGGAGCATAGAGAAGACGACTCTCGCGAGAACCGTACTGCAGTATTGGGTATGTCGTGGGATAAAAGACAAGATACGTTATCTCTAAAGATCCCGGATTTCGAAGCATTTCGGGACGATAAAATTACCAAGAGAAGCATCCTTTCAATCGCGCACCGTATTTATGATCCTCTCGGTTTCGCGAGTCCAGTAATGCTTTGTCCGCGACTTCTATTACAGGAAGCGTGGACGAGAAACTTGTCATGGGATGATGAAGTCGATGAAAAATTAAAAGATAAATTTCGAAAGTGGCTGACAAGTTTGAAGAATCTAAATAAAATTGAAATACCGCGATGTATAATTGGAGATATTTCAGGTGAGGATCGCATAAGCGTACACACGTTCTGCGACGCTAGCAAAATCGCGTACGCGGCTGTTGTTTTTTTGCGTATTGAAAGCGATTCTAATGTAAGGGTAAATTTTGTTCAAGCTAAAAATAGAGTTGCACCTATAAATAAAGACACGACGGATGCGCGGCAGAGCATTCCGCGCTTAGAATTATTAGCAGCAACAATAGCAGTTCGTTTAACTACTACAATTTTAGATGCGCTAAAATTAGACTGTCGCGATGTTTTTTATTGGAGTGATTCGTCGACAGTAATAACGTGGATTCGTAAAAATAGTAATTCGGCAACTTTTGTTTACAATAGAGTGAAAGAAATTCGCGAATTTTCGAATTCCGAACAGTGAAGACATGTGCCTGGTGATCTAAATCCCGCCGATCTGCCCTCGAGGGGGTGTACGACGGATCAGTTGTTAGTTTCCAGATGGTGGGAGGGGCCTGAATGGTTACGTATGAAATCTGAAAACTGGCCTAGTAACGTATATGAATATAACGAGGAAGAAGTGTACAAAGAATTAAAGAAAGGTGCTGCGAAAGATGTTAGTCGTGCAGTTTTGTTAGCGAGGAACGAGAAACATTTCGATTACACAGAAAAGTTTTCAGAATACAGGAAAAGTGTCCGTGTTCTTGCGTGGATCAAAAGGTTTCATTTCAATACAAAAAATAGATTGGAGACACGTAGAAGCGGTGATTTAAGTATTGTAGAAATAGAACATGCAGAAACTACGTTGATAAAACTAATTCAATCGGAAATTTTCACTGAGGGGCTAAATGATTCGCGAATCAAACATTTGCGACCTTTTAATGATAAAGATGGTGTGATGCGCATAAACACAAAAGTCGTACTCCGCGAGGATTCGTACAATTTTCGACATCCAATCCTTTTACCAAATAGTCATCGTATCGTCGAGCTTATTATATACGAAAAACATATTCAGCTCAAACATGCAGGAGTTGAGATTACGATGAACGTCCTGAGAGAAAGGTATTGGATTTTAAGGGGACGTAAGACAATCAAATCAATTATTAAGAAATGTGTGAATTGTCGCAGATATGACGCGAAGCCATTAGAGACGGTACCGGTGCCGCTTCCGTTAAATAGAGTAAGGGATGCGTCCGTTTTCGAAGTCGTGGGCGTAGATTTTGCGGGGCCGATCTATCTGCGAGGAGATCAAAAGGCCTGGATATGTCTGTTCACCTGCGCCGTGTACCGGGCAATTCATTTAGAGCTGGTGACGTCATTGTCCACAGCTTCGTTTTTGATGGCATTGAGACGCCACATTGCGCGTAGAGGTAGACCGAGTGTCGTTTACAGCGACAACGGTACAAATTTCGTAGGGGCGGCAAATTTGTTAAAAAAGGTAGATTTCGCTAAAATATCTAATATAACGTCAATGGAGAGAATCGAGTGGAAATTTAACCCTCCTACCGCGGCATGGTGGGGCGGATTTTGGGAACGACTTATCGGAATTCTGAAACGATTGCTGCGAAGAACGCTTAAAAAATCGTGTTTGAATTATGAAGAAATGCTCACGGTTTTGTTAGATTGCGAAGCAATTGTTAATTCAAGGCCGATTACATTTATGTCCAGTGATAGTCCTGAAATAGTTCCACTAAGCCCATCGATGTTTTTGCAGGAAGTGAAAGAAATAGGAGTTCTAGATCTCGATCGTATTGGAAATTGTCAGCTAGATAAAAGATTCCGTTACCGTCAAAAATTAAAAGAAACTCTACGTCAGAGATTCCGTAGCGAATATTTAGGTGCTCTAACATACGAAAAGCGTAAAGCGAGTGATAAGTTCAGTGTGAGCGTCGGTGATATAGTGTTCGTGGAAAAGGAGAATGTAGAGCGCTTAGATTGGCCTTTGGCACGTGTAAAAGAGGTATTTGTAGGAAAGGACAATAACGTGCGCGTTGTTCGCTTAATTACAGCGGAAGGTGAAATGACGAGACCAATCCAGCGAATCTATCCACTCGAAATAAAATGTAATGAAAATATGTCGAATGTTAACGATGTTTTGATTGAGAGATACAAGCAAGCGCCGAGGAATGAACCGTTAAGTGATGTATGTGAATTGAGTGAGGAACATGATGTTAACAATGCGAATAAAGAACAAAGCTACGTTACCAGAAGTGGTAGGAAAATAGTTAGACCGGATCGGTTAAATTTGTAAGAGGAATATGTTTTTTTATTATTGAGATGAGTAAATTGTCGTTCATCTCAATGGTGGGAGGATGTTGAATTGTGTGTGTTTTGTGCGTGTTTTGTCCGAAGACGGACAAAACATAAACGGGCATCGTTGCATTTGTTTAAATTGCAGCTGCCTATGATGAGGATCGATATGTGTGTGTGTGTGTGAGCGCGTAACGGTCGAGGCG
The DNA here is from genome assembly GCA_913789895.3 of Seladonia tumulorum. Taxonomy (NCBI): domain Eukaryota; kingdom Metazoa; phylum Arthropoda; class Insecta; order Hymenoptera; family Halictidae; genus Seladonia; species Seladonia tumulorum. Next base: position 1,116,871 of record OU565281.1, read on the forward strand.
TCCGCGAGATGAATTTGTTTTTAGTTTTTCAGTTATTCGATGACTCTCGAGGCGTCACGAACGCGTAAATAAAAGAGATCGTCCTATCGTAATCTTTATTTTAATAATCCCGCTATTTTGTGGTTCTATTTGAACAATGCCCGATGATACATTATACTTGACATCCCTAAATATAAATGATAACAATGTACTTATTTATTCGGATTCGTCGTCAGAGGATGAAACTCCCAATTTCACCGATTCAATGCGCGGTTTAACAGCAGACAGTAGTGATACAAATGTTCATGTTCTTTTAGCAGAATGGGCTATAAAGCATAATATTCCACACGTCGCGATTAACGATTTCCTGGCAATACTAAAGAAGCCCATTCCAAATAACTTGCCAACAGATGGCAGAACTCTTTTAAAAACATGTAAGATGAAAAATATTATTACTAATCCAATTGAGCCAGGGCATTATTACCATTTCGGTATAAAGAATGGCATTTTAAATCTGTGTAAACATATAGACATTTCTTGTTTTAAAAATAATAAAATTCCTATTAACATTTGTGTTGACGGTCTTCCTTTATCAAAAAGTTCTGGTAGTCAAGTTTATCCCATTCTTTGTTGCCTCGCAGAGTATAAAAATGTAGAAATGTAGAAATTTATCATGACTCTCAAAAACCAGCAGACGTCAACAGTTTTTTATTCGATTTCGTTGAGGAAGCAATAATACTTGTAAATAGTGGATTTAAAATTAATGAACATTTGTTTCATTTGCACGTAAAATCTTTTATTTGTGATGCTCCTACAAAATCTTTTATTAAATGCATAAAAGGTCATGCGGGATATCATTTTTGTACCAAATGTCACATAGAAGGAGATTTTATCGATAACAGGGTATGTTTTACAGATTTGAATAGTATTAGATGTAGAACTGATCTTGAATTTAGATCAAAAGTTGATGATGACCATCACACCGGAACAAGTATTTTGCAAAGAATTCCAAGTATTGATATGATCGATTCTTTTCCGTTAGATTATATGCACCTAATTTGTTTAGGTGCAATGAAAAAATTACTTTTAAATTTATGGTGCTGTGGCAATCCATCCACGAAAATTTCAAATTCACAATTTTCTAGTATTTCAAATTCATTAGTTTCTTTAACAAAATGTATTCCGTTGGAATTCAATAGAAAACCACGAAGTTTAAATGAACTGAAACGATGGAAAGCAACTGAATTTAGACAATTCCTTCTTTATACCGGACCACTATTTTGTTAAACAATTTAAGAAAAGACAAATATTTAAATTTTCTTTCGTTGCATGTAGCAGTAACAATTTTATCTAATTCAAAACATTTTGGAATTATTGAGTATGCTTCGAAATTATTATATTATTTCGTAAAAACATTTAAAATGTTGTACGGGGCCCAGAATATGTCTCATAATGTGCAAAATCTCCTGCAAATTACGGAGGATGTAAAAAATCATGGGCCCCTTGAAAATTTTAGCGCATTTCATTTTAAAATTCTTTTACAATCAATTTTACAATACATCCGTAAAACGAGAAAATGTTAGAGCAAATAGTCAAGTGGCATAAAGAGAAATGCAATGTTTTTAATGAAGAAAAAGTTCATTGTACAAAATTTCCAATTTTTAAAAATGAACATTTCACACGGCCATTAATATCGAATATAATTGCTACAAAACAATTTAAGCGCATTGATTTCCAGTATTTCAGTTTAAAAACTAGTAGTCCAGATAATTGTTGTTCTCTTAGGAATGGTCATATCATTATTGTAGAAAATGTAATATTTTCGGGAGACCTCTACAAAATAGTTGGTAGACAATTTTCAAATTTAAAAGATTTTTATGAGAGTCCCTGCAAATCATCTAATTTTGGAATTTTCTTAGTAGAATCTCCTTGTTTTGGACCTTTGGAAATTTTCAATATTACAGATGTTTTCCAAAAATATGAGAAATTAGAATTTGAAACCAAGATTATCCTTTTCCCATTGCTACATTGTTCCTCATAAATAAGTATGTTAGCGACAGTTTGTTTTGAAAGGGAAATCGAAGGCAGATAGCCTGACGCTAGTCCGCCTTCGATTAATTTATGGTAGGGGCTGAGCCTACGTGACGTCTTCAATATGGATGCACGTGTGCGTGAGCGGTTTCGCTTCTGTTACGCCGCGTCGATGCCGCCGCTCGATTGACGATAGTTTTTGTTTAACGACGGCATGTTTGGGCCTTGGTGACGAAACAGCGGGGTCGCACGAGAGAACCCGGAAAGAAAGCATCGAATCTCTTACAGATCTATATCTTTACTACTTAAATTTCTAACAAGTACATATGTTCGGATATTTTTCTTTTATATTCTAGTATCTAGTTTCGTAGTTCAGCACTTTTAGCATGTATGCACATATGTAATAATTATGGCAAGTATTGCATGAAAGGACGCACCCTACCGATTTTGATAAAATTTATACAAGTATGTTGTAAAACTTAATATTTTGAACAATTTTTGTGTCCTATATGTACACACATGTTACCGCTGCTCGGCTTTATTTTTCAAGGTATTTGCGAACAACTTTTGCTGCTACTACAATTCATTAATGAATCCGTTTCATGAATTCATGACAACCGGTAATCGTTTTACGACTTTCCGAGTTTTTCCAGCGACGTCGTCGCTGCCTAGGGTTTCTTGCAGTATACTGCTACTATAGCAGCAATAAAGTTTTTCGCAAATATCTCTAGAACTGACTATATCACATTTAAAAATCATTGTGTGACGGCTACGCGACTTCTCGGAGGATTATACAATCCAACCCGAGAACGCGGGATCTCGAAGCTGTCCGGATTTAAAAGAACACGGGTTCGAAAAGGAAAGTTATGGACGACACCAAGGCTTAATGACCACGCGGTAACGACAGTATATATTCTCAACAAAATAAATAACAGTAACAGTGTAAAGAAAAGAATAACAATAAAAGAGAATAACAAAACCGCTTACCAAAGCACAGCCACTCGTTTACAAGAACGCAACGTTAATAAAACAACGGAAACGAGAGAACTCGACAGAACTGCTGCGAAACCTATAACTACGCGATAAAAGAAAACTGATATTAATCACTCAACCGAATAACTATAACGCGGAGACAAGAGTTAAACAAAAGAAAACTAAAACTTAAATCTACGAGCTCGAGGCTCGGCAAGTCAAAAAGAAGGTAAAATTAACTACGACTAAATAACGCAAAACTCAAGGCTTCCCGCCAGGCTACAACAACAGCCTCAACGAAACTCTGCCTATACGAGTCTTACGGTTCAACGACACGCACCTCGCGCTTGTACATCGAAGAAGAACGAGCCCTCGCTAGATTTCGGCTAGCTCGGCCCGCTGGCCGGCTCCCCTCTCTACGCGCCTAGCCAATTAGATTTGGGTCTTAATTAGACAGCCCAATCACGCGCGTTACGCATTCCTCTCTTTCTTTCAACACTCTTCTCACTCGCACTCATACTCGCACGCTTAACCAACGGTCGTCGAACGGCGTAGCCCGGGTAAACACAAAGATCCTTGAAACACTCATCATACCTGAGTCGAACGTTTGGTGTATTCAGTTAGGGTGATCCCACAATTGCAAAGAATTACCGAACACACCTTTACGTACCTATATTCAATACCACGCAAGCCAGCCTCTCCTCGACCGTTGGGAAAACCGCTTAACGACTACGGCCGACTGACGAGATCGCTTACAATAAACAAGGTGACGAGCGGGACGCGTTACCTCGTTCTTTGTCCTAATGTAAACTAAATACTAACACTAAGATATAAAGATATAAACTATTCCGGACGGCGTTGACTCCAAGAAGGGTATTCGTTACTAAGATACATTCAACGCGGAATAATCTAAAATGTTATACGTCGTCAAAGGCAACACTGTGATCAATTAGGGAAATCCCACAATTCCTAAGAATTATCAACCACAGTGTTACCGACGGTTAAAGCCAAAATGGTTTCAAAAACAAACAATAATTGTTCGGAACGTAACAGTCCTCCCTCCTTAAAGTCATCGTCGTCCCCGATGATGTAACATAATACTATATTCTTATGTGGCTAACCGGCGCCTACTTAACGAAATAGAGGCTCGAAACGGCGGTCGAAAAAGACCTGGACGCGAGCGTTCTTCTTATATTTCGTATACCTGCTAACTGCAGTATCCGCCATAAACATACGCAGTGTCTGTACTCTATCTGATGTTCTTACTGTATTGTATGCACATGTTAATACTACCCTATCTATTTTCTTACAGCCTTCCACATCAATGATTCCTATATACGGGCAGTTCCTAATTACTCTACAAATGTCTTCGCTACTGATTAATGGATCTGACCTGCAATGCACCTCCTTTAGTCCTTTTAGTGACCCCAACGCGTACCCTGGCACTTCTGGATATAAATTATTAATTTCCAGGACCTCTAATTCCTCTAGATTTACTAATGAATCGAGGGCGGCCTCTCCTCTTATATTGGTACACCCACTTAAATTTAAGTGTGTGATTCGTGAGAGGTTTGCGCTGATTACGCGTACCGTGTCCACCGTCACCCAACCGCAAAAAGTTAGTGATAGGTGGACGATTTCTCGCATTTCACGAAATATGGGCAATGCCTGATTTACTGGCCCTAGGTCTATTTCCACGAATTCTCCTTCTTCCATATGAAGCTGAATGTCCATTTCATTCGGGTGCAACTGGGCTTCGGCGAAGGTCAGCGCATGGATCTTAAGGATTTTTAAAGATTGTTGCAGGCCTCTATTGTTACATAATATAGTGAGTATCGTATCGTCCGTCAATGTCTGTAGCAATGTCAACTCTAAGGAATTCAAATTCTGTAATGTTTTTATCGTATCTATCAAATATTCTGCTGTAATTCCAATACAACGGTCTAATTTAAAATGACTTAGTCCCGGATTCAAATGACGGAATGCCTTTCCACTTAATACCGTCCCGGAGAGTTCAAGTGACTTCAACCCTTTAGCTCTTTCGAACACCTGCGCTAATTCATGCTCTACTGGCGGTTGAGATCTTCCTAACGCTATACTCTGTAGCTTACTCGCCACGTCCGCCAGGTTCCTAATTGACGATGGCCGCACGATTGACGCCGTAAAATCTAATTGCAGTAGATTTGGACATTCTTTTGTTATTATTGCCAATATTAGTGGTTCTAAAAATCTTGAAATGCTCTCATCATTAATTACTATTGTCGTTATGTGTTTCGCAGTTCTATGTAATAGCCATCGCAACGCGCTCATACTAACGGTTTTTCCGTGTCAACTGTGCGGCCAACGCCAATCAGAAACGTCTAACCGCTTGATTACACTGTATGATCCTAACGTCCCCTCTCGCCACCTTGTTGATACTAACTCTAGCGCGGCCCTGTCTTGAAATTGCAAATACGACGCTATTCTGGCTATACAATCCAACGGTAAGGGTATCTTGTCCGTTAAATCTAGGCCCGGAAATGGATCTGCTGATGGTCGTGGCGCTATGAGCTTTGCCTCGTGCCATGGGTCCGCAGGTCGGATCCTCAGCTTTCTTTTGTGTATGACAAAATCCTGTCCCACCAGCTTCTTGGCCTGTTCCGGGTTTCCGAAGGTCAGAAATGCCTGATTGCCTGTGGGCTTCCTCAGGACTACCGCATGCTCTGCCCCATGTGGCCGGAAGACTTTCATCAGATCCTCCTTCTTAGTGTGGTTGGCCAGTCTCAATATCAGCAACCTCCTTCCTTCTCCTGCTGTCCCTGAGCTGCACCCTGGTTGTGGCTCCATAGTTATCAATATAATCCTATGGTTACAATGTTGGTGTAAGTACATGTAAATACTATAGGAGACAACACAACATATAAATAACAATGTTTTCTTCGCGCCAAATGGCAGCGGTTTACATCCATATTGCATCGGTTGTGTTACAATGACTAGCTGTTTATGTCGCACGTCAGTTATGTCCACAGTTTGGTTTGGTTAACCTTACAATTGTTCGAACCCATCCGAGGATGTAGCTTAGCCTACGTTGTTCTGTAACTCATGTACAATAATTATTAATGTTTATCTAAATAGTTATCGCAATTCGCCAGTCGGGCCCATCGTTGCACAAGCGCCGGCTGCGTTAATGCGTCTCATTTGTTAAAATTTGCTACGTGAATAATAAATCTTTAAGCATCGACGTGGTTCTCTCTTTCAGCGTTAATCAATTTATAATTTCAATTTATCTACGTGTTTGGTAAACTGTTTTCCGTTATCGTCTTCTAAAATAACATTGTTCTTTGCTAAAATTCCAATTATTTTATATGGTCCTCGATAACGATTACTGAATTTTCCAGCTCGCGGTTCAATTACGACGCGTACCATGTCCCCTATTTTCCCGCGGAACGGTCGCGCCTTTTTATCATAATAGCCTTTAGATCTTTCTTTAGATTTATTCTGATTCCTTGCGGCTAATGTATGCATCTCGTTTAGTCGAACAATTAGATCAGAAAGATAAGTATTATATGTAGGTAGTCTTTCGTCCTCTGGGAACGAACTCGGACAACGAGCAACCTTTCCAAACACCAACTCATAAGGTGTGAAATTGGTCGTCTCATGTACCGAAGTGTTATACGAAAACATTGCAAACGGTACTAACCTATCCCAATCGTCATATTCATCTACGTAGTGGCTAATATATTCCGTTAATACTATATGACTTCTTTTTAATGCTCCATTCGTTTGTGGTCTATAACCAGACGTCATGAAATGTCGGATTTTGAAAATCCTCGTCAATTTTTGAATAACCTTATTTAGAAAACTTGTACCTCTGTCTGTCAATATTGCTCGAGGAGTACCATATTGTAATATCAAATGGTTCGTTAAAGCGTGCGCGATTGTCTCAGCTCTAATGTCAGGAACGGGAACTGCTATACAGTATTTTGTTAAATTATCTTGCATTGTTAGTATATGCCTATTTCCGTTGGGAGTTGTTGGTAACGGTCCTACTGTATCTAACGCTACCCTCTCAAAAGGCTCTGTGGAAGTATCCGTTATTAACATGGGCTCGCGCGTTTTGGAACGTACCAATTTTTTATTTTGACAACTGTCGCACGAACGAATAACTGTCCCACGATCTTCTGACGTACAGACACGGCGAGGCTGTAAAGAAAAGCGAGTACGTTCAAGCAGGTATGGCTGACTATGTCGAAGATGCATACCTGCGCGCGAAGAGCCAGCTGCTCGAGCTGACGAGACAAGCTGGTGGAGGCGCGTCAGATCCAGCCTCAGCCAGTCCAGTCCCTCCAGCCAATGGTGGACAAGATCCCAGCTCAGCTCCGCTGCCCAGAATGCCATTGCCGGAATTCCATGGCACCTATGTGGAGTGGCCGGCATTCAAAGATCTCTTCAAGTCTATAATTGAGAGGAACGGGAAACTCAGTAAGGTGGACCGGCTTCATTACCTCAAGACCAGCCTCCATGGACAAGCCGCCGACCTCGTCAGAGATCTCGCCACCACCAATGAGAACTATGAGCGAGCGTGGGCGATTCTGGAGGAACAGCACGAGAACAAGCGAATTCTCGTGAGGTCCTGCCTCGACAAGCTCGCCGCGCTCCCCAAAATGCTCGAGAGTTCCGCCCAAGAGGTCGCCAACATCCACAAGGGCACCATCTCCGTGGTGAACACGCTCGAGGGCCTAGGACGGCCAATCGACAGGACCGAGGACTGGTTCGTTTACTCCGTCGTGAACCTCTTCGATCTCGTGACCCGTGACAAGTGGGAAGAGCGGGTCACAGGCAGTAACGACCCACCAACCTTCACCACGCTGAAGGACTTCCTGAATAAGCGGCGTCAGCAGCTGGAAGCGTCACCGGAGTCCATCGCATCAACGACAGCCCAGGGCCCGAGTGGCAGCCTACACAGGAACAGCGAAGCACCCGCGGGCAGGCATCAACCTCGACCTGAAGGAAGGACACGAGAGGTTAGAACGCATCACGCGCAACAGAGCATGAAAGCCACCTGCGCGAAGTGCAACAAGGGACACTACCTTATGCAGTGCCCGGACTATCAGGCTCTTCCACCAGCAGAGCGGCGAGAGCAAGTGAGCGAACTGCATCTCTGTGTCAACTGCCTCGGCAACCACTCCGTCGAAGCATGTCCGTCCACGAAGAGCTGCATGGCCTGTGGAGAGAGGCACCACACGTCGATCCACGACGCCTATCGAGGCGACTCATCGCTGCACAAGACAGCACACCACACGCTGTATTGTCGGACCGTGGCAGGTAAGGTGTTGCTCGCGACGGCGGTAATTCATGTTACCGACAGGTTCAGGAGACGGCAGGCGGTTCGGGCTCTCATCGACCAAGGCTCTGAAGTCACCATGGTCAGCGAAGGGTTGGCTCAGCGGCTCCAACTTCCACGAGCAGCCTCCTCTGTGAGGGTCTTCGGGGTAGGAGGACAGCAGCTCGCCAAGGTCCGAGGACGAGTCAACCTCGACATCGCCAGCAGTGAGGGTGACCCGCTCCAGGTCACAGCCCTTGTGCTCCCGAAGCTTTCAAGCTACGCCTTTGGCCATACCACGGCGAATCGCAAGTGGAGTCACCTGCAGGGGTTGCCACTAGCCGATCCCTCTGCGGAACAAGCGAAGCCCATTGAGGTCCTGCTGGGAGCCGACATGTACCCTGCAATCATAAGGGAAGGAGTGAGAAGAGGGTCACCCGATGAGCCAGTCGGCCAACTCACTACGTTCGGCTGGATCCTTACCGGTTTGACAGGACCGGCAACCGAGTGCTCGCACGTCCAAGTGCACCAAGCAGTCATTGGTGACATTAGTCAACAGCGGACACCCAGGAGTCGGAGGCGGACTGGGCAAGACGCAGCGCAATCCAGACGAGGCGTATCCAATAAGCCAGCCGCCAGGATCAAAACTCACCCAGTCGCTGATCTCACATGTTCACAGAACCATCGTCCACGGAGGAGTCCAGGCAACCTTGGGGGCTGCTCGGCAACGATTCCGGGGTCCGGAGGGGCGTTCCGTCTTCAGCAAGTGTGTACCCGGCCTGCCATGGCGGGCGGTCCCGGCCAACCAGCTGATGGGACAGCTGCCGGAGCACCGCGTCACGCCAGCCCGTCCCCTTCACTCCACCGGAATCGACTACGCGGGTCCAATCTGACTGCGGACCACCCCGACGGCAGACCTAACGGTGTTGGCTCCAGGGCACTTCCTCACCGGTTCGACGCTGACTGCTCTCTCCGAAACATCGATGCTCGACGTCAAGGTCAACCGGCTCTCTCGTTGGCAACTAATAACGAGAATGAGGGATCAGCACTGGAAGCGGTGGCAGAGAGAGTATTTACAGGGCCTTACCACGCGAGGAAAATGGCGTCAACCGAAGGACGGCCTGGTGCCGGGACGTCTCTGCCTCATCGTCGGAGAAACCACGTCTCCCGCACACTGGCTTCTCCGACGCGTGTCGAGAACACACCGTGGAGCCGACGGAAAAGTTCGTGTCGCGAAACTGGCAACCGCGACCACCGAGCTTGTAAGACCAGTCGCAAAATTGATTGTTCTTCCGATCGACGCGAACTAATCAATGGACTCGTCAATACCGTCTCCGCGCCCCCCACTCACGCAACGTACAACTGCGTAGTAAGCCGCGCGATGTATCAATGCGCCACGCCGACGCGCTCATTCACACCGCACCATAACCCCAAAGCCGGTTGTCGCGACGATGCACTTTTCCAGTTAACTCGCGGCCTCATTGTCCACCAAGCCAAAGTTCGTCACTGCACACGCGTCCACGTATCCGCTTGCCGATGCATCACTCTCGACACTGTATTTCGGGCTCCGGTCAAACGCGAAGAAAAAATCGACAAGTCGAGGCGGGCGGTATGTTCAAGATTGGCGCGCGCGACCGCCATGACAACTCTGCGACACAGCGCGCTCCCGCCAAGCCGGCTCGCAATCCCGCAAACAGGCAGCGAATCGTCAGCGCGCGGAAATTACGCGAGCACGCGACCGCTCACGCCATTGGCCAAACACACTCGCGAACCTTCTCGAATGCACGCGATCGCTCACCCGGAAGCGACGACAGCGAGCGAACATTCGCGAAGGAACCGAGCGTATAAGAGAGAAGAAGCTTCTAGAAGAAGCTAGAAGATTCTAGAAGCTTCACCGTTCCACTTCTAGAAGCTTCTCCTTAGTAACGCGTTATTGATAATGTTAGCAACGAACTGATATAAATACCGGTCGATTACCGCGGAATAATCACTTTTGCTGCACCCGTGGGAGAGGACGAGGTAAGATCGCAGCACTCTTACAGTGAGTGTAAAAAGTATTCATACACCTCTTACAGTTTTAGAAAACCATATATTTCTTTATGTAATTATACATTTTTTATAAAACAAAAATACAATTACGATTATTATATGTTTCAACTACAAAATGTGACATAAATAAATTAACGAAAAGTTAACGTTAATGAGATATGTATATTGAAAACAGTCTGAAGTCTCTCAAAATTAGCACGCAAAAAGTATTCGTACACGTAACAATTAAACGTGTTATAATTTGCGAAAATAAATTTAATTAATATTTCGTTGGATAGTCTTTCGACTGTATAATTCTTGGCATTGAATCCACTAAATTGTATGTGATTTCGTGTGTAATGTTGCACCGTTCCTCTTGAAAAGCAAGTTTTAATTGTTCTTCACTTGAAATATGCCGTGTTCGAATTTTTTTATCAAGCGGATCCCATAAATTTTCAATCGGATTAATGTCTGGTGACTGCGGAGGTGTTTTCAATTATTGTGGTGTGTTATAAAGCAACCAGTCTTGTGTTGCGTGCTGTATGTTTGGGCTCATTGTCTTGAGCGAAGATAAAGTTGTCTTTCATACCCATTTTTTCTGCACTAACAATATGGCTTTCTAATATGTTTGGGTATATTTTGTGGTCCATGAATCCCTCGATGAAGTGTCATGACCCCACTCCAGCAGCACTCATACAACCCCAAACCATGACTGAACCTCCGCCGTGTTTTGCTGTGGGACATAAATTTTCTTTTTGTAGCTCTGTATTTTTCTTCCTCCAGACCGTACACTTGCTATCAGAGCCGAAAATATTAAATTTACTTTAGTCGGTAAATATGACACTTCGCCTAAACTCGATAGGCTTATTAATATTATCTTTCGCGAAATCAAGTCTCTTCTTTCTATTTGTAGCATTTACCAAATACTTCTTGAAAGCAACTCGGTCGTGGTGTTCATTATTTCGTAAACAATTACGAATAGTGCTGGCACATACATTTACTCCAGCGTTGTTTGCAAGCTCAGCAGCGATCTTAGGGGCACTAATTTTATTATTTGTTTTTATTTCATGCACTATAGTGTTTTATAAAACGTTCATCGCGTGAACTAAATTTTCGAGGGCGACTAGATCTCGCTTTATTTTTATTGGTTTTCGTTCGCCATATCGATCCTTGTATAGTGCTATATGGCCCATTAATTGTTTTTGCTATTTCTCGCAATGATTTGCACTGATTATGTAGTTGTATAATAATTTTTCTTTCAGTCTCACTTGTTTCCTGACCTTTACGACCCATTTTACCGAATGTTACAAAAATTGACTGGTTTTGCAGAAGGTTGCCACTAGACTGTGCATCAAAGACCCTGTCTGATTATTTGTCGGGTCCCGCTAAACCATAATATAAATAATCGGACGCCTTTCAAGTACATTCTAGTACCTGTACGAATACTTTTTGCGCGTCAATTTAGAGACACTTCTCATACTTTATAATTTTTCTCGTTAACGTTAAACTTTTTCAAGTATATTTATATGACAGTATGTAGTTAAAATATATAACAATTACAATTATGTTTCGTTCTATAAACATATGTGCAATTACATAGAGAAATACATGGTTTTTTAAGCCTACAAGAGGTGTACGAATACTTTTTACACTCACTGTATAACTAACTGATAACTAACTGATAACTAACTTATCCTAACCTATACCTGTACTCTGTGAATCTTTAATTGTTCTGTCACATAAATACGTATCTTAAAAAATGTATGAATGTTACTTTATATTTTTAATTCAAGTATTATTAATACATAATTTCGATATTATTCTTAATTCTTGTTCTTTAATTACAGAGTAACCATGTCTACTACATCACAAAAGCATAGGAATTTTATAGCAGAACCAATGGGTGACACACTTGTTACAAATCTTCCTGGATTTGGAGAAGTCTTGGGAGGTAGATTAAGAGATGCAGGTTATGATAGGGTATGAGTATTATCAATATAATAGTATATACTATATTTTCATAAAGCTAATTCAATTTCATAATAACATATAGGCATCTGATGTACTTGGACAATTTTTGGTTCTGAAAAAGGATAGAGAATTATTTCAGGGATGGATGAAGGATGTATGCTCAGCCAATGCAAAGCAAGCGAGCGATTGTTACCGGGGCCTCTTTGATTGGTGTAATCAGTTTATTTAAAGTAATTATAAGGGTTAACGTTAATGTTGAATGAAAAGAATTAAATAATTAATATAGCAGAGTATCTTTTATAAAATTTTGACGGGAATATAAAAACTATTTCACTATAAAGAATTTAGAATTGCAAAGAACTTGCAAATGCAATATTATGCGTGAAATGTAATCGATTGAAATTAATAATATAAATATGCAATGTTAAAACGTGGCCTCTCCTTGTAAGTTATATCACAGTTAAAATAAAAATAGCACAAAATATAAACAATTTTCATAATTTACCCTATTTTTATACCTTTTAGGCGTATGTAACTTTGTAAGGATATTATTTAATGATATTATCGAGACATATGCAAGTTCATTCGGAGGAACAAATTCGTCAGAATGCCAGAAACATTGTCTCCTAAATTTTTAGGATTTTAAATCTTAAATTTCAAACTTTAATACAAATAAAGATTATGCGTATGTTTGCCAAATATACCGACGGTAATTATGAAAAACCAAGTAATTCATAAGAACGCAGAGTTGAATCTCAGGTATCGCGATAACTCGCTCGCTCTAACTTGTCCGATTCATTCCGAACCTGCCCGACGAAGTCGAGCAGGCAGCCCGAATCGCTCGGGCAGCCCGATGTGTCATGAAGTATCACGCACCCGAATTGAGCACGCCCGACTTTTCCTCCGACTTTTCCGATTCACGGGCCTACAATTCAAAGTATACTATCTTACCAATACAACGCAATCATAATCTCCGGGAACCTTGCGGAACTTTTTAACAAAACGTAAACAAATCTTCTGACCGGTTCTTGCTGCATACTTTGTTAAATAACTCGGAAAATTGCAGGTAGTTGCAGCTAAAACTTATAAAATTCAAAGTATACTATCTTACCAATACAACGCAATCATAATCTCCGCGGAACCTTGCGGAACTTTTTTTTTATCCTCTTCCAAAAATTAGGGAAACCAATGAAACTGAATGGTTTCATTTCAGGTTAATTATTATATTGCATATATGTATTACACAATTTTTGGCGATAAACTACAATTAGCCAACCCTTAACCGTTATTTTCTGAAAAGATTATTTCTTATAATCGTTTTTGGATTATAATATAACGTGAACAAGTTACGCTATGAACTGAGGTACTATTTGATCTGCGTGCAATTCGCTTACAAATTCGCTTGTAACTAATTTCCTACTAAACTTTTTGAATTTTTTTTTCAAGAAATGATTTATTTGGACATTTTGACATAGTATGAACATAGTTTTAAATCGATATGAAGCAGTGACTTTTTCGATTTTTGTCCATGGTTCGGTACACTGTGGGGCGGTAGAAGACACCGTATTTTTCGTGAGATACGTCCTCCCATAAGGCTGGCTGTCTTTAAGTATATCTCGTCGGTGCTCTAGAGCCCCCCGAGCGTGAGACAGAAAAATACATTGGGTGATTGGGTGTTGAATATATCAAATATCAAATGAAATCTGCCCGATGTGTCATGAAGTATCACGCACCCGAATTGAGCACGCCCGACTTTTCCTCCGACTTTTCCGATTCACGGGCCCTTGCGACTCTCGTAGGTACACGTACAGGCCGACCTAACGGTGTGTGAGTGTGCCGAGGCACGACCGAATATTGCAAAATACTCCTAGATAACGCAAAAGTATGACTTTTGTGGGGACGGGCGCTCTAGATTTATCCTTCATCTAGCGCTTTTAATCATTGAAGAGCCTTATCGTTGCGACATATATTGTCTCTTCCTCTGTTTCATCGATACAGTGACTGCTAACACCGACGAGGTATAGGAGTAGACCAATCACCCAATGTATTTTTCTGTCTCACGCTCGGGGGGCTCTAGAGCCAGGGAGGGTCATCTCCCATGTATAATGTGTGTGTGGGGACGAGCCTTGGTGGCGCGGGTGTGCGCGCGATTGCGCCTGCGCCAGCGGAGCGATCCCGGCAAGACGCCGGTTGGAAAAGTTGGCTCGCTCTCTCGTCCGCCAGCTGCTCTATTGAACAGACGTATTTGTTGTATCATCGTCTAGCGCATATGCGCCGTGATTTCTCGCGAGTATTGGTGTCTCAAGATTGAGCACCCGCGATCAACCGTTCTCCAGCGTAGTTCACGCAGATCTTTCTGTGACTGCATCGGACTGTTTATTCCTGTTGATAATTAAATATACAAAGTTACAGTTAACAGTCTGTTATTATTCACCTCGCGCGTGGAGTGGGACACGCGTTCGAGGTAACTTCTTCCCGTGCTCTTACACGTGGTTCGGCCATATTGCACGACCACGTGGAGACGGTTAATCTTGGTTCCTGTTCATTCCCCTCGTTCGAGGGAGAACCCGAGTGGCCATCGGCCACCACCACTTAACATATTTCCACATTGGTGACCCCGTTCACGTTGGAGAGAACGGTGGGCAGCTGGACGGTGCCCTGAAGGACGTCCATTGGTACGGCGTAATACGCTGTGTTCCGGATTGCGGCGGAGTGTCGCAGATCATCGCCATCGGCGCCTTGCTGTCCTGGCGTTGCAGGACAACGGAGGTCTACGCTGAGGTCATCGTCATCGGTGCCTAGCCTCGTCGACCGTGCTGAGTGCGGCTGCCGTTGGAGTCGCCGTGGGGCAGTCCGCCTCGCTGTTCCTGTGGCCAGGGAGACAAGTGTCGTGTGTTAAAAGTGGCGGCTTTGATTGCCGACAAGTGCGCGTGTCTGTGTTAGTATTAGAAACTTTAAGACGTGCGCCTCCATGCGCCTAATCTTTGTCCGTGCGTTCAGCGTTCAATTGCGCCTTGATTTTGAATTCCGCCGTTGGTATGCCCTTGGCGTGTTCGAGCACGCGGTTTTTGCGTTTAGTTTCGCATAGTTTAATACGCGTGTAATTACGGGACGTTCTGTCCTTCGGATAGTTTTTCTTTGTCCTCGTTCGCGTTGTTGTGAACGGTAGGTCGGCGCGACCTTGTGCGTGTATTTCGCGTTGTTTTGAACTATAGCTTTAAGCGTCCTTGCGTGTTTCAGTTGCGGGTAGTCATATTATTACGTTCTTGAAATTTGACGCGGTCTTTGCCTTTTTCTTGTTATAATGAGCCGCGGTAATGACGCATTGCTTCCCGGTGGGGGTGGGTTGCAAAACCCGCTCGGGGAAGTCGAAAGCTATCGCGTCCCGAAATTACCACCCTTTTATAAAACCGATCCGAGTTTATGGTTCGGTCAAGTGGAAGGGTCTTTACGGTCAGCGCGTATTTCCTCGGAGGCCACCATGGCCGATACCGTTTTGTCGATGATTGATTTCGAGGTGGCCACAGGGGGCATAAGCTGAAATGCAAATAATTTAACCACTAAGTTGCTGGCCCCGAGCACTAGGCGGCGTTGGTGTTCCCCATCACGTGATGGGGGCACATGCGCAGAACGCTTGCTTTGCTCTGACTGACGCTAACGCTAACCGACGCTAACCTAGCGTCCAAGCGTCCTGTACAGTCCTGTAGCATCCATACTGTAATTCACTGGAATTGTTCAAAGCGAGTCGAAGTTGGTCCAAGTGAAAGAGTAGCTATGGTTGCTAAATTGTGCGTTGTACTTAATTGCCCCGGCAATTATAGCCGTTTATACAAATTTCCTTCGGACAGGAAATATGATAAAAGGATTTCTAAGTGGCTCTCTGCGACTGGGAACAAAAAATTATTGCATTTGCCCGAGAAACTACTTTTGCAGCGGGCAGTATGCAATTTACACTTTGAGGCCAAATATATTGGGGGGCGAGGCCTCTCTCTGTCTGCTGTACCAACTTTATGTTTACCAGGTATTTATATATTATTTATTTATAAATAAATATAGTTAAGAAATAATGGTATAAACATGTGCGATAATATATCTTGTCTTTATATTCGCAGATCCTATTGAAGTTCCGCTGGATCATTTTTCATGTATCGAAACGGGAGGTGATCATGATGAAAGCAGAGCCATTGATCAACCTTCAACGAGCGGAAGTATCAATATTACTGAAGGTTAGTAGGAACAATCTGTTCTTATTGTTTATTCCAATTTGTATTAAGCTTTATAGTAACAAAAAATTTTTATTAGATGTTCAGATGCATAGAAACATAAAGCGTTCCAGGGATGAGAATCAAGGAAGTGTATTATCAACAAAGAAACGGAGAAAAGGTAATTATATTATTTCAAAAACTAGTATTTTATAAACGAATATGAAAACTACAAAATATTATAGTATTTTCTTATTCAAGAACATTTCTTCTGCTGCATTTCAATGAGGCAATAACTGAAGGAAAAGAATCCCTTAAGAAACACAGTAAGAATTCTTGTGTACAGAGGTGTTGTGTGCGCAACTGCAGCATGATAGATGCTTGTATAATTTAAGCTTCATATTTCATACTTAATGCTTAAATTCCCAACTTTTCTTACTTTTATTCATTTCTATTAAGTTCTGTGTGCGATTATGGTAAAATATTTCATACTTAATGCTTGAATTCCCAACTTTTCTTACTTTTATTCATTTCTATTAAGTTCTGTGTGCAATTATGGTAAAATTTTCGGAATTGTACTTTACTAAATGCATGCACAAACGGAGTGAATGCGGCGTTTGTCTTTGGTAACATAATTTAAATAGCACAAATACACAATAATTATATTATATTTTTCAGTGTCTATTTTGAAAGTATTCAATACAACAACTGTCAGCCAGCTATCCAAGGAAAACCATAAAAGTTACCAGGTAATGGTGGACATTCAGAGGAAGTTTAGACAATGCAAAATACAGAAGCTAAAATATAAGAAGAGGCTAGAAATTGCAGAAAATTTGATAACCCACAATTTCTGGAAAAGTGTGCCCGAGCATGTCAAAAATCTATTTTCATGCTATCACAGAAATGTAAGTAGGAAACAATGTAAAAGAACTTTTACGTTGCGGGAAAAACAATAGCTTTAGCTATTTGGAAGAAGAGCCCGAAGAATTATAGATTTTTTCAAAATTTGCTATTATTGCCCTCGACGGTAACGTTGAAGAAATTAATTACCCAGCTGGACATTAGTCCAGGAATATGCAGTAGTGTTTTTGAAGCCATTGCAAAAAATATTACATCTTTCTCAGCTCAAGAAAAATATTGCGTACTCATTTTTGATGAGATGCAATTATCTGTAGGTGTGCATTACAATGCAATAACTGATAATGTAGAAGGTGTGTATATTGACAGGCAGGGCAATTTACAATTTGCAGACCATGCGACAGTATGGATGCTGAAAGGCGTATGTGGTCGAAAGCCTTGGAAGCAAACTGTCGCATATACATACAGTAATAGCAGCAGCACATATTTAGATGTCACAGACATGTTCAAACAAATTGTAATAGCAGCAAAAAATATTGGTCTTTATGTAATTAGTTCTGTTTGTGACCAAAATTCAAATAATGTGAAAGCCATAGATGCATTGGTAGAAAATTCACAAGAGCAAACAATTCATATTAATAATCAAGAAATATTTCCTTTATTCGATGTCCCTCATCTAATGAAATGCATACGTAACAATTTGCTAACAAAAGATTTACAATTCTCGCTCGATGGCGTTCATCAATTAACTGCAAAGTGGGAACACATTGACAGGACATATGAAATAGATAAAACTAATGGACCCAATCGTCTTTTGAATAAAATTACAGACCAGCATGTAAAGAAGGGACAAATTAAAAAAATGAAAGTAGCGTATTGTAGTCAAGTTTTCAGCTTAACATTTGCTAAAATAATTCATTTTTATTGTAATTACAAACACATTCAGGGAGATGACAGTACAGTATTACCACCAGATGCAACCCATACAGCAGATTTGTTACGGTTTTTTAATAATTTATTCGACAGTCTCAATAATTTTTACAGTGAAAACTCCAATAGCAGTACATATTCCACTAACATGAACATTTGGCACAAAGCAATTAAAATAATTTCATCCATGAAATTTATAAAAAATAAACCGATGGATAAAACGCATCCTGTTGTATTAAAAAACTGGATATTCACTCTAAAAAATATTATTAAATTAAATTATAAATTAAAGGATGTAGGAATTAATTTTGCTGGCAGAAATTTTAATCAGGACCCATTAGAAAACTTTTTTAGTGTAGTCCGTAGCCACGGAGTGAGAAATGTAAATCCTACGTGCACATCATTTGAACATTACTACAAAAGTATTTTTATTAATAATTTTGGTCGGAGGATATCGAATAAAGCGAATTGTGAAGATGATTGTTCACAATATTTTGTACATACAAAGCACATTATTGAAATGGCAAGAAGAAAACATGTGGAAGTTACACATGCTTTTACTAATTTAAACATATTTTTAAATAGTGTAGATGACAAACATGTAACAGACATATTAGCTGCTGTTGCAAAGAACTTGAAGTCTGACTGCGAAGACTGCAAACTATTGTTCCGAGTTTCGGAATTGAAAAAATTATTCGATAGTGCCTTCTTAATTGATATCTGTCATTCAATCATGATGAATCATATTTGTGAAACTAATATTAAAGAAAAAGCTATAAAATATTTACAAGAAAATGTAAGTTTCAACACAACACATACCGAGCATGCCACTACATTACAATACAATATTTTCCAAAATATATTTAATTACATTTTCAATATGTACATGAAACATGTCAATAATATATTAACCGGAAAGTTGAAAAATATTCAACAAACGGAATCACCTTTGTTTGAGATAGCGCGTACCTATTATAAGAAACATTGTAGAAGAAAATAAATGGATTTATAATAAATATTTATTTTTATATATTTCAAGCTGTATAAATTTCTACCCTTTCCACTTAAAAGATTAATTGTACGCGTGTACATGAAAGTACATATAGCTACAATAGAGTTGTGTGAGTCACGCGAGTATCTGTGTGTGAGTGAGTAGCGTTTGTATCTACATATATATACTATTATTAGTTCGGGCCCCGAGCACTAGAGAGCGCTAAAATACTGGTCACTTTTATAACACGGCAGCTTGCACCCCCTGGGTGGCCACTTGTGTCAAAGATCTTATTCTAATGGATCCGCGTCCACCGGATATTTATGAACGTATCAAGGCGCGCATTATTTCGACGTACGGGCCCTCTCCGGAAGCGAACCTGCGTAAATTGTTGCGTGGGGAGGTATTATCTGATGGTAAACCCTCCCTAATTTTAAATAGATTGCGTAATCTGAATGACGGATCCTGCGATGAAGCCGTCATGCGAACTTTATTTTATGAGTTAATCCCTCAGGGGCATAGGCCCATTCTGGCGGCGACAGGTCATAGTGACCTAGACAAACTCGCAGGCATTGCGGATAAGATTTACGAAGCAGCGGGTCAGTCGGACCGTTTTGTGGCGGCTGCCTCTGTGCAAGCCCCCACCCCCCTTCAGGGGGAGGAGATTAAACGTCTGTCAGCAGACTTTACCCAACTTTTGGGTGAAGTGCGAGCCCTTAAGGCCGACGTAAACAAGTTGAAGCGGCAGCGTACGCGTTCTGCCACCCCGGCCCGTCGGGGACGGTCTAGATCACGGGGCCAATCTGCCCCCGGGGCTAACTTGTGTTATGCTCACAAAAAGTATCCCGACAACCCGCTGTCTTGCAGGTCGTGGTGCGACAGGTATTCTACCTTCGTCCAAAAAAACTGAGGAATGCTTCCGTTGCAGAGACGGGCGCGGTGGCGTCGAGTTCCTCATCCCGTCTCCATATAAAAGATCGCGTATCAGGCGTAGTGTATCTTGTTGATACAGGCTCGGACCTTTCATTGGTTCCGGCCTTCCCGGGTATCCGTTGTAAACCGACCGGTTTAAAGTTAATTGCTGCGAACGAGTCGACTATCGACACGTTTGGCGAATCGTTTCGGTCATTGGACCTCGGGTTGCGGCGTCCTATTAAGTGGAATTTCTGCATCGCCGCGGTGCCACACGCGATCATTGGTGCTGATTTGCTTAAGCACTACGGTCTTCTGGTGGACCTTCGGTCTCACCGTCTTGTTGACCCTTATACTAATGTTTTTACGGTTGCCACTCCGCGCGTTGTTTCCTGGAGCTTGGTATATACTGTCAAGCCGTCTTCGTCGTTCGCGAGTATTCTTGCGGAATTCCCTGAGGTGTCCGGGGCGTCCAAGCTTCGGCCTTCGAAGTCGGCAGATGTGTTTCATCACATCTTGACTACCGGCCCTCCGGTTTCTGAGAGGCCTCGTCGTCTCAGTCCGGAAAAATTGTTAGCCGCGAAAAACGAGTTTAACGCGTTAGTGGAAGCCGGCATTTGCCGCCCTTCGTCCAGCCCTTGGGCCAGTCCCATTCATATGGTACTGAAGAAGGACGGCACATGGCGCATTTGCGGGGATTATCGTGGGTTGAATAAAAACACCATTCCGGATAAGTATCCCACGCCCCATTTGCAGGACTTCTCGTGCAATTTGCACGGGAAGAAGATTTTTTCATCGCTCGATTTGTATAGAGCTTATAACCAGATTCCCATGGCTCCTGAAGATGTTGAAAAGACGGCTGTTACCACGCCCTTTGGCCTGTTCGAATTTTTGTTTATGACCTTTGGTTTAAAGAACGCCAGCCAGTCCTTTCAAAGTTTTCTCAATCGGATACTGGGAGATCTGGATTATGTTTTCACGTATATTGATGATGTTTTGATAGCTTCGAGCTCTGATGAAGAGCACGCCGACCACCTTCGGACGGTCCTTGGGCGTCTCCAGGAGCATCATTTACGTGTAAACCCGAGTAAATGCGTGTTTGGCGTTTCTGAAATCGAGTTCCTCGGGTACGCGGTTAATTCGTCGGGCATACGGCCCTTGACATCGAAGGTCGAAGCCATTTTGGACTTCCCGGAACCCAAACGGGTTATGGACCTTCGGCGATTCCTCGGAATGGTTAATTTCTACCGTAGGAATATCCCTCGTGCGGCGCATTTGCAAGCGCCGTTAAACGAATTTCTTCGCGATTCGCGGAAAAATGATCCGCGGGAGATCCCGTGGACCGCGAGCGCGAGAGAGGCATTCGCGAAAACTAAGGAGGCCCTTGCAAAGGCAACCTTGTTAGTGCATCCGCGTGTCGGTGCCGAGCTTCGGGTAACAACGGACGCGTCCGACTTCGCGATGGGCGCGGTTCTTGAACAGAGGGGCCTTGATTCGAATTGGGAACCCCTGGCGTTTTTTTCGCGCAAATTTTCTCCGGCTCAGGTAAAATACAGCGCGTATGACAGGGAGTTGACGGCCATTTTTGAAGCCATTAGGCACTTCCGTTATCTTGTAGAAGGTCGTGACTTTTCCATTGTCACGGACCACAAACCCCTGGTTTACGCGTTTGTTCAACGTCCGGAGAAAGCTTCTCCCCGGCAGGTTCGACAATTGTCATATATTGCACAATTTTCAACGTCGATCCTGCATGTTCCGGGGCCGGACAATACTGTTGCCGATGCACTTTCTCCAATTGATGCCCTCCGTTTTCCCCTTGAAATCGATCTTGGTGAAATTTCCAGGCAGCAAGCTGCCGATGAGCAATTAGAGCCAGAGATGGGCATCAATTGGATAAAAATGTATTTAATTACATTTTAAGTAAAAATACTTGGTCTGCTCCGACGTTATTGAAGCTCACGGAGCGCGACAATGTATTTGTATTTTCGTCCGCCAGATGTCTGGCGTCGAGCCAGACACTTTGACCCGCCCGTCCGAGTATTTCCTACGATTTAATTGAGATAGTCGCCGACAGCGCCAGTATTGTGCGGATCCAGCTCGAATCAATTGAATGCCTAGAATGTATCTGAGCCTCGTTCGAACGAAGATACAAAATGAATCGTGAGATTCATTTCGACGCAGATGGCGCGGCCAGATTTGTTTGAGAATTTAATTCGTTAGTTGAAGCGATGTAGGCAAATTTTTTCTCGAAACGTTCACCCGAGGCGGTATTTGGAATTAAATGGACATGAAATGTACTTTTAATTCGAAAATAGTATTTGATTTCAATTAAACGACCTTTTTCTCCGACGTTGCCAAGTCGTAATACGACGTATTAAATACGTAAATACGTACTACTTACCACGGTTTATTGGTTAAACGATTGTATACGCAAATGATTGTTTATTATTTAAACAAATGTTTAAGCACCTAAATGTCTATTATTTAAATAATTGTTTAAGCAAATAGGTATGTATTGTTTAAACACATGTTTACATTATTTAAATGACTGTTTAAACAAATGAATTTTATTATTTAAACAGATCTTTAAACCGATACATTTTTATTACTTAACGGATTGTTTAAACAAATACATTTTCCTTATTGAAACTAATGTTTAAGCACCTAAATGTCTATTATTCAAATGATTATTTTTCCAGCAAATAGGTATGTATTATTTAAACACATGTTTTCATAGGTAAGTGTGTATTAATTAAACAACTGTTTAAACAAATGAATTTTATTATTTCAACAGATCTTTAAACCGATACATTTTTATTACTTAACCGATTGTTCAAGCAAATACATTTTTGTTATTGAAACTAATGTTTAAGCACCTAAATGTCTATTATTCAAATGATTATTTTTCCAGCAAATAGGTATGTATTATTTAAACACATGTTTTCATAGGTAAGTGTGTATTAATTAAACAACTGTTTAAACAAATGAATTTTATTATTTCAACAGATCTTTAAACCGATACATTTTTATTACTTAACCGATTGTTCAAGCAAATATATTTTTGTTATTGAAACAAATGTTTAAACCAACACATTTTCAGTAATTAAACGATTGTTTAAACAAATAAATTTTTATTATTGAAACAAATGTTTAACCCAATACATTTTCATTATTTAAACGTTTGTTTGAACAAATAAATTTTTATTATTTACACAATTGTTTAAAAAATTCAATATTTCTTGTTGAGAGAAATGTTTAAAGCAATGCATGTTCATGGCTTAAACGGTTATTTAAACAAATAAATTTTTATTATTTAAACAATTGTTTAAACAAATAAATTTTTATTATTGAAAAATATGTTTAACCCAATACATTTTGATTATTTAGACACATTTTTAAACCAGTACATTTTTATTACTTAAAGGATTGTTTAAAGAAACACATTTTTATTACTTAAACAATTTACGTCACGTCTTGCAGTGTAAGTAAAAGTTTTTACAATAAAGGGAAATGTCATTGATTTTCATCATGGGTATTCTGCTAGATATTAAGTTATTAAGACAATTTTATAAAGAACTCTTTATATTATATATTACGTACAGATGCACGTACATTTTTCTGTCTACGGTTTCCTGAATTACCGACTCTATCGAACATGCTTTGGTACGGTAGCGGACTCTATCGAAATGGAACGGTCAGCTAGGGAAATAAAATTCGTTGACGAACTTCCAAGGAAACGTTTCAATACTGCTACCGTGAAACTTATCGGATTTATGGCGTGTTTAGACTTTTTTTCATCAGGAAACTATTTGCAATCGATTAATAATGGTTTCCATGGCAAAATTATGAATTTTAACAAACATTTTATTGTTATTAATAAGTGATGGTGTAACTCTTATATTGTTGTCTCCAAGCGGCACTCGACGCCACCATGTGGCAGAGTTGGGCGTTATTCGAATAAATTGCGAATAAATTTTTATTCGCTGTGTTATTCGAATAAATTTTTATTCGAATGAATTTTTATTCGAATAAATTTTTATTCGAATAACCCAGCGAATAAAAAGGGCCTAGCCGATTAAGATGGTCAAAACTGCCCTTAGACGTTTTTCAATGATTAATGAACCATTCGAAAGCTGACCAAGAAAAACCCCTCTGAGCAAAATTTCAACCCCCTATCTTGCTCGTGAGGGTAGTTACAGGGTAAATTAGATTTTGAGCTTTTCCACGCATTTTCCGCACTCTGATGCTTCCTAAAATTCTGAAAAAATGTGGTATATTTTGGACCCTAAGGCAGATTTTTGAGAATTTTTTCAGATTTTTTGGATGCGAACTGTGGTCGTAAAAAATGAAAAACCCCCAAAAAATCGGAAAAATACAGGTTTCTCAAAAATATGAAAACATGCTATTTAGCTGTTTAGTGCCCCAATATAGTACTATAACAGGGAGTGTTGTCAATTTTTTTTAGATTTTTTGTCGTGGGACATCATTGTCAAAAACGAGAAAAACCGAATTTTTTCGACGTTTCTGCTATTTGGAGGAAAGTTACACTTGTTGATTTTATCGCAAGTATATATCAAGTCATTTTTAACATTATTACATTGAAACAAATAATTGTTTGACCCATGAAATATGATTTAAGAGAAAGAATAATTGTATTTCGTGAGATATATACCAGAATGTTTGCAACGTTTACAACATCGCCGGTTGGCAGGGCGGTCAAGGCGTCACTGCCAATATTTCTAGTCAAATTATCTCCAGATAGCAAACTAGAAAAACTAAATTCTATCAAAGTTCTGCTACACTCGGTTGTAATGTGGGAAAAACTCAACAAAACTAGTCAAACCCAATGCAGGCGCTGTCAAAGAATAGGACACGCGGCGGCAAATTGCAACCTCACATACAGATGTGTAAAATGCGACGAAAAACATAACCCGGGAGAGTGTAAACTACTCCCTATTAACCACCCAGACAGAACAGACAACATTGACAAACCATACTGCGTACACTGCAAAAGCTTTGGACATCCCGCATCATACAGGGGCTGCCCAAAACTAACCGAAATTAAAAACAGAATATCAGAAAAAAAAGAGCAACAAAAAATAGTCGCACAAAAGAAACTAGATAGCATCAACAACCTAGTAAACCCGAAAATATCATATAGTCAAATAGTCTCAAACAAAAGAAGCCCGCCCACCCTTCCACAACCTCAACAGCAAGCAACACAATCCACACACAACTCAGAAACATTTAAATATTTAGACAACCCCACTCCCTCCCTTATTGAGGAAATCAGAAAAACAATCGCGGAGACAGTCAATATCCACCTAGACAAAATCACATCAC
This sequence comes from Seladonia tumulorum, assembly GCA_913789895.3. NCBI lineage: Eukaryota > Metazoa > Arthropoda > Insecta > Hymenoptera > Halictidae > Seladonia > Seladonia tumulorum. Next base: position 1,142,390 of record OU565281.1, read on the forward strand.
AGGTTCATGAAAACGCCCGAAAAATAAATGCAATAGTAGATTTATTAGATATAGACGTTCACTAAATGTCACCTCCAAATAATAACAAAATCCTTGTCAACAATTTATGTTTAATATCAATAAACGTTAACTCATTAATCACCAACGAAAGACGAGCCTACCTCGGCGATTTCCTCGAACAACACAACCCTGACATAATATTTCTATGCGAAACTAAACTCAACCCGATCCATAAATTATCATTCAAAAACTATAACATGTACAGAACAGACAGGCCCAACTCTAGACAGGGCGGGGGAACTGCTATATTATGTAGAAAAGACCTAAAATGCAATACAATAGACCTTCGTAACCACACAAATAACCCGTGCCTCGAATGCACAATAATAGAGACCAAACTAGGCAACAACGAAAAATTCTTCTTCGTATCAGCTTATGCAGCTAGCAGCGGCAAAAAAGAATTCATGCAAGACCTCAAATGCCTTTTCAACCAACTCAAGCTAAACAACACCAATAACTACTATGTCATTGCTGGCGACCTAAATGCGAAACACGCGTCTTGGGGCAATTTAACGAATAATAGCAGAGGGACTTCCCTGTACCTGTGGCACCAAGAAAACCAAATTACTTTCAGGACCAGACTGTTGAGTACAGAAAAACCCTCCTTCCCTGGCAGCAACTCTTACCTGGATCTCTGCCTGGCTGATGAAAGAATCAAATTTCATAACACTACCTCTGGAAAGGTCAAATGCCTAGACTACGACAGCGACCATAAAGCTCTACACATAACAATCTCCATAGAATCCCACCTCCTATTATCCTTTGACGCAAATAACCCAATCCAAAAAAGAAATTACAATAACGCTGACTGGACAGAATTCAAAACACTCCTGCAAAACAGTAACAAAGACTACGACATTCCACGCATCAGAAACCTAACCAGAGTCGAAATAGATACCCACCTAGAACAACTAAACGCACACATTCTAGAAGCTGTAGACAGCACAATCCCATATTTCGACTTCAACAAAACCTCAGCATTTAAATTCATCACACCTGTCATAAAAAAACTAAGAAAAGAAAAAAGCTTTCTAATCACTCAGATAAACAATCTCTCAAGAAATAACTCGCCATCACTCACCGAGGAGATCCAGGTCAAAGTTCTAAAAAAGATATTAAAAAACACTAGACATAAAATAAAAGTGGCCTTCCAGTCATCGGTAAGCAACTTCTGGGAACAAAAAATTAAAAGCATCTCAACACATAAACCAGAAAATCTGTTTCCAAAAATAAACAACATATTCAGACAAAAAACTCCCAGCAAAATAGAAACACTCAAAATCCCACAGCACTCCCAGACTCTACTCCAAGAAACCAACATAAACATAAATTTATTACAACAGGACAACAATAACAACTACATCATCAACAAAACAATAGACAAACTAAACGTTCTAGGCACACATTTCGAAAGAGTCCACTCACAGAATAATCACTTGGGAAAAGAACAACTATCCAATATAATTAGTCAAAGAATCAATGAACTAAAGCAAGAAATAGAAAGAGACAAAATAAACGAACACACCATCTGCAACTTCTCACAACACAATACCGCCGATTACCCAGACAACTCGCATGCTCCACAGAATTACTTCACAAATACATACACACTGTCACGCACCTTTCGCAACCTTAGAGGAAAAAAATCAGCCAGCTTTGACGAAATCCCTAACATAGTACTGAAAAACTTACCAACGCGCTACATCTATTATTTCACAATCATATTTAATAACTGTCTGAATTTATCATACTTCCCTTCATCATGGAAAACAGCTAAATTAATTACAATAAAGAAAAAAGACAAAGAAGGAAGCAACCCGAGCAGCTACCGGCCAATAAGCTTGCTACCCAATATAAGTAAAGTATTCGAAACAATCGTCAATGATGCCATTAATAACCACTGCAAAGAAAAAAATATCATTCCAGAAACTCAGTTCGGATTCAAACGTTTTCACTCCACCATACATGCCATCACAAAATTCACATCTGACATATGCTGGGCCAGAAATGCCGGTGACTGCGTGGGCGCTTGCTTCATTGATCTTGAAAAGGCATTTGACACCGTATGGTTAGACGGATTATTTTTCAAACTGATAAAAAAAGATTTTCCCAAACACCTAACCAAAATGATATGGGATATGCTCCACGGGAAACGATTTTTTGTCACGGAAGGCAACAACAAATCCAGCAGAGAATTTCATATTGCAAACGGATTACAGCAGGGTACAGTAAACTCCCCCATCCTGTTCAACATTTACATCAGTGACTTACTCCAAATGTATGGCCTTAACAACTCAACCGAGGAAAACAACAAAAATGCAATAGCTTTCGCGGATGACTTATTGATATACATAAGTAACAGTAAACCGTCAATCATCAAAAAACAATTACAGATTCTATTCGATAAAACGCAAGACTATTTCCAAACCTGGAAATTAAAAATTAACACACAAAAATGTGAAACGATCTTATTCAGGCCACCCATCTCCAAAATATCGGACGCAAACAACGATGTTAGAATAAACTCAAAAAAATTTTATCTACATGCAACAAACAACATAAATGAAAAAATCCCACACAAAAACACCGTAAGGTACCTCGGTGTTTTCCTCGACTTCAAACTCAACTACATTAACCATACTAACATACAAATCCAAAAAGCCAGAAAAGCCTTTATGGCAAACAAAAGATTATTTTATTCTAAAGACCTAAACAAATACGTTAAAATCATTTGCTATAAAACCCTAATAAGACCAATTTTAACATACGGCTGCCAAATATGGTTCAACATCTGCGCCGGCACTATGGAAAAGCTACGGGTATTCGAAAGAAAATGCGTCAGGGCCTGTCTAGGTAAATATAGATCAACAGAATCAAACTACACTAAAATGATCAGTAATTACAAATTATATGAAGAGGCTGAGCTAGTTCGCATCGACTTATTCATACTAAAGCTAATTAGAGATCACTGGTCCAAAATCCATAACATAACATCCAACTCACTGATAGCACACTCCCTGTACCCAAACCCATTATACTTCGACCATACTCGACAAACAGGCTACACTCCCCCGGAAGCCTTCGTATACCTGGACAGCGAAGGGTTTATTCAAAACGACAATAATGTACCTCTAATCTACCATTACAACCGAAGAGCATTCGACAAAAAAATTCTATACAATAAGAACATAGAATCTAACGATCCTAACTTAAGATACATGTATAGACTAACTGCGGTAGATATAAACGACAACCCCAGAGCAAATAAAAAGAAATACTGGTGGCTCTAGAATTGTAAACCCACCCAATTAGCATTAAGTATAACTAGTCTATAATTATATCTAAATCCTAAGCTTACAATTAGTCATAAGAACTTCGTATACACGTAACGATACCAAATCACGATTCCAAAGAAAAATATGTTACCTATATACAATTGCGAATAACCTCTTTTTCTTTTGTTTGTATTTCTTTCGTGGTGCGTCGCCGCTATTATTACCATTACTATCCTTGTTATTATCATTATTATCATTATCATTATCATCATTACTATTACTATTATCATTATTATCCTCATTATTATTATTGTTACCATCATCATCATTCCCTCCCTGCCCCTTGTTATCACTTCCCCCCTACCCACAATTAATCGTATAGTATAGCTTTTTTTTTTCTTTATTTCGCGGCCGTTTTCCTATACTAGTTTCACTACGCCAAAGATTAAGTTTCGAACACTTCAGTATCTTACCACCTCTTACCGCAATAAGTGCAATACAAAGAGACGGTCCAGACTACGCGTACTCAACACTGAGTCTTTAGTCTGCATACCCCTAGATTAAGCCACATACTCCTATTTTATACGTTTAAGGAAATCGCAACTTTCTCTCTCTTCGCTTTCTCTTTTATTTCCTTCTCTACTATTGTTATCGTTAAGTTTGTTTATATTTTATATTGTATATTACCTCCTTTTCCTTTCTGGCTGAATAAACGTATATTGAAAAAAAAAAAAAAAGGCGGTCAAGGCGTCTGACTACGAAGCGGAAACGCTGGGGTTCGAATCCCGTCGGTGGAAAAGTTTTTTTTCCATACATCATCTTTATTTTTTCAATTTCTTATTACATGGTTTATTCATGTGATTTTTTAAATATTTTTTTAATGGTTTAAAAATATTTAAATAACATTCTTAACTATATTTTATTTATACGACTGCGATTTTACTTCGAATTTAATATTATTTCCTTCGATTAGGCAATGAATATTTATATTATTGTGTTCGTACACGATTTCCATCAGATATGAAATTGCTTGTGAAAATTGGTAAGACTCCGTGAAAAGAATTTTTAAATCTACTTCTGTCATTTCCGGAAAATCAAGAATATCTGCCGAGGATACTCTATGAAATGGAGTCTACAAGTGTCTACAATATAACCATTCCTTGTGCAGATTGTTAAGGGTTTACACAACAGTACATTCTTTGGATTGAATATGACTTTCATTGGTACTCGTTGTTTGTACTTTTCTGGTGATGATTATACATCCCATCGAAAATAATGAACTTCCTGATCCGTATCATAAATGTCCACAGTACAAGTCTTTCAATCAAGTAACTATAAACGGGAATTACTTTCTTATGTACCTTACAAGAAAAACGAATGGCTTAAGTTATTTGTACTTGACACCTCACTTTCAAAACAGTGGTAGAATGTAGCCGTTTTTTTCAATTTGATAAAAACCAATACTTTGCTGCGTGTTATTTATTCAGAGTCCTTCTCATTTCTTCCCTAATTTCTGAAGACGCAAGGCTTAGAAACTAGATTAAGGAATTTTAATATTAACAATGTTAAACAGGACCGTAATGATGAACATATACAATTAGAGAATCGAGGAAGTAATAGATACTCCAAAATTATATTTGCATGTATTTTACTCAAAAATGTCATTTAAATATTTTTAAACCATTAAAAAAATATTTAAAAAATCACATGAAATTCACCTAGAGAGTGAAGCGAAGAATCGTGGCAACAAATGTGTGTGTAAAGATAACGAAGGTCCCAGTCCCGAACCTAGGATCGGTCACTGTTAGTTATCTATTGTATATGTCATCAATCGTCAACCGAGATCTCGTCTCGAAAAGCCTCGAACCTCGAGCCTCGGCCCTCGGCCTCGAGTCACTCGAGTGTTGGCGTCGGGTGTCGGTTCCTACCCGTAACCATAAAGGCTGCGCTTATTCGCAGCATTTATTCTCGTCATTTAGAATAACGAATAACGAATGAAAGTCCCGGGATTTATTCGAGAATAACGAATAACGATTTATTCGTTATTCGCAAGCTACGAATAATTCTCGGCGAATGATATCCTTATTCGTTATTCTCGAATAAATCCAGGGACTTTATTCGTTATTCCTTATTCGTTATTCGAAATAAAATTTGCCCAACTCTGCCATGTGGTCGTGATTCAGTATCAAAGGCAACATTGTAACGAGTAGCGTATTGGCGTTTACCAATTAAATATAATATTATTTCTTATTAACGTTATCATAATGATATCATTGCCTATCGATTGAAAATGCTTTGCCGAACAAAATAAGCCCAAACACGGTTCAAATCGGATAATAATATTATCGGATTGCACTGCCTATTTGTTGCGCCTTCGGCCGCGCGGCCGTGTTCTCATGCTATCCTTTTCTATCTATCTTGGCCGCAGTCGAAACGGCCATAAACGATACAACGATACAACGATCCCTGCGGATTTACATATCTCGAGAGTAAAAGATCAAAACATGTGATAGTTTCTTTTGGCTGAAGATGTGCGTGTAACACGCGTATACGTACGCTGCACAAAGATCCCTTGTTCAAAGATCTTTCCCTGAAACTGGTTTCGTATTTCCGCTAAGTGTGGGCCTACGATACGCCAATTGTCATTGACTGAATTACGGCCGCGGTGGGTTAGGGGTCTACTGAAGTCAGTCTTTTGGTTCTTTTTGACTGACTTGGGTAGAGAACGTCGGAGGTACTCGCCGGCGTCACGAGGTGCTGACCGCGACCCTCGAGAACCGTCGCTCCCACCACATTGTCGGCTATATCGGTGTGAGACCTGAAGACCACTACTAATCCAATTACAAAACTTCTTTATTTTTCGTTATATTTGTATGAAACTTTTACCAACATATTCGTAGCATTTTTCTGATTAAAATGATACCAAATATGATATAATTCCGATGTTATTTACTTGTGTAACAAGCGATAAAAGTTTCGAACGCAGAGGAGGACAGCGTATGGGAAAGAAAGAGACGCAGAGAGTCGCGGCCGCCGGCAGAGAACAAGAGTCCTGCTGTCCCAAAAATCCTAAGCCGTGAGAACGCCTTCGACAGTATGCCTCTTTGTTTATGACACCCCCAACCTAAAGGACTTTCCCTTAGGGGGGGGGGACAACGCGCTGACAAGAGCCACATGGCCTGCCTCGACCATTTCCTTATTTTCGACTTTTCTAACAATCGCTCGACGACAGTTCTGTTTAGTCTCATGTATCCCTATTCAAGACGTCACGTAGGCTCGGACTACGGATGTATCTGTTATTTAACACGTTAAACGCCACGCTGGTTTCACGTGCCTTTCCGTTCACGAGACGGAAAGTGTTTACATGCTATTCTTTTCTATTTACGTTCGGCACGTTCGAGTCCGGTGACTTTATGTTTTAAATTAAATTGTTAGACGGTAAATTGTTTAAATTGTTTCACAACCAGACTGTCACTGTTTGACATCCAGTCAGTCGAATTTGCTTCGAGCAAATCTTGATCAATGCTCCTGCCGACTAATGGATTTTTTTTTTTAATCTTATTGTGATTTGTCATTGTATATTTATATTATATCAATTTAAATCGATCAAATTTCAATATAATGATGACTACCTAGCAATTCCATTTAAATTATGTAATCAACATGGATCAGATAGGATGTCAGTATTAATCAGTGTTCGAAAAGACGATGTTCCGTCCGATACGAAACACCATAATTGGGGGTTCCCTGTGAAGGTGCATGGGGCACCGTGCAGAGGTTTATTGCATCCCCATGTCCGAGGGGTACCGCAATAAACCGCCGTTACGGGATAATCCTAAGTTATCGTAAAAATCATATTTCGGAGAGTCCCTAAAACTTTTCTAAGGTCAACATCTACAAATCGTTTTTTCCTTTACCTGCCGACTACTCCTATACACCCCCATCTCCTTTCCACTTCTGTATTCCACGTTCCTTGATTAGCAGAAGCACAGTTCGTTATTCGGAGGTTCCAATACATAAAGTATCTTATTCGACGAATATCGAATAAATAATCTTATTCGACGAGAAACTGTCCGACGAATAAAGATAAATTTTTATTCGAACCTCAAATAATTTTATTATTTTCTATCTGTATCATTTATTCAAAGGCGTCGAATAAGTCTTGAAGTCATTGTTGCCAGTTCGAAAAAACGGCGCGGCGCGGCGGCGAGAAGGTCCGACGAGCGTCGAGCGTCAAAGACCTAGCTGCAGATAAACGGCATACAATGTAAGCAAATGGGAAATCACGCACGAACGGAATTGGAAAAACTAAAATTTTCTTGAAATTGTGCACGTTTAACGAATTTTATGAAGGTTAAAACACGTTCGTACCGTAATCTCTCTATTTTTCTCTTACTCTGAAATATTTTAACTTTAATCTAAAACAAAATCATCGCATTTCTATCAAAAGTTCTTTGATTTTTATACGAACTTCCCCTAGTAGCACAAAATATTGTATACACATTCATATAGTATTAAAAAGAGATTCAATCTTTTTTTAATATTCAAATATACGTACAATATTTATTTTATATTAAGTAACAAATATTTCTTTTTAAATATTCAGAAAATATCTATTTCATGTTACGAGAAAAATATTTTTTTCTAAATATTAAATGAATCTTTATTTCATATTAGAAGTAGTTTCATATGTATATTTTCCTAATATACATATAATATTTATTCAATATCATGAAAAAAATATTTTTCCCGTTATATATTCCCTCAAGAAGCAGTGCGCAGAAAGTAATACATATTCATAGTTTCTAATTTTTGTTATAACTTTTTCTTAAATTTGAAAATTTTATTGAATGTTATTTAACACTAGAACTACCGGATGGGTCAAAATGACTTCTTCCTAATTTTTTCTTTTAGAGATAGTGAAATTATAAATATGTTTCCATGAGAAAATTGTTTAATAAACTTCTCTATCGAAGTAGATATTTAAACAAAACTAATACGAAATCTAAACAAATATTATTTTGTTGTTATTATAAGGCAATGTATGCCAGTTGCATTCAGTGCTTGGTCATTCTAGTGTTAAATATTGAATTTATATTATTCAAATATTGAATTCACATTTTTTAAATATTTACTTTATATTTTTTAAATATCTAGTTTATATCTTCTGAATATTTAGCTTATACTTTTTAAACATTCAATTTATATTTCTTGTACATGTATACAATATTCAGAACCAATATTTTTCTCATATGAAAAAATGTGGCTTAACAAATATTTTTCCAATATTTGAAAAAAATATCTATCTAATATTATTGTGCTACTAGGGTCGTCACTTTGTTCGTTGTCCCACTCTGCGCAGCTACGCGCTGCGCCGACCAACGCGCAGTCGCGTGCCGTGCCGCCCTCACCAACGCGGTACCGTTTAACCCGCCCCGTTTAACGTTATTTCGAACGTTTCTCTCGAAACGCTTGTCATTTGTTTTCTTGGTCCTTTGAGACGCTTCGAATCAGTTCCTAGCAGGCATTCGCGCGAATAGTATCGAAAAGCTTGTGATATAGTTTAGTTTATTATTATAATAATAAACTAAATTATTAGTAGTATTATAGTAGATTATTAGTAGTATTATAATAGTGTATTATTAGTAGTATTATAATAGTGTAATAATAGTGTAATAATAGTGTATTATTAGTAGTATTATAATAGTGTAATAATAGTGTAATAATAGTGTATTACTATAATACTAATAATAATAGTGTATTATTATAATAATATAATTTAATCGTGTAAGTGATGAGTTCAAGTGATACTAGTATGATGGACACGGCAGGCACCTCGTTCATGACTACGAGTGAAGAAGAAGCGGCACAGCGATCCGCAGGGATACCTGCTCTACTTCCCAGTATTTTGAGGGGAACCTATTACAGAGTCTTAGCTGAAAAATGCAACCAGACCAACGTGATCGCACGCTGCAATTTATGTGCGACTGTGAACGAACTCAAAGGGCAATGGAATGCCACATCAAATTTCGTCTCGCACCTGAAAAGGAAGCACCCTGCGGATTACGTGCTGTATACAGAGGAAATGGCACAAGCGAAACGGAGGAATATTCTCGGTCATAATGTCATGCAAGACAGATTCGAAATGTATGTGACGCGATTCATCATCTCTGCGATGATTCCACTTCAAATCGTTGAGAATGAGGATTTTAAGCGCATATTCGAATTTCTCAACGCGACGAATAAAATCAAACATGTTAGTCGACGAACAATAACTCGCCGCATCGGCCGCCTATATATGCAAATAATGGACAGAATCAAAGTAGAGCTTTCAGCTATTCCATTTGTATGCACTACTGCGGACATATGGAGTAGCAAACACCGTAGTTTTCTCGGCGTAACTGCCCATTGGATCTCTGAAAACTACGAGAGAAGATCTGTAGCTTTAGCCTGTCGGCAATTTTGTGGGATCCATTCCTATGACCAATTAAAAAGTTTGCTACATGAAATACATAACGAATTCAATCTGGACGTAGGAAAAATTGTAGCAACTGTCACCGACAACGGCAGCAATTTTGTTAAGGCCTTTAATACATTTGGCATACAACAAAATTGTATTGCAACAACACAGGACAGTCAGACTCTTCAGAATGAAGCTGAAGAAGAAGAAGAAGAAGAAGAAGAGGACATAGAAATAGAAATAGAAGATGAAGATCATGATGAAGAAGAAGAAGAAAGAGTGACAGTTCCTGATAACGTGTTACCTCGACACATTCGGTGTGCTGTGCACACGTTGCATTTGTGCGTGTCAACCGACCTGGCGCAAACAATAGCAACGACCGAAGAAGTGGCAGTACTGCACAAAGAGATGATACAAAAGTGCAATGTGTTATGGAAATGTTGCAGTCAACCAAAATCGTCCGAAATATTTAAAAACGTAACGGGCAACATCTTGAAAAGACCGGGGGACACCCGTTGCAACTCGCTGTACGATGCTCTACGACAGATACTAGAGTTAAAGCCAAAAATGGTTGAAATTGGGAGAGCTTTGGGAATAAGGAATGTCTTAAAAGAAAATGAGATGTTATATATCGAAGAGCATTTGAAATGCACGGCACCTATTGCACAAGCAATCGACCTATTGCAAGGAGAAAAAAATATATTATATGGAAACCTCCTGCCCTGCTTATTTTCCTTGCAAAGGAAGCTCCGCATCCTGGCTTCCGACGAATGGAGATTTCACGAAGCAATTATTGCCTCACTACTAAGGAGCGTGGAAAAACGGTTCAACCACCTATTCACGTTTTCTTCAGAAGAATCGAAATGTGCAGCAATAGCCGCCTTGAGTCATCCCCAATTTAAGAAACGGTGGTTAGCATGTATCGACAAAACACAAGCAGATATGTTACTGGAGTTTTTGAAGTCTGCAGTAATAGAAGAGCTGCGGAACCAAAAAGCAGTAAATGCATCAGAAGAAAGGCCATCAGCACCGCTCGAAGACTATTATGATTTTGGAGAAAGCATTGAGGTAGAAGACGGCATGGATTATTCTTCGAAGGCTGCTTTAGAGGTTGGTTAATTCCTTTCACCTTAGTATATTATTGGTTTCAAGCATGAGATACCGTAAGGCATGAAGATACCGATGGATAATATGAAATCCTAATTTTTTATTTTCTATTTTTGTTTCAGATTCTACAGTTCTTCGAACATGACCGCAGAGATATGGAGCTTTTAGGAAAATATGCAAACATAAGGAAAGTCTTTTTCAGGTATAATACTCCTGTTCCGTCGTCCGCACCCGTCGAAAGACTGTTTTCATATGCGACGATGACAAATTGTGCAAAAAGAAACAGGACATCGGCCAAACTCTTTGAGAAAAGGGTTGTCTTAAAGGCAAATATGAAATACATGCCAAACTGAACATTGTAAGTAGTAGTTATAAAATTGTTCTTAATTATAATAATATATACCAGAATAAAATATGTTATTAGGTTGCAACTAGCCGACGTCGACGTGCATAGGCCGGACAGTGGAATAGGCCTACAGGGGATACCACTGACAAAAAAAAACGCATCGACAATAGTACCTCATGGGTGATGTGGAAATCTATTGATACGCAAGCTGCAATATCTTTTATATTTTCACGTTTATTTGTTTTTCTTTTAGATCTGTTACAGCGACGAATCATGACAAACTATCTGGTCGTCGAGACAATGATGGACATGGACAATGGTGATACGAGCCATTAATGGAAACAGGGGAGTGAAGTTTTAATTTTTACATTTTCAAGTAGAACCCAAATTCGTTCGTATTTTGTTAATATTTATTTTCTCTTTGTTCTAGGCACGAATCATGACAAACTATCTGGTCGTCGAGACAATGATGGACATGGACAATGGTGATACGAGCCATTAATGGAAACAGGGGAGTGAAGTTTTAATTTTTACATTTTCAAGTAGAACCCAAATTCGTTCGTATTTTGTTAATATTTATTTTCTCTTTGTTCTAGGCACGAATCATGACAAACTATCTGGTCGTCGAGACAATGATGGACATGGGCAATGATGATACGAGCCATTAATGGAAAACGAACGACGGGGAGAACAAGCCGGGAAAAATTGATACATAAACTTAAGAAATACATAAAATAATGTACATGTAATAAATAATGTAATGTAAGAAATAAATAATGTACATATCTATTTAATCAAGCGCTACCCACATCCCCATTTTTGCCTACTTGTAAGCTAAAATACTCCCTGCACCAATTATTTCAATATATCAGTAGAAATTATAAAAATAAATAAAAATTATTAATACAAACGAGTAGAAACTATTCATTCTCCCTGTACCAATTATTTATATATATATAAGTTAAAATTATACAAATAAATAATGATTGTTAACAAATGAGTAAAAATTATTTATACACCCTGTACCAATTATTTATATATACTAGTAGAAATTATAAAAATAAATAAAAATTATTAATACAAACGAGTAGAAACTATTCATTCACCTTGTACCAATTATTTATATATATATATATAAGTTAAAATTATACAAATAAATAAAAATTATTTATACACCCTGTACAAATTATAATAAAAACTCAATTATCATGTTATTTCACGAACAATTATTGTTTTAAACATTACTGACAAATAAAGTGAATTAATTTATTACTAACTTTAAAAAGATGAACATTTTCAAATTGACGAAATTAAAATTATCTGAAGCGGACGCTGCATCGCGATTTAGAGCCTTGGACGACCGGACACTGTGCTGGATCGACAAATTTCGTGACATTTTACAATAACTGTTGAACCATAAGAGATATCAGATCTTATTGTAAAGACTTTTACAAAACGCACATTGCAAAACGTGACAAATTTTAGTTAAGTAATAAAAATGTGTTTGCTTAACAATCGTCTAAGTAACAAAAATGCATTGGTTTAAACATTTGTTTCAATAATGCAAATTTATTTGTTTAAACATTTGTGTAAATAATAAAAATGTATTTGTTTATTACACATTCGTTTAAGTAGTAAAAATGTATTGGTTTAAGTAATCATTTAAGTAATAAAGATGTATTAGTTGAGACATTTCTTTAAAGAATAAAAATGTTTTTGTTTAAACAATCGGTTAAGTAATAAACATTTACCTATATAAACATCTGGTTAAATAATAGAAATCTATTTGCTTAAACAATCGCTTAAATTTGTACATTTACATATTACGACTTCAACGGCAACGTCGCATTGGTCATTTAATTGAAACGAATTAAAAATTCGAATTAAAAGTACATTTGATATTCATCCGGTCGAAATACTCGCGAGCTAAAATAACTGAAAAAATCCTCTTCCCACATACAGCTTCAAATGAATACGCTCGGATGCTCTGAAACTCGTACGACGAAAACTGAAAATACATTTCCGAGGATTGTAAGTTAAAAAATTCACCGTCAAATAAATGGTGGCGCTACCTCCGAAATTTAATTGAAGCGTCATAATACTTTGCCCACCTCAGCCTGTGTCTTAGAAATAACGCCTCTCGAATACATATCTCTCCGCTAGAGGCGTTGAATACGCCACCACGCAGTTATTTCGGGAACCGACAACCTCGGATGAAAATGAAACCTCGTGTAGAGTATCTACGGATGAACCGCGCGACAATGTATTTGAGAAAAGTCAATTTCAAATTAAAAATACATGTCGGTTATTTTGGGTTTGATACTTTAAATTAAATTTTTGCCCAACACTGATTAGAGCTCATCCGGAACTCTCCTGAGTTCCCTCTGAAATTAAAGAAACTCCTTTGGGGCCCGGAGAACGTAGCAATATTTTGTGAAATCTCCGGGGAGGCAATTCGCCCGTATATTCCTGGTTCTCTTCGTAGAACTGTATTTGAAATGTTCCATAGTCCCGCCCATCCAATTCGGCAGCGATATGTTTGGCCGAATATGACTAAGGACGTGGCACAGTGGTGCAAGTCTTGCACCAAGTGTCAGCAATCCAAAATTGCTCGCCATAATAGGCACCTTCCTGAGCAATTTGTTGCTCCGGATGGGCGGTTTGATCATGTTCACTTGGACATTATCGGGCCTTTACCGCCCTCCGAAGGTTTTGCATACTGTCTAACCTTGATCGACCGATTTTCTAGATGGGTAGAAGCGGTTCCCTTAAAGGATACAACCGCTATGTCAGTAGCGAGAGCTTTCTATGATACTTGGGTTTCGCGTTACGGCGCCCCCAAGGTATTAACTACCGATCAGGGTACCCAGTTCGAATCAAGGCTGTTCGCTTCCCTTTTATCTTTGATTGGATGCGATCGCATTCGGACGACTCCGTATCATCCCTCGTCGAACGGGATGATTGAGCGGTGGCACCGCGTGCTGAAAGCAGCGATCATGTGCCATACCAGTAGTGACTGGTCGCGCGTTTTGCCTACTGTATTGTTAGGGCTACGTGTGCATGTACGTGCGGACGTCGATGCGTCTCCAGCTGAATTTATGTTCGGCACGACTTTGCGTTTGCCCGGAGAATTCTTTCTCCCGGAAGATTCCGCACCAGATCCGAATGTGTTTCTGGAAGAATTTAAAAAATATATGCGTGAGGTTCGCCCCATTCCGGTCGTGCATAATTGCCGTTCGCGTGCGTTTATGCATAAAGAATTGCAGTCTTGTACACACGTATTTATGCGGCGTATGGCCAAAAGAGCGTTAGAGCAACCGTACTCTGGACCGCATAAAATTGTCAAGCGTGTCTCGGAGCACGTATATTTATTAAATGTAGACGGCACGGAACGGTCTGTCTCAACAGATTTGTTAAAACCTGCGTTCTTCGTTCCGGATCCTCCGGAGGGAGATTCGTCCGGTTCATCCGTTCGTCGCGATGGGGATAACCAGCGTCCGCCGATATTGCGAACATATTCGCGCAAATCTGCGTCTTTCGCGTCGGGGGCTCCAGCCCAGTGCAAGCTTATTGCATGTACATAGTTATTTAGCGTTAGTTTTAAGCATTCCTTTTTGTAACTTGTCCTTTGGACAGAGATGTGTTTCTTTGGTACGCGTCTCCTCTCATTGTTAAATAATTGCGTTTTCGTGTTTCGTGCATCCATTGTATGCGGACGCACTAGGGGGGGAGTCTGTGGGGACGAGCCTTGGTGGCGCGGGTGTGCGCGCGATTGCGCCTGCGCCAGCGGAGCGATCCCGGCAAGACGCCGGTTGGAAAAGTTGGCTCGCTCTCTCGTCCGCCAGCTGCTCTATTGAACAGACGTATTTGTTGTATCATCGTCTAGCGCATATGCGCCGTGATTTCTCGCGAGTATTGGTGTCTCAAGATTGAGCACCCGCGATCAACCGTTCTCCAGCGTAGTTCACGCAGATCTTTCTGTGACTGCATCGGACTGTTTATTCCTGTTGATAATTAAATATACAAAGTTACAGTTAACAGTCTGTTATTATTCACCTCGCGCGTGGAGTGGGACACGCGTTCGAGGTAACCTCTTCCCGTGCTCTTACACGTGGTTCGGCCATATTGCACGACCACGTGGAGACGGTTAATCTTGGTTCCTGTTCATTCCCCTCGTTCGAGGGAGAACCCGAGTGGCCATCGGCCACCACCACTTAACATATTTCCACATGTGGACCTTAGCAGTGCCATCTACAGCCTCTCCCTTTCCGTCGTGTACTAAAATCTATATACAGTAGAGATTCTATTATTCGCTCGGCGAGAGTTGGCACGAGAAACTCGTAGGTACCACGTGGTGCTCCCACTACGCGCTACACGTCTTCCGCGATTGGCCGAATCGCTCGACGAAGACAGCAAACGAGCGTATTGAGTGTGACTGCAACAGAGCGATGTCGCGTGGCGATGCAACGCTGAGCTCAGAACATAGGCGTAACTCTATTGTGCGTGCACGGAAAACAGGTCCATGGAAACCTATTTTCCTTGCACGCACAGCAGGGACCCATCAACCCACGCTTGAAATTTACGACTTTTGCCTACGGCTCCGGCAGCCTAAGGAGACCGGGCTTAACTTTCCTTCACGGTTAGTGAGAATCAGAGAATATCATGTTCCCCCCATAGTTTACGCGGATCCTACTTATTTACGCCTATGTCGACCGTCCCCGCCGGGAGTAAAGCATAAGAGTGGGATCCGCAGCCTTGCGTCAAGAGTGGGGACTCGCCGTTCCCCCTGTACCCCACTGACGAAATTCTGTGCCAACTCTCGCCGAGCGTATAATACTGAAGTCAGTCTTTTGGTTCTTTTTTACTGACTTGTGTAGGGAACGTCGGAGGTACTCGCCGGCCGCGACTCTCTGCGTCTCTTTCTTTCCCATACGCTGTCCTCCTCTGCGTTCGAAACTTTCATCGCTCGTTACACAAGTAAATAACATCGGAATTATATAATATTTGGTATCATTTTAATCAGAAAAATGCCACGAATATGTTGGTAAAAGTTTCATAAAAAAATAATGAAAAATAAAGAAGTTTTGTAATTGCATTAGTAGTGGTCTTCTAGTCTCACACCGATATAGCCGACAATGTGGTGGCCGCGACACGATGGTTCTCGAGTGGTGTGAGGTGTTCCACTGTCATAAGTAGGGAACGTCGGTACTGACTTCAGTAGAATCTTTACTGTATATAGCTATACAATTCTACACATATACATACACGCATATGCACATACACATATGCCTACTGTACTGTACATGAAGCTTGAAATTTAGAATTTATATGTAAAGGACATAATGTATTTTACAACAATACTTTATTTTAATCATATTTTATTTTCCAACAATAATATATAATTATAATACATAATACAATAAACCATAATACAATAAAAGATAATACAATAAAACATAATTACATACAAACACATATGTTTCTAATCATAATTACATACAATAATACATAATTAATACAAATTAATACATAATTGTGATATAAACGCATAAAAGCGATATAATAATAATAATAATACAATAATAACATAATACATAATAAAACATAACATAATACAATAAAACATAATTAATACATAATTGTGATATAAAAGCGATATAGTAATAATAATAATACATAACATAATACATAATAAAACATATGTTGAATTGTGTGTGTTTTGTCCGAAGATGTTGAATTGTGCGTGTTTTGTCCGAAGACGGACAAAACGTAAACGGGCATCGTTGAATTTGTTTAAATTGCAGCTGCCTATGATGAGGATCGATATGTGTGTGTGTGTGTGTGAGCGCGTAACGGTCGAGGCGTCCGCGAGATGAATTTGTTTTTAGTTTTTCAGTTATTCGATGACCCTCGAGGCGTCAAGAACGCGTAAATAAAAGAGATCGTCCTATCGTAATCTTTATTTTAATAATCCCGCTATTTTGTGGTTCTATTTGAACAATGCCCGATGATACATTATACTTGACATCCCTAAATATAAATGATAACAATGTACTTATTTATTCGGATTCGTCGTCAGAGGATGAAACTCCCAATTTCACCGATTCAATGCGCGGTTTAACAGCAGACAGTAGTGATACAAATGTTCATGTTCTTTTAGCAGAATGGGCTATAAAGCATAATATTCCACACGTCGCGATTAACGATTTCCTGGCAATACTAAAGAAGCCCATTCCAAATAACTTGCCAACAGATGGCAGAACTCTTTTAAAAACATGTAAGATGAAAAATATTATTACTAATCCAATTGAGCCAGGGCATTATTACCATTTCGGTATAAAGAATGGCATTTTAAATCTGTGTAAACATATAGACATTTCTTGTTTTAAAAATAATAAAATTCCTATTAACATTTGTGTTGACGGTCTTCCTTTATCAAAAAGTTCTGGTAGTCAAGTTTATCCCATTCTTTGTTGCCTCGCAGAGTATAAAAATGTAGAAATGTAGAAATTTATCATGACTATCAAAAACCAGCAGACGTCAACAGTTTTTTATTCGATTTCGTTGAGGAAGCAATAATACTTGTAAATAGTGGATTTAAAATTAATGAACATTTGTTTCATTTGCACGTAAAATCTTTTATTTGTGATGCTCCTACAAAATCTTTTATTAAATGCATAAAAGGTCATGCGGGATATCATTTTTGTACCAAATGTCACATAGAAGGAGATTTTATCGATAACAGGGTATGTTTTACAGATTTGAATAGTATTAGATGTAGAACTGATCTTGAATTTAGATCAAAAGTTGATGATGACCATCACACCGGAACAAGTATTTTGCAAAGAATTCCAAGTATTGATATGATCGATTCTTTTCCGTTAGATTATATGCACCTAATTTGTTTAGGTGCAATGAAAAAATTACTTTTAAATTTATGGTGCTGTGGCAATCCATCCACTGTAGTAGATAATAACTTTATTGATTCTCGCGCGTACATAAATATGGCCTAATCGTCCAGGCGAACTGTGTCGCGGCCCGCGGCCGCGCTCCATATATCCGCGCTCTCTCCCGCGAATCGCGATCGGCGGATATTTCGTCGCGATCGTCGAATCTTCGCCGTCGCTGTCGCTGCCCTATTACCTTATATGGTCATTGGCGATTCCTATGACCATATAAGGCTCGACGGTTTCCCGCCAAATCTAACGGACGGATCGCGCGCTCTTACAATTCGGCCATCCTGACAGTTAATCGTCCCGATTAACCGAGTACACTCTACTCATACATACACACTCATCGGTAATCAGCCGGTAATCTATAACGTAATTGTGACTTAAATCTAACGCATACGGATAACTTTTTAGGCGGGAAGCCATCGTCGCAAATTCGCGGCTTCCCAGGTTCCTCGATACGGAATCTGCGACATTTGGTGTCCGACGACATCCTGAATGACGTACCTGTCGTTCCTTAAAACCCTGGACACCACGTATGGTCCTTTATACCGAGGCGTCAGTTTCGCGCATGCACCGGGGGTGTTGTCGAAATTTCGGATCATGACTTTGTCGCCTTCCGCGTATTTTGTCGGTATTCGGTGTTTTTTATCATAATAATCGCGGTTTTTTGTTTGCGACATTTCAATCTTTTTTCCGACCTCTTGTCTCAATTTATCTAATTCCCGTTTTTTATTTATGACCCCGGTCGATTCCAAATAATCGCGTAAATTATCACTCTCCTTTCCGCGTTGCTTTATGCCGTACAGGAGCACGCTCGGACATTCTCCTGTGGATTTATTCACAGTGTTGTTACACGCAAATTCTACCTCGTTCAGGACATTAAACCATTGAACTTTTCGTTCATCGCTTAGTTTAGCTATCATCGGAATAATTGAACGATTTACGCGTTCGACTTGGCCATTGGCCTGCGGAGATGCAGTCGCGACCTTGATGTGCTGAACGCCATATTCGTTCGTGAACTCCTGGAAGTCGCGAGACGTAAAGCTGCTTCCCCTATCGGACACAATTCGTAATGGCCTACTGAACGTAACGAAATATGATTTTAAACAATTAATGACTTCGGTCGAATTTGTTGTTTTCGTCGCGTACAATTTTACAAATTTCGTAAATCCGTCTATGACGGCGAAAATAAAACGTTTTCTCGCGTTGCCCGCTTTCGATAATGGGCCTAAATGATCAACGTGTAATGTTGTAAACGGTTTGTCTCCTTTTGGGATACAGTGTAAGGCACCCTCGGGCTTACCGGAATCCGGCGAAAACGCTATACATTTTAAACAGGTTTTTATATGACTATTAATCTTATTTTTCATATCCGGAAACCAGTAACTGCTCATAATATTTTGGAGCGTCTTATCCACTCCCACATGACCAAATTCGTTATGATATCGATGCATGACGCTAGATTCCATGGAGGAAGGCACATAGAATAAAAGTTGCTCGTGATATTTCCGGTAAACTAGTCCGTCCCGTAGTTCATATTGTTTATTTTCTTGTTGTTCTAAGGACTTTCTTAATTTTGCAATGACCTCGTCTCCGTCCTGACATAGTGCCAGATTTTTGTCGAATGAATTATCTTCGACCACAAGTATTTGTCTGCTTAGTGCGTCGACATGAGCCATTCGCGCGCCAATTCTGTGCTCGAGCGTATAGTCGTAGGACTGCATTTCAAGAGCCCACCTCGAAATCCGCGGATTCGTGTCCTTTTTGTTGAGCGTCATGCTCAATGCTTGGCAGTCCGTAATGATCTTAAATGTGATACCCGTAAGGTAAACCCGGAACCGGCGTAAGGCGTAAACGATAGCTAGTGTTTCTAGTTCGAAAGAATGATACTTTGATTCCGTCGGTGTTGTTCGTTTGGAAAAATAAAATACCGGATGGAATTTAAGATCCGCCTTCCGTTGCATCAAAATGGCACCGAACCCAACTGCGCTCGCGTCGCAATGCAGCTCCGTTTCGTCCTGTGGTGCGTAAATACTCAAAATAGGCGCGTCCACCAGAGCTGCTTTGAGCGTTTCGTACGCGTGCATTTCCTCCCCTTCGAATTTAAAATTAATATTTTTCCGCGTCAAATCGTACAGCGGTCTGGCCTTAATGGAGAAATTTTCTATAAATTTTCTAAAGTAGGAACACAATCCTAAAAAACTCTGCACGTCCCGGACGTTTCTCGGGATCGGAAACTTTTTAACCGCCTCTATACCGCGCTCTGTTGGACTAATACCCTCGTTCGTAATTGTATACCCTAGATAATCTAGTTTTGTTTGCAAGAACTTGCACTTATCCAGCCGTAACTCTAACTTGTTTTCCACCAACAATGCGAACACCCTCTTAAGCACCCGGAAATGATGCTCGACTGTAGTGGTTGCGATTAGAAAATCGTCTAGATAAACGGATACGTCCCCCGAATTGATCAATTCTTTGAATATCGTGGTAACGAAGCGTTGAAATTTGAGCGGCGCTCCCTTCAGGCCAAATGGCATTTTCAGATATTCAAATTGACCCAGAGGGGTCACGAAAGAAGTATATTTAATTGACTCGTCATGCATCGTAATGTGGAAAAACCCATCCTTCAGGTCCAGCGTCGTGAAATATCGTTTTCCCGCGAGGACGTTCAATTGGTCTTCGATCAAAGGTATCGGAAAGTTATCGCGGGCAGTTACCTTATTCAAGATACGAAAATCAACGCACATGCGTATTTCACCCGTTCTTTTTCGCAACAATACTATCGGTGACGCGTATTCGGACGTGCTCTCCCGAATGATACCTCTTGCCAAAAGCGAGTCTATGATTTCTTTTAATTTGATTTTCTCGGTATGCGCGAGTCGTCGTGGCGTACAATGAAATGGCTTTTCGTTAGTGATCGCTAATTTCATGACATTTTCGACCATCGGCTTCTCCGGTCTCGTCGGAGTCACGTAATTTTCGCGAAAAATCTCCCGCGTTCGTTTCTTTACTGCCTCCGGCAGATCCTCGTTCACAGTAATATCGCGCGTGGACAATTCGACGTCGGAATTTATTTCAATATTCATTATTTCCTGCGCTTCGCGACACACTAACGTAAGGTTTGCGATTCGCATAAAGTCGCGTCCGAGCACTAAATTTTTTTGCATAGTGTCATTGGGAACAATACATAATCGAACGTCGCTTCTTTGCTTGTCTAAAACTATCGTGGCATTGACGTTGCCCAAGACGCGAAGGTTACTGCTATTTATCCCGCAATAATCGGTGGTTGGAACGGGGTTTCTCCGAAAACTTTCCGGCACGAATTGGTCTTTGATAAAACTTACCGGGCTGCCGGAGTCTAACAACGCGGTTACGGGAAAAGAGGGTTCATTTTCGTCACCCAGGTGCAGATCCACGGAGCGCAGGAACTCGCCGTCGTCCTCACGTTGCGCTGTCACGTAGTTTACCTGCCCCGATGTCGATGCCTGCTGCTTCTCGCACTTCGTCGCCTGGTGCCCAAATTGCCCGCAGCGGTAACAGGAACCTCGTTCCCTCCTCGGCTTCGGACAATCCTTGGAAAAGTGTCCAGCCCCGTTGCAATTATAGCACCGCAGCCTCGGCTCGTCCTTCCACTCCTTCGAGATCCTTGGCAGCCTCTTTGCCACCGTCGAAGCGTCTCCTTGGCGCCCCATTTCCCGCCGCGCCGTCTCCCGTGGTAAAACGACTTTTTCGAATGCCGTCAATAACGCATCGGTGGATTTAAAACACTGAATGCGTGCCTGTGTCCGGTAACCTTCGTTTGGGATGCCGTCGATCACGTAGTCGACGAGTTCGCCGTCGGCGACCGGGACTCGGTTCGCCAACGTAACCTTATCGTGCAGATAATCCGCGAATACCTCGTCGAGTGACCACGTTCTGGCTTCGAACTCTTTTCGGAGGCTTAAAGTATTCGCTCGCTGTCCGAACATTTTTCTAATTTCCGCCAGCAGGTCTCGGTGGCTCATTTCTACACAGTCGCTTCGTGTATGATACCATTTCAACACCTTTCCCGTTAATTTGCTGCATAATAGAGCCTTAGCAGCATCATCCGCGAGCGCATAATTTCGGATCAATTGTATCGCCTGTTTCTCCCAAATGTTGAAGTCATAAGTGACGCCATCGTAATCTGCGATCATATCTTTGATGTCTCTCCAGCTCGCGAACGTAGATTGCGTCGTCGACCGACTAGGCCCTTGCGAGGTGACGCGTAGCAATTCCAGCTCCCTGCGCAATAGATGTACCTCTCGTTCGGCCAGGTCTCGTTCCCGTCGTAAAAGCTCGGTTTCTGAAGTCGTTGATGCTGATAGCGAAGCAGCACCGTCCGCGGCCCCGTCTGAGTTTTGCACATTTTCCTCTCTTTGTTCCAGATCGGCGGAGTTGTTCAAGCCCGTTTCTGGATTCACACCCGCTTCGATTAATCTGTTGATTAGCTCAGCCTTGTTGCCCGTCGTTGGCAAGTTCATGTCGCGTAATTTTTCTTTCAAGCTCCAAACCGTCACTTTCGTGCTCATGTTCGAATCGTTTGTCGTAACGTAACGTAAAAAAAATCGGAAAAGTTCATAAATTCCTACTCGTACAGTCCGATCCCGCTTACTGTCCCGTAAAATCACATAAGCTCACATAAACTCACGTAAACTCGCATAAACCGACGTAAAATTACGTGAAATCGTAAAATAACATAAAGCAACATAAATCACGTAACACACGTAAAAGTCTATTCGAACGTAATAGAATACGTAACCCCGCGGAATCAGATCCCACTTCTGATAATTGTAGTAGATAATAACTTTATTGATTCTCGCGCGTACATAAATATGGCCTAATCGTCCAGGCGAACTGTGTCGCGGCCCGCGGCCGCGCTCCATATATCCGCGCTCTCTCCCGCGAATCGCGATCGGCGGATATTTCGTCGCGATCGTCGAATCTTCGCCGTCGCTGTCGCTGCCCTATTACCTTATATGGTCATTGGCGATTCCTATGACCATATAAGGCTCGACGGTTTCCCGCCAAATCTAACGGACGGATCGCGCGCTCTTACACCACGAAAATTTCAAATTCACAATTTTCTAGTATTTCAAATTCATTAGTTTCTTTAACAAAATGTATTCCGTTGGAATTCAATAGAAAACCACGAAGTTTAAATGAACTGAAACGATGGAAAGCAACTGAATTTAGACAATTCCTTCTTTATACCGGACCACTATTTTGTTAAACAATTTAAGAAAAGACAAATATTTAAATTTTCTTTCGTTGCATGTAGCAGTAACAATTTTATCTAATTCAAAACATTTTGGAATTATTGAGTATGCTTCGAAATTATTATATTATTTCGTAAAAACATTTAAAATGTTGTACGGGGCCCAGAATATGTCTCATAATGTGCACAATCTCCTGCAAATTACGGAGGATGTAAAAAATCATGGGCCCCTTGAAAATTTTAGCGCATTTCATTTTAAAATTCTTTTACAATCAATTTTACAATACATCCGTAAAACGAGAAAATGTTAGAGCAAATAGTCAAGTGGCATAAAGAGAAATGCAATGTTTTTAATGAAGAAAAAGTTCATTGTACAAAATTTCCAATTTTTAAAAATGAACATTTCACACGGCCATTAATATCGAATATAATTGCTACAAAACAATTTAAGCGCATTGATTTCCAGTATTTCAGTTTAAAAACTAGTAGTCCAGATAATTGTTGTTCTCTTAGGAATGGTCATATCATTATTGTAGAAAATGTAATATTTTCGGGAGACCTCTACAAAATAGTTGGTAGACAATTTTCAAATTTAAAAGATTTTTATGAGAGTCCCTGCAAATCATCTAATTTTGGAATTTTCTTAGTAGAATCTCCTTGTTTTGGACCTTTGGAAATTTTCAATATTACGGATGTTTTCCAAAAATATGAGAAATTAGAATTTGAAACCAAGATTATCCTTTTCCCATTGCTACATTGTTCCTCATAAATAAGTATGTTAGCGACAGTTTGTTTTGAAAGGGAAATCGAAGGCAGATAGCCTGACGCTAGTCCGCCTTCGATTAATTTATGGTAGGGGCTGAGCCTACGTGACGTCTTCAATATGGATGCACGTGTGCGTGAGCGGTTTCGCTTCTGTTACGCCGCGTCGATGCCGCCGCTCGATTGACGATAGTTTTTGTTTAACGACGGCATGTTTGGGCCTTGGTGACGAAACAGCGGGTTCGCACGAGAGAATGTAACGCCAATTTCCCCCTCTCCTACTCAACATCGACAACGACCAACGACCACCAGTGCGTCTCAACGCCCACGCTATCTCGACCACCCGAAACTCGCCCTATCTCACCCAAACGGAAACCGTTGACATAACTCTGGACCACAGACCCCCATTGAACACTTATCGACTCCCAAACTAACGATATCTGATTCCAGCCACAAAAAATGCCCATTAATATAACTTAGATAACGATATCTGATTCCAGCCACAAAAAATGCCCATTAATATAACTTAGTTAACGATATCTGATTCCAGCCACAAAAACGCCCATTGATATAACCTAGTATAAATAGGACCCCCGAACCAGCGTTCGTCAGTACTAAGTCTTCTGTTGTAACCTAAACTTCTGTGCTACGGCCAGGTTGATTTCTAAATAAAAGAACATATTAAAGTAAAACTAGAAGTATAAAATCATAGAATACGTTCTCTTCGACGCGTCCGGAGAACCTCTGCTCTTATTTTTGCTTCCGACGTCACTTTTTACGTGACATTTTGGCGATCCTGCCAAGATCCCTTCGAGTCAGTGAAACGAAACTACGAGAGTTCGGCCTACGGGAACACTTCATCTCCGAGAGGATCCACGGACCAACGACGACAATCCAAGGGAGCTACCCCACTGCACTTCCACCGGTCCCTTCTACGTGAAAACCTGCTACGAAGGAACTGCACGAGTAAGTAAACTCTGGATTCATTTACTGTTTATCGAGAGAGAAGACCAAGCTTCTCCACGACCAGTTCAAGAGACAGTTTTGCGGGTTCTGAAATAAGCACCCAATCTGTCGCCACGATGAGTAACACGGAGAAGAATGATTCACAAATAGAAAAGCTATTAGCAGCTATTGAAATCCAACAGAAGACTTTGGCTCGACAAACCGATTTAGTAGAGAAACGTTTTTGCATGCTAGAAGAATCACTTCGCATTGCCAATTTAGAAAACTGCAAACGTGCAGAAGAAATACAAAAGTTAGTTAATATACTGCCCGGATCCTACGTAGATTCACGCGGTAGTAGAAACCAAAAATCGGTAGATCCTCACGAGGAACCGACGGACGACGAACTTTATAGAAGTTTTCCGCAGGTGCCCGACGCACCTGCCGCAAATACCGACGATACCGAAACCAGTCGCACTCCCACCTTACGCGCACACGATGCCATACGCTACATCCCAACGCTAAATGGAGACGACGACATAGGCGTCGAAGATTTCATAAAAGAAATAAAATCACTTCAAACGATGTGTATTGAGCCAACGCTTTTGCTGAAAGCCATAAAAGTTGAGAAAATCGTGGGCAAAGCCGCCCAGAGCATCCGAAATTTGAATTTGGAAACGTACGGAGAGCTTTACGAAGCCCTACGATCCAACGTTGCTACGCAAGCCTCCTCGGACGAATATCAGGAGCAACTGCGAGAAGTAAAACAAGGATTGACTGAATCCGTCCAAAGTTATAACATTCGATTCCGCCGCGTATTGAATAAATTAACATATGCAATAACGAACGAATATCCAGCACCGCTTTCCAGAAGACTAATGTTGGAAAGTGCTACAAAGAAAGCTACGCGGTTTTATATTAACGGACTACGCAGAGAAATTGGTAGCATGATTTTTACCAGCAAACCAAGCAACCTAATTGACGCGGAAAAAGAAGCCGCAGACATAGAACGATATATTAGAGAAGAACGAAGCGAAGCGCTGAGACGAAGCCGGCCCGCCATCGCTCGACCACCATCGCTGCAAGATAAGAAATATCAGGCGTTCACACAACCGCGCCCACAGCTAGCCCAGTCCACCCCCTCGCCTCGACCGAACATGTTCGCTCAGACGGAGAGACGGCCGCTGCTAGACAGATCGCAGATAAAGTGTTTCAAATGTGGAAAGATCGGACACACTTCAAACCAGTGTGGAAATTTTCATCCACGAGGCCCGAACGACCGAGGTCCCCCGAGAATCCACAACAACACGGAAGAAACAGATCCGTACGAAACTACCCAGTACGAATCAACTCAGTCACCGGACAACTTCCAACCATTAGACTCAAATCCTCCACCGGAAGATCCTGTGTATTTCTCGTTGACTCAGGAGCAGGAGTCAATCTACTACGACGAAGAGCCCTAAACGGACAGACGGCAGCCACAGACAGTAACGTCAAACGGTTTGCCATGGGACATTCGCAATTCGAAACGAACTCTTACGCTCATTTTAAACTTCTCGACGAAAACATTAAATTCTACATAGTTGACGACGACTTTCCCATTATTGAAGACGGAATTTTTGGCTTACCCGCCATGAACCATTATAAATTTAGTTTAAATAACGACAATCTTACGCTTAACAACACTGTATTCCCGTTTCAGAAACAATTTATACCGCCACGCCGAGCCATCACCAAATTCACCTATCTCGAAGGGAAGCCGACAAGAGTATGTTTTATCAATTGTGGTGAGTCCAACACAGAGATTACCAATCATATCGAAAATTCGCACACGTACGACCAGATCTCCACTTTTAAAGAGTCAATCAGACTTTCTCATATTG
Organism: Seladonia tumulorum; assembly: GCA_913789895.3. Lineage (NCBI taxonomy): Eukaryota > Metazoa > Arthropoda > Insecta > Hymenoptera > Halictidae > Seladonia > Seladonia tumulorum. Next base: position 1,169,417 of record OU565281.1, read on the forward strand.
AAAACAGCTTTAGAATACCACTCGAAAAATTACTGACTTTTTATATCGATGTTTTTAACTTAGAAAAAGAATTTTTACCATGTACCGACCTAACGAAACACACGATCACTGTAAAAGAAGACAAAATAGTAAATACGAAATCCTACAAGCCCCCAGAATGCCACAAACTCGAAATAAAAAATCAGATGGACGAAATGCTGTCGAAAGGCATCATAGAGCCCAGTGATTCACCATACAATTCACCAGTATGGGTAGTCCCCAAGAAATCGGACGCTTCTGGAAAACAAAAATGGCGCATTGTTATTGACTTTAGGAAATTAAACGAACTGACTGACCAAGACGCTTATCCCTTACCGGACATTGACGATATCCTTTCACAACTTGGAAACGCAAAATTCTTTTCAGCCCTTGATTTATCCTCTGGCTTTCACCAAATCCCCATGGACGAAAAATCCAAAAAGTACACCGCCTTTTCCACCCCACAAGGACATTACCATTACAACCGCATGCCATTTGGTTTAAAGAACGCCCCAGCAACTTTCCAAAGAATGATGGACACAGCCCTCCGCGGTCTCATCAATAAGCATTGTTTCGTATACCTAGATGACATAATTATTTTCGGACATTCAATTGAACAGCACAATCAAAATTTAGCAATTGTCTTACAGAGACTACGACAGTTAGGACTAAAGTTACAACCAGACAAATGTGAATTTTTAAAACCAGAACTCGAATATTTAGGCCACGTAGTAACAGCCGACGGAATTAAGCCAAACCCAAAGAAATTAGAAGCAGTTAAAAATTTTAAGGTACCCCGCACCCCGACGGATGTTAAATCATTTCTCGGTTTAGCAGGCTACTACCGTAAATTCATTAAAAATTTCAGTAAAATCGCGAAACCACTTACCGAACTTACAAGGAAAACGACTCCTTTTCATTGGACAGACCAGACACAAAACAGTTTCGACATTCTCAAAGATAAATTATGTACAGCACCAGTATTGAAATTCCCTGACTTCACTAAACAGTTCACGTTAACGACTGACGCCAGCAATTTCGGCATAGGCGCCATCCTATCACAGGATGAACACCCGTGCTGCTATATCTCGCGCACGCTCAACCCACCGGAAAGAAATTATTCGACAACCGAAAAAGAATTGCTCGCTATCGTATGGGCAACCAAACGCTTACGGCAATATTTATTAGGAAAGAAATTTATTATTCGGACAGACCATCAGGCCCTTACTTGGCTTCAGAATTGCAAAGACCGTTCCTCACGTTTAATTCGATGGAGACTTAGACTCGAGGAGTACGAATACGAAATTCAATACACCAAAGGTAAGGATAATACAGCCGCAGACTGCCTTTCGCGAATACACGCTATCGAGACCAATTCTGAACCACCTCCTGTAGACTTGTCCAAGTCCAACCCACCAGACCCTGTCGACGACGACACGACTGACACAGCCTCTGAAACCGATCTCACGGATCTTGAAAAAGAATTCGATGCATGGAACAAATCCAACGTCTCAATGAAACCAATGCGAATCGTACCGAACCACCGTACCTTTTACCAGCTCACTACCGAAAGACTAGCCGCACACCCAGGAACCGCGAATTTGCTTGAATATTTAAAATCAATATTAATTGGAAACCACCGTATAGGAATAGGAGACGACCGAATCCCACAGATTACACGCAATACGATCAAACACTTACTTTTATTTTTCAACGATACTTTTAAAGAAGTACATTACGCTTGGGAACCAATTTACACACTAACGGACGAAGAAGTTCAACTTGTAATTAAGGAAAACCATTTATTTAGCGGACACGCCGGAATACAAAAGACTTACGATAAAATCAAACATCATTATAAAATACCGAATCTTTTTGAATTGGTACAGAAATTTGTTGAATCATGTGATAATTGTCAAGAGGCCAAACTTACCCGAATCAGACCCAAGGAGCAGCCAGTTATTTCCGACACCCCTTTAGACTCTAATGAAAAAATTGCGATGGACATATTAGGCCCTTTACGTAAAACCCGAAAAGGAAATCAATTCATTCTTTCGATTCACGACGAGCTTACAAAATATCTCATTCTTGTACCACTCAAAAGTCAAAACACCGATAGCATCTGGAACGCCTTACTAAATCATTATATATACATATTCTCCGCCCCGAAAAAGATACTTACCGACAGAGGAAGCAACTTTATATCAAAATTAATGCAACACTACGAACAGGCATTTAACATCAAACATATTAAAACCACCGCTTTCCACCCTCAAAGCAACGGTTCACTCGAACGAACTCACGCTGTAGTTACCGACATGCTAAAATCCCTAATGCAAACGTCGCAAGAAGAATGGGACGAACACCTAAATTTCATCTGCCTCGCCTACAACACAATTACCCATGACGCTACCGGATACTCACCTTTCGAACTTACTTTCGGACACCAAGCTAACTTGCCCTCCACTATCTCCAAAGCCCCTCAACGAACATACGAGGACGAAGCTGCGTTTCGTAAAAGAGAATGGGATTCCAAACTCAAACAGGCTAGGGAAACCCTAGTTAAAAACAAACATCGGTATCAAAAGACACAGGAGAAGAGAATTTTCAGACCACAAAGTATATTTAAAGAAGGAGATCAGGTTCTTATTCACAATGACCATAAACAACACAAACTCGATATAGAATGGTATGGCCCACATACGATTGATAAAGTATGCACCCCCTTTTACATTATTGGCAATAACAAAATTCACGGTAACCGTTTAAAACATTATTTTTCAGGACATATTTCATCCTCCTCGCAGGTGTAACATCGCACGTTAGCTTTAAGCCACTCGAACCGAATGACAATGTCTTCTTAGAGAACATCGACACCGCGTATTTGTACAGCAACACCGCGAATATCATCATCGGGTTAGACACCAGCGACCTGTTCAAACAGATAGAAAGCATACTAGCTTACAAGAATCGAATTAGCAGCACTCCGCATAGCGCTGACTTTCAGGAAGAATTAGATACACTCGACAAGCGCATTGTTAACGTTCAACATTTAGCACGACATATTAAAACTCTGATTCACCGCCGAAACAGACGAGGACTATTAAATTTTGTAGGGTCCATTTCAAAAACTCTTTTTGGCACACTCGATACAGACGATTTGGACTTGATCAACCAAAACATGGACAAGCTTTTTGACGATAATAAGAAGATAAAAACTATCCTGGCGAATCAAACCTCATTAATACGGAAAATATTAAACTCCGAAAGCTTACAAAAATTGGAAGACTCTTATAACCAACTAGCCCGGAAGCTAGACTCGCAAACTATATTTGTAAAAACACTCGCCAAAATTGAATACGCCCTAGAGGATTTACACTTTCAAATCGATGAATTATTAAACGCTCTGATATTAGGCAAACAAGGAATCATAAGTCCACAAATATTAAATCCCGAAGACTTTATTCAGAATTACGCAAGGATTGTAAGCTCGACCGCCCGCAGTTCATCCATTACACCTAGACTCGAACACTTCCAATTTATTTTAGACATCAGCGATCTAACCGTATTTGCACTTCACGACAGACTATTTTTCAAGATTTCAGTACCATTAGTGTTGGAACAGGAATGGAAAATCACCCGCGTATACCCCATTCCACGAGAACAAAACGGCATATTCATGGCACCTATAGTAGACAATCCCGTATTTCTTTCCTCGAACCTATTCTTCATGAACACCGACTTGAATTACCTAGCGAAATTTTGTAAGCATAAAAGCGTAACGATCTGCAAACAAACACAACCGATACACAACGCTAACACAAACAACGACTGTCCAAGCGAAATTGTTAACTTTAAAAAGAACACTAATCATTGCGAAATTTCAGTATACAGAATTGATTACGTTAGTTTCATTCCGTTGCATGCTGAAAATCAATACTTAGCGCTACCTTCCAAACCAATCGAGATAGACGCTATATGTAAAGGCAACCACCGTACCCACACGATTGTAAGCCCCTCGATCATAAGCTCAAACGAATCCTGCGACTTGTTATTTAACAACGAATATATGCGAATTGGCGAAAGCAAGACAGAGATCAAATACGAAACCAAGCTTAAAACGATAGGATTACACGACAACGATAGTTATGTGAATATTTTAGACAAACTCAAAACGTCACCGAAAATTATAAATAATTTATCTTCATACAGAACATCGATAGACGCGCTAGACAGCGAAGTCACAAAATTAAATTTTAGTCATAGAATGAAAACGTTAGCTTCTTACGGCATGAGCACATTACAAATATTAGGCTACACTTCAGTCGGACTTATTGGATTGTACGCGTTAAACAAATTCGGATTATTATCATGTATAAAGAGCTTAGTACCAGGAAAACTGTGCTTCCACCTATTTTGCTGTAAAATTAAGAAAGGATCATCGATACATAACGAGGTACATTCACCACAATACCTGCCGCCAATTCAACAATACAACATCGACCAGCGCCCACCCTTGACCCTGGGACAACTCGAAGAAGGACAAGTGCTGATTCAACCCCAACGTGTGAGGTTTAAGAAGACCATCCTCAAGCCCGAACCTAGAGGACTAGGTTCAATCTAAGAAGGGGGGTGTGTAACGCCAATTTCCCCCTCTCCTACTCAACATCGACAACGACCAACGACCACCAGTGCGTCTCAACGCCCACGCTATCTCGACCACCCGAAACTCGCCCTATCTCACCCAAACGGAAACCGTTGACATAACTCTGGACCACAGACCCCCATTGAACACTTATCGACTCCCAAACTAACGATATCTGATTCCAGCCACAAAAAATGCCCATTAATATAACTTAGATAACGATATCTGATTCCAGCCACAAAAAATGCCCATTAATATAACTTAGTTAACGATATCTGATTCCAGCCACAAAAACGCCCATTGATATAACCTAGTATAAATAGGACCCCCGAACCAGCGTTCGTCAGTACTAAGTCTTCTGTTGTAACCTAAACGTCTGTGCTACGGCCAGGTTGATTTCTAAATAAAAGAACATATTAAAGTAAAACTAGAAGTATAAAATCATAGAATACGTTCTCTTCGACGCGTCCGGAGAACCTCTGCTCTTATTTTTGCTTCCGACGTCACTTTTTACGTGACAAGAACCCGGAAAGAAAGCATCGAATCTCTTACAGATCTATATCTTTACTACTTAAATTTCTAACAAGTACATATGTTCGGATATTTTTCTTTTATATTCTAGTATCTAGTTTCGTAGTTCAGCACTTTTAGCATGTATGCATATATGTAATAATTATGGCAAGTATTGCATGAAAGGATGCACCCTACCGATTTTGATAAAATTTTTACAAGTATGTTGTAAAACTTAATATTTTGAACAATTTTTGTGTCCTATATGTACACACATGTTACCGCTGCTCGGCTTTATTTTTCAAGGTATTTGCGAACAACTTTTGCTGCTACTACAATTCATTAATGAATCCGTTTCATGAATTCATGACAACCGGTAATCGTTTTACGACTTTCCGAGTTTTTCCAGCGACGTCGTCGCTGCCTAGGGTTTCTTGCAGTATACTGCTACTATAGCAGCAATAAAATTTTTCGCAAATATCTCTAGAACTGACTATATCACATTTAAAAATCATTGTGTGACGGCTACGCGACTTCTCGGAGGATTATACAATCCAACCCGAGAACGCGGGATCTCGAAGCTGTCCGGATTTAAAAGAACACGGGTTCGAAAAGGAAAGTTATGGACGACACCAAGGCTTAATGACCACGCGGTAACGACAGTATATATTCTCAACAAAATAAATAACAGTAACAGTGTAAAGAAAAGAATAACAATAAAAGAGAATAACAAAACCGCTTACCAAAGCACAGCCACTCGTTTACAAGAACGCAACGTTAATAAAACAACGGAAACGAGAGAACTCGACAGAACTGCTGCGAAACCTATAACTACGCGATAAAAGAAAACTGATATTAATCACTCAACCGAATAACTATAACGCGGAGACAAGAGTTAAACAAAAGAAAACTAAAACTTAAATCTACGAGCTCGAGGCTCGGCAAGTCAAAAAGAAGGTAAAATTAACTACGACTAAATAACGCAAAACTCAAGGCTTCCCGCCAGGCTACAACAACAGCCTCAACGAAACTCTGCCTATACGAGTCTTACGGTTCAACGACACGCACCTCGCGCTTGTACATCGAAGAAGAACGAGCCCTCGCTAGATTTCGGCTAGCTCGGCCCGCTGGCCGGCTCCCCTCTCTACGCGCCTAGCCAATTAGATTTGGGTCTTAATTAGACAGCCCAATCACGCGCGTTACGCATTCCTCTCTTTCTTTCAACACTCTTCTCACTCGCACTCATACTCGCACGCTTAACCAACGGTCGTCGAACGGCGTAGCCCGGGTAAACACGAAGATCCTTGAAACACTCATCATACCCGAGTCGAACGTTTGGTGTATTCAGTTAGGGTGATCCCACAATTGCAAAGAATTACCGAACACACCTTTACGTACCTATATTCAATACCACGCAAGCCAGCCTCTCCTCGACCGTTGGGAAAACCGCTTAACGACTACGGCCGACTGACGAGATCGCTTACAATAAACAAGGTGACGAGCGGGACGCGTTACCTCGTTCTTTGTCCTAATGTAAACTAAATACTAACACTAAGATATAAAGATATAAACTATTCCGGACGGCGTTGACTCCAAGAAGGGTATTCGTTACTAAGATACATTCAACGCGGAATAATCTAAAATGTTATACGTCGTCAAAGGCAACACTGTGATCAATTAGGGAAATCCCACAATTCCTAAGAATTATCAACCACAGTGTTACCGACGGTTAAAGCCAAAATGGTTTCAAAAACAAACAATAATTGTTCGGAACGTAACAGTCCTCCCTCCTTAAAGTCATCGTCGTCCCCGATGATGTAACATAATACTATATTCTTATGTGGCTAACCGGCGCCTACTTAACGAAATAGAGGCTCGAAACGGCGGTCGAAAAAGACCTGGACGCGAGCGTTCTTCTTATATTTCGTATACCTGCTAACTGCAGTATCCGCCATAAACATACGCAGTGTCTGTACTCTATCCGATGTTCTTACTGTATTGTATGCACATGTTAATACTACCCTATCTATTTTCTTACAGCCTTCCACATCAATGATTCCTATATACGGGCAGTTCCTAATTACTCTACAAATGTCTTCGCTACTGATTAATGGATTTGACCTGCAATGCACCTCCTTTAGTCCTTTTAGTGACCCCAACGCGTACCCTGGCACTTCTGGATATAAATTATTAATTTCCAGGACCTCTAATTCCTCTAGATTTACTAATGAATCGAGGGCGGCCTCTCTTCTTATATTGGTACACCCACTTAAATTTAAGTGTGTGATTCGTGAGAGGTTTGCGCTGATTACGCGTACCTTGTCCACCGTCACCCAACCTCAAAAAGTTAGTGATAGGTGGACGATTTCTCGCATTTCACGAAATATGGGCAATGCCTGATTTACTGGCCCTAGGTCTATTTCCACGAATTCTCCTTCTTCCATATGAAGCTGAATGTCCATTTCATTCGGGTGCAACTGGGCTTCGGCGAAGGTCAGCGCATGGATCTTAAGGATTTTTAAAGATTGTTGCAGGCCTCTATTGTTACATAATATAGTGAGTATCGTATCGTCCGTCAATGTCTGTAGCAATGTCAACTCTAAGGAATTCAAATTCTGTAATGTTTTTATCGTATCTATCAAATATTCTGCTGTAATTCCAATACAACGGTCTAATTTAAAATGACTTAGTCCCGGATTCAAATGACGGAATGCCTTTCCACTTAATACCGTCCCGGAGAGTTCAAGTGACTTCAACCCTTTAGCTCTTTCGAACACCTGCGCTAATTCATGCTCTACTGGCGGTTGAGATCTTCCTAACGCTATACTCTGTAGCTTACTCGCCACGTCCGCCAGGTTCCTAATTGACGATGGCCGCACGATTGACGCCGTAAAATCTAATTGCAGTAGATTTGGACATTCTTTTGTTATTATTGCCAATATTAGTGGTTCTAAAAATCTTGAAATGCTCTCATCATTAATTACTATTGTCGTTATGTGTTTCGCAGTTCTATGTAATAGCCATCGCAACGCGCTCATACTAACGGTTTTTCCGTGTCAACTGTGCGGCCAACGCCAATCAGAAACGTCTAACCGCTTGATTACACTGTATGATCCTAACGTCCCCTCTCGCCACCTTGTTGATACTAACTCTAGCGCGGCCCTGTCTTGAAATTGCAAATACGACGCTATTCTGGCTATACAATCCAACGGTAAGGGTATCTTGTCCGTTAAATCTAGGCCCGGAAATGGATCTGCTGATGGTCGTGGCGCTATGAGCTTTGCCTCGTGCCATGGGTCCGCAGGTCGGATCCTCAGCTTTCTTTTGTGTATGACAAAATCCTGTCCCACCAGCTTCTTGGCCTGTTCCGGGTTTCCGAAGGTCAGAAATGCCTGATTGCCTGTGGGCTTCCTCAGGACTCTGCCCCATGTGGCCGGAAGACTTTCATCAGATCCTCCTTCTTAGTGTGGTTGGCCAGTCTCAATATCAGCAACCTCCTTCCTTCTCTTGCTGTCCCTGAGCTGCACCCTGGTTTTGGCTCCATAGTTATCAATATAATCCTATGGTTACAATGTTGGTGTAAGTACATGTAAATACTATAGGAGACAACACAACATATAAATAACAATGTTTTCTTCGCGCCAAATGGCAGCGGTTTACATCCATATTGCATCGGTTGTGTTACAATGACTAGCTGTTTATGTCGCACGTCAGTTATGTCCACAGTTTGGTTTGGTTAACCTTACAATTGTTCGAACCCATCCGAGGATGTAGCTTAGCCTACGTTGTTCTGTAACTCATGTACAATAATTATTAATGTTTATCTAAATAGTTATCGCAATTCGCCAGTCGGGCCCATCGTTACACAAGCGCCGGCTGCGTTAATGCGTCTCATTTGTTAAAATTTGCTACGTGAATAATAAATCTTTAAGCATCGACGTGGTTCTCTCTTTCAGCGTTAATCAATTTATAATTTCAATTTATCTACGTGTTTGGTAAACTGTTTTCCGTTATCGTCTTCTAAAATAACATTGTTCTTTGCTAAAATTCCAATTATTTTATATGGTCCTCGATAACGATTACTGAATTTTCCAGCTCGCGGTTCAATTACGACGCGTACCATGTCCCCTATTTTCCCGCGGAACGGTCGCGCCTTTTTATCATAATAGCCTTTAGATCTTTCTTTAGATTTATTCTGATTCCTTGCGGCTAATGTATGCATCTCGTTTAGTCGAACAATTAGATCAGAAAGATAAGTATTATATGTAGGTAGTCTTTCGTCCTCTGGGAACGAACTCGGACAACGAGCAACCTTTCCAAACACCAACTCATAAGGTGTGAAATTGGTCGTCTCATGTACCGAAGTGTTATACGAAAACATTGCAAACGGTACTAACCTATCCCAATCGTCATATTCATCTACGTAGTGGCTAATATATTCCGTTAATACTATATGATTTCTTTCTAATGCTCCATTCGTTTGTGGTCTATAACCAGACGTCATAAAATGTCGGATTTTAAAAATCCTCGTCAATTTTTGAATAACCTTATTTAGAAAATTTGTACCTCTGTCTGTCAATATTGCTCGAGGAGTACCATATTGTAATATCAAATGGTTCGTTAAAACATGCGCGAGTGTCTCAGCTCTAATGTCAGGAACGGGAACTGCTATACAGTATTTTGTTAAATTATCTTGCATTGTTAGTATATGCCTATTTCCATTGGGAGTTGTTGGTAACGGTCCTACTGTATCTAACGCTACCCTCTCAAAAGGCTCTGTGGAAGTATCCGTTATTAACATGGGCTCGCGCGTTTTGGAACGTACCAATTTTTTATTTTGACAACTGTCGCACGAACGAATAAATCGTTTTATTTCTTCGCGCATATTCGGCCAATAAAATCTCTCCCTAATTCTATTGTAGGTTTTAGTGACACCCTTGTGTCCTCCTATTAGGCTCGAATGCATCTCAGTCATTATTTGTTCCCTATATTCCCTAGGTGGTATCTGGATGTTTCCTTGACAAATAGTTGCTGTTATTTCGCTCCCGTCTAAAATATCTGCTAGTATACGCTTTAACTTGTTTTGCGGTACTTTCCCTAGCATCTCATCCGTTTGTGATATCCGTGTAACAGACCTGGGCGCGCCAGGCCTGTTACGAACGGTCTCGCGCCACCGCGACCACCCCCGAACATAGCCGACGAACCCCGAACGATACCGATCCCCGAGCCTCGCGCCCCCGCGTCTAGAAACCGGCTCTGGCGGGAAACGGAAACCGCCATTGCCCCCGAAACCGACGTCTCGGATGTGAGACGTCACCGGAACTTCCGCCGCGAACCACCCCGCACCGAGCCCCTCGCCCTAGAGCGACGAGGGCATAAAGGGGACCCCCGAGCAGGCACGGGCCTCTTTCGTTCGCCAAGTCTCGCGCTAGAAAGTATTCATTCACACATACACACTTACGTACACGTCGCCACGGTACCCGTACAAGTAAGTAGTCCGATATCACTCCGTTGTATCTCCGTATCCCGGTACACCGCGTTGACCACTTCCCGTTTTCACTAATTCTCCGATGGCACACATCCGTGGCCATTTCCCGCCCCGTTAACCGTCTCCCGGTACGCAGCCGCGACCATCCCCGTTCCGTACACCGTATCCTGGCACGCAGCCGCGGCCATTTTCCGTTCCGTCCACCGTATCCCGGTACACAGCCGTGACCATTTTCCGTCCCGTCCACCGTATCCCGGTACACAGCCGTGACCATTTTCCGTTCCGTCCACCGTATCCCGGTACACAGCCGTGACCACCCTTGGCCCCGTTAAGGGTCTATTCATATTTGCCGGATCATCCGTTTTCGGACGGAGACTCCACATTTTCTACTTCATACTTGCCGGAACCATAAAAAGGTCACTTGAGAGGCGCACGAGATGCTCGCAACAAAAGCTAAGACCCGCACACAGCGGGGGTTTTCTACCTAACACCCGAACAGTTTACTCCCCACTACACCCCGGGGATGCCAATGAGCTGGGCCATCCGCAGTAGGCCATTCGGACAGCCGATGGGCATCCGATTTCTGTTCGGATGCTGTCGTGGCATCCGCACCGGACGCTCTCCACAGAGTTCGCATTGCGTCTTCCATTCTAGCAAAGCCCAGAATTGTTTATGATGAAGGTTTTTTTTTTAAGAAATTATCCACATTTGTTACGAAGAGAATCATTCAATGTGTATTCGATCATTTGTTGGGGTCTACGTCTCGAATTTTAACGACATTGAAATATATTGTGGTCCGAGAGAAAGCGGAAGAAATCCTAAACAATAATGTAGGATAACAATAAATATTATATACCAAAGCGTAGATATTTTAACACAATGCGAGGAGATACGCACAACAAATCACAGAATTTGCATGAAGAAAGACAGAAGCACAGATATTATTTAACAGTGCTAAAAGTAATTTGTGCAGCCGAGTATTTTTTTTTTATTTTTTTATTTTTTTTGTTTGTTCCGTCTCGTGTGAACCGTCATTTTGTAACATTGCAACTCTGATGAACAATCATCTTGTCTACACTCCGAAAACGGAGATTCTGTTCGGATGCTGTCGTGGCATCCGCAGCCGGACGCTCTGGAAGACGCAATGCGAACTCTGTGGAGAGCGTCCGGCTGCGGATGCCACGACAGCATCCGAACAGAATCTCCGTTTTCAGAGTGTAGACAAGATGATTGTTCATCCGAGTTGCAATGTTACGAAATAACGGTTCACACGAGACGGGACAAACAAACAAAAAAATAAATAAATAAATAAAAATAAAAATAAAAATATAAATGATTAGGAGTCAAAACTCCGGAAAAGAAGTATAAAATGATTACAATTCATTGGTTGCAAGGTGGGTGTCGAAAGGCGGTGGAAATAGTGGAAATTTGTAAAAGCGAGAGTTTAGTTGCAACATTTGTTTTGCAGGCATCCACGGTTATAAATCTTGCTGCGCTAACGGTGTACAGGGCTCAACATGTGCTGCTCTCGGTTGGCTTAAAAATTACGAAATCGGCAGGTAAATTCGGAAGGATTTTAGATTTACGACGCCCATGGTCGGTACGCGTTGTCGATAGGGATTCTTATACCTGGCCTTGGTCGCGTGCTTGTCATTTGGCGCCTAAGATCTTACGACGCAACAATAACCAAACAAAAATAAAACCATTTTAATTTCGCCATTTGTACCGTGCCACCATTTTTGGGAAGTCTATCGTTTGGCCCATCACAGCCGCGCCCGTAGTCCCAGTGTTTTGGCTTCGACGTCACACTCCACATAGTATGTGTGACCGCTGTAGCCAATATTTGGACTGTAGCCGAAAATGCGTGTGAAAAGAGGCCTGTCCCTTGCACTATGATCCAATCGGCCTCGCATTCGTGCCTATGGTCCGTCCAACGAGACCGAGGCAGCGAAGCACCAGCGTGCGTCCTTTGCTAATTATCTTGTATAATGGTAACTTCAACTCTGTCGCACTCGAGTAGCTATGTTTACGTCTGCTGACTAGGCATGTGCGGGCCGCCCGATATTCGGGTTCGGGTCGGGTGGCAGAAAGTCGGGCGGGCTTGATTCGGGCGCCCGATACTTCGTGACGCATCGGGCTACCCGAGAGTTTCGGGCGGCCCGAACGTTTCGGGCTACCCGAGACTTTCGGGCTTCCTGCTCGACTTCGTCGGGCGGGTTCGGCAAGAATCGGACAAGTTCGAGCGAGCGAGTTATCGCGATACCTGAGATAATCTCAGTGACATTCAACTCTGCGTTCTTATGAAATCCATAATGGTAATAATGATACTTCTTTCATAATTTAATTAATCTTTATTTGCATTAAATTTTGAAATAATTCACGGTACGCGTGAAAAATTTAAAAGACAACATTTCTGGCATTCTGACAAATTTGTTCCTCCGAATAAACTTGTATATGTATCGATAACATCATTAAAATATCCTTACAAAGTTATATACACCTAGAAGGTATGAAAATAAGATAAATTATGACAATTTTTTACATTTTGTGCTGTTTTTATTGACAGTGATATAACTTACTTGTTATAATATACAGAGTGTCCTAGTAGGAACATTTGCGAACAGAAAAAATACTGAAATCAAAGTTTATTTTAATGAAAACGTTGTCTCGAGAGACACCAACATTATAGAGTGGTGGGGCTGTCATCGGAAAAGATTTCCAATTTTATCATTAGCAGCTCAACGCTACCTAGCTGTACCCGCGATACAAGTTACGAGTGAGCGCTTATTTTCTGCTTCGGGAAATATAGTTACTCAAACGCGGTCGCGATTAATAACAGAAAATATTGAAAAGTTAAGTTTTCTACATTTTAATTTAAAGAAAATAAGTTAGTTTATAAAGCAAGCTAGATAATAATTAAAGTAACTGTAGTAATATTAAAATTATAATATTTATATTTATATAAATGAATATATTATAGTAAATATATCGCACATTATTTAATATATATTATGTATTTTATACTGTATTTAAAACTGTCATTTTTATCGCATTTGAGTTCAATAATTTCTATTTTGTTATTTTATTATGCATTATTTTTTAAGAATTTCTGTTAGGTTAATGATAGTTAATTAATAAGTTATACTAATAAGTTTATATATTATAACAATTTTTTTGCGTACAATTTGAATATGCAATAAAAAGTACCAGGTTCCATTTAAAGAGAACGACTTCCGGTTTGAAAATCCGTTAAAATTGCAACTATCACCATTCGATAGAGCGTACTCGAATTAGTTAGAATATTTTTCTAATTTTCAAAAAAATTCACTGTCCACCATTTTAATAGGGGTAGACGGGTGGTCTAGGACACTCTGTATATTATAACAAGTAAGTTATATCACTGTCAATAAAAACAGCACAAAATGTAAAAAATTGTCATAATTTATCTTATTTTCATACCTTCTAGGTGTATATAACTTTGTAAGGATATTTTAATGATGTTATCGATACATATACAAGTTTATTCGGAGGAACAAATTTGTCAGAATGCCAGAAATGTTGTCTTTTAAATTTTTCACGCGTACCGTGAATTATTTCAAAATTTAATGCAAATAAAGATTAATTAAGTTATGAAAGAAGTATCATTATTACCATTATGGATTTCATAAGAACGCAGAGTTGAATGTCACTGAGATTATCTCAGGTATCGCGATAACTCGCTCGCTCGAACTTGTCCGATTCTTGCCGAACCCGCCCGACGAAGTCGAGCAGGAAGCCCGAAAGTCTCGGGTAGCCCGAAACGTTCGGGCCACCCGAAACTCTCGGGCCGCCCGAAACTCTCGGGTAGCCCGAAACGTTCGGGCCGCCCGAAACTCTCGGGTAGCCCGATGCGTCACGCAGTATCGGGCGCCCGAATCAAGCCCGCCCGACTGTCTACGGCCCGACCCGACGATTCGGGCGCCCGATATTCGGGCGGCCCGCACATCCCTACTGCTGACTCGTCCCATTGGACAAGATATAGATACGCCATCGCATTTCTGCCACGGAGATATACAATTTTTCGTGTCGTGAGACAAAACGATGCAATTTACGTGTAATTAATTCTTTTTGTTCTAGAAATTATTAGGTAATTGAGTCATTCCGCGCGATATCGAACACTCTTGCGAGTATTGTTTCGGATTTCTTCCACTTTCGCTCGATCTACAATATATTTCAATGTCGTTAAAATTCGAGACCAAGACCCCAACGAATGATCGAATACACATGGAATGATCCCCTTTGTAACAAGTGTATATAATTTCTTATGAAAAAAAATAACAACTGTTCTCGTTTTTACAATATATGTATAATTTACGTTAATATATAAGGACGTGCAATGCTGTTTGACGAAGAGGCAGGAACGACTCCTATCCCCATGCCGTTGTAAAAGAGAGATACCGATAGTTTACCTAAGGAGCTCGTAAACCTTTTTTTTTGTGCCCCGCACAGCAGGGAAGCTCATCGAAGTCGACCCTTCCGGCGCCGGATGGGTAAAGTCCAAAACGAAGCGAAAGCGTCCGATTTTCGCCAGATCGTCGGTAACAAAGGATTTGGCCTAGATGCCGGATGTAAAACCATCCGGCGTCCGGCAAATATGAATAGACCCTAACTCTCCGATGGCACGCCGCCGCGGCCATTCGCGACCCGGAACCGCGTTCCGCGTGGGCGAACCGCTGTTGCCCGATCGCCGACTCGACGAATCGCGACCCCGAGACCGCGCGCCGCGATAACGGAACCCCGCGACACCGAACAGAGAACCGTAGCCGGAAAACATAACCCGTCTCGTATCATTTCGGCACCTCGCCCTGATCACTCGCGTAACCTATGAACCCTGGCACGGCGAGCTCAATCCGGCCGCGAGCCCCGTCCGCTGCAACGAGCCGCGGGAAACCGTGCCCGTTACATCCGGAATGCATTTAAATTTAACTGTGACAGTTTACGTTTCAAGTTTTCCAATGCTATCTCCAAGTTTTCTATTGTTGGTTCGTCAAAATAATTCTTTTTAATAACTATGCTGAATATCATATATTTACCCTTTTTGCTGACCAGAATCTGACCTATTTTCAATTTATTACCTTTAAGGAACTCTGTATTTAATCTTCCTAGATCTACCAATAGTCTATTTAATGGTGTAACCAATTTACAATCTGTTGAAATAAAATGCACATAATTTCCTGATCTGTATGTCAAATTTTCTCTAGTGTTGCTAATGTTCTTACTATTGAATTGGTGTAAGGTTGGTTCTGGTACTATTGTTTCTTTGATTTTAATGTTAGATGAACGTGTGCCCTGTGTTTGGTGCATGTGATTGCCCATACGCGTACCTCCCTCCTTAGAGTTCGGTCCACGTATTAGGTTTCCTAATCTATGGTATAAACTCTGGTTGTCTATGTCATCACTATCTGATTGTATGTGATTGTGAGTCTGTTCAAGAATGGTTGTGTCTTCTGATGAGTAATCTGTAAGTGTTTGTTGTGTTCCATTCGGTGTTAAGAAGGTATCGTCTGTGTCGTCACTGTCTAGTACGTCTGGCAAATTTATTGAGATATTATTATCCATTCCTGGTTCCGACTCATCGCTCGACGAAGTGTCATTCGACCCTGAAACCTTAGGGTTACCCCACAATTCTTTTGAATTAGGTTCCAGACTCGGCAAGACACTTCTACGTCGTCGAAGTATCGGTGTGTCTGTCAGTTTATCGTCTGTCGTGTCACTGTATATGTCCGTATCAATGCTGTCAGAGTCAACCTGTTGTTGTGCATTTTCTGGTTGTTTAGATCTAGTTCTAGTTGCTATGGATTCTGGATCGGCAGTTCTAAACCTAACTCTAGTTGTTTTAGAGCCTTTCGGTCTACCACGGCGTCGCTTCGGTGTTGATTCTGTTAAAGGAAATACCCTTTTAGGTGATGGCCCTTCATCGTCGATATCCGAAGATGACGACAGTGAAAAATCATCAGATGAGATTAATTCGTTGACTACTATTGGGTTTCGGGATAATGCATCAGCATTGGTGTTTAACTTCCCTGCTTTATGAACAAAGTCATACTCATAATCCCTCAATTTCAGTCTCCAACGAACCAATCTCTGTCCTGGGTCCTTTATGGAATCTATCCACCGTAATGGCTCGTGATCGCTAACTAATATGAACTTCCGTCCATATAAATATGGTCTAAAATGGATAATTGCATATAACACAGCTAAACACTCTTTCTCAGTAGTAAAATAATTTTGTTCTGGTTTTGTTAATGTACGAGATAAGTATGCTACTGGCAAATCATTCCCATTGACTTCCTGGCTAAGGACTGCGCCTATGGCTGTATCCGAAGCGTCGGTTGTCAATGTGAAAGGTTTTTGAAAATCTGGATATTGCAAAATCGGATTTTGGCATAGTGCTTTGCGTAATTTCATAAAACTTTCTTTCTGAGGTTTGCCCCAAACGAATTTCGCATTTTTCTTTAATAGTTCTGTTAACGGCTTACAATTAGCCTTTGCTGCAAAATCTTTAATGAACCTACGATAATAACCGACTAATCCCAAAAATTGTTTAATATTTTTCGGGTTTTTGGGACGCGGAAAATGTTTAACGGCTACTATCTTTTTTGGATCGGGCCTTAAGCCTTTTCTGCTTATAATATGTCCAAGATAACCTACTTCTGTTTTCAAAAATTCGCATTTATCTGGCTGTAGTGTTAAGTTTGCAGCAGCCAATCGCGAAAATAAACGCCTAACTTTCTTTTCATGTTCTTTCAAATTCCTTGCATACACGACTATGTCGTCTAGATATACAAATACTTCGATTCCTTGTAAACCTCTCAGCAATTGATCCATCAACCTTTGAAAGGTTGCTGGTGCATTTTTTAAGCCTTCGGGCATTCGCACAAATTCGTAATGCCCATTAGGTGTTGTAAAGGCTGTTTTAGGCCTATCTTTTTCACTCATTTCTATCTGCTGGAAACCACTGGCTAAATCAAAGGTTGAAAAATACTGAGCTTGACCCAAATGGTCCAGAATCTCAGAAATGTTAGGTAACGGATAAACGTCTCCTATCGTTTTCTCATTTAATTTCCTAAAATCTACCACCATCCTTCATCTTGGATTGCCTTTAGAATCGGGTTTTTTCGGAACTATCCACAATGGAGAGTTATATGGTGATTTAGATGGCTTAATAATTCCGTCTTCTAATCTTTTCGCAATTTGTTTATATATTTCTTGTTTATGAACTATTGGAAATCTGTATTGTCTGGTGTTAATAGGAATGTCATCTGTTGTGTGAATGTGGTGTTTAATGCAAGAAGTTACAGGCAATTTGTCAGTAGGTAGGTGGAAAGTATTGGGAAATTCTTCAACGATATCGATTACATGATCTTTTTCTTCTACGCTTAAGTGGTCTAGATGTAATCTATTCACTATTTCCGTGACTCTGTCAGTGGTTTCTGGCATTTCTTTCTCTGAATCTGTCTCGAAGTATTCCTGTTCTTCAGGAAAATTATGCAATTCAAAAGGAATCAATTCCTGAGGTGGAATCTCTATTTGTACGTCTTCATCAAGAGAATTTATAGCTAGAACATGGCACACGCCGCAATCGTTAACCGATACGGCTGCTTCGCCAATATATAAACCGTCTTTACATTGCAATCTCGGTAAGTATCCTTCCTCTAAATTTTCATTTACTACATCTATTGCAATCGCTTGTCGACTTCTAGCCTAAAGGCAATAAATTGTCAATATTCGCGGCTTTAAATTCCTGCGTTCCGGATTTTTTAATGTTTTTCCGTGTACAAACGGAATTGGTCTAATTGGGTCGCTCATTGTTACTATAGTATTATTTGTAAATGAAATTTCTGCTTGTTCTTTACGAAGGTATTCTCTACCTAGTATACCGTCGCATTGTAGTGGAAAAGCTTTTCCTACTACATGAAATTTCACCGGTCTATTTCGCAGTTTAATCACGACTGTTCCTACCGTTTTTACTTTTTCGGTAGTTATTCCCGACATTATAACCGATTCGTCTATCGACACACGTAATTCCTCATTTAATGAATTTAATTTTATGATGTTTATTTCTGCACCGGTGTCGACTAGAAAGTGTGCTGCACCCGTACGCAGATCTGATGAAATTATCTTTATTATCGGGGCATCGCGTCTAATTTCTATTGTATTCACCGGCTGTTCTTCTCTAATGTCTTGACTAACAGTTGACGCTGTGTTCCTAAAGCTGGACTCTCCGTCGCGTCGACACGGCGAGTCTCTTGTGAGTTTAAATGCTGATTACTATGTGTTTGAAAACGAACATTGTGCGGTGAAGGTGAACGCGACCTAGCTATTGTCGGTTGGTAATGTGTTTGATCTGACTGTTTGGAAGTTGAAGGTTGAGGTGACTGTGACCTACAGTGGCGTGCAAAAGTTCCCGGCCAGATGGTTTTTGCTATTTTTCTTCCAAAAAAAAGGCGTTAAGAAATTTTGATTAGAATCATATATAAGGGCATGTTACGTGAAAAAATACTATAGAAAAAATCAATGCTGCTGATTCTTCATACATGTTTATTTAAAGAATAAGTAAACTTGCGTGTTCAAAAGTTCCCGGCCAGTTTAAGCTGGGATTGTATTTAAGTCTGTAAAAGGTCAGTAAGTGTTTACATTCAAATAATATTACGTAGTTGGTAGTCTTCAGTTGGTAGTCAGTCGCTGAAATGTAAACATGGTTCGAAAGATATCTGTCGAAGTACGCAAAATTGTGATGGAATTGTCGTTAAAGGGAAAGTCATCTCGCGAAATTGCTTCAGTATTGTCTATCGGGGAAAGTACAGTGAAAGACACAATTAACAGATATCGTGCAGGACATGGCGTGAAAGATCGACCGCGGAGTGGAAGACCCCGAAAAACCACTAAAAGAATTGATAGAATTATAAAACGTAAATCAATTGCGGACCCAAAGAAGACAGCTAGCAATATTGCAACAGAACTACAACAGGAAAACGTTGCTAATATTAGTCGATGTACGGTAACAAGAAGATTACATGATGTAGGACTGTTTGGCAGAGTTGGTGTTAAAAAACCACTAATCAGTAAGAAAAATAAAGTAGCCCGATTAAAGTTTGCCCAAAAATATTGTGACTGGAATGTGGAAAATTGGAAAAATGTTCTTTTTTCGGATGAATCTAAATTTAATCTATTCGGCAGCGATGGAAGACAGTATGTACGACGTTCAGTTGGCACAAGAAATGATCCCAGATATCAAACACCAACTGTTAAACATGGTGGAGGGAGCATTATGGTATAGGGAGCTTTTTCCGCTCAAGGAATTGGTCCTCTTATAAAAATTGAGGGTATCATGACTGGTGTCACGTATAAAAATATTTTAGAAACTCATATGCTACCATATGGTGAAAAAGAAATGCCAGAAAATTGGTTTTTCCAACATGACAACGACCCCAAACATGCATCGAAAATCGTAAAAGGGTGGTTGTCTACA
The DNA here is from genome assembly GCA_913789895.3 of Seladonia tumulorum. Taxonomy (NCBI): domain Eukaryota; kingdom Metazoa; phylum Arthropoda; class Insecta; order Hymenoptera; family Halictidae; genus Seladonia; species Seladonia tumulorum. The sequence continues at coordinate 1,189,589 of OU565281.1, forward strand.
AATAAAGTACAAGTTTTAGACTGGCCTTCTCAATCTGCGGACTTAAATCCAATAGAGCATCTTTGGGGAGAGATGAAACGTCGAATAAAAAATCATAGAAGTTCCAATAAAACACAATTTTTTCAAAATTTAATAGAAGAGTGGAACAAAATACCACACGACTACATTACTCGGTTAATTGAGTCCATGCCTCGTCGCTGTGCTGCTGTTATTGCTGCAAAAGGCATGGCTACGAAATATTAATTATAACATATTAAATAATGTACTGCAAAATTGTTACACAATGAAAAAAAAAGCATAATGTTTCGTTAAACATACTGGCCGGGAACTTTTGAACACGCAAGTTTACTTATTCTTTAAATAAACAAGTAAGAAAAATAATTAGCGTTGATATTTTTTGTAATATTCTTTCATGTAATACGACCTTATTTATGATTCTAATAAAAATTTCTTAACGCTCTTTTTTTGGAAGAAAAATAGCAAAAACTATCTGGCCGGGAACTTTTGCACGCCACTGTATATCGGAAATCTTGTAGAGTTTGAAAGGCTATAGCTGGTTTTGGGGGTCAAATCTGCCCTGGAAGGTATTTTATTCTAATTTGCGCCATTCGATAGACAAAAAAAAAAGATACTTTTCAGCCAAGTTTTAGCCCGATAGCTCATCTGTAAGGGTAGTTATTGAGGAAAAACGAAAATTCAGTTTTTGGCCCATTTTTCCCATTTAATGACAATTTAAAATTCTGAAAAAAATCTGACACATTTCGGATATCAAACCACATACTTTGAGCCGTTTTCAGATTTTTCCGTTGCAAACTCTGGTTGTAAAAATCGAAAAACACGAAAAAAATCGGAAAAAAAATGATTTCATATGGAAAGCTCAGAGACACTAGAACAGAATTAATTTAGCAATTAGCTATTGTCCTAAGTATTATGCTCAATTTTTTTCAAACCCCTGCGTGTGGTGCGTCATAGTAGGAAAAAAGAAAAACCGCTTTTTTGGCGTTTTTTCCGTGAAAAAGTAAGTTATAATTTTCGTAAAAATATATTATGTAATATTAAACATTCCTAAGTTCAGAGAAACATCGTCCAGACTTTAAAAATTGTGTAGTACAAAAACAACAATTATACTATGCAGGGTATATTCGAATATTTCGAAGGTATTTTCAACAGCGCCGGTTGGTTCTGTGGCTATGGTCTCCATTCGTCCTTGGTCCCTCAGAGAGGTCAGACGTGTCCAGAGTGCAACCATCCCTTCTGGCACCCCCGAGGTAGCGATCAACACAAGCGTTCCAAGTGTCGTGGCAGTGCAAAAACTGGTATTGTTAATTCTAGCAGTGTGTTAAAATCAGTGCGGGTCCCCAGCGGGGCAACCCGATCTACATTATTGCGTCGCCATCGGCACCACCGCAGTGAAATACAGTGTGCACAAACTTAAGTGATACAAGCCTCACAATAGATCACGAGATCAAAATTCAGTGGAGGGCGGACGCCCCATCAGATGTAACGGACAGCAAGCATCCGCAAACAAACCCAAAAACAGCAAGTAGCTCGAACACCTCCCAAACATCAAGCAATAATGCACACCAGGACACACCAGAAACCAATATAAAATGCAGCCTACCAGCCAGCATCCTAGAGTATCCACATACGGCTAGGATCATCAAACAATTCTCTAGAAATAACAAGAGGAGGTGCAACCCTACGCCCAACTTACCAAAAAACAAGCTAAACGCAGCGAAAACACCCACCATTATAGAGATGGGAAAAATAAAAAAACAGACAACCCCCTCACAGACCAGGACAGCAGCTACAGATCCAAATGCCAACGGGAAAATGGACGAACTACTAAAATTAATAGCGAACCTGAACGCAACAATTGAAAACCTCACGAAACAGTTAGAAGAAGAAAGGCGTAAAAACAACCAAATCACCCAAAGCAGCTATGCAGACACAAACAAATTCGCTGCGTTAGATACCGAAATAGGGCCAGAACCATTCCCGGCCCTCCCAGACCCAGGAGTCTCCAAGAGACAAAAGGACGTCGCCATCACCGGCCAAAAAAGGCCGTGCCCAAGCACGGACCTCAATATAACAATAAAAAAATCTGAAAAGGACCTACACCAAACAACGAAACAAACACATGGTCTCTCCCATATAACGGACGCACCAAGGACAGCCGAAAAGAAGCCGCCACCAGGGACAAGCACCAAAAACAACCAGGCCCATCCATCTACAAACCAACCAGCAAACAAAGATCAAGCGACGCCAACAGCAGTAAAACCAGACCCAAGGCAACCACAAACAACGTCAAATGCAGGTAGCATCGCGCTTGTACCCCCCTCGCTCGTAAACGCGAGAAACATAGACAATGCACGCACCTACAAACCGCCCCCAATTACACTACACACCAGCATAGTAAAAACAGTTATAGAAACACTAAAACATAAAATAAACAACTTCACGGTAAAAAGAATTAACAACAACAAACATATTCTACACACTCACACTTTAGACAACCACAAAATAGCCTGCGAATCACTAAAACAACACAAAATACAGTTCTTTACATACACCCCCAAGTCTAACAAAAACATAACAGTTTTATTAAAAAACATAGAAGGTAACTTCGACCCCAACGAAATACTAGAGGCACTAGCCAACAAAAAGACACCAGGCATCACGTTTCTTTCGGTCAAGAGATTCACAACCAAGAGATCCGTAGAGGAAGGTAAAGCTCTTCCGATATTCTTAGTCCAACTGTCAGCGGACAGCATAATCTCGAACCTGAGCCAGATTAAAACCATCTTACACACGTGTATAAAATGGGAAAAAATAATTAAAAAGGACCGCATCCAATGCAAGCGCTGTCAGCGCATCGGCCATGCAGCATCGAACTGCAACTTAGAGTATAGATGCGTTAAATGTGACCAACAACACAACCCCGGCGAGTGCAACAGATCGAACGCGTCACCCGCCGAAAAAATCGAAACACCCCCATTCTGCATAAATTGCAAAAGCCACGGTCACCCCGCGTCATACAGAGGCTGCCCTAAACTAAAAGAAATGAGAGAAGCAATCGCGGCCAAAAAAGAGGCACAAAAAGTAGTTACAGAAAAAAAATCAGCATTAGATCAAATTACATCAAACCAGGCATTTCATTCAGCTCCGTCGCAGCTAGTATCGCCACTAATAAACCCGCAACCCATAATCACACAGCGCAAAACAACATCACAGACACAGCACCCTCCCAACAAGCACAAAACACGTTACTTGAACAAATAAAAACAATAATCGAAGCCGCAGTCAATACACAAACATCGCATCTACTCTCATTAATACACGATAACAGCAACAAAATCAACGTAATAACACATGCACTTGACCTAGACCCATAAATGGCACACATCACAACAAACAACACCACAGCCACACCATCCCCCCCAAACACAACCACACTCCAAGCACTAAAAATAATAGAAATAAACGTAAACTCCCTCATTTCAAACGTAAAAAGGGCAGCCCTCACCGATTTTCTCACCACACACGAGCCGGATGCGGTCCTATTATGCGAAACGAAACTAAATGACAGGCACCGCGTCAATTTCAAGAACTATACAATGATAAGAAACGACAGGCAAAACTCTAAACAGGGTGGGGGAACCGCAATCCTAGTAAAGCGAAACATCAAATTCAAAACCGTCCAGCTAGGTATTAATCTCCCCACTAATCTCGAAACAACAATAGTCAAAATTAAAATCCAGCGAAAAAACCTGTTCTTACTAGCAGCCTATGCCCCCAGCAGTAACAATAAAGAGTTCACAGCCGATCTAAACTCAATATTCGAGAAACTAGAATTTCACAAAACAAACAATTACTATCTTTTTGCGGGAGACTTAAATGCAAAACACTACGACTGGCACAATAGCACAGACAACAATAGAGGCGTCACACTAAAAAGGTGGCTACAAGACAACGAAATACAATATAGAGCAACACTCCTCAACACAATCTTACCATCTTTCCCGACCAGCGGATCATTCATAGACATTTGCCTGACAGACAATAGAATCAAATTCCATAGACTCCCCGCACCCGGAAGACTTAACGTACGAGACTACGACAGCGACCACAGGGCAACCGAAATGACAATCACACTCGATTCAGACAATCCACTTATAATAGACGAACCAACACACACCATTAAATACAATTTTAACAAAGCAAACTGGCGAGATTTTCAAGAAGACCTCTTATCCAGAGACAACACAGTAATACCAAACACAAGAAACCTAACAACAGAAGAAATTGACAACCTAATAGATAAACTAAACACAAGCATCAACACAGCCATAGAGAACACAATACCACGCATCCAAAATGACTACAACTCAACAGACAGATACATCATACCAAATATAAAAAACCTTAAAAAAACAAAAAGCACATTAATAACCAGACTCAACAGACTGACAGCAATCCCCAATTACACCACAGCAAACGACACACAAATAGCATTAATCAAATACACATTAAAAATAGTCAGAAAGGAAATCAAAATAGCCTTCCAAAAATCCGTAAGTGCATACTGGAAAAAAAAAATTGAGAACATCTCGACACATAACACAAAAGATCTATTCCCCACAATAAACAAAATATTCCGCACAAAAGATCAGAACAATATAAACACCCTGAAAATACACAACAGTAACACAGACTTAATAACAAACTCAAATATAGACAGCAAAAACACACAAACAGACGACGAAGATAACCTCCTTATCACGGACATAAACGACAAATTAAATGTACTAGGAGCACATTTCGAAAAAGCACACACACAGAACAACGATATGGGCAAACCACAACTGACAAACATAATCACACAAAAAATAAACATGCTAAAAGCAGAAATGGACGAGGACAGACGAAACAACAACACAGTATGCACTTTCTCCGACACAAACAAAGCAGACAATCCAAACCCTAACGAAACACCGACAGACTTCTTCACCTCTACACACGAACTGAGCCATATACTAAGAAGACTGAAAAACAAAAAATCCTCCAGCTTTGATAACATTCCTAACATCATCCTCAAACACCTTCCCCCCCGCTTCATATACAACTACGCCATATTATTTAACAACTGTCTCAATATTGCCCATTTTCCAACCGCATGGAAAACAGCAAAAACAATTTGCCTAAAAAAAAAAGACAAGGACGATAGCAAACCCGCCAGCTACCGCCCCATAAGTCTCCTGCCAAACATTAGCAAGGTATTCGAAATAACCATTAACAAAGCAATAGAAGCAGTCTGCACAGAGAAAGAACTAATCCCTGAAACACAATTCGGGTTCAGAAGAAGACACTCAACCATTCATGCAATAACAAAATTCACGTCAGACATCTGCTGGGCGCGAAACGCTGGTGACTGCGTAGGAGCAGTGTTTATTGACCTGGAAAAAGCGTTCGACACGGTATGGCTGGACGGTCTCTTTTTTAAACTCTTAAAGAAAAACTTCCCCGCACACCTCACAAAAATGTTATGGAACATGGTCCACGGAAAAAATTTCCAGGTAGTGGAGGGCCCCAACACCTCCTCAAAGAAATTTACAGTCCATAACGGTTTACAGCAAGGAGCGGTCAATTCCCCCATCCTGTTTAGCCTACACATAAGCGACCTGCTTACAATGTACGACCTGGGTAACGACAACCAAAAAGGGGCAATAGCCTACGCTGACGACCTACTGATCTACATTAGGGACAACAAACCCTCCAAATTACAGATTAAGCTACAAGACCTATTCAACAAAATACAAGACTACTTCGACACATGGAGACTAAAAATAAACACAAGCAAATGCGAGACAATCCTATTCAGACCATACATGTCCAATATCTCAGACGCAAACCACGACGTACGCACGAACGCCAAACACTTTCACATACGGGACAACAAAGACAACAACATCAAAATTCCCCACAAAAAGGTTGTGCGTTACCTAGGCATACACTTAGACTTTAAACTAAATTTCAACGATCACTTCAATATACAAATAGGCAAAGCACAAAAAGCCTTTGCCGCTAACAAAAGGCTCTTTTACTCGAAAGACCTCGACGCAGAGGTAAAACTCCTCTGTTACAAATTATTAATAAAACCCATTATTTTCTACGTGTTCCCAATATGGTTCAATATAAGCGCCAGCACCATGGAGAGAATCCGGCTAGTAGAGAGAAAATGCTTACGTGCCTGCCTAAACACTTAAAAAACACCAGAGTCAAACTACACCAAATACATAAGCAACTACAACCTCCTGACCAAAGCCAAAATCACCAGAATAGACATACACATGTTAAAACTAGCCAGAAACCGCTGGGCGCACACACGCAAAGTACACAACAATAGCCTAATCTTCAGCTCCACATACCCAAACCCTCTATACCACGAAAGCACGAAACACACAGGTTACATACCCCCAGAATACAATACAATTCATACAATAATTCATGTATATATGTTCTGTCACAAAAATAATGAGTCACTTATACCACGTAAAAAAATGTTAAGTAGATAAGTAATACAGCCCGTAAACGACTAAAGACCGAAAGTACTCCAAAAATATTTTTCCGAAAAATTATTAAAAAATAGTTTAAACATAATTAAAAAATGTTTTTACAATAGCGTAACAACAATCATAGGGTTAGAAATCGAAAAAACATCTGATTAACGAAAAAAAAAATTGGCCCGCGGCGGGAATCGAATCTGCTCAAAAAAGTCTTCAGCGGTTCCGCAGTCGGAGACCATATTTTTTTTTTTTTTTATAAAGCTTTATTCAGGGAAAAATGATAAACAAGATTGCACATTGTTACATGTAGTGAATATACTACAACGCATATTGGAAACGGAAAACATATAAACGAGTTGCATGGTCAATAATTTAACGCTCACAACCATTTTTACTTATTCTATGTCTTAAGGCTGGTCTTACAAATAACTATAACTATTTTTTAAGTTTATCCATAATTCTGGATTCTTTCTTTTTTTTTTTGCGCGTTCTAATTCTTCCGTAAAAAAAAGGTAACACGAAAAAGACGGAACTTTATTTTCTTAACCTCTATGTATCGGGTTGCGGGATATATACATATATACAGAACAATGCGGAGAACTTAGCTGACTACCACATGCACACTCTTATTTACATACTCATCCATTCATTCATTCATTCATACAATCTTGTACTTTTTGATATCGATATATGGTATACTAGAGCTGGTGCTATCTAGATTATCTTATTTATGTATATTTTGTTACAAACTTCAGCTGTCGCAGCTTGCGTCAGTCTTATTATTTATTCGCTTATTAGCCACCAATACATTTTGGTGTTTTTGTAATATTTATCTTCGATATCTCTCTTAGGGAGAGACATATTATATACTAGTTTTGGTCTGAGAGAGAGATCGTTGCTGTTAGGATTATGTGGATATAGGATCCTTTTATCACTGGATTTCCTCTCTATATGGTATATAATAGGTATATTATTTGGATCTGTGATTCTACCCGTTTTGTCTAATAATAGGAAAGCTTCTGGAGGGATATTTCCAGTATTGCACGTTCTTATGTAATATTCGTCATTTGGGTATAGCGAACTAGAGATTAAATTGTTGTTTCTTATATGTCTGATTTTTGCGAAATAATCTCTATTTAATTTTATCATAAAGCTATCTATCCTTGGTATATTTGCCGCGTCGTATAGTTTTTTACATGTTTCGAATTTTTGGAAATTCGATTCTCTACTCCTATATACACGCGTGCACGCTCTTAGACATTTACGTTCGAATTTTCTAATAGTTTCTATTATATGTGGGCTCGTGTTAAACCAAATGGGGCAACCATATGAGATTATAGGTCTGATCAAGAGCATATAACATAATTTTTTAATTTGCGGATTTAGGTAATCGTTATGGAATATTTTGCTGTTAGCCATGTATGCTTTTCTGGCTTTTTCCATTTGTATTTTTATATGTTCGTTTAGCATTATTCGGTTATCTAGATAGATGCCGAGGTATCGTAATAGGTTTTTGTGCGGGACTGTTTTATCGTTGATTTTTATTTGGAATGATTTGCAGGCGTTTCTAAAAGTTTTGTTCTGTTTGTCTATTTTTCGCCTGAATAAGATAGTTTCGCATTTTGTTGGGTTTATTTTCAACTTCCAGGTTTTATAGTATTCATTTATTTTGTTGACTATTGATTGCATTTTGGTTTGGAGGTTTTTGATGTTTTTTCCTGTAATGTAGATTATTAGGTCATCTGCGAAAAATATGACTTTTGTGTCTGTTGAGTTCGGTATATCAAATAAGTTTGGTATTTCTGCATTAAAAAAATTGAAAAGAATCGGAGCTGTAACTGTTCCTTGTTGCAGGCCATCTTCCATTTCGAATAATATATCTTGGTGTGCGTTTGTGTAAAATTTTTTGTTCAGTAACATGCTCGTTAGTATTTTTAACAGGTGTGGTTCGCAGCCTTTTTTTTTTAATTTGTATAAGAGACCTTTCATCCATACTGTGTCAAAGGCCTTTTCTAGATCTATAAGGCAAGCTGCCACATTCTCTGCATTAAAAATAGCTGCGTGGATATCGGATGTTAGTTTGTGTATTGCGTGTATTGTACTTAGTTGGTGTTTGAATCCGAATTGTGTGTCCGGAATTAGGTTCTTATTATTATAGAATTTTTCTAGAGCTCTTTTTAAGAGGATTTCGAATACTTTAGAGATGTTGGGAAGTAGGCTGATTGGTCTGTAGCTAAGAGGAGAAGAAGGGTCTTTACCTTTCTTTGCGATCGGGATTACTTTTGCCGTTTTCCAATTTGTTGGGAAATAACAGTTGTTTAAGCAGTTGTTGAAAATTGTGTTATAGTCGTATATGATGTGGAGTGGTAGGTTTTTGAGTATTATATTTGGGATTTCGTCTGGCCCTGAGGAACATTTATTGTTAAGTTTTTTAAAGAGACTGGCTGTTAGTGCTATGTTTGTGAAGTAGTTTGGGTCTTCTTCCCATTCTGGGTTTCTTGCCTGTTTGTTATCGTCGAATTGTATTAGATATTTGTTATTTGCCAAATCCTCTTCTATGTTTTGCATGAGGTTATTGTGGTGTTTGTTGATAATTTCAGATAATCTATTTTTTCCCAGATTTTTGTTTTGCGTGTAGACTTTTGCGAAGTTAGCCCCTATTAAATTTAGTTTGTCTCTATTATTGGTTATTATATATTTTCCCCTGTTGTTTGTTTGTGTTGAGTTTACGTCTATTTTCGCGTCTTTTAGAATGTTATAGTTGTTATCGGTTTCTAGATTTGGGATATTCTCAGTTGTTTTTTTTTCTAAAAATTGAGTTTAACTGCGGAAACATTTTGGTTGAGTTTATTGGTATGTTTTTTATTTTATTTTCCCAAAATTTATTGACCGATTTCTTGAATTCATTCTTGATTTCTGCTTTACATTTTTTGATCAGTTCTTTGGATTCTTTAATTATGTTCTTTGCTTGTGGAGAGGGGTGTCTGTATTCGTTATTTAGTATGGTTATTAGTTTGCTTTTTTGTGCGAGCAGGTTTTTAATGGTTCTGTTTATATACATGTCGGAGGAATTGTAATCTGCTTGTCTAGGAACATGTCTATTTATTGCGTCTACTATGGCTGCATTTATTTCTTCTAGAAAGTTATTTATTTCTTGGTTGGTTAGATTTCTATTTTGTGGGATGTTTGTGGTGTATTTAACCCCTAGGTATTTTTTGAATTTAATCCAGTCTGTTTTTTTGTAGAGTAATGGATATTTATGATTTTTAAAAACTATTATGTCGTCTTTTTTTGGTAGTGAGAATTGTATGTTGATAGCTCTGTGGTCACTATCGATGTCTATGGTCTGTATGGTACCATCTGGGTTTAGGTTTTCTAATTTTATCCTGCTGTCGATCAGACCTATATCTAAATATGAGTTGCTTCTTACAAAGGTTGGTATATTTGTGTGCTTTAAAACGATTTTATAGTCTATTTCGTGTTTTTGTATCCAGTTGGCCAATGCTCGCCCTCTGGCATTCTGATAATGGTTGTTCCATTTTTGGTGTTTAGCGTTCATATCGCCCGCTATTACAAAATAATTATTAATCTTATGTAGTTCTAGAAAGTTAAAAATGTAGTCCAAATCAGCTATTACATCGGTTGCTTCCGTGCTAGGGACATAGACTGCTATGATGAACAGATTATTATTATTTTGTAGTTTGAGTTTTAAGATAACCGTTTCTATTATGTTCAGTTCTTTTATTGGTATTATTCTCTCGTAATTAAAATGATTTTTAATCAGGGTTGCTACGCCTCCTCCGTTTGCTGAGGTCCTGTCGTTTCTAATTATATTGTATTTTTTAAATTTCGGGTTGTGGAACTTTTTAAGCTTTGTCTCGTTTAGTAATATAATATCTGGGTTGAGGTTATTGATGACTTGTACTAGATTATGTCTCCTTTCGTTTGCTGCGATGGAGTTTACATTTGCGGAAATGATATTTAACTGTGTTACGCTTTTGTTAGCCATTGGTTAGTTCTTTGTTTGTTTCATAGTCTATAGTGTCTGCTAGTTCTGGTGTTCCACCATAGTATAAGTTGAATAGATTTTGTATGTTTTGGGTGTTTTGTGATATTAAGTTCTCAATTCTGTTCAATTGTGACGTAAAAAGATTTTTTAGCTCCGTTATAGGGTCGGGTGTGCTTTGGTGATTTGTGTATGTTGGGTTTGTTACGTGAGCGTGTACCTTGTCCTGTTGTGTTTTTGTGTCCTGAGAACTGTCTGTTGGCCTTTGAGGAGATTGTCTATTTGTTGGGATTGTGTTTGTGTTATTGTTTATTTGGTTGTCGGTATGGATGCCGGATGGGTTATTTGTTTGAACAGCTTGGGCATATGAAACTTTGTATTTCGAGGTTATACTATTTTTTATCTCAGCTAAGACAGTAGTTTTGTTTTCGTTCTTTTTTTTTAAATTGTGTGCGTATCTTTCTTTTAATTCTTTGAACTTTGGGCAACCTTTGTACGATGCCGGGTGCCCAAATTCTTTGCATCTTACACAAAAGAGTTTTGATTTGTCTACTAAGTTGTCTTTTTTGATCTCGCAGTTACCTGGTTCATGGTTTACGGAACATTTGACGCATCTATAGTCTAGTTTACAATTTGACGCTGAGTGTCCTATTCTTTGACATCTAAGGCACATGATTGGTTCTTTTTTTATTAGTCTTTCCCATTTAACCGATTGATTTAGGATGTGTTTGATACTTGTTAGGGTTTTGATATCGCTGTCGGGGGTGATTTGTACTAGTAGGAATGGTAACGGATTGTTATTTTTTATAGATTTTTGCGTGCTGAATTTGGCTATTTTGATAATCGAGACTTTAGGTAGATTTAGGTTATTTATTTCCTCTAATATTTCATCCGGGACGAAGCTGTTATCAATACCCTTTAACAGTATGGATTTTGGTTTGATCGACTTCGGTGTATATGTGAAGAATTTGATTTTTCGTGCTGTTAGTATGTTAATGACTGCTGTATGATCTGCTAGGTTCTCAAGTTGTAGATAGTGTTTATTACTATTCATGTATTTAATGCTAAATTTATTAATGTTTAGGGACTCTTTTACAATTCTGTACGTGACTTGTTGCGACGATTCAAAGATGTTTATTACCGGTGTTTTTACCTGGCGTTCTTTCGTTGCTCTTTCTTGTACCTCTTTATTGTCTCCGTTTGCTTTGATTGTCTTTGGCTTCGGGTTCGGGGCTTGAGGCTCGTCGAGGTCCATCCTATTGTCGTCGGCTAGTGCGATGTTGGTTTGTATCTTCGGGTCCGCCTGGGTTTCCCTCGTTCCGTTGCATCTTTTCTTGTTTGTGCTATGGCCCTCTGGCCATTGTTTCCCTTGTTCGTCGTTGGGGGTCGTGCGGCCAACAGTGCTTGGCGTTTTCTCTTCTTCACTGCTGTTTGATTTCCTTTTTGGGTTTTCTGCTACGCTCTTTTGCGTAGCGCTCGATGCGTTTTTGGATCTCTCCTCCTCTAGTTCCTTGCTTAAATTTTCAATTTTTTTTTTGAAACTGTCGATCATTTCTAGTAGTTCTTTGTTTATTTCCTCTCCTTCTGTAGGAGACTTCTCCTTCTGTTTTTTTTTTTTTTGTACCAGGTGTCTTTGGCATTTTTTCCTGAAATACTTTAGGACTGTTATTTAAATGGAGTCTTTTTTTACAATTTACGTTAGTCTTTGGTGGTGATATTTCAAACGTTTTCTTTGTTTTGAGTATTTTGTTTAGCTTGTTTTTAAGGGCGGAGGGGCTGTTGACGAGATTCTCTTCATCCTTGATCGTTTTCAATATGTTGAGGAACACTTTATTGTTTATCACATTTTCCGTATTATCTTCTGTCACTACTGGGTCCGAGGGGTGAACCCCCTGTCCACTATCTGTATTTTCACTAATTTTTTCTTTTGGTGAAATATCCGGTTACAGAAATACTTTTCCCTTATTCTGGTTGAGCGATTTTGACCTAGCCGGTTATCTCGCAGGTCAGCGGTCGGTACGTCCGTCTCCCTCGAAGGTTTGAGAGGGACTCCCCAGTCGGAGACCATAGCCACTGAACCAACCGGCGCTGTTGAAAATACCTTCGAAATATTCGAATATACCCTGCATAATATAATTGTTGTTTTTGTACTACACAATTTTTAAAGTCTGGACGATTGTTTCGGCGTCGACCGACGGTCGGAGCAGCCTGATGCCGGGACCACTCAGAGTTGAGCGCGCAAGGAAATCCACGGGAAAGGATTGATGAGAGGTTGAGACAGTGAGAGAGAGAATGCGAGATGTAACGTTGAACTGCACTTTATTGAATACCGCGCACAAGCGCGAAAGATCAACGCGAACTAGAGTCGCGAACCGGCGAACGAACGGAAATCTTCTGGCGAGCCGATTTCTGCCGTCGGATCGCGAAGCGGAGATCTTGAACGGCACGAAACGCGTGCCGCCGCGAGACGGAAATCTTCGACGCTGTGAAGGTAATCTTATCAAACATCCGACGCATAGAATAAACTACTCCTTGGCCTACCGTACGAGTCATCTTCTCATGACGCACAGAACATTCACCAACATGCCCTTTGTATCATAAGGCCCGTCATCAAAGATAACGTGCCCTTTCGAACCCCCAAAAATGTATATAAAGACCACGCCAGCCCAATAAAGCAGTCCAGTTGTGAATCCTTACGCCACGCGTCGTTATTCTACCCTGTCGACTCCGTATTTCGTACCACGGTTCAGAATACGCCACTTTTAAAGTATTAACACGCGAAATCGGGAAGTGACTATCGTCGATTCCCGCGTTACGACAATTGTCCCGTGACATTTTGGCGATCCTGCCAGGATCCAACAGCTACTTGTTGTAGACAACTGGAATTGAAGGAACTCTACGGAGCATCGAAAGGCCAGGGACTACGTGAGCCAGTCTACCAACAGAAAGCAAGGATCGAACCATAGGTAAAACTACCTCTTATTTATAAAAAAATGTCTGCCCCATCAATCGCCGACGTAGTGACTCGACTAGACGCCATATTCAACCACTTGGCAAGACAAGACGAACGAATTGGCCAACTTACCGACGCTATTAAGGTAATTAATGAAGAGCGACAATCTCAGAGCAGAGAACTAAAAAAACTCGGACGTCTGCTTAACATACCAACCGTCATCGAAACAGACAATGACGACTACCTCACTGACGACGGAACACCGTCGGCAAGACGATCATCAGTAAACAACAGAAGAATAACAAACGACACAACACAAACGACCGCCAACAGCATGAAAGCTTCCGAGATCATCCGGGTCGTAGAATCACTACACGGTAAGGATGACATCGGAGTTGAAGAATTTATTAAAACCTGTAAATTCGCTAAATCTCGTTGCAATGAGCCAGATCTTTTGTTACGCATGATACTTACCGAAAAGATCACCGATCATGCGAAAAGAAGCATCAGGTTCTGTCGAATCAATACGTTCGAGGACCTATTTGACGCTCTACGGAACCAAATATCGGTACCAACCACAGTAAGCGGGTGTCGCAACAAATTGTACAGCATTAAACAAGGTGCTACGGAAAGCGTCCAATCATATAGCATGAGATTCAGACAAAGCCTCAGCGAACTTGAGTATGCCGTTCAAGCGAAACACAGAAATCCTACAGCACGTACCATAGCCCTGGAAGAAGAGACTTCAGAAGCTCTACGTATATACCCGATCAACCTGCGACGTGAGATTGGCCAGATGGTTATACCGATGAGACCTAAGACCATAGCCGAAGCACAACACGAAGCCACCAACATGGAATTGTGGCTCAGGGAGTCACGACCAAATATCTCACCAAGGCCTAATGCCTCACCTCGATCCACTATGGTGCCCCGACCAATACGACGTGATAACGAAGGAGCAAACATCACGTGCGAGCACTGTGGAAAAATGGGACACAACAAAAGCAACTGCTACCTGCTCAAACCAAGAAATTTTCGGTTGGGTCAGAACGGCAAAATCCCACCACGAATCCATCACCTGGAAACCGTCACATCCGAATCAACTACAACCCAGGAGAACTACAATCCCTATACTGCGAACTCGGAGGAATGGCAAGAAGAGGACAACTACTACTGGACACCGGAGCAGGAGCCAACCTCATCAAACGAAGATTTGTGAAAACCATCATTCCACTTGACAAACCGCGACAGATAAGACTAGGCAATGACAGACACGAAATCACCGACATGACTAAACTTACAGCTCTCGGACGAACGCACGAATTTCTGATAATTCCCGACAGTTTTCCTCTAATTGAAGACGGCATTCTCGGGCTGCCCTACCTAAAAAAATATAGATACGCCATACATAACGACCATGTACAACTCGACAATCAAAGCTATTTATTACAGACTACACTGCCAGAAGTCGAACTACAACCAAACAAGGTCACCACACAAATTTGTAAAATCAACGATGAAGTTACTCGGGTTTGTTTCATCAATACTGGTAAGCAAAACGTCCATACCTCAAATTTAATAGAATCCGAAAATAATATCGAAAGAATCCATGAACTTGTATCAAAATTACGGCTCGATCACGTAGAACCTAGCATGCAAGAACCAATCCAGAAAATAGTTAGCTCATACCATGACGTATTCACACTGGACAACGACCCTTTACCTTGTACCTCCCTGACTAAACACTCCATCACACTTAAAAACGACCGTCCCATAAACATCAAATCCTATAGACCACCAGAATATCACAAAGCCGAGATTCACCGACAAACGACTGAAATGCTAGACAAAGGAGTAATTGAACCCTCAGACTCACCCTTTAACGCCCCTGTATGGGTAGTACCAAAAAAACGAGATGCTTCCGGCAAACAAAAATGGAGGATCGTGATAGACTTTAGGAAACTTAACGAACAGACAGATCAAGATGCCTATCCCCTACCTAACTCTGACGAAATATTTCAACACCGTGGTAACGCTAAATTCTTCTCCGCGCTCGATCTTTCTTCCGGTTTTCATCAAATACAAATGCACCCCGATTGCAAAACATATACCGCCTTTTCAACACCAGAGGGACACTTCCATTATAATAGAATGCCCTTCGGATTGAAGAATGCCCCGGCCACGTTCCAACGAATGATGGATACCGCCTTACGCGGACTAATTGATAAATACTGCTTTGTGTACCTCGATGATATTATAATATTCGGTAATACCTTTGAAGAACACAATAGAAACCTTGCCATAGTCTTCCAACGATTACGAGAAACCGGTCTCAAATTACAGAGTGATAAATGCGAATTCCTCAAACCAGAACTAGAATATCTAGGGCACGTAGTTACAAAAGATGGTGTAAAACCCAACCCCAAGAAATTAGAAGCCGTTAGAATGTTTCCAATACCAAGGAACGTAACGCAAACAAAATCATTCCTTGGTCTTGCAGGATACTATAGGAAGTTTATAAGAAATTTCGCAAAGATAGCGAAACCTCTCACAGACCTGACGCAAAAAGATACGCCATTCCACTGGACGGAAAATCAACAGACATCCTTTGACACCCTCAAACAAAAGCTATGCGAACATCCTATACTCTGCTATCCAGACCTCCCAGACGTTTACCCTCACTACAGATGCTAGCAATGAAGGCATAGGTGCAGTGTTATCACAGAACGATCATCCTTGTACTTACATTTCACGAACTTTGAACAGTGCCGAAAAAAATTACACCACTACCGAAAAGGAATTGCTCGCGATAGTTTGGGGTATCAAACGATTGCGACAATACTTACTCGGGAGGAAATTTGTTATATAAACAGACCATCAAGCTCTTAAATGGCTACACAACATTAAAGATCCCTCCTCCAGACTCATGCGATGGCGACTGAGATTGGAAGAGTACGAATACACCGTAGAGTACAAAAAGGGCAAAGAAAATGTGGTAGCTGACGCACTATCCCGTCTCCATCCCGTAACCATCATCAGTAACAAACCCTTCCACAAAACCGTAAAAATAATTCCACCACCCAAAGACAATTCATCTGACACACACGAGACCCCTAGCCCACAAGAAATTCTTTGGCTGGAATACGACAACTGGAAACACCAACCTACGGCAGTACCCATAAAAGTATCCGCTAACAGACCCCATTGGACCCAACTAACTCCAGACAAATTAGGCGACTATGACGAAAGCAATTGGTTATCAAAACTAGACGAACTTATGACACTTCAACGGGATAAAACCAAAATTTGTTTCGGCATAAGCCCCGGCTTTCAACCGATTCAAGTCACCGAAATTCAACTCATGCTAAGATTCCTAATGAAAAATCACCCTAACAAAAAATTACATTTTGCACAAAACCCCATAAAAACTTACACTTCCGAAGAAAAGAAACAAATCCTGTACGAAAATCACGATAACGCACAACACCCGGGAGAAAACAAAACAATAGAACGCATCAAAGACCATCATTACTGGATCAATGTAGACCAAGATGTTTGCGACTATATAAAAACTTGTGACACATGCCAACGAAACAAACTCACACGCATTAGACCAAGAGAAGAAAGTATAATTACCGACACACCTGAAGAACCTAACGATAAGATAGCCTTGGATATCGTAGGACCTTTGGTCATCACCTCACGGGGAAACCAATTCATCCTCTCCATACAAGACTGCCTAACAAAATATCTCCTACTGATACCACTAGCCGACCAAAGAGCAGACTCTATCATAGACAAGCTAATCAACCACTATATATACATATTCTCCTCCCCCAAACATATCTTGACGGATCAGGGACAAAATTTTGTATGCAAATTAATGGAATCTTTCGAGAAAGCCTTCCGTATCAAACATATAAAGACTACCAGTTTTCACCCTCAAAGCAATGGAGCCCTAGAAAGAGCCCATGCTAATGTCAAAGATTTGCTCCGAACATGCATAGATGAAAGAAAGACCGAATGGGATGAGCACCTAAACCTCATATGTATGGCATACAACACCTCTGTTCATTCCGGAACTGGGTATACCCCATTCGAACTAACGTTTGGTCATAAAGCTAATCTGCCTTCAGCAATAGCTACGACCCCCAGCTTAACAAAGAATGAGCTCTTCCAGCTCTGGAGACAAAGACACAAAGAATACCTTACAAATGCAAAAATAATAATTGCTGCTAACAAACAGCGATATAAGAATGAACAAGATCGTAAGATCCGTATAAAAAGTCTTTATAACGTAGGAGACCTTGTTTTGTTGCATAACCAAAACAGAACACATAAGTTAGAGCCTGAATGGATAGGACCTTACGAGATCCTTGAAGTTAAGACTCCAAATTATTTACTTAAACGTAGCAATAAGAAAACCCTACTCACCCACGGCAACCGTATTAAGTTGTACCATTCTATTCCCAGCTCTTCATGATCATACACCGGACGAAACCACTACAAATACATAGCTATACCAAAAGACACAGTTATCACACAGACCTTTTGTAGTAATAACGACAGAATAGAAATAAGTAAGCCTGTTATAATCTCTAGCTCAACGGAATGCATGTTAACTTACAATAACAATGTAATGAAATTTGGAGGACAAATTTTTGAAACTAACATAACAACCACCAATTATACACTAGCCATTAACTTCACTAACGAAGACATTAACTTACTTTCAGATTATATTCCAAACGCTTCAAAGATCACTCCAAATTTCAACAACTTTAGGGATTCTTTAGACTCTATGTATCTCAAATTGAACGGTTTAAAGAATCAACACAGATCGTTAGCCAATACCGAAATAGCATATAACATATTTAAAATTGCTGGATGGGTAGCCCTAGGACTTGTAACTTTATATACATTAAACAAAATAGGATTATTTCGACTCATAGCCAAACTTATACCAAAAAATATCAGTTTTAAAATATGTTGTAACGAAATCCGAATGGACAATGTAAATACGCAAAGGAACCAACCATCAGCACCACAAAACATGTACAACTCGGCCCATGAATGCATACCACTCGCCACCTGTACAACCCTAGGAGAAGATGTAGATCACTTCTCTACACCAGTAAGGAAAGTTATTAGATTTGGAGACCAAACCCAATCTAAGAAGGGGGGTGTGAAGGTAATCTTATCAAACATCCGACGCATAGAATAAACTACTCCTTGGCCTACCGTACGAGTCATCTTCTCATGACGCACAGAACATTCACCAACATGCCCTTTGTATCATAAGGCCCGTCATCAAAGATAACGTGCCCTTTCGAACCCCCAAAAATGTATATAAAGACCACGCCAGCCCAATAAAGCAGTCCAGTTGTGAATCCTTACGCCACGCGTCGTTATTCTACCCTGTCGACTCCGTATTTCGTACCACGGTTCAGAATACGCCACTTTTAAAGTATTAACACGCGAAATCGGGAAGTGACTATCGTCGATTCCCGCGTTACGACAATTGTCCCGTGACAACGCGGACGACGGAGATCTTGTCGCGAGGCAGAATGCTAGTTACGCGGCGCGGAAGATCGAACGAATACTGCGAACAAATCGTTCGAGATCGCGAGAGTCTCAGAGCGAGAGATAGAAATATCCTCTGAGCGAGACGAGAGCGAACAGCAGTAGCGAAAGCGCGAGCGAATATACTTGTGAGACGAGCGTGATAAGTGTTCGGAGCGAAACACGTTAAGAGAGTTAAGAGAGTCAGCACGGTAAGAGCGATACAAGAGTAAGCACGTTAAGAGCAGCACGTTAAGAGAGCGAGACGGCACGCGCAGGTGCCTTAAATAACAAGGACCATCAAATGTGGAGCACCGTGATTGGAGCTCCCGAATCTGATGATCCTTGTTTGTCACGATTTGAAGGATTCAAGCTGTGAAATTCGGCCAATGAGAGCGAGTACTGTTGCTACGCAGTGTAGAGCAACGGCGACACGCGCTCTAGCCGCGTGTTGACATACGCGGCAAAAACCGTATGAAACAGTGGTCGCCCGGTAGACAACAGCTACCGAATTCCACAGCTTGAATCCTGAACAACGATGTTTCTCTGAACTTAGGAATGTTTAATATTACATAATATATTTTTACGAAAATTATAACTTACTTTTTCACGGAAAAAACGCCAAAAAAGGCGGTTTTTCTTTTTTCCTACTATGACGCACCACACGCAGGGGTTTGAAAAAAATTGAGCATAATACTTAGGATAATACCTAATTGCTAAATTAATTCTGTTCTAGTGTCTCTGAGCTTTCCATATGAAATCATTTTTTTTCCGATTTTTTTCGTGTTTTTCGATTTTTACAACCAGAGTTTGCAACGGAAAAATCTGAAAACGGCTCAAAGTATGTGGTTTGATATCCGAAATGTGTCAGATTTTTTTCAGAATTTTAAATTGTCATTAAATGGGAAAAATGGGCCAAAAACTGAATTTTCGTTTTTCCTCAATAACTACCCTTACAGATGAGCTATCGGGCTAAAACTTGGCTGAAAAGTATCTTTTTTTTTGTCTATCGAATGGCGCAAATTAGAATAAAATACCTTCCAGGGCAGATTTGACCCCCAAAACCAGCTATAGCCTTTGTTGTTATCTCTATACCGATAGTCATTTCGAGGTTGTTCGGAAAAACGACTTTGTTTATGATCCGCACGATATGAAGAACAACACGGGGGAATTCCACATGTACAATGACAATGTGAATTTACCGGTTCATAAAATTTAAAATTTCTCGAATCGTTATAACGGTAATTTCGCGATCTGGGTGGTGAAAAACTACGTGGACTCGGCGATCTTAACTGATGATCTCGATGAAGCGGGTAACTTTGAAATTCCCTGTAGCTATCTCTACGTGATTCGCGCGGAGAATAATTTTCCGAGTGATCTACACGCCTTCGATTATCGTAAGACGGTATCAATCCCGTACTCATTTGATCTTCTACTCTTAGAGCAATTTCTAGCGCGCTATCCAACGTAGATGGATCTCGCTGAGCTAGTGCTCTTGCGAGTTCATCTGGCAAACCGCGGATAAACGAATTTAACGCGGTCGCTTTCGCATAAACGACTATGCTATCTGCCTCGTCTACGTATTTATCCTTGATCGAACTATGAAAACCGATTAGGATTTTTAATCTGTCGTAAAAACTATATACCGATTCGTGTCTTTTCATACGAATTTTCGATATTTCTTGCTGATAATACTCATGTGATTTATCTTGTGAAAACCGTCTTTTTAAATGTTTAATTAAATTGTCGATTGAATCAAACGATAAGTCATAGATGCAATCTCGAGCTTCCCCTCTCAATTTTGAAATTACCGCGCGAATAAACATTTTCTCGCAGGTTTGCGGAAGGCAAAACGCGGCATTTTGAATATCGATTAGAAAATCCGAAATCGAGATATTACTTCCGTCAAAATACGGTATTAACGCGGTTGCTTGTTGCATCGCGAGAGTCTCAGCCATCGCCTCAGATGTAGCATCATTAAAATATTTTGATTTTAATCCCGGATTAGATGCTGAATTCGGCATTTTTACCAAGATAATGTAAAGTCAATAATAATAAAAATTTCAAATAAAACAATCAATAATAAACAATAGATAGCACAATAAATATCATAGATAGCACAATATATAAATATCACAGTAAATAAAACAATAAATAGCACAATAATAATATAATAAATAATACGATAATGATTGTCAAGTAAATAAAATAAAATAACCAATTTTCAACCCAAAATTATTGGAACTTTTGCAAAACAATTTTAACAATTAACATAATATTGGTTCAGAAATATGTATATATATGTTACCGTGAATGACCGAAATTGGAGAATGTCGACTTTCACCGGTGAATGTCAACAGATACCAAATACGTCGGTGAAAGATCGAATATTTTATTACATTGTTGTATATTTGTAGGGAGGGAAAAAACGGCGTATCGCGGCCCGCCGTTAGGACGCCCCGTCCGCGAGCGCGTGCCTACAAAACAGACGCGAGCGCGTTTTTCGAAACAGGCGACAAAGTCGCCAAACACCGAGCGACGGGTGAATGCCCGAATATACGCGTGCGGATGAGTGAGTGCGAGAGAGAACGAGTATGTGTGCGAGAGAGACAATGCGGAAGGTGCGAATGACCGATGTATGAATGTGAGCTAGAGCGTGTGTGTGTGTTGTCCGCGATCGGCCTATATAGGTGATGTAGGTCGCGGTCGCGGACAGAGTGAGAATCGACATAGAGAGTGAGAATAGAGACAGAGTAAGAATTGGTATACAGAGTAAGAGTTAGAACATAAAGCGAGAGTAAGAGTTTGGAGAGAGAAAGAGCGTTTGTGCAAAGAGTTCGAGAGTGATTGCGAGAGACTTCAGAAAGAGTCTGAAGTCTGGAAGAGAGTGTCTGCAAGAGGCGGCACAGAGAGAGAGAGAGAGAGAGAGAGAGAGAGAAAGAGAGAGAGAGTGTTGTAACGCCTGAAAGTGTAATCATTGTTATCGGTTGAATAAACGTCCACTGACACATCTTGCTGTAAGATCCCACCGCTTGGCGATTATTCCACAAACAATCCCTACATATTCGGACCCTGTCCGGTGTATGTCGACAATCACAGATATGCTCTGGTGAGGTCCAAAACAGAAGAGTCAAAAAACAAGCGACTGGCTCTCTCCCGCCAAATCCTTTGTTCTGCTCGGAGTCAATCAGCTTTGTCAGTCTTATGCAAGCTTTGATAACGCGAGCAACGTTTTCTTAATTTTTTTTTCCGATACCCTAATTTATACTAAATGGATACTGCAGTAAATCGTGATCTTTTTCTTGAAAAGTTAAATGCATTAATTGCGGGTAAACGAGCAGACAATTGTTTGTAATTCAGTCGCTATAAAACGTCACGCCAAGTCGTGATTAATTTCGGGTTATGTGCGTTACGTTACATTTCCTCATAAAAAAGGTTTAGGGTTAGGGTTAGGGTTAGGATTAGGGAATCACTTGAGCGTCGTAGGAAGAAAATAACAAAATTTTGGGAGGATTTACAAGGGGCATACCACCCTTACCTAATCCCGTAGTTCTACTCGAAAGTCGATTCACCCCCTTCTACCCCCAAGTGATTCCCTAATCCTAACCCTAACCCTAACCCTAAACCTTTTTTATGAGGAAATGTAACGTAACGCACATAACCCGAAATTAATCACGACTTGGCGTGACGTTTTATAGCGACTGAATTACGGAGAAGAAAATATAAATCTCCAACATGTTCAACATTCACCATTAGTGCATGGTGAATGTCAACATTTACCGGTGTAAGTCAGAAATAAGGGTATTTAGCAAATATTTCGGACATACACCAAGCGACTATGTGAATGTTGACATTCACCGGTGAAAGTCGACATTCTCCAGATTTCGGTGTTTCACTGTAACATATATACTCAGTAAAAAGAAAATATATACAAGAATCAATAAATCAATAAATAAATGAATAAATAAGAATTAGATAGATTATTAAATCATACTACTACATATATATATATACATATTCACTCGACCAGAGTCTCAAAGAAAATTATTGAAAATATTTCCATAAAAATAAAAAAAAAATACTGCGGGCAATAAGACAAAATATAATAGTCAATCCATAAGATTCCAATTCTAATTTCATTCAGTAACGAATAATATCTAATAGAAAGGCAAATTTTGAAATTCTAGATAAAAATGTATAGAGAAAAATTTCCAAGGAACGTGGTGGTACAACAAATTTTAATAAACTAATTTCTGATGACAAATTCTGTTACGAATTTAATGTTAAGCTACATTTTGGAAATGAACTTTATAAATGAACTTTGAAAAAGAGATCCTCTTTCGAGAATATCTCATAGGGAAAAATCAGGATTTTTTTTAGCGAGATATTCTTCAAAATCTTTCGTTCCTTAAAAGAAGCGAAAGATCCTAAACAGTATCCCACTTCTGACACCAAAATCTGTGACGGCTACGCGACTTCTCGGAGGATTATACAATCCAACCCGAGAACGCGGGATCTCGAAGCTGTCCGGATTTAAAAGAACACGGGTTCGAAAAGGAAAGTTATGGACGACACCAAGGTTTAATGACCACGCGGTAACAATAGTATATATTCTCAACAAAATAAATAACAATAACAGTGTAAAGAAAAGAATAACAATAAAAGAGAATAACAGAACCGCTTACCAAAGCACAGTCACTCGCTTACAAGAACGCAACGTAATAAACGACGGAAACGAGAGAACTCGACAGACCTGTAACTACGCGATAAAAGGAAAACTGATATTAATCACTCAACCGAATAACTATAACGCGGAGACAAGAGTTAAACAAAGAAAACTAAAACTTAAACCTACGAGCTCGAAGCTCGGCAAGTCAAAAAGAAGGTAAAATTAACTACGACTAAATAACGCAAAACTCAAGGCTTCCGCCAGGCTACAACAACAGCCTCAACGAAACTCTGCCTATACGAGTCTTACGGTTCAACGACACGCACCTCGCGCTTGTACATCGAAAAAGAACGAACGCTCGCTAGATTTCGGCTAGCTCGGCCCGCTGGCCGGCTCCCCACACTACGCGCCTAGCCAATTAGATTTGGGTCTTAATTAGACAGCCCAATCACGCGCGTTACGCATTCCTCTCTTTCTTTCAACACTCTTCTCACTCGCACTCATACTCGCACGCTTAACCAACGGTCGTCGATCGGCGTAGCCCGGGTAAACACGAAGATCCTTGAAACAATCATCATACCTGAGTCGAACGTTTGGTGTATTCAGTTAGGGTGATCCCACAATTGCAAAGAATTACCGAACACACCTTTACGTACCTATATTCAATACCACGCAAGCCAGCCTCTCCTCGACCGTTGGGATATTCGCCTAATGTCTACGGCCGACTGACGAGGTTGCTTAACAATAAACAAGGTGACGAGCGGGATGTCATCGTCTCTTCCTTTGTCTTATCCAAATACTTATACTAAGATATAGAACGTTTCCGGACGGCGTTGATTCCAAGAAGGGTATTTGTTACTAAATACATTCAACGCGGAATAAACTAAAATATTATACATCGTCAAAGGCCACACTGTGATCAATTAGGGAAATCCCACAATTACAAGAATTATCAACCACAGTGTTACCGACGGTTAAAGCCAAAATGGTTTTAGAAAACAAACAATAATTGTTCGGAACGTAACACCAATATGTGTTGTAGTATATTCACTACATGTAACAATGTGCAATCTTGTTTATCATTGTTCCCTGAATAAAGCTTTATAAAAAAAAAAAACGAGGCGTCTGATTACGAAGCGGAAACGCTGGGGTTCGAATCCCGTCGGTGGGAAAGTTTTTTTTTCCATACATCATCTTTATTTTTTCAATTTCTTATTACATGATTTATTCATGGGATTTTTTAAATATTTTTTTAATGTTTTAAAAATATTTAAATGACATTTTTGAGTAAAATACATGCAAATATAATTTTGGAGTATCTATTACTTCCTCGATTCTCTAATTGTATATGTTCATCATTACGGTTCTGTTTAACATTGTTAATATTAAAATTCCTTAATCTAGTTTCTAAGCCTTGCGTCTTCAGAAATTAGGGAAGAAATGGGAAGGACTCTGAATAAATAACACGCAGCAAAGTATTGGATTTTGTCAAATTGAACAAAAGGGCTACATTCTACCACTGTTTTGAAAGTGAGGTGTCAAGTACAAATAACTTAAGCCATTCCTTTTTCTTGTAAGGTACATAAGAAAGTAATTCCCGTTTATAGTTACTTGAATGAAAGACTTGTACTGTGGACATTTATGATACGGATCAGGAAGCTCATTATTTTCGATGGGACGTATATTCATCACCAAAAAAGTACAAACAACGAGTACCAACGAAAGTCATATTCAATCCAAAGAATGTACCGTTGTGTAAACCCTTCACAACCTGCACAACGAATGGTTATATTGTAGACATGGTTGGTCCATTTTATGCCAATCAAAATGATGCCGAGATAATGCGAATTATTTTTCAAAATCAAAGTTCTCATGCCTGCTTTAAAAGGTAATCGTTCTCAACTTTCGACGAAAGAGTCAAATTATTCCCGAAAAGTCACGAAAATTCGTTGGGTTGTAGAGGCAATGCATAATATACTAGGTCACAAGTAACAGCTTCTATACAAACAAATAGACAACAAAACCTTTCCAAAAATTGCCTCTTACTACGGAATTAAACCAACCTTTTTAAACAATAGACTTGGAAAACGGCTGAACTCTGATGTCACACTTTCTTATCAGATAATAAGCAGGATGCCAAGTCAAGGAAACGTAAAAGATACGTTAGCGATACTAGTAGAAGAAAACAATTCGAACCGCAAAAAGACTCCATTTCATACAGTATCCTCGGTAGATATTCTTGATTTTCCGGAAATGACTGAAGTGGATTTAAAAATTCTTTTCACGGAGTCTTACCAATTTTCAGAAGCAATTTCATATCTGACGGAAATCGTGGACGAACAAAATAATATAAATATTCATTGCCCAATCGAAGGAAATGATATCATTAAATTCGAAGTAAAATCGCAGTCGTATAAATAAAACATAGTTAAGAATGTTATTTAAATATTTTTAAAACATTAAAAAAATATTTAAAAAATCACATGAATAAACCATGTAATAAGAAATTGAAAAAATAAAGATGATGTATGGAAAAAAAACTTTCCCACCGCTGGGATTCGAACCCCAGCGTTTCCGCTTCGTAGTCAGACGCCTTGACCGCCTTTTTTTTTAAGATATGTTTATTGGTTTAGTAGTGTACATTAACTTATAATTATGGAACCAGAACAAAAACATAACAAAAAACTTAACCAATCAGTCTGTGGGTTAGGTATATACTTCATTGCGGGTCGCAATTCTTATATATAGACTGTATGCTTAGATTAGGATATTAGTGAACTATCTTAGGCTAGTATTGCATATTGCTAAGCACTTAGGTATAAACGAGTAGTACTGTAATTTTATTGCACAGGGGAGAAAACAGGCTGCTTGGGTAGGAGCGGAAAAACCCCGGTATCAGTAAAAAAACCCCGGTATCAGTACGCCTTGACCGCCCTGCCAACCGGCGATGTTGTAAACGTCACAAACATTCTGGTATATGTCACACGAAATACAATTATTCTTTGTCTTAAATCACATTTCTTGGGTCAAACAATTACTTGTTTCAATGTAATAATGTTAAAAATGACTTAATATATACTTGCGATAAAATCAACAAGTGTAACTTTCCTCCTAATAGCAGAAACGTCGAAAAAATTCGGTTTTTCTTGTTTTTGACAATGATGTCCCACAACAAAATAACTAAAAAAAAATTGACAACACTGCCTGTTATAGTACTATATTGGGGCACTAAACAGCTAAATAGCATGTTTTCATATTTTTGAGAAACATGTATTTTTCCGATTTTTGGGGGGTTTTTCATTTTTTACGACCACAGTTCGCATCCAAAAAATCTGAAAAAATTCTCAAAAATCTGCCTTAGGGTCCAAAATATACCACATTTTTTTCAGAATTTTAGGAAGCATCAGTGTGCGGAAAATGCGCGTAAAAGCTCAAAATCTAATTTACCCCTGTAACTGCCCTCACGAGCAAGATAGGGGGTTGAAATTTTGCTCAGAGGGGTTTTTCTTGGTCAGCTTTCGAATGGTTCATTAATCATTGAAAAACGTCTAAGGGCAGTTTTGACCATCTTAATCGGCTAGGTCCTTTGTGAATTACACGGCTCTGCCAAATAAAGTGTCAACTAATTATTCATTAAATTATAACTGTTGCACTACTAAACTCTGATAAAAATAGATGGTGACAAAACATTTCTTTTTCAACTAAAATTATTGTTATCATATACTTTCATGTGTCTACTGTATGTACCTAAAAGATTATTTTCATAGACTTGGTAGTTCAATTGTTATAATGTAATGAAAATGGTTAACACTTTATTTTCCAGACCTGTAAAATTAACAATTTTGAAAATTTTGAAAAATTCTTTGCAATATGTTCATATCAATTTACTCAAAATCAAAATCTGAAACAATATGTACTACAAAAAGGAAAACTTCTAGAAGCTTCTTCTTAGTAACGCGTTATTGATAATGTTAGCAACGAACTGATATAAGTACCGGTCGATTACCGCGGAACAATCACTTTTGCTGCACCTGTGGGAGAAGACGAGGTAAGATTGCAGCACTTACAGTGAATGTAAAAAGTATTCCTACACCTCTTACTTATCCAATGATTTTCTTTCAGTCTCACTTGTTTCCTGACCTTTACGACCCATTTTACCGAATGTTACAAAAATTGACTGGTTTTGCAGAAGGTTGCCACTAGACTGTGCATCAAAGACTCTGTCTGATTATTTGTCGGGTCCCGCTAAACCATAATATAAATAATCGGACGCCTTTCAAGTACATTCTAGTACCTGTACGAATACTTTTTGCGCGTCAATTTAGAGACACTTCTCATACTTTATAATTTTTCTCGTTAACGTTAAACTTTTTCAAGTATATTTATATGACAGTATGTAGTTAAAATATATAACAATTACAATTATGTTTCGTTCTATAAACATATGTGCAATTACATAGAGAAATACATGGTTTTTTAAGCCTACAAGAGGTGTACGAATACTTTTTACACTCACTGTATAACTAACTGATAACTAACTGATAACTTATCCTAACCTATACCTGTAATTTGTGAATCTTTAATTGTTCTGTCACGTAAATACGTATCTTAAAAAATGTATGAATGTTACTTTATATTTTTAATTCAAGTATTATTAATACATAATTTCGATATTATTCTTAATTCTTGTTCTTTAATTACAGAGTAACCATGTCTACTACATCACAAAAGCATAGGAATTTTATAGCAGAACCAATGGGTGACAAACCTGTTACAAATCTTCCTGGAGTTGAAGAAGTCTTGGGAGGTAGACTAAGAGGTGCAGGTTATGATAGGGTATGAGTATTATCAATATAATAGTATATAATATATTTTCATAAAGCTAATTCAATTTCATAATAACATATAGGCATCTGATGTACTTGGACAATTTTTGGTTCTGAAAAAGGATAGAGAATTATTTCAGGGATGGATGAAGGATGTATGCTCAGCCAATGCAAAGCAAGCGAGCGATTGTTACCGGGGCCTCTCTGATTGGTGTAATGAGTTTATTTAAATTATAAGGGTTAACGTTAATGTTGAATGAAAAGAATTAAATAATTAATATAGCAGAGTATCTTTTATAAAATTTTGACGGGAATATAAAAACTATTTCACTATAAAGAATTTAGAATTGCAAAGAACTTGCAAATGCAATATTATGCGTGAAATGTAATCGATTGAAATTAATAATATAAATATGCAATGTTAAAACGTGGCCTCTCCTTGTAAGTTATATCACAGTTAAAATAAAAACAGCACAAAATATAAACAATTTTCATAATTTACCCTATTTTTATACCTTTTAGGCGTATGTAACTTTGTAAGGATATTATTTAATGATATTATCGATACATATGCAAGTTCATTCGGAGGAACAAATTCGTCAGAATGACAGAAACATTGTCTCCTAAATTTTTAGGATTTTAAATCTTAAATTTCAAACTTTAATACAAATAAAGATTATGCGTATGTTTGCCAAATATACCGACGGTAATTATGAAAAACCAAGTAACTCATAAGAACGCTGAGTTGAATCTCAGGTATCGCGATAACTCGCTCGCTCGAACTTGTCCGAGATTCTTTCCGAACCTGCACGACGAAGTCGAGCAGGTAAATAGCCCGAAACTCTCGGGTAGCCCAAAACGTTCGGGCAGCCCGATGTGTCATGAAGTATCTGTTCAGCCGCGAGTCAAACAAGAGATCCCCTTGAAAATCCGCGGCACCGCTATTTTAAGGTGGGACCAGGGACCGATCCCTTCGAGAATAGTTTTATAGTTTTACTCGCGACTGACAAATCGGCACATCCCAACATTTGGCGTGCAGATGGTATACACGTTTTATGACACGGGTCTCTAGGGCTGTTTTTGAGAAAGTCGCCTTCACGAAACCTTTCTTAAATTGCCCATTAGAATTTTCCTCGCGCCCTCAACAGCCAACCGTACTGTCATAAAACGTGGACCTACAAAGGTGGCATCGCGGGACCATCCGACGGTCCCCGGCCGGTTAACATCGGGCCCACAGCTGTGATTTCGCCCGCCGAAATCCAGCGACGTTGCCATCCCGAAATGGAATACCCCCACTCCACACCAACGCACCCCGAGTGCATGGAGAGTTGGGGTAAAACGTCTAGTCTAATTGCAACTCCCGCACAAGCAACATAAAAATAGACTCCGGAACTCGTCAACACGCGGACCAGCCGCTATAGTTCCGTTTCCTCCTTGCAGTATTCACTTCAACATTTATCTTTTACCATCCTTATCGTCCGAAAGGATCGTAAGGTCGCGCCGAGTAGCGTCGTCGAAACACCCTCGATTGAGGAATTTACGCCTCCTCATAGACTCTACGACAGAGTCTACGCCGCGAAAGGTGCCCGCTCCGTCGGAAAGTACAGTATCACACACCCGAATTGAGCACGCCAGACTTTTCCTCCGACTTTTCCGATTCACGGGCCTACAATTCAAAGTATACTATCTTACCAATACAACGCAATCATAATCTCCGGGAACCTTGCGGAACTTTTTAACAAAACGTAAACAAATCTTCTGACCGGTTCTTGCTGCATACTTTGTTAAATAACTCGGAGAATTGCAGGTAGTTGCAGCTAAAACTTATACAATTCAAAGTATACTATCTTACCAATACAACGCCATCATAATCTCCGCGGAACCTTGCGGAACTTTTTTTTTATCCTCTTCCAAAAATTAGGGAAACCAATGAAACTGAATGGTTTCATTTCAGGTTAATTATTATATTGCATATATGTATTACACAATTTTTGACGATAAACTACAATTAGCCAACCCTTAACCGTTATTTTCTGGAAAGATTATTTCTTATAATCGTTTTTGGATTATAATATAACGTGAACAAGTTACGCTATGAACTGAGGTACTATTTGATCTGCGTGCAATTCGCTTACAAATTCGCTTGTAACTAATTTCCTACTAAACTTTTTGAATTTTTTTTTCAAGAAATGATTTATTTGGACATTTTGACATAGTATGAACATAGTTTTAAATCGATATGAAGCAGTGACTTTTTCGATTTTTGTCCATGGTTCGGTACACTGTGGGGCGGTAGAAGACACCGTATTTTTCGTGAGATACGTCCTCCCATAAGGCTGGCTGTCTTTAAGTATATCTCGTCGGTGCTCTAGAGCCCCCCGAGCGTGAGACAGAAAAATACATTGGGTGATTGGTCTACTCCTATACCTCGTTTTGGTGGTAATACACCATTTCTGTGAAGGAAACTGTACGGCAGATATCGACCTCCGAATCTTGTAGTCATGTGACTCACCCTGGCCCTTAATATCTAGCAGAATACCCATGATGAAAATCAATGACATTTCCCTTTATTGTAAAAACTTTTACTCACTGCAAGGCGTGACGTAAATTGTTTAAGTAATAAAAATGTGTTTATTTAAACAATCCTTTAAGTAATAAAAGTGTACTGGTTTAAACATTTGTCTAAATAATACAAATTTAATTGTTTAAACAATAAAAGTTTAATTGTTTAAACAATAAAAGTTTAATTGTTTAAACAATAAAAGTTTAATTGTTTAAACAATAAAAGTTTAATTGTTTAAACAATAAAAGTTTAATTGTTTAAACAATAAAAATGTATTTGTGCAAATAAAAAAACGTATTTGTTTAAACAAACGTTTAAATAATGAAAATGTATTGGTTTAAACAATCGTTTCAGTAATAAAAATGTATAGGTTTAAACAGTCGTTTAAGTAATAAGAATGTATTTAAACAAACATTTGTGTAAATAATAAAAATGTCTTTGTTTAAACAATCGGTTAAGTAATAAACTTTTACCTATATAAACACCTGTTTAAATAATACAAATATATTTGCTTAAACAATCTCTTAAATAATAAACAGTTGTGTTTAAACATCTGTTTAAATAATAAAAATTCGATTGTTTAAACAATCGTTTAATTAGCAGAAAAGTGTTCGAATATTAATGGGAGTCCCTATACCGTAGTACGTACTTACAGTGAGTGTAAGAAGTATTCGTACACCTCTTGTAGGCTTAAAAAAGCATGTATTTCTCTATGTAATTGCACACATGTTTATAAAACGAAACATGATTGCAATTGTTATATATTTTAACTACATACTGTCATATAAATATACTTGAAAAAGTTTAACGTTAACGAGGAAAATTAGAAAATATGAGAAGTGTCTCTAAATTGGCGCACAAAAAGTATTCGTACAGGTACTAGAATGTACTTAAAAGGCGTCCGATTGTTTATATTATGGTTTAGTGGGACCCGACAAATAATCAAACAGGGTCTTTGATGCACAGTCTAGTGGCAACCTTCTGCAAAACCAGTCAATTTTTGTAACATTCGGTAAAATGGGTCGTAAAGGTAAGGAAACAAGTGAGACTGAAAGAAAAATGATTATACAACTGCATAATCAGTGCAAATCATTGCGAGAAATAGCAAAAACAATTACACAAAGCAAAATACGAGGAATTATAGATCGATATGATGAACGAAAACCAATAAAAATAAAGCGAGATCTGGTCGCCCTCGAAAACTTAGTTCACGCGATGAACGTTTTATAAAACACTATAGTGCATGAAATAAAAACAAATAATAAAATTAGTGCCCCTAAGATCGCTGCTGAGCTTGCAAACAACGCTGAAGTAAGTGTATGTTCCAGCACTATTCGTAATTGTTTACGAAATAATGAACACCACGGGCGAGTTGCTCGCAAGAAGTATTTCGTAAATGCCGCTAATAGAAAGAAGAGACTTGATTTCGCAAAAGATAATATTAATAAGCCTATCGAGTTTTGGCGAAGAGTCATATTTACTGACGAAAGTTTTAATGTTTTTGGCTCTGATAGCAAGTGTACGGTCTGAAGGAAGAAAAATACAGAGCTACAAAAAGAAAACCTACGTTCCACAGTAAAACACGGCGGAGGTTCGATCATGGTTTGGGGTTGTTTGAGTGCTGCTGGAGTGGGGTCATTACACTTCATCGAGGGATTCATGGACCACAAAATATACCTAAACATATTAAAAACCCATATTATAAGTAGTGCAGAAAAAATGGGTATAAAAGACAACTTTATCTTCACTCAAGACAATGACCCCAAACATATAGTACGCAACACAAGAGAGTGGTTGCTTTATAACACACTACAATTTTTGAAAACACCTCCGCAATCACCACATATTAATCCGATCGAAAATTTATGGGATCTGCTTGATAAAAAAATCCGAACCCGACATATTTCAAGTAAAGAACAATTAAAATTTGCTCTTCAAGAGGAATGGTGCAATATTACACACGGAATCACATCCAATTTAGTGGATTCAATGCCAAGAAGACTGGACGCAATTATACAGTCGAAAGGCTATCCAACGAAATATTAATTTAATTTATTTTCGTAAATTATATCACGTTTATTGCTAAATTTGTTACGTGTACGAATACTTTTTTCGTGCTAATTTTGAGAGACTTCAGACTGTTTTTAATATATCTCATGAACGTTAACTTTTCGTTAATTTATTTCTGTCACATTTTGTAGTTGAAACATATAATAATCGTAATTGTGTTTTTGTTTTATAAAAAATGTACAATTACATAAAGAAATATATGGTTTTCCAAAACTATAAGAGGTGTACGAATACTTTTTACACTCACTGTACATATTACGTCGTAAGTACTATGATTTGGCAACGTCGCATTAAGAGGTCGTTTAATTGAAATCAAATAAAAATACGAACCCATCTCTGCCTACGGTTCGCATCCATCACTCCATTTCTGCGAATAGAAGAAAAAAAAAGCTCTTCCCAGTAATTGTTAGCTATCTATGATTAGATAGCTTGCGGCTAGATCTTCGACATTCATTCAGGTGATACAGAACTGTTCGAACGTGCATAAGTGAAACATCGACAGATCGACATCGACATCGAGTAAGTTTCATAACTTTTTTTTTATAGATTTTCTTATTAGTGATAGTTTAGGAATATTTTAAGAGAACTCCTACGTCTTAATAAATTTCCAATTTACTTTAAATTGACTATTACTTTATCTTGTATCAATGGCGTGAAGATCTGTTAAAAATACTTCCCGCAAAATTGTCCTTGACTGACTTTTTTAAGGTTTTAAAGGTCAAATTTTTTATAATTGCATCATGTTCGACTCATCGGGAGGATAAAAACTGTCAAAGGAACCGTAGTTCGGAACTCAATCGTTCTCTGAAAAAACGATGTTAAAGGTTCGATCATCCTTAAACTCACTTTATTCTAATATTTTCAAAGCTTATATAGATAACATGTTATAACGAAGTAAAAAAAAGCCAAAAAAATAATTTTGCGTAAAAGTAATTTTTTCGGTTTCTTTACCTCTACAATTTCTTTGCCTTCTGTTTCTTCGACGAACCCACAGGATAGCACCGTCTTGATTGATGGATCTTAAAAATCGTGCTTGTGCACTAGCCTCGATATGGCCACCATTTTGGTAAAAGCAATTTCTTATCCTCGCTTAAACACGTTCTTTAACTGTTCCCTAAAGAAAAAAGTTTAGAGGTGTCAAATCTGGCGAACGAGGAGGCCACAAAGAAGTGTGGAGCAGGTCTCCGTCCTATCCATCGAGTTCCAAACATTTCATCCAAAAATTGACGAACTGGTCGGCTATAATGAGGAGGAGCACCATCATGCATAAAGTAAATGGTGCGAGGCCTGTGTCGTGATATAACTTGACGTAGTTCATTCAAGAGGCGAGTCCGTAAAAGTCGTAGATATTCTGCACTTGTTAGACGTTGTAAATAAATAAGTCCAATAATATAATTTCCGATCATTCCTGCCCATACGTTAATGGTTAAACGTCCCTGATTATATCTTTGAATCATTGCGTGTAGATTTCTGTAATCCCAAATCCTTGCATTTTGTCGATTCAGAAAGCTACTGCTAGAAAAACTGCTTTCGTCTGTAAATAGCACATTCTTTAGGAAGTCTAGTTGATGTTGTAATTTATTTATTATCCACCGACAAAAACGTCGTCGTGCGGCACGATCATTTGGCCTCAGTGCTTGAACGCGATGAATTCGGTAGGGTCGTAAACCTCCCTCACGAATTATTATTCGTCGCACTGTCATATGATTCGTTGGCGATTCCATTACTGCTTACTTTGGGCTAGGGCTGTTACTTTGCTTCGAAGGTCGAAGATTTCGAAGCTTCGAAGCTTCGATTGCAGAAAATTCGTAGGTGATGAAAATCGAAGGATCGAAGGTTCGAAGCTTCGATCCTTCGAAACTTCGAAACTTCGAACCTTCGATTCGTATCCAGTTAACGGATAAAAGGAATAAATTTTCATAATATGTTTCTATATTCACCATCTGAATTATTTCAATAATTTATTGTTAAGATAATATATTTATAATTTGAATTATCCTTTTGATAGCACATTGTTAAAATAACTGTTTAAATAAATAAAGTTTATAATTTGTTTCTATATTTATTATTTGAATTGTTATTTCAATTATTTATTGTTAAAATAATTTATTAAATAAATAAATTTTCACATGTTTCTATATTCATTATTTGAATTATTTCAATAATTTATTGTTCAAATAACTGTTTAGACAATGTACACGTATTTACATAATTAATATAGGAACACATTTCTATAGAGTATAAAAATTTATAATTTACGGAAATTTTTATAATCTATAGAAATGTGTTTCTATATTCATTATGTAAATACTTGTACATTCTTTAAATAATTATTTTAACAATGAAATATTGAAATAATTCACATAATGTATGTAGAAACAAAATTTGAAAATTTATTCATTTAAACCATTATTTTAACAATAAATAATTGAAATAACAATTCAAATAATGAATATAGAAACAAATTGTAAAAATTTATTTATTTAAACAATTATTTTATCATTGAACTATCGAAGTGATAATTCAAATAATAAATATATTATTTTAACAATAAATTATTGAAATAATTCAAATAATAAATATAGAAACAAATTATGAAAATTTATTTATTTAAACAATTATTTTCACGATGTGCTATCGAAAGAATAATTCAAGTTATAAATATATTACGTTAACAATAAATTATTGAAATAGTTTAGGTGGTGAATATAGAAACAAATTATGAAAATTTATTCCTTTTATCCGTTAACTGGAAACGAATCGAAGGTTCGAAGTTTCGAAGTGTCGAAGGTGCGAAGGTTCGAAGGTGCGAAGCTTCGAAGGTTCGAAGCTTCGATCCTTCGCACCTTCGAACCTTCGATTTTCATCACCTTCGAAGGTCCCTTCGTTCCTTCGAATCCTTCGAAGCTTCGAAGTGTCGAAGCTTCGGAAAAGTAACAGCCCTACTTTGGGCAAATGTAAACACATGGTAACAGTGAAATCTCTCCAGCAGTTAGGTGAAACTTTAACACTGTTTTTTGAGAGAACGATTGAGTTCCGACCTAAGGTTCATTTAAAACCGTAAAAAAGTCAGTCCAGGACAATTTTGCAGGAAGTATTTTTAACAGATCTTCACCGATCATGAGGTGTACAATCACGCTATGGTGGTCGTGACATATAATTTTTATACACCCTGTACATTTGTATTAAATATATTTAAAGTAACTGATGTGTCCTTATTATTTACATGTTTCCACAAGCAGAAAATTGAAATTAATATGTCTTCCGAAAGTATGAGTAGCGGTCCAAATGGCCGTAATCCTGGTAAGTTTAATACGATTAAAGGTAATAACTAGTTCGGGTACCCAAAATTTCGGATTCGGGCCGGGTCGGGATCCCGAAAGTTTGTAATGTTCAAGTACCCGAAGTGGTAATCGGGACAGGTCGAGTCGAGTCGGTGTCCCGAACGAACGATTATTTTCTGACGTTGGAAATATTGTTATAGCCACGAGGATAAGACTCGTATCGGAGAAAGTAGAGCAATTATGTTTCCTGTACGCATATTTAAAATAGAACACTACAATTTCACACAATATATTTAAAAACATTTTCCTTGTGGAATTTGATAACTGATTACACTAACGGTATAAAAATCATTGTGAACCTGCCAGTTAAACTACAAAATTCGACTGAAAATTCATGAATCAACGTCATACTCATATGAATGCAAGCTTTCGGGATTCAGACCTGTTACAATTGTAGCTTCGGATACAAACTCTCTTACAAACTCTCTTTACAAACTCTCAGGACCCCCACTCGACCCGACCCCACCACCACTTCAAGTACTTACTCGAAATGGAAGGGAACCCGAATTTGCAAACTTTCGAGATCCCGCCCCGACCCGACCCGTTGGCTACACGATCCGACCCGAGGCAAAAATTCGGGTACCCGCTAGGCATGTGCGGACCGCCCGATACTTCATGACACATCGGGCGGCCCGAGTGTTTCGGGCTACCCGAGAGCTTCGAGCTACCCGAGACTTTCGGGCTGCCTGCTCGATATCGTCGGGCGGGTTCGGCAATAATCGGACAAGTTCGAGCGAGCGAGTACGTATCGCGATAACTCGCTGGCTCGAACTTCTCCGATTCTTGCCGAACCCGCCCGACAAAGTCGAGCAGGCAGCCCGAAACGTTCGGGCCGCCCGATGTGTCACGAAGTATCGAGCGCCCGAATCGAGCCCGCCCGACTCTCTGCGGCCCGACCCGACGATTCGGACGGCCCGCACATCCCTAGTAAATACCCGCACATCTCTACTAATAACCCTTCTTCCGGCTTCTCGCGTTGCTCACGGCCCTGACACGTGACACAGCCAAAAAGATTTGGGATCATTAAATACTGAATGAAAAAAAAAATTCTCAAATTCAAATTCTCTAGATCTTTATCTAAATAAATCTATATAATAATAGACTCTGTAATACGCTCTACTGTGTTTTATAAAATCGAGTTCCATCTTCGACATGTTCTGGAATTTCAAAATATCCATTCGGGGATATGTTGTTTATATTTCTAATTATCAGAATATATTATTGAAAAAATATTTTATACACTTGCGAAACGAGGATACTTTTTTTATGTAAGAACAAAATATATACTTGTAATATTACATATGTACGTAATTAATGATCATTTTTCAGGCAATAGTACGTTGCTTAACTCTACTATTTTGAAGTACCTACGTATAGGAGTAATGGCAGGCGGTCTAATTTATAATTGTTGGAAAATGATAAAAGCTCTGCAAGAGGATAGGGAAATAAACCCGAGTAATGCTGACGATAAAATTGAACAGTTGGAAGCTGAAATTGAAGAGTTGAAAAGGGAACTTCGAAAGAGCGAGAGTTCAAAGAGGAGACAAGATATAAGAGAGCGTATAAAATTTGCGGAAGATCTGATAATAGATGTGACGCGAATGAAAAAGGGTGTGCCAGCGAAGACGATCAGAGCATCTTCGAAGTTACTACTTGGTAAAGTTGTTGGTGCGGCGTCAACCTACGCAGGGGCATGGATTGGAAAACAAACAGGCGCTATAGTTGGCGGTTGCTTTGGTCCAGCTGGTGCAGTTACGGGCGCTGCTGTTGGTGGCGTAATTGGCGAACTTGCAGGGGGAGCGGCCGGTTCAAGGATCGGAGATTGGGCTGGGGAAACAGTTAGTGAGGATATGATGAGACGTTACGTTGATAGCGACAGCGACAGCGACAGCGACTGGGAAATCATCGACATACAGTGTCAGTGACTCACGAAAGTATTCGAACGCTCCCAGATAAAAAGTTTGGGGCTTAAAAAATACGAATCATATTATGAATTACGAAATACTTTTATTTCTATAATAACGTATGAGAATCGTGATTACATATATTAAATTTCAAGTGTCTTTGATAATAATATCAACACTAGTTATGAAACAATTCTTGGTAACAGCGACTAAATGAACGTCATAAAAGTATTCGAACGACGAACCTCCCAAAACAAAACAAACCTTAAATATGACAAAATGTAAACATTCGCGGCCCCAGGTAGTATTCCACATTTCCCGTGTTCAGTACTGTAAGTATTAATAAGATTGCAGAAGTTTTAGTAATAATGTGCCCAAAAGAATCCGAAACAAGCATCACTGACAGGAAATCGATATTTAAGTGGCATACTGAAGGCAAGAGCTATGGCGAAATAGCAAAATTGTTAGGAAGAAGTAAATCTACCGTTTACTGCATATTAAAAAAGTTAAAAACTACTGGAATCCATCAAAATAAAGTCCGTTCTGGCCGACCCAAAACGTTAACGAAGAGGGAAGAGGACACAATTGTGCGTGAAATCAAGAAGAATCCAAGAATTTCTGGTCCACAACTTGCAGTACTAGTTGCTGATAGTTTTAAAAACCAATTTCATCCTGAACTTTGTCGAAAAATTTTTCGTAAAAATAATTTTCATGGTCGGATTCTTCGAAAAAAGCCATTATTAGCAAAGTCAATAAGCAGAAGAGACTAACTTTCGCCAAAAAGTGTGTCAACAAAGATAAGGACTTTTGGAAACGCGTTATTTTCTCGGACGAGAGCAACAATGTATTTGGTTCTGACGGATGTCATAAAGTTTGGAGATTAGCAAACAGAGAAATAGATGCTACAAATTTACACTCAACCGTGAATCATGAGGTGGGTCCATAATGGTATGGGGGTGTATGGGAGCCTGTGGTGTCGGAAACCTCGTCATTATTGAAGGCATATTAGATAAATATGAATATATACAAATGTTGAAAGATAATTTGATGCAAAGTGTGGAAAAATTAGGGCTAGGAGAAAATTTTTTTGTTTCAACAAGACAATGATCCGAAACATACCGCACATATTGTAAAACAATGGATCATATACAACGTTCCTCACATTTTAGAAACACCCCAACAAAATCCGGACATTAATCCCATAGAACACTTATGGGCAGAAATTGGCAGACAACTTAGTAAATATAATATTAGCTCAAAAGAAACGTTAATAACCACAACTGTGGAAATTTGGAGTAATATAAAAGAAGATATTACTGAAAATTTAGTTGACAGCATGCAACGGCGTTTACAAGCTGTGATAAGTGCTCGTGGTGGTCCGACAAAATATTAAAACACTACATTTATTTAAAATCTCTATTTTGAATTTAGTCGTTCGAATAATTTTGTGACGTTCATTTAGTCGCTGTTACCAAGAATTGTTTCATAACTAGTGTTGATATTATCAAAGACACTTGAAATTTAATATATGTAATCATTATTTTTAATCATGATTGTGTAGGAACAGGATTTTTAATATAAAATATCTGCCCTTTATTTAGAATAAGGCGGCGGAGATTACAATAATAGGATCGCGTGAATACAATAAAAGACAAAACAATACAATGAAACGTGTCCGTGTCCGTAAATCCGTACTCGTAAACCGTGAATCGTAATCGCGTTCGTAACCGTAATCGTAATCGTGGTCGTAACCGGAATCGTAATCGTCGTTGTTGTCGTCGCGTTTAGCTAAAGACTCTCCTTCGCGTCCTCCGCGGCCGGTCTTTATCGTTTCTCACACAGGTGCGATTCGGCGCACCTATGTGGTTTTTATTTCCGTGACCCGGTCGAGGTACGGGCGATGACAATAGCACGTGTTTACGTGTCAGTTCGTTACCCCGATCCCCGACCGTTTACAGTTTGCAAAAACGTGCCGTACAGGTTGTCGGACGCGCGGTGTTTGTTATCGGCGTGAGGCCAACGACTCCGTTCCGTCTTTTGCCTTCGCAATATAATGATTCCCACAATTGTAATGCATAATATGGCTCGTCTTTTTTAAGCTTCAAACTTTTCAGTTCAGAGCGTTCGAATACTTTTGTGACTCACTGTATGTCCAAAACACGGGTCTGGCCAGGGACAAACACTTACTGACAAAAGTTAGCAAACAAAATAGTCGTTTGGGAATTAGTGTATATTTTTAATTTCCTGGAATACATATGTCCGAATTAAAAGTAACATGAAGAGATTACATATCATACATGAACATACAATAAGTTTTTTTTCGATTATACATATACATGTATACAGCACTACACAATTAATATTGAGTCAATGAACTCCACGGACTGTCTATTGCTGAACCACCTGCCACGGAAGCATAAGGAGCACCAGCCACCTGCTACGGGAGCGTCAGGGGTCCAAACAGCAACCGAAGGTGTCATCACCAGTGAGAACAACTCATCGTCCACCTCTGCACCTCAGCTGTGATTAGTGCACATCATACCTGCATCGAATCAACACATCTTCGGGACCACTGCAGTCTCCATACGAGTAAGTTTTCGACTCATTTTATCTAACCTCCCAAATTTCCCCAATTACCAAAGATTGCTTCAATCCGTCGAACAATGGCGGAAGAGTTAAAAGCGCTCATAAGACAGCGTGCCTCCGTGAAGGCACAATTAACGCGACTAACCAA
Source organism: Seladonia tumulorum (assembly GCA_913789895.3). Taxonomy (NCBI): domain Eukaryota; kingdom Metazoa; phylum Arthropoda; class Insecta; order Hymenoptera; family Halictidae; genus Seladonia; species Seladonia tumulorum. The sequence goes on from OU565281.1 coordinate 1,230,786, forward strand.
CCAGGTTCGGGAATCTATTGGCACTCTCGAGGTGGCAGACTTAGAGGTCCGACAGAAAAAAGTAGAAGAATATTTCCAAAGGTTTTTTACATTACAAGACCAGATTGAATCGCTACAAGATAGGTCAGACGAGGGGGGAATTCAGGATTTCGAATCCATGTATTTTGAATGCTGCGATTTATTGGCCAGACGATTGAGGTAACTGACTCGCAATACTCAGATCCAAGCTGTTCCGACCATTAGTAACACGTCAACCCCGATTATTACAACGTCACAAAACATATTACCAAAAATTCATGTTAAACCATTCGACGGAAACTTCTTAGAGTGGCAAGGGTTTTGTGATACTTTCCGATCATTAGTTCACGATGTTGATACAATTCCTACCATCCACAAATTTCACCTGTTAAAATCGTATCCAATTGGTAACGCGGCCAACGTGACTAACGCGCTATCTGCTTCCGAAGAAAACTATTTTGTTGCATGGAATCTGCTACGGAAAAGATTCGATCAACCGCGTAAGATCATTCAATGCCATATCCGTGCTTTATTCTAACTACCCGAGGTAGCTAGAGAACAACCATCTTATTTATATTGTTTATATAATTAAAAAGATTATTTATATAATTACATCAAAGCTCGACAAATCGACACGCAAGTCGTGGGAACGCACAATCGAGGAACCCGTAAAATTAGTATCACATACACGGGACAATAATTACCCAAAACGCTGGGCTGACAGGAGTTTTAAACCGGTAAATAGTAGATTACTGGGTCCGGTCATAGTAAAGGCTAAAATAATAATGCAAACGTTGTGGAAGATTAAATTAGGATGGGACGATCTAGAACCGTCAGAGATATACGACCTGTGGAAAACCTACAAGGAACAATTAACGTTACTAAACGAATTTTCAGTCCCGCGGGAGATATTAATAAAGGAATGTGTAGACCTACAGTTACATGGGTTTTGCGATGCCAGTGAGACAGCCTACGGCGCATGTATCTACGTAAGATCGTGCGACACCAAGAATCGCGTTAAAATCAACTTAATTGCGGCGAAATCAAGAGTCGTTCCACTAAAAACTATATCAATACCTATAGGCTGGAATTATGCGCTGCTTATCATCTCTAAACGCAGTTAGACAAAGGTATTGGCCTATTGACGGAAAGAACCTAACGCGTCATATAAATCGGAAATGTATGCGTTGTATCAAGGTTAATCCATTTACCGTACCAAATTACCCAATGGGAAACCTACCTCGAGATAGGGTTATGGCCACAAGACCATTGCAAACGACGGGGGTAGATTTTTGCGGACCATTCTTCATTAAAGAAAAGAAACATCGCAATACAAAGAAGATTAAGGTCTACGTAGCCGTATTTATCTGCTTCGTAACAAAGGCAGTTCATCTAGAACTAGTCAGCGAATTATCCACGGAAGCTTTCATTGCCACACTAAGAAGATTCTTCTCGAGAAGCGAATATGCTACCACAATTTATTCTGATAATGCAACAAATTTCGTCGGTGCAAAGAACAAACTAGACGAAATACAAGAATTTCTAAGGTCAGAACAGCATAAAAAGCCAATAAACAGTTACTTAAATAGTAAGGGTATTTTATGGCACTTCTCACCGCCAAGAACTCCTCATTTTGGGGGCCTATGGGAGGCAGCAGTAAAAACTTTTAAACACCATATGTATCGTACGATCGGAGAGACGCTGTTTTCATTCGAGGTATTTAACACGTACATAAACGAGATTGAAGCAATTCTTAACTCTCGACCCCTAACACCATTATCCTCGGATCCCAACGACCTTTCAGCCCTTACCCCGGCCCACTTCCTGATAGGTGAGTCGTTAACTAATCTCCCGGAGCGAGATGTGTCTTATATCGCTACTAATCGATTATCGGCATGGGAGCATATCCAAAAAATGAAGCAACATTTTTGGACACCACAATATTAATTGTAGTGCTTCTACAAGTATAATCGCAAAAAAGCTTATTGTATGTTCATGTATGATACGTAACTCGTCATGTTATTTTTAATTCGGACATGTGTATTTCAGGAGATTAAAAATATACACTAATTCCCAAACAGGGAGTCACCGGGAGCTGTGAGTGGACCGAGCTGGGGCTCGGGAAGCTCAATTCGAAGGCTCCAGGGATGGGGACACCGGGCGGGTCCCTCCGCCCGGGGTCTAATAGCGTAGGGCAACAGAGGGGGAGAGGGGTACACCCCTCCTCCAGGGATAGTATGTTTATCTGGGAGGTGTCCTGTTGAGTACTCGTGTGATCCAGGCACCTCCCGTGTAGCTTAGGTGGGCGTGAGGTTTTAGTGGGTAGTACCCAGGGGGTTCACCCCCCTGGGGAGACTCCCACATAACCCCTACTTCCCCCAGGGAGTTGGGGTATGTATAAAACATTTCCTCACGATAAAAAAAAAAAAAAAATCCCCCTTACCATTCCGTGTCACATCCTACCGTATCGGCCAGAAGCAGTACTGTGGAACCAATATTCTAGAACGGCGCTGTGTATATTTTTTTACGATATCATGATAGACAATAAAAAAGTGAATTTAATGGATACCACCTTTTTAACCTTGAAATGACCTTGAGCAAGAATAATCATGTTGAAACGGATGAAATGTAGAAGTTTAAATCTTACGTATTTCAGCAAAGATTGCGCGTTGTTTACGTCGGGTTGACCTTTACATATCCTCATAAACTTAAAAATTCAATTTACTGTAGGAAATTAATAGGATGGGTTGGGATTGTTTGGAGTGACTGTGGGCGCGTTTGCATTCGGTGTGTATGTGTGTATGATTGTGAGTGGGGATGGTGGCAGCTTGGTGACGAGAAGACTCGTGTGTTTTGTCGTTGCCGGGTGAATTGTTTGATTGTAAAGGGGGAGAGTTGTATTTAGTTACCAACGAACCGGCGAGCGATAAACACATAACGTACACGCGCTTGAATTATAAATTAAGAAAACGAATAAATATAGTTAATAGGAGAGGAGATAATCCTGGTTGTTCTTTTGAATTCCCTCCTTCCCCTATATTACTATAAAAATTCTATTTAAACTCATTTTAATAAATTTTAAAATTCAATTTATTATAAAAATTTCTATTTAAACTCGTATTAATAAATTTTAAAATTCAATTTATTATAAAAATTTCTATTTAAACTCGTATTAATAAATTTTAAAATTCAATTTATTATAAAAATTTCTATATAAACTCATTTTAATAAATTTTAAAATTCAATTTATTATAAAAATTTCTATTTAAACTCATATTAATAAATTTTAAAATTCAATTTATTATAAAAATTTCTATATAAACTCATTTTAATAAATTTTAAAATTCAATTTATTATAAAAATGTCTATTTAAATTCATTCCAATAAATTAAAAAATTCAATTTACTATAAAAATTCTATTTAAACTCATTTTAATAAATTTTAAAATTCGATTTACTATAAAAATTCTATTTAAATCCATCCTCATAAACATAAAAATTCAATTTACTATAAAAGCAACTTCCACATTTCATCCGTTTCAACATGATTATTCTTGCTCAAGGTCATTTCAAGGTCAAAAAGGTGGTATCCATTAAATTCACTTTTTTATTGTCTATCACGCTATCGTAAAAAAATATACTATTCCATTTAAAAAAACATCGCTGACCTTGGAATTTCATTAAAAAACACGACATAAAAAATTTTTTTCTTCTCCACCAAAATGGCCTCCTGCAATAGTGTCACTTTGTCCTCTGAAGTTTTCTGATAGGACTGTAAACACGAAAGATATTTAGGTGTTCCCATTTATGTGGGACACCCTGTATATATGTACTGTCACGTTGCCTGGGTTTTCCCGATCCGACGGACGGCGAAAACCTGGGCAACTACGGGTTTTATGGCGGAAATGCCGGGCCACGCACCGGTCGCGCGGTACGCGGTCCACCCGCGACAAACGACACGTCGAAAAGTCGGTTTTCGCGAATTCTAAATGAGGATCGAGTCCTGCTAACGGGCGCCAGACATCGAAAGATGCCACGCTAAGCTTTACGGTAATTCTTCGAGACGCGAAACGGAATTCCGACTTTCCGACGGACGCGCGATATTCGGGATAGCTCACCCGGGACCAGGGTTCGACGAGAGGAATACGGGACGTTCCCCGCGACGGGAAGGTTTCTCACAGCAATCGAATGCGAATTAGGGGCTTTACGATCGTTTATTACACGAAGGTGTTACACACGGCTGCCGGGAGGTCGCCCGGCAGCAGTCAGAAAGAAGCCCGCGCGATACCGGTTGTTATTCGGCGGATTTTCGACCGCTCGCGCTCTTATCGCTCGATTTGCGCGTCGGACACGACCCTGGACGCGGTGTTCGGCGTCGCTGTTACAAAAGTGTCGAGCGAGATCGGATCATGTCCCGATGTTCAACGCGTGACAGAGGTTAGCGATTGTACCGGCAGCAATAGTCGAATGTTCTGGATCCGGTCACGCCGCGGCGTCCCACCGTGGGCAGTCTCTAGATTTCCGACATTTAATGGGATTTCTCCCCGCAAAAACCGGCAGCATTTCGGGCCGTACACCAAGACGCGATTTCGCGTTACAAAATTTGCCCATGCTCAAACCGGCCGACGGTCCCGGCTCCTACGCGATTTACCAACGACGCGATTTACGGCAGCGCGGAAACTCGTCGTTAACGACGCGAATAGAGTTCGTTCGCAAAAACGTCCCCGAGCCAACGCGAAATATCTTGTCCAAAAGAATGCGAATAACGAAGCCTGACCGGCGCTTACCAAACGGCAGCTCCTCGAATCTACGGCAGCTTTCAGATGTACGGCAGCTCTCAGATATACGGCAGCTCTCAGATATACGGCAGCTCTCAGATATACGGCAGCTAGGCCCTCGAGTAGTTCGGCAGCGATAGTTCAAAATGGCACAGATCTTACTATTCGATAGGCAATCGTAAAATGTCTACTACTCGCGATAGCTTTCGGCACAATGGCCTACTTCGGCCCGGCTCGGGAACGCGGAAGTGAGGCGTCCCACACTTTTCCTAATCTTTCCCTACTCCGCGCGACGCTTGAACCGATCATCGTTTAGGGCACGGCAAGGCCGTGCTCGGCGGTTCAGGGACCGGGGCGCTCATCAATCGGCAGCAGTTGAGACGTCGATTGGTTGATTCTCCCGCGGAGGAAGATCCTGGGCCAATCCCGCGACGCATTTTCTTCTATGGCGGGTGAGGCAGCTACGAGGTGGAGACGATGTTCTTCTCAGCTGCGTATTTCCTCGGCAGCTCCTCCGGGTTCCTTAACCCGGGCTCAGGATTTCCCTCGTTGTCCAGTGGCGGGTATCTTCCCGGAACGTCCTGGCAGCGTCTCTCGGCGGAACATTCCTCCGATGGCCGAGTAGGAAAAGGGTTCCGGGCCCCCCCGGGACCCGGATACGATCCTGCAATTCGCGTCGCGCCAAGTGGCGCGGCGTTCAAAAACGCATTAGCGCTGCCCCTTGGTCTTTAGAGACCGTCCCAGGGAGAGCGCTCGCGGGTGCCGATCGCTTTTTGCCCGTTTTGAAGGTGGCCCGGTCTTCCGCTAAAACTCGGGGGACGTGGCAACTTTTGCCACGTCACAGTACATACATATACTCTTGTATAATGTACATGTATGTATAGCGAGCATCAAGAAGCACAAATTCACACACATGCGGAGGAATTCATATTAAAAATATTATTATGTATGTTTGCTTGTATTTAAATATATCATTATTAATTTTACTTTTTTGGAAAATAATCCGCCTAATTATGTATATTTATTTACACTTTATTCCTACACACTTCCTTAACTTCTTTTTCATTCTATTTATGGCGTGTTTGGACTCATTTTTACCAGAAAAATATTTACAATTTATTGTTCGTATTTTCATACCATGACAATAAGTTATTACAAAAATTAGATTTTCATTGGTAAGCAATGCTTAGGAGCTTACATTGTTGTGTCCGGTAGCTGCTTGCCTGACTGACAATGAGCCTGAATGAATTGAAATGAAATTCTCTAGACCTCGATCGGAAGAGAGTACGAAAGGCAACATTGTAACGCATTGCGTATTAATAACGAACCACCAGACTCGACTGCGTTATTATTAAAAATATCATAATGAAAATATTATCATCCGATTGGAGATGTTTTTCTGATAAAAACGAATCTAAATTCGCTATAAATCGGAGAATAACGAAGACTAAATTAATATTGAAAACTCTTATGGAAAACGGTTTCGATAGCGAATCTTGCCTAATCTGGGACTGGACCAGCGATGTCTGAATCGGGGGACGCCGTCCCACGGGGCGGGGGGCTCCCCCCTTCGCGACTCGACCCCCACTCTGACGTAACGTCGTCTGAGCTGCCTGCTCGACTGTTCGACGCGTTTCACCGATTAGCACGATTCCCGGTTCGGCGAAGCGCACATTTTGCTACAACTTTTAAACTAAAGAAGATATCAATGCGAAATTAGGACTATAGAAATTCTTTTTAAAACTCATTTTTTAAGTAATTTTTTTTCGAATTTTAAGATATAACCAGATCAGATGATGAAAAATGTCTCCAAACCTTTATATTTAGTCGCACCATGCTCAACAAAAAATTACGAAAAAATTCATGAATATTCTATCTAATATACACGACTGAGATTTTTTTCATAGTTTTTGGTTGCAAAATCGATTTTTAAACAAATCCGAAAGCATAAAATTGCCGATTTTATATCGAAGTTTTCAGATGACCACATGTATGTTATTATGTTAGTTGTGTCTCATCGTGATTATGAGTGTGAATATTTTACAGATATTCCAGATTATGCAAAAATGTTTAAGAAAATTGGATATGTCCAATCATTTGAAAAAAGTACACATTGAAAGCGCTACGTTCTTACTTTTGGCTAACATTAAACTAATTTAATTTCTAATTATTATGTTATTACACTGTTGTAATTGTAATTGCACAGGGAAAAAAACTGATGTAGTAGAAAGAACAAAAAAAAAGTGTTTAACCAAAAAAAAATCATTTGATGCGGGATTCGATCCGGGACCAAAATATTTTCACAGCCGGAGCCATTACCGCGCCTGAGCCAAACGAAACTGCTCAAATCCATACTCATATATTGAAATGTAACCCAAATGGAATATTTTATATTGTAGTTTTAAGTTTGTACACTGTTTTCCAGAGTATTGTAGCGGCCATCGGCACGTACAAACATTAACATTTGGCGTGCAAATGGTCGAGCGAGTTTATGGAACGCGTGGCCCTACAGCTGTTTTTGAGAAAGCCGTTAGACGTTTTTCGCAAGCTTTGTTATGGCACGTCTTGGCCATTAGATTTGTACCTTCGGCCTCAACAGCTCGTGCGGGTACCATAAACCTCGGGTTTTCCAAAGGGACCTGAAAGCTAGGAAGTCAAATGCCAGCCGGCCACTGCATGTGCCGCGGGCCCGTAGGAAAAACCCGCTGCATCACCAACTTTACGACACCGCCCCTGCGATTCGGGAAAGTCCCCAAAAATGCGCCTGATTGGCTAGAACGGCGAATTCAGCCTCGGCCAATCAGGACTATTTTGCGGACCAGAAGAAGGCCCCGATAACTCGACAGCGTAGTCAGAAGTCAGTAGTCTTAACGCAGACCTGAAGTCGCTAGGTAGACTCTTGACACGAACGGTTGTAAGAGAGAGAGATTCGAGAGTAAAAATAAATACGTTGAAAATCGATAACTTGTACAATCATTCCGAAACGAACACGCGACGTACCAGACACTTCAGTATAAAAATGTTTAATATTACATAATACACCTACAAAACGGTAAGAAGGCGTGGAAACAATTGATTTCAATTTGTTTTGACGATGATGCAATTTTTAAAAAATTATGAGAAAATTAAGAACAATAGTTTCAATAACATCTAACTACTTAATTTTGGTACAACTGGTATCTCTGAAACTTCAATTCGAAATGTGCACTTTTTTCAAATGATTGGACATATCCAATTTTCTTAAACATTTTTGCATAAACTGGAATATCTGTAAAAAATTCACACTCATAATCACGATGAGACACAACTAACATAATAACATAAACATGGTCAACTGAAAACTTCGACTTAAAATCACCAATTTTATGCTTTCGGATTTGTTAAAAAATTCAGTCAAAACAGTTCAAAATCTCAGTCATGTATGATATTAGATAGAATATTCATGAATTTTTTCGTAATTTTTTGTTGAGCATGGTGCGATTAAAAATTAATTTGGTTTGCAGGCACTTTTGACCATCTATCCGACTTTATATTTCAGTATACGACATTAAACCCGATTTAAAAAAAAAATTCTAGTTCAAATTTCGCATTGATATCTTTTTTAGTTTAAAAGTTGTAACAACCGGGCGTTTGGCCGAACCAGGAATCGATTGCGGTTCAGGTGCTTGACATTTTGGTGACGTGTAAAGGTACGTCTGAGTGGGGCCGTGCCGGCGGAGGAGTTCTGAACTTTTCAAAAGTTCCTTTTCTTAAAATTGATATTTTTTGCTTAAAACTGGTATTCCTCCGATCGGATGTCCCCCAGGGGCTCACTCACGGGTGGGGCCCATGGGTGTTTACGGGTTTTGCAAACCCGGGGTTCCCCGAGCTTATAGGTCGTTGCCTCCCAATTTTGCTACATTTATTTGCTACATAGTGAGAAATGGCATCAACGATTTTGCCATATCAGCACAAGAAATATTCAAGAAATATCAAGTAAGAGTTTAGTCAGAGGCTTGGAAAATTTAAATATAAGGGATATTCATTGTAATGGATGTAGCATAGGTAAATCTGTGAAAGCTCCATGTAAGAGCATGGGAGGTAGACAAACAAAAGCCGTATTGGATTTAATTCATTCAGACTTATGTGGACCGTTACCAGTAAAATCAATGGGGGGTTCAAAATATTTTCTTACTCTCACTGATGACTATTTGAGGAAAACAACAATATATTGTTTAAAAAGTAAAGACGAAGTATCCAGTTTTGTACAAAAGTATATAGCTAGAGTAGAAAGAGAACTGAATAGAAGAATAAAGAGAATAAGGACTGATAATGGATTAGAATTTTGTAACAAGGAACTAGCAACTTTATTTGATAAATTAGGTATAAGACATGAACGTACAAATGCATATACACCACAAATGAACGGTGTAGCCGAAAGGGTTAACCGAACCCTAATGAATCTTGTGCGTGCGATGCTAAAGACAGCAAAATTACCTGAAAGATTTTGGGCAGAAGCATTGCTTACTACCTGTTATACTAAAAATAGAGTCAAGCATTCGGCAATCGGCGATAATGTCCCGGAAGGCATGTGGACTGGAAACAGACCAAGCGTGAAACATTTAAAAACGTATGGATGTTTGGCGTATGTGCATCTCTCGGGATATGATAAACATAAGCTCAATCCAAGGGCGAAAGAATGTATATTTGTAGGGTATTCGAAACAAACGAAGGGATATAGGCTATTTGATCCTTCGAAAGACGATATTATACATAGTAAACACGTAGATTTTGTCGAAGAAGTGTGTGGATTTGAATATATATATGGGAAAGGAACATATGAAATACCATCTGACAACGAAAATAGAGCTACTGATGTAACAGATGAGATAAATATTGAGAAGGAAGGAGTGAAACTAGATGAATCAAGAGGTAGTGCACCCGTAGAGAATATACCGAAATTAGAAAACGATACAGTAGAAACCAATGTAAATAGCGACGTTAGAAGTCCGCAAGAAATACGAGAAAGGGAAATTGTTACTAGCACACCACGTCGCGGAAAGGTTATTAGAAATCCATGGGGTTGTAAAGGTAAACCCAAAAATATTGAAATAAACCTAGCAGAGATAATCGAACCTACAACGTTCGAACAAGCGATGTCATTACCCCAATCCGAACAATGGAAAATGGCAATGGATGATGAGTTACAGAGCTTGGAAAGTAGAAATACGTGGGAAGTTGTAGATAAAGTCGAAAATATGTCATGTATCGGTAGTAAATGGGTTTACAAGGTTAAGACGGATCCCACTGGGAAAGTTGTTAGGTACAAAGCGAGATTGGTAGCGCAGGGGTATGGTCAAAAGAAAAACGTATATTATTTTGAATCATATGCTCCAGTTGCCAACATGTCAACTATTAGATTGCTATTGGCGATGTCAATGTGTGAAGATTGGCAGGCACATCATTTAGATGTTATATGTGCGTATTTGTATGGAGAACTAACTGAGGAAATATACATGAAGTTACCACCAGGATATAGCGAAACAGATACAAAGGTAGCAAAATTGAATAGACCAATTTGCGGGTTAAAACAATCAGGTCGGAATTGGAATGAGGCAATTGATATGTTCCTAATTAAAAACGGATTCCAAAGATTAAAAAGCAATAACTGTGTCTACATATATGATCGTGATGTCATTTTAACTATTTACGTCGATGATATAGTATTATTCAGTAAAAATGTAGATAAAGTAAAACGAGTTAAAGTATTATTAACGTCACAATATGAAATAAGGGATTTAGGAATAGTGTCTTATTTACTGGGGACAAGTATTAAATATACTAACCAAACTATGAAACTATCACAAGAGTTATACATACAGAAACTATTAGATGAATACAATATGATAGAATATAAAACTACAAAAACACCAATCAAGGCAGGTATAAAATTATCAAAGCAGGATAGCCGTTCAAGTGAAATTGAAAGAGAGGAAATGAAAAATATGCCATATAGACAGCTGGTAGGATCACTAATGTACATAGCGTTGGAATGTGCTGTGAAAGAGGCGATATGGATAAATATGATGTATAAATAGTGTGGGAATTATTATATTGCGAAGGCCAAAGACGAAACGGAGTCGTTGGCCTTACGCCGAAAACAAACACCGCGCGTCCGACAACCTACACGGCACGTTTTTGCAAACGGTAAACGGTCGGGGATCGGGGTAATGAACTGACACGTAAACACGTGCTATTGTCATTGCCCGTACCTCGACCGGGTCACGGAAATAAAAACCACATAGGTGCGCCGAATCGCACCTGTGTGAAGAACGATAAAGACCGGCCGCGGAGGACGCGAGAGGAGAGTCTTTAGCAAAACGCGACGACAATAACGACGATACGATCACGATTCCGATTACGCTTACGAGTACGATCACGATTACGGTTACGAACGCGATTACGATCCACGGCTTACGATTACGGGTTTACGATTACGGACACGATTTATTGTATTGTTTTGTCCCTTGTTATATTCTCGCGATCGAATTATTGTATCTCCGCCGCACTATTCTTTAATAAAGGGCAGATATTTTCTATTAAAAATCCTGTTCCTACAATAGTTACAGCGACTGATTAGAATTAATATACCGCGTGAACCATATATTATCAGATGTGATAATAGATCAGCTATCGACTTCACATTGAATAGAGTAGAGCGATCGAAGTCAAAACATATAGATATTGCGTACCATATTACACGAGAAAAGTGTGAAGAGGGATTAATAAAGCTGAAGTATGTGTGTTCTGGCGATAATGTGGCGGATATATTCACCAAGACGTTACCATACAATGTAATGACTGTTCATGTAAAGAGATTGCGATTGTATGTGACATAGATTGTATGAGAGAAATAGATGTGTGCCAAAAGTGGGGGATTGATGGAAGTTTATCACATATCCCATAGCGTGCGCCGGCGAGTATGCGCGGAAGAATATGCGCGAATAAGAATGTGCGCACGAGCGTTGCGTCGCTTTTCATCAGAAACCGTGTATGTGGTCCCCGTGCGTTGTCGCGTGTTGTAGCAAGTATCACTTCTGTACTGTTCATTATTATTAAACCGTCTCATATATATTAAAAAATCTAACAGATACTCGTAACAGTATATTTACTTTCATTGTAATTTAACTTACTTTAAAAATTAACTTAACTTATTTAAATTGAAATGTAGGGAACTTAATATTATATTTTTTTAGAATTGTCTAGTCATCATGTCTGGGTCTGCGTCACGATCGAGTGGAACACTATCATTTTTTAGTTACTTATTGCCATGCTTGGACCTAAGAGTTCGTTACGGGCTCGGGGACGGGTCTAGAAACGGGAAACTAGCCCTTTGCGGTCGGAAGGCGACTCTCAGTCGCCACGGCGCACAGTGTACCGAAATGCCTGTTTTTTGGACAAAATTCAATAACTATTGTTCTGTTTATGATAGAGATATGAAACAAAGTGGGTTTTTTTTATTTATATTGAAAGCAATCTCAATATGATATTATTATAAATATAGTCATCTATTTAAACATTGAAAAACGATATTTATAAACAAAATTTGTTTTTATTGCTGGTTTTCAGTAGATGAATTCTTAGTTCAGTTCTTACGAAACTGAAACTTTCTTTTAAACTATTATAACATTCGTCTCCTCGACACAAATAAGAGTTGTGCTAATTCGTTGTGCACGGATGCACTATTTGATCTTCCTGACCGGTTCTTGCTGCATATTTTGTTGAATAACTCTGAGATTTGCAGGTAGTTGCAGCTAAAACTCATACAATTCAAAGTATACTATCTTACCAATACAACGCAATCAAAATCTCAGCGGAACCTTGCGGAACTTTTTTTTTATCCTCTTCCAAAAATTAGGGAAACCAATGAAACTGAATGGTTTCATTTTAGGTTAATTATTATATTGCATACATGTATTACACAATTTGTGACGATAAACTACAATTAGCCAACCCTTAGCCGTTATTTTCTGAAAAGATTATTTCTTATAATCGTTTTTGGATTATAATATAACGTGAACAAGTTACGCTACGAACTGAGGTACTATTTGATCTTCGTAAAATTCGCTTGTAACTAAGTTCCTACTAAACTTTTTGAATTTTTTTTTCAAAAAATGATTTATTTGGACATTTTGACATAGTATGAACATAGTTTTAAATCGATATGAAGCAGTGACTTTTTCGATTTTTGTCCATGGTTCGGTACACTGTGAGGCAGCCCGAATTCCTCGGGCCGCCCCACAGTGTGCCAAATGGCCTTTTTAGCTGGACAAAATTAACTTTCAAATAAACAAAAACTAACTGTGCTAATATAATCTAAAATAACCATGTATTAAAACCCTTGAATATTAAAACTTAAAATTCTTTTATTGTATGTTTACAGAGCGTGTAAACTTCACTTAAAAGACGAACACCTAACCTATAAATGAATGGGCACATTTCCATACGCGCTAGAAATATGTTAAAATATACTAAGGAGTGTTTAAATTTCCTATATATGGTGGATATAACATCTTAAAACATGTATTTTCACTTTAGTAATTTCAAATTATCGATAACATTCCTCTATTTTTGTAAATTAAATGTCAAATACGGTACTTATTTTTCCACAGAAACGCCAATGTCACTACTCTTTGTTAATGAATTAGTATATGAACCACGTTGGTCCACGCGATGATTTTTACATATAATAAAGTAGAGATTCTCTACTTTATTTTAATACCAAAATTGGCTTGCAGAACGTTGCAGAACTATACTAATTTTTACAATGAAGTTACATCGTTTTACGTACACGCTCGTGACAATCATAGCTCGGGCCGGGTGTTTCGAACGCAGCCGATGTCACTTAGTGATTTGTTTAGTCTACTCGTTGAAACCTATGGATTGGTCTCATTCATTGTATATTGAAGGAATAAACAATGATAAGATCCTCGAGTTTTCCTCTGAACTTTCTTCGTATGAAAATTCGTTTCTTCAGTCTCAGAGCGATCAGCGTGCAGTATACATCTCGCTTGCGTTTTTCTTATATCTTTCAGTTTCGTTTTATTGTTGTTGTTGTTGTTGTTGTATTGATTGTTGTTAGTGTTTTATTTGTTACGTTATCACTTTATACGTGAAAACGTTATAACAAAATCTTCCTTAGATATAATCAGGTACGTTGAATCAAAACATTTCATTCCTTATAAAAATTATGTAGTAAACAATAATATGAAACAGAGTTGTCATTTATAAAGTGAAACCTTATACTAAACCAAAGAATAATTCTTTCCCGTTAGAATATATCTGAATCTCCAAAAAGTAAAATTTACTATAATTTTTCCAAAATTACATTCTTTTTCTCCCTAATTAAAAATGACGTCTTCTTTCATAATATCTACTACTCGTTAAATCATTCTGTGTTACATAGATACATTACTAACTATGTTGTATTTATTATTCAAATATAAATCACTTAAAATATATTGTTTAATTAACAAACACCAACTAAATGTTGTAAAAAATGAGTAATTATTCATATTTTATACAACTGTAAACATATTAATCGATAAATATAGAAAAATACGCGATTTAGAATTTTGTCCAGCTAAAAAGGCCATTTGGCACACTGTGCGCCCGTTGTGTCATGAAGTATCACGCACCCGAATTGAGCACGCCCAACTTTTCCTCCGACTTTTCCGATTCACGGGCCCTTGTGACTCTCGTAGGTACACGTACAGGACGAGGGTCGGTGCGTGAGTGTGCCGAGGCACGACCGAATATTGCAAAATACTCTTAGAAAACGCAGAAGTATGACTTTTGTGGGGACGGGCGCTCTAGATTTATCCTTCATCTAGCGCTTTTAATCATTGAAAAGCCGTATCTTTGCGATATATATTGTCACAGACGAGGAATAGGAGTAGACCAATCACCATATGGGATTTTCTGTCTCACAGAAAAACAACTCGTTTACTTGCGCCCTCTACGTTGACAAACAATAAATGTTGAAACTAGATCCACAAGAAGCTTAAACTATATACCTCTCATAAATGGAGGGACCTCTGATCGGAGGAATGACAAAAGCAAAACCTAACACCAGAACACGAGAGCAAAGCTAATAACCCCGAACACGAGTGCGGTCTAACCAACAAGAGTTCAACAAGGGCAGAAGTCAGAACTTTAAACTACTAACTAAAATAGGAACGCACATGGAGCTAAAGGAGCTTCGGGGTATTCCGGGTTCGGAGGAATACCAATTTTAAGAAAAGGAACTTTTGAAAAGTTCAGAAGCAAATTTCGATTAGAAATCGAGAAAAATAGTTGATGATGTCAATGAATGACAAGGTAATCCGAAACAAAAACTATGTGTTTCTTAATTGTAGGGGAAGGATCTTACCAAGAAGCTAAAGGTGGACCTAGGGAAAACAAGGAAAGTATTGTAGGCAAATTCAGACACAATTCAATACACAATAGAGAGAGAGAGAGAGAGAGAGAAAGATATTATCAAATTTCCTTCAAATAAAATAAAATAAAAATAACAGTATCCACAGAAATAAAACATAAAATAAAATACAACAAATTACATTATGTAAAAGAAATAAATATAAAAAAATTTATCATAAAATATAAGACAAAAGAAAACTTTTATCTTACATACCTCTACTCTCACACCCACACACACCTACCTCCCCTTCCCTAACCCGCGGACCCCCTCTTCCGGTCGCTCACCATTCATCCCAATCCTCTATTTGCACCTTCCCTGCATTCCTCCACCCTCCTCATTCACTTCTCCAACCCCCCCCCCCTCGTCATCCAACACTTCCCACATCTTCTCCTGCCATTCCCTTTCCTCATCCAGACTCATGCATTCCTCTCATACATGCTCCCACGTTTCATTCATCCATCCACACACTCTACACTTTCTCGCCTCCTCATCCATCCAATATTTCCCCTCTTTCATCCCATTTCCCAATTTTTGCCTCCGCCATCTACTCTACCGCCATCCTTTCTTCAGGTACCCCGGCAGACCCTCTCCCTTCACCATTCCATACCATTTGTTAAACTTTGACTTTCTTATCTTTTCCTGTCTTTTTACCAATTCCTCGTTTATCCGCTCTCTCCTCTCCTCTATCATTTCCCCCACCTCCTCTACTGTCCAACCTACTCTATTCCTACTATGGATTCTTAATTTGATTTGAAGATTAAAAATGTATATGACGCGTGTATTTGAACGGTAGAAACAATGTAATAAGGTAGTGTAACTACAGAGTATAGTACTACAGTAACGCAGATCGGTGGATTCATGACCATAAGTGCTCTACTTTATTTTCAATTATTGAATGCATACACATACAATATTTACTACTCTTGTCTTTTTTTATTTTAAAATAAATACTTGTAAGTTTAATAAAATGCCACGATTTTCTGGCACTGGTGGCAGTGAATAGAAGCGGCGTTGTTGACAGGCAAGAATATCAACTTGTTGACGGCATGTTTGTGTGTCACTGAATGGATACGGATAGTCGCCACTCGGCTGAGGCTGTCGACTTCAGGATGCAGCCAAAGGATGCGAGTCAGCGGCCACCTCGTATGAGGCAAAAGAGTGTTCTTGAACGGGACTCATTGGGCAGCCACCGCTTCGGTCGCTGCTGCAACTGAGAGAGGAACTTGCGACTCGGACAAGAGTAGACAGTACCATCTGACACGTTCTCAGCGTCGAACGGCTTCGATACGAACGGAAGAGGAGCACCAAGCAAGAAATGGCCAGAGGTGAGCACAACGACGTCATTCGCAAGGGTACTAAACTCTTCAAAAGTCAGCTTAGTCTCTCCAATTATCCGCCTGAAGTGTCGCTTGAAAGCCTTTACGTTGGTCTCCCAAAGTCCGCCAAAATTGGGAGCGCGAGGGATGTATGTTTACTCGACTCCATTTATCACCACCGCAGCAGCGACTTTCTGTCTCATCGCCGATGTCTCTTGAAACAGACGTCGCGATTCATCAACAACGCCTGGAATATGGTTCACTGGTCACTCTAAATAGTCCGGCAGAGCCTACACTAGGCGACAAACTGACGAAAAGAGGCCGGGAATGCCGCAGTGTCGTAGGCCTTGGCCTAGGCCTATCCTAGGCCTAGTGTTGTAGGCCTTGTGCCCGCGGCCAGAAGATGTTCGTGCAGATGCAATAAAAAGGCCTTAGCATAGTCTATTTCAATAATGCTACATCTGCCTCGCACGGCTTCGTGTTCAACGTTCGGACCTTATTCTCTAGGTAGTCCTTCAGCTGGGCGAACTTGGGGAAGTCGATCGACTCATGCTTGATCTTCTTGGTCCAATCCAGCATCGTGGAGGGAGCTAGCTTGCTCACCACAAAGTAGACGAGTATATCGTCCCAATACTGTACTGGGCGGCGGAGCTCACGAAACATGTTAATGCTCTTGTTGGCCGTGTTCAAGAGCAGATTGATGTGTGCACTCGTTTCCCTGGTCGACGTCGGGAGATTCTCAAGAGCCTTCATGTTGCTAAAAAAAAAGGAAGGACGTATTAATACATCGTCGTAGCTCCGACAAAGTGTCTCCCAGGCCCTGAGAAAATTGGGGCCGACGATCTCGATCCCTTTCAGTTTGGCAGCAGCTTCTCCATCCAAGCAATTAAGCAGATGTTGTAACTTTACGACTACCGGTATCGTTCTGTCCTCCAAAACCAGAGCTGTAAACTTCTCCTTAAAGGCGTTCCAATGTTGCTGGCGTCCGCTAAAGCGTGGCAGCTTTAGTTTTTCCAATGAGGATTGAATTGAACTTCCGGTCGCAGAGGCGGCAGTGCCTTGTTGGTCATTAAATGTCACGCGCTGGAAAGGCGCAAGCTTCTCGCGAAACCAAGCCTTTGCCTGTACGTATGCTTCTTCAGTCGTTTCGTAGATATTCTCTTTAAAATAAGAGTGGTCTTTCAGCTTATCCGAGACATGCTGAAGAACGTATTCTCGCTCCCAGAATGTCTTCCAGTGCACCTCCAGCAATTCCAATCGTGTTTCCAATTCAGTCAGATTGAATTGGCCCTCTGCCTCTAACTTGAGTGCATTTGCTATGCAATTCGCAATTAGAGTAGCAGTTCTCTTTTGGCCAGCTAAATCGGCGCCAACCAACTCCATTTCGTATGAATACGTATCTTCAAGGCGAAATTCAAATTAAAAGAAAGCAGCAACGAAACTGCAGCTTCAACAACGTTTTCGCGTCGGGAGTGCGAGAGCGAGGCAGAAAACAGCAGACAGCAAGAGCAGCTCGTAGAGCGAGAAGGAAAGAAGACTTCAAGAATTTCAATTCCACTGACTGCACTTATAATCGCGCGAAAGCCTATTCAGAGCAAACAGTCCGCACAGCGATTTTTACCTTAGTCAGATTGCTCTCACCGGAGTTGAGAGGCCATTCAGGTGCACAACGAATTGCAGTCCTAATTACTCAGATTCAATCCGGCTCCAAGGACCAAAATCATGTATGCGTTTTCCTTTGAGGATAGCTCGCAAGTATTACATGAAAGACAGAACCCACAGGTTTGAAGAGCAGAATGTAAAAGTCAATGGATGGGCAGTACACCCATTAATTGTAAAATCGACTCGATATTGGCGATACGATGCGACCGTTCCGAATAACTTCTCCGTTGCTACGTGCCGTGCTGCCGAAAAGGCGAACGCGAGTGAGAACGGGACAGAAGAAAGGCAAAGTCCGCGAAACGACTTTCAGAGCTCAACTACTGAAGAAATGCTCTTCGCTTGTTGGTATCGAACGGCACGAACAATCTATATCTCTGATACAATATCTATATCTATATCCTTATCTCTATCTATATCACTAGATCTATCTCTAGCTCTATCTCTAGCTCTGTGTGTGCGTTTCTGAGCATCTCAGCATTCGTATCTGTTATGGGTGTGCGTTATGGATCCCGTGATGTGGGAATCTCGCACACCCCTAGTAAATATGTGTATATGCATTCAATGACTACATAGATTTACACTGACATAATTGCAAATAAAGTAGAGCATTGGTTAGCATTGGTGTGTAAAACAATTACAATATACTTTCTTCAGTGACATGGAGAATGAAAGTAGAGTGACGCATAGAAAGCAAATTACTTCTACTATATTTTACCACCGACGAGGTATAGGATAGACCTATCACCCAATGCATTTTCGTGGCCACATTTTGGGGGACACGTAACCAGGGGGGCCCACTCATATGTATGACCTTGGACCGCTTAATTTATTTGTTAGTGAACTACCTTAGATGGCACCACGTTCACGACACATCACGTGATTAAACGTGATTGGACAAGACAAGACAAGACTGGACAAGACTGTTCCAATCTATGGAGAACATGTTGCATGGGCAAATTAACTTTTCATTTCAGAAGACATTTCATGTCAGAAGACAACGAGTCGTAGTATTCCAACAAGTTTGGAAAATCCACACGGAAGAAGAAAAATTAAGAAGAAGACCAAGAATCGACGTGTTATTATTATTATTATTATTATTATTATTATATCGTTTTTATATTAACATTATGTATGCGTGTATATCATAATTATGTATTAATTTGATATTGTCATTATGTATTGCGTTTAAAACATAATTATGTATTACATGTATAATTATATATTATTGTTTTAAAATAAAGTATGGTTAAAATAAAGTATTGTTACAAAATATATGATATCCTTTAAGGGCCAGGTGAGTCACGTGACTACAAGATTCGGAGGTCGGTATCTGTCGTACAGGGGCCAGGGTGAGTCACGTGACTTTTCAAGATTCGGAGGTCGGTATCTGCCGTACAGTTTCTTTACAGAAATGGTATTACCACCGACGAGGTCACCGACGAGATATACTTAAAGACAGCCAGCCCCTGTGTTAAACTGCGAGCCCCAAAGTGGGTGCTGAGTGGGTGCTGGGAGCGGTCGGTAACGGCCCCAATGCCGAAATACTCTCATCGGTTGTGGAACTAAGAACGTGGAACTATCACCACAGACGAGGGATAGGATAGACCAATCACCATTTGGGGCTTCTTGTCTCACATGTAAACAAATGGTTTTCTTACGCCCTCTACGCTGTAGAACGATAAATGCTGGAACTAGATCTACAAGAATGATCAAATCTTATTGACGAGTTATGTATCTGATGTTATGACTACATGTTCAAATTATACTCTTTTATTTGATGTCATTATGTTATATATCTGCAATTATCTTTATCAATACAATATTAATAAATGTAGATACCACGTTTTCCAATTATGGAAAAACAATTTTCATAAATCTTGAACATGAATATCTTTACGCATACATTTATTTTATACATTTTCTTTATACGTATAATTATTATTCGCATTTCTATAATTTTTTAACACTATTAATACGCATCCATTTTGAATGTATTTTGTAACTGAATTTGAAAAAAGAATTAAATTGAAATTTACTATACATTTTCATGTATGTTTCATTTAAACAACATAAATTTTGCCTTTAAAGTATCTTACAAAATATCAATAAATATTAATTGTGATAATCGAAAGAGTTAAGAATTAATCAATCAATAATTATGTAGTTGATCGTTTTTGCGATATGTCAATCTATTTTACTACTGACTCAGACCGTAGTTGTATTATTTTCTTGCGTGTTTGTAGTGAGAAAATAAACGACGAACGCAATAGTACGACACGTACGAACACTACCGCATTCATCGAGCTCGATCAGGCTACAGTCGTGATGCAAGAATCATGGGTCGCCGTTCCACGTGGCGCTAGGGTGGGGGGATGAACTCCTCCGCCGGCACGGCCCCACTCAGACCTTCATCACGTCACCAAAATTTCAAGCGCCTGAACCGCAAACGCACAGTTTGCTACAATTTTTAAACCAAAAGAGATATCAATGCGAAATTTGAACCTGAAATTCTTTTTTAAATCGGGTTCAATGTCATATACTGAAATATGTTCTATATTTTTTAAGTAATTTTTTTTGTCGATTTTTAAGATAAAGCCGGATAAGATGGTCAAAAGTGCCTGCAAACCAAATTAATTTTTAATCGCACCATGCTCAACAAAAAATTACGAAAAAATTCATGAATATTCTATCTAATATCATACATGACTGAGATTTTTTTCATAATTTTTGGTTGCAAAATTGATTTCTAAACAAATCCGAAAGCATAAAATTGCCGATTTTATGTCGAAGTTTCCAGTTGACCATGTTTACGTTATTATGTTAGTTGTGTTTCATAGTGATTATTAATATGAATTTTTTATAGATTTTCTAGATTATGCAAACATGTTTAAGAAAATTGAATGTGCCCAATCATTTGAAGAAAGTGCACATTTCGAATTGAAGTTTCAGAGATACCAGTTTTACCAAAATTAAGTAGTTAGATGTTATTGAAACTATTGTTCTTAATTTTTTTATAAAGTTTTATTAATTGCATCGTCGTTAAAAAAAAAGATTGAAATCAATTGTTTCAATACCTTCCTACAGTTTTATAGGTGTATTTTTTTATATTGAACAATTTTATCAGTTTCGTTTGGCGCAGGCGGTAACGTCTTCGGATGTGAGAATATTTGGTCCCGGATCGAATCCCGCATCAAATGATTTTTTTTTTCGAACGTAGAACGTAAGAATGTAGCACTTTCAATGTGCATTTTTTTCAAATGATTGGACATATCCAATTTTCTTACACATTTTTGCATAATCTGGAAGATCTGTAAAAAATTTACATTAATAATCACGATGAGATACAACTAACATAATAACATAAATGTGGTGAACTGAAAACTTTGATATAAATTTGTTTAAAAATCGATTTTGCGACCAAAAATGATGAAAAAATCTCAGTCGTGAATGATATTAGATAGAATACTCATGAATTTTTTTGTAATTTTTTGTTGAGCATGGTGCAACTAAATATAAAGGTTTGGGGGCACTTTTCATCATCTGATCCGGCTATATCTTAAAAATCTTCTTCAGTTTAAATGTTGTTGCAAAATGTGCGCTTCGCCGAACCGGGAATCGATCGCGCTAATCGGTGAAACGCTTTGAACAGTCGAGCAGGCAGCTCAGACGATGTTACGTCAGAGTGGGGGCCGAGTCGGTGGAGGGGATAGCCCCCCTCCCCTGTAGGACGGCGTCACACGATTATGGTCCAGTCCCAGAGAGTAGGCAAGATTCACTACCGAAACCGTTTTCCATAAGAGTTTTTAATATTAATTTATTCTTCGTTATTCTCCGATTTATAGCGAATTTAGATTCGTTTTTATCAGAAAACATCTCGAATCGGCTGATAAGATTTTCATTACGATATTTTTTATAATAACACAGTTGGGTTCTGGTTGTTCATTATTAATAGGCAATGCGTTACAATGTTGCCTTTCGTACTCTGTTCCGATCGAGGTCTTGAGAATTTCAATGGCTTATTGTCAGCCAGGCAAGCAGCTACCGGACACAACAATGTAAGCTCATAAGCATTGCTTACTAATGAAAATCTAATTTTTGCAATAATTTATTGTTATGGTATGAAAATACGAACAATAAATTGTAAATATTTTTCTGGTAAAAATGAGTCCAAACACGCCATAAATAGAATGAAAAGGAAGTTAAGGAAGTGTGTAGGAATAAAGTATAAATAAACACATATAATTAAGCTGATTATTTACCAAAAAAGTAACATTAATGATGATATATTTAAATATTAGCAAAAATTCATAATAATGTTTTTAATATGAATTCCTCCGAATGAGTGTGAATTTATGCTTCTTGATGCTCGCTATACATACATGTACATTATACAAGTATATGTATGCACATGATTTACTTGAATATAACCTTTCTCACGTAGAAATGTTTCCTTCGATGCAGTCGCGTTACAGACATAACGAAATTAAAAGAACACAACATTCCTTTGTTTCATTCATCATTTATAGAATCTCCGACATGAGATTTAAATTTCTATCAGCAACAGCGCCGTTCTAGAATATTGGTTCCACAATACTGCTTCTGGCCGTTACGGTAGGATGTGACACGGAATGGTAAGGGGGCTCTAGAGCCCCCCGAGCGTGAGACAGAAAAATACATTGGGTGATTGGTCTATCCTATACCTCGTCGGTGCTATCACTGATCTCAAATACCAACATCGCTAAACATGCCGCGCTCACTACCTAAATACCTTTGCTCGTGAAGTACGAAAGAAACGTCAGTGACATAGGCAATTAGTAAACATAGAATGCTGACATAATGCATTCTGTAATTGCTTGGAAAATAATTATTTTTTATTATATAATTTTATTACACTCTTATTGCCTTCTTATTTTCCATATTGTTCACCATTGTAATCATTGTTTTATAATCGATACTTTATAGGTGTAATTAATTAATTTGGAAATTATTGCGATATTTATAAAATAATGATTATTCAACAAAATATATTCTGTAGTAATTACAGAATAAAAAAAAAGAATAAATACATACACAAGTAATGACAAAATTCAATCGTTCTTATTTTGATCCGTAGTAAAAAACAGAAAATTAATGTTTTTACTTATTTATCCGATAATACCACTTCTAATGCTCGATTGCACTGACTGCAATTATTCAAGTAGAGGTAGTAACAAAGTAAAAGTGTTCAGTAATGAAACTAATTTTTGACGGCTCCTATCCGTATAATGCTATTTGGAGACAGTATACACAGATTCTTATATGTTGCAATGCATGTTGTTTTTTTCTCCGTTTACCGATTTCGATGAAATTTTCAGTATGTGTACCATAGATGTACAAAAGACACATATTTTAAATTTTCATTTGGGATTCAAATAAAAAAGTTTTAAAAAGTGCGTTTTCTGGTTTTTTATGTAATTCTTACCAATTGCAATTTTTGAAAATCTGTTTTACACGTCATTTAGTAAATCAATGCTTTTAATTGCTAAAAGAAAAGTCAAAAAGTAAAAGTATTCTAATTTAATGCACAGACAACATGTGCAGTATTCGGACTGTACGTGGATTGTACGCAGACTGTCCGCGTAAATAAAATCATATAATATTACAGTAATTGTTCATAAAAGGTTACATCTCGCCGATTTTGGTAAAAGTTAAATATATTGTAAAACTCAACATTCTGAACAACTTTTTCCTATATATGGTGCCGCTGCTCGGCATTAGTTTCTGAGATATTCTCAAAATCTCTTACTGCTACTAGAATGGATTCTGCACACTCTTCTGCATATTAGAAGGCATGATTAACACATATAAGTTACTTTCTTATTAACGAATATGTAGAATCACATACAAGATCTCAAGGAGAAGGTATAATTAAAATTGGTTGGGATTAGGTCGTGTGTGGTGGGGGGAGGGGGACGATTACGCTGACATTGTTTCACATTTCACATGTGGATTTTTGCATAGAAAAATACTTAAAGAAGTTTTAATCCCAACCTATTTGAATTGTACGTTCTCCTTGACATTTTGTACTACGAGGAAGTGTATGCAGAATCCGTTCTAGCTGCAGCACCAGATTATAGAATATCTCAGAAGCTAATGCCGAGCAGCGGCATTAGAATAATGACTTTGACAACATACTTCAAAGTCATCAAAATCGGTGTGATGTACCCTTTTCTGTATTTTTATTGGAGACAGTATTATTGCTATTTGTCCGCACTGTGCGACGCCGTGAAAACTGAGCAGTCGAACTCGAGACGAGAAGATCTCTCCGGGTCTCTTTCTTTTGTATACGCTGTCCTTCTTTGCGTCCGAAACTTTAATCGTTCATTACACAAGTAATTATCATTGGAATCATATCATATTTAGTATCGTTTTCAATAAAAAAATTCTACGAATATGTTGGTGGAAGTCCCATAAAAAAATAATGTATAATAAAAAAGTTAACTTTTTGATTTAAAGACCTGAGTTCACGCCAGTCTTTGATCTTTTCCGAACGCTTCGACTCGCCGCGTCTCTTTCTTTCGCATACGTTGTCCTTCTTTGCGTTCGAAACTTTATTCGTTCATTAGACAAGTAAATGTCATCGGAATTATGTCATATTTGGTATCATTTTCCTTAGCAAAATCCCACGAATGTGTTGGTGAAAGTTCTATAGAAAAATAATTAATAATAAAAAAGTTTATTTTTTTATTTAAAGGCCGAAGCTCAAGCTAGTCTTTCATCTTTTCCGAATGCTTCGACTCGCCGGTTCTCTTTCTGTCGCATACGCTGTCCTTCTTTGCGTCCGAAACTTTAATCGTTCATTAGACAAGTAATTATGATCGGAATTATATCATATTTGGTATCATTTTCATTACAAAAATGTCACAAATTTGCTTGTGAAAAAGCCATAAGAAATAATGAAAAATAAACAGGTTCTTTTGTTTGATTGGTGGTGATGTCACACCGATATATTCAATGCAACACGACATATAATGTTACACTCTTCGGCGACAGAGGCAGTCGAGCTCCACTGTCCTCTTCTCCGTTCGGCACGGGATCCCAGAAATCATTTCTTGAAAGCTAAATTCTGACCGGACCCGAGTGTGCAGAGCCTACAATAATCTTATTTTTTTTGAAAAATTTTGATTTTCTATTTAAACTAGTTTGTTATTGAAACTCATTAATAGTTTTAATTAGTACTTGAAATGTTTTTAATGATATTGAAATATTGGAATATTACAATTTGGAATATTTCGCCTGACAATTTAGACAAAAATGCCCTTCAACATATTTGAACGGCCGTTGCGCCATTCGATTTTCGGTCAATTTTTCCCAATTAATTGCATGTAGAAATATAGAAAAAATCTGACGAATTACGGTTATTTATATTCATATTTCAGGATTTTTGTCGATTTTTGGGTTGAAAATCATATTTATAAAAAATGAAAGACACGTAAGAATTCCACAAATGCAGGTTCTTTTATAGAAATTGAAAAAGGACATCGATCCTATTTTTAAATTAAACCAAAAATGAAATGATTCAAAAAGGTTTGGAAAGAACTGCGATTTATAAGTGTCTAAAGTTTTATTCGATCCCTGTTTTGGTCATTGGGCGATGCAACTACATACATTGTAACGCTCGCGTCGGTCTTTGACTGCTCTGACCTCGTTACAGCATTTGAACGCGGCTCCGAAAATTATTCGAAATCAAATAAACCACCGAATAAAGACACAGATGAAAATGAACACTTTTTTTTTTTTTTTTTATTCAACACTAAATATTTATTTGTTTATTCGTCGAATAAACTTATTACGTGTGGAATAGAGATAACATAATTATTTTTATTTGCCGCGTGACAAATAATTTTTTTATCTTTTATTCGTTATTTTAAATGTCTATTTCAACAAATATTTTCCCATCTTTGCTCCTACAATTACATTATTTTATATTATATTAGTTTTTCCGGTGATTCTCTCTCAAACTCTTTATTATTCGGAATAGTATGTCAAATGAACGTTATTCTGGTTTTCAACATATTTCTGTTCCCACGGATCGATTCTTGGAACAATTAACTATAAAAAAAGTGTAAGGAAATAATGCTTGTTTATGAAATATTTTTAAATTACAAATTGTGCTATCGTTAAATTATGCTTTAATACTTTCTTACGTAAAATATTTCTAGGAATTTTTTGTCCTTGATATTAGTTTTACTTTTAATATTTTACGTCTTAAAAAGCAATACTAAAAAAATATCTGTTTAATTCGAATACGTTCGTCGGAGAATGTAATAAATAATCGATATGGATCCGTGATGACTCACCTTCTCGCCGACGAGAATTTCCTTAGTCGTCTTCTGCACCGACGAAATACCGTAGTTGGCCTGCTGTTTCTTACTCCAGCCAAAATCTATTCTAGAGGGCGGTAGAAGACACCGTATTTTTCGTGAGACACGTTCTCCCGTAAGGCTGGCTGTCTTTAAGTATATCTCGTCGGTGCCAAAGTGGGTCCTGAGTGGGTACTGGTAGCGGTCGGTAACGGCCCCAATGCCGAAATACTCTCATCGGTTGTGGAACTAAGAACGTGGAACTATCACCACAGACGAGAGATAGGATAGACCAATCACCATATGGGCACCGACGAGATATACTTAAAGCACCGACGAGATATACTTAAAGACAGCCAGCCTTACGGGAGAACGTGTCTCACGAAAAATACGGTGTCTTCTACCGCCCTCTAGAATAGATTTTGGCTGGAGTAAGAAACAGCAGGCCAACTACGGTATTTCGTCGGTGCAGAAGACGACTAAGGAAATTCTTGTCGGCGAGAAGGTGAATCAGAGAGGAAATGAGAGTGCTCACGCCCGGGGTTTTAGTGTCCCCGGTATAGTACTGCCCTCTAGTCTAATTTTTAGTCTCGACCAGAACCTGCATCATCTTTAGCCTGAAACAGAACCTGCATCATCTTTAGCCTGAAACAGAACCTGCATCATCTTTAGCCTGAAACAGAACCTGCATCATCTTTAGCCTGAAACAGAACCTGCATCATCTTTTTAGCCTGCACCATAACTTGCATCATCTTAGGTTGGATCAGAGCCTACATCATTTTTTAACATAGAAATAGCATCCACGCTGGCATTATTTGGCATCCGCTGCCAATATGTAATAGAGAAAAAATTCCGAAGATTATAAAGCACGTTTTGCTCTCAAATTAATGTAACTTTTGCAACAATTGCGGTAATAATATAAATTATAATAATTTAATATTCAATGTGAGGCAGACCTTGAGATCATGTTAGTTTGTAAGAGAAGAAGAACCGATCTTTGTAATAGTAGATTATGTTAAATAGCATTAAATAAAACTCTTCGCTAACCAACAATTTCGATCATATACATTTTCCTACAATATCTTTAATGATGTCAAAGCCTGCAAAAGGATTTATGAAAATATTTTTAGACTGTGTGCAGTCTATGGACTGCAGCTTGTGATGCAGCTTGAGATTAATTAGAACTTACGTCGGGTAGAAGCAAATGAACGACACACGAATATTTATGAGAGAATAAAAGTGGGAAATAGTAAGAAATCCGACGTCGCGCTGTCTTGAAAAATATTGTTCCACTCTGATACGATCACGGTGGATCGAATTAATGATTTTTTATTTCTTTCATGAATCTTTTTCGATCGTATTTGTTTCTTTTTTCTGATTAAAACAACATCTACCACGATATAATTGCGATTATAATTTCTCGTGTAATAAGCGATTCAATTTTCGGGCATAAAAGGGGACGGCAAATGCAAAAGCAAGAGAGACAGAGAGTGGCAGGAACTTTTCTAAGAGTGATTAATGAACAAGACAATATGATTCCTAAATTTTTAGTTCTATTTGTATGTAATTTCCATCAACAGATTTGTCAGATTTTTCTGGTTAAAATCAAGCCAAACTCGATAGAGTTTCAATCGTATTGTCGTCATCCCGGAAGGAGAACAACTTTAGTGGTTTGATAAAAAGTCTTTTTTTTTTTTTTTTTAGAACTAGCGAACTCACTTTAGGGTAGGACAATTGTACGGGAGGAAAAGTGAAAGTTGGCAATGAAACAAGGGATGATCGCTGGCGAGGATGTCTGATTTTCGTCTACGTCAAGGATGGGCTAAAGTCTTGTAGGAAGACGGTTATATGAGAGAACAGGCAAAAAGGAAAAGAGAAAAGAGAGTGAAGAGGACGGTTAGGTTTTACGAGCGCAAGAAACCCTGCGTTTAGAAAACTGCCATCGCCGTTACAAAATCGGTCGACGATGGGACTCGAGAGCGTCGCGGCCACAACATTGTCGGCTATATCGGTGTGAGACCAGAAGACCACTACTAATCCAATTACAAAACTTCTTTATTTTTCATTATTTTTTTATGAACCTTTTACCAACATATTCGTGGCATTTTTCTGATTAAAATGACACCAAATATGATATAATTCCGATGATATTTACTTGTGTAACAAGCGATAAAAGTTTCGAACACAGAGAAGGACAGCGTATGGGAAAGAAAGAGACGCGGCGAGTCGAAGCGTTCGGAAAAGATCAAAGACTGGCATGAGCGCAGGCCTTTAAATGAAAAATGTAACTTCTTTATTATTAATTATTTTTTTATGAGACTTTCACCAATGTATTTGTGGCATTATTCTGATTAAAATGATACCAAACGCGATATAATTCGGATCACATTTACACTAATTTTCCGTTAATGTAATTGTTATGGGAAGGAACTTTCATCGTTCATTATACAGGTAAATATCATCGGAATTATATCGTATTTGGTATCATTTTGATCCGAAAAATGCCACGAATATGATGGTAAAAGTTTCATAAAAAAATAATGAAAAATAAAGAAGTTTTGTAATTGGATTAGTAGTGGTCTTCTAGTCTCACACCGATATACCCGATAGTGTCATGTTACACTCTTCGGCTGCGACGGCTCTCGAGATTCGCTGTCAGCACCTCCGTACAACATTGTATTTCAAATGGGACGCTCGGCGAGAACCTCCGATCTTGTATGGAAGGCAGTAAAAAGAACCGCGATTGTGTTCAACCTTATATATTTATTATTTATAAGTAGTTAGTTATTGTTATTTATTATTTAAACAATTTTTATATAAATAAATTTTTATAATGTTTCTGTATTCATTATTTGAATTATTATTTCAATAATAATTTATTGTTAAAATAATTGTTTAAACAAATAAATTTTTATAATGTATAAAAATTTGTTTCTATAAAAAAATTATTTTCTCATATACTAGTCTGCTTTAGCCTTATCGTTCGTGAACAGCTATCGTGCCGTCGCGTCGCGCCACTAGACGACGCGTCCGATGCGTGACAATGTTGTTTACTCGCCCGTAGACTAGACCTGACTACACTGAGTGCAATGCATTTTCGGTGTCAAAATATCTGCCGAATAAACTGCTTTTGTTTTCAAGGTTTCTGAACATTACGAACGTTAAATTGAGTAGCATGAGAAGAATAGAAAAAGTCAGGACGTGCAGGTCGTAGGAAGTGTAGGTGTAGGTCATTGGATTTGCCTTGATAACTGACGACATAATGCAGGAAAACATAGGGTAGCATTTGAAAAACTAAAATCGACTTAAAACTTTTCCGCACAACCTACCCTGCAAAAAAATAATGTACATCGTATTATGTCCCCCTTCGTATCAAACAAGTTATTTCTAAACTTTTTTTGACAGGTGTAGTCTTTCACGAGATATTTCAATTCTTTTAGATAAATGAAACACCCTGTATATTGGATTTCAAGTCATTGTAATCATAATCATTTGTATAATTCTTTTATGCATACTACTTTGGCAAGATCAAAAAATAAAAACTACTTGTTTCACATTTTTCATAGAATTCAACGGATTTTTGTTTATGGAAATGTCGCACGAAGCAGTTTCTAATGCATGGTAATGTCGCATAAAGGTTTGGTTGCAATATAGTTCTGATTCACGCCACAGGCTAAACAAAAATTAAACGGATTCTGATCGGTGCTAAAGATGATGCAGGTTCTGTTTCATGCTAAAGATGATGCAGGTTCTGTTCCAGGCTAAAGATGATGCAGAAAAAGTGGGGACACTAAAACCCCGGGCGTGAGCACTCTCATTTCCTCTCTGGGTGAATCATCACGGAACCATATCGATTATTTATTACATTCTCCGACGAACGTATTCGAATTAAACAGATATTTTTTTAGTATTGCTTTTTAAGACGTAAAATATTAAAAGTAAAACTAATATCAAGGACAAAAAATTCCTAGAAATATTTTACGTAAGAAAGTATTAAAGCATAATTTAACGATAGCACAATTTGTAATTTAAAAATATTTCATAAACAAGCATTATTTCCTTACACTTTTTTTATAGTTAATTGTTCCAAGAATCGATCCGTGGGAACAGAAATATGTTGAAAACCAGAATAACGTTCATTTGACATACTATTCCGAATAATAAAGAGTTTGAGAGAGAATCACCGGAAAAACTAATATAATATAAAATAATGTAATTGTAGGAGCAAAGATGGGAAAATATTTGTTGAAATAGACATTTAAAATAACGAATAAAAGATAAAAAAATTATTTGTCACGCGGCAAATAAAAATAATTATGTTATATCTATTCCACACGTAATAAGTTTATTCGACGAATAAACAAATAAATATTTAGTGTTGAATGAGAGAGAGAGAGAGAGAGAGAGAGAGAGAGAGAGAGAGAGAAGTGTTCATTTTCATCTGTGTCTTTATTCGGTGGTTTATTAGATTTCGAATAATTTTCGGAGTCGCGTTCAAATGCTGTAACGAGGACAGAGCAGTCAAAGACCGACGCGAGCGTTACAATGTAGTTGCATCGCCGAATGGCCAAAAGACGGGTCGAATAAAACTTTAGACACTTATAAATCGCAGTTCTTTCCAAACCTTTCTGAATCATTTCATTCTTGGTTTGATTTAAAAATAGGATCGATGTCCTTTTTCAATTTCTATAAAAGAACCTGCATTTGTGGAATTCTTACGTGTCTTTCATTTTTTATTAATGGAAATGGGTATTTATAATATAGAAATAACGCACAAGAATTCAACGTATCTGTTCTTTAATAAAACCGAAGAAGAACTAGTCAGAAGACGTCTGTATTGTTTGCAAGCCGAAACTGAAAACTGTAAGAGATCCGATTCTTTCCGTTCGGGATTTATTGTGCGACTACCGTTGTTTTCGTCACCAAGCAAACGTTCATTTAATAACAAAAACTATCGCCAATCGAGCGGTGGCATCGACGCGGCGTAACAAAAGCGAAGCCGCTCACGCACACGTAAATACATCCATATTACAAAGTGAAGCTACAGAGAAAATTTTAGGGGGAAGATATACCGGGACACTCTCAGTATCCTTCAACACTCGACTTACTTTTTGCAGATATTCCAACATTTATAAATATGATTTTCAACCGAAAAATCGACAGAAATCCTCAAATATGAATATAAATCACCGTAATTTGACAGATTTTTTCTATATTTCTACATGCAATTAATTGGGAAAAATTGACCGAAAATCGAATGGCGCAACAGCCGTTCAAATATGTTGAAGGGCATTTTTGACTAAATTGTCCGGCGAAATATTCCAAATTGTAATATTCCAATATTTCAATATCATTTAAAATATTTCAAGTGAGTTTCAATAACAAACTAGTTTAAATAGAAAATGAAATTTTGACAAAAAGAATAAGATTATTGTAGGCTCTGCACACTAGGGTCCGGTCAGAATTTAGCTTTCAAGTAATGATTTCTGGGATCCCCTGTCGAACGGAGAAGAGGACAGTGAAGCTCGACTGCCTCTGTCGCCGAAAAGTGTAACATTATACGTGTCGGATCGAATACATCGGTGTGACATCACTACCAATCAAACAACAGAACTTCTTTATTTTTCATTATTTTTTATGGCTTTTTCACAAGCAAATTTGTGACATTTTTGTAATGAAAATGATACCAAATATGATGTAATTCCGATGATACTTACTTGTGTAATGAACGACTAAAGTTTCGAACGCAAAGAAGGACAGCGTATGCGAAAGAAAGAGACTCGGCAAGTCGAAGCGTTCGGAAAAGATCAAAGACTGGCGTGAAGTCAGGGCTTTAAATAAAAAAGTAAACTTTTTTATTATTCATTATTTTTTATGGGACTTTCACCAACATATTCGTAGCATTTTTTTATTGAAAACGATACTAAATATGATATGATTCCGATGATAATTACTTGTGTAATGAACGATTAAAGTTTCGGACGCAAAGAAGGACAGCGTATGCGAAAGAAAGAGAACCGGCGAGACCTTCTCGTCTCGAGTTCGACTGCTCAGTTTTCACGGCGTCGCACAGTGCGGACAAATAGCAATAATACTGTCTCCAAATACATTGTAGTATTATACGGATAGGAGCCGTCAAAAATTAGTTTCATTACTGAACACTTTTATTTTGTTACTACCTCTACTTGAATAATTGCAGTCAATGCAATTGAGCATTAGAAGTGGTATTATCGGATAAATAAGTAAAAACATTAATTTTCTGTTTTTTACTACGGATCAAAATAAGAACGATTGAATTTTGTCATTACTTGTGTATGTATTTATTCTTTTTTTTATATTCTGTAATTACTACAGAATATATTTTGTTGAATAATCATTATTTTATAAATATCGCAATAATTTCCGAATTAATTAATTACACCTATAAACTATCGATTATAAAACAATGATTACAATGGTGAACAATATGGAAAATAAGAAGGCAATAAGAGTGTAATGAAATTATATAATAAAAAATAATTATTTTCCAAGCAATTACAGAATGCATTATGTCAGCATTCTATGTTTATTTATTGCCTATGTCACTGACGTTTCTTTCGTACTTCACGAGCAAATGTCGTATTTAGGTAGTGAGCGCGGCATGTTTAGCGATGTTGGTATTTGAGATCAGTGATAGTTCCACGTTCTTAGTTCCACAACCGATGAGAGTATCTCGGCATTGGGGCCGTTACCGACCGCTCCCAGCACCCACTCAGGACCCACTTTAGGCCCGCAGTTTAACACGGGGGCTGGCTGTCTTTAAATATATCTCGTCGGTGCTTAAAGACAGCCAGCCTTACGGGAGAACGTGTGTCACGAAAAATACGGTGTCTTCTACCGCCCTCTAGAATAGATTTTGGCTGGAGTAAGAAACAGCAGGCCAACTACGGTATTTCGTCGGTGCAGAAGACGACTAAGGAAATTCTTGTCGGCGAGAAGGTGAATCATCACGGAACCATATCGATTATTTATTACATTCTCCGACGAACGTATTCGAATTAAACAGATATTTTTTTAGTATTGCTTTTTAAGACGTAAAATATTAAAAGTAAAACTAATATCAAGGACAAAAAATTCCTAGAAATATTTTACGTAAGAAAGTATTAAAGCATAATTTAACGATAGCACAATTTGTAATTTAAAAATATTTCATAAACAAGCATTATTTCCTTACACTTTTTTTATAGTTAATTGTTCCAAGAATCGATCCGTGGGAACAGAAATATGTTGAGAACCAGAATAACGTTCATTTGACATACTATTCCGAATAATAAAGAGTTTGAGAGAGAATCACCGGAAAAACTAATATAATATAAAATAATGTAATTGTAGGAGCAAAGATGGGAAAATATTTGTTGAAATAGACATTTAAAATAACGAATAAAAGATAAAAAAATTATTTGTCACGCGGCAAATAAAAATAATTATGTTATATCTATTCCACACGTAATAAGTTTATTCGACGAATTTTTCATTGGTTTGAGCGATTCATCTTTAGTGTTGAAAAAAAAAAAAAAAAAAAATTAATTTTCATCTGTGTCTTTATTCGGTGGTTTATTTGATTTCGAATAATTTTCGGAGCTGCGTTCAAATACTGTAACGAGGACATACCAGTCAAAGACCGACGCGAGCGTTACAATGTAGTTGCATCGCCGAATGGCCAAAAGACGGCTCGAATAAAACTTTAGACACTTATAAATCGCAGTTCTTTCCAAACCTTTCTGAATCATTTCATTTTTGGTTTGATTTAAAAATAGGATCGATGTCCTTTTTCAATTTCTATAAAAGAACCTGCATTTGTGGAATTCTTACGTGTCTTTCATTTTTTATAAATATGATTTTCAACCGAAAAATCGACAGAAATCCTCAAATATGAATATAAATAACCGTAATTCGTCAGATTTTTTCTATGTTTCTACATGCAATTAATTGGGAAAAATTGACCGAAAATCGAATGGCGCAACGGCCGTTCAAATATGTTGAAGGGCATTTTTGACTAAATTGTCCGGCGAAATATTCCAAATTGTAATATTCCAATATTTCAATATCATTTAAAATATTTCAAGTACTAATTAAAACTATTAATGAGTTTCAATAACAAACTAGTTTAAATAGAAAATCAAAATTTGACAAAAAAAATAAGATTATTGTAGGCTCTGCACACCCGGGTCCGGTCAGAATTTAGCTTTCAAGAAATGATTTCTGGGATCCCGTGCCGAACGGAGAAGAGGACAGTGGAGCTCGACTGCCTCTGTCGCCGAAGAGTGTAACATTATATGTCGTGTTGCATTGAATATATCGGTGTGACATCACCACCAATCAAACAAAAGAACCTGTTTATTTTTCATTATTTCTTATGGCTTTTTCACAAGCAAATTTGTGACATTTTTGTAATAAAAATGATACCAAATATGATATAATTCCGATCATAATTACTTGTCTAATGAACGATTAAAGTTTCGGACGCAAAGAAGGACAGCGTATGCGACAGAAAGAGAACCGGCGAGTCGAAGCATTCGGAAAAGATGAAAGACTAGCTTGAGCTTCGGCCTTTAAATAAAAAAATAAACTTTTTTATTATTAATTATTTTTCTATAGAACTTTCACCAACACATTCGTGGGATTTTTCTAAGGAAAATGATACCAAATATGACATAATTCCGATGACATTTACTTGTCTAATGAACGAATAAAGTTTCGAACGCAAAGAAGGACAACGTATGCGAAAGAAAGAGACGCGGCGAGTCGAAGCGTTCGGAAAAGATCAAAGACTGGCGTGAACTCAGGTCTTTAAATCAAAAAGTTAACTTTTTTATTATACATTATTTTTTTATGGGACTTCCACCAACATATTCGTAGAATTTTTTTATTGAAAACGATACTAAATATGATATGATTCCAATGATAATTACTTGTGTAATGAACGATTAAAGTTTCGGACGCAAAGA
Organism: Seladonia tumulorum; assembly: GCA_913789895.3. Classification (NCBI taxonomy): domain Eukaryota; kingdom Metazoa; phylum Arthropoda; class Insecta; order Hymenoptera; family Halictidae; genus Seladonia; species Seladonia tumulorum. The sequence goes on from OU565281.1 coordinate 1,266,347, forward strand.
AGGACAGCGTATACAAAAGAAAGAGACCCGGAGAGATCTTCTCGTCTCGAGTTCGACTGCTCAGTTTTCACGGCGTCGCACAGTGCGGACAAATAGCAATAATACTGTCTCCAATAAAAATACAGAAAAGGGTACATCACACCGATTTTGATGACTTTGAAGTATGTTGTCAAAGTCATTATTCGAATGCCGCTGCTCGGCATTAGCTTCTGAGATATTCTATAATCTGGTGCTGCAGCTAGAACGGATTCTGCATACACTTCCTCGTAGTACAAAATGTCAAGGAGAACGTACAATTCAAATAGGTTGGGATTAAAACTTCTTTAAGTATTTTTCTATGCAAAAATCCACATGTGAAATGTGAAACAATGTCAGCGTAATCGTCCCCCTCCCCCCACCACACACGACCTAATCCCAACCAATTTTAATTATACCTTCTCCTTGAGATCTTGTATGTGATTCTACATATTCGTTAATAAGAAAGTAACTTATATGTGTTAATCATGCCTTCTAATATGCAGAAGAGTGTGCAGAATCCATTCTAGTAGCAGTAAGAGATTTTGAGAATATCTCAGAAACTAATGCCGAGCAGCGGCACCATATATAGGAAAAAGTTGTTCAGAATGTTGAGTTTTACAATATATTTAACTTTTACCAAAATCGGCGAGATGTAACCTTTTATGAACAATTACTGTAATATTATATGATTTTATTTACGCGGACAGTCTGCGTACAATCCACGTACAGTCCGAATACTGCACATGTTGTCTGTGCATTAAATTAGAATACTTTTACTTTTTGACTTTTCTTTTAGCAATTAAAAGCATTGATTTACTAAATGACGTGTAAAACAGATTTTCAAAAATTGCAATTGGTAAGAATTACATAAAAAACCAGAAAACGCACTTTTTAAAACTTTTTTATTTGAATCCCAAATGAAAATTTAAAATATGTGTCTTGTACATCTATGGTACACATACTGAAAATTTCATCGAAATCGGTAAACGGAGAAAAAAACAACATGCATTGCAACATATAAGAATCTGTGTATCTGTGCGTTTGTACCAATAGCCATAATACTGTCTCCAAATAGCATTATACGGATAGGAGCCGTCAAAAATTAGTTTCATTACTGAACACTTTTACTTTGTTACTACCTCTACTTGAATAATTGCAGTCAGTGCAATCGAGCATTAGAAGTGGTATTATCGGATAAATAAGTAAAAACATTAATTTTCTGTTTTTTACTACGGATCAAAATAAGAACGATTGAATTTTGTCATTACTTGTGTATGTATTTATTCTTTTTTTTTTATTCTGTAATTACTACAGAATATATTTTGTTGAATAATCATTATTTTATAAATATCGCAATAATTTCCAAATTAATTAATTACACCTATAAAGTATCGATTATAAAACAATGATTACAATGGTGAACAATATGGAAAATAAGAAGGCAATAAGAGTGTAATAAAATTATATAATAAAAAATAATTATTTTCCAAGCAATTACAGAATGCATTATGTCAGCATTCTATGTTTACTAATTGCCTATGTCACTGACGTTTCTTTCGTACTTCACGAGCAAAGGTATTTAGGTAGTGAGCGCGGCATGTTTAGCGATGTTGGTATTTGAGATCAGTGATAGCACCGACGAGGTATAGGATAGACCAATCACCCAATGTATTTTTCTGTCTCACGCTCGGGGGGCTCTAGAGCCCCCTTACCATTCCGTGTCACATCCTACCGTAACGGCCAGAAGCAGTATTGTGGAACCAATATTCTAGAACGGCGCTGTTGCTGATAGAAATTTAAATCTCATGTCGGAGATTCTATAAATGATGAATGAAACAAAGGAATGTTGTGTTCTTTTAATTTCGTTATGTCTGTAACGCGACTGCATCGAAGGAAACATTTCTACGTGAGAAAGGTTATATTCAAGTAAATCATGTGCATACATATACTTGTATAATGTACATGTATGTATAGCGAGCATCAAGAAGCATAAATTCACACTCATTCGGAGGAATTCATATTAAAAACATTATTATGAATTTTTGCTAATATTTAAATATATCATCATTAATGTTACTTTTTTGGTAAATAATCAGCTTAATTATATGTGTTTATTTATACTTTATTCCTACACACTTCCTTAACTTCCTTTTCATTCTATTTATGGCGTGTTTGGACTCATTTTTACCAGAAAAATATTTACAATTTATTGTTCGTATTTTCATACCATAACAATAAATTATTGCAAAAATTAGATTTTCATTAGTAAGCAATGCTTATGAGCTTACATTGTTGTGTCCGGTAGCTGCTTGCCTGGCTGACAATAAGCCATTGAAATTCTCAAGACCTCGATCGGAACAGAGTACGAAAGGCAACATTGTAACGCATTGCCTATTAATAATGAACAACCAGAACCCAACTGTGTTATTATAAAAAATATCGTAATGAAAATCTTATCAGCCGATTCGAGATGTTTTCTGATAAAAACGAATCTAAATTCGCTATAAATCGGAGAATAACGAAGAATAAATTAATATTAAAAACTCTTATGGAAAACGGTTTCGGTAGTGAATCTTGCCTACTCTCTGGGACTGGACCATAATCGTGTGACGCCGTCCTACAGGGGAGGGGGGCTATCCCCTCCACCGACTCGGCCCCCACTCTGACGTAACATCGTCTGAGCTGCCTGCTCGACTGTTCAAAGCGTTTCACCGATTAGCGCGATCGATTCCCGGTTCGGCGAAGCGCACATTTTGCAACAACATTTAAACTGAAGAAGATTTTTAAGATATAGCCGGATCAGATGATGAAAAGTGCCCCCAAACCTTTATATTTAGTTGCACCATGCTCAACAAAAAATTACAAAAAAATTCATGAGTATTCTATCTAATATCATTCACGACTGAGATTTTTTCATCATTTTTGGTCGCAAAATCGATTTTTAAACAAATTTATATCAAAGTTTTCAGTTCACCACATTTATGTTATTATGTTAGTTGTATCTCATCGTGATTATTAATGTAAATTTTTTACAGATCTTCCAGATTATGCAAAAATGTGTAAGAAAATTGGATATGTCCAATCATTTGAAAAAAATGCACATTGAAAGTGCTACATTCTTACGTTCTACGTTCGAAAAAAAAAATCATTTGATGCGGGATTCGATCCGGGACCAAATATTCTCACATCCGAAGACGTTACCGCCTGCGCCAAACGAAACTGATAAAATTGTTCAATATAAAAAAATACACCTATAAAACTGTAGGAAGGTATTGAAACAATTGATTTCAATCTTTTTTTTTAACGACGATGCAATTAATAAAACTTTATAAAAAAATTAAGAACAATAGTTTCAATAACATCTAACTACTTAATTTTGGTAAAACTGGTATCTCTGAAACTTCAATTCGAAATGTGCACTTTCTTCAAATGATTGGGCACATTCAATTTTCTTAAACATGTTTGCATAATCTAGAAAATCTATAAAAAATTCATATTAATAATCACTATGAAACACAACTAACATAATAACGTAAACATGGTCAACTGGAAACTTCGACATAAAATCGGCAATTTTATGCTTTCGGATTTGTTTAGAAATCAATTTTGCAACCAAAAATTATGAAAAAAATCTCAGTCATGTATGATATTAGATAGAATATTCATGAATTTTTTCGTAATTTTTTGTTGAGCATGGTGCGATTAAAAATTAATTTGGTTTGCAGGCACTTTTGACCATCTTATCCGGCTTTATCTTAAAAATCGACAAAAAAAATTACTTAAAAAATATAGAACATATTTCAGTATATGACATTGAACCCGATTTAAAAAAGAATTTCAGGTTCAAATTTCGCATTGATATCTCTTTTGGTTTAAAAATTGTAGCAAACTGTGCGTTTGCGGTTCAGGCGCTTGAAATTTTGGTGACGTGATGAAGGTCTGAGTGGGGCCGTGCCGGCGGAGGAGTTCATCCCCCCACCCTAGCGCCACGTGGAACGGCGACCCATGATTCTTGCATCACGACTGTAGCCTGATCGAGCTCGATGAATGCGGTAGTGTTCGTACGTGTCGTACTATTGCGTTCGTCGTTTATTTTCTCACTACAAACACGCAAGAAAATAATACAACTACGGTCTGAGTCAGTAGTAAAATAGATTGACATATCGCAAAAACGATCAACTACATAATTATTGATTGATTAATTCTTAACTCTTTCGATTATCACAATTAATATTTATTGATATTTTGTAAGATACTTTAAAGGCAAAATTTATGTTGTTTAAATGAAACATACATGAAAATGTATAGTAAATTTCAATTTAATTCTTTTTTCAAATTCAGTTACAAAATACATTCAAAATGGATGCGTATTAATAGTGTTAAAAAATTATAGAAATGCGAATAATAATTATACGTATAAAGAAAATGTATAAAATAAATGTATGCGTAAAGATATTCATGTTCAAGATTTATGAAAATTGTTTTTCCATAATTGGAAAACGTGGTATCTACATTTATTAATATTGTATTGATAAAGATAATTGCAGATATATAACATAATGACATCAAATAAAAGAGTATAATTTGAACATGTAGTCATAACATCAGATACATAACTCGTCAATAAGATTTGATCATTCTTGTAGATCTAGTTCCAGCATTTATCGTTCTACAGCGTAGAGGGCGTAAGAAAACCATTTGTTTACATGTGAGACAAGAAGCCCCAAATGGTGATTGGTCTATCCTATCCCTCGTCTGTGGTTTAACACAGGGGCTGGCTGTCTTTAAGTATATCTCGTCGGTGACAGGGGCTGGCTGTCTTTAAGTATATCTCGTCGGTGACAGGGGCTGGCTGTCTTTAAGTATATCTCGTCGGTGCCACAGGCTAAACAAAAATTAAACGGATTCTGATCGGTGCTAAAAGATGATGCAGATTCTGTTCCGGGCTAAAAGATGATGCAGGTTCTGTTCCAGGCTAAAAGATGATTCAGAAAAAGTGGGGACACTAAAACCCGGGGCGTGAGCACTCTCATTTCCTCTCTGATTGTATCTAACGGGTAAATCGGCAAGATTCATTTGCTCCATATAATTTGCTCTAGGTTTGTTAACGTCGTACGATTTCGAGGGTACATACATGCAATAATATGACATATAATAATACTATAATGTAATATAATATAATATATGTAATGGAAAGGAATACAATACAATACAATACAATACAATCGACTATAATATAATAGAATATAATACAATAAAATAGAATGAAATAGAATACAATACGATACGCTACGATACAATATGATATGATATAATACGATACGATACGATACGATACGACACGTTACGGTACAATACAATACAATGCAATGTAATATAATATAATGTAATGTAATAATATATAACATAAATGATACAATATACTATAGTATGACATAGTACAATGTAATATATAATAATAAAATCCAACGACATGTAATGCAATAAAATATAATATAAGGCAATGCTGCGCAATAGAAAACAATACGTAATCTAATGTAATGTAATACAAGTAATGTATAAACATTACTATACACGTCTACGATTATTTGACACGAGAGTGTGTCTCGATAAATTTATGATTATCTGCGGTGCGAGATATTTTCTAAAAGATTCGTAGCATACATAATTGGATCAATGATCTCGATTGTCAATTTCAATACAATGTAATACGTGTAGGTACGCATTTCATATAGATTCTCTCTTTAGATACCTATATTACAATACGACTGTATATATAAATATATATTTATTTATTTATTTATTTTTTATTTATTTATATATATATATTTATATATCATTTATTTAGGCGATAGTGTAGTCACATAATTAGGCAGACTTGATTTATACTCGACATCAAAAGGCTGAGACTATTTTCCAGAAGAAAAGTAATAGGTCGCAGCGAGAGGAAAGTATTCCTTCTTGTGCATCTTTGATCTGGATCTCGATCTCGATACGTTGCACGATAGAAAGCTCAATACATGAAACGAAAGCGCGGAATACAGGTTTGTGCTAAACCGGGAAATGTCAACGAATAAATAATTACTTTCAATCGACTTTGCGACTCACACGTTGTTTGCGGTGACAACATTGAAAGAATCGACTTTGATCAACGCCCGAATGTCCTGTTGTTATTATCATCGTCGTCATTGTTATCACTATCATTATCATTATCATTATCATTATCATTATTATTATTATTATCATTATTCTTAGTATTACTACACCATTGTTATTATTAGTAGTAGTACTAGTAGTAGCAGTAGCAGTAGTAGTAGTAATAGTAGTAGTAGTAGTAGTAGTCGTAGTAGTGATAGAATCGAAACTGATGAATCGGAACAGAAATTGTCGAGAAATATCAAGCAAAAGAGACGACCGACAATTGGGTCTAAAGTCTAAACAGTCTAAACGATACAGGTAGTCGGTTGAAATACTCGTGGATACAAACTTTGGTCCTTTCAATGAATTTCAGCTGGAAATCAGTAGATCGGTCAGTTTGATCGTAGAATGAGATATTTTGTTAAAAACATTCGGGCAACCAAGAACAGCAGTGAATCACGACTAAAAATAATTTTCAGGAAGGTAGTAATATCGCCGATTCTTTCGTTGACATCGCATTATCGTTGGCACCGGTACATAGAAAGTTATGCGAGTTCAATTTCGATCGTGACGAATCGCAACGAGAATAGGCGCAGACAGAGATAGATACGCACACAGACGTCTGTTCGTTCCGATCGTCTTGATAATTTTGAAATCTAGTTGAAAACCGTGTCTAAACGGTGTGGGCTTAACCAAATTTACGAAGGAAGAATCTGCTCATCTAGAGAGTTAGATGATTGCATTCGTTCAAGAGGATTGTCCATGCGATTAACATACAACGAAGACACTTTCGAGGGAAACTCTCTTCAAGGTCGAGAAAGCTTATTCGTTAACGTGAACGTTCTTCCGTGAGTTACGCGTATAGATCTGGAGGCTTTCATCGAAAGTCTCTTCGTCTCTAACGTACCCTTAAACAACTGTTAGGATATGTTTGTAGGCCGATCTGATTTTACATCAATTACGCAAATGTTTGCTCGGACTCGTGGCATTGTTATTTTCCTCTTAGGAGCACACGATCTTGTTCGTTACTAGAAAACTCGAAAGTTCGAAAAATCGAATTCCGATTTGGATTTCTTGTGGGCCACCGTCACCCTTGCGACCACGTTGTTGGATCGTTTCGAATTGTCTCGCTTATTCGATTGGCCGAAACAACCGCAAACGATTTCCCTCCCGATTGCTAGAAGACGCACGATCGCGAGACCGTTCTGCGAAACGATCACGTACGTATTTTATTGGATCGCGATATCTTTCGAATGGGATGTGCTTCGAAGATTTGGAGAGCGGATTAGTCAGAGAAACTGTGTCGTATCTGCACAGAGCATGGCACGACGAAAGGCAAAACTTATTTTGCTATTGCATTCGGTAGAATTCGATAGAATGATAGAACAGTAAAACTTGTAGTATAATTTTTAGAGTTTCGGCTTTACCAGGCATTAACCTTGATCGTACGAGAGACTGAGAATGAGACGCGGTAATGGATACTTTAATCGTTTATTGCTTCAGGAGATTGTAGATATCTGATCGAATCACACGAAAAGCTTTATTCTCCCCACGGGAAAACGTTTGATCTGCGTGACATAAAAAGTGCAATCAACGACTCCATAGCAAGTTTTTGGAAATTTCGCCTGTTGAGAGAGGAAGAGAGAGAGAGGGAATCAAGTTTTAACTAGCCACCAGAGCAATGATCCGATACTTTGACGATTCTTTTATGCAGTCAATTACGATGAAGGTTAAATCTGGAATCGGTTAGGAATTGGTCGAGCGAAATCATTGATTTCTATATACCATTAATTGCATATGCGCTCAAGTACATTAGAATTATGTATATACATGCATCGAATAATTTCTACCTAACGGTCCAAGGTATCTTCGGTTTCTAACTCGGGCGGGGTAAGCGCAACACATGCTTCCGAACGATTTATCGCTCGCAGCGTACACCTACGTATACTGTCCGTGTCCCATAACGTGGTACGGAGGCAAGGGAAGCAAAGTTTACGATCACGCGATACGATACACACCTACAGTAGTACATGTTGATAATCTTCTCAGCGAATAGCGAGAATGCATGTGACTCGATTGTATATGCGTCTGACGAATCAGACGGTTTCTTTGGAAATTCCTTTCGCATTCCTTCCGAGTACCCACGTCATGAGAAACAGAATACATATACATGTGTGTGTGTGTGTATATACACAAATAGCGCCCGGGCGCGCGCGTGTTTGAGTGGGTGTGTGTGTGTGTGTGTGCGTATGTGTATGCTGTAGCAGTATTTTTATAATTTCTTTTCATTTCGGATACTAAAAGGTGTAAGTATTAAACGAATCGTTTTTTCAGTCTACGAGCTACAAAAATTGTGTGACTTCTACATATACATCGAGATGTCAATGGTCATTCATGTCGCCCGTAAAGTCGTGTTTTGGTAACTGTATATGTACCAAACTATTCTTTGCTTCGGGCTCGGCCAGCGAGCTCCGGAACGATTGTCTGTCGTCAAACGATTCAAGAAATCGAAATTGGTCGTCTCGATGCATAATTTCTACCGTCAACGATTACAACGCTATAATGGCAAAACTGTCAACCATATGACTCAATTACACGACCGATGTACGACAACGTCTACTGAAATGAAGAAAATAAACGCGCTATGCAATCGAGCTCATAGCGTACACTCCGCGACAAAAAGATGGCACACCCGTAAATATTGCTATTCCTGAAAACTGTGATAAAATTTGATATGTTTCTCTCCGTGTATGTATTTCGGTGGAGCTTCGAGGCTACTTTCACCGGCGGATTTAAGCGCAGGTTACAGATTCTAGTCTAAATGTAAACATCGGGGGTCACCGACGCGACAAAATGATGGCACAGTCTTAAAATTCTTTCTCTGCAGTTGACACTAGACCGTCAGACTGTTTATATCGTATACTGTGCATTAAATATTGTGTGTGTTTCTTATTATCCTCTATTGAAACTACACTATGGGTAGTGGAAAATCTTTATCCGATGCTGAAATAAAAACAATTTTGACATTGCGTAAAGAGAATTACTCAGTTTCGAAAATCGCAAGTATTATACATCGGAGCAGAAAAGTGGTGTATAATTTATTTAAAAATCCCAAAGCGTACGGTACAAAAAAGAGTTCCGGTCGACCGAAAGCAGTAAGCAATCGCGGAAAATGTGCAATTTTAAAAGAAGCTTCGAATTCTTCGGGAACATCACGATAAATTGCTAAAGCAGCTGGCGTACACACAAATATACGTAATGTGCAAAGGATAATAAAAGAATGTCCGCACTTAGTTCGAATGAAATTGAAAAAAAACCACCTTTAACCGCTCAGCATAAATCAGAGCGTTTGAAATTTGCTCAAGAGCATACACATTGGAGAAAAAAGTGGTGTCGTGTTATTTTTAGTGATGAAAAAAGGTTTAATCTAGATGGGCCGGTGGTTTCGCACACTATTTTCACGACCTGCGGAAAGAAGAAAGGATATTAAGCCGCAGACTCATGGGTGGCGGAGGAGTAATGCTTTGGGCCGGAATTGGGTATCGAGGAGTGACCGAAGTAAAATTTATAAACAAAACTATGAATAGCAAAATTTATATAGATTTGATAGACGAACAATTAACTAAATTCGGACAGACAATTTTCGGGGAAAATTGTATATTTCAGCAGGATAATGCAAGTGTGCATACTGCGAAATGCGTTAAACAGTACTTTGAGCAAAACAAAATTAGTGTCTTAACGTGGCCAGCGGGATCGCCAGATCTCAACATAATTGAAAATTGTTGGGCACAACTAGCAAGGCATGTTTATGAAGGCGGAAGACAATTCCAAAGCCTTGCACATTTAAAAACGTGCATAGAACAAAAATGGACAAAAATACGGCCAAAATATATTAAAAAACTTTTTAAGTCACTTCCGAAACGTATGTTGGCTGTTCTAGCAAATAAGGGAGGCCACACAAAATATTAAACATAACGTTATATATTTTATGTACGTAAATCACGTATTTTTTTGTATATGTGCCATCATTTTGTCGTACCAATTTTTTGTTATTTTTTGTTTCCATAAACAAACGGACATTTTCTTTAATTTTATTGTTTGTAATGTAGTTTATTTTGCAATAAAAATGTATAAGTACCAAAAAAGACTACATTTATTATGTCCAAATGATGAAAACATTGAATTTTCGTGGTGTGCCATCTTTCTGTCGCGGAGTGTATATCCTTGGAGTATTCATTTAAGCAACATGAGCGAATCAAGTCGGAAACCAAAAATAGAAAAGAGCGAGAGGAAGAGACAGAAAAAGAGAAAGAGAAAGAGAAAATGTGTAAACGGTTGAAAGAATATCCATGCGCGTATCGGACGATAAATGATTGTCTCGAGACGTCCCTTTCGACCAACAAATTTCTAATGAGATCGGTTTGCAATTTCGTCATGAGATTCGATCGAATCGCAACGCTGCGCTGGATCAACCAGAATTTGTTTCGTGTTCGCAATAGAGTTTGATCGTTTCTCCTTGATCGTGGTCAATCATGAATTTATTGGAAAAATGGACCCTCGTCGTCTCCCTTATCCTGGGACATAGCTTAATCATTCTTCTCTCTCACTTATATTCCGCTTAAAAAAAAAAAAAATAGAATCTCTCTTGCACCGTTTCCGTCGTAATTACTTTTTTTTTCGATTGTTATACAGTTTACCGTTGAACGGATACTTTCTTATTACTAGGACCTTCGTGGAAGTCGAGGTTTCGAGATTGGTCGCTGATTCTTACGGTTGCGATTCTCTTTACGAAGTAACGAAGAACTGCGTCGAAGAAAACTCGAGTAAATATTTTATAAGGTGGGCGAGGGGGGGGGGGGCATTTATCTTTCGATTGTCTTTTTATTTTTCCGTTTTCATCTTTTTTCATCTATTTTCGGTAAAACTGTGCATCCGCCTGTCGCCACGAAGCCGCGAAACCGTGAAACCATTCTCGATGCTGGCAATCGATGTCCTCGTGTTCCACGAAAGAATATCACGAAAAGAACCAGGTAAAAAGTTTCTGCTTCCATTTGTTGCTACTTCAATGTAAATACTTGTATATCGACGATTTTATATTGATAAATCATCCATCGATTGTCATTCGGCTTGTACTAAATTATGAGTTCGCGACGCACAAACAGGACGTACCTGTGCGAATTACATGTACACATACTAGGTATTCGTAGGTACGCGTTTGGGGCAACAGAAGCGACACGCGCGATACCGATTCCGAGTAAGCAGTTTGGAGATTTGCTCTGTTTCGACAGCGTGACCCCACTTGCCAGACCACCGATCGATTATGATCGCCTTCGACGATTGCGCGTGTTCGCAACGCAACATAGTTTGCGATTTCTTCGTCTAGTTATGTATGTTTTATTTGTTTTTTGAAAATAGACGCGTACAAGTATAAGCCAACATGTAGCAAATTATAACAGATGGTTTTTCAATTTCTGTTCGTAATCGTGTACTCTGTACCTTTTTCATTCGGATAGAATGGTGTCGCGAATAAAACAAATAACCGGACATGACGCGACCTTGTGCTTTACGACGTGATGCGTGGCGAGGTGAGGTGATACCCAGATAGCACAGAGACGTCTTAAAGACGTCTTTAAGACGTCTCGAAACAGACGTATTCAAGACGTCCCGAAACAGACCCCTAGTAGCACAAAAATATTAGATAGATATGTTTGTCAAATATTGAAAAATATTTTTTAAGCCACATTTTTTCTTATGAGAAAAATATTGAATTTGAATATTGTATACATGTACAAGAAATATAAATTGAATGTTTGTTATAACAAAAAAACTAAATAAATAAAAAAAAATAAATTAAAAGAATGTTTTTCAGCATATCCGCGAACATTAACATTTTATGCTTTATTTATTTATTTAATTAATTTATTTATTTATAAATAAAAAAAATAAATTAAAAGAATGTTTTTCACCATATCCGCGAACATTAACATTTTATGCTTTATTTATTTATTTAATTAATTAATTAATTAATTTATTTATAAATAAAAAATAAATTAAAAGAATGTTTTTCAGCATATCCGCGAAAACATTATCATTTTATGCTTTATTTATTTATTTAACTTATTTATTTATTTATCTATTTATTTTGATGTATTACTTTTCTGTGCACTTCTTTGTTGATGGAATATTCAGTTTGATAATCACAGAGTTTGTAAATCTTTTCTCTAGCAGTTTAGAATGACTGAAACGTCAAGAAATGAAACGTCTTAAAGACGACTCGTAAAAGACGCCTTAAAGACGTCTGAAATGAGAGGTCTTAAAGACGTCTGAAATGAGAGGTCTTATAGACGTCTGAAATGAGACGTAAAAACGACGTCTTTTACGAGACGTAAAAACGACGTCTTTTACGAGACGTCTTTAAGACGTCTTAAAGACGTCTTTTCAGGACGTAAGACGTTCAGACCAAAAATGGACGTAAAACAGACGTCTTTAAGACGTCGAGTGCTATCTGGGTACCGACGCGACGCAACGAGACGAGTTCCATCAAATCATGAGATGATTTTGATGGGGGGCTCGTCGTCGTTGTCGAGCAGAAGGCTCAACCTAAGGTCGAGTTCTTTGGCTTCGAGGGCCCATTTTTCCCTGAACCATCATGGAGAGTCCGCGGTCTGGGTGCCCAGCGTATGGATCGGAAGCAAAGGATACCAATCGACGGTCAGCCGAGTCAGCGGAAGAAGATCGAGGTTCACTTCAGCCCCGCCTAAGCCTTGATTACTCTCGAAGGCCTGTTTCTTCTCCCACAGCATCACCAGAAGATTTCTGCCGATAACGTCGCATTTGTTGTACTTGATAGTCTGACGGTACTCTGGGTTTCTCTTGTGCCGTACTACACGCGTTTTGCGTTTCTGAATCCATTTTTCGCTGTCTCGCAGATACGTTTTCACGTAGGTATCTGCTCGGTAACAGAAAAATTATTTTTAAAGTTGCCACGTGAGATCTATTCTACATGCATGGCATGCGCATCTCGTTTCGGTACATACAGTCGGGGACAAAAATGAGTGGACGACAGTGAGTGGAAATGAGCAAAAATGAAGTTTAGTCGAATCAACACGACTGTCATAGACAGGTTTTATTTGTTATACAGGGTGTCCCACATAAATGGGAACACCTAAATATCTTTCGTATTTAGGGTCCTATCAGAAAACTTCAGAGGGCAAAGTGACACTATTGCAGGAGGCCATTTTAGTGGTGAAGAAAAAAATTTTTTATGTCGTGTTTTTTAATGAAATTTCAAGGTTACCGATGTTTTTTTAAGTGGAATAGTATATTTTTTTTACGATGGCATGATAGAAATAAAAAACTGAATTTAGTGGATACCACCTTTTTAACCTTGAAATGACCTTGAGCAAGAATAATCATGTTGAAACGGATGAAATGTGGAAGTTTAAAACTTACATGTTTCAGCAAAGATTGCGCGTTGTTTACGTCGGGTTGACCTTTACATATCCCCATAAACTTAAAAATTCAATTTACTATAAAAATTCTATTTAAACTCATTTTAATAAATTTTAAAATTCAATTTATCATAAAAATATCTATTTACTCATTTTAATAAATTTTAAAATTCAATTTATTATAAAAATTTCTATTTAAATTCATTTCAATAAATTTTAAAAATCAATCTACTATAAAAATTCCATCTAAATCCATCCTCATAAACTTAAAAATTCAATTTACTATAAAAACAACTTCCACATTTCATCCGCTTTAACATGATTATTCTTGCTCAAGGTCATTTCAAGGTCAAAAAGGTGGTATCCATTAAATTCAGTTTTTTATTGTCTATCATGCTACCGTAAAAAAAAAATATACTATTCCATTTAAAAAAACCGGTGACCTTGAAGTTTCATTAAAAAACACGACATAAAAAATTTTTTTCTTCACCACTAAAATGGCCTCCTGCAATAGTGTCACTTTGTCCTCTGAAGTTTTCTGATAGGACTGTAAATCAGGAAGATATTTAGGTGTTCCCATTTATGTGGGACACCCTGTATATCCGTGTAATGTATAGATTATTTAACGAATAATTGAAGTTCATATTTACATCTTTGTGTAAACACGCCGTACCATAACGAAAATATCAGCTATTTATCAGGGGACAAAAATAAGTGGACACTTGGTTATAATGTTATTGTGAGGCAAGAAATGTATACAAACATTAGGCACAGGTCACGCTTACATGCAGTGATCACCATTAAACTTGTTAGTACCAATTCAAGCTTCGTACAAGTAAGAACATTTATACAATAATTGCAGAATGCCAGAAACGAAAGAAATTTCATATCGAATTCGCCATTTAATTGTGTCGGACTGCTGTAAGAAATTATGCCATCGCGTAATAACTCGAAAGTGTAACGTATTTGAAAGTGCAATAGGAAAGATTTATAAAAAATATGTAGTACATAAGACTGAAAAATTTAAGAGACCGTGGATGCAAACGTTGTATATACCACCATATAAGAAGATCGTCGAATTTTTCGTACAATTCGAAAAGATCCAACGATTGCAGCAAGAAGTATTGCAGATATAGTGGAAGTAAATATTTCAGCAAAACAATAAAACGAAGACTGCACAAAGCTGGTTCTACATGCTACAAGGATAGACGTAAGCCACAAATAATAAAAGAAATATGAGGAAACGTTTAGCGTTTGCAGAAACATATGTAAATATGCCACTAGCTTCTTCGAAAAATACAATTTGCAGCGACGAAAGTAAATTTGACTTGCGGCAAGAAGAGTTCTTAAGACAAGTCTGGAGAAAAAAACATGTAGCGTATAAAATATCATTTACTATACCCACAGTTAAATTTGACGGTGGATCATTAATTGTGTGGGGGTGTTTCTCGCGAAACGGTATTGGTACGTTAGTACAAATCGACGGAATTATGAATACAGATAAGTATATTAATATACTAAATGAAAATTTCTATCTCCCCCAATAGACGAACCAAATACTCTCTGTTAGTTGGAAAACTCCTTAATATGTTGGAAACACGACCTGATCTAGAGACTGCTGAAAAACATTGTATTTTTACTACAGACTATAACATCCTATTAATATCCCACCTAGTGATGTTTATTTAGGTCAATCATTACAAGGTTCTTCCGATCCTAATGTTCTGTTACCAGATTTTATTGAATCCAATCCTCCGAATACGGTTGAAATCTATACCGATGGTAGTGTAACAAAAAACTCCGTAGGTGCCGCAATATACTGCCCACAACTAAATATCTCTAAAAAATTCAGCTTAGACAAACACGCATCAATTTTCACAGCAGAGTGCTACGCCATTAGCCGAGCAATGGATATTACCAATTTATATAGTAGTGCTACAAACTTTCTCATATTCACTGACTCGCAAAGTACAATCAAATCACTACAGAAGGCAACCTCCAAATGTAGTATCAGTAACCATATCATTGAAATTAAAACTATGTACTCTATGTTCATATTAAACGACAAAGGCCAGAACTTTATTAAGTTTATCTGGATACCAGGACATGTAGGAATTATCGGTAACGAGGAAGTAGACTCACTTGCGAAAGAAGCGACCAAAGAAGATCCTTCGCCAGATATCAAGGTGTCAATCGCTGACCTAGCCAGAGACCTCAAAATTCAAGCAAGATTGTCCACTAACACCCTAATCAAAAAGGAAGGACTAGTCAAAGGTGTGAACTACGTCAGATTTTATCACAAGGACAAAGGCAAGCCATGGTACACTGGTCTTGTTTGTGCTCTCCAGGGATTTTCTGGTCTTTGTTAATCGTATCAGGGCCAATCATTATAACCTCGCTGCCTCTCTGTATCGAGTAAATATTGTCAGTGATCCTAGTTGTAAGTGTAATTATAGCTCCGAGGATTTAGATCATGTTCTATGGCAGTGTCGTCTTTATGATTCCCAAAGAATTAAATTAGTAAGTAAGCTGCGCAAAATCAAGTTTTTTCTACCATTAAAAGCGAACATCTTCTTTGCTAAACCTAATGTTAAAGCCTGCGAATATATCTTCCAGTTTTTAAACGACTGCAATCTTCATCTCTAGCGATTATGAAGATACCATGGTACACTAACTCTAAACCTACGGTATAATTGTTAAAGCTGAACCACAAATGGTTTCAGTGGCTCAATAATAGTATAGTTTCTTAAGTATTCACAATAATTTGAAACACCAAAACTTCTTTTTGTTTTCTTCTGTTATTCAACAGGTAATATTATTACCGTTCTATTATTAGCATCACATAAACTTCATTCGTGCAAAGTGTCAAATTTTTTGGAATTTTTGTGTTGCTGAACTTCTTTTCTTAGTTTGTGCACTCGAGATGACTTTTTATTTCAAAACAATGTTTACCTTGCCAAATGTGCTTGCGTTCACCACACTGTGAAAATATATATTGTATAGTTTGTATTGTATATGCTATATAAGCTTTGTATGGTTTAAAGCAATAAATAAATATTCTATTCTAAATGAAAATTTAGAAGAAGCAGTGGTAAAAATGGGTTGCGACGATGAATTTATCTTTCAACAAGACAATGACCCTAAGTACACTACTAAGAAAACTAAAAAATTTTTTAAGGATTCCAATATTAAATTGCTTGAATGATCTGCCCAGAGGCCAGACTTGAATCCTATCGAGAACTTATGGAGTTCTGGACGCAAAAGTTCCCTCGGATCAGCGAAATAATAACATCGATTTCTTCAAAAGGTTACAGTTTGAATACGAAAAAATTAGTAACGATTATATTGAAAAGTTAATACAAAGTATACCTCGACGTCTGGAAGCAGTAATACAAGCAAAAGGCGGCAATACCAAGTATTAATTTTGTTACGTGTTTCATTTATTACGTATTTCGTTGAGTGTCCACATATTTTTGTTTCCTGATAAATGGCTGTCATTTTCTTTATAGTACGGCGTGTTTACACAAAGGTGTAAATATGAACTACAAATATTCACTAAATAATCTATGCACTATAAGGCTATATAATAAGTAAAACTTAAATTTATAACAGTCATGTTAATTCGATAAACTTCATTCTTACCTGTTTCCACTAACTGTCCACTTATTTTTGTCCCCGACTGTATGTATACCTACGAAACGAGAGTCGACGAGAACGCGAAAAGGTAAAAGGAAAAAGAAATAAGGAAAAAAGGAAAGCGGATTACCTGGTTCTTCCCTATCTACCGGACAAATGTCTCTGGCACAGATAACCTCGACCTCGAGTGTTCCTTTGCTCAAGCAGAATGCCAGCTTGACTTCGCCATTTTGAGTTCCTGTATTTACGAGACATACGATTTCACCAAAATGATTCCTTTACATAGAGTGGCTCAAGCATGCCTTCGCAGATAGAAAAAGAGTATTTCAAATTGAGATTCGTGAAATAACATCTTCTCTTTACCAGTGCTCATCTTCAATCCTTTTGGCGACACTTGCCCGCGACCCAACCTTATATCGATACCATTTTCGTTCCTCGCTGGCTGACTGAAAAAAAAAATGTGGTCGATTAATCTCATGCACATACACGATCAATCTATCTCTTATCTAGAAAGAGAAATAGAAAGAGAGAGAGAGAGAGAGAGAGAGAGAGAGAGAGAAACGCGTCTAACTTTGCTCACCCCCATTTGTCTTCCTCGTCCGATTCATTGTTGCGATCGTAAAATCTCTCCGGAATATTCATTATACTGTCTTTGCGCTCACCCCGCCCTGCGAGATGGAGGAAACTATTATTTTTTATGCGACTCGTACATCAACGATTACCTGTTTAGCGATTTGCGTGTTTTGCTCGTTCGAAACAACGCACGCATCACGCTTCTTGATTTTTGCATTCGTTCTCCTTTATTATAATATGTGGTTCATAAAGAGAAAAACGATTGTTTCGTTTATGCCATCTGCTTACAGGTCCGTGTTTTGCTTGTCTTTACTTTACTTTACTTTACTTTACTTTACTTCGCTTTACTATATGTCTGGGTAATCGTCCTCGTGATCGTCTTCGTAATCGTCTCTGTAACTGTCTTCGTAGTAGCAATCTTAATCGTAGCTAATTGCAATCGTGAAGCAATAGAGGAACAAGTAGTAAATATAAGACAGTGATCCCTTTTGTACGAGAATGTCGAGAATTTGAAAAGAAATAATTTTGTACTTTGAGTCTCAGTATCCAAAGAATATTCCACTCGAATGCAGATTTGTCCGGTGTGCTGTCAGATACGGCTCGAAGAACCGTTTTCTTCGGGCCTTGCGCGTCAATACGCTAAAACCCCTTGTGTGTGTCCTACGATGGCTACACGACGATATCTTCTACGCGAAGAGTAAACGATTACAGAGGCATAATAATACATTTGTTAACATGATCGGCATCGCACAGTCAAGAAAGGATGGAAAGCATTAACGTGGAAAGGTCGGCAAATGGTACGATTACTTCAATTACATCAAAGCTTCCTACTTACGCTTTTCTTAGCTACTTGTGGAAAAACTCTAGCTAAGTATCGAACAGGTACTTTGATCTTTCCTCTTTCTTCGATGCTTGCGAATTATAAAATTACAAGGTTCGCATTGCTATTACGACATGCTACTATGTGTATTATCGCTGGCGGTGTTCTACCTGAAGCGGAGAATGTTTGATCTACGTGAAACGGATGCTACGAACAGCTACGATGATGGGATATCGAAATACGTACGAGAATTCGGAACACCGTTCTTCTTCCGATCCAGCAACGTTAATCGCGTTGAGAGTCGAGAGTCGAGTGTAGAGAGGTTACAATAGGTATACACTCCCGGACAAAAAGATAGCACATGGGTAATATTTCCATATTTTGAATGGTATGTTCATAGTTTTCTAAATGTTATAGATTGAATGTAAACAGCACGCCTTGGGAACGTAGTAAACAAGGTCGAAGCTGGAAGTATTTGTTTTTACTTCAGTTTCTCGGAATATGCTATAAAAGAAGGAGAGCGAAGAGATAGCACACTTAGAATTTTCATAACAATTACTAGAGTTTGTCAAACTTTCTGTAAGGTTAGACGTGTCAGTCAGTTTAATACACTTAAACCCCGAGTAGTTTAAAAGATTGACACATTTTGCTGTCAGGGGACCAGGAAAGAGATTGAGTAAAGAAGAGATCAACACAATTCTTGTTTTAAATGACCAAAAATTTTCTATCTCCAAAATTGCTTCAGCTATCAAAAGAAATTGGAAAGTAATTTACAATTTGATAAAAAATGTGAGAAGTTACGGACGGAAAAAAGTACAAGCCGGCCATCAGCATTAACGAAACGTGAGAAAAGAGCAATTCTTCGTACGGCATCGAATTTTTGACTAACAGCGAGACAAATTGCTCATGAAACAGATGTCAAAACCAACGTTAGAAATGTACGTCGTGTCATTCAAACGTGTGAACATCTTATACGGAAAAAAATTCAGAAGAAACCGCCACTAACAGTACGCCACAAAATGGATCGTTTAAACTTCGCAAAGGAACTCGTTCAATGGAAGAAAAGATGGCAATATGTAATTTTTTCTGATGGAAAAAGATTTAATTTAGACGGTCCTGATGGCTTTAATTACTATTTCCATGGCATTAGAAAAGAGCAATTATCAAAAGTTTGTCGACAAATAGGCGGAGGCAGCACAATGGTATGGGCCGGAATTGGGTACAACGGAAGAACAGATATAGAATTCATTAATCATCGAATGAATGCTGCAATGTATAAAAAACTAATTGAAGAGCAACTTAAGAATTATTCAGTTCGCAATGGAGGACCAAATTATGTGTTCCAACAGGACAACGCGTTCGTTCATAAAGCAGGAGTTGTGAAGGAATTTTTTGCGTCCGAAAATATATCTGTTCTCCCTTGGCCTGCAAGGTCCACTGACATTAATATTATAGAAAATTGTTGGGGAGAACTATGACGAGCTGTTTACGCCGGTAATCGACAATTCGATACGATTCAAGATTTAAAGGAGTGCATTAGAACAGAATGGAACAGACTTGCACAAAAAAAAATAAAAAATTTATACAAATCTTTACCGAGACGAATAGTGGAATTAATACAAAATAAAGGAAGTTCGACACATTATTAAATTGATAAAAAATGCCCAGATAGCACAGAGACGTCTTAAAGACGTCTTTAAGACGTCTGTCGAAGACGTTCAGACGTCTATTAGACGTCTGAATGTCCTACGAACGGCTTCCGAACGGCTTCTGAACGTCTCTGGAACGTCTTTGTGAAAAAACTGTACGTCTTAAAGACGTCTTTAAGACGTCTCGAAACAGACGTATTCAAGACGTCCCGAAACAGACCCCTAGTACCACAAAAATATTAGATAGATATGTTTGTCAAATATTGGAAAAATATTTTTTAAGCCACATATTTTCTTGTGAGAAAAATATTGAATTTGAATATTGTATACATGTACAAGAGATATAAATTGAATGTTTGATATAACAAAAAAATTAAATAAATAAAAAAAAATAAATTAAAAGAATGTTTTTCAGCATATCCGCGCACATTAACATTTTATGCTTTATTTATTTATTTATTTATTTATAAATTAAAAAAATAAATTAAAAGAATGTTTTTCAGCATATACGCGAACATTAACATTTTATGCTTTATTTATTTATTTAACTTATTTATTTATTTATCTATTTATTCTGATATATTATTTTGGATTTTGGATTTGTGATATATAATGTATTCTTTTATTATTAAACAATATTTATTGCTAAATTCTATTGCGAATATATATGTAATATATTATAATAGTACTAAATTAACAATTTAGTTATTTAACTTTCCTAAATAAATAAACGTCTATTCGAAGGATGGAAAACTGCGTTATATTGTGTTGCGTGTGTACAGTTTGTAAAGCTTTTCTCTAGCAGTTTAGAATGACTGAAACGTCAAGAAATGTAACGTCTTAAAGACGTCTGAAATGAGACGTAAAAACGACGTCTTTTACGAGACGTCTTTAAGACGTCTTAAAGACGTCTTTTCAGGACGTAAGACGTTCAGACCAAAAATGGACGTAAAACAGACGTCTTTAAGAGATGTCGAGTGCTATCTGGGTGTCATTTTGTTTGTAAGAATTTCATTTGTTTTAAGAATTAGTTCAAGTGTGCTATCTTTTCGCCGGCCTGAAATATGATAATTATGTTAAGAAACTGGAAGGACTGTCGTTATTTTCATTTGTCACTTTCGTATTATGCTATTTAAGTGAAATGTATACATATATTATTAAATGTTTATAGAACTTTGAGCTTAAATATAAACATTCATAAAATTTATTGTTGTGCTATCTTTTTGTCCGGGAGTGTATCTCTAGTACCGAGTTGAACGCGATTATTAGCATACGCTTTTCAGCATACGCTGAATCGTTTCAGATTAAGGTTACTGTATCTCCTGCATATACGTCAAATGCATTTCGAAAAATAGCAAGGAATCGTTATTTTACTTGAAAACGAACGAAAAACCTTCCGATCAATTGTTTGGCTTCAATTTCAAACGAAATTTCACCTGGTTATCAATATAATATTGCAAATATTGCAAATTGCAACTAGAAAACGCACACTAAAGTACTAATAAAAATAGCAATATCGAGTATTAATAGTTAGATGCACGTTAACCAGAAAAGCCTAGCATAAGACAGCCTAGAGATACGAGTATGTATGCATGTATGTATATGTCGACAAGACTATCGCGATGTCAGGGATTTTCTTGTTAATCAAATTTACGTTCGAAACACAAAATGCATTCAACGATATTTGTTCCCTCGAGGTTTGCAACAAACGGACTATGTACTCAAGTGATTTGTCAAGAACGAACTAGAATCTATGTGCGTATGCGGGCAATCAGACAACTACTCGAGGAGAGTACAGAGCTAAGCAGATATTCGTATTGAAAGCGCTATCGACGCGGCAACGGGTTCGATTTGTGAGAAATGCTGGATGGACTGTATACCCTGTTGTACCATTTACTATTTGCCATTCCATGTATTGTAGTTGTGCACCTTGCTAAACAGTTCAACGAACATAACGAACGGTGACGTTTTATTCGTTAAATAAACATGTCGGTAAAACGACCTCGATTCAACTTATCTTCAAGTACAGATGAAAATCAGATGTGAAAAGTGTCTCACGTTCAATGCGTTTGTTCGTGTCTTTGTTTTTTTCTCGCAAAAACAATTAAATTTTCAATTTTTAACATTGAATTTTCTATTTTCATCTTGGAGGAATATTCTCCGTGAAACCAAGGTTCGTTGAGTTGATCACGATAGAGAAAACTAGTACAGAAAAAATCTGGACCATAGAACACAAACGAAACGCAAGATTGCGAAAGTTGTCTGCTGCGAGGCGTTCTAGTGTAATGAAAAGAAGAAAGTACTTAACTCTGGCGTATCGTTTCCGAATAGAAGGCAAAACGGATATGAAAATGGACAAACTGATACGCAAGGCAAACATGTTGGCAAAAGGCAGATAGAGGGAAAGCGAGAAAACTCTGTCTTACCGGAAGCCCGTGACGGTGGTCCACAGTGTCCTGTGGTTATTTATCGAGGCGGTATGGAGTGCGGCAGTGGGGAGGAGGCCGATTTACCGGTCCTCGGAGATACAGGCTCGCACTGCCACACAGTAACCTTTGGGACTACGCACGCTGTTGTCGTTGATCGATGATGGTGGTGGTAGGTTGGTTGGTTGGTTGGTTGGTTGATTGATTTATTGATTGATTTATTGATTGATTGATTGGTTGGTTGGTTGATTGGTTGGTTGGTTGGTTTGTTGGTTGATCGGTCGATCGAGCCCACAATTCGCCATTGATCGGGGTCGGGGTTGTGGCGTTTCGACCGAGCGAACCGAGCATTTTGATCGACCATATGCCATATGCCGTATGCCGTATACGTGCGAAAGATTGCCGAACGGTGCCGTCCAAGAAATCAAGGAGATCAAGAAAATCAACAAAGAAGCAATGCAAAGAATACTCGCGACGTTCTCCGTCAGCGAGTCACGAAGGAAGACGTACACACTTAACAGTGGAGAACGATCAGCGCATAGCTTTTGGCACTTGGTGTGTATCGATGCGAACGAGAATTGTGGCCTGGGCACATACAGATGTGTGTCGTGCGTTTCGAACACGACGCGTGTGTGAACCGACCGAATGCCGTTTGTCGTATGCTGTATGCTGTATGCTGTATGCGGTATGCTGTGTGCTGTATGCTGTATGCTGTATGTCGCGTGTCGGCCGCGTTACGTTCTCGCACGCGGAATCGAGGAAGCTGTAGATATCTCCTTTTAGGAGTATGTGTACATACGCGCGCGCGATCCTTCCCATCTCCCCCGCTTGTCTTCTCTATCTGGATCGAATCACCTACGTCGAACGAGTACGATATAGTTTGATCGATTCCGCAAATTGCTTTGTCGATCATTTTGTTCTTGGTCTTGAATGTTGGTGGTGTCTCAAGCTGGCATAGGCGAAACTCATTGCGAGCGACAGGCAGCAGCGCAGCGACGCGAAACAGCGCAGCGCAGCGTCGCGAAACAACGCAACGCAACAGTGATCGTACAAAGACGAGCAAAGAGTACACATTATATGTAGTGATGTTTTCAGGTGGTCAGCTTCTCCATGAATAGGTAAACAGAGACAGACAGACAGTGGTAGGATGCTGCGATTTCGCACAATCCGAACGCAGGGGGGCATCTGGTTTGATCCCGTTCGACCATGTTTCCTATATTTTCGGCGAGTGATTTGCTCGATCTCGTCGCCTGAAAATCCCATGGAAATCGCGTGGAAATCGAATAGAAATCGTGTAGAGATCACGCGTAAGATCGACCTTTGCGTTCGACGCGACCATTGAAACCATTACCTATCGAATGAATAGCAGTGAAACTATACCATATATTACGGTACGCGACAAATCGCCAAGCGGATTAGACAAGATTAGTGGTGGCCGATTTTGTAAATTCTGCCGAATCGTTCAAGTCGAAAAACAATTTGTCGTCGAAGCGACACAATACTCCGCTCCAGGCCAATGCGGCTTCCGACTCGATCAAACTCGGAATTTGAAGCGACACAGTTTCGCAACTCTACGTCTTTCTCGCATGGGCAATTATTTTCAATTTGCAGGATACTCTAAAGCGTTCGCTCGGTCAAATCGCTCGAATTCGATGAGAAGCGATTGCACGAAGGTACACGGAACAAGGAACATGGAGAAACAATGAAAACGGAAACGCGTCGAACAAGAAGATTGAAAAAAGAAGGTGTATGCATGGATGGCGTCACATAGGGAACACACCCGCGCACACATACGGACGGACGGACAAACAGACGATAGATAGACAGACAGACAGACAGACAGACAAGTATAAAGATTATAAAGGCTTATTATCGAACGATGTGACATTTGTGAATAAATGTACAAAAACGTGTAGAAATGCTACGGACCTGCATACATACAGATTGCATATTGCGCATGTTTATATTGGCGAAACAAGTGCATTCGCTCGAAACAAGGGAAACTATTTGTAATCGAAATTTTAGTGTCGGATTGTTTCGTTGCGATGATACCGAATCGTCTGGCACGGATATTATCTGGTTCATTTCGAGAAAGAGATTCCTAGAAAACATAATCAATCTAACCGTTCTTCCTTTTTCCGATCAACCTCTACGCAAATATGCATGTACGTCCGCGCATAGATTTATTTATTCACATGCGTACGATACGCACGGGACTGGCCGACGAGGAGGGTTCGATCTGCTGATTTGCTGGTGGATGAAGATCGAAATCGTAAACAGTGACGGTGAGAAAGATAAGACACAAAAGTGATATTAAAGTAAAATGAACGTGCGTACGAGACTGGAAAAGATAGGCCGATAGACGGATAAACAGATATACTTATATGTAGAGATGGAGAGAGGAGAGAGCATGTCTGGGCAACCGATTGCTCGCGAGACAAGCGAGCAGTGCGAGCACCGGCCAGGTCCAAGAGTCCGACTCACCGTTGGAGTATACACCGAAATGCACGAAACATGCGGAGAGGGAGGTCCTCTTTGACCTGCGGTTTATTGCACCTCGAACACCGCGACCTTCGTATAAAAGGGCCTAAGGAGGAAAAAGGCAACACTCTGTCTAAGCTAGTCTACCGAGCCAGCAATAGCTCCCAAATAAAGAATTGGGAGTTAACCAAACTGATCGACGTTTATTCCGTTGCGGAGTTTAAATAAATACTTAAAATATAAAGTTGCTTTTAATCTCCTAACCTCGTCATCCCAACACTCACCGTTGCCAGGCGGGCTTGCGTTTCCCTCAAAATGCTTCCTTTGCTACCCCTCGCATATTCCCCCACGCTTCCGCCACGACCACTCACGGTCACATGACGCATTTCGTCTCTCTCGCGCACGCCTCACAATGTCGCGCGACTAATTGTAAAATCAGGTACTGGCAGAAAGAGAGAGAGAGAGAGAGAGAGAGAAACTTTTCCTCTAGATTCGAGTCAATTCCCCTGATCTGGCAGTAAGTTGGTGACGGTGCTCAGACTGCTAATTTGGTACATACTATACATACGCAACGTATACTGTGTACTGTGCACTGTAGAACGTAGAGGGGCGCGACATCTTATACATACAGGGTGAGTCACCAAACGTTAGCACCTCAAATATCTTTGTTGTTTCTAAAGATACGTAAAATATGGTAAGGACAAAGTTGAATGGTACAATGGGGCTGACACGATGAAAAAAAAAATTTTGTTTTTATGTCATTTTTTTGGAGATATCAAGGTCACCTTGACTTTTTTAAATGGAACCCCTTTTTTAAACACCTACAATGATAGTCCCTTTCATTAGGAATTCAGTGACTATAATTAGTCCAAGGGCAGAAAAAACGTATAAAACTAAAATATGGAAGCAGAATACATTTTTCACGGTTGAGACTTGTAGGAAATAGTAAACATACTATGGTCGTAGTTAAAGTAAACATACTAAGGTCCTTCAATGTTATTCAGCATTCTTATTTACTATCAGTATGTTTCCAAACGCGATTCCGCTATGTTATATTCGATGACTGAAAAGTGTGATATGATCACGATTTACTGTGAATGTAGAAAAAATGCAGTGCAGGCCCGACTACTTTATGAAGAAAGGTACCCCGAGCGAAACACTCCTTCTAGACATACTTTCACTAATACCTACAGGTTGTTTCGAAGTACTGGAAGTATACATGCAAGACAGTACAAACGGAAGAATCCCACGACTAATGAAGACAATGAAATTAATATTTTAGCAGCTATAGCTGTCAATCCTCACGTGAGTACGAGAAAAATTGCCCGGGAAGCAGGCATAAGTCAAAGTAGCGTAATACGAATTCTGGCCCGACATAAATTTCATCCGTTCCACATATCGCTCCATCAAGAATTGCACGGGAATGATTTTCAAAATAGAATTAACTTTTGTCAATGGGGATTGCTTCAAAATCATTCATTTTTTTCTAATGTCTTGTTTACGGACGAAGCAACATTTACTAATCATGGCTCAATTAATCTACGGAACGCCCATTATTGGTCTGTGGATAATCCGCACTGGCTGCGAGAAATTGATCATCAAAGACAATGGAGCGTAAACGTGTGGTGTGGTATTTTGAACGACAAAGTAATTGGACCATATTTCGTTAACGGAATGATGACGGGACAGAAATACGCTCAATTTTTGCAAGAAGATCTGCCAATTTTGTTAGAAGGTGTCCCTTTACAAAATCGCTACGATATGTGGTACCAACATGACGGTTGTCCTGCTCATTATGCACGAGTAGCAAGAGAAACGTTGGATTCTCGATATCCAAACCGATGGATTAGACGAGTCGGAACAGTTTCATGGCCAGCACGTTCGCCTGATTTAAATTCACTGGATTTCTTTTTATGGGGTCTGCTAAAAGAGACCGTGTACACGGATGCTCCAACAGTTGCAGATATGCGTCAGCGTATCATCACAGCATGTACGAATATCACGTCGGATAGACTTATCAGAGTTCAACATTCCTTCAGAGCTCGTTTACAACAATGTATCGACGCAGACGGCCATCACTTCGAACATTTATAAAATACAGGTATTCTGCTTCCATATTTTAGTTTTATACGTTTTTTCTGTCCTTGACCTTGAATGACCTTGGACTAATTATAGTCACTGAATTCCTAATGAAAGGGACTATCATTGTAGGTGTTTAAAAAAGGGTGGTTCCATTTAAAAAAGTCAAGGTGACCTTGATATCTCCAAAAAATGACATAAAAACAAAATTTTTTTTTTGCATCGTGTCAGCCCCATTGTACCATTCAACTTTGTCCTTACCATATTTTACGTATCTTTAGAAACAACAAAGATATTTGAGGTGCTAACGTTTGGTGACTCACCCTGTATATTTGTGCGTACTAATGTACTAATACTACTTCAGATTTAAGACTATCGTTCGGACGATACTTAGTATAGAAAGTGACATACGTATGTATTTTTTCTGTACGGCCTGGCCGAATCAGCAGCAACTGAGCAATTGGTTAGCCAGCCATGCTATACATGTGGAGAATACAGCGATAGCGAGTACAGAAAAAGAGAGAGAGAGAGGGGGGGGGGGAGCGGGAGGACGGCAGTTTGGATGAGAAATATACAGATAGGCAAACAATTGTAGGAGAGGATGAACGAACCGATGCGACGACGGACGGACCAGCAGATGGTTAGGCGAAATGATAGGCCGAAAAAGCGACGTAATCCTACTCACGGCTCTCGCGTCTTTTGTCGCCTGAGACACTCATCGTTCTGCCGAGTTCTCCTTTGACCGACTTCATACGTTGACCTTGACTACGTAGATCCTCTAAAAACTCTTCCGTGTCTCCTCTTAATGTCCTGGAAACCGAACTTCTTCGTCGATCTCGATGGTACTGCGGCATGGCCGGCATGTCGGCTTCTCCCATGCTTCCACCTGCAGCATCCAAAACTCGATGTCGTGGAATCAAAGCGAAATCGAAGCGACATCGAAGCTACAGTGAGTGTAAAAAGTATTCGTACACCTCTTGTAGACTTAAAAAACCATGTATTTCTCTATGTAATTGCACACATGTTTATAAAACGAAACATAATTGTAATTGTTATATATTTTAACTACAGGGTGTCCCACATAAATGATAACACCTAAATATCTTTCGTATTTACAGTCCTATCAGAAAACTTCAGAGGACAAAGTGACGCTATTGCAGGGGGGCAATATAATGATGAAGAAAAAAATTTTTTATGTCGTGTTTTTTAATGAAATTTCAAGGTCACCGATGTTTTTTTAAATGGAATAGTATAGTTTTTTTGCGATAGCATGATAGACAATAAAAAACTGAATTTAGTGGATACCACCTTTTTGACCTTGAAATGACCTTGAGCAAGAATAATCATGTTGAAGCGGATGAAATGTGGAAGTTTAAAACTTACGTGTTTCAGCAAAGATTGCGCGTTGTTTACGTCGGGTTGACCTTTACATATCATAATAAATGTTCGAAATAGTTTTCATAGTAAACAGCGTATGTTTATGTTAGAGTATGTATCATTGAGATCGTTAACAGAAGGTTAATCGGTTAGAATAAGTACGTTGTTCCTTCTGCATTATTCGAGTTTGAAACGTGAAAGTGATAACAATGCGTTATACTGTACAGGAACGAATCGATATGGTTTTCACTTATGGCGAAAGCCACCGATCTTTGAGGCAAGCAGTACGTTTGTATCGTGAAAAATTTGTGAATCGTATTTGTCCTTCGTTATACGCATTTTCCGTCGTGGTAAAACAATTTAAAAATACCGGTAGTGTAAGTTCTAAAAATCGTAATAAACAAAGAATTGTAACTCACGAAGAAAATAGAATTAATATCCTAGCTGCAGTATCTAATGATCCACATGTAAGTTTGCGACAATTCGAACAAGAGTCCGGTATTAGCAGAAGTAGTATTTCACGAATACTGCAAATAGAAAAGTTTCACCCATATCACTTGAGTTTACATCAGGAATTGTCTGCCACCGACTATATTAATCGTGTCCGGTTCTGCCATTGGGCACAATATCAATTAGAAGTGGACAATACTTTCTTTCACAAAGTTCTTTTTACGGATGAGGCATCTTTTACCAATCAAGGGCAAGTAAATTTGCACAATATGCAATTCTGGTCAGCTGAGAATCCACGATGGTTAAGAACAGTAGAAAAGCAAAGACCGTGGACCGTTAACGTGTGGTGCGGAATTTTATGCAGTAAAATAATAGGCCCGTACTTTATACAAGGAACTCTTACTGGTATAAAGTATGCTGCATTTTTACGCCAGGATTTGTCGGGCCTTTTAGAAGAAATTACGTTATTCGATCGGGCGCGCATGTGGTTTCAACATGATGGTTGTCCAGCGCATTATTCTAAAGTTGCTAGAACCGTGCTAAATACAAAATATCCTGGACGCTGGATTGAGCGACGAGGACCAATTCCATGGCCAGCCCGTTCTCCGGATCTGACACCATTGGACTTTTATCTATGGGGCAGGATAAAATGTATTGTGTACAAAGATAAACCCACAACGCCAGAGGATATGCGGCAAAGGATTACTGCAGCATGTGCTTCAATTACGTCTCAGGAAATCGACAATGCCTACAGATCATTTATTAAAAGATTGCAACATTGCATAAATGAGGATGGTCAACATTTCGAACATTTATTATGATATGTAAAGGTCAACCCGATGTAAACGACGCGCAATCTTTGCTGAAACACGTAAGTTTTAAACTTCCACATTTCATCCGCTTCAACATGATTATTCTTGCTCAAGGTCATTTCAAGGTCAAAAGGTGGTATCCACTAAATTCAGTTTTTTATTGTCTATCATGCTATCGCAAAAAAAATATACTATTCCATTTAAAAAAACATCGGTGACCTTGAAATTTCATTAAAAAACACGGCATAAAAAATGTTTTTCTTCATCATTATATTGCCCCCCTGCAATAGCGTTACTTTGTCCTCTGAAGTTTTCTGATAGGACTGTAAATACGAAAGATATTTAGGTGTTATCATTTATGTGGGACACCCTGTATATACTGTCATAAAAAATATACTTGAAAAAGTTTAACGTTAACGAGAAAAATTAGAAAATATGAGAAGTGCTTCTAAATTGGCGCGCAAAAAGTATTCGTACAGGTACTAGAATGTACTTGAAAGGCATCCGGTTATTTATATTATGGTTTAGCGGGACCCGACAAATAATCAGACAGAGTCTTTGATGCGCAGTCTAATTGCAACCTTCTGCAAAACCAGTCAATTTTTGTAACATTCGGTAAAATGGGTCGTAAAGGTAAGGAAACAAGTGAGACTGACAGAAAAATTATTATACAACTGCATAATCAGTGCAAATCATTGCGAGAAGTAGCAAAAACAATTAATAGGCCACATAGCACTATACAAGGAATTATAGATCGATATGGTGAACGACAAACCAATAAAAATAAAGCGAAATCTGGCCGCCCTCGAAAACTTAGTTAACGCGACGAACGTTTTATAATGCGTGAAATAAAAACAAATCCTAAAATTAGTGCCCCTAAGATCGCTGCTGAGCTTGCAAACAACGCTGGAGTAAGTGTATGTGCCAGCACTATTCGTAATGTTATTCGTAATATTAATACCATGGCCGAGTTGCTCGCAAGAAGTATTTCGTAAATGCCGCAAATAGAAAGAAGAGACCTGATTTCGCGAAAGATAATATTAATAAGTATATCGAGTTTTGGCGAAGAGTCATATTTACCGACGAAAGTAAATTTAATGTTTTTGGCTCTGATGGCAAGTGTACGGTCTAGAGGAAGAAAAATACAGAGCTACAAAAAGAAAATCTACGTCCCACAGTAAAACACGGCGGAGGTCATGGTTTGGGGTTGTATGAGTGCTGCTGGAGTGGGGTCATGACACTTCATCGAGGGATTCATGGACCACAAAATATACCCACAAACATATTAAAAAGCCATATTGTAAGTAGTGCAGAAAAAATGGGTATGAAAGACAACTTTATCTTCACTCAGGACAATGACCCCAAACATACAGCACGCAACACAAGAGACTGGTTGCTTTATAACACACCACAATATTTGAAAACACCTCCGCAATCACCGGACGTTAATCCGATTGAAAATGTATGGGAGTTGCTTGATAAAAAAATCCGAACCCTCTCATATTTCAAATAAAGAACAATTAAAACTTACTCTTCAAGAGGAATATTACAATATGCAATATATTACACACGAAATCACATCCAATTTAGTGGATTCAATGCCAAGAAGACTGGATGCAATTATACAGTCGAAAGGCTATCCAACGAAATATTAATTAAATTTATTCTCGCAAATTATAACACGTTTATTGCTAAATTTGTTACGTGTACGAATACTTTTTGCGTGCTAATTTTGAGAGACTTCGGACTGTT
This sequence comes from Seladonia tumulorum, assembly GCA_913789895.3. NCBI lineage: Eukaryota > Metazoa > Arthropoda > Insecta > Hymenoptera > Halictidae > Seladonia > Seladonia tumulorum. The sequence goes on from OU565281.1 coordinate 1,298,009, forward strand.
TTTAATATACAGTGAGTAACGAAAGTATTCGAACGCCCTTTAAATCAGTATAACTTTTTTTTTTAAGTGAATCAAACGACCTGACTTTTTTGAGGAGTTAGAAGAATTGGTTTTCCAAATGATGTGTAAAAAAGATTTTGAAAAAATTGCAATTGGTAAGAATTACATGAGAAAATAAAAATGGCACTTTTTACAACTTTTTTATTTGAACCTGTAGTGAAAATTTAAAATATGCGTTTTGTAGATATATGTTAGTTATATACATGCTGCAAATTTCATTGAAATCGATTAATATACACACGAGCTACAACTACTTAAAAGTGGTGAAAAGCGTAGATTTTCACGACTTTTGGCCAGTTTCTGCTTAAAATCCTCAGATTTTCTAACATATTTTGATACGTGCTATTTTTATCTGCGTCAGCCGATTTCGATGAAATTTTCAGTACGTGTATAACTAACAGAGATCTACAAAACGCATATTTTAAATTTTCATTACAGGCTCAAATAAAAAAGTTGTGAAAAGTGCCATTTTTATTTTCTCATGTAATTCTTACCAATTGCAATTTTTTCAAAATCTTTTTTACACATCATTTGGAAAACCAATTCTTCTAACTCCTCAAAAAAGTCAGGTCGTTTGATTCACTTAAAAAAAAAAGTTATACTGATTTAAAGGGCGTTCGAATACTTTCGTTACTCACTGTATCTCATTATCGTTAACATTTCGTTAATTTATTCATATCACATTTTGTAGTTGAAACATATAATAATCGTAATTGTGTTTTTATTTGATAAAAAATGTACAATTACATAAAGAAATATATGGTTTTATAAAACTATAAGAGGTGTACGAATACTTTTTACACTCACCGTAAATGTCCATTCTAGGCGTGTGTACTTACGTTTGCTATCGGTGCCACCTTGGCTTTGGAAACTGCTTCTTCGGCTGCCGGGCAAAGATCTACTGTAATCCCTGTTAAGTTCGTACGGTTCGACTTCCAGTTGCTCGGATTGACTGGAACCTCTTCTGGAATTTGCATGCCATGCATGATTCGGATGCAGAAAGCTGTATTCGGGGCTTCCACTGTCACTCTGCGTATCATCGCTGTAACTCCTTTCGCGCAACTCCGTCTTTCGTAAAAATCTTTGGGCGATTTCCATCGACAGAGATCCACGTGGAGAGCAATACGGTGATTTGCTTGCACGGAGTCCTCGTGGATCTTCCAGGCGATACCTGTCGGCAAACAAAAATTGCAATTCGATATTATTCGATGGGACGCGACGCGACGCACAGTGGGCACAAACGGCATTTTCGGATTCAAAATCAAAGAACTTTCGATAGGTTTTTTAACGAATTTTCTCAAGGTTAAAAAGCGTTCGTACTGTAATCTCCCTATTTTCCTATATTCTACAAAGTTGCAGTTTTCATTTAAAAAAAATTTCATCACTCTACCTCATTTCTATCGAAAGTTCTTTGATTTTGAATCCGAAAATGCCGTTTTTGCCCACTGTGCGACGCACAGTCGGGTATTTGGCCAGTTTAGCGCGCCAAAAGTCAAATTTTTAGTTTGTTCAAAATGACTGAAACTTTTTTCTCGTGTACCTGAATATATATGCGAGTAATATACAATAATATTTTTGTATAAATAGTACTATTTAGTAACATATAGACACTTGAAAGTGACATATTCTCGTGACCAAGAGAAGGGTCGAAAAACATGTGTTAAAGAAATGATTCTTTTCACAAGTTTGGTGTATGGAATCGGGATAAAAACATTTCTAGGATGTAAAGGAAGGTATATAAAGTAATTTTATAGCTTTTTGTTCTAAACGCTTCGGTGGTTTTGATAGAATAAACAATCGAAAATGGTACAATTTTTTTTCAGAAAGTTAAAATGTATTATGTAATAACTTTTTTTCTCCGCAAAACACCTCTCTAATTTTTTTTGAGGTTATTCAGTAGACATTGCTTTACAGAATCCTGAAGAGTTTAGGTGCAACAGAGTGCCACACATGGAGAAATTTAACTTTTTGTTAAATGGGGTTTTGGCCAAATGGGGTTTTGTAATAGCAATTTCTCTAAATCTGACAAAAAAATGTTTCAAATAAAAGTTTAACAGTATTAATAAACGTATAAATTGCAATACAAAAAACATTAAAAAAAATAAACAAGATCGCTTCGATTTTTTAAACATTAAACTGTATTTTCGATTTGATAATGTTGTAGCTGGTATTAAGACGAATTCAACGATATATAATATTATGAGCTTCACATTATTAATAACGTCGTAATAGTTTTGGCGCGCTAAACTGGCCAAATGGGGTTTTGTAATAGCAATTTCTCCAAATCTGACAAAAAAATGTTTCAAATAAAAGTTTAACAGTATTAATAAACGTATAAATTGCAATACAAAAAACATTACAAAAGATTTATTTAAAAGAGAAAAACAAGATCGCTTCGATTTTTTAAACATTAAACTGTATTTTTGATTTGATATTGTTGTAGCTGGTATTAAGACGAATTCAACGATATATAATATTATGACCTTCACATTACTAATAACGTCGTAATAGTTTTGACGCGCTAAACTGGCCAAATGGGGTTTTGTAATAGCAATTTCTCTAAATCTGACAAAAAAATGTTTCAAATAAAAGTTTAACAGTATTAATAAACGTATAAATTGAAATACAAAAAACATTAAAAAAGATTTGTTTAAAAGAGAAAAACAAGATCGCTTCGATTTTTTAAACATTAAACTGTATTTTTGATTTGATAATGTTGTAGCTGGTATTAAGACGAATTCAACGATATATAATATTATGACCTTCACATTACTAATAACGTCGTAATAGTTTTGACGCGCTAAACTGGCCAAATGGGGTTTTGTAATAGCAATTTCTCTAAATCTGACAAAAAAATGTTTCAAATAAAAGTTTAACAGTATTAATAAACGTATAAATTGCAATACAAAAAACATTAAAAAAAAATTTGTTTAAAAGAAAAAAACAAGATCGCTTCAATTTTTTAAACATTAAACTGTATTTTTGATTTGATAATGTTGTAGCTGGTATTAAGACGAATTCAACGATATGTAATATTATGACCTTCACATTACTAATAACGTCGTAATAGTTTTGACGCGCTAAACTGGCCAAATGGGGTTTTGTAATAGCAATTTCTCTAAATCTGACAAAAAAATGTTTCAAATAAAAGTTTAACAGTATTAATAAACGTATAAATTGCAATACAAAAAACATTAAAAAAAATTTGTTTAAAAGAAAAAAACAAGATCGCTTCGATTTTTTAAACATTAAACTGTATTTTTGATTTGATAATGTTGTAGCTGGTATTAAGACGAATTCAACGATATGTAATATTATGACCTTCACATTACTAATAACGTCGTAATAGTTTTGACGCGCTAAACTGGCCAAATGGGGTTTTGTAATAGCAATTTCTCTAAATCTGACAAAAAAATGTTTCAAATAAAAGTTTAACAGTATTAATAAACGTATAAATTGCAATACAAAAAAAATTAAAAAAAATTTGTTTAAAAGAAAAAAACAAGATTGCTTCGATTTTTTAAACATTAAACTGTATTTTTGATTTGATAATGTTGTAGCTGGTATTAAGACGAATTCAACGATATATAATATTATGACCTTCACATTACTAATAACGTCGTAATAGTTTTGGCGCGCTAAACTGGCCAAATGGGGTTTTGTAATAGCAATTTCTCTAAATCTGACAAAAAAATGTTTCTAATAAAAGTTTAACAGTATTAATAAACGTATAAATTGCAATACAAAAAACATTAAAAAAAATTTGTTTAAAAGAAAAAAACAAGATCGCTTCGATTTTTAAACATTAAACTGTATTTTTGATTTGATAATGTTGTAGCTGGTATTAAGACGAATTCAACGATATATAATATTATGACCTTCACATTACTAATAACGTCGTAATAGTTTTGGCGCGCTAAACTGGCCAAATGGGGTTTTGTAATAGCAATTTCTCTAAATCTGACAAAAAAATGTTTCAAATAAAAGTTTAACAGTATTAATAAACGTACAAATTGCAATACAAAAAACATTAAAAAAAATTTGTTTAAAAGAAAAAAACAAGATCGCTTCGATTTTTTAAACATTAAACTGTATTTTCGATTTGATAATGTTGTAGCTGGTATTAAGACGAATTCAACGATATATAATATTATGACCTTCACATTACTAATAACGTCGTAATAGTTTTGGCGCGCTAAACTGGCAAAATACCCCACTGTGCGACGCGAGGGTTGTTCCTGAACCGATGCAGTTACAATTGGCTCGTTGACCGTACGGCAATGACACAATGGCAATGCCAACAAATAATAATTACCACACTGCTCTGTCGTTCTCGAGCGCGCGTTGCAAGTCGACGCTGCATTCGCCGAGGAAAACGTTGTCACCGTCAGGACAGAAATCCCATAGGGTCACTTCGATCGCGCGTTTCATTAAGCTTTCGCCGTCCACTCCGGAAAAGACTAACGTCGCATTCCAAATTGGCTTTTGACTCGGCTCCGCGACCACAGTTTTCAAAGTAGTTTGCTCCGCACTATAAACAAAACAGGTGGTTTACACGTCGAATCGCTGGAAGAGGAAGACTGCGAAACGCTTTCGCTCTGTACGATTCGAACGTTACGTTGGAAATCTTACCACATTGGCACAAGGACTAGTTTAGCGTACGCTTCCGGTAAAACTCCATAGCCGGTGTCTTCTCTCGCGCACAAATCATCAGCCATGAAAACGGTCACGATCAGCTCTTTACGATCCGCTTCGTACGAAACTTGAATCTGGACGCGACCGGACACCTGTTTCTCCTTCGCAATTTGCTCCTACGATCAAGAAAGATTAAACTTTTCATTCGAAACGTCTCGAACGGCGATCGTTGTTACCGACGACACTGACAACGTTGCTCCGAGTTTACGATCGAACACAGATTGCGCGATTCGTCGTTCGCTCTTCAAGTAAACGTACCGGAACGTACGGTACAAATACTACAAAGGGCCTAGCCGGATAAGATAGTCAAAAATGCCCTTGAACCGAATTTTATCGACGAAGTGCCATTCGATAGAGCATAAAAAAAAACATTCTGTGCAAAATTTCAACCCTGTATCTTCATCGGGAGGGTAGTTATGGGGTAAAATCGAAAAATCAGTTTTTGGCCTATTTTCCCTAGTTAATGACGTGTAGAAGTTCTGAGAAAAATCTGACACATGTCAAGAACCCTAATACATACTTTGCAATTGGTTTCAGATTTTAAAAGTGAAAATCCTGCTTGTAAAAAATCAAAAACCTCAAAAAAATCGAAAAAAATGCAGATTTCACATGGAAGTTCTAGAGTGACAACATTTATATTTTTACAGTAGCGGTATATTGTCATAAGTATTGTTCGCGCATGTTTGGTGCGCCGTTGTTAAAAAAAATAAAAACTGATTTTTTCGACGTTTTTTCCGCGAAGAACTAAGCTAACCTTAAAATTATTACGTTCTATTTATTCTGTAAGTCTATCAGGCACTGATAAACCTTGAACATTTTAAAAAATAATTAAACAATGAAATCGGCTTGATTAGTATTTTTACTATGTCAGCGTATTACATCTAAAAGTATTAACCACATTCCCAACAACTCGATTGGGTCAGCGGATTAGGCGATCGACTGTTGAAAGTTAGTTATAACAAAGTTGTTTATCTACTAGAATCGAAACCTTCGATCAACCAGATATTTATTAAGTTATTGTTTGGTTTTTTTTTATGTTACGTTTTTGATACCTTATATAGTCTATGAATGTACACACACCTCCAATAAACGTTTTTTCAAAAAAAAAAAAAAAAAAAAAACTGTTGATCTGCTTATACTAGGTTCGATCCCGGCATACTTATACATTTTTTTTACTTGATTAATTCTTTTTTTTATGTCTAACCAGATCAATGGTATGTTTGTAGATTTCTTTTAGAAGCAGTATCTAAATATTAAAAAAATAATTTTAAGGTAAAATTCGCAAAAAGAATTTTGGAGCAATTGTTAACACATTGCGTATGGGTCACGAGATATCTCGTTTTCATGTTTTTTTCGATTCAATCGGCAACTTAAGCAAATATTTTTGTTACGTTACCAGGTTCTCCCTATCGTCGATCGTCGTACGTACCGTATCTTATAAAGTGTTGTTTTTGTACATTTTGGAAGTTCAAACTTCGTGTTTTCATTTGTAAGGCAACAGTTTTTTAACCGTTTCGCTACGACAGCTCCATCCGCCGAAGTACCGTCACTGAACGGAAACTCGCTCCGGAAATATGCACAGTACGCGTGGTTTCTGTATATATGTTGTTCTAAGTTTTAAATGATAACTGTGCTGAATAAAACAATCATTGCTCTAATGTAACAAGTATATTTACATTTTCAACAGAAAATGTTCTGCCAAATACAAATTAGAAATGTACGTATCCGTTTCCTATTGCTCGCCAAGCATGCTTCTGGAGCGTTCGAAAATGTGCAGTCTTTGGGCTCGAGTTGAGCGCGGAGTCACCCATACGCAATGTGTTAACATTATCAATTTTTAGTTACACATCTTCTTAATTCTGGTAGTATTAAATATTTTCTGCAGTAAATCTATACGTGTCTTTTAACAACGGCGCACCAAACCAAAAAATCTGAAAAAATTCATGAACAATACTTATGACAATATACCGCTACTGTAAAAATATAAATGTTGTCACTCTAGAACTTCCATGTGAAATCTGCATTTTTTCGATTTTTTTGAGGTTTTTGATTTTTTACAAGCAGGATTTTCACTTTAAAAATCTGAAACCAATTGCAAAGTATGTATTAGGGTTCTTGACATGTGTCAGATTTTTCTCAGAATTTCTAAACGTCATTAACTAGGGAAAATAGGCCAAAAACTGATTTTTCGATTTTACCCCATAACTACCCTCCCGATGGAGATACAGAGTTGAAATTTTGCACAGAATGTTTTTTTTTTGGTGCTCTATCGAATGGCACTTCGTCGATAAAATTCGGTTCAAGGGCATTTTTGACTATCTTATCCGGCTAGGCCCTAATAACTCCGTTATTATTGCATTTACGAAATAATGCCAAAGGAGAAAGATAAATGGTTCGAAGAGCACTACATCTGTAGGCCTTTAAATTTTTTTTAGATGCAGCAGTGCATGTGCAGTTAACAATTGCATCATTTCTTTAAATAGAAATGCATATTTTTTTTTACACAGATCGATTCTTCTGTTCATTCTACGTAAAGAATGATTAGGGTACCATGGCAAAAAAATTATTAGATCTCGAGATATTTCCAAAAAAGTTCTATTGAAGAAGATGCTCAAACGCTTCTCCATTAGATTCTAAACATTTCTGATAACGTTTCTTTTATTGTTTGCATAACTGCGTTTAAATTATTTGCAGTTATTACTGCACATTCCAGTATGATTCTTTCTCTCAGATTCTCTACAGAATCTATGGGATTTGAATAAATTCTATCTTTCAAATAACCCTGCAGAAAAAAGTCAAGGGGACTTAAATCAGGTGAACGGGCTGGCCAACGTATTGATGTATTTTGACAATTTTGAAAACATCTCTAATCATTTTTTACGTGGAATGAACAGAGGAATCGATTTGTGTAAAAAAAATATATACATTTCTATTTAAAGAAATGGTTCAATTGTTAACTGCACATGCACTGCTGCATCTAAAAAAAATTTAAAGGCCTACAGATGCAGTACCATACAGTAATACGTAGGACATTTTAGATATAAGAGCGTGTAGTGATTTCTATATACAGTGTAACACCGTTATTTGACTAACTTTTCTATAGTTATTTCTCGAAAAGTTATCCTCCCTTTTTTTCACCGATGAAGAGTCATTCTCAAAAGTTATTCTCCCTTCTTGTTCCTCTGTATAAGCGTGTGATATTAGTGATTTGTTAATGAAAATTTCATTTATCACGTTGCCACGTACGACTTCCTTTGTATAATTTTTCATTATGAAAGCTTTATTTGTTGATGGGTATTATCCTCTGAATAAAATTAATTTTTATATCGATTCTTCTGTTCATTCTACGTAAAAAATGATTAGGGTACCATGGCAAAAAAATTATTAGATCTCGAGATATTTTCAAAAAATGTCCTTGTTGAAGAAAATACTCAAACACTTCATGACTATGTTGTAAAGGTAAACACCCATTCGACATTGTTATCATAACAGAAACTGATTTGTACGAGTAAGCATTTCATCATTCAGTAGCAATTCACGTATCGTAACTCTCGAGTACGAAAACTAAGATTTTGAAAAAGTGTAACTGTATTTCACTAAATACAAGAAAATGTATTTTACTAACAGTGAGAAACAAGATATGTACGACACTTTTGTGTTATGTGACAAAAATACGAATGCCGCCGCAAGACATTTTTTGAAAATATCTCGAGATCTAATCATTTTTTGGTCATGGTACCCTAATCATTTTTTACGTAGAATAAACAGAAGAATCGATCTGGGTTAAAAAAATATGCATTTCTATTTAAAGAAATGGTGCAATTGTTAACTGCACATGCACTGCTGCATCTAAAAAAAAAATTTAAAGGCCTACAGATGTAGTGCTCTTCGAACCATTTATCTTTCTCCTATGGCATTTTTTCGTAAATGCAATAATAACGGAGTTATGACTTGAAACAATTGCGTGGACCACCCTGTATAGCCCCGCGAAGTCGCGACGTCTGTGTTCCCACGTGCAACTCCTACAATTGGAAAGACAATAGGCAGACTCATTCTCACATGCAAAAGCAACTTGTCGCAATGTTTGTGTGTGTGTGTGTTGTGTGTGTTTATGTTTTGTGTGTATATCGCTGACTACTTGAAACGAACACATACTACGCGTGTACGTGTACGACTGTGTGTACCAAGCTATTTACCTATAATTTGTAAGCATGTGAAAGATTTAATTTTCTTAATATCTAGGCTAAAGAAACATTTCAAAACAAGAATCTGACTGCCCTTTCGATAAAAAAAACTACAAACTGCCGAAAAGCACTTCGGGTCGAGTGTGACCCGGGTTCGCGATATCTTTATCGAGTCACTTCGAACCAATCCGTACGAACGGCACCGACGTTTACCACGCGTATTCACTTTGAAACAAATTTGCTGTTTATGTATCGGTAATTCGGTAAGTTGGTAAACAGACATACATACAGACAGACAGACAGACACATTAGGTAGAGAGATCGGTGAAAATAGAGCGTGACAGGGGAGCAAGGGCGGAACAGAACCAGAGTGAAAAGTATGGATCGAGTGAAAGATAAATGAAAAACGAAAGCAAAACACAAAATACAAACAATAAGGAGCAAAAGAAGGCAAAAGAGAAAAACGGTTAACCCTTCGTTTCGTACATGTAGATATTTACATTCTTTAGATGATTTCCTTGGTCCGCCGAATATTAACGACAACTTGGATCAAATATTATGAAAATAACTGTGTTCGATATGGTAGCATGTCTTTTTCAAGCATTGCGAAGAAATAGCTCTAAAGTGAAACGAAGGTGCAGGTCAAGGGAAGGCATGGTAACAAGACCTGATTTAGAAACGTTCGTAACAGGCTACGTCCACGACTAAACAACAAGAAGTAGCTATACGAGAAGAAAGAGAAATGGGAGAGAGACAGACAGACAGACAGAGAGAGAGAGAGAGAGAGAGAGAGAGAGAGAGAGAGAGATGAAACACGGAACAAAGAAACGAGAAGAAAAAACGTGACTGGGTTAGAAAGACGCAAGGGTACGAACCGCGAAAGAAAACGACGGCTACTATTATGTATGTACAACTAGAGACGTGCCACTTGGGAGAAGGTATAGCATGAAAGGCCAATATGCTAAGTTCGTTCAACATGGGCAACTTACATTTTGCTTTCTTTTCTGTTTCGTCAGCGGGTCTATTTTTCTGTGTTTCGTTCGTTTTCATAACCAAATAATTTGTTTGGGGCGGGCATAGAAAGCGTCGGGGGATCAAATAGAATAATGACAAATGCTGTATGTACGTGTATGTACCTCCAATCCACGAATGCCATGGATGTCACGGACGAAGTCACAGAAGTGACGGATTCCATCTCTTTTAAATTAAATTCTTCTAGCTTTTGTCGATGGTAATAGCGATTGGCGTTACGATATGTGACTTGCGAACGATACGAATTCGTATATCGCACATTTTTTTCTACGAATCCCAAACAAATTGGAAGAGGGAGAATTTACCAGGTGTATGCATAAGTGTTTTCCGGTTTTACTAAAAGATTGCGCTAGCAACATGTACGTAGCCTATTAATGTGACACAGACGCCATATTGTTCGTCTGATATTAAATGTGTCACACACACTAGTTGAGTCCGTTAAAAGTTCGCGTCTTTTTTTTTATCGTTCAGTGATCATGTCGAGTTTTGTGCCTGAAAAACGACATTTGCGGCACGCATTGCTTTTTTTATTCCATCAAAAGAAAAGGCTGTTGAAAGTCATCGTTTGCTGGTAGAAACATATGGTGAACATGCTCTATCGCTTAGAACATGTGAAACATGGTTTCGACAATTCAAAAATGGCGATTTTAATGTGGAAGACAGTGAGCGCTCTGGTAGACCACAAAAATGCGAAGACGAGAAATTGCAGGAGTTATTGGATGATGACCCAACTCAAACTCAACGGCAGTTAGCAGAAGCATTACAGGTATCTCAAGAAACAATCAGCATGATTGATTTAAATCACGCATTAATCGAAAGAAGACCGGAATGGGCCAGAAGACATGGTAAAGTGATTTTGTTACACGACAATGCTCCCTCTCACTCAGCAAAACCAGTGAAAGACACCTTAAAATCACTTGGATGGGACATTCTTCCGCATCCGCCGTACTCCCCAGACCTAGCGCTATCTGACTACCACCTCTTCGCATCAATGGGACACGCGCTCGCAGAGCAGCACTTCAGCAATTTCGAGGAAGTTGGAAAATGGCTCGACGAATGGTTTGCCGCAAAAGACAAGCATTTTTTCTGGCATGGTATTCATAAATTACCAGAAAGATGGGCGAAATGTGTAGAAGCCGATGGCCAATATTTTGAATAAAAGAAAAATTAATTTCCCTTCAAAATCACATGTTCTTTTTTACCAAAAAACCGGAAAAACTTATGCATACACCTGGTACATCTATGTATATTGTATTGCATCATATTAAACAAGTATACGCTCTGCTCGAAGCTGGAGCTGGAGTTGAAGCTGGAGCTGGAGATGGAGCTGGAGCTGGAGCTGGAGCTGAATCTGGATCTGGATCTGGATCTGGATTTAGATCTAGATCTAGATCTGGATCTGGAGCTGAAGCTGGAGCTGTACTTGGAGCTCGGAGCCCGGAAGTCGGTGCCCGGAGCCTCCGCGGAGTCTCTCCGTGGAGCTGCTCGTACACGTCAAGTCGCAAAAGTACGTGTCGAAAACTATGTGCAAATCGGCATCGATGTTGCGAGTATATCGACAACAACGATGCTATCACAGATACGAGTCAAGTTCAAACATAAAAACAACAGAAAATTGTGAAAACACTTTTCAGTTGAAGCTCGAGAGAAAAAGGTTGTAGAAGGTAACGGATAAGGAGGCCCACACCGTACATAACATAGGGCATACGGGATACCAAAGGGGACACGCTTCTATCGGTTCATCCATAAATAGGCAATCACGTATCTGCGTACGCATCCACACGTACTGCATATGCATATTTATACGTATGTATGTGTACCTATGTATTCTACGTACGGCTAGTGCATATAGGCCATGTATCTATGCATTTACGTACGCATGTATGTACAGGGTGTAAAAAAAGGTTTGGTTTTGGCAAGCGTAGGCGTATTCTACATCTTCGGATCGATGAAGATCTGTAAAAAAAAGTTGCCGCAAAATTGTCCTTGACCTTGAATTTCAAGGTCAAATTTTTTTTTTATTCCATTGTATTCTACTCATCATGAGGATAAAAAGTGTCAAAGGAACCACGGGTCAAAACTTGACCGTTCTCATAAAAAATAATATTACAGTTATTACTAATAAAGTAAGCAGTTACTATTATTATTATTATTATTAATTACTAACGTAATTGATCACAATCAATATTACCTTTCAAGTCATGAAAGATGTTCATCTTCTGTTTCTTCTTCTAATTGTAAGCCAAAGATCCGATCCCAGCGAAACACGAGAAAACTCGTGAGCGGTCCTTAATGTGTTAAGAAATATTAATCAGAATGGATCGGTTCTTTGGCTTAGAAGAAGAAATAGAAGATGAACATCTTTCATGACTTGAAAGGTAATATTGATTGTGATCAATTACGTTAGTAATTAATAATAATAATAATAATAATAATAATAGTAACTGCTTACTTTATTAGTAATAACTGTAATATTATTTTTTATGAGAACGGTCAAGTTTTGACCCGTGGTTCCTTTGACAGTTTTTATCCTCATGATGAGTAGAATACAATGCAATAAAAAAAAATTTGACCTTGAAATTCAAGGACAAGGACAATTTTGCGGCAACTTTTTTTTACAGATCTTCATCGATCCGAAGATGTAGAATACGCCTACGCTTGCCAAAACCAAACCTTTTTTTACACCCTGTACATACCTACATACAATATCTTTATCTATAATATGTCTATCTATATGTATATGTATATGTTTATGTATATGTATATGTGTAGAGTTGTATTTTTTGTTCGTACACTTTCATACTCGTGTATACTTTCATACTCACGTATACTTACAAGGAAATTATCGTGCAAGAACGACACATCGATTTTGACAGTTTGTACTGGCATAGTAGACAAACAGGAAGAGAAAGAGAAAGAGAAGAAAAGAGGGAAGAAGAAAAAGTCTTTGGACACGATACAGTTTTCTTTGTCCTAATCGCGCGAAACTTTTCCCGCCAAGCATACGTGGTATGAAGGAAAATAAGAGAAAAAAGAACAAGAACTACGATTCCAGGGGTCGTGTAGGAATCTCTTTTATGTTCTTCCTTTCTTGGTGAAATTTATTTCCTTTATCTTTACATCCGATAACAGAGATTCAGCGAACGACTCGCGTGGATACAACTTGTCGTCGCACCGACTCGCGTACTTTAATCGAGTATTTTTACTATTCGCTTTGTAATAACCAATTTAGTACTAATTACCAATTACCGATTACCGATTACCGATGACGACCTGACAAAAGACAACACAGCGAGAAAAGACCAAGGGGGAGCTGACGACGCGTCGTGAAGCTTGATGGTCGACGTGGACAATTCTCATGTAACGTAACCGATTTACGATATTATAACAGTTTAGGTAGCACGCGATAATAAGTGCTAATACGTGGACGCACATCAATTTCTTCGTCTTATTCTTTCACAAAATACCATTCCGTGTCGAATTTGTACGCGTTTCTGTGAAATGTTTCGAAGCAGTTTCCATGAAAAGCTGATTCTTCGACGTTTCGTGGCTGTGGTCGTAGTCGTGGTCGGATATTGTCGAGCTTAACATGTGTTGCGCTTATACGAAAGACAGGTACACGCCTACATATTGTCAAGAACCCTGTATAGTTTTACGCGAATCCAGCCTAAAAAGCAACACCTACTTGTAAATGTAAGTATGGCTTGCAGACCGCAGCATTGCGATACGTGCCAAATTAGAAATCGGAAAGACGGTACTTTTACAAAACAAGTGATAGCTTTGATAGCAAAACTGTTCCGAAGCAAGACAATAGTTAACCACACGCCATACGCCATACGCTATACGCCATACGTCCTACGCCATACGTCCTACGCCCTACGTCCTACGCCCTACGCTCTACACCCTATACGAACGCTCATACGGTCAGTTTATCGTTCACGCTCGTAGGTTCGCAGACAGGAGGACGCGTAGATTGTCTCTAATAGCAGTTAACGATAACGCGAAGCAGCATTTGCTGATCTTGTACAGGGTGTAAAAAAAGGTTTGATTTTGGCAAGCGTAGGCGTATTCTACATCTTCGGATCGATGAAGATCTGTAAAAAAAAGTTGCCGCAAAAGTGTCCTTGACCTTGAATTTCAAGGTCAAAATTTTTTTTATTGCATTGTATTCTACTCATCACGAGGATAAAAAGTGTCAAAGGAACCATGCGTAAAAACTTGACCGTTCTCATAAAAAATAATATTACAGTTATTACTAATAAAGTAAGCAGTTACTATTATTATTATTATTATTATTATTATTATCAATTACTAACGTAATTGATCACAATCAAAATATTACCTTTCAAGTCATGAAAGATATTCATCTTCTATTTCTTCTTCTAAGCCAAAGAACCGATCCATTCTGATTAATATTTCTTAACACATTAAGGACCGCTCACGAGTTTTCTCGTGTTTCGCGTCCCATCTGTTAAGGACCGCTCACGAGTTTTCTCGTGTTTCGCTGGGATCGGTTCTTTGGCTTAGAAGAAGAAATAGAAGATGAACATCTTTCATGACTTGAAAGGTAATATTGATTGTGATCAATTACGTTAGTAATTGATAATAATAATAATAATAATAACAATAATAGTAATTGCTTACTTTATTAGTAATAACTGTAATATTATTTTTTATGAGAACGGTCAAGTTTTGACCCATGGTTCCTTTGACACTTTTTATCCTCATGATGAGTAGAATACAATGCAATAAAAAAAAAAATTTGACCTTGAAATTCAAGGTCAAGGACCCTTTTACGGCAACTTTTTTTTACAGATCTTCATCGATCCGAAGATGTAGAATACGCCTACGCTTGCCAAAATCAAACCTTTTTTTACACCCTGTACCTCGACCCAACGATATATTCTCGTTTTTCTATAATACTTATCTTCGAATAGAAAAGATCGGTATCATAGTCGATCGCAGGCAAAGTGTCAGGAATCAGTTCTATCCATGAATCTGGCCTACATTTTATTCCGTTTCGATACTAAAGACACAGCGCGATGAAACCATTAGTGTGGCAACTTTTCCGGAATAGAGAACAGAGGTATGTACCTACCTATTCGTTTTACGTACGTAATTCTGACTGACAGCAAATCAAAGAAACTGTGAGTGAAAAAAATATGCTTAGAGATAGAAAATTGATTGTCCGTTTTGAACTGTGTGTTGCGTCAGATTAATTTCTAAAATCTAAAAAGTTTTATCAGCCTACACCGGTTATATAAATATACAAATTGGATGGTACTTCTGGATACACCGAATAAACGTTCCCAGATGTGTCCTTGGGATTTATTATTATTTGATACGCGATTATACGCACACGAATAATACTTTGTATTGTATCGTATCGTATCGTGTCGTACATCTTCGAATAAAATAGTTAAATTACATGAATTTTTCAGTCATATTTTTCTTTACATTATTTTTACTGAAGAAAATAACGATACTCGTTAAACGATATTTTAACACAGAAAGATGAAATATTATATCGATTGTCAGTGTTCTCCGTTCTCCTTCCAGACAAGTACGTAGAAAGCGTTTGTGCTTTTGCGGTTTGTGTTGTACCAAAAAGCCTATATTATTATTAATTGTCATTATCATTATCGTGACCATTATTATTATTATTATTAGTAGTAGTAGTAGTAGTAGTAGTAGCAGTAGTAGTAGTAGTAGAAGTAGTAGTAGTAGTAGTAGGTAGTAGTAGTAGTAGTAGTAGTAGTAGTAGTAGAATATAGTAGTGGTAGAATATATACATGTATACTCGTGCTACCGCTATCGTATTATATTTACATCGAAGGCAATGTTTTACACGCTCTATAGTGTCGCTGTGAGTAATTTTCTGTTTTTGATTTCTACACATTCAACTTGGATCGTACGTAATGTGGTAAGAACTGTGTCAAAAAATACACGCACGACGGTTTGACGATACTCGCATCAGAATCGAATTATAATATTCCATCTATGTACATAGCAACGGACCGAGAAAGCCGATGTATATTATATGTGTTTGATTTTTCAAACGAAGAGTACAGAGTGGAAAATTAAAAGGTGTACGATGCACTCCCTTGTCCATTACAGTAACAAACTCGGTCTGTTCGAGGTTCATTTTTGTTCTGGTGCAATAGATATGGTTACGGGTATGGGTATGCGTTTGCGTATGCGTATGCGTATGCGTATGCGTGTGCGTATGCGTATGCGTATGCGTATGCGTGTACATTGCGTGGAAACGAGAGAAAGATAAAAAAGAAAGACAGTAAGATACGGTCATGTATGCAGGTGTCAATTTATGAACTCGTTATACCGGCGTCTTTGGCAGTTTCCTGCGCGTCGGTGATGACGGTGTTTTATCCGTTTCCGCTTCTGTAAAACATTGTAGAGATATCGTGAGGAGACTATCATCGACGTACGTTTTACACGATTGTAATACAGCATCGTGTAGCATCGAAACAGTTCAACATAATACCGTGTAATATCAAACGGATCGACTATACTGTCGTTCTTTCGCCTAAAGAGTAACATAACGTGAACGCATTGCACGACATTGCAGTACTCTGTACTACATTAGATTGCGGTATTAAATCAACGACAAACAACTCCATTCGAAACCGCCGTTTATCAATACTCTCGAGATATTTCACGCCACAACTATTGCTATTACGAATTTTACGAATATCTTGCAAAGATTCCCGAATTTGGAGTAAAAAAAAAACCCAAACTGAATGTATCGTGACTTGATTTGTGTACGATAATCGATAGCTGGTAGGTGTGAAGCGTAATTTTTCTTTTGGAACACGTTCGGTAAATCAATTGGAAAGCCAAATATATGCGCTCTAGCGGCGACGTCCACCATCTACCATTCATTCTTTCCCAATGTTTTCTTTTGTATCGGATTCGTCTTCGAACTAACGAGAACGAGAACGAAAACGAGTACGAGTACGAGGTCGATTCGATAGGGTATGCGGATGGATTCTGTTTGATGTACTCACCCATCAGCAATCCCAAATTTCCTGGTACTTTTCCCGTCGACGATACCGTCGTACCTAGATCGTCCGGCAAATCCCCGCTGCATTCGCAAACGTGCAAATGTATTGGTCACGATAATACGATTGAATCAATTGGTCGGAATTCGATCTACCAATTATAATAATTAAAATTTTACTTACGTGTCGGCAACATGCTCCACCACCAGTTCCACCACATCGTCGCTACGATCGGTGATCTGTGAAACTTCGTCGAAGCTTCGATCTACCAAAGATACCCCAGCCCATTCCAGTACCTATGAAAAAGATGTTGCTTTATTTTCGTTACGGTTGACGCAGAAGTTGTGTGCAGGACCGGCACGGTACACGCGTTTACTGCTTACCTTATTGCCACGTTGTATGCCGGCTTTAGCTGCTGGTCCATCTGGCACAGCCCACATCACGTATGCAAAAGTACGTCCATCGGTTCCCGTTTTACCACCCACCACTCTCAAACCAAATCC
Source organism: Seladonia tumulorum (assembly GCA_913789895.3). Classification (NCBI taxonomy): domain Eukaryota; kingdom Metazoa; phylum Arthropoda; class Insecta; order Hymenoptera; family Halictidae; genus Seladonia; species Seladonia tumulorum. The sequence goes on from OU565281.1 coordinate 1,315,502, forward strand.
AGTCGCTGTAAGTATATATGTATATACATATTTATATATATCGAAGATATCTTAATAAAGACTAGCAGGTACAAGAACTAAAACGTTTTCGTTGACGCGATCGATACTTGCGAACGAGCATTCGAATTATTAGGTTGGCAAGAAAGTAATTTCGGTATTTTTAGGTGAAATAAAACCTAATTTTTTTTTTATCAAAGCAATGAACTTTAATAATGAAATATTTTCCATTTTGTTCTATGATCTTTTGCCATATTTCTGGTAACTTCATAATTCCGCGCTCATAAAACTTCTGATCCTCTTCGGTGAAAAACTGATCCAAGTGTGATTTCAGATCATCATCAGTAGTGAATGTTTTACCATTCAAAGAGCTTTGTAAACTTCGGAATAAATGATAATCTGATGGTGCAATGTCAGGGCTATATGGTGGATGTGATATCACTTCGCAACCAAGCTCCAATCACTTTTCACGTGTTACCAAAGATGTGTGTGACCTAGCGTTATCATGGTGGAATACAATTCCTTTGCGATTTGCCAATTCTGGCCGTTTTTCTTTGATTGCTATGTCCAGTTTTGTTAGTAGTCGACAATAAACATCTAAATTGATGGTATGGTTCCTTGGGAGCAGCTCAAAATACACAATACCTTTGTAATCCCACTAAATTGACAACATGATCTTCTTTTGGTGCAATTCAGCTTTTGGTGTGGTCTGGGCTGATTCATCACGCTTGGACCATGATCGTTTTCGAGTTGTGTTATTGTAAACAACCCATTTCTCATCACCAGTGATGATTCGCTTCAGAAAAGGGTCGATTTCATTTCGTTTGCGATGTATATCGCATATGTTGATGCGTTGCGTTAAGTGAATTTCTTTCAATTCGTGTGGAACCCAAATATTGAGCTTCTTAACGATTCCGAGACTTTTTCAACGATATTCTATAGTTGTATGCGAGACATTTAACCTGTCTGCAATCTCTCGGACAGTTATACAGGGTGTCCCACATAAATGATAACACCTAAATATCTTTCGTATTTACAGTCGTATCAGAAAACTTCTGAGGACAAAGTGACACTATTGCAGGAGGCCATTTTAGTGGTGAAGAAAAAAATTTTTTATGTCGTGTTTTTTAATGAAATTTCAAGGTCACCGATGTTTTTTAAATGGAATAGTATATTTTTTTTTACGATAGCATGATAGACAATAAAAAACTGAATTTAGTGGATACCACCTTTTTGACCTTGAAATGACCTTGAGCAAGACTAATCATGTTGAAGCGGATGAAATGTGGAAGTTGTTTTTATAGTAAATTGAATTTTTATGTTTATGAGGATGGATTTAAATAGAATTTTTATAGTAAATTGAATTTTAAAATATATTAAAATGAGTTGAAATAGAATTTTTATAGTAAATTGAATTTTTAAATTTATTGAAATGAATTTAAATAGAAATTTTTATAATAAATTTAATTTTAAAATTTATTAAAATGAGTTTAAATAGAAATTTTTATAATAAATTGAATTTTTAAATTTATTAAAATGAGTTGAAATAGAATTTTTATAGTAAATTGAATTTTTAAGTTTATGAGGATATGTAAAGGTCAACCCGACGTAAACAATGCGCAATCTTTGCTGAAACACGTAAGTTTTAAACTTCCACATTTCATCCGCTTCAACATGATTATTCTTGCTCAAGGTCATTTCAAGGTCAAAAAGTTGGGATCCACTAAATTCAGTTTTTTATTGTCTATCATGCTATCGCAAAAAAAATATACTATTCCATTTAAAAAAACATCGGTGACCTTGAAATTTCATTAAAAAACACGACATAAAAAATTTTTTTCTTCATCATTATATTGCCCCCCTGCAATAGCGTCACTTTGTCCTCTGAAGTTTTCTGATAGGACTATAAATACGAAAGATATTTAGGTGTTATCATTTATGTGGGACACCCTGTATAACGATCCGATTCAATAATGGCTTTCCTTTGGTCATCATCAACTTCAGATGGTCGATCAAAACGTTGGTCGTCTTCAAGTGAGAAATTTCCAGAACTGAATTTTTTAAACCAATTCTGGCACTTGCGTTCTGTTAAGCAATCTACGCCATAAACTTCACATATATCTTTGTGAGCCTCGGCAGCTTTCTTACCTCTACGGAAATAAAAATCCTTATTCACTTACAATCTTTGTATTTGTATACTGCATTAGTACTGCACACACCAGACTGCATATATCATCGCACACGTTCAATTTTATACGAGGCACTCAACGTTTAAAAATGTTTTCGCTAACAAGGAATAAGAAAGCAAATGAATGACTTATCTGTGCTCACGTGAGATATTAATGGAATGACAAATATCCTTGCTACATATCACAATGAAGAATAAGAAAGTTAAATATTGTCGGGTGAAAGCGTACAATTATCCTCCATCGTCGAGGAAGTCTTGCAGCTTTGCTCACGGCCATGTTTATTGTTAAAGTATTAAAGGTCTTCCCATAATTTACAGTGCAAATGTTTTAGTTAATACCTGGCATTTATATTCTCATAAATTGTCTTGAGCTCTACCTTCTTTGCTATTGTATTGGGTTGTAATCTGATATTGTATTCGGGTTGTAAAATATAAATATGTTTCAATTTTAACGCTTTAGATGTGACTCGTTTCAAATGCACGTAACTGTTATTAAATAGAAGTAAGGCTCTACTTTGTTAATAAATAAACAGAAAATATTGAAGATAATAGTTGAGTACTGTTAGTTAGTAGAAGTAACATAATGCGAAATTATCCTGACATGATTGTACTCTATCGACTACCTCGTAATGTCAGTGAACTGAAAGTGTATAAACAAAGTCTTGTATTTATCCTACTCCATATAGGGTGTCCCAGATAGGGGTGATTCCTGTGTCTGGACACCTTTTTTTCTAAATTCTAAATTCTAAACACTTTTCTTTGACCTGTAGCGAGAAGATACGTGACCAGAACGTTGTTCGTCTTCAAGTGAGAAATTTCCAGAACGGAATTTTTTAAAACAATTCTGGCACGTGCGTTCTGTTAAGCAATCTACACCATAAACTTCAAATTTATCTTTGTGAGCCTCGGCAGCTTTTTTACCTCTACGGAAATAAAAAAGCAATATGTGCCTATAATGTTCGTTTTTGCACTCCATGTTCAAATTGACACGGAACTAACAATTTTAATCAAAATTACGTGTAATTTGCTTCAAATGTAACCTAAAAGATGCAATTATGATATGTCAGAAAGAAAACAAACGCAACGTTAATAGAAGTCAATCAAACAAAACATAACGCCAGGTATTAGTGAAAACCGAAATTACTTTCTTGCCAATCTAATACATAATCCTCTTGATGAGAGGCGCTACTAAAAACGAATGGCAAATGCCCGGAAAATCTGTCGGCTCTGATCTGCTGTGTGCTCTGCTCTGCTCTGCTCCTTTGCTCGGCGCGTTTCTTTACCGGATTTTCCGCGAGCGGGTGTATAGGCAATGACTATAGGTTTCCCTGTCTCTATTGTGCTTTCCCGACTGGTCGCAATAACTAAATCACCGGACAACTCTGCCTAGATAAATGAAAAGTGAGCAAAGCCATCTGAAAGCGCAACGAGTAATTAAACGCCATTCGCACGCCTACTAGAAACACCGCGTCGCGTCGGGCGGTTATTTTCATTGCCTTCGCTCTTTATCAACCTTTGTGACCTCGTTTCAGCTCGTTTATTCGGTCCGATGGATTTATATATCTATAAATATCATCGATTCTGTGCTACCTACTATTTATTTTCACGCGAAATCATACATGTTCGAATTGTTCATTGTTGCGAACAATTTCATCTTTTTATTACGATATAAAATGTATTGTATTATGTTTTATAAACAGGTTGTATTCTGAAGCGGGCAAATATTATTTTTAAACGATTCGCTCTCGATACAAGACATCGAGTGTAATTATGTTGTATCATATAATATAATATTATATTACATAATATAACATGACATATTATAATATATCATATTATATTATTAGGTTGTCCGGAAAGTTCTTTTCGTTTTTTTAACAGGTATTATAAATTGGATCAAACGACCTGACATTTCTTGAGCAATTAGAAGAATTGGTTTACCGAATGACGTGCAAAAAAGATTTTGAAAAAATTGCAATTGGTAAGAATTACATGAGAACTTAAAAATGGCACTTTTTCGCAACTTTTTTATTTGAACCTGTAGTGAAAATTTAAAATATGCGTTTTGTAGATCTATGTTAATTATACACATGCTGAAAATTTCATCGAAATCGATTAATATACACGTGAGCTACGAGTAGTTAAAAGTGGTGAAAATCGTAGTTTTTCACGACTTTTGGTCACTTTTTGCTTAAAATCCACAAATTCTAACATCTTTAGATGCGTGTCGTTTTTATCTGCATCAACCGATTTCGATGAAATTTTCAGTATGTTTATAATTAACATAGATCTACAAAACGCATATTTTAAATTTTCATTACAGGCTCAAATAAAAAAGTTTTGGAAAGTGCCTTTTTTATTTGCTCTTATAATTCCTAGCAATTGCAATTTTTTCAAATTCTTTTTTGCACGTCATTCGGTAAACCAATTCTTCTAATTGCTCAAAAAATGTCAGGTCGTTTGATCCAATTTATAATACCTGTTAAAAAAACGAAAAGAACTTTCCGGACAACCTAATATTATATTATATTATATTATATTATATTATATTATACTATATTATATTATATTATATTATATTATATTATATTATATTATATTATATTATATTATATTACATTATATTACATTATATTATATTATATTACATTATATTATATTATATTATATTACATTATATTATATTGTACTATAATATAATATAATATGTCATGTTATATTGTGCTATAATATGTGTATTCTTACTTCCATGCCCCTTTTCCAAAGCTGGATTTCTCCTGAGTTTTAGTCTTCTTTTAGTGTTCATCCTTAGTACTGCAACGAAAACACGATAAATATTTTCCAGTTCTATTACGGTGACTAGAATTTAACGGTTATTATTTCTAAACGATAGGTACGATATATTCGACGATTTCCCCTTTATCAACAACGTAATCGAATGCTAACCTTCCCAGATAGCACTCGACGTCTTAAAGACGTCTGTTTTACGTCCATTTTTGGTCTGAACGTCTTACGTCCTGAAAAGACGTCTTTAAGACGTCTTAAAGATGTCTCGTAAAAGACGTCGTTTTTACGTCTCATTTCAGACGTCTTTAAGACGTCTTTTACGAGTCGTCTTTAAGACGTTTCATTCCTTGACGTTTCAGTCATTCTAAACTGCTAGAGAAAAGCTTTACAAACTGTACACACGCAACACAATATAACGCAGTTTTCCGTCCTTCGAATAGACGTTTATTTATTTAGGAAAGTTAAATAACTAAATTGTTAATTTAGTACTATTATAATATATTACATATATATTCGCAATAGAATTTAGCAATAAATATTGTTTAATAATAAAACTATACATTATATATCACAAATCCAAAATCCAAAATAATATATCAAAATAAATAGATAAATAAATAAATAAGTTAAATAAATAAATAAAGCAAAAAATTTCAATGTTCGCGGATATGCTGAAAAACATTCTTTTAATTTATTTTCTTTATTTATAAATAAATAAATAAATAAATAAATTAAATAAATAAATAAAGCATAAAATGTTAATGTTCGCGGATATGCTGAAAAACATTCTTTTCATTTATTTTTTTTATTTATAAATAAATAAATAAAGCATAAAATGTTAATGTGCGCGGATATGCTGAAAAACATTCTTTTAATTTATTTTTTTTTATTTATTTAATTTTTTTGTTATATCAAACATTCAATTTATATTTCTTGTACATGTATACAATATTCAAATTCAATATTTTTCTCACAAGAAAAAATGTGGCTTAAAAAATATTTTTCCAATATTTGACAAACACATCTATCTAATATTTTTGTGGTACTAGGGGTCTGTTTCGGGACGTCTTGAATACGTCTGTTTCGAGACGTCTTAAAGACGTCTTTAAGACGTACAGTTTTTTCACAAAGACGTTCCAGAGACGTTCAGAAGCCGTTCGGAAGCCGTTCGTAGGACATTCAGACGTCTAATAGACGTCTGAACGTCTTCGACAGACGTCTTAAAGACGTCTTTAAGACGTCTCTGTGCTATCTGGGTTTGTTAGTACTCGGTTGTCAGATACTGACAATGAGATATATACATGCTCACCGGTACCACCAGCGCCAACACCTCCGCCACCAGCAACACCAACACCAGTACCTGTACCACCAACACCGCCGCCGCCGGTGCCGCTACCGGTGCTACCACCACCCATATCGTTGTCCGCATGATGGATCACGATCTTGATGCTTTCTCCGTCCACGAGACTGCCTTGCCGGGTCAATTCGCGATCTTCCGCTGCAACTCTGTTTACAACCGGTGGAGGAACTTTGACCGTTCCCGGAACCGCGGACGCCAACGCTTTTATCGCTTTTATATCCGGTCTGAACAAATAATAATCATCCTAACGATAATACTTCATTAACGCACATGTATTATAATATGTATGTGTTAAGAATTTAAGTAGTGAAGCAAAAGAACTATACGCCTAGACGGTTCTGGGGTAAGTGCTGAGCGGTCCAACACAGTCCTCTTACCAGAAGGCACCCTTGCCTTCCCCACTCCGTGGCCAGATCCTCTTGGAACAAAGTCCCAATTCATCGGGGCACTGCAACCTTGGGTTGCATGCCCCTGCAAGCAGTCACTCGTCACACCCTCATAAACATTACCTTGCCGAGCGATAGTGGATGGCCCAAAGTGCCCATCCGCCATCGCTCGACGACAGTTCTGTTTAGTCTCAAGCATCCCTATTGAAGACGTCACGTAGGCTCAGCCCCTATCATAAATTAACCGAAGGCGGACTAGCGTCGGGCTATCTGCCTTCGATTTCCCTTTCAAAAACAAACTGTCGCTAACATATGTATCATAAAAATGCAGTAATTGTTGTTAATTTCTAATCAACTTTGATCCGAGATATCGAATGCGTGTGCGCGATCTCTATCAACAATGCCGGGTCACAATTTCATGTAGAAATTCGTGAAGCGTAGGGCAACGATAGAAACGCGCACAAAAATAAAGACGAAAATAAAACAACGGGATGCGACGCGACAGGTGATATATCTTGTCTCCGTAAGCGTTACCGTTACCGTCTAACAGCCGTAACAGTTCACAGTTACATAGGAATCGCGTGTTTGTAACTGCTTGCGTGGCATAGGCGCGGCATTAATTATTCCTCTAGTGGCGGGAACGTTGTGTTTACACTCTACTCGACTTTTGCTGGGTTGCCAGCAAGCGCATCTTGAACAGGGAAAAAAAGTGTGGAACACGCTGAAAGAGCGAACAGTCATCCAGCGGAAATGCTGGCAATTTAGCACCAACGACGCGGTTACACTTATCTGTGTGTAATTTAACGTCTTAACGTTAACTTTTCTTCTGCTTTCCTTTCGTCGAAACAAATTCACAGCTTAACCCTTTGCACTCCGCTGACCCCTCTGATGGGACATCGTAATTTTAGCATATCTCTCGGATGTCCCCTCTCATGGGACATTAAATTTTTTTAGTGATTACGGGGAATTAATTCATTTCAGCGCAACTTTAAATAAAATATTGATTTTTTTGCAAATATACAGGGTCTTTGGTAACTGGTGGTACAAGCGAAAAGGGGGTGATTCTACATGAAAGAATAAGTCGAAAATATAGAATAAACATTTTTCGTTTGAGGCTTTGCTTTCGAGAAAATCGACTTTGAAGATCTGTCAGGTTTGTGTGCTTTAGTATATGCAGGAAGTAGATTTGGTTGGTCATGATCAGACGCGTCAGACGATTCCTATCGAATAGCATAAGTATTCGCTGCATTTAAAAATCGATTTTCTCGATAAAGAAACTTCGGATGAAAAAATTTGATTCTATATTTTCGACTTATTCTTTCATGTAGAATCATCCCCTTTTCGCTTATACCACCAGTTGCCAAACACCCTGTACAGTAAGGAGCGAAACTGAACTAATAACCACAAATTTTGTATAAATCATTATGTATTTCTAGGAATATAGAAGAATAACAAAAAATCAACATTATAATTGTTTTTGTCATAGTTAAAAGTAACTTAAGAATTTTTTTCAATAATTAATGTCTCCTCGATTAGCAATGACGACAAAAATAGATTGACTCGGTTTTGCACCGGTCCCTACAAGAAATGTTTACGTGACATGTTCTAGTAGTATGTTTACATCTAGCACTTTGGTATGTTTACAAACTATTAGTCTACGTCTTAACACTCGGTTCTTCGCAATCTGTCGACCGGAAAAGCACACAAGTGAAGTAAGAATAAATATGAGGTCAATTGCTCCAAATTGTGTAAAAAATGTCATTTCTCTTTTGAATGACGGCTTGTCAACGCGTAATACGGCGAAAACCTGCAGTGTTAGTCAATCGACAGTGCAGAGAATAAGAAAAAAATACTGTAAAAGTATATTATTAAATGTTGGAGGAAGATCAAAAATATTATCACCGCAGGATGAACGAAGGATTATACGATTTGTCACATCTGGTGAAGCTTCCAGTTCCATTATGGCTTCAAAATTATTAAAAGAAGATACGAATATACAAATAAGTCAGTGAACAGCACGAAGAACTCTCAAAGGAGCTGAGTTTAGAAGCATTAAGAAAAGACAGAAGCCAATGTTATCGAAAGAAACTATTAAACGTCGTTTGGAATTTGCTAGAAAATATCAAAACTGGACAACTACTGACTGGGAACAGGTTATTTGGTCAGACGAGACTAAAATTAACAGAATTTGTTCAGATGTAGGTAAGTAAAAATGAAAGGCTTAAACCACTACATGTGAAACAAACGTTAAAGCATGGAGGCAGATCCCTAATGTTCTGGGGGTGTCTAACAGCATTTGGTGTTGGATCACTGCACCGAGTTAATGGCATCATGAATCAGTACATGTACAAGGATATTTTACAAGATCATCTGATAGATGCTGTTGAAAATATGCCCTTTGAAGAAAAGAATGTAATTTTCATGCATGACCGAGACCCCAAGCACACTGCTACAAGTGTACAAAATTGGCTCTGTACTAAAAAATTTTCTGTTCTGGATTGGCCTGCACAGAGCCCCGACCTCAACCCCATAGAGAATCTATGGGGTTTAAGAACATTGGGGAATTATGGGGAATTCAAGAACAGTGGGAACAAATATCTCCGGATTATTGCAAAAAATTAGTAGAAAGTATGCCAAAGCGAATTAGTGCAGTTTTACAAGCGCAAGGGTTGTGGACGAAATATTAAAAATAAATGATATATTAAATATTGCCAAATATTGGACATGGTGCAAAACCGAGTCAGTCTATTTTTGTTGCCATTGCTAAACGAAGAGACATTAATTATTGAAACAAATTCTTAAGTTACTTTTAACTATGATAAAAATAATTATAATGTTGATTTTTTGTTATTCTTCTATATTCCTAGTAATAAATAATGATTTATACAAAACTTGTAGTTATTGGTTCAGTTTCGCTCCTTACTGTATATTCCTCGATGTTAACCAATTCATATAAGTCCAATATCATTATAACACGTTACTTGGTTCCAAAACTATACTAAATAATACGAGGGTTTGTAAATTTCTGCCACGAAGTGGCACTGAGTAGCTGGTAGCTAACGTCCAGGATGGTTCGGAGTGCAAAGGGTTAATCCTATTACATGTCTCGCTTATGTTCGCAATATGTATTGGGTGCCGCGTTGCGTATATTGTCGTATCCCTGTATTGCTAATCGTTAAACGATATTATCAATCGGGTGACTGATCCGTTAATGACAGACAGACCCCGGTCTGGCGACACTGTTAATTCAACGCGATGCAAGGTACTTACAACTGCGAGCCCTTCCGTCTGTTGCGTCGCTCTTGATCCGGAACTAAAATTGGTTGTTGCGGTACCGCCGCGGGTGACGCGACTGGCACTTGGAGCACAGGATCCAAGTTCATCATGGTTTCATCTTCCGAACCGACTTCGTACGACATCCCAGATTTCCTGTTGCCTGGCAACGGAAAGATAGATCTCGGATTCTCGGATTCTCGAAGATTGCTAGACTCGATTAAGCGATCGCGAACGATTTGTCTACCTTGCGCCGAGATCGATGCTCTCTGCTGCGTAGCCGCGATTGCCATGGAATTCAGACCTCCGACGCCGGCACCGGCACCGGCACCAGCATCGGCTCCTCCAATTCCCGGTGCGGTATACAAAACGTCGTAGGCGGACACACGCCTCGTCAGCATCGTCGGAAGCTTCAGGCTAGGCTCCTTGATTTGATCCGCGTTTTTCATTTCGTCGTCGTAGGATCGTTGCCGTGTCATACGCGATGGAGTACGCGCACCTACGGTCCAGCGACTACGACTTCGTCGTTCTTCTTCTTCGTCTGCGTTAAAAAACAATGCGCATGGGTCCAGTTAATCCAGTTAAGTGGTTTCGTCAACGGATTACTTTGAAAGAAATTCAAATCGATACAGACTCGAACGCACAGTAAATACACTTACCGACAAACGTTAAGAAACAAAATAGTCGTTTGGGAATTAGTGTATATTTTTAATCTCCTCAAATACACATGTCCGAATTAAAAATAACATGACGAGATTACGTATCATACATGAACATACAATAAGTTTTTTTGGAATTATACTTGTGTTAGGAGCCAGGGCTTCGTGCAACGCGAGAGGCCGGCGAGGGGTTTATTACCCCAGGAATATGGTTTCAATTTGTTAGTGTGGTACGCGGACGAACCCAATGCGAAATTGGGGAGCCGCTAGGATAGTCGACGTCGAGGACGAACCTGATGCGAAATCAGGGAGCCTCTAGGTATGGAGTCAAACGCAGACGAACCCGGTGCGAAACCGGGGAACTGCAGGAGGGTGAAACTTCGTGAACGAACCCAATGCGAAATTGGGGAGTCACTGGGAGAGACACGCAGACGAACCCGGTGCGAAACCGGGGAGCTGCTAGGAGGTTGTGTAAGCAAGTATGGGTAAAAAGCACAGACGAACCTGGTGCGAAACCAGGGAGCTGCTAGGATACGGACGAACCCAATGCGAAATCGGGGAGCCACTAGGTTGGAGAAATCTTATTGGATTTAACGGTTATGATTGTTAGTGGGCCTCGTAACTTATATACATATTTTAATTGATACAATCCGAGCGGTAAGATTGTATCGTGTGGGAACGTTCAATTACTAGATTAGGATATTAGACAATAATTAAGGGTTTATAGATTTCACGATTTGATAACAAGACAAATATATTCTGTTATAAGTTTTGTTACAAATGTCTGTGTCGCGAATGAGTTTAAAGGATGGTTTACAATTGAATATGTTTACCTATCTTGCACGGTTTTGACGCACTGGCAATGCGGGGTCAGAGTTATGTTTGATTCGAAAGGGACTTTAACCCGATCTCACTAGAATTGAACTTGAGCGTGTAACGCGACGTGACTCTAACGTGATAGCACGATCGTTGAATCTTGCGGAACCGTTACTGTACGCAACTAAGATCAACCGAACCGTCGTCAGACGTTTCTGAATGCACACTGAACCGTCGTTTAACGTTTCTGAAGTAAAACTGAACCGAAGAGGATGAAAACGAGCGGGTTTATATACCTTGAAAATGAAAGGGGTGCTCTGTTAATGTTTAATGTCACGTGGGGTCACACAGATGTTTTTTGTCAGTTCTAAACGAAACCAGGCCTCAGTTAGATTTTTCGTTAAAAGGGGCTAATGGAAGGTTATCTGGGCTATTTCCAAATAATTAACGGATGCCAGAAGGGAGTGTTATCAAGAGTTTCATAAACAGTCGTACTGTTTTAAAAAGGGGTCTGTTGGGACGTCTTTCGTTCTGGGAAAAGAGATTAGAGTTTTGTAAACGAAACATCTGGATGGAGACATCTCCATACGTAACACTTGTATAAGCACTACAATTAATATTGAGTCAAGGAAACAAAATAAATGCTTGTGACAAAAGTTACGAAACATGAAGACTTCTTGCAAGAAGTAGAGTAAGCAATGTAAACAAACATGTTCGAAGGAGTCTAGTCTCCTTCCTGACATCGTCGAGTGTGGTTTGTATTATTAGCTGCAGTAAATATGGCAAGAAGGCAACATTTAACTGAAAGTGAGAAACAAAGAATAGTTGAAATGTTTAAAGAAGGGCAGAGGAAAACTGACATTGCAAAAGTGTTTGGTGGAAATCGTTGTGTTATCACGAAGATTATAAAACGTTTTCAAGACAATGGAACTGTTAAAGTGGCATCACGAACCGGCAGACCACGAAAAACAAGTAAAAAGCTGGATCGTCGAATTGCAACCCTGTCTAAATGCAATCCATTTTGCACAGCTATCAAAATTAAAAGTCAGTGGAACCTCAGGAACATTAGCAGTAGGACAGTTAGCCGTCGTTTAGATGAAAATAATCTTTTTTCACGGAAAGCGTGTGAGAAACCATTTGTTTCTAAGAAGAATCTTAAAGCTCGGTTGGAGTTCGCTAAAGAGCACATTAACTGGTCTGTTGTTGAGTGGTCAAAAATTCTATGGAGTGACGAAAGTAAGTTCAACTTATTCGGAAATGACTCCAGAAGTAACGTACGAAGTCCTATTGGACAGCGATTTAATGTCAAGTATCTGAAACCAACGGTAAAATTTGGTGGTGGTAATGTGATGGTGTGGGGCTGTTTCTCACGTAACGGTCCTGGTCCGTTAATACAAATAATGGAGACTATGGATAGATTTGTGTATCGCGATATTTTGCAAAATCATATGTTGCCATTTGCTAAGGAGAAAATGTCAATGGAGTGGTTATTTCAACATGACAATGACCCAAAACATTCTTCTAAATTAATTAAGGCATATCTCATGGAGCAAAATGTTAATATAATTAAGTAGCCAAGTCAATCTCCAGACTTGAACCCAATCGAACATTTGTGAGATTACGTTGGATGTCAATTGGGGAGTCAATCATTTACTAATAAAGCGGAGTTAATGCGAGAAATCACGAAAATATGGTCTAAAATACCACCCAAGCATTGTGTTCGATTAATCGAATCAATGCCATGCAGACATCAAATCCAAGGGTTATCCAACATCTTATTAAATCATCATAAAAGGTATAAACACCTGCATATTGTTGTTTTTTGTTAAAAGTGATTACATGATTCAAGCACAGAATGTTTCTTAAATTTTGTCACAAACTTTTCTTTCGTTTCTTTGACTCAATATTAATTGTAGTGCTTATACAAGTATAATCGAAGAAAAACTTATTGTATGTTCATGTATGATATGTACATAATCTGTTCATGTTATTTTTAATTCGGACATATGTATTTCAGGACATTAAAAATATACACTAATTCCCAAACGACTATATTGTTTCTTAACTTTTGTCAGTAAGTGTAGATCTGTAGATATGTATAGTTATACTTATGAACACAACGTTAGCTAAAGTTTCAGGAACTATATCGTAAAAACCATATTAGGTGTAATCGTTTTCTTTTTGTAGTTAGAAAGTATAATGTATGTAATGCTTTCCTAAATATTTCTGATGTGCCGAGGTCAACATAACTCGAAATGCTGAGATTTACAATGTTTCCCTACGCCACAGCGGCGGACACATACTTATGAACGTCCGACTGTCGGATTTTCTTACAATGTAAACAATCAACATTCAGTTTCTGTTGTACAGTGAACGAGCGTGGATGTTCTGTGCAGTGCACGGAATAAGTTAAAGTTAATTATTATTATTTTAAGAATGAATAAAGGTAAAAATATTACGCCTCAACAACGGCTGCAAATACAGCTGCTTCGAAAGCAAGGTAACACATATCGAAGCATTTCGAATGATTTGGGAATAACTGTCAGAGTGTTATGCAGCTATAAAGCATATAGAACTGCATAAAACAGTAGATAATGTTCCTCGAAAACAAAAACCTCGTAAAACGGATGTTCACACTGACCATGTGATTCACCGAACCTCTAAAGTCGATCGTTTTAAAACTGCTGTAGACATTCATACTGAAATATCACCGTAATTGAAGCAAGATATAAGTGTAAGGACTGTTCAACGTCGCTTGGACGAGTTTGATTTAATGGGGAGAATAGCTCGAAAGAAACCTCTAATATCCGAAAAGAATCGACGTGCTAGACTTCAATTCGCAAAAGCTCATATTAAATGGACGGTAGAAGAATGGTCTAAAGTTGTGTTCACCGACGAAAGCAAGTTCAATCGATTTGGTTCTGATGGAAAATGTTATGTTAGATGCACAGCTGGTGAAGAATATAATAAAAATTGTACGAAACCAACCGTCAAAGGTGGAGGCGGATCAGCACTAGTTTGGGGGTCTATAAATGGTACCGGCCCAATACATCGGATTACAGGAATTATGGACCGTTTGTGACCGTTTATGTGGACATTGTGAAAAATGTTCTTCTTCCATTTGTTAAAGACGAAATGCCAAATAATTGGGTTTATGAGGCGGATAATGATGCGAAACACATGGCACGTGTGGTAAAAGAATTTTTAGGGAAAGAAAAAAATTAAATATCATGAAGTGGCCTGCACAGTCTCCAGATCTTAATCCTATAGAGACGCTGTGGATTGATGTCGATCATGAAATAAAACGTCAAGAACCAAAAAATTTCCAAGATTTATTTGAGACGATTGAAAAAGCTTGGAAATGCATTCCAGTTGATAGATGTATACGTTTAATTAATTCTATGCCACGACGTTGTGCTGAAGTGATAAAAAATAAAAGATATGCTACGAAATATTAAGTTAATAATGTTTAGTTTTATTTAGATGTTCCAAAATGCAGAACAAAAACAAGAAAATATAGTTCGAAAATTCTGTTCACAAGTATGTGTCGCTGAAATTTAGCACAAGAAATGTTGTCATTTTATTTTGTTGTATTTCCTATTAATTTCCAATAAAATATATTGTATGTATCCATAGACAATAAGTTGTATTATTTATAATTTCAGTATAAATATACGATCTATGTCCCCTTGCTTTTAAAATGTAATAAAACGTTGAAAATGATTATGTTCATAAGTATATGTCCGCCACTGTACGTTGAAATTTTCGAGCTAGATAAACCTGCGCTAAATGTCGTCGTAGTTGCGTTATATCGTACGATACTCGTACGACAGTATTATCGTAAAGACGTCATTACACTTGGTTATGGTTACAAATTACAGGTACAGACGCGCATACACTCCCGGACAAAAAGATAGCACAACAATAAATTTTATGAATGTTTATATTTAAGCTCAAAGTTCTATAAACATTTAATAATATATGTAAACATTGCACTTAAATGGCATAATATGAAAGTGACAAATGAAAATAATGACAGTCCTTCCAGTTTCTTAACATAATTATCATATTTCAGGCCGGCGAAAAGATAGCACACATGAACTAATTCTTAAAACAAATGAAATTCTTACAAACAAAATGACATTGTTTATCAATTTAATAGTGTGTCGAACTTCTTTTGTTTTGTATTAATTCCACCATTCGTCTCGGTAAAAATTTGTATAAATTTTTTATTTTTTTTTTGTGGAGGTCTGTTCCATTCTCTTCTAATGCACTCCTTTAAATCTTGAATCGTATCGAATTGTCGATTACCGGCGTAAACAGCTCGTGAGAGTCCTTCCCAACAATTTTCTATAATATTAATGTCAGGGGATCTTGCAGGCCAAGGGAGAACAGATATATTTTCGGACGTAAAAAATTCCTTCACAACTCCTGCTTTATGAACGAACGCGTTGTCCTGTTGGAACACATAATTTGGTCCTCCATTGCGAACTGAATAATTCTTAAGTTGCTCTTCAATTAGTTTTTTATACATTGCAGCATTCATTCGATGATCAATGAATTCTATATCTGTTCTTCCGTTGTACCCAATTCCGGCCCATACCATTGTGCTGCCTCCGCCTATTTGTCGACAAACTTTTGATAATTGCTCTTTTCTAATGCCATGGAAATAGTAATTAAAGCCATCAGGACCGTCTAAATTAAATCTTTTTTCATCAGAAAAAATTACATATTGCCATCTATTCTTCCATTGAACGAGTTCCTTTGCGAAGTTTAAACGATCCATTTTGTGGCGTACTATTAGTGGCGGTTTTCTCTGAATTTTCTTCCGTATAAGATGTTCACACGTTTGAATGACACGACGTACATATCTAACGTTGGTTTTGACATCTGTTTCATGAGCAATTTGTCTCGCTGTTAGTCAAAAATTCGATGCCGTACGAAGAATTGCTCTTTTCTCACGTTTCGTTAATGCTGATGGCCGGCTTGTACTTTTTTTCCGTCCGTAATTTCTCACATTTTTTATCAAATTTTAAATTACTTTCCGACTTCTTTTGATAGCTGAAGCAATTTTAGAGATAGAAAAGTTTTGGTCCTTTAAAACAAGAATTGTGTTAATCTCTTCTTTACTCAATCTCTTTCCTGGTCCCATGACAGCCAAATGCGTCAATCTTTTAAACTACTCGGGGTTTAAGTGTATTAAACTGACTGACACGTCTAACCTCACAGAAAGTTTGACAAACACTAGTAATTGTTATGAAAATTCTAAGTGTGCTATCTTTTCGCCCCCTTTCTTTTATAGCATATTCCGAGAAACTGAAATAAAAACAAATACTTGCAGCTTCGACCTTGTATACTACGCTCCCAAGACGTGCTGTTTACATTCAATCTATAACATTTAGGAACTATGAACATACCATTCAAAATATGGAAATATTATGTGTCACGTCCGGTGGTTCGACCGCCAATGATTAATCAATCTAATAAAGAATTATAGCAAAATCCGATAATGTCACGAGAAAGGTAAGCTTAGAAATAGAACAATAAAATAATCAACGTTAAATAAGTGAATGTTAACCATCAAATAGATACATATATAATTATACACACATATAATATAAATTATTCGAACTGCGCAATATCGTGACGCATTAACAGGATGCCAAATCAACAACTCAGCCTTCTGCGAAACGCATAAATAAAGATCGGTTTGCACCCTTAGTATCAATAGAAGAGATATCAGATATTGCCACGAGAAAAAAAACTATGATAATTCAAACTGCACAATGAAAGTTCGGTTTACATTCTGAGAATCAATAAGAATGACATCGGATGATGAGGACTCCTACTCCTGAGCCAGCATCTTCAAAGACAAAGAATTGGCTACCCTATAAATAAAGGAATCAACTCCTTAAGAGCGCAGTTGCAACAGTGGTGTCAATTGCGTTAGTTGAGTTGAGTCGAGTTGAGTCGAGTTGAGTTTATTTCGTTAAAACATTGTGTTGGAAATCGTTCGAAACCGCGAGTTCCGCAAGTGAACCTCTGGATATAAACTGCGTACACCTCGTGAAGGTCAAATATAATCGAAGGATCCCCGAGGTTCCACGAGCGTCCTCTGAATACTACATTGTATAAAACCAAAGCAGATTGTATTTCGGTAATATTATATTATATTATATTTTCTATATTTTTATAATCGCGCTAAATGCACTCACGTATATCTGCTCTAGAAATAATATTTGTATTTGTAAACCTTAATATCTGATTTAGTTTCTTATTTTGAATAAATAAGTCAATTTTTATCAATAAAAGGGTACAACCTTTATTTAAACGATCCTCAATTTCCCGAACCATAGCCGGCGAATGCAGGTAGGTTCGAAACTGCGTACTATCCCCTCAAAACTATAATTCAGTCCACTGAAGACGTAACATTATGCATGTGCTATCTTTTTGTCCGGGAGTGTAGGTATGTACGGGGTGTAAAAAAAGGTTTGGTTTTGGCAAACGTAGGCGTATTCTACATCTTCGGATCGATGAAGATCTGTAAAAAAAGTTGCCGCAAAATTGTCCTTGACCTTGAATTTCAAGGTCAAATTTTTTTTTATTGCATTGTATTCTACTCATCATGAGGATAAAAAGTGTCACTGCTTACTTTATTAGTAATAACTGTAATATTATTTTTTATGAGAACGGTCAAGTTTTGACCCGTGGTTCCTTTGACACTTTTTATCCTCATGATGAGTAGAATACAATGCAATAAAAAAAAAATTTGACCTTGAAATTCAAGGTCAAGGACAATTTTGCGGCAACTTTTTTTACAGATCTTCATCGATCCGAAGATGTAGAATACGCCTACGCTTGCCAAAACCAAACCTTTTTTACACTCTGTACAGTGTAGAAGCGTAGAAAGTAAAAACATGTCCTTACCGGAAACAGGAACTGGAACAGCAACAGGAACGGAAACGGGAACGGCAACAGATGCGGCTGTAGGAGGCTCAACGGCAACCCACTGAGTACTAGCAGCTCGCCCCCTTTCGACCTGGTGCCGATCCGGCGATGTGGCTCTAGACTTGCTCTTCCGGTCCAAATCCCTTTCCCATCGAACATCTTCGCGACGTTCTCCTGCAACCTTCCGAAACTATAACATTACGACACGCGTATTAGAGACTCGCAGAAAATGACACCATTGCGTGATGAAGTTGCGAAGGTGATGACAGGACAATACAGGCTGTACGGACACAATCGCTTACCGGTTTATCGACGCGAAAAGCCACGAGTTTATAAGCTGGTCTTATCGAGTACGGTACATTTGACAAATTCGATCGACGGTCGACGACGTACAAAATACATACATACAGTGACTCAAACAATTGATCAAATGTTCGAACAAAAAGAAAACAAGTCACAGTACACCTTTCTTAGAATCTTGCTTAAGACTGTTGAAATATACAGGGTGTTCAGGCTATTAGTAGCCAGCATTTTTTTTTTTAAATAGTAAATATTAGAAAAAAATGATAGAGGAAAAAGTGGTACTGTTTTTTATGCGCAACACAATGACATATGCATTTTTGTTTTATTTACATTATTTTGATAGCAATGAAGGTGACCTTCAATTTTTTTTAATGGAATGCTACACATTTTTTTATGTCGTATGAAAGCGTGTGTCAAGACGAATTCATCCATCTACTACACAATTACCTTCAAGGTCATGCAAGGTCAGAAATGGAAGAAATGGAAGAAACAATTTGAATATTGCGTACCAATGTGTTTACAAGTATTCCTTATTGATACGAATCGAATGATGTTGTCATTCACTGTCAGTGTTTACTTCTAATTTCCACCATAACGAGACAGTTTCAGTACATAGTAATGTATCGTTATTCGGTAGACGAGAAGAGGGATATGGTACGCATTTATTATCAGTGCAATAGAAATAAAAGACAAAGTAAATTGAAATACTTGGAAGAATATCCGGAAAGAGTGCAACCAAATGAAAATCAGTTTGTTTTGCTTGTAAAGCGTTTCGAGGAAACAGGGTCCGTACAAAATAATTGTCACAATCGGAGATCTGTTATTTCAGAAGACAAGAAGTTAGAAGTCCTGTTGCATTTTGAAGAAAATTCAACAACTTCCGTACGAAAAGTAGCTTCCGCGTGTGGTATTTCAGTTGGCTCAACTCATAACATCCTAAAATTACATAATTACAAACCTTTTAAATACCACAAAGTACAAGGCCTACAAGAAAGTGATCTACCGAGGCGTATTGAATTTTGCGATTGGATACTTACAAAAAACAGAAACGACAGCAATTTTTACAAAAAAATTCTTTGGACAGACGAATCGAGCTTCGATAATCATTGTTTTGGCAATAATCATAATGCTCGCGTATGGTGTACTGAAAACCCAAGAGTGAGAAGGGAAACAAATTTCCAAGTGCAATTTCGCGTAAATGTATGGTGTGGCATAATTAACAATGTGTTGTTAGGGCCTTATTTTTATAATAGAGTATTAAATGGGGAAATATATTTAGAGTTTTTAAATACACAATTTTTAGATTATTGGGAAGATCTGCCACTATCCATTACGCAAGGTATGTACTTCCAACAAGATGGGGCCCCACCACATAACAGTAGAATCGTAAGAAATTATCTTAACGATATATTTCAAAACGGATGGATTGGAACATACGGACCTGTCAAGTGGCCTGCAAGATCTCCAGATCTATCACCTCTGGACTTTTGTTTATGGGGTACTATTAAAGTACTAGCTTATGAGGCACCGCCCAGGGATATAAACGACTTGAAAACCAAAATAACACAAGCATGTGGATTAATAACTCGGACCACATTAGAAGAAGCTACCAAAAACGTAATTAACAGAGCTGAAATGTGTATTCATGCGCAAGGAAGCCATTTTGAACATTTGTTGTAGCCTCATTAATAAAGAATACTTGTAAACACATTGGTACGCAATATTCAAATTGTTTCTTCCATTTCTTCCATATCTGACCTTGCATGACCTTGAAGGCCATTGTGTAGTAGATGGATGAATTCGTCTTGATACACGCTTTCATACGACATAAAAAAGTGTATAGCATTCCATTTAAAAAATTGAAGGTCACCTTCATTGCTTTCAAAATAATGTAAATAAAACAAAAATGCATCTGTCATTGTGTTGCGCTTAAAAAACAGTACCACTTTTTCCTCTATCTTTTTTTTCTAATATTTACTATTTACAACAAAAAAAATGCTGGCTAGTGATAGCCTGGACACCCTGTATACGAAAAATGTTAACATTGCGTCGGTACTTCACGACAGTTCAAGCCGTGTAATCGTACAAAGCGGACGTGTATTACGAATTATATTCTGTGCATTATTTGATCAATTATTTGTGTTAAGCTGAATTGTGTAAAATTCTTATATTTTTGGCATTCCTTAGCACAAATATAATTACTGGTAAGTCATAACGTTATTTTTAAATATTCGAGAAAACGTTTGCGATAAAATAGTAAATAAAAAAAATATTTTTAGTCATATTTCATAATGAGACCAATAAAAGCAAGTAAAATGTCAGAAATCAAAAAGTTATTAAAATATGGGCTTTCTCATCGCGAGATTTCTAAGAAGGTACAGTGCTCTGTTGGTACTGTGTCTTCGGTACGTGAAACTTTAAAATAAAACATATTAAAAAATAAAGCAAGACGAAAATCAAAGTTATCCATTACCACAAAGCGATTAATCGTACGATCAATCCGTAATGGTAGCGTTGATAATGCTGTACAGATGCAAAAATATTTAGTCACACACCATAATATTCACCTACGCGCTGAAACAGTGCGTAATGCACTGCGAGAAGTGAATTTAAGAGGACGTGCAAAAATAAAGAAACCTTTTCTTACAAAGCGGCACAAGAAGTTTCGACTGCAGTTTATCGAAAAATATAAAAATTATACAGATCTCGATTGGGCACGAGTAATATGGTCAGACGAGACGAAAATTAATCGTTTTGGATGCGATAGACGCGAATGGACATGGCGACGAAATGAAGAACAAATACGGTCGCATCACATTCATCCAACACTGAAATTTGGAGGAGGCCATATCATGGTTTGGGGTTGTATGACCAGTGAGGGCGTCGGATGCGTTGAAAAAATTGAAGGTCGAATGACTGCAACATCATACACATCGACCCTGCAGAAAAGTTTAATTGGAAGTTTGGCAAAATGGAATAAGAACGCAGAAGAAGTCATTTTTCAGCACGATAACCACCCTAAACACAAGCCAAAAATCACCAAAGAATGGTTAACAGCTAATGGTTTTACTGTTTTAGACTGACCTCCACAGTCTCCCGATCTGAACCCAATAAAACACCTATGGAGTTTACTAAAAAGAACAGTTGCCAACTTCGATCACAACTTCGAATTGTGGTCAGAAGTTAAAGCTGCTTGGGAAAATATTAAGGCTGAAGAGTGTAAAAGTTTAGTAAATAGTATGCCAAGACGCATAGAAGCCGTACTGAAAGCGAAAGGAGGGTATACGAAGTACTAATATTTCATTTTTTCAAACTCAAAAATTTGATCATTACATAATTTGTTAATTTCATTTAATTTTGTTTAAAAAGTATAACATATACAGGGTGAGTCACCAAACGTTACCACCTCAAATATCTTTGTTGTTTCTAAAGATACGTAAAATATGGTAAGGACAAAATTGAATGGTACAATGGGGCTGACACGATGCAAAAAAAAAATTTTGTTTTTATGTCATTTTTTTGGAGATATCAAGGTCACCAAGACTTTTTTAAATGGAACCACACTTTTTTAAACACCTACAATGATAGTCCCTTTCATTAGGAATTCAGTGACTATAATTAGTCCAAGGTCATTCAAGGTCAAGGACAGAAAAAACGTAAAAAAAAAGCAGGATACCTGTATTTTATAAATGTTCGAAATGATGGCCGTCTGCGTCGATACATTGTTGTAAACGAGCTCTGAAGGAATGTTGAACTCTGATAAGTGTATCCGACGTGATATTCGTGCATGCTGTGATGATACGCTGACGCATATCTTCAACTGTTGTTGGAGCATCCGTGTACACGATCTCTTTTAGCAGACCCCATAAAAAGAAATCAAGTGGATTTAAATCAGGCGAACGTGTTGGCCATGAAACTGTTCCGCCTCGTCCAATCCATCGGTTTGGATATCGAGAATCCAACGTTTCTCTTGCTACTCGTGCATAATGAGCAGGACAACCGTCATGTTGGTACCACATATCGTAGCGATTTTGTAAAGGGACATCTTCTAACAAAATTGGCAGATCTTCTTGCAAAAATTGAGCGTATTTCTGTCCCGTCATCATTCCGTTAACGAAATATGGTCCAATTACTTTGTCGTTCAAAATACCACACCACACGTTTACGCTCCATTGTCTTTGATGATCAATTTCTCGCAGCCAGTGCGGATTATCCACAGACCAATAATGGGCGTTCCGTAGATTAATTGAGCCATGATTAGTAAATGTTGCTTCGTCCGTAAACAAGACATTAGAAAAAAATGAATGATTTTGAAGCAATCCCCATTGACAAAAGTTAATTCTATTTTGAAAATCATTCCCGTGCAATTCTTGATGAAGCGATATGTGGAACGTATGAAATTTATGTCGAGCCAGAATTCGTATTAGGCTACTTTGACTTATGCCTGCTTCCCGGGCAATTTTTCTCGTACTCACGTAAGGATTGACAGCTACAGCTGCTAAAATATTAATTTCATTGTCTTCATTAGTCGTGGGATTCTTCCGTTTGTACTGTCTTGCATGTACACTTCCAGTACTTCGAAACAACCTGTACGTATTAGTGAAAGTACGTCTAGAAGGAGTGTTTCGCTCGGGGTACCTTTCTTCATAAAGTAGTCGGGCCTGCACTGCATTTTTTCTACATTCACAGAAAATCGTGATCATATCACACTTTTCAGTCATCGAATATAACATAGCGAAATCGCGTTTGGAAACATACTGATAGTAAATAAGAATGCTGAATAACATTGAAGGACCTTAGTATGTTTACTTCAACTACGATAAACGTCTCAACCGTGATAAACGTATTTTGCTTCCATATTTTAGTTTTATACGTTTTTTCTGTCCTTGACCTTGAATGACCTTGGACTAATTATAGTCACTGAATTCCTAATGAAAGGGACTATCATTGTAGGTGTTTAAAAAAGGGTGGTTCCATTTAAAAAAGTCTTGGTGACCTTGATATCTCAAAAAAAATGACATAAAAACAAAATTTTTTTTTTGCATCGTGTCAGCCCCATTGTACCATTCAACTTTGTCCTTACCATATTTTACGTATCTTTAGAAACAACAAAGATATTTGAGGTGGTAACGTTTGGTGACTCACCCTGTATAAGTTAATTCTGTATTATATGAACTACGTAAACTATGTATGTATTATAATAAAATATTTTGTTACATACATATCTTATTAACATGTGTTCAATTAAATAAAAATTTACACTGGGAACATTTGATCAATTGTTTGAGTCACTGTATCTACACGATCCATAGCACATCGATATCACGATTCGAACCGATCGAGCAGTTTCAATCCGATTCCACCCGATTCGACCCGATTCGTCGATCGATTTTTGTATCGTTGTTCATCTTAGTCCTCCTATTTAATTGGCATTGACATTCGCCGCACAGTGGGGTATTTTGCCAGTTTAGCGCGCCAAAACTATTACGACGTTATTAATAATGTGAAGGTCATAATATTATATATCGTTGAATTCGTCTTAATACCAGCTACAACATTATCAAATCAAAAATACAGTTTAATGTTTAAAAAATCGAAGCGATCTTGTTTTTTTCTTTTAAACAAATTTTTTTTAATGTTTTTTGTATTGCAATTTATACGTTTATTAATACTGTTAAACTTTTATTTGAAACATTTTTTTGTCAGATTTAGAGAAATTGCTATTACAAAACCCCATTTGGCCAGTTTAGCGCGCCAAAACTATTACGTTATTAGTAATGTGAAGGTCATAATATTATATATCGTTGAATTCGTCTTAATACCAGCTACAACATTATCAAATCAAAAATACAGTTTAATGTTTAAAAAATCGAAGCAATCTTGTTTTTTTCTTTTAAACAAATTTTTTTTTATGTTTTTTGTATTGTAATTTATACGTTTATTAATACTGTTAAACTTTTATTTGAAACATTTTTTTGTCAGATTTAGAGAAATTGCTATTACAAAATCCCATTTGGCCAAAACCCCATTTAACAAAAAGTTAATTTTCTCCATGTGTGGCACTCTGTTGCACCTAAACTCTTCAGGATTCTGTAAAGCAATGTCTACTGAATAACCTCAAAAAAAAATTAGAGAGGTGTTTTGCGGAGAAAAAAAGTTATTACATAATACATTTTAACTTTCTGAAAAAAAATTGTACCATTTTCGATTGTTTATTCTATCAAAACCACCGAATCGTTTAGAACAAAAAGCTATAAAATTACTTTATATACCTTCCTTTACATCCTAGAAATGTTTTTATCCCGATTCCATATACCAAACTTGTGAAAAGAATCATTTCTTTAACACATGGTTTTCGACCCTTCTCTTGGTCACGAGAATATGTCACTTTCAAGAGTCTATATGTTACTAAATAGTACTATTTATAGAAAAATATTATTGTATATTACTCGCATATATATTCAGGTACACGAGAAAAAAGTTTCAGTCATTTTGAACAAACTAAAAATTTTGACTTTTGGCGCGCTAAACTGGCCAAATACCCCACTGTGCGCCGTAACTACTGTCGGATCGATTAGCCTGCGTAAAAGCACCCAGCGAGCAAACGATTGATCCAATTCGATATGTAATCGAGGAAATTACGTCAGACTTTAACAGATCAGTAGGATTTAATTTTCAGATTTCGAGCTCCAATTGTAACGACGCGACACGGTGTTCGAATACCGTTTTATAACCGATCGATTCGTCGCGAGGTATTATCTCCAAGTTCGGGTTCGGATTCGGGTTCGGGTTCGGTTGTAATTTGACAGCCTGCGTCACAAGCTTCCAAACTTTGCTCTTGCAACCAATAGCTGTAAAGAAAGTTGGAAACACATATTCTAGAAAATAGCGCTTGTACAGGGTGTAACAAAATTTAGTGTCATGGTTTTGACAGATGGTTGTACACCTTCGGATCGGTGGAGATTTGTTAAAAGAAATTGCCGCAAAATTGATTTTGACCTTGAAATTGAAGGTCAAATTTTTTATGCTTGTATCGCATTCTACTCACCATGGGGACTAAACTTGTCAAAGGAACCGTAGGTCGCAACTCAACCGTTCTCTTATAAAACAATGTTAAATATTTTAACGTCGTCTTCCGTTATCTGAAATGTTTGGAAGTCGATGGATAGGACGAAGACCTGCACCTCATTTGTGGCCGCCACGTTCCCCAGACCTTACGCCTCTTGACTTCTTTTTTTGGGGAGCAGTGAAGCATATTGTTAACCGGATAGGACCGCCAATAAGAACTATGCAGCAATTAAAATCACGAATTGAAGACGCTTTTCACCATGTGCAGTCTATATTGAACATTTACGAAAAAGTTCGCAAAAATTTGGAAGAAAGACTAAGGATCTGTTTGCGTAATAATGGTGGCCATATCGAAGCCGGTGATCAAGCACGACTATTAAGAGCGATAAACCTTGATGGTTCTATTCTATGGCAAAGAACGAGAAACCCGAGGAACGGAAGACGGCGTTAAAATATTTAACATTGTTTTATAAGAGAACGGTTGAGTTGCGACCTACGGTTCCTTTGACAAGTTTAGTCCCCATGGTGAGTAGAATGCGATACAAGCATAAAAAATTTGACCTTCAATTTCAAGGTCAAAATCAATTTTGCGGCAATTTCTTTTAACAAATCTCCACCGATCCGAAGGTGTACAACCATCTGTCAAAACCATGACACTAAATTTTGTTACACCCTGTACATTTACCGTACACTACTTACTGTCACATGAAAGGCATACGTATTTACAGTTTTCTTTGGCACTGACATACAATCAAAGCGATGAAAGCATGATTGTTACCAACTTGAGACTTTCAACTACAAAATGTATAATCGTCTGATCGATAGATCGATCGATTCGTTTCAACAAGCACGCGATTGTCCGGATAACGTACTCACTTTCTCGAGTTCCTTCAAAATGGCTGGTGACGCGTCCGAATGTCTTCTCCATTCTGGACTTCTCGACGGAAGCAGTCCGGAACCGAGACCACCGAGTTGACTTCCGCTCTGACAACCGAGTCTCGCGTCGCTATGCCTCCTCTGCAAAGCCTCCAAAACCGGAACCTCCAACAGGGAGTCTGTTGATTCCTGCGTCACGATCGGCTGGTCTCGAGACGCGATTTTCCGGCGACAGATGCTGCATCGCCACGACGACTGAAACACGACTTCTCTTCAATAAGATTCAATCAATCAATCAATCTTTATTTTTTCCCCTTAGGGTTACAAATCCAAACACAATTTACGCACCTGTCTTACATCTATACTTAAACTACCGCCCCTACGCAACAAGAGAGAGAGAGAGAGAGTAAATTAGCGTCGTTTTTCCTTACAATTAAAAACGCATACATCATAACTAAAACGGTCATCTAAAATGTAAAAAAAAAAAAAAATATATATATATATATAAAAAACAAAATCCGATATAAAATATATATAACATAATGAAATATAAACATATATCAAAAAATAAATAAAAATAACATATCAAAATGACATACGTCCTGAAATCTGAGCTTATCTTAACTCTTAAAAATTAAAACAAAAACAAAAACAATGAACAAAACAAAACAATTTGTTTGTTTTTGTTTTTGTTCTTCAATAAGATTCATTCTTCCGAATATGACTATTACCATTGTGGTATAAAGTTCGTTTATTTAAAATATAAAAAGGAAGGTATTTAATAGATAATTTTGATGTCGGAAACAACTACGTAATACAACTCTCAAGCAACGCACACGTCCTTCACTCGCCGTAGTCAACGGAAAACTCTCTCTCCTCTCTCCAAGAATGTCCTTTTTAAGTCCTCACTCACACCCACACTCGCACTCATCCCCTAATCCTATCTCTGTTTCGGAAATCCCCAGCCTACCCGAAAACCCCTCCATTACCTATCCTCACACCTGGAACCTGAGACTCAACCTTCAAAAATGCGAAACAATTTTATTCCGAAAACCCCTAAATCCCAGCCTATACACTTGGGCTTGGTTTTCGTCAGGGACACTTAATGGCCCTCTTCCTTTGGGCCTGGCTTTCGTCAGGGACACTTTCCCTTCTATGGCCCTCTTCCCTTGGGCCTGATTTTCGTCGGGCCTCGATGTTTTATAGCCCACTTCCTGCCATCGGAGACCCAACGACATTCTAGCTACATTTATGATACTACACTATCATAGAACAGAATGTGTCATCTCTTCGAAGAATTGTTCATCCAAAGAGAAAGTAAAGAAAGATCAAGAAGGATCACGGTTTGACGGTTCTTCTTGAACGGTTAACGCGAAACTGAAAATTCGAAGAAATAGACGAGAAAGTCATACCGGATCATCGGAATTCGTTGTCGTTGAATAGCTTGCGCAATCGTCGCAAACTTTTTGTTGACACTCGCAACAAATTCTCGAGTTTTCTTCTGGTGCAAAAGACTTGCGGCATACCCGGCACTCATCTCCCGTTTTCGACTTTCTGAAACGTTCGAGTTCAAGTTGGCTCAACCTTGATCTTACAGTTTTCTTTTTTTTTTTACGAAACAATATGTCTTTGTTGTAAACGTTTTCAAACACTTACGTTTTCGTCGCCTCCGTGGACGCTTCTTCCTTAGGTTGACTTTCTTCGGCAGGTGTGACCTTAGCGGGACCAAATTTTGTCACTACAACGAAAAAGAGGGGAAACAGTTTTGCTGATACAGTTGACGTTACGAATAGGTCAACTACTTACCGTCTCGTATCACATCGCCACCCAGCTGCCTCCACTTCCTGAAGGTGTTGCTGCCTTCGTCCGGCATAACCGTTCCGGTTGTTCCGGAATCTGGTTGGGCCGTGGCGGTCGGCATTATCTGAATAATAAACAAACGAACCGTAGACCATTTCTTAAATTCGCGGCTAGAAATTTTCTACTGCCCAGATAGCACGCGACGTCTTAAAGACGTCTGTTTTACCTCCATTTTTGGTCTGAACGTCTTACGTCCTGAAAAGACGTCTTAAAGACGTCTCGTAAAAGACGTCGTTTTTACGTCTCGTAAAAGACGTTTCATTTCTTGACGTTTCAGTCATTCTAAACTGCTAGAGGAAAGCTTTACAAACTATACACACGCAACACAATATAACGCAGTTTTCCATCCTTCGAATAGACGTTTATTTATTTAGGAAAGTTAAATAACTAAATTGTTAATTTAGTACTATTAGAATATATTACATATATATTCGCAATAGAATCGCAGAAACACATCATCTAGTAAACGGCAAGTCCCGAGTTCGAATCCCGCCAACTGCATAAAAATTTCTAAATGTGATGTTTTAAGGTCCTTTCGAAGGGAACGTGGAATATTCCATCAACAAAGAAGTGCACAGAAAAGTAATACATCAAAATAAATAGATAAATAAATAAATAAATAAAGCATAAAATGTTAATGTTCGCGGATATGCTGAAAAACATTCTTTTAATTAATTTTTTTTTATTTATAAATAAATAAATTAATTAATTAAATAAATAAATAAAGCATAAAATGTTAATGTTCGCGGATATGGTGAAAAACATTCTTTTAATTTATTTTTTTTATTTATAAATAAATTAATTAATTAAATAAATAAATAAAGCATAAAATGTTAATGTTCGCGGTTATGCTGAAAAACATTCTTTTAATTTATTTTTTTATTTATAAATAAATAAATAAATAAATAAAGCATAAAATGTTAATGTTCGCGGATATGCTGAAAAACATTCTTTTAATTTATTTTTTTTTATTTATTTAGTTTTTTTGTTATAACAAACATTCAATTTATATTTCTTGTACATGTATACAATATTCAAATTCAATATTTTTCTCATAAGAAAAAATGTGGCTTAAAAAATATTTTTCCAATATTTGACAAACATATCTATCTAATATTTTTGTGCTACTAGGGGTCTGTTTCGGGACGTCTTGAATACGTCTGTTTCGAGACGTCTTTAAGACGTCTCTGTGCTATCTGGGTGTATTTTCTTTGGTCTACGACGCAGAGATCGTTACCGAATTAAGGAGGCACAGCTCTCCACCTATTCTACCCGATATAGTTTTTCATACAAACGCACACCCGCGGCCACTTGAACTAAACAAATGTGACCGTGAAAACGAGTTACCTTTTTAACGAAGGATACCACGTTGTCGCGCAACATTTTGAACTGGAAGTTGAAGTTGACGTCGAACAAGTTGAAGTTGAGGTTAAAGTTGAGATTGAGTTTGACGTTGAAACGAAAGTTGAGAAAAAGAAAAGTACTCGTAGATTCCTGTTGCACCTCGTCCGGCGTTCTGCTCACCGATCTCGGCCACCGGCATAAACTTGTTCTCAGTATCGGATCGGAACAGATGTCGGCAACGTTCGGATACTCGACGATAAGATTGCAACGGTATTCTTGATGCACCGAAAACCAGCGAGTTTCCGAATAAATCGGCTCAACGCTAACGCACAGGAGGAGCCGCTCGGCTCACCCTTTCGCCAGAAACCCATTTGCATTCCCATCAACTTTGAATTTCTTCTCTGCGTATTCCCGTAACATCGGAACTCTGTTACTTGCAAAACTTTTACGGTGGAGCGAGACCTGTAACATCATTAATAATCTCGTGTATCGTAGAGTCGTAGAATCGTTTGGCGAAATGAAACTGTCTATCTGATCTTTCATCTTTGTTGGTACGCACAGTGGTCCCAAAGCCCGAAAACGTGGCCAAAACCTAAAAAATGAACTTTCAGGTAGGTAAGTTTTAAGCATGGGGTTGGTTACTCTAAGAGTGTTTTTAAATGGTGGTAAAAAGCAAAATGATCATTTTTTGATAACTGACCAACAGTCACAGTCCGAACTTCGAGTTTTAAGTGTACTTAAATTTTAAGTGTACAGTGTACAAATTGTATTGAAACGAATTGATTTTAATTGTGCATTATGGATGCTGTTTCTGGAGGTAGGTTGCATAGCTTTAGTGCCAAATGTTTATTGTTAACTGATATCTATGTATGCAAAGGAGAGAGTGAAAGTGAAGGAATACATTTTTTAAATGTAGAGTAAAGGTTGAAAATCTCGCCGAATCACGCGCTAAAACTTGTTGGAGCTTCTACTACATAGTATTATCTTGCAATTCTAAAAAAAATTGGCTGCACATATTTGCACTTTTCGTCGTGACATTGTTTTTTGTAACGCAGAGTAGGTATTTTATGTGGTTTCCTTGCATTTCTTGTCAATCTGTGAGAGATATGTACTAAGTCTTTCTGTAAAATTTAAACAGATTTTGAATAGAATGTAAATTTTTTATAAAGAATCATATATCCATATTTTTTAAATACCAATTTTCAAGTAGAACCAATAATTTTTGAATGTATATGTCCGCGATATTGAATCCGCCATTTTGTTTTTTCTAATTTCAAGTTCAGATTCGTGATCAGCGACCCCAAAAACAGCCTAATACTAATTTTCAGGCAGAACCAATAATTTGTTAAGACGTTGTGAGGTTTTGACCACGTTTTGGTGATTTGGGACCACTGTGGTACGTTGTACGTTATTGTAACCGATGAAACAAATTCTGAACGTACTGAAATGTTTAATTAAACGTAGCGACACATTTGTCAATTTGACGTTTCAAAGTTGAAACGAAGAGCAATGACGACTATCGTTTGAACCAAGAAAAGGTGTATCGGTCTGGTCTTATCGTTAACCCCTTGCCCTACAATAACGAGCCAGACTCGTGATGAAGATTCTGAATAGAATCTAATAAATGCAAACGTTATTAATTCCCTTTAAAACGAAATAAAATTCTATTTTGTTGTAGTTGATATACAGGGTGAATTCGATAAAACAGGACACCTAAATATCTCCGTTACTTTTCGTTGTACAAAAAAACTTCGTAGGACAAAGTAACACTGTTTGAAGGGCCACATATAACGGTGTAAGGGAAAAAAAATGTCAAGGTCATTTTTATGAGATTTCAAGGTTGTCGATGTTTTTTTAAATGGAATGATATATTTTCGTTAACGTAATGTTGTAGCTGACAAAATAACGAATTCATGCATGTAACACAATATGACCTTCAAATGACCTTCAACCCAGAAAAATGGTATAAATAAAATTCAACGTGTAAGATTCATTTGATGTATTTCTGTTACTAGTAAATAATACTTGATTAAAAAATGCTCTATCTTTTATCAATTGTCTCAATCCCCACTGGCAAAAGTTTACACGATTTACAAAGTCTCTACCATGAAGTTCTTGATGAATTGATAGGTGATAGGGGTGAAATTTGTGTTCCTGGAGTATTTGCACTACACATTTTTGACTAATGCCACTTCCTCGTGCGATTTGCCTCGTACTAGCATGAGGATTTGCATTCACTGCTGCCAGAACATTAATTGTGTTTGCTTCATTCCTTACAGTCCTCACCTTTGTACGTTTTTTATTTTCGACACTACCAGTTTCACGGAATTTATTTATCAAATTGGAGTAAACGGAAACTGATGGACAATTACGATTAGGAAATCGGTCCTTGTACAACTGCGCGGCTTCTCTTAAACACTGTCGACTTTCTCCATAAATAAAAATCATATCAATCTTATCTTCCTTCGAGTAACGCATTGTGAAACGTTCATCGATAAACTGATCGAGAAATCTTAGAAACTGTGGAAATCTAATAGCAAGAAGGTCTTCTCAGTAATTAGTAGTGGATAAACACGATTCTGTACGAACGTATAGGTGAAGGTATATCATAATTGTCCTCCTGTCAACACCGAATCTGTTATTATGTTGTGTATTGCGATACATTTGAATGTATAGCAGCTCAAGGGAATATTTTTGAACATTTGGCGTAACAGAAATACATCAAATGAATCTTACACGTTGAATTTTGTTTATACCGTTTTCTGGGTTGAAGGTCATTTGAAGGTCATATTGTGTTACATGCATGAATTCGTTATTTTGTCAGCTACAACATTACGTTAACGAAAATATATCATTCCATTTAAAAAAAACATCGATAACCTTGAAATCTCATAAAAATGACCTTGAAATTTTTTTTCCCTTACACCGTTATATGTGGCCCTTCAAACAGTGTAACTTTGTCCTACGAAGTTTTTTTGTACAACGAAAAGTAACGGAGATATTTAGGTATCCTGCTTTATCGAATTCACCCTGTATATCCTTTGGGGAAAACGTAGGCATACAATGAATTTAAACTATCTTCTTCTTCTATAAAATTCTGAACAATGAAGAATTTAAAATCGTTATAATCACAATATAAATAGTAGTGCAAGGGGTTAATATCGTTAATAGGTTGCATCACCGACTACATAGGTTGTTCATCGACTAGTATTTAACCGATCCGAACAAGTAACCGCGAGCGACAGCTGCTCCTGTGTCGAGGTCATTCAGAACAAATTCCTTGGAGCAGCACACTCGGCAATGCAGCAAAGGAATGGAGTGGACTAGGAGGGGAGTGTCTATCGCTTCGTTGGCATCATTACGAGATAAACTAATATGTGCCAAGACCATTATGAGACTCGCGCTTCAAATTCCGCGTCTCCCCCGTATGCCGTATCCGGGCATATTCTGCTGCTTTCTTCGTCTGGAAAATGCCAAGTCTTATCTTCGCATTTTATTTACCTACATTTAAGTCTACGGCGCGCCGCACAATGTGACGAATGTGGCCTTTTTAGCTGGACAAAATTAACTTTCAAATAAACAAAAACTAACTGTGCTAATGTAATGTAAAATAACCATGTATTAAAACCCTTGAATATTAAAACTTGAAATTCTTTTGTTGTATGTTTACAGAGCGTGTAAACTTCACCTAACAGACGAACACCTAACCTATAAATGAATGGGCACATTTCCATACGCGCTAGAAATATGTTAAAATGTACTAAGGAGTGTTTAAATTTCCTATATATGATGGATATAACATCTCAAAACATGTATTTTCACTTTAGTAATTCCAAATTATCGATAACGTTCCTCTATTTTTGTAAATTAAGTGTCAAAGACGGTACTTATTTTTTCACAGAAACGCCCATGTTACTACTCTTCGTTAACGAATTAGTATATGCGCCACGTCGGTCCAAGCGATGATTTTTACATATAATAAAGTAGAGATTCTCTACTTTATTTTAATACCAAAATTGGCTTGCAGAACGTTGCAGAACTATACTAATTTTTACAGTGAAGTTACGCCGTTTTACGAAAATACACGGAAACGGTCAAGAGTGAATAACAATTTCGACTTAATGTCAATGATATTAATAACTTCCGACCCACTAATAAATAGTTTTCGCGAAATTCCACAAGAAAAAATTAGTTCACTGTCCCCTGAAGTTCTTGAATTACTAATACAAAATGAAGATACAGATATTCAAGAAACAGATTCTTTATCAGAACTTGAATCTTCTGATAGAGATTCGAGTTGTGAAGAAGTTTCTACGTAGTTTCAGGAGGCAATGTCTTGTTACAACAATGAAAAATATTTACTACCTGTTATGTATATTGTTTTTTATTTTTATTTTGCTGTAAGCCCAAATATTTGTCGTAACACAAATACGTTTAGATATATTCTATTTACATTTGTTTATAAGTTATTAGTTTTTAGCAACAGAATGTTCCTATTGAAGACTTTGATTTTGATCTGTGTTATTTCTTTTGTTTTATTTATATTTTCATGTTATCATATTTTTATTAAAATATTAAACAATAATATGAAACAGAGTTGTTATTTATAAAGTGAAACTTTATGCTAAACCAAAGGATAATTCTTTCCCGTTAGAATATATCTGAATCTCCAAAGAGAGAGTAACATTTACTATAATTTTCCCAAAATTACATTCTTTTTGTCCCTAATTAAAAATGACGTCTTCTTTGATAATATCAAATCATTCTGTGTTACATAGATCCATTACTAACTTTGTTGTATTTTTTATTTAATTATAAATCACTTAAAATATATTGTTTAATTAACAAACACCAACTAAATGTTGTAAAAAATTAATAATTATTCATATTTTATACAACTGTAAAATTAATATATTAATCGATAAATACAGAAAAATAGGCGATTTAGAATTTTGTCCAGCTAAAAAGTCCATTCGTCACACTGTGCGCCGCATCGTTCCCGATCCACAGTATGTATCGTCAGTTGGGCAGTGAGCCGGTTAATCTATCACTTATTATTAACACTAGAACTACCGAGTAATAAATACAACTGATGAATATTGCTTTGTAATGATGACAAGACTACATCTACTCAAACCTAATACCATTTTTATCCTAACATGTGTTTCAATAAAAAAGTTCATTCAAAAAATTCTATTGAAAACAATCTTATAATTTCAGTAATTGTGAAAGAAAAAATTAGGAACAGTCATTTTGACTGGTTCGGTAGTTCTAGTGTTAATTCTTCGTTCCACGTATTGCCAAAACACTTCTTACCCTTTGAATCAATGTATTCATTATCGTAGGTTGAACTTATTTATCACAAAATATGTGTACGTATGTGTATGCGTACATGTACATATGTATATTAGAATAATCGGAAAGGAATTGAAATAAGGTATTTCAAGGCAAAACTATATTATTTTCAACACGCATTGGGACAATTAGGCGGTCATTGATTTCACCATAACAGGAAATACACCGATCGATTCTCGATTAGAACGACTGAAGTCACGTATAGTGGGCAGCAGCTAAACACAATTACCTAGGAATCCTCTGTCCTAAGGGTGTATTTTTTTTTTTTCAATTATCAAGTACACTCGAGCTGCCAGAAACGGTTTACGTCTTACGTTATTCAACAGATATTCGGCAACGCTTCCTTCGAAACATCATCGTGTTTCCATTGGCGGCTGACCAAACGCGAACTTGTACTACTTGTTGCGACCGCGCAACGTGCTACATACCGTACTGCTACATACGTGCTGTTACTATTCCTCTGTTTTTTTCTGTTGTTTTCAAAATCAGGTACTTGGTCGTAACACTATCCTTCGAGCAAAAGAAGAGTGCTTTCTTTTGTTATTTTCTATTACTGCAGTTGGAAAAGTAATGGAGATATAATCTGTTTGCTCCGTAACGAATTCTTCGATTTGAATATGGTGTACTATACACATAATGGATTATTACTTGTTCTATTGCTCGTACTGCTACATACGTGTTGTTACTATCTCTCTGTTTTTTCTGTTGTTTTCAAAATCAGGTATTTGGTCGTAACACTATCCTTCCAGCAAAAGAAGAGTGCTTTCTTTTGTTATTTTCTATTACTGCAGTTGGAAAAGTAATCGAGATACAATCTGTTTGCTCCGTAACGAATGCTTCGATTTGAATTTAGTGTACTATACACATAATGGATTATTACTTGTTCTATTGCTCGTACTGCTACATACGTGCTGTTACTATTCCTCTGTTTTTTTCTGTTGTTTTCAAAATCAGGTATTTGGTCGTAACACTATCCTTCGAGCAAAAGAAGAGTGCTTTCTTTTGTTATTTTCTATTACTGCAGTTGGAAAAGTAATCGAGATATAATCTGTTTGCTCCGTAACGAATTCTTCGATTTGAATATATAGTGTACTATAGACATAATGGATTATTACTTGTTCTATTGCTCGTACTGCTACATACGTGCTGTTACTATTCTTCTGTTTTTTCTGTTGTTTTCAAAATCAGGTACTCGGTCGTAACACTATCCTTCGAGCAAAAGAAGAGTGCTTTCTTTTGTTATTTTCTATTACTGCAGTTGGGAAAGTAATCGAGATATAATCTGTTTGCTCCGTAACGAATTCTTCGATTTGAATTTAGTGTACTATACACATAATGGATTATTGCTCGTTCTATTGCTCGTACTGCTACATACGTGTTGTTACTATCTCTCTGTTTTTTCTGTTGTTTTCAAAATCAGGTACTTGGTCGTAACACTATGAGCAAAAGAAGAGTGCTTTCTTTTGTTATTTTCTATTACTGCAGTTGGAAAAGTAATCGAAATATAATCTGTTTGCTCCGTAACGAGTTCTTCGATTTGAATATAGTGTACTATACACATAATGGATTATTACTTGTTCTATTGCTCGTACTGCTACATACGTGTTGTTACTATCTATCTGTGTTTTCTGTTGTTTTCAAAATCAGGTACTTGGTCGTAACACTATGAGCAAAAGAAGAGTGCTTTCTTTTGTTATTTTCTATTACTGCAATTGGAAAAGTAATCGAGATATAATCTGTTTGCTCCGTAACGAATTCTTCGATTTGAATATAGTGTACTATACACATAATGGATTATTACTTGTTCTATTGCTCGTACTGCTACATACGTGTTGTTACTATCTCTCTGTTTTTTCTGTTGTTTTCAAAATCAGGTACTCGGTCGTAACACTATCCTTCGAGCAAAAGAAGAGTGTTTTCTTTTGTTATTTTCTATTACTGCAGTTGGAAAAGTAATCGAGATATGAGCCGTTTATTTTGAAAGTGGCCTAAGTCCATTTATACTTAAATTGAGATATTTAAGGGTTTGTGTTTCAATGCAATTAAAAATACACGTACAGGATACTAATGAATCATACTGCTTAAGTGTATCTAAAGGAGTTAAATTTATAGTTCCTATTAAAATAATGGCAATTATTAAGTGAATAATATGCGTTTTCTTACCAAGAATGGAGTTAGGCCAGTTTCAAAATTAACAACCAGATTCGTTATAAAATTTGAAGGAGCCCAAGTCCATTCAACATAATTTAAGATGTTTCAAATTGAAAAAAAACAATACTCAATTTACTTTGTATACCTTTACAACACTTCAAAAACACAATTTATGCAATTCAGGACATTTTCCAACTACATAAATTACATAACAATTCACTGCTCATCTACATTTTGTGGTGTCAATACAATATTTTCGAACTTTCTCGGTCTACCCCGACGTGCTAATAAATCCAGGATTTCAAACTTTGCATTCTCATCCATTGATATCTTATAGAAAATTGACATGGTTCATCTCTCAAAAAACGCATCCAACAAATTTTTAACCAATTTATTGTTTCTCCGTTAGAATTCTTTACCATTTTAAAAATTGTATCCTCCAAAAATTTTGTTGATATGAAATCCTCTTTAAAATTACCTTTTTCCGGCACTTTTTGATAATGTCCTTCGGACGTTAGGCCACTTTCAAATTGATGGTTTTAATTATTGAAATAACTGCGAAAACTTATGGGTCCAAAATTGTCGTATGTACTCTGAATATACTTAACCGCAAATGTTGTTTATGACAGCTCATTTGAAATTGTATACGTAATTACGGGCAACAAAGGATAAATGACAAATGGAGTTAGGCCACTTTCAAAATAAACGGCTCAATTATTGAACTAACTCTGAAAACTTGTGTGACCAAAATTATCGTATTTACTCGGAATATAAGTAACATCAAATGCTTAATTGATAGATAACTTGAAGTTGTACGTGTAACCACGGGCAACCGGAAATAATTGAAAAATGGACTTGGGCCACTTTAAAAATAAACGGCTCATATAATCTGTTTGCTCCGTAACGAATTCTTCGATTTGAATATAGTGTACTATACATATAATGGATTATTGCTCGTTCTATTACCCGTACTTGTTTGGAAAATTGTCAGCAAACATGCTTACGTACGTGCCTACGCGCCCGTATACGCGCACGCGCACGCGTATTCATTTTACCGGAAATATTCGTTTCAGTGGAAAGGATTCGTTCCAGTGACCCGCTGGCTGCTCTAGTTAACCCAAGGAAGGATATGGATCGCGATATATGCGATTAGATCAATATGTCGCGTCATATTGGGGTTATGACTCGCCGACTCGTAACGACTTGTCCGAGGAGTCTGCTCAGACAGGAATAATACTCTTTCGAGAAGCATGTTCGCAGAGCAAATAATATGCTCAGCTCGTATGCATATGTATGCGTGTACATGCACAATTAACAAGAGTAGATGGTAGCAGTAATTTAACACTAAAACTACCGGATGGGTCAAAATGACTTGCTCCTAATTTTTTCTTTTAGAAACAACGAAATTGTAACTATGTTTTCAGGACAACATTTTTGAATAAACTTCTCCATCGAAGTAGATATTTGAACAAAACTGGTGCGAAATCTAAACAACTGCAATTTTGTTGTTGTTATAAGGTAATGTGTGCGCGTTGTATTTACTGCTTGGTAGTTCTAGTGTTAAAGGTTCGAGGGGAAATGTAGAAAGCAAAAAATATATTAAAGTTCTAGCCGAGATTTCTAAGTAAAACGGCAATTTCATACCGATACGATGCATCGAAATAAAACCTAAATGGAACAAGCACCGACCAATAAGACACGATACGTACAATCTAAATACGAGTATGACAATGACCTAAATGCGCCGGCAGATTCTCATAAATGCAGCAATCTAAATTGGCAAACGCAAAGAACGTTGTATTAATATTTAACAGCGAAAAAAGTTCCGATAATTGAAATGAATAATGCATATCGCGTCCCTCCAGTGATTCGTATAATTATGGTAATATGCCCCGTTCGCGGTCTATGAATCGCCTCAAGTTCGAATGTAAAAATGTGAATTCTTCTAATTTAAAATGTGAGTAAAAATATGGTTTCTTGTTCGAAGTTAATCGATCAGAGCGAATTCGAGTCCGACAGGATTCAAACCTGCCAACTCGGTCTTTGCTAATTTCGCGTGATAATCGGTAATCGAGCCCCATTGGGATCATCTCTATCTCGAGGAACATGACAACAGAGTATACATCCTCGTGTCTTCCTACGCGTCGCGTCGTATCGAACTTGTTCCAATACCAAATGATATTGTAACATTGTCTTGAGCGGATCGTTGCGGTGTCTATGGAATAGTTGCATCGTACTAGCGTTTAGCTGAACGTTACGCGAGCTTCCAGCAACAATTTGATCGAAAAATTGCATCGTTAACGCGAGCAAAGCTGATCGATCGAACGTTACGAGATTAATCGAGAATCGTCAAACCCCAAAATGCTTTCGCGCCGCACAGTGGGACGACTTATGTAAAATCTCCGACATGGACGAAAAATTCAAACTTCTTTTTCCCAGTAAGAGAGCTCGTAGGATCGTTTCTTAGGCTTTTGGAATAAGTAAAATGTGGTGACATTCCGGGACATGTCAGTGATAACGTTATATTTCCGGCATATGTATCTGAAATCGACAGCTCAAGACTTGAATTTTCATGAAACCGTATCTTTCTAATGAATTGTTCCTAATAGTTTCCATCTTTTGGTAATGTTGTTGTATAATTTTTTCCTACTTATGAGGTGTATTTGAGCTGAGAAAAATATGAAGGAAATAAAAAATGGCTGTATTACTGTTTAACACTTGACGTTTAGTAATGTTGTGGGCATTTTGCGTACATTTTGTCGTGTTACAAAAAAGTTCCGATTTGTTCCGAAAAATAGACTTTACAAGTGTTTACAGTTGGTATTCAGTGAGAGAAATACGCAAAAATCATACCCGACTTCGCCCGATTCTTCCCGGAGATCATGTTTGAACAAGTGGTTTCTAGAGTCAAAGTCCAGCAAAACGCAGTATTTTTTGACTATGTATGCATTTCTTAATTCTGCTCTTATCGATCAGTATCAGTTCTCAGCTTTACGTATCCGTGTGCAGCGAATAGTTTTTGAAACTGTTGGAATTGTGGATTTTCATTGCATGCATATGAACGAATAATGATTGTAAATTACAAAAGGAGGGTATTTATTCCATATTTCTATGACTTGTTACAAGTTTTACATACAATTGTAGTGTTCTTTGTAGAATACTTAACAACAAAGATAACGAAATAATATAAATAAGGAAGACAACGAAACAATATACAGGGTGGGACACTACAAACAGGTCACCTGAATAACTCGCTTACTTTTGAAGATAGAAGGAAATTCTTCAGACCAAACTTAATTGATATCATTTCTGAAGTTTTTCAGTTGCCAAGTAGAGATTTTATTTTACTTTTCTTTTATATGTTCCTATTTGCTCTTTTGTTTTGTATTTTTAATTTGTTTATAAAATTAAACAAATCACACCTACGAAACATTAAACAGAATTAAAAAATCAAACAAAAACTAAATTCTATTCATTCTTCAGTACATATTTAAGTAAGCATTAAATGTTTTATGTGAAAATAAAAAATCTAAGATTATTGTTCTATGAATGCGCTGTAGCTTCTTTCGCATAATTCCTATCACCTAACGAACTTCACAATTCGATTCAGCACGAAAAAATACATAGAGTATGACCCACATTTAAATTTTTATTAAGGAATAACTAGATGAAAAAGCCATGTCGAGGGAATCGCCTGTTTCGTCCCACTGTGCGCCGTGCCGTTTCCGTCCCGTTTTTGTCTCGGTTCGTGGAAGGAAATCAACACGAAATCTAAGACCAAGTTCGAAATGAAAAATATTTTTCATTCGGAAAAATAGGGAGCTACAAATAAAGGTCCGACAAAGGCTAGAAAAGCGAGAACAGCGAGCAAAATAACGGGCAAAAGAAAAAGTAACAAATGATACAGTTAAAGGGAAACGGAGAGCTATGGTGGGAGGGTGGAAGCAGCCGTTGGCTAGGAAATGGCTGCCACCTGTAGCTATTGATCGGTAGGGCGACGCCGAGTGCGTGTAGTCAAGTTTCCCGTCATCCCCTTTCTATCTGGGCAGAGCTTCGCTAGAAAAACGCTGTAAGCTTACATCCGTTACGAGCCGTTGTCCGCGTCGACGTCCGGTTTCTTTTGTCCACGTTTACCCTTTCATCGATCTTTATTATCTTCCCATTTCGTCCGATAATTCATTGAAATTGGATTCGCCTTTTAGCCGATTCCTTGCGCACCGAACGACTCTCGTTATTCGTAGGTTTGCATTTCCTCGCACTTGCTCGCATTTCTGTTTTCTTCTTCTCGGTTATTAGCGTCATAACACATTAAGCACCGCCCACGAGTTTTCTCGTGTTTCGCGTCCCATCTGTTAAGGACCGGTCACGAGTTTTCTCGCGAGAGAAAAGACTTTTTTTCTCGAGTTTGCCGAAAAACGTGCGGTCCCTGGCGTATGTCTTAGAGATTTCTATGCGGTACGCAATGTGATAATATCTTCTATAGCGCGTAGCTTACACCGGGACGAACGATTCAGCGTGAAAATGACCATGTAACTTTATTGTAACCACATAAAGCGAAAGAATAGTAATCATGTCATTATAACTGAAAATAAAATCCATATTGTTTTCAATAGTAAACAAACAGTAAGGTAACGAATAATGAAGTGCCATTATTGCACTGAATTGTGATACCACTTTTGTGTGAGAAAGTGACTTACGCCACATGGCTATTAATGTATTCATAATCACAAGTTACACAAATGTCATTTTAATGCACTACAAGTTTGCTGTATACTATGTATTAAAGAAATTTATTCGTTGCTGGATTCTTCACCAGTCTCTTCAATTGTACTGGTCTTTAATGCTTGAAAAAATGCATGATGAAATGGAGGGGTAAATTTCAGCAAATCTATCATGTCCTTCTTGTTGGCCTCAGAAACAGGACGCACAAATGGATATAAATTTTCCCGCATTATATTTTTCAACTGCAATGGCCTGCCACATCGAGCACACTGAATATTTAATATTTCATACTTAACATCCACAGAAATCGTAGTTTTATAAAAAATATCAAACTGTTTTCCGCGTTCATGGTGTAACCACTGAATGGTGAACCAATTTACAGTTTGTCGTAATGTATTTCTCTTACGCTTTGTTATTGACCGTTCTAGCTGTTTAGTTGAAAAAAATTCGTTTCTTTTCATTTCATAAACCACAAACTTGTTGGAATGTCGAGCAGTTTTCATACATCGATACCAATCTTCATGGATGTAAATAGATGTATGGCGTGCTGCAGATTCAACACATCCAAAATCTGAATCATTCGGTAAAAACGAATGTCCTGATATTAAGAATTTCTGTTCTACAATCTTCGCTGCAATATCATCACTTTGCACTAATTTCAACAGAGACAAAGCTATTTTTATATTACGATTTTGTCCAGTACAAGAATCACTATAAATAATTATCTTATCTTTATAACCAGCAAAAGATTTAATATGTTTAACTAAACATGATGCTATTTCTTATGATCCTCTGGATGCTAATGTTTCATCCCAAACATAAAAGTATCCTTTATTTTCACGTAAGTCGTGAATAAAAAAGTTATTCGTAGGTTTGCATTTCCTCGCACTTGCTCGCATTTCTGTTTTCTTCTTCTCGGTTATTAGCATCATAACACATTAAGGACCGCTCACGAGTTTTCTCGTGTTTCGCGTCCCATCTGTTAAGGACCGGTCACGAGTTTTCTCGCGGGAGAAAAGACTTTTTTTCTCGAGTTTGCCGAAAAACGTGCGGTCCCTGGCGTATGTCTTAGAGATTTCTATGCGGTACGCAATGTGATAATATCTTCTGTAGCGCGTAGCTTACACCGGGACGAACGATTCAGCGTGAAAATGAAACCGCGATTCTCACCGAGAAAATAATCGCATGGCCGCGTTTACGATCCGAGCGTAGATCCGATTCCGTCGATGCCATGGAACGAGAAAACGAGTTTCATTCGATAAAGGTTCCATTCCACTTTTTAAATCGATTATCAACGCCTAAGAACGCGCGATGCTCCGTAGTTTGGAATTTTCAATTTGACGATGGATTCGTATAAGCCATAAGCGAACCGCGTAGTTCCCAAGAAGTGATAAATTATTCATAGGTCGGGACGATCGTCAGGGGACGTTTTATGTAATGTAAAATTATTGAAATAATTCTTTCCGCGCGTAACAGTTACAATTGTTATTTAAGAGAGATTTCGAAGAAACAAATATTTCAAAGAGAAAACGCGTTGTTCGATTGAAATCCAACCGGTACCCTAGAATATGCTGCTGCCCGTTACTATGCATATTGATAAAACGCAAGAATCGGCCACGCATTCGTAACATTACAGAAACTGAATTCGGTCAAAGAACGAAATAATCGGATCGGTGGCGAGTTCAAAATAAACTTGAAATACTTTTTCAGGCTTTCCATCGATAATTCAAATGATCGTGTCAGTATATCACGTTTTATGTAATGTAAAATTATTGAAATAATTCTTTCCGCGCGTAACAGTTACAATTGTTATTTAAGAGAGATTTCGAGGAAACAAATATTTCAAAGAGAAAACGCGTTGTTGGATTGAAATCCAACCGGTACCCTAGAATATGCTACTGCCCGTTACTATGCATATTGATAAAACGCAAGAATCGGCCACGCGGTCGTAACATTTCAGAAACTGAATTCGGTCAAAGAACGAAATAATCGGATCGGTGGCGAGTTCAAAATAAACTTGAAATACTTTTTCAGGCTTTCCATCGATAATTCAAATGATCGTGTCAGTATATCACGTTTTATGTAATGTAAAATTATTGAAATAATTCTTTCCGCGCGTAACAGTTACAATTGTTATTTAAGAGCGATTTCGAAGAAACAAATATTTCAAAGAGAAAACGCGTTGTTGGATTGAAATCCAACCGGTACCCTAGAATATGCTGCTGACCGTTACTATGCATATTGATAAAACGCAAGAATCGGCCACGCGTTCGTAACATTACAGAAACTGAATTCGGTCAAAGAACGAAATAATCGGATCGGTGGCGAGTTCAAAATAAACTTGAAATACTTTTTCAGGCTTTCCATCGATAATTCAAATGATCGTGTCAGTATATCACGTTTTATGTAATGTAAAATTATTGAAATAATTCTTTCCGCGCGTAACAGTTACAATTGTTATTTAAGAGCGATTTCGAAGAAACAAATATTTCAAAGAGAAAACGCGTTGTTCGATTGAAATCCAACCGGTACCCTAGAATATGCTGCTGCCCGTTACTATGCATATTGATAAAACGCAAGAATCGGCCACGCATTCGTAACATTACAGAAACTGAATTCGGTCAAAGAACGAAATAATCGGATCGGTGGCGAGTTCAAAATAAACTTGAAATACTTTTTCAGGCTTTCCATCGATAATTCATATGATCGTGTCAGTATATCACCGGTGAGAGATGGAACACGAATATAACGA
Source organism: Seladonia tumulorum (assembly GCA_913789895.3). NCBI lineage: Eukaryota > Metazoa > Arthropoda > Insecta > Hymenoptera > Halictidae > Seladonia > Seladonia tumulorum. Next base: position 1,360,347 of record OU565281.1, read on the forward strand.
CGGACCCTTGGGGTCGGATTCACGATCGGTCGCAGACCTTGGGCGCGTAACGTGTAACGAGTAACAAGATTAGCAAGTAATCTGGCCCGAGTCGACAACCGCGTTCAACAATTACTGGCACCGTTCAAGACGACGACAAGACGGTTGCGCGATAAATTATTAGTTACACAACCGGCCATAAGTGTTTACCCACCTTCAAATTTCGTTACTATTCAAATAATAGGTATTTTATTGTTATGAAAATGTCCGTAGCATTAAATCCTAATTATAATGCTAATAAAAAACATCCAAAATATTCTGTACATACACAATCAGGTACTGTAAATGAGTTTACAGCTTTTTATGAAAAACGACAATTTTGGAGTACAGGTAAAGAAACCCATTTTTCTGAAATTTTTATAACGGTCAGTAGGGAATATGAACGCAGGTAATACAGGTAACTTAGTCTTCTCAAATTTCATACTGCATTTCATACTGCATTAAGCTTTCATACAGTAAACAGTTGATTTTCACGTGACTAAAGAATTTTGCGAAAATTTGAAATAATGTCAGGGAGAAAAGAATTATCGATTGAAACGCGCGCTCTAATAGTGTCACATCATAGCATCGGAAAAAGTAACAGAGAAATAGCAAAGTTATTGAAGCTGAACCGTAGAACCGTGGACTACAATGTTAAAAAATATGTGGGTGGGTAAACACTTATGGCCGGTATTGTATGTAACACAGGTATGCGCATACATGTGTGTAGAAGCGAAAAAACGAGCGCCGCTTGTTCTATGTATAAGAACCGTATCGTACGCAAAGGACGGAGAAGTGAGAACCAAGACAAGATAAGGTCATAAAAAATGATAGAAAAGATCCGAACCAATCCAATCTGGGTTAGGTACGAACGAAAGCATTTAATAAGGGTCGAAATTCGGGTCCGATTCGCGTTTGATAAGCTGTAGCTAGTCCAGGTCAATTCACGTGCTAGCTGAGCGGTCGTGAGTTGTGAAGACTCGTGACTGGCCGGTGATTTTTGCTTAACTCATTGAAAAGTTATGGTCGCGAAAGGTGTCCCTTTCGCAGGTTTGTCGAGGCCGAAGCAATCTCGCGTGACTCTCACGCTGCTCGCGTTAACGTTGCGAGTCTCGATAACATCTCGAAAATTAAACGAACCGTAGACTTGCAACTTGCGTCCACGAACACTTTCCCTTTTGCTTCCTATTATGATATTACCTTATGAAAACAAAAAAAAAAATACAGCCCTCCGCATTCTACTGAAAATGACGCCTACGCGTCCAACGCAACTTCATAGATACCTGATGCATACTCTACACAGTCTAAACTAGGCCATCGACTGTGCGTGTCGTTTTCAAAAGCAAAGATAAACGAGGATAAACAAGAGATAGAAGACGGGAAAGAAAAGAAAAGAGAATCAGATTCTTTGACACAAACACTGCACCGCACCGACGCACAGTGGGCAAAAACGGCCTTTTTCGATTCAAAATCAAAGAACTTTCGATAGGAATGAGGTAGAGCGATGAAATTTTTTTTAAGTGAAAGCTGAAACTTTGTAGAATATGGGAAAAATAGGGAGATTACGGTGCGAACGTTTTTTAACCTTGAGAAAATTCGTTAAAGTTGCACAATTTCAAGAAAATTTTGTTTTTGTGGCTAATACGCGCGGAAATTTTTTTTTTAACATGCTATATATCGTTTCCCATAGATTTTTTCACGCTGATTTCAAATCTGTTTTCAAAATTTTTCTACGACCTCTGGTTTTTGAAAAAAATAGATTTTTGTGACACAAATTAATGAAATTTTTTCGTTAAAAATGACTTGATAACACACTAGTTTGAAAGTATATCGGATTCTCATATATAAAACACAATAATAATAATAATAATAATAATATATTGATTTATTCAGCCTTACGGCCAAGAATCGGACTCGGTTTACAATAACCTATACTTACAAATAACTATCTTAACCACTCTCTCTCTCTCTCTCTCTCTCTCTCTCTCTCTCTCTCTCTCTCTTTCTTTCTCTCCCGCTCCCCCTCCCTCTCCGACTCCCCCTCCATACTCTGACTACACTATTTATATTCAGCCTTTTCCTATTCTCCTCCTGATTATTGCACCTTTTCTCTATTATCTTTGGTTTACGCTTCATTATGCTATTAAATTTCTGCTCCTTTCTCTCTTTTTTTCCTCAACTTTTGCAGCCACGCTTCAACATTTGCATCTCTCCTCCCACTCACTATGTCTTCCATCCTGATCTTCCCCTCCATTTCCCTGTACTCTCTTGTTAGATGCTCCAGATTGCCATACCTGTCCCCACACAGGTCGCATCCTCTTGCCTCGTCTTCCAGCCAGTATTTGTTCCAATTTTCTGTATTTCCGCATCTGACTTGTGCTACGAGCTTTTGGCTTTCCCCTCTTCCCTCCTTACTTAGGTTATAAAACACAATAAAAATAATAATAATGAAGTATTTTAACGTTTTGAGTTACTTACGAAACATGAAGCACTTCGCATCTCGTCATCACTTGACGTATCACTGTCATTACTACTGGCACTTTCTTGAAATTGTGCAACTTTAACGAATTTTCTCAAGGTTAAAAAACGTTCGTACCGTAATCTCCCTATTTTTCCCATATTCTACAAAGTTTCAGCTTTCATTTAGAAAAATTTCATCGCTCTACCGCATTCCTATCGAAAGTTTTTTGATTTTGAATCGAAAAAGGCCGTTTTTGCCCACTGTGCGACGCGGCGCAAGGGATACAACTATCCAGCGGATTAGAGGCTGGGGGCAACGGCGATATGGACTGTTTGCGCGGACTGGTCGAAGCTATAGAACCCAATCGGGGCCACGGTAATGAAAAGGAGGGAGTATCGAAACTGGACGGCCACCGGGAATTAGACGTCTGGGAGGCTTAGCACAGTGGTGGACCTCGGGTCAAGGTCTCTTCGAGACAGGATAAATCAAGGTGCAACAGCTATTTGTAAACTAACCCAATAACGTACGTGTTCTTTCCAAAACTAATCTTTTATTTACGTTTCGATTGTTTCGGTTTCGGATTGTATACGTACATACTCGTCGACAGTAGGTGGTAGCTAACAGGTAGTAGGTGTATTAGCTACTTGTACAGTACACCTAGAAATAATATTAACACTATATTTACGGGACCCGGTTCTGGTACCTCTTAACTCACAATTATCGAAATTGTAAGGATGCACGAAAAGAAGATATTATTCAACAAATTGGTTTCTTTGGGTATACATTGTAAAAGAAACGGCTATAAATTTGGATACATACATTTTTGTTATTTTTATAAAGTAATGTAGAGTAGGCACATTTAGTGCCCCGTGAACATAGTGTTAATAATATTAATAATTAGACAGTGGATCTTTATGCATTTATGGCTTCTGGAAATGTTCAAAAAATGCTATAATATAAAATTCGAGAGAATTTAACACGATTTTTATTTGCTTTGGATCTGCAAAGGCTGTCCCCATTAAAAATAGGATTTTATTTCATTCCACTTTCTTAAAATGTTTCTATAAAAATTGGAAATTACATAAACATCCGATGTCTATTAATAATATAAGAAAGAGACAAAAAATAGTTTTATGTTGATGAAACGATGTGTTTCTCAATGCGATACAGCATCGATAATAACGAGAGAACGCGCAACAAGCCGGATCAATACCAAAATTACGAAACAGCTAAATGAAAGCAATCTTCGAAATCGATTATAAGCGTAACTTCGTTACGCGATAAACATCGGACGAAACGCTATTCCACGGACAGCCTCTATAGTTATCGGCGACAGCGAAGGTTGCATAAACTTCTTCTCGAGTCGATTTATCGTGGATGCAGAGGTAAAAGCAACGGTAATAATGTACGAAGCATGTTCGAGAAGAGAAGATCGGGCACAGAATGGAACGTTCCTGGGAATCGAGGAAATAAGGACGGATATTGGTCGATTAAAACGGTATCGAATCCATCTCGAAATCACGTTGCATGCGTGGCTCGATTTCCACGGCAAACCACATTCCACAGAATATAATGCGATCGTTTCGAAGAGGTCTGCATTCCCGATCCATCAAACTCGAAACTTCGATATTTCGGATGTTGACGACAAAACAGAAACGGGGGAAAAAAAAAGAAGAAAAGAATTCGACGATTACTACATTTTATCTTTACGATCCGCTATTTCTTCGTTATCGCGATTCGTTGTCGCTCTTATATCGTTTCGAAAGAAATAAGCTGTGTCGTGATAAATGTGTCTCGCGATCGGTATCAGAGCGGAGGTCGAGAACAGTCGAGACGACCGATTCGATAGGTCGGTAGGAAGCGCGCGAAAGCAGGTTTAAGTTACTACATACGAAGAGAGAGAACAAGTCCGAATGACCAACCTGTTACTTGAACGCTGCGAAGGCACTCGTCGTTTTTCCCGAGTCTCGTACTCTCGTGCTCTCGTGCTGTCGCGCGTTCGTATTCAGCTGCTCCCTCGGATTGATACACGTGCTTGTATTTCTGCGAACGTGCACAGGCGATACACCCGCGCATTCAGCGATGATTAATTTATTTTCGGTTTCCTGTTTTACGACGACAAAGTCCGTGTCTAAACACATATGTTTCGCGAGGCGATGACGCGCGTACGTTCGTGTAGTTATTATGGTTTTACGTGGAATATATACCCGTACGCGTCTCTGCTTGGCTGAAAAACAAAAACATACGCGTGTAAACTAAATGAAAAGTAACGCTCAAAAGAAAATTCGCCAGGAATGAGCAATTTTAACGGAGATCGCGACACCCAAAACGACGATATCGTCAGGCAGGTTGCCCGACTTGCACTGCCCGGGTCTCCTGTTTCTCCCACCGAGCAAGCCACCCCGTCACCACCCCCCGACACCCATTTCTCCCGGCTCTCCTGTCTCTCCCGGTTCTCCCCGGTTCTCCCCGGCTCACCCTGATTCTCTCTCTCTCTCTCTCCCTCTCTCCCTCTCTCTCTCCACCTCACCGGTTCTCCCTGACGCTCCTTATATCACCCCCTCCCTGCTGCCGCACCGTTTCCCTATAACAGCACCCGCCGCCGAGCGTGTCCGCCGAAAAGCTCGTCTACTTTAGCCTACCATGCCTATCGCCCCTATCTTCGTCCTTCTTCGTCCTCGCTGATGTACCCTATTGTTAATATCGTATTTTACGCTCGTTTGACGATTGAACCTTTTCCACCGTTTCTCAGTGACGGGTCGCTTCGACATCGAACTCAAAGTCGAAGTCGAGAAGATGCGACGTGTTCTCGGCTCTTTCTTTTGCTCCGCGCCTACTCTTTTTCGTTTGCAAGCGGAGCAGCTCAAGGCGCAAGCCCGTTTCTCCGTTTCGAGCGAGAACAAGGATAAAAGAGTAAAAGCAGAAAAAAGTGTAAGAGGATAAAAGAGTAAAAAGGTAAAAGAAAGATAGGTACAAGATCGTCTAGCAAACAACAAAAGTATCCTTGGAAACGTCTCGTGATACCGTTGACGCATCTTGTTCGCATCTTTCGCGACTTTCACGCACGTGGACGCTAATGACGTAACTATAGTCCCTATTTGGAATCGAACCAGGGAATGACGAACACGGTAGCTGCGAGAGCTACCCAAAAACTTCGATGAAATTCTTTGTAGATGAAACTTCCAAAATTTCCGGCATTTCCTTCGAAATTACTCTATGTTGGAAAGAGGTTGCATTTCCGAATTTTGTCAAGAGTAAAAGATGAAACTATCGTAAAAAGAAACGAGCTCAACAGCAGTATTGCTTATTATCGTTATCCATAAAACAGTCGAAAATAATGACACGCGAACTAGATCTCTCGTGTAAATCGACCCGTTGTGCAAATCAACGTGTTTTCTGCATTCGAAGAATAGCTGGACCGTGTTAGTCTATTCTTTACGGTATATCGATCGACTCTGTGCAAAACGTCGACATACGCAACAGTTTTTTCCGTGATATAAAAAACTCACCGGCTTGAATTCTTTGCTATGCCAAATACTAATTTGTCCGTATTGCGCTCAGTTCAAAGATTTAGTTGGTAAATTGAGAAATTGTTATTAATATTAGCTTCGATATGTTCAACCTCTTTGTGGACCGAACTTTGTGATACCGTTTGCTGTACTATGTATTTACACAAGGTCCTCTTCGGAATCCTCCAGAAGAGAGGACCTCGACAGCCTTGATAGATCCCGGTCATGATTCCTTCCCTTGTCTAGTCGGCTTGGTGGCTTTCCTTTGTCAATCTTGGTTCTTACCTTAGTTCTTTCTTACCGCTCACAATTTACAATAAATTAGTTGCGTCGCGCCGCGCGCTGCGCCGTCGATTCACGTCGCGCGTCGCCACCGGTATAGAACTTGCAGGGAGTTTGGCGCTAGTGTCGCCATTCCATTCCCCTAGGCCGCGCCTAGGGAATGCACAGAGACAGGTTGTTGGCAGTCCTACTCCAATGGTCGCTCGCGCAGAGAGGAAATTTCCTCTCTGGCTCGCGTTTGCTTTCGACCGTTACACGAGGCGTATGACGTATGACCTCGAGCACATATTTACAAAGACTGCCAGCCCCCGTGCTAAGATAATTGTTTAACTAATTGTTTTTTACAAGAATTTCGAAGCAATTTAAGTTTTTCCCCTGCAGATACTTTATATTCTTGATCTACGTGTCTTGTCTTACTTTATTTATTACAAATAGAATAATTTCAAATCATGCATTATAAGAAGCATTTTCCAATTTTTTACGTAAATATATAACTAAGTATTTTTTATTACATATTGTTGTAGCGGATGTTAAGACGAATCATTTATTTAGTGTTAACGAATATAGTAATAGTTGGTGGTCAAATTTCAAATATCTACTAATTTGAGGATGTGACACGAAAATGGTAATGGGATTCGTGACCCCACAAAAGTTAGCCACGAAATTAGGTCTATTCTATACCAGAGAGGAAGGGAGAGTGCTCATGCTCGGGTTTTCTTGATCCCACTTTTTGGACTTCGCCGTCTTTAGCATGGCACAGAACCTGAGCCGTCTTTTCTGGATCAGAACCCCGGCCGTCTTTTAGCAAGGAAAAGAACCTGGACCGTCTTTTCTGGATCAGAACCCTGGCCGTCTTTTAGAAAGGAAAAAAAACCAGGGCCGAGCCGTCTTTTGACAGTCTTGAAACCGAACGCTCATTACTTTTTTAACCAGGATTAGAACGTACAGCTTAAATGTTTTATATGTAACTGAGACATGTACATCGTGTGTACAAAATCTATAATTAATATAAATTAAGTATAATATTAATTGTAATGATACGTACTTTATTTTTTCCAATTTTGTAGTTGCAAACTCTAGTTGTAAAAAATGATAAACCCGGAAAAATTCGAACAAATACGAATTTTATGTCGACGTTTAAAAGCGACCATTCTGCATATTAATTTAATAATGAGCTATTGTCATCAGCATTATCTTAAATTTGTTCATATATTTAGTTACTGTTATTATTAATTTAAAAAATGTTTCTTTCATGAATAAGTATTTTTTCCACCTCGGCACCATAGGATTTTTACTAGATGATTTTAAAAACATATTAGAACTATTTTTAAATAATTTTATTTCACCGTTCTACTATTATTTTATGAGCTGCATTGCAGCTCTGTTTAAAGGTCGATTCATATTTACCGGCGGCCGGTGGCAACTAGGTTCGGATTCTAGGCAAAAGCCATGTTAGGGCTTGGCACCGAGGATCTGGCCAAGATCGGCGCCGGCCGTCGACTATTTTCTGACGGCGGCCGGTTGGGTCGACCCCCCTGCTGTGCGGGGCACAAAAAAAAAAGGTTTACGAGCTCTACAGCTCCTTAGGTAAACTATCGGTATCTCTCTTTTACAACGGTATGGAGATAGCAGTCGTTCCTGCCTCTTCGTTCCTCAACTAGCTTTACTAGCGTGCCGGCAAGTGTGAATATAGAAAACGTCGTATAGTTCATATTGGCCGGCGTCGCCGGTAAGTATGAATCGACCTTAACTCTCTTTTACAACTCAATACCATAGTACCAACCATATTTAAAGAAGAACAATTTTTTGCGACGATCATTGAAAAAACGGAAGTGTTTCCACATTTGAGCCCCTTAGTTGACAAGTGGCATAAGTCCAAAATTACGAAAAATGGGATTTTTACAGAAATAGTAAGTATTAAGAATACTTGTTTTATTTAACACATTAATTTGTGTATACTTTGTTTTATGCTAATAAAAAATAAGATTCAATTTTACATCCTAAATAAAGTGACTGTAACAATATCTTGAATAATGGCATAAGTCCAATCTCTTGGACTTACTCCGTTATTCCACGGAACATATGGACTTACTCTACTGTTACATTCGATTAAAGCCCAGATAGCACAGAGACGTCTGAATGTCCTACGAACGTCTTCCGAACGGCTTCTGAACGTCTCTGGAATGTCTTTGTGAAAAAACTGTACGTCTTAAAGACGTCTTTAAGACGTCCATTAGACGTCTTTAAGACGTCTCGAAACAGACGTATTCAAGACGTCCCGAAACAGACCCCTAGTAGCACAAAAATATTAGATAGATATGTTCGTCAAATATTGGAAAAATATTTTTTAAGCCACATTTTTTCTTATGAGAAAAATATTAAATTTGAATATTGTATACATGTACAAGAAATATAAATTGAATGTTTGTTATAACAAAAAAACTAAATAAATAAAAAAAAATAAATTAAAAGAATGTTTTCCAGCATATCCACGAACATTAACATTTTATGCTTTATTTATTTATTTATAAATAAAAAAAAAAATTAAAAGAATGTTTTTCAGCATATCCGCGAACATTAACATTGTATGCTTTATTTATTTATTTAATTAATTAATTTATTTATTTATAAATTAAACAAATAAATTAAAAGAATGTTTTTCAGCATATCCGCGAACATTAACATTTTATGCTTTATTTATTTATTTAATTAATTAATTTATTTATTTATTCATAAATAAAAAAAATAAATTAAAAGAATGTTTTTCAGCATATCCGCGAACATTAACATTTTATGCTTTATTTATTTATTTAATTTACTTATTTATTTATTTATAAATAAAAAAAAATAAATTAAAAGAATGTTTTTCAGCATATCCGCCAACATTAACATTTTATGCTTTATTTATTTATTTAACTTAGTTATTTATTTATCTATTTATTTTGATATATTATTTTGGATTTTGGATTTGTGATATATAATGTATATTTTTATTATTAACCGTTTGAGTCCCAGGGGGTATTGAAAAAACACTGTTGAAGAATCCCAAACAGCGCAACCGCGCTTTCTCTGAATGAGAATTTTTATTTTGTAGTTTATTATTGCATTATTATAGTATTATTCTACCTATTGTAAAATGTACTATTCACATTAAAAGTTGCTGTGTGATGTACTTGCGTCAGTAAATCTGACCGCGCGACTTCGACAATCGGTAAACCACCGTCAGTTGTCCACAATGCTCGAAATGTGCTGGGTTTTCTCGACATAAAATCTCAACAGCGCGATCGCGCTGCTTGGGACTCAAACGGTTAAACAATATTTATTGCTAAATTCTATTGCGAATATATATGTAATATATTCTAATAGTACTAAATTAACAATTTAGTTATTTAACTTTCCTAAATAAATAAACGTCTATTCGAAGGATGGAAAACTGCATTTTTAAATAATTTTACTCGAGAACATTCTAGTTTACTCTTTATTTCACTGTTCTACTAATTTTTTATGCGCTGCATTGCAGCTCTGTTTAACACTCTTTTACAAGTCAATACCATAGTATCATCCATATTTAAAGAAGAACAATTTTTCGCGACGATCATTGAAAAAACCAAAGTGTTTTAATATTTCAGTCCTTTACCTGTGTTCTGTGGCACAACTGGAGTTTTATGGTATGCTAACAATCGCTATTGAGTCGCAAGCCAAACCGTACAAGCGAATGCATTCACAACTTCCATAGGTCTGCCTACAAAACTAATTAAAGGAAGGGTAGAAATACCACGTGCACTAAACTCTTCAAAAGAAGCGGATTCTAGTCGCTCGTGTTATAAACCTCATTCGATACTTCATCAACAGGGTGTTCTTACATATTTCTGTAACAGTTCCAAGTGCATACTCTTTGTTCGTGATACACTCTTTGTAATAATTAAATAAAATAAAATATTAAGTATTTTCTATCTTTCACACTACTAGTGACCCTCGCAGAGTTGGACATTATTTGGGATAAAAAATGATTTAAATAAACATTCGAATAAAAAATACTTTACCTTTATTTGTTATTTCAAGGTTCGAAAAAAACCCTCTTTATTGAACGAGTATCAAATAAATAATTTTATTAGATAAGAATTTATCCGACGAATAAAAATACTTTTTTATATTCGAAGCTTCAAATTAAATTTTACGACTAATTCTTTCGAATAAATTTCGAATATTCGTCAGCTCGAATAAGCGGCTTCGAGCCCCGTCGGCCCAGGCCCAGAATCTCGTACCACCTCAGAACAGGTGAACAGGTATATCGGTGTAAAACTACTACCAATCAAATTACAAAACTTCTTTATTTTTAATTATTTTTTTATAGGACTTCCATCAACCTATTTGTGGAGTTTTCTGATTAAAATGACACTAAACACGATATAATTTGATTTGTATTCACTGGTTTTATCTGTATTGCTATTCAAACGCTTCGAATAATTTTTTGCCAGCTGTAAGCTGTGTTAAAATTTTTGTACACTTTCATTGTGTGGAGTTATACGTGTAGACAAAAGTATATTTACTTTGATTGTAATTTAACTTACTTTAAAAATTAACTTATCTTATTTAAATTGAAATGTAGGGAATTTAATATTATATTTTTTTAGAATTGTCTAGTCATCATGTCTGGGTCTGCGTTACGATCGAGTGGAACACTGTCATTTTTTAATTATTTATTGGCATGCTTGGCCCTAAGCGTTCGCTACGGGCTTGGGGACGGGTCTAGAAACGGGAAAATAGACCAGCCGTACTCCACTCAATAACAATTGACACGTCGCAAGCAGACACTCAGGAGAAAGGCGATACAACATTGTCGCGGCCACAACATTGTTGGCTATATCGGTGTGAGACTAGAAGACTCCAATTACATAACTTCTTTATTTTTCGTTATTTTTTATGAAACTGTTACCAACATATTCGTGGCATTTTTCTGATTAAAATGATACCAAATATGATATAATTCACCGATTCTTGTAATCTAAAAAAAAATGTGGCATTATATAGGCAATAATGAAACTTTAATTGTCAATATCTCGAAACTATTGAGTATCTGCCCCTATAATGGTATATATTCGTGAACAGGAGAACGAGATCTATAAGTGTACAAAGTTTCAACAGAATCGGTGACCCGAAGGTCGTGGCCTCTCCTTTTAGCCTTAGAGTCAGGCCTCTGGAAGTTGCGAATTCGTTTGCTTGTACGGTCGTCTGGCTTGCGATTCAATAGCGATTGTTAGCGTACCATAAAACTCCAGATGTGACACAGAACACAGGTAGGTGTGCTGGACACTACGTCACCAACGCATTAAAGGCCTGAAACGAGCCCCTTAGTTGACAAGTGAATTAAGTCCCTTTTCTTAATATTGTAGAAATTAGACTTCCGTGTAATATCGTGCAAAAAATTCAATACACAATGTAACTTTATTGTAACCACATAAAGCGAAAGAATAGTAATCATGTCATTATAACTGAAAATAAAATCCATATTGTTTTCAATAGTAAACAAACAGTAAGGTAACGAATAATGAAGTGCCATTATTGCACTGAATCGTGATACCACTTTTGTGTGAGAAAGTGACTTACGTCACATGGCTATTAATGTATTCATAATCACAAGTTACACAAATGTCATTTTAATGCACTACAAGTTTGCTGTATACTATGTATTAAAGAAATTTATTCGTTGCTGGATTCTTCACCAGTCTCTTCAATTGTACTGGTCTTTAATGCTTGAAAAAATGCATGATGAACTGGAGGGATAAATTTCAGCAAATCTATCATGTCCTTCTTGTTGGCCTCAGAAACAGGACGCACAGATGGATATAAATTTTCCCGCATTATATTTTTCAACTGCAATGGCCTGCCACACCGAGCACGCTAAATATTTAATATTTCACACTTAACATCTACAGAAATCGTAGTTTTATAAAAAATATCAAACTGTTTTCCGCGTTCATGGTGTAACCACTGAATGGTGAACCAATTTACAGTTTGTCGTAATGTATTTTTCTTACGCTTTGTTATTGACCGTTCTAGCTGTTTAGTTGAAAAAAATTCGTTTCTTTTCATTTCATAAACCACAAACTTGTTGGAATGTCGAGCAGTTTTCATACATCGATACCAATCTTCATGGATGTAACTAGATGTATGGCGTGCTGCAGATTCAACACATCCAAAATCTGAATCATTCGGTAAAAACGAATGTCCTGATATTAAGAATTTCTGTTCTACAATCTTCGCTGTCAATATCATCACTTTGCACTAATTTCAACAGAGACAAAGCTATTTTTACATTACGATTTTGTCCAGTACAAGAATCACTATAAATGATTATCTTATCTTTATAACCAGCAAAAGATTTAATATGTTTAACTAAACATGATGCTATTTCTTGTGATCCTCTGGATGCTAATGTTTCATCCCAAACATAAAAGTATCCTTTATTTTCACGTAAGTCGTGAATATCGAGATTATAACAATACATATTTCTCTTATAGTACGCATCAGAAACTGTTAATATTGGAAATGGTAATGCTTTCTGTAAATCGATACTACATACATAAATATTATTTGAACACTTTGCATTTTTTATATCCTCTTTCATAGAATTACGTGCTACTTCTGCTTTTCGTAAATGTAACTCATGTTCATCTTCAAGTTTTTTAATAACTTTTTGGTCACTACTTACTGCATCTAGTTTAATTTTATATTCATCGCATTTCTTGCATGTGTCTTTCCGCGGTGCTTTAAAATGTAGATTAAAACGCGTATTAAATATATCTCGATACATGTGCTCTTTTACTGATAGTATGTTTAATTTAGAGCATTTTTCTTTATACAATATATACATTTTATGAATATTGAGATTTTCATTTAGATACTGTCGGTTTGGATTGTGTTCACGTGTGTAATGAGATACATTAGCAGGAAAACTTTGAATATGATCACAAACATTTTTAATAGTATCTTCGCTAAGTTTACGCGGATTTGCTGCTTTACCTCTATTGTCATTTCCAACAGTTTCACCTTCTGCATGTTTTATTATAGCTCTGTTCACGCGTCCCTCACTGACACCAAAAGTTTGCAAAAAATACTTCTTACATATAACACTGGTAGAGTCACCAATATTGGGTAAACAGTATACGTTACTGCTACTTTTCATACATCTACTTTCATCTCGTGGTCGTCTTCTTTTTATAGGTACACTATGTATAAGTCCACAAAGATATGCATTTTGTGTGTCAAAGGATCCTATTTTCCAGAAATTATAGAAGTGATTCTTCCGTGTTTCTTCATCAACTTTGTCTGTACATTATTTCTGGCATCCACAGTCTTTGTTTTCAAACTTTTTCGCAGGAACTATATTATTGTTCCGGTTTACGTATTCTGCACCCGAATTACGAAGTCGTTTTGCAACATTCCTAGTCCAGCCATCACTATTTCTTACTCTTTTCCGACTTCTTGTACGATTTGCGTTAACGTTAATCATTTCGAGCAAATATAATATATCACAATGTTACTGATACGGAAGCTAATAAGATACTAAACAGTTCTAGAAGTTAATGTAAACATGAATGACCCTCGTCGGTTTTAGTAAATACGAAACGATTGTCGCGTCTACATATACCAGTTTCCTTTAATCGAATGTAACAGTAGAGTAAGTCCATATGTTCCGTGGAATAACGGAGTAAGTCCAAGAGATTGGACTTATGCCATTATTTAAGATATTGTTACAGTCACTTTATTTAGGATGTAAAATTGAATCTTATTTTTTATTAGCATAAAACAAAGTATACACAAATTAATGTGTTAAATAAAACAAGTATTCTTAATACTTACTATTTCTGTAAAAACCCCATTTTTCGTAATTTTGGACTTATGCCACTTGTCAACTAAGGGGCTCAAATGTGGAAACTCTTCTGTTTTTTCAATGATCGTCGCAAAAAATTGTTCTTCTTTAAATATGGTTGGTACTATGGTATTGAGTTGTAAAAGAGAGTTAAACAGAGCTGCAATGCAGCTCATAAAATAATAGTAGAACGGTGAAATAAAATTATTTAAAAATAGCTCTAATATGTTTTTAAAGTCATCTAGTAAAAATCCTATGGTGCCGAGGTGGAAAAAATAATTATTCATGAAAGAAAAATTTTTTAAATTAATAATAACAGTAGCAATATATATGAAAAAATTTAAGATAGTGCTGATGACAATAGCTCATTATTAAATTAATATTCAGTATGGTCGCTTTTAAACGTCGATATAAAATTCGTATTTGTTCGAATTTTTCCGGGTTTATCATTTTTTACAACTAGAATTTGCAACTACAAAATTGGAAAAAAATAAAATACGTATTATTACAATTAATATTATACTTAATTTATATTAATTAGAGATTTTGTACACACGATTTACATGTCAGTTACATATTTCATATAAAACAATTAAGCTGTACGTTTTAATCCTGGTTAAAAAAATAATGAGCGTTCGGTTTCAAGACTCAAAAGACGGCCCTGGTTTCTTTTCCTTCCTAAAAGACGGCCGGGGTTCTGATCCAGAAAAGACGGCCCAGGTTCTGTGTCATGCTAAGGCTGAGCAGATGTCAGCACTATATCGGGATCACGAAAACCGGGCCATGAGCACTCTCCCATCCTCTCTGGTCTGTGCTTCAGCCAATATATATCCTAGAGGGCGGTAGAAAACACCGTATTTTTCGAACGACACATTTTCCCGTAAGGCTGGCAGTCTTTAACAGTATGTACCTCGTCGGTGATTTTGCCTTGAACGGAGCAAATGATTCTCACCGGAATTTACATAGTCTCTAATGAAGAAGGTAGCAAAAATCATTCGTGCCTGAGACGTCCACGCTTGTGTCTGTGCCTGTATCAGCTGTGTCTGAATCTTCTGCGGCCCAAGTGTGAAACGTCTTAATCTACTTTAAATAAAGCCAAAGGATTTAAAATACCACGCGGTAACTATACATATTTTTTGTTTATTATACTTTCTTCTAAGAGATGATTACTCTGTAAACCACAAACGTAAAAGGGAGTAGAGGCACAGACATAAAATCTATTTTCGTAAAATAGGGTTGTCATAAACAGCCCTTCGCGAGTTAATAATAAATTGTGACCAACATACTTTTGCCGAAGAATCGCTTTGTCCATTTAAATAGAAATGACAGAACAATTACGTGAGTAAATACTTCGACATACTATGTATAAGCATTCATCTATTGCATGTTTATTTCTAATACGAAACATTTCTGTACGAGAAAGATTAATCGGGATTTATATTATTAGAACTTTTGTTGTTTACTTCAATTGTTTAGATAGTGAACTGTAATAGTGTCGGTAACAGAAAAGAGACGTTAATGACAGGTAGCTTGTCGATAAATAACAAAAAATTCATTGCATTGAAAATGTAATTTTCCAAGTAAATAATTCGAAGGTTATTTATCTCTATGTTACAGAACCAGAGGTAACCAAGCACAGTTTTCGCCAGCAAATATGGGATTACATGATGAAAAACGAGTTAGTCAATTTTCCTCTTGGCATATACAACCGTACACCAAACTTCAAAGGTGCAAGCAAAGCAGCCGCACGGTTAATAGAGCTAGAGGAGTTCAAGAATGCAAAGATTATAAAGATAAACCCAGATAAGCCTCAAGACACTGTGAGATTTTTGGCATTGAAAGCCAACAAGGAAATATTAGTTCCAATACCAAGATTGAGATCGCACCTGTTTCTTCATGTTAAACCGGTACCTGGTATGAATAAGAAAGAGCTCAGAAGTCTATCAAAAATTTATGGTCTGATGGAAGCCGGTGAACCTCTGGGAGTAGACTCTAAGATAAAGGTACATAATACAGTTGCAATATTCTACCCGCACTCGGATGATGTTATTCCTTATATTCTCTCTGTCATCTTTCAGGTAGACCTTGTGATAATGGGATCAGTATGCGTCAGCCGCGAAGGCTACAGATTAGGTAAAGGCAAAGGGTTTGCAGACTTAGAGTTTGCCACGATGATGAGAATGGGTGCAGTAAATCAGGACACTACAGTCATCGCAACAGTGCACGATTGTCAGGTGTTCGATAGCCTCCCTCCAACATTGTTCAAAGAATACGACGTGCCTGTGGATATAATTGTTACACCAACCCAGACGATAATAGTCAACCCAAGATTGAAGAAACCAACCGGTATAGTGTGGCACATGCTGAGTGAAAAAAGACTGGAGAGCAGGCAGGTGTTGCAACAGCTGAAAGAGATGGACGAAAAGTATGCCTTCATTTGTACTGACATTTGCACTAACTGAATCAACGTGCACACATAAATAAATCATTGTTCTCTAGAGATGGCATAGTAGTGACCTGGAAGCCGGACGATTCCGACGATGCGAAGGTTGGTGTATAGATTAGGAATCTGAATAGGATACAGAGCCTGTTTGTATGGTTATCGTGTGAAATTTTTTTTCAGGAGAAGCCGCAAAACGAAGCGAAGCAACGCCACAGGAACAGTAGGCCGAAAAGCAAGATGCAGATCGAATTCTCTTTAAAGCTGTCGAACATCTCCTCCCGAGCGAGAATCCGCGACTTGAAGGACGTTCTGCAGGTACGTGGTGTCAAACCAAACAGAATTGTCTGGCAGGGCTGCCGCGGGATCTGTTACCTTCATTTTAATAAGCTCAAGAAGAAAACCGATTTACCTGAGCAGCCGGTGCAGGTCGACTCGATCATGGCGAACCTACAGGACCTCCGAATCGAAGGAGTCTCTGACGATTTTATAATAGTCGAACCTGCGAAACCGATTTCGAGAATCGAAGTTACCGATGTGTCTGCCGTCTGAGATAGCCGCAGTGCTTCCTCGATAAGCAACTATCTTAAACATGATGCGCAGAGTGATTGAAAAATTATATATAGATATATCACTCTGCGTACCGTTTACGTAATTGCCAAAATCGTGATAAAGTATTTTTTTACAGCGTTCTCGGTTCTGGACAGATTTTCACGGGTCAATAGCCGTTTATAACTTTTCTAACGTGTACAAAGCTTCGCAGGTAAAACGCAGGTGTCTGTAGATACGAGTCGCAAAGTAATACTCCTCTATTTTGTACATAATTAACTTTTTAAGGCATTTAATTTGTGATCGATCGATAGTCTATCCAGAAAAGACAAACAAGCTTTACGTTTTCATATGAATATATTAAATCGCTGAGTTAATTTAGTCGAGATCGAATATTTTGTTTGCAATCGTAGTTGGTTAACGTGCCCATGACAATATCATAATTTCAAATCGTTTCGATGGTAATTACATACTGTGATTACGTGAGGAATAACAAGAAATAATGGATTGGAATGATTTCTCTTGTGACCGGTCACCGGAAGCCGGATGGATGGGTGCATATCTGTGTGGCATTCGATAACGCTTATCTAACCCTACAGACTGATGATGATAGTTTGATTAATCGTTAGAAGAAGCTACCCCCCGAGAAAAGTTGCACTGAAAAAGAAATTTCAGAAAGAGATTTTTTTGTTTCATTTCAATATTAACTTTAACGACCCGTGAAATGGTTTGACAGCAACAAGTATGATTTTTACTGCAGCCATTGTTAATTCTATTTTTATGGAATACTTTTCACAGGGGGTAGAATTCGGGACATACATAAACAAATATCGAGTACGTTATTTTTCTGAAGAGAGTATTTTCACAGAAGGTGAATAGAGATATAAAATTAATTCTATTTTCATGCTGATATAGTGTAATTATATATAGAGACATTGTACCGTCGAGGGATGATAAATGAACCACTCGGGTTGTACACGAACGTACCACGAGCGGCAGAAATTAATGGGAGCACCATACAATTAATAATCTATGTGCTAGCATAAAAAGCAATACTTTTGTGATATTAACAAACACAATCTATCGTTTTTAGAGTCCGTAGATAATTACTACAACGTCGGTTTTTGTTATCGCCGCAATATTTTGTATCCGTTGGTCGAGTCTTCGACATAGGACATTCTTCTTTTTTTTTTGTGAACTTACTTTCGAGTTAAAAATAAATGGATATTTTTAAGGCTGAACAGAATTGTGTACTTTCTTCCTTGAAACAAAAACCTGGATCCTTTCTACCTTGTGCTTCGCGATCTAATTTCTCGTTCTGTTAGAAAAGTAATTACCCACCTCAGTGAATCTGTCGACGTTTCCTTCAGTTTTAAAAGAAGTAGCTGGAAATTCATTTTTGTTAGTATTCCTTCGATTAGCTCCGGTTCGTCTTCCTTTCCCACTCTTATTTTGTTCATTGATTCGACAAAGACCATTTTGAACTTTAAGCAGGTTCTCACTCCGCTTCCATTAGACAGAAACTATTTCCGCGATTCGATATTCATTTGCTAGAAAATTGATTTCCACAGTCTGGTATCTCTTCCATTAGCCCTAGATATTTTGTACATCCAGAGAAAATTCGCCATTTTCTTGTTGAAGTACAGTGACACCAAATATTATTGGCACGCTCTTAAAAATCGCATAACTTTGTCAATATTGGACTATACTACTTGAATTTTTTTCAGAAGTTAGAACAATTGGATCGTTACATAACGTGAAAAAATTTTTTTACAAAAATTTCAATTGGTCGAAATTGCAGAGAAAAAACTAAAAGTTGTTTTTTGCAACTTTTTTATGTGCACTTACATTGAAAATTTAGGAAGAACGATTTGTAGATCTGTATCAATTATACATATTCTGAGAATTTCATGAAAATCGGTCAACGTTGCAATGAGCTGCAGATGTTAGAAAATGATTACATAAGGGCGAAATTCCCTGTCGAAGCCAAAATTCTGCGACTTTCGCCCTCAAGTTTTCATCGTTAAACGTTTGTAGCTCAGTGCAACGTTGACCGATTTAGATGAAATATTCAGAATATGTATAATTGATACAGATGTACAAAACGTACTTTTTAAATTTTTAGTGTAAGCCCGCATTAAAAAGTTGTAAAATACAACTTTTAGTACTTTCTCTGTAATTTCGACCAATTGCAATTTTAATCAAACATTTTTCTCACGTTATGTAACGCTCCAATTGTTCTAATTTCTCAAAAAAATTCATGTAGTATAGTCCGACATTGACAAAGTTATGCGATTTTTAAGAGTATGCGAATATTATTTGGAGTCACTGTATACAGGGTGAATTCGATAAAGCAGGACACCTAAATATCTCCGTTACTTTTCGTTGTACAAAAAAACTTCGTAGGACAAAGTTACACTGTTTGTAGGGCCACATATAACGGTGTAAGGGAAAAAAATGTCAAGGTCATTTTTATGAGATTTCAAGGTTATCGATGTTTTTTTAAATGGAATGATATATTTTCGTTAACGTAATGTTGTAGCTGACAAAATAACGAATTCATGCATGTAACATAATATGACCTTCAAATGACCTTCAACCCAGAAAAACGGTATAAATAAAATCAACGTGTAAGATTCATTTGATGTATTTCTGTTACGCCAAATGTTCAAAAATATTCCCTTGAGCTGCTATACATTCAAATGTATCGCAATACACAACATAATAACAGATTCGGTGTTGACAGGAGGACAATTATGATATACCTTCACCTATACGTTCGTACAGAATCGTGTTTATCCACTACTAATTACTCAGAAGACCTTCTTGCTATCAGATTTCCACAGTTTCTAAGATTTCTCGATCAGTTTATCGATGAACGTTTCACAATGCGTTACTCGAAGAAAGATAAGATTGATATGATTTTCATTTATGGAGAAAGTTGACAGTGTTTAAGAGAAGCCGTGCAGTTGTACAAGGACCGATTTCCTAATCGTAATTGTCCATCAGTTTCCGTTTACTCCAATTTGATAAATAAATTCGTACAAAAAACGTACAGAGGTGAGGACTGTAAGGAATGAAGCAAACACAATTAATGTTCTGGCAGCAGTGAATGCAAACCCTCATGCTAGTACGAGGCAAATCGCACGAGGAAGTGGCATTAGTCAAAATTGTGTAGTGCAAATACTCCAGGAACACAAATTTCACCCCTATCACCTATCAATTCATCAAGAACTTCATGGTAGAGACTTTGTAAATCGTGTAAACTTTTGCCAGTGGGGATTGAGACAATTGATAAACGATAGAGCATTTTTTAATCAAGTATTATTTATTAGTAACAGAAATACATCAAATGAATCTTACACGTTGAATTTTATTTATACCATTTTTCTGGGTTGAAGGTCATTTGAAGGTCATATTGTGTTACATGCATGAATTCGTTATTTTGTCAGCTACAACATTACGTTAACCAAAATATATCATTCCATTTAAAAAAACATCGACAACCTTGAAATCTCATAAAAATGACCTTGAAATTTTTTTTCCCTTACACCGTTATATGTGGCCCTTCAAACAGTGTTACTTTGTCCCACGAAGTTTTTTTGTACAACGAAAAGTAACGGAGATATTTAGGTGTCCTGTTTTATCGAATTCACCCTGTATACAGTGACTCGCAATAATATTCGGACGCTTTTAAAAATCGTATAACTTTGTTAATATTGAACCATACGACTTGGATTTTTTTTTTAAGTGAGCACAATTGATTTGGCATATAAAATGAAAAGAATTTTTTACAAAAATTGCAATTGGTCGAAATTGCAGAGAAAATACTAAAAGTTGTATTTTTCAACTTTTTTATGCGTCCTTATATTAAAAATTTAAAAAGTACGTTTTGTACATCTGTATCAATTATAGATATTCTGAATATTTCATCTAAATCGGTGAACGTTGCACTGAGCTACAAACGTTTAACGATGAAAACTTTGGCCTTGTCAGGGAATTTCGCCCTTATGTGATCATTTTGGAACATCTGCAGCTCATTGCAACGTTGACCGATTTTGATGAAATTCTCAGAATATGTATAATTCGTACAGATCTACAAATCGTGCTTTCTAAATTTTCAATGTAAGTACACATTAAAAGGTTGCAAGATGCAACTTTTAGTATTTTCTCTGCAATTTCGACCAATTGCAATTTTTGTAAAAAATTCCTTTCATTTTATATGGCAAATCAATTGTGCTAACTTTAAAAAAAAATCCAAGTCGCATGGTTCAATATTAACAAAGTTATACGATTTTTAAAAGCGTCCGAATATTATTGCGAGTCACTGTCACAACCACAACAAAATAGAATTTTATTTCGGTTTAAAGGAAATTAATAACATACATATTTATTAGATTCTGTTCAGAATCTACATCACGAGTCTGACTCGATATTGTAGGGCAAGGGGTTAATGCTTGACAGGTTTAGTGTTAAAAAGGAATGGACTCAAACCACTTTCATAATGAACGTGTTCAAAATGATAGTGTTCGATGGATCGAACGTTCCCAGGGTGTTGCGGGTTCCATTTTTCCAGGTCTCTGTTAAATAAATGAAGTCGCGAGGGTAGCTCGTCAGCTCGGACCCCGGCGTCGAAGTGGCTCACGAATCGTATGGTGTGGATTCCACCATATAGCCCTGACATTGCACCATCAGATTATCATTTATTCCGAAGTTTACAAAACTCTTTGAATGGTAAAACATTCGCTAATGATGGTGATCTGAAATCGCACTTGGATCAGTTTTATGAAGCTACCAGAAAGATGGCAGAAGATCATAGAACAAAATGCAAAATATTTTCTTGATTAAAGTTGATTGCTTTGATAAGAAAACTTAAGGGCGAAAGTCGCAGAATTTTGGCCTTGTCAGGGAATTTCGCCCTTATGTGATCATTTTGGAACATCTGCAGCTCATTGCAACGTTGACTGATTTTGATGAAATTCTCGGAATATGTATAATTGATACAGATGTACAAAACGTACTTTTTAAATTTTTAATATAAGCACGCATAAAATGTTGAAAAATACAACTTTTAGTATTTTCTCTGCAATTTCGACCAATTGCAATTTTTGTAAAAAATTCTTTTCATTTTATATGCCAAATCAATTGTGCTCACTTAAAAAAAAAATCCAAGTCGTATGGTTCAATATTAACAAAGTTATACGATTTTTAAAAGCGTCCGAATATTATTGCGTGTTTTCAAGAAAATCTGTTTCCGTGGACTAGCAGCCCTGTGCTCAGCTTCCTTTCACTGCTATTCCTTAACGAAACATTTTCGCAATTACATATTTCTTTTCTAGGCGTGGAGTTTTCGAGAACGTTAAATACCTTTCATAATTGCAGAGCCAACAAAGTTCCCCGTTGAATGAGAAACTTCTCGACGGTCGGCTAAGAACTTTCAACGTTTCGTAGGGTGTGAGTCGATCGCAAAGCGATTCCCGTCGCCTCTGAACGGCAAATTGCATTAATCTTGATCAAATTTTACGGACGAGGATGTCGGGAAAGCAGGAAGAAAATGAAAATTCTTTTTCCAATAGAAACACCCTTGAGTACTTTGAGTTAATATCCTCGAAAGTAGGCGTGTTCGGCCCGAGAAATTCAATGAACGAACGCGATTACTTGTCGTTCGTTGTTATCGAGTTTGCGACTCGGCGACGCAGCTCGATAAATAATATATAAAGGGAGAGATGAAAAATGGTTCGCCACCCTTCGAAGATTATTCGCGAACAACTTTCCAATTACTTTCGCGCTTTCTGTCGAATGTGTCTCGCACACGGACGTATCGATTCCCGGAGGTGTCCTTCGTTTTTTCTTCGTGTTCGCAGGGCTCTGTGCTGATTCGTCGCTTCTTCGGTAATATTTCATCGCGAAGCTTCCTACTTGCTCGGTATACGAGCAGAAATTAATTTCCGATAGTTCTAGAAAACTCGGACAATCGCACAGTGTACCGAAACATGGACAAAAATCAAAAAAGTCACTGCTTCATATCGATTTAAAACTATGTTTATACTATGTCAAAATGTCCAAATAAATCATTTTTTGAAAAAAAAATTCAAAAAGTTTAGTAGGAAATTAGTTACAAGCGAATTTTACGAAGATCAAATAGTACCTCAGTTCATAGCGTAACTTGTTCACGTTATATTATGATCCAAAGACGATTATAAGAAATAATTTTTTCAGAAAATGACGGCTAAGGGATGGCTAATTATAGTTTATCGTCAAAAATTGTGTAATACATATATGCAATATAATAATTAACCTGAAATGAAACCATTCAGTTTCATTGGTTTCCCTAATCTTTGGAAGAGGATAAAAAAAAGGTTCCGCAAAGTTCCGCTGAGATTTTGATTGCGTCGTATTGGTAAGATAGTATACTTTGAATTGTATAAGTTTGAGCTGCAACTTACCTGCAAAGCTCAGAGTTATTTAATAAAATATGTAGCAAGAACCGGTTAGCAAGCGAGTACATGGGTATCCACTGGTAATGAATTAGCACAACTCTTATTTGTGTCGAGGAGACGAATGTTATAATAGTTTAAAACAAAGTTTCAGTTTCGGAAGAACTGAACTAAGAATTCATCTACTGAAAACCAGCAATAAAAACAAATTTTGTTTATAAATATCGTTTTTCAATGTTTAAATAAATGACTATATTTATAATAATGTCATATTGAGATTGCTTTCAATATAAATAAACAAACCCACTTTGTTTCATATCTCTATCATAAACAGAACAAAATTTATTGAATTTTGTCCAAAAAACAGGCATTTCGGTACACTGTGAATCGTGCGGAAACGTACGATACATTTCTCCCGTGCAAAATCTGTCTGAATAGTTGCCTCGAACGCTACTCTTTAGGAAAACTCACCGACATCACGAATATTATGTTTGTTCTATGATTTTCAGTAACAACGTCATAAAATGTATTTGATTAGTTTTATTTAAACCACGGGACTGCGGATGTCGCACGGTGGGCGAACACGTTAACCCCTTAACCTACGATTTACGTTCGAGAATTTTGGGCCGAAAACATAAATAAGCTCGCGCAGCCTTCGAGCCATTCGCACGACTTGTGTAATACGCTGATCGTGGTACGACGCACAGTGGGCAAAAACGGCCTTTTTCGATTCAAAATCAAAGAACTTTCAATAGGAATGAGGTAGAGCGATGAAATTTTTTTTAAATGAAAGCTGAAACTTTGTAGAATATGGGAAAAATAGGGAGATTACGGTACGAACGTTTTTTAACCTTGAGAAAATTCGTTAAAGTTGCACAATTTCAAGAAAGTGCTAGTAGTAATGACAGTGATACGTCAAATGATGACGAGATGTGAAGTGCTTCATGTTTCGTAAGCAACTCAAAACGTTAAAATACTTCATTATTATTATTTTTATTGTGTTTTATATATGAGAATACGATATACTTTCAAACTAGTGTGTTATCAAGTCATTTTAACGAAAAAATTTCATGAATTTGTGTCACAAAAGTCTATTTTTTTCAAAAACCAGAGATCGTAGACAAATTTTGAAAACAGATTTGAAATTAGCGTGAAAAAATCTATGGGAAACGATATATAGCATGTTAAAAAAAAATTTTCCGCGCGTATTAGCCACAAAAACAAAATTTTCTTGAAATTGTGCATCTTTAACGAATTTTCTCAAGGTTAAAAAACGTTCGTACCGTAATCTCCCTATTTTTCCCATATTCTACAAAGTTTCAGCCTTCATTTAAAAAAAATTTCATCGCTCTACCTTATTCCTATCGAAAGTTCTTTGATTTTGAATCGAAAAAGGCTGTTTTTGCCCACTGTGCGACGGTCGCGGTTTGTAATTTGCCCCACCACAAATAGCACAGACAAGGCTCGTGATGTATTCTTATTATCTCTTCGTATCGTGATCAGTTTCAAGTTATTCTTGGTCACATTCGCACATCGAAATTTATTTTCATAAATTCTACAGAAGCATTCCGACAAGATGTTTTCAAGAAAAAGATTTCGTGATGAGAGCAGTGAGAATTGTGCTAATAATTTTGCTAACGAAAGTGGCAGAGAAACAACTTGGGAGTGTAAGAAGTGCAAAGTTCCCTTACATCTACCAGAATGTTTCGAATTGTATCACACCATTGCAGATTATTAATTTTGTATTACTGATTTTTGTATACAGTGAGTAACGAACGTATTCGAACGCCCTTTAAATCAGTATAACTTTTTTTTTTAAGTGAATCAAACGACCTGACTTTTTTGAGGAGTTAGAAGAATTGGTTTGCCAAATGATGTGTAAAAAAGATTTTGAAAAAATTGCAATTGGTAAGAATTACATGAGAAAATAAAAATGGCACTTTTCACAACTTTTTTATTTGAACCTGTAGTGAAAATTTAAAATATGCGTTTTGTAGATATATGTTAATTATGTACATGCTGCAAATTTCATTGAAATCGATTAATATACACACGAGCTACAACTAGTTAAAAGTGGTGAAAAGCGTAGATTTTCACGACTTTTGGCCAGTTTCTGCTTAAAATCCTCAGATTCTAACATATTTTGATACGTGCCATTATTATCTGCGTCAGCCGATTTCGATGAAATTTTCAGTACGTGTATAACTAACAGAGATCTACAAAACGCATCTTTTAAATTTTCATTACAGGCTCAAATAAAAAAGTTGTGAAAAGTGCCATTTTTATTTTCTCATGTAATTCTTACCAATTGCAATTTTTTCAAAATCTTTTTTACACATCATTTGGCAAACCAATTCTTCTAACTCCTCAAAAAAGTCAGGTCGTTTGATACACTTAAAAAAAAAGTTATACTGATTTAAAGGGCGTTCGAATACTTTCGTTACTCACTGTAAATAAACTTTTTGTAGTACTTGCATCTACCACAATTATTGCATCAGGTTGTAATTACTTATCAAATATTCCACAAATATTTATAATTTTAAGAGGGCGCCGCCCGTAATATTCACTTTTGGCCCGATCATCGTACTACGGTCTATGCCCGTAATATTTACGTTTGGCCCGTTCATCGTACTACTGGCTATGCCCGTAGTTGTAGGTTAAGGGGTTAAAGATTGAGAATGATTTTCGAGTGTCCGTTCAGGGTAAAAGGTATCGTTAGCGTGGTGTGTACGCAATCCGTTAGCTGGTTGTTGCTGGTTTCATCCTCGGCTTCCTTTTTGCGAAATGGCGCCGGTAGTATGTATCTGTAGGGGCGAGAAACTCTTAGACGTATCGGGTTTAATATGTTTTATTTATTTTCACGGCGCGTGTTCGACGGCGAGATTTTGACTGACTCCTCTCGGTCGATCCCGTCCTCTTATACTCATTCGTTCATACATTGTATGGCGGTGTCGGCAGATTACCAAAGGGCGTCTTTGGCGACCGCCGCGTTCCGCCGGAATCGGCGGTTCTTTTGGCCGGCAACTACAATATCGCCCGTTGCCGCCACGGTTTGTCGATCGCACACGCGCGTATCCCTACAACTCGGCCATCCTGACCTTTTAATCGTCCCGATTAAACTAATACATCTTAAACTACTTATGACTACCGGAGCTATTTATACTATATACCTAATACTAGTAACACATAAATCTTACAATAATCGTATAAAATGATGGGTCTTTGGTACGGATGTTTAATTGGATAGCCAGGGACGCATATTGCACGCAGCCCACGTCCCCTGATACGGTACTTGGGTCACCTGGAATCCTTCGATATCTTCGACAATATATCGGTCGTTTCGCAAAACGCGTGCCACCTCGTACGGCCCCTTAAATTTCGGTACCAGCTTGGTGCAGTCACTGGAATTTACAAAATTTGATATCATCACCTTATCCCCGACTTGGTACTGTAAGGCTGGTTTACGCTTTTTATCGTACAACTTTTTATTGGCGTTAAAACTTTGGCGTATTCGTGAAGCCGCTTTCTCACGTGTCTTGTTTAAATTTCGCTCAGTTCTTAAAACTCCGGAAGACTCGAGAATATTTCTGACGGTGTCGATCGCTTTTCCGCGTTGGGGCACTCCGTACAATAATACGCTGGGAGTTTCACCGGTCGACTTGTTGACAGAATTATTTATGGCGAACTCTACCTCTTCGAGTACTTCGTACCAATGCGCGTTACGTTCGTCGACTAATTTCGATATCATTGGAATGATAGTACGGTTCATTCTTTCCGCTTGGCCATTTGCCTGCGGCATTGCGGTTGCGATTTTGATGTGTTGTACATCGCGATCTTTCAAAAAATGTTCGAACTCGTGCGCGGTAAAACAGCTGCCTCTATCTGACACAATGCGTAATGGTCTACTGTAGGTCGCGAAATGGTGTTTTAAGCACTTAATTACCTCGGCGGTACCCGTGCTTTTTGTGGGGTATATTTTTGTGTATTTTGTAAAGCCATCTACTACTAAAAAAATGTAACGGTACTTTAGAGACTGTTTCTTTGACATAGGTCCTAGGTGATCAATGTGCAGTGTAGAAAACGGTTTATTGTCTTTCGGTATTTCGTGCAACATGCCCTCTTGCCGTCCGGACTTCGGTGAAAATGCTATGCACTTTAAACAATTCTTAACATGCTT
This sequence comes from Seladonia tumulorum, assembly GCA_913789895.3. Taxonomy (NCBI): domain Eukaryota; kingdom Metazoa; phylum Arthropoda; class Insecta; order Hymenoptera; family Halictidae; genus Seladonia; species Seladonia tumulorum. Next base: position 1,388,093 of record OU565281.1, read on the forward strand.
CATAACTTTTTCCCTCATGTTAGGGAACCAGTAGCTATTCATAATGTTTGTTATTGTTTTCTCTGGTCCGACATGCCCTAGCTCATTATGGTATTGATGCATTATACTGCTTTCTAACGTTGCCGGAACAAAAAATAAAGCGCGATCGTCAATCTTGCGGTAAACCGACCCATTTATCATTTCGAAAAGTTTGTCTTCAGATTTTTCTAACTTCTGACGTATTTTCTGAATTTGTTCGTCCTGTTGTTGGCATAAGGCTAAATTTCTGTCTAAAGTGTTATCCTGCAGTACTAGAACCTGCCTACTTAATGCATCGACGTGCTTCATTCTTGTTCCCGCTCTATGTTCAAGTTTGTAATCATAGTCTTGCAATTCTAATGCCCACCGTGCGATTCTAGGGTTTGTTTCTTTTTTGTTAAGCGTTAGGCTAAGCGCCTGACAATCCGTGACTACTTTGAACGGCACTCCGCATAGGTACGGACGGAATCGGCGCAGTGCGTAGATTATAGCGAGTGTCTCTAGCTCGAAACTATGATATTTGGATTCGGTGTCCGTGGTGCGCTTTGAAAAATAGAAAATCGGGTGGAACTTTTGGTCGGCCTTCTTCTGTAACAGAATAGCGCCGAAACCTATCGCACTGGCATCGCAATGTAATTCCGTTTCGTCGCGCGGACAGTAAATTCCCAGAATGGGTGCCTGTACTAGGCATTCTTTTAACGCGTCGAACGCTTCCTTTTCCTTGGGACCAAATTTAAATTTACATTTTTCCTTGATTAGGTCATACAGAGGCTTGGCTATGATTGAAAAGCCCTCTATAAACTTTCTGAAATACGAAGAGAGGCCTAGAAAACTTTGCACTTCGCGTACGTTACGCGGAACTGGGAATTTTTGTACATTCTCGATACCGCGTTCGGTGGGTCTGATGCCGTCGCTCGTTACCCTATATCCCAAGTATTCAATTTCTGTTTCCAAGAATTTACATTTGTCCATGCGTAGTTCCAACTTATTTGCGACGCATAGTTGGAAAACCTTTCTTAAGATTTCTAGGTGGTGTTCGATCGTTACCGATGCAATTAAAAAATCGTCTAGATATACCGACACGTCCCCGCTGTTAATTAGATTTTTGAATATCCCTGTCACGTATCTTTGGAATCTTAGGGGACCCCCTTTTAAACCAAACGGCATTTTGGTACATTCATATTGTCCGAACGGCGTAACGAACGAAGTATATTTGACCGAATCCTCGTGCATTCTGATATGAAAGAATCCGTCTCTCAGATCTAGCGATGAGAAGTATTTTTTACCTTGTAATAGGTCTAGCTGATCTTCTATTAAGGGCAACGGAAAATTATCGCGTACCGTTACTTTATTTAGTACTCGGAAATCTATACACATTCGGGTTTCCCCGTTTTTCTTTTTCGTTAAGACAATCGGTGACGCGTATTCGGATGTACTTTCTCTAATCGCGCCTTTTGCCAACAAGTCGTCCAGAATTTCCCTTAATTTGTCTTTTTCTACAAACGACAATCTACGTGGCGTGAAATGGAATGGTTTGCTGTCGGACAGTCTAAGTTCCAGCACGTTTTCCGTTTGCGGATGTTTCGGACGAGTTGGATTAACATACTCTTCCTCGAATAACCGGTAGAATTTTTCTTTCGTTTCGTATGGTAACGCTCTATTTATCGTGGGACGCGACGCTGATTTACGGGTATCTGATTCTATCTCGATATTCATTATCTCCGAGATCTCTTTGTCTACTGTGAACGAGAGCTTAGCCAATTTTATAAAATCCCGGCCTAAAACTAACGCGCTTCGCATTGTCTCATCCGTCACAACCCGCAGTGATACATCGAGCTCGCGTCGCTGGAAATTTATTTTCGCTTTGATGTCGCCAATAATCGTCAGAGTGCTATCGTTTATCCCGGAAAATCTACCACTTTTCACGGTTTTTGTAACTAAATGTCGCGGAACCTGACCTTGTTTTACAAAACTGATTGGACTACCGGTATCAATTAACGCTCTTACTTCGATTGTTGTTTTGTCTTCGTCCCCCACCGTCAGCTGTACCGTCGGATAGAAATCATCCTCCTCCTCCGCTGTTCGGCTTACAAAGTTCACCTGCCCTTGTGGTGATACTCGTCGCTCGTCGTCTGCTTTCCTAACGCTGCCGTCTCTGCGAGCGATGTCTCGTTCCCTCCTTGGCTGTCTGCATTCCGCCGAAAAATGCCCCATGCCGTTGCAATTGTAGCAGCGGGCCTGCCTGACGTGTTGCGGCCTGAGTGGCTCCCCGGTTCTGCCCATCGGTGTCCACTCTGCGCGATGCCGCGTCTGTCCCGGTCGTCGTGATTCCGGTGATAGCGATATTTCCGCGAATGCTTCCATCAAGTCCTTGGTTTCCCTGAACCGTTGTGCGCGTGCCACTGCACGTAACGTTTCGCTTGGAATCCCGTCCACTAGGTAATCGATGGTTTCATGGGCGGCTATGGGCACCCTGTTACCCAAAATTATTTTTTCGTGGGCGTAATCGGCGAACGATTCGTTGGCCTTCCACGTTCGTCGTTCGAATTCATTCCGCAATACTACGGTGTTAATTCGCTGACCGTACATAGCGAATAACTCCTGCAGCAGTTCCTCCCATGTCAGATCTATGCAATCTTCCCGCGAGTGGAACCATCGGAGCGCCTTTCCTTTTAGCTTCTGACAGATTAGGGCCTTCGCAGCCTGGTCGTCCAATTGGTAATTCCGGATCAGCTTACGCATCTGACTTTCCCAGCCTCTGAATGCATAACTGCTTCCATCGTAGTCGCCGATCATGTCTTTGATTTCGGTCCATTTTAATTCACGGGTACGGGTTGACACTGTACTGCTCGTACGCGGCGTTTCTAAACGTGTGATTTCCAGTTCCCTTCTTAACAACTGTATTTCGCGCTCGGCTAAAACTCTTTCTCGTCGTAACAGGTCCACTTCGGACATTAGAGCACTGTTTTCCGGTTGTTTCTGCGTCTGCATTGTCTCCTGCACCTCGAGGTCAGTGTCGACGGCATCTGAGTACTCCAGGGGAGTTGGTTCCGGAACGCCGGCTTCACGCAATCTGTGGATTAGCTCGACTTTCGTCCCGGTCGTCGGCAACTCTCTTTCGCGTAGCATGTCTTTTAATTCGGCGACAGTATACGAATTCATATTGCACTACAACGCACCGTAAGAAGAGAAAAAAAATGTCAAACTTGAGGTCTATCTCGACACGCGATTCACTTGTACACTATATCCCACTTCTGAATTTTGTAGGGGCGAGAAACTCTTAGACGTATCGGGTTTAATATGTTTTATTTATTTTCACGGCGCGTGTTCGACGGCGAGATTTTGACTGACTCCTCTCGGTCGATCCCGTCCTCTTATACTCATTCGTTCATACATTGTATGGCGGTGTCGGCAGATTACCAAAGGGCGTCTTTGGCGACCGCCGCGTTCCGCCGGAATCGGCGGTTCTTTTGGCCGGCAACTACAATATCGCCCGTTGCCGCCACGGTTTGTCGATCGCACACGCGCGTATCCCTACATATCGATTATTCGCCGCTTCTCCAACAAGTGCGCGGCTTTATGTCCAATCCTATTTAACGAACCCGTGGGATATACCGTGAATATCAATTACACACGATGAGTCTTGCGACAGAGGGGCGACCTTTTACCTTTTGATTTCACCGATTCTCGGCTATCAGATTCATCCCTCTATTTGCCTCGGTCGCGATTTCGAAACCGATAAACCCGTATTGCAAAGTGCAGGCGCGGCTGGAGGTGGCTTCGCCTATTATTACAACGATTACACGCAAAACTGCGTTATACCCTGGTGGTTGTTCGATAATTGAAATTATCGTCAATGATCCTGTGCGGTAGAATCTATTACTTGGGGTTTACATTATTCAGCACGAGTTCCAGTACAGGTACACTCCTGGACAAAAAGATAGCACAAGTGTGCTATCATTTAGTTTTGAAAGATAAATCAAGAATTCTCCAAATTCTACAAATGGTACGTAAACATCATCTTACGGTAATATATTAAATAGCGATAAACTGGAACTACGCTGTCCGTACTTGTATTTATTAACAACAATCTCGTAGCGGAGGTCGGCGAAATGATAGCACATGTTAATAAATGAAGCATTTATTTATAAAAAATTAACCATTTGTGTAACAACAATGACATAAGTTGAAACAAGTACTTTATTTCTGAGTAGTGTGTAGGACCTCCCTTATTTTCAATGACTTCGATCATTCTTTTTGGCAAAGAATTAAACAATTTACGAATATAATTTTTTGACAATTTACTCCATTCATCCTTGAGACACTGTTTTAACTCATTCATATTTTGAAATTGTCTGTTTTCCTTGTACACCATTCGAGTAAGCTGTCCCCAACAGTTCTCGATTGTATTTCAATCAGGGAACACGCTGGTCAGTCAAGAAGCGAAATATTTTCTGATGAAAAATAATCTTTGACTATTTTAGCTGTATTTACCGCGGCATTATCTTGCTGAAATATAAAGTTGCTACCAGCAATGTGTACCGCACACTTGCTAATTTCTTGTCGTATTAAATTACGATAAGTGGTGGCATTCATTCGGCTGTCAATAAAGACGATTTCGCTCTTTCCATTGTAGCCAATGCCTGCCCAAATCATTACACTCCCTCCACCCATTTGACGTCGCACTTTTGACAATTCTCCTTTTTGTACATAATGATAATAATAGTCAAAACCGTCTGGACCATCCAGGTTGAATCTCTTTTCATCCGTGAATATAATTCGCCGCCATTTCTTTTTCCAATATACAGTGAGTAACGAAAGTATTCGAACGCCCTTTAAATCAGTATAACTTTTTTTTTTAAGTGAATCAAAGGACCTGACTTTTTTTAGAAGTTAGAAGAATTGGTTTTCCAAATGACGTGTAAAAAAGATTTTGAAAAAATTGCAATTGGTAAGAATTACATGAGAAAATAAAAATGGCACTTTTCACAACTGTTTTATTTGAGCCTGTAATGAAAATTTAAAATATGCGTTTTGTAGATCTCTGTTAGTTATACACGTACTGAAAATTTCATCGAAATCGGCTGACGCAGATAAAAATGGCACGTATCAAAATATGTTAGAATCTGAGGATTTTAAGCAGAAACTGGCCAAAAGTCGTGAAAATCTACGCTTTTCACTACTTTTAACTAGTTGTAGCTCGTGTATATATTAATCGATTTCAATGAAATTTGCAGCATGTATATAACTAACATACAGGGTGAGTCACCAAACGTTAGCACCTCAAATATCTTTGTTGTTTCTAAAGATACGTAAAATATGGTAAGGACAAAGTTGAATGGTACAATGGGGCTGACACGATGCAAAAAAAATTTTGTTTTTATGTCATTTTTTGGAGATATCAAGGTCACCTTGACTTTTTTAAATGGAACCACCCTTTTTTAAACACCTACAATGATAGTCCCTTTCATTAGGAATTCAGTGAGTATAATTAGTCCAAGGTCATTCAAGGTCAAGGACAGAAAAAACGTATAAAACTAAAATATGGAAGCAGAATACGTTTATCACGGTTGAGACTTGTAGGAAATAGTAAACATACTATAGTCGTAGTTAAAGTAAACATACTAAGGTCCTTCAATGTTATTCAGCATTCTTATTTACTATCAGTATGTTTCCAAACGCGATTCCGCTATGTTATATTCGATGACTGAAAAGTGTTATATGATCACGATTTACTGTGAATGTAGAAAAAATGCAGTGCAGGCCCGACTACTTTATGAAGAAAGGTACCCCGAGCGAAACACTCCTTCTAGACTGTTACGAGCCAGGGCTTCGTGCAACGCGAGAGGCCGGCGAGGGGTTTATTACCCCAGGAATATGATTTCAATTTGTTAGTGAGGTACGCGGACGAACCCAATGCGAAATTGGGGAGCCGCTAGGATAGTAGACGTCGAGGACGAACCTGATGCGAAATCAGGGAGCCTCTAGGTATGGAGTCAAATGCAGACGAACCTGGTGCGAAACCAGGGAGCTGCAGGAGGGTGAAACTTCGTGAACGAACCCAATGCGAAATTGGGGAGTCACTGGGAGAGACACGCAGACGAACCTGGTGCGAAACCGGGGAGCTGCTAGGAGGTTGTGTAAGTAAGTATGGGTAAAAAGCACAGACGAACCTGGTGCGAAACCAGGGAGCTGCTAGGATACGGACGAACCCAATGCGAAACTGGGGAGCCGTTAGGATGGTATAATATTCGTGGACGAACCCAATGCGAAATCGGGGAGCCACTAGGTTGGAGAAATCTTATTGGATTTACGGTTATGATTGTTAGTAAGCCTCGTAACTTTATATATATTTTTTAATTGATACAATCCGAGCGGTAAGATTGTATCGTGTGGGAACGTTCAATTACTAGATTAGGATATTAGGCAATAATTAAGGGTTTATAGATTTCACGATTTGATATCAAAACAAATATATTCTGTTATAAGCTTTTGTTACAAATGTCTGTGTCGCGAATGAGTTTAAGGATTATAATTTGAGTATGTTTTTACCTATTTTGCTCGGTTTTGACGCACTGGCAATGCGGGGTCAGAGTTATGTTTGATTCGAAAGGGACTTTAACCCGATCTCACTAGAATTGAACTTGAGCGTGTAACGCGACGTGACTCTAACGTGATAGCACGATCGTTGAATATGGCGGAACCGTTACTGTACGCAACTAAGATCAACCGAACCGTCGTCTGACGTTTCTAGACTAAAACTGAACCGTCGTCTGACGTTTCTAAAACTTGACTGAACCGAAGAGGATGAAAACGAGTGGGTTTATATACCTTGAGAATGAAAGGGGTGCTCTGTTTAAAGTTTAATGTCACGTGGGGTCACACAGATGTTTTTTGTCAGTTCTAAACGAAACCAGGCCTCAGTTAGATTTTCCGTTAAAAGGGGCTAATGGAAGGTTATCTGGGCTATTTCCAAATAATTAACGGATGCCAGAAGGGAGTGTTATCAAGAGTTTCATAAACAGTCGTACTGTTTTCGAAAGGGGTCTGTTGGGACGTCTTTCGTTCTGGGAAAAGAGATTAGAGTTTTGTAAACGAAACATCTGGATGGAGACATCTCCATACGTAACATCTCCCCCCCTAAATGAAACATCGCGGTTCGCGTGATGCTTTCTATCTCAGAACGAAAAACGTCCTGTAACTATTGAAAAAACGAAAAGTGTCGGGTGTAGTGTAGTGTTGTGTACTTATATTTCTAGGTGTTGTCTTCTGCTGCTAATGCCAGGATTCCGTGACGTCTAGTGGAGGTTGGTTTGGTAGTCGGTCCAACAGTTTGACGGCCCTCGGTATGGCCACCACTGGTGACAGCCACTCAGCTAGCATAGCTATGGCTTTATCTCGTTTGTTCTTCTTGTTATTTTTTTTTTTTTTTTTTTTTTTTTTTACATCGGATTGTTTGCAGTCAGATTACGTATTCGGACTATATTGGTTATTAACTCTGTTAGATAGTCTCCATATGTTTTCAAATTTGTACCAGTTGGGAATGAGGTTGGTTCTCGAGCTTGTCTACCAAAAATTAGTTCGTATGGTGTAAAATTGGTGCCTTCGTGAACTGAAGTATTGTATGAGAACATTGCAAAAGGAATTAGCAAATCCCAGTCCTCGTAGCTATCCATGTAATGTTTTAGATATTCCGTGAGTACGATGTGACTTCGTTCCAACGATCCATTGGTTTGCGGTCTATATCCAGAAGTTGTGATTTGTTTGATTTTGAAAATTTCGGATAAATTTGTCATGAGACTTCCGATGAAACTGGTTCCTTTGTCTGTTAGTATGGCTCGAGGTGTTCCATAAACTGCGATGAAATGCCTTGCGAAAGCATCGGCAATGGTAGTGGCTCGAATGTTGGGTATTGCTACCGCGATACAGTATTTGGTTAAATTATCCTGCATGGTAAGAATGTATCGATTGCCTCCTGGTGTGATTGGTAATGGTCCAACGGTGTCCAAGGAAATTTTATCAAATGCGTCCAGAGGTGTATCGGTGATCAGCATAGGCTGACGAGTTTTTATACGGACCAATTTTTGTTCTTGACAACTTTTGCATTTCCGAATGTAATCTTGGATTTCATTACGCATGTGCGGCCAATGAAATCTCGATCGAATACGGTTGTATGTTTTTGTAACTCCTTTATGTCCTCCGATTAAACTGTCGTGTGCTTCGTGAATGATTTCTTGTCTATTGTCCACGGAAGGAGTGGTAATAATGCAATTACATATTGTTATTTGAGGGATTTGTTCTGTAAAGGCCTCTTCCAGTGTTTTGAAAAATTCGTTGGGTGGTAATTTATGCAAATCTCCGGTGGCTGATATTCGGAAAGACTTGATTCTATTTTGTTTCAATGCTGGTTGGAGAGTTTTCAATCCGTTGACAATGTCCATTTTATTTAGCTTGTTGTAAAAATTGTCAGAAACTATTATGCTGAAGGTTTTATATAATCCATTGTTTGAAATTACGACTTGTCCCTTCTTTGGTTTTGCAGCTAGAAGTTCCTGTTTATTTATTAATTCCGTGTCTAAAAGTAATTTTCCAACGGGGGTTATTAAATTGCAATCGGCTGACATAAAATGTACGTAATTGTCTTCCTTCGAGGTGAGGGTGTTAGAAGAAATGACGATCTCTTGTTTTGGTTCCGGTTGCATTTCCAGGTCAGTTTCGGTAGACGAACTGTCGGTATCGGTGTCAAAAAATGGATAGGGGTCTATTGTACGGTCAGGTAGCTGCCTTGCACTGGCTTCGCTTCTAGGTAGCTGAATTATGGTGGGTTGTAAAATTCCACCTGCTTTGTGTAATTGTTCCTGCTGTACGTTAAGATGATCCATTTGCAAATTGTTCGTATTTTCAATAACCGTATTTTCGATAGCTGTATTTTCAATAATCGTGTCTTCGAGCGGTTCTTCAAAAGAAATTAAATCACCAGATAAGTTTATGTTCTTATCTGTAGAAAAAATTTCTGTGGAATTTGCTGCGGGTAAAAAATTGTGTGTGGTGTCTTGATTTTCGTCCGGCATTGTTATTTCTCGAGATAAACTCGGAAGGGAGCTTTTTCTGTTTATTATGGGAGAGTGCCGCACTTTTCCAAGAGCGGGCTCTTCTCCTTCATCCGAACTGCTTGATTCCGCATATTTCGGTCGTTTTTCTCGGTCTCGTCGCAACTGCCTGATGCGTTGTCCTATTGAATCAAGGGCTGTGTTTGTTTTTGGTATCTGGATTTTAAAATTAGGGTCTCTGAGTTCTTGTGGGACAAGTGGTAAGCAGATGGAGGTAGGATTACGCGATAATGCGTCTGCGTTCTTGTTTGTTTTTCCAGATTTATGGACAACTTGATAATCGTACTCTAAAAGTCTCAATTTCCATTTCATAAGCCTTGATGTCGGATCCTTTACGGAGTGTAGCCAAACTAGAGGTCTGTGGTCTGTCACAAGGGTGAATTTAGTTCCATAAACATATGGTCGGAAATATTGAACGGCGTAAACCATGGCTAAACATTCTTTTTCTGTGGCGGAATAATTTTTCTCTGCTTTGTTAAGGCTGCGTGATGCGTAAGCAATCGGCAGGTCATTTCCTATTTCGCCTTGACTAAGCACGGCTCCGATGGCATGTTCTGATGCATCTGTTGTGACGATGAATGGTTTGCTGAAGTCGGGATATTGTAGAATTGGTTCTTGGCAGAGTTCTTCGCGTAATTGTTTAAAACTGTTTTCCTGTTCTTCTGTCCATTTGAATTTTATGCCTTTTCCTAAGAGGCTAATCAGAGGTTTTGCTTTTGTGGTGAAATCGGATATGAATCGTCTGTAGTATCCTACTAATCCCAAAAATTGTTGTATATTCTTTTGATTGGAGGGTGTGGGAAAATCTTTGACGGCTTTTAGTTTTCTAGGATCAGGTTGTACTCCTTGTCTTGAAATGACGTGTCCAAGGTATGTAACTTCTTTTCGTAAAAATTCGCATTTATTGGTTTGAAGGGTTAAGCCATGTTCTCGTAAACGATTAAATAATTTTCTGACTTTGACATTGTGTTCCTGTAGTGATGATGCGTAAACCACGATGTCATCCAGGTAAACGAACACGTCCGTGCCCTGAAGTCCAGTTAGTACTTGATCCATAAGGCGTTGAAAAGTGGGTGGTGCGTTTTTTAAACCAAATGGCATTCGTGAAAATTCATAATGTCCATTAGGCGTGGTAAATGCTGTTTTCGGTCTATCCTTTGGGTCCATCTCTATTTGGTGAAAACCATTTGCGAGATCGAAAACGGAGAAGTATTTAGCTCCACCGAGACGATCTAATATTTCTGTAATTTGTGGTAGCGGATATTTATCAGAAACTGTTTTATCGTTAAGCGCACGGAAGTCTATGACCATACGCCAACGTTTGTTTCCCTGTGCATCTGGTTTCTTAGGTACAATCCACAAAGGTGAATTATACGGAGATATCGACGGAGTTATTATGCCTTCGGAAAGTAATGCATTAATCTGCTTTTTAATTTCGTGTTGATGTATGGGAGGATAGCGATATTGTCTCGTGTTAATTGGAATTTCGTCGGTTGTATGTATGGAGTGTTTGAAATCGGAGGCCTTTCCTAGCTTATCTCCGGGGAGATAGAATCGGTCGGGAAACTCCTTTATCAAAGCGGTGATACTGTACAATTCTTCTTTGTTCAAGTGGTTGAGATTTAATGTTTGAGAGATTCCATGTATCCTATCTTCTCTGTTATTGAAATTAGTGTGACCTTTTACCTCTGTGTAATTATCTTCATCTGAAGTGCTTAAAATGTCATAGGGTTCCAAAATTTGTGGTTCTATTTCTATGTCCAGGTCTTCTTCGCTAGTGTTGGTTGCCATAACATGACACCTTCCTTGATTATTTAAAACGGCTGCTTCTCTTATGTACAATTTGTCATGAGTCTTTATACGGGGTAGATAACCTTCCTTAATCTTTGGATTGGCTATGTGAATAGCGATTTGTTGTGAGGTTCGTGCTGGAATGTAATGTTTAGTTGGTTTTTCCGGTGCTCCTAAATAGTTTGAAAATCGAACTGGCTTGGTAGGTTTGTTCCTTAATACCAGTGTTCCGTGGTAATATGAAATTTCGGCCTGTTCCTGTTTTAAGAATGGGCTTCCGATCAGTCCATCTGCTTCTATTGCAAGGTGTTTAACTACGTAAAATAATGCAGGGGCTTCATGGATATGCAGGATTGTTGTTCCTACGGTAAAAATCGGGGTTGTGGTAAGTCCAGTGATTTCGATTTCTTCTCGCGAAATCTCTGTTGTTCTTTCTAGAGCGTTAAGGACTACCAAATTTACGGACGCTCCGCCGTCAATTAAAAATTCTCCCTTTCCTGATTCCAGTTCTGGGATCGTAATTTTGATCCGTGGTGCAGGTGCTTCCTTGATGAGGGTTTCTCTTCGAAGCGGACGGATCTTTGGCGATCTTCTTTCTTTTCGTTCATCGTGTCGCCCGTACGGTGAACGCGATCGTAGTTTAAAAAATTCTTGGATTCAACAGACGAATCTCGCGAATCTCGCGGGTCTCGTGGGAATCGCGGACTACGGGGACGATTCCTACAGAATTTCCCGTCGTGCCCGGAAGTGCCGCAGTGCCAACAATACATGTTTGACATGCGATCTTTATCGGTATTCTTTAAAATGGTGTACCGTTTTTCTCCATCGTTTCCCAGGGATGACTCGGAACGATTAGAGGGGGAATTCGAGGGGGTCCTGTGACGCAAGGTCCAGGCAGAAGCGCGTTCTTCTCTTCCCTCTTCCGAACCAGATGGCCTCATGCGTCGGTCTCTGTGTCGATCATATCTGCTGGGAGATAGAGGATATGACACTTCACGTTCGCGATAACGAGGATCCTGGTCAAATGAATCTCGGCGGGACCACCTTGATGGTGATTCCCTCTGTGGCGACTGTCGTCGATTTCTTAATCGTTTGTCCACTTGTAGCACGGCGTCGTAAGCTTCCTCCAGATTTTCTGTATCTTTTAGGAGAGCCGACACCTTCAAGGCAATGCGATCCGGTAATCCATCGATGAAATTTTCCAGAACATCTTTTTCCATCTCCTGGATGAGAGTTTCAGCGTGGACCTCGTATTTGTCCTTGATGGCTCCGCGCGCACAATAGACAAGGTGGCTTGTCCTATCGATATACTGTCGTAGGCTCTCACCTTCGCGGATACGTAATTTCGCGATTTCCACTTGGAAATATGACAAACTTTTGCCAGGCGCGAATCTTTTCTTCAAATGCTGAATCAGTTCTTTTACGGTTTTAAACTTGTGCTCTAATGTGCTTCTACGTGCTGGCCCGACGAGTTTCGTAAGAACAATTGCTAGATACTCGGTTTCCGTACCCTCAGGAATCAATGTTAACCCGTCCTCTATAGTCTGCGCGAAACGAGACAAGGGTGGGTCTTCCCCATTAAAAGTCGGAATTGTCGAAGTAACGTTTTGTAAGCAAGTCCTTTGCGTCAAGAGCGACATAGAGTTTGCAAGCGACACCGTCAAGTTCATTATGTCAGCGTTAGAAGTATTTGCTGTTCCGTTCGGCATTTTTAAAACGTAACTAGAGAAAACTAGTATATAGTTATTTTTTAAAAAAGCTTAACTAGCGAAAACTAGTATATTACTTATTTAATAAAAAGCGTAACTAGCGAAAACTAGTATATTGCTTATAATATTACGACGTGACTAGCGAAAACTAGTATATTGTCGTTACTCAGTTACGAGTAATTTAATGTGTAAAAACCCAAAATTAAAGCGATCCTAAAATAATTGAAGGTATCCCACCGCTGTCACCAGTTTTGTTACGAGCCAGGGCTTCGTGCAACGCGAGAGGCCGGCGAGGGGTTTATTACCCCAGGAATATGATTTCAATTTGTTAGTGAGGTACGCGGACGAACCCAATGCGAAATTGGGGAGTCACTGGGAGAGACACGCAGACGAACCTGGTGCGAAACCGGGGAGCTGCTAGGAGGTTGTGTAAGTAAGTATGGGTAAAAAGCACAGACGAACCTGGTGCGAAACCAGGGAGCTGCTAGGATACGGACGAACCCAATGCGAAACTGGGGAGCCGTTAGGATGGTATAATATTCGTGGACGAACCCAATGCGAAATCGGGGAGCCACTAGGTTGGAGAAATCTTATTGGATTTACGGTTATGATTGTTAGTAAGCCTCGTAACTTTATATATATTTTTTAATTGATACAATCCGAGCGGTAAGATTGTATCGTGTGGGAACGTTCAATTACTAGATTAGGATATTAGGCAATAATTAAGGGTTTATAGATTTCACGATTTGATATCAAAACAAATATATTCTGTTATAAGCTTTTGTTACAAATGTCTGTGTCGCGAATGAGTTTAAGGATTATAATTTGAGTATGTTTTTACCTATTTTGCTCGGTTTTGACGCACTGGCAATGCGGGGTCAGAGTTATGTTTGATTCGAAAGGGACTTTAACCCGATCTCACTAGAATTGAACTTGAGCGTGTAACGCGACGTGACTCTAACGTGATAGCACGATCGTTGAATATGGCGGAACCGTTACTGTACGCAACTAAGATCAACCGAACCGTCGTCTGACGTTTCTAGACTAAAACTGAACCGTCGTCTGACGTTTCTAAAACTTGACTGAACCGAAGAGGATGAAAACGAGTGGGTTTATATACCTTGAGAATGAAAGGGGTGCTCTGTTTAAAGTTTAATGTCACGTGGGGTCACACAGATGTTTTTTGTCAGTTCTAAACGAAACCAGGCCTCAGTTAGATTTTCCGTTAAAAGGGGCTAATGGAAGGTTATCTGGGCTATTTCCAAATAATTAACGGATGCCAGAAGGGAGTGTTATCAAGAGTTTCATAAACAGTCGTACTGTTTTCGAAAGGGGTCTGTTGGGACGTCTTTCGTTCTGGGAAAAGAGATTAGAGTTTTGTAAACGAAACATCTGGATGGAGACATCTCCATACGTAACAAGACATACTTTCACTAATACGTACAGGTTGTTCCGAAGTACTGGAAGTGTACATGCAAGACAGTACAAACGGAAGAATCCCACGACTAATGAAGACAATGAAATTAATATTTTAGCAGCTATAGCTGTCAATCCTCACGTGAGTACGAGAAAAATTGCCCGGGAAGCAGGCATAAGTCAAAGTAGCGTAATACGAATTCTGGCCCGACATAAATTTCATCCGTTCCACATATCGCTCCATTAAGAATTGCACGGGAATGATTTTCAAAATAGAATTAACTTTTGTCAATGGGGATTGCTTCAAAATCATTCATTTTTTTCTAATGTCTTGTTTACGGACGAAGCAACATTTACTAATCATGGCTCAATTAATCTACGGAACGCCCATTATTGGTCTGTGGATAATCCGCACTGGCTGCCAGAAATTGATCATCAAAGACAATGGAGCGTAAACGTGTGGTGTGGAATTTTAAACGACAAAGTAATTGGACCATATTTCGTTAACGGAATGATGACGGGACAGAAATACGCTCAATTTTTGCAAGAAGATCTGCCAATTTTGTTAGAAGATGTCCCTTTACAAAATCGCTACGATATGTGGTACCAACATGACGGTTGTCCTGCTCATTATGCACGAGTAGCAAGAGAAACGTTGGATTCTCGATATCCAAACCGATGGATTGGACGAGGCGGAACAGTTTCATGGCCAGCACGTTCGCCTGATTTAAATCCACTGGATTTCTTTTTATGGGGTCTGCTAAAAGAGACAGTGTACACGGATGCTCCAACAACAGTTGAAGATATGCGTCAGCGTATCATCACAGCATGTACGAATATCACGTCGGATACACTTATCAGAGTTTAACATTCCTTCAGAGCTCCTTTACAACAATGTATCGACGCAGACGGCCATCATTTCGAACATTTATAAAATATAGGTATTCTGCTTCCATATTTTAGTTTTATACGTTTTTTCTGTCCTTGACCTTGAATGACCTTGGACTAATTATAGTCACTGAATTCCTAATGAAAGGGACTATCATTGTAGGTGTTTAAAAAAGGGTGGTTCCATTTAAAAAAGTCAAGGTGACCTTGATATCTCCAAAAAAATGACATAAAAACAAAATTTTTTTTTGCATCGTGTCAGCCGCATTGTACCATTCAACTTTGTCCTTACCGTATTTTACGTATCTTTAGAAACAACAAAGATATTTGAGGTGCTAACGTTTGGTGACTCACCCTGTATATCTACAAAACGCATATTTTAAATTTTCACTACAGGTTCAAATAAAAAAGTTGTGAAAAGTGCCATTTTCATTTTCTCATGTAATTCTTACCAATTGCAATTTTTTCAAAATCTTTTTTACACATCATTTGGAAAACCAATTCTTCTAACTCCTCAAAAAAGTCAGGTCGTTTGATTCACTTAAAAAAAAAGTTATACTGATTTAAAGGGCGTTCGAATACTGTTGTTATTCACTGTATGTGTCGTTTTGCGAAGCTGACACGAGCCTCCTTATGTCTCGTTGTCAACGCAGGTTTCCGTTTTAATTTTCGTCGTATAATATTGTCACATGTCTGGAGAATGCGACGAACATTTCTCGGATTAGTTTCGACTCCTGCTTTTTGAGCAATTTCACGTGATGTGAGACATGAGTTTGATAAAGCACGCAAAACGGCACGTTTTTCTCCATCAGAAATAGCGAGCGGTCGTCCACTTGCTCTTCCGTGTACCATATTTATTGCAGTCTTTTAGTAAAGTATAAATAATTTTACGACTCCGTTGCACAGTTTTTGCAATTTTTGATATAGAGAACTTTTCTTTTCTTAATTTCAAGATAACTTGTATTTCTTCTTTGCTTAATTTCTTGCCGCGTCCCATTTTGTTCAATGATGATTGGAAATTTTACCAAGACTGAGTGAACTACACAACGCTATGTTTATATGACTCGAAACGTAGAAACAGTGAGAAATCCGAATAGAAAGTCAAGTGTGCTATCATTTCGCCGATCTCTGCTACACGACTTTTGTTGACAAATACAAGTACGGACAGAGTAGTTCCAGTTTGTTGCTACATAATATACTACCGTGAGACAATGTTTATGTACCATTTGTAGAATTCAGAGAATTCTTGATTTATCTTTGAGAACTAAATGATAACACACTTGTGCTATCTTTTTGTCCAGGAGTGTAGCCCTCCTACAACACGGCATCTTTTAACATGGTTTCGCTATAACACGATTCATAAATTACGGAAACTCTCCTACAACACGGCATCCTATAACACGGTTTCGCTCTAACATAATAAGAAAATTGCAAAAACCTTTGAACAACACTGTACTTCTACAGCCGCGGCGAGGCTTGCCGTCTTAAAGATACAATGTTGCAGAAAGTATTTCTTTTCATCTCCGTGGCCTGAAAACAAAAGTGTCTCACGCTGCTGGTCGGCAGTCTGCGTCGAGCCACGGTGTGTTAAAGAATAACTTTTTCGTCTCTAAACATTAAGTTTCAGTCCCAAGCCATGTCCGATAAAGATAAAAAAAAAACAACGTTTAAGAGAAAATTTATTTCTTTAGAAGTAAAGATACAAATCATGGATCGTCTTTTGCAAGGAGAAAAAGCATCTCACATTGGAAAATGTCTTAATTTGAATGAAGTAACAGTCCGGACTATTAAGAAAAATGAAAAAGAAATAAGAAGTGCAGTTGCTGCAGGATCTTTGACATCCGCAAAACGTGTAGCTCGCCCCCGTGCGCCAATAATTGACAAGATGGAAAAGGTACTCAGCATTTGGATTGATGATAGCTGTAAAAAAAGAATTCCGTTGGATGGTAGTATCATTAAACAAAAAGCACTCAAAGTTTACAAACACCTTAAAGAACATGGAGAATCCTCTGTGAACCCAGATTTTGTTGCAAGTAAAGGTTAGTTCGAAAAATTCAAAAAGCGTTTTACAATTCATAGCATAAGAATTCAAGGAGAATCTGTGTCGGCTGATCATGAAGCCGCTAGGACGTATCCAGAAAAAATTCAAAACATTATAGAAGAGCAACGATACACAGCAGATCAAGTTTTCAATGCCGACGAAACTGGGCTTTGGTGGAAAAAAAATGCCCAGTAGAACCTTTATATCGAAAAAAGAAAAAACTGCACCCGGATTTAAGGTGTCTAAAGATCGTCTAGCGCTCCTTTTGTGCAGTAATGCGTCGGGGCACTTTATGACAAAACCCTTGCTAGTTTATAGATCTTTAAATCCCCGTGCACTTAAGGGCGTAAATAAGAACACCTTACCGGTATATTGGAAAGCAAATCCAAGAGCTTGGGTAACTGGAAATTTATTTGAAGATTGGTTTTTTAATTGTTTTGTGCCAAACGTTGAACGTTATTTAAGGCAGAAAAATTTGAGCTTCAAGGCGCTATTACTATTAGATAATGCTCTATGTCACCCACAAGATTTGAATCATCTCAACGTCAAAATACTGTTCCTACCACCTAACACTACTTCGTTGCTCCAACCATTGGATCAAGGTATTATTTATACCTTTAAAACGTATTACATAAGAAGATCATTACAGTGGATTTTAGACGTAACCGATTCAAAATCAATTAATGTAATGGAAGCTTGGAAAAAAATTTTCAATCAAGCACTGTATCGACATCATATCTTTGTCGCTGAAAGAACTGAAAAAATCAACGTTAAACGCGTGTTGGAAGAAGATACAGCCCTCTTCAGTTGAAATAGAAAACGTGCGTGAATCGTCAGAAAATGAACTTGCTAAATCAATCGGAGGCGAAGGTTTTGTGGATATGACTATTGAGGACGTTCAAGATTTATTAGTGGAAGAAGAAGTTGAAGCGGATTTGATGGAAATGGCATCCGAAGCTGTAAATAAAATCGATTCTGAGGACACTAGCACTGATGAAGATTGTGCAGTTAATAATTTAACATTAAAAAAATTACAAGAAGGTCTAAGCTTAGCTGAAAATCTCGAGTCATTTTTCTTGAATGCAGACCCTTCCGCTGAAAGAAGCCGAAAATTCAAAAGGGAACTACAAAACTGTCTAGCTCCATACCGAGAAATTTACAATGACCTGGTAAGAACCTGGTTTTTTAAGAGGGAAGACGATGCAAGAACTTTGAATAAAGAAATAAGTTCTGAAAGTGCAGGCGATATCATTCCACCGAAAAAACGTTCTCGGTTGATTATACTGAGCAGTGACGACGAAGAAATTTATTAAATGAAAGTTGCGTTAAATTAAAATAATATTTTTTGTTTTTTTTTTTTTGTTTTGTGTTGTACATACATTTATATTTTTAATAAAAAGTAAGTTGCTTATGTAGAATTAAAAAAAAAATTTGTTTTTAATAAGTTTTCGAAACGTAACACCCCTTTTTATACTGGCTCTGGGTCTCATACAACACGGTTTCACACAACACGGCATTTTCTAGGAACCTATCTACCGTGTTATAGGAGGGTTACCTGTACAGGGTGTAAAGAAAGGTTTTTACAGATGAAGATCTGTAAAAAAACAAGTTCAAGGTCAAATTTTTTTTATTGTAACTAATAATAGTAATAGTAATAATAGTAACTGCTTACTTTATTAGTAATAACTTTAATATTATTTTTTATGAGAACGGTCAAGTTTTGACCCGTGGGTCCTTTGACACTTTTTATCCTCATGATGAGTAGAATACAATGCAATAAAAAAAAAATTTGACCTTGAAATTCAAGGTCAAGGACAATTTTGCGGCAACTTTTTTTTACAGATCTTCATCGATCCGAAGATGTAGAATACGCCTACGCTTGCCAAAACCAAACCTTTTTTTACACCCTGTACTTACGCGAGCTTGGGCGCAACGATAGTGGCACAATAGTTGTGCGATTTTCAAGTAAGATATTCAGTGTTCCAGTTGTTCCTAAAAGTAGTGGTACCTCCCTCTCCGTGTGTGTGTGTATGTGTGTGTGTTTGTGTTTTATGGATTTGGCAGATGAGTGGCTCGGTTCTACATTCGATATAAATACGCGTATTGGTTTGTCTAGTCCTAACCGAATCCAATATCACGTTTCCAATGGTAAAAATGGAACGTTTCGTCCATGGTATCGGTTCAGATAATGGATTTTCTGGCGCAGATGTAGGACAAGGTTGTTCTAGCGGTCGAAAACCAGCGACAAATGCGTCAGCGGGATTGAATAGTCATACTCATCGAGAACATCATCGCAGAATCGATCGTACCAATGCCTGAGATACGAGATATTGATGTTCCTATAGTTGGACAACTAACCGATTCATAAATATCAGATATCGGGCGACCCGTCAAACATACACTTACCGACAAAAGTTAAGAAACAAAATAGTCGTTTGGGAATTAGTGTATATTTTTAATCTCCTGAAATACACATGTCCGAATTAAAAATAACATGAACAGTTTACATATCATACATGAACATACAATGAGTTTTTCTTCGATTATACTTGTATAAGCACTACAATTAATATTGAGTCAAGGAAACGAAAGAAAAGTTTGTGACAAAATTTAAGAAACATACTGTGCTTGAATCATTTAATTACTTTTAACAAAAAACAACAATGTGCAGGTGTTTATACTTTTTATGATTATCTAATAAGATGTTGGATAACTCTTGGATTTAATGTCTTTTGTCAGTAAGTGTAGATCTGTAGATATGTATACTTATACTTATGAACACAACGTTAGCTAAAGTTTCAGGAACTATATCGTAAAAACCATATTAGGTGTAATCGTTTTCTTTTTGTAGTTAGAAAGTATAATGTATGTAATGCTTTCCTAAATATTTCTGATGTGCCGAGGTCAACATAACTCGAAATGCTGAGATTTACAATGTTTCCCTACGCCACAGCGGCGGACACATACTCATGAACGTCCGACTGTCGGATTTTCTTACAATGTAAACAATCGACATTCAGTTTCTGTTGTACAGTGAACGAGCGTGGATGTTCTGTGCAGTGCACGGAATAAGTTAAAGTTAATTATTATTATTTTAAGAATTAGTAAAGGTAAAAATATTACGCCTCAACAACGGCTGCAAATACAGCTGCTTCGAAAGCAAGGTAACACATATCGAAGCATTTCGAATGATTTGGGAATAACTGTCAGAGTGTTATGCAGCTATAAAGCATATAGAACTGCATAAAACAGTAGATAATGTTCCTCGAAAACAAAAACCTCGTAAAACGGATATTCACACTGACCGTGTGATTCACCGACCCTCTAAAGTCGATCGTTTTAAAACTGTTGTAGACATTCATACTGAAATATCACCGTAATTGAAGCAAGCAATAAGTATAAGAACTGTTCAACGTCGCTTGGACGAGTTTGATTTAATGGGGAGAATAGCTCGAAAGAAACCTCTAATATCCGAAAAGAATCGACGTGCTAGACTTCAATTCGCAAAAGCTCATATTAAATGGACGGTAGAAGAATGGTCTAAAGTTGTGTTCACCGACGAAAGCAAGTTCAATCGATTTGGTTCTGATGGAAAATGTTATGTTAGATGCACAGCTGGTGAAGAATATAATAAAAATTGTACGAAACCAACCGTCAAAGGTGGAGGCGGATCAGCACTAGTTTGGGGGTCTATAAATGGTACCGGCTCAATAGATCGGATTACAGAAATTATGGACCGTTTGTGACCGTTTATGTGGACATTGTGAAAAATGTTCTTCTTCCATTTGTTAAAGACGAAATGCCAAATAATTGGATTTATGAGGCGGATAATGATGCGAAACACATGGCACGTGTGGTAAAAGAATTTTTAGGGAAAGAAAAAAGTTAAATATCATGAAGTGGCCTGCACAGTCTCCAGATCTTAATCCTATAGAGACGCTGTGGATTGATGCCGATCATGAAATAAAACGTCAAAAACCAAAAAATTTACAAGATTTATTTGAGACGATTGAAAAAGCTTGGAAATCCATTCCAGTTGATAGATGTATACGTTTAATTAATTCTATGCCACGACGTTGTGCTGAAGTGATAAAAAATAAAAGATATGCTACGAAATATTAAGTTAATAATGTTTAGTTTTATTTAGATGTTCCAAAATGCAGAAAAAAAAACAAGAAAATATAGTTCGAAAATTCTGTTCACAAGTATGTGTCGCTGAAATTTAGCACAAGAAATGTTGTCATTTTATTTTGTTGTATTTCCTATTAATTTCCAATAAAATATATTGTATGTATCCATAGCCAATAAGTTGTATTATTTATAATTTCAGTATAAATATATGATCTATATCCCCTTGCTACATGATTCAAGCACAAAATGTTTCTTAAATTTTGTCACAAACTTTTCTTTCGTTTCCTTGACTCAATATTAATTGTAGTGCTTATACAAGTATAATCGAAGAAAAACTTATTGAATGTTCATGTATGATATGTAATCTGTTCATATTATTTTTAATTGGGACATATGTATTTCAGGACATTAAAAATATACACTAATTCCCAAACGACTATATTGTTTCTTAACTTTTGTCAGTAAGTTTATACTTCTATTTAATCGACTAGAACTTACCTGTCAGCATTAAAACATGCAAAAAGCCGAGCAGATGTCGGAAGAGGCGGTCCTCTGAAACAGAAGCGACAGAAAAATGAAAGAAGTATAAAAATCTGGTCGAACTTTATTAAACTTTTTATTGTACCGAACTCGAGATAACCGGGTGTGTTACAATTGCATAAATATTCGCGACAGTCGCTGAGTTGCGATTTTCGCGTAGATCCCCAGCCTCCTGGTTGATTCGAATTTTTATTCTACCGATGATAGGTTAATGGTGCGCGAAATCCGCAGATCAACGACGAACGAGCAGTGTCGAAAAGCTCCGAGTTTCCTTTGGACCGTCCGGTTTCCGCTTCCGGATCTTTTCCGGAAGAAAAAACTCGATGCTTCTTTCCGGCTAACTGCTTATATCCGTTGAAGTGCTCTCTAGAAAAGGGCTCTCTATTTGGTCGGGTTTTGCGTTTTCCATTCCATATATAAAAATAAACAATAGACATTTCCTTGAAATATACACGTACACGGGGCGGGAGGTAAAATAGAGATATCGTCGTTTGTCGTCTATTTGGTGCAGAGAGCTTGTAAGATCTGACTGACTGAGTGAACTCGGCTAGAAAGTTCGTGGGAAACCGAAAGAACAATTTTACGGTTTTATCCTTACGATTAGTCTTAGCAAAATGCAACAATCCTTTCGTAAATCTTCGTCACGTGTCTGAGACACGATCATCCGATCCAATCGAAACACAATATGCTCATCCTGTTCGTTGTAACTGAACCAATTAGTTCTCATCGGAGATAACATGACTTCTTAAGAGCTTAGAACTGTCTATCAGGATGGGTTCCTAGAATAAAATGTGGATCATACGATAGAGTCGTATAGAAAATCAGAGTAACGGAAACAGTCGCATCGCTCACTGAACAACGAAACAGAAGATCCTCTACGGCTATTCTATTCCTAGTGAAAGCACAAGTATCACATTGGTCCGTCACAGTCATGGAACCGAAGAATTTGTCGATTGGGGTACGCCGGACGTGTTCAAGTAGGGCTTTCGCTGATAAATCACCGATCGTTGCCTCGAGAACCAGGCGGAGAGAAGCTCTGGGTAGGTAAAAGCTGTCCCGTAACATGTCTACCTAGTTCTCGGATCGTTGGGATGTCCGATCCTGGTTCTTCAGCGACGTGATTTCACTTTTAGACGGCCCGTGGTTGTGGAATCATTGAAACGAATCGATCCGAGTAGAGCTTTCGCAGTTAGAATGCCTCTTCTTGCTTCTAGAGTCGGATAGAGGGAGTTTAGCTGGCTAGGATTCGCATAAAGGTCGGATTTTACTAGACCGGGAAAACGGCCGTCAAGTAAGGTCGCTAGATTCGAAAACAGGGTCTAGGGTTTAAAACCGATGAGGCATCAGAGTTCTCGACTACATTTTTGCTCGCCCAAGTTGGGTCATTACCTCGAGCGTCTGACCATTTCCAGATGGCCCGGTGGACTCTAACCTATGACCCCGAGGGGTAAGAGGAAAGTATACGGTTTTAGGGTTCTGCTAGCTAACCCCCGTGGTGCGTGGCATTAGCCTTTGTTGCGAGCACTTGAGTGCCTCTAGAACACGGTGAACTCAGTATGGCCTAGCCAAAACCCGTGCCCATCCCGGCCACGGTGAACCGGTCTAGTAAAATCCGACCTTAATGGCTCCTAATTTGCGTTGTTTCATTTTTAGAGAATCCTTGTCTCCGGTATCGCCGCATCTAGGGCTTTCGCAAGCAACACGCGCCTTCTTGCCGCCAGAGTCAAATGGAGGGGGCATGCGTGGCTAAGGTTTGTGGGACGTAGCATTGCAGCATTTAGGCGATTCTCAACTATAGAATCGCTAAAATCGACTCGGACTAGTCTGGTTCTCGACGCCTGACCCTCATTCAAGTGATTTTCCGCAGTGGAATGGGGTGAACGGGGCGGGGCGAGGCGGTTCCAGCATGCTCTAGGAGCATTCTCCACGGAGAAAAGCGTGTCCCCGATGTTCGCTATTTTTCCGGGGGATTTAGGACGTCGAGGGCTCGGGACTGGCGTCGATGTAGTCGATGTCGGAGGAGGTAGCAGTACTCGCGCGTCTGCCTTGTCGAGGGGACGAGCTTATCCGCGTCTTGACGTTCGCTGTCGAGACGGTTAACCGGTTTCCGGTCCGCTGCTGCGGCTGTTGTTTCGTTCTGAAACGAAATCAACGATACTTGTGTCACGTCTGGTGGTTCGACCGCCAATGATTAATCAATCTAATAAAGAATTATTGCAAAGTCCGATAATGTCACGAGAAAGGTAAGCTTAGAAATAGAACAATAAAATAATCAGCGTTAAATAAATTCATGCTAACAATCAAATAGGTACATATATAATTATACACACATATAATATAAATTATTCGAACTGCGCAATATAGTGACGCATCAACAGGATGCCAAATCAACAACTCAGCCTTCTGCGAAATGCACAAATAAGATCGGTTAGCATCCTTAGACTCAATAGAAGAGATATCAGATATTGCCACGAGAAAAAGCTATGATAATTCAAACTGCACAATGAAAGTTCGGTTTACATTCTGAGAATCAATAAGAATGACATCGGATGATGAAGACCCCTACTCCTGAGCCAGCATCTTCAAAGATAAAGAATTGGCTACCCTATAAATAAAGGAATCAGCTCCTTAAGAGAGTAGTTGCAATAGTGGTGTCAATCGATTTAGAGTCAAGTTTATTTGAGTTGTGTTGAGTTGAGCCATTGTGTTGAAAAATATTTGAAACTGCGAGTTCCGCTAGTGAACCATTGGATTAAACTGCATACACCACGAGAAGACCAAGGTTAATCAAAGGATCCCTGAGGTTCCACGAGCGTCCACTGCATACCAGATTGTATCAAACCAAGAAGATTGTATTTCAGTAATATTATATTATATTATATTTTCTATATTTTTATAATCGCGCTAAATGCACTCACGTATATCTGCTTTATACATAATATCTGTAAAATTTAATATCTGATTCAGCTTCCCATTTTTTAATAAATAAGTTAATTTTTATCAATAAAAGGGTACACCTTTATTTAAACGATCCTCAATTTCCCGAACCATAGCCGGTGAATGCAGGTAGGTTCGAAACTGCGTACTATCCCTTCAAAACTATAATTCAGTCCACTCAGGACGTAACACTTGTCGAGTCTTATACGATACAAACTGATTTGGCTAACAATGGGCGTGACTGTTTTGACCAATAAGGGAGTCGGGGGCATCTTCTAGTTACGTTTCTATGTACAGTATACAGTGGCGTGCAAAAGTTCCCGGTCAGATGGTTTTTGCTATTTTTTTTTCCAAAAAAAAGCGTTAAGAAATTTTTATTAGAATCATGTATAAGGGCATATTACGTGAAAGAATACAATAGAAAAAATCAATGCTGCTGATTCTTCATACATGTTTATTTAAAGAATAAGTAAGCTAGCGTGTTCAAAAGTTCCCGGCCAGTTTAAGCCGGGATTGTATTCAAGTCTGTAAAAGGTCAGTAAGTGTTACATTCAAATAATATTACGTGGTATTGTTACTTCAGTTGGTAGTTAGTCGCTGAAACGTAAACATGGTTCGAAAGATATCTGTCGAAGTACGCAAAATTATGATGGAATTGTCGTTAAAGGAAAAGTCATCTCGCGAAATTGCTTCAGTATTGTCTATCGGGAAAAGTACAGTTAACGATACAATTAACAGATATCGTGCAGGATATGGCATGAAAGATAGCCCGCGGAGTGGAAGACCCCGAAAGACCACTAAAAGAATTGATAGAATTATAAAACGTAAATCACAATTGCGGACCCAAAGAAGACAGCTAGTAATATTGCAGCAGAACTACAACAGGAAAACCTTGCTAATATTAGTCGATGTACGGTAACAAGAAGATTACATGATGTAGGACTGTTTGGCAGAGTTAGTGTTAAAAAACCACTAATTAATAAGAAAAATAAAATAGCCCGATTAAGGTTTGCCAAAAAATATTGTGACTGGACTGTTGAAAATTGGAAAGCTGTTCTTTTTCGGATGAATCTAAATTTAATCTATTCGGCAGCGATGGAAGACAATATGTATGACGTTCAATTGGCACAAGAAATGATCCCAGGTACCAAACACCAACTGTTAAACATAGTGGAGGGAGCATTATGGTATGGGGAGCTTTCTCCGCTCAGGAAATTGGTACTCTTATAAAAATTGAGGGTATCATGACTGGTGTCACGTATAAAAAAATTTTAGAAATTCATATGCTACCATATGGTGAAAAAGAAATGCCAGAAAATTGGTTTTTCCAACATGACAACGACCCCAAATATGCATCGAAAATCGTAAAAGGGTGATTGTCTACAAATACAGTACAGGTTTTAGACTGGCCTTCTCAATCTGCGGACTTAAATCCAATAGAGCATCTTTGGGGAGAGATGAAACGTCGAATGAAAAATCATAGAAGTTCCAATAAAACACAATTTTTTCAAAATTTAATAGAAGTATGGAATAAAATACCACACGACTACATTACTCAGTTAATTGAGTCCATGCCTCGTCGCTGTGCTGCTGTTATTGCTGCAAAAGGCATGGCTACGAAATATTAATTATAACATGTTAAATAATGTACTGCAAAATTATTACACAATGAAAAACAAGCATAATTTTTTCGCTAAACATACTGGCCGGAAATTTTTGAACATGTTAATTTACTTATTCTGCAAATAAACAAGTAAGAAAAATAATTAGCGTTGATATTTTTTGTAATATCCTTTCATGTATTACACCCTTATATATAATTCTAATAAAAATTTCTTAACGCTTTTTTTTCGAAGAAAAATAGCAAAATCCATTTAGCCGGGAACTTTTGCACGCCACTGTATGTACAATATACAATATATAGCGTGATATTACACCTCATGATCGGTGAAGATCTGTTAAATTAACTTCCCGCAAAATTGTCCTTGACTGACTTTTTTAACCCTTTGGAATCTATCGGGACATATTAGTCCCATCCATATATTATGTGCACCTAATGGTATAAATAGATCCTGTTTTTCTATTATACACAAATATACCCGTCTTCAATGCACACTGGGCAAGTTCCTGTATACACATGAGGTCACATAACCTCAAAACATCACCATGTACATCATGGTGATCATGTGTGTTACATCATGTACTTCAATATTCTTTGAATGTAAATAAAATTATAACAAGACTTCTCGGTTTTATATGTCCCACCTAAAATGTCTAATGGGACACTTGTGTCCCGGCAATTAGCGTAAAAACAGCGCACCCTACAATTATAAAATTATCATTTCTTGCAATTAGTACCTTATTTACATAAAATCTGACCATAGATATGACCTAAGTAAACGAAAAATAAATCCGACTCCAAAGGGTTAACACTGTTTTTTGAGAGAACGATTGAGCTCCAACCTATGGTTCCTTTGACACTTTTTGTCCTCTTGATGAGTAGAACATGATGCAATCATAAAAAACTAATACAAAAAAAAAACGCGTGAAAAACCACGCGCGGCAGAAGTGAAACTACTTGCAGTCTAGTAATGTTTAGAAGTAAATTAAGATTGGAAATGGTATATGAAGTGAAAACAAGATCAAGAACAACTAATACAAAAAAAATCATAGAAAAAGTTTCATTTCAAAAATAATGAACGATCAAAATTTGTGATACAAAGAAGGAGAGCGTATGGGAAATGCTATGAACTATGCCTCTTTCTTTCCCATACGCTCTCCTTCTTTGTGTCACAAATTTTGATCGTTCATTATTTTTGAAATGAAACTTTTTCTATTATTTTTTTTTTTGTATTAGTTGTTCTTGATCTTGTTTTCACTTCATATACCATTTCCAATCTTAATTTACTTCTAAACATTACTAGACTGCAAGTAGTTTCACTTCTGTCGCGCGTGGTTTTTCACGCGTTTATTTTTTTTTTTGTATTAGTTGTTCCTGATCTTGTTTATTTTTTGTATTAGTTGTTCTTGATCTTGTTGTCGCTTCATATACCATTTCCAATCTTAATTTACTTCTAAACATTAGTAGACTGCAAGTAGTTTCACTTGTGTCGCGCGTGGTTTTTCACGCGTTTATTATTTTTTATCTTTGGAGATATCTGCAACCCGTTGTATATGCCACAATAATCAATAATGTTCAAGAAGTCTGGAATCACATAAAATTAGTGGAAACGTATGTAAATAGATGCATGTGCTGTCATAACATAAGCAAGTATTTCTATCCTTTTCGTTTGATCCTACTACCGTAATTTTTACTAAAATCCTATCGCTGCAGCATTTTATTCATTGCAATATATACCAAAAATGTTCTATAATATTCTAATATCGTTGGTTGTCCAAACGGTTGAGGAGTTGGACTACCAAGCGGGGTATAGACCGGGGTTCGAATCCCGTCGGGGTTAAGAACTTGTTTTTCTCCGTTAAATCTCCGTTTAAATTTCGCGCCACTCCTTTCGACTTCCGTAACATCGTTTCCGTCACATCAGAAAATCGTAACCCTCAGCAAAGAAGTTTCACTTCAAAAATATCTCCAGCTGAATAAAAAAAAAGTATTTCTAACCTTTTCGTTTGATCCTATTACCGTAATTTCTACACGTCTTCCGCGATTGGCCGAATCGCTCGACGAAGACAGCAAACGAGCGTATTGAGTGTGACTGCAACAGAGCGATGTCGCGTGGCGACGCGACGCTGAGCTCAGAACATTGCATTATTTTTTGTTTTGTGTAAACAAGTATTTCTAACCTTTTCGTTTGATCCTACTACCGTAATTTTTACTAAAATCCTATCGCTCTGCAGCATTTTATTCATTGCGATATATACCAAAAATGTTCTATAACATTCTAATATCGTTGGTTGTCCAAACGGTTGAGGAGTTGGACTACCAAGCGGTAAACCGGGGTTCGAATCTCCGTTTAAAATTTCGCGCCACTTTTCGACTTCCGTAACATCGTTTCCGTCACATCAGAAAATCGTAACCCTCAGCAAAGAAGTTTCACTTCAAAAATTTGACCTTTAAAACCTTAAAAAAGTCAGGCAAGGACAATTTTGCGGGAAGTTTTTTTTAACAGATCTTCACCCGATCATAAGGTGTACAATCACGCTATGGTGGCCGTGACATATAATTTTTATACACCCTGTACAAAGGGTGTATCGAACACCCTTGTTTTGAACATTTTTGGAAGCAATCGCAGGGGCAGTTGGTTCTACCAACTCCCGAGCACTCGACGCTAGAATCTCGGTGAAAAGGTAGGTTTGCCTCACCTGAGTCTCTCCTCGGCACCCAGCATGGCAGTGTTCAGTTCCTCCTCCCATTGTTTCTCTTTCCTTTCCCTCTCTTGCCTCTCTAACTCGCGTTCTCTGTTATACGCACGGTACTCCGGGATGAATGCTAATCTCCTGAGATCCATGCTCGGTCCAGCGCCTTCCGCCAACGCGAGGGAGTCCTCCGGGGGGTGCTCGACTTTCAAGGACCTGGGTGAACAACAGAAAATAGCGAAGTAGCTCCGTCCCCCATCTCTGAATCGAAAACTCGTATGCGCCGAGATAACGGGCACCAGGCCCTTTGTACTACATCGTACAATCCTCCGGGTCTTCTGCACCCTCGGCTCTTATCCTAAGAGAACGTATTGTGTTGGATATTGCGGAAATCTCTCTGCTTCGCGATTAGGTGTCCGGAAAAACGGAGCGCATTTTCCCGGCGGACTTAACCAGCAGCTCATTTAGCTAATTTCTAATTGCAAAGGACTGCTGTTCATTTCTTGTGTCGGAAAAAGAAATGAAAAGTGCCGAGTTAACCTCTTGCAGTATGTTGGAGTATACACCGAAATGCACGAAACATGCGGAGAGGGAGGTCTTTTTTGACCTGCGGTTTATTGCACCTCGAACACCGCCTTTTTCCGTATTAACACTAACCGTACCAAGCGGGGTCAAATGACCCCTTTTGAGAATTTACTTTAAATTCATACATTTTTATTGTTATTTATGTCGGTCAGATGACTTTCTGTAAATTCTTATATTATCCGATTATTCAATTTCTCGCTTTCCGTTTTTCTCGTAGCTTATTTTTTACCGACAAAAATTCTTTACCTACCTTACGTACCACGGGGGGTCATTTGACGAAGTCAGTTCATACGAAGTTTAGTATTTTTCAGCAATTTTCCAACTGTATCCTTAGGTCTAAATTCAGATACGCTTCTCAAATGACCCTTTCATTTGTCGGGACCTGATATGTATGTTTGGTTTCGGCATAAGCACTAGGACGACCCAAATGATCTAACGCATAAACGGAATGGACTCTTATCGGAGATACACAAGCAACACTCCCTCCAATGAGTTTTCTGTAGCTAAACGAAATAGAAATGCAGTCGTATACTGAGAGTCGTAGAGCAAAGATCCCCTAGTAGCACAAAATATTGTATACACATTCGTATAATATTAAAAAGAGATACAATCCTTTTTTAATATTCAAATATACATAGAATATTTATTTTATATTAAGTAACAAATATTTCTTTTTAAATATTCAGGAAATATCTATTTCATGTTACGAGAAAAATATTTTTTTCTAAATATTAAATGGATCTTTATTTCATATTAGAAGTAGAATATTTTTTCCTAATATACAGATAATATTTATTTAATATCATGAAAAAAATATTTTTTTCCCATTATAAAACAAATCTTTATTTAATATTAGAAATGGAATATTTTTTCCAAATACAGATAATACAGAAAATATTCCCTCAACAAACAGTGCGCAGAAAGTAATACATATTCATAGTTTCTAATTTTTGTTATAATATTTTCTTAAATTTGAACGTTTTATTGAACGTTTCTTAACCGTTTGAGTGCGGAGAATTTTCTTATACATAGAAAGTGAAGCGCGATAGCGCTTCGCCGCACTCAAACGGTTAAATATGGAATTTATATTTTTTCAAATATTGAATTCACATTTTTTAAATGTTTACTTTATATTTTTTGAATATCTAATTTATATCCTCTGAACATTTAGGTTATATTTTTTAAACATTAAATTTATATTTCTTGTACATGTATACAATATTCAGATCCAATATTTTTCTCACATGAAAAAATGTGGCTTAAAAAATATTTTTCCAATATTTGAAAAAAATATCTATCTAATATTTTTGTGCTACTAGGGCAGTTTTAGTTATATTTCGACAATTTCAGTTACATTCAATTGGACTTGTGTTTCACTGCAACCCTGAATATGTCAGCACGGTCAGTGAGAGAGTTCTAACGAATTCGACAAATAAGTGTGTAAAAATGTGTGTTTAATTTTATACGAAGTCAGAAATGATGTTGCAAATTATTTCCTTTAATAAATAGAGAATTTTTTACGAAAAATCAACGTTTATTTCATAAAGGGGTCAAATGACCCCCTATGGTAAGATTAGGTATAAAAAAATGCCGGTACGTTTAGTGTTAAAGAGCCTAAGGTGGAAGAAGGCAACACTCAGTCTAAGCCAGTCTACCGAGCCAGCAACAGCTCCCACATTCCTAACTACCAATAGTCACACTTTCAGTGTATCAGAGTCAAATAAAGAATTGTGTTATATGCGAACAATATTAATTAATCAAACTGATCAACGTTTATTCCGTTGGGGAGTTTAAATAAATACTATAAAATATAAAGTTGAATTTAATCTCCTAACCTCGTCATCCCAACACATTATAATAACAAGTGACGAACAGTACAAACACAAAATTTACCAAATACAAATGCTATGCCTTATTGGAATTTATTTCATAAATAGAACGAAATTAATCTGTTGTTGCTTTAAAAGAAAGGATCACATTGTATGTTGTCCCCGGCATCGAACCCTTCATGTTGCACTGTTCATATTGGACCCCAGATAGCACTCGACGTCTTAAAGACGTCTGTTTTACGTCCATTTTTGGTCTGAACGTCTTACGTCCTGAAAAGACGTCTTTAAGACGTCTTAAAGACGTCTCGTAAAAGACGTCGTTTTTACGTCTCATTTCAGACGTCTTTAAGACGTCTTTTACGAGTCGTCTTTAAGACGTTTCATTTCTTGACGTTTCAGTCATTCTAAACTGCTAGAGAAAAGCTTTACAAACTGTACACACGCAACACAATATAACGCAGTTTTCCATCCTTCGAATTGACGTTTATTTATTTAGGAAAGTTAAATAACTAAATTGTTAATTTAGTACTATTAGAATATATTACATATATATTCGCAATAGAATTTAGCAATAAATATTGTTTAATAATAAAACTATACATTATATATCACAAATCCAAAATCCAAAATAATATATCAAAATAAATAGATAAATAAATAAATAAGTTAAATAAATAAATAAAGCATAAAATGTTAATGTTCGCGGATATGCTGAAAAACATTCTTTTAATTTATTTTTTTTATTTATAAATAAATAAATTAATTAATTAAATAAATAAATAAAGCATAAAATTTTAATGTTCGCGGATATGCTGAAAAACATTCTTTTAATTTATTACTTTTTATTTATAAATAAATAAATTAAATAAATAAATAAAGCATAAAATATTAATATTGGCGGATATGCTGAAAAACATTCTTTTAATTTTTTTTAATTTATAAATAAATAAATTAATTAATTAATTAAATAAATAAATAAATAAAGCATAAAATGTCAATGTTCGCGGATATGCTGAAAAACATTCTTTTAATTTATTTTTTTTTATTTATTTAATTTTTTTGTTATATCAAACATTCAATTTATATTTCTTGTACATGTATACAATATTCAAATTCAATATTTTTCTCACAAGAAAAAATGTGGCTTAAAAAATATTTTTCCAATATTTGACAAACATATCTATCTAATATTTTTGTGGTACTAGGGGTCTGTTTCGGAACGTCTTGAATACGTCTGTTTCGAGACGTCTTAAAGACGTCTTTAAGACGTACAGTTTTTTCACAAAGACGTTCCAGAGACGTTCAGAAGCCGTTCGGAAGCCGTTCGTAGTACATTCAGACGTCTAATAGACGTCTGAACGTCTTTGACAGACGTCTTAAAGACGTCTTTAAGACGTCTCTGTGCTATCTGGGACTATTGCTCCTCTGTTTTCAATTTCTTGTGTTTTATTCTTGACGTTTCTCTCAATCCGTAAAGACGTGTCTGACAACGGGCTTTTAGAGAATTTATTAAAATAAATACTATTTCGTGTGCTATAAAAGAAGTGTGCTTTTATTTATAAAATATACCCATATCCAATATGTCTCTCTTTTAAGAGAAAATTTTGTTTCGCTACCGTGCCAATTCGTCGAAGGACAAATTGAGCCGAGAGCTGGTCGAGGGTAAAGATCCGTCTCCGATTGAATCGAGCCAGGCAGCATTTCTCACCTCTGCTTCGCCAGGCGTTTTTTCTTCTTGTGCAACGGCTTCGTCTCGATGATCATCTCCTCGAGCTCGAAAGTCGGGTCGCAATTAAGATGATCCTTCGGCGGCGTGAACGTCGGCTTGATTTGCTTGTTCAACACCTTCTCGAAGTCTAGGTCTCTCATTATGCTCACTTGCTTCAGCTCCTTCAGCGTCGACACCCTCGCACCCGGCGCCACGGTTAGCAGACGATCCAAGAGATCGCGTATCTGGGAACTCCAACCGGATGGCGTATGCCTTTCCTCCTGCGAAATCATCCCTTCGACCTTCAGAGCACTATGCTTACGATTAGGTAACAAGCTATTAGGGTGCAACATTCTTTTTCTCATTTTTCGTCCGACGCGACGCTCTAAATACACTGTTCAACAAAATAAAACTTTTTTCGGTTTTTGCAATGTCTGTTGGGTGATTCTTATACACCTTGTCATTCTAAAACCGAATCTGCAAACAGAATTTCTCTATCACGCAACGTTTTCGAAAAAACTTGGTTTTTGTAAAAATGCATAATTTTGATAAAAAATGACGTGTTACGCAAAAACTACACACGCGAGGGAGTTCAACTTTGAGTCAAAAGATAGAGGGGACTCTCCTCTACATATACATATAGTCAATTATATTTTTATGTACTTCCTAATAGTTGTGAATGGTTGTTAAAGTTTGAAAATGTGCCGACACGAGTACTTTTTACGCTCTATTTTTGTATTTATGTGAAAAATCCTTTATCTAGCAGAAATTTACTATACAGGAATGCATTCTACAGACATTTCTGATAAAGAAACCATTCACGAAAAGTATTTGGTTCCCTTAGTATACGAGAAGGTGAAGAAAATATTCATTGACAGCTTGTGCGCGACGCGTTCGCGCCAGACGGCCATTGCGGCCTTTTTTCGACTCGCCAGGGCCGTCGCTATGCGTATTCGACGTTGGTACCACTCTAATGTGTCTTTGCTTACTATGCTTAACTAAATAAATTTTTTTTTGTCTTTTTGGGTGCCAATCATTACACAAAATTATAAAAATACGAGTTATATTCGCATTTCATTGTGGAAATGCTTAATAAAGATAATTGAATAGAGAAACTTACCTATTTCCGAAGCGATTATTTTTCATGCAATAACTTTGTCGCATTAATGTTATTATAATATGAATATATGTCGATTAAGTGACAAAC
Source organism: Seladonia tumulorum (assembly GCA_913789895.3). NCBI lineage: Eukaryota > Metazoa > Arthropoda > Insecta > Hymenoptera > Halictidae > Seladonia > Seladonia tumulorum. Next base: position 1,422,317 of record OU565281.1, read on the forward strand.
ACGAATTCAAAGTAAATTAAAAGTAAACATTTTACATCGCATCATATTCGGGAACAATTATAAAATATTTCCTGCATACTTATAAAAATATTCTATTTATAATATTACCCAAAGATTCATTTTATAATGAGAAAAAATATTTTTTGCATGATATTAAATAAATATTATTTGTATATTAGGAAAAAATATTCTACTTCTAATATGAAATAAAGATTTATTTAATATTTAGAAAAAAATATTTTTCTCGTAACATGAAATACATATTTTATGAATATTTAAAAAGAAATATTTTTTACTTAATATGAAATAAATATTGTATGTATATTCGAATATTAAAAAAAGATTGAATCTCTTTTTAATATTATATGAATGTGTATACAATATTTTGTGCTGTTAGGGTAATTACAATGTAAGGAAAGACAGCAATGCGGTGACTGAAAAATTTTATTTTCAGTTATTGTTGTCTTATCTTTATAATTGTAATACCAATGGGAGTTCGAGATTCTTCCGATTAAAATAAGTCCAAACACGATGTAAATGGGACTATTTTTATCGATTTAAGTACATAATTATGACATAGATTGCTCCATATTAAATCGATAAAATGTCGCGGAAGTGTATAAATCAACCGGACTGTTTATGTTATATTTATGACGAAATTGTTTTGAAGTCAAAACAAGGAATATAATTCCAGCATTAATCGTTCATCAAGACATTTCAACAATGGAAAAACGGTATAAAGGAAAAGACTTATGTGCGATGCTTGCCGATTACTGCTGGACACTTATAATTGAAAATCGGGATACCAGGAACAAGCGTCAAGCAAGGCAGAAACATTTTTAAATTTGTTTGCTTCGGAAATAGGTAAGTTTTTCTATTCAATTATCTTTATTAAGCATTTCCACAATGAAATGTGAATATAACTCGTATTTTTATCATTTTGTGTAATGATTGGCACCCAAAAAGACAAAAAAAAATTTATTTAGTTAAGCATAGTAAGCAAAGGCACATTAGAGTGGTACCAACGTCGAATACGCATAGCGACGGCCCTGGCGAGTCGAGAAAAGGCCGCAATGGCCGTCTGGCGCGAACGCGTCGCGCACAAGCTGTCAATGAATATTTTCTTCACCTTCTCGTATACTAAGGGAACCAAATACTTTTCGTGAATGGTTTCTTTATCAGAAATGTCTGTAGAATGCATTCCTGTATAGTAAATTTCTGCTAGATAAAGGATTTTTCACATAAATACAAAAATAGAGCGTAAAAAGTACCCGTGTCGGCACATTTTCAAACTTTAACAACCATTCACAACTATTAGGAAGTACATAAAAATATAATTGACTATATGTATATGTAGAGGAGAGTCCCCTCTATCTTTTGACTCAAAGTTGAACTCCCTCGCGTGTGTAGTTTTTGCGTAACACGTAATTTTTTATCAAAATTATGCATTTTTACAAAAACCAAGTTTTTTCGAAAACGTTGCGTGATAGAGAAATTCTGTTTGCAGATTCGGTTTTAGAATGACAAGGTGTATAAGAATCACCTAACAGGTATTGCAAAAACTTTTTGGTGTTGGACAGTGATATCGATGGAAAATGCCAGATGATTCTAATGAGCGCACACTGCGGACTCGAGGACATTACCTGCAAGATTCGCAGAGCTTCTCTGTGAGACGTGGTGGAGTGCAGAGGATAAGGACGATCGCCTGCGAGCGTCTCCCAAGCCAGAATTCCCAGACTCCACCAGTCCACTGCGAAACCGTAGCCGAGGACACCAAACTCTTCGCAAGAACACATGTAGATTTCTGGAGCTGCGGGTAAACCAGATATTAAAAGACTCGTAGAAATTACTGTAAGAATCTGTAACTAATCGTGTTGCTCTATCCAACCTGATACTTTTAATTACTACACTGCGGATTTTGTGTATTCATGACAATTTAAGTATGTCAATTTTCAAATAATTTACGAGTAACTTTGATTCGTTGTCACATCGGGGCACCAAAGGAAGACGATAAAAAATGTACGTACATAGATGCTCAACGTCCACGCAAGATCAAGAAGGTTCAGGGACCACAGGGGTAAAAAAATAAGGAGATCAAGTAGAATGCGAAAGGTCAACGGAGGAAAGCCGTGCCGAAAGGATCGAGGGGCCTCGAGTGTCAAAGGATTATTAAAAGGATCAAGAGGATTCGGAGATCAAAAGGATGTCAGGAGGATCAGGGGGTACCAGCAGGATCAATGAGGTTTAGAGGTCAAAGGATACCCAAGAGGATCAGGGACAAGGGCCATCGGTGGCTAAGAAATAACGGAGAAGCGAAAATAGGGTCGAAATCTCGGCTCAAAATCCAGGAAAACGACGGATCGACGGGAAATGAAGACTTTCCATTCGGAAGTCTTATCCCCTGTTCAAAAGCCAGCTGCACCATAATTTATTAGTAGACTTTATTAATTGAAAAGCATTGGAAGAATTTAAATAGACTGCTGCTTTATTTCCAGCTTCTTACTACTATTAACCAGTTAACTGTGGCGATCTCTTTGCAAAGCGCCCACCAGTGTGTGTCGCGATAATCCAACGATGACGGTTATAGTCGTCAAACACAGAGTAAGTGGCGCTGTTGAAATATTGGGTCAAAAAGAATTTCTTTATTTTAGAAAATGAACAATTTTATTAGTAATATTTCTTTTTGTTTTTAGGCTGGCAGCCCTGTCATTCATGTATGCGTAGAATTTCACGTCAGTACATATTTTCTTTGGTTAGTTTCGTTGTGTTTTCTGAGCAACTAAAAGTGAATTTTTCGATTTTTATAATGTGCGATTTTCCTGAACAAAGAAGTTGCATTAAAACCAAATTGGCTTTACTTTTTGATCACAGTAGTACTTTGTTTTTTTGGTTTTTACACATCAAGATGAAAATCGGGATAATCAAAGTTCCTGTGTTCCTGCAGTGATTACGAGTTAGCTCTCAGGAAGTTATAAATCCAACTCAAATTATTTATAATTTTCATTTGTTTGTTTCATTTCGTCTTGACCTCTAAACATTTTAAACATATTAAAATTTACGAATATAATTTAGTTTTCGCCAGAATTACAATTTAAATATTAAATTGTAACAAAATTTCACGCATGACGGATATAGTCGTCATGACACAAAATTCTGCCACATCTCCATGACGGATATAGTCGTCAAACACACTTAACTGGTTAAGAAAAAAAAAAAGAAAAAAAAACAGTATGTAACGCCTGTAGCTTGAAAATAATGCAGACAATTTCTATTTTGCATAAAGATCCACAATCTACACGGTCCGCAGTCTGATTACACTCTCAGAGCAATTCTCTCTGTTCCACTCAGTTGCTTGTGCAGCTGACTTGCAGCGACGGAGTTGCAACACTCGAAGTGCAAGCTGCTCGGTGCAGCTGTCGCTGAGGATTCTTTTCGTAGAATTTCCAAGCACGCTTCTCCCGAGTCTGTTAGATTTTTCAGTAGGATCTGAAACCGGTTCGCGAATTTTTCTACGCTTTAGCTACGAAAGAGTGAGTGGGAACTGATGATCCACGCGAAGGATTGCAAACTATTAGGTTGGCAAGAAAGTAATTTCGGTATTTTTAGATGAAATAAAATCCAATTTTTTTTATCAAAGCAATGAACGAAATCAACCAATGAAATATTTTCCATTTTGTTCTATGATCTTTTGCCATCTTCCTGGTAGCTTCATAATTCCGCGCCCATAAAACTCAAATCGGGCAAATCGGCTCATTAGATAACGTGGGATAATAAATTCCTTAGGAAACAATTATGCGATTATTTCTATACGTAATTCAGCCCCTCGAGGGGTTGTGGACGAATTTTTTAAATTAAATTAGGTGGGAGGTGCCACTCAGTTTAATTAATAAATTTAATTCGGGGATCTGAAAGTGAAAGTTTCACTCTTTAAAATGAGGTCCCGTATTTGGACTATGTTAAAATTTTTTCTGGCGATTTTATGCATTTGATAAAAATGAGTAAACGTGATTTAAAACGGTAAAGGGACTACAAGAATGTAGAGATTTTATTTTCAGTCGATTGAATATGTTAAAAAGGGGAAATATTAGGTTGACAAGAAAGTAATTTCGGTATTTTTAGGTGAAATAAAATCCAATTTTTTTATCAAAGCAATGAACTTTAATCAATGAAATATTTTCCATTTTGTTCTATGATCTTTTGCCATCTTTCTGGTAACTTCATAATTCTGCGCTCATAAAATTTCTGATCCTTTTCGGTGAAAAACTGATCCAAGTGCGATTTCAGATCATCATCATTAGTGAATGTTTTACCATTCAAAGAGCTTTGTAAACTTCGGAATAAATGATAATCTGATGGTGCAATGTCAGGGCTGTATGGTGGATGTGACATCACTTCCCAACCAAGCTCCAATAACTTTTCACGTGTTAACAAAGATGTGTGTGGCTTAGCGTTATCATGGTGGAATACGATTCCTTTGCGATTTGCCAATTCTGCCCGTTTTTCTTTCATTGCTATGTCCAGTTTTGTTAGTTGTCGACAATAAACATCTGAATTGATGGTTTAATTCCTTGAGAACAGCTCAAAATACACAATACCTTTGTAATCCCACCAAATTGACAACATGATCTTCTTTTAGTGCAATTCAGCTTTCGGTGTGGTTTGGGCTGATTCATCACGCTTGGACCATGATCGTTTTCGAGTTGTGTTATTGTAAACAACCCATTTCTCATCACCAGTGATGATTCGCTTCGGAAAAAGGTCGATTTCATTTCGTTTGAGATGCATATCGCATATGTTGATGCATTGCGTTAAGTGAATTTCTTTCAATTCGTGTGGAACTCAAATATCGAGCTCCTTAACGATTCCGAGACTTTTTCAACGATATTCTATAGTTCTATGCGAGACATTTAACCTGTCTGCAATCTCTCGGACAGTTATATGACGATCCGATTCAACAATGGCTTTCATTTGGTCATCATCAACTTCAGATGGTCGACCAGCACGTTGGTCGTCTTCAAGTGAGAAATTTCCAGAATGGAATTTTTTAAACCAATTCTGGCACGTGCGTTCTGTTAAGAAATCCACACCATAAACTTCAGATACAGTCGGGGACAAAACTGAGTAGACAGTGAGTGGAAATGGGTAAAAATGAAGTTTAGTCGAATTAACACGACTGTCATAAAATTTAGGTTTTATTTGTTATATATCCGTGTAATGTATAGATTATTTAACGAATAATTGAAGTTCATATTTACATCTTTGTGTAAACACGCCGTACCATAACGAAAATATCAGCTATTTATCAGGGGACAAAAATAAGTGGACACTTGGTTATAATGTTATTGTGAGGTAAGAAATGTATATAAACATTAGGCACAGGTCACGCTTACATGCAGTGATCACCATTAAACTTATTAGTACCAATTCAAGCTTCGTACAAGTAAGAACATTTATGCAATAATTGCAGAATGCCAGAAACGAAAGAAATTTCATATCAAATTCGCCATTTAATTGTATCGGACTGCCGTAAGAAATTATGCCACCGCGTAATAACTTGAAAGTGTAACGTATTTGAAAGTGCAATAGGAAAGATTTATAAAAAATATCTAGTATATAAGACTGAAAAATTGAAGAGACCGTGGATGCAAACGCTGTATATACCACCATACAAGAAGATCGTCGAGTTTTTCGTACGAATCGAAAAGATCCAACGATTGCAGCAAGAAGTATTGCAGAAATAGTGGAACTAAATATTTCAGCAAAACAATAAAACGAAGACTGCACAAAGCTGGTTCTACAAGCTACAAGGCTAGACGTAAGCCACATATTAATAATAGAAATATGAGGAAACGTTTAGCGTTTGCAGAAACATATGTAAATATGGCACTAGCTTCCTCGAAAAATATAATTTGCAGCGACGAAACTAAATTAGACTTGAAGCAAGAAAAGTTCTTAAGACAAGTCTGTAGAGAAAAACATGTAGCGTATAAAATATCATTTACTATACCCACAGTTAAATTTCACGGTGGATCATTAATGGTGTGGGGGTGTTTCTCGCGAAACGATATTGGTACGTTAGTACAAATTGACGGAATTATGAATATAGATAAGTATAATATATTAATATACTAAATGAAAATTTCTATCTCCCCCAATAGACGAACCAAATACTCTCTGTTAGTTGGAAAACTCCTTAATATGTTGGAAACACGACCTGATCTAGAGATTGCTGAAAAACATTGTATTTTTACTACAGACTATAACTTCCTATTTAATATCCCACCTAGTGATGTTTATTTAGGTCAATCATTACAAGGTTCTTCCGATCCTAATGTTCTGTTACCAGATTTTATTGAATCCAAACCTCCGAATACGGTTGCAATCTATACCGATGGCAGTGTAACAAAAAACTCCGTCGGTGCCGCAATATACTGCCCACAACTAAATATCTCTAAAAAATTCAGCTTAGACAAACACGCATCAATTTTCACAGCAGAGTGCTACGCTATTAGCCGAGCACTGGATATTGCCAATTTATATAGTAGTGCTACAAACTTTCTCATATTCACTGACTCGCAAAGTACAATCAAATCACTACAGAAGGCAACCTCCAAATATAGTATCAGTAACCATATCATTGAAATTAAAACTATGTACTCTATGTTCATATTAAACAACAAAGGCCAGAACTTTATTAAGTTTATCTGGATACCAGGACATGTAGGAATTATCGGTAACGAGGAAGTAGACTCACTTGCGAAAGAAGCGACCAAAGAAGATCCTTCGCCAGATATCAAGGTGTCAATCGCTGACCTAGCCAAAGACCTCAAAATTCAAGCAAGATTGTCCACTAACACCCTAATCAAAAAGGAAGGTCTAGTCAAAGGTGTGAACTACGTCACATTTTATCACAAGGACAAAGGCAAGCCATGGTACACTGGTCTTGTGCTCTCCAGGGATTTTCTGGTCTTTGTTAATCGTATCAGGGCCAATCATTATAACCTCGCTGCCTCTCTGTATCGAGTAAATATTGTCAGTGATCCTAGTTGTAAGTGTAATTATAGCTCCGAGGATTTAGATCATGTTCTATGGCAGTGTCGTCTTTATGATTCCCAAAGAATTAAATTAGTAAGTAAGCTGCGCAAAATCAAGTTTTTTCTACCATTAAAAGCGGACATCTTCTTTGCTAAACCTAATGTTAAAGATCCTGCGAATATATCTTCCAGTTTTTAAACGATTGCAATCTTCATCTCTAGCGATTATGTAGATATCATGGTACACTAACTCTAAGCCTACGGTATAATTGTTAAAGCTGAACCACAAATGGTTCAGTGGCTCAATAATAGTATAGTTTCTTAAGTATTCACAATAATTTGAAACACCAAAACATCTTTTTGTTTTCTTCTGTTATTCAACAGGTAATATTATTACCGTTCTATTATTAGCATCACATAAACTTCATTCGTGCAGTGTCAAATTTTTTGGAATTTTTGTGTTGCTGAACTTCTTTTCTTAGTTTGTGCACTCGAGATGACTTTTTATTTCAGAACAATGTTTACCTTGTCAAATATGCTTGCGTTCACCACACTGTGAAAATATATATTGTATAGTTTGTATTGTATATGCTATATAAGCCTTGTATGGTTTAAAGCAATAAATAAATATTCTATTCTAAATGAAAATTTAGAAGAAGCAGTGGTAAAAATGGGTTGCGACAATGAATTTATCTTTCAACAAGACAATGACTCTAAGTACACTACTAAGAAAACTAAAAAATTTTTTGAAGATTCCAATATTAAATTGCTTGAATGAATCTACCCAGAGCCCTGACTCGAATCCTATCGAGAACTTATGGAGTTTTGGACGCAAAAGTTCCCTCGGATCAGCGATATAATAACGTCGATTTGTTCAAAAGGTTACAGTCTGAATATGAAAAAATTAGTAACGATTGTATTGAAAAGTTAATACAAATTATTCCTCGACGTCTGGAAGCAGTAATACAAGCAAAAGACGGCAATACCAAGTATTAATTTTGTTACGTGTTTCATTTATTACGCATTTCGTTGAGTGTCCACTTATTTTTGTCTCCTGATAAATGGCTTTCATTTTCGTTATGGTACGGCGTGTTTACACAAAGGTGTAAATATGAACTACAAATATTCACTAAATAATCTATACGCTATAAGGCTATATAATAAGTAAAACTTAAATTTATAACAGTCATGTTAATTCGATAAACTTCAATTCTTACCTGTTTCCACTAACTGTCCACTTATTTTTGTCCCCGACTGTATATCTTTGTGAGCCTCGGCAGCTTTTTTACCTCTATGTAAATAAAAAAGTAATATGTGCCCATAATGTTCGTTTTTGCACTCCATGTTCAAATTGACGCAGAACTAACAATTTTCATCAAAATTACGTGTAATTTGCTTCAAAAGTAACTTAAAAGATGCAATTATGAAATATCAGAAAGAAAACAAACGAAACGTTAACAGAAGTCAATCAAACAAAAGATAACGCCAGGTATTAGTGAAAACCGAAATTACTTTCTTGCCAACCCAATAGAATAATTGGCCTAGCACCAGGCTGGATAGAAGCGAATTACGATAATCAGTAGACATCGGATGTTTATGCAATTTCCAATTTTTATAGAAACATTTTAAGAAAGTGGAATGAAATAAAATTTTATTTTTAATGGGGACAGCCTTTGTAGATCCAAAGCAAATAAAAATCGTGTTAAATTCTCTCGAATTTTATATTATAGCATTTTTTTAACATTTCCATAAGCCATAAATGCATAAAGATCCGATGTCTAATAATCAGACTTTCCGTTCGAGGAGACGCGTGGCGTCTAATTAGTTCATTACCTATGTACGGTTTTGTTCCTGACATGGACGTTGCTAATTCGCCGTACTCGAGCACCGTCGCGATATTGAAGTCCGTTACGTGCGCGTGTCCTGCACAAAGAACACAATCCCCTTGTTACACGAGTCACAAGGATATTGAGATCGTTCTACATTCACGAGTTTCCTCGAAGACGTCCCGGGACGACCGAGAAACAGTCGAGAGAAATCGATCGATTGTCAGCTGGCTATCGTCGCCGGTCACACAACATCTGTCAACTGATGTTCACGAGAAGCGTTAAGATGTCGTCATCTCTGCGTGGCTCCGATCAGCCGTGAGACTGATATCGGGTATCCCATCGTCTCCTTTTCAGGCCCCAACCTCTGCGCAGAACTTTGATACGACACTGGTGTTCTGTGTTCGCTGTGCACAGGTATAATGTTGCAATTATGTGGGAGCAGGGGTTGGAGAGGTGAACGGTTCGCTGAATACACGAGCAATTGCCGGTGATTCTTGGCAAGAATCGTACACGTGAAACCTGTGATCAACGACGTCTCTCTAACGAGACCGTATCTCTCTGTCGCAGTGTCGTTATTACTTGTTCGAAATACTACCCCTGAAACAGAAATTTGTAAGATGGCTCTGTGAATGCTGGGGCAATTGCCAGCAATTCCTGGTCAGCAGACCTGGAAACCTGTGATCGACCACGCTTCTTCTAACGAGACTATCTCTTTGCTCTTTGTTGGAAACGAAATAATGTTTCGTCCTCGACCCTTGACGGAAAATGTGTGGAAAAAGGCGAAGGTTCTGTGAATACTAGAGATATTCTTACACCTGTAATCAATAATCGTGTTCTCTAACAACAAGTATATCGCAGTAGCATTTGATATTATTTATTCGGAACAAAAAATATTCTTTCGTCTTGAACCATCGGTTAAAAGTTTCGAATTAATGATTATTATCGGTTCCCGAGAGCTTTCGGTAGCAAACTATTCGGTAAACGTGTACCGTTGTTATCGTTCGCCAATATCGAGAGAGGATTAGAACGAGACCCGGGCTCTCCGGTGGAATTAATATGGAAGTTACATTGCAATTTCTAATAGAGTTTTTAAAAGGTTCACGCGGTGAAAGGTTTCAGAAAAGAGGTGGTTTTTGCGAGAGAGAAAAATTCTCGGGGACGGTGACACCGACCCTCCGCAATTTTAAATGATGCAGAAGCAATCTTGCGGTTTGAACAACTGTCGCTTAAGTACACCGGGGAATTAGGGTTGCCCGTTCACCCAGGCTCCCCTCAGGCTGCACCATGCATCAACCCTTTCCTTTTTCTCATTCGCGTTCGTATCGATTCGATGGTCGTGGTGCTCGCCTGCTGGGAATTATGCCTGCATGTTTTCATCGATCTTGATAATTATAATCGAGAGAATGGAACAAAACAGCAAGCTGCTTCGTTGTTTTATCGCGTTCGCCGAACGTTCTTGCCAATTTCGAGGTAAACATTTCCGAAATTTACTGTGCAGGATATCGAGAATATTCGTATATAGTGCACGAACATACAGGATAAATAATATATTAAAGCTGAAAGGGAGGTCGGTACTCGAAGCTTGGAAAATCGCTAAATTTGTCATTCGGAAGATTTCTTTTGCCGTTTCAAACATGAATTTTGCCTTGACGACTCGCTCAAAGGTTTCCATGGAACAAGTTCCGCGGAAGGCGGCTTTTCAACAACTTCCACGGCGAATCTGCTTTTTTTTACAGAAATTCAGAGCAAAGGAGAGCTTGCAATGTTTGTGATCGCGAGAAACGCGATCGGACCGCTGCAGTCGCTTTGGGAGATCATGTGTCCCGTCGAGGAAAATAACCTGTTCCCGCCTTTCGAACGAAGATCGTGTGTATTTCTCGCGATCCCTCTGCCTGCAGAATGTTTCCGGAAGCTGAGAAATTAACTCCGAATAATTAACAGAACTAGCAGAATTTTAGCCAGACAGTAAATCTACAAAGTGGCAGAACGTCATAGAAAATTTTCGGACAACGGAGGACAATGAATGGGGGTCGAACGCCGTAAAATTTTTTATACACTGCACGAAATTTCTATAAAGCCACCTACATTTTGGTGTATTTTTAAAAAATATAGAGAAATTTGTAACTTTCCAAATATCTATAACATTGTATACTGACTACTGAGTAGAGATATATGAGCCGTTTATTTTGAAAGTGGCCTAACTCCGTTTTTCAGTTTTTTCCGGTTATCATGGTTACGTGTACAACTTTATGTTATTTATCAGTAAAGCATTTCAGGTTGCTTATAATCCGAGCAAATACGATAATTCTTGACACATAAGTTTTCAGAGTTAGTTTAATAATCGAACCGTGTAGTTTGAAAGTGGCCTAACTCCATTTATACTTAAATAATCAAGATAATATATTTACTATTGATAATGTCGGAAAGTAGTGATGAAGGTAATTTTAATTAATTAGTATTTACAATTTAACCTCAGTTTTTGGACAATTGCGTTAGTTGAATAACCAGTACGTTTAATTAATATAAAACTTAAAATTTAATATTAAATTTTAGAAATTATTTCACCCATGGGGAAGAACAGAACAAGACTATTATGTAGTTCAGATAGTGAAGAAGAAATAGTAAGTAATGATTTAAAAAAAAATCGAAAAAGAAACCGAATTATAGAACAATATTCATCTTCAGAGGATGAAGATATGAATGACAATAGAGAAAAAATTGATGAATCACACATCCAAAAAGTGCGAAAGATTAAACGGAATTCAGGAAAAAGATATTGTACTCAAACCGGAAATATTGTACCGGAAAAAACGCAATATGTATGTTCTAAACTTAGGCATTCACAATTTTCATAACGATAATGTTTACATGTACGTTTGGGATGAAACTATTGCATCCAGAGGTGCTCAAGAAATTGTTTCATGCATCCTAAAACATGTTAAAAATTTAAAAAGTGAAAGACACATTATAGCTTACAGTGACATGTGCACCGGGCAAAATAGAAACATTAAAATAGCTTTAATGTGGTTAAAAATTGTCCAATCTTTGGAAAATAATGTAGAAATCATAGATCACACATTTTTAATATCAGGACATTCGTTTTTACCAAATGATAGAGATTTGGCGTGGTAGAAATGTCATTAAAAAAAAATAATTTACTGTTCGTTCCCCAAGATTATTACAAGATTATGAAAAAGTGTCGGAAAGGTAATAATTTTATTGTAAATGAAATGAGACAAGAAGATTTTGTATCAACAAAATTATTAGAAGATGCAATTTTTAAAAGAGTAAAAAATTCTAATGGAGAATCAATAAACTGGCTAAAAATATGTTGGATGCGCTTTGTCAGAAATGAACCGTATAAAATTTTCTATAAGACATCAATGAATAAGAATGAAAATTTTAAAGTCCTGAATTTATTACCACGTCGGGGTAGACCAAAAAAGTTCGAAAATATTGTATTGACACCACTGTATAAAAATATCAGACAAATTACAACAACAAAATTCAAGGACATGATGGACCTATTACGATATATACCACCGGAACATCATGATTACTTCAAATCCCTTTTACACGCACAAAATGTAGATGAGTAGTAAATTGTTTTGTAATAAATTTATGTTTGTAATTTTGCACGTTATGTAGTTAATTAAATCGCATAAATTATGTTCCTGAAGTGTTTTAAGGATATGTAAAATAAATTCAGTATTGTTTTTTTTTTTTCAATTTGAAGCATCTTAAATTATGTAGAATGGACTTGGGAAGCTTCAAATTTTACAATGAATCTGGTTGTTAATTTTGAAAGTGGCCTAACTCCATTCTTGATAAGAAAACGCATATTATTCACTTAATAATTGCCACTATTTTAATAGGAACTATAAATTTAATACCCTTAGATATACTTAAGCAGTGCCACTCATTAATGTCCTATACGTATATTTTTAAATTCATTGAAACGCAAACCCTAAAATATCTCGATTTTAAGATAAATGGACTTAGGCCACTTTCAAAATAAACGGCTCATATACGCCACTTTCTCACAAATGTTTACGTCTTGAATCTGTTTACATTTTCGTCGAAGGCCACGGAACGGGAGTGCGAAATTTCTATGAAGCCACTTAGTTTGTGCTTAAATTTTGTGTGAATAACACGTGAGTCTCAGCTAAGGAACTTTAATTGTAATTGAGATGTGCGTATTTATACTAAAATTGATTTTTAAATTCATAAAAATTGTATATATATTATATTTGTATTTATTTTTATTAGAATGCCACGAGGCAAGTTGTTGACCAGTGAAGAGAAGGCATCTACTGATGCTTATAAAGATATGGGGTGTTCTAATCGATCAATTGCGAAAAAAATTAATAGATCGTGTATTTTAATAGATAATTATATAAATTTGGGCGAAGAATATGGTAAGAAACACCCTACAGGTGGAAATAAAAAATTTACAAGAAGACAATATTCATTATTGATGAGGCTGGCAGCAAGGGAAACAAAAAGTGCAGCACAACTTTGAACTGAACTACAAGTACCAATAACAACGAGCCGTGTGCAGCAAATTTTAAAAAGTTCAGGGCGATTTAAATGGAAATAAATGCTCGAGAAACCAGCACTCAAAGAACGACACCAAACAAGCTTGTCTCGAATTTGCACAAAGACATATGTCCTGGACAGAAGAATGGAACAATATAATTTTCTCCGATGAGAAAAAATTTAACATAGATGGGCCAGATGGTCACAAGTACTACTGCCACGATTTAAGAAAAGAACCTAACGTAGCAATGAGTCGTAACTTCGGTGGAGGGATCATTAATGATTTGGGCTGCATTCAGAGCAAATAAAAAAACCCCAATCTGTCGAATTAACCACAAAATGAATTCGTCCCAATACACGGAGCTGTTGGAGATAGTCTTAATACCATTCACTGAAGCAATTGAGACTGACAATTTCATTTTTCAATAGGATAACGCCTCAGTTCATGTATCAAGAGAAACAAAGGAGTAGTTAGACAACAGAAATATCAGGGTTTTGACATGGCCAGCTTGTTCACCAGATTTAAACCCAATTGAGAACCATTGGGGAATACTTGCAAGAAAAGTATATGTTAATTGTAAACAGTACAATTCTGTTTCTGAGTTATGGACTGCAATGAACGAAGCGTGGACGTCGATCGAAGCAGAAATTCTTCGTGCTTTGATTGCATCAATGTCTAATCGACTTTTCGACGTTATTCGAAAAAATGGCAATTATACTAAGTATTAATTTAGAAATTTAGAAGAAATTTTTGTTAATATTGATGTTATCTACTTAAAAAAGGGTTGGCTTTATGGATATTTCGTAGTTCGATTTTTGTTAAACTATATAATTTTACGTTTTCTTATAAATAAAGAATATATCTATGACTGCAAACATGTATATGGTTTCGTTTGTTAATCCAAAAATGCTATGATGCATCAGCTTCTCATTACTATGACATAATTATAAGATTTTACCAAAAAATCAGGCGGATTTATGGAAATTTCGGGCAGTGTACACTCCCGGACAAAAAGATAGCACAACAATCAATTTTATGAATGTTTATATTTACGCACAAAGTTCTATAAACATTTAATAATATCTGTATACATTTCACTTAAATAGCATAATACGAAAGTGACAAATGAAAATAACGACAGTCCTTCCAGTTTCTTAACATAATTATCATATTTCAGGCCGGCGAAAATATAGCACACTTGAACTAATTCTTAAAACAAATGCAATTCTTACAAACAAAATGACATTGTTTATCAAGTTAATTATGTGTCGAACTTCCTTCGTTTTGTATTAATTCCACCATTCGTCTCGGTAAAGATTTGTATAAATTTTCTATTTTTTTTTTTGTGGAAGTCTGTTCCATTCTCTTCTAATGCACTCCTTTAAATCTTGAATCGTATCGAATTGTCGATTACCGGCGTAAACAGCTCGTCATAGTTCTCCCCAACAATTTTCTTTAATATTAATGTCAGGGGACCTTGCAGGCCAAGGGAGAACAGCATATATTTTCGGACGCAAAAAATTCCTTCACAACTCCTGCTTTATGAACGGACGCGTTGTCCTGTTGGAACACATAATTTGGTTCTCCGATGAGAACTGCATGATTCTTAAGTTGCTCTTCAATTAGTTTTTTTTATACATTGCAGCATTCATTCGATAGTCAATGAATTGTATATCTGTTCGTCCGTTGTACCCAATTCCGGTTCATACCATAGTGCTGCCTCCGCCGATTTGTCGACGAACTTTTGATAATTGCTCTTTTCTAATGTCATGGAAATAGTAATTAAAGCCATCCGGACCGTCTAAATTAAATCTTTTTTCATCAGAAAAAATTACATATTGCCATCTTTTCTTCCATTGAACGTGTTCCTTTGCAAAGTTTATACGATCCATTTTGTGGCGTACTATTAGTGGCGGTTTTCTCTGAATTTTCTTCCGTATAAGATGTTCACACGTTTGAATAACACGACGTACATTTCTAACGTTGGTTTTGACATCTGTTTCATGAGCAATTTGTCTCGCTGTTAGGCAAGAATTCGATGCCGCACGAAGAATTGCTCTTTTCTCACGTTTCGTTAACGCTGATGGCCGGCCAGTACTTTTTTCCGTCCGTAATTTTTCACATCTTTTATCAAATTGTAAATGGTATGCTTTACTTAAACAAATACTTTTGTTACGTGTTATGTGTACTTAGTCATAATAATTGTTATCTAGTTTGTTTACATGTTTTTGGATTTTTCTAAAACTTTATACACATTTAGTACTTGTATGTACGCTACTATGAATACATTTTGTTTCAATAAATTACAGTTCATTGTACGCTATTCTCATGATTAATCATTTTCTGTCATCCCGTTCGAATACTTTCGTTGCTCACTGTGTATTAAACTGACTGACACGTCTAGCCTCACTTAAAGTTTGACAAACACTGGTAATTGTTATGAAAATTCTAGGTGTGCTATCTTTTCGCCCCCCTTCTTTTATAGCATATTCCGAGAAACTGAAATAAAAACAAATACTTCCAGGTTCGAGCTTGTTTACTACGCTCCCAAGACGTGCTGTTTACATTCAATCTATAAGATTTAGGAAACTATGAACACACCATTCAAAATATGGAAATATTACCCATGTGCTATCTTTTTGTCCGGGAGTGTAGTCGTGCTGTGGAAAGAGAGAGAGAGGAAAATGACCGGATCTGCGGCCTGGTACGTCACCGGAATATAATTAATGCGGCCCTCCATTGCATTGTGGAGCCTCCGTTCTCCGACCTCTGGAGAACTCACGAAAGTGGCTCTCCGTTCTCAACGCGAGTCCTTCCCCGAACAGCATCGAACAGGACCAGCGAAATTTAATTAACACCAACGCTGCTAATAGTAGATGCAATTTTCTACGCTATCACGTTAATAGGATCGGCTTTGATAAGAGCAATCCGGTAGAATCTCGGTCATTACATTGCCTCGTTGATCGCGCAGCGTACAAAACGTTCCCGTCTAATTGGAAAACATACTTTTGTTCACAGTCGGTGGTAATTACGTTCCAAATCTTAACGCGGGATGGAAATCAACGGTCTGCGTTGATTAGGAGAAACGGAGATTAAGGGGTTATATACAGTTAGGAGGCCCAAAAAAAGCGATTTTTTAAGAATTTTTCCTGAGAACACCTTTACATCTATTAATGTAAAAATTTGTACACATATTATGGTAACTTTTAACTGTATTTTAACATTTTTATTTGTAAAAATAATAATTTTGAAACCCGCTATAGCTGATCTCCTGGAGCTCCTCTAAAAAAAGGCGCCTTGCGGTGACCACTATATCTCTGGACTAGATCGTCAAAAATGAAAAAACCAAACTGATTTCGTTAAAGAAATGTATAATCTAGTAATTAATCGAAGGAATAAGCAAAATAAAATTTTGTGACAAAATGGCGGCTTTTCAAAGAAAAAAATCGATTTTTCACCAAAATTTTGGCCTTAAATTGTTTATAAAAAAAAAAAATATTCATCGGAGAGAAAAAAGCTTCGATTAATTACTAAACAATATACTTAAGAAGCTTGTGTTAAAATATGAGAGTGATCGTTTCAGCCGTTTCCGAGAAATCGTGGTAACCGACTTTGAAAACAGTTTCGAGAAAAACGCGTCGAAAGATCGCCTCCTACTTTCAAACGCTCTGACACGTCTTTACAAATATGCGTGTAACTTTGAAAATAATCGCCGGATTGACTTGAAATTTTTTGTGCGTATACTTAAATATATGTACATTACGAAAATGAAATAAAAAAATCGAGTTTTTGAAAATTCTAACTGTATATAACCCCTTAAGGAAAATTATATTCCTCTTCTCGATTATATCAATTGTTACGCGTTATTCGACGTTTTGTCTGCTATTTTTTTTTTTTTTGAGAAACGTTCGGCTAAAATCTTGTTGAGTGGTCTTTCAATTATTCCGCGTGCATTGCGCTGCCTGCCAATTAAAATTGTAGTGCTCCCAGGAAATGCAGTTCTGAATATGCACTCGGAAGGATTACAAACACGGAGCTCGTGCTAATTTTTCTTGCCGTGGTCTATGTATTGTGTTGTCCGGAAAGTTCTTTTCGTTTTTTTAACAGGTATTATAAATTGGATCAAACGACCTGACATTTTTTGAGCAATTAGAAGAATTGGTTTTCCAAATGATGTGCAAAAAAGATTTTGAAAAAATTGCAATTGCTAGGAATTATAAGAGCAAATAAAAAAGGCACTTTCCAAAACTTTTTTATTTGAGCCTGTAATGAAAATTTAAAATGTAGATCTATGCGTTTTGTAGATCTATGTTAATTATAAATATACTGAAAATTTCATCGAAATCGGTTGATGCAGATAAAGATGTTAGAATTTGTGGATTTTCAGCAAATAGTGACCAAAAGTCGTGAAAAACTACGATTTTCACCACTTTTAACACTAGGTTTACGTGGCACTAAATGTGCCTAATCTACATTACTTTATAAAAATAACAAAAATGTATGTATCCAAATTTATAGCCGTCTCTTTTACAATATATACCCAAAGAAACCAATTTGTTGAATAATATCTTCTTTATGCATCCTTACAATTTCGATAATTGTGAATTAAGAGGTACCAGAACCCGTAATTTTGACGGGTCCCGTAAATCTAGTGTTAACTACTCGGAGCTCATGTGTATATTAATCGATTTCGATGAAATTTTCAGCATGTGTATAATTAACATAGATCTGCAAAACTCATATTTTAAATTTTCACTACAGGTTCAAATAAAAAAGTTGTGAAAAGTGCCATTTTTAATTTCTCATGTAATTCTTACCAATTGCAATTTTTTCGAAGAAAGAAAACCAATTCTTCTAATTGCTCAAAAAATGTCAGGTCGTTTGATCCAATTTATAATACCTGTTAAAAAAAAACGAAAAGAACTTTCCGGACAACCTAATACATACAGTGGGCTTACAGCAAAGAGAGTGCGAACGCAAAGAGATTTTGCAATAAAATGTTTCCTACGATAAACCAAATAGTTTGAACATGCTCGAAGTGCAACAATTTCCGCAGCTGTTTGCGCGGATTAATTTCTGTAAACTTCCTGATCGGACTACCGAAGCGTATACTTTTCATCGACGCAAACGGGAAACGAAAATTGAATCGCACAGCGCAGTAGCACATACTTTCGCAGAACAAACAAGCAAATTAATTAACCAACAGGATAGGAATCGGCAATGTTTATTCGACCGCGAGATTCCAAAAAGCAAGCCGACAATCTTATTGACTGAATTCCGCAAAAATTCCAGCCTCGAGATTGGAAATTTCTACAAATATATCTCCGCGACGAATTGGGATTCGAATGATTTTAATTGCTTCCGGAAAACTCGGCGGAGGAAACGAGAGACAGAAGTGGAATGGTGTTGATCGAATACAATTTTAAGCCGTCCCCGTCGACTTTGTTTCCATTGCTGTCAAGCACACCGGGGCTGCTCGTTTCTGAATAACGACGGAGAACAGTTTTTTGCAGGGATCGAGAGAGCGAGAATTAAGGGACTCTTTAATCGGTTCTATTTAACCCTTAGAGCTCGAATGGCGACTGCACTGCCCGAAATTTCCATAAAGCCGCCTGATTTTTGGTGAAATCTTAAAATTATGACATAGTAATGGGCAGCTGATGCATCATGGCATGTTTGGATTAATAAAAGAAACCGTTTACATGTTTGCAGTCATAGATATATTCTTTATTTATAAAAAAAACGTAAAATTATATAGTTTATCAAAAATCGGACTGCGAAATTTCCATAAAGCCAAACGTTTTTTAAGTAGATAACATCAATATTAACGAAAATTTCTTCTAAATTTCTAAATTAATACTTAGTATAATTGCCATTTTTTCGAATAACGTTGAAAAGTCGATTAGGCATTGATGCAATCAAAGCACGAAGAGTTTCTGCTTCGATTGATGTCCACGCTTCGTTCATTGCAGTCCATAACTCAGAAACAGAATTGTACTGTTTACAATTGCCATATACTTTTCTTGCAAGTATTCCCCAAAGGTTCTCAATTGGGTTTAAATCTGGTGAACAAGCTGGCCATGTCAAAACCCTGATATTTCTGTTGTCTAACTATTCCTTTGTTTCTCTTGATACATGAACTGAGGCGTTATGCTGTTGAAAAATGAAATTGTCAGTCTCAATTGCTTCAGTGAATGGTATTAAGACTATCTCCAACAGCTCCGTGTATTGGGACGAATTCATTTTGTGGTTAATTCGACAGATTGGGGTTTTTTTATTTGCTCTGAATGCAGCCCAAATCATTAATGATCCCTACACCGAAGTTACGACTCATTGCTACGTTAGGTTCTTTTCTTAAATCGTGGCAATAGTACTTGTGACCATCTGACCCATCTATGTTAAATTTTTTCTCATCGGAGAAAATTATATTGTTCCATTCTTCTGTCCAGGACATATGTCTTTGTGCAAATTCGAGACTAGCTTGTTTGTGTCGTTCTTTGAGTGCTGGTTTCTCGAGCATTTATTTCCATTTAAATCGCCCTGAATTTTTTAAAATTTGCTGCACACGGCTCGTTGTTATTGGTACTTGTAGTTCAGTTCAAAGTTGTGCTGCACTTTTTGTTTCCCTTGCTGCCAGCCTCATCGATAATGAATATTGTCTTCTTCTCAATTTTTTATTTCCACCTGTAGGGTGTTTCTTACCATATTCTTCGCCCTTTATATAATTGTCTATTAAAATACACGATCTATTAATTTTTTTCGCAATTGATCGATTGGAACACCCCATATCTTTATAAGCATCAGTGGATGCCTTCTCTTCAATGGTCAACAACTTGCCTCGTGGCATTCTAATAAAAATAAATACAAATATAATATATATACAATTTTTATGAATTTAAAAATCAATTTTGGTATAAATACGCACATCTAAATTACAATTAAAGTTCCTTAGCTGAGACTCACGTGTTATCCACACAAAATTTAAACACAAACTAAGTGGCTTTATAGAAATTTCGCACTCCCGTTCCGTGGCCTTGGACGAAAATGTAAACAGATTCAAGACGTAAACATTTGTGAGAAAGTGGCGTATATATCTCTACTTAGTAGTCAGTATACAATGTTATAGATATTTGAAAAGTAACAAATTTCTCTATATTTTTTAAAAATACATCAAAATGTAGGTGGCTTTATAGAAATTTCGTGCAGTGTATAAGGCGCCACTAAAAATTGCTATATCGCTATTCAAAATACATTTTACATTATTAAATTTGTGGTAATTATTTACTTTAGGGGCTTCCTCACGGATTTTGATGACCTTGAAATATGTTGTCAAGGTCATGATTCTGAACAACTTTTTCCTATAAATATTACCGCCGCTCGCCTTTAGTTTACGAGATATTTGCAAAAATGTTTCAACATTTCAAAAAGTGATCGGAGTAGATGTGGGTTAGATCGATTCTGATGACCTTGCAATATGTTGTCAAGACCATCATTTTGAACAACTTTTTCCTATACGTGTTACCGCCGCTCAGCTTTAGTTTCCGAGATAACCGCAAAAAAGTGTCAACATCTCGAAAAGTGATCGGAGTAGGTGTGGGTTAGATTTTAAATTATGGCCACAACTTAAAACGACTTCAATTAGTTGAGACTCACTGTCTTGTCTGTTCTGAGCATTAAGCATGAAACTATACGAATTCTTGGATATCTGCAACAATCAAGAAAAGTTGATAGATTTTCTAGTTAACAGTAAAGTGATCCATGGCACGATGAATTGTATCAAGTGCAACGAAAATATACTACTTGATCGCGAAAACTTAATTTTTCGATGCCATAATACTAGTTACATTAGAAATCGAAACAAAAGACGTATAAAAACACAATGTAATTTCAAAATTAGTAAAAAAAAATGGTGTTATAAAATATACATCACTTCAAATAAAAATCTGTTAAGAAATCAGTTAATTCTAACCCTAACCCTAACCCACACCTACTCCGATCACTTTTCGAGATGTTGAAACATTTTTGCAAATATCTCGTAAACTAAAGGCGAGCGGCGTTACTATGTATAGGAAGAAGTTGTTCAGAATCATGACCTTGACAACATATTTCAAGGCCATCAAAATCGGGTAGGAAGCCTCTAAAGTAAATAATTACCTTTGTTTGTATTTAATAAATCACTAAGCATTTCAGTATTGTACGAATAAATTACCCCATTTTTGTATGTACAACATGAAAAAAAAATATGTAGAAGAGAAATATTCTAGGTCAGAAGAAATGTTTGGTTTTGGAGTTAAAATAGCTTCGAGTGCAAAGGGTTAAAACGTGGACCGCAGAAATCCTCTTTTAAAAGCCGTCCGCATATTGCGAATTCCGATGAAAAGACAAAACAGGTTTTTCGAGGTTTTATGAGGCTTGTTCGGGCCACTCGAGGATTCTAATTTTCATGCTCGGACCATCTCATTAAACTGTCTTCTATCGTTTTTCCGGTCCCTTGTTCCGATCCGAAGGCAAGGGTGGCACGTGTTTTGTGTTTCGTCCGCGAACAACGCGCCTCGAGAGCAAGAGTTATGAAAGTTTCAAGCGTGCCGCGTCGACAACAGAAGAATAAAATACGAGAGAAAGGGTAGAGGGATGTGAGGGAACACCGGTGAGGGGACAGAAAGTTATTCGCGTGCGTTCGCCGTCAGGAGCCTTTCAGAATCTTAATTCGTCACATTTCGAATAGTCGATGTTGCACAAGGCGGCTATCGTTTCGTTATCTCAACGAAAATAGTCATGAAAGTACCTATACAGTAAGGAGCAAAACTGAACATATAAGGTTATCCAAAATAGACTATAGGAAGTTTTTTTTAAATAAAAACATACTCTTTTTAATTTTATTGGTTTTTTTATTTAATTATCGGGTATTATCTATGACAATTATGTGTGAAAAACGATATCTGCCAAATGACCACCACGACCACGTTTACAGGCATCAATTCGAAAATCAAAATTTTCGATCACATTTTGGCATATTTGCTCGTTTAATTCACCAATTTCATTTCTGATGTTGTTTTTCAGGTCTTGAATTGTTGCTGGTTTGCTGGCATAAACTTTGCTTTTCAAATAACCCCAAAGAAAAAAGTCCAATGGGGTAAAATCACACGAACGAGGTGGCCAATTCATATCACCATTCCTTGAAATTAATCGACCATTGAATTTCAATCGCAATAAAGTGATGTTTTCATGCGTTGTGTGTGGCGTAGCTTCGTCTTGTTGAAAATAAACATTGCTTATGTCGATTCCATTTAATTTTAGCCATAAATAATTCATCATCATTTCACTATAACGTGCACTATTCTGTTTTCGAAAAAGAATGGACCAAATACGCCTTTCGACCAAAATCCACAACAAACAGTAACTTTTTTTGGATGAAGTGATTTTTCTTTAATGGCTCTTGGATTTTCATCTCCCCATATGCGACAATTTTGCTTATTGACGTGCCCATCCAATGAGAAGCGAGCTTCATCGCTGAAGATGATGTTGCGTGAAAACAATGCATCGATTGAACGATGTTCTAACAACCAATTAGCGAAATTTCTGCGTTGCAAATGGTCACGTTCTTTCGATTCTTGTGTTAATTGAATTTTGAAAGCATGCAAATGCAAATCTTTATGCAAAATTCGCCACAAACTGCCATAAGAAATGCTCAATTCTTGAGAACGACGTGGAATTGAAGTTGATGGGTCATTAGCAACACTTTCACCAACAGCAGCAATGTTTTTATTCGACCCAACTGTTTTCGGTCTGTCAGACTTTGGCTTATCATGAACAGATCCAGTTTCACCAAATTTTTTAACCAAATTTCGAATTGTTTGCTCCGATGGACGATTATGTATGCCGAAAAAATCACGTAATTTACGATGGGTATTTTTTATTGAACACTGATTTTCAAAATAAATTTTAATAACTTTGACACGCTCTGCAATCGTATACGACTCCACTGTAAAAAAATTGTCTATCATTGTAGGTTAGAAATAAAAGAAAGTGACAAGAAACAAACATGGTGTTTGACAGATATTCTCATTCAACATCCTAAAGGTACTTTTGGATAACCCTGTACATACTACATTTTAACAAAAATAATTTTTTATTCAATATTTGCATGTAGAATACAAAAGAAACGAAATACTTAGTATAATCTACAATCTTCTGGCTTTTCAAAACAAATTTAACATTTGTGATATTATTATTATTTCGCTTCATACAATTTCTTTTTCGTGTAGTCGGTTTTGCACCGCACCAAGATTCTCGGGATTAGGAACTTTAAACACAGATTTTGTAAACAACTTGGTAGTCCATCAGGGTTAATGCCACGACCAGGAGTGCAGTAGTTATTAGGTTATCGTTGTTCATGCGTTAACACGCATCAATATAACATCATGAAGCAATTATCTAAAGATATGAAGAATACTATCATTTTCCAATTAAAATCGGGTTTATCAACGCGAGTAATTGTTAGAAAATTTGTCGTCAGTCAGGGAGTTGTACATGAGATACGGAAAAAATACTGTAGCAAAGTCCCTGCATCTTTTGGAGGCCGTCCAAAATTATTATCTTGTCAGGAGAAGAGAAGATTGACGAAATACATTACTTTAGAAATTGCAACGACGGCATCAATGGCTGCAAATTTATTAGAAAGCGATGTTGGAAAGAAAATTAGTAAGTGAACGGCTCGAAGGGCATTTAAAGAAGACAATTTTTGCAGCAATTGAGAAGAAAAAAAACCTCCTCTATTAAGAAGGAATGTCAGGGCCTGTCTGAGTTTTGCAAGAAAATATTTAAGCTGGAATATAGAGCAATGGAAAAAAGTAATTTTTTCCGACGAATCTAAAATCAATCGAATTTCATCGTATGAACGTTCTTGGTGTTGGAAGAAGCGAGGCTAACCTCTTTTACCGCATCATGTGAAGCAAACTATAAAATTTGGTGGTGGTTCACTTATGGTGTGGGGGTGCATTACGGCGTACGGTGTAGGTTCACTACATAGAATAGAAGGTATGGTGAACCAGTATACGTATAAGGATATTTTAGAAAAAAATTTACTGGAAACAATTGAAAATATGTCGCTACAAGAGTGTGATGTCGTATTCCAACATGACAACGCTCCTGGGCATTGTGCGAGGAGCGTAAAGAATTGGCTGCAAACTCAACCATTTCAAACCATGGGATGGCCTGCTCAAAGTCCAGACATAAACCCGATTGAAAATGTCTGGGCATACTTCAAAATGAAGTTACAGAATAACTATAGTGCTCCTCCAACAACGATAACTGATTCGTGGCGAAGAGTGCAGGAACAGTGGTATTCTATTATTATTAAGTATGCCTAAACGTATTCAGGCAATTATCAAGGTTAAAGATTCATGGACGAAATATTAAGCGTACGAAAATCTGAAATGTTTACTCAAAATAGGTTGCGGTGCAAAACCGACTACACGAAAAAAATTGTATGAAGCGAAATAATAATAATATCACAAATGTTAAATTTGTTTTGAAAAGCCAGAAAATTGTAGATAATACTAAGTATTTTGTTTCTTTTGTATTCTACATGCAAATATTGAATAAAAAATTATTTTCGTTAAAATGCCGTATGTGTGTTCAGTTTTGCTCCTTACTGTATATATATGTACAGTGAGTCACGAAAGTATTCGAACGCTCTGAACTGAAAAGTTTGAAGCTTAAAAAATACGAGTCATATTATGAATTACAAAATACTTTTATTTCTATAATAACGTATGATAATCATGATTACATATGTTTTTCAAATGTCTTTGATAATATCAACACTAGTTATGAAACATTTCTTGGTAACATCCACTAAATGAACGTCACAAAAGTATTCGAACGACTAAATTCAAAATAGAGATTTTAAATAAATGTAGTGTTTTAATATTTTGTCGGACCACCACGAGCACGTATCACTGCTTGTAAACGCCGTTGCATACTGTCAACTAAATTTTCAGTAATATCTTCTTTTATATTGCTCCAAATTTCCACAGTTGTGGTTTTTAATGTTTCTTTTGAGCTAATATTATATTTACTAAATTGTCTGCCGATTTCTGTCCATATGTGTTCTATGGGACTAATGTCCGGATTTTGTGGGGGTGTTTCTAAAATGTGAGGAACGTTGTATATGATCCATTGTTTTACAATGTGCGGTATGTTTCGGATCATTGTCTTGTTGAAACATAAAATTTTCTTGTAGGCCTAATTTTTCCGCACTTTGCATCAAATTATCTTTCAATATTTGCATATATTTATATTTATCTAATGTGCCTTCAATAATGACGAGGTTTCCGACACCACAGGCTTCCATACACCCCCATACCATTATGGATCCACCCCCATGCTTCACGGTTGAGTGTAAATTTTTAGGATCTATTTCTCTGTTTGCTAATCTCCAAACCTTATGACAACCGTCAGAACCAAACACATTAAATTTGCTCTCGTCCGAGAAAATAACGCGTTTCCAAAAATCCTTATCTTTGTTGATATACTTTTTGGCGAAAGTTAGTCTCTTGTGCTTATTGACTTTGCTAATAAATGGCTTCTTTCGAGGAGTCCGACCATGAAAATTATTTTTACGAAGAATTCTTCGAAAAAGTTCAGGATGAACTTGTTTTTTAAAACTATCAGTAACTAGTACTGCAAATTGTGGACCAGAAATTCTTGAATTTTTCTTGATTTCACGCACAATTGTGTTCTCCCTCTTCGTTAACGTTTTGGGTCGGCCAGAACGGACTTTGTTTGAAGGATTCCAGTAGTTTTTAACTTTTTTACTATGCAGTAAACGGTAGATTTACTTCTTCCTAAAAATTTTGCTATTTCGCCATAGATCTTGCCTTCATTATGCCACTTAATTATCGATTTCCTGTCAGTGATGCTTGTTTCGGATTCTTTTGGGGCACATTATTACTAAAACTTGTGCAATCTTATTAAGACTTACAGTACTGAACACCGGGAAGTGTGGAATACTAACTGGGGCCGCGAATGTTTGCATTTTGTCATATTTCACACGTTGATCGCCACGTCACCCATATGTCGGTGACGGAATTATTTGTCCAAATTTTAAAATGAATTTTTACGTTAATGTATTAATTGTATCTAATTTTTTAAGGATCTGTAAAATGCCAGAAAGTTGGAGGACTACTCAATATCATACATAACTTACATTAATTTGATGGAATTTTTGAGCTTTCTAGCTTGGCAGTCAAAGTGTTAAGGTTTGTTTTGTTTTGGGAGTTTCGTCGTTCGAATACTTTTGTGACATCCATTTAGTCGATGTTACCAAGAAATGTTTCATAACTAGTGTTGATATTATCAAAGACACTTGAAATTTAATATATGCAATCATGATTCTCATACGTTATTATAGAAATAAAAGCATTTCGTAATTCATAATATGACTCGTATTTTTTAAGCTCCAAACTTTTTATTTCGGAGCGTTCAAATACTTTCGTGACTCACTCTACGTCTCTTTTCCTCGTGCGTGAACGATTGCTAGTGCATTGTACGAACAGAGACGTTAAGCAATAAAGTAGCTCAGCTGGGTCGAAGTGCGGATATTACATCGGTCGGTGCTAGAGGTAAATATTATTGATTTCCGGGCTCCGGGAACACTGGCATTCCAGCGAACACACCGTCACAGACGGAATCCCTCGCGTCACGACCCTCCACGTCAGTTTATCTCGCCGAGGCAGTTTTATATTATATCCCGCGCAGTCATCAGTTTTCAATGAAACGGCGCTTCGTACAATTTACTGCGTTCCATCTTCATTTTCTCGTTTCAAAGATCACCGGGTACGGTCGTTGAACTTGTCGATTTATCGGTGGCAAAGTGATAGATGGTCTCGGTACGGAAACACAAGATCACTCGGAATTCAATGTTTCAAGAAACATGAGACTGTTAAAGGGTACTGCGCGAGAGGGAAAATCGAGTCGATTAATTTTATCTTTTATCGGAGCTCGCGACGCGAGATTGCTCGGCGTTTAATGGCGCGTGGCAGCCCGGAAATTACCCGGAAGGATGATTTTCATGTAAAACCGAGATTTTACGAGCGGCCTAACATATTTGCGCGCCGTGAAATTGGAGCGGTCGTCGTAATTTGCGTAATCCGTAGAATGTGCCTTAGCTCGGCGCAGCGTTTGTGGTCGTGTTTTAACAATATCCTGAACATCGGCGCACAGTATTCCGATAGTTACGGTATCTCTCGTGAAATTTCGAGCGATTCCAGCCGATTATTGGCCGGACAGAAACCCGATCCAGCACGCCCACCCACCGTTTTCCAACCTGTTAAACTGTTAACGATCGTCAACTTTCGAGGATTCGTTCGACGCAGCTTTCCCCGAAATATTCTGCTATTTCATACCAAATACCAACGATTGGCTATTTACATTCACGATTCGATCAACGATCCTCGAAAAACTGGTACATAGACACATTCTGTTCTCTCCGCTTCGTTTCGGGGTGTATCGACACGATACGTACACGCGTGCTTCGACTCTTAACGAACCTCCGTTATCGACTATAAAATATGTTTGAATCAGTCGAACATCGGATTGAAGCCTGTGAAGTCGAGGTCTGCCGGGAAAGGCTCGTGTAAAAGACGAAGATTCTTCGAGCGAACGTGATTGTATGTACATACATACGAGGGTGGTCTGAAAAGTTTCCGACCTCAACATAAAGATGGCAGTATTCGTCGACAAAAGTACTGGAGCGTGTTTGTGCATGCTTTGACAGGTACTCACCAAAATTTCATCAATTTCCGACGCTCAGTTATTGTTTAACAGTCGTTTAAGTAAGTTGCTGTGAGTGTTTTTGTGAAAATGGAAAAACTCGAGTATCGAGCTGTGATTAAATATTTATTTTTGAAAGGCAATACGCCTACGCAAATCAAAGAAGAGTTAGACGCTGTATACGGGAACTACGCACCATCATTTACCACCGTGAAATTTTGGGCAGCTGAATTTAAACGTGACCGTACCAGCTTGGGTGACGATGAACGTTCGGGACGCCCAAAAACTGCAACCAGTGACGATACCCTAGTAGCACAAAATATTGTATACACATTCATATAATATTAAAAAGAGATTCAATCTTTTTTTAATATTTAAATATACATGCAATATTTATTTTATATTACGTAACAAATATTTCTTTTTAAATATTCAGGAAATATCTATGTCATGTTACGAGAAAAATATTTTTTTTCTAAATATTAAATGAATCTATTTCATATTGGAAGTAGAATATTTTGGTAATTATTTACATTAGGGGCTTCCTCACCGATTTTGATGACCTTGAAATATGTTGTCAAGGTCATCATTATGAACAACTTTTTCCTATACATGTTACCGCCGCTAAACTTTAGTTTCCGAGATATTCGCAAAAAAGTTTTAACGTCTCAAAAAGTGATGGGAGTAGGTATGGGTTAGAATTGAAGTTGCAAAATAAGAAAGAGAACCTTGCATCCAATATTCTACATGCGAATAATAAAATATAATACTAATGTACTGCAAACTACATTATAAAATACTAATGTAAAGTGTACTTACTTCTGAATCTTCTGTATCTCCATCGGATCCACAGCACACAATTATTGACTCACGAGAATAGGTTCGAATAATTGAACAACAATCACTAAACAACACTCACAACACACACACACAACACAATTAACGAAATAGTGACAGCAGACGAGAAGATGTTACTCCGACCACGAATAAAATAATACTGCGATTTTAACCGTCCCCCTCCCACGGACGTGTGATACGAAAACAGGGAATTCCGGGAAATAGGGTCAGCGCCCGCCATAATTTTTTTACCTTGGTTTTGTATCTAGTGTTTATTGACGCTCAGCGTCTAACCTTCCTGTGATAACCTGACCGTACCACCTGCGTGGAAGGGATCATTGTTAAAATCGCAGTATTATTTTGTTCGTGGTCGGAGTGAAATCTTCTCGTTCGTTGTCACGATTTTATAAAATGTGTTGTGTGCGTGTGTTGTTTAGTGATTGTTGTTCAATTATTCGGATCTATTCTCGTGAGTCAACAATTGTGTGCTGTGGATCCGACGGAGGTACAGAAGATTCAGAAGTAAGTACACTTTACATTAGTATTTTATAATGTAAGATTAGTATTCGTATGTGGAACATTGGATACAAGGTTTTCTATCATATTTTGCAACGTATATTAACGATCATTAATGATTTGGTATATAGTATAATTTAATGTGGTTCAAATAAGATACTACTTTAAATCAAATATTTTTATTTTAATAACCACAAAGATAAAATGAAATATTTTTATTTTGTATTTCAAATATTTCCTTGCAATGAAAATAAGTTGAGCAAGTAGTTAATATTATAAATCATAATTTTTAACATGAGAAGCTATAATAGTTAGCAAAGTATTATGTGTAGTTTAATTACGAATATGTAACATGTTGATGAACAGACTACAGTATCGTAATAACATTACAGGCAACAAAATATCATAAAAATATAAGTTACAAGTAATACATATTCATAGTTTCTAATTTTTGTTATAATTTGAAACTTCTTAAATTTGAAAATTTTATTGAATGTTTTTTAAATATTGAATTTATATTTTTCAAATATTGAATTCACATTTTTTTAATATTTACTTTATATTTTTTAAATATCTAGTTTATATCCTCTGAGTATTTAGCTTATATTTTTTAAACATTCAATTTATATTTCTCGTACATGTATACAATATTCAGATCCAATATTTTTCTCATATGAAAAAATGTGGCTTAAAAAATATTTTTCCAATATTTGAAAAAAATATCTATCCAATATTTGTGTGCTACTAGGGTAACATCGCTAAAATTCACTAAACGTTGCTAGACAACCGTTGAATTCTGTTTTGAATTGAACTGAATTGAATTGAATTCTGGATTGAATCAAAACACCGAAAGTTAGAGAGATAGAAGAGGCCATGAATATGTCCAAAGAACGTGTTTGTCACATATTGAATGAAGATTTAGGCATGAGAAAGAAAGCTGATCAGAAACGTGTTCGAATGAACATTTCGATCGCTCTTTTGGCGCAATTTAGGCGCAATCAAAGTTTTGGCGCCGGCTAATTACTGTTGATGAAACTTGGATACACCATTACACTCCCGAATAAAAAATGCGGTCAAAACAGTGTACTGCTTATGGGGAATCGGCGCCAAAAAAGGCAAAGGCTGTTCCTTCAGCTGGGACAGTGATGGCGACTGTTTTCTGGGACAGTCGTGGAGTTATCTTTATTGATTATCTTCAAAAAGGGAAAACCATTGCAGGAGTATACTACGCATCACTTGACAGGCTGAAGGCAGAAATTGCGGAAAAACGGCCACGTTTGCAGAAAAAAAAATCTTGTTCCTCCAAGACAATGTGCCGCACAGTGTACCGAAATGCCTGTTTTTTGGACAAAATTCAATAACTTTTGTTCTGTTTATGATAGAGATATGAAACAAAGTGGGTTTTTTTATTTATATTGAAAGCAATCTCAATATGATATTATTCTAAATATAGTCATTTATTTAAACATTGAAAAACGATATTTATAAACAAAATTTGTTTTTATTGCTGTTTTTCAGTAGATGAATTCTTAGTTCAATTCTTCCGAAACTGAAACTTTGTTTTAAACTATTATAACATTCGTCTCCTCGACACAAATAAGAGTTGTGCTAATTCATTACCAGTGGATACCCACGTACTCGCTTGCTAACCGGTTCTTGCTACATATTTTGTTAAATAACTCTGAGCTTTGCAGGTAGTTGCAGCTCAAACTTATACAATTCAAAGTATATTATCTTACCAATACGACGCAATCAAAATCTCAGCGGAACATTGCGGAACTTTTTTTTTATCCTCTTCCAAAGATTAGGGAAACCAATGAAACTGAATGGTTTCATTTCAGGTTAATTATTATATTGCATATATGTATTACACAATTTTTGACGATAAACTATAATTAGGCATCCCTTAGCCGTCATTTTCTGAAAAGATTATTTCTTATAATCGTCTTTGGATCATAATATAACGTGAACAAGTTACGCTATAAACTGAGGTACTATAGGATCTTCGTAAAATTCACTTACAAATTCGCTTGTAACTAACTTCCTACTAAACTTTTAGAATTTTTTTTTCAAAAAATGATTTATTTGGACATTTTGACATAGTATGAACATAGTTTTAAATCGATATGAAGCACTGACTTTTTCGATTTTTGTTCATGGTTCGGTACACTGCGCGCCGTCTCAAACCTCAACGATTGCCATGGCAAAAATCCACGAATTACGGTTTGAACTGCTTGATCACCCACCTTACTCACCAGATCTAGCTCCAAGCGACTTCTTTTTGTTCCCCAAGTTAAAAGTTGCACTCGGAGGACAGACATTTTCATCAAATGAGGAAGCCATCACCTTTGTAAGTATAGTGACTCCAAATAATATTGGCACGCTCTTAAAAATCGCATAACTTTCTCAATATTGGACTATACTACTTGAATTTTTTTTGTTGAGAAGTTAAAACAATTGGATCGTTACATAACGTGAAAATTTTTTTTACAAAAATTGCAATTGGTCGAAATTGCAGATAAAAAACTAAAATTTGTATTTTGCAACTTTTTTATGTGGACCTACATTGAAAATTTAGGAGGAACGATTTGTAGATTCGTATCAATTATACATATTCTTAGAATTTCATGAAAATCGGTCAACGTTGCAATGAGCTGCAGATGTTAGAAAATGATTACATAAGGGCGAAATTCCCTGTCAAAGCCAAAATTGTGCGACTTTCGTCCTTAACCCCTTGCCCTACAATAACGAGCCAGACTCGTCATGAAGATTCTGAATAGAGTCTAATAAATGTGAACGTTATTAATTTCCTTTAAATCGAAATACAAATCTATTTTTTTTGTAGTTGATATATATCCTTTGAGGAAAACGTAGGCATACAATAAATATAAGCTATCTTTTTTTTCTATGAAATTCTGAACGATAAAGAATTTCTAATCATTATAATCATCATTTTTCATCGTTAAACGTTTGTAGCTCAGTGCAACGTTGACCTATTTAGATGACATATTCAGAATATGTATAATTGAAACAGATGTACAAAACGTACTTTTTAAATTTTTAGTGTAAGCCCGCATCAAAAAGTTGTAAAATACAACTCTTAGTACTTTCTCTGTAATTTTGACCAATTGCAATTTTAATCAAACATTTTTCTCACGATATGTAACGCTCCAATTGTTCTAATTTCTCAAAAACATTCGAGTAGTATAGTCCAACATTGACAAAGTTATGCGATTTTTAAGAGTGTGCGAATATTATTTGGAGTCACTGTATATACAGTGACTCGCAATAATATTCGGACGCTTTTAAAAATCGTATAACTTTGTTAATATTGAACCATACGACTTGGATTTTTTTTTTAAGTGAGCACAATC
Source organism: Seladonia tumulorum (assembly GCA_913789895.3). NCBI lineage: Eukaryota > Metazoa > Arthropoda > Insecta > Hymenoptera > Halictidae > Seladonia > Seladonia tumulorum. The sequence continues at coordinate 1,455,222 of OU565281.1, forward strand.
GATTTGGCATATAAAATGGAAAGAATTTTTTACAAAAATTGCAATTGGTCGAAATTGCAGAGAAAATACTAAAAGTTGTATTTTTCAACTTTTTTATGCGTGCTTATATTAAAAATTTAAAAAGTACGTTTTGTACATCTGTATCCATTATACATATTCTGAATATTTCATCTAAATCGGTCAACGTTGCACTGAGCTACAAACGTTTAACGATGAAAACTTAAGGGCGAAAGTCGCAGAATTTTGGCCTTGTCAGGGAATTTCGCCCTTATGTGATAATTTTGGAACATCTGCAGCTTATTGCAACGTTGACCGATTTTGATGAAATTCTCAGAATATGTATAATTGATGCAGATGTACAAAACGTACTTTTTAAATTTTTAGTGTAAGCCCGCATTAAAAAGTTGTAAAATACAACTCTTAGTACTTTCTCTGTAATTTTGACCAATTGCAATTTTAATCAAACATTTTTCTCACGTTATGTAACGCTCTAATTGTTCTAATTTCTCAAAAAACATTCAAGTAGTATAGTCCAACATTGACAAAGTTATGCGATTTTTAAGAGTGTGCGAATATTATTTGGAGTCACTGTAGCTATTTTGCAGAGAAAGACGACAAGTGCTATTTGAACGGGCTGGAGAGATGGGAGCATCGCTGGGAGAAGTGTATAGACTTACAAGGAGACTATGTAGAGAAGAAATAAAAATAATTTTTAGGAAAAAATGCCTTATATCTTTGTTAGGTCGGAAACTTTTCAGACCACCCTCGTATATGCCGTGGACAAAATTGACTTTCATTGTCTTCGAACGGCTCGCGTGCATCGTGATTTATCCATCGTTTTTACGGTCGAAGAATTCCGCGAAATTATCCAACCCGGTGACCGGAACTGCCGATTCGAATCACCGAAAATTTCTTCCGGAAATCCCGGGGACAACAATGGCTTCCCGGACGATGCATTATGTTCCCGCGGTTGGATAAATCAATCGGTTAGAGCCGGGTGAACGAATTTTCCGCGGTTTTTCACAGCGTTTCCGGGAAGCACGTTCGGTTTACTATTGTCGGGCAGGAAGCGGAAGCCAGGGAGTCTCGTTACAAGTTTTTCCTCTCAGGTGTTCACAACCGCGAGCACGCGATGCTCGTAAATCGATTAGACTACATACCATTTTCCGCGTCTTTTCTTTTATCTTGTCACGCTAGGCAAATCATATTTACCGGGACACCGGGAGTGTGTTCTTCGTTTTTTGGCGGTTCTGTGGCTTTGAGAAAGAGAATTCTCCAATTGCTCGGGGAAAAATGAATTTCTAAGGTGAGACTCACCTTCCTCGTCCAGCAGGATGTTGTCCGGTTTGATGTCACGGTGGACGATTTTGTGGCTCTGCAGGTAGTCCAGGGCCAATGCGATTTCGGCGACGAAGAGGACCACGCTTCCCTCTGTGAAGACCACTTCTTGTTGGATGTGGTAGCGCAGGTCACCACCGAGAAGCAGGTCCGATACCATGAACAGGTCCTCTTCGTCTGAAACGACGAGAAGGTCCTTTGAAATATCCCGGAGAAAATTATTTCGTTTCGTTGCGTTTCTAATGGTTACCGGGGGACACTTTGATTCGGTATCGTCAAGCTTTTCGAATTTCCCGGACTCTGTCGAAAGAATCGCGAGCAAACCCAGATAGCACAGAGACGTCTTAAAGACGTCTTTAAGACGTCTGTCGATGGACATTCAGACGTCTTATAGACGTTTTCAATTCCGAACGGCTTCTGAACGTCTCTGGAACGTCTTTGTGAAAAAAACTGTACGTCTTAAAGACGTCTTTAAGACGTCCGTTAGACGTCTCGAACAGACGTCTTTTAGACGTCTTTGAGACGTCTCCAACAGACGTCTTTGAAAGAAAAAATTAAATTATATATTTATATTTATTTATTTTTATGTATTACTTTTTGTGCACTTGTTTATTGAGGGAATATTCCACTTTCCCTTCGAAAAAACCTTAAATTACATTTCAGAAATTTTTAGGCAGTTGCACAGTGGTCCAGAAGCCCGGTTTTTGTGGCCAAAATTCAATTTTTCAAGGTTAATAGATTAAAAAATTTTTTTTTGCTATAAACTGATAACTCTTCAAATCTTCTAAATCCAAAATATTATCGATTTTAGGTAATTGTATAATAAGATACGGCGTTCTAAAAACAAAATCATAAAATTGAACATTCTATTAAACGCTTTAAATACCACTTATAGGATATCAGAAAACAAGTTATAATTATGATTTTTTATATGTTAGTAGATGTACTTTAAGTTCTAAATGCCATCATAAACATTTTTTAATCCATAAACAAATATTCCAAGTTTGTAACAATTTAAGCTTTAAGAAGGGTTTTAAAAAAATGCTAGAAAGTGCTAAACTCTCTCTTTGGACTTATTTTTTACGAAAGTTTAAACATTTGTTAAAAAGAATATGCAAAGTTTAGCTGCGCCCTCTTGCGACTTTTAACTCTGTATTAATTTTAATAAAGGCGTCCGAGGTATTTTGACGCGTTCGGGACCTGAACCCGCCTTATCTGTTTCGGCGTCTGTGGACCATAACTGTGATGTTTTCTTAAAGGGAATCTTATGTTCAAAAAGAACTACAAAAAAGCGGGATTATGAAATAAAGGTTACGGTAGGAAGGTCTCTTTTATTCACGCGTTCTTGACGCCTCGAGGGCCATCGAATAACTAAATACTAAAAAGGTATTATTGTATTAGGTTATACTAATTTAAAACATGGCATTAAGTATCTCAATGATATTGCTCTATGAAAATGATGAAAAACATCGATTTACAAAATTTTTTAATCGGGCCACGAAATACCGCCCTCTAGATCGCCATAATAATCCTGCCGTAAAAAGTTTTTAATTTTTAATGCCAGATTCGTTATCAGCGACTCCAAAAACTCCTAATTACCAACTTCCAGAAAATTAAGACAACATTTTGAATTTTGGCCACAAAAACCGGGCTTCTGGACCACTGTGAGTTGGCGGGATTTGAGAACTCGGGACTTTCCGTTTACTAGATGATGTGTTTCCTCACTGAGCCATGCAAACCTACTTTGTTACACTCAGTACTTGTTAGACTTATAAAGGCTCAAATCGTATCAGATCATATAATTATTAGAAGAGATAAACTTCTGTTTAAAAAATTGTTTAGATAAAAATCAAACTACTTTTTTTTTAGTGAAGCATATTATTAACCGTTTGAGTGCTGAAGAATTTTCTTATATTTAAAAACCACAATTGAGATTGAGTGAAATGAATAACAACTGAACTTGATATGAATACAACTGATCTCAATAGATGCGAAAATTATACTAATCAACAGCAGCCCCACCGCATGCTCGGTTCAAAACAAGAGAAGCGCTGTCGCGCTCCTCCGCATTTTTGGCAAACGACAAGTGAAGCGCGATAGCGCTTTGCCGCACTCAAACGGTTAATAGTATTGTAACGACAAACAGATATACAATATTTATTGCTAAATTCTATTACGAATATATGTATATATCTGATTTATTCTAATAGTGCTAAATGAACAATTTAGTTATTTAATTTTCCTATATAAATTTCCTAAATAAAGTCTATTCGATGGGTGGAAAACTGCGTTATATTGCGTTGCGTGTGTACAGTTTGTAAGGCTTTTCTCTAGCAGTTTAGAATGACTGAAACGTCAAGAAATGAAACGTCTTAAAGACGACTCGTAAAAGACGTCTATAAGACGTCTTATTTCGGACGTAAAAACGATGTCTCAAGAAAGACGTCTGTAAGACGCCTTAACGACGTCTTTTTAGGACGTAAGACGTTCAGACCAAAAATGGACGTAAAACAGTACGTCTTTAAGACATCGCATGCTATCTGGGTTAAATAATGATCGAGCTTTCGCTCGCATGATCGCAAATACTCGCCGACTTCCCCTCCTCCCGTTTGCTCAATCTTTTCATCGGTTCCCAGATAGCACGCGACGTCTTAAAGACGTCTGTTTTAACTCCATTTTTGGTCTGAATGTCTTACGTCCTAAAAAGACGTCTTTAAGACGTCTTAAAGACGTCTTATTTCGGACGTAAAAACGACGTCTTTTACGAGACGTCTTTAAGACGTCTTAAAGACGTCTTTTGTGGCTTAAAAAATATTTTTCCAATATTTGACAAACATATCTATCTAATATTTTTGTGCTACTAGGGATCTGTTTCGGGACTTCTTAAAGACGTCTAACGGACGTCTTAAGGACGTCTTTAAGACGTACAGTCTTTTCACAAAGACGTTCCAGAGACGTTCAGAAGCCGTTCGGAAGACGTTCGTAGGACATTCAAGACGTCTATAAGACGTCTGAATGTCCATCGACAGACGTCTGTAAGACGTCTGAATGTCCATCGACAGACGTCTGTAAGACGTCTTTAAGACGTCTCTGTGCTATCTGGGAAGCGTGCCGTCTCGCGTGCTTCAGCGAGAGCGGGGCTTAATCCGCTTCTTGCCAGTCAAGAGGAGAGGAAAGGAAAATTAGGGAACGCCTCAATCGTTCCAGTCTTTTCTCCATCCTCGGGAGTGTAGTGAATCGTTGATTCCGTCTCGCAGTCTCGCGAATCCGATTAGCCTCGATGCGACGTTCCAACGCTATCGCCGTAAACACAAAAGTTTCGCGTTGTGTTCCGTGTGCAGTGCTGTGCGAATGGCGAGAGCTATTCGCCTCTTTCGCAATGGAGAATGTTTCATAAGTACCATGTCTGACGTATTTACACCGTTCCCGAGAGCCCTGGATCAATTCCCAGATAGCACGCGACGTCTCAAAGACGTCTGTTTTACGTCCATTTTTGGTCTGAACGTCTTACGTCCGAAATAAATTACGTCTTACAGACGTCTTTTACGAGACGTCGGTAATTATTTACATTAAGGACTTCCTCACCGATTTTGATGACCTTGAAATGTGACCCGAAATATGTCCGTATATGACCTGTCAACATAAACAGACAAGACAGTGTGTTTCAACTGATTGAAGTCGTTTTAATTTGTGACCGTGGCCGCCTTGTCGGCGGCCACAATTTAAAATCTAACCCACACCTACTCCGATTACTTTTTCAGATGTTGAAACTCTTTTGCGAATGTCTCGGAAACTAAAGCTGAGAAGCGGTAACATGTATAGGAAAAAGTTGTTCAGAATGATCACCTTGACAACATATTTCAAGGTCATCAAAATCCATGAGGAAGCCCCTATTGTAAATAATTACCGAGACGTCTTTAAGACGTTTCATTTCAGACGACTTTAAGACGTCTTTCACGAGTCGTCTTTAAGACGTTTCATTTCTTGACGTTTCAGTCATTCTAAACTGCTAGAGAAAAGCTTTACAAACTCTACACACGCAACGCAATATAACGCAGTTTTCCACCCATCGAATAGACTTTATTTAGGAAATTTATTTAGGAAAATTAAATAACTAAATTGTTCATTTAGCACTATTAGAATAAATTAGATATATACATATATTCGTAATAGAATTTAGCAATAAATATTGTATATCTGTTTGTCGTTACTATACTATTAACCGTTTGAGTGCGGCAAAGCGCTATCGCGCTTCACTTGTCGTTTGCCAAAAATGCGGAGGAGCGCGACAGCGCTTCTCTTGTTTTGAACCGAGAATGCGGTGGGGCTACTGTTGGTTAGTATAATTTTCGCATCTGTTGAGATCAGTTGTATTCATATCAAGTTCAGTTGTTATTCATTTCACTCAGTCTCAATTGTGGTTTTTAAATATAAGAAAATTCTTCAGCACTCAAACGGTTAATAATATGCTTCACTAAAAAAAAGTAGTTTTATTTTTATCTAAACAATTTTTTAAACAGAAGTTTATCTCTTCTAATAATTATATGATTTGATACGATTTGAGTCTTTATAAGTCTAACAAGTACCGAGTGTAACAAACTAGGTTTGCATGGCTCATTGTCAGTGAGGAAACTCATCATCTAGTAAACGGTAAGTCCCGAGTTCGAATCCCGCCAACTGCATAAAAATTGTGAATTTTAAATGTGATTTTTTAAGGTCCTTTCGAAGGGAAAGTGGAATATTCCATCAATAAAGAAGTGCACAGAAAGTAATACTTCAAAATAAATAGATAAATAAATAAATTAAATAAATTAATAAAACATAAAATGTTCGCGGATATGCTAAAACATTCTTTTAATTTATTTTTTTTTATTTAATTAGTTTTTTTGTTATAACTTAAACATTCAATTTATATTTCTTGTACATGTATACAATATTCAGATTCAATATTTTTCTCATAAGAAAAAATGTGGCTTAAAAAATATTTTTCCAATATTTGACAAACATATCTATCTAATATTTTTGTGCTACTAACGATCTTAAAGACGTCTGTTCGAGACGTTTAAAAGACGTCTAACAGACGTTTTAAAGACGTCTTTAAGACGTACAGTTTTTTCACAAAGACGTTCCAGAGACGTTCAGAAGCCGTTCGGAAGACGTTCGTAGGACATTCAAGACGTCTATAAGACGTCTGAATGTCCATCGACAGACGTCTGTAAGACGTCTTTAAGACGCCTCTGTGCTATCTGGGAAGCGTGCCGTCTCGCGGGCTTCAGCGGGAGCGGGGCTTAATCCGCTTCTTGCCAGTCAAGAGAAGAGAAAGACACTCTACACTGGGGCATCGATCTTGGTAGAATCCACAGAACAAAGGAACGTACGAACGAACGACCCCGACGAGGAGTAGACGCGGAGAGCAACGACGCGCGAGTCTCGTTAAAAGGTGAGCGTCTAAATATCCACAGTTGAACCGAGAGGGTAATCCATGCTTTTAATGGAGAGAAATTTCGCGGTTAATCAAGTCGGCGCGGCTTGGCGCGGCTTGACGCAGCGCGGCGGGAACGAGTGGAAAATCAGCGAGCTACGAGGATCAGCAGAGTCCCTCTAATGTTCTCGCCGAGAGTGGCAGATCGATAATGCGGACGCTAATTTGATCCTCTTCCTGAGAAAGCGACGATAATTTCGCCGTCCTCCTTCTCGTTCGCTGGAATAATATAATAACAAGACTCGTCCAATTAGGAGCTAAAACAGACCAGTGAGACCCATCCCAAAATTCTGCAAAAATTTTCTAAAATACAAAGATTGTCACGTGTTATTATACTGTGTTTCGCAATAACACCCTGTAATTTTCATGCAATTGTGCACGAGAGTAAAATTTGAGGAAGATCGATGAGACATCGTGGCAAGTATGAAATAATTTCGATCGTGCAATAATTTAACCCTTTATGGGCCGAATTTTCTTCCGTTGATTTCTATTTGCAGGCAACTTGCAAGGCATTTACTTTTATATACCAAATTGTTGGTGCAGCGAACCGTCATCAATATTTTTATTGGTTATCTCAGAGACATTATATAATTGAGACGTACCCAGATAGCACGCGACGTCTTAAAGACGTCTGTTTTACGTCCATTTTTGGTCTGAACGTCTTACGTCACAAAAAGACGTCTTTAAGACGTCTTAGAGACGTCTTTTACGAGACATCTTTAAGACATTTCATTTCAGACGTCTTTAAGACGTTTCATTTCTTGACGTTTCAGTTATTGTAAACTGCTAGAGAAAAGCTTTACAAACTGTACACTCGCAACGCAATATAACGCAGTTTTCCATCCATCGAATAGACTTTATTTAGGAAATTTATTTAGGAAAATTTATTTTATCGTATTATTTTAATTAAAAATTTATTTATTTAAATTTATTTAGGAAAATGAAATAACTAAATTGTTAATCTAGATAATAGAATAGGTAATAGAATTTAGCAATAAATATTGTATATGTGTTTGTCGTTACTATACTATTAATAATATGCTTCATTAAAAAAAAATCGTTTGATTTTTATCTAAACAATTTTTTAAACAGAAGTTTATCTCTTCTAATAATTATATGATCTGATACGATTTGAGCCTTTATAAGTCTAACAAGTACTGAGTGTAACAAAGTAGGTTTGCATGGCCCAGTGAGGAAACACATCATCAAGTAAACGGATAAGTCCCGAGTTTTCGAATCCCACCAACTCCATAAAAATTGCTTATATGTAATTAAGGTCCTTTCGAAGGGAAAGTGGAATAGAATATTCCCTCAACAAAGAAGTGCACAGAAATTAATACATGGAAATAAATAAATGAAGCATAAAATGTTAATGATCACGGATATGCTGAAACATTTTTTTTATTTATTTGTTTGTTAAAACTTAAACATTCAATTTATATTTCTTGTACATGTATACAATATTCAGATCCAATATTTTTCTCATATGAAAAAATGTGGCTTAAAAAATATTTTTTCCAATATTTGACAAACATATCTATCTAATATTTTTGTGCTACTAGGGATCTTAAAGACATCTGTTCGAGACGTCTTAAAGACGTCTAAAAGACGTTTAAAAGACGTCTTTAAGACGTAGTTTTTTCACAAAGACGTTCCAGAGATGTTCAGAAGACGTTCGGAAGACGTTCGTAGGACATTCAAGACGTCTTAAAGACATCTGAATGTCCATCGACAGACGTCTTTAAGACGTCTTTAACCCTTTGACTGCGGCGCGTTCTCGGACGAATCCATCTATATGGACGGCGCGTTTTTCGCTTGTCAGTCGCTGCGACTAGTTGTCCACTGACTAGTGGAAACTGACAGTGACCAAAACAGTACCCGGAAATTTGATGCCATTCTTAGGGTTTAAAAAATAAAAATGGCAAAAAAATTAAAAATATCAATTTTTTTATTTTATATTAAGTAACTTTTTAAGCTATTTTAATTTACTTAACTTATTTTATACATTCCTTCAATAATAATCGGTAATTAAATATAAAAGAAAAAATCGAAAATTTATAATGTAACACAGGGTATGACAACTTTAACAGGATATTTTGACAATTTTAACAGAATAAAAATAATAAAACCATAATTAACGAATAAAGATAAAATTCTGATAGAAAAATTTAATAATCAATTTGTGTATGGTATATTTGAAAGCATGGATCAACGCATAAACCTACATCGCATTTTTTACATTCATATCTACTTTCTCGTCGGATTTTATGTTTAGTGCATACCACACATTTTCGCGTTTGATTCTTTTTTATTGCAGACGGATTGAAATAAGTACTTGGAAAATGCCTTTCAATAAGACGTAAGGGATCGTCGGTATTTCTTTTCCCTCGGTATGTATTTGAAATTCGTAAATATTTTCCAAATATTTGTTTTATCAGTAGTAGATGAAATGTCGCGAATTTTAACTCTTGACCTGATACGTATTTATATAAAGCATATGCGTTCCAAATACTTGTATCTAATAAATGAAAAAAAAATTTTTTGTACCATTTATAACTTTTTCTAATACACTCAACAGTACTAATTACCATGTCGGTCTTATCGACAGCACCCATATTGCGATTGTAATTCTGTACACATGTTGGTTTTGTTACTGGTGTATTTGTAAGGTAATGGATCTTTCCTGTTTCTACGATATCAGCGTAATGTAAACTTGTCAACATCCACACTTCTCTTTTATCCTGCCATTTCATACATAATAAAGTTTCAGTTCATCGAAATGATATTTTTCCTTTTTGCAGTTTGTTTGAAATAATTGGTACATATTTGCGGTTTTTTCTTACGGTACCACAACTACCCATATAGCACTCGACGTCTTAAAGACGTCTGTTTTACGTCCATTTTTGGTCTGAACGTCTTACGTCCTGAAAAGACGTCTCTAAGACGTCTTAAAGACGTCTCGTAAAAGACGTCGTTTTTACGTCTCATTTCAGACGTCTTTAAGACGTCTTTTACGAGTCGTCTTTAAGACGTTTCATTTCTTGACGTTTCAATCATTCTAAACTGCTAGAGAAAACCTTTACAAACTGTAATCGATTATCAAACTGAATATTCCATCAACAAAGAAGTGCACAGAAAAGTAATACATCAAAATAAATAGATAAATAAATAAATAAGTTAAATAAATAAATAAAGCATAAAACGCTAATGTTCGCGGATATGCTGAAAAACATTCTTTTAATTAATTTTTTTTATTTATAAATAAATTAATTAATTAAATAAATAAATAAAGCATAAAATGTTAATGTTCGCGGATATGCTGAAAAACATTCTTTTAATTTATTTTTTTTTATTTATTTAGTTTTTTTGTTATAACAAACATTCAATTTATATTTCTTGTACATGTATACTCATGTACATGTATATTATCATGTACATGTATATATCTTGTACATGAATATTCAAATTCAATATTTTTCTCATAAGAAAAAATGTGGCTTAAAAAATATTTTTCAATATTTGACAATCATATTGTCACGTCTGGTGGTTCGACCGCCAATGATTAATCAATCTAATAAAGAATTATTGCAAAGTCCGATAATGTCACGAGAAAGGTAAGTTTAGAAATAGAACAATGAAATAATCAGCGTTAAATAAATTCATGTTAACAATCAAATAGGTACATATATAATTATACACACATATAATATAAATTATTCGAACTACGCAATATAGTGACGCATCAACAGGATGCCAAATCAATAACTCAGCCTTCTGCGAAGTGCACAAATAAGATCGGTTTGCATCCTTAGACTCAATAGAAGAGATATTAGATATTGCTACGAGAAAAAGCTATGATAATTCAAACTGCACAATGAAAGTTCGATTTACATTCTGAGAATCAATAAGAATGACATCGGATGATGAGGACCCCTACTCCTGAGCCAGCATCTTCAAAGACAAAGAATTGGCTACCTATAAATAAAGGGTTCAGCTCCTTAAGAGGCAGTTGCAATTGAAGTGTCAAACGATTTAGAATCAAGTTTATTTGAGCCATTGTGTTGGAAAATAATTGAAACTGCAAGTGAACCATTGGATTAACCAGCATACATCACGAGAAGACCAAGGTTATTCAAAGGATCCCTGATGTAATACCTCGAGCGTCATTACATACCACATTATACCAAATCAAGAAGATTGTATTTCGGTAATATTAGATTATATTATATTTTCTATATTTTTATCGTGTTAAATGCACTCACGTATATCTGCTCTATAAATAATATCTGTAAACCTTAATATCTGATTCAGTTTCCTATTTTTGAATAAATAAATCAATTTTTATCAATAAAAGGGTACAACCTTTATTTAAACGATCCTCAATTTCCCGAACCGTAGCCGGTGAATGCAGGTAGGTTCGAAACTGCGTACTATCCCTTCAAAACTAACAATATCTATCTAATATTTTTGTGCTACTAGGGGTCTGTTTCGGGACGTCTTGAATACGTCTGTTTCGTGACGTCTTAAAGACGTACAGTTTTTTCACAAAGACGTTCCAAAGACGTTCAGAAGCCGTTCGGAAGACGTTCGTAGGACATTCAGACGTCTAATAGACGTCTGAACGTCTTCGACAGACGTCTTTAAGACGTCTCTGTGCTATCTGGGTATTTGTCTGGTTCAAGTGTAATGTGTTAAATAAAAGTGCACTCGTGTACCAGTTATCCACATATAAGCTGTGACCTTTCCCAAGATAATCTTTCATGAGTGTCATGACTATATTACCGGATTTACCCAAATTTTCTTGAAACACCGAAATTTCTGTGGGATCAATAAAGGATTGAATTGAATTGTCATATGCAGTAAAGAAACAGGTTTACAGGAATCAATGCACGGAGAGATTATACGAGAGTGTACGTAGAAGAGCAGTGTAATATGAAAACAATTGATTGAACGATATTGAAACAATTGCCGATACTTAGTTGCTATGTTACATAAGACAACAAATTCCATGTTGAATCAGTTGGTAAAACAGTAATAAAAGTGTTATAGTTAAAAAATACAGAAGGCGTATATATACGCTTTTCGTATATATTGATGGATTTGTGAGGGCGTATATATACGCTTTTCGTATATATTGATGGATTTGTGAGGGCGTATATACAGGGTGGTCCACCTAAGTAAGGCCACCTAAATATCTCCTCTAATTGTGGGGTTACAAAAAATATTTTGTATGCTATTTGAATGGCTTGAAAAAACCATTCGATCGCAAAAAAATGTCTTTTGTAGGGTACTTTTTTTCGGAGTTTACAAGGTTATATAATGAGTTACTCAAAGCAAGAGAAAATTAATATGATTCTGATTTATGGCAAAAATGATCAGTGTTTAAGACAAACTGTTCGCTTGTACCGAGCGAAATTTCCTGAACGCAACTGTCCATCGTGTAGTACGTATGGAAGAGTAGCCAAACATTTTTTTGAAAGTGGTAGTGTCAATACGAAAAAGTTACATAATGTTACATAATGTTACAAACCAATTAAATACGAGATTTATTACGGAAAAAGTTGCCGAAAATCCGAATGTTAGTACACGACAATTGGAACGAGTAACCAGTATTTCAAAAACAAGCATAATACGAATACTTCATGAACAAAAATTTCATCCGTATCATGTGTCTCTCCATCAGGATCTTCATGGACGTGATTTTGAAAATCGCCTGAATTTTTGTCAGTGGGATTTACAGCAATATGAAAACGATGAATCGTTTTTTGAGAGAATGTTGTTTACCGACGAGGCATCTTTTACGTATCATGGTCAATTAAATTTGAGAAACATGCATTATTGGTCAGGGGAAAATCCACGGTGGTTAAGACAAGTGGATCTGCAGAGACCTTGGACCGTAAATGTCTGGTGCGGTATCTTGAATAACCAAATAATTGGTCCTTATTTTATAAATGGTACATTAAATGGACAAAGGTATGTAATATTCTTGCAAGATGAGCTACAGATGCTTTTAGATGATGTACCATTAGACATTCGTGGAAGAATGTGGTATAATATCAGCACGATGATTGTCCGGCCCATTCTACACGTCTTGTAAGACAAATATTAGATACAAAATTTCCAAATTCTTGGATTGGACGTACTGGACGTGTAGCGTGGCCACCGCGGTCACCAGATCTCACGCCTATGGATTATTTCTTATGGGGACATTTCAAAGAAGTTGTTTATTGTGTACAACCAACAACGCCAGAGAACATGAAAGACAGAATAATAACACCTTCTGCTGCAATTAATCCGACAACATTTGAAAGAGCCAGAGAGCCTCTTATTCTACGCTTCAAAAAATGTATCGATGTGGAGGGGCACCATTTCGAGCATCTATTACAATGACAGTTTAAAAATAGGTTCGTAAAAAAGTATTACAAATGTCATAATAGGGTTTCGTGATAGTGAACATATTTATTTACTCTTACAGATTCCCGAACGACGTCTTTGTCTCTAATGTCTCGATAGACAATTTTTCGTTTCCATTTAATTTTTGAACTCAAACGTCACTTCAAGGTCATTTAATGTACATAACTGAACGTATTTTTACATCAGCTACACGATGCAATAAAAAAATTATACAATTATACGCAAAAAAACATCGATAACCTTGTAAACTCCGAAAAAAATTACCCTGGAAAAGACATTTTTTTGCGATAGAATGGTTTTTTCAAGCCATTCAAATAGCATACAAAATATTTTTTGTAACCCTACAATTAGAGGAGATATTTAGGTGGCCTTACTTAGGTGGACCACCCTGTATACGCCTTTAGCAGTCAAAGGGTTAAGACGTCTCTGTGCTATCTGGGTATACGTCATCTTCTGAAAAAACTAAAATTATTTGGTAAAATGTCGATATATTAGCACGTGACCTGAAAGTTACACGGGCCCATAGAGGGTTAAATAATAATGACGATAATCGCATGAAAATGGCACTCTGTCATCTTGAAGTATAGCCAGACTTGTATACGAAGGTTTAAAACGCTTGATCTGTAATAGCCTAACCATTTCTGATCTGGGAAAAGTGATGACCCTAAACTACCCCGTTAAGTGTAACGGTGTTGCTGGTAGCACGTAATCCGCGACGCACGGAATTGATTAACAAGTGGAATCAATTAGCCGGACAGGGGAAACGGAGGACAGCTTACCTTGGAAGCTGAACCACAGGTTAACGAGACAGGGGTGTTCGAGTTGCGAGAGGATCTCGACTTCCCTCGCGACGTTCTTCAATGCACCCCTCTCGGCGCACTCACCCTTGTGGACGTACTTCATCGCGTACATGTTCCCGGTGCGATCCCGCTTCTGCACTATGCACACCTATTAAGAAATAATTAATTGCTTGTTAGCCGACTAGAGGGAGGAGGGTTGGATGAGTGGCCGGCAAGACGCAGCGGGGGTAATTAGCCGTTGTTCGGAAATGATGCGCACGCGAATGTTGCAAGATCGAGGTTCCGGGAAAGGGCCTAGCCGGATAAGATAGTCAAAAATGCCCTTGAACCGAATTTTATCGACGAAGTGCTATTCGATAGAGCACCAAAAAAAAACATTTTGTGCAAAATTTCAACCCTGTATCTCGATCGGGAGGGTAGTTATGGGGTAAAATCGAAAAATCAGTTTTTGGCCTATTTTCCCTAGTTAATGACGTTTAGAAATTCTGAGAAAAATCTGGCACATGTCAAGAACCCTAATACATACTTTGCAATTGGTTTCAGATTTTTAAAGTGAAAATCCTGCTTCTAAAAAATCAAAAACCTCAAAAAAATCGAAAAAATGCAGATTTCACATGGAAGTTCTAGAGTGACAACATTTATATTTTTACAGTAGGGGTATATTGTCATAAGTATTGTTCATGAATTTTTTCAGATTTTTTGGTTTGGTGCGCCGTTGTTAAAAAAAATAAAAACTGACTTTTTCGACGTTTTTTCCGCGAAGAACTAAACTAACCTTAAAATTATTACGTTCTATTTATTCTGTAAGTCTATCAGGCACTGATAAACCTTGAATTCCGCTCGTTAACGAACGAACCTGAATTACGAATGAGGCCGCGGTTCAATGCAACGGTTCCAGTTGCCAGGCTAAAAAGTCAAAGACTTTTGTTCCCGCAGTGATTTTTTCCGTATTTTTCCTCGTGGGTAACTTCGAAGGGTGTATTTGAAAAATGTAAATGACTGTAAATGTTCTTTTGAAAAATGTTTTTCTATTGGAAGTTTTAACGAGGATGGATGAAAATATTGTTGAAAGTAAGAATTCTCGTTTGAAAGGAATTTGTGAAATATTCGAATGAATATTTTCCTGCGACAAAAAATTATTAAAAAAATGTTTTTCGACCGTCACACAGTGGGCCAGATTGGAAATTCACACGACATTTGTGAATAACTTTTGACTCGTAAGAGATATCGCAATGAAATTTGAAATGAATATTTAGAAATATAATTCCGTTGCAATGATACATTTTTTGTTTGTTTATTCCATTTTTTTATTAATGTTATAAACAATTTTTTTATAGATTATATAATAAGTCAAACATAAATTACATTATAATGAACATTATATAATATATGTATAATAAACTAAATAATAATTAATAATATTTAACAATAAACTATATAAAACACACATAAGTGCAAGAATAAAAATAAAATATTAGAAAAAAGAGAAAATAAAATCTATTTTAACTGTAATAAATTCAAAATGGTGGAAATAAAATGTAATGCTGTAAAAAAAAAATTAAATAAAAATAAGTTAGTTATTGCATAAAGCATACAAGAATAAAGTGGTAAAAGTAGAAATATATAATGTAACTTACGTGTCATGTGACTATATTTCTCTTAGTTAAATAGATAGGAATTTCATAGGTTCTGGAAAAAGAAGTTTGTGGACAGACGGAGGCATATAATACCAACCATAATTTTGATCAAAATAGTTTGCAGTTTCAAAAGTATATGCCTGTAATTTATCCGGGTCTATTTCATAAGGTGATGAGATTACTTGAAGAATAATATGAAATCATTTTATCAATGTGATAAAAATCAATAAACCAATAATAATTATGGTTTATAATTATTTTTTTTTATTATTATTATTCACCCAATAATTTTGAGACCTTCGCGTCGCGTCAAGTGTCTCGAGCTATTGCAGCAGACCGTGTTTACATCTCACGTTCGGTCTGCTTAAGACCGAACACGTCTAATATAAGTAACTATAATTCATTAAACTCAATAAATAAGGCTTAAATAAACTATGACTCAGCTTAAATTGAGAAAAACTTTGAAAAAACGTCGTGGAATCGTTGTGCACTGCCGAAAGGAACTCGTCGAACTGAATGCAGTTAAAACATTAAAAATAACTGATTGCAAAACATAAAAGCATCAAATACTAATAGTCTTTTGCAAAACGTAAACGCATTAAATGCTAATAGCCTTTTTGCAAAGCAGTTTTGTCGCCGACTGCGTGCGTGACGAATTCAACGCGCACGTGTACGAGCGATGCAGTTGTCTTCAAACAGTAATTTCTCACGGGGTGGTTTCGAGGGGGATGTGATTTTTGTGGCATTATATACACTCCGTGACAAAAAGATGGCACACCCGTAAATATTGCTATTCCTGAAAACTGTGATAAAATTTGATATGTTTCTCTCCGTGTATGCATTTCGGTGGAGCTTCGAGGCTACTTACACCGGCGGATTTTAGCACAGGTTACGGATTCTAGTGTAAATGTAAACATCGGGGGTCACCGACGCGACAAAATGATGGCACAGTCTTAAAATTCTTTCTCTGCAGTTGACACTAGACCGTCAGACTGTTTATATCGTATACTGTGTTACTGTGCATTAAATATTGTGTGTGTTTCTTATTATCCTCTATTGAAACTACACTATGGGTAGTGGAAAATCTTTATCCGATGCTGAAATAAAAACAATTTTGACATTGCGTAAAGAGAATTACTCAGTTTCGAAAATTGCACGTATTATACATCGGAGCAGAAAAGTGGTGTATAATTTATTAAAAAATCCCAAAACATACGGTACAAAAAAGAGTTCCGGTCGACCGAAAGCAGTAAGCAATCGCGGAAAACGTGCAATTTTAAAAGAAGCTTCGAATTCTTCGGGAACATCACGACAAATTGCTAAATCAGCTGGCGTACACACAAATATACGTAATGTGCAAAGGATAATAAAAGAATGTCCGCACTTAGTTCGAATGAAATTGAAAAAAAAACCACCTTTAACCGCTCAGCATAAATCAGAGCGTTTGAAATTTGCTCAAGAGCATATAAATTGGAGAAAAAAGTGGCGTGGTGCTATTTTTAGTGATGAAAAAAGGTTTAATCTAGATGGGCCGGATGGTTTCGCACACTATTTTCACGACCTGCGGAAAGAAGAAAGGATATTAAGCCGCAGGCACATGGGTGGCGGAGGAGTAATGCTTTGGGCCGGAATTGGGTATCGAGGAGTGACCGAAGTAAAATTTATAAACAAAACTATGAATAGCAAAATTTATGTAGATTTGATAGACGAACAATTAACTAAATTCGGACAGACAATTTCCGGGGAAAATTGTATATTTCAGCAGGATAATGCAAGTGTGCATACTGCGAAATGCGTTAAGCAGTACTTTGAGCAAAACAAAATTAGTGTCTTAACGTGGCCAGCGAGATCGCCAGATCTCAACATAATTGAAAATTGTTGGGCACAACTAGCAAGGCATGTTTATGAAGGCGGAAGACAATTCCAAAGCCTTGCACATTTAAAAACGTGCATAGAACAAAAATGGACAAAAATACGGCCAAAATATATTAAAAAACTTTTTAAGTCACTTCCGAAACGTATGTTGGCTGTTCTAGCAAATAAGGGAGGCCACACAAAATATTAAACATAATGTTATATATTTTATGTACGTAAATCACGTATTTTTTTGTATATGTGCCATCATTTTGTCGTACCGATTTTTTGTTATTTTTTGTTTCCATAAACAAACGGACATTTTCTTTAATTTTATTGTTTGTAATGTAGTTTATTTTGCAATAAAAATGTATAAGTACAAAAAAAGACTAGATTTATTATGTCCAAATGATGAAACATTGAATTTTCGTGGTGTGCCATCTTTCTGTCGCGGAGTGTAGAAGAAGGTTCACTGAAAAGATCCTTACTTGTTAGAAACTGGGATATAGTGGGAGTAAAAAGATCGGGACTGTCAAAGATAAAAAAATTTCACAATTGATTGCATTTTATTCAGCATTTTTTTTAAATATGTTATATATCATAATTGTTAATGAAAACTATGATTTCTTATCAATAAAGGGTGTATTTTGATGTAGAAAAAAATTCAGGGCAAGAAGTTGAACACAGTTATCAGGACACTCTTTAAGAACGAACGACCAAATTATGTAGGGAAAATCGAGATTCCGAGAATGTCTAACTTTATGCATGTATTGCAACTAGAACTGTTATTGTGTTTAATTAATTTTTTCATTTTCGTGGTCGGTGGACATTTAGGAATCAATAGCAATTGAAAAAATACCAAAATTAGAAAGTCGACTTTTTCGCAAAATGTCGTGTGAATTTCCAATCCGGCCCACTGTGCGTCAGTTCCGTGGTATAGTGGATGAAATGTAGCATGAGTCGGGGACAAGAGAGGTGGGAATTTTAGGATTTCTATTTTTGGGGACATTCGGGGCTGGGGGTTGAGTTATGGGACAGATTGCAGAAGAGAATCTAGTTGATTAATTTTCGCCAGCAAGAGTTGTTTCTGTTGGCGGTTCGAAACGGACTGAAGAGCAACATTTTTTGGCTTTGCATTCCGAGGGTGAGGTTTCTATCTCCAACGACGTGGTGCGATGGCTAGAGAATTTCGAGGGTGAAATTGGCCATCTCTCAAATGTCAGACACGTTTGCATTTAACAGCGAAACTTGGAAGAGCAACTTGGAAACAAAAGGTGGAGATTTTCAGACTCACGTGTGGGACGTTAATGGGTGGAGGGTGAATAATGGGGGAGAGCTGTTGGAAACTGGGTGGCAGACTATTTTTCACCAGCGAGATATACTTTCGCCGAGCATGCTTGAAAAGAACGCGGTGTAACTTGGAGGTAATGAAAGGTAGGAATTTTTAGATGCGCATTCGGTTAATGGCCGGGGAACGAGTTCTGGAAGACAGTTTGCAAAGGGAAGGGTTGTATTCCTGCTGCTGTCTTTCGGTCGATGAGTAATTTAAATGTTCCTCGAAACCGCGCGAAGAATTCTCGCTTCCAACGACAAACGAAAACCGACGTCGAAGTAGGTTATAAAATATTACAAATATTTTCCTAGTCCACTACAGATACAGTCGGGGACATAAAATAAGTGGACAGTTAGTGGAAAGAGGTAAGAATGAAGTTTATCGAATTAACATGACTGTTATAAAAGTTTTACTTATTATATAGCCTTATAGTGCATAGATTACTTAGTGAATATTTGTAGTTCATATTTACACCTTTGTGTAAACACGCCGCACAGTGGGGTATTTGGCCAGTTTAGCGCGCCAAAACTATTACGACGTTATTAGTAATGTGAAGGTCATAATATTATATATCGTTGAATTCGTCTTAATACCAGCTACAACATTATCAAATCAAAAATACAGTTTAATGTTTAAAAAATCGAAGCGATCTTGTTTTTTTCTTTTAAATAAATTTTTTTTAATGTTTTTTGTATTGTAATTTATACGTTTATTAATACTGTTAAACTTTTATTTGAAATATTTTTTTGTCAGATTTAGACAAATTGCTATTACAAAACCCCATTTGGCCAAAACCCCATTTAACAAAAAGTTAAATTTCTCCATGTGTGGCACTCTGTTGCACCTAAACTCTTCAGGATTCTGTAAAGCAATGTCTACTGAATAACCTCAAAAAAAATTAGAGAGGTGTTTTGCGCAGAAAAAAAGTTATTACATAATACATTTTAACTTTCTGAAAAAAAAATTGTACCATTTTCGATTGTTTATTCTATCAAAACCACCGAAGCGTTTAGAACAAAAAGCTATAAAATTACTTTATATACCTTCCTTTACATCCTAGAAATGTTTTTATCCCGATTCCAAACTTGTGAAAAGAATCATTTCTTTAACACATGTTTTTCGACCCTTCTCTTGGTCACGAGAATATGTCACTTTCAAGTGTCTATATGTTACTAAATAGTACTATTTATAGAAAAATATTATTGTATATTACTCGCATATATATTCAGGTACACGAGAAAAAAGTTTCAGTCATTTTGAACAAACTAAAAATTTTGACTTTTGGCGCGCTAAACTGGCCAAATACCCCACTGTGCGCCGTACCATAACGAAAATGACAGCCATTTATCAGGAGACAAAATTAAGTGGACTGTCAACGAAATGCGTAATAAATGAAACACGTAACAAAATTAATACTTGGTGTATTGCCGCCTTTTGCTTGTATTACTGCTTCCAGACGTCGAGGTATACTTTGTATTAACTTTTCAATATAATCGTTACTAATTTTTTCATATTCAGACTGTAACCTTTTGAACAAATCGACGTTATTATTTCGCTGATCCGAGGGAACTTTTTCGTTCCAGAACTCCATAAGTTCTCGATAGGATTCGAGTCAGAGGACTCTGAGCAGATCATTCAAGCAATTTAATATTGGATTTCTTAAAAAATTTTTTAGTTTTCTTAGTAGTTTACTTAGGGTCATTGTCTTGTTGAAAGATAAATTCGTCGTCGCAACCCATTTTTACCACTGCTTCTTCTAAATTTTCATTTAGTATATTAATATACTTATCTGTATTCATAATTCCGTCAATTTGTACTAACGTACCAATACTGTTTCGCGAGAAACACCCCCACACCATTAATGATCCACCGTCAAATTTAACTGTGGGTATAGTAAATGATATTTTATACGCTACATGTTTTTCTCTACAGACTTGTCTTAAGAACTTTTCTTGCTTCAAGTCAAATTTAGTTTCGTCGCTGCAAATTATATTTTTCGAGGAAGCTAGTGGCATATTTACATATGTTTCTGCAAACGCTAAACGTTTTCTCATATTTCTATTATTAATATGTGGCTTACGTCTAGCCTTGTAGCTTGTAGAACCAGCTTTGTGCAGTCTTTGTTTTATTGTTTTTCTGAAATATTTACTTCCACTATTTCTGCAATAGTTCTTGCTGCAATCGTTGGATCTTTCCGATTTGTACGAAAAATTCGACGATCTTCTTGTATGGTGGTATATACAGCGTTTGCATCCACGGCCTCTTCAATTTTTCAGTCTTATGTACTAGATATTTTTTATAAATCTTTCCTATTGCACTTTCAAATACGTTACACTTTCGAGTTATTACGCGGTGGCATAATTTCTTACGGCAGTCCGATACAATTAAATGGCGAATTTGGTATGAAATTTCTTTCGTTTCTGGCATTCTGCAATTATTGCATAAATGTTCTTACTTGTACGAAGCTTGAATTGGTACTAATAAGTTTAATGGTGATCACTGCATGTAAGCGTGACCTGTGCCTAATGTTTTTATACATTTCTTACTTCACAATAACATTGTAACCAAGTGTCCACTTATTTTTGTCCCCTGATAAATAGCTGATATTTTCGTTATGATACTTTTATGCGAGCCAGTAATACTTATTTATTCTGACTCACGTGCCTTCTCATAGACTAAACGAAGACAAATTACTCACCGGTACACAAATTCTAGTTTAAAGTCCAATCCTGTGAAAGCTCCGACTTCCACGTGATTCCCTATCTCTAAGGGTCAGTTCCCTATCTCTAGCGTCATCCACTCCCCACCAAACTTCCATAGATGTTTCCTTATATACAGTGGCGGACATATACTTATGAACATAATCATTTTCAACCTTTTATTAGATTTTAAAATCAAAGGAACATAGATCATATATTTATACTGAAATTATAAATAATACAACTTATTGTCTATGGATACATACAATATATTTTATTGGAAATTAATAGGAAATACAACAAAATGAAATGACAATATTTCGTGTGCTAAATTTCAGCGACACATACTTGTGAACAGAATTTTCGAACTATATTTTCTTGTTTTTTTCTGCATTTTGGAACATCTAAATAAAACTAAACATTATTAACTTAATATTTCGTAGCATATCCCTTATTTTTTATCACTTCGGCACAACGTCGTGGCATAGAATTAATTAAACGTATACATCTATCAACTGGAATGGATTTCCAAGCTTTTTCAATCGTCTCAAATAAATTTTGGATATTTTTTGGTTTATGACGTTTTATTTCATGATCGACATCAATCCACAGCATCTCTATAGGATTAAGATCTGGAGACTGTGCAGACCATTTCATGATATTTAATTTTTCTTTCTCTAAAAATTCTTTTACCACACGTGCCGAGTGTTTCGGATCGTTATCCGCCGGATAAATCCAATCATTTGGCATTTTGTCTTTAAAAAATGGAAGAAGAACATTTTTCACAATGTCCACATAAACGGTCACAAACGGTCTATAATTCCTGTAATCCGATGTATTGGGCCGGTACCATTTATAGACCCCCAAACTAGTGCTGATCCGCCTCCACCTTTGACGGTTGGTTTCGTACAATTTTTATTAGATTCTTCACCAGCTGTGCGTCTAACATAACATTTTCCATCAGAACCAAATCGATTGAACTTGCTTTCGTCGGTGAACACAACTTTAGACCATTCTTCTACCGTCCATTTAATATGAGCTTTTGCAAATTGAAGTCTAGCACGTCGATTCTTTTCGAATATTAGAGGTTCTTTTCGAACTATTCTCCCCATTAAATTAAACTCGTCCAAGGAACGTTGAACAGTCCTTACACTTATCGCTTACTTCAAGTACGGTGATATTTCAGTATGAATGTCTACAGCAGTTTTAAAACGATCAACTTTAGAGGTTCGGTGAATCACGCGGTCAGTGTGGACATCCGTTTTACGAGGTTTTTGTTTTCGAGGAACATTATTTACTGTTTTATGCAGTTCTATATGCTTTATAGCTGCATAACACTCTGACAGTAATTCCCAAATCATTCGAAATGCTTCGATATGTGTTACCTTGCTTTCGAAGCAGCTGTATTTGCAGCCGTTGTTGAGGCGTAATATTTTTACCTTTACTCATTCTTAAAATAATAATAATTAACTTTAACTTATTCCGTGTACTACACAGAACATCCACGCTCGTTTACTGTACAACAGAAACTGAATGTCGATTGTTTACATTGTAAGAAAATCCGACAGTCGGACGTTCATAAGTATGTGTCCGTCGCTGTGGCGTAGGGAAAGATTGTAAACCTCAACATTTCGAGTTATGTTGACCTGGGCATATCAGAAATATTTAGGAAAGCATTACATACATTATACTTTCTAACTACAAAAATAATTATGGACAAAAACTAATATGGTTTTTACGATATAGTTCCTGAAACTTCAGCTAACGTTGTGTTCATAAGTATACCCAGATAGCACTCGACGTCTTAAAGACGTCTGTTTTACGTCCATTTTTGGTCTGAACGTCTTACGTCCTGAAAAGACGTCTTTAAGACGTTTCATTTCTTGACGTTTCAGTCATTCTAAACTGCTAGAGAAAAGCTTTACAAACTGTACACACGCAACGCAATATAACGCAGTTTTCCATCCTTCGAATAGAGGTTTATTTATTTAGGAAAGTTAAATAACTAAATTGTACTATTAGAATATATTACATATATATTCGCAATAGAATCGCAGAAACACATCATCTAGTAAACGGCAAATCCCGAGTTCGAATCCCGCCAACTGCATAAAAATTTCTAAATGTGATTTTTTAAGGTCCTTTCGAAGGGAAAGTGGAATATTCCATCAACAAAGAAGTGCACAAAAAAGTAATACATCAAAATAAATAGATAAATAAATAAATAAATAAAGCATAAAATGTTAATGTTCGCGGATATGCTGAAAAACATTCTTTTAATTTATTTTTTTTTATTTATTTAGTTTTTTTGTTATAAACAAAATTCAAAATTTAACACAAATTCAATATTTTTCTCATAAGAAAAAATGTGGCTTAAAAAATATTTTTCCAATATTTGACAAACATATCTATCTAATATTTTTGTGCTACTAGGGGTCTGTTTCGGGACGTCTTGAATACGTCTGTTTCGAGACGTATTAAAGACGTCTGTTCGAGACGTCTTAAAGACGTCGAACGGACGTCTTAAAGACGTCTTTAAGACGTACAGTTTTTTCACAAAGATGTTCCAGAGACGTTCAGAAGCCGTTCGGAAGACGTTCGTAGGACATTCAGACGTCTAATAGACGTCTGAACGTCTTCGACAGAAGTCTTAAAGACGTCTTTAAGACGTCTCTGTGCTATCTGGGTATGTCCGCCACTGTAAGGTCCTGCGAAAGGGCGCGCACGGACAGAGAGAGTCAGAGAGAAAAGAACAAGTCATAAGTCTAGTGAATTGATCCGTGAGTTGTCGAGTGATTCGTCTTGTAGAAATTGCTTTGTATCCGTGCTTGGCGACATATTTCTAAATAAACCTAAGTTTTGTGCTGGAAGACTTTGGAGGTTATTCGAGGATCCCCTTCATCTACCCCTTCCTGCGGCATAACAGTACGGCGTTTACACAAAGATGTAAATATGAACTTCAATTATTCGTTAAATAATCTATATATTACACGGATATATAACAAATAAAACCTAAGTTTATGACAATCGTGTTAATTCATTTCCACTCACTGTCCACTCATTTTTGTCCCCGACTGTATTTTCATAAATTATAATGCGGGTTTTTGCAATTTTCAATGAAAATATAGTCGACGCACCGACGCTCGTAAAAAGCAAAGCATATGAACGTGAAACGGCATAATTAACCGGTGAATAAATTAAGTAACACTCGCAACAACGCGAAAGTGAAACAATTTCGAAATTTTCGGTGCAGCTGATCGAGGGTTAATTACGAAATTGTTGCATGAGGGTAATTAGCTTTCGCGCGCGGCGAGAAGGTACGCTACGCTTCTGGATTTAATTAAACTTTGTAAATAACGTAATTAAACGTCGAAAAACCGTGGAGCATAATTTAGAAAAATTTGAATTTCCACAATATACCCGCCGCGGGCCGTCTAAATATATTTATGTACACGAGAGGACGTTATGAATATGAAATTAATTGCGTGAGATTTCGAGGGCGAAGCTGGACGTTCACGTGTTTAATGAATGCGACTGGATGGCAATCAACTTTCCTGATAGCGTTACGGGCCGTGCGTCGTGACTGTGGTACCCTCAATTAATTCAATTAATATGTTTATTTAAACGCGTTCCCGGATAACGGTTCTCGGGCCATTATTGCCGCGCAGTGCGGCCGATATTACGGAGTAACCTAATTCCGGCCTCGCTCCCCGAAGCAAACAATCTTTCACTCGCACGTTTTAACCGCGCTCACTTTTGTGATGGCGAACAGGTATGTACACTGCCCGAAATTTCCATAAATCCGCCTGATTTTTTGGTAAAATCTTATAATTATGTCATAGTAATGAGAAACTGATGCATCATAGCATTTTTGGATTAACAAACGAAACCATATACATGTTTGCAGTCATAGATATATTCTTTATTTATAAGAAAACGTAAAATTATATAGTTTAACAAAAATCGAACTACGAAATATCCATAAAGCCAACCTTTTTTTAAGTAGATAACATCAATATTAACAAAAATTTCTTCTAAATTTCTAAATTAATACTTAGTATAATTGCCATTTTTTCGAATAACGTCGAAAAGTCGATTAGACATTGATGCAATCAAAGCACGAAGAATTTCTGCTTCGATCGACGTCCACGCTTCGTTCATTGCAGTCCATAACTCAGAAACAGAATTGTACTGTTTACAATTAACATATACTTTTCTTGCAAGTATTCCCCAAAGGTTCTCAATTGGGTTTAAATCTGGTGAACAAGCTGGCCATGTCAAAACCCTGATATTTCTGTTGTCTAACTACTCCTTTGTTTCTCTTGATACATGAACTGAGGCGTTATCCTGTTGAAAAATGAAATTGTCAGTCTCAATTGCTTCAGTGAATGGTATTAAGACTATCTCCAACAGCTCCGTGTATTGGGACGAATTCATTTTGTGGTTAATTCGACAGATTGGGGTTTTTTATTTGCTCCGAATGCAGCCCAAATCATTAATGATCCCTCCACCGAAGTTACGACTCATTGCTACGTTAGGTTCTTTTCTTAAATCGTGGCAATAGTACTTGTGACCATCTGGCCCATCTATGTTAAATTTTTTCTCATCGGAGAAAATTATATTGTTCCATTCTTCTGTCCAGGACATATGTCTTTGTGCAAATTCGAGACAAGCTTGTTTGGTGTCGTTCTTTGAGTGCTGGTTTCTCGAGCATTTATTTCCATTTAAATCGCCCTGAACTTTTTAAAATTTGCTGCACACGGCTCGTTGTTATTGGTACTTGTAGTTCAGTTCAAAGTTGTGCTGCACTTTTTGTTTCCCTTGCTGCCAGCCTCATCAATAATGAATACTGTCTTCTTGTCAATTTTTTATTTCCACCTGCAGGGTGTTTCTTACCATATTCTTCGCCCAAATTTATATAATTATCTATTAAAGTACGCGATCTATTAATTTTTTTCGCAATTGATCGATTAGAACACCCCATATCTTTATAAGCTCAATGGATACCTTCTCTTCACTGGTCAACAACTTGCCTCGTGGCATTCTAATAAAAATAAATATAAATATAATATATATACAATTTTTATGAATTTAAAAATCAATTTTAGTATAAATACGCACATCTAAATTACAATTAAAGTTCCTTAGCTGAGACTCACGTGTTATCCACACAAAATTTAAACACAAACTGAGTGGCTTTATAGAAATTTCGCACTCCCGTTCCGTGGCCTTCGACGAAAATGTAAACAGATTCAAGACGTAAACATTTGTGAGAAAGTGGCGTATATACAGTCGAGTCGGAAAGTAAGTTAACATTTGGTGATATGTAGGCAATGAATATGATGAATAAAATCAAGTTATTGTATTGTTTTTATTTAGGAGGTGTAAGGAAATAAACAAATATGTTAGTAAAACATATATTATCATTATTAAAGATTAAAGACATGCCATATTCATTTGCCTGCATACACCAGTCGTTAACTTACTTTCCGACTCGACTGTATCTCTACTCAGTAGTCAGTATACAATGTTATAGATATTTGGAAAGTTACCTCTATATTTTTAAAAAATACACCAAAATGTAGGTGGCTTTATAGAAATTTCGTGCAGTGTATGTACATCGGATCCGCGTATAATTAAACGCAGGCTCGAAGATTACAACGGAAGAATGCTGCAGGCTTGATTACAAGGACATTAACACGTTAACTGCCGTGGGGGTCACCGGTGACCGGCGGCGCACAGTGGGGTATTTGGCCAGTTTAGCGCGCCAAAAGTCAAAATTTTTAGTTTGTTCAAAATGACTGAAACTTTTTTCTCGTGTACCTGAATATATATGCGAGTAATATACAATAATATTTTTCTATAAATAGTACTATTTAGTAACATATAGACACTTGAAAGTGACATATTCTCGTGACCAAGAGAAGGGTCGAAAACCATGTGTTAAAGAAATGATTCTTTTCACAAGTTTGGTGTATGGAATCGGGATAAAAACATTTCTAGGATGTAAAGGAAGGTATATAAAGTAATTTTATAGCTTTTTGTTCTAAACGCTTCGGTGGTTTTGATAGAATAAACAATCGAAAATGGTACAATTTTTTTTCAGAAAGTTAAAATGTATTATGTAATAACTTTTTTTCTGCGCAAAACACCTCTCTAATTTTTTTTGAGGTTATTCAGTAGACATTGCTTTACAGAATCCTGAAGAGTTTAGGTGCAACAGAGTGCCACACATGGAGAAATTTAACTTTTTGTTAAATGGGGTTTTGGCCAAATGGGGTTTTGTAATAGCAATTTCTCTAAATCTGACAAAAAAATGTTTCAAATAAAAGTTTAACAGTATTAATAAACGTATAAATTGCAATACAAAAAACATTAAAAAAATTTGTTTAAAAGAAAAAAACAGATCGCTTCGATTTTTTAAACATTAAACTGTATTTTTGATTTGATAATGTTGTAGCAGGTATTAAGACGAATTCAACGATATATAATATTATGACCACATTACTAATAACGTCGTAATAGTTTTGGCGCGCTAAACTGGCAAAATACCCCACTGTGCGGCGTGGTCAATACTAAAAGTACATAATTATAGTAAATATGGATACTGATCAATTTTTCAATAATACCATTGTTACTATAATGGTTTGAAGAAATTAATGCAATATAGAACATACAAAATATTTTTTTTTTTTTTTTTTTTTTCGAAACACTGAGAGTAATCACTTAGCAACCGAAGCACGATTGTTTAAAAAAAAAAAGTAATACTTGCCTACATGCCACCAAAAAAAATGCTTCAAACATGATTTTATAACTCATATTATATGCTGGGAACTATATTTCATCATAATATGCATCGCATAATGAAAAGTTCATGTTGGCGCATGGGACAAATCATGGAAAATCCGTCCGGCAGTCAACGTGTTAATTAACTGGTTGTCGCTTACCTTGCCGAAGCTGCCCTTCCCGATGGCGCGCAATATTTGGAAGTGATCGAAGTTCACTGAAACAAACAAAGACCATCCATTGTTACTCGTATCGTCACACTTTCTCATTTCTCTTCGAAACGTTTACACGTGCCACGAACGCCCAGTGGTCCGTGTCTATTACAGTACATCATTACAGTTCATTACTTGCGCGAATGAAAGCGGCAACAGGAGAACATAGAAAGCACAACATTGTTGCATGCTGTTGGCATTTGCGTTTCGAACGAACGAACGATTTGGAAACGGTGCGTTGCACAGTGGTCCAGAAGCCCGGTTTTTGTGGCTAAAATTCAATTTTTCAAGTTTAATAGATTAACAATTTTTTTTGCTATAAACTGATAACTCTTCAAAGCTCCTAAATCCAAAATATTATTAATTTTAGGTAATTGTATAATCAGATACGGCGTTCTAAAAACAAAATCATAAAATTGAACATTCTATTAAACGTTTTAAATACCACTTATACCCTAGTAGCACAAAAACCCAGATAGCACTGGACGGCTTAAAGACGTCTGTTTTACGTCCATTTTTGGTCTGAACGTGTTACGTCCTGAAAAGACGTCTTAAAGACGTCTCGTAAAAGACGTCGTTTTTACGTCTCATTTCAGACGTCTTTAAGATGTCTTTTACGAGTCGTCTTTAAGACGTTTCATTTCTTGACGTTTCAGTCATTCTAAACTGCTAGAGAAAAGCTTTACAAACTGTACACACGCAACACAATATAACGCAGTTTTCCATCCTTCGAATAGACGTTTATTTATTTAGGAAAGTTAAATAACTAAATTGATAATTTAGTACTATTATAATATATTACATATATATTCGCAATAGAATTTAGCAATAAATATTGTTTAATAATAAAACTATACATTATATATCACAAATCCAAAATCCAAAATAATATATCAAAATAAATAGATAAATAAATAAATAAGTTAAATAAATAAATAAAGCATAAAATGTTAATGTTCGCGGATATGCTGAAAAACATTCTTTTAATTTATTTGATTTATTTATAAATAAATAAATTAATTAATTAATTAAATAAATAAATAAATAAAGCATAAAATTTTAATGTTCGCGGATATGCTGAAAAACATTCTTTTAATTTATTTTTTTTTATTTATAAATAAATAAATTAAATAAATAAATAAAGCATAAAATATTAATGTTCGCGGATATGCTGAAAAACATCTTTTAATTTATTTTTTTTTATTTATTTAATTTTTTTGTTATATCAAACATTCAATTTATATTTCTTGTACATGTATACAATATTCAAATTCAATATTTTTCTCACAAGAAAAAATGTGGCTTAAAAAATATTTTTCCAATATTTGACAAACATATCTATCTAATATTTTTGTGGTACTAGGGGTCTGTTTCGGGACGTCTTGAATACGTCTGTTCGAGACGTCTTAAAGACGTCTAACGGACGTCTTAAAGACGTCTTTAAGACGTACAGTTTTTTCACAAAGACGTTTCAGAGACGTTCAGAAGCCGTTCGGAAGCCGTTCGTAGGACATTCAGACGTCTAATAGACGTCTGAACGTCTTTAACAGACGTCTTAAAGACGTCTCTGTGCTATCTGGGAATATTGGATAGATATTTTTTTCAAATATTGGAAAAATATTTTTTAAGCCACATTTTTTCATATGAGAAAAATATTGGATCTGAATATTGTATACATGTACAAGAAATATAAATTGAATGTTTAAAAAATATAAGCTAAATACTCGGAGGATATAAACTAGATATTTAAAAAATATAAAGTAAATATTTAAAAAATGTGAATTCAATATTTGAAAAATATAAATTCAATATTTAAAAAGCATTCAATAAATTTTCAAATTTAAGAAGTTTCAAATTATAACAAAAATTAGAAACTATGAATATGTATTACTTGTAACTTATATTTTTATGATATTTTGTTGCCTGTAATGTTATTACGATATTGTAGTCTGTTTATCAACATGTTACATATTCGTAATTAAACTACACATAATACTTTGCTAACTATTATAGCTTCTCATGTTAAAAATTATGATTTATAATATTAACTACTTGCTCAACTTATTTTCATTGCAAGGAAATATTTGAAATACAAAATAAAAATATTTCATTTTATCTTTGTGGTTATCAAAATAAAAATATTTGATTTAAAGTAGTATCTTATTTGAACCACATTAAATTATACTATATACCAAATCATTAATGATCGTTAATATACGTTGCAAAATATGATAGAAAACCTTGTATCCAATGTTCCACATACGAATACTAATCTTACATTATAAAATACTAATGTAAAGTGTACTTACTTCTGAATCTTTTGTACCTCCGTCGGATCCACAGCACACAATTGTTGACTCACGAGAATAGATCCGAATAATTGAACAACAATCACTAAACAACACACGCACACAACACATTTTATAAAATCGTGACGACGAACGAGAAGATTTCACTCCGACCACGAACAAAATAATACTGCGATTTTAACAATGATCCCTTCCACGCAGGTGGTACGGTCAGGTTATCATAGGAAGGTTAGACGCTGAGCGTCAATAAACACTAGATACAAAACCAAGGTAAAAAAATTATGGCGGGGCGCCGGCCCTATTTCCCGGAATTCCCTGTTTTCGTATCACACGTCCGTGGGAGGGGGGCGGTTAAAATTGCAGTATTATTTTATTCGTGGTCGGAGTAACATCTTTTCGTCTGCTGTCACTATTTCGTTAAGTGTGTTGTGTGTGTGTGAGTGTGTTGTGAGTGTTGTTTAGTGATTGTTGTTCAATTATTCGGACCTTTTCTCGTGAGTCAATAATTGTGTGCTGTGGATCCGATGGAGATACAGAAGATTCAGAAGTAAGTACACTTTACATTAGTATTTTATAATGTAGTTTGCAGTACATTAGTATTATATTTTATTATTCGCATGTAGAATATTGGATGCAAGGTTTTCTTTCTTATTTTGCAACTTCAATTCTAACCCATACCTACTCCGATCACTTTTTGAGATGTTAAAACTTTTTTGCGAATATCTCGGAAACTAAAGTTGAGCGGCGGTAACATGTATAGGAAAAAGTTGTTCATAATGATGGCCTTGACAACATATTTCAAGGTTATCAAAATCGGTGAGGAAGCCCCTAATGTAAATAATTACCAAAATATTCTACTTCCAATATGAAATAGATTCATTTAATATTTCGAAAAAAATATTTTTCTCGTAACATGACAGATATTTCCTGAATATTTAAAAAGAAATATTTGTTACGTAATATAAAATAAATATTGCATGTATATTTGAATATTAAAAAAAGATTGAATCTCTTTTTAATATTATATGAATGTGTATACAATATTTTGTGCTACTAGGGATAGCATATCAGAAAACAAGTTATAATTATGATTTTTTATATGTTAGTAGATGTACTTTAAGTTCTAAATGCCATCATAAACATTTTTTAATCTATAAACAAATATTCCAAGTTTATAACAATTTAAGCTTTAAAAAGGGTTTTAAAAAAATACTTAAAAGTGCAAAACTTTGGACTTATTTTGTACGAAAGTTTAAACATTTGTTGAAAAGAATATGCAAAGTTTAGCTGCTACCTCTTGCTACTTTTAACTCTGAATTAATTTTAATAAAGGCGTCCGAGGCGTATTTTGACGTTGCGTTCGGGACCTGAACCCGCCTTATCTGTTTCGGCGTCTGTGGACCATAACTGTAATGTTTTCTTAAAGGCAACCTTATGTTCAAATAGAACCACAAAATAGCGGGATTATGAAATAAAGGTTACGGTAGGAAGGTCTCTTTTATTCACGCGTTCTTGACGCCTCGAGGGCCATCGAATCAACTGAAAACTAAAAAGGTATTATTGTATTAGGTTATACTAATTTAAAACATGGCATTAAGTATCTCAATGATATTGTTCTATGAAAATGATGAAAAACATCAGGTATTAAATCAGGTATTAAACATCAAGGTATTATTGTATTAGGTTATACTAATTTAAAACATGGCATTAAGTATCTCAATGATATTGTTCTCTGAAAATGATGAAAAACATCGATTTACAAAATTTTTTAATCGGGCCACGAAATACCGCCCACTAGATCGCCATAATAACCCTGCCGTAAAAAATTTTTAATTTTTAATGTCAGATTCGTTATCAGCGACTCCAAAAACTCCTAATTACCAACTTTCAGAAAATTATGACAACATTTTGAATTTTGGCCACAAAAACCGGGCTTCTGGACCACTGTGCGTTAGTGCGTCCGAGAGCGTAAAATTTTAATCCAAAACTAATAACCGACGCGAAGAGCCTCGGTGGAATCTATTTGACGATCAACCAAAAAGCATTCAATTTCCCGCAGCAGAAACAATGCAACGATTTCGGAGAGAGAGAGAGAGAGAGAGAGAGAGAGAGAGAGAGAGAGAGAAGAGGAAGGTAGACGTCGGTGGATAGTGCCTCGATTGTCTTCCACAAAGGATCAATTAACGGAAAGCCGTGCGCGTAAACCTGGTGCGCAAGCTCTCCCATAAACTCGTCAGATTGGTAAACTCGTGACGGGACCGAGACCGCGGAAGTTTATCGTCGTCGACGTCGAGGCTTGCTGCCTCGAAAATCGGTTCTACGCAGTCTGTCAACCGATATTCAAGGACTAATACCCGGTCGACGAGACGAGACCCGAGGCCCGGGGAACTTGGAGAATTTCCAAGCACCGAAGGCAGCACATGTTTAAGAAAGATCACGCTCTCTCTCTCTCTCTCTCTCGTACCGATCGTAAACATATGACCTGGTAGACCTAATTAGCACGTTGCATAAGGTGGAGAACGATTTCCGCCGTAATAACGTCTGCGAGGTACATATTCTCAAGTCACAAAAGCTTCTTGGAACGTTCCTCGGGATCGTGTGCACGGATATTGCCCTGGGGTGCTGCGGTTCGCTCCAGTCGGAGCTATGAAGCTACGCCCCTACTAGGGTTGCTTCGAGAAAGACAAACAATTTTTGCTGTTTGTTTTCGTTTGATGTGTTTAGTCTTGAGTTGTTGCCTCTGGGACAAGTCAGGGGAATCAAAGGAACGTTGTTACTCTTAGCGTGGGTTGCTTGATCTAATTGAGAGAAATTGAGAGCAGTCGTTGCTGTTGATCTTTCGAGCTAGATTTCTGGGGGATATGGAAGTTAACACTTTACCGACCACTAGCGGTTCAACAGCATACGCACATCCGACCGGCCGCTCAGGCGCAGATTCAAAATTAAATAAAAATGTGGGAGCTTACAACGCAATTGACACAACTGAGCAACGTACCTCATTGTCAGTACTAAATAACAAAACACTGTTCATATAACGATAAAGATTGTTTATCGATTGTTTATATTAATAGGCTCTCGGTCGGTAAGCGTTGGCGACAAAAAGCCTATTAATAGGCTACCGGTCGGTAATGTGTTAATGTAAGTACACTGGTTTAGCTTGATAGAAGCTGAGAGCAAAGAGCTATGTTCGCTCAGGACATTTTACGCAGAGAATCTAAGATTCTTAACCCTTTCGGTACGGGTGCCGGATATATCCAGCGTCCATCTGATGACCTGTGTAGACGAGCGCCGGATATATCCGGCATCTATACAAGCAAGGATATACAGTGAGTCACGAAAGTATTCGCACACTCTCACAGTGGTCCCAAAGCCCGAAAACGTGGCCAAAACCTAAAAAATGAACTTTCAGGTAGGTAAGTTTTAAGCATGGGGTTGGTTACTCTAAGAGTGTTTCTAAATGGTGGTAAAAAGCAAAATGATCATTTTTTGATACCTGACCAACAGTCACAGTTCGAACTTCGAGTTCATTAGACCGTGCCTTTTTAAGCTTGTGAAGCGCATTGCCAATTTTAAGTGTACAGTGTACAAATTGTATTGAAACGAATTGATTTTAATTGTGCATTATGGATGCTATTTCTGGAGGTAAGTTGCATAGTTTTTAGTGTCAAATGTTTATTGTTAACTGATATCTATGTATGTAAAGGAGAGAGTGAAAGTGAAGGCATACATTTTTTAAATGTAGAGTAAAAGTTGAAAATCTCGCCGAATCATGCGCTAAAACTTGTTGGAGTTTCTACTACATAGTATTATCTTGCAATTCTAAAAAAAATTGGCTGCACATATTTGCACTTTTCGTGCAAATTTCGTAGACAAATTTTGAAAACAGATTTGAAATCAGCGTGAAAAAATCTATGGAAAACAATATATAGCATGTTAAAAAAAAATTTTCCGCGCGTATTAGCCACAAAAACAAAATTTTCTTGAAATTGTGCAACTTTAACGAATTTTCTCAAGGTTAAAAAACGTTCGTACCGTAATCTCCCTATTTTTCCCATATTCTACAAAGTTTCAGCTTTCATTTAAAAAAAATTTCATCGCTCTACCTCATTCCTATCGAAAGTTCTTTGATTTTGAATCGAAAAAGGCCGTTTTTGCCCACTGTGCCTCGTATAGCGGGAGTGTCGCGGCGGAAAGAGCGCTCGTACCGAAAGGGTTAAGAGAAATAGAACTCTCAGAGTTCGATTTTAGGGGGTGCAGAATTTAACCCTTATTTGAGCAACCAAACTGTTCACGGTTGTTGGATAATCGAGGTACCCGGGTACCCCGAGCGTTCGGTGCCGATATATAAAAAACGAAGTGACAATTTTACTTTCATGCGTTCCCATAACTTTTAGTTTTTTTGTCTATGATATACTAAGTATTGTTTTAAACAGTTTAAGTGAAGCAACTGCTTCAAAAAATAGTATAACTGAATGCTAAGATCAAACTTTTATGCTATTCGTATGTGGACGTACGGTATTTGACTCTTCGACTTACACAACAGTACAACAGTATTCAACTTTATTTGGTCACAACCAAAATGTTACAATATATTCGTATGTGCCAAAAAAAAAAAAGAAAAATTTGTTGTATTACTATCCACAATGCACAGTGATAATGTTGTTTCTGGACCAAAGAGGAAACCAGAAATAGTCCACTTCTATAAGAAAACAAAATCTGGTGTCGACATGATGGATCAAATTTTGAGACGATACAGTATACAAAGACGTACTAACAGATGGCCATTAGCATTTTTTTTTTTACATAATTGACATTGCTGCTCTTGCCTCATACATCATATATATTTTTAATAACAATATGTTGCCTAACAAATCCAATAATCGCCGAATATCTTTACGCCAATTAGGAGAGGAACTTTGTCTTCCAATAATTAGAAGTCGGTCAACCAATGTTCAAGTGACGAGACATTTCTCTTGTAAATTAGCACTAGAAAGCATGCTGCATAAGTCACGAACAATGACCGACGTTCCTTCAACTTCAGGCACTGTACAACAACGAGATAAAGCTGGACGAAAAAGAGTTGTAGGCTCATGTTATATATACCAAGCTGACCCTGATAGAAAACGTAGAAAGACACGAAAATATAGTCAAAACTCTATAAAACCAGTTTGCGACGAACACGCAAATACTGTGACAGTTTGTAAAAGTTGTCCTATTATTGGTTAATAATAGTAACTATACTAATAACTAAATAATATCAATTGAAAAAATTTGTGTGTTGTATGATTGTGTTGTAAAACTTCCCTTCAGAAGCATCCAACTACAACTTCCTATGTATGGGTACCCCGGTTGTCCAACAACCGTATAAATAAGATTGAAGCCTTATTATTTAATATGTTTTGCATCAATTTGAATTCCGTAACTATAAATCGACAGAGAACCTTCTAAATCACCTGAGCTAAATGAATCTCGCTTACTAAGTCTGCACAAAAATGTGACTATCTTCTCTGCTGAATGTATTGCAATCAAAACCGCTATTGAGCTTGCTTCTAACTGTTCCCATCAATATGTGTACATCTACTCTGACTGTCTGAGTGCTTTAATAGCACTAAGTAACTACTCGGGCAATACCAAATCCAATCCTTTTCTACTTGACATCCATAATTTGATAAACTCCTACTTCACGGAATCCAAGAAATTGCTTCTTTTTTGGATCCCTTCGCATATTGGAATCACACATAATGAGAAGGTTGACGTACTAGCTAAAGAAGCATCTTTGTTTGCTATTTCTTCTAATATCCTGATTCCCTACTCTGATTTTTCCCACAGCTTTAGGAAGCAAGCTAGGGAGCTAACAAAAAATTATATTCTTGCTGAAGCAGGGTTCAAGGGCATAAAATTTTTCAGTTCATATTATCATCCTGGGCCTAAACCTTGGTTTGCTCACTTGAGGCTCCCCAGAGAATTCATTTGCTGGGTTAATAGACTTCGATCTGGACACTTTCAACTAGGGGCTTCCCTTTTTAAGATTAGACTTGCTGCTGACACGGGTTGTCCATGTGGTTGTCTAGTACAGGATCCTAATCATGTGCTATGGCAATGTCCGATCTATGACAATAATAGAGACGCTTTGATTCGCAAACTTTGCAACAAGGGTTTCTTTCCACCCTATACAATAGATTCCTTTTTGTGCGGACCCTTTCTTTGTCCTCTATTTTTCATACATTCGTTTCTTAAGTCTCATTGTTTATATCTTTAGTGTTAATATTGTATTCGAAAATGTTCATTATATTGTCTCAATCCTAGTTTATAAGCTACCTATTTAATGTAATGTTAGCATGCACAGCCATGTGTATGCTGCTAATAATCCCATGTAGGGTTTTATAGCTTAATAAAAAAAAAAAAAAAACCTTCTAAATAATGGGGATCCAGGGCGGTTTTGCGATATCTTCATAAAAACATAACAAATTATTAGAGAAAACATACAAATGGGTACCCGGGTACCCGGTTATGCACATAAGGGTTAAGCTAGCTGCGAGCACAGATTGCCCTCTGGGACATTAGTCTAGCGTCGTGAAAGTTAAGTGGTTATATACAGAGGAGGCAAAAAAAAAATATATGGAGGCCCAAAAAAAGCAATTTTTTAAGAATTTTTCCTGAGAAGACCTTTACATCTATTAATGTAAAAATTTGTACACATATTATGGTAACTTTTAACTGCATTTTAACATTTTTTATTTGTAAAAATAATAATTTTGAAAGCTGCTATAGCTGATCTCCTGGAGCTCCTCTAAAAAAAGGCGCTTTGCGGTGACCCCTATATCTCTGGACTGGATCATCAAATATGAAAAAATCAAACTGATTTCGTTAAAGAAATGTATAATCTAGTAATTAATCGAAGGAATAAGCAAAATAAAATTTTGTGACAAAATGGCGGCTTTTCAAAGAAAAAAATCGATTTTTCACCAAAATTTTGGCCTTAAATTGTTTATAAAAAAAAAAAATATTCATCGGAGAGAAAAAAGCTTTGATTAATTACTAAAAAATATGCTTAAGAAGCTTGTGTTAAAATTTGAGAGTGATCAGTTCAGCCGATTCCGAGAAATCTTGGTCACCGACTTTGAAAACACAGTTTCGAGAAAGATCGCGTTGAAATGCTCTGACGCTCTCAAACGCTCTAACACGTCTTTACAAATATGCGTGTAACTTCGAAAATAATTGCCGGATTGACTTGAAATTTTTTGTGCGTCTACTTAAATATATGTACATTACGAAAATGAAATAAAAAAAAATCGATTTTTTGAAAATTCTAACTGTATATAACCCCTTAAGAGAGCAAGCTACGCCCACACGCACCGCCGTGGATCCGTGTCGATCAAGAGTCATCCCCGTTCACCGAGAACAATTGTGGTCGTCGTCCGCAGAAACACGGAGCTACTCACCTTCCTCGCCGGGGGTAGGAAGATTCCGAGTCGACTGGATGGCGCCCATTTTTGCCGTTGAATGGATCCGTATACGTGACGAGAGAGCCGGTGGTGGCCGCCGATGTAGCTTGGAGCCGAGTACTTTTGTCGAACCGGGGATAGGCAGCCACTCGGTAATCTCATGCTTACCAGCTCCTCGCGGCGCGGATATTCATCGGATAGAGGCTCGCTCTGCCTCATCCAAAGGCGCGCGCGAGAGAAAGAGAGAGAGAGAGAGAGAGCTTGTCCTTGTTTGTACCGTTCCGTGGCCCGGTTAATCTTGTTTCTATCTGGCCATGCTCTTCCTCCACCGTTATTAGATCTCTATCCGAAGGCTACCGGATTTTTCCTAGCTCGGAACAAACTCTGCGTTGCCCCTCCCGGCTGTTTACCTTTCCCTTTGTCCCCGGATCGATCACTGCTCTTCCCGAGAGCCCCCCGGGCCGTCTATTAGG
Organism: Seladonia tumulorum; assembly: GCA_913789895.3. Taxonomy (NCBI): domain Eukaryota; kingdom Metazoa; phylum Arthropoda; class Insecta; order Hymenoptera; family Halictidae; genus Seladonia; species Seladonia tumulorum. The sequence goes on from OU565281.1 coordinate 1,494,004, forward strand.
CCAATTTCTCTCTCGCAAACCTCTCGGACACCTCGCGAGAACTCGCCGCAGGGCTCGGAGTACCCTTCGACCTATCTCACATCCAACCTCACAAGCTTCTATTCCCTTTTGATATCTCACCCGTCAGCAAACATCCTCGACTCGCTTTTCCCTCGTCAGCCCCCCTGACTTGACTGCCAAACTTTGTCATACCACGAAGCCTTACAAATGGTCCTCTTCTTCGACGATTCCGCTCAGGTATTCAGCTTCTCTCTCTCTCTCTCTCTCTCGCTCTATCTATCTGTCTCTTCACCCTCACGAGTTTCTGGAAGCTTAAGCGACTCCGGTTTTCCTCGGTCAGGATCACCGATGTTCCCGACGGCTGAGTAATCGGCGAGGAACGACCGCGGGCGTCTCTCGCGCGTCGGTCGATTCAATCCCCGATCGATCCCCGAGCCGGTTCCAGCTGTCACGTTAATTATTGCCACGCCGATTCTCGTATTAATTAATCCCGGTTGCCGCGGTGCTAATTCGCGGGCTAACGCCGACTGGAAAACCCCGCGGTCTCGCTCCTCGTTGACGTCGTCCTCTGCAACGTCGATGACGTTCACCGAGCAGAAACCGGGTTGTCCCGCGAATCGTCTGCTGTTAATTAATCGGCTGATCGAGCACGGTCGAACAGTCCCTAGGGCGGCGAAATTCTGCGACCCGCGACGACCTCTGCGAACAAGTAAGGGTTGCGAATCAGTCATGGATTGATAGACAATGCAATGTATTAGACAATGCAGAATATACATATGGGTGTCCCGGGTTTTAATGGACAAACTTGGAGAGCATATCTTACACGTGGAAATAAGAAAATAATGTTATTTGAAGTTTGCTCAGAAACGCTTTGTTACAAAGTTATGAACAAATAAAGTTAGAATCGATGACGGTGGATTTTACTTTACTGAACATTCAAAGGTCGAACGTGTTTATCGGATCATTTAAAAATGTCGTCCTTGGGCGCAAGTACAAGCTTGACATCGTGATTTTTTATGGAGCTTATTACTTATTGAAAATTGAAAAATTCATCCGTGTCTACTGCATTTACATACACTCCCCGACAAAAAGATAGCACATTATACGAATAAATGATATTTAGCTTTTCAAGTAGTATATTGCACTGTTTGTGACCTGTATACTGCGTAATAAGAATAGCCAATTACTTCGATATGTTTTAACGCATTTATTACGTGAAGAAACAATTTTATTGGAGGATGTGTAACATTAAACGAAAAATCGGTGCGTCAAAATGATAGCACGAATTTCTTAATATAGCTAAAATATAAGAATATGTATAAAACAAATAGTGTTTTAATATTTCGTAACTCTGTCTTTTGTTTCTATAACTGCCACTAAACGTTTTGGCATAGATTTATATAGTTTTTTTTAACAAATTTCCTGCTTAACATTGCCCAGTTTCGTTCAGTGCAGGTTTTTAATTCGTCAAGGGTTCGAAACTATCTTCCACCGGCATATACTGATCTGGCTAAATGGGCTCAGCAATTTTCCATAATATTTAAATCTGGAGACCTGGCTGGCCATTCCAAAATTTTCATATTTTCCCGTGTAAAATATTCTTTTACAATCTTGGCTGTATGAACACTTGCATTATCTTGCTGATAAATAAAGTTTGTGCCCGCAATTTTTACAGCATATCTCTTCAATTGTTCGCCGACTAAATCAATATATTTTGCACTATTCGTTTTACCATTTATAAAATTAATTTCAGTGTGTCCATACCCTAGTAGCACAAAATATTGTATACACATTCATATAATATTAAAAAGAGATTCAATCTTTTTTTAGTATTCAAATATACATGCAATATTTATTTTATATTACGTAACAAATATTTCTTTTTAAATATTCAGGAAATATCTATGTCATGTTACGAGAAAAATATTTATTTCTAAATATTAAATGAATCTATTTCATATTGGAAGTAGAATATTATGGTAATTATTTACATTAGGGGCTTCCTGACCGATTTTGATAACCTTGAAATATGTTGTCAAGGTCATCATTATGAACAACTTTTTCCTATACATGTTTCCACCGCTCAACTTTAGTTTCCGAGATATTCGCAAAAAAGTTTTAACATCTCAAAAAGTGATCGGGGTAGGTATGGGTTAGAATTGAAGTTGCAAAATAAGAAAGAAAACCTTGCATCCAATATTCTACATGCGAATAATAAAATATAATTCTAATGTACTGCAAACTGCATTATAAAATACTAATGTAAAGTGTACTTACTTCTGAATCTTCTGTACCTCCATCGGATCCACAGCACACAATTGTTGACTCACGAGAATAGGTCCGAATAATATTGAACAACAATCACTAAACAACACTCACAACACACACACACACACAACACACTTAACGAAATAGTGACAGCAGACGAAAAGATGTTACTCCGACCACGAATAAAATAATACTGCGATTTTAACCGTCCCCCTCCCACGGACGTGTGATACGAAAACAGGGAATTCCGGGAAATAGGGCCAGCGCCCCGCCATAATTTTTTTACCTTGGTTTTGTATCTAGTGTTTATTGACGCTCAGCGTCTAACCTTCCTATCATAACCTGACCGTACCACCTGCGTGGAAGGGATGATTGTTAAAATCGCAGTATTATTTTGTTCGTGGTCGGAGTGAAATCTTCTCGTTCGTTGTCACGATTTTATAAAATGTGTTGTGTGCGTGTGTTGTTTAGTGATTGTTGTTCAATTATTCTCGTGAGTCAACAATTGTGTGCTGTGGATCCGACGGAGGTACAGAAGATTCAGAAGTAAGTACACTTTACATTAGTATTTTATAATGTAAGATTAGTATTCGTATGTGGAACATTGGATACAAGGTTTTCTATCATATTTTTCAACGTATATTAACGATCATTAATGATTTGGTATATAGTATAATTTAATGTGGTTCAAATAAGATACTACTTTAAATCAAATATTTTTATTTTGATAACCACAAAGATAAAATGAAATATTTTTATTTTGTATTTCAAATATTTCCTTGCAATGAAAATAAGTTGAGCAAGTAGTTAATATTATAAATCATAATTTTTAACATGAGAAGCTATAATAGTTAGCAAAGTATTATGTGTAGTTTAATTACGAATATGTAACATGTTGATAAACAGACTACAATATCGTAATAACATTACAGGCAACAAAATATCATAAAAATATAAGTTACAAGTAATACATATTCATAGTTTCTAATTTTTGTTATAATTTGAAACTTCTTAAATTTGAAAATTTTATTGAATGTTTTTAAATATTGAATTCACATTTTTTAAATATTTACTTTATATTTTTTAAATATCTAGTTTATATTCTCCGAGTATTTAGCTTATATTTTTTAAACATTCAATTTATATTTCTTGTACATGGATACAATATTCATATCCAATATTTTTCTCGTATGAAAAAATGTGGCTTAAAAAATATTTTTTCCAATATTTGAAAAAAATATCTATCCAATATTTTTGTGCTACTAGGGTAGTACCCAATTCCCGTCCACACCATTACTCCACCACCACCGTACTGTCGACTACATAAAATTTGTTGTTCTTTACGCAAATCGTGGTAATAACATCGGTAGCCATCTGGTCCATTTAACGTAAATCTCTTCTCATCAGTAAAGATAACTTTTTGCCATTTTTTCTTCAATGAACATACTTCTCAGCAAATTGCAAACGTGCTTCTTTATGTTGCTTTGTTAGCAGTGGTTTACGCATTAATTCTTGGCGTTTTATGTATTTACACTCTTGTATAATACGTTGTACATTACATATTTTGGTAGTTACTCGAGCTTCTGCTGCAATCTCTCTTGCAATAGCAGCAGAATTTGATGCAGTTCTTAAAATTGCCCGCCGTTGACGATCAGTTGTCACTCTTGGACGACCTGTGCTCTTTCTTTTCCCATATTCGTCTACATTTTTTAATAAATTGCAAATAACCTTACGACTACGATTCAATAGTTTCGCAATTTTAGTGATAGAACAATTTTATTTACGTAAATTGTGTATTGATAATATTTCAGGACTAGTCAATCTTTTACCGGGAGCCATTGTTGAAACTTCACAATATTTTAACACTCTAACACGAACAATCTTAACTACTTGCCGATTTGAACAGATTGGTTCCTTGACGCTGATTGAAAGTACTCAATTTTGACTTTGTGCTATCATTTTGACGCAGCAGTCAGCACTACCGTTTACGTTTTCGGCTTAACGTTCAACCTGTACACAGAAAACGAGTGTTTACCCTGAACAGATACAACCTATTGCTAACTGAACAGTGATATACACTTACCGGCAAAAGTTAAGAAACAAAATAGTCGTTTGGGAATTAGTTTATATTTTTAATCTCCTGAAATGCACATATCCGAATTAAAAATAACACGACGAGATTACGCATCATACATGAACATACAATAAGTTGTTTTGGGATTATACTTGTAAAAGCACTACAATTAATATTAAGTCAAAGAAACAAAATAAATACTTGTGACAAAAGTTAAGAAACATGAAGACTTCTTGCAAGAAGTAGAGTAAGCAATGTAAACAAACATGTTCGAAGGAGTCTAGTCTCCTTCCTGACATCGTCGAGTGTGGTTTCTATTATTAGCTGCAGTAAATATGGCAGGAAGGCAACATTTAACTGAAAGTGAGAAACAAAGAATAGTTGAAATGTGTAAAAAAGGGCAGAGGAAAACTGACATTGCAAAAGTGTTTGGTGGAAATCGTTGTGTTATCACGAAGATTATAAAACGTTTTCAAGACAATGGAACTGTTAAAGTGGCACCACGAACCGGCAGACCACGAAAAACAAGTAAAAAGCTGGATCGTCGAATTGCAAGGCTGTCTAAATGCAATCCATTTTGCACAGCTGTCAAAATTAAAAGTCAGTTGGACCTCGGAAACATTAGCAGTAGAACATTTAGCTGTCGTTTAGATGAAAATAATCTTTTTTCACGGAAAGCATGTAAGAAACCATTTGTTTCTAAGAAGAATCTTAAAGCTCGGTTGGAGTTCGCTAAAGAGCACATTAACTGGTCTGTTGCTGAGTGGTCAAAAATTCTATGGAGTGACGAAAGTAAGTTCAACTTATTCGGAAATGACTCCAGAAGTAACGTACGACGTCCTATTGGACAGCGATTTAATGTCAAGTATCTGAAACCAACAGTAAAATTTGGTGGTGGTAATGTGATTTTGTGGGGCTGTTTCTCACGTAACGGTCCTGGTCCGTTGATACAAATAAAGGAGTCTATGGATAGATTTGTGTATCGCGATATTTTGCAAAATCATATGTTGCCATTTGCTAAGGAGAAAATATCAATGGTGTGGTCATTTCAACATGACAATGACCCAAAACATTCTTCTAAATTAATTAATGCATTTCTCATGGAGCAAAATGTTAATATAATTAAGTGGCCAAGTCAATCTCCAGACTTGAACCCAATTGAACATTTGTGGGATTACGTTGGACGTCAATTAGGGAGTCATTCATTTACCAATAAAGCGGAGTTAATACGAGAAATTACGAAAATATGGTCTAAAATACCACCCAAGCATTGTGTTCGATTAATCGAATCAATACCATGCAGACAACAAATCCAAGGCTTATCCAACATCTTATTAGATCATCATAAAAAGTATAAACACCTGCACATTGTTGTTTTTTATTAAAAGTGATTACATGATTCAAGCACAGTATGTTTCTTTTTTGTCACAAACTTTTCTTTCGTTTCCTTGACTCAATATTAATTGTAGTGCTTATACAAGTATAATCGAAAAAAAACTTATTGTATGTTCATGTATGATATGTAATCTGTTCATGTTATTTTTAATTCGGACATGTGTATTTCAGGAGATTAAAAATATACACTAATTCCCAAACGACTACATTGTTTTTTAACTTTTGTCAGTAAGTGTATAATACGGGAACTGCTGTTATTCGATTATATTTGCAAGAATTAACAAAATTAGATAATGTGCTATCTTTTTGTCGTGGAGTGTACCAGTCACAAAATTCAACTCGTTTCCGGTAATCGGATGGAAGTAGTTCTTGAACAGGTGTACAATGGTATGGGAACCTTTCGTCGGCTCGTAATGTTCTCCAACTCGTATTTCGTGGTATCTGTAGTTGAGATGAAGCACGTCGAATACTCTGCATAGGAGTATTATTAAACAAATTTAACTCTTTGCACTCGAGGGCTCCGGAGCGGAGCCATTTAAAATTTGTCTTCAAACTCAAGGGCTCCATTCAAAATATTTTTTAAATTATTAAACTTGTTTGTATTTAATAAATTCCTCGACATTTCAGTATTGCAGGAATAAATTGCACCATTTTCGTATGTATAACATGAAAAATATATATACAGGGTGGGGCACCACATTTTGCCATCTAGATTTACGTCATTATTATTACGCCTAGCAAACGATTTTTTAGGTGAAGCTGAATGGTTTTGAGAGGGGCACATTCTGATGGTACATTTTTTTTTGTAGGTGGACGTGTAAAGGACATATGAAGGTCATTCATGTTTTTTTAAATGGAATCATATATTTTTTATTACATCAGCTGATGCTCCTTCATATTCTTTACAAAAAAGTATTAATCTATTTGTGTAAAAAAATCATTAGTTACTATTAGTATTGATGAACAATAGTGCGTGAAATAAAAACAAATCCTCTAAAATTAGTGCCCCTAAGATCGCTGCTGAGCTTGCAAACAACGCTGGAGTAAGTGTATGTGCCAGCACTATTCGTAATTGTTTACGAAATAATGAATACCATGGCCGAGTTGCTCGCAAGAAGTATTTCGTAAATGCCGCAAATAGAAAGAAGAGACTTGATTTCGCGAAAAATAATATTAATAAGCATATCGAGTTTTGGCGAAGAGTCATATTTACCGACGAAAGTAAATTTAATGTTTTTGGCTCTGATGGCAAGTCTACGGTCTGGAGGAAGAAAAATACAGTGCTACAAAAAGAAAATCTACGTTCCACAGTAAAACACGGCGGAGGTTCGGTCATGGTTTGGGGTTGTATGAGTGCTGCTGGAGTGGGGTCATGACACTTCATCGAGGAATTCATGGACCACAAAATATACCTAAACATATTAAAAACCCATATTTTAAGTAGTGCAGAAAAAATGGGTATAAAAGACAACTTTATCTTCGCTCAAGACAATGACCCCAAACATACAGCACGCAACACAAGAGAGTGGTTGCTTTATAACACACCACAATATTTGAAAACACCTCCGCAATCACTGGATATTAATCCGATCGAAAATTTATGGGATCTGTTTGATAAAAAAATCCGAACCCGGCATATTTCAAATAAAGAACAATTAAAACTTGCTCTTTAAGAGGAATGATGCAATATTACACACGAAATCACATCCAATTTAGTGGATTCAATGCCAAGAATACTGGACGCAATTATACAGTCGAAAGGCTATGCAACGAAATATTAATTTAATTTATTTTCGTAAATTATAACACGTTTATGGCTTTTGTTACGTGTACGAATACTTTTTGCGTGCTAATTTTGAGAGACTTCAGACTGTTTTTAATATATCTCATGAACGTTAACTTTTCGTTAATTTATTTCTGTCACATTTTGTAGTTGAAACATATAATAATCGTAATTGTGTTTTTGTTTTATAAAAAATGTACAATTACATAAAGAAATATATGGTTTTCCAAAACTATAAGAGGTGTACGAATACTTTTTACACTCACTGTATAAAAGTAAAAGCATTAGAGTTTACTTCCTCAACAGCAGTATCGCGTAAAATACCACAGGTATCACGGGCATCTACATTTCAGTTCGTATTGCGACTGTTTACAAGCATCAGTCTGGTCTGTTTAACGCGCGTCGATGCCTATGTTACGGTGAAATCGGTGACTTCGTAAAATAACGCCGTATTTCACTTCTGAGACTAACTACTCAAGGTTTGGAGAATACAGAATTACTTTTATTAAATACTTGAATCTGCGAAACGTGCCGTAGCAGAGGTAGTCGTCGACTGGTTTGATACATGTTTTCTGGGGTCTTATATACTATGAGACAATCTTCTTTGGGGTGCAAAGGTTTGGGACTATTTGATGGGTCAAAGTGTTGCGTGTTGAGTCAGTCCCGAACTTAGGCCTGGTGACGTGTTGCGAGTTGCGAGGTTTGTTGTTCTTGTCTTATCGGGTCGTGACACCTACCGCTTGGGCCCAAGTTTCGTCGAGCTAAATGGCACGGGAAGGGGTTAAATAAAATGAACACACAGGGTGGACTATATGCTTATATTTACCTACCTAGATTATTCTACATTATTTACATATTAGTGGACAGATGTTCATCGTAGGTCATATATCATGGTCATATCGCGATCGATGTGACGCTATAAAAATATTTAACTGAAACGATTTCAAGCAATAATGGACCGTTCAACGGAACACAACATTGACCTGCGGGCAAGCATCGATTCGCGCAGTAAACAAAAAATCGGTCTTCCCTCTTTGTCCGCGACTCCCCGCTAAGGGTGCACGCGATCGTCCGCGAATCCTCCTCGGTTCGCAAGGGAAGCTTTTTCTCCTCTTCGTTAACTTCGCTGGGGAGCCGTAAAGCTGTCCGATCCATAAATCTTCCGGCTAATCGCCGGTCCGTTCGCGTCACTCTCTTCTAGCACTCTGTCTCCCGATACACCTCTCCCTCTCTTCGTTCTCAGCCCCTGCTCCTTCGTCACAGGTACTTTCGGGTAATTGGACACGAGCCCCCAGATGATTCGGAAAATTAGGGAACGCCTCAATCGTTCCAGTCTTTTCTCCATCCTCGGGAGTGTAGTGAATCGTTGATTCCGCCTCGCAGTCTCGCGAATCCGATTAGCCTCGACGCGACGTTCCAACGCTATCGCCGTAAACACAAAAGTTTCGCGTTGTGTTTCGTGTTCAGTGCTGTGCGAATGGCGAGAGCTTTTCGCCTGTTTCGCAATGGAGAATGTTTCATAAGTACCATGTCTCACGTATTTACACCGTTCCCGAGAGCCCTGGATCAATTCCCATATAGCACGCGACGTCTTAAAGACGTCTGTTTTACGTCCATTTTTGGTCTGAACATCTTACGTCCTAAAAAGACGCCTTTAAGACGTCTTATAGACGTCTTTCTTGAGACGCCGTTTTTACGTCCGAAATAAGACGTCTTAAAGGCGTCTTTTACGAGACGTCGGTAATTATTTACATTAAGGGCTTCCTCACCGATTTTGATGACCTTGAAATATGACCCGAAATATGTCCGTATATGACCTGTCAACATAAACAGACAAGACAGTGTGTCTCAACTGATTGAAGTCGTTTTAAGTTGTGACCGTGGTCGCCTTATCGGCGGCCACAATTTCATATCTAACCCACACCTACTCCGATCACTTTTTCAGATGTTGAAACTCTTTTGCGAATATCTCTGAAACTAAAGCTGAGCGGCGGTAACATGTATAGGAAAAAGTTGTTCAGAATGATCACCTTGACAACATATTTCAAGGTCATCAAAATCGGTGAGGAAGCCCCTAATGTAAATAATTACCGAGACGTCTTTAAGACGTTTCATTTCAGGCGTCTTTAAGACGTTTCATTTCTTTACGTTTCAGTCATTCTAAACTGCTAGAGAAAAGCTTTACAAACTGTACACACATCGAATTTTCCACCCATCGAATAGACTTTATTTAGGAAATTTATATAGGAAAATTAAATAACTAAATTGTTCATTTAGCACTATTAGAATAAATTTGATATATACATATGTTCGTAATAGAATTTAGCAATAAATATTGTATATCTGTTTGTCGTTACTATACTATTAACCGTTTGAGTGCGGCAAAGCGCTATCGCGCTTCACTTGTCGTTTGCCAAAAATGCGGAGGAGCGCGATAGCGCTTCTCTTGTTTTGAACCGAGAATGCGGTGGGGCTGCTGTTGGTTAGTATAATTTTCGCATCTATTGAGATCAGTTGTATTCATATCAAGTTCAGTTGTTATTCATTTCACTCAATCTCAATTGTGGCTTTTAAATATAAGAAAATTCTTCAGCACTTAAACGGTTAATAATATGCTTCATTAAAAAAAAGTAGTTTTATTTTTATCTAAACAATTTTTTAAACAGAAGTTTATCTCTTCTAATAATTATATGATTTGATACGATTTGAGTCTTTATAAGTCTAACAAGTACCGAGTGTAACAAACTAGGTTTGCATGGCTCATTGTTAGTGAGGAAACACATCATCTAGTAAACGGTAATTCCCGAGTTCGAATCCCGTCAACTGCATAAAAATTTCTAAATGTGATTTTTTAAGGTCTTTCGAAGGGAAAGTGGAATATTCCATCAACAAAGAAGTGCACAGAAAGTAATACGTCAAAATAAATAGATGAATAAATAAATTAAATAAATTAATAAAGCATAAAATGTTAATGTTCGCGGATATGCTAAAACATTCTTTTAATTTATTTTTTTTTATTTAATTAGTTTTTTTGTTATAACTTAAACATTCAATTTATATTTCTTGTACATGTATACAATATTCAGATTCAATATTTTTCTCATAAGAAAAAATGTGGTTTAAAAAATATTTTTCCAATATTTGACAAACATATCTATCTAATATTTTTGTGCTACTAAGGATCTTAAAGACGTCTGTTCGAGACGTTTAAAAGACGTCTAACAGACGTTTTAAAGACGTCTTTAAGACGTACAGTTTTTTCACAAAGACGTTCCAGAGACGTTCAGAAGCCGTTTGGAAGACGTTCGTAGGACATTCAAGACGTCTATAAGACGTCTGAATGTCCATCGACAGACGTCTTTAAGACGTCTTTAAGACGTCTCTGTGCTATCTGGGCAACGATGAAAAACCGTTTCTATCGCAGAGGTTGAAACGCTTCGGGGCTGAAAAGTCGATTCCCAGCGTTGCACTAGTAGGATCGATGTGTCGCGGTAAGTCAGGTTTGACAGTAGTTTTTATTAGGCCATATACGTTTAGGTATAGCTGGGTGTCCGAAGGCCGGTGGTAGTCGCGTGAAGCAGCCCCGCGCACTTAACCCGTCAGCTGCAGTAACAATTTCGTTGCCATAATATTTCCGAATCGACGCAGTTTCTTTCGCTGATCCAGCAACAACCCCCTCGTTGACATTTAATCGACTGGCATACAGAGCATCGCGTACGGTCCGCGGTCATTCTACCGATAAACAAGGATTTATCGACTACCATGCATCACGACGCTGTGCACCGTCTACCCTCGCGGCGATGCACTTTTGTTTTTGCCCGGGGGTGAAAACATTGTTTCTGTTTCGGACAGAAACGAGCTACCGGCTTCTATGATAGATAGGACAGGGAATGAAGCCTGACGGATTATGATTTCTTATCGGGAATCCTGTCGGGAGACGTCCCGTCTCGCAACGGGAATCACAGAGACGTGATTTCTGGTTTTATTTCTGTTTGCCTCCTCCCGGGATCGGGAGGCTGCCTGAACCATCAGTCATGTGCTTTCGGTGGTTAAACTTTGCTGCGGTCACTATCGATTTTGGTTTGGACCGAAAAAGCTGCGTTTCCTCCAGTCTCTCTGCTCTCTGATAGATTCCGTTGTGCTTCAGCTCTTCAATGTTGTCGCGTCGCCTCTGATTAGGGCAGAGCAAAGATTGATCCAAAAATGGGTTTTTTCGCTCCTATCGGGTTTTGTTTATCTTCCTTTAATTTACACGTGTCTATCGTAAACGCATTGTTATATATATACATACAGTGAGTCACGAAAGTATTCGAACGCTCTGAATTAAAAAGTTTGAAGCTTAAAAATTACGAGTCATATTATGAATTACAAAATAATTTTATTTCTATAATAACATATGATGATCATAATTACATATATTAAATTTCAAATGTCTTTGATAATATCAACACTAGTTATGAAACATTGCCGAAACATAAAATTTTCTCCAAGCCCTAATTTTTCCGCACTTTGCATCAAATTATCTTGCAATATTTGCATATATTTATATTTATCTAATATGCCTTTAATAATGACGAGGTTTCCGACACCACAGGCTCCCATACACCCCCATACCATTATGGACCCACCCCCATGCTTCACGGTTGAGTGTAAATTTTTAGGATCCATTTCTCTGTTTGCTAATCTCCAAACCTTATGACATCCGTCAGGACCAAATACATTGCTCTCATCCGAGAAAATAACGCGTTTCCAAAAATCCTTATCTTTGTTGATATACTTTTTGGCGAAAGTTAGTCTCTTCTGCTTATTGACTTTGCTAATGAATGGCTTCTTTGGAGGAGTCCGACCATGAAAATTATTTTTACGAAGAATTCTTAGACAAAGTTCAGGATGAACTTGTTTTTTATAACTATCAGTAACTAGTACTGCGAATTGTGCACCAGAAATTCTTGGATTCTTCTTGATTTCACGCACAATTCTGTTCTCCTCCCTCTTTGTTAACGTTTTGGGTCGGCCAGAATCGACTTTATTTTGAACGATTCCAGTAGTTTTTAACTTTTTTACTATGCAGTAAACGGTAGATTTACTTCTTCCTAATAATTTTGCTATTTCGCCATAGCTCTTACCTTCAGTATGCCACTTAATTATCAATTTCCTGTCAGTGATGCTTGTTTCGGATTCTTTTGGGGCACATTATTACTAAAACTACTGCAATCCTATTAATACTTACAGTACTGAACACGGGAAGTGTGGAATAGTAACTGGGGCCGCAAATGTTTACATTTTGTCATATTTAAGGTTTCTTTTGTTTTGGAAGGTTCGGCGTTCGAATACTTTTGTGACGTTCATTTAGTCCATGTCACCAAGAAATGTTTCATAACTATTGTTGATATTATCAAAGACACTTGAAATTTAATATATGTAATCATGATTCTCATACGTTATTACAGAAATAAAAGTATTTCGTAATTCATAATATGACTCGTATTTCTTAAGCTCCAAACTTTTTATTTCGGAGCGTTCGGATACTTTCGTAACTCACTGTATATACAGGGTGAGTCACCAAACGTTAGCACCTCAAATATCTTTGTTGTTTCTAAAGATACGTAAAATATGGTAAGGACAAAGTTGAATGGTACAATGGGGCTGACACGATGCAAAAAAAAAATTTTGTTTTTATGTCATTTTTTTGGAGATATTAAGGTCACCTTGACTTTTTTTAAATGGAACCACCCTTTTTTAAACACCTACAATGATAGTCCTTTTCATTAGGAGTTCAGTGACTATAATTAGTCCAAGGTCATTCAAGGTCAAGGACAGAAAAAACGTATAAAACTAAAATATGGAAGCAGAATACGTTTATCACGGTTGAGACTTGTAGGAAATAGTAAACATACTATGGTCGTAGTTAAAGTAAACATACTAAGGTCCTTCAATGTTATTCAGCATTCTTATTTACTATCAGTATGTTTCCAAACGCGATTCCGCTATGTTATATTCGATGACTGAAAAGTGTGATATGATCACGATTTACTGTGAATGTAGAAAAAATGCAGTGCAGGCCCGACTACTTTAGGAAGAAAGGTACCCCGAGCGAACACTCTTTCTAGACATACTTTCACTAATACGTACAGGTTGTTTCGAAGTACTGGAAGTGTACATGCAAGACAGTACAAACGGAAGAATCCCACGACTAATGAAGACAATGAAATTAATATTTTAGCAACTATAGCTGTCAATCCTCACGTGAATACGAGAAAAATTGCCCGGGAAGTAGGCATAAGCCAAAGTAGCGTAATACGAATTCTGGCCCGACATAAATTTCATCCGTTCCACATATCGCTCCATCAAGAATTGCACGGGAATGATTTTCAAAATAGAATTAACTTTTGTCAATGGGGATTGCTTCAAAATCATTCATTTTTTTCTAATGTCTTGTTTACGGACGAAGCAACATTTACTAATCATGGCTCAATTAATCTACGGAACGCCCATTATTGGTCTGTGGATAATCCGCACTGGCTGCGAGAAATTGATCATCAAAGACAATGGAGCGTAAACGTGTGGTGTGGTATTTTGAACGACAAAGTAATTGGACCATATTTCGTTAACGGAATGATGACGGGACAGAAATACGCTCAATTTTTGCAAGAAGATCTGCCAATTTTGTTAGAAGATGTCCCTTTACAAAATCGCTACGATATGTGGTACCAACATGACGGTTGTCCTGCTCATTATGCACGAGTAGCAAGAGAAACGTTGGATTCTCGATATCCAAACCGATGGATTGGACGAGGCGGAACAGTTTCATGGCCAGCACGTTCGCCTGATTTAAATCCACTGGATTTCTTTTTATGGGGTCTGCTAAAAGAGACCGTGTACACGGATGCTCCAACAAAAGTTGAAGATATGCGTCAGCGTATCATCACAGCATGTACGAATATCACGTCGGATACACTCATCAGAGTTCAACATTCCTTCAGAGCTCGTTTATAACAATGTATCGACGCAGACGGCCATCATTTCGAACATTTATAAAATACAGGTATTCTGCTTCCATATTTTAGTTTTATACGTTTTTTCTGTCCTTGACCTTGAATGAACTTGGACTAATTATAGTCACTGAATTCCTAATGAAAGGGACTAACATTGTAGGTGTTTAAAAAAGGGTGGTTCCATTTAAAAAAGTCAAGGTGACCTTAATATCTCCAAAAAAATGACATAAAAACAAAATTTTCTTTTTGCATCGTGTCAGCCCCATTGTACCATTCAACTTTGTCCTTACCATATTTTACGTATCTTTAGAAACAACAAAGATATTTGAGGTGCTAACGTTTGGTGACTCACCCTGTATACTTGTAACTGTAAGCTATCGATAAGGTAGAAATCAATGTAATACCTGTCTAACGACATCTGTACAATTATAAACACAATACTGACACGCGTCTGGACAGCGCTCACGCGTTGACCTAATCAGACGTTCTAGGACCTTCCTATCATAAACACGCTTAAAAAGTAAGACTACTGTGTTATACCCAGATAGCACAGAGACGTCTTTAAGACGTCTGTCGAAGACGTTCAGACGTCTATAAGACGTCTGAATGTCCTATGAACGTCTTCCGAACGGCTTCTAAACGTCTCTGGAACCTCTTTGTGAAAAGACTGTACGTCTTAAAGACGTCCGAAACAGACCCCTAGTAGCACAAAAAAATTAGATAGATATGTTTGTCAAATATTGGAAAAATATTTTTTAAGCCACATTTTTTCTTATGAGAAAATATTGAATTTGAATATTGTATATATGTACAAGAAATATAAATTGAATGTTTGTTATAACAAAAAAACTAAATAAATAAAAAAAAATAAATTAAAAGAATGTTTTTCAGCATATCCGCGAACATTAACATTTTATGCTTTATTTATTTATTTAACTTATTTATTTATTTATCTATTTATTTTGATATATTACTTTTCTGTGCACTTCTTTGTTGATGGAACATTCAGTTTAATAATCAATTACAGTTTAAAGCTGAAAGGTTAAAGCTTTTCTCTAGCAGTTTAGAATGACTGAAACGTCAAGAAATGAAACGTCTTAAAGACGACTCGTAAAAGACGTCTTAAAGACGTCTGAAATGAGACGTCTTAGAGACGACTCGTAAAATACGTCTTAAAGACGTCTTTTACGAGACGTAAAAACGACGTCTTTTACGAGACGTCTTAAAGACGTCTCTTCAGGACGTTAGACGTTCAGACCAAAAATGGACGTAAAACAGACGTCTTTAAGATGTCGCGTGCTATCTGGGTATATCCACATCCACTGCCATATCCATATACCTAATTTTAACACGCATAAAATCCAGTCTGGTCAGCACACGACGTTTAAAATTGAAAATTACGAGCGTCTAAAAATAGAGGTTGGCAGATCGCGCGACGCAACAAAGCTCGTGCAAAAACCGAGTCAAGTAGAGCCTCAACTTCTTGCACAACGAGACCCGGTGCTCGTTGCGGCGTGCATTTCCGGTTTCTTGGAATCAATACTCCGTCGCGGTGGAGCTCGCATTGTCATTTCTAGACGTTCGTTCTTTCGTCAATTCGATCACGCTGAAATCACGGTTAGCATTGCAACAAACGCTCGCAATAATCATTCGTCGCCGTTGGGTTTCCGGGGTTCGATCTGCGGGGCCGCGTTGTTACCGGGCATGATTGTTTTTCTGCATTAATATTTATCGTTATTACGAGCCTGTCTTCGTTCCGGCTACGTTATTAATTGCGGCCATTACTCTTCTGCTCTCCCGTGGTCACCGTGCTATTTTTCGACGTTGCAACGCTCTCATTGTCGTTCAATATTATTATAAATTCCGTCGACGAGACCGCCAATAATTCATGATCCATTAATCTCTAATTAAACATTTAATCATAGCGATAATAATCCACCGCAACGCCGCGCGGGCGCGATGAAATTGAATCTCCGATGGTTTGAAAGGACCCGCTTGTTTGCGACGAGATCAATCTTTGTTAATACCGTATTCAATTCCATGGTCGATCCTGTTACTTCAAATCCATTTTTTGCAATCCCCTTGCTCCTTGTACCTGCATATTTCATTTTCGCGAAAGAATGAGCTCGGGTTTTATGGACTCTATGAGCTTTTATGGACTTTATGAGCTCAGGAGGATAATAAACTTTTTGGAAGATGATTCCTTTTTCGAAATTGTATTGTGATTGCATTTATTGTTAACCGCAGTTTATGTCGGAACAACCGAGTGATATTACGACGATAGAATAACTTTAATAAAGTGACCCACTAATTCATGGCTCGGCCTGTTATTGCGGTACACGACGCGACAAATAAAATTCAGGGAAGAAATAATGGCCGGCCATTTGTCCTACAGTTTACTATACTTTATTCCGTACTATAGTTTATTCCGTTGGGTTTACTCGCGCAGTTGTACAGTTCGTTGACAGTGTGTGCTCGCCGCACACAGTTCATTTCACGTTATGCTAGTTGCATCGCGTAACACCATCGATTTTCCCTACTTTCTTTTCCTCTCAGCCCGTGGAACACGATGATGTCACGCGGAAGATAATTGTCTATATGCGAATCCTCTCTTTTTGTCCCTCTTTATTTCTCTTTGTATCTCGTTGTATCTCGCAGCTTCCGTCTTTCCCCCCGGTTTGGCTTCATCGTTGAATACTGTTGAGCATTTTACGTCCGCGGCTGTAATGCACCGCGATGCGAAGATATTGCATCCGGTATTACTGTTATAACATCACTCGCGCCGCTCTCCACGCGAAAATATAGACCGAAATGAGATTTTCGCTTTTCGAGATAAACGCATTACATATGCATTTATCGGCGTTAAAGAAACGTTGCATTACATCCGCGGAGAGCTGGAGAGCTAAACCTCCTTTCAAACGCGAAGTCTAATCCCGTACCGATAGCCAAATCAATTTCTGTACGCTGCAACATTCTAGTACATTTTCTTGTCAAATATTTCTCCAGGATATACATACAGTGAGTCACGAAAGTATTCGAACGCTCCGAAATAAAAAGTTTGGAGCTTAAAAAATACAGGTCATATTATGAATTACGATATACTTTTATTTCTACAATAACGTATGAGAATCATGATTACATATATTAAATTTCAAGTGTCTTTGATAATATCAACACTAGTTATGAAACATTTCTTGGTAACATCGACTAAATGGATGTCACAAAAGTATTCGAACGACGAAACTCCCAAAACAAAACAAACCTTAACACTTTGACTGCCAAGCTAGAAAGCTAAAAAATTCCATCAAATTAATGTGTTATTTAATGAAATAAAAATTGAAAAAAATTATATGTATGATATTGAGTAGTCCTCCAACTTTCTGGCATTTTACAGATCCTTAAAAAATTTGATACAATTAATACATTAACGTAAAAATTGATTTTAAAATTTGGACAAATAATTCAGTCACCCACATATGGGTGACGTGGCGATCAACGTGTTAAATATGACAAAATGCAAACATTCGCGGCCCCAGTTAGTATTCCACAATTCCCGGTGTTCAGTACTGTAAGTCTTAATAAGATTGCAGAAGTTTTACTAATAATGTTCCCCAAAAGAATCGGAAACAAGCATCACTGACAGGAAATTGATAATTAAGTGGCATAATGAAGGCAAGATCTATGGCGAAATAGCAAAATTTTTAGGAAGAAGTAAATCTACCGTTTACTGCATAGTAAAATAGTTAAAAACTACTGGAATCCTTCAAAATAAAGTCCGTTCTGGCCGACCCAAAACGTTAACGAAGAGGGTGGAGAACACAATTGTGCGTGAAATAAAAAAGAATAGAAGAATTTCTGGTCCACAACTTGCAGTACTAGTTCCTGATAGTTATAAAAAACAAGTTCATCCTGAACTTTGTCTAAGAATTCTTCGTAAAAATAATTTTCATGGTCGGACTCCTCGAAAGAAGCCATTCATTAGCAAAGTCAATAAGCACAAGAGACTAACTTTCGCTAAAAAGTGTGTCAACAAAGATAAGGATTTTTGGAAACGCGTTATTTTCTCGGACGAGAGCAAATTTAATGTGTTTGGTTCTGACGGATGTCATAAGGTTTGGAAATTAGCAAACTGAGAAATAGATCCTAAAAATTTTGAACTCAACCGTGAAGCATGGGGTGGATCCATAATGGTATGGGGGTGTATGGAAGCCTGTGGTGTCGGAAACCTCGTCATTATTGAAGGCACATTAGATAAATATAAATATATGCAAATATTGAAAGATAATTTGATGCAAAGTGCGGAAAAATTAGGGCTAGAAGAAAATTTTATGTTTCAACAAGACAATGATCCGAAACATACCGCACATATTGTAAAACAATGGATCATATACAACGTTCCCCACATTTTAGAAACACCCCCACAAAGTCCGGACATTAATCCCATAGAACACTTATGGACCGAAATCGGCAGACAATTTAGTAAATATAATATTAGCTCAAAAGAAACGTTAAAAACCACAACTGTGGAAATTTAGAGTAATATAAAAGAAGGTATTACTGAAAATTTAGTTGACAGCATGCAACGGCGTTTACAAGCAGTGATAAGTGCTCGTGGTGGTCCGACAAAATATTAAAACACTACATTTATTTAAAATCTCTATTTTGAATTTAGTCGTTCGAATACTTTTGTGACGTTCATTTAGTCGATGTTACCAAGAAATGTTTCATAACTGGTGTTCATATTATCAGACATTTGAAATTTAATATATGTAATCATGATTATTATACGTTATTATGGAAATAAAAGTATTTTGTAATTCATAATAAGACTCGTATTTTTTAAGCTTCAAACTTTTCAGTTCAGAGCGTTCGAATACTTTCGTGACTCACTGTATGTAGTGGGTGGAAAACCGAAGACATGTTTCAACTCGAAATCTACATGGGCGTTAAAAAAAAAAAAATTGAGAAAATTTTAGGTATTTCAC
Source organism: Seladonia tumulorum (assembly GCA_913789895.3). Lineage (NCBI taxonomy): Eukaryota > Metazoa > Arthropoda > Insecta > Hymenoptera > Halictidae > Seladonia > Seladonia tumulorum. Next base: position 1,513,504 of record OU565281.1, read on the forward strand.
GATTGCAAGGTCTACAGGAATTGTTCGAATGCCTCCCATAAAATCGTACAATTCAAAATACAGTAAGGAGCAAAACTGAACACACATACGACATTTAAAAAAAAAAATTTTTTATTCAATATTTGCATGTAGAATACAAAAGAAACAAAATACATAGTATTATCTACAATCTTTTGGCTTTCCAAAACAAACTTCACATTTGTGATATTATTATTATTTCGCTTCATACAATTTTGTTTCGTGTAGTCGGTTTTGCACCGCAACTAATTTTGAGTAAACATTTCAGATTTTCGTACGCTTAATATTTCGTCCATGAATCTTTAACCTTGATAATTGCCTGAATATGTTTAGGCATACTTAATACTACATTTCCGCAATATTCTGGTGTAATAGAATACCACTGTTCCTGCACTCTTTGCCACGAATCAGTTATCGTTGTTGGGGGAGCACTATAGTTATTCTGTAACTTCATTTTTAAGTATGCCCAGACATTTTCAATCGGGTTTATGTCTGGACTTTGAGCAGGCCATTCCATGGTTTGAAATGGTTGAGTTTGCAGCCAATTCTTTACGCTGTTCGCACAATGCCCAGGAGCGTTGTCATGTTGGAATACGACATCACACTCTTGTACCGGCATATTTTCAATTGTTTCCAGTAAATTTTTTTCTAAAATATCCTTATACGTATACTGGTTCACCATACCTTCTATTCGATGTAGTGAACCTACACCGTACGCCGTAATGCACCCCCACACCATAAGTGAACCACCACCAAATTTTATAGTTTGCTTCACATGACGCGGTAAAAGAGGTTCGCCTTGCTTCTTCCAACACCAAGAACGTCCATACGATGAAATTGGATTGATTTTAGATTCGTCGGAAAAAATTACTTTTTTCCATTGCTCTATATTCCAGCTTAAATATTTTCTTGCAAAACTCAGACAGGCCCTGACATTCCTTCTTAATAGAGGAGGTTTTTTTTCTTCTCAATTGCTGCAAAAATTGGCTTCTTTTAATGCCCTTCGAGCCGTCCACTTACTAATTTTCTTTCCAATATCGTTTTCTAATAAATTTGCAGCCATTGATGCCGTCGTTGCAATTTCTGAAGTAATGTATTTCGTCAATCTTCTCTTCTCCTGACAAGATAATAATTTTGAACAGCCTCCAAAAGCTACAGGGACTTTACTACAGTATTTTTTCCGTATCTTATGTACAACTCCCAGACTGACGACAAATTTTCTAGCAATTACTCGCGTTGATAAACCCGATTTTAATTGGAAAATGATAGTATTCTTCATATCTTTAGATAATATGCTTCATGATGTTATATTGATACATGTTAACGCATGAACAACGATAAACTAATAACTACTGCACTCCTGGTCGTGGCATTGACCGTGATGGACTACCAAGTTGTTTACAAAATCTGTGTTTACAGTTCCTAATCCCGAGAATCTTGGTGCGGTGCAAAACCGACTACACGAAAAGAAAATTGTATGGAGCGAAATAATAATAATATCACAAATGTTAAATTTGTTTTGAAAAGCCAGAAGATTGTAGATAATACTAAGTATTTTGTTTCTTTTGTATTCTACATGCAAATATTGAATAAAAAATTATTTTTGTTAAAATGTCGTATGTGTGTTTGCTCCTTACTGTAGCTAACAGCCTTTCAAAAACGATTCCCGTCTGTATGCGTTCTGCGGCAGAACTTCGAATCGAAAGGCGCGAAAGACCGCTGTAAATTTAAACAATGCTACACCTTATTAAATATGTAAGAAATTCCGGAAAACCGAGCTCATCTGCGCTGTTTTATAAGAGCGAGAGAGAGAGAGAGAGAGAATCGGGAAAATGGGGTTTTTTTGATATTCAAAGTTTCTTCGCCCAGACATGTCGATATGAAAAAATAATTTTTTTTTTCATATCGACAGTGATGCAGCTATTCTTTAAATTGGAATATAAAATCGATAGCCTTATCGGTGCTCAGGTGAAATTTTGCAATGATACGATCGCATGACAATAATTTGAGCGATATAGAATTTTCGCGGATCGTTAGATCCTTCACGATCACGGCCAGCACGGAAATAGACGTTCATTGTGCAACGAAGGAATTCGACCGCAGAGAGTTTGCGTCGATTAAGAAATAAACTGCAAGCGCATGCTGCAGGCTACAAGCTAAACACAGTGTGAATCGAATTCTGCTCGCACAGCCCAGCGACGGCGTTACACATAATTTCCAACGCGTAACTCGTTTATGAAGCTCGCTGAATCAGAAGTTTTATTATTTGACCGCGATAATTTCATTTTCTGCTTCTGAAGCGGTAAATGGAGCTGTAAACTTTGGTTTACCTTGTCGAGAATATTCAGAGCCTACTGGAATTATTCCGAACTGCCTTTGATAAAGGAAGATTATTCAGACTACAAATCTATCGAGTCTTTTTGATTCCACAAATTGTTGCGGGATTTCCTAATCGGATGGCTTGCGGAAACCTACCCACCACCGATTAACACTTTCACTGCCCAATTAGAAAGCTCAAAAATTCCATAAAATCGAAGCAAGTTATATAGTGAAATAAAAATTGAAAAAAATTAAATGTATGATATTGAGTAGTCCGCCAACTTTTTTGGATTTTACAGATCCTAATCAAATTTGGTACAGTGAATATATGTTAACGTAAAAATTAGTTTTAAAACCTGGACAAATAATTCCGTCATCCACATACTAATGGGTGACATGGCAATCAACGTGTTAAATGACCGGTTCCAGATTTTTCCCTTTGCAATTACTGAAATTTTAGACGCTTTCGTAAGAAATGATCGATCGGTAGTTATAATGTTAAAATCGATGAGAAACTCAGCGTGTTCGAAGGATATTAATTTCTGAAGGATTCACAGAATTTCGTTTCGAGTCCTTAGCGAGTATTCTCTTTGGCAAACGCCTAACAGCTTCAAGATCGAAAAGTTTCATCGAAGTCGACGTTATAGTTGACCAAAGTGATACAGCTCGGTCCTAGGGACCGCTCAACCAAGCTTGAAATTCTGTTGGAAATTCTGGAAATAAAGTAATCGGCGCCATTAACGTTAACTTTCTTTTCGCGAAGAGCACGCTTCGCGTAGCCGAAGATTGAAATCTGCCATAAAGTCAAACCGACTCGTTTCGGACTTCCCGTTTTACAACTTTTAAAGACACACAAGTGTCCTCGCGGGAATTTATTCGATAAATTGAGCCCGAGTCGACTGACGTCTCAGTGAATGCACTCTTATAATTTATGTAATAAAATCGAATTCGGTCGCTTCGATTGCTTGCCACGTTCAATATTAATCTAGTTGAAATATTTAACTCTCTTTTTGCACTCGGAAACTCCTTTGAGATCGCGTACCAGCAGCTCGAGCACATTTATCCATTCATTATTTACAGTAACAATTACTCTATCTCTGGATTCTGATATTTTCAAACAAAGTTCCGATGTTTGAGTTTTGTGCAAGGTCCTGTAACTCACCAAACGTCGATTGTTTCTAGTACATACTAATTCTTCAGACCGATGTAAGATCTATTGTAAGAGAAAATACCCCTAGTAGCACAAAAATATTAGATAGATATTTTTTTCAAATATTGGAAAAATATTTTTTAAGCCACATTTTTTCATATGAGAAAAATATTGGATCTGAATATTGTATACATGTACAAGAAATATAAATTGAATGTTTAAAAAATATAAGCTAAATATTCAGAGGATATAAACTAGGTATTTAAAAAATATAAAGTAAATATTACAAAAATGTGAATTCAATATTTGAAAAATATAAATTCAATATTTAGAAAAGATTCAATAAAATTTTCAAATTTAAGAAACAATTATAACAAAAATTAGAAACTATTAATATGTATTACTTTCTGCGCACTGCTTATTGAGGGAATATTATCTGTATTATCTGTATTTGGAAAAAATATTCTATTTCTAATATTAAATATAGATTTGTTTTGTAATGAGAAAAAATATTTTTTTCATGATATTAAATAAATATTATTTGTATATTAGGAAAAAATATTCTACGTCTAATATGAAATAAAGATTCATTTAATAATTAGAAAAAAATATTTTTCTCGTAACATGAAATAGATATTTCCTGAATATTTAAAAAGAAATATTTGTTACTTAATATAAAATAAATATTGTATGTATATTTGAATATTAAAAAAAGATTGTATCTCTTTTTAATATTATATGAATGTGTATACAATATTTTGTGCTACTAGGGACGCTTCTTCCGAGACTAATTCTAAGTAAACAACATTTCTGCTTAAGACAATGGCGCTTCTTCCAAAGCTAAGACAATGAGCTTGTTCTAAGCCTAAGACAGCTGGATACTGCAAGTGCCGACAACGTTAGACAAGCTCTGAATACGTAATTATGCGCAGTATATAGATACATATTATGCAGAATAGATGGAAGGGAAACTCAGAGTTAGCTTAGCATAATCTGAATGAGAAGCATAGACATATGTATACGCAAATCTGGAATGGTGTCCAACGGTATTGTAAATGATATTTGGCATGAAATTCAATTGACACAGACTTTATGAATGAAAACTGTTAGGTCTTGACGCACTGGGTGCGAGACAAATGTTAGTACGTTCCTTAACATTAAACGTACCGGCATTTTTTTATACCTAATCTTACCATAGATTTGACCCCTTTATGAAATAAACGTTGATTTTTCGTAAAAAATTCTCTATTTGTTCAAGGAAATAATTTGGAACATCATTTCTGACTTCGTATAAAATTAACCCTCAGCACTCGAATGCCGACTGTAAGGCGCCACTAAAAATTGCTGTATCATTATTCAAAATAATTTACCATTATTAAATATATTTGTATTTAATGAATTACTAAACATTTCAATATATTATGAGTAGACATCGGATCTTTATGCATTTATGGCTTATGGAAATGTTAAAAAAATGCTATAATATCAAATTCGAGAGAATTTAACACGATTTTTATTTGCTTTGGATCTACAAAGGCTGTCCCCATTAAAAATAAAATTTTATTTCATTCCACTTTCTTAAAATGTTTCTATAAAAATTGGAAATTGCATAAACATCCGATGTCTAGTTATGAGTAAGTTGCACCATTTTCATATGTACACCATGAAAAAAAATTTTAGGGTGGAAATATTCTAGGTCGGAAGAAATGTTTCGTTTTCGAGTTAAAATAGCTTCGAGTGCAAAGGGTTAACACACATTTTTGCACACTTATTTGTTGAATTCTTTCCAACTCTCTCACTGACCGTGCTGACATATTCAGGGTTGCAGTGAAACACAAGTCCAATTGAATGTAACTGAAATTTTCGAAATATAACTAAAACTGATCTTTGTTCTACGACTCTCAGTATACGACTGCATTTCTATTTCGTTTAGCTACAGAAAACTCATTGGAGGGAGTGTTGCTTGTGTATGCCCGATAAGAGTCCATTCTGTTTATGCGTTAGATCATTTGGGTCGTCCTAGTGCTTATGCCGAAACCAAACACACATATCAGGTTCCGACAAATGAAAGGGTCATTTGAGAAGCGTATCTGAATTTAGACCTAAGGATACAGTTGAAAAATTGCTGAAAAATACTAAACTTCGTATGGGGTCAAACGACCCCCCGTGGTACGTACATTACCGGCCATAAGTGTTTACCCACCAACATATTTTTTAACATTGTAGTCCACGGTTCTACGGTTCAGCTTCAATAACTTTGCTATTTCTCTGTTACTTTTTCCGATGCTATGATGGGACACTATTAGAGCGCGCGTTTCAATCGATAATTCTTTTCTCCCTGACATTATTTGAAATTTTCGCAAAATTCTTTAGGCACGTGAAAATCAACTGTTTACTGTATGAAAGCTTAATGCAGTATGAAATGCAGTATGAAATTTGAGAAGACTAAGATACCTGTATTACCTGCGTTCATATTCCTTACTGACCGTTATACAAATTTCAGAAAAATGGGTTTCTTTACCTGAACTCCAAAATTGTCGTTTCTCATAAAAAGCTGTAAACTCATTTACAGTACCTGATTGTGTATGTACAGAATATTTTGGATGTTTTTTATTAGCCTTATAATTAGGATTTAATGCTACGGACATTTTCATAACAATAAAATACCTATTATTTGAATAGTAACGAAATTTGAAGGTGGGTAAACACTTATGGCCGGTAGTGTAAGGTAGGTAAAGAATTTTTGTCGGTAAAAAATAAGCTACGAGAAAAATGGAAAGCGAGAAATTGAATAATCAGATGATATGTTGTATACCCGATAACCCTACGCTCTAGTTAAACACCAACGCATCATGATAATCATGCCATAGACACGTCAGCCAAAACCCTTGAATCATCAGGACCAAACAGACCCTTAGACTTTGTCTCTTCCACGTCATCCTTTCCACAACAAGTCTTTTCTACTCCCTTCCACATTTTTCTCTCAAAAACTACATATATATATAGCAGCCCGTCGAAACATAGTCAGAGCTTCTTCTTGCATATTCCAGTGCAGAAGGTTACATCGCTGTACCTTAAACTCGCCACCGTGTATACACTTAAATAAAACTCTTCTCGATTTTATTATAAACTGTTGTACTCGATTTCCAAACCCGGAATCCAACAGATATAAGAATTTACAGAAAGTCGTCTGACCGACAGAAATAACAATAAAAATGTATGAATTTAAAGTAAATTCTCAAAAGGGGTCATTTGACCCCGCTTGGTACGTTTAGTGTTAATATATTGTCGATTGAAATGAAAACAAAAAAAAAAACAAAAAAATTGGTGGTAGAATCAACTAGCAATTTCCCACAGTCTTTCCTGACAGTATATTTCCCTCGGCCAATTTTTATCCACCGTCACCGACCCTGTTAGGGTTGTTCCAATGACGGATCGTAACCGATAAATATTACACGAGCCACCTACCCTGAGTCCACTTTCACCGGTGTCGATCGTGTTCTCCAAGAAAAGCGAATTCCTCGAAATCAATTGTCGGCGCAAGGATCAGGATCTCCTCGAATCCATTCACCGTTTCGAAGGATCGGTGATCTCGTGGATCGTGGCGCGATCCAGCATGGCACGAGGCAACGCGACACGACGGCGCGACGGACGACAAACGGAGCGGACGGTTGCAGATTGTTCTGCGAATCGCGCGCGGAATTCTCGCGTGTTGCAGCGGTCGCGGACGCCGCACGAGTGTCGGCGTCGTTCCTCGGTTCAACGGAACGACGACGCGACGCTCGTGCTCTCGTGTACGCGATATTTCGCTCGGCGTCTGCGCCTCGACGCCGAGACGTCGGCGTCGTAACGCGACGCGTGCCGCTTCTGTTTGGATCCGAACCACGGAAACACATTTTTCCCCGTGTTCGCCGGATCGCGCCTAATTGGTTTATGGTTTATTCTTTTCTTTATATACATAAAGATGGCGTTGAAGTGCCTTAGCTCTATCTGCCCAATACAAAAACGGTCCTTATGTAGTATAGTTGATTTAAATCTAATCTAATCTAATTACTTATATATTATAGCTGTAAATACATGTACTTTGTCTATTCTATAATCAATATTCAACACTTATCAACTGGGTGTTAACATAACATCATATAAAAAATATATATAAATGTATCAAATGTTCTGAACTAAAAATTAATAGTTAATACTTAATATTTAATACTTGTACTCTATTCTTCCTCTTCCTTCTCTAGAGGTTTGATTAGATTGCTCTGTCTATTTGTAATAAAAATATTGCTATAGCTCTCAAGATGGAATCATCTTTCTTTTTTAGTATATTAAAGACCGCCTCTTCCAGATCTATATCCTTTTTAGCAAAAATTCTCATTAGCTTTCCTCTTTTTTCAGAGTATATAGGACAGCTCCATATGATGTGGTCAATGTCTTCGTTATCGTGGCCACATTCACATATTGTGTATTTTATATATTTTTTCCTAGCTAGAGAGCTTGCTAGGTTGTAATGATTAGCTCTGATCCTGCTCAGAGTGTTAATGGATCTTCTTCCTATGTTCTTTATGGAGTCAAACCAAGGCTTTCTTTTTCCTACGTTGGTATCTGTTGTTTCAAAATATTTTTTTCCTTTATATACGAGGAAATATAGGAACATATTTCGTTCCTTCTTTATATGTTCTGTTCCTTCTCTTATATGACTCCAGTCTGATTTTTGCCACTTATTGTCTTTAGTATAGTTATAAATATCTTCTGTAGGGATTTTGAAATTGTCATCTGGATCATATCTGGTTCTTTCTTTTGCTAAGGTATCAGCTCTTTCATTCCCCTCAATTCCAACGTGTGCTGGGATCCAAGCAAATGTGATTCTTTTTTCTTTCTTTGCATTAATGTTACAGACTTGTTTAGCGATCCTTATGATCCATGGATTGACTACTTTGTCCGAAGAGATGCCTTGTAAGCCTCTCAGAGCACTTTCAGAGTCAGTTAGGATGATTATATTGCCCGTTGTATCTGTATATTTTTCTTCTGCCAAACTTAATGCCTTGCTTATGGCGATACATTCTGTTGTGTAGATGGAAAACCCTCCTCTTCCCAGTCCTTATCTTTTTTGAAAGCGATACCCACTCCGTTTGAATTGCCATCTTTCTTTTTGGATCCATCTGTATAAATTTGTATTGGGTTGGAGTCTGTGATATTGAGTTTGTCCTTAATCATGCTTACAAGGGTATCATCGTTAACGTAGTAGCATTTTCTTATTGAGCCTGTTTCAAAGTCTATTAAGTCTTTCCATTTTATTTTCTTCAAGTACTGTAGGTCGTTTTCTTCTTCCCAGATATTAGTTTTGTATATTATGTCTTCCATCTTCTTTGTTTCCAACCAGGCCTGGTTCAATATAATATTCTCTTCATACTGCGTATTCATTCCATCTGAGCTAATGATTTGGCTGTTCATGTGTTCCATGACTTTGCTAAAAGTTCTTGATCTATGTTTTAGAATATATTTTTCTGCTAGTAAGTTGACTCTTTCCTCGAATGACATTATACCTGCTTCTACTGCCATGACGTTGGTGGGAGTGGAATTCCTATAGCCCATGGCTATTCTGATTCCTTCGTTCTGGATTTTCTGATATCTTTCCATGGATTTGTTTAAAGGGCTGTAGTAGACTGGTATAGAATATTCCAGGACTGATCTTACAAGACTTTTGTACAGATGAATCATGATGTTTGGGGATGCCCCATTTTTTATATGTGCGATGTACCTTAACATATTTAATCTTTTTTTAACTTTTTTTCAGTTTCTTCTACCTGGTGGTTAAAATTCAATTTGTTGTCCAATGAAATGCCCAAAAATTTGGCCCTTTCCGATTCCTCTATTATAAAATCTCCCCTGTTTATTATCAATTTGTTTCTCCTGTGGGAAGGTCTTCTGTAGTATAGAATTTGAGTTTTGTCTTCAGCGATTTCCAGTTGAATTTCACTTAGCTTTTCGTTAAGAGTTTGCATAGATTTTGTTGTATAGTATTCCGCTTCCTTCATGTTATTGCAAGTGATTATTATCGCGATATCATCTGCATATTGTAAGATTTCATATTTTTCTTCTTCCATTCTGTGGCCTAGTTCTATAGTGTAAATATTGTATAAGATGGGACTAAGTATAGACCCCTGTCGCCTAATTACCATTCCGATTCATGCTATTGGGTTGGCAAGAAAATAATTTCGGTTTTCACTAATACCTGGCGTTATCTTTTGTTTGATTTACTTCTGATATCGTTGCGTTTGTTTTCTTTCTGACATTTCATAACTGCATCTTTTAGGTTACTTTTGAGGCATATTACACGTAATTTTGATTAAATAAGTAAGTCCGTATAAGTAATAAGAAAGTAATCCGAAATAAGTAAGACGTATCGAGTCCTATGTAAATCTATATTTTTGGATCTTTTGAAAACTTGAGATGGAAGACAATTTGTATCTATTGTTGAGCTCAATAGAATATCGCCAACATTTTAAGTTGGGGGATTTGAGTTGGGGAAAAGTAATAAATAGACTGCGGATGTCAATACAATTTTTAATTTGTTGGACAAATTAGGAGGCAGTGAAATCGTATAAAATACTATTTTCAGCGTTAATAGCCTCTGTGAATCCGAAATAAGTAAGACATATCGAGTCCTATGTAAATCTATATTTTTGGATCTTTTGAAAACTTGAGATGGAAGACAATTTGGATCTATTGTTGAGGTCAATAGAATATTGCCAAAATTTTAAGTTGGGGGATTTTAGTTTGGGGGAAAGTAATAACTATATAGACTGCGGATGTCAATGCAATTTTGAATTTTTTGGACAAATTAGGAGGCAGTGAAATCGTATAAAATATTATTTTCAGGGTTAATAGCCCCTGTGAATCCGAAATAAGTAAGACGTATCTTATACAAGAGCGCTTCAAATTCCTGTGTAATAACTATCTCTGTAAAATCCATTCTAACACAGGACTATTAATCACCCGCAATCACTATTAGTCACCCGGAACTCAAAACTTAAACTTAGTAATCGATTGTAGCTTCGATGTCTAAAAGACCAAGACAACTTAGACTATTGTATATACTCTTCTAACTGCTACAATGTATATAATTATAATTATTCCGCTCTACTTAATGAAATTCACATTGACATTGATTTTGGTCGAACCGTGGCTGAATCCAGGAATCCCAACCTTCTAATCGATCAGCTCTTACTTGAAAAGGGTGCACTCTCCATATTCACAGATGGTAGTAAAACTAAGGATGCCACAGTGGTTGGAACAGCCTGCGTATGTCACAATCTGAATTTATCAGTAGTGAGAAGCATAAATAGAAATGGATCCATTTTTACAGCTGAATGTATCGCACTTATGAATGCTGTGGACGTTGCCCTCAATAACAAAGATCAACGTTTTATTATATTTTCTGATTCCTTAAGCTGTCTTACATCCCTTAGGTATCCCTCCATTAATATTAGTCTTAACCCTTACATACTCTCTATCAAGAATAAAATTTATGAACACCGCACAAAATATCCTAATTCCAATGAAATTCAATTTTACTGGATACCGTCCCATCTGCGTATTTATGGTAATGATAATGCTGATGAATTAGCCAATATTGCCAGGAACAGTGCTGATCCTGATTGCTCTCTCAAAATACCATATACTGATCTAAGGGAGATCTCTAAATCACGTGCTTTCAATGACACAAACAAAGATATAGTTACTGAAGGTCCGTTCAAGGGCAGAAACTACTTTGAACATTTTCACGACGAAAGAAGGAAACCCTGGTACACGGGGGAAAATTTATCTCGAGAAATCATTGTGACCATTAGCAGAATTAGATCTGGTCACTATAGTCTTAACTTCTCTCTAGCCAAGATCAATGTGGTGAATAACCCTGGTTGTTCTTGTGGTCATGAGACACAGGATATTGATCACGTCTTGTGGCGGGTGTCCTTTATATGACATACGCAGATTGAAGTTTATAAAAAACTTGAGATTACGGGGTTGTTTTCTTCCCATGTCGTGCAATGTTCTACTCCACAGACCTACAAACAATGTATGCAGGAAATTATGTTCCTTCCTGAAGGATTGCGGATTGTGTGTATAATGTCATCGTCACATTCATTGACAATTGAGCGGCTCCAACGGATGTGTATCTATTGCGTTACCTTCACATTAGAATAAGACTATAATACTATGTTATAATATATTAAGATTGTAATATTATGTATGTAATATAGAATGCAGAATAACCTCTTATCGGAGGTTACAACTGTACAATAAAAAAAAAAAAAGTAAGACGTATCGAGTCCTATGTAAATCTATATTTTTGGATCTTTTGAAAACTTGAGATGGAAGATAATTTGTATCTATTGTTGAGCTCAATAAAATATCGCCAAAATTTTAAGTTGGGGGATTTTAGTTTGGGGGAAAGTAATAACTAGACTGCGGATCTTAATGCAATTATGAATTTTTTGGACAAATTAGGAGGCAGTGAAATCGTATAAAATATTATTTTCAGGGTTAATAGCCTCTGTGAATCCGAAATAAGTAAGACGTATCGAGTCCTATGTAAATCTATATTTTTGGATCTTTTGAAAACTTGGGATGGAAGACAATTTGTATCTATTGTTGGGCTGAATAAAATATTGACAAAATAGAATTTTAGTTGGAGGAAAAACTAGACTGCGTATCTTAATGCAATTTTCAATTTTTTGGACTTTGGAGAAAGGAAAATCGTATAAAATTTTATTTTCAGCATTAATAGCCCCCGTAAATAAGTAAGAATCGTATTGAGTCAAATCTATTGGGCTGGCAAGAAAGTAATTTCGGTTTTCACTAATACCTGGCGTTATCTTTTGTTTGATTGACTTCTGTTGACGTTGTGTTTGTTTTCTTTCTGACATTTCATGACTGCATCTTTTAGGTTACTTTTGAAGCAAATTACACGTAATTTTGATTAAAATTGTTAGTTCTATGTCAATTTGAACATGGAGCGCAAAAACGAACATTATAGGCACATATTGCTTTTTTATTTCCGTAGAGGTAAAAAAGCTGCCGAGGCTCACAAAAATATATGTGAAGTTTATGGTGTAGATTGCTTAACAGAACGCACGTGCCAGAATTGATTTAAAAAATTCCGTTCTGGAAATTTCTCACTTGAAGACGACCAACGTTCTGGTCACGTATCTTCTCGCGACAGGTCAAAGAAAAGTGTTTAGAATTTAGAATTTAGAAAAAAAGGTGTTCAGACACAGGAATCACCCCTATCTGGGACACCCTATATGGAGTAGCATAAATACAAGACTTTGTTTATACACTTTCAGTTCACTGACATTACGAGGTAGTCGATAGGGTACATTCATGTCAGGATAATTTCGCATTATGTTACTTCTACTAACTGACAGTACTCAACTATTATCTTCAATATTTTCTGTTTATTTATTAACAAAGTAAAGCCTTACTTCTGTTTAATAACAGTTACGTGCATTTGAAACGAGTCACATCTAAAGCGTTGAAATTGAAACATATTTATATTTTACAACCCGAATAAAATATCAGATTACAATCCAATACAATAGCAAAGAAGGTAGAACTGAAAACAAATTATGAGAAAATAAATGCCAGGTATTAACTAAAACATTTGCATTGTAAATTATGGGAAGACCTTTAATACTTTAACAATTAACATGGCCGTGAGCAAAGCTGCAAGACTTCCTCGATGATGGAGGATAATTGTACGCTTTCACCCGACAATATTTAACTTTCTTATTCTTCATTTTGATATGTAGCAAGGATATTTGTCATTCCATTAATATCTCACGTGAGCACAGAGAAGTGATTCATTTGCTTTCTTATTCCTTGTTAGCGAAAACATTTTTTAACGTTGAATGCCTCGTATAAAATTGAACGTGTGCGATGATATATGCAGTCTGGTGTGTGCAGTACTAATGCAGTATACAAATATAAAGATTGTAAGTGTGAATAAGGATTTTTATTTCCGTAGAGGTAAGAAAGCTGCCGAGGCTCACAAAGATATATGTGAAGTTTATGGCGTAGATTGCTTAACAGAACGCAAGTGGCAGAATTGTTTTAAAAAATTCCGTTCTGGAAATTTCTCACTTGAAGACAACCAACGTTCTGGTCGACCATCTGAAGTTGATGATGACCAAATGAAAGCCATTATTGAATCGGATCGTTATATAACTGTCCGAGAGATTGCAGACAGGTTAAATGTCTCGCATACAACTATAGAATATCGTTTAAAAAGTCTCGGAATCGTTAAGAAGCTCGTATTTGGGTTCCACACGAATTGAAAGAAATTCACTTAACGCAACGCATCAACATATGCGATATGCATCTCAAACGAAATGAAATAGACCCTTTTCCGAAGCGAATCATTACTGGTGATGAGAAATGGGTTGTTTACAATAACACAACTCGAAAACGATCATGGTCCAAGCGTGATGAATCAGCCCAAACCACACCGAAAGCTGAATTGCACCAAAAGAAGATCATGTTGTCAATTTGGTGGGATTACAAAGGTATTGTGTACTTTGAGCTGCTCCCAAGGAACAGAACCATCAATTCAGATGTTTATTGTCGACAACTAACAAAACTGGGCATAGCAATCAATGAAAAACGGCCAGAATTGGCAAATCGCAAAGGTATCGTGTTCCACCATGCTAACGCTAAGCCACACACATCTTTGTTAACAAGGGAAAAGTTATTGAAGCTTGGTTGGGAAGTGATGTCACGTCCACCATATAGCCCTGACATTGCCACTATCAAATTACCATTTATTCCGAAGTTTACAAAATTCTTTGAATGGTAAAACATTCACTGATGATGATGATCTGAAATCGTACTTGGATCAGTTTTTCACCGAAGAGGATCAGAAGTTTTATGAGCGCGGAATTATGAAGCTACCAGAAAGATGGCAAGAGATCATAGAACAAAATGGAAAATAATAGATTAAAGTTCATTGCTTCGATAAAAAAATTAGATTTTATTTCACCTAAAAATACCGAAATTACTTTCTTGCCAACCTAATAGAATGACTTCTATGGAGCGTCTTGACCAAGAAATACTTTTACAGCATAAATACCATTTCAAAATATTGAACCATCTAAGGTTCCACAGAATATGGTGGCTCGCTCCATATTACTTACTTCAATGATATTGATTTAACTTTTTATGGAGAAAATCTCGTAGGAGATTTATTACAAACAAAATTGTAGAACACAGAACAAAAAACACGCTAGTGCTTACTTCAATGATATCAATTTCATTTTTTTTTTTTTATGGAGGAAATCTCGTATGAGATTTATTGCAACATTAGGAACAAACAACATCGTAGTACACAGGACGAAGGACACACACTTAAATTAAAGAGTATGCAGCATTTCTTTTCCTTTCTTTCTTGTTTTTAAACACGCAGGTTACAATTTAATATTGATTTATTTAGATAAGGTAAAAATAGTCAAGTTTGGCATTTGGAGTCCATGACCTGGGTTGTTTATATCCATAGAAAAATTTCACTCTTGAATTTCATTAATGCTTATATGCTAAAGCTCGTTAATGCTTTAACAAATTGACTGCCATGTCACCCACATCCACCATATAGCCCTGACATTGCACCATCAGATTACCATTTATTCCGAAGTTTACAAAATTCTTTGAATGGTAAAACATTCCCTAATGATGATGATCTGAAATCGCACTTGGATCAGTTTTTCACCGAAGAGGATCAGAAGTTTTATGAGCGCGGAATTATGAAGCTACAAGAAAGATGGAAAAAGATCATAGAACAAAATGGAAAATATTTTATTCATTAAAGTTTATTGCTTTGACAAAAAAATTAGAATTTATTTGACCTAAAAATACCGAAATTACTTTCTTGCCAACCTAATAATAGATTGCGGATCCTTAAACAGAAATTTTTTTCCTTCTTTAATAAGTGCAGAAAGATCCGGTGACTACCGATTATTTATTTTCCCATGTCATCGGTTTCTTGCCGTTGTGTTCATCCGACACCGAGGGAAATTACACCGGAGTTAGGTATCTGTCTTTCCAACGTATCGGTTTTTTAGTCTAGTGACTAATTCGACACCAAGGGACAAATTTAATTATACCAGAGTTAATTGTTTCTCCTCCCACGATATCCTTGATTCTTTACCATCGCGTCAACTCGAGACAGAGACTGTAATTACACTAACGTTAATTATTTCTCTTTCCATGGTACATATTGATTTTTTACGGTCGCGTCGATTTGTCACCAGTGGACCGCACGAGAACCACGAATTTCGAAGTATAAACGCTGTTTTACAGTTCTGCTAATCGGTTTTCGGATGGTCGTCGTTCCACCGTGAAGCTGTTTCGACCTTCCACGAACGAAACTTTTCTCATCTTCGGTTTGGGGTCGCGGATATAGCTTTTTTTTCCTCTCGATTCTTCGCGAGAAGATACGGTTTGCGGGGACAGTAACTCGATGTAGAGGAGATTATTCGGGATTTTTATGGGACACCGTCGCCCACGATCTTTTTCTTTCCTTTTTTTTTCTTTTTTTTTTTTTTAAATGGCCTGACACGTTTTTTTTCTCCCGAGGGACCTGACAAATGGTTCTAGGGGGCCTAGGAGCACAAGGACGAGGGGTTGTCGCAGGATATTAACCTCTTCAAGGGTACTGGCGCGCACGTACAGTCGCCGAAATAATGATAGGTTCATATCATTTTTATGATATAACAGTGTTTTTCATGCAACATTTCTATCTTTTATTATTGGTATGTGATTCGTTACAATGTAATTAGTAGAACACATAATGTATTTGAATAATATCATTTTTATTAATGTGTTTATTAATCAATATTACAAAAATTTCCAATTTTTGTACGAAATAACTATAGGTTCACTTAATCATTTTCTAGTTGGACTTAACGAAATGTTACAAATATAAGTACAAATTTATTATTTGACCAGAAAACTCGGTATTTAGTTGGTCCTCCGTTGTTTTTTATGACCTCAAATATCCTTTGTGACATTGAGTCTATTAATTTCTCTAAAGTCTCTGATCCGATCTGAGACCACGCCTCTTAGATGCCATTTTTTAATTCATTAACCGTTGCGTATTGTTTGCCATTACTGTAAACTTGTCTTGATAAAATGCCCCATAGATTTTCAATGGGGTTAAGGTCTGGACTTCTTGATGGCCAAGGTAAAACCTTAACTTATGCCATCTGAAAATATGCTTTAACCCAGATAGCACAGAGACGTCTTAAAGACGTCTTTAAGACGTCTGTCGAAGACGTTCAGACGTCTATTAGACGTCTGAATGTCCTACGAACGTCTTCCGAACGGCTTCTGAACGTCTCTGGAACGTCTTTGTGAAAAAACTGTACGTCTCGAAACAGACGTATTCAAGAGGTCCCGAAACAGACCTCTAGTAACACAAAAATATTAGATAGATATGTTTGTCAAATATTGGAAAAATATTTTTTAAGCCACATTTTTTCTTATGAGAAAAATATTGAATTTGAATATTGTATACATGTACAAGAAATATAAATTGAATGTTTGTTATAACAAAAAACTAAATAAATAAAAAAAAATAAATTAAAAGAATGTTTTTCAGCATATCCGCGAACATTAACATTTTATGCTTTATTTATTTATTTATTTATAAATAAAAAAAATAAATTAAAAGAATGTTTTTCAGCATATCCGCGAACATTAACATTTTATACTTTATTTATTTATTTAATTTATTTATTTATTTATTTATAAATAAAAAAAATAAATTAGAAGAATGTTTTTCAGCATACCCGCGAACATTAACCTTTTTTGCTTTCTTTATTTAACTTATTTATTTATTTATCTATTTATTTTGATGTATTACTTTTCTGTGCACTTCTTTGTTGATGGAATATTCCACTTTCCCTTCGAAAGGACCTTAAAAAATCACATTTAGAAATTTTTATGCAGTTGGCGGGATTCGAACTCGGGACTTGCCGTTTACTAGATGATGTGTTTCCTTGTGAGCCATGCGAACCTGCTTTGTTAAACTCACAGTACTTGTTACACTTATAAAGGCTCAAATCGTATCAAATCATATAATTATTAGAAGAGATAAACTTCTGTTAAAAAAATTGTTTAGATAAAAATCAAACTACTAGTAAAAATCAAACTAATAGTACTAAATTAACAATTTAGTTATTTAACTTTCCTAAATAAATAAACGTCTATTCGAAGGATGGAAAACTGCGTTATATTGTGTTGCATGTGTACAGTTTGTAAAGTTTTTCTCTAGCAGTTTAGAATGACTGAAACGTCAAGAAATGAAACGTCTTAAAGACGACTCGTAAAAGACGTCTTAAAGACGTCTTAGAGACGTCTTTTCAGGACGTAAGACGTTCAGACCAAAAATGGACGTAAAACAGACGTCTTTAAGACGTCGCGTGCTATCTGGGTAATTTCTCTAAAGTCTCTGATCCGATCTGAGACCACGCCTCTTTGATGCCATTTTTTAATTCATTAACCGTTGCGTATTGTTTGCCATTACTGTAAACTTTTCTTGATAAAATGCCCCATAGGTTTTCAATGGGGTTAAGGTCTGGACTTCTTGATGGCCAAGGTAAAACCTCAACTTTTGCCATCTGAAAATATGCTTTAATTGCTTTTGCTCGATGAATTGGTGCATTATCGTGTTGGAAAATAAAATTTGGACCACCAATTCTGTCACCATATTCGTCTAACGCATATTTTAACAGTTTTTTGTACTTATTCGCATTGGCCTCTGGCGGAAACCACATGATCGGAGTTTTACCAATGTAGCCGAAAGCTGCCCAAATCATCACGCTACCTACTCCATCATTTCTGCTCATTCTAATCTCCCTCTGATCACGCAGATCATGCCAGTAATATTGGAAACCGTCCGGACCGTCTAAATGAAATTTCTTTTTATCAGAGAAAATCACAGTTCTCCATTTTTCCGTCCATGACATACGATTTTGTGCAAATTTCAATCTTTCATGTTTGCGAAGCTTGGTGAGAGGAGGCTTTTTTTCGCTCTTTTTCGGTATCGAAGCGTCTTACTGGTTTTCAAAACTTGTTGCACATGTCATACAACAACTGGTAAATTTAATTTAGCCCTGATTTGAGAAGCGTACAATTTATTTTTTCGAGCTTCATAAAAAATTTTTCCCCTATCCCTTTGACTCAATTTGTTTGGACGACCTGTAGATTTTTTTGCCCCATATTTATCACCCAATAGCAAAAAATGATTAACAACATTTAAAGATCTATAAATTCTTTCTGCGATGTTCCTATTTGACAGATTCATGTCCTTGAACGCAGTGATTAATCCCTTTTCGTGATCATTGAACGACCTTCCACGACCCATTACGCATTAAATAATTATAACTTGTTTAGAGCATTAAATACTTAGAATTAACCCTTTGCACTCGAGGGCTCCGGAGCGGAGCCATTTAAAATTTGTCTTCAAACTCGAGGGCTCCGCTATGGAGACAATG
Source organism: Seladonia tumulorum (assembly GCA_913789895.3). Taxonomy (NCBI): domain Eukaryota; kingdom Metazoa; phylum Arthropoda; class Insecta; order Hymenoptera; family Halictidae; genus Seladonia; species Seladonia tumulorum. Next base: position 1,532,542 of record OU565281.1, read on the forward strand.
CAAATAATTTTTAGTTCATACCATAAGGACAAAGACACATCACTTTTGCTGACAAATAACGAAAAAAAAAGAAACAAAACGCTAAACGCAAAACGCTCCTCCCTTTTTTTCGCCCAAAAAAAAAGAATACCATACAATGATGTCTTTCCTTTGAATGCGCACATTATTTACGTATATATAAATATGATTTTTTCACTGAAACTGCTTCGAGTTGCTGGTAATATGAATGAAAAAAAACTTCGAGTGCAAAGGGTTAATATTAAAACATACAAACATGAAAGTATTTTGTACTTACATACCTTATAAAATTTCTTCTACGTAGTAACAAAAGTATTTCTTAGATAAATTATTGTGAACCTAAGATTATTTCGCTCTATTACCAGAATAATTTTCAGCAAATTTCACAATCTATTACGTCCAAACACTTACGCTGTCGAAACTAAACTAAATGCATCTCTAGTAGTAAGAACACGACTTTTCAAAATATAAACAAACACCACAGGAGGTGTTCCACGACGCAGATAAGAATCACAACAGTAAACACGCTAGTTCGGGCTAGGGCTGTTACTTTTCCGAAGCTTCGAAACTTCGAACCTTCGATTCGTTTCCCGTTAACACGTTGAGCGCCACGTCAGCCATCGGTGGTTGACACTAGACTTTCCGTTCAGGCCGCGTCAGTCACCGGTGACTGACACAAAGCTTTTCCAGGTGTTCTAAGTAGCGCGCGTGGCCTGACGGGAATTTCCTTAAGAATTCGCGTGGCGCTCAACGTGTTAACGGATAAAAGGAATAAATTTTCATAATTTGTTTCTATATTCACCACCTAAACTATTTCAATAATTTATTGTTAACGTAATATATTTATAACTTGAATTATCCTTTCGATAGCACATCGTGAAAATAATTGTTTAAATAAATAAATTTTCATAATTTGTTTCTATATTTATTATTTGAATTATTTCAATAATTTATTGTTAAAATAATATATTTATTATTTGAATTATCATTTCGATAGTTCACTGATAAAATAATTGTTTAGAAACATATTGTGAAAATTTATTTATTTAATAAATTATTTTAACAATAAATAATTGAAATAACAATTTATTTATTTAAACAGTTATTTTAACAATGTGCTATCGAAAGAATAATTCAAATTATAAATATATTATCTTAACAATAAATTACTGAAATAATTCAGATGGTGAATATAGAAACATATTATGAAAATTTATTCCTTTTATCCGTTAACTGGAAACGAATCGAAGGTTCGAAGTTTCGAAGCTTCGAAGCTTCGAACCTTCGAACCTTCGATCCTTCGATTTTCATCACCTTCGAATTTTCTGCAATCGAAGCTTCGAAATATTCGACCTTCGAAGCAAAGTAACAGCCCTAGTTCGGGCTATGAACCTATCATTATTTCGGCCACTGTACGATTAATTTTCGACGATAAATGTAGATATGGACGATTTTCGTTTTCACAACGCATTTGCAGTTGTTGTAATTTTTCATCTTGTGCAGTCCAATTTGTCTAATTTGTCTCTACACAATTCGTTCCTGAAGGGAGATTAACAATGGAGAGGCAAAGTTGCCCGTTCGCGAATCCGTATTTCGTAATTCATCCTCCTCTTCCTTCCTTCGCGGTTTGTTCTGCAAAGTTTTGTTAATTTAAGACGGTCGCTCATCTTTATTCAAATCGGCTGTACATATTCGAGTCGTAGGAGAATGTTGAAATCAGCGAGCAAAGTATACAGGGTGGGGCAGTAACTATTAGCACCTCAGATATCTTTGAAACTATAAGTTTCACAGAAATATTTGCTGAAATAGATTGCACAGTACGAAGGGGGCCATCCGGTGGTAATAATAGTTTTTTTGCAGGTGGAGGTATTTCGGACATTTGAAGGTCATCTTCATTTTTTTAAATGGAATCATATATTTTTGATTACATCAGCTGATGCTCCTTCATATTCTTCACAAAAAAGTATTAATCTATTTGTGTAAAAAAATCATTAGTTTAGGAGATATTTAGCTAAAAAATAGAAGATATTTGTGCCTTTTGAGTATGCGTAAAATGCTTTTGCGGCTAATTCCAGCTTGTCTTTCGATTTCGCGAGAGATAGCGGATGGATTTAACGTAATTGCGGCTAACACTACAATTTCGTTTGCTTCATTTGTTATTGTTTTATTACGAATTGCCTTTTTGCGTAATAATTGCCTCGACTGGTGAAATTTTTTAAAAACATAATCGTAGGTACGGCGTGATGGATGATTTCGTTGAGGAAATCAATTGGCGTATAATCATTCTGCATGTGTAGCACTTTTCCCAGCTTCAAAATAAATTGATAACATGTCTACCTTTTCTTCTTTAGAATACTTCATTATGAAGTGATTCACCGTATCAGAGATGTAAAAGAGACTAAATTTCACAATAAGTAGGAGAGCAAGAATTATCAATACAGAAAATGTAAATATTTATATTGATAATACTTGCTCTCCTACTACATTATCACATTGAATTCGTAATATTGATCAGAAAGTCGAGATTTCCTAACAAATTAGAATTAAAATATTTCCTAAACTAATGATTTTTTTACACAAATAGATTAATACTTTTTTGTGAAGAATATGAAGGAGCATCAGCTGATGTAATCAAAAATATATGATTCAATTTAAAAAAACATGAATGACCTTCATATGTCCGAAATACCTCCACCTGCAAAAAAACTATTATTACCACCGGATGGCCCCCTTCGTACTGTGCAATCTATTTCAGCAAATATTTCTGTGAAACTTATAGTTTCAAAGATATCTGAGGTGCTAATAGTTACTGCCCCACCCTGTATAACGTCGCGGATATAACCTAATCGATGCACGTACCATGTATAAAGACTAACCCCGTAATTTCCCTGGATATTTTCATTATCGGAACGATAAAGAAGAAACGATGCAGATTGGTAATTTCTTTATGACTCTAACCAACCTCCGATAGGTTCCTCCTCGGGTTCTGTAAATTGAAACGTGCTTCGATTTTCGGTTTAAAGAAACTACATCTCTCCAGAGACCGTCTCGCAATGTAAAGCGTTCGCGAGCTGAAACATTTATTTCGAAATTCTTGAGCCGAACTCTCTCGATTACCTCCGGAACTAAAGAGCTTTAAGGAGATTCGTGTCGTCGTTTCTTCTTTCCTCGCGTTTCGAAGCCGATCGAGGGATCGAACGCGCGGAAGGTAATCGAATCGCGATCGACGGTGTAATTCAGTCGAAGAACCGGTACGTTAACACTACAATTACCAAGCACTAAATTCAACTGGAATACATTGCCTGATACACTCCCGGACAAAAAGATAGCACATGGGTAATATTTCCATATTTTGAATAGTATGTTCATACACTCTGTTCAAATAGAACCACAAAATAGAGGCATTATTAAAATAAAGATTACGATAGGACGATCTCTTTTATTTACGCGTTCTTGACGCCTCGAGGGTCATCGAATAACTGAAAAACTAAAAACAAATTCATCTCGCGGACGCCTCGACCGTTACGCGCTCACACACACACACACACACACATATCGATCCTCATCGTAGGCAGCCGCAATTTAAACAAATGCAACGATGCCCGTTTACATTTTGTCCGTCTTCGGACAAAACACGCACAATTCAACATCTTCGGACAAAACACACACAATTCAACACACTCAGTAAAATAAGTCTCCGTACACCTAACTCATACTATCTAAATGGTTAATAATTTTATTTTACGTGGTAGTAAATGAGTAATTCTTCTGCAATTATTTTTTTAATTGTCTTTTTTATTCATGTGGCAAAAGCTATTGTCATACGATTATTATTTAACAAGAAAATTAAACATATATGTGTAAGAGCGCGCGATCCGTCCGTTAGATTTGGCGGGAAACCGTCGAGCCTTATATGGTCATAGGAATCGCCAATGACCATATAAGGTAATAGGGCAGCGACAGCGACGGCGAAGATTCGACGATCGCGACGAAACATCTGCCGATCGCGATTCGCGGGAGAGAGCGCGAATATATGGAGCGCGACCGCGGGCCGCGACACAGTTCGCCTGGACGATTAGGCCATTATTATGTACGAGCGAGAATCAATAAAGTTATCATCTACTACATATGCAAACATAACCAATTCAGAACAAAAAAAGTCTCCGTACAGGAACATAAAAAAACAGAAATATAGAATAATAGAATTTTTTCTTTTTTTTTTCGCAACATTAATAAGTAGTTGGACCGCCTTTAGCTTTATGTATGGCAAACATTCGTTTTTGCATGCTATTAATTAATTTTTCTGTCTCATCACTCGTAATACTATTCCATTCTAGTAATATCGCATTTTTCAGTTCTGTTTTGTTTTTAATATTATGTTTTTGTAGACGCCTTTTTATTTCGTCCCATAGGTGTTCTATTGGATTAATATCCGGCGATTGAGGTGGTGTGTGCAACTGTTTTGGCGTATTATACAGAAGCCATTCATTAACTCGTCGTGCGGTATGCTTTGGATCATTATCCTGCTGAAAGATAAATCTCCGATCCAGTCCCAATTTTCTTGCACTATAGTCCAAATTATCCTTCAAAATATTCAAATACACATCTTGGTCCATAATACCGTCGATGAATACCAAGTTTCTTGTGCCTGCAGCATTCATACAACCCCATACCATTATGCTCCCTCCGCCGTGTTTTACGGTTGCACGCAGATTTTTGCATTCCATTTCTGTATTTTTCATCCTCCAAATTTTTACACGTCCATCAGACCCAAACAGGTTAAATTTGCATTCATCACTAAATATTACTGAATTCCAAACCTCCCTTGGCCTATACATGTGGGCTTTAGCAAAATCCATACGTTTCTGCTTATTTATTTTGCTGATAAAGGGCTTTCTTCTTGCTGTACGACCATTATACCCTGACTTTTTTAACACATTGCGTATAGTTTGAGGAACAACCTTAACACCATAATCATTGTGAATCATATTCACAAGTTTGCGAGCACTTGTTTTCGGTTCACTGCGTATAACTTTCAAAATTGCACGCTCATGATGGTGTTCTAATTTTGTTGGACGACCGGTACGTTTGCGATTTTCAAGAGAATTTGTTTGCTGATATTTATTAATAATGTATTGCACTGTAGAACGAGATTTATTCACTATTCCTGCAATTACTATTAAGGATTTTCCATCTTTTCGTAGTTTTATAATTAGTTCGCGAATTGGAACCGGTATCTCCATTTCTGTACGTTATTATGAATTTATTCTGTACTTTCTGCTTGATCATAGGAAACTGAAGGAAGGTATGACCTCCACGAATCATATGACTCGAGTTTCTCAATATGTTTATTGACAACACGAACTTTTGTGATAGTGTACGGAAACTTATTTGACGCTATATCCGTTCACATTGTATTCAACATTTGAGTATAGCAAAACTAATTATAGGATTTACATAAGTGCATGTATATGAGTTAATGGAAGAACGCACTTTTAAATAATACATTAAAAATTTTGATATCAAGTATACTTTTTTAGTTATACATAGTTGAAGTTCAAATATGGTACTGTACAGAGACTTTTTTGACTGATTGTGAGTGTAGTTTCCTAAATGTTATAGATTGAATGTAAACAGCACGTCTTGGGAGCGTAGTAAACAAGGTCGAAGCAGGAAGTATTTGTTTTAATTTCAGTTTCTCGGAATATGCTATAAAATAAGGGAGGTGAAAAGATAGCACACTTAGAATTTTCATAACAATTACTAGTGTTTGTCAAACTTTCTGTGAGGCTAGACGTGTCAGTCAGTTTAAAACACTTAAATCCCGAGTAGTTTAAAAGATTGAAGCATTTGGCTGTCATGGGACGAGGAAAGAGATTGAGTAAAGAAGAGATTAACACAATTCTTGTTTTAAAGGACCAAAAATTTTCTATCTCCAAAATTGCTTCAGCTATCAAAAGAAGTCGGAAAGTAATTTACAATTTGATAAAAAATGTGAAAAATTACGGACGGAAAAAAAGTACTGGCCGGCCATCAGCATTAACGAAACGTGAGAAAAGAGCAATTCTTCGTACGGCATCGAATTCTTGCCTAACAGCGAGACAAATTGCTCATGAAACAGATGTCAAAATCAACGTTAGAAATGTACGTTGTATCATTAAAAAATGTGAACATCTTATACGAAAGAAAATTCAGAGAAAACCACCACTAACAGTACGCCACAAAATGGATCGTTTAAACTTTGCAAAGGAACACGTTCGATGGAAGAAAAGATGGCAATATGTAATTTTTTCTAATGAAAAAAGATTTAATTTAGACGGTCCGGATGGCTTTAATTACTATTTCCATGACATTAGAAAAGAGCAATTATCAAAAGTTCGTCGACAAATGGGCGGAGGCAGCACAATGGTATGGGCTGGAATTGGGTACAACGAACGAACAGATATACAATTGATTGACTATCGAATGAATGCTGCGATGTATAAAAAAACTAATTGAAGAGCAACTTAGGAATCATGCAGTTCTCATCGGTGGACCAAATTATGTGTTCCAACAGGACAACGCGTCCGTTCATAAAGCAGGAGATGTGAAGGAATTTTTTGCGTCCTAATATATCTGTTCTTCCTTGGCCTGCAAGGTCCACTGATATTAACCCTTTGCACTCGGCGCTATTTTCAATCTAAAACTAAATTTCTCTTCCGTCTTACAATATTTCCATTTTATTCATACGAAACTGATCCGATTTCTACATATAATATTCAAATGTTTAGTAATCTATTAAATACAAATTTTGTAATGTAACAAACATTTTGTAATATTTTTTGTAATTTCTTTGAAATAATGCCACAACAATGTCTAGTGGTGCTTCAGAGTCACCACTCGAGTGCAAAGGGTTAATATTATAGAAAATTGTTGGGGAGAACTATCACGAGCTGTTTACGCCGGTAATCGACAATTCGATACGATTCAAGATTTAAAGGAGTGCATTAGAACAGAATGGAACAGACTTGCACAAAAAAAAAATAAAAAATTTATACAAATCTTTATCGAGACGAATGGTGGAATTAATACAAAACTAAGGAAGTCCGACACATTATTAAATTGATAAACAATGTCATTTTCTTTGTAAGAATTTCATTTGTTTTAAGAATTAGTTCAAGTGTGCTATCTTTTCGCCGGTCTGAAATATGATAATTATGTTAAGAAACTGGAAGGACTGTCGTTATTTTCATTTGTCACTTTCGTATTATGCTATTTAAGTGAAATGTATACATATATTATTAAATGTTTATAGAACTTTGAGCTTAAATATAAACATTCATAAAATTTAATGTTGTGCTATCTTTTTGTCCGGGAGTGTAATAACAAGAAAATAAGATTCGTTTAGATTTCGTATCAGTTTCGTTTAAATATCTACTTTCATAGAGAAGTTTATTAAAAAATTTTCTCATGGAAACATTTATAATTTCAATATCTCTAAAAGAAAAAATTAGGAGGAAGTCATTTTGACCCATCCGGTAGTTCTAGTGGTACCGCTGATGTCTCGCCCACGATGCAACGCTCCCATACATGTCAACGGACAGCTTCTAACAAACAAAAATCCAATCGATCAGAGAAACCTTGTTTCGATGATCGTCGTCTGTTATATCGCGGTTTTTCTATTTGCCAATGGAGTACAGGTCTAGACAGTTCGAACGAAGTCGCACGCGAGGTTCACTGTCCTGTGAACGCTCGGTCGACGACAGGTGACACGATCGATTCGAAGAATCTACCACCTGCCTTCCAAGAACCATGGTCTTCCCCGAGAAAGAACCACCGTTTCCCCTCATCGATCATCGTTTCTGATAGCTAGCAGCAATATACGCTAGCTCCTGATCCGCGTGGTGCACACCTACCGATAGTTAAGCTCGATCGATCGCGCATCAATCTTCCGAGGTTCAATTATCGTAAGCCGAATTTACATCGTTTCGCTTCGGGTGATTATCGCGGGTGAGCCAGCCTTCACGACGAACGCGAATGATGCATCGTTGAACAGGCCCGAAGACAATGTTTCTGCACTTCCGCGCTTTGCCCTGAGAACATTAATCGATTGATTGGCTGTCCATTAAATATTATTCAATTTATTAAATCCATAACTTTTGAAAGGATAATATATACAGATCTCACAGGTGACCAGGCTAGAAAAGTTTTCAAGGGGGTTCCTCGAGGCGGAGTCCTCAGCCCACTTTTATACAATATATACATTTCTAACATTGCTGATAACTTACCCAAGAGCGTCATAGTATCTCAATTTGCAGATGATATAGCAATTTATTGCAACAGATCCACAGTCAGCAATAGTAAAAGACTATTAGAGAAAGCAATTTCGCATATTGACATCAACCTACATAATTTAGGATTAGAACTCTCTCCTCATAAAACCGTGTTTATACATTTCAACAGACTGAACATCCACCCAGGTCAAACAGAAATAAAGATCAAGAATACTACAATCAAATCAAGTGAATTTGTACGCTTCTTGGGGATAATCTTCGACTACAAAATGACATTTAAAAATCAAATTGATCAATTACAGAAAAAATGCGCAAGAGCTATTGATATAATCAAATTTGTTCGGGGTACGTGGTGGGGATCAGATCCAGAAACCTTAATAATACTTTACAAAAGTTTTGTTCGCTCAATACTAGACTATGGCTGCTTTGTATATTTTCCCACCCAACAAAACCAAACACGAAAGCTAGAGAAAATTCAATTCGCGGCAATAAGACTTGCCCTTGGGTAGAGAATTAGCACACCCACCAATATTCTTATATCGGAATCTAAACTTCAATTTTTACAAAAACGTGCTCGATTCCTATGTATGAATTGCCTCAATAAGGTCCATTCAAACCAAAACACGGTTGTATATGCAACTGTTTCACGGATCAGGAAAATTATGGATAACAAGTACAGCAAACGTAAAAATAGTAACAGGCTAATATATCAATGCATAAAAGACACAAAAAACTCTATCAGTCATATTTTCTGCACCATCAACCACTATAACGATGTTCAAGAATATTACACTTTTATTAGCAATATTTATGTTGACACGGAATCTGGCTCATCTCTTCGGTATGTTGACAATTCCAACCTATTAATTGAAAATCTAATTAAAGAAGAAAAATCCTTTTCTATTTTCACAGACGGTAGCAAGTCAAAGGATTCAGTTTCTGTAGGAAGTTCGTGCGTTTGTAATTACTTAAATATTACCGTTGTAAGAAATGTAAATAAAAACGCATAAATTTTCACTGCGGAATCTATAGCCTTGAACGACGCAGTGAAAATACCTTTGAATCATCCCAATCAGAATTTTCTCATTTTTACGGATTCTCTTAGTGCACTACTCTCGTTGAAACAAACTAATATAAGCACAAAAACGAATACCTATATCTTTGAAATAAGAAAAAACGTTTTCAACTTCGCTTCCGAAACCACAAACGATAGTAAAATTAAATTCTACTGGGTACCATCTCATATTGGGACTCCGGGTAACGAGAGTGCAGACACATTAGCTAAAACAGCGACAAACACGACAGCCTCATTCTCCGTGAAAATTCCCTTCTCAGATCTAAGAGAATCGGTTAAATCAGCGGCAACACAAAACACATTCGACATCATAGAGAAAGAAGGTTTATCTAAAGGTGTAAACTACTTCACATACTTTCACAACCGAAAATCTAAACCGTGGTACAGTCACACAAATCTCCATCGTGAGATTGTCACAACGATAAACAGATGCAGATCAGGACACTCTCTCTCTCTCTCTCTCTACAATCTTGCCACCTCTCTTGCTCGAATTGGCACAGTAAATGATCCACAATGTCAGTGCGGTTATGAGAATCAGGATATCGACCACGTGCTATGGCAGTGTCCCACGTTTGATGAACGGAGGTTGGAGTTTATCAGAGGACAACTACGGAAACTGCATCTTTTTCTTCCGCTCTCGTGTAATGCTCTCCTATCCAGACCTACGGTTGAAATATGTAAAATAACCTACTCGTTTCTGAATGCCTGTGAGTTAAATATCTGAGAAAATTGTATAGTTCATGATAATGCCCAGATAGCACAGAGACGTCTGTCGAAGACGTTCAGACGTCTATTAGACGTCTGAATGTCCTACGAACGGCTTCCGAACGGCTTCTGAACGTCTCTGGAACGTCTTTGTGAAAAAACTGTACGTCTTAAAGACGTCTTTAAGACGTCTCGAAACAGACGTATTCAAGACGTCCCGAAACAGACCCCTAGTAGCACAAAAATATTAGATAGATATGTTTGTCAAATATTGGAAAAATATTTTTTAAGCCACATTTTTTCTTGTGAGAAAAATATTGAATTTGAATATTGTATACATGTACAAGAAATATAAATTGAATGTTTGATATAACAAAAAAATTAAATAAATAAAAAAAATAAATTAAAAGAATGTTTTTCAGCATATCCGCGCACATTAACATTTTATGCTTTATTTCTTTATTTCTTTATTTATTTATTTATAAATAAAAAAAATTAATTAAAAGAATGTTTTTCAGCATATCCGCGAACATTAACATTTTATGCTTTATTTATTTATTTAATTAATTAATTAATTTATTTATTTATAAATAAAAAAAATAAATTGAAGAATGTTTTTCAGCATATCCGCGAACATTGACATTTTATGCTTTATTTATTTATTTAATTAATTAATTAATATATTTATTTATTTATTTATAAATAAAAAAAATAAATTAAAAGAATGTTTTTCAGCATATCCGCGAACATTAATATTTTATGCTTTATTTATTTATTTAATTAATTTATTTATAAATAAAAAAAAATAAATTAAAAGAATGTTTTTCAGCATATCCGCGAACATTAACATTTTATGCTTTATTTATTTATTTAACTTATTTATTTATTTATCTATTTATTTTGATATATTATTTTGGATTTTGGATTTGTGATATATAATGTATAGTTTTATTATTAAACAATATTTATTGCTAAATTCTATTGCGAATACATATGTAATATATTATAATAGTACTAAATTAACAATTTAGTTATTTAACTTTCCTAAATAAATAAACGTCTATTCGAAGGATGGAAAACTGCGTTATATTGTGTTGCGTGTGTACAGTTTGTAACGCTTTTCTCTAGCAGTTTAGAATGACTGAAACGTCAAGAAATGAAACGTCTTAAAGACGTCTTTTCAGGACGTAAGACGTTCAGACCAAAAATGGACGTAAAACAGACGTCTTTAAGACGTCGAGTGCTATCTGGGTGTAGAATGTATAGAAAAATGATGTATGGCAAAATAATCTCTACTTTGAGATTCTAATTGCATTAAATTAAAAAAAACAATGTTTCTGCACTCAATTTTCTTGCGTTTCGTCTCTGTTGCAATCCGCATGTGCTTGTCCAATCGGGTTTCACGAAATTCCGCGATAAAGTCACAGCAGAACGAAACATTGCGGAACCGATTCGAGATCTGTTATTGGGTGGTTGGTGGCTCTTGATATCAGGCCGGTTCTGGCAAAAAGGGAGCAACGCGAGATATCTGATCTCGTTAGGGATGGGGTCGAACCGCTGCGCCGCGCCGCGCCGGGAAAAGCAAAGTCAATTAGCGCAGCGATAATTCGGTCCCGGAGGGAAGAAGCGTCGCTGTCGAAGCGTGCTGATCAGGCTCGCCGAGGCGTGACCCGGGGTTCAGGCTCGGTCAGCGGATGCCGTCGACGTCGAAGAGGAGAAGTCGCGATGGGAAAACAACAGGCGGCCCCTGCACAGTGGTCCAGAAGCCCGGTTTTTGTGGCCAAAATTCAATTTTTCAAGGTTAATAGATTAAAAAATTTTTTTTGCTATAAACTGATTACTAGACATCGGATGTTTATGCAATTTCCAATTTTTATAGAAACATTTTAAGAAAGTGGAATGAAATAAAATTTTATTTTTAATGGGGACAGCCTTTGTAGATCCAAAGCAAATAAAAATCGTGTTAAATTCTCTCGAATTTTATATTATAGCATTTTTTTAACATTTCCATAAGCCATAAATGCATAAAGATCCGATGTCTACTGATAACTCTTCAAAGCTCCTAAATCCAAAATATTATTGATTTTAGGTAATTGTATAATAAGATACGGCGTTCTAAAAACAAAATCATAAAATTGAACATTCTATTAAACGTTTTAAATACCACTTATAGGATATCAGAAAACAAGTTATAATTATGATTTTTAATATGTTAGTAGATGTACTTTAAGTTCTAAATGCCATCATAAACATTTTTTAATCCATAAACAAATATTCCAAGTTTGTAACAATTTAAGCTTTAAGAAGGGTTTTAAAAAAATGCTAGAAAGTGCTAAACTTTGGACTTATTTTTTACGAAAGTTTAAACATTTGTTAAAAAGAATATGCAAAGTTTAGCTGCGCCCTCTTGCGACTTTTAACTCTGTATTAATTTTAATAATGAAGACGTCCGAGGTATTTTGACGCGTTCGGGACCTGAACCCGCCTTATCTGTTTCGGCGTCTGTGGACCATAACTGTGATGTTTTCTTAAAGGGAACCTTATGTTCAAATAGAACTACAAAATAGCGGTATTATGAAATAAAGGTTACGGTAGGAAGGTCTCTTTTATCCACGCGTTCTTGACGCCTCGAGGGCCATCGAATAACTAAAAACTAAAAAGGTATTATTGTATTAGGTTATACTAATTTAAAACATGGCATTAAGTATCTCAATGATATTGTTCTATGAAAATGATGAAAAACATCGATTTACAAAATTTTTTAATCGGGCCACGAAATACCGCCCTCTAGATCGCCATAATAATCCTGCCGTAAAAAAATTTTAATTTTTAATGCCAGATTCGTTATCAGCGACTCCAAAAACTCCTAATTACCAACTTTCAGAAAATTATGACAACATTTTGAATTTTGGCCACAAAAACCGGGCTTCTGGACCACTGTGCCCTGGTTCAATCGGGGACTAGGTGCGATGGTGCGTTTAGACCTAACCAACTACATAACGTTCGTTCAGCCCCCACTCCGAAAAAATTAAATAAATAATATGTTCTAAACGCGGTATACGTATGAGCGTAGGTGTAGGCGAGCCTAAATGAACCTGGCCGAGCGTAGGCCACGTGAACGTGGGCGGATGAAAAACACACGATTTCTTGTTGTTCGGTGCGTGTTGCAGAAGGAAATGGGAAACGCAGCTGGGGCCTGGGAACAATAGGATACTTTGTCGACCACGCTCCGCAGCTTTGTTTGTTTATCGCGTCTGTCGCAACTTTGCCCTCTCCGAGCTCAATGAAAGCTGCGCGGTTGTTTCGGCAATCTTCTATCACGCCGCACGCCGCACAGTGGGCAAAAACGGCATTTTCGGATTCAAAATCAAAGAACTTTCGATAGGAAGGAGGTAGAGCGATGAAATTTTTTTAAAATGAAAGCTGCAACCTTGTAGAATATGGGCAAAATAGGGAGATTACGGTACGAACGTTTTTTAACGTTGAGAAAATTCGTTAAAGGTGCACAATTTCAAGAAAATTTTAGTTTTTCCACTACCACTACAAGATTCGCTTGTAACTAATTTCCTACTAAACTTTTTGAATTTTTTTCCAAAAAATGATTTATTTGGACATTTTGACATAGTATGAACATAGTTTTAAATCGATATGAAGCAGTGACTTTTTTTTAACATGCTATATATCGCTTCCCATAGATTTTTTCACGCAGATTTCAAATCTGTTTTCAAAATTTGTCTACGACCTCTGGTTATTGCAAAAAATTATTAATCTTCTAGTATTTAATCTTCTTAACTTACGTATTTTCATCAACAAATACGTGATAAATACGTACGTTAAAAAGATTAAATACTTACCTTACTTCCTGTGTAAATGAAAATATAATTATGAACAATAGATATCTAATTTATACTACATTACAGCCATACACAGCCTGCAGAAAGTGCCAGTAGCAATGGCAGCGATACATCAAGTGATGAGATGTGAAGTGTTTCATGTTTCGTGAACTGAAAACGTTCAAATATGTTATTATTATTATTTTTATTGTGTTTTACATATGAGAATACGATATACCTTCAAACTAGTGTGTTATCAAATGATTTCAACGAAAAAATTTCATTGCTTTGTGTCACAAAAATCTATTTTTTGCAAAAACCAGAGGTCGTAGACAAATTTTGAAAACAGATTTGAAATCAGCGTGGAAAATCTATAGGAAACGATATATAGCATGTTAAAAAAAATTTTCCGCGCGAATTAGTGGAAAAAACAAAATTTTCTTGAAATTGTGTAACTTTAACGAATTTTCTCAAGGTTAAAAAACGTTCGTACCGTAATCTCCTTATTTTTCCCATATTCTACTGTTCTTAGAATGTTCTTTGATTTTGAATCGAAAAAGGCCGTTTTTGTCCACTGTACGCAGCACGCGCACGGCGGTCAATTTTTGCGGAAACGTTGACGAAAGTAACACGATTCGTTGGTTCCGATGCTGTATCCCGTTCACCGCGTTCACCTGTTTGTCTTTGATATTCTTTATGCCGAGATCGTGGATCAAGTTCGTTTATGGCCACAAAAAGCTAAAAAGATTTAATTATCGTGCTCTGGGGAAACAACGTTGTACGAATCACTCTGTATTTATGTTCGTTTAAGTTTAGCGCCTGAACCAAGGTGTCGTGTATCGCTTTAAGACATTGGGTATGGGTCGCGAGATATCTCGTTTTTAGCAAATCGAACGTTGCGTACGGGTCACGAAATATCTCGTTTTCATGTTTTTTTTTTCGATTCAATCGGCAACTTAAGCAAATAATTTTTTTGTTTACCATAGTAACGAAGCCTCTCCCACTCTTAAGACAAATGATGAGCGAAATAATTGAATTTTGACATTCCGAGCATGTAGAAATGATCAGTCATTGTTGCATTAATAGATCTGTGCCGATCGTCGTACGTACCGTATCTTATGAAGTGTTGTTTTTGTACATTTTGGAATTTTAAAGTTCGTGTTTTCATTTGTAAGGCAACAGTTTAGTAACCCTTTCGCTATGGCAGCTCCTTCCACCGAAGTACCGTCACTGAACGGAAACTCGCTCCGGAAATGTGCACAGTACGCGTGGTTTCCGTATATATGTTGTTCTAAGTCTTAAATAATAACTGTGCTGAATAAAACAATCATTGCTCTAATGTAACAAGTATATTTACATTTTCAACAGAAAATGTTCTGCCAAATACAAATTTGAAATGTACAGGGTGTAAAAAAAGGTTTGGTTTTGGCAAGCGTAGGCGTATTCTACATCTTCGGATCGATGAAGATCTGTAAAAAAAAGTTGCCGCAAAATTGTCCTTGACCTTGAATTTCAAGGTCAAATTTTTTTTTATTGCATTGTATTCTACTCATCATGAGGATAAAAAGTGTCAAAGGAACCACGGGTCAAAACTTGACCGTTCTCGTAAAAAATAATATTACAGTTATTACTAATAAAGTAAGCAGTTACTATTATTATTATTATTATTATTATTATTATTAATTACTAACGTAATTGATCACAATCAATATTACCTTTCAAGTCATGAAGGATGTTCATCTTCTATTTCTTCTTCTAAGCCAAAGAACCGATCCCAGCGAAACACAAGAAAACTCGTGAGCGGTCCTTAATGTGTTAAGAAATATTAAACAGAATGGATCGGTTCTTTGGCTTAGAAGAAGAAATAGAAGATGAGCATCTTTCATGACTTGAAAGGTAATATTGATTGTGATCAATTACGTTAGTAATTAATAATAATAATAATAATAATAATAATAATAATAATAGTAACTGCTTACTTTATTAGTAATAACTGTAATATTATTTTTTATGAGAACGGTCAAGTTTTGACCCGTGGTTCCTTTGACACTTTTTATCCTCATGATGAGTAGAATACAATGCAATAAAAAAAAATCTGACCTTGAAATTCAAGGTCAAGGACAATTTTGCGGCAACTTTTTTTTACAGATCTTCATCGATCCGAAGATGTAGAATACGCCTACGCTTGCCAAAACTAAACCTTTTTTTACACCCTGTACGTATCCGCTTCCTATTGCTCGCCAAGCATGCTTCTGGAGCGTTCGAAAATGTGCGGGCTTTGAGCTCGTGTTGAACGCGCAGTGACCCATACGCAATGTGTTAATAAGAAATTTGATTAACCGTGTCCCCGTCTTCGGCAAACTCTGTCTCGTTGGTATAGTAAGAACATTCGCATCGATTAACGAGTGAAAATAGACTGGAGAAGACAGTGCTATTGCGATGCTCGTTCTGTTAAGGTGCATAATAACCTCCGGTGTGTCTTAGTACGATTAGTTTAGGAACTTGGAGAATACATAGAGATGGTTCTGCTAGCTCTAGTGCATACCTTTTAACCCTTTCACAGTGTGGTAAAATTACGAATTCTGGTCCAAAAAATGACTAGTTTTTTCATGTTCGGAAATACTTCGGCATGTAATAAAAAATGTAAAAAAAACGTGTTTAATTATTGTCAACTGTGTTGGTTCTGTCTTGAATTCTCTGACGAAGTTGAACTGTCATCGGTTGAGACCGGATTATCACTATCACTGGCATTTATGATTGATGAGTCACTACTATTACTACTATCCATGTTGGATAACAAAAATACAATTTTATATAATTCACAAAAACGATTTTTAGAACTGATGAAGCACTAAACTCTGGTGCGAAGGATTGTGTGATCGGTTTCAAAGCCGACGGCATACTGAATTCAAAACTAAACCACGTCTCCTTCTTCGGTTAAAATAATCTTAGAAAACAGAGGAAGCAAAGAATCTAGCCATAGTCTTAGATATCTTTGGTAGACTAAACAGCTTGGTAATTATTTACTTTAGGTGCTTCCTCACCGATTTTAATGACCTTGAAATATGTTGTCAAGGTCATGATTCTGAACAACTTTTTCCTATACATGTTACCGCCGCTCGCCTTTAGTTTACGAGATATTTGCAAAAATGTTCCAACATTTCAAAAAGTGATCGGAGTAGGTGTGGGTTAGATCGATTCTGATGACCTTGAAATATGTTGTCAAGGCCATCATTTTGAAGAACTTTTTCCTATACGTGTTACCTCCGCTCAGCTTTAGTTTCCGAGATAATCGCAAAAAAGTGTCAACATCTCGAAAAGTGATCGGAGTAGGTGTGGGTTAGATTTTAAATTATGGCTACAACTTAAAACGACTTCGATTAGTTGAAACCCACTGTCTTGTCTGTTCTGAGTATTAAGCATGAAACTATACGAATTCTTGGATATCTGCAACAATCCAGAAAAGTTGATAGATTTTTTAGTTAACAGTAAAGTGATCGATGACACGATGAATTGTATCAAGTGCAACGAAAATATTCTACTTGATCGCGAAAACTTAATTTTTCGATGCCATAATACTAGTTACATTAGAAATCGAAACAAAAGACGTATAAAAACACAATGTAATTTCACAATTAGTAAAAAAATAAAATGGTGTTATAAAATATACACCACTTCAAATAGAAATCTGTTAAGAAATCTGTTAATTCTAACCCTAACCCTAACCCACACCTACTCCCATCACTTTTCGAGATGTTGCAACATTTTTGCAAATATCTCGTAAACTAAAGGCGAGCGGCGGTAACATGTATAGGAAAAAGTTGTTCAGAATCATGACCTTGACAACATATTTCAAGGTCATCAAAATCGGTGAGGAAGCCCCTAAAGTAAATAATTACCAAAAGTTGTTCAGAATCATGACCTTGACAACATATTTCAAGGTCATCAAAATCGGTGAGGAAGCCCCTGAAGTAAATAATTACCACGCACTCTTGTTAACACTATTTCTACCACGATTTTGTGTATACCTATTTCGACCAAAAGGTGTCTTTTGACACCTTTGCGTTTGAATATGCAAATAATTGCCTAAACTGATGGGATTTCAAATTATCAGTGAAATATAGATTATTTGATCAATATAACGGGAACAATAATTAAAAAATATTACTTTCTTCATTTTTTTATTTTTATTAGAAAGATAATGAAACATTGTAATATCATTAACTTAACGAACTTTCAGTCTCATGTATAAAAATTCAATCTTTGTACCAAAAAAAGACAGTAATCATAAAAACAGCATTGTAATAAAATTTTTTCCTTATTCAATACTACAGTTTTTACAAATCAATGATTGCTCCACTAAGCACTTTCCAGACATATACTTTTCGCACTGCAAGCACACGTTCCCGTTGCTCTATTACCTGAGCAATACTTTATTTGGCATTTTTTTTATCTACTTGGAAAGGATGAGGTTTTATTTGAGATTGATGAACGTTCTAGACGTTTTTTATATTCCGCTGCAAGTTCTTCTCCTAACTGGAATAAAAAAATCTTTACGTGAAATATTTTCACCTGTCGTTTCTTTGTACGGAACCCATGCGTTTATGCCGGCTAAATTGAGGATGTTGTGTAAAATACGTTGCATAGGCCATCTACGGCATTTACATTTCACACTATACTTTCTCGCCATTTGGTCGGTCATATCGACCCCAAATTTGGTGCTATTATAAAATTGAATGGTTTCTGGAAGACGTTTATTGTTTTTTTTCCACTGTTATAGATTTATGTCTTGAACTTAGCAGAAGTACTTTTTTGTTCGGTTTGCTTTTATAGCTTGTTAGGCGAGCGGCGATAACATGTATAGGAAAAAGTTGTTCAGAATCATGACCTTGACAACATATTTCAAGGTCATCAAAATCGGTGAGGAAGCCCCTAAAGTAAATAATTACCAACAGTTTGAACGCTTTACCCTGCCCGACGCCCGTGACTGTCACGGGATACACTGTGAAAGGGTTAACAAAAAAATTGTGGCTCAACAAAATTGCTATCCGTATAATCGTCAAAATTGTCCGCTTGCCCAGATCTAAAAAACGATAAAATCCGAATCAATATTTATGCGGACGACGAAAAGGTGCTTAATTTTTAAATAAAGTGCCGTATAAAATATTCATGCGGCGAATCTGTCGAATCAATAGCGCGCGACAGTTGGTTGCATTAAAAACGACGTGTTTCGACCGGCTCTCGTCGTCGCGCGACGGGTAGAGAAAAATTTTTGTGTGTGTTGATTTATGACGTTTCTCGCGGCAGACCGGATTGTATCGCGTACGAACGAGAGATCGGTGTTGCAAGGATACCGACGGAGGATTCTATTTTAAAGAACTCCGACAGCGAGAAATTATTTACGGCGCGTCCCATTTATTTTTGCAGTTTCGCGTCGAGTGGATCATCGGCGAAGGTGTTCCCGCCGATCCGCTCGGTCAATTTAGAATCGTCGGCCTTGTGAAAAATGGATTTCATCGAAATACCAGGAGACGAACGATCGTTAACGTATTCCGTGGCACGGCCGTCCATGTTGCGGCGCGTCGCGTCGGGCGCGGGCTTTTGTGGCCGAGAAACGACAGGTTCACGGTAAACGTTTCGGCAACACGATCGCGAAAATTGATGCGTTCCCTCGACTTTCCATTTCTCATTCGTACCCGCATTCCTCTATAAAACGCATTCCCATGTCTGAAACACCTCGTTAGAATTTTGCAAAAACGTTGCAGGTGCATAAGATCCGCCCCAGATCCCAGATAGCACAGAGACGTCTTAAAGACGTCTTTAAGACGTCTGTCGAAGACGTTCAGACGTCTATTAGACGTCTGAATATCCTACGAACGGCTTCCGAATGGCTTCTGAACGTCTCTGGAACGTCTTTGTGAAAAAACTGTACGTCTTAAAGACGTCTGTCTCGAAACAGACGTATTCAAGACGTCCCGAAACAGACCCCTAGTACCACAAAAATATTAGATAGATATGTTTGTCAAATATTGGAAAAATATTTTTTAAGCCACATTTTTTCTTGTGAGAAAAATATTGAATTTGAATATTGTATACATGTACAAGAAATATAAATTGAATGTTTGATATAACAAAAAAATTAAATAAATAAAAAAAAATAAATTAAAAGAATGTTTTTCAGCATATCCGCGCACATTAACATTTTATGCTTTATTTATTTATTTATTTATAAATAAAAAAAATAAATTAAAAGAATGTTTTTCAGCATATCCGCGAAAACATTGACATTTTATGCTTTATTTATTTATTTAATTTATTTATTTATAAATAAAAAAAAATAAATTAAAAGAATGTTTTTCAGCATATCCGCGAAAACATTAACATTTTATGCTTTATTTATTTATTTAACTTATTTATTTATTTATCTATTTATTTTGATATATTATTTTGGATTTTGGATTTGTGATATATAATGTATAGTTTTATTATTAAACAATATTTATTGCTAAATTCTATTGCGAATATATATGTAATATATTATAATAGTACTAAATTAACTATTTAGTTATTTAATTTTCCTAAATAAATAAACGTCTATTCGAAGGATGGAAAACTGCGTTATATTGTGTTGCGTGTGTACAGTTTGTGAAGCTTTTCTCTAGCAGTTTAGAATGACTGAAACGTCAAGAAATGAAACGTCTTAAAGACGACTCGTAAAAGACGTCTTAAAGACGTCTGAAATGAAACGCAAAAACGACGTCTTTTCAGGACGTTTCAGACGTTCAGACCAAAAATGGACGTAAAACAGACGTCTTTAAGACGTTGAGTGCTATCTGGGATAGCACAGAGACGTCTTAAAGGCGTCTTAAAAACGTCTGTCGATGGACATTCAGACGTCTTGAATGTCCTACAAACGTCTTCTGAACGTCTTTGTGAAAATACTGTACGTCTTAAAGACGTCTTTTCAGCGTCTTTTAGACGTCTCGAACAGACATCTATAAGACGTCTCGAAACGTCAAAAAAACGAAACATTATTTTATTTATTTATTTTTATGTATTACTTTCTTTATCGAGGGAATATTCCCACTTTCCCTTCGAAAGAACCTTAAATTACATTTAAGAAATTTTTATGCAGTTTGGCGGGATTCGAACTCGGGACTTACCGATTACTTGATGATGTGAATTTTCCTCACTGAGCCATACGAACCTACAGTGACTCGCAATAATATTCGGACGCTTTTAAAAATCGTATAACTTTGTTAATATTGATACATGCGACTTGGATTTTTTTTTTAAGTTAGCACAATTGATTTGCCATATAAAATGAAAGGAATTTTTCACAAAAATTGCAATTGGTCGAAATTGCAGAGAAAATACTAAAAGTTGTATCTTGCAACCTTTTAATGTGTACTTACATTGAAAATTTAGAAAGTACGATTTGTAGATCTGTATGAATTATACATATTCTGAGAATTTCATGAAAATCGGTCAACGTTGCAATGAGCTGCAGATGTTCCAAAATGATCACATAAGGGCGAAATTCTCTGTCAAGGCCAAAATTCTGCGACTTTCGCCCTTAAGTTTTCATCGTTAAAGGTTTCTAGGTCAGTGTAACGTTGATCGATTTAGATGAAATATTTAGAATATGTATAATTGATACAGATGTACAAAATGTACTTTTTAAATTTTTAATATAAGCCGCATAAAAAAGTTGCAAAATACAACTTTTATTATTTTCTCTGTGATTTCGAGGAATTGTAATTTTAATCAAACATTTTTCTCACGTTATGTGGTGATCCAATTGTTCTAACTTCTAAAAAAAATCCAAGTCGCATGGTTCAATATTAACAAAGTTATACGATTTTTAAAAGCGTCCGAATATTATTGCTAGTCACTGTACTTTGTTACACTCAGTACTTGTTAGACTTATACAGGCTCACATCGTATCAAATCATATAATTATTAGAAGAGATAAACTTCTGTTTAGAAAATTATTTAGATAAAAATCAAACTACTTTTTTTTAATGAAGCATATTATTAATAGTATAGTAACGACAAAAACAGATATACAATATTTATTGCTAAATTCTATTACGAATATATGTATATATGTAATTTATACTAATAGTGCTAAATTAAAAATGTAGTTATGTAATTTTCCTAAATAAATAAACGTCTATTCGATGGGTGGAAAAATGCGTTATATTGCGTTGCGTGTGTACAGGGTGTAACAAAATTTAGTGTCATGGTTTTGACAGATGGTTGTACACCTTCGGATCGGTGGAGATTTGTTAAAAGAAATTGCCGCAAAATTGATTTTGACCTTGAAATTCAAGGTCAAATTTTGTATGCTTGTATCGCATTGTACTCACCATGGGGACTAAACTTGTCAAAGGAACCGTAGGTCGCAACTCAACCGTTCTCTTATAAAACAATGTTAAATATTTTAACGTCGTCTTCCGTTATCTGAAATGTTTGGAAGTCGATGGATAGGACGAAGACCTGCACTTCATTTGTGGCCGCCACGTTCCCCAGACCTTACGCCTCTTGACTTCTGTTTTTGGGGAGCAGTGAAGCATATTGTTAACCGGACAGGACCGCCAATAAGAACTATGCAGCAATTAAAATCACGAATTGAAGACGCTTTTCACCATGTGCAGTCTATACCGAACATTTACGAAAAAATTCGCAAAAATTTGGAAGAAAGACTAAGGATCTGTTTGCGTAATAATGGTGGCCATATCGAAGCCGGTGATCAAGCACGACTATTAAGAGCGATAAACCTTGATGGTTCTATTCTATGGCAAAGAACGAGAAACCCGAGGAACGGAAACCGACGTTAAAATATTTAACATTGTTTTATAAGAGAACGGTTGAGTTGCGACCTATGGTTCCTTTGACAAGTTTCGTCTCCATGGTGAGTACAATGCGATACAAGCATAAAAAATTTGACCTTGAATTTCAAGGTCAAAATCAATTTTGCGGCAATTTCTTTTAACAAATCTCCACCGATCCGAAGGTGTACAACCATCTGTCAAAACCATGACACTAAATTTTGTTACACCCTGTACAGTTTGTAAAGCTCTTCTCTAGCAGTTTACAATAACTGAAACGTCTTAAAGACGTCTCGTAAAAGACGTCTTATTTCGGACGTAAAAACGACGTCTCGAGAAAGACGTCTGTAAGACGTCTTAAAGACGTCTTTTTGGGACGTAAGACGTTCAGACCAAAAATGGACGTGAAACAGACGTCTTCAAGACGTCGCGTGCTATCTGGGATAAGATCCGCAGCGTAATTATACGAATGTCTCCGCATCGAGCAGAGCGCAGGGACTTGAAATTGCAGCCCAAGAATTACGTTGCTAACAATTCGAAGACCATCTACGAACTTCGGTTAGCTTTGTTCGCATTTTATCGAGGCTTTTAAAAGTTCGGTTGTTCGAATGCTCGTCAAAACTTTCATCCCGGTGTGAGTTTTCTTTATTTTTTCCGGCGCGCCGTAGATGCGGCGAATCCACTTATAAAATTTTGAAAGCAGCGAGATTCCATAAAGTTCTGTAAAAATGTAACTTCCCGCTATTGGAACGTCAGAGGGTGTGTAACTACCATCGATCTTGAAAGTTTCGAGTAGGGACAGGAGTGAAAAGAGTGTTACCAGAGTCTAGAGTCTGTTTTCCCTGGGAAAAGTATTTCGCGAGGGCGAACTCGTTTTTCGCGTTTCAATTTCGGTGAATGTCCCTTTGAGCAAACGAAGAGAGCTCGCCTGGCTTGTTCCCGGTCTTTCATAGCCTAATCTAGTCGAAGAACGCGTGGAAGCGTTCTGAAAGGGACGATGCGACGCGTTTTCATGTAACATCCGACCTGGCTGCTCGCGGGGCCCTTTGACTCGTAATTAACACTCTCTCCGATTACGGAATGAAAATATTTGCCCGTCTCGCTAGCACCGCTCTCGGAACTGCCTTTTTGCTATTCCGTGGAAACGGAAGGCTCGTGATTATTCGTTTTAAAACGAATTCACTTCGTGCAGGGGCCGGCTCGTCCTTCAAAGGGCCACTTCGCGCTGACTCGATTTGAATACTTTGTAGATTTCAAGCGCCTCTGCTCGCCACCTTTTTCACGGTTAATGGAAGAAATGATATTTCTCAGTTGCCTCGGTTTCGACAGAAACGCATACTCGGAACCGCAAATGGAAAGTTTTGTGGACCAAGATCCCACTATTCTGTTAACCCTTACATTATCACAAATATTATTAACCCTTTCACAGTGTATCCCGGGCAGGGACAGGGACAGGGACAGTCACGGGCAGGGTAAGGCGTTCAAACTGTTTAGTCTACCAAAGATATCTAAGACTATGGCTAGATTCTTGGCTTCCTCTGTTTGCTAAGCTTATTTTAACTGAAGAAGGTGTTGTATTCCGTTGACTGGTGTTTATTATATTTAATATGAACTCGGTACAAGCACGGAACTTAATGAAATACGGAAGAAAAGAAGAACTTTTTCCAATATCCTCATCAATTTGGACATCTTCATATATCTTGGTTGTCAGAAATAACACATTCGGACAGAAATTT
This sequence comes from Seladonia tumulorum, assembly GCA_913789895.3. NCBI lineage: Eukaryota > Metazoa > Arthropoda > Insecta > Hymenoptera > Halictidae > Seladonia > Seladonia tumulorum. The sequence continues at coordinate 1,557,016 of OU565281.1, forward strand.
TCACTTTGCCGGGTTCAAGATCTTCAGGAAAGATCGTCTGCACTCCAGAGGGGGGTAGTATTCTTATCCTGATTCGTAACAATTTAGCTTTCATTGAACTTCAAAATTTGGTATGTCCTGATCAATCTGTAGAACTAACTGGTATAAGAATTACTAATATAATCTCCGCTACAGACATATTTGTATGTTACAGAGCTCCACATTCAACACTCTCACAATCTCAGTGGGATGAAATATTCACCCAGGTAGATAAAAGTCAATATGCAATATTGATGGGCGACTTTAATGCGCACCATATAAGTTGGAATTGCAAAAATAACGATTCTAATGGCGAAAGACTTCTTAATAGTTATAATAAATCTGATTTATTTCTTCATAATACAAAAACTATTACCTATGTTCAATTTCATAATGATATTAAGTCCAATTTAGATCTTATATTCTCATCAGCAAACGTAGCTTATAAGTAGACATCGGATCTTTATGCATTTATGGCTTATGGAAATGTTAAAAAAATGCTATAATATAAAACTCGAGAGAATTTAACACGATTTTTATTTGCTTTGGATCTACAAAGGCTGTCCCCATTAAAAATAAAATTTTATTTCATTCCACTTTCTTAAAATGTTTCTATAAAAATTGGAAATTGCATAAACATCCGATGTCTACTTATAAGATTAATGTAGAAGTAAATGACGAAACTTGGGGCTCTGATCACTACCCTTTATTTATAACATTATCCATTAAAAGAAGTATTTATCACAAGAAATCCTTTAGATTGAAATCATTAAGGACAAATTGGGACGAAGTATGTATTTACTTAGAAGAAAATTACGATCGATTTTTAGCAACAGAGTATGACCTTGCATCAGCAAGTGAGAAATATACTATATTTACAAATATATTAACAAAAGCTATAACAACTAACACTCCAAAAAAAAGAATTGTCAATGACAAAGTTCATCGAAATCCGGTACCATGGTGGGATTCGGAATGCGACAAGGTTAAAAGGCTTAGAAAAGCTGCTTTTAAAAAATGGCAATTCACTAAAAGTTGTAATGATTACATAGAATATAAAAAATTAATGAAATACGGTTGCGCGTACAATAGATATTCTGAAGTCGATTGTTAACGGTATCGCAAAGACTGTTCGGAGGATAAATGCTAAATGCTGCTTTTCGCAGAAACGCCCCGCAAGATATAGGTGTTGAAAATCAGGGGAGCGGGGGGATATCTCGGGTCTAGCGGTCAGTAAGGGATGAGACATTTTCAGGGCGAAGTTTGAAGATGAGTAATAAAGGATGAAATCACTGGGGAAGGTTTTGGGACGTTTACCGTCGATGACAATCGTTATCGGAAGGTACCTAGATGACTAATACTATGAGAATATGAGAAGATTTTAGATGATCTTAGCGTTGGTATACAACAAAGGAGACGTGGTTTAGTTTTGAATTCGGTATGCCGTCGGCTATTTCCGAACATGAAAAATCTAGACATTTTTTGGACCAGAATTCGTAATTTCACTGTGAAAGGGTTAATATGCTATTTTCTAAACATGTTATACGTACGAGGTGTTACAATGCTCGTTGAAATGTACTTGTCATTTACAGTGAGCAACGAAAGTATTCGAACGGGATGACAGAAAATGATTAATAATGAGAATAGCGTACAATGAACTGTAATTTATTGAAACAAAATGTATTCATAGTAGCGTACATACAAGTACTAAATGTGTATAAAGTTTTAGAAAAATCCAACAACATGTAAACAAACTAGATAACAATTATTATGACTACGTACACATATCACGAAACGAAAGTATTCGAACGCTATATTACAAGGTCCCTATTCAGTGAACATACAGGTACATAAACATCTGAATGTAAACAAACAGTCTTTAGTGTGCCTCTAGCAGTGCTAGAGAACAGATAGAATCGCAAAATTCAACATTTATTTATCATTTAAAATAATGAGTGGAAAAAAATCAGAAACTACCAAATCTGAAAGAGAAATAATTGTTAAACTGCACGGAGAAGGAAAATCATATAAAGAAATCGGTGCTATTGTAGGAAGAAGTAAATCTACAGTTTGTTATATAATAAAAAAATTAATATGGATGGAAATATTGCAAATAAAATAAGATCTGGACGTCCAAAAAAATTAACGCCACGAGAAGAAAAGGCAGTTCTTCGTGAAGTGAAGAAATATCTTTTATATCTGCACCAAAATTGGCAGCAGTCGTTACTAGAAACTTTAATAAAGAAGTTCACGCCCAATTGTGTCGAAGAATATTATGGAACAACAATATTCATGGCAGAGTTCCACGAAAGAAGCCGTACATCAGTAAGAAGAACAAGCAACTTCGATTGAATTTTGCTACAGCATTTATTAATAAGGACACCAATTTCTGGAATACAGTTATCTTTTCGGATGAAAGTAAATTTAATTTGTTCGGAAGCGATGGACGTCAAAAAGTATGGAGGAAACCAAAAACAGAGTTGGAATTAAAAAATCTGAGGTCTACAGTGAAACATAGGGGAGGCTCGGTAATGGTATGGGGATGCATGTCCGCTAATGGACCTGGTAATCTTGTGTTTATTGACGGAACAATGGACAAGATAAAATATTTAAACATTTTGAAGGAAAATTTAATCAATAGTGCGGAAAAGTTAGGTGTACCCGGAGATTTCTATTTCCAGCAAGACCGTGATTCTAAACACACAGCCAAAATTGTACAGGAATGACTACTATTTTATATTCCCCATATATTACCGAGCCCCCCACAAAGTCCAGACCTAAACCCCATAGAACATTTATGGGAAGAACTCGACAGAAGGCTTAGAACAAGCATAATAACGTGGAAAGATACGCTGAAATAAAACATCATGGATGCATGGAATTCCATAACATCAGATGTCACAAAAAAATTAGTTCATAGTATGGAAAATCGCCTTCGAGCAGTAATAAAATCCAAAGGTGGTCCAACAAAATATTAAAATGCTATAAAATTGTCATACAACAGTTCGTTCGAATACTTTTGTTACGTGTTATGTGTACTTAGTCATAATAATAGTTATCTAGTTTGTTTACATGTTGTTGGATTTTTCTAAAACTTTATACACATTTAGTACTTGTATGTACGCTACTATAAATACATTTTGTTCCAATAAATTAGAGTTCATTGTACGCTATTCTCATGATTAATCATTTTCTGTCATCCCGTTCGAATACTTTCGTTGCTCACTGTATCTTGGAGCAGTTTCATTTCGCGAAGGCGGACTATGTATAGGGGCTGCATTACGGCGCACATTTATCCCAACACACATTTCGCATCGAACAAGGATATCTTCGAAACCGCCCGCACAGGATATTAGCTGCAAACATCACGGCTCGATTTTCTGCGTGGGACAAAATCAGCGTTAGGGCGAGTGGGATCACAGAAAATAGGGGAATCGTGCGAGACAAGGGATACATCTACCGGGTGTCCCGGTTTCCAAGATCCGTAAGAACGATATCTGGACGACGATGGGACGGGTCCGATCAATCAAGAAAAGCGAACGGCGGTCGTGTTCCCGCGCGGTTGTAAACGCGAAACACAAAGGCGGCCACGAGTCGCTGGATCGATAACGCCTTCGCCACGCTACCGGACGTGTATCACGGTATAGGAGCGTGTGCTGGCTCGATGACCAAAGAGCGTGTCCCTCGTCGGCGGGAAACGTTGCGGGAAGGGAGAGCCAAAGAGAGAAAGAAAGAAAGAGAGGAGGCGGGAGAAAGAACAGAGTAACAGGGACAAAACCGAGTGATGGAGAGAGAGAGAGAAAGAGAGAGAGAGAGAGAGTGGCGCACACCTGGCCGATTGAGAACCGCTGTCCTCTACCTGGCTGTTTAATAGGAGAGCGGAGAGCGTGGAATGTCCTCGTAAAAGCGAGAGCGAGAGGGACGGCTAGAATTGAAGGGGATAGAGCAGGAGCCACGCGGATGGAGGCCGATGTTTAAAGAAGGACACACGATACAGGAGGCATTGTACCCGGTTCTACCGTGTGCCGTTCCAGGTGCTGGAGGGCAGTCGGCTCTCGCCTCGGGACGAGCATATTACTCTGCCTGTGTATTTCCTTCTCCGTAAGTTGCATCGCATTCGGCCGGCAAGGCGTTCGCACACGTCAACGTACACGGCCGCCAAATGTCGCCGCCACCGCGATCCGCATCGGAACCTGGACACCTGCTCTAACCACTCACGCGACCGGGAAACTTTATCCAAGGACTCTGTAAACTGTAAACATCCAGCGTGTCGAGCCAGCCAATCGTATGTAGGATACTTGTTGGTAATCCTGTAAATCCTGGATATGGTTGTGGGAGACATCTGGGGTTCGGTGGACGGTTCGACGAGGAGGCTCTGATAGGGTGCTGCTTGTACAGGGTGTAACAAAATTTAGTGTCATGGTTTTGACAGATGGTTGTACACCTTCGGATCGGTGGAGATTTGTTAAAAGAAATTGCCGCATAATTGATTTTGACCATGAAATTTAAGGTCAAATTTTGTATGCTTGTATCGCATTCTACCCACCATGGGGACTAAACTTGTCAAAGGAACCGTAGGTCGCAACTCAACCGTTCTCTTATAAAACAATGTTAAATATTTTAACGTCGTCTTCCGTTCCTCGGGTTTCTCGTTCTTTGCCATAGAATAGAACCAACAAGGTTTATCTCTCTTAATAGTCGTGCTTGATCACCGGCTTCGATATGGCCAACATTATTACGCAAACAGATCCTTAGTCTTTCTTCCAAATTTTTGCGAACTTTTTCGTAAATGTTCGGTATAGACTGCACATGGTGAAAAGCGTCTTCAATTCGTGATTTTAATTGCTGCTTAGTTCTTATTGGCGGTCCTGTCCTGTTAACAATATGCTTCACTGCTCCCAAAAAAAAAGAAGTCATGAGGCGTAAGGTCTGGGGAACGTGGCGGCCACAAATGAGGTGCAGGTCTTCGTCCTATCCATCGACTTCCAAACATTTCAGATAACGGAAGACGACGTTAAAATATTTAACATTGTTTTATAAGAGAACGGTTGAGTTGCGACCTACGGTTCCATTGACAAGTTTAGTCCCCATGGTGAGTAGAATGCGATACAAGCATACAAAATTTGACCTTGAATTTCAAGGTCAAAATCAATTTTGTGGCAATTTCTTTTAACAAATCTCCACCGATCCGAAGGTGTACAACCATCTGTCAAAACCATGACACTAAATTTTGTTACACCCTGTACACTGGTCAGGTTTTTGGTAGTCCATTGGAACGTTCAATACGGTTGTAGCAGTCTTATTTGATCGATGGAAGACGGTTTTGTAGTTGCGAATCTCGATGGATTCTTCAGAGTCCTCGATAGACCACTCCGTAGATTTGCCAACTTCTCGATAATCCTCTAACGTCCTAGACACGGCTATAACATTCTGACTGGTTCGATCCAAGGGTTTAACACTAGAACCACCGAACCAGTCAAAATGACTGGTTCCTAATTTTTTCTTTCACGATTACCGAAATTATAAAAATGTTTCTGTCAGAATTTTTTTAGCGAATCTCTTTGTCGAAGCAAATGTTGGAATAAAAGTGGTATGAGGCTTGAATAAAAATGTAGTCTTGTCATTATTACAAAGCAATATGCATCAGTTGTATTTATTACTCGGTAGTTCTAGTGTTAAACCCTCGGACCCAACATATCGATACGCCGCACAGTGTGCCGAATGGCCTTTTTAGCTGGACAAAATTCTAAATCGCCTATTTTACTTATCGATTAATATGTTTACAGTTGTATAAAATATGAATAATTATTAATTTTTTACAACATTTAGTTGGTGTTTGTTAATTAAACAATATATTTTAAGTGATTTATATTTAAATAAAAAATACAACAAAGTTAGTAATGGATCTATGTAACACAGAATGATTTAACAAGTAGTAGATATTATGAAAGAAGACGTCATTTTTAATTAGGGACAAAGAGAATGTAGTTTTGAAAAAATTATAGTAAATGTTACTTTTTGGAGATTCAAATATATTCTAACGGGAAAGAATTATTCTTTGGTTTAGTATAATAACCGGGTAACTAAAAGTAATAATATAATATACCCATTTGAATTAAAAAATCACTAAATCTTAACCGAAAAATTAACATTAATTAAATAGATAGTATTACTTCGTGAAAATAAAACTTGTACAAAACATAAACACCTCGATTCATTTTAACAGTCAGTGTCTTTTCAGTTCTTTTCCTTATGTTGTTTATACCGATTTGTTTAGATTAATCTAAAAATTTGTATTTCCTAGTTAAACTTTTCATAATTTTTATAAGTAATGGAATGTTTCGATTCAACGTACCTGATTATATCTAAGGAAGATTTTGTTATAACGTTTTCAAGTATAAAGTGATAACGTAACAAACAGAACACTAACAACAATCACAGTAATTATAACAATAATAATACAACGACAACAATAAAAATAAAGAAACTGAAAAATATAAGAAAAACGCAAGGGAGATGTGCACTGCACGCTGATCGCTCTGAGACTGAAGAAACGAATTTTCATACGAAGAAAGTTCAGAGGAAAACTCGGGGATCTTATCATTGTTTATTCCTTCAATATACAATAAATGAGACCAATCCATAGGTTTCAACGAGTAGACTAAACTAACCGCTAAGTGGCAACGGCAATCAGCATCGGCTGCGTTCGAAATGCCCGGCCGGGTTATGATTGTCACGTACGTGTACGTAAAACGATGTAACTTCATTGTAAAAATTATTATAGTTCTGCAACGTTCTGCAAGCCAATTTTGGTATTAAAATAAAGTAGAGAATCTCTACTTTATTATATGTAAAAATCATCGCGTGGACCGACGTGGCGGATATACTAATTCATTAACCAAGAGTAGTAACATGGGCGTTTCTGTGGAAAAATAAGTACCGTCTTTGACACTTAATTTACAAAAATAGAGGAATGTTATCGATAATTTGGAATTACTAAAGTGAAAATACATGTTTTGAGATGTTATATCCATCATATATAGGAAATTTAAACACTCCTTAGTACATTTTAACATATTTCTAGCGCGTATGGAAATGTACCCATTCATTTATAGGTTAGGTGTTCGTCTTTTAGGTGAAGTTTACACGCTCTGTAAACATACAAAAAAAGAGTTTCAAGTTTTAACACTAGAACTACCAAGCAGTAAATACAACTGGCATACATTGCCTTATAACAACAACAAAACTGCAGTTGTTTAGATTTCATACCAGTTTTGTTTAAATATCTACTTCGACAGAGAAGTTCATAAAAACATTTTCTCATGAAAACATATTTACAATTTCGTTATTTCTAAAAGAAAAAATTAGGCGCAAGTCATTTTGACCCATCCGGTAGTTCTAGTGTTAATATTCAAGGGTTTTAATACATGGTTATTTTAGATTATATTAGCACAGTTAGCTTTTGTTTATTTGAAAGTTAATTTTGTCCAGCTAAAAAGGCCATTCGTCACACTGTGGCGCCGTACTGATTCTGACGAATAATTCGAATCGATTTCAGAAGATCAGACTACATATTCACCCTTAACCCATTGCACTCCGGAATTTTGTAAACACCTGTTAAATGTCGCCTCATTGTCAGTTCGACATAAAAGTGCAAAGGGTTAACGGTCCAATGCCTCAATACACGCGGGGCACGACATGTTTGCTTATTAACCCCTTGCACTACTATTTATTTTGTGATTATAATGATTAGAAATTCTTCATCGTTCAGAATTTCATAGAAAAAAAGAGATAGTTTATATTTATTGTATGTCTACGTTTTCCTTAAGGGATATATATCAAGTAAAAAAAAAAAATAGATTTTTATTTCGATTTAACGGAAATTCATAACTAGACAGCGGATCTTTATGCATTTATGGCTTCTGGTAATGTTCAAAAAATGCTATAATATAAAATTCGAGAGAATTTAGCACGATTTTTATTTGCTTTGGATCTACAAAGGCTGTCCCCATTAAAAATAGGATTTTATTTCATTCCACTTTCTTAAAATGTTTCTATAAAAATTGGAAATTGCATAAACATCCGATGTCTATTCATAACGTTCACATTTATTAGACTTTATTCAGAATCTTCATGACGAGTCTGGTTCGTTATTGTAGGGCAAGGGGTTAAGTCGAATGCCGCGCACATTGCGACAAAAATAAAATAACAAATAAATTTAATATATCAAACAGCCTAAATCGCGTGAGTAGATTACCGCAACGTTTGTAACATGGTAGAACGTCGACCATACCGAGGACAGAAACAAACAGACGGATCCATCGTCGTCCCCGAAAGGGTTTAATTCCTCGGTCTTCGGGCATTTGCAATTTAGAGTCGACGGTCGTCGCGACACATCTGCGTCGGGGACAGAGACAGAGGGAACTCGACGAGAGATAGTCTCGATGGGAGAGGAAGACGGATAGTTGTCGGCCAACGCGACGTTCGGTCGAACGGTTGAGCATCGACGGCGCCTTCTGGCATTTCTAGCCCGATCGTTGGTTCGCCGTCGTGTCGTGGTGGACGTCTGCACGGAGAGACAGCCGGCGCGGCGCGACGCGGCGGTGTTCTGCCAAGTGGGAGAGAGCCGATTCGTGCGAGCAAGACAGAGAAAGGCTGAGACCGAGTGAAAGAGAGAAAGAACGACACAGAGCGAAAGAGAAAGGCTGAGACCGAGTGAAAGAGAGAAAGAACGACACAGAGCGAAAGAGAAAGGCAGCGAGTGAGAGAAAGAGAGAAGAAACGACACGGGGAAGCAGACCGGGAGTGTTGTATCGCAGCGGTGTGTCGGTCTGCAGTGCGACATTCGACGACAACACACGCTCGCACGACTTCCTCTCGTCCCTATCCGGCGTGCACTGCCAATAAACTATCGTACGGTCTCTCTCCTTCTCAGCTTCGACCACGACCACGACCACGGTTACGGGCACGGGCACGAGCACAACAACGACGACGGTACACGCGGTCGGACGTCGCGACTCGACTCGACTCGACTAGACTCGGCGCGGCGCGCTCTCTTTGTTCCCTCGACTCCTTCGACCTCGGCTCAGAGCCTCCGAGAGAGCTACGAACAGAGAAACTCCCGCTCGCCAGTCGATCGACGCGTACGCTCGTCGATCGTTTCGCGCGAGCGAGCTGCCGCGAAACACAAGCGTCGTAGCTTGTTGTCCGCAGGATAACGCTCTGCGGCAGTTCACGTGCCACCGGCGTTCTTTTGTTACAGCCGGCCACGAACGACAATCGACAATACATACATAGAGAACCAACGCTGGGAGACCGGTTCTATCGGCAGTTGAACGGACCGTCTCGACAAATTATCTTGACCAGGTCCCAGCAGGAGAGACGCTGGAAATCCTTGAATCGACGATTATTCCGAACGGAGGAACGAGTTGACAGTGAGTTTTCTTATGACGGAAGGATACTTGGACAACAAGTTGAAAGAAGCTCCATCAGGAGTTGTGACATGTGCTCGAGAAACGTCCGCCTCTTGTAGTCCTTGGAAGGAACGACGGTTTTGTGTTGACAGTGATCTTTATCCTGGCGGAGAAGTGCTGCAAAGGATATCGTTATAAGCGACAGGAAGTTGGAAGAAGCTGTTCCATCAGGAGTCAAGAGAAATCCTTCGAGACCTTCTTCTGTTTTGCTTCTCGTTCAGTTCAGAAGACAGATATAATTTTGCCTTGACAGTGACTATTATCTTAGCATAGGAGTCTAGAAAAATTGTATCCTGCAAGGAACAGGAAATTAAAAGAACAAACGGATTCCATCGGGAGTCGTAAAAAGTTGTTGGACGGGTCTTCTCATTCAGCTCCGAATAAAGGAAAGACAGTGTTGCCTTGACAGTGGTTTTTTTATCGTGACAGTCTACGAGCGCGTGGGTGACCGAGAAATCTAGAGGCAGAATACCGAATTCAAAAAGAATAAGAAACGGTCCATCATCGAGAGTTTACAAAAAGTCCTTGAACAAAGCTTTTCAATCTCCGAATAGAAAAAGCAGAGCATTTTAGCATTTTACAAAGTCCAAGGGCAAGTATAACAAGGAAAAAATTAGAAAAAGAAGAAGCTGCCTATTACCGGTGGATGATACATCAAAGGAATTCTTTCCGAAGGATCTCTATCCAAAGGATTCTATCCGAAGAGAGCGAGTATATCCTTGATCGGGCTACCGATCGCTCAGCGATAGATCGTCGTGTGAATAGTTTCGCGGTGATCCTGTCGGTGAAAGGTTCCCAGTTGGTATCGAATCAAAAGCAATGTGCCGGTTCTCATTGGAAGGAGAACAAACAGGGCGGTAAGCAGAAGTACGCAACCCTGGTACCCGTGATAAAGTTGCTCTAGGCTAATCCGTTCCCTTTGATTTCTCGGATCGGTTTTGCTCAAGGTAGCTCGGTTTTTTGTTCTCTCGCCGAATTACAAGTCTGAGAGCTTTGTCTCGTCTCGTCTCGGCGCCGAGGAGAGAATCAACAGTGTCTGCGGAAGGAATAAAACTAAAGTGCAGTGGCCGCTGGTCTCTCTTGGACTCCCTCTCTTTCTCTTTCTCTCTGGTTGAGAGACAGAGGATGATGCATCCGCGCTGGTGAAGCGGATTCGACCGATGTCTTCCGGGCGACGGTGTCGTCACGACGGCCTGCGAAAACCAGCCACGTGAATGCCGCACTCAACGGAGCCGACCTTCCCGCCGGGAGAATTATTCTGGACCGGAATGGAGCCCGTCAAAGCCAAGTACGTATCAACAACGGATAATCCTCTTTGCCTCTACTCGATCAGCCGAAACGATCATTGTCTTCCCCGACTCCCGTTTACCCACATCGTTTCCTGACACGCGTTCTCCTATCGACTGTCAAAACATTCGAAACCTCCGATAAAGGTCCTCGGTTAGATCTACAATTTGATGTATAAGATAATATGGTTCAATCCTTTTCATTTTAATGGGATCTCTGGGAAAAAGGAACATTTGCACGTTGCGCGTTCGCGACTATAGCGAAATGAATTTATTCGGGTCGCTAGTAGGGCTGTTACTTTTCCGAAGCTTCGAACCTTCGAAGCTTCGCACCTTCGAACCTTCGCACCTTCGACACTTCGAAACTTCGAAACTTCGAACCTTCGATTCGTTTCCAGTTAACGGATAAAAGGAATAAATTTTCATAATTTGTTTCTATATTCACCATCTAAACTATTTCAATAATTTATTGTTAACGTAATATATTTATAACTTGAATTATCCTTTCGATAGCACATCGTGAAAATAATTGTTTAAATAAATAAATTTTCATAATTTGTTTCTATATTTATTATTTGAATTATTTCAATAATTTATTGTTAAAATAATATATTTATTATTTGAATTATCATTTCGATAGTTCACTGATAAAATAATTGTTTAAATAAATAAATTTTTACAATTTGTTTCTATATTCATTATTTGAATTGTTATTTCAATTATTTATTGTTAAAATAATGGTTTAAATGAATAAATTTTAAAATTTTGTTTCTCCATACATTATGTGAATTATTTCAATATTTCATTGTTAAAATAATTATTTAAAGAATGTACAAGTATTTACATAATGAATATAGAAACACATTTCTATAGATTATAAAAATTTCCGTAGATTATAAATTTTTATACTCTATAGAAATGTGTTCCTATATTAATTATGTAAATACGTGTACATTGTGTAAACAGTTATTTGAACAATAAATTATTGAAATAATTCAAATAATGAATACAGAAACATATTGTGAAAATTTATTTATTTAATAAATTATTTTAACAATAAATAATTGAAATAACAATTCAAATAATTAATATAGAAACAAATTATAAACTTTATTTATTTAAACAGTTATTTTAACAATGTGCTATCGAAAGGATAATTCAAATTATAAATATATTATCTTAACAATAAATTATTGAAATAATTCAGATGGTGAATATAGAAACATATTATGAAAATTTATTCCTTTTATCCGTTAACTGGAAACGAATCGAAGGTTCGAAGTTTCGAAGGATCGAAGGATCGAAGGATCGAAGCTACGAACCTTCGATCCTTCGATTTTCATCACCTTCGAATTTTCTGCAATCGAAGCTTCGAAGCTTCGAAATCTTCGACCTTCGAAGCAAAGTAACAGCCCTAGTCGCTAGCAGGTATATTCTTTTTGTCTTTCTCGTCGAATGTTCAAGCGTAGCAGCGCCCTTTGAATTTTCTTCGCGACCCACGTGTTTTCGCGAAATGGCTCGTCAGCCGATCGAAAGCCGAGGGAAATATTTACATAATATTTTACGGAAATCCGTGAGAAGCTCGTCCGAGGGAGGGTCGTAAAGTTTACTCGTACACGTTCGCTTTCTTTTACCTACAGTGACTCCAAATAATATTGGCACACTCTTAAAAATCGCATAACTTTGTCAATATTGGACTACACTACTTGAATTTTTTTGAGAAGTTAGAACAATTGGATCGTTACATAACGTGAAAGATTTTTTTTACAAAAATTGCAATTGGTCGAAATTGCAGATGAAAAACTAAAATTTGTATTTTGCAACTTTTTTATGTGGACTTACATTGAAAATTTAGGAAGAAAGATTTGTAGATCTGCATCAATTATACATATTCTGAGAATTTCATCAAAATCGGTCAACGTTGCAATGAGCTGCAGATGTTAGAAAATGATTACATAAGGGCGAAATTCCCTGTCAAAGCCAAAATTGTGCGACTTTCGCCCTTAACCCCTTGCCCTACAATAACGAGCCAGACTCGTCATGAAGATTCTGAATAGAGTCTAATAAATGTGAACGTTATTAATTTCCTTTAAATCGAAATACAAATCTATTTTTTGTAGTTGATATATATCCTTTGAGGAAAACGTAGGCATACAATAAATATAAGCTATCTTTTTTTTCTATGAAATTCTGAACGATAAAGAATTTCTAATCATTATAATCATCATTTTTCATCGTTAAACGTTTGTAGCTCAGTGCAACGTTGACCGATTTAGATGAAATATTCAGAATATGTATAATTGATAGAGATGTACAAAACGTACTTTTTAAATTTTTTGTGTAAGCCCGCATTAAAAAGTTGTAAAATACAACTTTTAGTACTTTCTCTGTAATTTCGACCAATTTCAATTTGAATCAAACATTTTTCTCACGTTATGTAACGCTCCAATTGTTCTAATTTCTCAAAAAAATTCACGTAGTACAGTAAAGATTCTACCGAAGTCAGTACCGACGTTCCCTACTGATGTCAGTGGAACACCTCACACCACTCGAGAACCGTCGGTCGCGGTCACAACACGGGTCGGCTATATCGGTGTGAGACCTGAAGACCACTACTAATCCAATTACAAAACTTCTTTATTTTTCATTATTTTTTTATGAAACTTTTACCAACATATTCGTGGCATTTTTCTGATTAAAATGATACCAAATATTATATAATTCCGATGTTATTTACTTGTGTAACGAGCGATGAAAGTTTCGAACGCAGAGGAGGACAGTGTATGGGAAAGAAAGAGACGCAGGTTTGTTCTCTGCCGGCGGCCGCGACTCTATGCGTCTCTTTCTTTCCCATACACTGTCCTCCTCTGCGTTCGAAACTTTTATCGCTTGTTACACAAGTAAATAACATCGGAATTATATAATATTTGGTATCATTTTAATCAGAAAAATGCCACGAATATGTTGGTAAAAGTTTCATAAAAATATAACGAAAAATAAAGAAGTTTTGTAATTGGATTAGTAGTGGTCTTCAGGTCTCACACCGATATAGCCGACAATGTGGTGGCCGCGACGGTTCTCGAGGGTCGCGGTCAGCACCTCGTGACGTCAGCGAGTACCTCCGACGTTCCCTACCGAAGTCAATCGAAAAGAACCAAAAGACTGACTTCGGTAGAATTTCTACTGTATATTTCAACATTGACAAAGTTATGCGATTTTTAAGAGTGTGCCAATATTATTTGGAGTCACTGTATTTCAAAAATTCCATTGAAACGCGTTCGTGTCGGACGCATTCGCAGAAACGTTCAGCGAGAACACGTGATCAAGAGAGCAACTCGACAACTAGCCTGTCCTTCAAAACAAACAACAGTTTCTCGTACTCGAATACTTTGTGTATATCTTTTGTTCAAACTCTCTCGTTCTCCTCGACTTTGTTTTTCTCTCGATCGACTTTTCTTTTATCAATGGGATTTTTCGGACAAAGAACCGAGCGATTTTTCTCGGATTTTCCGACTGGTCGAACGGTTTCGCGGCGCCATAATTCGTCGCTACTAATTCAAGAGGACGGCCATTTCGGCGACTCGAACTATCCTCGAAACCGAGTCTCGTGATTTATCTCTCTTTTTCCCGTGATCTTGGTCGGTGTTAAGAAAGAGATGATCGTTCCGGGCTGATTTTCGGAACGATTTTTTACCAGCGCCGCGGCGTGAAAATGTTACCGTTCCGTGGCCGCGGGACCGTGAAACGCGATGAATGGAGCCGAGTTTACCAATACATAGAGTTTCGACGGAACGGCAACAATCCGGCAAGAAGTGCTCCGCCGTCGCCTTTACAGTCGCTATTTGCGTTCTCGGGGCGCAGGATTCGTAAACATTTCGCGTGCCCCTCGCAGTTTACGTTTACCGTGCCGATTGATCCCTAAAAATTCCGCCGAGAGCGACGCGCGACGCTGTGAATTCGCCGGGAAAATGGTATTTGCTCGGTTATGTCGCGCGACAAACTCAATCGGAAGCGGACTGGGGCAGAATCGAACAGCGAAAAAAGTATTGGTGCTGTCTCTCGTTTCGCTTCTGATGGAATCTCGCTGCTAAAACACGAGGCACCCATTCGGAACGAGTAAATTTTCGTAATTCTTTTCGTAATTCAGACTACACACCCCTAGTAGCACAAAATATTGTATACACATTCATATAATATTAAAAAGAGATACAATCCTTTTTTAATATTCAAATATACATAGAATATTTATTTTATATTAAGTAACAAATATTTCTTTTTAAATATTCAGGAAATATCTATTTCATGTTACGAGAAAAATATTTTTATCTAAATATTAAATGAATCTTTATTTCATATTAGAAGTAGAATATTTTTTTCAAATACAGATAATACAGAAAATATTCCCTCAACAAGCAGTGCGCAGAAAGTAATACATCCCTAGTAGCACGAAAATATTAGATAGATATTTTTTTCAAATATTGAAAAAATATTTTTTAAGCCACATTTTTTCATATGACAAAAATATTGGATCTGAATATTGTATACATGTACAAGAAATATAAATTGAATGTTTAAAAAATATAAGCTAAATATTCAGAGGATATAAACTAGATATTTAAAAAATATAAACTAAATATTAAAAAAATGTGAATTCAATATTTGAAAAACATTCAATAAAATTTTCAAATTTAAGAAGTTTCAAATGATAACAAAAATTAGAAACTATGAATATGTAATGCTTTCTGCGCACTGCTTGTTGAGGGAATATTATCTGTATTTGGAAAAAATATTGGTAATTATTTACATTAGGGGCTTCCTCACCGATTTTGATAACCTTGAAATATGTTGTCACGATCATCATTCTGAACAACTTTTTCCTATACATGTTACCGCCGCTCAGCTTTAGTTTCCGAGATATTCGCAAAAAAGTTTCAACATCTCAAAAAGTGATCGGAGTAGGTGTGTGTAGGACTGTGTAAAATAGTATTTCAAATAGTTGACAGTAACTTATATTTTTATGATATTTTGTTGCCTGTAATGTTATTACGATATTGTAGTCTGTTTATTAACATGTTACATATTCGTAATTAAACTACAAATAATACTTTGCTAACTATTATAGCTTCTCATGTTAAAAATTATAATTTATAATAGTAACTACTTGCTCAACTTATTTTCATTGTAAGGAGATATTTGAAATACAAAATAAAAATATTTCATTTTATCTATCTGGTTATCAAAATAAAAATATTTGATTTAAAGTAGTATCTTATTTGAACCACATTAAATTATACTATATACCAAATCATTAATGATCGTTAATATACGTTGCAAAATATGATAGAAAACCTTGTATCCAATGTTCCACATACGAATATGTACTAATCTTACATTATAAAATACTAATGTAAAGTGTACTTACTTCTGAATCTTCTGTACCTCCGTCGGATCCACAGCACACAATAAACTAAACAACACACACAACACACACACACACACACACAACACATTTGATAAAATCGTGACAACGAACGAGAAGATGTCACTCCGACCACGAACAAAATAATACTGCGATTTTAACAATGATCCCTTCCACGGAGGTGGTACGGTCAGGTTATCCTAGGCAGGTTAGACGCTGAGGGTCTATAAACATTAGATACAAAACCAACAAAAAAAAATTATGGCGGGCGCCGACCCTATTTCCCGGAATTCCCTGTTTTCGTATCACACGTCCGTGGGAGGGGAACGGTTAAAATCGCAGTATTATTTTATTCGTGGTCGGAGTGACATCTTCTCGTTCGTTGTCACGATTTTATAAAATGTGTTGTGTGTGTTGTTTAGTGATAGTTGTTCAATTATTCGGATTTATTCTCGTGAGTCAACAATTGTGTGCTGTGGATCCGACGGAGGTACAGAAGATTCAGAAGTAAGTACACTTTACATTAGTATTTTATAATGTAGTTTGTAGTACATTAGTATTATATTGTATTATTCGTATGTAGAATATTGGATGCAAGGTTTTCTTTCTTATTTTGCAACTTCAATTCTAACACATACCTTCTCCGATCACTTTTTGAGATGTTAAAACTTTTTTGCGAATATCTCGGAAACTAAAGTTGAGCGGCGGTAACATGTATAGGAAAAAGTTGTTCATAATGATGACCTTGACAACATGTTTCAAGGTCATCAAAATCGGTGAGGAAGCCCCTAATTTAAATAACTACCAAAATATTCTACTTCCAATATGAAATAGATTCATTTAATATTTAGAAAAAAATATTTTTCTCGTAACATGACATAGATATTTCCTGAATATTTAAAAAGAAATATTTGTTACGTAATATAAAATAAATATTGTATGTATATTTGAATATTAAAAAAAGATTGAATCTCTTTTTAATATTGTATGAATGTGTATACAATATTTTGTGCTACTAGGGATATTCATAGTTTCTAATTTTTGTTATAATATTTTCTTAAATTTGAAAATTTGATTGAATGTTTTTTAAATATTGAATTTATATTTTTCAAATATTGAATTCACATTTTTTAAATATTTACTTTATATTTTTTAAATATCTAGTTTATATCCTCTGAATATTTAGCTTATATTTTTTAAACATTCAATTTATATTTCTTGTACATCTATACAATATTTAGATCCAATATTTTTCTCATATGAAAAAATGTGGCTTAAAAAATATTTTTCCAATATTTGAAAAAAATATCTATCTAATATTTTTGTGCAACTAGGGGCAATTTGTGCAAAATTTTCATTACACGTCTTATTAGTATAAACTAATTCTTCCATCTTGGACAGAAAAACTGATCGTTTGATCCATTATTAACCCTTATGTGCATAAGCCGGGTACCCATTTCTATGTTTTCTCTAATAATTTGTTATGTTTTTATGAAGATATCGCAAAACAGCCCTGGATCCCCATTATTTAGAAGGTTCTCTGTCGATTTATGGTTAGGGAATTCAAATTGATGCAAAACATATTAAATAATAAGGCTTCAATCTTATTTATACGGTTGTTGGATAACCGGCGTACCCGGGTACCCATACATAGGAAGTTGTAGTTGGATGCTTATGAGGGGAAGTTTTACAACACAATCATATAACACACAAATTTTTTCAATTGATATTATTTATTTATTAGTATAGTTACTAATATTAACGAATAATAGGACAATTTTTACAAACTGTCACAGTATTTGTGTTCGTTGCAAACTGGTTTTATACAGTTTTGACAATATTTTCGTGTCTTCCTACGTTTTCTATCAGGGTTAGCTTGGTGTATATAACATGTGCCTACAACTCTTTTTCGTCTAGTTTTATCTCGTTGTTGTACAGTGCCTGAAGTTGACGGAACGTCGGTCATTGTTGGTGACTTATGCAGCATGCTTTCTAGTGCTAATTTACAAGAGAAATGTCTCACCACTTGAACATTGGTTGATCGACTTCTAATTATTGGAAGACAAAGTTCCCCTCCTAATTGGCGTAAAAATATTCGGCGATTATTGGATTTGTTAGGCAACATATTGTTATTAGAAATATATATGATGTATGAGGCAAGAGCAGCAATATCAATTATGTTATAAAAAAATGCTAATGGCCATCTGTTAGTACGTCTTTATGTACTGTATCGTCTCAACATTTGATCCATCATGTCGACACCAGATTTTGTTTTATTATAGAAGTGGACTATTTCTGGTTTCCTCTTTGGTCCAGAAACAACATTATCATTGTGCATTGTGGATAGTAATACAACAACCTTTTCTTTTTTTGGCACATACGAACATATTGTAATATTTTGGTTGTGACCAAATAAAGTTGAATACTGTTGTACTATTGTGTAAGGTGAAGAGTCAAATACCGTACGTCCACATACGAATAGCATAAAAGTTTGATCTTAGCACTGAGTTATACAATTTTTTGAAGCAGTTGCTTCACTTAAACTCTTTAAAACAATACTTAGTATACCATAGAAAAAAAACTAAAAGTTACGGGAAAGCATGAAAGTAAAATTGTCACTTTATTTTTTATATATCGGTACTGAACGCTCGGGGTGCCCGAGTACCCCGTTTATCCAACAACCGTGAACAGTTTGGTTGCCCACATAAGGGTTAAAAAAAGCTATTCCGAGTTTCGAGGATTGTTTATTTCACATTTCTCAAAAAGGTCGCAGCGAGGTGTGCTCACGGTTGCGTTGTTCCTTCCTATTGTCTCGCTCATCTCCCGGAAACAATTGCGTCTTGTACGGTCAGCGAGATCAGCTTGTTTGTTCTTCGTCTCGTGTTTTACTCCTTGAGTCGAGGAGGACGCGGAAATCCTAGACTGGCGAGCAAGCGAGCATCGATTCCGCCTTCGCGTTTCTCGGTGTGTGGGCGCGATCGAAAAAATAGCTTAGAAAGTGCACGCCGACTCGCCTGCACGCTGCACACCTTTCTGCTTTACGCTCGCCGGAATATGGGACGCCGTGCCGCGCCGTTTCGCCGATCCTCGAAGAAAGCAACGCTCCTTCGTCGTTCCCAGGCTCGCCTGTTGCCTCTCAACCAACCCCCTATCTCCGCTATCAAATGTTTAACAAGATCGAGCTCTTAACTGGGAAAACGAGCTGTAACGTTGTAAACAAACACCATTTTCCTCGGAACTTTTAGAGCCAAGCTTTGTACACGGACAAAACATGCTTTCACCTCTTGCGTCACCGCTGATTCTCCGGACATGATCCTAACGTGCTCTCTGAAGATTCGCGCGCGGCACTCGACGCTGTAACCAGTTGAGGGGTTATATACAGTTAGAATTTTCAAAAAATCGATTTTTTTAATTTCATTTTCGTAATGTACATATATTTAAGTATACGCACAAAAAATTTCAAGTGAATCCGGCGATTATTTTCAAAGTTACACGCATATTTGTAAAGACGTGTCAGAGCGTTTGAAAGTAGAACTCTGTTCCTTTTATTTATCTGCCTATTGTAAATGTTCCCTTCTTTGGATGAAGTGTTCTTCGTATAAAAAATAAAGTTAGAAGCTGCCGAAGTGCTGGAGGGTGTATTATATGGTCCTGGAATAGACGACTCGATGTAAGTTGAAAAAAAATTTTTTACTCTATGTAAAGTGCTTCAAAAACTGACGCGTTTTTCTCGAAACTGTGTTTTCAAAGTCGATGACCAAGATTTCTCGGAAACGGCTGAACCGGTCACTCTCAAATTTTAATACAAGCTTCTTAAGTATATTTTTTAGTAATTAATCGAAGCTTTTTTCTCTCCGATGAATATTTTTTTTTTTATAAACAATTTAAGGCCAAAATTTTGGTGAAAAATCGATTTTTTTCTTTGAAAAGCCGCCATTTTGTCATAAACTTTTATTTTGCTTATTCCTTCGATTAATTACTAGATTATACATTTCTTTAACGAAATCAGTTTGGCTTTTTCATTTTTGATGATCCAGTCCAGAGATATAGTGGTCACCGCAAGACGCCTTTTTTTAGAGGAGCTCCAGGAGATCAGCTATAGCAGGTTTCAAAATTATTATTTTTACAAATAAAAAATGTTAAAATACAGTTAAAAGTTACCATAATATGTATACAAATTTTTACATTAATACATGGAAAAGTCTTCTCAGGGAAAATTCTTAAAAAATCGCTTTTCTTGGGCCTCCTGACTGTATATAACCCCTTAAGTGTGTTTGACGACGATATCCGTCATGGAGATGTGGCAGAATTTTGTGTCATGACGACTATATCCGTCATGCGTAAAATTTTGTTACAATTTGATATTTAAACTGTAATTCTGGCGAAAACTAAATTATATTCGGAAATTTTAATATGCTTAAAATGTTTATAGGTCAAGACGAAATGAAACAAACAAATGAAAATTATAAATAATTTGAGTTGGATTTATAACTTCCTGAGAGCTAACTCGTAAGCAGTAATTAATATGATTATCGCGACACACACTGGTGGGCGCTTTGCAAAAGAGATCGCCACAGTTAACTGGTTAAATCGTATCCAGCGTTAGAATTTCTTACCGTCTCGATGTCTTGCGATGCAGAAAAGCAAAGGACAAACTCTTTCGGTCTGTTTCGGTCAGCCGTGGACTTTTCGTAGGAAGTCATCGAATCAAATAAGGAGGATCGAAGCGTGTCGATCGATCTTCGGACGATATCGTTCTCGCGTTTCGGGGTGTTTGAACGCTCTGTGGCCGTTGCTGTTTGCGCTCAGATGACAGAGAAACCTTCTAATTCGGCGAGACGCACAGTGTACCGAAATGCCTGTTTTTTGGACAAAATTCAATAACTTTTGTTCTGTTTATGATGGAGATATGAAACAAAGTGGGTTTTTTTATTTATATTGAAAGCAATCTCAATATGATATTATTATAAATATAGTCATTTATTTAAACATTGAAAAACGATATTTATAAACAAAATTTGTTTTTATTGCTGGTTTTCAGTAGATGAATTCTTAGTTCAGTTCTTCCGAAACTGAAACTTTGTTTTAAACTATTGTAACATTCGTCTCCTCGACACAAATAAAAGTTGTGCTAATTCGTTACCAGTGGATACCCACGTACTCGCTTGTTAACCGGTTCTTGCTACATATTTTGTTAAATAACTCTGAGCTTTGCAGGTAGTTGCAGCTCAAACTTATACAATTCAAAGTATATTATCTTACCAATACGACGCAATCAAAATCTCAGCGGAACATTGCGGAACTTTTTTTTTATCCTCTTCCAAAGATTAGGGAAACCAATGAAACTGAATGGTTTCATTTCAGGTTTATTATTATATTGCATATATGTATTACACAATTTTTTACGATAAATTACAATTAGCCAACGCTTAGCCGTCATTCTCTGAAAAGATTATTTCTTATAATCGTCTTTGGTTCATAATATAACGCGAACAAGTTACGCTATGAACTGATGTACTATTTGATCTTCGTAAAATTCGCTTACAGATTCGCTTGTAACTAATTTCCTACGAAACTTTTTGAATTTTTTTTCCAAAAAATGATTTATTTGGACATTTTGACATAGTATGAACATAGTTTTAAATCGATATGAAGCAGTGACTTTTTCGATTTTTGTCCATGGTTCGGTACACTGTGAGACGGTTTATTTAAACGTAGTGGCCGAGCTGAAATTTGGTGGCGCATATTTGCAGCAATCACTCTTGCAACGGCGAAAGGGAAAGACAGAAAAATTCAGCTTTCGACGATGCTGTGACGCGATTGTGTCTGAAACTCGGTTCGCGATCGATTCGCGTAATATTGCGACGTAACGACGTTTACCACTCCGGCCGACTGACTGCGGGTAAATGGTAATCGGTGTTTTCCGGGGCCTAGGAAAAATCGATCGATCGCCGCGTCCCGTTGCCGTTAACAACGTTAAAATCGGGGCAATAGGAACCGTTCTTTTCGTGCCCCGTTCCCCTCGGCTCCTACGTAATGTATGTATGTACACAGGCTCATGAAAGTATTAGCACGCCCTTTAAATCAGTATAACTTTTTTTTTTATTGGATCAAACGACCTGACTTTTTTTAGGAGTTAGAAGAATTGGTTTTCCAAATGATGTGCAAAGAAGATTTTGAAAAAATTGCAATTGGTAAGAATTATATGAGAAAATAAAAATGGAACTTTTCACAACTTTTTTATTTGAACCTGTAATGAAAATTTAAAATATGCGTTTTTTGTAGATATATGTTAGTTATATACATGCTGAAAATTTTATTGAAATCGATTAATATACACACGAGCTACAAATAGTTAAAAGTGGTGAAAAGCGTAGATTTTCACGACTTTTGGTCAGTTTCCATATTTCGATGCGTGCCATCTTGATCTGCGTCGGCCGACTTCGATGAAATTTTCAGTACGCGTATAACTAACACAGATCTACGAAACGCATACTTTAAATTTTCATTACAGGCTCAAATAAAAAAGTTTTGAAAAATGCCTTTTTTATTTGCTCTTATAATTCCGTGCTTGAATTGAAATTTTTTTTAAATCATTCTTGCACGTCATTTGGTAAGCCAATTCTTCTAATTGCTCAAAGAAGTCAGGTCGTTTGGTCCAATTTAGCCCCTTAACCTACAACTACGGGCATAGCCCGTAGTACGATGAACGGGCCAAACGTAAATATTACGGGCATAGCCCGTAGTAGATGATCGGTCCAAACGTAAATATTACGGGCATAGCCCGTAGTAGATGATCGGTCCAAACGTAAATATTACGGGCATAGCCCGTAGTACGATGATCGGGCCAAAAGTGAATATTACGGGCGGCACCCTCTTAAAATTATAAATATTTGTGGAATATTTGATAAGTAATTACAACCTGATACAATAATTGTGGTATGTAGATGCAAGTACTACAAAAAGTTTATTTATACAAAAATTAGTAATACAAAATTAATAATCTGCAGTGGTGTGATACAATTCGAAACATTCTAGTAGATCTAAGGGAACTTTGCACTTCTTACACTCCCAAGTTGTTTCTCTACGTTTTTTAATAATAGAGAGATAATAAAATAATAAAATAATTTTTAACTAGATAAATAATGCAATAAAATTCAATTTGTTATAAAAATTTCTTTTTAAATAATTTTTAATTTAGTAAAATTCAATTTATTATAAAAATTTCTTTTTACATAATTTTTAACTAAAAAATAATAAGAGATAATAAGAATACATCACGAACCTTGTCTGTGCTATTTGTGGTGGGGTAAATTACAAACCGCGACCGTCGTACCACGAACGATGCCCATAATATTTACGAGTGGCCCGATCAGCGTATTATTCAAGTCGTGCGAATGGCTCGAAGGCTGCGCGAGCTTGTTTACGTTTTCGGCCCAAAATTCTCGAACGTAAATCGTAGGTTAAGGGGTTAAAAAAATTATACTGTTTTAAAGGGCGTTCGAACACTTTCGTGAGCCATATTGTATGTATGTACATATTATTATGCGGCTCGTTTGCTCCCGCGATACTTTTGCAACCGCTTCTTTTTACCCGCGGGCTGTTCGCGAAAATACACTTTACTGACAAAAGTTAAGAAACAATATAGTCGTTTGGGAATTAGTGTATATTTTTAATGTCCTGAAATACATATGTCCGAATTAAAAATAGCATGAACAGATTACATATCATACATGAACATACAATAAGTTTTTTTTCGATTATACTTGTATAAGCACTACAATTAATATTGAGACAAGGAAACGAAAGAAAAGTTTGTGACAAAATTTAAGAAACATACTGTGCTTGAATCATGTAATCCCAGATAGCACAGAGACGTCTTAAAGACGTCTTTAAGACGTCTGTCAAAGACGTTCAGACGTCTATTAGACGTCTGAATGTCCTACGAACGGCTTCCGAACGGCTTCTGAACGTCTCTGGAACGTCTTTGTGAAAAAACTGTACGTCTTAAAGACGTCTTTAAGACGTCCGTTCGACGTCTTTAAGACGTCTCGAACAGACGTATTCAAGACGTCCCGAAACAGACCCCTAGTACCACAAAAATATTAGATAGATATGTTTGTCAAATATTGGAAAAATATTTTTTAAGCCACATTTTTTCTTGTGAGAAAAATATTGAATTTGAATATTGTATACATGTATAAGAAATATAAATTAAATGTTTGATATAACAAAAAAATTAAATAAATAAAAAAAGATAAATTAAAAGAATGTTTTTCAGCATATCCGCGCACATTAACATTTTATGCTTTATTTATTTATTTATTTATAAATAAAAAAAATAAATTAAAAGAATGTTTTTCAGCATATCCGCGAACATTAACATTTTATGCTTTATTTCTTTATTTAATTAATTAATTAATTTATTTATTTATAAATAAAAAAAATAAATTAAAAGAATGTTTTTCAGTATATCCGCGAACATTAACATTTTATGCTTTATTTATTTATTTAAATTATTTATTTATTTATCTATTTATTTTGATATATTATTTTGGATTTTGGATTTGTGATATATAATGTATAGTTTTATTATTAAACAATATTTATTTCTAAATTCTATTGCGAATATATATGTAATATATTATAATAGTACTAAATTAACAATTTAGTTATTTAACTTTCCTAAATAAATAAACGTCTATTCGAAGGATGGAAAACTGCGTTATATTGTGTTGCGTGTGTACAGTTTGTAAAGCTTTTCTCTAGCAGTTTAGAATGACTGAAACGTCAAGAAATGAAACGTCTTAAAGACGACTCGTAAAAGACGTCTTAAAGACGTCTGAAATGAGACGTAAAAACGACGTCTTTTACGAGACGTCTTTAAGACGTCTTAAAGACGTCTTTTCAGGACGTAAGACGTTCAGACCAAAAATGGACGTAAAACAGACGTCTTTAAGCCGTCCAGTGCTATCTGGGAATCACTTTTAACAAAAAACAACAACGTGCAGGTGTTTATACTTTTTATGATGATCTAATAAGATGTTGGATAACTCTTGGATTTAATGTCTGCATGGCATTGATTCGATTAATCGAACACAATGCTTGGGTGGTATTTTAGACCATATTTTCGTGATTTCTCGCATTAACTCCGCTTTATTAGTAAATGATTGACTCCACAATTGACATCCAACGTAATCCCACAAATGTTCGATTGTTTTCAAGTCTGGAGATTGACTTGGTCACTTAATTATATTAACATTTTGCTCCATGAGAAATGCCTTAATTAATTTAGAAGAATGTTTTGGGTCATTGTCATGTCGAAATGACCACACCATTGACATTTTCTCCTTAGCAAATGGCAACATATGATTTTGCAAAATATCGCGATACATAAATCTATCCATAGACTCCTTTATTTGTATTAACGGACCAGGACCGTTACGTGAGAAACAGCCCCACACCATCACATTACCACCACCAAATTTTACTGTTGGTTTCAGATACTTGACATTAAATCGCTGTCCAATAGGACGTCGTACGTTACTTCTGGAGTCATTTCCGAATAAGTTGAACTTACTTTCGTCACTCCATAGAATTTTTGACCACTCAGCAACAGACCAGTTAATGTGCTCTTTAGCGAACTCCAACCGAGCTTTAAGATTCTTCTTAGAAACAAATGGTTTCTTACATGCTTTCCGTGAAAAAAGATTATTTTCATCTAAACGACGGCTAACTGTCCTACTGCTAATGTTCCTGAGGTCCATCTGACTTTTAATTTTGACAGCTGTGCAAAATGGATTGCATTTAGATAGACTTGCAATTCGACGATCCAGCTTTTTACTTGTTTTTCGTGGTCTGCCGGTTCGTGGTGCCACTTTAACAGTTCCATTGTCTTGAAAACGTTTTATAATCTTCGTGATAACACAACGATTTATACCAAACACTTTTGCAATGTCAGTTTTCCTTTGCCCTTTTTTAAACATTTCAACTATTCTTTGTTTCTCACTTTCAGTTAAATGTTGCCTTCCTGCCATATTTATTGCGGCTGATAATACAAATCACACTCGACGATGTCAGGAAGGAGACTAGACTCCTTCGAACATGTTTGTTTACATTGCTTACTCTACTTCTTGCAAGAAGTCTTCATGTTTCTTAACTTTTGTCACAAGTATTTATTTTGTTTCCTTGACTCAATATTAATTGTAGTGCTTATACAATTATAATCCCAAAAAAACTTATTGTATGTTCATGTATGATGCGTAATCTCGTCGTGTTATTTTTAATTCGGACATGTGTATTTCAGGAGATTAAAAATATACACTAATTCCCAAACGACTATTTTGTTTCTTAACTTTTGTCGGTCAGTGTACCCTAGTAGCACAAAATATTGTATACACATTCATATAATATTAAAAAGAGATACAATCCTTTTTTAATATTCAAATATACATAGAATATTTATTTTATATTAAGTTACAAATATTTGTTTTTAAATATTCAGGAAATATCTATTTCATGTTACGAGAAAAATATTTTTTTCTAAATATTAAATGAATCTTTATTTCATATTAGAAGTAGAATATTTTTTCCTAATATGCAAATAATATTTATTCAATATCATGAAAACAATATTTTTTTCTCATTATAAAACAAATCTCTTCGAATATTTTTTCCAAATACAGACAATACAGAAAATATTCCCTCAACAAAGAGTGCGCAGGAAGTAATACATATTCATAGTTTCTAATTTTTGTTATAATATTTTCTTAAATTTGAAAATTTTATGGAATCTTTTTCAAATATTTACTTTATATTTTTTAAATATCTACTTTATATCCTCTGAATATTTAGCTTATATTTTTTAAACATTCAATTTATATTTCTTGTACATGTACACAATATTTAGATCCAATATTTTTCTCATATGAAAAAATGTGGCTTAAAAAATATTTTTCTAATATTTGAAAAAAATATCTATCTAATATTTTTGTGCTATTAGGGTATGTACATATTATGCGGCTCGTTTGCTCCCGCGATACTTTTGCAACCGCTTCTTTTTTCCCGCGGGCTTTTCGCGAAAATATGTATTCGAAAGGAGGGCGACGCGGTAGCGGTTTCTTGCTGCCATGCGCAATTACACCGGGAAACAGAGGAACGGAGACCGGCGGAGACGTTAACGAGAAGACGACTGCAGCCTGCGAGACGCGCAACATAATTGAACTGGTTTCCTCGGGGTTTTTCAAATCTGCTGTTCCGTCTCTTAATCCGCGAAACAACGGCGCAAAACGACCGCCCCGTCTCGCAAAGAAGATGCCCCTCGAGAGAGAGAGAATTGTTCACGCGAACAGCTTGAAATAGTGCAACATTGTTCCGGCATGTTTCTTCGTACGGCCATAAACAACGCCGATATTTTCACTTTTCGTCCCCGTGCAACCAATTCTCGCACGCTGCCTGTGGAAAGTGAAAATATCTTGTTGTTTATAGTCCTACGGGGCGAGACTTTTTGGGGACAAATGCGCCATTTTAAGGGGCCGCTGTCCCAGCGCAAACAATTTTCTCTCGTGCTCGTTTTTCCGGAAGATTTATAGCGGAAAAAGAGTGGTGGGCAGCCTGTGCAAAATCGTAGGGCGAGCTTGCTGGTTGACTCGTAAATTCGCTGATCTCTACCCGAAGATAGTGTATTAACGTGAACTTGTGTGGTCGCCGTAACTTTATTCCGCGTCTAACGGTATCGGAGAATGATAAAACGAGAAAATTCGAGCCGGGGAGGAAGAACAGAATTGTTTGGCGATAATCAGCCCCTAAACGCGGCTCGCGAAAGTATCGCACGGACCAGACCCCCGTGCGAGCTTTATTCTTCCAGTTAGGCTGTTTATCGTCTCTCTCACGTTTTTTAATATGTTAAGTGCCACTAGCACGCGCACGGGCGCCACCACTCAGCGTCCAACATTAAACCTGCATTAAAGAGCCGTTGGACTCCTCTCGGAGCCAGCGGCGCCTTTTTCCCCGATACCAGGGGAAATACTGGCATTCAACTGATCGAAAAGTATGCTAAAAATAATTCCACACCACGAAGGGCTAATTAATTTAGTTGAATTTTTCCGGTCTCACGATACATTCTCGCGAGTATAGCGAGCGCGTGTACAGATCATATTCCTCCATTTTGAATGGCAAGGGTCGCGCGCCTTTGAGAAATTTTCCGGGGCTGTAAATACTCTTTAACACGTTGACTGTCATGTCACCCATATGTGGGTGACGGAATTATTTGTCCAGGTTTTAAAATGAATTTTTACGTTAATATATTAATTGTTCCAAATTTTATTAGGATCTGTAACATGCAAGAAAGTTGGAGGACTATTCAATATCATACATTTAATTATTTCCAATTTTTATTTCATTAAATAACTTACTTTGATTTCATGGAATTTTTTGGCTTTCTTGTTTGGCGTTCAAAGTGTTAAAAGGCTGCTTTTACAGTAGGATCCGTGAGTTTGCGAGCTGCGAGCATTGGGTCAGCATCATTCCACACATCGTACCCGTGGCTCCTCCTCCGCTTCTCTTTGTCCATTATTTTTTCTACGTAGCCGCCATAAACGCGGCTTGCGCACCGTGTGCGTGTGTTGCCGGCACACAAACAGAATATCGTACGAAACGGGGGAATAAAACTCTCCGAGGGTCTCTCCATTCGCTCTCCGGTCCAGTTTTCTTTGTTTTCCCGTTGATTCTTTTTCCCTCTCTCCCTTTCTCTTTCTCTCTCTCTCTCCCTCTCTCTCTCTCTCTCTCTTTCTCTCCCTCTCTCTTCCTCTCTACTTCGTTTCGAAATCTTTTTATCGGAGGGTCTAAGCAGGTTCCTCTCAACGGAGACACGCTTTTACGTTTACAGGATGGCGCCTGCAGGGATGCCGCCGGTCACCGGTGTCCTACAACCACCCACGGGCTCCACGCTGGCCGGCTCCACAATGTCCAACCATAAGAAAAGCTGGTGGAGAAAGGCGGCACCTTGCTTGGCGTTTCTCGCCGCTTTTTCCACCGCCATGGCTCTGCTGCTCGTCTGGAGCGAAGCTGCGGCTTTGAGGTAAGTCGTTTTCCCTCCATCAATCCCTGAAACGCGAATTTTCGCCTGTCTTTGCTCAAACAACTACAGTCGGGGACAAAAATGAGTGGACAGTGAGTGGAAATGGGTAAAAATGAAGTTTAGTCGAATTAACACGACTGTCATAAACTTAGGTTTTATTTGTTATACAGGGTGGTCCACGCAATTGTTTCAAGTCATAACTCCGTTATTATTGCATTTACGAAAAAAATGCCAAAGGAGACAGATAAATGGTTCGAAGAGCACTACATCTGTAGGCCTTTAAATTTTTTTTAGATGCAGCAGTGCATGTACAATTAACAATTGCATCATTTCTTTAAATAGAAATGCATATTTTTTTTACACAGATCGATTCTTCTGTTCATTCTACGTAAAAAATGATTAGGGTACCATGGCAAAAAAATTATTAGATCTTGAGATATTTAAAAAAAATGTCTTGCGGCGGTGTTACGTCCTGAGTGGACCGAATTATAGTTTTGAAGGGATAGTACGCAGTTTCGAACCTACCTGCATTCACCGGCTACGGTTCGGGAAATTGAGGATCGTTTAAATAAAGGTTGTACCCTTTTATTGATAAAAATTGATTTATTTATTCAAAAATAGGAAACTGAATCAGATATTAAGGTTTACAGATATTATTTATAAAGCAGATATACGTGAGTGCATTTAGCGCGATTATAAAAATATAGAAAATATAATATAATATAATATTACCGAAATACAATCTTCTTGATTTGGTATAATGTGGTATGTAATGACGCTCGAGGTATTACCTCAGGGATCCTTTGAATAACCTTGGTCTTCTCGTGATGTATGCTGGTTAATCCAATGGTTCACTTGCAGTTTCAATTATTTTCCAACACAATGGCTCAAATAAACTTGATTCTAAATCGTTTGACACTTCAATTGCAACTCCCTCTTAAGGAGCTGAATCCTTTATTTATAGGGTAGCCAATTCTTTGTCTTTGAAGATGCTGGCTCAGGAGTAGGGGTCCTCATCATCCGATGTCATTCTTATTGATTCTCAGAATGTAAACCGAACTTTCATTGTGCAGTTTGAATTATCATAGCTTTTTCTCGTGGCAATATCTGATATCTCTTCTATTGAGTCTAAGGATGCTAACCGATCTTATTTATGCACTTCGCAAAAGGCTGAGTTGTTGATTTGGCATCCTGTTGATGCGTCACTATATTGCGCAGTTCGAATAATTTATATTATATGTGTGTATAATTATATATGTACCTATTTGATTGTTAACATGAATTTATTTAACGCTGATTATTTTATTGTTCTATTTCTAAGCTTACCTTTCTCGTGACATTATCGGATTTTGCAATAATTCTTTATTAGATTGATTAATCATTGGCGGTCGAACCACAGGACGTGACAGCGGCATTCGTATTTTTGTCACACAACACAAAAGTGTCGTACATATCTTGTTTCTCACTGTTAGTAAAATACATTTTCTTGTATTTAGTGAAATACAGTTACACTTTTTCAAATTCTAAGTTTTCGTACTCGAGTTACGATACGTGAATTGCTACTGAACGATGAAATGCTTACTCGTACAAATCAGTTTCTGTTATGATAACAATGTCGAAAGGATGTTTACCTTTACAACATAGTCATGAAGTGTTTCAATATCTTCTTCAATAAAGACATTTTTTGAAAATAACACGAGATCTAATAACTTTTTGCCATGGTACCCTAAAAAAAAATATGCATTTCTATTTAAAGAAATTATGCAATTGTTAATTGCACATGCACTGCTGCGTCTAAACAAAATTTAAAGGCCTACAGATGTGCTCTTCGAACCATTTATCCTTCTCCTTTGGCATTTTTTCGTAAATGCAATAATAACGGAGTTATGACTTGAAACAATTGCGTGGACCACCCTGTATATCCGTGTAATATATAGATTATTTAACGAATAATTGAAGTTCATATTTACATCTTTGTGTAAACACGCCTTTCCATAACGAAAATATCAGCTATTCATCAGGGGACAAAAATAAGTGGACACTTGGTTATAATGTTATTGTGAGGTAAGAAATGTATACAAACATTAGGCACAGGTCACGCTTACATGCAGTGATCACCATTAAACTTATTAGTGCCAATTCAAGCTTCGTACAAGTAAGAACATTTATACAATAATTGCAGAATGCCAGAAACGAAAGAAATTTCATACCAAATTCGCCATTTAATTGTATCGGACTGCCGTAAGAAATTATGCCACCGCGTAATAACTGGAAAGTGTAACGTATTTGAAAGTGCAATAGGAAAGATTTATAAAAAATATCTAGTACATAAGACTGAAAAGTTTAAGAGGCCGTGAATGCAAACGCTGTATATACCACCATACAAGAAGATCGTCGAATTTTTCGTACAAATCGAAAAGATCCAACGATTGCAGCAACAAGTATTGCAGAAATAGTGGAGGTAAATATTTCAGTAAAACAATAAAACGAAGACTGCACAAAGCTGGTTCTACATGCTACAAGCCTAGACGTAAACCACATATTAATAAAAGTAATATGAGGAAACGTTTAGCGTTTGCAGAAACATATGTAAATGTGCCACTAGCTTCCTCGAAAAATATAATTTGCAGCGACGAAAGTAAATTTGACTTGCAGCAAAAAGAGTTCTTAAGACAAGTCTGGAGAAAAAAACATGTAGCGTATAAAATATCATTTCCTATACCCACAGTTAAATTTGACGGTGGATCATTAATGGTGTGGGGGTGTTTCTCCCGAAACGGTATTGGTACGTTAGTAAAAATTGACGGAATTATGAATACAGATTAGTATATTGATATGCTAAATGAAAATTTAGAAGAAGCAGTGGTAAAAATGGTTTGCGACGACGAATTTGTCTTTCAACAAGACAATGACCCTAAGTACACTACTAAGAAAACTAAAAAATTTTTTAAGAATTCCAATATTAAATTGCTTGAATGATCTGCTCAGAGCCCTGACTCGAATCCTATCGAGAACTTATGGAGTTCTGGACGCAAAAGTTTCCTCGGATCAGCGAAATAATAACGTCGATTTGTTCAAAAGGTTACAGTCTGAATATGAAAAAATTAGTAACGATTATATTGAAAAGTTAATACAAAGTATTCCTCGACGTCTGAAAGCAGTAATACAAGCAAAAGGCGGCAATACCAAGTATTAATTTTGTTACGTGTTTCATTTATTATGCATTTCGTTGAGAGTGTCCACTTATTTTAGTCTTCTGATAAATGGCTGTCATTTTCGTTATGGTACGGCGTGTTTACACAGAGGTGTAAATATGAACTACAAATATTCACTAAATAATCTAAGCACTATAAGACTATATAATAAGTAAAACTTAAATTTATAACAGTCATGTTAATTTGATAAACTTCATTCTCACCTGTTTCCACTAACTGTCCACTTATTTTTGTCCCCGACTGTATCTTCGGCTGCATGGGATTCGACGAGCACATCTCTTTGCAAATATTCTGAAAAACTTGTATTAGAACCTCGGTTTCCAAAGAGAAAGGACGAAGGACACATTTTTCGTTTGCTCTCCTCCTCTGTTAACCCCTTAGCTTACAATGACGCCTCAGAGACGTCACAAGTCTACCGGGCTAAACATGAATAAGACGCCTCAGAGACGTCGTCGTCGTCGTTTTTTTGTTCAATAATCAACTAATCGTAATTATTTATCAAACATCTTGCAAAGTTAATTGTACCGCGCACGTGTATATACAAATCATAGGACGTTTGCGATTTGTACAATTTCGAACGCTCAGCCAAGCTGTGTATGTCCCTACGCGTGATCGACCTTGGCGTCGATTTTGGCACGCACAGTTGGAAATTAAATCGTAAGGCAAGGGGTTAAACCGTTGTTGAATCGAACGAGGTCCGAACGAAGTCCGAACGAAGTCGTGCCGATAATCTGCTCGGTTACCGCAGTCGGTTTTTGCGAGAGCAATCGACGGTAGAAAATGGCAACTACTACGAGGCCGTTAATTCAGCAGCAGACTTAATTCGGCTCGCGTTTCCGCTCGTTCGACGGAGAGCGTGATGAAAGAGTTTGAGCGAAAGAGAGAAAGAGAGTGGATTGCAATAATATCGATGCACTCGGAGAAGTCCAGTTTACGGGGCAACAAAAATCTTTACGTTCCTCCGACGCGTTAAGAAATTACGAAACCTTGGAATTCCCCGACAAAACGGACCCCCGTAAAACCTGAAGGAGGGGAGTCTTTCTCTCTTCGAGGCTTGAGGGGGGAAAAAAGGAAAAAGAGTCGCCCAGGGAACGCTTGAGCCGTCGTAAACCTTAATCGCCCGAATAATGGAACCGTGGGACAGTTACTTTCCTCGAGATTTGTGTAATCCCGAAGAACTCTTCGAGATTGAGTTCTACATATATTGGAATCTGATGATTAGAGGCGAACCGACGAGTGGTCCATCAAATTTCAAATAACCCGAGCTTCGTCCTCCGATTAGGATAACCCTTCGAGTAAATTGTATTCGCAGCAGCTTCCTCGTTGTTCCTGCTATCTGCCTGGAACCAAAACATAGGAAATTTGCTATTGAAATTAGGAAAATTAGGTTCCTTGCTTTTTCTAATCAAATAAATCAGAGCGTTATGTAAGTTTAGTAACACAGGCTTTACCCTTTGTGGAAAAAAGGATACGCGCTGAGAGCTACGCAATTTTTGATAATCGAGAAATTCTGGATTCCGAAGAGATTTCACAGCGTAGCGTTGACAAACGCAGTCCATCGTAATCCAGGCATCCTGAGCGCTCAATAGAGAAGGTAATGTTAGCTAATTGGCGAGAATGCGCCACCGCGTAGATTGTTCCTACTGGCTCGGGTTACCTCTGTTCCCATCTACGTTCTTTCTTTTCGTTTTCTTACGATTCCCCCCGTCATTAGAGACTCTCCGATTAAATCTGATATGAATTGGTCGATTTAATTCGATCTAATTAGAATCTTGTAAATGGGAAAATTTCAATTAATTCTTCCCTGGTTAAATTAACGGCAGAGATCTTAATTCAAACTTGCACGATCTGCTATCGTCGAACCATCGATTCGATCTTCGGTTTAATCGACAGAAATCCGTTTTCTCTCGTACACGAGTTACAGCTTAATGTTCGCAGAAACAGTAACAGATATAAATCCCTCAGAATTTTGAATCGATCGACGAACGATAGATTGCAGCGATAGAGATCGATGGACGACGTATCTCTCGATCCGATCACAAAGATGCAAAATCGCGTTATTCACTGTCAGCCCCCCGACAAAAGCTTCTATCCCATGAATAAAAGATGGCCGACTGGACCGCGAACTTTATGCATCATCACTATATAGGAATCCTGTCCGATGCGACGACGACGGCGTAAAAAATGAAATTTCCACAAACTTTTGTCCTACTTGCGCTGGACTTTTGTCCTATTTTCGTTGTTCGAGAAAAAAAAACAGTTAGTGGAAACAGGTAAGAATGAAGTTTATCGAATTAACATGACTGTTATAAATTTAAGTTTTACTTATTATATAGTCTTATAGCGCTTAGATTATTTAGTGAATATTTGTAGTTCATATTTACACCTTTGTGTAAGCACGGTGTACCATAACGAAAATGACAGACATTTATCAGGAGGCAAAAATAAGTGGACACTCAACGAAATGCGTAATAAATGAAACATGTAACAAAATTAATACTTGGTATTGCCGCCTTTTGCTTGTATTACTGCTTTCAGACGTCGAGGAATACTTTGTATTAACTTTTCAACATAATCGTTACTAATTTTTTCATATTCAGACTGCAACCTTTTGAACAAATCAACGTTATTATTTCGCTGATCCGAGGGAACTTTTTCGTTCCAGAACTCCATAAGTTCTCGATAGGATTCGAGTCAGGGCTCTGAGCAGATCAGTCAAGCTATTTAATATTGGAATCCTTAAAAAATTTTTTAGTTTTCTTAGTAGTGTACTTAGGGTCATTGTCTTGTTGAAAGACAAGTTCGTCGTCGCAAACCATTTTTACCACTGCTTCTTCTAAATTTTCATTTAGTATATCAATATACTAATCTGTATTCATAATTCCGTCAATTTTTACTAACGTACCAATATCGTTTCGCGAGAAACACCCCCACACCATTAATGATCCACCGTCTTTAACTGTGGGTATAGTAAATGATATTTTATACGCT
Organism: Seladonia tumulorum; assembly: GCA_913789895.3. Taxonomy (NCBI): domain Eukaryota; kingdom Metazoa; phylum Arthropoda; class Insecta; order Hymenoptera; family Halictidae; genus Seladonia; species Seladonia tumulorum. Next base: position 1,592,496 of record OU565281.1, read on the forward strand.
ACATGTTTTTTTCTCCTCTTGAACTCTTTTTGCCGCAAGTCAAATTTACCTTCGTCGCTGCAAATTATATTTTTCGAGGAAGCTAGTGGCACATTTACATATGTTTCTGCAAACGCTAAACGTTTCCTCATATTTGTCTTATTAATATGTGGTTTACGTCTAGCCTCGTAGCATGTAGAACCAGCTTTGTGCAGTCTTCGTTTTATTGTTTTACTGAAATATTTACCTCCACTATTTCTGCATTACTTCTTGCTGCAATCGCTGGATCTTTTCGATTTGTACGAAAAATTCGACTATCTTCTTATATGGTGGTATATACAGCGTTTGCATCCAAGGCCTCTTAAATTTTTCCGTCTTATGTACTAGATATTTTTTATAAATCTTTCCTATTGCACTTTCAAATACGTTACACTTTCGACTTATTACGCAGTGGCATAATTTCTTACGGCAGTCCGATACAATTAAAATGGCGAATTTGATATGAACTTTCTTTCGTTTCTGGCATTCTGCAATTATTGTATAAATGTTTTTACTTGCACGAAGCTTGAATTGGCACTAATAAGTTTAATGGTGATCACTGCATGTAAGCGTGACGTGTGCCTAATGTTTGTATACATTTCTTATCTCACAATAACATTATAACCAAGTGTCCACTTATTTTTGTCCCCTGATGAATAGCTGATATTTTCGTTATGGTACAGCGTGTTTACACAAAGATGTAAATATGAACTTCAATTATTCGTTAAATAATCTATATATTACACGGGAATACAGGGTGGTCCTCGCAATTGTTTCAAACTCCGTTATTATTGCATTTACGAAAAAATGCCAAAGGAGAAGGATAAATGGTTCGAAGAGCACATCTGTAGGCCTTTAAATTTTGTTTAGATGCAGCAGTGCATGTGCAATTAACAATTGCATAATTTCTTTAAATAGAAATACATATTTTTTTTTTAGGGTACCATGGCAAAAAGTTATTAGATCTCGAGATATTTTCAAAAAATGTCTGTATTGAAGAAGATATTCAAACACTTCATGACTATGTTGTAAAGGTAAACACCCTTTCGACATTGTTATCATAACAGAAACTGATTTGTACGAGTAAGCATTTCATCATTCAGTAGCAATTCACGTATCGTAACTCGAGTACGAAAACTAAGAATTTGAAAAAGTGTAACTGTATTTCACTAAATACAAGAAAATGTATTTTACTAACAGTGAGAAACAAGATATGTACGACACTTTTGTGTTGTGTGACAAAAATACGAATGCCGCCGCAAGACATTTTTTAAAAATATCTCGAGATCTAATAATTTTTTTGCCATGGTACCCTAATCATTTTTTACGTAGAATGAACAGAAGAATCGATCTGTGTAAAAATATATGCATTTCTATTTAAAGAAATGATGCAATTGTTAATTGTACATGCACTGCTGCATCTAAAAAAAATTTAAAGGACTACAGATGTAGTGCTCTTCGAACCATTTATCTGTCTCCTTTGGCATTTTTTCGTAAATGCAATAATAACGGAGTTATGACTTGAAACAATTTCGTGGACCACCCTGTATAACAAATAAACCTAAATTTATGACAGTCGTGTTAATTCGACTAAACTTCATTTTTACCCATTTCCACTCACTGTCCACTCATTTTTGTCCCCGACTGTATGTATATACAAGAAAGAAGAATTGCGAAGACGCGACGACGCCATATTTCATTTCGCGAAGAAAAGACCAAGGGCTTTGGGAAAACTGAGAGCAGAGATATTAACAACGTTGTTCGCTGGGCAATTTATAATCTCAGTCAATTTACCGGAACAAATTGTCGTCCGCAAAATCGCGTTTGCCAAGCAAGAAGCGTTGCCATTGTCTTTTTCCCCTCGAGAGATCGACGGCGCTCCTCGCGGAGACGTTAACCGGGAGAACGCGATTGTTAGACGGAGCTAATTACTAGGTCACTCGATGATTATCATCCTTTCCCTTCGCGGCGGTCGCGCCGAGGACTATTAACGTCGCTCGACAATGCGCTTACCAGAAAAAGTCTGTTCAACGATGCTTGTTAGCGTCTAAGACGATTACCGTTAACGCCGAGACTGAAATATTGTAGAACGCCGCGACGAGGCTGTTTAACCCTTATGGGGGCAACCGGGTACCCATTTCTATGTTTTCTCTAATAATTTGTTATATTTTTATGAAGATATCGCAAAACCGCCCTGGATCCCCATTATTTAGAAGGTTCTCTGTCGATTTATGGTTACGGAATTAAAATTGATGCAAAACATATTAAATAATAAGGCTTCAATCTTATTTATACGGTTGTTGGGCAACCGGGGTACCCGGGTACCCATACATAGAAAGTGTAGTTGTATGCTTATGAAGGGAAGTTTTACAACACAATCATACAACACACCAATTTTTTCAATTGGTATTATTTATTTATTAGTATAGTTACTATGATTAACCAATAATAGGACAATTTTTACAAACTGTCACAGTATTTGCGTGTTCGTCGGAAAACTGGTTTTATACAGTTTTGACAATATTTTCGTGTCTTTCTACGTTTTCTATCAGGGTCAGCTTGGTATATATAACATGAGCCTACAACTCTTTTTCGTCCAGTTTTATCTCGTTGTTGTACAGTGCCTGAAGTTGAAGGAACGTCGGTCATTGTTGGTGACTTATGCAGCATGCTTTCTATTGCTAATTTACAAGAGAAATGTCTCATCACTTGAACATTGGTTGATCGACTTCTAATTATTGGAAGCCAAAGTTCCTCTCTCACTTGGCGTAAAAATATTCGGCGATTATTGGATTTGTTAGGCAACATATTGTTATTAGAAATATATATGATGTATGAGGCAAGAGCAGCAATATCAATTATGTTAAAAAAAAATGCTAATGGCCATCTGTTAGTACGTCTTTGTGTACTGTATCGTCTCAAAATTTGATCCATCATGTCGACACCAGATTTTGTTTTATTATAGAAGTGGACTATTTCTGGTTTCCTCTTTGGCCCAGAAACAACATTATCATTGTACATTGTGGATAGTAATACAACAACCTTTTCTTTTTTTTTTTGGCACATACGTACATATTGTAATATTTTGATTGTGACTAAATAAAGTTGAATACTGTTGTACTGTTGTGTAAGTTGAAGAGTCAAATACTGTACGTCCACATACGAATAGCATAAAAGTTTGATCTTAGCATTAAGTTATATTATTTTTTGAAGCGGTTGCTTCACTTAAACTGTTTAAAACAATACTTAGTATACCATAGAAAAAAACTAAAAGGTATGGGAAAGCATGAAAGTAAAATTGTCACTTTATTTTTTATATATCGGTACCGAACGCTCGGGGTACCCGGGTACCCCGGTTACCCAACAACCGTGAAAAGTTTGATTGCCCACATAAGGGTTAAAGGGGTTATATACAGTTAGAATTTTCGAAAAATCGATTTTTTCTTATTTCATTTTCGTAATGTACATATATTTAAGTATACGCACAAAAAATTTCAAGTCAATCCGGCGATTATTTTCAAAGTTACACGCATATTTGTAAAGACGTGTCAAAGCGTTTGAAAGTAGGAGGCGATCTTTCGACGCGTTTTTCTCGAAACTGTGTTTTCAAAGTCGGTGAGCAAGATTTCTCGGAAACGGCTGAACTGATCACTCTCAAATTTTAACACAAGCTTCTTAAGTATATTTTTTAGTAATTAATCGAAGCTTTTTTCTCTTCGATGAATATTTTTTTTTTTTAATAAACAATTTAAGGCCAAAATTTTGGTGAAAAATCGATTTTTTTCTTTGAAAAGCCGCCATTTTGTCACAAAATTTTATTTTGCTTATTCCTTCGATTAATTACTAGATTATACATTTCTTTAACGAAATCAGTTTGGTTTTTTCATTTTTGATGATCCAGTCCAGAGATATAGTGGTCACACCGCAAGGCGCCTTTTTTTAGAGGAGCTCCAGGAGATCAGCTATAGCAGGTTTCAAAATTATTATTTTTACAAATAAAAAATGTTAAAATACAGTTAAAAGTTACCATAATATGTGTACAAATTTTTACATTAATAGATGTAAAGGTCTTCTCAGGAAAAATTCTTAAAAAATCGCTTTTTTTGGGCCTCCTAACTGTATATAACCCCTTAAGGTGTTCAAATGATGTACAATTCACAATCTGGACAATTTCCCTGTTTTTGCATCGAGGTCTTCAATTCCTGTCGGTAACAAAGACGTATGAAAATGATTAGACACATTTGTTTACTCCTCTTTATAATGCACGCGTTTGGAAATATGTCACGGAGTGCTATTGTTTTCTATGAAACGGATTATAATTATCGGAGTTTCTCGGATACGTTGCACCGGCGTGATTTCGATTGCACCGTGAAATTCGGGGATCGCGAACTCGGCACGAGCGACCAGCTTATCGGCAAACGCGTTACATGGTTACGCGTCGGACTTAACGAGGCTGGGTCTGTGTATGCGCGGGTGTGCATCGCGCCGTGCATCTTGCGTGCATTAAAGCCGACGTGCCGGTTGCAGGAGGCAGGCGTTCGACGCGAACATGACCAGGGACTACGTGTTGAACAGCGTCTCGATGGACAATCCGGAGCTGGTGGCATACATCAGGGAGGTTCAATTGAAGCCGACCACCCAGCAGGACCCTCTGAACGCGACCCAGACCACGGAGGAGAAGTATGTGTCGGGTTTAACCGAGGGAAAACGCGAGGGCGTCTACGTCGAGTACATTAGCAGGGTGAGCGACGACCTTTTAATCCGCCTAATTGCTAGAAAATTAGCTCAGATCTCCAATTCATTCCCGCAATTTTCTCTCGAGAGATTGCTTCCAGCTACATACCCACGAGAATGATCCCGCTTTGCGGAAATTTGTTGGAAAATTCGCAGAATCTTTCACCGAGTCGAGTCCGAAGCTTTCTCGTCTCTTTTCTTATTTGGATTTTCGCGTTTCGCAGATAGGCGCTGTCTCCAGCACGGGTTGGCTCGAGAGAAACCTCAGTTGGAGAGGTGTACTAGTGCTCACCGATCCTAGAAGCTTCTTCGAAGCGCACAGGAGCACCAGGAACTTGAGGACCAGGGTCCTGCACGCTTGTCTCAGCACCGACAAGGATACCAAAGAGGCAAGTCCATAGAAAATGTCTTCCGATCGATATTAACCCTTTCACAGTGTATCCCGTGACAGTCGCGGGCAGGGTAAGGCGTTCAAACTGTTAAGTCTACCAAAGATATCTAAGACTATGGCTAGATTCTTTGTTTCCTCTGTTTTCTAAGCTTATTTTAACTGAAGAAGGAGACGTGGTTTAGTTTTGAATTCAGTAGGCCGTCGGCTATTTCCGAACATGAAAAATCTAGATATTTTTTGGACCAGAATTCGTAATTTTACCTCACTGTGAAAGGGTTAATACTTGCCAGAGACTATCCCGGTTTCCTTTAAAATTTCTACTAGGTTTTCGAAAGTTTCGCTAGGCTTCCGGTGAAGATAAAACATTAACCCTTTGGAGTCGGATTTATTTTTCGTTTACTTAGGTCATATCTATGGTCAGATCTTGTGTAAATAAGGTACTAATTACAAGAAATGATAATTTTATAATTGTAGGGTGCGCTGTTTTTACGCTAATTGCCGGGGCACATGTGTGTCCCATTAGACATTTTAGGTGGGACATATAAAACCCAGTAGTCTTGTTATAATTTTATTTGCATTCAAAGAATATTGAAATACATGATGTAATATATCAGTAAAATATTACTGACGAACGTCGCCGGCAAATTTTGAGGTTATGTGACCTCATGTGTATACAGGAACTTGCCCAGTGTGCATTGAAGACGGGTATATTTGTGTATAATAGAAAAACGGAATCTATTTATACCGTTAGGCGCACATAATATATGGATGGGACTAATATGTCCCTATAGATTCCAAAGGGTTAATGTAAAGAACAAGCTTCGTTCCAAAGAGAACAGGAAAACTACCAAGACCCTTACCCTTACTCTTTGGTAAACTACCAAGATTTAATTTCCCAGAAATGGTCCCAATTTTTCCCAAAGAGACGTACACTCCCGGACAAAAAGATAGCACATGGGCAATATTTCCATATTTTATTTTCCATAGTTTCCTAAATGTTATAGATTTAATGTAAACAGCACGTCTTGGGAGCGTAGTAAACAAGCTCGAACCTGGAAGTATTTTTTTTTATTTCAGTTTCTCGGAATATGCTATAAAAGAAGGGAGGCGAAGAGATAGCACACTTAGAATTTTCATAACAATTACTAGTGTTTGTCAAACTTTCTGTGAGGCTAGACGTGTCAGTCAGTTTAAAACACTTAAATCCCAAGTAGTTTAAAAGATTGAAGCATTTGGCAGTCATGGGACGAGGAAAGAGATTGAGTAAAGAAGAGATTAACACAATTCTTGTTTTAAAGGACCAAAACTTTTCTATCTCTAAAATTGCTTCAGCTATCAAAAGAAGTCGGAAAGTAATTTACAATTTGATAAAAAATGTGAAAAATTACGGACGGAAAAAAAGTACTGGCCGGCCATCAGCATTAACGAAACGTGAGAAAAGAGCAATTCTTCGTACGGCATCGAATTCTTGCCTAACAGCGAGACAAATTGCTCATGAAACAGATGTCAAAATCAACGTTAGAAATGTACGTCGTGTCATTCAAACCTGTGAACATCTTATACGGAAGAAAATTCAGAGAAAACCGCCACTAACAGTACGCCACAAAATGGATCGTTTAAACTTTGCAAAGGAACACGTTCAATGGAAGAAAAGATGGCAATATGTAATTTTTTCTGATGAAAAAAGATTTAATTTAGACGGTCCAGATGGCTTTAATTACTATTTCCATGACATTAGAAAAGAGCAATTATCAAAAGTTCGTCGACAAATGGGTGGAGGCAGCACAATGGTATGGGCTGGAATTGGGTACAACGAACGAACAGATATACAATTCATTGACTATCGAATGAATGCTGCAATGTATAAAAAAACTAATTGAAGAGCAACTTAAGCATCATGCAGTTTGCATCGGAGGACCAAATTATGTGGACCAACAGGACAACGCGTCCGTTCATAAAGCTGGAAATGTGAAGGAATTTTTTGAGTCCGAAAATATATCTGTTCTCGCTTGGCCTGCAAGGTCCCCTGACATTAATATTATAGAAAATTCTTGGGGAGAACTATGACGAGCTGTTTACGCCGGTAATCGACAATTCGATACGATTCAAGATTAAAAGGAGTGCATTAGAAGAGAATGGGACAGACCTCCACAAAAAAAGAAAAATAAAAAATTTATACAAATCTTTACCGAGACGAATGGTGGAATTAACACAAAACAAAGGAAGTTCGACACATTATTAAATTGATAAACAATGTCATTTTGTTTGTAAGAATTTCATTTGTTTATGAATTAGTTCAAGTGTGCTATCTTTTCGCCGGCCTGAAATATGATAATTATGTTAAGAAACTGGAAGGACTGTCGTTATTTTCATTTCACTTTCGTATCATGCTATTTAAGTGAAATGTACACTCAGTAAAATAAGTCTCCGTACACCTAACTCATACTATTTAAATGGTTAATAATTTTATTTTACGTGGTAGTAAATGAGTAATTCTTCTGCAATTATTTTTTTAATTGTCTTTTTTATTCATGTGGCAAAAGCTATTGTCATACGATTATTATTTAACAAGTAAATTAAACATATATGCAAACATAACCAATTCAGAACAAAAAAAGTCTCCGTACAGGAACATAAAAAAACAGAAATATAGAATAATAGAATTTTTTCTTTTTTTTTTCGCAACATTAATAAGTAGTTGGACCGCCTTTAGCTTTATGTATGGCAAACATTCGTTTTTGCATACTATTAATTAATTTTTCTGTCACATCACCCGTAATATTATTCCATTCTAATAATATCGCATTTTTCAGTTCTGTTTTGTTTTTAATATTATGTTTTTGTACACGCCTTTTTATTTCGTCCCTGTAATAAATAAAACGCTCGCCAGCTCGTAGCCGAAAAAGATAACTTTATTTGTCTCCCGATCTCTCGCTCAGGGCGTATATGCATCGACTGCCGCACGTCGCGTGTTCTCTGTCCCAAACCGCCGTATTGTAACAATCGACGATCGGCCCGCTTCGTCACATATACTACATTCCCTTTCCTCCTTAATATTTTTTTTCATCTTATAAACTAAATACAAACAAACGATAACACGCACAACATAACATAATACATTGCTCTTAAAATCTACTTAATTCTATGAACCCTATATTCGCCGTACCGTTCCGGTACCTTTCTATTTCGTTTCGGCCTATCTGAATTGTTTCTATCTATTTGTTCATTTCCTTTATCGTTTTCGCGTTCCCTCGCTACGTCTGTCTCCCTTCCTTCCTCAGCCACGTCTCCAGCCATACCTTGAGCCTCCTCTACCTCCCTCTCTTCTTCATCGAAATCTATAATCTTTCTCACCTCCGTTAAATTTCTTTTGTACTCTTTTCCTTCTTTTGATTTTACTGTTACTGTATTTCCTTTTCGCTCCATAACCGTGAATTCGTCTGTCCCGAAATTCGTACTTAGCTTATGTTTCTTTGGTTCTTTCACTAATACTCTATCTCCCTGTCTTACTCTATTCTCTTTGGCGTGATGCACCTTATCGTAATAATCTTTCCCTATCTGCTTTTTCCACGCGTCCCTCTCTCTTACTTCTTCCTCCACGAATTTACTCCTACCTATCTCCGGTAATTTCGTCCTTAGTTTCCTGCTAAACATTAGCTCCGCTGGCGAAACCCCTGTTACGGTATGTGGCGTCGACCGATACATTAATAAAAATCTTAACAACTCTTCGCGCCAGTTCTTTTTCTCCGCGTGTGCTATCCTCAATCTTTTTAATATGCTCCTGTTTTGCCTCTCTACTTCGCCATTTGCCTGAGGCCAATACGGGGCTGTATGTGAAATTTTAATGCCATTTTCGCTTAACCACCTTCGCAATTCTGTGTCCGTAAATTGGCGTCCATTGTCGCATACTATTACTTTTGGAAAACCGAACCGTGCGAACATCTCAAACAAGCTCTTTTTAATACTAATTGCGTTCGTATTTGTTAAAATTTCAATCTCGAAATATCTGCTATAATAATCCGTCACGACAAAAATACTTTCTCCGGTGGGCAATGGTCCCATTAGATCCATTGCTATCGCTTCCCACGGCCCTTGTGGCAACGGGTTGGGCTTTAAAGGTGGTGGCTCGATCGTTTTTTGTACCAATTGGCACCCCCTACATGATTTTACTGTTTTTTCCGCATCTTTATCTATCCCCTCCCACCACACTTTACTCCTCAACCTATGTTTCATCGCCACGATACCGGGATGACCCTCATGCGCTAAATCTAGCGTTCTCTTTTTTAAAGATTCCGGAATCACTATTCGCGTACCTCTCAAAACAATATTGTCCTTAACGCATAATTCGCTTCTTAATATTCTAAATCGCGAGTTTCTTAAAGGCTCCCAGTCACCTGTTTCGAGTGCTCTTCTCACCTCGGTTAACACTTTATCTTTCCCAGCTTCAATATTTATTTCTTTTGTCGTCATCGCGCATGGCGTTGTTTCTTCTACTAACCACGCGATATACTCTCTGTCTTTGTCACTTTCGGCTTTTTCCCCATTCCAGATACAAAGGCGTGATAACGCGTCCGCAATATTTGTTTTCCCTTTTTCGTAGATTACCTTATATTTAAACGATTGTAACCGTAGAACCCATCGTTCGATTCTTGCGTTTGGTTTTGATTTCGGCGCAAATATACATTCTAACGCTTTGTGATCTGTAACCAGTTCAAATTCTATACCATACAGCCAATTATAGAATCGCTCGCACGCATATACCAACGCTAACGCTTCTTTTTCTGTTTGTGAATATCGTCTTTCGCAGTCCGACAAACTCCTGCTCGCATAACTTATCACTCGCCACTGTTGCTTATCATCTAGTTGTGTTAATACACATCCTAGGCCTACCGGACTTGCATCCGCTATTACTCGCGTTCTTGCGTAAATGTTAAAAATTCCGAGCATTCCAGCATTTGCAAGCTTCGCTTTTAACAATTTAAACGCATTTTCTTGCTCTTTTCCCCATGTAAAATTGACATTTTTCCTCGTTAACCGCCTTAGCGGTTCGCTTATCGTAGCCAAATTCGAAATAAAAGCTGCGCAAAAATTTACGAGCCCCAAGAAGCTGCGTACTTCTTCCCCTGTTTTCGGCGCGCGAAACTTATTTACGGCCTCTACTTTCGATTCCAACGGTTTATACCCTTTCCCGGAAATTCGGAATCCTAAATACACAATCTCGTTTTTCCTCAAAACGCATTTTTCCTTGTTCAAAGTTAATCCTTTTTGCGACAACGTCTCAAAGACCCGCGTTAATCTTTCATCGTGCTCTTCTCTAGTTCTTCCGCACACGATAATATCGTCTATAAAATTCATCACCCCTTCACAGCCTACCAATACCGTCCGCATTATCCTTTGAAACATTTCCGGCGCGCAATTTATACCGAACATTAACCTTTTATAGCGAAAAAGTCCCGCCTCTGTTACAAAGGTCGTGATATCCCTGCATTCCTCATGTAGTTCAATTTGATGATACGCGGATTTTACATCTAACGTGCTGAACCATTCGCATCCTCGTACGATATCCAAAATTTCCTCCATCACCGGCAGAGGATACCTCTCCCGCGAAATTGCTTCGTTCGCTCGGCGCATGTCGACACATAACCTCACATCGCCATTTTTCTTTCTTATTGGGACTACCGGCGAAACCCATTCCGTCGGACCTTCGACCGTCTCGATAATGTCTAAATCTAATAATTCTTTTAGCTGTTTATTAATTTGATCTCGTAATTTAAACGGTAATCTTCGCACCGGCTGTGCGACTGGTGGATACGACCTATCAATAGGTAACATTAATTTGAAGTCTTTCAATTTTCCAATCCCCTGAAAAATATCCATATGTTCCCTCTTCTGATTTACCTCGCTTACTCGTAACCCTATTCTTAAAATTCCCAGCTCCTTGGCCGTTTCATAACCTAAAATCGATCGCCCTTTACCCTTTAATACTACAAAACTCGCTCGCACTTTTTTACCCTCGACCTCTACATCACACCAAAATTGTCCCAATAGTTCGAGCGCGGTGTCCTGTCCGTACGGATATATATTTTTCCCTACATATTTACTAGTTTCGCAGACAATTCTTCGGTCTTTACACCATTCCCACGTTTTTTCATCGATCACGTTACACTGTGCCCCTGAATCTATTAACATATTTAATATAATACCGCCTATTCTAAGGTCCATACTTTGTCCATCTTGCACTGCACTGATCCGGCAATCCGTTTTCAAACCGAAAGCATACCTTGGTTGTCCCACACCGGCCTCTTCATCCAGCTCCCTGACCCTCACTCTAGCATGTGGTTGTTCTCGTCTTCCTCCGTTATTCGGTGTCGTCATCGACTTACACACTGCCGCAAAATGACCCCTTTTTCCACATTTGCTGCACGTTTTCAATCTCGCCGGGCACTTTTCATCTTTGTATGAATGTCCTGTGTAACCACACCGAAAACACTGACTGTCTTTTTTCTTTTCCGTCACTCTCCCATATCTCTTTTCCTTGTTCACGCTGTGCGTCGCTGCAATTGTTTGCCTTTCGATGTGTTTTGTTTGTAGCTCGATCGCCTCGATTGTTCTAGCAACATCCATGACGTCACTCAACTTGAAATCCCCCTTCTCCAATAAGCGTCGCCGAATTTCACTCGACGTACCTTTTTCTACGACTTGCCCACAAATTTCTATTTCTTCCGCTGGAAATTCACAGTTCCTCGCCTGTTGTCTTAATCTTGTGACGTATTGGTTCATTGTCTCACCTTCCCTTTGTTTTAGCTGGCGAAACACGTGCCTCTCATACGCCATATTTAATTTTGGCTTGAAATGCGCCGTTAGCGCGTTCGCTGCTTTTTCGTACGCGTTTTCTCCTTCACGAACGGTATCCGCGTCCGGTAATGTATAAAATACATCTTGCAACTCCAGTCCACCGTAGTGCAATAACATCGCTTTCTTCCTATTAATATCCGTGACGTTTTTACTTATCACAAACAGTTCAAAAGCTCTAAGCCACCGCTTCCATGCTGCATATATGTTTCCGTTGTCTTCGTTTGGGTTAAACGTCGATAAACTTTCTCCACTCATTGTGCACTTCCACTTTAATCCTCGTCGCCAAATGTAATAAATAAAACGCTCGCCAGCTCGTAGCCGAAAAAGATAACTTTATTTGTCTCCCGATCTCTCGCTCAGGGCGTATATGCATCGACTGCCGCACGTCGCGTGTTCTCTGTCCCAAACCGCCGTATTGTAACAATCGACGATCGGCCCGCTTCGTCACATATACTACAGTCCCATAGGTGTTCTATTGGATTAATATCCGGCGATTGAGGTGGTGTGTGCAACTGTTTTGGCGTATTATACAGAAGCCCTTCCTTAACTCGTCGTGCGGTATGCTTTGGATCATTATCCTGCTGAAAGATAAATCTCCGATCCAGTCCCAATTTTCTTGCACTATAGTCCAAATTATCCTTTAAAATATTCAAATACATCTTGGTCCATAATACCGTCGATGAATACCAAGTTTCCTGTACCTGCAGCATTCATACAACCCCATACCATTATGCTCCCTCCGCCGTGTTTTACGGTTGCACGCAGATTTTTGCATTCCATTTCTGTATTTTTCATCCTCCAAATTTTTACACGTCCATCAGACCCAAACAGGTTAAATTTGCATTCATCACTAAATATTACTGAATTCCAAAACTCCCTTGGTCTATACATGTGGGCTTTAGCAAAATCCATACGCTTCTGCTTATTTATTTTGCTGATAAAGGGCTTTCTTCTTGCTGTACGACCATTATACCCTGACTTTTTTAACACATTGCGTATAGTTTGAGGAACAACCTTAACACCATAATCATTGTGAATCATATTCGCAAGTTTGCGAGCACTTGTTTTCGGTTCACTGCGTATAACTTTCAAAATTGCACGCTCATGATGGTGTTCTAATTTTGTTGGACGACCGGTACGTTTGCGATTTTCAAGAGAATTTGTTTGCTGATATTTATTAATAATGTATTGCACTGTAGAACGAGATTTATTCACTATTCCTGCAATTACTCTTAAGGATTTTCCATCTTTTCGTAGTTTTATAATTAGTTCGCGAATTGGAACCGGTATCTCCATTTCTGTACGTTATTATGAATTTGTTCTGTACTTTCTGCTTGATCATAGGAAACTGAAGGAAGGTATGACGACCTCCACGAATCATATGACTCGAGTTTCTCAATATGTTTATTGAATTTTACACGAACTTTTATGATAGTGTACGGAAACTTATTTGACGCTATATCCGTTCACTTTGTATTCAACATTTGAGTATAGCAAAACTAATTATAGGATTTACATAAGTGCATGTATATGAGTTAATGGAAGAATGCACTTTTAAATAATACATTAAAAATGTTTATATCAAGTATACTTTTTTAGTTATACATAGTTGAAGTTCAAATATGGTACTGTACGGAGACTTTTTTGACTGAGTGTATACATATACTATTAAATGTTTATAGAACTTTGAGCTTAAATATGAACATTCATAAAATTTATTGTTGTGCTATCTTTTTGTCCGGGAGTGTAGCTCTAAGACGAGTTCTAACACTTCCGCTCGCGTTCGACTTGCAGATTACTTATCACCAGGAGTCTGAGGTGCAAGTTACCAAACTGGGAGAAGGTCCGAACAGTCTGGTGTCCTCGGACGAGGGTTTGCCAACGACGAGGTTGAAGTGCTTCCCTCTGTACAGTGTTCTGTTAGCGTACAGCGCCACTACCTTGGACTACCTGAGCCTGGACAGTCCTGACGCGCAGGACGGCCAGGTAATTATCATCGTCGTAAAATCCGCAGTCACGAATCACACAGAGAGAACTCGAACGATCTCCGACAAGTCTGGCGGCCATTTAACACTATTTCTACCAAGAGGTGTCGAAAGATACCTTTCAAATTTTAACTTAACATTATGTATTCTCCAAGTTTAATCATTTCTCCATAATTAATTTTTTGACTTTTCGTACAACAGTTGTTAAATTAATTCAGCAGTATCATTTTCCTCCAGCTCATCCTGGATTTAAAAATGTGCATATGGTATACCTATTTCTACCATGAGGTGTCTTTTGACACCTTAAGGATTTCAGAACAGTGTCTAATTTTAAACCGATTTATATACAAATATTAACACTATGTTGCAGCATCATATCAATTGTAATCTGATTAGGGAATCCCGATTTCAGTTGTAACGGAAGATACTTTGATATTTGCTTGTTTTTCGCCAAGTTGTATTTTACTGTAGATCATTGCAGTGACTTGTTCTAAAAAAATTGAATAACGTGTTTTGTTTTCGATGTGAGTGGGAAATACCATCAATCAGGGTCCCGAATTTCAAGAAAGAAGGAGTTATTGCAAAAAATATATAACATAAGTGAAGAATGCTCTGAAATTGATGAAAGTTCACAAACTGAAAGTGAAGATGAGTTGAATGATTCTTTCGAAAGTGACCACGAATTCGATAGCGATTATGAAGAGGAAGATAATTTGAATGCAAGTAGAGGACGAAAAAGAATGAGATTGTTGACGGATTCTGAAGACGATAGCGAAGAAAGCAATGAACGGCAAAATATTGAAATTGCTGTTGATGGAACAGTTTGGAAAGTTCCTCTCCTGGCAGACCACCTCTTCATACCGTTTTCAAAGATGTATCTGGTCCAACTGGACACGCCAAACGGAATATTATGATGGGCAAAGTAAGCACCGCATTTTATTTAGTATTTGACAATAATATTATGGAATACATTATAAAATGTACGGAAATGGAAGCACAAAGAGTTCTAGGAAAAGAATGGAGTTTACCTCGAGATAAATTAGAGGCATTTATAGGTATTTTATATGTACGCGGTGCATATGAACAAAAAAATGTTAATGCATCGTTTTTATGGAATAAAAAATGGGGTCCTTCATTTTTTTCGAATGTCATGAGCCGAAATTGCTTCATGGAAATACTACGATTTTTGCGTTTTGATAATACAAACAAGCGGAGCCAACGTTTTGGAAAGGATAAATTTGCTTTAGTATCAAGAGTATGGAACGCATTCATTGAAAACAGTCAAAACTGTTACAAGCCAGCCGCAAATATCACAGTGAATGAACAGCTTTTCCCAACGAAAGCTAGATGTAGGTTCACCCAATACATGCCGAATAAGCCCGATAAATTTGGCATCGAATTTTGGTTGGCGTTTGATGTCAAAAGCAAATATGTTGTGCATGGGTTTCCGTACTTAGGGAAAGATGAAACGAGACCGACATCAGTTTCATTGGCTGAGTCTGTCGTTTTGAAGCTGGTTGAACCATTTACTGGCTGCGGCAGAACCGTTACCACCGACAATTTTTTCACAACTTCTTCCCTGGCAACAAAGCTTTTGCAAAAAGAACTTCTTTAGTTGGAACTATCCGTCAAAATAAGAGAGAACTGCCAAAATCTGCAAAAATACAAAAGGATGAAATGGAACGCTTTACATCGCAGTTTTATGTATCGAATGACTGTACTCTAACAAGCTATAAAAGCAAACCGAACAAAAAAGTACTTCTGCTAAGTTCAAGACATAAATCTATAACAGTGGAAAAAAAACAATAAACGTCTTCCAGAAACCATTAAATTTTATAATAGCACCAAATTTGGGGTCGACGTGACCGACCAAATGGCGAGAAAGTATAGTGTGAAATGTAAATGCCGTAGATGGCCTATGCAACGTATTTTACAACATCCTCGATTTAGCCGGCATAAACGCATGGGTTCTGTACAAAGAAACGACAGGTGAAAATTTTTCACGTAAAGATTTTTTTATTCCAGTTAGAAGAAGAACTTGCAGCGGAATATAAAAAACGTCTAGAAGGTTCATCAATCTCAAGTAAATCCTTTCCAAGTAGACAAAAAAAAAATGGCAAATAAAGTATTGTTCAGGTAATAGAGCAACGGGAACGTGTGCTTGCAGTGCGAAAAGTATATGTGTGGAAAGTGCTTAGTAGAGAAACCATTAATTTGTAAAAACTGTGGTATTGAATAAGGAAAAAATTTTATTACAATGCTGTTTTTATGATTACTGTCTTTTTTTGGTACAAAGATTGAATTTTTATACATGAGACTGAAAGTTCGTTAAGTTAATGATATTACAATGTTTCATTATCTTTCTAATAAAAATAAAAAAATGAAGAAGGTAATATTTTTTAATTATTGTTCCCGTTATATTGCTCAAATAATCTATATTTCACTGATAATTTGAAATCCCAACAGTTTAGGCAATTATTTGCATATTCAAACGCAAAGGTGTCAAAAGACACCTTTTGGTCGAAATAGGTACAGTGACTCGCAATAATATTTGGACGCTTTTAAAAATCGTATAACTTTGTTAATATTGAACCATACGACTTGGATTTTTTTTTTTAAGTGAGCACAATTGATTTGGCATATAAAATGAAAAGAATTTTTTTACAAAAATTGCAATTGGTCGAAATTGCAGAAAAAATACTAAAAGTTGTATTTTTCAACCTTTTGATGTGTACTTACATTGAAAATTTAGAAAGTACGATTTGTAGATCTGTATGAATTATACATATTCTGAGAATTTCATCAAAATCGGTCACCGTTGCAATGAGCTGCAGATGTTCCAAAATGATCACATAAGGGCGAAATTCCCTGGCAAGGCCAAAATTCTGCGACTTTCGCCCTTAAGTTTTCATCGTTAAACGTTTGTAGCACAGTGCAACGTTGATCGATTTAGATGAAATATTTAGAATATGTATAATTGGTACAGATGTACAAAACGTACTTTTTAAATTTTTAATATAAGCACGCATAAAAAAGTTGAAAAATACAACTTTTAGTATTTTCTCTGCAATTTCGACCAATTGCAATTTTTGTAAAAAATTCTTTTCATTTCATATGCCAAATCAATTGTGTTCACTTAAAAAAAAAATCCAAGTCGTATGGTTCAATATTAACAAAGTTATACGATTTTTAAAAGCGTCCGAATATTATTGCGAGTCACTGTATACACAAAATCGTGGTAGAAATAGTGTTAACAAAAGTGCGTGGTAATTATTTACTTTAGGGGCTTCCTCACCGATTTTGATGACCTTGAAATATGTTGTCAAGGTCATGATTCTGAACAACTTTTTCCTATACATGTTACCGCCGCTCGCCTTTAGTTTACGAGATATTTGCAAAAATGTTTCAACATCTCGAAAAGTGATCGGAGTACGTGTGGGTTAGGGTTAGGGTTAGAATTAACAGATTTCTTAGCAGATTTCTATTTGAAGTGGTGTATATTTTATAACACCATTTTTTTTACTAATTTTTAAATTACATTGTGTTTTTATACGTCTTTTGTTTCGATTTCTAATCTAACTAGTATTATGGCATCGAAAAATTAAGTTTTCACGATCAAGTAGTATATATTCGTTGCACTTCATACAATTCATCGTGCCATGGATCACTTTACTGTTAACTAAAAAATCTATCAACTTTTCTTGATTGTTGCAGATATCCAAAAATTCGTATAGTTTCATGCTTAATACTCAGAACAGACAAGACAGTGGGTTTCAACTAATTGAAGTCGTTTTAAGTTGTGGCCATAATTTCAAATCTAACCCATACCTACTCCGATCACTTTTCGAGATGTTGACACTTTTTTGTGATTATCTCGGAAACTAAAGCTGAGCGGAGGTAACACGTATAGGAAAAAGTTGTTCAAAATGATGGCCTTGACAACATATTTCAAGGTCATCAGAATCGATCTAACCCACACCTACTCCGATCACTTTTTGAAATGTTGAAACATTTTTGCAAATATCTCGTAAACTAAAGGCGAGCGGCGCACAGTGGTCCAAATCGAGAAATTCAGTGACTTTTTGTTATAACTTTTGTACCATAAGAGTTATCGGGATGAAATTTGCACTAAAATTCATTTAAAAAATAGTCAATTTGAACTAAAGAAAAATTAATATTTTTTAAATTTGTTAAACAATAATTTCTTATTAATTTTCATTGATATTTTTCACTAAAAAAAAATTGTTTAAATACAATCTTCCAAACCATTTTTTCTTTCCAAGTGTGTATTTTATATTTGTTTCACACATGCAATGTTTAATGAATTGGGAAAAATGTAAATTTGAGGAGTCGGGTAAGGTAAAAACGTCACATAACTGTGTCAAAAGATATTTTTTATAATAATTGATAATATTTGTAATATTGTATATAATATAAAATAATGTAGTAACATTTTTGTAAATCTTTTGTGATAAAAATGTGATAACAATGATGGTTTTATAATATAATAATAATAACATGAAATATGAAAAAATAATATTTGTTTATACTTTGTCAGTCTTCATTCTCAAATGGTTTTGTCTAGCATTATTTTTTATAGTCCATCCATTTCAAAGCCTGCCTTTTCTATTATTTAATTATTAATAATTCAGCTTCTGGTTCTAAATTTTGTATTCTTTTCTTACATGATTTCACTCGCATTGCTGACATGTGCGGGTCCGATGTCAATAAAAGTCTATAAAATACATCTTCATTTGTTAATATTGAATACAAGTGTAGTCCGTAAAACGTAAGGGGACGCGACGCGACGTAACATTGTCAGTTTTAAACTGCTATAATTTGCAAAGGCGGAAGAGTGCGGAAATAATTTTTATACCATCATATAGAGGAAGGTGTACTGAAAATAGTCCAATTTGTTAGAAACTGGGACTTCCTGGGACTTTAAAGATATCTCTTACCGAATATAAAAAATTTTTTTAATTTTCTCCATTTAGTCCAGCATTAACTTTTAATACATTGTGCAGACTAATTAATAATGTAAGACACGATTTCTTATCGCAAAAATCTGCTCTTTAATTTAAAAAAAAAAAGCGCGAGAAAATATTAAATAGGAACGTCAGGGCATCGCATCAAAGTGAAGCAATTTTTCTCGTGAAAAATACTCTTCTTAAAATGTCCAACTTTCAATATTTATTACAACTATAATATTTAATAAATTGTACTAATTTCTCCATTTCCGAGGTCTATGGACATTTGGGAAGCAATGTTCATTGATCAGGTATCGATACATGAAAGTTCATTTTCGGGCCAAAAGTCACTGAATTTCTCGATTTGGACCACTGTGCGGCGGTAACATGTATAGGAAAAAGTTGTTCAGAATCATGACCTTGACAACATATTTCAAGGTGATCAAAATCGGTAAGGAAGCCCCTAAAGTAAATAATTACCGAGTGCGTTTTCTCTGGTTTGTTTCGCAGGTGCTCGACACGATTCCCTGGGAGACTACGAGGATATCGGTCCTCTCGATCCGGTGGAGTTCGCAGCACAGCGAGGCGGAGACGAAGACTCTGATCGACAAGATGGCCAGCAGGAGGTACAAGCTGATGTACACCACCGACAACGGGAAGCTGATCTTCATGTACAACGCGTTGCTAAAAATTTAAAGAACATTGACGACTCTTGGCTGGACCTTCCGACGCTGTGGACCGTTTCTACGATCGATCGTTGAGCCCTGTGGTCGAGGAAAGAACGGTTTCGCCAGGTGTTGGAAGATCGTTCGATCCCGCGACACGATCGAACACGATCGAACTCGATCTCGTTCTAGTCGTTGAAGCTCGGAATCGATTCGAACGAATCTTCCATCTCCAATGGGGAACGCGTTTCTTTCGCAGATCGTAGAATCCGTCGAGTTTTTCGTGGATCAGGACCAGTTTTTCAGAATTCTTCTACTCGTCGAACGCCCCGCGTGTTGTACGCCTTACACCAAAAAGAGAGAGAGAGTGAGAGAGAGAGAGAGAGAGAGAGAGAGAGAGACGACGAGAAATGGTAAAGGAGACGCGAGAAGCGCGATTTTAGCGTAGGTTCGTTTTTAATCGGATGCTCAGCCAGTCTAGACGCCGGGACATTTTTACGGACGATCGTTTTATTGCGAATATACTTGGAAGAAAGCGACAGCCCGACATTACCCACCAAGAGACATTTTCGCAGGGCTGTCGCAGTGATAACGAGTTACTCTGATTACCTACACCACGGGCCTTACTAGCACGTAAGTCGATACTTAGCTTAGCTAGCGTGGAACGAGCTGAACCGGCCGGGCCCTTCGGGTTCGGTGCTCTTGCTTCGTCCTTTGAGTCTTCTGTGACCAGACAGCAATTGGAAACTGCAGGACCGTCTGCCGGAGAAACCGTATCCGAGGGGATCGACCTACCCTCGAGTTATTGTTCCCTTCAGATTTAGAATCGAGATAATCAATTTTCACGCCTTGGTAACACGTTCAAACAACTCTCCGTATTCAATTCTCTGTGGCTCGAGTAGGAACACGGCTTAACGGGGGTTACTTTCCTGCCACACTTTGCTTTTAAGACGATGATCGAGTACTTTATTCTTTTTGCTACTTTTTAATTCGTTTTAGTCGAGCGATCTTACAAGCGACAATAATCCTGACGATATACAACCGGGTTTCATACTAGAATATTGCTCAGTTCTGTTTGGTTCACGTTCAAAGGTTATCGAGAAATTTTAGTTTCTGTCGTCGAAGACGATGTGCAGCATCTAATTTGCCTTACGCTCGTATTGACATACATACTATTTTACTGTTTTCATCCCATGACGATCAACTTGTTGATTTCTATTCGTTTCTTCGTTCAGTTTAATCACACTGCAATTCATTTAGTTCATCTCGAAGATCATCAGCTTGTTTTACTTTCCGTTACTTGAATTTCAAATAAAATTGTTATTCATAGCGAGGGCCACAAATTAATTCGTACACCTGGTAGCGCGGACACGGATCCAGAATTGTTTCATTGGCAAAGTAACCCCCGAGACACGGTTCACAGTACACAGTTCACAGTTCACAGTTCACAGCGATGATTCGCTGGATTTATAGTTGGCCGATTACGGTTCAGCGCGATACTTAATGATTGGAAAGCGGATTCCGCGCGTCTATAATAAGAGCGAATAGATAGAGAACACGGAGCAGCAGCGCCATCAAGAGAATTTATAAGAGACTACCGTTCTATTATTTTCACTTTGTTCTTGAACATTTTTATTTTGCGCAAAGATCCGCGCGGTCTGTTCACACTAGAACTACCGAACCAGTCAAAATGACTGGTTCCTAATTTTTTCTTTCACAATTACTGAAATCATAAAAATGTTTTCATCAGAATTTTTTTAACGAACTTTCTTGTTGAAGCACATGTTAGAGAATAAAGATGGTATTACGTTTGAATAGATGTAGCCTTGTCATCATTACAAAGCAATATTCATCAGTTGTATTTATTACTCGGTAGTTCTAGTGTTAACGATACACTCCCCGGGATGAAGTGCACAAAGTTTATCGATAACGTTCATGATTTCGTTAATCGATAATTGCTCATCCGGAGGGAGGAAACGATCGTTTCTATTTCGATGGACCCCTATCGCACAGATAACTGGTCTATTTGAAATTCGAAATAAGTTACAATACTTTCGACGACCTGTCGCTATCAATCAAAAATCGTTCTTTCATTTGTAAATTACCACGGCACACGGGTCACGTCCCCTACAGCCTCGAACCTCGATTTCCATAGAAATAAGACGAAGAAATAACTTCTCCAACGAGTTATGGCATAAATTTCATTTTCCGCGATGCGTGACTCGCGCCGTTCTTCTTCAGGACCGCTGACAGCGTAATGGAGGTCCGTTGAACATCGTCCTCCCGTGGTTCGGTCTATAGTCCTTTCCTTTTGCCCTGGTTTGTACGATTCATTCCGAGAGAACCGATTCTTTTGGAGGTAATAATAAAGGTAGATATTTTGGAAGACTTACGACCTCGTTACCCTTAATGTTCCTTCTCACGATGTTCTTTGATCCTCTTTCTAGCCAAAGAAGCTCGATGGAACGCCCATGATCCGGCTACGTCATCAGACATCAATTATTCTCTACCATCGATCGTTTAGCCAAAACAATGATTTCAAAGGTACGTACACGCTCAACTTTCTTACTCCACTATACACAATGTGCCAAAGGAAAAAATATAGTGGTAACATTTTTCACGAATAACGTAATATTTTTAACCCCTTGCCCTACAATAACTAGCCAGACTCGTGATGAAGATTCTGAATAGAATCTAATAAATGCAAACGTTATTAATTTCCTTTAAAACGAAATAAAATTCAATTTTGTTGTAGTTGATATACACTTACCGACAAAAGTTAAGAAACAAAATAGTCGTTTGGGGATTAGTGTATATTTTCAATTTCCTGAAATACATATGTCCGAATTAAAAATAACATGAACAGATTACATATCATACATGAACATACAATAAGTTTTTTTTCGATTATACTTGTATAAGCACTACAATTAATATTGAGTCAAGGAAACGAAAGAAAAGTTTGTGACAAAATTTAAGAAACATACATACTGTACTTTTAACAAAAGACAACAATGTGCAGGTGTTTAGACTTTTTATGATGATCTAATAAGATGTTGGATAACTCTTGGATTTGATGTCTGCATGGCATTGATTCGATTAATCGGACACAATGCTTGGGTGGTATTTTAGACCATATTTTCGTAATTTCTCGCATTAACTCCGCTTTATTAGTAAATGAATGACTCCCGAATTGATGTCGAACGTAATCCCACAAATGTTCAATTGAGTTCAAGTCTGGAGATTGACTTGGCCACTTAATTATATTAACATTTTGCTCCATGAGAAATGCCTTAATTAATTTAGAAGAATGTTTTGGGTCATTGTCATGTTGAAATGACCACACCATTGATATTTTCTCCTTAGCAAATGGCAACATATGATTTTGCAAAATATCGCGATACACAAATCTATCCATAGACTCCTCTTTTGTATTAACGGACCAGGACCGTTACGTGAGAAACAGCCCCACACCATCACATTACCACCACCAAATTTTACTGCTGGTTTCAGATACTTGACATTAAATCGCTGTCCAATATAGTCGTTTGGGAATTAGTGTATATTTTTAATGTCCTAAAATACATATGTCCGAATTAAAAATAGCATGAACAGATTACACATCATACATGAACATACAATAAGTTTTTTTTCGATTATACTTGTATAAGCACTACAATTAATATTGAGACAAGGAAACGAAAGAAAAGTTTGTGACAAAATTTAAGAAACATACTGTGCTTGAATCATATAATCACTTTTAACAAAAAACAACAATGTGCAGGTGTTTATACTTTTTATGATGATCTAATAAGATGTTGGATAACCCTTGGATTTAATGTCTGCATGGCATTGATTCGATTAATCGAACACAATGCTTGGGTGGTATTTTAGACCATATTTTCGTAATTTCTCGCATTAACTCCGCTTTATTAGTAAATGAATGACTTCCCAATTGACATCCAACGTAATCCCACAAATGTTCAATTGAGTTCAAGTCTGAAGATTGACTTGGCCACTTAATTATATTAACATTTTGCTCCATGAGATATGCCTTAATTAATTTAGAAGAATGTTTTGGGTCATTGTCATGTTGAAATGACCACACCATTGACATTTTCTCCTTAGAAAATGGCAACATATGATTTTGCAAAATATCGCGATACACAAATCTATCCATAGACTCCTTTATTTGTATTAACGGACCAGGACCGTTACGTGAGAAATAGCCCCACACCATCGCATTACCACCACCAAATTTTACTGTTGGTTTCAGATACTTGACATTAAGTCGCTGTCCAATAGGACGTCGTACGTTACTTCTGGAGTCATTTCCGAATAGGTTGAACTTACTTTCGTCACTCCATAGAATTTTTTACCATTCAGCAACAGACCAGTTAATGTGCTCTTTAGCGAACTCCAACCGAGCTTTAAGATTCTTCTTAGAAACAAATGGTTTCTTA
This sequence comes from Seladonia tumulorum, assembly GCA_913789895.3. Classification (NCBI taxonomy): domain Eukaryota; kingdom Metazoa; phylum Arthropoda; class Insecta; order Hymenoptera; family Halictidae; genus Seladonia; species Seladonia tumulorum. The sequence goes on from OU565281.1 coordinate 1,616,574, forward strand.
CATGCTTTCCGTGAAAAAAGATTATTTTCATCTAAACTACGGTTAACTGTCCTACTGCTAATGTTCCTGAGGTCCAACTGACTTTTAATTTTGACAGCTGTGCAAAATGGATTGCATTTAGATAGACTTGCAATTCGCCGATCCAGCTTTTTACTTGTTTTTCGTGGTCTGCCGGTTCGTGGTGCCACTTTAACAGTTCCATTGTCTTGAAAACGTTTTATAATCTTCGTGATAACACAACGATTTACACCAAACACTTTTGCAATGCCAGTTTTCCTCTGCCCTTTTTTACACATTTCAACTATTCTTTGTTTCTCACTTTCAATTAAATGTTGCCTTCTTGCCATATTTACTGCAGCTAATAATACAAATCACACTCGACGATGTCAGAAAGGAGGCTAGACTACTTCGAACATGTTTGTTTACATTGCTTACTCTACTTCTTGCAAGACGTCTTCATGTTTCTTAACTTTTGTCACAAGTATTTATTTTGTTTCCTTGACTCAATATTAATTGTAGTGCTTATACAATTATAATCCCAAAAAAACTTATTGTATGTTCATGTATGATGCGTAATCTCGTCATGTTATTTTTAATTCGGACATACACTCAGTCAAAAAAGTCTCCGTACAGTACCATATTTGAACTTCAACTATGTATAACTAAAAAAGTATACTTGATTTCAAATTTTTGTAATGTATTATTTAAAAGTGCGTTCTTCCATTAACTCATATACATGCACTTATGTAAATCCTACAATTAGTTTTGCTATACTCAAATGTTGAATACAAAGTGAACGGATATAGCGTCAAATAAGTTTCCGTACACTATCATAAAAAAGTTCGTGTTGTCAATAAACATATTGAGAAACTCGAGTCATATGATTCGTGGAGGTCATACCTTCCTTCAATTTCCTATGATCAAGCAGAAAGTACAGAACAAATTCATAATAACGTACAGAAATGGAGATACCGGTTCCAATTCGCGAACTAATTATAAAACTACGAAAAGATGGAAAATCCTTAAGAGTAATTGCAGGAATAGTGAATAAATCTCGTTCTACAGTGCAATACATTATTAATAAATATCAGCAAACAAATTCTCTTGAAAATCGCAAACGTACCGGTCGTCCAACAAAATTAGAACACCATCATGAGCGTGCAATTTTGAAAGTTATACGCAGTGAACCGAAAACAAGTGCTCGCAAACTTGCGAATATGATTCACAATGATTATGGTGTTAAGGTTGTTCCTCAAACTATACGCAATGTGTTAAAAAAGTCAGGGTATAATGGTCGTACAGCAAGAAGAAAGCCCTTTATCAGCAAAATAAATAAGCAGAAACGTATGGATTTTGCTAAAGCCCACATGTATAGGCCAAGGGAGTTTTGGAATTCAGTAATATTTAGTGATGAATGCAAATTTAACCTGTTTGGGTCTGATGGACGTGTAAAAATTTGGAGGATGAAAAATACAGAAATGGAATGCAAAAATCTGCGTGCAACCGTAAAACACGGCGGAGGGAGCATAATGGTATGGGGTTGTATGAATGCTGCAGGTACAGGAAACTTGGTATTCATCGACGGTATTATGGACCAAGATGTGTATTTGAATATTTTAAAGGATAATTTGGACTATAGTGCAAGAAAATTGGGACTGGATCGGAGATTTATCTTTCAACAGGATAATGATCCAAAGCATACCGCACGACGAGTTAAGGAAGGGCTTCTGTATAATACGCCAAAACAGTTGCACACACCACCTCAATCGCCGGATATTAATCCAATAGAACACCTATGGGACAAAATAAAAAGGCGTTTACAAAAACATAATATTAAAAACAAAACAGAACTGAAAAATGCGATATTACTAGAATGGAATAGTATTACGAGTGATGTGACTGAAAAATTAATTAATAGTATGCAAAAACGAATGTTTGCCATACATAAAGCTAAAGGCGGTCCAACTACTTATTAATGTTGCGAAAAAAAAAGAAAAAATTCTATTATTCTATATTTCTGTTTTTTTATGTTCCTGTACGGAGACTTTTTTTGTTCTGAATTGGTTATGTTTGCATATATATTTAATTTTCTTGTTAAATAATAATCGTATGACAATAGCTTTTGCCACATGAATAAAAAAGACAATTAAAAAAATAATTGCAGAAGAATTACTCATTTACTACCACGTAAAATAAAATTATTAACCATTTAAATAGTATGAGTTAGGTGTACGGAGACTTATTTTACTGAGTGTATATATTTCAGAACATTAAAAATATACACTAATTCCCAAACGACTACATTGTTTCTTAACTTTTGTCAGTAAGTGTATAACCTTTGGAGAAAACATAAGCATATAATAAATATAAGCTATCTTTTTTGTTCTATGAAATTCTGAACGATGAAGAATTTCTAATCATGATAATCACAAAATAAATAGTAGTGCAAGGGGTTAATTTAACTTATTAATTTGGTACACCGGCCGAGATAGAGTGCGTCGACAAACGATTTAACCAGTTAAGCGTGTTTGACGTGTATACACGTCAATCCAAAACTCTATTGCGGTGCCGTTAACGTTGATGAATTGTTAATTTCTTATCGAATAAAAATGTAATTTTTGAACCTTTGCCCTGCCCCCTTTGAACCTTTTTTTTTTAATTTTTTTTTCGTGTATATTCCGCATTGCATGATTTTAATTCCGCGCCGTGGGGGATTTCTGAAATTGAGCTCCACAGTTAACTGGTTAAAGTACAGGAAGATCTAAAGTGTTCGACTTTATCGGTTCATTGGCTTCTTCTATAATTAACTTCCTTAAGCATCCCTTTATAATTCACCGTAAACTGGCGAGATTCTCTTGGCGAGCAAAAGGATATGTACAGGGTGTAAAAAAAGGTTTGGTCTTGGCAAGCGTAGGCGTATTCTACATCTTCGGATCGATGAAGATCTGTAAAAAAAGTTGCCGCAAAATTGTCCTTGACCTTGAATTTCAAGGTCAAATTTTTTTTATTGCATTGTATTCCACTCATCATGAGGATAAAAAGTGTCAAAGGAACTATGGGTCAAAACTTGACCGTTCTCATAAAAAATAATATTACAGTTATTACTAATAAAGTAAGCAGTTACTATTATTATTATTATTATTATTATTATTATTAAATACTAACGTAATTGATCACAATCAATATTACCTTTCAAGTCATGAAAGATGTTCATCTTCTATTTCTTCTTCTAAGCCAAAGAACCGATCCATTCTGATTAATATTTCTTAACACATTAAGGACCGCTCACGAGTTTTCTCGTGTTTCGCGTCCCATCTGTTAAGGACCGGTCACGAGTTTTCTCGCGAGAGGAAAGACTTTTTTTCTCGAGTTTGCCCAAAAACGTGCGGTCCCTGGCGTATGTCTTAGAGATTTCTATGCGGTACGCAATGTGTTAATAGCCGAGCTTGAATGCCAGCTTCAATATGGCCAATATGGTAATATTATTTTTTATGAGAACGGTCAAGTTTTAACCCATAGTTCCTTTGACACTTTTTATCCTCATGATGAGTAGAATACAATGCAATAAAAAAAATTTGACCTTGAAATTCAAGGTCAAGGACAATTTTGCGGCAAATTTTTTTTACAGATCTTCATCGATCCGAAGATGTAGAATACGCCTACGCTTGCCAAGACCAAACCTTTTTTTACACCCTGTACACAACTTCCACCGCCGTTTCCCCAAGAGAAAGAATTCCCGGGCATTCTCCTGGCCTAATTGTGTGATCGCTCTAATTCTTCCTAAAAGTTGTACCGCTTCTGCTCCCTTGCTCGGCAGAAATCATTCCAAATGCACATCGGCCGCGTCCTTTAAGAAAACAAATAAAGAAAGCGACTTTGAGAGATTGCGTGTTACGGGGTCCCTCTTCTCACCCCTTTCTCTCGGTTCTCCGATGTTGAAACTTTCTCCCCTCCTCGATGTACTGCTCGCTTATCTTTCCCGAGATCGTCGTCTCAACTTTCCTGCAAGCCCTCTTTCCCGTTCCCCTTTTCTTTCCTGCTTTCTTCGCGTTTCCGTCAAGCTGATGCATCGAGTTACCTGCACTCGGTTAAAACTTAAATTAACAGCGACGCTATAATTCGTCGATAAAATATCGCAGGCCTTTTCCGGGAATCCCGGAAGGTACGTTGCGAATTTTTCAGCAACACCCCAGGCCAAGAATTATTAGCGTATTACGCCCCGGGTAGCAGCACTCTCGAAACAGACTTTTGCGCGAGAACGTTCCGCGCGTTTTTACGAGCTGGAATTTTTCATTTTTCGCTAGTGGCCCGTCGAAAAAAAATCTAGAAACCGAAGCAAAGTGTCACGGAAAGAGAGAGGGGGAGGGGGAGAACGTTCCTTGATACTTGTTTTTCACTGTCCAGAACTTTTTCGAGGAATCACGAAAAATCACCGCGAGGAAATTAATCAGCGCCGAAACAGTGTTTGGAACTGTTAGGAAGTGGTATCTAAATGATTGAATATGCTACAGAATTTTTCTTTAAAAAAAAACTGTTTTATTAACACTAGAACTACCGAGTAATAACTGATGAATATTGTTTTGTAATGATGGCAGGACTACATCTATTCAAACCTAATATCATTTTTATTCTAACATGTGCTTCAACGAAAAGGTTCATTCAAAAAATTCTGATGAAAACATTTTTATACTTTGAGTAATTGTGAAAGAAAAAATTAGGAACCAGTAATTTTGACTGGTTCGGTAGTTCTAGTGTTAAACAGCGCGGGAGGACGATCTAGACAGTTCGACTAACAGACTCGAAGTGAAGAAAAGAATATAGCAGGGGCGAAAGAGAAATTTCTTCGTCCACTTGAAATAAAGAAAAACCCAAGTCTGCATCGTTTATTGCCCTGATGACATCTGGTCTGTTATTCTAAGATAGAAAAACTACAGTGAATTTCAAACGCAAAACGAAAATACTCATACATCAATGTATTGATGATATCCCTATCATAAAAAGAAACTCAAGTATTAGCAAAATATTATGATATTCACCGTCTGGATTATGATATTACACTGCACGAAATTTCTATAAAGCCACCTACATTTTGGTGTATTTTTAAAAAATATAGAGTTTGTAACTTTCCAAATATCTATAACATTGTATACTGACTACTGAGTAGAGATATATACGCCACTTTCTCACAAATGTTTACGTCTTGAATCTGTTTACATTTTCGTCGAAGGCCACCGAACGGGAGTGCGAAATTTCTATAAAACCACTTAGTTTGTGTTTAAATTTTGTGTGGATAACACGTGAGTCTCAGCCAAGTAACTTTAATTGTAATTTAGATGTGCGTATTTATACCAAAATTGATTTTTAAATTCAAAAAATTGTATATATATATTATATTTGTATTTATTTTTATTAGAATGCCACGAGGCAAGTTGTTGACCATTGAAGAGATATGGGGTGTTCTAATCGATCAATTGCGAAAAAAATTAATAGATCGTGTATTTCAATGGATAATTATATAAATTTGGGCGACGAATATGGTAAGAAACACTATATAGGTGGAAATAAAAAATTGACAAGAAGACAATATTCATTATTGATGAGGCTGGCAGCAAGGGAAACAAAAAGTGCAGCACAACTTTGAACTGAACTACAAGTACCAATAACAACAAGCCGTGTGCAGCAAATTTTAAAAAGTTCAGGGCGATTTAAATGGAAATAAATGCTCGAGAAACCAGCACTCAAAGAACGACACAAACAAGCTTGTCTCGAATTTGCACAAAGACATATGTCCTGGACAGAAGAATGGAACAATATAATTTTCTCCGACGAGAAAAAATTTAACATAGATGGGCCAGATGGTCACAAGTACTACTGGCACGATTTAAGAAAAGAACCTAACGTAGCAATGAGTCGTAACTTCGGTGGAGGGATCATTAATGATTTGGGCTGCATTCGGAGCAAATAAAAAACCCCAATCTGTCGAATTAACCACAAAATGAATTCGTCCCAATGCACGGAGCTGTTGGAGATAGTCTTAATACCATTCACTGAAGCAATTGAGACTGACAATTTCATTTTTCGACAGGATAACGCCTCAGTTCATGTATCAAGAGAAACAAAGGAGTAGTTAGACAACAGAAATATCAGGGTTTTGACATGGCCAGCTTGTTCACCAGATTTAAACCCAATTGAGAACCTTTGGGGAATACTTGTAAGAAAAGTATACGTTAATTGTAAACAGTACAATTCTGTTTCTGAGTTATGGACTGCAATGAACGAAGCGTGGACGTCGATCGAAGCAGAAATTCTTCGTGCTTTGATTGCATCAATGTCTAATCGACTTTTCGACGTTATTCGAAAAAATGGCAATTATACTAAGTATTAATTTAGAAATTTAGAAGAAATTTTTGTTAATATTGATGTTATCTATTTAAAAAAAAGGTTGGCCTTATGGATATTTCGTAGTTCGATTTTTGTTAAACTATATAATTTTACGTTTTCTTATAAATAAAGGATATATCTATGACTGCAAACATGTATATGGTTTCGTTTGTTAATCCAAAAATGCTATGATGCATCAGCTTCTCATTACTATGACATAATTATAAGATTTTACCAAAAAATCAGGCGGATTTATGGAAATTTCGGGCAGTGTATAAGTGACTCGATCCCAATAAATACCGAGCTTGGTCATGATCTCAAAATATGTGACCATCCAAACTCCATATTACATAACTGGCTTTTAAACTGTGACTCATACACAATTTATACTGATGGCAGTAAAATTCCAAATTCTAACTCTGTTGGGGCTGGGTGTATTTGTAAAGATTTAAATATATCAATCAAAAAAAGTATCCCATCTAATGCTTCTGTATTCACTGCTAAATGCATTGCGTTAATTGACGCACTTGACGTTGCTCTTTTGGACACAAACCATAATTATAAAATACTTACTGACTCACTTAGCGCCCTTCTATGTCTACAAAACTCAAAGATAGAAATAAAAACTAACTTCTATATTTACGAAATTAAGGAAAAATACTTTAAGTTCAAGAAAACCACATCGAATAACAGCAATATAGAATTTGTTTGGATTCCGTCCCATTCAGGCATTGTTGGAAATGATGAGGTTGACGCCTTAGCTAAGTCGGCAACACTAGAACAAGCTGTTAAACGTATTGTCATTCCTTTCACCGATTTACGTGAATCATTTAAACACAAATGTAGAAAAAATACTAACCATTTCACAATGCAACAGGGTCAGTACAAGGGCAAGGAGTACTTTCAGTATTATGTTAGGGACGGGGTTGCACCATGGTTCTCGGACAAAGGCTTATCACGAAAATATATTGTAACATTAAATCGTTGTAGATCAGATCATCTCGCGGCATCCCTTTCACGACTACATATTATAAATGATTCTAATTGTAACTGCGGCAATGAGGTTCAAGATCTTAACCATATTATTTGGCAGTGTACCTTATGGGAATCACAACGAGTTGATCTTATGAAAGGATTGAATAAGCTCAATTTGTTCCAACCCTTGAATGTCAGATCGTTGCTTTGTAAACCGAACATTCAAGCGTGAAATTATGTAGGGGAGAGTTGCCGAATGCATACCACTTAATTTCGAAGGCAGTTTATGTATTCTTTAGTAGAAATTTGAGCAAAAATTATGTTTCGCATCTATGTATTAACTGTCGAAGTTGCAATTTAATATGATTTTTTAAATATTTATTGATAGATCATTGTGTTATGAACACTTTTATAAGATCATGCAAACAGTACGATTTAGGCAACCGGTATCCTAAATGGTACCAGCCGGTATTCAAAATTGTACCTCATATGTTGGATTAAAAAGATACAAAAAAATCATAAGAGAAACTGTATTTTGCGTTTAATTTCAGTTTAATATACAATACAACATAAAAATAAAATGAAATATTACATTACTTAACTTGAATACAACTAGGACAATAATAAATATTGTCTTTTTTCAAAACTCCTCCACAAGCTTCATGTACCCACTTTCGGCACTTTAAGCATTGGATCATGTCTTCTAAATAAGAATTATTGCAAAGAAAACAGAACCAATCGTTTTCATTCTCGACTTCTACGAGAACTGGAGCAGCGGTGCTGGTTGAAGGCGTGAAATCAATTTTTCTTTGTTTCATTTGTTTTGTTTTCATTGCAACTAATTCCTTTTTATAGGGGCTACTGTAAGCTACTTTCCCATGCTAAAAAAATTTGAAATATTGTAAATCGTTTATTTTCGCGGTAAAATTTGAATAACAGTATCTTAAATCGTACTGGTACGATTTAGGAGCCACAGTGTGGTACGATTTAGGAAAAAGACGTCCCGCTAAATAATTGAAGATAACCTTTAAAACATTATCAGCATGTTTTATAAACTAAATAGAAATAAATAACATAACATAGCTAGTTTTCAAAAATATATAAGACTACCTCAGAAACTGTAGATTTATATTTAATTCAGCCGATTAAAATCGTTTAAAATTAACATCAGACTTGCCTGATTTCTTTGTGCTTCTGTCATTCACAAAACAACACTTCATGCGAATGACTTTTTGGTCCTACTTTATCGACATAAATAAAAGTTCATATCTTTACCACCAAGAGGCATCAAAATGCATTAATTTTTAAAGAAAAGAGCTGGTACGATTTAGGTGACCAGTACGCATTTGGCAACTCTCCCCTATATGTCAAATACGCTGTATTCATATTAATCGCAATGTAAAGCTTCATAACCCTCGTTACATTTAACCCTTATGTGGGCAACCGGGTATCCGGGTACCCTTTTCTAAGTTTGCTCTAATAATTTGTTATGTTTTTATGAAGATATCGCAAAACCGCCCTGGATCCCCATTATTTAGAAGGTTCTCTGTCGATTTATGGTTACAGAATTAAAATTGATGCAAAACATATTAAATAATAAGGCTTCAATCTCAGTTATACGGTTGTCGGGTAACCGGGTACCCGGGTACCCATACATAGGAAGTTGTAGTTGGATGCTTATGAAGGGAAGTTTTACAACACAATCATACAACACACCAATTTTTCAATTGGTATTATTTTATTATTAGTATAGTTACTATTATTAACCAATAATAGGACAAGTTTTACAAACTGTCAGAGTATTGGCGTGTTCGTCGGAAAACTGGTTTTATACAGTTTTGACAATATTTTCGTGTCTTTCTACGTTTTCTATCAGGGTCAGCTTGGTATATATAACATGAGCCTACAACTCTTTTTCGTCCAGTTTTATCTCGTTGTTGTACAGTGCCTGAAGTTGAAAGAACGTCGGTCATTGTTGGTGACTTATGAAGCATGCTTTCTAGTGCTAATTTACAAGAGAAATGTGTCATCACTTGAACATTGGTTGATCGACTTCTAATTACTGGAAGACAAAGTTCCTCTCCCACTTGGCGTAAAAATATTCGGCGATTATTGGATTTGTTAGGCAACATATCGTTATTAGAAATATATATGATGTATGAGGCAAGAGCAGCAATGTCAATTATGTTATAAAAAAATGCTAATGGCCATCTGTTAGTATGTCTTTGTATACTATATCGTCTCAACATTTGATCCATCATGTCGACACCAGATTTTGTTTTATTATAGAAGTGGCCTATTTCTGGTTTCCTCTTTGGCCCAGAAACAACATTATCATTGTGCATTGTGGATAGTAATACAACAAACTTTTCTTTTTTTTTGCACATACGAATATATTGTAACATTTTGATTGTGACCAAATAAAGTTGAATACTGTTGTACTGTTGTGTAAGTCGAAGAGTCAAATACCGTACGTCCACATACGAATAGCATAAAAGTTTGATTTTAGCATTGAGTTATACTATTTTTTGAAGCAGTTGCTTCACTTAAACTGTTTAAAACAATACTTAGTATACCATAGACAAAAAAACTAAAAGTTATGGGAACGCATGAAAGTAAAATTGTCACTTTATTTTTTATATACCGGCACCGAACGCTCGGGGTACCCGGGTACCCCGGTTACCCAACAACCGTGAAAAGTTTGGTTGCCCACATAAGGGTTAAGCTCAATAATGAAAAAAAAAACTACAGTGTTTCTCATGGACAACGAAATTCATTTTTGCTCTTTTGGCAGTTGCATTATTATTGCCAATAATCCGACAGGAACAGTGTGAAATTAATTCCGGAAGTAGGTGTTTCTCGAGGATCGATGAAAACAGGAGGCCGCTCCACGAGCCTCTTTATGGGGCTGGAAAATGGAAGGTCCGTTCCGGGAGACAAAGCGTTTAATCAGCTGATTCGATTCGAATCTCGCGATGGTGCCGCTTTCAAAGAGAATACTGTTCCCGTGTAATTTCATCCGCGTTTCCTGTAACGCCGGCGAACGGAAGAAAGAAAAGCTGTTGTCGCAGTTTCGTGAAAGCGTGAGACACCTTGCAAAGATCGGTCGAACGAAAGCGAGAGACAGAGAATTTTTTCCATCCTCAATTGTCCAAAATTAATTAATCCCACAAAGGAATCGCTCCTGAATTTTTCGGATTTTCGGGATCGAGCTACGAATACGTAGCGTCATTCTTCTCCCCGTGAGGCATGGTCACCGATTTTTATTAAATTCGCAGGATTCAATATTCGGTGCGAATTTCACTTTTTCGCAGGTTGCTGAAGTTATTTCAGCTATTCGGAAAGCTCGCGTTTCACAGGGGAAGAATTGAGAAGGGAATGATTTTTTTTCTTTTTTTTTTATAGGATGAGAGGGTTAGAACAACGTGATATTTACCCGAACACTTGACATCTATTTTTAAATAGGCAATTATACAGTCGAGTCGGAAAGTAAGTTAACATTTGGTGATATGTAGGCAATGAATATGATGAATAAAATCAAGTTATTGTATTGTTTTTATTTAGGAGGTGTAAGGAAATAAACAAATATGTTAGTAAAACATATATTATCATTATTAAAGATTAAAGACATGTCATATTCATTTGCCTGCATACACCAGTCGTTAACTTACTTTCCGACTCGACTGTATATAATAATAGACCTTTTGGAATCGATGTTCAACAGCGACAAGCAAAAGTGACAGCGTACCTGGTGAACCAAAAGAGGACGCGATTAGCAGGTTGTCCGAGAAACTATTGCGCACTTGGAAACGTTCGATCGCATTGAGTCATAGTCTCAGAAAAAGCTGGTATCTATCGTCTAAACGCATCGTATTATCTTTGCTCTCCGGTTCTCGTTTTGTAAACAATGCTATCCCTATTTGTCGTGTGGTAGATGATAGGCATTGCAATTATCGAGTATATTTTCGATAGAAGATGCAGTCATTCTCGTATGACATTCTTGCATAAAAATTTCCGTAGAAACGGTAAGTCCGATTAACACTGAACCGTATTTACATTTTACAGAACTTTTTAATCCGCAATCTTGGAACGACTGCTTATCTTGACGATAAATTAATATCGCACCACCCGGTTGACATAGATACGCGTTGCATCGATAAATCGTTTTAACACTAGAACAACCAAGCACTAAATGCAACTAGCATACGTTGCTTTATAATAACAACAAAATTGGATTTGTTTAGATTTCGTACCAATTTCGATTAAATATCTACTTCGATAGAGAAGTTTATTAAAAGATTTTCTCATGGAAACATATTTATAATTCCAATATTTCTGAAAGAAAAAATTCGGTGCAAGTTATTTCGACTCATCCGGTAGTTCTAGTGTTAAAGTGCTACGGCGAAATACAGGGTTATCCAAAAGTACCTTTAGGATGTTGAATGAGAATATCTGTCAAACGCCATGTTTGATTCTTGTCACTTTCTTTTATTTCTAACCTACAATGATAGACAATTTTAACAATGGAGTCGTATACGATTGCAGAGCGTGTTAAAGTTATTAAACATTTATTTTGAAAATCAGTGTTCAATAAAAAATACCCATCGTAAATTACGTGATTTTTTCGACGTACATAATCATCCATCGGAGCAAACAATTCGAAATTTGGTTAAAAAATTTGGTGAAACTGGATCTGTTCGTGATAAACCAAAGTCTGGCAGACCAAAAACAGTTCGGTCGAATGAAAATATTGCTGCTGTTCGTGAAAGTGTTGCTAATGACCCATCAACTTCAATTCCACGTCGTTCTCAAGAATTGAGCATTTCTTATGGCAGTTTGTGGCGAATTTTGCATAAAGATTTGCATTTGCATGCTTTCAAAATTCAATTAACACAAGAATTGAAAGAACGTGACCATTTGCAACGCAGAAATTTCGCTAATTGGTTGTTAGAACATCGTTCAATCGATGCATTGTTTTCACGCAACATCATCTTCAACGATGAAGCTCGCTTCTTATTGGATGGGCACGTCAATAAGGAAAATTGTCGCATATGGGGAGATGAAAATCCAAGAGTCATTAAAGAAAAATCACTTCATCCAAAAAAAGTTACTGTTTGTTGTGGATTTTGGTCGAAAGGCGTAATCGGTCAATTCTTTTTCGGAAACGAGAATGAAGATGCAGTTACAGTGAATAGTGCACGTTATAGTGAAATGATGATGAATTATTTATGGCTAAAATTAAATGGAATCGACATAAGCAATGTTTATTTTCAACAAGACGAAGCTACGCCACACACAACGCCTGAAAACATCACTTTATTGCGGTCGAAATTCAATGGTCGATTAATTTCAAGGAATGGTGATGTGAATTGGCCACCTCGTTCGTGTGATTTGACCCCATTGGACTTTTTTCTTTGGGGTTATTTGAAAAGCAAAGTTTATGCCAGCAAACCAGCAACAATTCATGACCTGACAAACAACATCAGAAATGAAATTGGTAAATTAAACGAGCAAATATGCCAAAATGTCACCGAAAATTTTGATTTTCGAATTGATGCCTGTAAACGTGTTCGTGGTGGTCATTTGGCAAATATCGTTTTTCAAACATAATTGTCATAGATAATACCTGACAATTAAATAAAAAAATAAACGCGTGAAAAACCACGCGCGACAGAAGTGAAACTATTTGCAGTGTAGTAATGTTTAGAAGTAAATTAAGATTGGAAATGGTATATGAAGTGAAAACAAGATCAAGAACAACTAATACAAAAATAATCATAGAAAAAGTTTCATTTCAAAAATAATGAACGATCAAAATTTGTGATACAAAGAAGGAGAGCGTATGGGAAATGCTATGAACTATGTCTCTTTCTTTCCCATACGCTCTTCTTCTTTGTGTCACAAATTTTGATCGTTCATTATTTTTGAAATGAAACTTTTTCTATGATTTTATTTTTGTATTAGTTGTTCCTGATCTTGTTTATTTGTTGTATTAATTGTTCCTGATCTTGTTGTCGCTTCATATACCATTTCCAATCTTAATTTACTTCTAAACATTACTAGACTGCAAGTAGTTTCACTTCTGTCGCGCGTGGTTTTTCACGCGTTTATTTTTTTTTGTATTAGTTGTTCCTGATCTTGTTTATTTGTTGTATTAATTGTTCCTGATCTTGTTGTCGCTTCATATACCATTTCCAATCTTAATTTACTTCTAAACATTACTAGACTGCAAGTAGTTTCACTTCTGTCGCGCGTGGCTTTTCACGCGTTTATTATTTTTTATCTTTGGAGATATCTGCAACCCGTTGTATATGCCACAATAAACAATAATGTTCAAGAAGTCTGGAATCACATAAAATTAGTGGAAACGTATGTAAATAGATGCATGTGCTGTCATAACATAAGCAAGTATTTCTAACCTTTTCGTTTGATCCTACTACCGTAATTTTTACTAAAATCCTATCGCTGCAGCATTTTATTCATTGCGATATATACCAAAAATGTTCTATCATATTCTAATATCGTTGGTTGTCCAAACGGTTGAGGAGTTGGACTACCAAGCGGGGTATAGACCGGGGTTCGAATCCCGTCGGGGTTAAGAACTTGTTTTTCTCCGTTAAATCTCCGTTTAAAGGGCCTAGCCGGATAAGATAGTAAAAAATGCCCTTGAACCGAATTTTATCGACGAAGTGCCATTCGATAGAGCACCAAAAAAAAAAACATTCTGTGCAAAATTTCAACCCTGTATCTCGATCGGGAGGGTAGTTATGGGGTAAAATCGAAAAATCAGTTTTTGACCTATTTTCCCTAGTTAATGACGTTTAGAAATTCTGAGAAAAATCTGACACATGTCAAGAACCCTAATACATACTTTGCAATTGGTTTCAGATTTTTAAAGTGAAAATCCTGCTTGTAAAAAATCAAAAACCTCAAAAAAATCGAAAAAATGCAGATTTCACATGGAAGTTCTAGAGTGACAACATTTATATTTTTACAGTAGCGGTATATTGTCATAAGTATTGTTCATGAATTTTTTCAGATTTTTTGGTTTGGTGCGCCGTTGTTAAAAAAAATAAAAACTGATTTTTTCGACGTTTTTTCCGCGAAGAACTAAGCTAACCTTAAAATTATTACGTTCTATTTATTCTGTAAGTCTATCATAGCCACTGATAAACCTTGAACATTTTAAAAAATAATTAAACAATGAAATCGGCTTGATTAGTATTTTTACTATGTCAGCGTATTACATCTAAAAGTATTAACCACATTCCCAACAACTCGATTTCGCGCCACTCCTTTCGACTTCCGTAACATCGTTTCCGTCACATCAGAAAATCGTAACTCTCAGCAAAGAAGTTTCACTTCAAAAAACCAATAAAAATAAAAAGAGTATGTTTTTTATTTAAAAAAAACTTCCTATAGTTTATTTTGGATAACCCTATAGATTGAAGAGTCCGTTTCAAGGTACGAGTTTAAAATGAGTCCGAAAATGGCTTTAGCCGAAGAAAAGCTGCCGTTTTAATGTCACGAATGGTTGAAATCGTTGTCGAATATATGAATTGAAGCGACTGCGATTGCGATTGCGATTGCGATTGCGATTGAGTACGGTGTCGGCGCACCGCCATGTTCTTGAACTTGGGAGATCTCCGGGAGACCGGCTGGCGCCAAATTCTCAATTTCTAGTCAAATTGAAAGCCATAACACCGGCACTCAAACTTTCCGCGTCGCGTACCGTTTGTACTCTGACGTAATTTCCGCGGGATTAGGCAAGATCACCGCTCGAGATCTAATCTGGCTAGGAAATCAATCTTCGATAACGCTCCGTGGCTTCCCAGAACGGAACTTTGCCAACCAACCCACTATCGCACAGTCTGACGAATGGCCTTTTTAGCTGGACAAAATTCTAAATCGCCTATTTTTCTCTATTTATCGATTAATATGTTTACAGTTGTATAAAATATGAATAATTATGAATTTTTTACAACGTTTAGTTGGTGTTTGTTAATTAAGCAATATATTTTAAGTGATTTATAATTAAATAAAAAATACAACAAAGTTAGTAGTGGATCTATGTAACACAGAATGATTTGACAAGTAGTAGATATTATCAAAGAAGACGTCATTTTTAATTAGGGACAAAAAGAATGTAATTTTGGAAAAATTATAGTAAATGTTACTTTTTGGTGATTCAGATATATTCTAACGGGAAAGAATTATTCTTTTGTTTAGTATAAGGTTTCACTTTATAAACAACTCTGTTTCATATTATTGTTTACTATTTTAATAAAAATATGATAACATGAAAATATAAATAAAACAAAAGAAATAACAGAGATCAAAATCAAAGTCTTCAATAGGAACATTCGGTTGCTAAAAACTAATAACTTATAAACAAATGTAAATAGAATATATCTAAACGTACTTGTGTTACGACAAATATCTGGGTTTACAGCAAAATAAAAATAAAAAACAATATACATAACAGGCGGTAAATATTTTTCATTGTTATAACAAAGACACTGCCTCCTGAAACTACGTAGAAACTTCTTCACAACTCGAATCTCTATCAGAAGATTCAAGTTCTGATAAAGAATCTGTTTCTTGAATATCTGTATCTTCATTTTGTATTAGTAATTCAAGAACTTCAGGGGAAAGTGAACTAATTTTTTCTTGTGGGATTTCGCGAAAACTATTTATTAGTGGGTCGGAAGTTATTAATATCATTGACATTAAGTCGAAATTGGTATTCACTTTTGACGTTTTCCGTGTATTTTCGTAAAACGACGTAACTTCATTGTAAAAATTAGTATAGTTCTGCAACGTTCTGCGAGCCAATTTTGGTATTAAAATAAAGTAGAGAATCTCTACTTTATTATATGTAAAAATCATCGCGTGGACCGACGTGGCGCATATACTAATTCGTTAACGAAGAGTAGTAACATGGGCGTTTCCGTGGAAAAATAAGTACCGTCTTTGACACTTAATTTACAAAAATAGAGGAATGTTATCGATAATTTGGAATTACTAAAGTGAAAATACATGTTTTGAGATGTTATATCCATCATATATAGGAAATTTAAACACTCCTTAGTACATTTTAACATATTTCTAGCGCGTATGGAAATGTGCCCATTCATTTATAGGTTAGGTGTTCGTCTTTTAGGTGAAGTTTACACGCTCTGTAAACATACAACAAAAGAGTTTCAAGTTTTAACAATAGAACTACCAAGCAGTAAATACAACTGGCATACATTGCCTTATAACAACAACAAAACTGCAGTTATTTAGATTTCATACCAATTTTGTTTAAATATCTACTTCGACAGAGTTTTCTCATGAAAACATATTTACAATTTCGTTATTTCTAAAAGAAAAAATTAGGCGCAAGTCATTTTGACCCATCCGGTAGTTCTAGTGTTAATATTCAAGGGTTTTAATACATGGTTATTTTAGATTATATTAGCCCAGTTAGTTTTTGTTTATTTGAAAGTTAATTTTGTCCAGCTAAAAAGGCCATTCGTCACACTGTGATGTCCTTGCAAAATTACCTTATGCGACTACTACGAGGGTCATTCAATAAGTAAAGAGACAAATTCTATAATTTTAAAACTATTCAATGAATGTGTACAATCTTTTCAGGGGTGTTAGTTGGCAACCTTGGGATATGCTCTGATCAGCTGTTTCATCATTTTATGTCAACATAACCTCAAAATTTTCAATTCACCATGGCAAGTCCACTAGAAGATTGCACCTTAGAAGAGCAGCGCTCAGTCATTAGATTTTTAGTCGCAGAAGGTGTAAAACCAAGTGAAATTTTTTCTAGAATGTTAATACAGTCGCACGGTTCATACAACTTTTACCGTACTGTATTAACATTCTAGAAAAAATTTCACTTGGTTTTACACCTTCTGCGACTAAAAATCTAATGACTGAGCGCTGCTCTTCTAAGGTGCAATCTTCTAGTGGACTTGCCATGGTGAATTGAAAATTTTGAGGTTATGTTGACATAAAATGATGAAACAGCTGATCAGAGCATATCCCAAGGTTGCCAACTAACACCCCTGAAAAGATTGTACACCACAATATGTGAATGTGGCCACGATAACGAAGACATTGACCACATCATATAGAGCTGTCCTATATACTCTGAAAAAAGAGGAAAGCTAATGAGAATTTTTGCTAAAAAGGATATAGATCTGGAAGAGGAGGTCTTTAATATACTAAAAAAGAAAGATGATTCCATCTTGAGAGCTATAGCAATATTTTTATTACAAATAGACAGAGCAATCTAATCAAACCTCTAGAGAAGGAAGAGGAAGAATAGAGTACAAGTATTAAATATTAAGTATTAACTATTAATTTTTAGTTCAGAACATTTGATACAGTTATATATATTTTTTATATGATGTTATGTTAACACCCAGTTGATAAGTGTTGAATATTGATTATAGAATAGACAAAGTACATATATTTACAGATATAATATATAAGTAATTAGAGTAGATTAGATTTAAATCAACTTTATTACATAAGGACCGTTTTTGTATTGGGCAGATAGTGCTAAGGCACTTCAACGCCATCTTTATGTATATAAAGAAAAGAATAAACCATAAACCATTCATTGAATAGTTTTAAAATTATAGAATTTGTCTCTTTACTTCTTGAATGACCCTCGTACATACCTGGCCTAAATATCACAAGTCGTTCGAAACAGCAATTTTTACCATACACAAAAATTCTCTATTACAACATGATTGCAGAACGCGCTCAGAGTGCCACACTCAGAATCTTTCCATCATCGGTGCGCACCGATCAACATTTTTCTCGGTGAACAGCAGTTCCTTCGGGGTTGATAAGGATTGTGCAGTGTGCCGGTATCTTAGAGAATCAAACGGTGGTCATCGTTGATTTACTGACACGGTTTCATTGCCATTGCCCGGCAAACACCGCAGCGATTACGATAAGTCCCGTTGCCAACTGATTTATCGGTAGGCAATGTGTGCATATACGCGCGTCAAACACTCGAGAAAATCCTTTCGCTGATTCGGCTCGTAATCCAGCAATAAACTGTACGCATGCTGATCAAACAAGGAAGCCGAATACTTTGGCAAACGCGCTGCCGTTCTTTCGCGATTTGCACGGCTAACAAGCCGAGACCAAATCTTTGGACGATTTGAGCCGTTTATTTTGAAAGTGGCCTAAGTCCATTTATCTTAAAATCGAGATATTTAAGGGTTTGCGTTTCAATGAATTTAAAAATATACGTATAGGACATTAATGAGTCGCACTGCTTAAGTGTATCTAAGGGTGTTAAATTTATAGTTCCTATTAAAATAGTGGCAATTATTAAGTGAATAATATGCGTTTTCTTATCAAGAATAGAGTTAGGCCACTTTCAAAATTAACAACCAGATTCATTATAAAATTTGCAGGTGCCCAAGTCCATTCAACATAATTTAAGATGCTTCAAATTGAAAAAAAAAACAATACTGAATTTATTTTACATATCCTTAAAACACTTCAGGAACATAATTTATGCGATTCAATTAACTACATAACGTGCAAAATTACAAACATAAATTTATTACAAAACAATTTACTACTCATCTACATTTTGTGCGTGTAAAGGGGATTTGAAGTAATCATGATGTTCCGGTGGTATATATCGTAATAGGTCCATCATGTCCTTGAATTTTGTTGTTGTAATTTGTCTGATATTTTTATACAGTGGTGTCAATACAATATTTTCGAACTTTTTTGGTCTACCCCGACGTGGTAATAAATTCAGGACTTTAAAATTTTCATTCTTATTCATTGATGTCTTATAGAAAATTTTATACGGTTCATTTCTGACAAATATTAAATTTTAAGTTTTATATTAATTAAACGTACTGGTTATTCAACTAACGCAATTGTCCAAAACTGAGGTTAAATTGTAAATACTAATTAATTAAAATTACCTTCATCACTACTTTCCGACATTATCAATAGTAAATATATTATCTTGATTATTTAAGTATAAATGGAGTTAGGCTACTTTCAAACTACACGGTTCGATTATTAAACTAACTCTGAAAACTTATGTGTCAAGAATTATCGTATTTGCTCGGATTATAAGCACCTGAAATGCTTTACTGATAAATAACATAAAGTTGTACACGTAACCATGATAACCGGAAAAAACTGAAAAACGGAGTTAGGCCACTTTCAAAATAAACGGCTCATTTATCTCAGAGACCAGCGACAATCGAACGAACGAACGTTCAATTAGAATCGATTAGAAAATTAGTTAAGCCAAACCGGGGAAAGAGAGGCAAAGATAAAGTTAAAAGCGGCGAGTGATTTCCACGTGTAATCGCTTTCGTTTTCAACGCGCTTTGCCGGGTTGCACGCATTGTTGACCATTTTGCGCGTAGGGTAAGCGTTTTCGTCGGATCCGCGCGTACAAACGATTAATTAGCAACAGCCGTTTCGCGCAAATTCACGGCTCTGATGAATCATTCGCATCGACGGAAGCTTAATTGGATTTTAGTTTCGCTTTGACGGCCGGCAAGATGGCGCCTGTCGTTCGTTCGCGTTTAACTTATTTCTTGGGTAAATGGAAAAATTGAAACGAGGGCACGATTTCGTTGGCGTGCTGTGCTTGAACCCAGATAGCACTGGACGGCTTAAAGACGTCTGTTTTACGTCCATTTTTGGTCTGAACGTCTTACGTCCTGAAAAGACGTCTTTAAGACGTCTTAAAGACGTCTCGTAAAAGACGTCGTTTTTACGTCTCATTTCAGACGTCTTTAAGACGTCTTTTACGAGTCGTCTTTAAGACGTTTCATTTCTTGACGTTTCAGTCATTCTAAACTGCTAGAGAAAAGCTTTACAAACTGTACACACGCAACACAATATAACGCAGTTTTCCATCCTTCGAATAGACGTTTATTTATTTAGGAAAGTTAAATAGTTAAATTGTTAATTTAGTACTATTATAATATATTACATATATATTCGCAATAGAATTTAGCAATAAATATTGTTTAATAATAAAACTATACATTATATATCACAAATCCAAAATCCAAAATAATATATCAAAATAAATAGATAAATAAATAAATAAGTTAAATAAATAAATAAAGCATAAAATGTTAATGTTCGCGGATATGCTGAAAAACATTCTTTTAATTTATTTTTTTTATTTATAAATAAATAAATAAATAAAGCATAAAATGTTAATGTGCGCGGATATGCTGAAAAACATTCTTTTAATTTATTTTTTTTTATTTATTTAATTTTTTTGTTATATCAAACATTCAATTTATATTTCTTGTACATGTACACAATATTCAAATTCAATATTTTTCTCACAAGAAAAAATGTGGCTTAAAAAATATTTTTCCAATATTTGACAAACATATCTATCTAATATTTTTGTGGTACTAGGGGTCTGTTTCGGGACGTCTTGAATACGTCTGTTCGAGACGTCTTAAAGACGTCTTTAAGACGTACAGTTTTTTCACAAAGACGTTCCAGAGACGTTCAGAAGCCGTTCGGAAGCCGTTCGTAGGACATTCAGACGGCTAATAGACGTCTGAACGTCTTTGACAGACGTCTTAAAGACGTCTTTAAGACGTCTCTGTGCTATCTGGGAAATTTTAACGGAGCATATCGTTACGCAAAAATTTCAATTATGATCGCGAACGAATTGGCGTTTTGGTGTCGGGTAAACTTTTGTCTATAGTTTTTCTGTGCGATGTACAGGGTGTAACAAAATTTATTGTCATGGTTTTGACAGATGGTTGTACACCTTCGGATCGGTGGAGATTTGTTAAAAGAAATTGCCGCAAAATTGTTTTTGACCTTGAAATTCAAGGTCAAATTTTTTATGCTTGTATCGCATTCTACTCACCATGGGGACTAAACTTGTCAAAGGAACCGTAGGTCGCAACTCAACCGTTCTCTTATAAAACAATGTTAAATATTTTAACGTCGTCTTCCGTTCCTCGGGTTTCTCGTTCTTTGCCATAGAATAGAACCATCAAGGTTTATCGCTCTTAATAGTCGTGCTTGATCACCGGCTTCGATATGGCCACCATTATTACGCAAACAGATCCTTAGTCTTTCTTCCAAATTTTTGCGAACTTTTTCGTAAATGTTCGATATAGACTGCACACGGTGAAAAGCGTCTTCAATTCGTGATTTTAATTGCTGCATAGTTCTTATTGGCGGTCCTGTCCGGTTAACAATATGCTTCACTGCTCCCCAAAAAAAAGAAGTCAAGAGGCGTAAGGTCTGGGGAACGTGGCGGCCACAAATGAGGTGCAGGTCTTCGTCCTATCCATCGACTTCCAAACATTTCAGATAACGGAAGACGACGTTAAAATATTTAACATTGTTTTATAAGAGAACGGTTGAGTTGCGACCTACGGTTCCTTTGACAAGTTTAGTCCCCATGGTGAGTAGAATGCGATACAAGCATAAAAAATTTGACCTTCAATTTCAAGGTCAAAATCAATTTTGCGGCAATTTCTTTTAACAAATCTCCACCGATCCGAAGGTGTACAACCATCTGTCAAAACCATGACACTAAATTTTGTTACACCCTGTACAGGGTGTAAAGAAATGTTTGGTTTTGGCAAGCATAGTCGTACTCTACATCTTCGGATCGATGAAGATCTGTAAAAAAAAGTTGCCGCAAAATTGTCCTTGACCTTGAATTTCAAAGTCAACATTTTTTTTATTGCATTGTATTCTACTCATCGTGAGGATAAAAAGTTTCTAAGGAACCATGGGTCAAAGTTCGATCGTTCTCATAAAAAATAATATTACGGTTATTACTAATACAGCAAGCAGCTACTATTGTTGTTTATCTGCTGTTTATCGAAAATCTAACATAATCGATCATAATCAATATTACCTTCCAAGTCTTGAAAGATGTTTATCTTCTATTTCTTCTTCTAAGCCAAAGAACCGATCCATTCTGATTAATATTTCTTAATAGCCGAGCTTGAATGCCAGCTTCAATAAGGCCACCATTGTTTTGCAAACACGTCTCTAATCTGTTCTGAATATTGTTTATAATTCGCTTATGTAAATTTGGTAGACTTCGTAAATGTTGGAAGGCATCCTCTATTCGAATTTTTAATTCTTCCACGGTTCTTACTTCGCGCCCCGATCTATATATTTGTTTCTTTACTGCTCCCCATAAGAAAAGATCTAATGGATTTAGATCGAGCGATTGCGGAGGCCATATAATCGGTGCAGGTCTTCGATCAATCCATTTGGATCCAAACATTTGATTTAAAATGTCTCGAACTGGACGACTAAAGTGTGGTGGTGCTCCATCGTGCATAAAATAAGTATAACGACGCCTCTCACGCGGTATTAAAATCAGAATGGATCGGTTCTTTGGCTTAGAAGAAGAAATAGAAGATGAAAATCTTTCAAGACTTGGAAGGTAATATTGATTATGATCGATTACGTTAGATTTCCGATAAACAACAATAGCAACTGCTTGCTTTATTAGTATTAACTGTAATATTATTTTTTATATGAACGGCTGAGCTTTGAGCCATGGTTCCTTTGACACTTTTTATCCTGATGATGAGTAGAATACAATGCAATAAAAAAAATTTGACCGTGAAATTGAAGGTCAAGGACAATTTTGCGGCAACTTTTTTTTACAGATCTTCATCGATCTGAAGACGTACATAGAATACGCCTACGCTCGCCAAGACCAAACATTTCTTTACACCCTGTACAGTGATTGTTAGTTTGATACTGTATTATTCTCTTCTAAGTAGCCAACCAAGTCGTAACGTGGTTAGGTTAAAAGGTGTTCCAATTCCAAGGATTCCGTTGTGACTCATTGTAAACGTAGATAACGTCCAGTTCGTTGTAACGAACGAAGAAACGTTCTGCTACGCATAAAGAACCATAGTCCAATAATGATATCTAACGAAAAGTGTACTCGATAACAAATGTTATTGGACAAGATATACGCTTCGTGTACAGCGTAGGGAATTTTCGTTTCCCGAAGAAATGGCGAACACGCGATTTTAGATGCGCCTTTCAGCCCTAATTCGCGAATTTTCCCCACGAAGGAATTGAATTTTCCCATAAATTGCCGGGAATTTCCGTTTTATCGGGAAGGGGCGGCGGCCGTTTCGCGAAATAATTAGATTCTTGCGGCGTCGCGGCGAATTTTGCTCCACCGATTTTCCCGGTTATGGCTGATAACGTATCAAGACGATGGTTAGTATGCTATTTCGCTTCACAATCGCCAAATAACAGACTCCTCTGTTCGCCTTCTATTTATTATTTTACTAACCGTTAAAATGGGCAACGATCGATAAGCAAACCGGTTTCGTAAACTATGATTGAATCGATTTATATCGAAGCATTTAACACGAAATCTCCGAGAGATCAATCGCGCACCGCACAGTGGGCAAAAACGGCCTTTTTCGATTCAAAATCAAACAACTTTCGATAGGAATGAGATAGAGCGATGAAGTTTTTTTAAATGAAAGCTGAAACTTTGTAGAATATGGGAAAAATAGGGAGATTACGGTACGAACGTTTTTTAACCTTGAGAAAATTCGTTAAAGTTGCACAATTTCAAGAAAATTTTGTTTTTGCCGCTAATACGCGCGGAAAATTTTTTTTTAACATGTTATATATCGTTTCCCATAGATTTTTTCACGCTGATTTCAAATCTGTTTTCAAAATTTGTCTACGACCTCTGGTTTTTGAAAAAAATAGATTTTTGTGACACAAATTAATGAAATTTTTTCGTTAAAATGACTTGATAACACACTAGCTTGAAAGTATATCGTATTCTCATATATAAAACACAATAAAAATAATAATAATGAAGTATTTTAACGTTTTGAGTTACTTACGAAACATGAAGCACTTCACATCTCGTCATCACTTGACGTATCGCTGTCATTACTACTGGCGCTTTCTTGAAATTGTGCAACTTTAACGAATTTTCTCAAGGTTAAAAAAACGTTCGTACCGTAATCTCCCTATTTTTCCCATATTCTACAAAGTTTCAGCTTTCATTTAAAAGAAATTTCATCGCTCTACCTCATTCCTATCGAAAGTTCTTTGATTTTGAATCGAAAAAGGCCGTTGTTGCCCACTGTGCGGCGGTATCCGGTGCGACAGATAGCGAGTAGTATTTTCGATAGTGACAATCGCGGTTGACAGCGTCTTCAAGCTGAAATTCGATGGTTTGATAAGGTCGTTTGAGATGGTGGGATTAACCAGCTGAAGAGGACCACTCGACACGCGAATGGTCTCCCCTACTCGAAATAATTAAGTAAATTGAACGGATTTAAAGATACGCACACTGCTGCACCGATCATTTCGAGATTGAGCAACCTGTACAAATATTAGGTTGTCCGGAAAGTTCTTTTCGTTTTTTTTTAACAGGTATTATAAATTGGATCAAACGACCTGACATTTTTTGAACAATTAGAAGAATTAGGAATTATAAGAGCAAATAAAAAAGGCACTTTGCAAAACTTTTTTATTTCAGCCTGTAATGAACATTTAAAATATGCGTTTTGTAGATCTATGTTGATTATAAACATACTGAAAATTTCATCGAAATCGGTTGATGCAGATAAAAACGACACGCGTCTAAAGATGTTAGAATTTGTGGATTTTAAGCAAAAAGTGACCAAAAGTCGTGAAAAACTACGATTTTCACCACTTTTAACTACTCGTAGCTCATGTGTATATTAATCGATTTCGATGAAATTTTCAGCATGTGTATAATTAACATAGATCTACAAAACGCACATTTTAAATTTTCACTACAGGCTCAAATAAAAAAGTGTTAATAAGTAAGTATTAAAGAAGTAAGTAAGAAGTAAGAAGAAGTAAGTATTAAGTATTAAAGTATTAATTAGTAAGTAGTAAGTAGTAAGTAGTAAGTATTAAAGAAGTAAGTATTAAGTAGTAAGAGTAGTAAGTAGTAAGTATGCTGTTGCTGTATGCTGTATGTAGTAGTAGTAGTAGCTGTTAGTAGTAAGTATCAAGTATTGAAGTATTAATTTTTAATTTCTCATGTAATTCTTACTAATTGCAATAATTTTTCAAAATCTTTTTTGCACATCATTTGGAAAACCAATTCTTCTAATTGCTCAAAAAATGTCAGGTCGTTTGATCCAATTTATAATATCTGTTAAAAAAAAAAACGAAAAGAACTTTTCGGACAACCTAATAATTTCACAACCACCAACCATTATTCATTCTTGGCAACCACTGTCAACTTTACAAAAACGATGATCCAAAGAGAAATATCATCGATTTCAGGAAGTCGCAGTTTAGATTTTTGCCACGCGAGGAAGGCCACCACGGGCTGTGGGATCGTAAACATGTTGTCTAATGGTGATCATCAACATATACCGGCGTTATCGTTGTAAAGAAAAATGCGCAATCGATACTCGGTTTTGATTTAACGTCTGTTCCTTGGTCGCGTCGCCGGATTTCAGCCCTACGAACGTCCCTTTACAGACGAACTCTTTTAAGGGATTATATACAGTTAGAATGTTCAAAAAATCGATTTTTTCTTATTTCATTTTCGTGATGTACATATATTTAAGTATCCGCACAAAAAATTTCAAGTCAATCCGGCAATTATTTTCGAAGTTACACGCATATTTGTAAAGACGTGTCAGAGCGTTTGAGAGCGTCAGAGCATTTCAACGCGATCTTTCGACGCGTTTTTCTCGAAACTGTGTTTTCAAAGTCGGTGAGCAAGATTTCTCGGAAACGGCTGAACCGATCACTCTCAAATTTTAACACAAGCTTCTTAAGTATATTTTTTAGTAATTAATCGAAGCTTTTTTCTCTTCGATGAATATATATTTTTTTATAAACAATTTAAGGCCAAAATTTTTGTGAAAAGTCGATTTTTTTCTTTGAAAAGCCGCCATTTTGTCATAAAATTTTATTTTGCTTATTCCTTCGATTAATTACTAGATTATACATTTCTTTAACGAAATCAGTTTGGTTTTTTCATTTTTGATGATCCAGTCCAGAGATATAGTGGTCACCGCAAAGCGCCTTTTTTTAGAGGAGCTCCAGGAGATCAGCTATAGCAGGTTTCAAAATTATTATTTTTACAAATAAAAAATGTTAAAATACAGTTAAAAGTTACAATAATATGTGTACAAATTTTTACATTAATAGATGTAAAGGTCTTCTCAGGAAAAATTCTTAAAAAATCGCTTTTTTTGGGCCTCCTAACTGCATATAACCCCTTAAAACGGTAGCTTTTCTTCGGCTAAATGCAAGGCGCCTTTTTTTAGAGGAGCTCCAGGAGATCAGCTATAGCAGGTTTCAAAATTATTATTTTTACAAATAAAAAATGTTAAAATACAGTTAAAAGTTACCATAATATGTGTACAAATTTTTACATTAATAGATGTAAAGGTCTTCTCAGGAAAAATTCTTAAAAAACCGTTTTTTTTTTGGCCTCCTGACTGTATATAACCCCTTAAACACAGTCTCCTTTAACACGTTGTCCGCTATGTCACCCATACGTGGGTGACGGAATTATTTGTCCAGGTTTTAAAATGAATTTTTACGTTAATATATTCATTGTACCAAATTTGATTGGGATCTGTAAAATGCAAGAAAGTTGGGAGACTACACAATATCACACACATAATTATTTTCCATTTTTATTTCATTAAATAACTTACTTTGATTTCATGAAATTTTTTAGGGTTCTGGTTTGGCACTCAAAGTGTTAATTGCACGAATCATCGTCAAACAAATGTGCAACGCCTTTTTGGGCCTCCTGACTGTATATAACCCCTTAAAACGGCAGCTTTTCTTCGGCTAAATACAAGGCGCCTTTTTTTAGAGGAGCTCCAGGAGATCAGCTATAGCAGGTTTCAAAATTATTATTTTTACAAATAAAAATGTTAAAATACAGTTAAAAGTTACCATAATATGTGTACAAATTTTTACATTAATAGATGTAAAGGTCTTCTAAGGAAAAATTCTTAAAAAATCGCTTTTTTTGGGTCTCCTAACTGTATATAACCCCTTAATTAAGCATTCACCGAGAATTCCTTGTTGTTTCTTTTCTTGTAATTAGCGAGGTGGCAGACATCTCGGGAAGCTTGGACGTGCTTCTATTAGAAGCTACGGGATCGGGATGGAACGTCTACCGAAGAAAGTCTGGTTCAATTCAACGGGCAATAATCCGTTGCCAGTAAAGATGAACGGATACTTTTATTCGGAAATATTATTAGACAGACGTCGATGCTCGAGAGCTGCTCGAATTCTCGAATTCTCGAAACGAGCAGGTCGGACGGAAGCATCGATGGAATGTTCAAGGTTTATCAGTGCCTGATAGACTTACAGAATAAATAGAACGTAATAATTTTAAGGTTAGCTTAGTTCTTCGCGGAAAAAACGTCGAAAAAATCTGTTTTTATTTTTTTTTTTAACAACGGCGCACCAAACCAAAAAATCTGAAAAAATTCATGAACAATACTTATGACAATATACCGCTACTGTAAAAATATAAATGTTGTCACTCTAGAACTTCCATGTGAAATCTGCATTTTTTCAATTTTTTTTTAGGTTTTTGATTTCTTACAAGCAGGATTTACACTTTAAAAATCTGAAACCGATTGCAAAGTATGTATTAGGGCTCTTGACATGTGTCCGATTTTTCTCAGAATTTCTAAACGTCATTAACTAGGGAAAATAGGCCAAAAACTGATTTTTCGATTTTACCCCATAACTACCCTCCCGATCGAGATACAGGGTTGAAATTTTGCACAGTATGTTTTTTCTTGGTGCTCTATCGAATGGCACGTCGTCGATAAAATTCGGTTCAAGGGCATTTTTGACTATCTTATCCGGCTAATACCCTTTTTATTTTTATTGCTCGTGTCTGTATTTCTTTGGAAGACTGGTTCTCTGTCGTTCGATCGCATTTTCATTTCTTTAACGTTGCCTATACCCATATTTGTCAATATTATTCCTCTATTAGATGAATGTTTTGCATTTTAAATTGACTCTTGGCCGACGATACAACACTACTCTCTATGTATTCCGACTTCGTAATACATTTCAAAGGTAATTATATTAAAGGCGGCTCAGCTTCTGACAACGTACAGGGTGTAACAAAATTTAGTGTTATGGTTTTGACAGATGGTTGTACACCTTCGGATCGGTGGAGATTTGTTAAAAGAAATTGCCGCAAAATTGATTTTGACCTTGAAATTCAAGGTCAAATTTTTTATGCTTGTATCGCATTCTACTCACCATGGGGACTAAACTTGTCAAAGGAACCGTAGGTCGCAACTCAACCGTTATCTTATAAAACAATGTTAAATATTTTAACGTCGTCTTCCGTTATCAGAAATGTTTGGAAGTCGATGGATAGGACGAAGACCTGCACCTCATTTGTGGCCGCCACGTTCCCCAGACCTTACGCCTCTTGACTTCTTTTTTTGGGGAGCAGTGAAGGATATTGTTAACCGGACAGGACCGCCAATAAGAACTATGCAGCAATTAAAATCACGAATTAAAGACGCTTTTCACCGTGTGCAGTCTATACCGAACATTTACGAAAAAGTTCGCAAAAATTTGGAAGAAAGACTAAGGATCTGTTTGCGTAATAATGGTGGCTATATCGAAGCCGGTGGTCAAGCACGACTATTAAGAGAGATAAACCTTGATGGTTCTATTCTATGGCAAAGAACGAGAAACCCGAGGAACGGAAGACGACGTTAAAATATTTAACATTGTTTTATAAGAGAACGGTTGAGTTGCGACCTACGGTTCCTTTGACAAGTTTAGTCCCCATGGTGAGTAGAATGCGATACAAGCATAAACAATTTGACCTTGAATTTCATGGTCAAAATCAATTTTGCGGCAATTTCTTTTAACAGATCTCCACCGATCCGAAGGTGTACAACCATCTGTCAAAACCATGACACTAAATTTTGTTACACCCTGTACATATTTAAATTGAGCGCTATCTCAACGTTTATTTGAAGATATAACGAAAATCGATAAAAATCTGAGAACAAATAGAATATCATTGTTCTTATAAAGTAATATATAAAATAGCAATTTTCAGCGCTACGTAGATCTGATATTTCTACTAGCACGAAACATACCGTTGCACTCGAAGCAAACTCGACACAGTTTTTAGCGAGATACGGACACGATAAAAGAGGCTGAATTTTTAATTCTTTATTTACTTCAAGACATGTTTCTTGATTCAGAACTGATTCTGTGGTGATTGGAGCAATTTTTAAACTTTATATTGTATCCAAAGCGTATATTTGTTCGTTTTTTCTCCAATTTCTTGTACCATTCGCCACTTTTCACAATTCACTACATTCACCATTTCTTCTCCAATACACTCCATTCCAGTTGTATCAGGAATATAATATAATATTTCATAATATAATATAATATAATATAATATTTTGACACGATAAAAGAGAAAATAAGCCTACAGGCCTGGACAAGTCATCCGATGTTTGATTCTTTGGAGAAAGCGACGACGACAACAGCGTAATAACCAACAAGGAAAAGAACAGGAAAAATGTATTGATCATCGCGCGTGGAAGTGACGTCAACCGATCGGATCGAGCCAACAGGTGGAAATAACGAGATTTTTGGGTATTTACCTGTCGAGCGTGACTCACCAGAATTCGGTGAGGTGGCCAGAATTCGGAGTAAGGCGAGTCGATATATTAGGTTGTCCGGAAAGTTCATTTCGTTTTTTTTTTAACAGGTATTATAAATTGGATCCAACTACCTGACATTTTTTAGCAATTACAAGAATTGGTTTTCCAAATGATGTGCAAAAAAGATTTTGAAAAATTATTGCAATTGGTAAGAATTACATGAGCAATTACAAATTAATACTTTAATACTTAATACTTACTACTAACAGCTACTACTACTACTACATACAGCATACAGCAACAGCATACTTACTACTTACTACTTAATACTTACTAATTAATACTTTAATACTTAATACTTACTTCTTCTTACTTCTTACTTACTTCTTTAATACTTACTACTTACTACTTACTAATTAATACTTTAATACTTAATACTTACTTCTCCTTACTTCTTACTTACTTCTTTAATACTTACTACTTACTACTTAATACTTACTAATTAATACTTTAATACTTAATACTTACTTCTTTTTACTTCTTACTTACTTCTTTAATACTTACTTATTAACACCTTTTTATTTGAGCCTGTAGTGAAAATTTAAAATATGCGTTTAGTAGATCTATGTTAATTATACACATGCTGAAAATTTCATCGAAATCGATTACTATACACATGAGCAACGAGTAGTTAAAAGTGGTGAAAATCGTAGTTTTTCACGATTTTTCGTCACTTTTTGCTTAAAATCCACAAATTCTAACATCTTTAGATGCGTGTCGTTTTTATCCGCATCAACCGATTTCGATGAAATTTTCAGTATGATTATAATTAACACAGATCTACAAAACGAATATTTTAAATTTTCATTACAGGCTCAAATAAAACAGTTTTGGAAAATGCCTTTTTTATTCGCTCTTATAATTCCTAGGATTGCAATTTTTTCAAATTCTTTTTTGCACGCCATTCGGTAAACCAATTCTTCTAATTGCTAAAAAAATGTCAGGTCGTTTGATCCAATTTATAATACCTGTTAAAAAAAACGGAAAGAACTTTCCGGACAACCTAATATATAGGCGTCGCACAGTGGGCAAAAACGGCCTTTTTCGATTCAAAATCAAAGAACTTTCGATAGGAATGAGGTAGAGCGATGAAATTTTTTTTAAACGAAAGCTGAAACTTTGTAGAATATGAGAAAAATAGGGAGATTTTACGGTACGAACGTTTCTTAACCTTGAGAAAATTCGTTAAAGTTGCACAATTTCAAGAAAATTTTGTTGTTGTGGTTAATACGCGTGGAAAATTTTTTTTTAACATGCTATATATCGTTTCCCATAGATTTTTTCACGCTGATTTCAAATCTGTTTTCAAAATTTGTCTACGACCTCTGGTTTTTGAAAAAAAATAGATTTTTGTGACACAAATTAATGAAATTTTTTCGTTAAAATGACTTGATAACACACTAGTTTGAAAGTATATCGTATTCTCATATATAAAACAAATAAAAATAATAATAATGAAGTATTTTAACGTTTTGAGTTACTTACGAAACATGAAGCATTTCACATCTCGTCATCACTTGACGTATCGCTGTCATTACTACTGGCGCTTTCTTGAAATTGTGCAACTTTAACGAATTTTCTCAAGGTTAAAAAACGTTCGTACCGTAATCTCCCTATTTTTCCCATATTCTACAAAGTTTCAGCTTTCGTTTAAAAAAAATTTCATCGCTCTACCTCATTCCTATCGAAAGTTCTTTGATTTTGAATCGAAAAAGGCCGTTTTTGCCCACTGTGCGTCGTCCCTCCCCATCGTCATACTTTTATCTCGTTACTAGCTCTACTTTAATAATTGCAGTCAACGCTGACGAGCATTAGAAGTGTAATTACCAAATAAATAAGTAAAAAAATTTATTTTCTGTTTCCTACTAAGTATCTAAATAAGAACGCTTGAATTTTGTCATTGCTAGTAGATTCTATATTGTATTTATTCTTTTTTTATTCTATACAGAATATATTGGGTTGGCAACTAAGTAATTGCCGATTTGTTCAATAAAATAAAAAAGTTTTTTTTTTTACTTGGAATAAACTTTAATCTATGATTAAATTTTCCATTTTGTTCGATGACCTTTCGCCATCTTTCTGCCAACTTGAAAATTCCACGCTCGTAGAAAGTCTGATGCTTTTCGGCCAAAAACTGAGATCGAAATAAGTGGTAATACTTTTTGGCAGCTTGCACTGCGTTCTTTCCGTTACGGAAATAATAAAGCAAAATATGGCGAAAATGTTCGATTTTGCACTCCATATTAATATTGTGGTAAAAAAAAAACTTTAAGAAAATATCTACGCAATGAACTTGCAAAGCTAGGTTAGGATGCCAGCTAACATATATAAGAAGAAGAAGATCATAACGTTTACGGATATCATAAAAATGGGAGTGAGAGACATATATAACTGAAATCGGCAATTACTTAGTTGCCAACCCAATATTTTGTTTGTTTTTTAGAATATTACCTAGTAATTATTTTCATTTTTGCTGTATCTATAAACTGTGGATTATTAGAAATTATACAATAAAAAGTAATTTTACTTTTCAAGCAATTACAGAATGGACTATGTCAGCATTCTACATTTAGTTATTGTTATTACTAGACATCGGATGTTTATGCAATTTCCAATTTTTATAGAAACATTTTAAGAAAGTGGAATGAAATAAAATTTTATTTTTAATGGGGACAGCCTTTGTAGATCCGAAGCAAATAAAAATCGTGTTAAATTCTCTCGAATTTTATATTATAGCATTTTTTTAACATTTCCATAAGCCATAAATGCATAAAGATCCGATGTCTATAAACTGTGGATTATTAGAAATTATACAATACAAAGTAATTTTACTTTTCAAGCAATTACAGAATGGACTATGTCGCATTCTACATTTAGTTATTATTATTACTAGACATCGGATGTTTATGCAATTTCCAATTTTTATAGAAACATTTTAAGAAAGTGGCATGAAATAAAATTTTATTTTTAATGGGGACAGCCTTTGTAGATCCGAAGCAAATAAAAATCGTGTTAAATTCTCTCGAATTTTCTATTATAGCATTTTTTTAACATTTCCATAAGCCATAAATGCATAAAGATCCGATGTCTATTTATTACTCATGCCATTGACGCAGTCTTACGTATGTTCTATTGATCGACGATTTACAATTAACGGTATAACGGCACAAGAATCCCCGATTCTCGGTGGATCGGGGGACACGGAAGCGCCTTCTCTTCTCTTTTTTTCCGTTCGATTTCTCGAGCGATAGTGGTTCGAGAGCGATAATGATGGGGAGATAGTGGCGAGCATTATATATATATGATGACCCTCGAAGTATCCGGCGATCATTCAGTTTCCTTCGATCGGCTTTGCCTAATCCGAGATGCGGTGCATTTGATCGATCGGCGTGCCACCACCCTGGAAAGCAACTGGACGAGGTGTTATAGTTCCTAGATCGAAGAAGAACAGAGCCCGAAGTACTCGTGGTGGTTGATCCTGTTAGACTGATCGACCGGACGTCGATTGATCGGTGAAATCCTGCTCGGGATCCTCTGTTCAACGATTATAGACGAACCGCTGAAGAATCGTCTCGAGGAAATGGAGGGCACAGGAATGATCAGCGGAACGTCGGTTCGCCAGGAGAGCAGGAAGCTGTGGCAGTACCTCGCCTCGATTTCCGGTATTTAATCGTGTCGCCAGCTAACCCCATCATGTCGCTATACCCTTCAACTTGATCCTACGTTCAACCTCCAAACTAACGTCCTGGTGCTTTGCGAGTCGCTGGACTGCGGATTAGAAATGTTGAAAATTCCTCTAAATTCAAAATAAATTTAAATTTATTATAAAATTTTCCGTTAATTTTTCTTATTCATATAATTTTGTCAAAATTTAATTTTATTTCGCTGTCTGATTGCTAGATTAGTTCTACGGCTTTTTCCTATATTTCAGTCAACGTTTAGACTTTTAAACGACTTTTAGCTTTACCGGACACGTCAAAATCTATGCATTTCTCTCTCTCTCTCTGTCGTATGTATTCTCATTCCCTCTTGAAACGCGTGAAAATTATGCAGTTTTTAATTAAAACTTGGAATATAACCATGCTCTCGTCGGTGCTCATCCGGAGGGTTCATTAATCCAACGTCATTGTCCGTGACACAGTGATTTTTTTTTACGATGGTAGATTTATGCCGAAAGTTCGAAAGTATTTCAAACGCTCTCTTCGATCGATGCTAATGATTTCGAGACGCCGCACAGTGGGCAAAAACGGCATTTTCGGATTCAAAATCAAAGAACTTTCGATGGGAATGAGGTAGAGCGATGAAATTTTTTGTTTAATGAAAGCTGCAACCTTGTAGAATATGGGGAAAATAGAGAGATTACTGTACGAACGTTTTTCAACCTTGAGAAAATTCGTTAAAGGTGCACAATTTCAAGAAAATTTTAGTTTTTCCACTACCACGCTCGAAAATTTTCTTTTTTTTAACGTGCTATATATCGCTCCCGATAGATTTTTTCGCGCTGATTTCAAATCTGTTTTCAAAATTTGTCTATGACCTCTGGTTTTTGCAAAAAATAGATTTTTGTGACACAAAGCAATGAAATCATTTTTTCGTTAAAATGATTTGATAACACACTAGTTTGAAGATATATCGTATGGATATATGTAAAACACAATAAAAATAATAATAATGACGTATTTGAACGTTTTCAGTTCACGAAACATGAAACACCACATCTCTTATTTCCATTTACTCACATCTCTTATTTCCATTTACTCATGTTTTCATTTACAGAGGAAGTAAGGTAAGTATTTAATCTTTTTAACTTGCGTATTTGTCACGTATTTGTTACGTATTTGTTGATGAAAATACGTCAGTTAAAAAGATTAAATACTGGAAGATTAATAATTTTTTGCAATAACCAGAGGTCGTAGACAAATTTTGAAAACAGATTTGAAATCAGCGTGAAAAAATCTATGGGAAGCGATATTTTTTTTTTTTCTTATTGGAAATCTCATATGAGATTTATTACAACATGAATATTACAACATGATAATTCCCAGCACAGAGTATTATTAGTAAGTATAGTAAGTATATTGTATGGTATAACAAAAAAAATACCGGTATGTTGATATGCCGTTTATTCTTATATATAGCATGTTAAAAAAAAAATTTTTCCGCGCGTGGTAGTGGAAAAACTAAAATTTTCCTGAAATTGTGCACCTTTAACGAATTTTCTCAAGGTTAAAAAACGTTCATACCGTAATCTCCCTATTTTTCCCATAATCTACAAAGTTTCAGCTTTCATTTAAAAAAAATTTCATCGCTCTACGTCATTTCTATCGTAAGTTCTTTGATTTTGAATCCGAAAATGCCGTTTTTGCCCACTGTGCGCCGTACAGTGTACCCAACCATGGACAAAAATCGAATAAGTCACTGCTTCGTATCGATTTAAAACTATGTTCATACTATGTGAAAATGTCCAAATAAATCATTTTTGGGGAAAAAAATTCAAAAAGTTTAGTAGGAAACAAAAAAAAGTTTAGTTAAAAAGTTTAGTTAGTACATCAGTTCATAGCGTAATTTGTTCACGTTATGTTATGAATAGACATCGGATCTTTATGCATTTATGGCTTATGGAAATGTTAAAAAAATGCTATAATATAAAATTCGAGAGAATTTAACACGATTTTTATTTGCTTTGGATCTACAAAGGCTGTCCCCATTAAAAATAAAATTTTATTTCATTCCACTTTCTTAAAATGTTTCTATAAAAATTGGAAATTGCATAAACATCCGATGTCTAGTTATGAACCAAAGACGATTATGAGAAATAATCTTTTCAGAACATGACGGCTAAGGGTTGGCTAATTGTAGTTTATCGTCAAAAATTGTGTAATACATATAAGCAATATAATAATTAACCTGAAATGAAACCATTCAGTTTCATTGGTTTCCCTAATCTTTGGAAGAGGATAAAAAAAAAGTTCCGCAAAGTTCCGCTGAGATTTTTATTTGCGTCGTATTGGTAAGATAGTATACTTTGAATTGTATAAGTTTGAGCTGCAACTACCTGCAAACCTCAGAGTTATTTAACAAAATATGCAGCAAGAACCGGTCAGGTTTCAATTAGTGTATTTCAATTACACATCAGATTGAAATAATTTTTAATTGAATTAATTGACAGGTTTGAATTATTTAATTCAATTATGATGTAGTTGAATTACAATATAATTCAAATACAATGTAATTCAAATGGGTAATTGAATTACAACGTAACTGAATTAGCACAACTCTTATTTGTGTCGAGGAGACGAATGTTACAATAGTTTAAAACAAAGTTTCAGTTTCGGAAGAACTGAACTAAGAATTCATCTACTGAAAACCAGCAATAAGAACAAATTTTGTTTATAAATATCGTTTTTCAATGTTTAAATAAATTACTATATTTATAATAATACCATATTGAGATTGCTTTCAATATAAATAAAAAAACCCACTTTGTTTCATATCTCTATCATAAACGGAACAAAAGTTATTGAATTTTGTCCAAAAAACAGGCATTTCGGTACACTGTGGCGCCGGGAAGATTGGAACTGGAATTATTCCGAGAAAAAGTCCAAGGAAAAAAGATTCGTTCTTTTTGTTGTTAGCGAAGCAAAAGGTGGAACAGTTTTCGTGGCAAATTCGTGTCGGCTATCTGGTCACGTACGACAAAAGAGTAACTAATTTATAAATTAACTTAATGCGTTACAGATACGAGATCCGCTAAAGAGTTTTGTTATCGGCAGATAATCGATTTGTTACGTAAGACAGAGGTACTTCCATTTCCCACGAGTAGTATTAGCCGGTCGAAGCAAATTGAAGCAGAAAATATGTAGGAGTGGCTATACACCACAACATTTTATTAAAAACTACAATGTCGGTCAGTTTCATGAATACAGCTAATCACGGTTTAATCGTAACTATGACTAGACACGTTAATGGCAAGACAAACAAATGTTTAGGAAAAGAGTAGTATAGGGAGTTCGGTATCTCGGAAACGACTCCACCTGTGAAGCAATCATTATCTCACCTCGGGGTGACCATTTTTCACCGGCCCTGGTTAAACAAATCTTTCTTTTACCACCACTGTGTATCAGAGATATTCAAGGCGATAATAGAGACGCCACGGTACTCGTAGCATTTTTTTTTTTACGTTGCAGATACAATATCGCGTCAGTTCCAATAATAAATCATACTCGGGCAAGTCGAGAAATCTGAACGGTGATTTTTCCGAAAAGAACTGATTCTCCGATAACCGATATAACTGGGCGTCGTCGTCGTCTAGCGTAATTCAATGCTTCCCAGTTTTTCCCAATTTTTCAAACGAATTTGTTTCACCTTCCGAGCTTTTCTCTCGAAGCATGCATTCGACATTTTTTCCATTTCAGATTCCGATTTGTCTACATTGTTCTATACCCGATAAGCCTAGGCTCTAGTTAAACATGGACGCATCATGATAATCATGCCATAGACACGTCAGTCAAAACCCTTGAATCATCAGGACCAAACAGACCCTTAGACTTTGTCTCTTCCACGTCATCCTTTCCACAACAAGCCTTTTCTACTCCCTTCCACATTTTCCTCTCAGAAACTACATATACAGTAAGAAGCAAAACTGAACACGCATACGACATTTTAACAAAAATAAATTTTTATTCAATATTTGCATGTAGAATACAAAAGAAACAAAATACTCAGTATTATCTGCAATCTTTTGGCTTTTCAAAAGAAACGTAACATTTGTGATATTATTATTATTTCGCTTCATACAATTTTTTTTCCTGTAGTCAGTTTTGCACCGCAACTAATTTTGAGTAAACATTTCAGATTTTCGTACACTTAATATTTCGTCCATGAACCTTTAACCTTGATAATTGCCTGAATACGTTTAGGCATACTTAATACTACATTTTCGCAATATTCTGGTGTAATAGAATACCACTGTTCCTGCACTCTTTGCCACGAATCAGTTATCGTTGTTGGGGGAGTACTATAGTTATTCTGTAACTTCATTTTTAAATATGCCCAGACATTTTCAATCGGGTTTATGGCTGGACTTTGAGCAGGCCATTCCATGGTTTGAAATGGTTGAGTTTGCAGTCAATTCTTTACGCTTTTCGCACAATGCCCAGGAGCGTTATCATGTTGGAATACGACGTCACACACTGGTACCGGCATATTTTCAATTGTTTCCAGTAAATTTTTTCTAAAATATCCTTACACGTATACTGGTTCACCATACCTTCTATTCGATGTAGTGAACCTACACCGTACGCTGTAATGCACCCCCACACCATAAGTGAACCACCGATTCATCAAGCCGATTTCCTTGTTCAATTATTTTTGAAAATGTTCAAGGCTTGTCAGTGCCTGATAGACTTACAGAATAAATAGAACGTAATAATTTTAAGGTTAGCTTAGTTCTTCGCGAAAAAAACGTCGAAAAATCAGTTTTTATTTTTTTTTAACAACAGCGCACCAAACCAAAAAATCTGAAAAAATTCGTGAACAATACTTATAACAATATACCGCTACTGTAAAAATATAAATGTTGTCACTCTAGAACTTCCATGTGAAATCTGCATTCTTTCGATTTTGTTGAGGTTTTTGATTTTTTACAGGCAGGATTTTCACTTTAAAAATCTGACACCAATTGCAAAGTATGTATTAGGGTTCTTGACATGTGTCAGATTTTTCTCAAAATTTCGAAACGTCATTAACTAGGGAAAATAGGCCAAAAACTGATTTTTCGATTTTACCCCATAATTACCCTCCTGATGGAGTTACAGGGTTGAAATTTTGTACAGTATGTTTTTTCTTGGTGCTCTATCGAATGGCACATCGTCGATACAATTCGGTTCAAGGGCATTTTTGACTATCTTATCCGGCTATACCCTTTTATAGTTTGCTTCACATGACGCGGTAAAAGAGGTTCGCCTTGCTTCTTCCAAAACACCAAGAACGTCTATCCGATGAAATTCGATTGATTTTAGAGTCGTCGGAAAAAAATTACTTTTTTCCATTGCTCTATATTCCAGCTTAAATATTTTCTTGCAAAACTCAGACGGGCCCTGACATTCTTTTTTGATAAAGCAGGCTTTTTTCTTCTCAATTGCTGCAAAAATTGGCTTCTTTTAATGCCCTTCGAGCCGCCCACTTACTAATTTTCTTTCCTACATCGTTTTCTAATAACTTTGCAGCCATTGATGCCGTCGTTGCAATTTCTAAAGTAATGTATTTCGTCAATCTTCTCTTCTCCTGACAAGATAATCATTTCGGACGGCCTCCAAAAGATGCAGGGACTTTACTACAGTATTTTTTCCGTATCTTGTGTACAACTCCCTGACTGACGACAAATTTTCTAGCAATTACTCGCGTTGATAAACCCGATTTTAATTGGAAAATGATATTATTCTTCATATTTTTAGATAATGGCTTCATGATGTTATATCGATGCGTGTTAACGCATGAACAACGATAAACTAATAACTACTGAACTCCTGGTCGTGGCATTGACCGTGATGTACTACCAAATTGTTTACAAAATCTGTGTTTACAGTTCCTAATGTCGAGAAACTTAGTGCGGTGCAAAACCGACTACAGGAAAAAAAATTGTATGAAGCGAAATAATAATGATATCACAAATGTTTTTGTCTTGAAAAGCCAGAAGATTGTAGATAATACTAAGTATTTTGTTTCTTTGGCATTCTACATGCAAATATTGAATAAAAAATTATTTTTGTTAAAATGTCGTATGTGTGCTCAGTTTTGCTCCTTACTGAATATAGCAGCCCGTCGAAACAGAGTGAGAGCTTCTTGCATATTTCAGTGCAGAAGGTTACATCGCTGTACCTCCCAGATAGCACAGAGACGTCTTAAAGACGTCTTTAAGACGTCTCGAAACAGACGTATTCAAGACGTCCCGAAACAGACCCCTAGTAGCACAAAAATATTAGATAGATATGTTTGTCAAATATTGGAAAAATATTTTTTAAGCCACATTTTTTCTTGTGAGAAAAATATTGAATTTAAATATTGTATACATGTACAAGAAATATAAATTGAATGTTTGATATAACAAAAAAATTAAATAAATAAAAAAAAATAAATTAAAAGAATGTTTTTCAGCATATCCGCGCACATTAACATTTTATGCTTTATTTATTTATTTATTTATTTATAAATAAAAAATAAATTAAAAGAATGTTTTTCAGCATATCCGCGCACATTAACATTTTATGCTTTATTTATTTATTTATTTATTTATTTATAAATAAAATAATAAATTAAAAGAATGTTTTTCAGCATATCCGCGAACATTAACATTTTATGCTTTATTTATTTATTTAATTAATTAATTAATTTATTTATTTATAAATAAAAAAATAAATTAAAAGAATGTTTTTCAGCATATCCGCGAACATTGACATTTTATGCTTTATTTATTTATTTATAAATATAAAAAATTAATTAAAAGAATGTTTTTCAGCATATCCGCGAACATTAACATTTTATGCTTTATTTATTTATTTAACTTATTTATTTATTTATCTATTTATTTTGATATATTATTTTGGATTTTGGATTTGTGATATATAATGTATACTTTTATTATTAAACAATATTTATTGCTAAATTCTAATGCGAATATATATGTAATATATTCTAATAGTACTAAATTAACAATTTAGTTATTTAACTTTCCTAAATAAATAAACGTCTATTCGAAGGATGGAAAACTGCGTTATATTGTGTTGCGTGTGTACAGTTTGTAAAGCTTTTCTCTAGCAGTTTAGAATGACTGAAACGTCAAGAAATGAAACGTCTTAAAGACGTCTTAAAGACGTCTTTTCAGGACGTAAGACGTTCAGACCAAAAATGGACGTAAAACAGACGTCTTTAAGACGTCGAGTGCTATCTGGGCTTAAACTCGCCACCGTGTATACACTTAAATAAAACTACTACATATTCAACAACAACATATCCAACAACATATTGAGTACTTGTTTTTCGTTTAGCTTGCCTGCTGGTCGTCGGAATCGGCACAGCATTAGCATGGACCTCTCCGGTGCTCCCTCAACTGTACAAACCGACCTCGTTCATGGTGCTAACCCACGATCAGGGTTCCTGGGTGAGCTCTTTGCTAGCTCTGGGTGCCATAGGCGGTGCCCTGCCGTCGGGAGCGATGGCGGACAAAATAGGCAGGAAGAAGTCTCTTCTTTTGCTTGCTGTTCCGTTTCTCCTATCCTGGCTGATCATCCTGGTCGCCAGCCAGTACTGGCTGATCTACATCGCCAGGTTCATGGTCGGATTAGGCGTGGGCGCAGGATGCGTCCTTGGGCCGACCTATATCAACGAGATTTCTGAAGTCTCGACCAGGGGCACCCTCGGCGCCCTGTTCCAGCTATTCCTTACCGTTGGCATATTTCTCGCATTCGTCCTGGGAAGTTACCTCAGCTACACCGTCTTCGCTCTGATCTGCGCCCTCGTCATCGTCGCCTTCGCCGCAACATTCTACTGGATGCCTGAATCTCCCGTGTGGCTCGTGGTGAGTACATACAGTGGCTCTTATTAATATTCGGACACCAGAGTGTTCTATCCATTATTACTCTCTATATTTAACCATCCAAACTCCATATTACATAACTGGCTTTTAAACTGTGACTCATACACAATTTATACTGATGGCAGTAAAATTCCAAATTCTAACTCTGTTGGGGCTGGGTGTATTTGTAAAGATTTAAATATATCAATCAAAAAAAGTATCCCATCTAATCCTTCTGTATTCACTGCTGAATGCATTGCGTTAATTGACGCACTTGACATTGCTCTTTTGGACACAAACCATAATTATAAACTACTTACTGACTCACTTAGCGCACTTCTATGTCTACAAAACTCAAAGATAAACATAAAAACTAACTTCTATATTTACGAAATTAAGGAAAAATACTTTAAGTTCAAGAAAACCACATCGAATAACAGCAATATAGAATTTTTTTGGATTCCGTCCCATTCAGGCATTGTTGGAAATGATGAGGTTGACGCCTTAGCTAAGTCGGCAACACTAGAACAAGCTGATAAACGTACAGTGGCTCTTATTAATATTCGGACACCAGAGTGTTCTATCCATTATTACTCTCTATATTTAACCAGAATTAAATTAACAGATTTTTTGTTTATTATTATGATAAACTATAGTCTCTTTTCAATGAAAACATAAATTTTATTTATTTAAATTAATTTGTTTACCGCATAACTAATAATATGTATACTTATGGATACAATGATTTTACATAAAAATTACATTTATATTATGCAATTTTCAAAATCTTAGTATTTCGTGGGATAGCCGTTTTGTTTAATTAGATGTTGTAATCGATTGTGGGTATGTTAGTTATAATTTTTTGTAAATAATTTTGTGAGATACGTTTCCATTCTTCTAATATTCTTTGTTTTAGTTCTTCTATTGACCTGATTGGTGTTTGTCGAATTTTTTTGTCCAGGTGATCCCATAAATTTTCAATCGGGTTTAAATCCGGTGACTGTGGTGGTGGATGTAACACGTGGGGGCAATTATATAATAAGTATTCCTGAACTATTCGGGCTTTATGTTTTGGATGATTGTCTTGGTAAAATTTAAATGTTGTTTCAATATCCATTGCAGTTACACTTTTTTATAGATTTTGCCTCAAAGTAATCAAATACTTATTTTTATCCATGATTCCATCAATAAAGACCAATTTTCCAACTCCTTTTGACGATGTACAACCCCAAACCATGATACCTGCACGCAAAAAATCTTATATAAATGAGGCGAATCGTAAGAAAATATTATACTTTGCAAAACAATTTATTAGCAAAGAACAATCGTGGTGGAACGATGTTGTCTTCGCAGATGAAACCAAAAACTTATATGTATCCGATGGACGAAAAATAGTGTGGCGTAAGCGGAATCAAGATCTTAATTTTCAAAATCTAAATCCAACAGTTAAACACGGAGGTGCAGGTATCATGGTTTGGGGTTGTACATCGTCAAAAGGAGTTGGAAAATTGGTCTTTGTTGATGGAATCATGGATAAAAATAAGTATTTGATTATTTTGAAGCAAAATCTAAAAAAAAGTGTAACTGCAATGGATATTGAAACAACATTTAAATTTTACCAAGACAATCATCCAAAACATAATGCCCGAATAGTTCAGGAATACTTATTATATAATTGACAAAAAAATTCGACAAACACCGATCAGGTCAAAAGAATAACTAAAACATAGAATATTAGAAGAATGGAAACGTATCTCACAAAATTATTTACAAAAAATTATAACTAACATACCCAATCGATTACAACATGTAATTAAACAAAACGGCTATCCCACGAAATACTAAGATTTTAAAAATTGCATAATATAAATGTAATTTTTTTTATGTAAAATCATTGTATCCAATTAAGTGTCCGAATATTTTTGCGACGTACGAATAACACATTTCTATACATATTATTAGTTATGCGGTAAACAAATTAATTTAAATAAATAAAATTTATGTTTTCATTGAAAAGAGACTATAGTTTATCATAATAATAAACAAAAAATCTGTTAATTTAATTCTGGTTAAATATAGAGAGTAAT
The DNA here is from genome assembly GCA_913789895.3 of Seladonia tumulorum. Classification (NCBI taxonomy): domain Eukaryota; kingdom Metazoa; phylum Arthropoda; class Insecta; order Hymenoptera; family Halictidae; genus Seladonia; species Seladonia tumulorum. The sequence goes on from OU565281.1 coordinate 1,660,322, forward strand.
AATGTACTGTACAGTCCGCGACACTTCATTAAACACAGTGGTATTTTTGCTGTATTTTAACACTGACTGCCAAACAAAAACCTCAAAAATTCTACGAAATCAAAGTAAGTTATTTAATGAAATAAAAATTGGAAAAAATTAAATGTATGATTCTGAGTAGTCCAACTTTCTTGAATTTTACGGATTCCAATCGAATTTGGTACAATGAATATATTAATGTAAAAATTAATTTTAAAACCTGGACAAATAATGGCAGTCAACGTGTTAACTAAATGAAATTTAAATTACAATTTTTGTGTTATTTCAATATGATAGATTCCATTTGATAAAAGTTTACGTACTTCACTTCGAGAAGTTATTTATGCAGTACAAAATTATTCGCTTGTTTGAAAAAAAGTAAGAATAGTCTTGCGATATTTGATTAAACGCACTGTAATTAAAACGCTAAAACACATTGTTATCATCACAATCATAGTTTATTAATATTTTGAGTGTCCTCCATTCTTATTTATGATTTGAAATATGCGATTTGGTAATGATTTATACGATGTATTTATGTAATCCTGTGGTATGGCTCTCCACTCCTCTTCGATCACGGTTATCAGCTCTTCTTGACTTGAAAATTGTCTATTATTCATGTAGACCCTTCTTGACAAAAATTGCCAAACATTTTCTATCATATTTATGTCGGGTGATAGTGCTGGCCATTGTAAACACGTTATTTCCTGCTCTTCAAACCACTTTTTGATTAATTTGGCAGTATGTATTGCAGCGTTATTTTGCTGAAAAACCCAATCATTATCCTTAATAACGTCAAAAACCTTAATTTTTGCTGCTCTTAATATCTCCAAATATTTTTGTGAATCCTGCCGCCCTTTCATGACCTTCAAATTCACGACACCTTTAGAACTTATGGCTCCCAAATCAAAACGGATCCTCCTCCATGCTGTCTTCGAGAAAAAATTCTTTCTTCCTTTCTCAAATCGTGGTAATAATAGTAGTACCTATCTGGACCGTCCAAGTTAAACTTTTTCTCGTCAGAAAAAATTTCTTTTTGCCATTGTGACACCCAATCCATATGTCTCCTGTTGAACTCGAGTCTATCCTTTTTATGACGGTCTTTTAAACAAGGTTTTTTCTTCATGCATCTTCTTTCGATGGTGGGTACCTTTTTTAAATATGTTTGTACGATTCGTACACTCGCTGAAACATTAGCCTTTTCAGCAATTTGTTTCGCCCTACAAGTAGAATTCGATGCAATCCTCAAAACCGACCTTTTTTCTCTTGGCGATAGAGCCTCTTTGGTTCTGCCTTTGTATAATTTTCCATAATTTTCACTATTCTTCAAATACGGACGTATGACAAATTCACTTCTATTTAATCTGCTTGCAATTTCTCTTTTGGAATATCCTTCTTCTTTTAACGGCTGAATCTTTCCAATTTCGATACCGTTTAACCCTTTGCACTCGAAGCTATTTTAACTCCAAAACGAAATATTTCTTCCGACCTAGAACATTTCCCTTCTATATATTTATTTTTCATGTTACCCATACGAAAATGGCGCAATTTACTGGTACAATACCGAAGTGTTTAGTAATTTATTAAATACAAACAAATTTAATAATGTAAAAACCATTTTGAATAATGATACAGCAATTTTTACTGGCGCCTTACAGTCGCCATTCGAGGGCTAAGGGTTAACTGCTTTGCACGTCCCATTATTTCGTTTTTCTCACAAATTTTAGCTTGCTTTTGCAGTATAATTCTGTATATAAACAAATGAAAAATGAAACAAAAGAAATGCAGAAAACAGGACCGTGACGGTAAAAAAAGGAACCGCGTTTAATCAAGTGTCGCATTTGCATTTCGACTGTTTTCAGAAAAAGCGAATACTTTTATACTGAATAAACAATTTCTTCAAGCAAAATGCGTAAACTTTAATTAAATAGCATCTACTGTATCTGAAAAACAGAATGCACAAGAAAATGAATTAATTTAAACATTATTACATTAAGATATCATTGAAATAACACTGCATTTAATCAAGTGTCGCGAACTGTACATACCCGGTAACCATGATCGCTGGAAACAACAGATTTTTAACGCGCCTAATTATAGTACAATCGATTGATCAATCGATTGACTAAAATCGACTCGTTTTCTCAACTCGATTTTATCGAAAAAGTTTGATCATTTTTCTTGGGAGCCGTGGATGCCAATCAATTTCGAAGCCCGGTAGATTTATTGCGAAAGAATCGAGTTTGTCGGACGATGCGGTGGAGTATTGCAATTAATTGCAGGAAAAATCAGACTCCCGTAACGGGCGAGTGCGGATCGATAGAGTCGCTCCGTTTCCCTTCGGACGATCCGGTTCCGGTTCCAGGATTAATTGCTGGAAATTAATTTCAGAGACAACGAGCGCGCGCGGTTTCTCAGCTGATTCGACTCAGCGAATCGATTAATGTTTTTTTTTATTCAATGCAATTAGAATCTCAAAGTAGAGATTATTTTGCCATACATCATTTTTCTATACATTCTACATTATTATAAACTATACAATTTTCTCAGATATTTAACTCACAGGCATTCAGAAACGAGTAGGTTATTTTACATATTTCGATCGTAGCACAGTGGGCCCAAACGCCAATCTAGCTGATAAAAAATCATAGTGATCAAACGCAGCTTCCTATTGCAACTTGTATGGAGTCGTTGTAACCGGGAGACTTCAATCTTTAAATTTATGGTAATTTGGACCGCAAAAAAATTTTTTTAAACTTTTTATGGTCATTAATGTAATTTTAGAGAGGAGTATTTCCGCGGAAATTAAAGTTACTAGCGTTTTTAGTCATAAAATGAACTGAAACCGACACTAAAATAAAAACCTCATATATTTACAACTTATTTACACTTCTATACATCGTTTCAGTTTTGAAAGTTTTATTTTCTACATATTTTCTGCTTCCACGTCAGAATCATCACTATTGTTGTGGTCAGAATCGTCATCAATTGTTGACGGGACATGTGTAGGTGGAAGTTTCGGATCTGCTAATAATTTTATAACCTCTTGATCTAGCGTCGTTTCTTTCTTCCAAATAGTCGACGTTTTTCTTGAAATCGTAGATATTATTGGATCCGATGAAAATAATATTATGTGGAACAAATCTTCCATTGTTTGCTCTCCGAAAAAGTCTTGGATTCTAAAAACATTTATAATAACCAGAATCCTGTTCAGTTTTCATCGATTACTGAGTGTTCGTCTATCGCCGTGTGGGCACACAGTTGTCAATGCTTGTCATATTTACTCGTGCAATTTTTACTCTAATCCTGTCAATTTTCAGAATATTAAAAAAAATCTTTCACAAAACATTCTTCATATCAGATACAATTAAGTAAGTAATATAATAGGTATCAGTCTTTTAAATCTCATACAGCTATCCTATTCGTTTATGTGCTGTCACAAGGAAACATAAAATTCCGTTTTACACTAGAAGTATTAATTTTATGACCTACATTGGTTAAACATTTTTTACTCCTCTCAGTCAGTACTATGAACCACAAAAATCTTAAACCCTCTTTATGAGTGATCGCAAACTATTCACAAACTTTAAAGTTACATTAAACAATCCCAGGCAAATCTCGGCAGCCGATTTTTACAAGAATTAAAGAACAGAGTCTACATTACGAAATCAAATAGGAAATTTGACATATACGCGCAAATTTGGTTACTTACATTCGAAAAACTGAAATGCATGAAGTAAAAAATTGTCTACCTTTGAACATGGATATTTGGAAAATTCATTAACTTTTGCAAATTCTGTAATTACAGAATGAAAGTACGTACTTTCTTCTACAAAACCCATCAAAGGCAAAATATTCGCATTTAATATTAACGTTTACCAGTAGCAAAAGCACTGACCGTTCTGGGGGACTCTTAAAGGCCGCAGCGACTATAGACTTTTGCGTAAATATTACCCTATATAAAAAATCTTCAGAGCAAAATAGAATATAATTTAAAGATCTACAGGGATTTAAGAATGGAAACAAATAAAAAAGTAAGTAATAGTATGTGATTTTAAATACGACTTTTTATCAGCTAGATTGGCGTTTGGGCCCACTGTGCGTAGGTCTGGATAGGAGAGCATTACATGAGAGCGGAAGAAAAAGATGCAGTTTCCGTAGTTGTCTGATAAACTCCAACCTCCGTTCATCAAACGTGGGACACTGCCATAGCACGTGGTCGATATCCTGATTCTCATAACCGCACTGACATTGTGGATCATTTACTGTGCTAATTCGAGCAAGAGAGCTGGCAAGATTGTAGTGTTCTGATCTGCATCTGTTTATCGTTGTGACAATCTCACGATGGAGATTTGTGTGACTGTACCACGGTTTAGATTTTCGGTTGTGAAAGTATGTGAAGTAGTTTACACCTTTAGATAAACCTTCTTTCTCTATGATGTCGAATGTGTTTTGTGTTGCCGCTGATTTAACCGATTCTCTTAGATCTGAGAAGGGAATTTTCACGGAGAATCAGGCTGTCGTGTTTGTCGCTGTTTTAGCTAATGTTTCTGCACTCTCGTTACCCGGAATCCCAATATGAGATGGTACCCAGTAGAATTTAATTTTGCTATCGTTTGTGGTCTCGGAAGCGAAGTTGAAAACGTTTTTTCTTATTTCAAAGATATAGGGATTCGTTTTTGTGCTTATATTAGTATGTTTCAACGAGAGTAGTGCACTAAGAGAATCCGTAAAAATGAGAAAATTCTGATTGGGATGATTCAAAGCTATTTTCACTGCGTCGTTCAAGGCTATAGATTCCGCAGTGAAAATTTATGTGTTTTTATTTATATTTCTTACAACGGTAATATTTAAGTAATTACAAACGCACGAACTTCCTACAGAAACTGAATCCTTCGACTTGCTACCGTCTGTGAAAATAGAAAAGGATTTTTCTTCTTTAATTAGATTTTCAATTAATAGGTTGGCATTATCAACATACCGAAGAGATGAGCCAAATTCCGTGTCAACATAAATATAGCTAATAAAAGTGTAATATTCTTGAACATCGTTATAGTGGTTGATGGTGCAGAAAATATGACTGATAGAGTTTTTTGTGTCTTTTATGCATTGATATATTAGCCTGTTACTATTTTTACGTTTGCTGTACTTGTTATCCATAATTTTCCTGATCCGTGAAACAGTTGCATATACAACCTTGTTTTGGTTTGAATGGACTTTGTTAAGGTAATTCATACATAGGAATCGAGCACGTTCTTGTAAAAATTGAAGTTTAGATTCCGATATAAGAATATTGGTGGGTGTGCTAATTCTGTACCCAAGAGCAAGTCTTATTGCCGCGAATTGAATTTTCTCTAGCTTTCGTGTTTGGTTTTGTTGGGTGGGAAAATATACAAAGCAGCCATAGTCTAGTATTGAGCGAATAAAACTTTTGTAAAGTATTATTAAGGTTTCTGAATCTGATCCCCACCACGTACCCCAAAGAAATTTTATTATTCTAATAGCTCTTGCGCATTTTTTCTGTAATTGATCAATTTGATTTTTAAATGTCATTTTGTAGTCGAAGATTATCCCCAAGAAGCGTACACATTCACTTGATTTGATTGTAGTATTCTTGATCTTTATTTCTGTTTGACCGGGGTGGATGTTCAGTCTGTTGAAATGTATAAACACGGTTTTATGAGGAGAGAGTTCTAATCCTAAATTATGTAGGTTGATGTCAATATGCGAAATTGCTTTTTCTAATAGTCTTTTACTATTGCTGACTGTGGATCTGTTGCAATAAATTGCTATATCATCTGCAAATTGAGATACTATGACGCTCTTGGGTAAGTTATCAGCAATGTTAGAAATGTACAGTGAGTGTAAAAAGTATTCGTACACCTCTTACAGTTTTAGAAAACCATATATTTCTTTATGTAATTGTACATTACTTATAAAACAAAAACACAATTACGATTATTATATGTTTCAACTAAAAAATGTGACACAAATAAATTAACAAAAAGTTAACGTTAATGAGATATATTAAAAATAGTCTGAAGTCTCTCAAAATTAGCACACAAAAAGTATTCGTACACGTAACAAATTTAGCAATAAACGTGTTATAATTTGCGAAAATAAATTAAATTAATATTTCGTTGGATAGCCTTTCGACTGTATAATTGCGTCCAGTCTTCTTGGCATTGAATCCACTAAATTGGATGTGATTACGTGTGTAATATTGCACCATTCCTCTTGAAGAGCAAGTTTTAATTGTTCTTTACTTGAAATATGCCGGGTTCGGAACTTTTTATCAAGCAGATCCCATAAATTTTCGATCGGATTAATATCCGGTGATTGCGGAGGTGTTTTCAAATATTGCGGTGTGTTATAAAGCAACCACTTTCTTGTGTTGCGTGCTGTATGTTTGGGGTCATTGTCTTAAGTGAAGATAAAGTTGTCTTTTATACCCATTTTTTCTGCACTACTTACAGTATGTGTTTTTATTATGTTTAAGTATGCTTTGTGGTAGTTATGGAAGTGTAGTGTCCCTACTCCAGCAGCACTCATACAATCCCAATCCATGACCGAACCCAAACCATGACCTCTGCCATATTTTACTGTGGGGCCTAGATTTTCTTTTTCTAGTTCTGTATTTTTCTTTCTCCAGACCGTACACTTGCCACCAGAGTCAAAAACATTAAATTTACTTTCGTCAGTAACTATCCCAGATAGCACAGAGACGTCTTAAAGACGATGATGATGTGTTTCCTCACTGACAATGAGCCATGCAAACCTACTTTGTTACACTCAGTACTCGTTAGACTTATAAAGGCTCAAATCGTATCAGATCATATAATTATTAGAAGAGATAAACTTCTGTTTAAAAAATTGTTTAGATAAAAATCAAACTACTTTTTTTTTTTGAAGCATATTATTAACTGTTTGAGTGCGGAAGAATTTTCTTATATTTAAAAACCACAATTGAGATTGAGTGAAATGAATAACAACTGAACTTGATATGAATACAACTGATCTCAATAGATGCGAAAATTATACTAATCAACAGCAGCCCCACCGCATGCTATCGCGCTCCTCCGCATTTTTGGCAAACGACAAGTGAAGCGCGATAGCGCTTTGCCGCACTCAAACGGTTAATAGTATTGTAACGACAAACAGATATACAATATTTATTGCTAAATTCTATTACGAATATATGTATATATGTAATTTATTCTAATAGTGCTAAATGAACAATTTAGTTATTTAATTTTCCTAAATAAATTTCCTAAATAAAGTCTATTCGATGGGTGGAAAACTGCGTTATATTGCGTTGCGTGTGTACAGTTTGTAAAGTTTTTCTCTAGCAGTTTAGAATGACTGAAACGTCAAGAAAGGAAACGTCTTAAGGACGGCTCGTAAAAGACGTCTTAAAGACGTCTGAAATGAGATACAGTTGTATAATAATTTTTCTTTCAGTCTCACTTGTTTCCTTACCTTCACGACCCATTTTACCAAATGTTACAAAAATTGACTGGTGTTACAGAAGGTTGCCACTAGACTGCGCATCAAAGACCCTGTCTGATTACTTGTCGGGTCTCGCTAAACCATAATATAAACAATCGGACAACTTTCAAGTGCATTCTAGTACCTGTACGAATACTTTTTGCGCGCCAATTTAGAGACTCTTTTCATACTTTCTAATTTTTCTCGTTAATGTTAAACTTTTTCAAGTATACTTATATGACAGTATGTAGTTAAAATATATAAGAATTACAATTATGTTTCGTTTTATGAATATGTGTGGAAGTACATAGAATAGTATATGGTTTTTTAAGCCTACAAGAGGTGTACGAATACTTTTTACACTCACTGTATACAGAGTGAGTCACCAAACGTTAGCACCTCAAATATCTTTGCTGTTTCTAAAGATACGTAAAATATGGTAAGGACAAAGTTGAATGGTACAATGGGGCTGACACGATGCAAAAAAAAAAATTTTATTTTTATGTCTTTTTTTTGGAGATATCAAGGTCACCTTGACTTTTTTAAATGGAACCACCCTTTTTTAAACACCTACAATGATAGTCCCTTTCATTAGGAATTCATTGACTATAATTAGTCCAAGGTCATTCAAGGTCAAGGACAGAAAAAACGTATAAAACTAAAATATGGAAGCAGAATACCTGTATTTTATAAATGTTCGAAATGATGGCCGTCTGCGTCGATACATTGTTGTAAACGAGCTCTGAAGGAATGTTGAACTCTGATAAGTGTATCCGACGTGATATTCGTACATGCTGTGATGATACGCTGACGCATATCTTCAACTGTTGTTGGAGCATCCGTGTACACGGTCTCTTTTAGCAGACCCCATAAAAAGAAATTCAGTGGATTTAAATCAGGCGAACGTGCTGGCCATGAAACTGTTCCGCCTCGTCCAATCCATCGGTTTGGATATCGAGAATCCAACGTTTCTCTTGCTACTCGTGCATAATGAGCAGGACAACCGTCAAGTTGGTACCACATATCGTAGCGATTTTGTAAAGGGACATCTTCTAACAAAATTGGCAGATCTTCTTGCAAAAATTGAGCGTATTTCTGTCCCGTCGTCATTCCGTTAACGAAATATGGTCCAATTACTTTGTCGTTCAAAATACCACACCACACGTTTACGCTCCATTGTCTTTGATGATCAATTTCTCGCAGCCAGTGCGGATTATCCGCAGACCAATAATGGGCGTTCCGTAGATTAATTGAGCCATGATTAGTAAATGTTGCTTCGTCTGTAAACAAGACATTAGAAAAAATGAATGATTTTGAAACAATCCCCATTGACAAAAGTTAATTCTACTTCGAAAATCATTCCCGTGCAATTCTTGATGGAGCGATATGTGGAACGGATGAAATTTATGTAGGGCCAGAATTCGTATTACGCTACTTTGACTTATGCCTGCTTCCCGGGCAATTTTTCTCGTACTCACGCGAGGATTGACAGCTATAGCTGCTAAAATATTAATTTCATTGTCTTCATTAGTCGTGGGGTTCTTCCGTTTGTACTGTCTTGCATGTACACTTCCAGTACTTCGAAACAACCTGTACGTATTAGTGAAAGTATGTCTAGAAGGAGTGTTTCGCTCGGGGTACCTTTCTTCATAAAGTAGTCGGGCCTGCACTGCATTTTTTCTACATTCACAGTAAATCGTGATCATATCACACTTTTCCGTCATCGAATATAACATAGCGGAATCGCGTTTGGAAACATACTGATAGTAAATAAGAATGCTGAATAACATTGAAGGACCTTAGTATGTTTACTTTAACTACGACCATAGTATGTTTACTATTTCCTACAAGTCTCAACCGTGATAAACGTATTCTGCTTCCATATTTTAGTTTTATACGTTTTTTCTGTCCTTGACCTTGAATGACCTTGGACTAATTATAGTCAGTGAATTTCTAATGAAAGGGACTATCATTGTAGGTGTTTAAAAAAGTGTGGTTCCATTTAAAAAAGTCAAGGTGACCTTGATATCTCCAAAAAAATGACATAAAAACAAAATTTTTTTTTTTGCATCGTGTCAGCCCCATTGTACCATTCAACTTTGTCCTTACCATATTTTACGTATCTTTAGAAACAACAAAGATATTTGAGGTGCTAACGTTTGGTGACTCACCCTGTATATTGTATAAAAGTGGGCTGAGGACTCCGCCTTGAGGAACACCTTTGAAAACTTTTTTAGCCTGGTCACCTGTGAGATCTGTATATATTATCCTTTCAAAAGTTATGGATTTAATAAATTTAATAATATTTAATGGACAGCCAATCAATCGATTAATGTTCTCAGGGCAAAGCGAGGAAGCAGGACGCTTCGGTGGCGATGTCCGTGCTCCGTGGCGACGTCTACGACGCCAGCGACGAGATCAACGAAATGCAGAGGGCCGTCGACGATAACGCCGACAAGAACACGTCGTTCCTCGACATGCTCAAGTCCCCTGCCGACAGGAAGGCGATGCTCGCCTCCTTCGGGATGATGTTCTTCCAGCAGGCGTCCGGCGTGAACGCTGTCATCTTCTACACGGTGATGATCTTCGAGGCGTCCGGTAGCTCCATGCCGCCGGAACTCTCGTCCATCCTCGTGGCCCTTGTTCAGGTTCGTTTCCTCTCTCGCCATCATTTGAATTTCTAATCCGCTGGTGTCTTCGTCCTCGCTCGCAATTTCCACAATTTCGTTCCTCCCTTGTTGGCAAATCAGAGCGATAGAGCGACGGGCAAAAGCTAAACAATTTGCTGCACGAGGAAAAATGTGGCCGGTCGTTAGCAATTCTGCAAGATTAAAATGGAAGATCATTCGCAGCATTCATAAATAATAAACGTGCACAGCTGCGTTCTCACGACTAATGAAAAATGTGTCAAGGAACGTGCGAGAGGACTAAGTCATTCTCTTTGGAATAATTTCAACGATAAGAATCTTGAAAATTTGCAAAGTATTCGAAAGTCTATCAAGAGACTTCTGTCTGTATAATGTATTCTGATTCGTTGATAGATAACTCCGGGGTGCTTGATAACAGTTTTAAACGAAGAATACACGGCTAGCAGAGCCGTGTTTGTTTGTTGCGCTTGATAAAAGCTACCGCGGGAACTTTGGAACAAGTTCTGTAAAACTTAATTATGTTATTTATTTATTGCTTTAAACCATACAAGGCTTATATAGCATATACAACACAAACTATACAATATACAGGGTGGGGCATTTCAAACAGGTCACCTGAATAACTCGCTTGTTTTTGAAGATAGGAGAAAATGCATTAGACCAAACTTATTTGGTATTACCAATTTTTCTGTAGGTGGAGGCGTCAAGGTGATATAAAGGTCAACTCTGATTTTTTAAACGGAACAGTATATTTTTTGCTTACATTCTGATAGAGTGTTTCAAGACGAATACAATGACCTATTATGAAGGTCATTCAAGGTCACTCAAGGTCAACTAAAAGAGAAAACTGATTATCTCAAAGCACACTTCGAATACATGGATACTTTGATACTGCTACTAGAGGTATTCAAAATGGCGACCTTGAAGCTCTTTAGATTCCATAGAGTGCCCAGACAACGTTCCTGAAGAGTCGAGAACGTGTTGTTACTTCTACAATTTTAGATTGCATCGCTGCGAAGATTAGCGATAAGGTAGAATGACTACGTTACCGACAAAAATAGGCGAAAAATGTGGTTTTACGTGCCTCAACTTTTCGTCCTTATATGAGAATATTTTTCGCTTTAAGACTCGTCGGATCTTAAGTCTGTGTCCGAAGGCTGTGAATAGAAATTATTAATTAAAAAGTCACGTAATACACACACGTGATACACAAGTATTCAAAAAGTACTCTGAGACAATTTATTTTCTATTGCAGTTGACTTTGGGTGACCTTGAATGACCTTCATAATAGGTCATTCGTATTCGTCTTGAAACACTATCAGAATGTGAGCAAAAAAATATACTGTTCCGTTTAAAAAAACAGAGTTGACCTTTATATCACCTTGACGCCTCCACCTACAGAAAAATTGGTAATACCAGATTATGAGCCCCCCGATACCAAGTAAGTTTGGTCTAATGCATTTTCTCCTATCTTCAAAAACAAGCGAATTATTCGGGTGACCTGTTTAAAATGCCCCACCCTGTATATTTTCACCGTGTGGTGAACGCAAGCATATTTGGCAAGGTAAACATTGTTTTGAAATAAAGTCATCTGGAGTGCACAAACTAAGAAAAGAAGTTCAGCAACACAAAAATTCCAAAAAATTTGACCCTTTTCACGAATGAAGTTTATGTGATGCTAATAATAGAACGGTAATAATATTACCTGTTGAATAACAGAAGAAAACAAAAAGAAGTTTTGGTGTTTCAAATTATTGTGAATACTTCAGAAACTATACTATTATTGAGCCACTGAAACCATTTTTGATTAATTTCAGCTTTAACAATTATACCGTAGGCTTAGAGTTAGTGTACAATGATATCTTCATAATCGCTAGAGATGAAGATTGCAGTCGTTTAAAAACTGGAAGATATATTCGCAGACTTTAACATTAGGTTTAGCAAAGAAGATGTCCGCTTTTAATGGTAGAAAAAACTTGATTTTGCGCAGCTTACTTACTAATTTAATTCTTTGGGAATCATAAAGACGACACTGCCATAGAACATGATATAAATCCTTGGAGCTATAATTACACTTACAACTAGGATCACTGACAATATTTACGCGATACAGAGAGGCAGCGAGGTTATAATGATTGGCCCTGATACGATTAACAAAGACCAGAAAATCCCTGGAGAGCACAAGACTAGTGTACCATGGCTTGCCTTTGTCCTTGTGATAAAATCTGACGTAGTTCACACCTTTGACTAGACCTTCCTTTTTGATTAGGGTGTTAGTGGACAATCTTGCTTGAATTTTGAGGTCTCTGGTTAGGTCAGCGATTGACGCCTTGATATCTGGCGTAGGATCTTCTTTGGTCGCTTCTTTCGCAAGTGAGTCTACTTCCTCGTTACCGATAATTCCTACATGTCCTGGTATCCAGATAAACTTAATAAAGTTCTGGCCTTTGTTGTTTAATATAAACATAGAGTACTTAGTTTTAATTTCAATGATATGGTTACTGATACTATATTTGAAGGTTGGCTTCTGTAGTGATTTGATTGTACTTTGCGAGTCAGTGAATATGAGAAAGTTTGTAGCACTACTATATAAATTGGCAATATCCAGTGCTCGGCTAATTAAAACTTAATTATCAAGGATAATCGTTTGACTGGAAGATGACGTGGAAGACGTTTGTCCGCCAACACGACTGAATATTTTTCTAATTCCGTCGCACGTACAGTGAGTCACGAAAGTATTCGAACGCACCGAAATAAAAAGTTTGGAGCATAAAAAATTCGAGTCATATTATGAATTACGAAATACTTTTATTTCTATAATAACGTATGAGAATCATGATTACATATATTAAATTTCAAGTGTCTTTGAAAATATCAACACTAGTTATGAAACATTTCTTGGTAACATAGACTAAATGGATGTCACAAAAGTATTCGAACGACGAACCTCCCAAAACAAAACAAACCTTAACTCTTTGACTGCCAAGCTAGAAAGCTCAAAAATTCCATCAAATTAATGTAAGTTATTTAATGAAATAAAAATTGAAAAAAATTATATGTATGATATTGAGTAGTCCTCCAACTTTCTGGCATTTTACAGATCCTTAAAAAATTTGATACAATTAATACATTAACGTAAAAATTCATTTTAAAATTTGGACAAATAATTCCGTCACCCACATATGGGTGACGTAGCGATCAACGTGTTAAATATGACAAAATACAAACATTCGCGGCCCAGTTAGTATTCCACACTTCCCGTGTTCAGTACTGTAAGTATTAATAAGATTGCAGAAGTTTTAGTAATAATGTGCCCAAAAGAATCCGAAAAAAGCATCACTGACAGGAAATTGATAATTAAGTGGCATAATGAAGGCAACAGCTATGGCGAAATAGCAAAATTGTTAGGAAGAAGTAAATCTACCGTTTATTGCATAGTAAAACAGTTAAAAACTACTGGAATCCTTAAAAATAAAGTCCGTTCTGGCCGACCCAAAACGTTAACGAAGAGGGAGAATACAATTGTGCGTGAAATCCAGAAGAATTCAAGAATTTTTGGTCCACAACTTGCAGTACAGACAATACTTGCAGTTGCAGTTGCTGATAGTTTTAAAAAACAAGTTCATCCTGAACTTTGTCGAAGAATTCTTCGTAAAAATAATTTTCATGGTCGGATTCCTAGAAAGAAGCCATTCATTAGCAAAGTCAGTAAGCAGAAGAGACTAACTTTCGCCAAAAAGTATATCAACAAAGATAAGGATTTTTGGAAACGCGTTATTTTCTCGGACGAGAGCAAATTTAATGTATTTGGTCCTGACGGATGTCTTAAGGTTTGGAGATTAGCAAACAGAGAAATAGATCCTAAAAATTTACACCCAACCGTGAAGCATGGGGCTGGATCCATAATGGTATGGGGGTGTATGGGAGCCTGTGGTGTCGGAAACCTCGTCATTATTGAAGACACATTAGATAAATATAAATATATGCAAATATTGAAAGATAATTTGATGCAAAGTGCGGAAAAATTAGGGCTAGAAGAAAATTTTATGTTTCAACAAGACAATGATCCGAAACGTACCGCACATATTGTAAAACAATGGATCATATACAACGTTCCTCACATTTTAGAAACACCCCCACAAAATCCGGACATTAATCCCATAGAACACTTATGGGCAGAAATTGGCAGACAACTTAGTAAATATAATGTTAGCTCAAAAGAAACGTTAAAAACCACAACTGTGGAAATTTGGAGTAATATATAAGAAGATATTACTGAAAATTTAGTTGACAGTATGCAACGGCGTTTACAAGCATTGATACGTGCTCGTGGTAGTCCGACAAAATATTAAAACACTACATTTATTTAAAATCTCTATTTTGAATTTAGTCGTTCGAATACTTTTGTGACGTTCATTTAGTCGATGTTACCAAGAAATGTTTCATAACTAGTGTTTATATTATCAAAGACATTTGAAATTTAATATATGTAATCATGATTATCACACGTTATTATGGAAATAAAAGTATTTTGTAATTCATAATAAGACTCGTAATTTTTAAGCTTCAAAGTTTTCAGTTCAGAGCGTTCGAATACTTTCGTGACTCACTGTAGACGTGTTGGAAAAATATTCGAGAAGCGCGAATGAAATCGCTGTCAAGTTTTACACGCAGTTTCTTTGTCTTCTGAAAAAATATTCTACCCGGAAGAAGGCAGAGCCTTGTATTACCACTGACAAAAGAAAACATCCGCGTGTCTGCCGGCGAGTGGAAAACACACTTAAAAAATGAAGAAGAAAAAACACAAACGAAATTACTGTCCGCGTTAACGTTCAGGCGAAGAAAAATGATGATTCGTTCAGTAAATATACAGAGTGTTATAGTTATCAACGACAACAGGCACGAAAATGTCCGTCATTGTTTGATTATGATCGCGTCGTTAGAACGGGGGAAAATTAACGGAGCGGTATTGCGAATGGCAAACGATGTTTACGTTTACTTGGTTCTGTGTCGCAGTTGGTAATGTCAGGTGTCGCCGCACTGATTGTGGATCGAGCCGGAAGGAAGCCGCTGCTCATGATTTCCTCGGGTGTTATGTCAGTCAGCCTGATCGCCCTGGGTTACTACTTCAGACAGAAAGACAGCCAAAGTGACGTCAGCTCGCTCGGATGGCTGCCGTTGACTTCCTTGATCGTCTTTATGGTTGCCTTCTCGGTCGGGTTGGTATACGCAAATAATCGATCGGCATAGCATATGATCGCCTATGAAAATTCTGAGAAAAATGCTGGCATAACTCGAGATTGTACCAGCTATGCTCCCTTTGCACTCCGAACCATTCTGGACGTTAGCTACCAGCTACTCAGTGCCACTTCGTGGCAGAAATTTACAAACCCTCGTATTATTTAGTGTAGTTTTGGAACCAAGTAACGTGTTATAATGATATTGGACTTATATGAATTGGTTGACATCGAGGAATATACAGGGTGTTTGGCAACTGGTGGTACAAGCGAAAAGGGGATGAGTCTACATGAAAGAATAAGTGGAAAATATAGAATAAAATTTTTTCATCCGAAGTTTCTTTATCGAGAAAATCGAGTTTGAAATGCAGCGAATACGTACAGTGAGTAACGAAAGTATTCGAACGCCCTTTAAATCAGTATAACTTTTTTTTTGAAGTGAATCAAACGACCTGACTTTTTTGAGGAGTTAGAAGAATTGGTTTTCCAAATGATGTGTAAAAAAGATTTTGAAAAAATTGCAATTGGTAAGAATTACATGAGAAAATAAAAATGGCACTTTTCACAACTTTTTTATTTGAACCTGTAGTGAAAATTTAAGATATGCGTTCTGTAGATATATGTTAGTTATATACATGCTGCAAAGGCTATAGCCGGTTTTGGGGGTCAAATCTACCCTGGAAGGTATTTTATTCTAATTTGCGCCATTCGATAGACAAAAAAAAAAGATACTTTTCAGCCAAGTTTTAGCCCGATAGCTCATCTGTAAGGGTAGTTATTGAGGAAAAACGAAAATTCAGTTTTTGGTCCATTTTTCCCATTTAATGACAATTTAAAATTCTGAAAAAAATCTGACACATTTCGGATACCAAACCACATACTTTGAGCCGTTTTCAGATTTTTCCGTTGCAAACTCTGGTTGTAAAAATCGAAAAACACGAAAAAAATAGGAAAAAAAAGATTTCATATGGAAAGCTCAGATACACTAGAACAGAATTAATTTAGCAATTAGGTATTGTCCTAAGTATTATGCTCAATTTTTTTCAAACCCCTGCGTGTGGTGCGTCATAGTTGAAAGTGGTGAAAAGCGTAGATTTTCACGACTTTTGGCCAGTTTCTGCTTAAAATCCTCAGATTCTAACATATTTTGATACGTGCCATTTTTATCTGCGTCACCCGATTTCGATGAAATTTTCAGTACGTGTATAACTAACAGAGATCTACAAAACGCATATTTTAAATTTTCATTACAGGCTCAAATAAAAAAGTTGTGAAAAGTGACATTTTTATTTTCTCATGTAATTCTTACCAATTGCAAATTTTTCAAAATCTTTTTTACACATCATTTGGAAAACCAATTCTTCTAACTCCTCAAAAAAGTCAGGTCGTTTGATTCATTAAAAAAAAAAAGTTATACTGATTTAAAGGGCGTTCGAATACTTTCGTTGCTCACTGTATGCTATGGAATTGTCTGACGCGTCTGATCATGACCAACCAAATCTACTTCCTGCATATACTAAAGCACACAAACCTGACAGATCTTGAAAGTCGATTTTCTCGAAAGCAAAGCCTCAAACGAAAAATGTTTATTCTATATTTTCGATTTATTCTTTCATGTAGAATCACCCCCTTTTCGCTTGTACCACCAGTTACCAAACACCCGGTATATCTGCAAAAAATCAATATTTTATTTAAAGTTGCGCTGAAATGAATTAATTCCCCGTAATCACTAAAAAAATTTAATGTCCCATCAGAGGGGACAGCGGAGTGCAAAGGGTTAACCCCTTGCACAGCTATTTACTTTGTGATTATAATGATTAGAAATTCTTCATCGTTCAGAATTTCATGGAAAGAAAAAGATAATTTATATTTATTGTATGCCTACGTTTTCTCCGAAGAATACGTATCAACTGCAACAAAATACAAAATAGAATTTTATTTCGGTTTAACACTAGAACTATCGAGTAATAAATACAACTGATAAATATTGCTTTGTAATAATGATAAAGCTACATCTATTCAAACCTAATACCATTTTTGTTCTAACATGTGCTTCAATGAAAAGGTTCGTTCAAAAAAATTCTGACGAAAACATTTTTATAATTTCAGTAATTGTGAAAGAAAAAATTAAGGACCAGTCATTTTGACTGGTTCGGTAGTTCTAGTGTCAAAGGAAATTAATAAGAAACATATTTCTTAGACTCTGTGTTCAGAATCTTTATCACGAGTCCGACTCGATATTGTAGGGCAACGGGTTAAAGGATTATGCTTGTTCCAGGCTTGGACCGGTACCATGGATGTTGATGGGCGAGCTGTTCTCCGCGGAGACGAAAGCGCTGGCCTCCAGCGTGGCCGTGACCTTGAACTGGTTCATGGTGTTCATAGTGACCAAGTCATTCCCCGCGATGAACGAGGGCCTGGGTACAGACGCGACTTTCTGGATCTTCGCGGCCATAATGCTAGGGGCGACCGCGTTCACTCAATTCTTAGTCCCGGAAACCAAAGGGAAATCCTACAACGAGATTCTGGCTGAACTTCAGGGCGGGAGCAAGCCGATAAAGCGTATCCCTTAGCCTAAAATCGTTCTGTGCATCGTCATCGAAAAATTGTTCATTCGCTTGCGACTTCATTATCGCGCTATCATCGATCCCGTCGATCGATTCGAGGGGGTCCTTGACTCTCGCATCTCATCGTACTATTTCATCGACAAAATCTCGCGACACGCTCTTGTTCATCCGACGAATCCAATTAATTTAACTAGTATAATAATCTCGATCTGCCGCGCGATACCCGGACGCACATACTCGAGGATATTGATCGATCGCGCGATCATCGATCGGCTTGTTCTCGTTGAGTGACAGTCGAGAGGTGGCGACACACACGATAGTCTCCAGGTGTTGGCGAGCGACGCCGTGACAGTTTAATCGCGGGAACGATATCAATTATTATGAGGGGGCACGTGATCCGCGTCGTCATCGGAAGGGTTTTGTCTGTGCGCCTGATCGGGATTCCATGACAATTCTTTTTTCGCGATATCGTAAGTGGAACAGTATCGTAATGGAAAGATTTAGAATGCATCGGCGAGCGATCGTGACGTATAGCCACGCAACGGTCGCACGGATTTTCCCTTTGCGAATCCGCGACTAGCGATAACAGTGATAACGATCAAAGGTTATGCGAGAGCGAATTTTCCAACGATTATCTTACCGACTGCTGCAGCGACGCTATTTTTATGCGCTCTGCGCGCTGTATATTCTCCTCGATTGTAAATTACATTATTAAGAAAACTATGACAATGTTTCCCTGGAGAGTTGGCAAAATTCTACTTGCAAATTACATTAACATCGTCCAAAGAAGAAGAAGAAGAAGAAGAAGAAGAAGAAGAAGAAGAAGAAGAAGAAGAAGAAGAAGAAGAAGCAGGTATTTCCTTTATTTCTTTCAGCAGATAGAAAGAGAACCCGACTACTGTGCTCTTATCAATCGAATATAATTGTTAAGGTAATTTTTTATGTTTCTGTAAGCTGAGAAGGGAAAAAGAAGTAATCGAAACCCTATTTAAATATACAGGGTGATCCGTTTTTAAACGGCCAAACGTCAACCAGCTATAGAGGGCCCCAAATGGAACAACTTTCACCCCTAACACTTTTTTTGATTCGACCTTGATTTCTTGAAAATATTTTAAACAATACGTACCCCAAAGATGTATTTAAAATCATTCTTGAAACTTGAGTCCCGTTACATTCCTTGAATATTTAGGTATTGCTGTAAAAACGGGTTTTTGCAATTATCTAAAAATCAAGACCGAATCAAAAAAAGTGTTAGGGGTGAAAGTTGTTTCATTTGGGGTCCTCTATAGCTAGTTGACGTTTGGCCGTTTAAAAACGGATCACCCTGTATAAACGATTGTAGTATTCGATCAAGTTTTGCTCAAAAATTGCAGCAGCATGATACAGAAAATCAAAAGATATTTCCTCCATCTTTTTTAGTAGTTGCGTTAACACTAGAACTACCGAGTAATAAATACAACCGAATATTACTTTGTAATAATGACAAGACTACATTTATTCAAACCTAATACCATTTTTATTCCAACATGTACTTCAATGAAAAAGTTCATTCAAAAAATTCTGATGGAAACCTTTTTATAATTTCAGTCATTGCGAAAGAAAAAATTAGAAACCAGTCATTTTGACTGGTTCGGTAGTTCTAGTGTTAATTTTCAATGTACGATTAAACCGAGAAGTCAGAGAAGTCAACAAAGACTAATCGAGGCCTTGTTTGTGGTAGATTGTTTTTTGTATTTACATTTTCGCGCGACCGGTCAATTAAATTGTCGGCAAACAGAGATTAGCTTCCTTTTAATTTCGGTGTTTCTGTTTGCTCGACACGGGCGATATCGTTTCGCGCATGACACCAAAATAATGAATTACAAAGTGGTTGATCGGCGAGGAACGTCATCGTCGATCCACAGCCACCGGTAAATAAACAAGTTTCGCATTGCGCACGCGGACAAAAGATTTGGGGAGAATCGTTCGCTGTTACTCCATTGATCAAGGCCATAAGTACTCTCGAGATAGTTGGTACATACTCGGTGTCACGGTTAACCCCTTGCCCTACAATATCGAGTCAGACTCGTGATGAAGATTCTGAACAGAGACTAAAAAATATGTACAGTGAGTAACGAAAGTATTCGAACGCCCTTTAAATCAGTATAACTTTTTTTTTTAAATGAATCAAACGACCTGACTTTTTTGAGGAGTTAGAAGAGTTGGTTTTCCAAATGATGTGTAAAAAAGATTTTGAAAAAATTGCAATTGGTAAGAATTACATGAGAAAATAAAAATGGCACTTTTCACAACTTTTTTATTTGAGCCTGTAATGAAAATTTAAAATATGCGTTTTGTAGATCTCTGTTAGTTATACACGTACTGAAAATTTCATCGAAATCGGCTGACGCAGATAAAAATGGCACGTATCAAAATATGTTAGAATCTGAGGATTTTAAGCAGAAACTGGCCAAAAGTCGTGAAAATCTACGCTTTTCACCACTTTTAACTAGTTGTAGCAATCGATTTCAATGAAATTTGCAGCATGTATATAACTAACATATATCTACAAAACGCATATTTTAAATTTTCACTACAGGTTCAAATAAAAAAGTTGTGAAAAGTGCCATTTTTATTTTCTCATGTAATTCTTACCAATTGCAATTTTTTCAAAATCTTTTTTACACATCATTTGGAAAACCAATTCTTCTAACTCCTCAAAAAAGTCAGGTCGTTTGATTCACTTAAAAAAAAAAGTTATACTGATTTAAAGGGCGTTCGAATACTTTCGTTACTCACTGTATGTCATTAATTTTCTTTAAACTGAAATGAAATTCTATTTTGCTATAGTTGACATACATATATCCTTTGGAGAAAACATAGACATACAATAAATATAAAACAATCTTCTTTTTCTATGACATTCTGAACGACGAAGAATTTCTAATCAGTAGACAGCGGATCATTATGGAAAATAAAAATTTTCTGCCTTTTCAACAAACTGAAACGAAATAGAAATTTATTTCCTTTCCACATATGTTTAATAGGTTGAAAATAATATAACAGTACTTCTAAATTTTTCGAATTTTCTTACTGTTTTAAATTACACCTACTCATTTTTGTAATAAATGCATAAAATCCGATGTCTACTAATCAGTGTAATCACAAAATAAATAGTAGTGCAAGGGATTAAAATTCTTAATTTTACTTTGCCGACGACTCGCGATAACGAGACCATCGACGTGATTTTTCGACGATCTTAATCTTAATCTCCCCGCGACTAACCGGAGCTTTCTAGGAAAACCTGGAAAAAAAACTATAAAACAAACAATTAGCAGTTACGAAAGGGTCGATACTAAAAGTATTAACCGCTTGCGCTGTAACATCGAGTCAGACTCGCGACAAAGAATTCGAACGTAATCTATTAAATTTGTAAATACTTTCTTTTTTTAAACCGAAGTAAAAGCATGAATTTTCTTCCCGAGTAGTGTCTGTTGATTTCACATCTGTGTGTTCATTCGAGGCAAGATATAAAAATAGTTTCGCTACGGTATCTCCTGTTTCGCAAAGTTGCACGGGGGGTTTAGTGTACGAGGCATCTAAAGAGATTCTGCGCAGAAAGATAAGTCGAAAAGTGAGAATGGAGTTTTCCACGTTCGTTTCGAAGATAATCTACTTCGAGTGTCGGACGATCGCGTAGCTTCGCTCTTCGAGCGAAGTGGAAACGTTCGGCGATGATCAGACATGCCATACTACAGTTTCGCAACCCTTCTGCGCTCTCGCAACCATCTTTTCAAAGTTCTTTCTGCTTGGCAGGACCTTTTCATCTATTTTTATCGTTGGTTTTATCGTTCCGAGACATATTTATCACGAATAATTCAGAAACAAAACAGAGCTGGAAAATAAAGTTGAACGCTTGCCTCTGCGATGCACAGTGGGACGACTTATGTAAAATCTCCGACATGGACGAAAAATTCAAACTTCTTTTTCCCAGTAAGAGAGCTCGTAGGATCGTTTCTTAGGCTTTTGGAATAAGTAAAATGTGGTGACAATCCAGGACATGTCAGTGATAACGTTATATTTCCGGCATATGTATCTGAAATCGACAGCTCAAGACTTGAATTTTCATGAAACCGTATCTTTCTAATGAATTGTTCCTAATAGTTTCCATCTTTTGGTAATGTTGTTGTATACTTTTTTCCTACTTATGAGGTATATTTGAGCTGAGAAAAATATGAATGAAATAAAAAATGGCTGTATTACTGTTTAACCCTTGACGTTTAATAATGTTGTGGGCATTTTGCGTACATTTTGTCGTGTTACAAAAAAGTTCCGATTTGTTCCGAAAAATAGACTTTACAAGTGTTTACAGTTGGTATTCAGTGAGAGAAATACGCAAAAATCATACCCGACTTCGTCCGATTCTTCCCGGAGATCATGTTTGAACAAGTGGTTTCTAGAGTCAAAGTCCAGCAAAACGCAGTATTTTTTGACTATGTATGCATTTCTTAATTCTGCTCTTATCGATCAGTATCAGTTCTCAGCTTTCCGTATCCGTGTGCAGCGAATAGTTTTTGAAACTGTTGGAATTGTGGATTTTCATTGCATGCATATGAACGAATAAAGATTGTAAATTATAAAAGGAGGGTATTTATTCCATATTTCTATGACTTGTTACAAGTTTTACATACAATTGTAGTGTTCTGTGTAGAATACTTAACAACAAAGATAACGAAATAATATAAATAAGGAATACAACGAAACAATATACAGGGTGGGACACACTACAAACAGGTCACCTGAATAACTCGCTTACTTTTGAAGATAGAAGGAAATTCTTCAGACCAAACTTAATTGATATCATTTCTGAAGTTTTTCAGTTGCTAAGTAGAGATTTTATTTTACTTTTCTTTTATATGTTCCTATTTGCGCTTTTGTTTTGTATTTTTTATTTGTTTATAAAATTAAACAAATCACACCTACAAAACATTAAACAGAATTAAAAAATCAAACAAAAACTAAATTCTATTCATTCTTCAGTACATATTTAAGTAACCATTAAATGTTTTATGTGAAAATAAAAAATCTAAGATTATTGTTCTATGAATGCGCTGTAGCTTCTTTCGCATAATTCCTATCACCTAACGGACTTCACCATTCGATTCAGCACGAAAAAATACATAGAGTATGACCCACATTAAAATTTTTATTAAGGAATAACTAGATGAAAAAGCCATGTCGAGGGAATCGCCTGTTTCGTCCCACTGTGCGATGGTAGAAAAATGACTTCTCAAGGGTTTCTCTATTGCTTCAACTTTGAGGGTTGGATCAGCTATAGGAATATTTGGTAATTATTTATTTTAGGGACTTCCTCACCGATTTTGATGACCTTGAAATATGGTGTCAAGGTCATGATTCTGAACAACTTTTTCCTATACATGTTACCGCCGCTCAGCTTTAATTTCCGAGATAATCGCAAAAAAGTGTCAACATATCGAAAAGTGATCGGAGTAGGTGTGGGTTAGATTTTAAATTATGGCCACAACTTAAAACGACTTCAATTAGTTGAGACCCACTGTCTTGTTTGTTCTGAGTATTAAGCATGAAACTATACAAATTCTTGGATATCTGCAACAATCAAGAAAAGTTGATAGATTTTTTAGTTAACAGTAAAGTGATCGATGGCACGATGAATTATATCAAGTGCAACGAAAATGTACTACTTGATACCATAATACTAGTTACATTAGAAATCGAAACAAAAGACGTATAAAAGCACAATGTAATTTCAAAATTAGTAAAAAAAAAATGGTGTTATAAAATATACACCACTTCAAATAAAAATCTGCTAAGAAATCTGTTAATTCTAACCCTAACCCTAACCCACACGTACTCCGATCACTTTTCGAGATGTTGAAACATTTTTGCAAATATCTCGTAAACTAAAAGCGAGCGGCGGTAACATGTATAGGAAAAAGTTGTTCAGAATCATGACCTTGACA
The DNA here is from genome assembly GCA_913789895.3 of Seladonia tumulorum. NCBI lineage: Eukaryota > Metazoa > Arthropoda > Insecta > Hymenoptera > Halictidae > Seladonia > Seladonia tumulorum. Next base: position 1,684,261 of record OU565281.1, read on the forward strand.
ACATATTTCAAGGTCATAAAAATCGGTGGGGAAGCCCCTAAAGTAAATAATTACCACGCACTCTTGTTAACACTATTTCTACCACGATTTTGAGTATACCTATTTCGACCAAAAGGTGTCTTTTGACACCTTTGCGTTTGAATATGCAAATAATTGCCTAAACTGTTGGGATTTCAAATTATCAGTGAAATATAGATTATTTGAGCAATATAACGGGAACAATAATTAAAAAATATTACCTTCTTCATTTTTTTATTTTTATTAGAAAGATAATGAAACATTGTAATATCATTAACTTAACCAACTTTCAGTCTCATGTATAAAAATTCAATCTTTGTACCAAAAAAAGACAGTAATCATAAAAACAGCATTGTAATAAAATTTTTTCCTTATTCAATACCACAGTTTTTATGAATCAATGGTTTCTCTACTAAGGACTTTCCACACATATACTTTTCGCACTGCAAGCACACGTTCCCGTTGCTCTATTACCTGAGCAATACTTTATTTGGCATTTTTTTTTTGTCTACTTGGAAAGGATGAGGTTTTACTTGAGATTGATGAACGTTCTAGACGTTTTTTATATTCCGCTACAAGTTCTTCTCCTAACTGGAATAAAAAAATCTTTACGTGAAAAATTTTCACCTGTCGTTTCTTTGTACAGAACCCATGCGTTTGTGCCGGCTAAATCGAGGATGTTGTAAAATACGTTGCATAGGCCATCTACGGCATTTACATTTCACACTATACTTTCTCGCCATTTGGTCGGTCATATCGACCCCAAATTTGGTGCTATTATAAAATTTAATGATTTCTGGAAGACGTTTATTGTTTTTTTCCACTGTTATAGATTTATGTCTTGATATTTCAAGGTCATCAAAATCGGTGAGGAAGCCCCTAAAGTAAATAATTACCGAATATTTAAGCATTGCCGGGATCCAGTTTGAAGATGATCGAGTTTCATAATTACCAAGTTAAACCGGATGTACTGTATTCGGTAGACCCGAAATCTTGGTTGTGTCTCGACAGAACAGAGCCAAGAGGTTAACGAGCTCCCCGAGGATAAAGCGGGAAGATTCGTCTTCGAAAGTCGCCTCGAAGCCGTGAAACTTTCCATTCTATGTACGTCGAGCCACTTCGGCCAATCTCTTTATCATCGTGATAATTTTGCATCCGGTGATGTAAAAGTTACGCGACGCTTATTCGTCGAACGACAGTTTCGTAGCCGAGTTGCGCAATATATCGAAGAAGCGACACGTTTCCTGGATCATTCGACGCGGCGTATCTGGCTTGCCGAAGCTTTTATTCAAAGATGATAACTTCGGTCGGAGTTATTATCGGGGGCGGGGTCCCGATCGAAACCGGTAATTGAAACGCAAAGTTCCGGTTCCATACTCTTGGCTTTCTGGCTCGAACGGCCTCGAAATTGCGCGGCAGTGCCTCCAATTATTCGAGGAGTGACGTGTCTCGATGACGACGAGGGCTCCATTAACTTCGGGATAAATGAGTTCGTGCACGAAAGTCGAGAAAAATCAGAAAGTCTCCTACACCGTGACTCCGTACGATTATTCTGTACAGGGTGTAACAAAATTTAGTGTCATGGTTTTGACAGATGGTTGTACACCTTCGGATCGGTGGAGATTTGTTAAAAGAAATTGTCGCAAAATTGATTTTGACCTTGAAATTCAAGGTCAAATTTTTTTATGCTTGTATCGCATTCTACTCACCATGGGGACTAAACTTGTCAAAGGAACCGTAGGTCGCAACTCAACCGTTCTCTTATAAAACAATGTTAAATATTTTAACGCCGTCTTCCGTTCCTCGGGTTTCTCGTTCTTTGCCATAGAATAGAACCATCAAGGTTTATCGCTCTTAATAGTCGTGCTTGATCACCGGCTTCGATATGGCCACCATTATTACGCAAACAGATCCTTAGTCTTTCTTCCAAATTTTTGCGAACTTTTTCGTAAATGTTCGGTATAGACTGCACACGGTGAAAAGCGTCTTCAATTCGTGATTTTAATTGCTGCATAGTTCTTATTGGCGGTCCTGTCCGGTTAACAATATGCTTCACTGCTCCCCAAAAAAGAAGTCAAGAGGCGTAAGATCTGGGGAACGTGGCGGCCACAAATGAGGTGCAGGTCTTCGTCCTATCCATCGACTTCCAAACATTTCACATAACGGAAGACGACGTTAAAATATTTAACATTGTTTTATAAGAGAACGGTTGAGTTGCGACCTACGGTTCCTTTGACAAGTTTAGTCCCCATGGTGAGTAGAATGCGATACAAGCATAACAAATTTGACCTTGAATTTCAAGGTCAAAATCAATTTTGCGGCAATTTCTTTTAACAAATCTCCACCGATCCGAAGGTGTACAACCATCTGTCAAAACCATGACACTAAATTTTGTTACACCCTGTACATCTTTATACAGGGTGGAGCATTTTAAACAGGTCACCTGAATAACTCGCTTGTTTTTGAAGATAGGCGAAAATGCATTAGACCAAACTTACTTGGTATCGGGGTGCTCATAATCTGGTATTACCAATTTTTCTGTAGGTGGAGGCGTCAAGGTGATATGAAGGTCAACTCTGTTTTTTTAAACGGAACAGTATATTTTCTTGCTTATATTCTGATAGAGTGTTTCAAGACGAATACAATGACCTTTTATGAAGGTCATTCAAGGTCACTCAAGGTCAAATGAAAGAGAAAACTGATTATCTCAAAGCACACTTCGAATACATGTATACTTTGATACTGCTACTACAGGTGTTCAAAATGGCGACCTTGAACATGGATACATAGTCTAAATCGTTGCAATACTGACGACACTGCCTGGCAAATTTCATTTGTATCTATTACAGAGCAAGCTCTTCTTATACGTTCTTGCATGTCAAGTTTGGTAGTTGGTTTTTCGCGGTACACTTCTGCCTTTAATTTTCCCCACAAATAAAAATCGAGTGGTGTCAGGTCTGGGGATCGTGCCGGCCATTTGTTACTTCCTGATCGACCTATCCAACAATCTCCAAATGTTCTATTTAGAAATTGTGTAATATTGCGTCCTGAATGAGCAGGACATCCGTCTTGCTGGAACCACATGGATTGTCGTATGTCCAGTGAAGTGTCTTCTAACAATTCTGGCAAAACTTCTTCCAAGATTCTCAGGTACTTACTACTATTTAGCGTGCCATCAATAAAATATGGACCAATTATTTTATTATGAAGAAGGCCGCACCAAACTTAACTTAAAAAAAAAGCGAGTTATTCAGGTGACCTGTTTAAAATGCTCCACCCTGTATATACAGTCGGTGGCAGAAATAAGTGGACAGTTAGTGAAAACGGGTAAGAATGAAGTTTATCGAATTAACATGACTGTTATAAATTTAAGTTTTACTTATTATATAGCCTTATAGTGTATAGATTATTTAGTGAATATTTGTCGTTCATATTTAAACCTTTGTGTAAACACGCCGTACCATAACGAAAATGACAGCCATTTATCAGGAGACAAAAATAAGTGGACACTCAACGAAATGCGTAATAAATGAAACACGTAACAAAATTAATACTTGGTATTGCCGCCTTTTGCTTGTATTACTGCTTCCAGACGTCGAGGAATACTTTGTATTAACTTTTCAACATAATCGTTACTAATTTTTTCATACTCAGACTGTAACCTTTTGAACAAATCGACGTTATTATTTCGCTGATCCGAGGGAATTTTTGCGTCCAGAACTCCATAAGTTCTCGATAGGATTCGAGTCAGGGCTCTGAGCAGATCATTCAAGCAATTTAATATTGGAATTCTTAAAAAATTTTTTAGTTTTCTTAGTAGCGTACTTAGGGTCATTGTCTTGTTGAAAGACAAATTCGTCGTCGCAAACCATTTTTACCACTGCTTCTTCTAAATTTTCATTTAGCATATCAATATACTAATCTGTATTCATAATTCCGTCAATTTGTACTAACGTACCAATACCGTTTCGCGAGAAACACCCCCACACACCATTAATGATCCACCGTCAAACTTAACTGTGGGTATAGTAAATGATATTTTATACGCTACATGTTTTTTTCTCCAGACTTGTCTTAAGAACTCTTCTTGCCGCAAGTCAAATTTACTTTCGTCGCTGCAAATTATATTTTTCGAGGAAGCTAGTGGCATATTTACATATGTTTCTGCAAACGCTAAACGTTTCCTCATATTTCTTTTATTAATATATGGCTTACGTCTAGCCTTGTAGCATGTAGAACCAGCTTTGTGCAGTCTTTGTTTTATTGTTTTGCTGAAATATTTACTTCCACTATTTCTGCAATACTTCTTGCTGCAATCGTTGGATCTTTTCGATTCGTACGAAAAATTCGACGATCTTCTTGTATGGTGGTATATACAGCGTTTGTATCCACGGCCTCTTAAATTTTTCAGTCTTATGTGCTAGATATTTTTTATAAATCTTTCCTATTGCACTTTCAAATACGTTACACCTTCAAGTTATTACGCGGTGGCATAATTTCTTACAGCAGTCCGATACAATTAAATGGCGAATTTGATATTTTCTTTCGTTTCTGGCATTCTGCAATTATTGTATAAATGTTCTTACTTGTACTTGTTATAATTGGTACTAATAAGTTTATAGGTGATCACTGCATGTAAGCGTGACCTGTGCCTAATGTTTGTATACATTTCTTACCTCACAATAACATTATAACCAAGTGTCCATTTATTTTTGTCCCCTGATAAATAGCTGATATTTTCATTATGGTACGGCGTGTTTACACAAAGGTGTAAATATGAACTTCAAATATTCACTAAATAATCTATGCACTATAAGGCTATATAATAAGTAGACATCGGATGTTTATGCAATTTCCAATTTTTATAGAAACATTTTAAGAAAGTGGAATGAAATAAAATTTTATTTTTAATGGGGACAGCCAAAGGGGGGGGGGTAGATCCACAGCAAATAAAAATCGTGTTAAATTCTTTCGAATTTTATATTATAGCATTTTTTTAACATTTCCATAAGCCATAAATGCATAAAGATCCGATGTCTAATAATAAGTAAAACCTTAATTTATAACAGTCATGTTAATTCGATAAACTTCATTCTTACTCGGCGTGTTTACACAAAGATGTAAATATCTATACATTACACAGATATGTAACAAATAAAACCTAAGTTTATGACAGTCGTGTTAATTCGACTAAACTTCATTTTTACCCATTTCCACTCACTGTCCACTCATTTTTGTCCCCGACTGTATATAAGAATTACGTGTCACGATATGTGTCCGCGATAAACTCCTAAACTACTGAACCGATTTCAATGAAAGGCACAATGTGTTCAGTTTGGTCCAACTTGAGATATAGGATAGTTTGTACCTCAATTTATAGTCGCAATATTTTTTTAATGCAAATTATTATAATTTTCTGTAAGTTCCATAAGTTTATAACAGATGGCGGTGTATAAAACGTCAAACGTCAGTGTATAATTTAAATTTAGGTTTATAAATTTTTTAATCTTTATATATATCTTTATATTAAAAAATTTATAAACCTAAATTTAAATTATACACTGACGTTTGACGTTTTATACACCGCCATCTTATATATCATATATATATGTCATATAATTCTTATATATATATATATATATAACACGTGTCACAATGTGTGCCCGCTTTGTTAATAGTTCAAACGTCAGTGTATAATTTAAAATTAGGTTTATACATTTTTTTAAATTGAAATATTTTTTTAAATATTGACGATCTACATAACAATTAGATTATAAGAGGTTACAAGACTCTACAATAAAATTAAATAATAAAATATGTGTAAGTATTACTTGCTTGCTTCTTATTTGATTATTCAAATTTTATTATAACAGTTCAAATTATTATTTTAAGTAAAATGCCAAAAAAATCTAACCTCCACAATGCGCGGTTTGGTCTTCAGTCAAAAGAACAAATAACAACAAGAAACACAGCTAAAAGAGTAAGGATAGCAGAGAGTCAGTGGATATTGGAGTGCGTCATATGAACGGTGTAGATCCGAAATCGTACTGACAGTAAGAACTTTGTTAATTACTCATTTATTACTAACTATACTTTATCAATCGCTTCAAAATTTTGACCTAAGGTTCAAATCTCAGATGCTCAACCCGGTAGAACGAAATCAAATATCGTTTAATCAACCTCAAATCTCCCGTACAGTGAACAAACTTTACAGAAAATATTCGATTGAAATCTCCACGGAGGGAACGTCGTGGGTTTTTACATCGGCTACAATGTTTCCGTCTTAGTCACAGCAGCTCGTGACCTGAACCGCTAGTATCATTATAAGAAAGAACACACGATCATATTATAATAGTTCGGGAATTTGTTTAACCCTTTTCACTCGAAGCCATTTTAACTCCAAAACGAAACACTTCTTCCGACCTAGAATATTTCCCTTCTATATACAGTGACTCGCAATAATATTCGGACGCTTTTAAAAATCGTATAACTTTGTTAATATTGAACCATGCTACTTGGATTTTTTTTTTTAAGTTAGCACAATTGATTTGCCATATAAAATGAAAGGAATTTTTTACAAAAATTGCAATTGGTCGAAATCACAGAGAAAATAATAAAAGTTGTATTTTGCAACTTTTTTATGCGGGCTTATATTAAAAATTTAAAAAGTACGTTTTGTACATCTGTACCAATTATACATATTCTCAATATTTCATCTAAATCGATCAACGTTGCACTGAGCTACAAACGTTTAACGATGAAAACTTAAGGGTGAATGTCGCAGAATTTTGGTCTTGTCAGGGAATTTCGCCCTTATGTGATCATTTTGGAACATCTGCAGCTCATTGCAACGTTGACCGATTTTGATGAAATTCTCAGAATATGTATAATTCATACAGATGTACAAAACGTACTTTTTAAATTTTTAATATAAGCCCGCATAACTGCTAACTTTTAGCAGTGCTAACTTTAAAAAAAAAATCCAAGTCGCATGGTTCAATATTAACAAAGTTATACGATTTTTAAAAGCGTCCGAATATTATTGCGAGTCACTGTACATATATTTGTTTATGTTATACATATAAAAATGATGCAATTTCCTCGTACAGTATTGAAGTATTCAGTTATTTATTAAATACAAACAAATTTAATAATGTAAAAAGTATTTTGAATAATGATACAGCAATTTTTAGCGTCGCCTTAGAGTCGCCATTCGAGTGCTAAGGGTTAATCCTTCTGTAAATTGTTTCGACGAGAACTCGACTTGAACTGAATGCCTCGCTTGCGCACCTTTTTCCAAAGACCCACTGCGGACGAGCGACAACGCGAACAGTTCAACACACCAAATGATCGCAAACAAACGAGGAGAGCAAAAACAGGCTCGTGTTGGACCATCGATCGTTGTCACGGAACAATATAAACAAGGTCGGCCAATTGAGCGGCAATTTTCTCATTCAAATCGCATCCAGCCGCATGACCCCGCTCGCTCTCGGACAGGTTCTCTATAATTCTGTATGGTTCTATGTCCGTGGCCGTGAGTCGACTCGTCGCACAATCGAATCTTGCCGCCTCGGGCCACCTCGGAATTTCGTGACGGGAATTCTGGACGCTCGGCGTCGACGTCGACGTCGTGTGATGATGCATCGTTCATCCACGTGGGGACGTTCCCTCTCTCTCTCTCTCTCTCCCCTCTCTTTCGCGAGGAGGAGGAAATCCAGGGGATTCACCGGTGTCCCTCGGTTTTGGGTCGATTCGCACGTGCCGTTGGCTTTCGACGGTTCTTAGAACTCCTCGGTACTCTCTCCAGTTAATGTTACCTTAACACTAGATTGCCTAAGCAAGTCATTTTGACTGCTTTTGAATTTCATTTTTTTTTTTATTGCTAATACTTATTAATAACTTGTTATATGACTGTAAGTGATATAAAATATATTAAAAATTACTGTTAAACAAATTTCTTTGCGCATTAGTTATTTTTTCACAATGCAGTCATTTTGACTGCTTTCAGGCAATATAGGTATATACTAAGCTCCCGTCTTTCTAGTGTTAAGCCTAGTTTCAAATCCACAACACCTACGCAAGACATTGCAAGAAAAGATCTTATTTACAGAGTATTCCATCATCTTTTAAATGATCGAACAATTCAATCAATATGTATGAGAATAATGTAACTGTATTCGGTTCGTTTCCCTTGCTAAAATAGCTGGAACCTATCGAACCAGAAATCATCGAAATGAACATCGAAATGTTACTATGTCAAGAGCGGAAGCAATGGAAAACCCAGTCCAGCAGTTAAAAGTTGTTCCAACAAATTCCAGAACCGGTTCTGAAACTCCAGTATCGAATTCGAGTCGAAGTATTCCGATGATCGCGCGCATTGAATAACAATCACTGCAGCGTTTTCCATGAAAAAAAACAAAAAAAAAAAAAGAAAAGAAAAACAAGTTACAACGTTTCAAGGTTTATAATCATTTGGAAACGAAGCGAATCGCGCAACGCGAGTCAAAATATCCGGCGTTGCAAAATCAAAACACCCACTAAATGCATGAAATGCCTGATTGATTGTTGCACAAACAGCTCGATCAGCAGGAATGTGTTGGCAAATTGACGTCTGAATCAATTTGTCTTCGGTGTATCCTGCTTCCCAGAGAAGAGATGCGTACGCGCGCGAGTAAACACACACCTATACTATACGTGTTTCAATGCTCGTTTAATACCTGCGCTTATTAATGGAATAATTGCCGCGGTGAAGGATAATTGCGCGTCGAAAAAAAAGAGCCTAGCTCTCCGCGTGCGTAGTAAGAATCAATTGATTCTGGGTTTCGTTATCATTCGCTCGCGTTTAAGAGCTGATGCAACGTTTCCAACCATTGAACGACAAACGCTTTTGCCTTGGACAGGACATTCTGCGAATTTTCTATTCGGTGCGCGAACGTTCTCTCTCTCTCTCTCTCTCTCTCTCTCTCTCCTGTTCGAAGCTTAACGAACACAGTTTTCGATCCCCCGGAAAAGGAGGAAACGAGAGATAAGGAGGACATTATTCGCGGACACGTCCTCGGAGTAGGATTCCCCGTTGAACCGATGCCGGAAGCCGCTTATATTCCGTCGAGAAAGAGGATCGAAATAATGTGTCGCAATTTGATCGCCGTTCGATCTCGAAATTTTCCTCAAGAATTCCTCGAGAAAAGTATTAGGGGAGAGTTGCGAAATGCGTACTGGTCACCTAAATCGTACCAGCTCTTTTATTTAAAAATTATGCATTTTGATGCCTCTTGGTGGTAAAGATATGAACTTTTATTTATGTCGATAAAGTAGGACCAAAAAGTCATTCGCATGAAGTGTTGTTTTGTGAATGACAGAAGCACAAAGAAATCAGGCAAATCTGATGTTAATTTTAAACGATTTTAATCGGCTGAATTAAATATAAATCTACAGTTTCTGAGGTAGTATTATATATTTTTGAAAACTAGCTATGTTATATTATTTATTTCTATTTAGTTTATAAAACATGCTGATAATGTTTTAAAGGTTAGCTTCAATTATTTAGCGGGACATCTTTTTCCTAAATCGTACCACACTGTGGTTACCTAAATCGTACCAGTACGATTTAAGATACTGTTATTCAAATTTTACCGCGAAAATAAACGATTTACAATATTTCAAATTTTTTCAGCATGGGAAAGCGAAAATATTTTGAATGGACAGAAGAACAGATGAAATTAGCAATAGAGGCTTACAGAAATAAAAAATACGGATTCAACGAATGTTCTTGGCGGTATAAAATTCCAAAGCCGACGTTAAGAAGACACTTCCTTGGATTGATAAAAAGACCTACTTCTGCATTAAAAAAGGTTGGAGGAGTTTTGAAAGAAGACAATATTTATTATTGTCCTAGTTGTATTTAAGTTAAGTAATGTAATATTCCATTTTATTTTTATGTTGTATTGTATATTAAACTGAAATTAAACGCAAAATACAGTTTCTCTTATGATTTTTTTGTATCTTTTTAATCCAACACATGAGGTACGATTTTGGAAACCGGCTGGTACCATTTAGGATACCGGTTGCCTAAATCGTACTGTTTGCATGATCTTATAAAAGTGTTCATATCACAATCATCTATCAATAAATATTTAAAAAATCATATTAAATTGCAACTTCTCGATAGTTAATACATGAGCCGTTTATTTTGAAAGTGGCCTAACTCCGTTTTTCAGTTTTTTCCGGTTATCATGGTTACGTGTACAACTTTATGTTATTTATCAGTAAAGCATTTCAGGTTGCTTATAATCCGAGCAAATACGATAATTCTTGACACATAAGTTTTCAGAGTTAGTTTAATAATCGAACCGTGTAGTTTGAAAGTGGCCTAACTCCATTTATACTTAAATAATCAAGATAATATATTTACTATTGAAAATTTTAAAGTCCTGAATTTATTACCACGTCGGGGTAGACCAAAAAAGTTCGAAAATATTGTATTGACACCACTGTATAAAAATATCAGACAAATTACAACAACAAAATTCAAGGACATGATGGACCTATTACGATATATACCACCGGAACATCATGATTACTTCAAATCCCTTTTACACGCACAAAATGTAGATGAGTAGTATATTGTTTTGTAATAAATTTATGTTTGTAATTTTGCACGTTATGTAGTTAATTGAATCGCATAAATTATGTTCCTGAAGTGTTTTAAGGATATGTAAAATAAATTCAGTATTGTTTTTTTTTCAATTTGTAGCATCTTAAATTATGTTGAATGGACTTGGGCACCTTCAAATTTTATAATGAATCTGGTTGTTAATTTTGAAAGTGGCCTAACTCCATTCTTGATAAGAAAACGCATATTATTCACTTAATAATTGCCACTATTTTAATAGGAACTATAAATTTAACACCCTTAGATACACTTAAGCAGTGCGACTCATTAATGTCCTATACGTATATTTTTAAATTCATTGAAACGCAAACCCTTAAATATCTCGATTTTAAGATAAATGGACTTAGGCCACTTTCAAAATAAACGGCTCACATACAGTGAGTAACGAAAGTATTCGAACGCCCTTTAAATCAGTATAACTTTTTTTTTAACTGAATCAAACGACCTTACTTTTTTGAGGAGTTAGAAGAATTGGTTTTCCAAATGTTGTGTAAAAAAGATTTTGAAAAAATTGCAATTGGTAAGAATTACATGAGAAAATAAAAATGGCACTTTTCACAACTTTTTTATTTGAACCTGTAGTGAACATTTAAAATATGCGTTTCGTAGATATATGTTAGTTATATACATGCTGAAAATTTCATTGAAATCGATTAATATACACACGAGCTACAACTGGTTAAAAGTGGTGAAAAGCGTAGATTTTCACGACTTTTGGCCAGTTTCTGCTTAAAATCCTCAGATTCTAACATATTTTGATACGTGCCATTTTTGTCTGCGTCAGCCGATTTCGATGAAACTTTCAGTACGTGTATAACTAACAGAGATCTACAAAACGCATATTTTAAATTTTCATTACAGGCTCAAATAAAAAAGTTGTGAAAAGTGCCATTTTTATTTTCTCATGTAATTCTTACCAATTGCAATTTTTTCCAAAATCTTTTTTACACATCATTTGGAAAACCAATTCTTCTAACTCCTCAAAAAAGTCAGGTCGTTTGATTCACTTAAAAAAAAAAAGTTATACTGATTTAAAGGGCGTTCGAATACTTTCGTTACTCACTGTAGATACAAAACATAATTTTTGCTCAAATTCCTACTAAAGAATATATAAACTGCCTTCGAAATTAACAGGTACGCATTCGGCAACTCTCCCCTAGGTTGTCCGTAAAGTTCTTTTCGTTTTTTAACAGGTATTATAAATTGGATCAAACGACCTGACACTTTTTGAGGAGTTAGAAGAATTGGTTTTCCAAATGATGTGCAAAAAAGATTTCGAAAAAATTGCAATTGGTAAGAATTACATGAGTAATTAAAAATGGCACTTTTCACAACTTTTTTATTTGAACCTGTAGCGAAAATTTAAAATATGCGTTTTGTAGATCTATGTTAATTATACACATGCTGAAAATTTCATCGAAATCGATTAATATACACATGAGCTACGAGTAGTTAAAAGTGGTGAAAATCGTAGTTTTTCACGACTTTTGGTCACTTTTTGCTTAAAATCCACAAATTCTAACATCTTTAGATGCGTGTCGTTTTTATCTGCATCAACCGATTTCGATGAAATTTTCAGTATGTTTATAATTAACATAGATCTACAAAACGCATATTTTAAATTTTCATTACAGGCTGAAATAAAAAAGTTTTGGAAAGTGCCTTTTTTATTTCCTCTTATAATTCCTAGCAGTTGCAATTTTTTCAAATTCTTTTTTGCTCGTCATTCGGTAAACCAATTCTTCTAATTGCTCAAAAAATGTCAGGTCGTTCGATCCAATTTATAATACCTGTTTAAAAAACGAAAAGAACTTTCCGGACAATCTAATAAAACGATTCGGACCCTTCGATTCTTCAGGGACGAACTCTTTAACCGTGGAAAAGTATTATTTAACTGTTTGTCCCATTGAAATAGTATCGGTGCTTTCGTATGACGAGCTTTTCTATTTTCAGTGCCACGTAGATGATCTAGCGTTCAATGAAATGAGTGTCCTCGTATCTATAGATTAGAGATTACAGTACTACAGATTAGACATCCAGGATTAAGACGGCAGAAATTGTTGCAAAACTTGCAAATGAAACTCTTCCACGTGACCGCTCGAGGATTATGCGAATCTGCACGAATTTATTTTCCCGCAGATTTACTCGAGTTCGAGTTTGACCTTTTATTATAGGAGATCGTACACCGTGCACAACGATAAAGTGACGTTGCATTTGAGTTACGAATCGCGCGAAAACGGAGTCTATGTAATAAATGTCCGTTATCGGGAACCGTGTCCTCGAAATTGTATCGTCGACCATAAACACGGCCGACTCAAAAAGTGCAAAACAGAACTCTGTGTACATACATCAATATCAATATGTTACGGCGCGTCGCGTCTTGCGAATTCCGAGATCCACGAAAATTGAAAAAGAAATTGGAAAACGACTGCGCGCGCGGGGTAGTATACTAAATATTAAATGGTACAGAGAAATCCGATTTCCGTGCGTCACAAAGAAAAAAATGTCAGAGAACCAGTTCTGCTGCCACGGAGACGCCTATGCAAACCTGAAATCACTGAACCCGACGTTTCTCTCTCGTTATCTCGGTAAACAGTTTCGCGAGAGAATGCGCTGCAGGTTCAAAAATGGGAAATTCAATGAGTTTTGAAGGATTCGTTCAAACGAAAAAATCAAAAAATCGAAAAAATCAATTTCATCAAATCAATTAATTTTCAAAAATTTCCGTGAAACATGAGCTTACGTATGACCGAAGCGTTAACCCCTTGCGAGTCAGACTCGTGATGAAGATTCTGAACAGAGTCTAATAAGTACGTATGTTATTAATTTTTTTTGAAACGAAATAAAAATCTATTTTGTTCTAGTTGATATATTAGTAATGTCGTTTTCGCGCAATATAAAGTAATGTCGTTTTCGCGCAAGTCAATATTTGACTGATAACAACAGCTAACTTCGTACACCTACGTTGTTCAGTACATGGCTGCAGGTTCGGGAGATTAGTTAGTACTGTTTTGTAGAAAAATATTGTGTTCTTAGAGACTATGTTCGAAATGACCGATTCGAATCCAGAAAAGTTGCACATTCGGCATTGGATACTAATTTCGAAAGGGCAGCAATGTCGCGATAGCTACAAGAAACATTTATCATGTTTATCCGGAAGTATCGACTGTACGTAAGTGCCAACGATAGTGAATTCGAATCGGGGAATTTCGATCTTTTTGACGCACCTCGATCGGGAAGACCTGTGGCACTCGATAATAACATTTTACCTCGACAGACGATTGTAGAACTCTCGGGGAAGCTTCGTTCATCATGGTCAACCGTACGAGAGTATTTATATGTCACAAATTAAAAATAAAATGCCAATAAAAAATTACTCTACTTTAATTTTACGAAAAATACGACATTACTTTCCGGTCCCCCTAATATATCCTTTGGAGAAAAGATAGGCATGCAATAAATATAAACTATCTTTCTTTTTCTATGAGATTATGAACGACGAAGAGTTTCTAATCATTATAATCACAAAATAAATAGTAGTGCAAGGGGTTAAGGTCCCTCAGAAGTTCTTTCAGAAGCCTTGCAGAATTTTCCTTGGAACGTGAACAAATGCAAATTCACAGGATCATCCGCAATCTAAATGAAGAGTCGCACAGTGGGGTATTTGCACCAAAAAACCGGAAAAAGTCATTTTTTAAAACTTAGTGTAAACTATATTATTTTTGTTGTATAAGATAATGAAATACGTATAGAATACCGTACCATAACTTTTTTTTCATTTATGCACTCTCACAACTTCGTTAGAAGTTAGAAGATTTTATGGTAACAGCTTATTTCTTTTCTATTCGTTGAAGTATCATTTACTTACTAAAGATTTTCTAGTATTTGAAATAACTTTGTCTGATTTTTCACTTTTCTTATATTTTGAGAAAAGTATGTGCTACACTTTAATGCAATTGTGATTCCTTCTCCGTATATTTTTTAATAGTTATTAATGTTTGATGATATTCAATAGATCAATAATTATTTTTCTAATTCCAAGACTTCATTAATCATTTTGTTATGGTTCAGGGTGAGTCCCGGTACTCTTGCTTGTGTCATTTTATTCCGTGAAGGTTTGCGATTAAAATTCAATAAAGGTTTATTCCAGATTCGTCCACAGATTCCGATTTTACAGACAATTTAGATAGAAGTGAACTCCGCCTTTTCTCTCTCCGCAACTCTTCTGTTTCCTTTAAATGTTTATAAAGTACAAACTGAAGCTAAAAAAATTTGATAATTAAAAAAAATAATTAAAAACAATTTTTTTTTACAAAATTTGCAACGTATACCACAGAGACAGCAGAAATGTACGTTCGATTATATGGGTGGTATCCCATGTCAACCACAACACACAAAATATTAATTCACGGACCAAAAGTTATAGAAAATGCAATTTTGCCTATTGGGCAATTATGAGAAGAAGCAGTCGAGGCGAGAAACAAACATTTTCGCCAGTATAGACAGAGTTATGCCAGAAAGTGTTCCAGGAAGGCATGTAATCTGGATGTCATCAATAGGTTCTTACTCACTTTTGATTCCCTTTTAACAAGTTTAAGACAACCTCGAAGAAAAAAAAAACAATGGCGTTCCTGAAGGAAAAAGTTTGGATTTATTTCTCCCTTTTGAGCCTATCGCTTCTACAGATGAAAGCGAGACCGAATATGGTAAAGAAGAAATATCTGAAGAAGAAACTTCGAACGCATTGTCTGAAGAAAATTGACTCTATTAATTGAAAAATGTTATTTATATATTTTCTAATTAAAATGTTATTTCTATATATACAGGGTGTCCCACATAAATGATAACACCTAAATATCTTTCGTATTTACAGTCCTATCAGAAAACTTCAGAGGACAAAGTGACGATATTGCAGGGGGGCAATATAATAATGAAGAAAAAAATTTTTTATGTCGTGTTTTTTAATGAAATTTCAAGGTCACCGATGTTTTTTTAAATGGAATAGTATATTTTTTTACGATAGCATGATAGACAATAAAAAACTGAATTTAGTGGATACCACCTTTTTGACCTTGAAATAACCTTGAGCAAGAATAATCATGTTGAAGCGGATGAAATGTGGAAGTTTAAAACTTACGTGTTTCAGCAAAGATTGCGCGTTGTTTACGTCGGGTTGACCTTTACATATCCTCATAAACTTAAAAATTCAATTTACTATAAAAATTCTATTTAAACTCATTTTAATAAATTTTAAAATTCAATTTATTATAAAAATTTCTATTTAAACTCATTTTAATAAATTTTAAAATTAAATTTATTATAAAAATTTCTATTTAAATTCATTTCAATAAATTTAAAAATTCAATTTACTATAAAAATTCTATTTCAACTCATTTTAATAAATTTTAAAATTCAATTTACTATAAAAATTCTATTTAAATCCATCCTCGTAAACATAAAAATTCAATTTACTATAAAAACAACTTCCACATTTCATCCGCTTCAACATGATTAGTCTCGCTCAAGGTCATTTCAAGGTCAAAAAGTGGTATCCACTAAATTCAGTTTTTTATTGTCTATCATGCTACCGTAAAAAAATATACTATTCCATTTAAAAAAACATCGGTGACCTTGAAATTTCATTAAAAAACACGACATAAAAAATTTTTTTCTTCACCACTAAAATGGCCTCCTGCAATAGTGTCACTTTGTCCTCTGAAGTTTTCTGATACGACTGTAAATACGAAAGATATTGAGGTGTTATCATTTATGTGGGACACCCTGTATATATACAGTTAGTAACGAAAGTATTCGAACGCCCTTTAAATCAGTATAACTTTTTTTTTAAAGTGAATGAAACGACCTGACTTTTTTTCAAGAGTTAGAAGAATTGGTTTTCCAAATGATGTGTAAAAAAGATTTTGAAAAAATTGCAATTGGTAAGAATTACATGGGAAAATAAAAATGGCACTTTTCACAACTTTTTTATTTGAACCTGTAGTGAAAATTTAAAATATGCGTTTTGTAGATATATGTTAGTTATATACATGCTGCAAATTTCATTGAAATCGATTAATATACACACGAGCTATAACTAGTTAAAAGTGGTGAAAAGCGTAGATTTTCACGACTTTTGGCCAGTTTCTGCTTAAAATCCTCAGATTCTAACATATTTTGATACGTGCCATTTTTATCTGCGTCAGCCGACTTCGATGAAATTTTCAGTACGTGTATAACTAACAGAGATCTACGAAACGCATATTTTAAATTTTCATTACAGGCTCAAATAAAAAAGTTGTAAAAAGTGCCATTTTTATCTGCGTCAGCCGATTTCGATGAAATTTTCAGTATGTGTATAACTAACAGAGATCTACAAAACGCATATTTTAAAATTTCATTACAGGCTCAAATAAAAAAGTTGTGAAAAGTGCCATTTTTATCTGCGTCAGCCGACTTCGATGAAATTTTCAGTACGTGTATAACTAACAGAGATCTACAAAACGCATATTTTAAATTTTCATTACAGGCTCAAATAAAAAAGTTGTGAAAAGTGCCATTTTTATTTTCTCATGTAATTCTTAGCAATTGCAATGTTTTCAAAATCTTTTTTACACATCATTTGGAAAACCAATTCTTCTAACTCCTCAAAAAAGTCAGGTCGTTTCATTCACTTTAAAAAGAAAGTTATACTGATTTAAAGGGCGTTCGAATCCTTTCGTTACTCACTGTATATACATTCTGCATTATACAATTATATTGTGCTTCATTTGAAAATGGTTTCCATGCAATAGTAATTTTTTCCGACTTTCCGGTGTAAATACCCCACTGTGAGTCGGAGGTAAACCTGTAAGCGTCGCGCCTTTCGTTTGCCCTAGCACACGGGTTCGTTCGCTCGCGTGTTTACTTGGAAAAACGCGGACGAGGGGCCATCGAACTAGGGCTACCTCGCCCTGTCATTGGCCAATTAGTCCACTGATCGGGACAATGAGACGAAAACACTTTTTTCTTCCCAGCACGACTCTCCGTCCATCGGCAATTTTCGGGAATTAGTCTACGGCCGATCCCGATCCAGAGACGTCGCGACAATTTTTCATTCGTAGGTGTGTGACGCCATAATCAAACATCGTCTCTCGCAATTTTCTCGGAAAGCAAGCAAACGCCACTCCCGAAGAGAGAGAGAGAGAGAGAGAGAGAGAGAGAGAGAGAGAGAGAGAGAGAGTCAGCAAGAATTATCGTTGAAATTTCCTACGTTTGATTCATTTGTTTTCTCCGAATCGAACTCGTTCACCTGTTAGTGCACCGTAATCGTGTTCCCGCGTTGTGTGCTTTTCGAATCGCGACGACACGACAGCGCGAGGCTTCTTCCCGAGACGATTGTGCGACACTAATTTTTTTATCTGCATTTATTGTCAGCATTTCTAGATAACGGGCTTTTTGAAACGCTTGTGAAAACGTTATGCCAACCAGAAGCAAGCTTCTGCACCGATAGATTAACAATATAGATAATCTTCGAAACCGTCGAGAAGTTGTAAACGTTGCTTTTTCTAGATCGTAGATACGGTTTGCTGTCATTCGCATAGGCTCCTCGAGCGTTGCTAACAAGCGACATCGCTCGAGTGCTACACGAATTTTTCATGTTGGATACAGTTTGTTGCAAAATGTGTCACGTAGCCTTCGATCTTCAAGATATTTCGCAAATATTAATATAAATATGTGAAATTTGAATCTGAATTTAGTAGATTTTTGCATTAATTCACATGCCACACAGATTGCATTAGAATCGGTGTGTTATGCTTAAAGACAGTCTCCTTTAAAGGGTTATATACAGTTAGAATTTTTAAGAAATCGATTTTTTTAAATTTCATTTTCGTAATGTACATATATTTAAGTATACGCACAAAAAATTTCAAGTCGATCCGGCGATTATTTTCGAAGTTACACGCATATTTGTAAAGACGTGTCACAGCGTTTGAAAGTAGGAGGCCGCACAGTGGGCAAAAGCGGCCTTTTTCGATTCAAAATCAAAGAACTTTCGATAGGAATGAGGTAGAGCGATGAAATTTTTTTAAAATGAAAGCTGAAACTTTGTAGAATATGGGAAAAATAGGGAGATTACGGTACGAACGTTTTTTAACCTTGAGAAAATTCGTTAAAGTTGCACAATTTCAAGAAAGTGCCAGTAGTAATGACAGCGATACGTCAAGCGATGACGAGATGTGAAGTGCTTCATGTTTCGTAAGTAACTCAAAACGTTAAAATACTTCATTATTATTATTTTTATTGTGTTTTATATATGAGAATACGATATACTTTCAAGCCAGTGTGTTATCAAGTCATTTTAACGAAAAAATTTCATTAATTTGTGTCACAAAAATCTATTTTTTTCAAAAACCAGAGGTCGTAGACAAATTTTGAAAACGGATTTGAAATCAGCGTGAAAAAATCTATGGGAAACGATATATAGCATGTTGAAAAAAAATTTTCCGCGCGTATTAGCGGCAAAAACAAAATTTTTTTGAAATTGTGTAACTTTAACGAAGTTTCTCAAGGTTAAAAAACCGTTCGTACGTAATCTCCCTATTTTTTCCATATTCTACAAAGTTTCAGCTTTCATTTAAAAAAAATTTCATCGCTCTACCTCATTCCTATCGAAAGTTCTTTGATTTTGAATCGAAAAGGCCGCTTTTGCCCACTGTGGGCCGGAGCGACAGCGCTTACCTAGAACTCTGTTCCTTTTATTTATCTGCCTATTGTAAATGTTCCCTTCTTTGGATGAAGTGTTCTTCGTATAAAAAATAAAGTTAGAAGCTGCCGAAGTGCTGGAGGGTGTATTGTATGGTCCTGGAATAGACGACTCGATGTAAGTTGGAAAAAAATTTTTTTACTCTATGTAAACTGCTTCTGAAACTGACGCATTTCAACGCGATCTTTCGACGCGTTTTTCTCAAAACTGTGTTTTCAAAGTCGGTGACCAAGATTTCTCGGAAACGGCTGAACCGATCACTCTCAAATTTTTAACACAAGCTTCTTAAGTATATTTTTTAGTAATTAATCCAAGCTTTTTTCTCTCCGATGAATATTTCTCTTTTTTATAAACAATTTAAGGCCAAAATTTTGAAAAGAAAAGTTGCCATTTTGTCAGAAAATTTTATTTTGCTTATTCCTTCGATTAATTACTAGATTATACATTTCTTTAACGAAATCAGTTTGGTTTTTTCATTTTTGATGATCCAGTCCAGAGATATAGTGGTCACCGGAAAAGGCGCCTTTTTTTAGAGGAACTCCAGGAGATCAGCTATAGCAGGTCTCAAAATTATTACTTTTACAAATAAAAATGTTGAAATACAGTTAAAAGTTACCATAATATGTGTACAAATTTTTACATTAATAGATGTAAAGGTCTTCTCAGGAAAAATTCTTAAAAAACCGCTTTTTTTGGGCCTCCTGACTGTATATAACCCCTTAAACACAGTCTCCTTTAACACGTTGACCGCCATGTCACCCATTCGTGGGTGACGGAATTATTTGTCCAGGTTTTAAAATGAATTTTTACGTTAATATATTCATTGTACCAAATTTGATTGGGATCTGTAAAATGCAAGAAAGTTGGAAGACTACTCAATATCACACACATAATTATTTTCAATTTTTATTTCATTCAATAACTTACTTTGATTTCATGGAATTTTTTAGGGTTCTGGTTTGGCACTCAAAGTGTTAATTGCACGAATCATCGTCAAACGAATGTGCAACGCATTGCAAGAAGTAGAATATCGGGTCGAATCTCATTTAAACATCATCGCGCAGTCTAACCCATTTAATTCTGACCTCGCCTCAGATTGCAAGCACTGTTGTTTGAACAACCCACGTTCGAATGAAGAGGTAATCGGTATTATCACGTTTGTCGAGATGAGATTTAGCCCATTAAAAAGGCTCAGAGTTGTCGAGATTGCGATACGAACGGTTTACGTAGATCAGTGTGGCTGGGCCCGGTGCGCGCTGTCAAAAACTATTTCTGCTACCTTTCTCTCGTTTCGCGATGAAAGGGAACACCTGAGTCCACATTCTCGTACATATCAATACCGCGGTTAACGAGGACACTTGACAAAATTTATTAGTAGAATCTTGAGACAGACAAGATTGATTGATTGATTGTGTTTGATTGTCACCGTCAAAATTGTAACTCGCGACTGACTGAAATGGTAACTTGCGTTTCGCTAATGGGATCAAGAATATAAATAAGCTCAAATATTAGCTTTAGGGATTTAGTTGCGTGTCATCGGTGAGATACAACTGTTGACAATCATTGCCAAGTTCTGCTGTAGTTTCTACGGATATCTTAACCAATTTGCTTTTGTTAGAGATTCGATAAGAGCAAAGTGAATGTTTATTCTGTAACGCAGTCTGATGAAGTTTGTTACTTTTTGTTTTCTTCGCGTTGATCCTAAGGAGAGGGAGAGAGAGAGAGAGACACCAAGTGTTAGGAACTTTGTACGCTGCATAGTAATTTTAAATTGTATGCCGTTTAGTTTTCTTTCGAGAGAGAAAAAGTATAGCGAGTAGTGTTTTCCGAGTAGCCATAAAAGTCAGTTGTGTATAAATTGTTAACGCGGGCCGCAAATAAAATTGATTTGCGTGGGTAACGAAGTTTACCGTTAACAAACGTCACGATATGGGAACGATCGACTGAACGATAACTCCCGTAACGCGTTCCTCGAGGTCTGACCTGTTTTTCCTCGTCGGATTTTTTTCTTTTTTATTTCATCGCGCAGATAAACTTTTCGTTTGTTCACCTTACGCAAACCAGTCCAATGTATGTACGTAGCGTAGATTGTTTCGCGTTTGCACCGTCGACTGCGTGAGATTTTCGAAAATGAACATACAGGTTATATTCGTTTCGACCAAATACGAATTAAGCCGACCACTCGAGCGCGCGGTTCGAGCGGGACTTACTCGAACAAACGATAAAATGATTGATCGTCGTCGTTCGGGTTTATGATCGATCATTTGTTGTTTGCGCCTCTTCGAATGATCTTCCAATGTTTGTACCGACATCAATTTCCGTCAATCACGGATGCTCTCCCGGAGAATCGGTCTAATATTATTTTCAGGGCTTTCTTTAAAAAAGAATGAAGACACTGAGTTATCCCTTTGAGAACGTATGTCGTCGCACGTACACTACCGGCCATAAGTGTTTACCCACCCACATATTTTTTAACATTGTAGTCCACGGTTCTACGGTTCAGCTTCAATAACTTTGCTATTTCTCTGTTACTTTTTCCGATGCTATGATGGCACACTATTAGAGCGCGCGTTTCAATCGATAATTCTTTTCTCCCTGACATTATTAGAAATTTTCGCAAAATTCTTTAGGCACGTGAAAATCAACTGTTTACTGTATAAAAGCTTAATGCAGTATGAAATTTGAGAAGACTAAGATACCTGTATTACCTGCGTTTATATTCCCTACAGACCGTTATAAAAATTTCAGAAAAATGGGTTTCTTTACCTGAACTCCAAAATTGTCGTTTTTCATAAAAAGCTGTAAACTCATTTACAGTACCTGATTGTGTATGTACAGAATATTTTGGATGTTTTTTATTAGCCTTATAATTAGGATTTAATGCTACGGACATTTTCATAACAATAAAATACCTATTATTTGAATAGTAACGAAATTTGAAGGTGGGTAAACACTTATGGCCGGTAGTGTATGTTTTCGACTCGTATACATGGCTGTTTGGTTCATAGTCTCATTTCAGACATTTCGATTTGGATAAAACCCTTTCTCATCTTACCCGCATTTTCCCAATTAAATTCGCTACACCGAACGTATTAACGCGAAGTTCCACGTTTGAACATGAGATAATTCCGTCGCCCCTTTGTCGGAAAAGACTCCAAGTTTTAATAATAAAAAAGCTCCACATTTGTAATTATGTAATACATGGCTCTTTGGTTCATAGTCTCATTTCAGACATTTAGATTTGGATAAAACCCTTTCGCATTTTACACGCATTTTCCCAATTAAATTCTCTACACTGAATGTATTAATCCACGTTTGAACATTAGATAATTCCGTCGCCCATTTGTCGGAAAAGATTCCAAGTTTTAATAATAAAAAAGCTCCATATTTGTAATTATGTAATACATGGCTGTTTGGTTCATAGTCTCATTTCAGACATTTCGATTTGGATAAAACCCTTTCTCATCTTACCCGCATTTTCCCAATTAAATTCGCTACACCGAACGTATTAACGCGAAATTCCACGTTTGAACATGAGATAATTCCGTCGCCCATTTGTCGGAAAAGACTCCAAGTTTGAATAATAAAAAAGCTGCATAATTGTAATTATACCGAATTGTAAAATTCTGCTGGCACAAACTTTACCGCGCGCAGTGCGCTATTATAAAATCCAAACGTGTCCGCAGCTAAACAAGCTTCTCCTAATTGTATTAGGTGTGCAACTAAATTCCCGGGTTTCACAAAAACTATCACTAGCTCCATTTGTGGTTGAAATGCATACATGAAATTGTGTTTTTTGGATAACATAAACATTTGTGATCATTTTTTAGTCATTGTTTTTAAAAATATTGCTCCACAACGGTTACTAATTAATAAAACGGATGTCGAATTTTGTGCCAAATAAGCAACCTTTGCGGGAAGTATTGCTTTTTTATTTTAACTTAAAATGCAGTGCTGCTGAAGCACGTCGTAACCTCGAAAAGGCCTACGGAGACCATGCACCATCGAAAACCACTTGTCAAGATTGGTTTAAACGCTTTAAAACTGGTGATTTCAACATCAAAGATAAGGAGCGTTGCGGAAACCAAAGACAGTTGAGGACTCAAGTCTGCAAGCGTTGTGCAAGTTTGCACTTTGATCGTCAAGGACATCATTGGAACGCAAAAATGGGATCTGCTACCGCACCCGCCCTATTCTCCAGATCTGGCGCCTTCAGATTACCACCTATTCCGATCGATGGCACATGGTTTATCCGGGCAACACTTAAAAACCTTTGAAGAAGTCAAAAATTGGCTAAATGAATGGTTTCGGTCCAAAGACGCGTCATTTTATCGTCATGGAATTTATTCGTTGCCCGATAGATGGAAGAAATGTGTACCCAGCGATGGCCGATATTTCGAATAAATAATTTTAAGTAAATTTTTAGAAATTTAAGTGTTTATAATACAGAAAAAAAAACCGGAAACTTAGTTGCACACCTAGTAATTATCTCGGAACAGAGTGCTGAAACCTGACGGTACACAGTGGTCCAAATCGAGAAATTCAGTGACTTTTGGCCCGAAAATGAACTTTCATGTATCGATACCTGATCAATGAACATTGCTTCCCAAATGTCCATAGACCTCGGAAATGGAGAAATTAGTACAATTTATTAAATATTATAGTTGTAATAAATATTGAAAGTTGGACATTTTAAGAAGAGTATTTTTCACGAGGAAAATTGCTTCACTTTGATGCGATGCCCTGACGTTCCTATTTAATATTTTCTCGCGCTTTTTTTTTTTAAATTAAAGAGCAGACTTTTGCGATAAGAAATCGTGTCTTACATTATTAATTAGTCTGCACAATGTATTAAAAGTTAATGCTGGACTAAATGGAGAAAATTAAAAAAATTTTTTATATTCGGTAAGAGATATCTTTAAAGTCCCAGGAAGTCCCAGTTTCTAACAAATTGGACTATTTTCAGTACACCTTCCTCTATATGATGGTATGAAAATTATTTCCGCACTCTTCCGCCTTTGCAAATTATAGCAGTTTAAAACTGACAATGTTACGTCGCGTCGCGTCCCCTTACGTTTTACGGACTACACTTGTATTGAATATTAACAAATGAAGATGTATTTTATAGACTTTTATTGACATCGGACCCGCACATGTCAGCAATGCGAGTGAAATCATGTAAGAAAAGAATACAAAATTTAGAACCAGAAGCTGAATTATTAATAATTAAATAGTAGAAAAGGCAGGCTTTGAAATGGATGGACTATAAAAAATAATGCTAGACAAAACCATTTGAGAATGAAGACTGACAAAGTATAAACAAATATTATTTTTTCATATTTCATGTTATTATTATTATATTATAAAACCATCATTGTTATCACATTTTTATCACAAAAGATTTACAAAAATGTTACTAAATTATTTTATATTATATACAATATTACAAATATTATCAATTATTATAAAAAATATCTTTTGACACAGTTATGTGACGTTTTTACCTTACCCGACTCCTCAAATTTACATTTTTCCCAATTCATTAAACATTGCATGTGTGAAACAAATATAAAATACACACTTGGAAAGAAAAAATGGTTTGGAAGATTGTATTTAAACCATTTTTTTTTTTAGTGAAAAATATCAATGAAAATTAATAAGAAATTATTGTTTAACAAATTTAAAAAATATTAATTTTTCTTTAGTTCAAATTGACTATTTTTTTAATGAATTTTAGTGCAAATTTCATCCCGATAACTCTTATGGTACAAAAGTTATAACAAAAAGTCACTGAATTTCTCGATTTGGACCACTGTGCGGCAGGGTGAATCCTGGTAAAATCTGTACCTTGTTTATCAACGCCTCGGTTGAAAAAACCGTGCGCGGTTCACCGTGTCTGTAATCGATGGAACTCTGGATCGTCGATCGATCGATCGCGTTATCAAGGACCGTGCGACGGCCGTACGCAGATATTCCGCGAACGATTATGCTGCAAAAGAGGGGCGTCTGCACCCGCACAAGACGATTCGTCTCTCCGTTGCGTAACGAATTATCCGGTGGGAGCTATAATACAGGTGTTCCTTAGAGAAAAGACCATTTTGACAAAGTGCGCGCTCTCCTCGACTGGGTAAGTGCGCCTTTTGTAAACTCTTTCTCCGTTCTTTCTGGCGCGTGTTTTCCGTTCGGTCGCATTTTCTTGCCGCGGCGAAACGGTGAATCGATTATGTCAACCGGATCGAGCTCTCTGTGCTACTATCGACAATTACTATCGTGACAATCAGCCAAGCGTTGAATTTCTCCGCGGAGACGGCGGGCAACGGCGGGCAACGGCACGTGGACGATAGACGAGGAATGTTTTTTTTCTTTATCGATTGCTAGAGAGAACTCGCGGCACAGACCTTGGCACTCGACGAAAAATCGACAGCCTCGTCGAAAGGAAATCCACTGGACGCGATAGGAGATCGTCTCTGCGAACTGTTTTCGTATTTTACACGCGAAAATCAGGGGGGTGTCGTCCCGTTGCTCGAAATTCATTTAAAATCGATATTATGTCTACTTACTCTCTATAGTATGTCCACTAATACTTCCAAACGACATCTAGTTAAGGTGGAATGGGGTAAGTGCATAAACGGACTCTTATTAACACTAGAACTACCAAGCACTAAATTCAACTGGAATACATTGCCTTATAACAACAAGAAAATAAGATTCGTTTAGATTTCGTATCAGTTTTGTTTAAATATCTACTTTCATAGAGAAGTTTATTAAAAAATTTTCTCATACGCATACGACAGAGAAGGAAAATAAAGGTGGAGTGGGGTAAGTGCATAAACGGACTCTTATTAACACTAGAACAACCATGCACTAAATGCAACTGGCATATATTGCCTTATAATAACAAAAAAATTGCATTTGTTTAGATTTCGTACCAGTTCTGTTTAAATATCTACTTCGATAGAGAAGTTTATTGAAAAATTTTCTCATGGAAACATATTTATAAATTCGATATTTCTAAAAGAAAATATTAGGAGCAAGTTATTTTGACTCGTGCGGTAGTTCTAGTGTTAATACAAGAGACTCTTATACGGACTCTTATTCTTTTTATATTGATCTTATTTTACTAATCCCTTTGTATTCATTTATTTATATTATTTATTTGCTTTACTCCAAAACGAAACAACATGTCTGAATGCGGTATAAAGCACTTTGAAGCAGGCATATGTATCAATAGTTATGCTCTTGCCTCGTAGCATACAATATAAGGCATCAAATAGATTTTAACTGTCGATTGTGCACTTGCCCGATTTTCGGGGAAAGTGCACAGTTGTTGCAATTTTTTACAATTTAAAAAAAAAATTAAAATATACAAGTGAAATTGGCATTATTGCCAATGTTAATTAACACTATAACTACAGAGTAATAAATACAACTGATGAATATTGCTTTGTAACAATGACAAGACTACATCTATTCAAACCTGATACCATTTTTATTTTAAAATGTGCTTCTATCAAAAAGTTCGTTCAAAAAATTCCGATGAAAAAATTTTTATGATTTCAGTAATTGTGAAAGAAAAAATTAGGAACCAGTCATTGCGACTGGTTTGGTAGTTCTAGTGTTAAATATCTTTCCAATGATTATCAAGTTCTTTTGATCTGATTACCGTTACAAATCACACATCTTTATTATAAAAGCATTAAATACTTGAAGCTATCATCGTTTGTTCTACGTATCAGCACCTACATGACCGCATACTACTTTATTTTCCAACTAGTTTGTGTAGTGAAACGTGAACGATATCTGACATTTGAAAAGCGGATCGAATTACTAATTCGCATTCCTAAAGAACTCATCTGGAAGCTTCGAGCACCCAACAACAGAGCGTTGCAAATGAAGAAATTAATAAATGCACAATTACTCAGGAATGATTTTCATTGTGCGCCGTCGCTGTTCGAAAGACAAAAGATACGGGTCTGTCATACGGTCCTGAGTGCTCTCGAGTCTTTGAATCTTGGAACGTTCCCGCAGCAATATTTAAATTTGAAAGAGCGCGGGACGCGAACAACAACGAAAAATATTCGATGAACAGCAGCGCGATGGAATTTCAAGAATTCCAATGGCGATTGTTCCGCGATCGAACAGCTGCTCGGCCGACTCTCGTTGATATGTGCGCAAAGTTTTCATGTCGGTAGTCGCCTAGTTTAGTAACAATCTAACACGCGATGCTCACCGGTCTAAAAATATTCGAGGATAAACGGTGCGACAGAAAATTTCCATTTTATTTCAAAATAGCAGATAATTATCGGAGAATTTTCCTTCTGTCGGTTTGCAACTAACTAATTGTCGCTTCGTCCAGTTAGTTCCTGGTAGGCATAATGATCCATCAAGGAATAGGATCCAGGATACGTTCTTGATCCGTCGCGTCACGCGGTCGTTCCTATTCTCTGAATTAACCTCAAAGAAATTGCGACTTTTCCACTATGCCATAGATCCTTTGTACAGGGTGTAACAAAATTTAGTGTCATGGTTTTGACAGATGGTTGTACACCTTCGGATCGGTGGAGATCTGTTAAAAGAAATTGCCGCAAAATTGATTTTGACCATGAAATTCAAGGTCAAATTTTTTATGCTTGTATCGCATTCTACTCACCATGGGGACTAAACTTGTCAAAGGAACCGTAGGTCGCAATTCAGCCGTTCTCTTATAAAACAATGTTAAATATTTTAACGTCGTCTTCCGTACCTCGGGTTTCTCGTTCTTTGCCATAGAATAGAACCATCAAGGTTTATCGCTCTTAATAGTCGTGCTTGATCACCGGCTTCGATATGGCCACCATTATTACGCAAACAGATCCTTAGTCTTTCTTCCAAATTTTTGCGAACTTTTTCGTAAATGTTCGGTATAGACTGCACATGGTGAAAAGCGTCTTCAATTCGTGATTTTAATTGCTGCATAGTTCTTATTGGCGGTCCTGTCCGGTTAACAATATGCTTCACTGCTCCCCAAAAAAAGAAGTCAAGAGGCGTAAGATCTGGGGAACGTGGCGGCCACAAATGAGGTGCAGGTCTTCGTCCTATCCATCGACTTCCAAACATTTCTGATAACGGAAGACGACGTTAAAATATTTAACATTGTTTTATAAGAGAACGGTTGAGTTGCGACCTACGGTTCCTTTGACAAGTTTAGTCCCCATGGTGAGTAGAATGCGATACAAGCATACAAAATTTGACCTTGAATTTCAAGGTCAAAATCAATTTTGCGGCAATTTCTTTTAACAAATCTCCACCGATCCGAAGGTGTACAACCATCTGTCAAAACCATGACACTAAATTTTGTTACACCCTGTACACCTGGTATCTCGAATTTATGCTTATTATAGTTCGAACACATTATATTTGAAAGTGTAAACGGTGCTTTATCGCCGCGTGCCTCATTATGTCTCGATTATGAGTTACGTTTTTATTTCTTCCGTCCAATTGATCCGAGTGCAAATATGCTGATTCGTACGGTATTTTTATGTGAATGCAAAATAGGTCTGAAGGCAGTAAAAACTGCTTGTTATAATGATCGCGACGTCGATCGTTGAAGCTACGACGAACAAACGTACAACGCAATATTGCCCCTCAAATTATTTTATAGAAAACAATCTCTTCATATATTTGAAATCCGTCGGCGCGTTACGTCGACTGCGCATAACTTCTTTACCGTATATGTACAGTCGGAGACAAAAATAAGTGGACAGTTAGTGAAAACGGGTAAGAATGAAGTTTATCGTATTAACATGACTGTTATAAATTTAAGTTTTACTTATTATATAGTCTTATAGTGCATAGATTATTTAGTGAATATTTGTAGTTCATATTTAAACCTTTGTGTAAACACACCGTACCATAACGAAAATGACAGCCATTTATCAGGAGACAAAAATAAGTGGGCACTCAACGAAATGCGTAATAAATGAAACACGTAACAAAATTAATACTTGGTATTGCCGCCTTTTGCTTGTATTACTGCTTCCAGACGTCGAGGAATACTTTGTATTAACTTTTCAACATAATCGTTACTAATTTTTTCATATTCAGACTGTAACCTTTTGAACAAATCAACGTTATTACTTCGCTGATCCGAGGGAACTTTTTCGTTCCAGAACTCCATAAGTTCTCGATAGGATTCGAGTCAGGGCTCTGGCAAGATCATTCAAGCAATTTAATATTGGAATCCTCAAAAAATTTTTTAGTTTTCTTAGTAGTGTACTTAAGGTCATTGTCTTGTTGAAAGATAAATTCGTCGTCGCAACCCATTTTTACCACTGCTTCTTCTAAATTTTCATTTAGTATATCAATATACTTATCTGTATTTATAATTCCGTCAATTTGTACTAACGTACCAATACCGTTTCGCGAGAAACACCCCCACACCATTAATGATCCACCGTCAAATTTAACTGTGGGTATAGTAAATGATATTTTATACGCTACATGTTTTTATCTGCAGACTTGTCTTAAGAACTCTTTTTGCTACAAGTCAAATTTACTTTCGTCGCTGCAAATTATATCTTTCGAGGAAGCTAGTGGCATATTTACATTATGTTTCTGCAAACGCTAAACGTTTCCTCATATTTCTTTTATTAATATGTGGCTTACGCCTAGCCTTGTAGCATGTAGAACCAGCTTTGTGCAGTCTTCGTTTTATTGTTTTGCTGAAATATTTACTTCCACTATTTCTGCAATACTTCTTGCTGCAATCGTTGGATCTTTTCGATTCGTACGAAAAATTCGACGATCTTCTTGTATGATGGTATATACAGCGTTTGCATCCACGGTCTCTTCAATTTTTCAGTCTTATATACTAGATATTTTTTATAAATCTTTCCTATTGCACTTTCAAATACGTTACACCTTCAAGTTATTACGCGGTGGCATAATTTCTTACGGCAGTCCTATACAATTAAATAGCGAATTTGATATCAAATTTCTTTTGTTTCTTGCATTCTGCAATTATTGTATAAATGTTCTTACTTGTACGAAGCTTGAAGTGGTACTAATAAGTTTAATGGTGATCACTGCATGTAAGCGTGACCTGTGCCTAATGTTTATATACATTTCTTACGTCAGAATAACATTATAACCAAGTGTCCACTTATTTTTGTCCCCTGATAAATAGCTGATATTTTCGTTATGGTACGGCGTGTTTACACAAAGATGTAAGTTTGAACTTCAATTATTCGTTAAATAATCTATACATTATACGGATATACAGGGTGGGGCGCAAATTAGACCCCGCGATTTTTTTGCCCCTTCGGATGGTCGGACAGAAAAATGTTTCTTACCAAAGTTAATCAGTATTTAACTGACAAGAAATTGCAATATTTAAAATTTAACAAAAAATCAAGGTCGCTGTCGTATTTTTTAATGGAACTGGGTATTTTTAACTTCATAATATTGTAGGCGACGTCGAAACGAATTCAACGACCTGCTATACTTTCAGATGACCTTGAAAGATAATATCGCCATGAATCAATTGCCAGAATATTTGAAATATTTCGACGGTACAAACAAATGAACAAATGAAGCTACACATAAGACTTTGTTACAAAGAACAGAACTTTGCGTTACACAAGATGGGATGCAGTTCGAAAATTTAATTTAATTATTAATTAATTACATGTACACGTTTAACATTTGTGTTTTCATTGTGGCTCCGTATAAATTTGGTTTTTTGTGAGTTAAGTTCTGAAGAAATGTTTACGTTCATTTGTTTGCTTCTATTTGCGAGGCGTTGCTACTACGTACCGTCGAAATATTTCAAATATTCTGGCAATTGATTCATGGCGATATTATCTTTCAAGGTCACCTGAAAGTATAGCAGGTCGTTGAATTCGTTTCGACGTCGACTACAATATTATGAAGTCAAAAATACCCAGTTCCATTAAAAGATATGGCAGCGACCTTGATTTTTTGCTGACTCAATTTTTTTTTAAATTTTAAATATTGCAATTTCTTGTCGGTTAAATACTGATTAACTTTGGTAAGAAACATTTTTCTGTCCGACCATCCGAAGGGGCAGAAAAATCGTGGGGACTAATTTGCGCCGCACCCTGTATAACAAATAAAACCTAAGTTTATGACAGTCGTGTTAATTCGACTAAACTTCATTTTTGCTCATTTCCACTCACTGTCCACTTATTTTTGTCCCCAACTGTATGTACCGAGTGCCAACTCGAAGCTCCTAGAGATAATTGCGCGACGAAGCGCCGAGATTCGAAATTTCTGTCGATAACAGTTCTTCACACCGTAGCAACATTAAGAAGTTAGTTTTCTAGTCTTATCGAATCTAGATTCTGCTTGGAAAAAGAATTCGAGCTTCCTGAAAAACCTGTTGAAATATTTTTATCAAGATCTCTCCGCTGCACCGTTCACAGAGGAGGTTCGGTGCATCGACAGTGGAATTTTTTTCACGCTCGACGTCGATATCTCCGAAAGAAGAAACAGAAAAAAGAAGAAAAAGGACAGATGACAGTTGTTTTTTTTTTTTTTGAAGTCACGCCAGACGAACAAATTCACGATAATACTTCTCTCTGTTATTATTTTTGTTGTTGTTATCGAGGGGGCCAGTTAGAACGGAAATAGTTTCGAATCAATAGCAAAAGATAGCACCCCAACAGTCTAGCGTCGGACGTTGATCGGACATGCATTATTTGATTAAATTATCGACTGAAAATGGCTGAGAATCAACTGGAATAAAGAAAATTAAACTTTACTGCTCGAACATTCACGATCTACAGAACGGAACACCGATAATTTTCCGTGAATACAATTTTGGGGAATTTCTATGGAATTTTTTTCACGCTCGACGTCGATATCTCCGAAAGAAGAAACAGAAAAAAAAAAGAAAAAGGACAGATGACAGTTGTTTTTTTTTCGAAGTCACGGCCCAGACGAGCAAATTCGCGATAATACTTCTCTCTGTTATTGTTATTTTTGTTGTTGTTATCGAGGGGGCCAGTTAAGCCGGTCGGTCAACGACCGTCACCTCCGGAATTGTGCGAGTGAAATCGAGGCCGTTGACGTACATACACGTCAAGTCCGTCAAAGAGACAACTCGCGCGAATCGATCCTTGTCTACGCGAATTCTATTTCTAGTCGGAAACCTTATTATCGGGGGTACCGACAGGCCGAGTTTCATCATCGTTGACCAAACATTCCGGCCAACGAATCCTCTTTCTAAGCGCCTTTCCGAGCGCGCTACACTTACTGTCTTCCTCTTATCAACCGATAAAATTCTGTTTCGTCGGCCGATAACCGCCGCGCCGGCCGCAAACAACTCGACCTCCGAAAATCTACGATCGATCGAAGATCTATAGCGTACATAGGTCTCGCGTATGAAATTTCTTTACGATCTCGCTCGGATTATCTGATTCAGAACGTCGAGATTCGCGATTGTCAGCTGCGCACCGAGTCGATCGATTCGCTGGCCGTTTGGGAAAATTCCTTCGCGCGATTCGCCTTCTTTTAATCTCCAAATTGATCATTCGATGTTTGATCAATTGCTGTTTGGGTGTGATTAGCATCTTGATTCTTCTGTAAGCCGTTCACATTCCGAAAGAGTGAAAATGTGTTGTGGGAAATCTCTGCGGTTGACAGAAGGGGGGGAGGGGTGCGTGTTGTGTCTGAACTGGCAGATTTTGGTGCTTGAATTTGAGTTTAAATTTGAATCCGTTGGACAAGTCAAGTTGGGTAGAAATGTGAATTTTATGATATACACAGTTGAGCAGGAGTTTGAATTATAATCTTCTAGAATTTGAATTAAAATCGAAACCTTGTAGTAGAATTTCTGCCTCGCAGAATTTGAACTTTGCAGAATTTGCACCTTGCAGAATTTGAACATTGCAGAATTTAAATTTCGCAGGATTCAAGTTTGAATTTGAAGTTGAGTTTAAATTTGAATCCGTTGGACTTTCAAGTTGGGTAGAAATTTGAATTTTATGATATACACAGTTGAGCAGAAGTTTAAATTATAATCTTCTCGAATTTGAATTCAAATCGAAATCTTGAAGTAGAATTTCTGCCTCGCAGAATTTGAACTTTGCAGAATTTGAACCTTGCGATATTGAACATTGCAGAATTTAAATTTCGCAGGATTCAAGTTTGAATTTGAATTTGAGTTTAAATTTGAATCCGTTGGACAAGTCAAGTTGGGTAGAAATTTGAATTTTATGATATACACAGTTGAGCAGGAGTTTGAATTATAATCTTCTAGAATTTGAATTAAAATCGAAACCTTGTAGTAGAATTTCTGCCTCGCAGAATTTGAACTTTGCAGAATTTGCACCTTGCAGAATTTGAACATTGCAGAATTTAAATTTCGCAGGATTCAAGTTTGAATTTGAAGTTGAGTTTAAATTTGAATCCGTTGGACTTTCAAGTTGGGTAGAAATTTGAATTTTATGATATACACAGTTGAGCAGAAGTTTAAATTATAATCTTCTCGAATTTGAATTCAAATCGAAATCTTGAAGTAGAATTTCTGCCTCGCAGAATTTGAACTTTGCAGAATTTGAACCTTGCGATATTGAACATTGCAGAATTTAAATTTCGCAGGATTCAAGTTTGAATTTGAATTTGAGTTTAAATTTGAATCCGTTGGACAAGTCAAGTTGGGTAGAAATTTGAATTTTATGATATACACAGTTGAGCAGGAGTTTGAATTATAATCTTCTAGAATTTGAATTCAAATCGGAATATTGTAGTAGAATTTCTGCCACGCAGAATTTGAACTTTGCAGAATTTGCACCTTGCAGAATTTGAACCTTACAGAAAATAAAATTTCGCAGGATTCAAGTTTGAATTTGAATTTGAGTTTAAATTTGAATCCGTTGGACTTTCAAGTTGGGTAGAAATTTGAATTTTATGATATACACAGTTGAGCAGGAGTTTAAATTATAATCTTCTAGAATTTGAATTCAAATCGAAATCTTTTAGTAGAATTTCTGCCTCGCAGAATTTGAACTTTGCAGAATTTGAAACTTACAGAATTTAAATTTCGCAGGTTGCAAGTTTGAATTTGAATTTGAGTTTAAATTTGAATCCGTTGGACTTTCAAGTTGGGTAGAAATTTGAATTTTATGATATACACAGTTGTGCAGGAGTTTAAATTATAATCTTCTACAATTTGAATTCAAATCGGAATCTTGTAGTAGAATTTCTGCCTCGCAGAATTTGAACTTTGCAGAATTTGCACCTTGCAGAATTTGAACCCTGCAGAATTTAAATTTCGCAGGATTCAAGTTTGAATTTGAATTTGAGTTTAAATTTGAATCCGTTGGACTTTCAAGTTGGGTAGAAATTTGAATTTTCTGATATACACAGTTGAGCAGGAGTTTAAATTATACTCTTCTAGAATTTGAATTCAAATCGAAATCTTTTAGTAGAATTTCTGCCTCGCAGAATTTGAACTTTGCAGAATTTGAAGCTTACAGAATTTAAATTTCGCAGGTTGCAAGTTTGAATTTGAATTTGAGTTTAAATTTGAATCCGTTGGACTTTCAAGTTGGGTAGAAATTTGAATTTTATGATATACACAGTTGAGCAGAAGTTTAAATTATAATCTTCTCGAATTTGAATTCAAATCGAAATCTTGAAGTAGAATTTCTGCCTCGCAGAATTTGAACTTTGCAGAATTTGAACCTTGCGATATTGAACATTGCAGAATTTAAATTTCGCAGGATTCAAGTTTGAATTTGAATTTGAGTTTAAATTTGAATCCGTTGGACAAGTCAAGTTGGGTAGAAATTTGAATTTTATGATATACACAGTTGAGCAGGAGTTTGAATTATAATCTTCTAGAATTTGAATTCAAATCGGAATATTGTAGTAGAATTTCTGCCACGCAGAATTTGAACTTTGCAGAATTTGCACCTTGCAGAATTTGAACCTTACAGAAAATAAAATTTCGCAGGATTCAAGTTTGAATTTGAATTTGAGTTTAAATTTGAATCCGTTGGACTTTCAAGTTGGGTAGAAATTTGAATTTTATGATATACACAGTTGAGCAGGAGTTTAAATTATAATCTTCTAGAATTTGAATTCAAATCGAAATCTTTTAGTAGAATTTCTGCCTCGCAGAATTTGAACTTTGCAGAATTTGAAACTTACAGAATTTAAATTTCGCAGGTTGCAAGTTTGAATTTGAATTTGAGTTTAAATTTGAATCCGTTGGACTTTCAAGTTGGGTAGAAATTTGAATTTTATGATATACACAGTTGTGCAGGAGTTTAAATTATAATCTTCTACAATTTGAATTCAAATCGGAATCTTGTAGTAGAATTTCTGCCTCGCAGAATTTGAACTTTGCAGAATTTGCACCTTGCAGAATTTGAACCCTGCAGAATTTAAATTTCGCAGGATTCAAGTTTGAATTTGAATTTGAGTTTAAATTTGAATCCGTTGGACTTTCAAGTTGGGTAGAAATTTGAATTTTCTGATATACACAGTTGAGCAGGAGTTTAAATTATACTCTTCTAGAATTTGAATTCAAATCGAAATCTTTTAGTAGAATTTCTGCCTCGCAGAATTTGAACTTTGCAGAATTTGAAGCTTACAGAATTTAAATTTCGCAGGTTGCAAGTTTGAATTTGAATTTGAGTTTAAATTTGAATCCGTTGGACTTTCAAGTTGGGTAGAAATTTGAATTTTATGATATACACAGTTGAGCAGGAGTTTGAATTATAATCTTCTAGAATTTGAATTCAAATCGGAATCTTTTATTAGAATTTCTGTCTCGCAGAATTTGAACCTTGCAGAATTTACATTTCGCAGGGTTCAAGTTTGAATTTGAATTTGAGTTTAAATTTGAATCCGTTGGACTTTCAAGTTGGGTAGAAATTTGAATTTTATGATATACACAGTTGAGCAGGAGTTTAAATTATAATCTTCTAGAATTTGAATTCAAATCGGAATCTTTTATTAGAATTTCTGTCTCGCAGAATTTGAACCTTGCAGAATTTAAATTTCGCAGGGTTCAAGTTTGAATTTGAATTTGAGTTTAAATTTGAATCCGTTGGACTTTCAAGTTGGGTAGAAATTTGAATTTTATGATATACACAGTTGAGCAGGAGTTTAAATTATAATCTTCTAGAATTTGAATTCAAATCGGAATCTTTTAGTAGAATTTCTGCCCCGCAGAATTTGAACTTTGCAGAATTTGAACTTTGCAGAATTTGAACCTTACAGAATTTAAATTTCGCAGGATTCAAGTTTGAATTTGAATTTGAGTTTAAATTTGAATCCGTTGGACTTTCAAGTTGGGTAGGAATTTGAATTTTATGATATACACAGTTGAGCAGGAGTTTAAATTATAATCTTCTAGAATTTGAATTCAAATCGGAATCTTGTAGTAGAATTTCTGCCTCGCAGAATTTGAACTTTGCAGAATTTGCACCTTGCAGAATTTGAACCCTGCAGAATTTAAATTTCGCAGGATTCAAGTTTGAATTTGAATTTGAGTTTAAATTTGAATCCGTTGGACTTTCAAGTTGGGTAGAAATTTGAATTTTATGATATACACAGTTGAGCAGGAGTTTGAATTATAATCTTCTAGAATTTGAATTCAAATCGGAATCTTTTATTAGAATTTCTGTCTCGCAGAATTTGAACCTTGCAGAATTTACATTTCGCAGGGTTCAAGTTTGAATTTGAATTTGAGTTTAAATTTGAATCCGTTGGACTTTCAAGTTGGGTAGAAATTTGAATTTTATGATATACACAGTTGAGCAGGAGTTTAAATTATAATCTTCTAGAATTTGAATTCAAATCGGAATCTTTTATTAGAATTTCTGTCTCGCAGAATTTGAACCTTGCAGAATTTAAATTTCGCAGGGTTCAAGTTTGAATTTGAATTTGAGTTTAAATTTGAATCCGTTGGACTTTCAAGTTGGGTAGAAATTTGAATTTTATGATATACACAGTTGAGCAGGAGTTTAAATTATAATCTTCTAGAATTTGAATTCAAATCGGAATCTTTTAGTAGAATTTCTGCCCCGCAGAATTTGAACTTTGCAGAATTTGAACTTTGCAGAATTTGAACCTTACAGAATTTAAATTTCGCAGGATTCAAGTTTGAATTTGAATTTGAGTTTAAATTTGAATCCGTTGGACTTTCAAGTTGGGTAGGAATTTGAATTTTATGATATACACAGTTGAGCAGGAGTTTAAATTATAATCTTCTAGAATTTGAATTCAAATCGGAATCTTGTAGTAGAATTTCTGCCTCGCAGAATTTGAACTTTGCAGAATTTGCACCTTGCAGAATTTGAACCCTGCAGAATTTAAATTTCGCAGGATTCAAGTTTGAATTTGAATTTGAGTTTAAATTTGAATCCGTTGGACTTTCAAGTTGGGTAGAAATTTGAATTTTATGATATACACATTTGAGCAGGAGTTTCAATTATAATCTTCTAGAATTTGAATTGAAATCGGAATCTTGTAGTAGAATTCCTGCCTCGCAGAATTTGAACTTTGCAGAATTTGAACCTTGCGATATTGAACATTGCAGAATTTAAATTTCGCAGGATTCAAGTTTGAATTTGAATTTGAGTTTAAATTTGAATCCGTTGGACAAGTCAAGTTGGGTAGAAATTTGAATTTTATGATATACACAGTTGAGCAGGAGTTTGAATTATAATCTTCTAGAATTTGAATTCAAATCGGAATATTGTAGTAGAATTTCTGCCACGCAGAATTTGAACTTTGCAGAATTTGCACCTTGCAGAATTTGAACCTTACAGAAAATAAAATTTCGCAGGATTCAAGTTTGAATTTGAATTTGAGTTTAAATTTGAATCCGTTGGACTTTCAAGTTGGGTAGAAATTTGAATTTTATGATATACACAGTTGAGCAGGAGTTTAAATTATAATCTTCTAGAATTTGAATTCAAATCGAAATCTTTTAGTAGAATTTCTGCCTCGCAGAATTTGAACTTTGCAGAATTTGAAACTTACAGAATTTAAATTTCGCAGGTTGCAAGTTTGAATTTGAATTTGAGTTTAAATTTGAATCCGTTGGACTTTCAAGTTGGGTAGAAATTTGAATTTTATGATATACACAGTTGTGCAGGAGTTTAAATTATAATCTTCTACAATTTGAATTCAAATCGGAATCTTGTAGTAGAATTTCTGCCTCGCAGAATTTGAACTTTGCAGAATTTGCACCTTGCAGAATTTGAACCCTGCAGAATTTAAATTTCGCAGGATTCAAGTTTGAATTTGAATTTGAGTTTAAATTTGAATCCGTTGGACTTTCAAGTTGGGTAGAAATTTGAATTTTCTGATATACACAGTTGAGCAGGAGTTTAAATTATACTCTTCTAGAATTTGAATTCAAATCGAAATCTTTTAGTAGAATTTCTGCCTCGCAGAATTTGAACTTTGCAGAATTTGAAGCTTACAGAATTTAAATTTCGCAGGTTGCAAGTTTGAATTTGAATTTGAGTTTAAATTTGAATCCGTTGGACTTTCAAGTTGGGTAGAAATTTGAATTTTATGATATACACAGTTGAGCAGAAGTTTAAATTATAATCTTCTCGAATTTGAATTCAAATCGAAATCTTGAAGTAGAATTTCTGCCTCGCAGAATTTGAACTTTGCAGAATTTGAACCTTGCGATATTGAACATTGCAGAATTTAAATTTCGCAGGATTCAAGTTTGAATTTGAATTTGAGTTTAAATTTGAATCCGTTGGACAAGTCAAGTTGGGTAGAAATTTGAATTTTATGATATACACAGTTGAGCAGGAGTTTGAATTATAATCTTCTAGAATTTGAATTCAAATCGGAATATTGTAGTAGAATTTCTGCCACGCAGAATTTGAACTTTGCAGAATTTGCACCTTGCAGAATTTGAACCTTACAGAAAATAAAATTTCGCAGGATTCAAGTTTGAATTTGAATTTGAGTTTAAATTTGAATCCGTTGGACTTTCAAGTTGGGTAGAAATTTGAATTTTATGATATACACAGTTGAGCAGGAGTTTAAATTATAATCTTCTAGAATTTGAATTCAAATCGAAATCTTTTAGTAGAATTTCTGCCTCGCAGAATTTGAACTTTGCAGAATTTGAAACTTACAGAATTTAAATTTCGCAGGTTGCAAGTTTGAATTTGAATTTGAGTTTAAATTTGAATCCGTTGGACTTTCAAGTTGGGTAGAAATTTGAATTTTATGATATACACAGTTGTGCAGGAGTTTAAATTATAATCTTCTACAATTTGAATTCAAATCGGAATCTTGTAGTAGAATTTCTGCCTCGCAGAATTTGAACTTTGCAGAATTTGCACCTTGCAGAATTTGAACCCTGCAGAATTTAAATTTCGCAGGATTCAAGTTTGAATTTGAATTTGAGTTTAAATTTGAATCCGTTGGACTTTCAAGTTGGGTAGAAATTTGAATTTTCTGATATACACAGTTGAGCAGGAGTTTAAATTATACTCTTCTAGAATTTGAATTCAAATCGAAATCTTTTAGTAGAATTTCTGCCTCGCAGAATTTGAACTTTGCAGAATTTGAAGCTTACAGAATTTAAATTTCGCAGGTTGCAAGTTTGAATTTGAATTTGAGTTTAAATTTGAATCCGTTGGACTTTCAAGTTGGGTAGAAATTTGAATTTTATGATATACACAGTTGAGCAGGAGTTTGAATTATAATCTTCTAGAATTTGAATTCAAATCGGAATCTTTTATTAGAATTTCTGTCTCGCAGAATTTGAACCTTGCAGAATTTACATTTCGCAGGGTTCAAGTTTGAATTTGAATTTGAGTTTAAATTTGAATCCGTTGGACTTTCAAGTTGGGTAGAAATTTGAATTTTATGATATACACAGTTGAGCAGGAGTTTAAATTATAATCTTCTAGAATTTGAATTCAAATCGGAATCTTTTATTAGAATTTCTGTCTCGCAGAATTTGAACCTTGCAGAATTTAAATTTCGCAGGGTTCAAGTTTGAATTTGAATTTGAGTTTAAATTTGAATCCGTTGGACTTTCAAGTTGGGTAGAAATTTGAATTTTATGATATACACAGTTGAGCAGGAGTTTAAATTATAATCTTCTAGAATTTGAATTCAAATCGGAATCTTTTAGTAGAATTTCTGCCCCGCAGAATTTGAACTTTGCAGAATTTGAACTTTGCAGAATTTGAACCTTACAGAATTTAAATTTCGCAGGATTCAAGTTTGAATTTGAATTTGAGTTTAAATTTGAATCCGTTGGACTTTCAAGTTGGGTAGAAATTTGAATTTTATGATATACACAGTTGAGCAGGAGTTTAAATTATAATCTTCTAGAATTTGAATTCAAATCGGAATCTTGTAGTAGAATTTCTGCCTCGCAGAATTTGAACTTTGCAGAATTTGCACCTTGCAGAATTTGAACCCTGCAGAATTTAAATTTCGCAGGATTCAAGTTTGAATTTGAATTTGAGTTTAAATTTGAATCCGTTGGACTTTCAAGTTGGGTAGAAATTTGAATTTTATGATATACACAGTTGAGCAGGAGTTTAAATTATAATCTTCTAGAATTTGAATTCAAATCGGAATCTTTTAGTAGAATTTCTGCCCCGCAGAATTTGAACTTTGCAGAATTTGAACTTTGCAGAATTTGAACCTTACAGAATTTAAATTTCGCAGGATTCAAGTTTGAATTTGAATTTGAGTTTAAATTTGAATCCGTTGGACTTTCAAGTTGGGTAGGAATTTGAATTTTATGATATACACAGTTGAGCAGGAGTTTAAATTATAATCTTCTAGAATTTGAATTCAAATCGGAATCTTGTAGTAGAATTTCTGCCTCGCAGAATTTGAACTTTGCAGAATTTGCACCTTGCAGAATTTGAACCCTGCAGAATTTAAATTTCGCAGGATTCAAGTTTGAATTTGAATTTGAGTTTAAATTTGAATCCGTTGGACTTTCAAGTTGGGTAGAAATTTGAATTTTATGATATACACATTTGAGCAGGAGTTTCAATTATAATCTTCTAGAATTTGAATTGAAATCGGAATCTTGTAGTAGAATTCCTGCCTCGCAGAATTTGAACTTTGCAGAATTTGCACCTTGCAGAATTTGAACCCTGCAGAATTTAAATTTCGCAGGATTCAAGTTTGAATTTGAATTTGAGTTTAAATTTGAATCCGTTGGACTTTCAAGTTGGGTAGAAATTTGAATTTTATGATATACACAGTTGAGCAGGAGTTTAAATTATAATCTTCTAGAATTTGAATTCAAATCGGAATCTTTTAGTAGAATTTCTGCCCCGCAGAATTTGAACTTTGCAGAATTTGAACTTTGCAGAATTTGAACCTTACAGAATTTAAATTTCGCAGGATTCAAGTTTGAATTTGAATTTGAGTTTAAATTTGAATCCGTTGGACTTTCAAGTTGGGTAGGAATTTGAATTTTATGATATACACAGTTGAGCAGGAGTTTAAATTATAATCTTCTAGAATTTGAATTCAAATCGGAATCTTGTAGTAGAATTTCTGCCTCGCAGAATTTGAACTTTGCAGAATTTGCACCTTGCAGAATTTGAACCCTGCAGAATTTAAATTTCGCAGGATTCAAGTTTGAATTTGAATTTGAGTTTAAATTTGAATCCGTTGGACTTTCAAGTTGGGTAGAAATTTGAATTTTATGATATACACATTTGAGCAGGAGTTTAAATTATAATCTTCTAGAATTTGAATTCAAATCGGAATCTTTTATTAGAATTTCTGCCTCGCAGAATTTGAACTTTGCAGAATTTGCACCTTGCAGAATTTGAACCCTGCAGAATTTAAATTTCGCAGGATTCAAGTTTGAATTTGAATTTGAGTTTAAATTTGAATCCGTTGGACTTTCAAGTTGGGTAGAAATTTGAATTTTATGATATACACAGTTGAGCAGGAGTTTAAATTATAATCTTCTAGAATTTGAATTCAAATCGGAATCTTTTAGTAGAATTTCTGCCCCGCAGAATTTGAACTTTGCAGAATTTGAACTTTGCAGAATTTGAACCTTACAGAATTTAAATTTCGCAGGATTCAAGTTTGAATTTGAATTTGAGTTTAAATTTGAATCCGTTGGACTTTCAAGTTGG
This sequence comes from Seladonia tumulorum, assembly GCA_913789895.3. Classification (NCBI taxonomy): domain Eukaryota; kingdom Metazoa; phylum Arthropoda; class Insecta; order Hymenoptera; family Halictidae; genus Seladonia; species Seladonia tumulorum. The sequence goes on from OU565281.1 coordinate 1,726,817, forward strand.
GTAGGAATTTGAATTTTATGATATACACAGTTGAGCAGGAGTTTAAATTATAATCTTCTAGAATTTGAATTCAAATCGGAATCTTGTAGTAGAATTTCTGCCTCGCAGAATTTGAACTTTGCAGAATTTGCACCTTGCAGAATTTGAACCCTGCAGAATTTAAATTTCGCAGGATTCAAGTTTGAATTTGAATTTGAGTTTAAATTTGAATCCGTTGGACTTTCAAGTTGGGTAGAAATTTGAATTTTATGATATACACATTTGAGCAGGAGTTTCAATTATAATCTTCTAGAATTTGAATTGAAATCGGAATCTTGTAGTAGAATTCCTGCCTCGCAGAATTTGAACTTTGCAGAATTTGCACCTTGCAGAATTTGAACCTTACAGAATTTAAATTTCGCAGGATTCAAGTTTGAATTTGAATTTCAATCCTCTGGGATTTGAATTTGAATTTAAATTGCATTTAGGCCACTGCTGTGTTTCAATCCACATTGTACTTAGGCCATTTTGTGCTTGGAATATAGATTCGATGGAGGTTTCGCGCGAACCCAAACGTGACATTTGGATATGTGCGTCAGACCGAACAGTCCGAGCTCGACGTAATTCATAATCGATTTCGTAATGCCTCGGGTCACCGAGCGAGTCTCCGAAATATTCTATAATTAATACATCGTAATGTTTACAGTGTCATAATCGCGGATATCTTTCTCAGAGAATTTCGGGATTCTTATCGGTCGTTTCTGAATGAGACCAGTGGAAATATATACAGGGTCATCCGTTTTTAAACGGCCAAACGTCAACCAGCTATAGAGGACCCCAAATGAAACAACTTTCACCCCTAACACTTTTTTTGATTCGGTCTTGATTTTTAGATAATCGCAAAAACCCGTCATTTTTTGCGTTCACTTAAGATGAAGTATATTAGAACTGCAATTATGTATCTCGATGATTTTTCCTTTGTTTGGTTTAAAATAAATAGAGCATCTTTTTTATTAAGTCAACTTTTTTGTATGACCTTCGGATCTTGGTTTTTTTGACATGGGGCACGCCGTGGAGACTGAATGAAATAACTTCGAAAAATTCGGATTCATGCATAATAAATTGCTTAATTCAAGACAAAAATTAACACAAAATTATTGGAAAAATTTCAAATTTTTGCGATTTTTCAAGAAATTAAAAATCAAGGCTGAATCAAAAAAAGTGTTAGGGGTGAATGTTGTTCCATTTGGGGCCCTCTATTTATTAGAGGGCCCCAAATTTTTTCAGTTTAAAAACGGATGACCCTGTATATATTGCACAGAAACGGCCACTACGTGATCCCGTGACCGATGTACACATAATTGCAGCAATGCTGATTGATAGATAAACGGATAACGCTCGTGCACTTACATCGGTATAAAATTCCAGAGGAAAGTACCTTATGCAATGCTACGTTTCAAGGTACACACATTACTATCCTACATTCGTTATCTATAAGATTTCCTTTTGTTCTTCTTCCCTTTAATTCGAGCCTATCATTTTATCTACAAGTGCTGTCACTGCAATCACATTTGCGTCAACGTATAGCGACCGTGAGTTCTCGAATCTACCTTACGATTCAAAGAAACAACAATAAATCCGAACAACTTATCGATTCTCCAATCTATCGGCTCAAATAAAAGACGCAACATATACATATTGTAAAATACTTGTAATTCAAAGACAAATCGATGCAACCTAACGTTTACCCGATCGTTTAGTTTCTTGTTTCAAACTTCGATCTTCGATCTCAGATCTCATCGGTTTTGACTCTATTCGAATTTGTAAACGCTAAAATGTAACTTTAGATTTTAAACCCTACACCAACAGCGAAAAGAATCTATTAGATTGTCCGTAAAGTTCTTTTCGTTTTTTTAACAGGTATTATAAATTGGATCAAACGACCTGACATTTTTTTAGCAATTAGAAGAATTGGTTTTCCAAATGATGTGCAAGAAAGATTTTGAAAAAATTGCAATTGGTAAGAATTACATGAGAAATTAAAAATGGCACTTTTCACAACTTTTTTATTTGAACCTTTGGCGAAAATTTAAAATATGCGTTTTGTAGATCTATGTTAATTATACACATGCTGAACATTTCATCGAAATCGATTAATATACACATGAGCTACGAGTAGTTAACACTAGAACGACCAAGCACTAAATGCAACTGGCATACATTGCCTTATAATAACAACAAAATAAGATTTGTTTAGATTTCGTATTAGTTTTGTTTAAATATCTACTTCGATAGAGAAGTTTATTAGAAACTTTTCTCACGGAAACATATTTATCATTTCAATATTTCTGAAAGAAAAAATTAGGAGGAAGTCATTTTGACCCATCCGGTAGTTCTAGTGTTAAAAGGTGAAAATCGTAGTTTTTCACGACTTTTGGTCACTTTTTGCTTAAAATCCACAAATTGTAACATCTTTAGATGCGTGTCATTTTTATCTGCATGAACCGATTTCGATGAAATTTTCAGTATGTTTATAATTAACGTAGATCTACAAAACGCATATTTTAAATTTTCATTACAGGCTCAAATAAAAAAGTTTTGGAAAGAACCTTTTTTATTTTCTCTTATAATTCCTAGCAATTGCAATTTTTTCAAATTCTTTTTTGCACGTCATCCGGTAAACCAATTCTTCTAATTGCTCAAAAAATGTCGGGTCGTTTGATCCAATAAATCGGAAAAACGAAACCAAACCGGTTTTAACCGGTTTTAATACCTGTTAAAAAAACGAAAAGAACTTTCCGGACAACCTAATACTACCAGATCCGCTAGTCGTACAATCGACATTGCGAGCAGAGAGCAACTATAAAAACTGCTTAGAATGATTCACGAGTCCGTTCTTCCGCGTCACGTCCACTCCCGAACGACTTTCGGCCGAATCGAAAGGAGGTGTTACGACAGGATTTCTGGCAATTCTGCTTTCGATGGGTCAACGACGGTGTCGGTAGATCATCGATCACGTCTGAATCTATGTATGTAGGTGTCCCGGGACTCCCCCTGTAGTACTCGAGATCCACGCCTCAGGAGATTCGTGGAAAAAGGCTTCCGTTTTGGAAGTTAGCTCATCGTTCGAGAGCTCTTCGACGCAGCCTTCGGTAATTCCTGGATTCCAGAGCTCAATTAACTCGCCGACAATTAGCTCTTTCCGTTTCGATCGTTTAATGTTTACATCTAGGCTGAGATTTCGATCTTCCATCGTGCATCGCTCTAACCGTCCCATGCGAAACAATGCATTCTTTCGATGCAAATGGAAGAACTGTTCTTCGTGGTTCTCTTCGGTCTCTGTTCGGCCGTTTGCAAGAATTTTACCTTTTATTTTTCAACTGGAGCTCGACCAGAAAATAGTGATTACAAGCAGTCGATAATAAAAGTCTGGATTCGTTTAACCAGTTAAGTGTGGCGATCTCTTTGCAAAGCGCTAATCAGTGTGTGTCGCGATAATCAAGCGATGACGGTTATAGTCGTCAAACACAGAGTAAGTGGCGCTGTTGAAATATTGGGTCAAAAAGACGACTTTATTTTAGAAAATGAACAATTTTATTAGTAATATTTCTTTTTGTTTTTAGGCCGGCAGCACTGTCATTCATGTATGCGTGGAATTTCACGTCAGTACATATTTTCTTTGGTTAGTTTCGTTGTGTTTTCTGAGCAACTAAAAGTGAATTGTTCGATTTTTATAATGTGTGATTTTCCTGAACAAAGAAGTTGCATTAAAACCAAATTGGCTTTACTCTTTGATCACAGTAGTACTTTGTTTTTTTGGTTTTGACACATCAAGATGAAAATCGGGATAATCAAAGATCCTGTGTTGCTGCACTGCTTACGAGTTAGCTCTCAGGAAGTTATAAATCCAACTCAAATTATTTATAATTCTCATTTGTTTGTTTCATTTCGTCTTGACCTCTAAACATTTTAAACATATTAAAATTTACGAATATAATTTAGTTTTCGCCAGAATTGCAATTTAAATATCAAATTGTAACAAAATTTTACGCAATGACGGATATAGTCGTCGTGACACAAAATTCTGCCACATCTCCATGACGGATATAGTCGTCAAACACACTTGACTGGTTAACGCGTATCGTTGTCTTTGCGTTCCCTTTGTATTCATTTATTTATATTATTTACTTGCTTTACTCCAAAACGAAACAACATGTTTGAATGCGGTAAAAAGCATTTTGTAGCAGACATATGTATCAATAGTTATGCTCTTGCCTCGTAGCATACAATGTAAGGCATCAAATAGATTTTAACTGTCGATCGTGCACTTGCCCCATTTTCTGGGAAAGTGCACAGTTGTTGCAATTTTTTACAATTTTCTCAAAAAATTAAAATATACAAGTGGAATTGGCATTATTGCCAATGTTAATTAAAGAATATTAACTCAGGTATATTCGTTGATATCAATAAATGTTAAATTATTATAAAACAAATTCAAGATATTTGGGTTGAAAGTCAAACTTACTAGAAACTGGGGTGCACTTAACCCAGATAGCACGCGACGTCTTAAAGACGTCTGTTTTACGTCCATTTTTGGTCTGAACGTCTTACGTCCTGAAAAGACGTCTTTAAGACGTCTTAAAGTCTACAACTTAAATTCTAAACTGCTAGAGAAAAGCTTTACAAACTGTACACACGCAACACAATATAACGCAGTTTTCCTTCGAATAGACGTTTATTTATTTAAGAAAGATAAATAACTAAATTGTTAATTTAGTACTATTAGAATATATTACATATATATTCGCAATAGAATTTAGCAATAAATATTGTTTAATAATAAAAACATTAAAAAACATTACAAATCCAAAATCCAAAATAATATATCAAAATAAATAGATAAATAAATAAATAAGTTAAATAAATAAATAAAGCATAAAATGTTAATGTTCGCGGATATGCTGAAAAACATTCTTTTAATTTATTTTTTTTTATTTATTTCGTTTTTTTGTTATAACAAACATTCAATTTATATTTCTTGTACATGTATACAATATTCAAATTCAATATTTTTCTCATAAGAAAAAATGTGGCTTAAAAAATATTTTTCCAATATTTGACAAACATATCTATCTAATATTTTTGTGCTACTAGGGGTCTGTTTCGAGACGTCTTAAAGACGTCTAACGGACGTCTTAAAGACGTCTTTAAGACGTACAGTTTTTTCACAAAGACGTTCCAGAGACGTTCAGAAGCCGTTCGGAAGACATTCGTAGGACATTCAGACGTCTTATAGACGTCCGAACGTCTTCGACAGACGTCTTAAAGACGTCTTTAAGACGTCTCTGTGCTATGTGGGACCCCACTCCACCTTAGATTGCGCGCATCGGAAATACCCGATAGCGTTATTCCTGCTTCGAGAAAAGCGAAAGAACACGAAGGGAATATCACGAGCCCAAAATTTTCTGGTAACCGATTAGTGTGACCCGTCGATGATCCTCTGTCCGTTAATTGTCCAGACTAATCGGTTTGCTGCCCGCATTAATTACTTTATTGATCAAGCACCTCGCTACCATTGGCAAACGGAGTTCTATTAACCGAATAAACGGAAATTGTTGAAACTCGAAATGAGATGGCTGTGTACTAAAATATTCTAGTGCTTCGATGCCTTTACTCCTAATGGTCCGTCACCTGTCCATCAATTGATTAATTCATCGACCGACCGCTCCTTTTCTATGCGCGTAGTTCTATTAGTTTAACAAACGGAAATAGGTTAGAATCAATAGCAAAAGATAGCAGCCCAACAGTCTAGCGTCGGACGTTGATCGGTCGTGCATCATTTGATTAATTGATCGACTGAAAATGGCTTAGAATCAACTGGAATAAAGAAAATTAAACTTTACTGCTCGAACAGTCACGATCTACAGAACGGAACGCCGATATGTTTCCGTGAACACAACTTTGGGGAATTTCTATGGAATTCGAGCAAACGCCAGGAAACATTTCCACTAATTAAGTGCCGTTTGTGAATTGTCTTGTTACCGGACGTTATCTACGGAACAAGATAAAAATCGACGAAAGCATCCTGTATATCTGTGTTCCATTACTCGACAAGCGTCGACCAATACTTATAGTTATCTCTGGGAATCGCGAGATAAATCCTCCTCTCGAACTTGTCAACGTCACAATTAACGACACCTTGCGCGGTTAAACGCCGAGGAAAGGGAATAGCGAGCCCGCAAACGATCGGGAATTCCCCAGGAATTATTAGGTTGTCCGGAAAGTTTTTTTTCGTTTTTTTAAACGGGTATTACAAATTGGATCAAACGACCTGACATTTTTTGAGCAATTAGAAGAATTGGTTTACCGAATGACGTGCAAAAAAGAATTTGAAAAAAATTGCAATTGCTAGGAATTATTAGAGCAAATAAAAAAGGCACTTTCCAAAACTTTTTTATTTCAGCCTGTAATGAAAGTTTAAAATATGCGTTTTATAGATACATGTTAATTATAAACATACTGAAAATTTCATCGAAATCGGTTGATGCAGATAAAAACGACACGCATCTAAAGACGTTAGAATTTGTGGATTTTAAGCAAAAAGTGACCAAAAGTCGAGAAAAACTACGATTTTCACCTCTTTTAACTACTCGTTGCTCATGTGTATAGTAATCGATTTCGATGAAATTTTCAGCATGTGTATAATTAACGTAGATCTACAAAACGTATATTTTAAATTTTCACTACAGGTTCAAATAAAAAAGTTGTAAAAAGTGCCATTTTTAATTTCTCATGTAATTCTTACCAATTGCAATTTTTTCAAAATCTTTCTTGCACATTATTTGGAAAACCAATTCTTCTAATTGCTCAAAAAATGTCAGGTCGTTTGATCCAATTTATAATACCCGTTAAAAAAACGAAAAGAACTTTACGGACAACCTAATAGATTCTTTTCGCTGTTGGTGTAGGGTTTAAAACCTAAAGTTACATTTTAGCGTTTACAAATTCGAATAGAGTCAAAACCGATGAGATCAGAGATCGAAGATCGAAGTTTGAAACAAGAAACTAAACGATCGGATAAACGTTCGGTAGCTTGCATCGATTTGTCTTTGAATTACAAGTATTTTACAATATTTATATGTTGCGTCTTTGATTTGAACCGATAAATTGGAGAATCGATAAGTTGTTCGGATTTATTGTTGTTTCGCAAGCATATTTCAGAAAAAAAAACAAGAAAAAAAAACAGAATAATATCTGTTGCAGAATTTTCATATCCGATGCAACTTTAAACTAAATGTAGAAGGTCCCAGATAGCACAGAGACGTCTTAAAGACGTCTTTAAGACGTCTGTCGAAGACGTTCAGACGTCTACTAGACGTCTGAATGTCCTACGAACGTCTTCCGAACGGCTTCTGAACGTCTCTGGAACGTCTTTGTGAAAAAACTGTACGTCTTAAAGACGTCTTTAAGACGTCTCGAAACAGACGTATTCAAGACGTCCCGAAACAGACCCCTAGTAGCACAAAAATATTATATAGATATGTTTGTCAAATATTGGAAAAATATTTTTTAAGCCACATTTTTTCTTATGAGAAAAATATTGAATTTGAATATTGTATACATGTACAAGAAATATAAATTGAATGTTTGTTATAACAAAAAAACTAAATAAATAAAAAAAAATAAATTAAAAGAATGTTTTTCAGCATATCCGCGAACATTAACATTTTATGCTTTATTTATTTATTTATTTATTTATAAACAAAAAAATAAATTAGAAGAATGTTTTTCAGCATATTCGCGAACATTAACATTTTATGCTTTATTTATTTATTTATTTATTTATAAACAAAAAAATAAATTAGAAGAATGTTTTTCAGCATATCCGCGAACATTAACATTTTATGCTTTATTTATTTATTTATCTATTTATTTTAATGTATTACTTCTTTGTGCACTTCTTTGTTGATGGAATATTCCACTTTCCCTTCGAAAGGACCTTCAAAAATCACATTTTAGAAATTTTTATGCAGTTGGCGGGATTCGAACTCGGGACTTGCCGTTTACTAGATGATGTGTTTCTGCGATTCTATTGCGAATATATATGTAATATATTCTAATAGTACTAAATTAACAATTTAGTTATTTAACTTTCCTAAATAAATAAACGTCTATTCGAAGGATGGAAAACTGCGTTATATTGCGTTGCGTGTGTACAATGTGTAAAGCTTTTCTCTAGCAGTTTAGAATGACTGAAACGTCAAGAAATGAAACGTCTTTAAGACGTCTTTTCAGGACGTAAGACGTTCAGACCAAAAATGGACGTAAAACAGACGTCTTTAAGACGTCGAGTGCTATCTGGGGTAGAATCTCTTCGGTAAATTACGATGAAGCTGTTCAGAGAGATCGTAAAAAAGGGAGGTGAAATCAGCAGAAAGACCCGAGATGCATGTCCGATCGATACGAATCTAGATCGATCGAGTGACAACGATATATAGACCTATTCGTTTTATCGCTATCAACTTGTGGAGAATGCAGAACTTCCCGCTCGGTCACTGCAGTCTACCCGACCTTGGCCCTACGACTGCCAACCAGTCTGAAGTGCATAGCTGTTGTTTTCGTTCTTTATATGATTGATATTTCTTGACCGTGATCACCGGCGATGTGCAACCGTTCGCATTCGTTCCAATGGAACACACTGTTTCCAACGATAATATTGCCCGTTGTTGCCGCGGCTAATTCGTTTTTTCCGTGAGCATAGCGCACGGTAAAAAAACCCGAGTGACGTCCAGATAAAGTGAGAGCGTGTTTAGAAACAAAGTCGAATTTAGATGGCAAAGTTTGATGTTGGGCAATTTGTGATACGCTAATTGGAATAACAATAATTAGAAACGACATCGTGACGATTCAACGTAGAAAGGAGAAATAAAGAAATCGTACCGCTTGATAAAATCTTGTAAACAGAAGACGGATTTTATGTTTACGACAGAAACGAGTAGGCAAAGTATAAATTTGTAAACATAGTCGAGAAAATGATGTCTGCACGAGAAAATACATTTTTATTTAACATCTGCTTTTGTCCACGGTTGTGAGATTCAATCAGATATCTGATATCTTATCTGATATTTAGGTGTGTGCGTTTACGTGATATGTGGTTGTGTGGTAGCTTCGCACCCTAAATGCCATCAATCTAGGGTGACTCTGCATCGGTGTGGATAGTTGTGCCGTTTCATAGCGCAGGTCAGGTTTCCTCTGCCCCAAAACACGGTCTGCATATAATGTCAGGGTCCAAGCATGACATCGTTTAAGCTGTTCGGTTGGCGAATCGATTAGCTCCAGACAATAAGACAGTGTTGAGCCTAACTATTAACACTAGAAAGACTGAAACTTAGTATATACCTGTATTGCCCAAAAGCAGTCAAAATGACTGCATTGTGAAAGAATAACGACTAATGTGCAAAGAAATTTGTTTAAAATTAATTTTTTATATTTTTTATATTATTTACAGTTATATATAACAAGCAAAAGATATAAAATAAACAACTTGTTGGAACAAGTATCACCGCATAAATATTCGAATAACAAATACTACTTTAGAATAACAAATAACTAAACAAATCGAATAACAAATCGACAAATTATCGTGTACTTGTATGTCATCATGTGACGGTAATCGAAAAAAAAAAATGAAAAATGTTATTTCAATACAGAGCCGAACTGGTCATATAAGAAATCTACTCGATTCAATACTACGAGTCATTTGATTATTTAAAATTTCCCAAGCAGTCAAAATAACTACTTTTGGGCAATATAGGTATAACACACACACACACACACATATATATATATATACCGGAAATGAAGGAGGTGGGAGGTAACTACAATTACTAATAAACGCATTTATATGTTGTACAAAAAGTCACAATATTCTAAGAAATTGTGTCATTATGTACATAATTGTTTTTCTAATTGATATTAAAAAGCAGTCAAAACGACTTCCTTGGGCAATCTAGTGTTAAGGAAAATGGTTTTTTGAATGGAGAAAAATCTAGAGAAGCAGTTGCAAGTAGTTTCAGACAATTTTGTAAGTTGTTAATCGTTTCTGCAGAGATTATGTTTCCGACTTCGGACTGTGTTAATTTCCCTGAAGCGTTCACTGCCGAACTACCTCCGCGAAAAGTCTCACAAAATCACGGTAATTTCGAGTTAATTAAAGTCCATTGCGGTGATTACTCGTTTAACACGTTGACTGCCATGTCACCCATATGTGGGTGTCGGAAATATTTACTCATGTTTTAAAATGAATTTTTACGTTAATATATTTGTAAGAATGTTTATGTCACCGTTTGTATTATTCATATGTTTATGTTTACCTGTTATTGATTTATACTGTTATATATAATTTTATTGATTTATGCGTTGCGTTAGCATTTTGTTAAATTGATGTTACCATGAGTTTCGTTTAAATAAACAGTTTCTTCTGAGTGAGCAAAGGACATCGACGTCTAAAGCTTCCTTACATATTCATTGTACCAAATTTAATTAAGATCTGTAAAATGCAAGAAAGTTGGAGGACTACTCAATATCATACATACATTTATTTTTCAATTTTTATTTCGTTAAATAACTGACTTTGATTTGATGGAATTTTTTAGGTTCCAGTTGGGCAGTCAAAGTGTTGATCTTGCCAGATCTAACAAATTCTATCGAAACTCGGCTTACGTAACTGCGTGAGAGCAAAAATTGATTGTGAAAGATGTTCGAGTAATCGTGTCACCCAGATTTCACCGCCATGACAGTCAAGGTGTTAAAGATCCACTAATAAAGTACTAAAACGCTAAATTGTACCAGCAGGTCACCATCGGTAGCGGACGCGTTCGAACGTTTTCACGTTGTCCGGTTGACAAACGAGTCTTGGTCGATTTACCGTCCGATTAGGTGGACACGAAAGTTAATTAAGCGACTCTAAGTTCCCCCTTCCGTTAATTTCTTCTTAATCCCTAGTTCCCCATTCTTTTATTTGACCAAAGCTTTTATCCGTTTATGACAAAAATGGGCTGTATATTTTAAAACAGACTGTGACTTAGTTAAGTCAGATTTGTTGAAACAGATTTGTTCCGAGACGTAGCGGTCTTATCCTGAAATTTAGCAATCATTAACTTTAGCAATCATTGAACGGTACTGCACGGATAATCGCACGAGGAAACCGAGTGACGATGCAGGTTTCATTGAACCTAAATGCCGTTGCACGCATGACGTACCACGCGTCATGGGGGTGGTAACGGGGATCGTTCTTGGGTTGAACTCCCTTGGATCCAGGTTGACCTTGACCCGTGGTTTGGTTGCAGGGTCGAGGATACGTATCGTTGGATTTAGCCGTTGGACAGCAGAGGAGAACCTAGCAGCGTTCGCTTCGCAGAGCGGTTGAATCGGTTGGTCGAGGAAGTAACGAGGAAGGGAGAGAACACGAGAGGGAGAGAGAGAGAGAGGGAGAGAGAGAGGGAGAGGGAGAGAGAGACAGGTCAGTCGTTGGTTTATCGAGCGAGGAACAGAGAAAGAGAGGGAGAAATGGTCCCCACCCACGGCGGCAACGAGGAAATAGAGGGGCGCTATAAAGAGCGTAAAGCGTATAAAGAGCGCGCGTATGCCTACAGCCCTGTACCAGCGAGTGACTGTTCGACGGTGTGCGAATCAACTACCCTTCGGAACCAGAACGACAAGAAGAACGGACAACTACCAACCACTTTCGATTGCGAAAACAACTTCTACGGTGTCCACAACAAGTGTACCGTGAGCTACGACATGACGGAGGTGGGATCGACGACGCTTCAATACGTAGCCGCCGCTGCAGGTAGGTCTCTACTCTGTATCTCTATCGCGGCACCAACCCTCCCCGAGAACCAGTCAACCACCCTCTAGCTCTCTGCCGGGGGGTTGCTTTACACACGCGCGAGTACATACCGAGTCGCCGAGCTTCGTGTAGCGTAGCGTCACGTCGCGCTGCCAACCGGTGTGGCGCGAACTTTAACGAGATCGACTCGTTTGTTGGCTGGTTTATAAGGACCTCTGTCAATCTCGCGATCTTTACTTCCTGTTCGTGTTTATTTTTCTTCTTTTCTTTTTCTTTTCTTTTGGTATCCCCCGTCATCTCCGAAAATGGAAAACCGCTGGTTAGATCGTGTTTGGGTAGAAATGTTATTTTGATTTGGAGGGAGTTGGGAGTGTCGTGAGGAATCGGTGACAGGAACTAGGGACGGGAATTTGTGTGCTATATGGGTCCCAAGTATTCTTTTACGACGTCTAAACAACGGTAATTGCGCTGGGTAATAAATGGCAGGGTAATTATTTACTTTAGGGGCGGAATTCGCAATATGCGGACGGCTTTTAAAAGAGGATTTCTGCGGTCCACGTTTTAACCCTTTGCACTCGAAGCTATTTTAACTCCAAAACCAAACATTTCTTCTGACCTAGAATATTTCTCTTCTATATATTTTTTTTTCATGTTGTACATACAAAAATGGGGTAATTTATTCGTACAATACTGAAATGCTTAGTGATTTATTAAATACAAACAAAGGTAATTATTTACTTTAGGGGCTTCCTCACCGATTTTGATGACCTTGAAATATGTTGTCAAGGTCATGTTTCTGAACAACTTTTTCCTGTACGTGTTACCGCCGCTCGCGTCTAATTTACGAGATATTTGCAAAAATGTTTCAACATTTCAAAAAGTGATCGGGGTAGGTGTGGGTTATATCGATTGTGATAACCTTGAAATATGTTGTCAAAGCCATCATTTTGAACAACTTTTTCCTATACGCGTTACCTCCGCTCAGCTTTAGTTTCCGAGATAATCGCAAAAAAGTGTCAACATCTCGAAAAGTGATCGGAGTAGCTGTGGGTTACATCGATTGTGATAACCTTGAAATATGTTGTCAAGGCCATCATTTTGAACAACTTTTTCCTATACGCGTTACCGCCGCTCGCCTTTAGTTTACGAGATATTTGCAAAAATGTTTCAACATTTCAACAAGTGATCGGGGTAGGTGTGGGTTAGATCGATTGTGATGACCTTGAAATATGTTGTCAAGGCCATCATTTTGAACAACTTTTTCCTATACGTGTTACCTCCGCTCAGCTTTAGTTTACGAGATATTTGCAAAAAAGTGTCAACATATCGAAAAGTGATCGGAGTAGGTGTGGGTTAGATTTTAAATTATGGCCACAACTAAAAACGACTTCAATTAGTTGAGACCCACTGTCTTGTCTGTTCTGAGTATTAACACTAGAAAGACTGGAACTTAGTATATACCTATATTGCCCAAAAGCAGTCAAAATGACTGCATCGTGAAAGAATAACTAATGTGTAAAGAAATTTGTTTGAAATTAATTTTTAATATTTTTCAGTGTCAGATGATTCACTTCGAATATAATCCGCTTCATCTTCAGATGATAGTTCAGAATTTGTTGCATCTGATTCTATATCGGAGCACTCTTCACTTATGTTAGTCAGCTTTTCCAATAACTCGCTTCTATTCGACATTTCTTTCATGAATTTAGGACGCAAAGGAAATAAAATAAACAACTTGTTAGTATCACTGCATAAATATTCGAATAACAAGTACTACTTTAGCTTATTGAGCAACTGCAACTTATCAAGTATACGCCCAAATCGACAATTTATCATGTACTTGTATGTTATCATGTGACGGTAATTGAAAAAAAAAATGAAAAATGTTATTTCAATACAGAGCCGAACTGGTCATATAAGAAACTTACTCAATTCAATAATAAGAGTCATTTGATTATTTAAAATTTCCCAAGCAGTCAAAATGACTGCTTTTGGGCAATATAGGTATAACACACATATATGTATATACCGGAAATGAAGGAGGGGGAGGTAACTACAATTATTAATAAACGCATTTATATGTTGTACAAAAAGTCACAAAATTCTAAGAAATTGTGTCATTATATACATAATCGTTTTTCTAAGTGAAATTAAAAAGCAGTCAAAATGACTTCTTTGGGCAATCTAGTGTTAAGCATGAAACTATATGAATTCTTGGATATCTGCAACAATCAAGAAAAGTTGATAGATTTTTTAGTGAACAGTAAAGTGATCCATGGCACGATGAATTGTATCAAGTGCAACGAAGATATACTACTTGATCGCGAAAACTTAATTTTTCGATGCCATAATACTAGTTACATTAGAAATCGAAACAAAAGACTTATAAAAACACAATGTCATTTCAAAATTAGTAAAAAAAAAATGGTGTTATAAAGTATACAGTCGAGTCGGAAAGTAAGTTAACATTTGGTGATATGTAGGCAATGAATATGATGAATAAAATCAAGTTATTGTTTTTATAGTATTGTTTTTATTTAGGAGGTGTAAGGAAATAAACAAATGTGTTAGTAAAACATATATTATCATTATTAAAGATTAAAGACATGTCATATTCATTTGCCTGCATACACCAGTCGTTAACTTACTTTCCGACTCGACTGTACACCACTTCAAATAGAAATCTGTTAAGAAATCTGTTAATTCTAACCTTAACCCTAACCCACACCTACTCCGATCACTTTTTGAAATGTTGAAACATTTTTGCAAATATCTCGTAAACTAAAAGCGAGCGGCGATAACATGTATAGGAAAAAGTTGTTCAGAATGATGACCTTGACAACATATTTCAAGGTTATCAAAATCGGTGTGGAAGCCCCTAAAGTAAATAATTACCCGAACTTTAACCCATTCGAGACCGATTGCACACCGTGTGTGCAATGGATTTCCGAGGCTATAAGACGGCCTGCACACCGTGTGTGCAATAACAGTAATGTGTAATTATCAGTTATTCTGAGTAAACTAGTCGAAATAAGATTTTTTGGAACTAATGAAATCTGTAAAGTACAGGAAAACAAAATTTTGCATTGGTTTTACTGTGTACCAAAAAATCTAACAATTATCTGAAGCCTTTCTTACATGTAAAATACTATGAACCGAATACTTCGCTCCTGGGGACTGTGTTCGAAAAAAATCGTCGTCTCGAATGGGTTAACGAGATCGACTCGTTTGTTGGCTGGTTTATAAGGACCTCTGTCAATCTCGCGATCTTTACTCCCTGTTCGTTTATTTTTCTTTTTCTCTTTTTCTTTTCGTTTGGTATCCCGTCATTTCCGAAAATGGAAAACCGGTGGTTAGATCGTGTTTGGGTAAAAATGTTTTTTTGATCTGGAGGGAGTTGGGAGTGTCGTCGTGAGGAATCGGTGACAGGAGCTAGGGACGAGAATTTGTGTGCTATATTATGGGTCCCAAGTATTCATTTACGACGTGTAAACAACGGTGATTGCGCTGGGTAATAATCGGCAGAAGCTACCGATGTGAAATTGATTATTTTATGTTCGCGAGATCTATCGGTGGGAGGTAAATCTTTGAGAGAGAGAAAGAAAAATTGGTAAGATGGAGTGGGGTAAGTGCACCCCAGTTTTTAGTAAGTTTGACTTTCAACCCAAATATCTTGAATTTGTTTTATAATAATTTAACATTTATTGATATCAACGAATAATTGAGTTAATACTCTTTAACACTAGATCTACCGCACCAGTCAAAATGACTGGTTCCTAATTTTTTCTTTCACAATTACTCAAATTAATAAACATATTTTCATCAGAATGTTTTGATTGATCTTTTTCGTCGAAGCACATGTTATAATAAAAATGGCATTAGGTTTGAATAGATGTAGGTCTTGTCATCATTACAAAGCAATATTCATCAGTTGTATTTATTACTCGGTAGTTCTAGTGTTAATTAACATTAGCAATAATGCCAATTCCACTTGTATATTTTAATTTTTTAAGAAAATTGTAAAAAATTGCAACAACTATGCACTTTCCCCGAAACTGGGGCAAGTGCACAATCGACAGTTAAAATCTATTTGATGCCTTATATTGTATGCTACGGGGCAAGAGCATAACTATTGATACATATGTCTGCTACAAAATGCTTTTTACCGCATTCAAATATGTTGTTTCGTTTTGGAGTAAAGCAAGTAAATAATATAAATAAACGAATACAAAGGGATTAGTAAAATAAGATCAATATAAAAAGAATAAGAGTCCGTATAAGAGTCTCTTGTATTAACACTAGAACTACCGCACGAGTCAAAATGACTTGCTCCTAATATTTTCTTTTAGAAATATCGAATTTATAAATATGTTTCCATGAGAAAATTTTTCAATAAACTTCTCTATCGAAGTAGATATTTAAACAGAACTGGTACGAAATCTAAACAAATGCAATTTTGTTGTTATTATAAGGCAATATATGCCAGTTGCATTTAGTGCATGGTTGTTCTAGTGTTAATAAGAGTCCATTTATGCACTTACCCCACTCCACCTTACTTTATTTTCCTGCTCTGTCGTATGCGTATGAGAAAATTTTTTAATAAACTTCTCTATGAAAGTAGATATTTAACACTAGATTGCCTAAGCAAGTCATTTTGACTGCTTTTGAATTTCATTTTTTTTTATTGCTAATACTTATTAATAACTTGTTATATGACTGTAAGTGATATAAAATATATTAAAAATTACTGTTAAACAAATTTCTTTGCGCATTAGTTATTTTTTCACAATGCAGTCATTTTGACTGCTTTCAGGCAATATAGGTATATACTAAGCTCCCGTCTTTCTAGTGTTAAACAAAACTGATACGAAATCTAAACGAATCTTATTTTCTTGTTGTTATAAGGAAATGTATTCCAGTTGAATTTAGTGCTTGGTAGTTCTAGTGTTAATAAGAGTCCGTTTATGCACTTACCCCACTCCACCTTAACTAGATGTTGTTTGGAAGTATTAGTGGACGTTTTGCGGTGTAGAAAATGATGGTCACGGTGGGCAACAGGTGTTAGGCGAGTGGCGGGAAATGAAATATTTCATGTTCCCCGGATCGATCGGAGAGCGTGAAATCTGTCCTTTTAGAGAAATCCAGAACCAACGAAGTTCGCGAATGATCCAAGGATTCTAATCGCGTTTCGCGGTGGAACGTTTCTTTGAACAGGGGTTCGTCGAATCGTTTCCTATGCGGCAGACCGAACGTGCCAGAAAGAACAACAACGTAACAAGAATGCAGTGCAATTAAACGCAATTAAGGAATAATAGTGTGGAATTTTTTTATCGATGCGGGATCCGATAATCGCTATAGCATCTCTCGCGCGTATCTGTGGTAGGTGCGATCGACGTTTGAACAAGTGTCAACTTCGAGCAGGTGTTTCTTTCGTTCGACACCCTTCCAAAATTACTATTTCGGCAATTCAACAAAGCTTTTCGGAACGCTGCATTGACCTCGGAAGAATAACATAATTATTTGCACAGTATGATGGCAAAGATTTGCGAATCCCCCCCCCCCCTATACCTTGACTGAAAATCGTCGCTCGTATTGTAAAGACATTTACAACGTAAGAGTATAATTGATGGTGAAGCATGATAAAATCGTGTGTACATTAACTGAAAACTGCACGACTACATACTACGGCGTGCAATTAGGATTAGATGGTTGATTGTTTGAAGCAAATTGTCTTGGCAATAAGCGTTGCATAATTAACCCTTTGCACTCGAAGGTATTTTAATTCGAAAACGAAACATTTCTTATGATCTAGAATATTTCCCTCGTATATATTCTTTTCTATGTTATACGTATGAAAATGATGCAATTTACTCGTACAATGCTGAAGTGTTTAGTAATTTATTATTTACTATCATATTTAACACTAGAACTACCGAACCAGTCAAAATGACTGGTTCCTAATTTTTTCTTTCACAATTACTGAAATTATAAAAATGTTTTCATCAGAATTTTTTGAATGAACCTATTCATTGAAGCACATGTTAGAATGAAAATGGTATTAGCAAAATCATCATTTCTTTCATTCTTTTATCGTTCCAACTAATTTTAATCTAAAGAAATTTTTGTTTACTCTTTGTCTAGCAAACTAGTCGGTCTAACGTCTAAAAAAAAATTCAAGTCATTTGGACCAATTTTATAAAAGTTATGCGATTTTTAAGAGTGTCCACTTAATGTGTCAAAATGACTGGTTCCTAAGTTTTTCTTTCACAATTACTGAAATTATAAAAATGTTTTCATCAGAATTTTTTGAATGAACCTATTCATTGAACCACATGTTAGAATGAAAATGGTATTAGCTTTGAATAGATGTAGTCTTATCATTGTTACAAAGCAATATTCATTAGTTGTATTTATTACTCGGTAGTTCTAGTGTTAATAATGTAAAAAATATTTTGAATAACGATATACGAATTTTTAGTGTCGCCTTACAGTCGTCATTCGAGTGCTAAGGGTTAATAGTGTTTAATGTACGAAGAGATTAAGCTTCGGACGCCTTAACCCGAGTTTAGAAAATCTGTACAAGCACACGGCTATTCTTATCTCCGATCATACCTTGATCGAAACAATTAAAGCGCGCGAAATTATAATCCAATTGTTCCGCGAGAACGTCACGTGTGGAACATCGTGAGACGTTTCGACGTCGACACGCGTGCCTCGGCAAATGAAACAAATTCCCACCGGGGAAAAGATGACAAGATCTAGTTTCAATGTTATCGTTGGCCAATTAAAATGATTAAAAACTCATGGAAGCAATCGCGTATTATTTTCACTGATACCGAGCGGCGCACGATTCGCAAACAGTGGAAACAAAATCGAGCTAAAACAAAAAAGTCGGAAGAGTCAACAAGCGCGGACAAACAGAAGCCAACGATTGTTGACGTTTCGTCGTTCGCGGGCAAACAATACGTGGAACGCATCGAACTGTAGCATCGTTTTCCAATACGTCGCTTCTTAAACGGTTTCGGTTTCGGCTCGAAACGCGAAAGCTTTCGGCGACAGTTGAGAGTGATTGAAAATATAGTTTTCAACATTTCTAGAACCATGAGAAATAATTTCGTCTCGAGTGGAAGCTTCGATTCGAGAAAGGAGTAACGGCGTTCCAACTTTCTCTAGCCGGGAAAATCCATATTCCCCGACAAGTGTTGCGTGTCGAATAAACCAGTCGAGTAAATAAACATGACCCACGATTAGTTCATGGCGGATCTCGGTGTTAGCGACTTGATAGAAACCGATACGAAGGTGACTCGGATAATTAACCCTTAGCACTCGAGAGGTGACTCTGAAGCACCGCTAGAAATTGTTGGGGCATTATTTCAACGAAATTACAAAAAATATTACAAAATATTTGTTACATTACAAAATTTGTATTTCATAGATTACTGAACATGTACATATTATATGTGGAAATCGGATCAGTTTCGTATGAATAAAACGAAAATATTCTACGACGTAAGAAAAATGTAGTTTTACAATGAAAATAGCGTCGAGTGCTAAGGGTTAATATCGCGGATCGCTTTGGCATCGATCAAACGGCACCATCCCACAGTGGGTATTTACACCGGAAAGTTGGAAAAAATTACTATTGCATGGAAACCATTTTCAAATGAGGCACAATATAATTGTAATTCAGAATGTATATATATAGAAATAACATTTTAATAAGAAAATATATAAATAACATTTTTCAATTAATAGAATCAATTTTCGTCTGACAATGCGTTCGAAGTTTCTTCTTCAGATATTTCTTCTTTACCATATTCGGTCTCGCTTTCATCTGTAGAAGTGATAGGCTCAAAAGGGAGAAATAAATCCAAACTTTCTTTCAGGAACGCCATTGTTTTTTTTTTCTTCGAGGTTGTCTTAAACTTGTAAAAAGGGAATCAATAGTGAGTAAGAACCTATTGATGACATCCAGATTACATGCCTTCCTGGAACACTTTCTGGCATAACTCTATCTATACTGGCGAAAATGTTTGTTTCTCGCCTCGACTGCTTTTCTTCTTATAATTGCCCAATAGGCAAAATTGCCTTTTCTATAACTTTTGGTCCGTGAATTAATATTTTGTGTGTTGTGGGTGACATGGGATACCACCCATATAATCGAACGTACATTTCTGCTGTCTCTGTGGTATACGTTGCAAAT
The DNA here is from genome assembly GCA_913789895.3 of Seladonia tumulorum. Lineage (NCBI taxonomy): Eukaryota > Metazoa > Arthropoda > Insecta > Hymenoptera > Halictidae > Seladonia > Seladonia tumulorum. Next base: position 1,746,850 of record OU565281.1, read on the forward strand.
TTTGTAAAAAAAATTTTTTTAAAATTATTTTTTTTAATTATCAAATTTTTTTAGCTTGAGTTTGTACTTTATAAACATTTAACAGAAACAGAAGAGTTGCGGAGAGAGAAAAGGCGGAGTTCACTTCTATCTAAATTGTCTGTAAAATCGGAATCTGTGGACGAATCTGGAATAAACCTTTATTGAATTTTAATCGCAAACCTTCACGGAATAAAATGACACAAGAAAGAGTACCGGGACTCACCCTGAACCATAACAAGATGATTAATGAAGTCTTGGAATTAGAAAAATAATTATTGATCTATTGAACATCATCAAACATTAATAACTATTAAAAAATATACGGAGAAGGAATCACAATGGCATTAAAGTGTAGCACATACTTTTCTCAAAATATAAGAAAAGTGAAAAATCAGACAAAGTTATTTCAAATACTAGAAAATCTTTAGTAAGTAAATGGTACTTCAACGAATAGAAAAGAAATAAGCTGTTACCATAAAATCTTCTAACTTCTAACAAAGTACACTCCTTTGTGAGTGCATAAACGAAAAAAGCAGTTATGGTACGGTATTCTATACGTATTCCATTATCTTATACAACAAAAATAATATGGTGTACACTAAGTTTTAAAGAATGACTTTTTTCCGGTTTTTTGGTGCAAATACCCCACTGTGCATCCTACCGATTCAGCAGGATCCGATAACCGTTTTTGCCATTCGGAAATTCTCGAAAATTCTAGATTTAGTAAGCGAGCACAGAGTATGTAGGTGGCCGGGTTCATAGTACTTGTCAATCTCTCTTATATATCGTTTTTCTCGCAAAAAAATCCGTCCTTTGTCCGATTCGACAAAGCTGAGTCGCTCGCGTTTGTTTAAACATATCCTGCACTTTGCCTTGGCCGAGTCTACAATCGTCACGCGCGCTTCCAGAAGTTGCTCTGGATTCCTCCAAATGTATGAACGTTAACTCGATAAGGGGGGATCGATTAACTGAAATTTCTTTGACAAGTTCTCCAAGAAATCACCGCGCCGCACAGTGTGACGAATGGCCTTTTTCGCTGAACAAAATTCTAAATCGCCTATTTTTCTATATTTATCGATTAATATGTTTACAGTTGTATAAAATATGAATAATTATGAATTTTTTACAACATTTAGTTGGTGTTTGTTAATTAAACAATATATTTAAAGTGATTTATAATTAAATAAAAAATACAACAAAGTTAGTAATGGATCTATGTAACACAGAATGATTTGACAAGTAGTAGATATTATCAAAGAAGACGTCATTTTTAATTAGGGACAAAAAGAATGTAATTTTGGAAAAATTATAGTAAATGTTACTTTTTGGAGATTCAGATATATTCTAACGGGAAAGAATTATTCTTTGGTTTAGTATAAGGTTTCACTTTATAAATAACAACTCTGTTTCATATTATTGTTTACTATTTTAATAAAAATATGATAAAATGAAAATATAAATAAAACAAAAGAAATAACAGAGATCAAAATCAAAGTCTTCAATAGGAACATTCGGTTGCTAAAAACTAATAACTTATAAACAAATGTAAATAGAATATATCTAAGCGTATTTGTGTTACGACAAATATTTGAGTTTACAGCAAAATAAAAATAAAGAAGAATATACATAACAGGCAGTAAATATTTTTCATTGTTATAACAAAGACATTGCCTCCTGAAACTACGTAGAAACTTCTTCACAACTCGAATCTCTATCAGAAGATTCAAGTTCTGATAAAGGATCTGTTTCTTGAATATCTGTATCTTCATTTTATATTAGTAATTCAAGAACTTGAGGGGACAGTGAACTAATTTTTTCTTGTGGGATTTCGCGAAAACTATTTATTAGTGGGTCGGAAGTTATTAATATCATTGACATTAAGTCGAAATTGGTATTCACTCTTGACGTTTTCCGTGTATTTTCGTAAAACGACGTAACTTCATTGTAAAAATTAGTATAGTTCTGCAACGTTCCGCAAGCCAATTTTGGTATTAAAATAAAGTAGAGAATCTTTACTTTATTATATGTAAAAATCATCGCGTGGACCGACGTGGCGCATATACTAATTCGTTAACGAAGAGTAGTAACATGGGCGTTTCTCTGGAAAAATAAGTACCGTCTTTGACACTTAATTTACAAAAATAGAGGAATGTTATCGATAATTTGGAATTACTAAAGTGAAAATACATGTTTTGAGATGTTATGTTCATCAGATATAGGAAATTTAAACACTCCTTAGTACATTTTAACATATTTCTAGCGCGAATGGAAATGTGCCCATTCATTTATAGGTTAGGTGTTCGTCTTTTAGGTGAAGTTTACACGCTCTGTAAACATACAACAAAAGAATTTCAAGTTTTAATATCCAAGGGTTCTAATACATGGTTATTTTAGATTATATTAGCACAGTTAGTTTTTGTTTATTTGAAAGTTAACTTTGTCCAGCTAAAAAGGTTATTCGTCACACTGTGCACCGTCGAAAATGTTAAAGAGAGTGTTAAACCCACGGTTTCGTCGCTCGGCCACTGTTTCCGAACGATACAATGTAAAAATAGTGTTTCCGAAAACGATGTCACGAGGCGGCTTCTTATTTCCCTTTATCCCGCGTTTTCGACAGCCGAGACTTCGAAACGCGAAGACGAAAGGCGTGTCAGAAATTTTCTCTAATTTATTTCGAAAATCATCAACATTTTCATCGATGGCAATGTACCTGTGAGAGAAGCTCGAGTCGACTGGGCAGAGATTTCGTTGACTTTTCACAGTCTATTCAACTTTGGTCCCGCTGGGCAGTCGCGTTTATTCCGAGGTTGCATTTAAATATAGAGATCGAGAGATGCACCAGCGCAGCCGGCAACGTTTAATGAACTTGGTGAACTTGCCATTGAATCGGCGGAACGATAAAGGTGCTCATTGAAAAACACGGAACATTAAGATAATTGGAACACGTTCGTTCCTTCGCTTTAACACTTTAAGCATAATCTATGAGCACGCCTGTGCTGCCTTATCGCCGTGCGTTATCCTTCGGACGTTGGCAACGCGAACGTTAATTCGCGTCTTCGCTGTGAATTTGCATTGCAAGCGTTGCAAAGAGCGTTCGGCAAAGATTAAAACAACGCTGCGATTTTTTCTGAAAGCCGGGAATGAAAAATAACGCTGATATTAACCCTTAGCACTCGAATGGCGACTGTGAGGCGCCACTAAAAATTGCTATATCATTATTCAAAATATTTTTTACATTATTAAATATGTTTGGATTTAATAAATTACTAAAAATGTCAGTACAGTACGAGTAAATTCCACCATTTTTGTAGGTACAACATGAAAAACAAATATATAGAAGGAATATATTTTAGATCGGAAGAAATGTTTCGTTTTCGAGTAAAAATAACTTCGAGTGCAAAGGGTTAACACTAGAACGACCAAGCACTAAATGCAACTGGCATACATTGCCTTATAATAACAACAAAATAAGATTTGTTTAGATTTCGTATTAGTTCTGTTTAAATATCTACTTCGATAGAGAAGTTTATTAAATAATTTTCTCATGGAAACATATTTATAATTTCGATATCTCTAAAAGAAAAAATTAGGAGGAAGTCATTTTGACCCATCCGGTAGTTCTAGTTTTAAATACAAATAAATTTAATCATGTGAAAAATATTTTGAATAACGATACAACAATTCTTAGTGGTGCCTTACAGTCGCCACTCTAGTGCTAAGGGTTAAGGTCGGCACCGTCGATATTGCGACCTTTCACCCTCGCAAGGTGGAATAGTATCGACGACACCATTGCAGTCATGGCTGGGTCCATTTAAATCTTTACCCACTCGTTACTCGATTTTTATTACACATTTCTTAATCCAATTCTTTGAGATCAATGTCTGTCTTCTTGTTGGACTTTTGTTATATAACATTCGCATCGACAGTGATTTCTGACTAGTTTTAGAAATTAATTTTTACCGTGACATATCCAGATAAACCGAATTTTATTAGGATCTTTAGAATTCGTAAGGGTTAAGACAGCATACATACATTTTAACCCTTTGCACTATGAAGCTACTTTAACCCCAAAACGAAACATTTCTTCCGACCTAGAATATTTCCCTTCTACAGTAAGGAGCGAAACTGAACCAATAACCACAAGTTTTGTATAAATCATTATTTATTTCTAGGAATATAGAAGAATAACAAAAAATCAACATTATAACTGTTTTTGTCATAGTTAGAAGTAACTTAAGAAATTTTTTTCAATAATTAATGTCTCCTCGATTAGCAATGACGACAAAAATAGATTGACTCGGTTTTGCACCGGTCCCTACAAGAAATGTTTACGTGGGATGTTCTAGTAGAATGTTTATATCTAGCACTTTGGTATGTTTAAAAACTATTATTCTACGTCTTAACACTCAGTTCTTCGCAATCAGTCGAACGGAGAAGCACGCAAGTGAAGTAAGAATAAATATGAAATTAATTGCTCCAAATTGCTTTGTAAAAAAGTAATTTCTCTTTTAAATGACGGCTTGTCAACGCGTAAGACGGCGAAAACCGGCAGTGTTAGTCAATCGACAGTGCAGAGAATAAGAAAAAAATACTGTAAAAGTATATTATTTAATGTTGGTGGAAGACCAAAAATATTATCACCGCAGGATGAACGAAGGATTATACGGTTTGTCACATCTGGTGAAGCTTCAAGTTCCATTATGGCTGCAAAATTATTGAAAGAAGATACGAATATACAAATAAGTCAGTGGACAGCACGAAGAACCCTCAAAGGAGCTGAGTTTAGAAGCATTAAGAAAAAAAGGAGATAATGTTATCGAAAGAAAATATTAAACGTTTGGAATTTGCTAGAAAATATCAAAACTGGACATCTACTGACTGGGAACGGTTTATTTGGTCAGACGAGACCAAAATTAACAGAATTTGTTCAGATGGCATGTCTTGGTGCTGGATTCGTAAAAATGAAAGGCTTAAACCACGACATGTGAAACAAACGTTAAAGCATGGAGGCGGATCCCTAATGTTCTTGGGGTGCCTAACAGCATTTGGTGTTGGATCACTGCACCGAATTAATGGTATCATAAATCAGTACATGAACAAGAATATTTTACAAGATTATCTCATAGATGCTGTTGAAAATATGCATTTTGAAGAAAAGAATGTAATTTTCATGCATGACCGGGATCCTAAGCACACTGCTAAAAGTCTAAAAAATTGGCTCTGTACTAAAAAATTTTCTGTTCTGGATTGGCCTGCACAGAGCCCCGACCTCAACCCCATAGATTCTCTATGGGGTTTACTAAAAAGACGACTTCGGGATTCGTATGACTCCCAACCAACATCAATCACAGATTTGTATGATAGAATTCAAGAACAGTGGGAACAAATATCTCCGGATTATTGCAAAAAATTAGTAGAAAGTATGCCAAAGCGAATTAGAGCAGTTTTACAAGCGCAAGGGTTGTGGACGAAATATGAAAAATAAATGATATATTAAATATTGCCAAGTACATATTGGACATGGTGCAAAACCGAGTCAGTCTGTTTTTGTTGCCATTGCTAAAAGAGGAGACATTAATTATTGAAAAAATTTCTTAAGTTACTTTTAACTATGATAAAAATAATTATAATGTTGGTTTTTTGTTATTCTTCTATATTCCTAGTAATAAATAATGATTTATACAAAACTTGTGGTTATTGGTTCAGTTTCGCTCCTTACTGTATATATAATTTTTTCATGTTATAAATGGTGGAATTTACTCCTACAATACTGAAATGTTTAGTAATTTATTAAACGCAAAACAAATGTAGTAATTTAAAAAACGTACAGTCGAGTCGGAAAGTAAGTTAACATTTGGTGATATGTAGGCAACGAATATGATGAATAAAATCAAGTTATTGTATTGTTTTTATTTAGGAGGTGTAAGGAAATAAACAAATATGTTAGTAAAACATATATTATCATTATTAAAGATTAAAGACATGTCATATTCATTTGCCTGCATATACCAGTCGTTAACTTACTTTCCGACTCGACTGTATTTATAATTTCAATATGTCTAAAAGAAAAAATTAGAAGGAAGAGATTTTTACCCATCCGGTAGTTCTAGTGTTAAATTTAGACAGCAACCTGTGCAGAGTAGTACATCGTATGCTGGTGCAATCCAAAGGGGTTGAAACGCGCGCGAATACCAAAAATCGCACGCGTGCTTTGACGCTGCCAAAAATAACGCGATCTATCTTTGACTGTCGCGTCTTCCGACGCAATTAATACTGATGAACCCTTTCCCCAATTGCTTCGTCGCAAAAATTGTCATTTCACTTTCATTCCTCCGAAAGTTGTTCGCTTGTGGCCAAACAGTTTGATAACGCAATAAATGTATTCCCGTTGTTCGTAGGTGATCACAAAAACAAAAAGATATCGAGTATAAAGACTTAACTTTCATTTCTGTCACGAGCGCATAAAAACTCGTTGTCCGCGACGTTTGACGTCTAGCGATTACCGCGGCGTAAAACACGAACGACTATTTCAAGCAAAACAAAACTTGCTATACGCGGCGTTTTTTCGCCCAACAACAACCAGACATTTTTATCGGAGCAAAAATTACAAAGAAAAGCGAGCTTGAGTTTAATTCTTCAAAAAGGCGTAGCATGACGCGTAACAAGCGGTTTCCCTTTTGAAAAAATCAAATTTTCGATGCAGACCCCAGGGATCTTTACAGGGATCCCGAAAGCTTGTTGAACCAGAAATGAAAATCACTGGACCAGTGTAAAACCGCGCGCGAGATCAAACCCCGGTTATCAATCAGAGAAATATGGTACATACACGCGAGGCCGCTGCGTTCAATATTTAATCTTGTTTGTCCTGTTGCTAAATATTAGCACGTATTTGATTCTCTTTTATCTGAGCAACGTTCGGGAAATGCTATCACCGAAAGGCGACGCATCACTCTCCCTCTAATTATAGACTGTCGAACAGGAAATGCATATTTGTCTTTTCGCGATCTCCAGGATCCAGAGTTCGCCTCTCACTCGATCGTCCAACGAGTACCGCAAAACGCGAGATTTATTATCTTGGGATCAACGAAACTGCAGCTCTGTTGTCGCAATGGAACCGAGCAGATGAAGCGCAGGACAGTAGAAACATTTACAGAACGAACAGAGATTTTCTTGAAGCGGCCTTTTTCGATTCAAAATCAAAGAACTTTCGATAGGAATGAGGTAGAGCGATGAAATTTTTTTTAAATGAAAGCTGAAACTTTGTAGAATATGGAAAAAATAGGGAGATTACGTACGAACGTTTTTTAACCTTGAGCAACTTCGTTAAAGTTACACAATTTCAAGAAAATTTTGTTTTTGCCGCTAATACGCACGGAAAATTTTTTTTCAACATGCAATATATCCTTTCCCATAGATTTTTTCACGCTGATTTCAAATCCGTTTTCAAAATTTGTCTACGACCTCTGGTTTTTGAAAGAAATAGATTTTTGTGACACAAATTAATGAAATTTTTTCGTTAAAATGACTTGATAACACTCTAGCTTGAAAGTATATCGTATTCTCATATATAAAACACAATAAAAATAATAATAATGAAGTATTTTAACGTTTTGAGTTACTTACGAAACATGAAGCACTTCACATCTCGTCATCGCTTGACGTATCGCTGTCATTACTACTGGCACTTTCTTAAAATTGTGCACGTTTAACGAATTTTCTCAAGGTTAAAAAACGTTCGTACCGTAATCTCCCTATTTTTCCCATATTCTACAAAGTTTCAGCTTTCATTTTAAAAAATTTCATCGCTCTACCTCATTCCTATCGAAAGTTCTTTGATTTTGAATCGAAAAAGACCGCTTTTGTCTCTCGCCCGCGAGTAAAACAATATACAGGGTGGTCCACGCAATTGTTTCAAGTCATAACTCCGTTATTATTGCATTTACGAAAAAATGCCAAAGGAGAAACATAAATAGTTCGAATAGCACTACATCTGTAGGCCTTTAAATTTTTTTTAGATGCAGCAGTGCATGTGCAATTAACAATTGCATCATTTCTTTAAATAGAAATGCATTTTTTTTTACACAGATCGATTCTTCTGTTCATTCTACGTCAAAAATGATTAGGGTACCATAGCAAAAAAATTATTAGACCTCGAGATATTTTCCAAAAATGTCTTTATTGAAGAAGATACTCAAACACTTCATGACTGTGTTGTAAAGGTAAACACCCTTTCGACATTGTTATCATAACAGAAACTGATTTGTACGAGTAAGCATTTCATCGTTCAGTAGCAATTCACGTATCGTAACTCGAGTACGAAAACTAAGATTTTGAAAAAGTGTAACTGTATTTCACTAAATACAAGAAAATGTATTTTACTAACAGTGAGAAACAAGATATGTACACTACCGGCCATAAGTGTTTACCCACCCACATATTTTTTAACATTGTAGTCCACGGTTCTACGGTTCAGCTTCAATAACTTTGCTATTTCTCTGTTACTTTTTCCGATGCTATGATGTGACACTATTAGAGCGCGCGTTTCAATCAATAATTCTTTTCTCCCTGACATTATTAGAAATTTTCGCAAAATTCTTTAGGCACGTGAAAATCAACTATTTACTGTATGAAAGCTTAATGCAGTATGAAATTTGAGAAGACTAAGATACCTGTATTACCTGCGTTTATATTCCCTACTGACCGTTATAAAAATTTCAGAAAAATGGGTTTCTTTACCTGAACTCCAAAATTGTCGTTTCTCATAAAAAGCTGTAAACTCATTTACAGTACCTGATTGTGTATGGACAGAATATTTTGGATGTTTTTTATTAGCCTTATAATTAGGATTTAATGCTACGGACATTTTCATAACAATAAAATACCTATTATTTGAATAGTAACGAAATTTGAAGGTGGGTAAACACTTATGGCCGGTAGTGTACGACACTTTTGTGTTATGTGACAAAAATACGAATGCTGCCGCAAGACACTTTTTGAAAATATCTCGAGATCTAATAATTTTTTTGCCATGGTACCCTAATCATTTTTTACGTAGAATGAACAGAAGAATCGATCTGTGTAAAAACAAATATGCATTTCTATTTAAAGAAATGATGCAATTGTTAATTGCACATGCACTGCTGCATCTAAAAAAAATTTAGAGGCCTACGAATATAGTGCTCTTCGAACCATTAATCATTCTCCTTTGGCATTTTTTCGTAAATGCAATAATAACGGAGTTATGACTTGAAACAATTGCGTGGACCACCCTGTATATATTCTCTCTCTCTCTCTCTCTCTCTCTCTCTCTCTCTCTCCTCGCGCCTCTTTCTCATAATTACGAGGCTAATAAGGATGTAGTTTGAGCGCGATTGCGATCTTCGTTGGCCAAGATTGAATTCAGTCGAACGCCGGATGCGAAGCGTTTAATATTCGCCGTATTCGAGGACGCGGTTCGCGATTATTGCTCGCACGTAAATCTTGTGTCCTCCGCACGCTTCTTAGATCGCGTTCGTCGATCACGGACGATCTGACCGCATGGATCATTATAAATGCTCGATCCGTCACTGTGCATCGTGGATGAAAAGAGAAAATAACCAGTGAATTTTTTAACACTAGAACTACCGAGTATTAAATACAACTGATGCATATTGCTTTATAATAATGACAAGACTACATTTTTATTCAAGCCTCGTACCATTTTTATTCCAACATTTGCTTCGATAAAGAGATTCACTAAAAAATTCTGACCAGAAACATTTCTATAATTTCGGTAATCGTGAAAGAAAAAATTAGGAACCAGTCATTTTGACACATTAAGTGGACACTCTTAAAAATCGCATAACTTTTATAAAATTGGTCCAAATGACTTGAATTTTTTTTTAGACGTTAGACCGGCTAGTTTGCTAGACAAAGAGTAAACAAAAATTTCTTTAGATTAAAATTAGTTGGAACGATAAAAGAATGAAAGAAATGATGATTTTACAACTTTTTTATCTACAACGGTACTTTAAGAAATGTGTTTTGCAAATTCCAGTAATTTACATGCATACTGAACATTTCATTGAAATCGGTTAACGTTGTAATGAGACACAAACGTTTCAAGATGATTACATAAGGGCGAAATTCCCTGGCAAGATCGAAAATCTGCGACTTTCACCCTTAACTTTCACCTTTCACCCTTATTTAATGAAATAAGAATTGAAAAAAATTAAATGTATGATATATTGCGTGATCCTTCAACTTTCTTACATTTTACAGTTCCTAATCAAATTTGGTACAATGAATATATTAACGTAAAAATTTATTATTAGGTTGTAACATATGAAACGTCCGATTTTTAAGATTAACTTTAAATGAACACAACGGACATTTCATATGGTACAACCTAATATAAATCATGGACCCACATATGGGTGACATAGCAGTCAACGTGTTAAACTCTCATCTTGAAACGTTTGTAGCTCATTGCAACGTTGACCGATTTTGATGAAATTTTCAGTATACATATACGTTACCGGAATCTACAAAACACATTTCTTAAATTATCGTTATAGGCTTACATAAAAAAGTTAAAAAATCATCATTTTTTCATTTTTTTTATTATTCCAACCAATTGCAATCTAAAAACATTTTTGTTTGCTTATTGTCTGGCAAACTAATCGGTGTAATATCTAAAACAAAATCAAATCATGTGGATCAATTTTAACACTAGAACTACCGGATGGGTCAAAATGACTTGCTCCTAATTTTTTCTTTTAGAGATATTGAAATTATAAATATGTTTCCATGAGAAAATTTTTTAATAAACTTGTCTATCGAAGTAGATATTTAAACAAAACTAATACGAAATCTAAACAAATCTTATTTTGTTGTTATTATAAGACAATGTATGCCAGTTGCATTTAGTGCTTGGTCGTTCTAGTGTTAAAAAAGTTATGCAATTTTTAAGAGTGTCCACTTAACACTAGATTGCCCAAGGAAGTCATTTTGACTGCTTCTTAATTTCAATTAGAAAAACAATTATGTATATAATGACACAATTTCTTAGAATTTTGTGACTTTTTGTACAACATATAAATGCGTTTATTAATAAATGTAGTTACCTCCCCTCTCCTTCATTTCCGGTATATGTGTGTGTGTGTGTTATACCTATATTGCCCAAAAGCAGTCATTTTGACAGCTTTGGAAATTTTAAATAATCAAATGACTCTTATTATTGAATTGAGTAAATTTCTTATATGACCAGTTCGACTCTGTATTGAAATAACATTTTTCATGATAAATTGTCGATTTGGGCGTATACTTGATAAGTTGCAGTTGCTCAATAAGCTAAAGTAGTACATGTTATTCGAATCATTATGCAGTGATACTTGTTCTAACAAGTTGTTTATTTTATTTTATTTCTTTTGCTTATTATATAACTGTAAATAATATAAAAAATGATGAAAATTAATTTAAAAAAAATTTCTCTACACATTAGTTATTCTTTCACAATGCAGTCATTTCGACTGCTTTTGGGCAATATAGGTATATACTAAGTTTCAGTCTTAACTATGACTATCTTCTCTGCTGAATGTATTGCAATCAAAACCGCTATTGAGCTTGCTTCTAACTGTTCCCATCAATATGTGTACATCTACTCTGACTGTCTGAGTGCTTTAATAGCACTAAGTAACTACTCGGGCAATACCAAATCCAATCCTTTTCTACTTGACATCCATAATTTGATAAACTCCTACTTCACGGAATCCAAGAAATTGCTTCTTTTTTTGATCCCTTCGCATATTGGAATCACACATAATGAGAAGGTTGACGTACTAGCTAAAGAAGCATCTTTGTTGGCTATTTCTTCTAATATCCTGATTCCCTACTCTGATTTTTCCCACAGCTTTAGGAAGCAAGCTACGGAGCTAACAAAAAATTATATTCTTGCTGAAGCAGGGTTCAAGGGCATAAAATTTTTCAGTTCATATTATCATCCTGGGCCTAAACCTTGGTTTGCTCACTTGAGGCTCCCCAGAGAATTCATTTGCTGGGTTAATAGACTTCGATCTGGACACTTTCAACTAGGGGCTTCCCTTTTTAAGATTAGACTTGCTGCTGACACGGGTTGTCCATGTGGTTGTCTAGTACAGGATCCTAATCATGTGCTATGGCAATGCCCGATCTATGATAGTAATAGAGACGCTTTGATTCGCAAACTCTGCAACAAGGGTTGCTTTCCACCCTATACAATAGATTCCTTTTTGTGTGGACCCTTTCTTTGTCCTCTATTTTTCATACATTCGTTTCTTAAGTCTCATTGTTTATATCTTTAGAGTTAATATTGTATTCGAAAATGTTCATTATACCCTAGTAGCACAAAATATTGTATACACATTCATATAATATTAAAAAGAGATTCAATCTTTTTTTAATATTCGAATACACATACAATATTTATTTTATATTAAGTAAAAAATATTTCTTTTTAAATATTCAGGAAATATGTATTTCATGTTACGAGAAAAATATTTTTTTCTAAATATTAAATAAATCTTTATTTCATATTAGAAGTAGAATATTTTTTCGTAATATACAAATAATATTTATTTAATATCATGAAAAAAACATTTTTTTCTCATTATAAAACAAATGTTTATTTAATATTAGAAATAGAATACTTTTTCCTAATATGCAGATAATATTTATTTAATATCATGAAAAAAATATTTTTTCTCATTATAAACTGAATCTTTATGTAATATTAGAAATAGAATATTTTTTTTAAGTATGCAGGAAATATTTTATGTTTATCATGGAAAAATAATTGTTCCGGAATATAATGCGAAGTAAAATATTTTTTAAATATCTATTTTATATTCTCTGAATATTTAGCTTATATGTTCTAAACATTCAATTTATATTTCTTGAACATGTATACAATATTAGATCTAATATTTATCTAATATGAAAAAGTGTGGCTCAAAAAATATTTTTCCAATATTCGAAAAAAATATCTATCTAATATCTTTGTGCTACTAGGGTATTGTCTCAATCCTAGTTTATAAGCTACCTATGTAATGTAATGTTAGCATGCACAGCCATGTGCATGCTGCTAATAATCCCATGTGGGGTTTTATAGCTTAATAAAAAAAAAAAAGTTTCAGTCTTTCTAGTGTTAATATTGTCCCCGACTGTATATGCAGCTTCGAAAGATATCTGCAAAATGCACAAGGTTACTTTTCAGCTTTTCAATTTCTATTTTATTGAATAAATCGTTTTGATGTTATGGAATTTGTGAGGTTGCTGGATCGCGAGCGAACAATAACCGCGAATTTCAAGTGTCTCTTTTTCGTGGTTCGTGGTTTTCGGCGAGGTCGTTTCGTTGGAGGACTCTCTCGGCCTCTGAAAATCAAGGCTTTCCCCGAGATTTAACCGCGCAGGTTTCACTTTGGCGAACAATCGACCGGTGGTCTCGGTTATCTCTTTATCGGCTCGAAAACGCGCGACGCCCGACCTTCGGCGTTGGCGGAGTCATTAAATTTCGCCAATGAAACGAAGACAAAGTGCTCATTAAAGCGACTTTACTGCCGCTTGTCGCACGACTACTGCCGATCCGCGTTTCCATCCTCTGAAGCTCGTTTTTCTCAGGTTTCGCAGATCAAGCGAGATCGTTAGCTATTGCGCTCAATCATCCAATATTTTTGCAAAACGCTACGATTCCGGGTGAGACGAGTTGATCGCTCTGTTCCCTTTTTGTTCCGAATCGTGAAATTTTCGGTAATCTATGCCCAGATAGAATGATTTCAATCGTCGACATATTGTTGTTAGGTGTGATTCAGCGAATTGCAAAATGTAGGAGAAAATTTAACACTAGAACTACCGGATGGGTCAAAATGACTTGCTCCTAATTTTTTCTTTTAGAGATATTGAAATTATAAATATGTTTCCATGAGAAAATTTTTTAACCCTTAGCACTCGAGTGGTGACGCCACCAGAAATTGTTGTGGCATTGTTTCAAAGAAATTACAACAAATATTACAAAATATTTGGTCCATTAGAGTATTCACTAAACATTTAAATATTATATGTGGAAATCGGATCAGTTTAAAAATATTCTAAGACGGGAGAAATATTTAGTTTTAGAATGAAAACAGCGCCGAGTGCAAAGGGTTAATAAACTTCTCTATCGAAAAATCTAAATCTAAACAAACCTTATTTCGTCGTTATTATAAGACAATGTATGCCAGTTGCATTTAGTGCTTGGTCGTTCTAGTGTTAACGAGGAGGTTTAACATAGGTACCGTCGCAATCTCGTTTCATTGAGTTTTCAGTGACCTTGGAACATCCTACGAAGGTCAAAGCGAAATTTACTAACGCAAACCTACTGTTCCGGTTAAGAACACCGCCGTAATCGGTATCGAAGCGTTTTTATAGTTCCAGAAAATCGTATCATCGAATCAATCGTATCAACATAAAAAGGTAGTTATCGTTATCGGAAGCGATTGCGATGAATAGGATCCATTATCACGGTCGTAATCGCGTTTTCCCGATCAAGTAGGTTCCATTGTCCGAAGAGCGGAAAGATGTCACGATCGAAAGATCTGGTCGACATACGAGAACAATTAATTTGATTTCGTTGCCATCTCCGATAAAGAATCAAGGCCGTTGGATAATCTTGTAGGGCGTCTTCGATCGGTGGGCGGCACGCTGCAGGCTGCTCTCTATCAGGAGCTCGATTAAAACGTAAACACTGGCCGGATTTATCGCGACCGATTTAACGGCCGTTTGTCTCGATCGAGTTTTCCTCCTCGATTTTCCGGATTAGAAAACTTGGTTGCAAAGAAACGGCATCGACTGTTTCCATTTGCTTACGGTGTTTAGAAATATACATATTACATATTTATTTATTGCTTCAAACCAAGTGGTTTATATAGCAGGTACAGTATTATTACTAGACATCGGATCTTTATGCATTTATGGCTTATGGAAATGTTAAAAAAATGCTATAATATAAAATTCGAGAGAATTTAACACGATTTTTATTTGCTTTGGATCTACAAAGGCTGTCCCCATTAAAAATAAAATTTTATTTCATTCCACTTTCTTAAAATGTTTCTATAAAAATTGGAAATTGCATAAACATCCGATGTCTAATTATTACATTTGGTCGAGAAAACGTCGTGGAACGGTGCTGTGTTCATTTTCCACGATGATTCGGATCGCGATCGATAGTGGATGGTCGATATCGATAAAAAATCACAAGTCGACCGGAATTGCTAGACTGTGCGCATCTTTGTGCAAAAGAAAAATTGTTTGCCTCGATTTGCAATAGACAGGAGCAATCTAGCAGGAGCATCTGCATTTTTTGTCTCCTAACCTAATTGCAAAGTGGAACGACCTTCCCGGTAGACTAGATATTTCGGTCCCATATAAATAAAGTCTGTTATTCGTTGAAATTGTTTAATACTAGAACTACCGGATGAGTCAAAATGACTTGCTCTTAATTTATTCTTTTAGAAATATTGAATGTCATAAATATGTTTTCATGAGAAAATTTGTCAACAAACTTCTCTATCGAAGTAGGTATTTAAACGAAACTGGTACGAAATCTAAACAAATGCAATTTTGTTGTTATCATAAGGCAATGTATGTCAGTTGCATCTGGTGCTTGGTAGTTCTAGTGTTAATAGACAGTTAGGCTAGCGCGTGTTCCATGAGAAACACGTTAACTGTGATTACGAACTATCGCTCCTATCCGATATAGATATATATTGGCGAATCGGGGATCTAAGAAATGGAAAAGTAGCTACACAATGAGGTTTATCGCGTTGCCGATAAACTCTTCCCCGATAGAGGAACGCGATTACGGCGAAACGTGACGTTTCTATTCGCTTGGAAATTGTTGTCGCCTTTTAAGATTGCGAAAACAACCACGCCTCTCCGAGGAAAAACTCAAATTTCCTTATTTATACTCCGAGTCCTGGAACCGTTTATTTACCAGAATCAAGGATATTGTCAGCAAAGCCACGCGAGCTGCGCAAACAATTCGAATGGAAAACATTCACGCAACGGAATTATGAAATGACCATTGCGACGCGGCCGAAGGAGAAATATTTGACGTCGCAACGACAGCTTTATCACGATGAGTATTGTCTTCAAATTTGCATTCGCGCTGCCTTTGACTTCTGTCTCGTCACGTTCGAGCTGTAAATTACAGGCGTGCAATTACCAAGTCAACTATATTTCTCATAATCTAATCAAACCCCTCGAAATTTTCCAAAACCGCTCTACACTTACTGACAAAAGTTAAGAAACAAAATAGTCGTTTGAGAATTAGTGTATATTTTTAATCTCCTGAAATACACATGCCCGAATTAAAAATAACATGACGAGATTACGTATCATACATGAACATACAATAAGTTTTTTTGGAATTATACTTGTATAAGCACTACAATTAATATTGAGTCGAGGAAACAAAATAAATACTTGTGACAAAAATTAAGAAACATGAAGACTTCTTGCAAGAAGTAGAGTAAGCAATGTGAACAAACATGTTCGAAGAAGTCTAGTCTCCTTTCTGACATCGTCGAGTGTGGTTTCTATTATTAGCTGCAGTAAATATGGCAAGAAGGCAACATTTAACTGAAAGTAAGAAACAAAGAATGGTTGAAATGTTTAAAAGAGGGCAGAGGAAAACTTACGTTGCAAAAGTGTTTGGTGTAAATCGTTGTGTTATCACGAAGATTATAAAACGTTTTCAAGACAAGGGGACTGTTAAAGTGGCACCACGAACCGGCAGACCACGAAAAACAAGTAAAAAGCTGGATCGTCGAATTGCAAGGCTGTCTAAATGCAATCCATTTTGTACAGCTGTCAAAATTAAAAGTCAGTTGGACCTCGGAAACATTAGCAGTAGGACAGTTAGCCGTCGTTTAGATGAAAATAATCTTTTTTCACGGAAAGCATGTAAGAAACCATTTGTTTCTAAGAAGAATCTTAAAGCTCGGTTGGAGTTCGCTAAAGAGCACATTAACTGGTCCGTTGCTGAGTGGTAAAAAATTCTATGGAGTGACGAAAGTAAGTTCAACTTATTCGGAAATGACTTCCAGAAGTAACTTACGATGTCCTATTGGACAGCGATTTAATGTCAAGTATCTGAAACCAACAGTAAAATTTGGTGGTGGTAATGCGATGGTGTGGGGCTGTTTCTCACGTAACGGTCCTGGTCCGTTAATACAAATAAAGGAGCCTATGGATAGATTTGTGTATCGCGATATTTTGCAAAATCATATGTTGCCATTTGCTAAGGAGAAAATGTCAATGGAGTGGTCATTTCAACATGACAATGACCCAAAACATTCTTCTAAATTAATTAAGGCATATCTCATGGAGCAAAATGTTAATATAATTGTGTGGTAAAGTCAATCTCCAGACTTGAACCTAATTGAACATTTGTGGGATTACGTTGGATGTCAATTGGGGAGTCATTCATTTACTAATAAAGCGGAGTTAATGCGAGAAATTACGAAAATATGGTCTAAAAGCATTGTGTTCGATTAATCGAATCAATGCCATGCAGACATCAAATCCAAGAGTTATCCAACATCTTATTAGATCATCATAAAAAGTCTAAACACCTGCACATTGTTGTCTTTTGTTAAAAGTACAGTATGTTTCTTAAATTTTGTCACAAACTTCTCTTTCGTTTTCTTGACTCAATATTAATTGTAGTGCTTAATCGAATCTAGTGTATAATCGAAAAAAACTTATTGTATGTTCATGTATGATATGTAATCTGTTCATGTTATTTTTAATTCGGACATGTGTATTTCAGGACATTAAAATTATACACTAATTCCCAAACGACTATATTGTTTCTTAACTTTTGTCAGTAAGTGTATGTAGGTACTTTTTACGCGCAATGTCGAACGGGGCGTGAATTTCCGAGCTGACAATAATTTTGCTAATCGCGTTAGAACGGTTTTCTAAGGCCGAACGAAACATCGCGATCGACAGGTCGACAGTCCCATTATCGACAACGCTGTGACTCGAAGCAATTGATCGATTTCAGAAACCGGCAACCGACTGATTCATCGTAGATGCGCCATCATCGATCCAATGGAAATGGCGTTCAGACAAGACCTAGTAGGGGAGAGTTGCCGAATGCGTACCACTTAATTTCGAAGGCAGTTTATATATTCTTTAGTAGGAATTTGAGCAACAATTATGTTTTGTATCTATGTATTAACTATCGAAGTTGCAATTTAATATGATTTTTTAAATATTTATTGATAGATCATTGTGATATGAACACTTTTATAAGATCATGCAAACAATACGATTTAGGCAACCGGTATCCTAAATGGTACCAGCTGGTTTCCAAAATCGTACCTCATATGTTGGATTAAAAAAAAAAACAAAAAAATCATAAGAGAAACTGTATTTTGCGTTTAATTTCAGTTTAATATACAATACAACATAAAAATAAAATGGAATATTACATTACTTAACTTAAATACAACTAGGACAATAATAAATATTGTCTTCTTTCAAAACTCCTCCAACCTTTTTTAATGCAGAAGTAGGTCTTTTTATCAATCCAAGGAGGTGTCCTCTTAACGTTGGCTTTGGAATTTTATACCGCCGAGAACATTCGTTGAATCCGTATTTTTTATTTCTGTAAGCCTCTATTGCTAATTTCATCTGTTCTTCTGTGCATTCACAATATTTTCGCTTTCCCATGCTGAAAAACTTTGAAATATTGTAAATCGTTTATTTTCGCGGTAAAATTTGAATAACAGTATCTTAAATCGCCCAGATAGCACGCGACGTCTTAAAGACGTCTGTTTTACGTCCATTTTTGGTCTGAACGTCTTACGTCCTGAAAAGACGTCTTTAAGACGTCTTTAAGACGTCTTTTACGAGTCGTCTTTAAGACGTTTCATTTCTTGACGTTTCAGTCATTCTAAACTGCTAGAGAAAAGCTTTACAAACTGTACACACGCTACACAATATAACGCAGTTTTCCATCCTTCGAAGACGCGTTTATTTATTTAGGAAAGTTAAATAACTAAATTGTTAATTTAGTACTATTAGAATATATTACATATATATTCGCAATAGAATTTAGCAATAAATATTGTTTAATAATAAAAATATACATTATATATCACAAATCCAAAATCCAAAATAATATATCAAAATAAATAGATAAATAAATAAATAAAGCATAAAATGTTAATGTTCGCGGATATGCTGAAAAACATTCTTTTAATTTATTTTTTTTATTTATAAATAAATAAATAAATAAATTAATTAATTAAATAAATAAATAAAGCATAAAATGTTAATGTTCGCGGATATGCTGAAAAGCATTCTTTTAATTTATTCTTTTTATTTATAAATAAATAAATAAATAAATTAAATAAATAAATAAAGCATAAAATGCTAATGTTCGCGGATATGCTGAAAAACATTCCTTTAATTTATTTTTTTTTATTTATTTAGTTTTTTTGTTATAACAAACATTCAATGTATATTTCTTGTACATGTATACAATATTCAAATTCAATATTTTTCTTATAAGAAAAAATGTGGCTTAAAAAATATTTTTCCAATATTTGACAAACATATCTATCTAATATTTTTGTGCTACTAGGGGTCTGTTTCGGGTCGTCTTAAAGACGTCTTTAAGACGTACAGTTTTTTCACAAAGACGTTCCAGAGACGTTCAGAAGCCGTTCGAAAGACGTTCCAGAGACGTTCAGAAGCCGTTCGAAAGACGTTCGTAGGACATTCAGACGTCTAATAGACGTCTGAACGTCTTCGACAGACGTCTTAAAGACGTCTTTAAGACGTCTCTGTGCTATCTGGGCGTACTGGTACGATTTAGGAAACCACAGTGTGGTACGATTTAGGAAAAAGATGTCCCGCTAAATAATTGAAGCTAACCTATAAAACATTATCAGCATGTTTTATAAACTAAATAGAAATAAATAATATAACATAGCTAGTTTTCAAAAATATATAAGACTACCTCAGAAACTGTAGATTTATATTTAATTCAGCCGATTAAAATCGTTTAAAATTAACATCAGACTTGCCTGATTTCATTGTGTTTCTGTCATTCACAAAACAACACTTCATGCGAATGACTTTTTGGTCATACTTTATCGACATAAATAAAAGTTCATATTTTTACCGCCAAGAGGCATCAAAATGCATTAATTTTTAAAGAAAAGAGCTGGTACGATTTAGGTGACCAGTACGCATTTGGCAACTCTCCCCTACATACGCACGTACAATCGCAGATAGCACGACGCGATCGGAGCTCTTCCTTCCGCGGAATTCGGTCCGCCGTGTCATCCTTTTTATCGATTATCCTTGGTGCTATCTCGAAATCCGTTCGATCACCGATTACGAGACCGGCTCTCGCACCGTTATGTAAAATTCCCGCGGCGCTGAAAAACGGCGCGAGCTGTCGCCGCCTTGGATAAGATAAAACTGTGCTGATGTAATTTTGCAATCCGCTATTAACGCGATTATCCGCCGATTGCGATCGTAAAACTTTCTCTGACCACGGAACGATCTAATTGCCGTGCTCGTTCCCGGAACAACGTTGCTGTCCTAACATGACAAATTCATTAAGAGAGCGAGAGAGAGAGAGTATTCTTATCTCCGAGATCGTTTTTGCGCGAATTTTTACAAATTCTTCTCAGAGAAACCTTTCTATCGCATTGGGATGTTGCACACGTTAAATGTAATTATGGTCCGAACCAAGAGAAATTAAAAATCTTGATTACCTACACTTGTTTTCTTTCGTGAAAACTGTTTGCGTTCACAGAATTGTTTAGCAACTGTCAGCCGTATGCACGGTATGTACCGGGTTTTTCAATAAGGACATAACAATTTTAAGTTTAAATAAATCACAGAATAATTGAGACATCGGGCTGAAATTTATTACAGGTGTACTACACCTGTAATAAACAATTTTCAACTACTCTTTCACACATATCAGTCGGAATGTTGGTAATTTCGCGTTCGATATTGTTCCTATGCTCCTCCAACGTCGTTGGATTGTTGGCATAAACCTTCGACTTAAGGTAACCCCACAAGAAAAAATCCAACGGCGTTAAATCGCATGAGCGATGTGTAGACAACGGATGTTTATGTAATTTCCAATTTTTATAGAAAAATTTTAAGAAAGTGGAATGAAATAAAATCATATTTTTAATGGGAACAGCCTTTCTAGATCCAAAGCAAATAAAAATCGTGTTAAATTCTTTCGAATTTTATATTGTAGCATTTTTTTAACATTTCCATAAGCCATAAATGCATAAAGATCCGCTGTCTAGCGATGTGGCTATTCGACAGGACCATTTCTCGAGATTAAGCCATTACCAAATTTTCCTTTCAATAAATCAATTGTTTGACCAGCTGTGTGGCTTGTGGCACTATCTTGTTGAAACCACGTATCGCCGATGTCAAGTTCATCCAATTCTGGCCAAAAATAATCTTCTAACATGGCACGATAGCGAACTCCGTTGATCGTAACATGGCGATTATTTTCATCGACGAAAAAATACGGCCCTATCACACCTCCAGTATGAAATCCACACCACACGTTCACTTTTTGTGGATGCAATGGAGTCTCGTGAAGCACATGTGGGTTTGTTTCTGTCCAATAACGCATATTCTGCTTATCGACAAAGCCATTCAGCCAAAAATGAGCTTCATCGCTAAAGATAATTTTTTGACGAAATTCAGGATTTTCTTCAAACTTTTGCAGAACAAAATCGGAAAAGTTTCGGCTCTTTAATACGTTGACTGCCGGACGGATTTTCCATGATTTGTCCCAGGCGCCAACATGAACTTTTCATTATGCGATGCATATTATGATGAAATATAGTTCCCAGCAAATAATATGAGTTATAAAATCATGTTTGAAGCATTTTTTTTGGTGGGGGTCACCGGTGCCCCCCACGGCGCTGTAGGCAAGTATTACTTTTTTTTTGTTTAAACAATCGTGCTTCGGTTGCTAAGTAATTACTCTCTGTTTCAAAAAAAAAAAAAAAAAATTATTTTGTATGTTCTATGTATATTGCATTAATTTCTTCAAACCATTATAGTAACAATGGTATTATTGAAAAATTGATCAGTATCCATATTTACTATAATTATGTACTTTTAGTATTGACCACGCCGCGGCGTGGGGTATTTGGCCAGTTTAGCGCGCCAAAAGTCAAAATTTTTGGTTTGTTCAAAATGACTGAAACTTTTTTCTCGTGTACCTGAATATATATGCGAGTAATATACAATAATATTTTTCTATAAATAGTACTATTTAGTAACATATAGACACTTGAAAGTGACATATTCTCGTGACCAAGAGAAGGGTCGAAAAACATGTGTTAAAGAAATGATTCTTTTCACAAGTTTGGTGTATGGAATCGGGATAAAAACATTTCTAGGATGTAAAGGAAGGTATATAAAGTAATTTTATAGCTTTTTGTTCTAAACGCTTCGGTGGTTTTGATAGAATAAACAATCGAAAATGGTACAATTTTTTTTCAGAAAGTTAAAATGTATTATGTAATAACTTTTTTTCTCAGCAAAACACCTCTCTAATTTTTTTTTGAGGTTATTCAGTAGACATTGCTTTACAGAATCCTGAAGATTTTAGGTGCAACAAAGTGCCACACATGGAGAAATTAAACTTTTTGTTAAATGGGGTTTTGGCCAAATGGAGTTTTGTAATAGCAATTTCTCTAAATCTGACAAAAAAATGTTTCAAATAAAAGTTTTACAGTATTAATAAACGTATAAATTGCAATACAAAAAACATAAAAAAAAATTTGTTTAAAAGAAAAAAACAAGATCGCTTCGATTTTTTAAACATTAAACTGTATTTTTGATATGATAATGTTGTAGCTGGTATTAAGACGAATTCAACGATATATAATATTATGACCTTCACATTACTAATAACGTCGTAATAGTTTTGGCGCGCTAAACTGGCAAAATACCCCACTGTGCGCCGCCGGTCACCGGTGGCCCCCACGGCGCTGTAGCAAAGTCGAGTGCCGGTCACCGGTGACCCCCACGGCAGTTAACGTGTTAAATGATCCAGAGGTTTCAGTTCTTGGGTTAATTCGATCTTGTAAGGGTGTAGCAGGAGATCTTTATGCAAAATTCCCCATAATGTGGACTGAGAAATTCCCAATTCTTGTGAACGGCGTGGAATCGACTTGTTTGTTTAATTTTGAACTGAAGCTCTTACGGCTGCAATATTTTCAATACTTGGACCGGTGCGTTGTCTCACTGGCACAGGAACATTCAATAGTGAATATGTTGATTGAAATTTACTCACCATCGCACGCACAGCTTGTCTGGTGGGACGATTATTGCGACCAAAAATTGGAGCGAGTGCTCTTAAAGTTGCGATTAACGATTCAGAATTTCGGTAGTGAGTTTTATCGATTTCCAAACGTTGCTCGTGCGTGAACTTCACCATGATAAAAATGTAAGCCTTCACCGACGTTTTGACACTGACAAATCATAAAAAAGTTTTAGGTCATGTTCTGTATAATAAAACAAAATGCTTATGTCCCTATTGAAAAACCCATTACACAGTGGCGATGAAAATTGAGAGAGGATGTATTTGACTATGGTGGGAAAGAATGATAAACGTGATTCGAATGTGAATATGGCAGGTCCGTGGGGAGTCATCGGACAGGATGAATCACCGAGAGAACGTGTCCGACGGGGTCATTGCGCCCGAAAGGATTCGCATTATTTTTTGTTTCCTGTCGTGTGATAAGGACTGTGCGGTGGGCGCAATGGATCCGAATTCGCTAGCCTGATTGGCTCAATCGGCTATCACCGGTCTCGGATTCATTCACATCCACCCACTGATTGAATTGCGACGGGAATTAAGTGTTGTTTATCTTCTGACATCGGACCTGCCGTGCAGGGTGTTCTTAGGAAGCCGATGATTACAAGTCATTGACCACTGACTATTTCTACTTTCTGGAATCGCGACCGTAGTTTTCTTTTAATTTTTTTTTGGAATTTTACAAAATCTTGTATATGTATTACAGTTTCGTCTCGAGAAATGGTAGCACGATATTATTAAGAGCCCGTAAATTCCACTGGAACGATCAACGGTGTCGCGAGTGTAATCAACCGAATAATAGAGTACAAGTTTAACCAGTTAACTGTGGCGATCTCTTTGCAAAGCGCCCACCAGTGTGTGTCGCGATAATCAAGCGGTGACGGTTATAGTCGTCAAACACAGAGTAAACGGCGCTGTTGAAATATTGGGTCAAAAAGACGACTTTATTTTAGAAAATGAACAATTTTATTATGGTTATGGTTTATTCTTTTCTTTATATACATAAAGATGGCGTTGAAGTGCTTTAGCTCTATCTGCCCAATACAAAAACGGTCCTTATGTAGTAAAGTTGATTTAAATCTAATCTAATCTAATTACTTATATATTATAGCTGTAAATATATGTACTTTGTCTATTCTATAATCAATATTCAACACTTATCAACTGGGTGTTAACATAACATCATATAAAAAATATATATAACTGTATCAAATGTTCTGAACTAGAAATTAATAGTTAATACTTAATATTTAATACTTGTACTCTATTCTTCCTCTTCCTTCTCTAGAGGTTTGATTAGATTGCTCTGTCTATTTGTAATAAAAATATTGCTATAGCTCTCAAGATGGAATCATCTTTCTTTTTTAGTATATTAAGGACCTCCTCTTCCAGATCTATGTCCTTTTTAGCAACGATTCTCATTAGCTTTCCTCTTTTTTCAGAGTATATAGGACAGCTCCATATGATGTGGTCAATGTCTTCGTTATCGTGGCCACATTCACAAATTGTGTAATTTATATAATTTTTCCTAGCTAGAGAGCTTGCTAGGTTGTAATGATTAGCTCTGATCCTGCTCAGAGTGTTAATGGATCTTCTTCCTATGTTCTTTATGGAGTCAAACCAAGGCTTTCTTTTTCCTACGTTGGTATCTGTTGTTCCAAAATATTTTTTTCCTTTATATGTTCCTTCTCTTATATGACTCCAGTCTGATTTTTGCCACTTATTGTCTTTAGTATAGTTATAAATATCTTCAGTAGGGATTTTGAAATTGTCATCTGGATCATATCTGGTTCTTTCTTTTGCTAAGGTATCAGCTCTTTCATTCCCCTCAATTCCAACGTGTGCTGGGATCCAAGCAAATGTGATTCTTTTTTCTTTCTTTGCATTAATGTTACAGACTTGTTTAGCGATCCTTATGATCCATGGATTGACTACTTTGTCCGAAGAGATGCCTTGTAAGCCTCTCAGAGCACTTTCAGAGTCAGTTAGGATGATTATATTGCCCGTTGTATCTATATGTTTTTCTTCTGCCATACTTAATGCCTTGCTTATGGCGATACATTCTGTTGTGTAGATGGAAAACCCTCCTCTTCCCAGTCCTTATCTTTTTTGAAAGCGATACCCACTCCGTTTGAATTGCTATCTTTCTTTTTGGATCCATCTGTATAAATTTGTATTGGGTTGGAGTCTGTGATATTGAGTTTGTCCTTAATCATGCTTACAAGGGTATCATCGTTAACGTAGTAGCATTTTCTTATTGAGCCTGTTTCAAAGTCTATTAAGTCTTTCCATTTTATTTTCCTCAAGTACTGTAGGTCGTTTTCTTCTTCCCAGATATTAGTTTTGTATATTATGTCTTTTATCTTCTTTGTTTCCAACCAGGCCTTGTTCAATATAATATTCTCTTCATACTGCGTATTCATTCCATCCGAGCTAATGATTTGGCTGTTCATGTGTTCCATGACTTTGCTAAAAGTTCTTGATCTATGTTTCAAATTATTAGTAATATTTCTTTTTGTTTTTAGGCTGGCAACGCTGTCATTCATGTATGCGTAGAATTTCACGTCAGTACATATTTTCTTTGGTTAGTTTCGTTGTGTTTTCTGAGCAACTAAAAGTGAATTTTTCGATTTTTATAATGTGTGATTTTCCTGAACAAAGAAGTTGCATTAAAACCAAATTGGCTTTACTCTTTGATCACAGTAGTACTTTGTTTTTTTGGTTTTGACACATCAAGATGAAAATCGGGATAATCAAAGATCCAGTGCTGCTGCACTGCTTACGAGTTAGCTCTCAGGAAGTTATAAATCCAACTCAAATTATTTATAATTTTCATTTGTTTGTTTCATTTCGTCTTGACCTCTAAACATTTTAAACATATTAAAATTTACGAATATAATTTAGTTTTCGCCAGAATTACAATTTAAATATCAAATTGTAACAAAATTTTACGCAATGACGGGTATAGTCGTCGTGACACAAAATTCTGCCACATCTCCATGACGGATATAGTCGTCGAACACACTTAACTGGTTAACGCGTATCGTTGTCCATCGTTAAAAGAGTCGAAACTTGCACGGGAAGATAGAGATATATTGCGTTGCCATTTACCCATTTACATGACACGCGTCAACTTCGATCAAATAGCAGCTTGTACCAGCCGCAGAAAAATTCAAGTTTATCGACATGTTTTCAAGCTTCGGAGGTCATCGTCGTCGTTGTCGTCGTCATCGTCGTCGTCGACCCTCCCATTCATTCGATTCGACGAAAACATGTACAAATCAAGAAACGTAGCATTTCCTAAGTGCCCACGCTTTGTGAGCAATTGACTAATGTTTTGTAAACACTAGTCTCGACACTATCAGGCTACTCAATTATATAGTTGATCTGTGGATTTGGAGTTCGCTGATAAGTCACCGCTTACACGGCATAGGCGTTTCCAATTAACACTTTGATCGCCAAACAAGAAAGCTCAAAAATTCCATGAAATCAAAGTAAGTTATTTAATAAAATAGAAATTGAAGAAAATTAAACGTATGATATTGTATAGTCCTCCAACTTTCTTGCATTTTACAGTTCCTAATCAAATTTGGTACAATGAATATATTAACGTAAAAATTCATTTTAAAGCCTGAACAAATAATTCCGTCACCCATATCTGGGTGACATGGCGGTCAACGTGTTAACCACTTGCCTTACAATAACCAGCCAGAATCGTCATGAAGATTCTGAATAGAGTCTAATAAATGTGAACGTTATTGATTTCCTTTCAATCGAAATAAAAATCTATTTTTTTGTAGTTGATATACACTGAGTAACGAAAGTATTCGAACGCCCTTTAAATCAGTATAAATTTTTTTTTAAGTGAATCAAACGACCTGACTTTTTTGAGGAGTTAGAAGAATTGGTTTTCCAAATGATGTGTAAAAAAGATTTTGAAAAAATTTCAATTGGTAAGAATTACATGAGAAAATAAAAATGGCACTTTTCACAACTTTTTTATTTGAACCTGTACTGAAAATTTAAAATATACGTTTTGTAGATCTCTGTTAGTTATACACGTACTGAAAATTTCATCGAAATCGGCTGACGCAGATAAAAATGGCATGTATCAAAATATGTTAGAATCTTAGGATTTTAAGCAGAAACTGGCCAAAAATCGTGAAAATCTACGCTTTTTTCACCACTTTTAACTAGTTGTAGCTCATGTGTATATTAATCGATTTCAATGACATTTGCAGCATGTATATAACTAACATATATCTACAAAACGCATATTTTAAATTTTCACTACAGGTTCAAATAAAAAAGTTGTGAAAAGTGCCATTTTTATTTTCTCATGTAATTCTTACCAATTGCAATTTTTTCAAAATCTTTTTTACACATCATTTGGAAAACCAATTCTTCTAACTCCTAAAAAAAGTCAGGTCGTTTGATTCACTTAAAAAAAAAATTTATACTGATTTAAAGGGCGTTCGAATACTTTCGTTACTCACTGTATATCCTTTGAGGAAAACGTAGCAATACAATAAATATAAACTATCTTTTTTTTCTATGAAATTCTGAACGATGAAGAATTTCTAATCATTATAATCACAAAATAAATAGTAGTGCAAGGGGTTAAACTCGACAAGCGAATCTTCGGTTTCTTTACCGAAGAATCAAATATTATCGACAGATGAGACAGATCCATGACAGATTCGAGAGTCGTCGCAGGAAATATCACTTCGAGGGTCGAGGAGAGAATATTCTTCTAGATCGTTTCATCGCAGAACGGAGAGAGTATGATCAAGTATCGACGCTTCTGTACGCGGAAGAATTGCAACGAGTTCTCGTTGGACGGGAGGCACGTCGTGCGTTTTGACGCAACCGCTCTCAATGAAAATTCTTATCGGCACGGAAATTTTCCGTCTTCGACGACGAGATGACCTCTCGAGCGTACGTTTTCCATCCACCGTTTCCCTGTTTTCGTTCTTTTTCCCGGAACTCCGTTCAAACCGTTCGCCAAACGTTCCCACCACTTGTCTTCCACTCGATGTCACGTATCCGTCGTCGCGAAAGCTTTTCATTCGTCGCAGATAAGGCCACTCGAAGCCCTGTAATCCATACGTGACGCAATACGTAGCTTCTTCTTTCACGGACAATCCACCGAACTTGTCCCTTTATCTCGAGGGTCGAGGGACATTTTCGACAGCTGCCACTGCCGCGCCGTCATCAGCGAAACAAGTTCGAAGAACTTGCGAAGAAAGGGAGGTTCTTCGTTTTCTAATACCGTAATTGTTTTTTATCGAGTCGCGCGCACTTATCTACAGTCGGGGACAAAAATGAGTGGACAATGAGTGGAAATGAGCAAAAATGAAGTTTAGTCGAATTAACACGACTGTCATAGATAGACATCGGATGTTTATGCACAATTTCCAATTTTTATAGAAACATTTTAAGAAAGTGGAATGAAATAAAATTTTATTTTTAATGGGGACAGCCTTTGTAGATCCAAAGCAAATAAAAATCGTGTTAAATTCTCTCGAATTTTATATTATAGCATTTTTTTAACATTTCCATAAGCCATAAATGCATAAAGATCCGATGTCTAGTCATAGACTTGGGTTTTATTTGTTATACAGGGTCATCCGTTTTTAAACGGCCAAACGTCAACCAGCTATAGAGGACCCCAAATGAAACAACTTTCACCCCTAACACTTTTTTTGATTCGGTCCTGATTTTTAGATAATTGCAAAAACCCGTCATTTTTTGCGTTCAAATATTCAAGGAATGTAACGGGACTCAAGTTTTAAGAATGATTTTAAATACATCTTTTGGGTACGTATTGTTTAAAATATTTTCAAGAAATCAAGGCCGAATCAAAAAAAGTGTTAGGTGTGAAAGTTGTTCCATTTGGGGCCCTCTATAGCTGGTTGACGTTTGGCCGTTTAAAAACGGATGACCCTGTATATCCGTGTAATGTATAGAGTATTTAACGAATAATTGAAGTTCATATTTACATCTTTGTGTAAACACGCCGTACCATGACGAAGATATCAGCTATTTATCAGAGGACAAAAATAAGTGGACACTTGGTTATTATAATTATGATTATAATTATAATTATATTTGTGCTAAGGAATGCCAAAAATATAAGAATTTTTCACAATCGAGCTTAACACAAATAATTCATCAAATAACCCACAGAATATAATTCGTAATACACGTCCGCTTTGTACGATTACAGGGCTTAAACTGTCGTGAAGTACCGACGCAATGTTAAAATTTTTCGTATATATATATATAGTCTTAAGCAAGATTCTAAAAAAGATGTACTGTGACTCGTTTTCTTTTTGTTCAAACATTTGATCAATTGTTTGAGTCATTGTATTAGCTATTTATCAGGGACAAAAATAAGTGGACACTTGGTTATAATGTTATTGTGAGGTAAGAAATGTATACAAACATTAGGCACAGGTCACGCTTACATGCAGTGATCACCATTAAACTTATTAGTACCACTTCAAGCTTCGTACAAGTAAGAACATTTATACAATAATTGCAGAATGCAAGAAACAAAAGAAATTTGATATCAAATTCGCCATTTAATTGTATAGGACTGCCGTAAGCAATTATGCCACCGCGTAATAACTCTAAAATGTAACGTATTTGAAAGTGCAATAGGAAAGATTTATAAAAAATATCTAGTACATAAGACTGAAAAATTTAAGAGGCCTTGGATGCAAACGCTGTATATACCACCATATAAGAAGATCGTCGAATTTTTCGTACAAATCGAAAAGATCCAACGATTGCAGCAAGAAGTATTGCAGAAATAGTGGAAGTAAATATTTCAGCAAAACAATAAAACAAAGACTGCACAATGCTGGTTCTACATGCTACAAGGCTAGACGTAAGCCACATATTAATCAAAGAAATATGAGGAAACGTTTAGCGTTTGCAGAAACATATGTAAATGTGCCACTAGCTTCCTCGAAAAATATAATTTGCAGCGACGAAAGTAAATTTGACTTGCGGCAAAAAGAGTTCTTAAGACAAGTCTGGAGAGAAAAACATGTAGGGTATAAAATATCATTTACTATATCCACAGTTAAATTTGACGGTGGATCATTAATGGTGTGGGGGTGTTTCTCGCGAAACGATATTGATACGTTAGTACAAATTGACGGAATTATGAATACAGATTAGTATATTAATATACTAAATGAAAATTTAGAAGAAGCAGTGGTAAAAATGGGTTGCGCGACGACGAATTTATCTGTCAACAAGACAATGACCCTAACTACACTACTAAGAAAACTAAAAAATTTTTTAAGAATTCCAATATTAAATTGCTTGAACGATCTGCTCAGAGGCCTGACTTGAATCCTATCGAGAACTTATGGAGTTCTGGACGCAAAAGTTCCCTCGGATCAGCGAAATAATAACGTCGATTTGTTCAAAAGGTTACAGTCTGAATATGAAAAAATTAGTAACGATTATATTGAAAAGTTAATACAAAGTATTCCTCGACGTCTGCAAGCAGTAATACAGCAGTAAAAGGCGGCAATACCAAGTATTAATTTTGTTACGTGTTTCACCCAGATAGCACAGAGACGTCTTAAAGACGTCTTTAAGATGTCTATTAGACGTCTGAATGTCCTACGAACGTCTTCCGAACGGCTTCTGAACGTCTCTGGAAAGTCTTTGTGAAAAAACTGTACGTCTTAAAGACGTCTTTAAGACGTCCGTTTGACGTCTTTAAGACGTCTCGAAACAGACGTATTCAAGACGTCCCGAAACAGAAAAATATTTTTTAAGCCACATTTTTTCTTATGAGAAAAATATTGAATTTGAATATTGTATACATGTACAAGAAATATAAATTGAATGTTTGTTATAACAAAAAAACTAAATAAATAAAAAAAAATAAATTAAAAGAATGTTTTTCAGCATATCCGCGAACATTAACATTTTATGCTTGATTTATTTATTTAACTTATTTATTTATTTATCTATTTATTTTGATATATTATTTTGGATTTTGGATTTGTGATATATAATGTATATTTTTATTATTAAACAATATTTATTGCTAAATTCTATTGCGAATATATATGTAATATATTCTAATAGTACTAAATTAACAATTTAGTTATTTAACTTTCCTAAATAAATAAACGTCTATTCGAAGGATGGAAAACTGCGTTATATTGTCTTGCGTGTGTACAGTTTGTAAAGCTTTCCTCTAGCAGTTTAGAATGACTGAAACGTCTTAAAGACGACTCGGAAAAGACGTCTTAAAGACGACTGAAATGAGACGTAAAAACGACGTCTTTTACGAGACGTCTTTAAGACGTCTTAAAAGACATCTTTTCAGGACGTAAGACGTTCAGACCAAAAATGGACGTAAAACAGACGTCTTTAAGACGTCGCGTGCTATCTGGGCATTTATTACGCATTTCGTTGAGTATCCACTTACTTTTGTCTCCTGATAAATGGCTGTCGTTTTCGTTATGGTACGGCGTGTTTACACGAAGGTGTAAATATGAACGACAAATATTCACTAAATAATCTATACACTATAAGGCTATATAATAAGTAAAACTTAAATTTATAGCAGTCATGTTAATTCGATAAACCACATTCTGACCTGTTTCCACTAACTGTCCACTTACTTTTGACCCCGACTGTATTTCAATGATGGTGTCGGATCTAATATGAAAAGGAATCGGAGAATCGTGTGCTCGCCAGCAAATAGAAAACATCGCGTCCACTGTTCGACAGTTTATCGCCGTCCCGTCCCCCCCCACCTCCAGATTTCGCTGAAGAGGCAAATCTGCGTTGGCGAATCGGAGGAAACGATTTATCGCGGGATCGGTCAAAAGTTAATCGAGACTCGTTGTTTTTCGCGTCGCTCGTCGTTACCTCGGCTCGTCGATTACGTTGCTAGTATTATCGCGAATTTGTGTCAATATCATCGGCAGCCGATGATAATAATTTAAAGGGACACGCATGCTATTCACTCCAATCTGGAGTGCGTGTGTAAACCAAGTGTTTACCGAGATGCGATCCGTTGGCGGTAAGAACGGCAATCTGGATCGATATCTCCTCGTCCTGTGTCGGATTTATTCTGTGTCGCGGAAATGATTTGCTTGCGAGCAGGTTTCGCAGATTTCGCAATGCCAAAGTCATTGTCGTAGGCTGCAGTCGGGAATAAAATGAAACGAGGTCGAAAGGAAACGAGCGATAAAGCGAGAGGACGTCTCTACGCAGAAAAGTCGAATCTCTCGGTGTTTTGCGAATGATCTCCCTCTGTGCAGCCTTCTTCGAATAGTCTGGCTTTTTTACGCGTTGAAATATAATTCCTTTCCGTTTGAATACGGCTCGAATCTGGCGGATCACTCGCGCGAAACTCGTCCGAATTAAACGGAATTAGATGGGGGATGGATCCTTCTTTTTCCGGAGGAAGCTCCGGAATAGACAGCGCATACCCTAGTAGCACAAAATATTGTATACACATTCATATAATATTAAAAAGAGATTCAATCTGTTTTTAATATTCGAATACACATACAATATTTATTTTATATTAAGTAAAAAATATTTCTTTTTAAATATTCAGGAAATATGTATTTCATGTTACGAGAAAAATATTTTTTTCTAAATATTAAATAAATCTTTATTTCATATTAGAAGTAGAATATTTTTTCGTAATATACAAATAATATTTATTTAATATCATGAAAAAAACATTTTTTTCTCATTATAAAACAAATGTTTATTTAATATTAGAAATAGAATATTTTTTCCTAATATGCAGATAATATTTATTTAATATCATGAAAAAATATTTTTTCTCATTATAAAGTGAATCTTTATGTAATATTAGAAATAGAATATTTTTCTTAAGTATGCAGGAAATATTTTATGTTTATCATGGAAAAATAATTGTTCCAGAATATAATGCGAAGTAAAATATTTTTTAAATATCTATTTTATATTCTCTGAATATTTAGCTTATATGTTCTAAACATTCAATTTATATTTCTTGAACATGTATACAATATTAGATCTAATATTTATCTAATATGAAAAAGTGTGGCTCAAAAAATATTTTTCCAATATTCGAAAAAAATATCTATCTAATATTTTTGTGCTGGTAGGGTAATTTCAACTCGATTATAGAGTTTGTACACACTTTCGCAAAGGGTCTCCCACTCGGGACTCTCTCGTTTGACGCAAACTTTGAATTCAAATTAAATTTCAACCTCCAGCGCGTCCACCATTCCACTGCCAATTCAGACTTGTTCCGGGAAATGGAGTTTGCCGGTTGATTCGACCATCGTTCGTTCAATAAATTTCTATTCTCCTTGTAAGAATTTGTAACTTTTACACGTATCTTTACCACAGTAAAGTCAATGCTCGCGATCGAATCTTTGAAATTCGAGTTAACGCTGTGTAGCCATAGTTTGTTCCAACAATGGTTGTTCTCTCGCGTATGTCGCGTTTCTTCGACTATTAGCGAGGACGCGGGTCGAACGCACGCCAATGTTGCTCATTGTGTTTATCATCTATCGGTCCGACAGAAAAAACGACGCGACGAACGACGACTCGGCTCGTCGTCGGATTTTCCTGTTGGCTCGGATCGATTCGTCGCGGTGACCGCACGAGATTATTTTTATTTCTGTTCCGGTGCAGCACGCGATCGGATGATATAAGAGCAATCTCGCCGGGATTACGTAAAACCCGGAGTATTACTCGTTAATTGCAACGTGACGCGTCAAACTCGACTCTCCGTCCGACGATCCTGCGTCGTCCTCGAGATTCCGCGTGCCTCCAACACGGTTCTTAACCCATTCGTTTGCAAACCTCTCGGAAAAAGGAGCGCATCCCAGGTAGCACTGGACGGCTTAAAGACGTCTGTTTTACGTCCATTTTTGGTCTGAACGTCTTACGTCCTGAAAAGACGTCTTTAAGACGTCTTTTTTACGTCTCATTTCAGACGTCTTTAAGACGTCTTTTACGAGTCGTCTTTAAGACGTTTCATTTCTTGACGTTTCAGTCATTCTAAACTGCTAGAGAAAACCTTTACAAACTGTAATTGATTATCAAACTGAATACCAGATTATGACCACCTGATACCTGAGTATTCCATCAACAAAGAAGTGCACAGAAAAGTAATACATCAAAATAAATAGATAAATAAATAAATAAGTTAAATAAATAAATAAAGCATAAAATGCTAATGTTTTCGCGGATATGCTGAAAAACATTCTTTTAATTTATTTTTTTTATTTATAAATAAATAAATTAATTAAATAAATAAATAAAGCATAAAATGTTAATGTTCGCGGATATGCTGAAAAACATTCTTTTAATTTATTTTTTTTATTTATTTAGTTTTTTTGTTATAACAAACATTCAATTTATATTTCTTGTACATGTATACAATATTCAAATTTAATATTTTTCTCACAAGAAAAAATGTGGCTTAAAAAATATTTTTCAATATTTGACAATCATATCTATCTAATATTTTTGTGCTACTAGGGGTCTGTTTCGGGACGTCTTGAATATGTCTGTTTCGTGACGTCTTAAAGACGTCTTTAAGACGTACAGTTTTTTCACAAAGACGTTCCAGAGACGTTCAGAAGCCGTTCGGAAGACGTTCGTAGGACATTCAGACGTCTAATAGACGTCTTTAAGACGTCTCTGTGCTATCTGGGATGTTTCTTTCGAGTCTCGGACCGATTTGCATCCGGAAATTTAAAGTAGTAGACGTAATTTATTCGAGTTTCTTATTCTCCTAAATTCCTCTTAACGTTCTAATCTAATAGGATACGGTAGCCGGCGATTTACTGTAGAAAGATCTGTTGGTGTGCAACGATTGCCACTTCCATAACCGTAGGTTTAGGGGGCGGTTTACAGCCCTTAGGTATAAGCGACCCTTACAATAAGAGAAAGCGAGAACTGCAGTCAGTCTTCAAGAAACCATCAAGCGCGTCGACACATTTTACTAAAGAACCATTCAAGTGTATTTTGTCACAGAGTTCCATATACAGGGTCATTCGTTTTTAAACGGCCAAACGTCAACCAGCTATAGAGAACCCCAAATGAAACAACTTTCACCCCTAACACTTTTTTTGATTCGGTCTTGATTTTTAGATAATTGCAAAAACCCGTCATTTTTTGCGTTCACTTAAGATTAAATATATTAGGACTGCAATTATGTATCTTGATGATTTTTCCTTTGTTTGGTTTAAAATAAATAGGGGCATCTTGTTTATTCAGTCAACTTTTTTGTATGACCTTCGGATCTTGGTTTTTTTGACATGGGGCACGCCGTTGAGACTGAATGAAATAACTTCGAAAAATTCGAATTCATGCATAATAAATTGCTTAATTCAAGACAAAAATTAACACAAAACTATTGGAAAAATTTCAAAATTTTTACAGCAATACCTAAATATTCGAGGAATGTAACGGGACTCAAGTTTTAAGAATGATTTTAAATACATCTTTTGGGTACGTATTGTTTAAAATATTTTCAAGAAATCAAGGCCGAATCAAAAAAAGTGTTAGGTGTGAAAGTTGTTCCATTTGGGGCCCTCTATAGCCGGTTGACGTTTGGTCGTTTAAAAACGGATGACCCTGTATATCAACTACCCATACTTAAACACTGTACACGCAATATCGTAGGATTCCACTACCTATTTAAATAAAGTCTAACAAGATCGATCAAGCAGATCCACAGATCTTCTAGATGCAGCGGATCTCATAACAATCGTGGTACCACTGGAATAATTTGTGCACCTGTCGCATCTACAGGATTGCGGAAGAACGCCGGCCGCATTAGCTTCGGAGGATTCCTACAACTTTCATTTCGACACTCAAATTAGATTTACAGTGTTGCGGAAATTGTACAACTTTTGTAACCTGTTTACACGTCTTCAGGATTGCTTCACATTGTGCATCGTACTTGGATCCCGGTGATCGTTTAATTTGAATTCACATCGCGCTACTTTGTATCGGCACGGATGAGACGAGAGATACATATTCTGCCTGAGCCTTGTTTCCGGAATTAGCAATCGCGTAGAACCGCCTTCATCTATATCCTTGAGAGCTCGAAACGAACGATCGCCGCTTTTACGACCACGGCCCCCGCAAGTGGCCGAGTAAGGACCAATTTAAACGTCCGTATCTCTTATCTCTTCCTGGTTAGTGGCCTGTAAAGAGACCGCGGACGCATTGCTTCGCAACCGCTGCACGATTATGAACGAACGAATGAAATTATTCTCTGCGTACAACCCCTTTTGCATACGACCAAACATATTCTCCTGTCCAAAACCTTTGAACTAAATTAGCTTCGAGTATGAAGAATGAAGTAGTCATTCAAAACAAGAAATTCATCGCTCCTCAGAGGTCTTCAGTGTCCCCGGAATCCGTGCTACACTCCCGGACAAAAAGATAGCACATGGGTAATATTTCCATATTTTGAATGGTATGTTCATAGTTTCCTAAATCTTATAGATTGAATGTAAACAGCGCGTCTTTTCTGGGAGCGTAGTAAACAACCTCGAACCTGGAAGTATTTGTTTTTATTTCAGATTCTCGGAATATTCTATAAAAGAAGGGAGGCGAAAAGATAGCACACTTGGAATTTTCATAACAATTACTAATGTTTGTCAAACTTT
The DNA here is from genome assembly GCA_913789895.3 of Seladonia tumulorum. Taxonomy (NCBI): domain Eukaryota; kingdom Metazoa; phylum Arthropoda; class Insecta; order Hymenoptera; family Halictidae; genus Seladonia; species Seladonia tumulorum. The sequence goes on from OU565281.1 coordinate 1,783,933, forward strand.
CTGTGAGGCTAGACGTGTCAGTCAGTTTGATACACTTAAATCCCAAGTAGTTTAAAAGATTGATGCATTTGGCTGTCGTGGGACCAGGAAAGAGATTGAGTAAAGAAGAGATTAACACAATTGTCGAAGTCGCGCGGTCAGATTTACTGACGCAAGTACATCACACAGCAACTTTTAATGTGAATAGTACATTTTACAATAGGTAGAATAATACTATAATAATGCAATAATAAACTACAAAATAAAAATTCTCATTCAGAGAAAGCGCGGTTGCGCTGTTTGGGATTCTTCGACAATGTTTTTTCAATACCCCCTGGGACCCAAACGGTTAATAATAAAAATATACATTATATATCACAAATCCAAAATCCAAAATAATATATCAAAATAAATAGATAGATAAATAAAGCATAAAATGTTAATGTTCGCGGATATGCTGAAAAACATTCTTTTAATTTATTCTTTTTATTTATAAATAAATAAATTAATTAATTAATTAAATAAATAAATAAAGCATAAAATGTTAATGTTTTCGCGGATATGCTGAAAAACATTCTTTTAATTTATTTTTTTATTTATAAATAACTAAATTAATTAATTAATTAATTAAATAAATAAATAAAGCATAAAATGTTAATGTTCGCGGATATGCTGAAAAGCATTCTTTTAATTTATTCTTTTTATTTATAAATAAATAAATAAATAAATTAAATAAATAAATAAAGCATAAAATGCTAATGTTCGCGGATATGCTGAAAAACATTCCTTTAATTTATTTTTTTTATTTATAAATAAATAAATTAATAAATAAAGCATAAAATGTTAATGTTCGCGGATATGCTGGAAAACATTCTTTTAATTTATTTTTTTTTATTTATTTAGTTTTTTTGTTATAACAAACATTCAATTTATATTTCTTGAACATGTATACAATATTCAAATTCAATATTTTTCTCATAAGAAAAAATGTGGCTTAAAAAATATTTTTCAATATTTGACAAACATATCTATCTAATATTTTTGTGCTACTAGGGGTCTGTTTCGGGACGTCTTGAATACGTCTGTTTCGAGACGTCTTAAAGACGTCTTTAAGACGTACAGTTCTTTCACAAAGACGTTCCAGAGACGTTCAGAAGCCGTTCGGAAGACGTTCGTAGGACATTCAGACGTCTAATAGACGTCTGAACGTCTTCGACAGACGTCTTAAAGACGTCTTTAAGACGTCTCTGTGCTATCTGGGTCTTGCCTAACAGCGAGACAAATTGCTCATGAAACAGATGTCAAAACCAACGTTAGAAATGTACGTCGTGTTATTCAAACCTGTGAACATCTTATACGGAAGAAAATTCAGAGAAAACCGCCACTAACAGTACGCCACACAATGGATCGTTTAAACTTCGCAAAGGAACACGTTCAATGGAAGAAAAGATGGCAATATGTAATTGTTTCTGATGAAAAAAGATTTAATTTAGACGGTCCGGATGGCTTTAATTACTATTTCCATGACATTAGAAAAGAGCAATTATCAACAGTTCGTCGACAAATAGGCGGAGGCAGCACAATGGTATGGGCTGGAATTGGGTACAACGAACGAACAGATATACAATTCATTGACTATCGAATGAATGCTGCAATGTATAAAAAAACTAATTGAAGAGCAACTTAAAAATCGTGCAGTTTGCATCGGAGGACCAAATTATGTGGTCCAACAGGACAACGCGTCCGTTCATAAAGCAGGAGTTGTGAAGGAAATTTTTGCGTCCGAAAATATATCTGTTCTCCCTTGGCCTGCAAGGTCCACTGACATTAATATTATAGAAAATTGTTAGGGAGAACTCTCACAAGCTGTTTACGCCGGTAATCGACAATTCGATACGATTCAAGATTTAAAGAAGTGCATTAGAACAGAATGGGACAGACATGCACAAAATAAAAAAAAAAAATTTATACAAATCTTTACCGAGACGAATGGTGAAATTGATACAAAACAAAGGAAGTTCGACACATTATTAAATCGATAAACAATGTCATTTTGTTTGTACGAATTTCATTTGTTTTAAGAATTAGTTCAAGTGTGCTATCTCTTCGCCGGCCTGAAATATGATAATTATGTTAAGAAACTGGAAGGACTGTCGTTATTTTCATTTGTCACTTTCGTATTATGCTATTTAAGTGAAATGTATACATATATTATTAAATGTTTATAGAACTTTGAGCTTAGATATAAACATTCATAAAATTTATTGTTGTGCTATCTTTCTGTCCGGGAGTGTATAATCGGTTCAGGATGGATAGGACGAGGGACTGACGACGCGACGCGGTGTCTCGAGCAATCTCTTTTCATTCCACGAAGTCATTTTCCTTCCGTGCAATTGCCGGCAGTTGTCATTATTTTGTCGAGTCTCCCCCGCCCCCGCCCCCCGGTAAAATCATCCGCAAATTGCATCCAGCGTTATCCTTATCGACAGCGCATCTAGTAAATTGGCTCTTACGCAATCGGGGGAGGGGGATCTTTGTTTAAGATTTAAGCAATCCAATTACCACACGTCCAAGCGTCGCGATCATCGTCGGGAGGAAAAATAATGTATTAATAAGAGAGGACGGAGAGTACGATGAGTGGCAAAACAAGTGGATCCGGTGGTCTCGGTGTCTCGTTTCCCCCGGGGAACGCGAGTACCATGCCCACAATGTTTTCCGAGAGATAGAAGCTAGATGGATAAAAATTGCATTTTTATGCTCTTCCACTTGAAATTGAATTTCACAGAATCGATATCATATTTTTTAACGCGGTCACCGTCGACGTCGTGTTTCGATGACAGACCCCGTAGTTGTTTGTTTCTCTCAAATGTAATTTATCCTCTTGTAAAATATGAATGAAAATGTTGTCGTGGACAAGCTACGAGTCGCTGTTTTAACACTTTGAGTGCCAAACCAGAACCCTAAAAAATTCCATGAATACAAAGCAAGTTATTTAATGAAATAAAAATTGAAAATAATTATACGTGTGATATTGAGTAGTCTTCCAACTTTCTTACATTTTACAGATTCCAATCAAATTTGGTACAATGAATATATTAACGTAAAAATTCATTTTAAAACCTGAACAAATAATTCCGTCACCCACATCTGGGTGACATGGCGATCAACGTGTTAAACAACGCCGTGCACTGTATTGAAAATCACGCGTTTATATTTTAATAACATAGTTTATTTTCCGCTTTACAAAAAGTGTTAAATAGAATAGCAAAACGAACATGTCGTGTCGGTTGCCTGGTCGGAGTTTAAACTGAACATCGCATCGGTGGCATCGCAAAAACAAAACTGTAACGAAGAGGGCACAGCCGATTAATCAAATCGGTGGGCGCCTTCTCATTGGCTACTGTCACGGCATAGAGTATGAAAAGCTCATATTCCAACGCACTGAAAATTAACTCGTCTTTCCTCGCGGGAAAAATATAAAATCGATAAACCGACTGCAAAGATGAACGCGTCCTGCCCATTCTCCGACGATAAGCAATTTAAGCTGGCCGTAACGGAAAAATTGACGATTAGCTTATACATATCTCTCTCGCGTTGTCCCATCGACGACGTCTTTTTGCGCGCGTAATCGTTGCATGCCGCGCGCGCTCGCGAGCGCAAAATTATTCCACGCGGCCGCCTCCACGCGGAAAAGTTAAAGACTCATTGTTGTGTGTCGGAATTATCTCATTCCGAGGTTGAACGTTTTCCGTGATTCCAGCGAACCTGTGCAGCACGGCGGCGGGCGTCATGTTAGGATGGACGAGTCCCGTTTTGCCGAGGCTCGCGAATACCACGGACGATAATCCCCTCGGAAGGATCATCAGCAAGGACGAGAGCTCATGGATAGGATCATTGGTGGCCATCGGAGCGATGCTTGGATGCTTCGTCGCTGGAATCCTTGCGGAAAGGTGAGAGAATCGATTTCAGCCAACCAGTAAAGTATGACCTTTCTATTGTTTCCTTAACCCCTTAACCTACGGCATAGCCCGTAGTACGATGAACGGGCCAAACGTAAATACACCCCGTGGCAGAATGTTTCCGATCGGAGGCATTGAAACGGATTTTAGAGAAGACATTCACAATTTAGAAGTATAAAATATTACTTTACGGGATTAAAATTGATGGGAAATGAAAAGGGGCTTATTAACGAATGAAAAACAACAAAATAACATAAGCTTACATTCATTATGGCAAAGAAACGAACAAATAAACAAATTGTTACTAGGAAAAAAGTTTCCGATTAATACAACTGCTGGAAGAAAGTTTCCGATCACGACTCGAACCAGTAAAAGTGTGGAAACTCCTTGAATGTTAGAATCGTAGTATGTAAATGTAAACATAAGAGGACATCACAGAAACGTAAGTACAAGGTAATCATGTCTGAAATATCAGTTCGTAGTACTATTCCATTCAGTACAGACGTAAATTAAAAGTCCGTAGTATGCCATCACGCCAGTTGTATTCAAACGATATAAAGTTGAGAATAATTGAGCTTCTCAAGGAGGGTAACGCTCAAAAAAAGGTGGCAAATATGATAGGATGCAGCCAAAGCACTATCAGTGATTTAAAGAAGAAGTATGAAGAAACGGGAAGTGTAATAAACAGGAAGAAATGTGGCCGTCCTTGTGCAACGTGTAAACGAGACGATAGGAAGTTACGTAATATTGTTAAAAATACGAGGCGATTGACTTCGAAACAGATAAATATAATATGGGCAGAAAATGTTTCGAATCGTACTGTTCGAAATCGTCTAAACGAGATGGGTTTTGCATTCCGAAAAGCTAAAATAAAACCTTTCCTAACAAAAAGGCATAAGAGGGAACGGTTACAGTGATGCAGGGACCATGCAAATTGGACAGTGACGGACTGGTACAAAGTAATATTCAGTGATGAGTCACGTGTATGTGTTGGAGGAACCGGTGATGATGCAGGAACATTCGTGTGGCGAAGACCTAATGAAAAATTCGATAAAGTTTGCTTAAATTTTAAAAAGAAATATCCAGAGACATATATGATTTGGAGTTGTATAACTGAGAGGGGAGTAGGAAAATTATGCATTCTTTATCAGAATGTCAATTCAGAATCATACATCCATATTCTTGAAAATTTCTTGATTCCCAGCATTGAAGTATGATTTGAAGATTCCCCAAACTTCATTTTCCAAGACGATAATGCCAGTTGTCATCGTAGCAAGGCAGTAAAAGATTATTTACGGCATAACGGCATTAAAAACAATGCACTGGCCAGCCAACAGTCCAGATCTCAAACCCATAGAAAACTTATGGGCAAAAGTAAAACTACTTATCAACGAAAAAAAGCCAACTAATAAAGAAGACCTTCGACACGCTATACGACAATCGTGGGAAGAAATCTCACCTACAAATTGTAAAGATCTAATCGGATCCATGCCGCAACGTATTAAAGAGGTCATACGTAAACGTGGGGATGCAACAAAATACTGACACACAAAATAATTTATGTTAATACATCGAAATCGGAAACTTTCTTCCAGCAGTTGTATTAATCGGACACTTTTTTCCGAGTAACAATTTGTTTATTTGTTCGTTTCTTTGCCATAATAAATGTAAGCTTATGTTATTTTGTTGTTTTTCGTTCGTTAATAAGCCCCTTTTCATTTCCCATCAGTTTTAACCCCGTAAAGTAATATTTTATACTTCTAAATTGTGAATGTTATCTCTAAAATCCGTTTCAATGCCTCCGATCGGAAACATTCTGCCACGGGGTGTATTACGGGCATAGCCCGTAGTACGATGAACGGGCCAAAAGTGAATATTACGGGCGGCGCCCTCTTAAAATTATAAATATTTGTGGAATATTTGACAAGTAATTACAACCTGATGCAATAATTGTGGTAGATGCAAGTACTACAAAAAGTTTATTTATACAAAAATCAGTAATACAAAATTAATAATCTGCAATGGTGTGATAGAATTCGAAACATTCTGGTAGATGTAAGGGAACTTTGCACTTCTTACACTCCCAAGTTGTTTCTCTGTCACTTTCGTTAGCAAAATTATTAGCACAATTCTCACTGCTCTCGTTACGAAATCTTTTTCTTGAAAACATCTTGTGGGGATGCTTCTCTAGAATTTATGAAAATAAATTTCGATGTGCGAATGTGACCAAGAATAACTAGAAACTGATCACGATACGAAGAGATAATAAGAATACATCACGAGCCTTGTCTGTGCTATTTGTGATGGGGCAAATTACAAACCGCGACCGTCGTACCACGAACGATGCCCATAATATTTACGATTGGCCCGATCAGCGTATTACACAAGTCGTGCGAACGGCTCGAAGGCTGCGCGAGCTTGTTTACGTTTTCGGCCCAAAATTCTCGAACGTAAATCGTAGGTTAAGGGGTTAACAATCTTGGTAAGTCATAAAGAATATATCGACACGTTTTCTTAAATTTTGTAAATTTATAAACGTAACGCCGATCGCGTTAATTACTGGGACTGGATAACCAACGCGAATGAACTGTTGATTCTAGAATCGGCAGGAAACTAACGCTCCTGTCCTCCGCGGTGCTATACCTAGTCGGATGGGCCCTAATCGCCTCAGCAGGAGCAGTGGGGCAGTTGTACGCTGCTCGAATCGTCCTCGGTTTCGCCATGGCGTTCGCATTCACGGTGGTTCCCATGTATTGCGGAGAGATCGCAGAGGTAACAAACAAATCCGAAGATTGTTCGAATAGAACCAGCAGCAGGGGGAAGCATTTAGAAAACACTATGATTCTCGAACAGGTCTCCGTCAGAGGAGCCCTAGGATCGTTCCTGCAGTTGTTCATCACGATTGGCCTGCTGTACTCGTACGCGATCGGCCCGTACGTCTCTTACACGGTCTTCTGGATCCTGTGCGCTATCATTCCGATCATCTTCTTCGGTGCTTTCGTGACCATGCCGGAATCACCGTTCTATCTCCTGAAGGTCGGCAAGAAGGAAGAGGCTCTGGCCTCGTTGGCCAGGCTGCGCGGAAAGTCTGTTAGCAGTGTGCAAAAGGAGTGCGACGAGATTCAGGTAATTTGCAATTGTAAGCGTAGTTAATTCTCGGGCTGTGTAGAATGCGGTGGAATAGGCTAGGTCTAGGTCAGACCCCACCGTATCGTAGAAAACTGTCCATAATTTGCATTCGTGTGCATTTGCATTCTAACAGAAAATTTTACAGAGGCGTATCCAAGTAATGAAACTATAACGTTCCACGAAAAAGTATCATTACTAGACATCGGATGTTTATGCAATTTCCAATTTTTATAGAAACATTTTAAGAAAGTGGAATGAAATAAAATCCTATTTTTAATGGGGACAGCCTTTGTAGATCCAAAGCAAATAAAAATCGTGTTAAATTCTCTCGAATTTTATATTATAGCATTTTTTGAACATTTCCAGAAGCCATAAATGCATAAAGATCCGCTGTCTAATCATTACCATCGATCAAATAAAAGAAATTCTCGTCGTAAGCCCTAAACGATGACACAACAAAGGGGAAAAATAAGCATTAGCGACCCGGGCTCATTAGAATTGGGGAACAGCACGTTATCTTAATATTCGATATTAGTTATTATTAGACATCGGATCTTTATGCATTTATGGCTTATGGAAATGTTAAAAAAATGCTATAATATAAAATTCGAGAGAATTTAACACGATTTTTATTTGCTTTGGATCTACAAAGGCTGTCCCCATTAAAAATAAAATTTTATTTCATTCCACTTTCTTAAAATGTTTCTATAAAAATTGAAAATTGCATAAACATCCGATGTCTAGTTATTATATTACTCGAAAAGATTGAACGGTACAATGAATCACCCCGAAATTCCGCTCATTTTCAGACAGGTGGATAACGAACCGAATGAAATATTATTTCAAATATAATCTCGAATCTCGCGTACGCGCGCGGAATAATATGTACACCATTCTAGACAGTACGCATACACTGCCACACAAAAGTATGTGGACATTAATCAATTTTTGTGGGAATCGGTAACAAATTTGTGCCCATAATTATGAAAGTGGTCTGTCATAAAAAAAAAAATTACATTGAATAAATTTAGTTTAAAATCATGTCGTGTGGAATAAGTGATAAATTCATTTTTTTTTTAATTTTGACTTAGACCACTTTCATAATTATGGGCACATTTTATCGAACGATGTTTATTAGTGAATTCTATAAATTGTGTTTATATGCGTCTATTAATAGCATTGACAGATGCAATTTGCATGAGCACCTAGATTGAACCACTATGCACATTCAGAGAGAAACATAGTTACAGTATTGTGTACCAACAATTCAGAATACGAAGAAACAACTAATATGAGTTGAATATAATATTATGCCAGTGTAGTAGATCCAGTGTAGTCACTCATTGCTTGCACGCAAAGCGAATTCAAGATGGTTTTATTAAAGAACAAATAAAGTAATAATACAAGACGTTAGCCAATAGATGATCGAGTAGTTTGCATGTGCTTGTGCTATTTAACAATATTAATAGACAGCGGATTTTATGCAGTGACAAAAATGAGTGGTCGTGATTTCAAGCAGTAAGAAAATTCGATGTCTATTATCAATCTATTAAACGTATTAAAATAGAAAATAACTTTCTACTTCGTTCCAGTTTGTAGCAATGCAGGAAGAAAATTTTCATTTTGCATAAACGGGGTTATTTGTTCAGGTTTTAAAATGAATTTTTACGTTAATATATTCATTGTTCCAAATTTGATTAAGATCTGTAAAATGCAAGAAAGTTGGAAGACTACTCGATATCACACATATAATTATTTTCAATTTTTATTTCATCAAATAACTTACTTTGTATTCATGAAATTTGTTAGGGTTCTGGTTTGGCACTCAAAGTGTTAAATAGCTGCGGACCCTAGCTTGGGTCTTTGAACAGAGATTCGATAGTGCTTACCAGACTGCGGATCCTTAAAGCAAAGTAACAATTTCTAATTAGTAGTTGGCCGGTCATACATGATTCACAGAACATCAATCTACATATTCCCTAGTAGCACAAAAATATTAGATAGATATTTTTTTCGAATATTGGAAAAATATTTTTTTAGCCACACTTTTTCATATTAGATAAATATTAGATCTAATATTGTATACATGTTCAAGAAATATAAATTGAATGTTTAGAACATATAAGCTAAATATTCAGAGAATATAAAATAGATATTTAAAACATATTTTACTTCGCATTATATTCTGGAACAATTATTTTTCCATGATAAACATAAAATATTTCCTGCATACTTAAAAAAAATATTCTATTTCTAATATTACATAAAGATTCACTTTATAATAAGAAAAAATATTTTTTTCATGATATTAAATAAATATTATCTGCATATTAGGAAAAAATATTCTATTTCTAATATTAAATGAACATTTGTTTTATAATGAGAAAAAAATGTTTTTTTCATGATATTAAATAAATATTATTTGTATATTACGAAAAAATATTCTACTTCTAATATGAAATAAAGATTTATTTAATATTTAGAAAAAAATATTTTTCTCGTAACATGAAATACATATTTCCTGAATATTTAAAAAGAAATAGTTTTTACTTAATATAAAATAAATATTGTATGTGTATTCGAATATTAAAAAAAGATTGAATCTCTTTTTAATATTATATGAATGTGTATACAATATTTTGTGCTACTAAGGTTGTTTCTCGCGTGTCTATTAGATGCAACCAACGCGGATCATTTTTATTTAATGCAGTCGAGTAACAATAGCTCAGTTATCTGGGGTTAAAACCTCGTCAATCGCCAAAAGAAAGCGAATTCAGAAGAAAGTAGCTGCTGTCCACGCAGACAAGATAGGACGAAAATATCCTTCGATATTTCTGAGGCGTTCTACAACATCGAGAGACAGAGAGAGAGAGAGAGAGAGAGAGAGAGGAGGAAAAAAAGCGATAGAGTCGCGCGATAAGCCTCGACCTCCCCGTATAAATAACCTATATAGGAATTTTACCGAAAAACGTGCTCGCGTGGCGCCGTCCACGGCGATAACGCCGTGCGCCGATTTGCTAAGCTACAGTAACTTTGTAAAGTATTGACACGCCGACTATAACGAGGTCACGCTCATTGCTAAGCCTTTACTTTACTCTAAGCTATACAGGGTCATCCGTTTTTAAACGGCCAAACGTCAACCAGCTACAGAGGGCCCCAAATGGAACAACTTTCACCCCTAACACTTTTCTTGATTCGGCCTTGATTTCTTGAAAATATTTTAAACAATACGTACCCAAAAGATGTATTTAAAATCATTTTTAAAACTTTAAACGTTCTTGAATCATTCTTTAAACTTGATTCGAAGGTCATACAAAAATGTTGACTTAATAAACAAGATGCCCCTATTTATTTTAAACCAAACGAAGGAAAAATCATCAAGATACATAATTGCAGTCCTAATATATTTAATCTTAAGTGAACGCAAAAAATGACGGGTTTTTGCAATTATCTAAAAATCAAGACCGAATCAAAAAAAGTGTTAGGGGTGAAAGTTGTTTCATTTGGGGTCCTCCCCAGATAGCACTCGACGTCTTAAAGACGTCTGTTTTACGTCCATTTTTGGTCTGAACGTCTTACGTCCTGAAAAGACGTCTTTAAGAAGTCTTAAAGACGTCGTTTTTACGTCCCATTTCAGACGTCTTTAAGACGTCTTTTACGAGTCGTCTTTAAGACGTTTCATTTCTTACGTTTCAGTCATTCTAAACTGCTAGAGAAAAGTTTTACAAACTGTAATTGATTATCAAACTGAATATTCCATCAACAAAGAAGTGCACAGAAAAGTAATACATCAAAATAAATAGATAAATAAATAAATAAAGCATAAAATCTTAATGTTCGCGGATATGCTGAAAAACATTCTTTTAATTTATTTTTTTATTTATAAATAAATTAATTACTTAATTAATTAAATAAATAAATAAAGTATAAAATGTTAATGTTCGCGGATATGCTGAAAAACATTCTTTTAATTTATTTTTTTATTTATAAATAAATAAATTAATTAATTAATTAAATAAATAAATAAAGTATAAAATGTTAATGTTCGCGGATATGCTGAAAAACATTCTTTTAATTTATTTTTTTATTTATAAATAAATAAATTAATTAAATAAATAAATAAAGCATAAAATGTTAATGTTCGCGGATATGCTGAAAAACATTCTTTTAATTTATTTTTTTTTATTTATTTAGTTTTTTTGTTCTAACAAACTATCAATTTATATTTCTTGTACATGTATACAATATTCAAATTCAATATTTTTCTTATAAGAAAAAATGTGGCTTAAAAAATATTTTTCAATATTTGACAAACATATCTATCTAATATTTTTGTGCTACTAGGGGTCTGTTTCGGGACGTCTTGAATACGTCTTTAAGACGTACAGTTTTTTCACAAAGACGTTCCAGAGACGTTCAGAAGCCGTTCGGAAGACGTTCGTAGGACATTCAGACGTCTAATAGACGTCTGAACGTCTTCGACAGACGTCTTAAAGACGTCTTTAAGACGTCTCTGTGCTATCTGGGTCTATAGCTGGTTGACGTTTGGTCGTTTAAAAACGGATGACCCTGTATATTTCCGTGGCAGTATGACACTGCAGAAGACACTGGGAACTCAATCGAGAATTGAAATCTCTCGATCGATCGTTCGATCGTTTAATTTTTGCTCCGAACGTTCTTTTCTTTTCTTTTTCTGTTGCGAAATTGAATGAAAATATCGGCAATCGTTTTATCATTGCACATAATCGTAATAGTTTTTAGAGCCAGTGTACGTTTCGCTTGCGGCAATCGTATTGGCGTTCGGGTCACGTTCGCTGAACGAGGCCGGGGGTAAGGTCGTTCCTTGATCCGCCAATGGCAACGAAGATCTGTTAGCGTGCCTTCGACGCCAACATCGCGCGAGTGACTAACCGCTCACGTGTTCCCGGCCGCAAGTGACACTCGTCCCTCGATCTTCCGCTTTTCTGAAGATTGTTCATACGTTGTTTACCATTCTAATCTGCGCGCTTCAGACTCGGTCGCACATCGCTCGTTCGCGTACTCGAATTCTTTGACACGGTTCCGAAACCTGAATCGTCCGGTTCTATATCGATACTGCAATCGATACCGCGTCGAGATTTTAACCCTTTGCACTCGAAGCTATTTTAACCCCAAAACGAAACGACCCCAGACGACCTATAGTTCTAGGATTATTTTCTTCAATTTTAATTTTAATATTTATACCTATTATTAATCATAATAAATTAACATCAAGAAAATTTTATTTTATTAGAAAAATTATATTTTGAATTTTCATTTTATCATTTATTATATTAACTTGATTAGGAGGTCAATTAATCGAAAATCCATTTATTATATTAAGAATTTTATTTACATTAATTTACTTTTCATATTTTATAATTACTCCTTTAATAAGTTATTTATGAGATAAATTAATTTATTAGTTAATAAGCTTTAATAGCATTTATTTTGAAAATATTTCATAGATATAAAATTATCTATTAACTTAAATTTATATAAATAATTAACTCGTTTAACGAAAAACCCCGAACATTTCTTCCCACCTAGAATATTCCCGCCCCAAAATTTTTTTTCATGGTATACATATGAAAACGGTGCAACTTACTCATAACATATTGAAGTGTTTAGTAATTCATTAAATACAAACAAATTCAATAATGTAAAAAATATGTTGAATAATGATACAGCAATTTTTAGTGGCGCCTTACAGTCGCCATTAACAGTGGTAAGGGTTAACAAATACGTTTCGAAAATAAGCTGAAACCTTTTTTGACAAAATTGGAGCGCTAAGAGGCGTCTCGTCTCGCCTACTCTAAACATTGTTCAAACAAGTTCTTCTCAACTGTTTTAAATACCGTTCAAACATGTTTAAAAATTCAGAATGTTATCAGACAATGTACCGTTGCAATTAGGACAGTCTGCAGAACCGATTCGCACAAGAATTTGTTCGCGCAGCTGCTCCAATTACAGCAGCAAACACATTCGGAAAATTTGAAAATACAGCTTCATTTAGAAAATGAAACCTTATTTTGAAAACAAATTTGATTTCCGAAACGCGAGATTGACACGTGACAGTATTATCCGAATTAACACTAGAACTACCGGATGGGTCAAAATGACTTCCTCCTAATTTTTTTCTTTTAGAGATATTGAAATTATAAATATGTTTGCATGAGAAAATTTTTTAATATACTTCTCTATCGAAGTAGATATTTAACACTAGATTGCCTAAGCAAGTCATTTTGACTGCTTTTGAATTTCATTTTTTTTTATTGCTAATACTTATTAATAACTTGTTATATGACTGTAAGTGATATAAAATATATTAAAAATTACTGTTAAACAAATTTCTTTGCGCATTAGTTATTTTTTCACAATGCAGTCATTTTGACTGCTTTCAGGCAATATAGGTATATACATAAGCTCCCGTCTTTCTAGTGTTAAACCAAACTGATAGGAAATCTAAACAAATATTTTTTTCATATTATTACAAGGCAATGTATGCCAATTGCATTTAGTGCTTGGTAGTTCTAGTGTTAATGCCAGCAGAAGATGAGATTAGGACACGTCCACTGATCTTCTAATATCCGAATGACCTTGTCATTCTCCCTCCTTCGAATAAACGGATGTGCTGGTCTACCGTAATTAATCCGAACGAATCTACATAATGCGGGAAATCCGATACCAATCCGTGACTAGACTGTCAATCTCCGAGAAAAATTACGTATTCACACCAACGCGAATCTTTGCTTCCTCCGTCAAGAAACTCTTATCGAGCCTCGGGCGATCGAGCGGACACTTTGTTACAATTTGTTCCAACAGTGTTATTTTTTGTTTGCCAAGGAAACGACTGACGTGTATGTACTTTGTTCGATTTAGTTGGAGGTGGACGAATCCCTGAGGAACGTGGCAAGCATCGCGGACCTGGTCAGGGTGAAGGCTAACTTCAAGGCCACTCTTTACACGAGTCTGCTCGCTGGGTTCCAACAGCTCAGCGGAATCAACGTGGTGCTGTTCTACATGCAAGCCATCTTCATCAGTGCTAAGACAACCCTGGATACATCTGTCGCTACCATAATTGTCGGTGTCGTCCAGTTGCTCGCTTCCGGCGTCACTCCCATCGTTGTTGACAGACTTGGCAGAAAGATGCTGCTGATCTTTTCCGGTATTGGAGAGATCGTTACTCTGGTGAGTGGAAATCTGATGGATCGGTACACAAAGATTGTTATTACGTAAAATTCATTTTTCTCTCGTAGTTAAGTGTTGCTTGACGAACACTCGCAAAGAGAGAATTATAATTTAGAACATATACACTACCGGCCATAAGTGTTTACCCACCCACATATTTTTTAACATTGTAGTCCACGGTTCTGCTGTTCAGCTTCAATAACTTTGCTATTTCTCTGTTACTTTTTCCGATGCTATGATGGGACACTATTAGAGCGCGCGTTTCAATCGATAATTCTTTTCTCCCTGACATTATTTGAAATTTTCGCAAAATTCTTTAGGCACATGAAAATCAACTGTTTACTGTATGAAAGCTTAATGCAGTATGAAATTTGAGAAGACTAAGATACCTGTATTACCTGCGTTCATATTCCCTACTGACCGTTATAAAAATTTCAGAAAAATGGGTTTCTTTACCTGAACTCCAAAATTGTCGTTTTTCATAAAAAGCTGTAAACTCATTTACAGTACCTGATTGTGTATGTACAGAATATTTTGGATGTTTTTTATTAGCCTTATAATTAGGATTTAATGCTACGGACATTTTCATAACAATAAAATACCTATTATTTGAATAGTAACGAAATTTGAAGGTGGGTAAACACTTATGGCCGGTAGTGTATGTTATCTATCGTCCCTTTCTCCTTTCTGAATCCAGTCTGATTCTCTGGTAACATCCTCTTCTCTTGCACCTCCTTCTCTAACCTCTCCTCTAGTACAACCGTATAAATCTTGTACAGAGTGTTCAGTAGCGTCACGCCTTTGTAACATTCCACTGTTTTCCCATCCCCTTTCTTTTTTATAGGTACTACTACACCTGTTTTCCATTCTTCTGGCCATCCTTCCCCATTCCATACCACGTTGCATATTTTCCACACTTCTCTCTTTAACATTCTCTCCTCCATATCTCCATATCTCATTTCCCATCTCATCTTCTCCTGCTGCTTTCCCATCTTTCAATCTTCTTATGACTCTCTCTCTATCTCTTCCATTCCTATCTCTTCCTTTCCCTCCTCTCTTCCCCTTCTCTTGCCTCCCCCTTCTATCTTGGTTTCCACTCCACCCAGTAATCCTATAAAATCAATCAATTCTTTATTATTGTTCCCCTCAGGGTTACAATCCTTTTTATAGGTTCACACCTATGCGCGGTGGTCACCCATCTTTCCATGAGCCCCAACCAACGTCACTTGACCTCAACGATCACCATTCCCACAACACCACCGGCGAGCCACCACTCGCCGGCGTAATCCCATAAAATACTCCTTCCATTTTTTTTCCATTTCTATCTCCTTCACTAGTCCTTTTCCCTTTCCGCTTCTCATTTTTCTTAGAAACTCCCAAACCTTTCCTTCTGCGTTCGCTTTCCCTGCTTCGCTTAATATCCTTTCTGCAAAGAGAGAATTAATAACGCATTCGCGGTGATAAACCGATCGGATCGGATCGCATCGAATCGCATCGTATCGCTGTTACAAAACCGCGACAGAAAACACGTGTCTGTTACGTCTCGTTTGACGGTCGCGTCGTCGTCACGATAATACGTATCTGCTAACTTCGCGAAGACACGTTTTACGGTCCGAAGCGCCGAGTAACGACACCGCGCAATCTCTACGATCAATTCTAGTTATTGCCCATTTCAAGTGCTCCGTTTCGTGAATTATTCGAGGTACTCCGAGTACAGGATGTTGCTTCCGATTAGGCAATTTTTGTCGAGAATTACTCGATGCAGAATCGCTGCGGAACAGTGCGGTGCACAGCGGTGATTCATCAACGGTAGAGGATTTGGCTGAGGTTTAATCGATTCGACGCAGTGCAGAATACACTGGAGCAGTCGGAAAATTAACAGTAGACCCGTATGCAAATTCTGACGTTCCTTATCGCGAACAAATAGGTATCCTAGATGTAGGATCTCCTGGTTGATGAAGTGGCTTACGGTGTCCTGATCCTGGTCGATTGTCACTGCAGAATGCTGCACCGATTAGGCCGGTGCATACATATTCCTCGGCTATGCATACCGATGCGCTTTCATAGCTTCCAAGCAGTTGGTAAATTATTTCGATTGGCTCTCGATATGAGAGCAGCTGAAATCCTGAGATATATACAGTCGGGGACAAAAGTAAGTGGACAGTTAGTGGAAACAGGTAAGAATGAAGTTTATCCAATTAAGATGACTGTTATAAATTTAAGTTTTACTTATTATATAGCCTTATAGTGCATAGATTATTTAGTGAATATTTGTAGTTCATATTTACACCTTTGTGTAAACACGCCGTACCATAACGAAAATGACAGCCATTTATCAGGAGACAAAAATAAGTGGACACTCAACGAAATGCGTAATAAATGCCCAGATAGCACGCGACGTCTTAAAGACGTCTGTTTTACGTCCATTTTTGGTCTGAACGTCTTACGTCCTGAAAAGACGTCGTTTTTACGTCTCATTTCAGACGTCTTTAAGACGTCTTTTCCGAGTCGTATTTAAGACGTTTCATTTCTTGACGTTTCAGTCATTCTAAACTGCTAGAGAAAAGCTTTACAAACTGTACACACGCAACACAATATAACGCAGTTTTCCATCCTTCGACAGACGTCTTAAAGACGTCTTTAAGACGTCTCTGTGCTATCTGGGTGAAACACGTAACAAAATTAATACTTGGTATTTCCGCCTTTTGCTTGTATTACTGCTTCCAGACGTCGAGGAATACTTTGTATTAACTTTTCAATATAATCGTTACTAATTTTTTCATATTCAGACTGTAACCTTTTGAACAAATCGACGTTATTATTTCGCTGATCCGAGGGAACTTTTGCGTCCAGAACTCCATAAGTTCTCGGTAGGATTCAAGTCAGGGCTCTGAGCAGATCATTCAAGCAATTAATATTGGAATACTTAAAAAATTTTTTAGTTTTCTTAGTAGCGTACTTACGGTCATTGTCTTGTTGAAAGACAAATTCGTCGTCGCAACCCATTTTGACCACTGCTTCTTCTAAATTTTCATTTAGTATATCAATATACTTATCTGTATTTATAATTCCGTCAATTTGTACTAACGTACCAATACCGTTTCGCGAGAAACACCCCCACACCATTAATGATCCACCGTCAAATTTAACTGTGGGTATAGTAAATGATATTTTATACCCTACATGTTTTTCTCTCCAGACTTGTCTTAAGAACTCTTTTTGCCGCAAGTTAAATTTACTTTCGTCGCTGCAAATTATATTTTTCGAGGAAGCATGTAGTGGCATATTTACATATGTTTCTGCAAACGCTAAACGTTTCCTCATATTTCTTTTATTAATATGTGGCTTACGGCTAGCCTTGTAGCATGTAGAACCAGCTTTGTGCAGTCTTTGTTTTATTGTTTTGCTGAAATATTTACCTTCCACTATTTCTGCAATACTTCTTGCTGCAATCGTTGGATCTTTTCGATTTGTACGAAAAATTCGACGATCTTCTTGTATGGTGGTATATAGAGCGTTTGCATCCACGGCCTCTTAAATTTTTCAGTCTTATGTACTAGATATTTTTTATAAATCTTTCCTATTGCATTTTCAAATACGTTACACTTCGTATCATTACTTCGTATTACCTCGAATGACTTCGAGTTATTACGCGGTGGCATAATTTCTTACAGCAGTCCGATACAATTAAAATGGCGAATTTGATATGAAATTTCTTTCGTTTCTGGCATTCTGCAATTATTGTATAAATGTTCTTACTTGTACGAAGCTTGAATTGGTACTAACAAGTTTAATGGTGATCACTGCATGTAAGCGTGACCTGTGCCTAATGTTTGTATACATTTCTTACCTCACAATAACATTATAACCAAGTGTCCACTTATTTTTGTCCCCTGATAAATAGCTGATATTTTCGTTATGGTACTGCGTGCTTACACAAAGATGTAAATATGAACTTCAATTATTCGTTAAATAATCTATACATTACACGGATATATAACGAATAAAACTTAAGTTTATGACAGTAGTGTTAATTCAACTAAACTTCATTTTTACCCATTTCCACTCATTGTCCACACATTTTTGTCCCCGACTGTATATCGTGTATCGAAATTTCCAGATTGTTCCGTCGCGGAATCCGAAAAGATCGTTCAAGGACTCGATATTTTCGCTGGAAATCGTCGAAACGCGGATGTTACGAAATACTCGGGAACAAATCGATCGCGACCTTGCAGCGGCTATTCAAATCGATTTATGTAACCTCTCGAATGTGTTCGTCCTCGCACCGATGCACTCCGCGACGCGACCGCATTCCACCGGTGCAACGTGCACGCCCGGATGCACCGAGGTTTTTCGGTTCTGTCCTTCGACGATTTTCGCCATCTTTTCTTCGATGATTCCTCTTTCCGTCTAATCCTTCGTCTTCGAGTCACAAAAATCTTGGTCCTCGAAAATACCAGATCAACGGTTCTCTATCTTACCGTGTGCAATTCGATCGCATACGATTCAAACGAAGAAGATCGTTCGCGTTGGATGCAAGAAAAATATTTCCGTAAACGCGCGCGCGTGTTCCCGTATGATCGTCGTCAGTTCCGACAGAGTGATTTCACTCATCTGGAATTGTGAGGCCGCGTTTAATTATTCGTCGCAGATTGTTGCACCGATCAGCGGTCGCCGCATTCAATGTCAATGCCTCGTTACGCGTATCCGAAGGATCGCGCGCGTGTGTGTGTGTGTGTGACGTCATCGATCTGAATTTTCATGATGACTGTGAAGAAAAAAATATGCTGACGGCCAGACAGGCCGGAGCACGTCGCCTTTGGGAACGCCGGGAATGCGGTTAATTAGCATCCACTAATTTCGTAATTTACCATCCATTCGATTACGATCGCGACATAGTCTTTTTTATCGGAGTGTGCACGCGCGGCACATTGAAGAGAAATCAGAATCTGTTTCACGTTCGACTGTTCTCTACGAGAATACTACACTCCCGGACAAAAAGATAGCACATGGGTAATATTTCCATATTTTGAATGGTATGTTCATAGTTTCCTAAATGTTATAGATTGAATGTAAACAGCACGTCTTGGGAACGTAGTAAACAAGCTCGAACCTGGAAGTATTTGTTTTTATTTCAGTTTCTCGGAATATGCTATAAAAGAAGGGGGGCGAAAAGATAGCACACCTAGAATTTTCATAACAATTACTAGTGTTTGTCAAACTTTCTGTGAGGCTAGACGTGTCAGTCAGTTTAATACACTTAAATCCCAAGTAGTTTAAAAGATTGAAGCATTTGGCAGTCATGGGACGAGGAAAGAGATTGAGTAAAGAAGAGATTAACACAATTCTTGTTTTAAAGGACCAAAACTGTTCTATCTCTAAAATTGCTTCAGCTATCAAAAGAAGTCGGAAAGTAATTTACAATTTGATAAAAGATATGAAAAATTACGGACGGAAAAAAGTACTGGCCGGCCATCAGCGTTAACGAAACGTGAGAAAAGAGCAATTCTTCGTACGGCATCGAATTCTTGCCTAACAGCGAGACAAATTGCTCATGAAACAGGTGTCAAAACCAACGTTAGAAATGTACGTCGTGTCATTCAAACCTGTGAACATCTTATAAAATTCAGAGAAAACCGCCACTAACGGTACGCCACAAAATGGATCGTTTAAACTTCGCAAAAGAACACGTTCAATGGAAGAAAAGATGGCAATATGTAATTGTTTCTGATGAAAAAAGATTTAATTTAGACGGTCCGGATGGCTTTAATTACTATTTCCATGACATTAGAAAAGAGCAATTATCAAAAGTTCGTCGATAAATGGGCAGAGGCAGCACAATGGTATGGGCCGGAATTGGGTACAACGAACGAACAGATATACAATTCATTGACTATCGAATGAATGCTGCAATGTATAAAAAAAACTAATTGAACAGCAAGTTAAGAATCGTGCAGTTTGCATCGGAGGACCAAATTATGTGGTCCAACAGGACAACGCGTCCGTTCATAAAGCTGGAGTTGTGAAGGAATTTTTTGAGTCCGAAAATATATGTTCTCCCTTGGCCTGCAAGGTCCACTGACATTAATATTATAGAAAATTGTTGAGGAGAACTCTGACGAGCTGTTTACCCCGGTAATCGACAATTCGATACGATTCAAGATTTAAAGGAGTGCATTAGAAGAAAATGGGACAGACCTCCACAAAAAAAAATAAAAAATTTATACAAATCTTTACCGAGACAAATGGTGGAATTAATACAAAACAAAGGAAGTTCGACACATTATTAAATTGATAAACAATGTCGTTTTGTTTGTAAGAATTTCATTTGTTTTAAGAATTAGTTCAAGTGTGCTATCTTTTCGCCGGCCTGAAATATGATAATTATGTTAAGAAACTGGAAGGACTGTCGTTATTTTCATTTGTCACTTCCGTATTATGCTATTTCAGTGAAATGTATACATATATTATTAAATGTTTATAGAACTCTGAGCTTAAAACCTGTACTCCTGTACACGTTCTAAACACGAAAGTGTTTTCTGAGCAGCTGTGCAAACCCCCCGTTCAATAGTGTGCGCTATGTACATACACTTAACCCAGATAGCACGCGACGTCTTAAAGACGTCTGTTTTACGTCCATTTTTGGTCTGAACGTCTTACGTCCTGAAAAGACGTCTCATTTCAGACGTCTTTAAGACGTCTTTTACGAGTCGTCTTTAAGACGTTTCATTTCTTGGCGTTTCAGTCATTCTAAACTGCTAGAGAAAAGCTTTACAAACTGTAATTGATTATCAAACTGAATATTCCATCAACAAAGAAGTGCACAGAAAAGTAATACATCAAAATAAATAGATAAATTAATAAATAAGTGAAATAAATAAATAAAGCATAAAATGTTAATGTTCGCGGATATGCTGAAAAACATTCTTTTAATTAATTTTTTTTAGTTATAAATAAATAAATTAATTAATTAAATAAATAAATAAAGCATAAAATGTTAATGTTCGCGGATATGCTGAAAAACATTCTTTTAATTAATTTTCTTTTATTTATAAATAAATAAATAAATAAATTAATTAATTAATTAAATAAATAAATAAAGCATAAAATGTTAATGTTCGCGGATATGCTGAAAAACATTCTTTTAATTTATTTTTTTTTATTTATAAATAAATAAATAAATAGATAAAGCATAAAATGTTAATGTTCGCGGATATGCTGAAAAACATTCTTTTAATTTATTTTTTTTATTTGTAAATAAATAAATAAATTAATTAATTAAATAAATAAATAAAGCATAAGATGTTAATGTTCGCGGATATGCTGAAAAACATTCTTTTAATTTATTTAAGACGTCTTTAAGACGTCTCTGTACTATCTGGGAAGTAATAGGCGTGACGATTTTGCGTTGCATGTTTCGTTACACCTTTTATGAAATCACCCCCCATCTGTAAAACACTTCTCTCTCTCTCTCTCTCTCTCTCCCCTCTCTCTCTCCTCTCCTCTCTCTCTCTCTCTCTCTCTCTCTCTCTCTCTCTCTCTCTCTCTCTATCTCTCTCTCTCGAACGAGGAGTCCCTTCTCGAAAGATTTTTGTACTTTTTGCCCGTCCGTTTACCTTTACCTTTATGTTCACCTTTTCTTTTCTCTACTCGCTTTATGACTGTCGATCATCAGTACCAGGTAACGGATTACTAGGGTTAGGGAATTTTACCTGGGACGATTTTTTTTACCTGACGCATTTCCGTTGCATATTTCGTTACATCTTTTCTGAAATCACCCCCCATCTCTAAAACACTTTCGTGTTAATATAAACATTCATAAAATTTATTGTTGTGCTATCTTTTTGTCCGGGAGTGTATTCCTGCTGTACCTACCTGTAGACCATTGTCAGCAAAGTATGATTTTCTGATTGCAGACCGCTCTGGGCATCTACTTCTACATGAAGGACGCGTTGCATTCGGACGTGAGCAATATCGGTATTCTTCCGGTTCTGTCGCTGGTGATCTTCATCGCGACGTACAGCGTGGGCTTTGGTCCACTGCCATGGACCGTGATGGGCGAGATGTTGCCGGCAAACGTCAAGTCCAAGGCCTCGAGTATCGCGGTGTGCACCTGCTGGTTCTTGGCTTTCCTCATCACCAAGTTCTCGAGCGACTTGGAGCTCGCGTTCGGCAGCTATACGTTGTACTGGGTGTTCGGTGCGTTCTGCGTGATCAGCGTGGTGTTCACGGTGCTGGTGCTACCGGAGACCAAGGGCAAGAGCTTGCAACAGATCCAGAGCGAGTTGGACAAGAGCAGCGCGCCCCACGACTTCGAGTCCGGAGGAAAGATGTGAACGCAGTATTAAAAACCGCGGTCCAACTCATTCGACCGCTCCTTCAGTTCCCTTTTCGAGGATTCACGTACGTCTTCATACTGCCAAAGACCGAGCTGTTCGCAAACTCCTCGGGACTCCATTTAGTAAGCCGCTACACGCAGAGCCCGAGACCAACGAACGATCGATCTCGATCGGGTCGGAAACGCTCACGATTTCCTAGCATGTTAAGAAGCCTATCTTAGATGCAATACTATTATTATCGTTAGCGATAGGAACCTACGGAGGACCAACCGGGACAAGTCCGAAAACGAACGATAACTGGATCCGGGAGAAACCTGTTGTGTCCCGTGCATGCGATGGTATTTAACCGTTTGAGTGCTGAAGAATTTTCAGAAACTAGAGAACTAGTTAAACTAGCTGAGTGAAATGAATTACAACAGAACTTGATACGAATACAACTGATCTCAATAGATGCGAAAATTATAATAACCAACAGCACTCAAACGGTTAATATTCGTTAAACTGTTCCTTCAAAACAAATGGAATTTTTTCGTCAGCATATACTCACCGGGTAGACAAACCAAATACCTCTGTGCATTTTTTCGCCGCGTTGCGTTGCAATAACGGAATGCATTCTTCGTCAAATCTCCGAGTTCTAGAAGCCAAATAGCTTCGAGTACAAACCGTTGAGAACATCTCGTTTACCAGACCATAGGTCTTGAGCAGTACGCTCAAGACATGATTACACCCAGCCGATTATTGCAACCGCAATATAACTCGAACAAGAAGATCGCAGCGAAACTAGTTTGAAAACTGTCCCGGCTGGTCCTCCCTTCAGCGCAATAATAGTTTCTAAGTGTGTATATTTATTATTTAACCTGTACAAGTCTTAGCCGTTACACGCGCGCGCGATCATGCACGCTTCGAGGCGGTTCGCTCGCTCGAGGCCGGAATATTTAATCGTTTAATCGCGTCGAGAGCAGAGATTCGAAATTCGCGTGTTTCCTGCAAAATTTTTTAATCGATTGGACGAAAAATAGAGGAAAAGAGAAGACGGGTAGTTCCGAGCCGGGCGGTCGCAGGAATTCCGGCGACGGTGATGGATCGTCAATCTCGGGGCGGAGGATGATCGAGATCGCTTCCCGACTCGATGCTCGATCCGCGTGGATCGCTCGACGGAGCGGACGAACAATTTCCGAGCGGAAATTCCGATCGGTCCTTATCTCCGAGAAAAAAAGAAAACGAGAACGACGTAGAACGACGCAGAAGAAACGGTTTTTGCGAGGCGATCCATCGTTCGCGGGTCTGCGATCGACGTTTACAGCGATTCGATGCGTTCACTGACTCATGTCGACCAGAGACACGCTTAAAATGTATCTGCGAGGGCAACGATAACCATTCAAGTACACCGCATTTTGAGCGGATCAAACCAACGAAGCTGACGTCCGTGTCATTTCGAAGAAGAAGATACGACAGCTAGACATATCGAGGTAACCGCAAAGCGAGTTCCAAACGAGCCAAATTTGATTAGGTCGACCACACGGTGTTCGGACTTTTCGCGAACGGTCTTCGTTAACACTAGAACTACCGGGTAATAAATACAACTGACGAATATTGTTTTGTAATGATGGCAAAACTACATCTATTCAAACCTAATACCATTTTCATTCTAACATGTGCTTCAATGAATAGATTCATTCCAACAATTCTGATGAAAACATTTTTATAATTTTGTAATAATGATAAGACTACATCTATTGAAACCTAATACCAGTTTCATTCTAACATGTGCTTCAATGAATAGGTTCATTCAAAAAATTCTGATGAAAACATTTTTACAATTTTCTAATAATGATAAGACTACATCTATTCAAACCTAATACCATTTTTACTCTAACATGTGCTTCAATGAATAGATTCATTCCAACAATTCTGATGAAAACATTTTTATAATTTTGTAATGATGATAAGACTACATATATTCAAACCTAATACCATTTTCATTCTAACATGTGCTTCAATGAATAGGTTCATTCCAAAAATTCTGATGAAAACATTTTTATAATTTTGTAATAATGATAAGACTACATATATTCAAACCTAATACCATTTTTACTCTAACATGTGGTTCAATGAATAGGTTCATTCCAACAATTCTGATGAAAACATTTTTATATTTTTGTAATGATGATAAGACTACATCTATTGAAACCTAATACCAGTTTCATTCTAACATGTGCTTCAATGAATAGGTTCATTCCAACAATTCTGATGAAAACATTTTTATAATTTTGTAATAATGATAAGACTACATCTATTCAAAACTAATACCATTTTCATTCTAGCATGTGCTTCAATGAATAGGTTCATTCAAAAAATTCTGATGAAAACATTTTTATAATTCTGTAATTGTGAAAGAAAAAATTAGGAACCAGTCATTTTGACTGTTTCGGTAGTTCTAGTGTAAAAATTTCCAGCTCACCTCTTCACCTCGTAAATATAAAGTGTCCGACAGAGCTGACGGCAACAACAGTTCATCGGTTCCACGTTCCTTGCATTCGAGAAACGATTTTCCCGAGTTGAAAACGCGCGAAACGATGCACCGTGACAATCAAATTTCGAGATGAAATCTGCAGCTTGTTATCAAACCTATAAGCGTGTAATTACGATCGTGGCGGTATTTAACACTAGAACCACCGGACGAGTCAAAATGACTTGCTCTCAATTTTTTCTTTTAGAAATATTGAAACGATAAATATGTTTCCGTGAGAAAAGTTTCTAATAAACTTCTCTGTCGAAGTAGATATTCAAAGAAAACCGACACGAAATCTAAAGAAATGCAATTTTCTTGTTATTATAAGGCAATGTATGCCAGTTGCATTTAGTGCTCGGTAGTTCTAGTGTTAACGAAGGAACTTGCTTTTCGGATCTCTTTCGATGAATCGGTGAACGCGTCGGAGACTCGGAAATTTTCGATAAACGACAACAGCGTTGCTATTTTTAGCGCGATCGTTCGTGGACACAGACGCGTGCCCTCGGCAAGTTTTTCCGTTTCGATCACGGTGCGGAAATCAACTGTGCAAGAAATCGCGTTTCCGCAAACGTTCCGAGGACTCGTCCGGTTGCTGAATGAATGCACGATTCGGAGCGGAATGGCGGCCGAGGAAATCAGAGGACCCGCGTTTTCATCGAACAACGTGGTTTCCTGAGATTACAATGTTCCAGAATTCCGCAGCGCCGAGAATCGATCGTTTGGATAAAACAACCGAATTTTCTGTTAAATTTTCAAGATCGAGCTAAACCTTGGAGCTGGAATTTTTGCCGATCATCTGGCGCGCAACGTTTCCTCGGACGCCGCACAGTGGGCAAAAACGGCCTTTTTCGATTCAAAATCAAAGAACTTTCCATAGGAATGAGGTAGAGCGATGAAATTTTTTTTAAATGAAAGCTGAAACTTTGTAGAATATGGGAAAAATAGGGAGATTACGGTACGAACGTTTTTTAACCTTGAGAAAATTCGTTAAAGTTGCACAATTTCAAGAAAGTGCCAGTAGTGATGACGAGATGTGAAGTGCTTCATGTTTCGTAAGTAACTCAAAACGTTAAAATACTTCGTTATTATTATCTTTATTGTGTTTTATATATTAGAATACGATATACTTTCAAGCTAGTGTGTTATCAAGTCATTTTAACGAAAAAATTTCATTAATTTGTGTCACAAAAATCTATTTTTTTTTCAAAAACCAGAGGTCGTAGACAAATTTTGAAAACAGATTTGAAATCAGCGTGAAAAAATCTATGGGAAACGATATATAGCATGTTAAACAAAAATTTTCCGCGAAAATTAGCGACAAAAACAAAATTTTCTTGAAATTGTGCAACTTTAACGAATTTTCTCAAGGTTAAAAAACGTTCGTACCGTAATCTCCCTATTTTTCCCATATTCTACAAAGTTTTAGCTTTCATTTAAAAAAAATTTCATCGCTCTACCTCATTCCTATCGAAAGTTCTTTGATTTTGGATCGAAAAAGGCCGTTTTTGCCCACTGTGCGCCGCTAGGCAACAGCCTGATTATAGTATTTTAACCGAGTTTCAATCGAGCGACTACATTTTCGGACAAACCGCGCGTTAGGCCAGTCTGTGTCTGAACCGTTAAGCATAATGTTACTAGGTGTGCAACTAAGTTTCCGGGTTTTTTTCTGTATTATAAAAACTTAAATTTCTAAAAATTTACTTAAAATTATTTATTCGAAATATCGGCCATATCGCTGGGTACACATTTCTGCCATCTATCGGGCAACGAATAAATTCCACGACGATAAAATGACGCGTCTTTGGACCGAAACCATTCATTTAGCCAATTTTCGACTTCTTCAAAGGTTTTTAAGTGTTGCCCGGATAAACCATGTGTCATCGACCGGAATAGGTGGTAATCTGAAGGAGCCAGATCTGGAGAATAGGGCGGATGCGGTAGCAGATCCCATTTTTGCGTTCCAATGATGTCCTTGACGATCAAAGTGCAAACTTGCACAACGCTTGCAGACTTGAGTCCTCAACTGTCTTTGGTCTTCCGCAACGCTCCTTATCTTTGATGTTGAAATCGTCAGTTTTAAAGCGTTTAAACCAATCTTCACAAGTGGTTTTCGATGATGCATGATCTCCGTAGGCCTTTTCGAGGTTACGACGTGCTTCAGCAGCACTGCATTTTAAGTTAAAATAAAAAAGCAGTACTTCCCGCAAAGGTTGCTTATTTGGCACAAAATTCGACATCTGTTTTATTAATTATTAACCGTTGTGGAGCAATATTTTTAAAAACAATGACTAAAAAATGATCAGAAATGTTTATATTATCCAAAAAACACAATTTCATGTATGCATTTCAACCACAAATGGAGCTAGTGATAGTTTTTGTGAAACCCGGGAATTTAGTTGCACACCTAATTACTACATAGCAGCGCGACTTCCATCCGAGTATTGTTAACGGTCACCGAGCGGATCGACGAATTGTCAGGCGTGTTTCGTTTCGTTTTTCCTCTCCGTTTGATTTAAGCGCGACCGATTCAACAAGGACTGTACTTATCATTCAGTCGCGTACCAAAGATCGTATTCGCTTGGGAACGAGCGGTGTCGATTTTTGCAACGCTGCTTGAAACAATTGTCCCACGCTCTTTTTTCAGTTGACCAGTTAACTGTGGCGATCTCTTTGCAAAACGCCCACCAGTGTGTGTCACGATAATCAAGCGATGACGGTTATAGTCGTCAAACACAGAGTAAGTGGCGCTGTTGAAATATTGGGTCAGAAAGACGACTTTATTTTAGAAAATGAACAATTTTATTAGTAATATTTCTTTTTGTTTTTGGGCTGGCAACACTGTCATTCATGTATGCGTAGAATTTCACGTCAGTACATATTTTCTTTGGTCAGTTTCGTTGTGTTTTCTGAGCAACTAAAAGTGAATTTTTCGATTTTTATAATGTGTGATTTTCCTGAACAAAGAAGTTGCATTAAAACCAAATTGGCTTTACTTTTTGATCACAGTAGTACTTTGTTTTTTTTTTGTTTTGACACATCAAGATGAGAATCGGGATAATCAAAGATCCAGTGTTGCTGCACTGCTTACGAGTTAGCTCTCAGGAAGTTATAAATCCAACTCAAATTATTTATAATTTTCATTCGTTTGTTTCATTTCGTCTTGACCTCTAAACATTTTAAACATATTAAAATTTACGAATATAATTTAGTCTTCGCCCAGAATTACAATTTAAATATCAAATTGTAACAAAATTTTACGCATGACGGATATAGTCGTCACGACACAAAATTCTGTCACATCTCCATGACGGATATAGTCGTCGAACACACTTAACTGGCGCTAATTCGGGCAAGGGACTTGTTTCGCGAGCGGCGTTCGCGAATCCATCTTTTCGACGATTCTTGATCGAGCGACGCAACATTTGTATTTTCTTTGCATTTATCGTAACATACTTTTATATCGTGTTGAGAACAAGAGAGCTAGAGTGCGAGGAAGAGATAGAGAAAACGAGTGTATGTGTACGTGGTAGCGAGAATGTGCCAAACGTATTTTAATGTTAAACGGATTCGATGGAACGCGAGGCGAGCGCCAAAGATACATATCGATCGATTCGGACGTGAAATACATACATATCAATCTACACGTCAATCCTACTATAACGCGATTACTTCGTATCGCGGTATAAGAAACTCAGAATTAGTACAAAGAGTTAGTTAAATTAACGCTAAACCTACCAAGCACAAAACATATAAAAGTGAAACGTTTTATAGAAAGGAGAAGACTGAATTTATTTAAACTTACGATTTTTAGTATAATATATGCTTGAATAAAGAAGTCAATTCAGTAATAAAAATAATTCAGTAATTTCCTATAAATACGTTTTTATAATTTCAATAATTGTGAGATAGAAAAGCGGTCATTTGACCGTGGTAGGTTTAGTGTTAAATTCGATACAAGTCAAATCACAATTTTTTACCGCGTTATAGGAGGATTCACCGTCTACCTAAGACATGCGCGAAAAGGAGAGATAGATGAAAGATCTAAATGAATTCGCGTGGGAAGAAAAATCGTCGGAGGATCATTCCTAAAACATGTTCCTTTTCACGAGCAATAAGACTTGGTTTGTCCCGCGAGATAGATAGATAGAGAAAGAGGGAGAGTGAGTGAGTGAGTGAGTGAGTGAGTGAGTGAGTGAGTGAGAGAGAGAGAGAGAGAGAGAGAGAGAGAGAGTTAGTAGCCCAACACCCGGTTATATGATATTTCGCTGGCATCGTAGTGTGCCAAGCTAGCTGGACAAAAATGTAATTTTTTAAACCTACGAACCATGTGGCCCGGATTTTTAAACTGCGTCGAAGCTTTTAAATATTCTAGCCTTCCCTCCCACTCCGTTTCGGGTGGGCTTTTTCAAGTTTTCGTTTCTTCCTCGTATAGAAATACTTCGGTGTGTTTAAAATTGACGAATATGTTCTTGTTTTTAAAAAGAGATTTTACTACTTTTGACATTTTTACGAATTGACGTTTTAACGAAAACGTACAGTCGAGTCGGAAAGTAAGTTAACGACTGGTATATGCAGGCAAATGAATATGACATGTCTTTAATCATTAATAATGATAATATATGTTTTACTAACATATTTGTTTATTTCCTTACACCTCCTAAATAAAAACAATACAATAACTTGATTTTATTCATCATATTCATTACATATCACCAAATGTTAACTTACTTTCCGACTCGACTGTATATACGAGTCGTACACACACACAGCTGAGAGTATAAATGAAATTTTACAGTCTGAATATACAGAACAAAAGTTTACTTTTTGTATCGAATGAATTCGAAAAACGAAGGAAGAGCATTAGCGCTTACATATCTTGACCAATTGGTATAAACGTTTTTTGTCCGGCTTGTATGCACTGTGCGATCGAGAGTGCTCGTCAGAGGATGCCTTCGAGACTAGCTCCGAGAGTGTAATGATTTAGGATAACGAAGCGCGAGCTATATTTTTTTAAGCTATCGACTAGGAAACTAGGTGTGATAATAAGGTGGAACGTGTCAGGGTACAACAAACGGGAACAACATGTGCGAAAACGTCCCGCGAACAGATTCAGGGAGCATCGCCCGACGCGCGATTGTATATACATACATACATACATACATACATACACATATATATATATATATATATATATATATATATATATGTTATTAAATATTTACTGTATAGTATAATATGATAAACTTTTGTTACGGCTAAATAAATTATAACATTGAAGTATTATTCACGATGTACGTATTTACTACATAGTGTGCTTTCTCTCCGTCCAACCAACCTGACCCTCCCTTTCGTTTGGAACGCGAAAGCACGCTGATTAAGAAGTTTCTTAATGACGATGGTCTAGCTAAAAGAAGCTTAATAATTTGCTTGTAACATAAAGAAAGGCTCGCACAAAGGATCACTCTATGGTTTCCTTTCATTTTGCGTTTACGGTTCAACCCTTTGAGGTCCAGAGTGGCCATTTTATTTCAGAACTTGGTACAGTATAATTGAATTTTATGTGCGCACGAGTGGCAGTACTGGCCTATTCAGAGTATAATATATTATTATATATTATAATGTAATATATTATTAATAGACATCGGATCTTTATGCATTTATGGCTTATGGAAATGTTAAAAAATGCTATAATATAAAATTCGAAAGAATTTAACACGATTTTTATTTGCTTTGGATCTACAAAGGCTGTCCCCATTAAAAATAAAATTTTATTTCATTCCACTTTCTTAAAATGTTTCTATAAAAATTGGAAATTGCATAAACATCCGATGTCTAATTATTAATCTTTATATAATAGGTTGGGGAAAAAGAAATCCATTATTTTTCCGGTGGATGGCTGTCGTGATCGATATCTCGTAAAATATCGATCAAACAATTTCAGATTTATGCTGATTGGAAAGGTGACATTTCGCACTAAAAAAATTCTTTTGCTGTTTTTTGTTTGGTCCATTCAGTTGTGAGTTACAGGGTGCTAAAAATGGAAGTTAATAAAGAGAAAATTCGGTACATTTTACAGTTTTTCTTTGATAAAAACGAAAATGCAAACCAGGCGGCTGAAATTGTGAATGGTGAATGGTTTTCTGGTCCCGATACTGTAACAGCCAATTACGTGCAATTTAAAATTTTTTTATTTTAAAAAATTTTTCTTAAATTAAAAAAAATGTTTTTTTTTTATTTTCAATTCCAATTTTCAATTCTAATTTTGAATCAATGCGATTGACCAGAAGCAGCCAGAATTGGCCAACAGGAGAGGTGTTGTGTTCCATCAGGACAACGCCAGGCCACACACGTCTATAGTGATTTGCCAGAAACACCGGGAGCTTGGTGGGGAAGTTTTGATGCATCCAACATATAGTCCGGATCTGGCACCAAGCGATTACCATGTTTTTTTTTGCATTGCAAAACTTCCTTAGTGATAAAAAATTGGCATCAAGAGAAGATTGTGAAAATCGTTTACTACAGTTTTTCGCTAATAGGGACCAAGCCTTCTATGAGAGAGGCATTATGAAGCTACCCTAGTAGCACAAAATATTGTATACACATTCATATAGTATTAAAAAGAGATTCAATCTTTTTTTAATATTCAAATATACATACAATATTTATTTTATATTAAGTAACAAATATTTCTTTTTAAATATTCAGAAAATATCTATTTCATGTTACGAGAAAAATATTTTTTTCTAAATATTAAATGAATCTTTATTTCATATTAGAAGTAGAATATTTTTTCCTAATATACATATATTTCTTCAATATCATGAAAAAAATATTTTTCCCGTAATATATTCCCTCAAGAAGCAGTGCGCAGAAAGTAATACATATTCATAGTTTCTAATTTTTGTTATAACTTTTTCTTAAATTTGAAAATTTTATTGAATGTTATTTAACACTAGTACTACCGGATGGGTCAAAATGACTTCCTCCTAATTTTTTCTTTTAGAGATAGTGAAATTATAAATATGTTTCCATGAGAAAATTGTTGAATAAACTTTTCTATCGAAGTTGGTATTTAAACAAAACTAATACGAAATCTAAACAAATCTTATTTTGTTGTTATTATAAGGCAATGTATGCCAGTTGCATTTAGTGCTTGGTCATTCTAGTGTTAAATATTGAATTAATATTATTCAAATATTGAATTCACATTTTTTAAATATTTACTTTATATTTTTTAAATATCTAGTTTATATCTTCTGAATATTTAGCTTATACTTTGTAAACATTCAATTTATATTTCTTGTACATGTATACAATATTCAGATGCAATATTTTTCTCATATGAAAAAATGTGGCTTAACAAATATTTTTCCAATATTTGAAAAAAATATCTATCTAATATTATTGTGCTACTAGGGTACCTTTAAAAAGGCAACAAATTATAGAACAAAACGGTGCATATTTGACCCAAATCGGACAATCCGAAACATGTTAAATAATGTCTTGAAGTTCACGTAAAAATAATGGATTTCTTTTTCCCCAATCTAATATATAAGAATTACGTGTCACGATGTGTGTCGGCGATAAACTCCTAAACTACTGAACCGATTTCAACGAAATTTGGCACAATGTGTTCAGTTTGGTCCAACTTGAGATATAGGATAGTTTTTATCTCAATTTATAGTCGCAATATTTTTTTATTGCAAATTATTATAATTTTCTGTGAGTTCCATAAGTTTCTAACAGATGGTGGTGTATCCGGGTTAGACATAAGTTAACAGAGACAGGTTAACCAAGAATATTGTGCACCGATTAGCGCTGAATTAAATTAAAATTTAAAATTACAATTAAAAAAATGAATAATTCATGCTTCCTACCTAGTTATATGTTATCAACTAATTACTAACTATACTCGACTATGAGATGAATAAAATATAAAATTCTAATTTTTTGTTGATTTCTGCTTGGTATCAACTCTACGAAAATTTTTATCAATCGCTTCAAAATTTTGACCTAAGGTTCAAATCTCAATCCCGTGGGTTTTTACATCGGCTACAATGTTTTCTTCTTTATTCGTAAATAATAATTTAACTGTATTGAATAGTTTACTACAATATAATTCAA
The DNA here is from genome assembly GCA_913789895.3 of Seladonia tumulorum. Classification (NCBI taxonomy): domain Eukaryota; kingdom Metazoa; phylum Arthropoda; class Insecta; order Hymenoptera; family Halictidae; genus Seladonia; species Seladonia tumulorum. The sequence continues at coordinate 1,817,184 of OU565281.1, forward strand.
GGTATAGCTTGGTCACAGCAACGCGTGGCCAGGACCGCTAGTATATTATAATTATAAATATATTAGACGTGAACTTGTTGATTCAGGAATAAATAAAGCTGACGTCACACCGTTGAATTGTTTAACAATAAATTCAGTATCGAAATATTACCTTTTCATCGCTCGTATTCATTTGAAAGAAATAGTCGAACGTTGCGTCGAACAGGCCACGTTTGTTCAAAGTGACGATCGTCAAAGGAAAACAAAACGAAAATCTTTCAGATTTGGTTATTATTCTTGAAACGCTGAGAAATAATTGTCAACGAATACGTATTCATTCTGACATCGAGTGCAAAATGATAACGGTGAAGTCTGGTGGCGTGCCGAAGATAGAGACCGAGATGGTAAATTATTCACGCTCTTCGAACGCATCGAGTCGAGTGCATTAATTTTCCTTTTGAAGATGATCGAACCTTTCCTAGGACGAAGAGGACACGAGGCTGCAGGAGGAGCTGCTCCAATTAGCGGATGTCCTGCTGGTAAGTGTAATAGAAATTACTATTTCTATAGTATCTTCTATTTCTTTAGTATTTCTATTTCTACCTAATACTTTAGGTTGTCCGGAAAGTTATTTTCGTTTTTTTAACAGGTATTATAAATTGAATCAAACGACCTGACATTTTTTGAGCAATTAGAAGAATTGATTTTTCAAATGATGTGCAAAAAAGATTTTGAAAAAATTGCAATTCGTAAGAATTACATGAGAAATTAAAAATGGCACTTTTCACAACTTTTTCATTTGAACCTGTAGTGAAAATTTTAAATATGAGTTTTGTAAATCTATGTTAATTATACACATGCTGAAAATTTCATCGAAATCGATTAATATACACATGAGCTACACATGTTTTTCACGGCTTTTGGTCACTTTTTGCTTAAAATCCACAAATTCTAACATCTTTAGATGCGTGTCGTTTTTATCTGCATCAACCGATTTCGATGAAATTTTCAGTATGTTTATAATTAACATAGATCTACAAATTTTCATTACAGGCTCAAATAAAAAAGTTTTGGAAAGTGCCTTTTTTATTTGCTCTTATAATTCCTAGCAATTGCAATTTTTCAAAATCTTTTTTGCACGTCACTCGGTAAACCAATTCTTCTAATTGCTCAAAAAGTGTCGGGTCTTCGGTAACTTTCCGGATAACCTAATATAATAGGAATCGCACAACTGTGCGCGCATCATTGGCGTTTTGCGATGAAATTGAAGGGACAAGACGAAAATGCGATGCTGGTGTCGTTGAGTCAGCTGAGGCTCCTGATGCAGACCGCGACGACTTCGATGACAGCGGTTCCAAAACCGCTGAAGTACCTACGAAACAGTTACGGCGCTCTGAAGGACTCGTACGAAAGGGTTCAGCAAAAGAACGTGAAGCAGCAGTTCGCGGAGGTGCTGAGCGTGTTGTCGTTGGCAGGAGCAGCTCCAGGATCCAAGGAGTGTCTTCGATTCTGCGTTGAAGGTAACGTGATGAACCCTGGGGAGTGGGGCCACGAGTACGTCAGACAGTTGGAGACCGAGATCGTTGACGAGATAACCAATGCTCCTGTCAGGGAGGAGCAAAGTATCAGGTACTCGGGCGCTTTGTGAATTTTAAATGCTTTGGTAATTATTTACTTTAGGGGCTTCCTCACCGATTTTGATGACCTTGAAATATGTTGTCCAGGTCATGATTCTGAACAACTTTTTCCTATACATGTTACCGCCGCTCGCCTTTAGTTTACGAGATATTTGCAAAAATGTTTCAAAATTTCAAAAAGTGATCGCAGTAGGTGTGGGTTAGATCGATTGTGATGACCTTGAAATATGTTGTCAAGGTCATGATTCTGAACAACTTTTTCCTATACATGTTACCGCCGCTCGCCTTTAGTTTACGAGATATTTGCAAAAATGTTGCAACATCTCGAAAAGTGATCGGAGTAGGTTTGGGTTAGGGTTAGGGTTAGAATTAACAGATTTCTTAACAGATTTCAATTTGAAGTGGTGTATATTTTATAACACCATTTTTTTTTACTAATTTTGAAATTACATTGTGTTTTTATACGTCTTTTGTTTCGATTTCTAATGTAACTAATATTATGGCATCGAAAAATTAAGTTTTCGCGATCAAGTAGTATATTTTCGTTGCACTTAATACAATTCATCGTGCCATGGATCACTTTACTGTTAACTAAAAAATCTATCAACTTTTCTTGATTGTTGCAGATATCCAAGAATTCGTATAGTTTCATGCTTAATGATTTTTATGCATTCGTGACACACAGGAAAAGCATTGGTAATTATTTACTTTAGGGGCTTCCTCACCGATTTTGATGACCTTGAAATATGTTGTCAAGGTCATGTTTCTGAACAACTTTTTCCTATACATGTTACCGCCGCTCGCCTTTAGTTTACGAGATATTTGCAAAAATGTTTAAAAATTTCAAAAAGTGATCGCAGTAGGTGTGGGTTAGATCGATTTTGATGACCTTGAAATATGTTGTCAAGGCCATCATTTTGAACAACTTTTTCCTATACATGTTACCGTCACACAGTGGGGTATTTTGCCACTAGCGCGCCAAAACTATTACGACGTTATTAGTAATGTGAAGGTCATAATACTATATATCGTTGAATTCGTCTTAATACCAGCTACAACATTATCAAATCAAAAATACAGTTTAATGTTTAAAAAATCGAAGCAATCTTGTTTTTTTCTTTTAAACAAACTTTTTTTAATGTTTTTTGTATTGCAATTTATACGTTTATTAATACTGTTAAACTTTTATTTGAAACATTTTTTTGTCAGATTTAGAGAAATTGCTATTACAAAACCCCATTTAACAAAAAGTTAAATTTCTCCATGTGTGGCACTCTGTTGCACCTAAACTCTTCAGGATTCTGTAAAGCAATGTCTACTGAATAACCTCAAAAAAAATTAGAGAGGTGTTTTGCGGAGAAAAAAAGTTATTACATAATACATTTTAACTTTCTGAAAAAAAAATTGTACCATTTTCGATTGTTTATTCTATCAAAACCACCGAAGCGTTTAGAACAAAAAGCTATAAAATTACTTTATATACCTTCCTTTACATCCTAGAAATGTTTTTATCCCGATTCCATACACCAAACTTGTGAAAAGAATCATTTCTTTAACACATGTTTTTCGACCCTTCTCTTGGTCACGAAAATATGTCACTTTCAAGTGTCTATATGTTACTAAATAGTACTATTTATAGAAAAATATTATTGTATATTACTCGCATATATATTCAGGTACACGAGAAAAAAGTTTCAGTCATTTTGAACAAACTAAAAATTTTGACTTTTGGCGCGCTAAACTGGCCAAATACCCCACTGTGCGCCGCTCGCCTTTAGTTTACGAGATATTTGCAAAAATGTGTCAACATCTCGAAAAGTGACATGAGTAGGTGTGGGTTAGATTTTAAATTATGGCCACAACTTAAAACGACTTCAATTAATTGAAACCCACTGTCTTGTTTGTTCCGAGTATTAAGCATGAAACTGTACGAATTCTTGGATATCTGCAACAATCAAGAAAGTTGATAGATTTTTTAGTTAACAGTAAAGTGATCCATGGCACAATGAATTGTATCAAGTGCAACGAAAATATACTACTTGATCGCGAAAACTTAATTTTTCGATGCCATAATACTAGTTACATTAGAAATCGAAACAAAAGACGTATAAAAACACAATGTAATTTCAAAATTAGTAAAAAAAAAATGGTGTTATAAAATATACACCACTTCAAATTGAAATCTGTTAACACTACATTGCCCAAGGAAGTCATTTTGACTGCTTTTTAATTTCAATTAGAAAAATGAATTATGGATATGTATATATCCATGTGTATATGTGTGTTTTTGGATTATGTATATAATGACACAATTTCTTAGAACTTTGTGACTTTTGGTACAACATATAAATGCGTTTATTAATAATTGTAGTTACCCCCCCCCCCTTCTTGATTACCTATATTACCCAAAAGCAGTCATTTTGACTGCTTGGGAAATTTTAAATAATCAAATGACTTATTATTGAATTGAGTAAATTTCTTATATGACCAGTTCGGCTCTGTATTGAAATAACATTTTTCATTTCTTTTCGATTACCGTCACATGATAACATACAAGTACATGATAAATTGTCGATTTGGGCGTATACTTGATAAGTTGCAGTTGCTCAATAAGCTAAAATAGTACTTGTTATTCGAATCTTTATGCAGTGATACTTGTTCTAACAAGTTGTTTATTTTATTTCTTTTGCTTGTTATATAACTGTAAATAATATAAAAAATATTAAAAATTAATTTTAAACAAATTTCTTTACGCATTAGTTATTCTTTCACAATACAGTCAGTTTGACTGCTTTTTGGGCAATATAGGTATATACTATGCTTCAGTCTTTCTAGTGTTAAGAAATCTGTTAATTCTAACCCTAACCCTAACCCAAACCTACTCCGATCACTTTTCGAGATGTTGAAACATTTTTGCAAATATCTCGTAAACTAATGGCGAGCGGCGGTAACATGTAGTGGCGGTGACCTTGACAACATATTTCAAGGTCATCAAAATCGGTGAGGAAGCCCCTAAAGTAAATAATTACCAATGCTTTTCCTGTGTGTCACGAATGCATAAAAATCGATCGATTCTTTCTCGAAAATGCTAGACAACGACTGGCCCCGTTGATCAAACACATTGTGAAATTTGACATGAAGCACAACGCGGAGATTCCAGGCTGCGATCTGTGTTTGGAGATCGATCAGCTCGACTTCCTAGGCAACTACTTGGACAGCACCAACTTCGGAAGAGTCTGTCGATACTTGGAAGGCTGCGCTGCGTACAGGTGAGAGCGAACCAGGTCCGCCCGACTCATTGTCAGCCTGGTTTCAAAGACACGGCATTTGAATCCGCAGCGAGGACACCGAGAGAAAGCAGATACTGAAAGTAGTTGTCGATCAGTATCTGAGATTCAAAGAGTTCTGCAAGGCTATGCTGGTAGCTCTGCAGCTGTCCGACTCCGAGCTGGTCCATCGATGCCTGACCAGCTGTCCTGACAACATCGCGCGGAAGCAGCTGGCGTTTATGCTTGCTAGACAGCGGGTAACGACTACGTGTCATCGTTGACAACCATTAGACCGCGGATTTTATAGGTTTATGGGAAAAACGAGTAATCGAAATTGCAACAAGTAGAAAGAGAATACAAGTATTCCAGGACTAATAACAACCCAGATAGCACTCGACGTCTTAAAGACGTCTGTTTTACGTCCATTTTTGGTCTGAACGTCTTACGTCCTGAAAAGACGTCTCGTAAAAGACGTCGTTTTTACGTCTCATTTCAGACGTCTTTAAGACGTCTTTTACGAGTCGTCTTTAAGACGTTTCATTTCTTGACGTTTCAGTCATTCTAAACTGCTAGAGAAAAGCTTTACAAACTGTACACACGCAACACAATATAACGCAGTTTTCCATCCTTCGAATAGACGTTTATTTATTTAGGAAAGTTAAATAACTAAATTGTTAATTTAGTACTATTAGAATATATTACATATATATTCGCAATAGAATTTAGCAATAAATATTGTTTAATAATAAAACTATATATTATATATCACAAATCCAAAATCCAAAATAATATATCAAAATAAATAGATAAATAAATAAATAAGTTAAATAAATAAATAAAGCATAAAATGTTAATGTTTTCGCGGATATGCTGAAAAACATTCTTTTAATTTATTTTTTTTATTTATAAATAAATAAATAAATAAATAAATAAATAAAGCATAAAATGTTAATGTTCGCGGATATGCTGAAAAACGTTCTTTTAATTTTTTTTTTATTTATATATAAATAAATTAATTAATTAATTAAATAAATAAATAAAGCATAAAATGTTAATGTTCGCGGATATGCTGAAAAAAATTCTTCTAATTTATTTTTTTTTATTTATTTAGTTTTTTTGTTATAACAAACATTCAATTTATATTTCTTGTACATGTATACAATATTCAAATTCAATATTTTTCTCATAAGAAAAAATGTGGCTTAAAAAATATTTTTCCAATATTTGACAAACATATCTATCTAATATGTTTGTGCTACTAGGGGTCTGTTTCGGGACGTCTTGAATACGTCTGTTTCGAGACGTCTTAAAGACGTCTTTAAGACGTACAGTTTTTTCACAAAGACGTTCCAGAGACGTTCAGAAGCCGTTCGGAAGACGTTCGTAGGACATTTAGACGTCTTATAGACGTCTGAACGTCTTCGACAGACGTCTTAAAGACGTCTTTAAGACGTCTCTGTGCTATCTGGGTATGTTGTTGGACAACACGAGCAATGTGTCTTACGGATTTTGCCAATCGCCAGGACAATTCTCTGCGAAAAGAGTACGAAGGGGATGACGCAAAGGACATCGAGACGATCCTGAGCAACAGCCACGTGATCTCCCATTTCCATTCGTTGGCCAGAGAGTTGGACATCTGCGAACCTAAACATCCCGAGGACATCTACAAGACTTACGAGGGAAAAGTCCTCTGGAAATACGAACCGGACTCGGCCAGGGCCAATTTGACGGCCAGCTTTGTTTCCGGTTTCGTTCACGCAGGTTTCGGTCAGGATAAGTTGATGACCAATGCCGAGGACTGCTGGGTTTACAAAAATAAGGTGCGAAACGAGCGTCTTACCTCAGACTTTTCTCTTGTACAGGTTGTAAAGAAATGTTTGGTCTTGGCAAGCATAGACGTACTCTACATCTTCGGATCGATGAAGATCTGTAAAAAAAAGTTGCCGCAAAATTGTCCTTGACCTTGAATTTCACGGTCAAATTTTTTTTTATTGCATTGTATTCTCACTCATCGTGAGAATAAAAAGTGTCTAAGGAACCATGGGTCAAAGTTCGACCGTTCTCATAAAAAATAATATTACAGTTATTACTAATACAGCAAGCAGCTACTATTGTTGTTTATCTGCTGTTTATCGGAAATCTAACATAATCGATCATAATCAATATTACCTTCTAAGTCTTGAAAGATGTTTATCTTCTATTTCTTCTTCTAAGCCAAAGAACCGATCCATTCTGATTAATATTTCTTAATAGCCGAGCTTGAATGCCAGCTTCAATATGGCCACCATTGTTTTGCAAACACGTCTCTAATCTGTTCTGAATATTGTTTATAATTCGCTTATGTAAATTTGGTATACTTCGTAAATGTTGGAAGGCATCCTCTATTCGAATTTTTAATTCTTCCACGGTTCTTATTTCGTGCCCCGATCTATATATTTGTTCCTTTACTGCTCCCCATAAGAAAAAATCTAATGGATTTAGATCGGGCGATTGCGGAGGCCATATAATTGGTGCAGGTCTTCGATCAATCCATGATGATGATTAGACATCGGATGTTTATGCAATTTCCAATTTTTATAGAAACATTTCAAGAAAGTGGAATGAAATAAAATTTTATTTTTAATGGGGACAGCCTTTGTAGATCCAAAGCAAATAAAAATCGTGTTAAATTCTTTCGAATTTTATATTATAGCATTTTTTTAACATTTCCATAAGCCATAAATGCATAAAGATCCGATGTCTACTGATGATTCAAGACTTAGAAGGTAATATTGATTATGATCGATTACGTTAGATTTCCGATAAACAGCAGATAAACAACAATAGCAACTGCTTGCTTCATTAGTATTAACTGAAATATTATTTTTTATAAGAACGGCCAAGCTTTGAGCCATGGTTCCTTTGACACTTTTTATCCTGATGATGAGTAGAATACAATGCAATAAAAAAAATTTGACCTTGAAATTGAAGGTCAAGGACAATGTTGCGGCAACTTTTTTTTACAGATCTTCATCGATCCGAAGATGTACAATACGCCTACGCTTGCCAAGACCAAACATTTCTTTACACCCTGTACCAATGTCCCGATGATCAGAGTATTCTAAAAGGATCTTCTACGATCGGAGAATTTGATGCAGGAACATATAATTTCTATCTAGGATCACGGGATGCTGTCCGCTACTGCCTCCTTGGGTCTGATTCACATGTGGGACGTGGATGGAGGCCTGGTGCCCATAGACAAGTGAGTAGCTCCTGTAGCATCAACGAAAGCTATAACTATGTGGACAGCGAATTTTTTGCGTTCATGACAAAACAAGGCATTGCGAAACTACACCCCGTGGCAGAATGTTTCCGATCGGAGGCATTGAAACGGATTTTAGAGAAAACATCCACAATTTAGAAGTATAAAATATTACTTTACGTTGTTAAAACTGATGGGAAATGAAAAGGGGCTTATTAACGAACGAAAAACAACAAAATAACATAAGCTTACATTCATTATGGCAAATAAACGAACAAATAAACAAATTGTTACTCGGTAAAAAGTTTCCGATTAACACGTTAACTGCCGTGGGGGTCACCGGTGACCGGCACTCGACTTTGCTACAGCGCCGTGGGGGCCACCGGTGACCGGCGGCGTGGTCAATACTAAAAGTACATAATTATAGTAAATATGGATACTGATCAATTTTTGAATAATACCATTGTTACTATAATGGTTTGAAGAAATTAATGCAATATAGAACATACAAAATAATTTTTTTTTTCCGAAACACTGAGAGTAATCACTTAGCAATCGAAGCACGATTGTTTAAAAAAAAAAAAAGTAATACTTGCCTACAGCGCCGTGGGGGGCACCGGTGACCCCCACCAGAAAAAATGCTTCAAACATGATTTTATAACTCATATTATTTGCTGGGAACTATATTTCATCATAATATGCATCGCATAATGAAAAGTTCATATTGGCGCCTGGGAAAAATCATGGAAAATCCGTCCGGCAGTCAACGTGTTAATACAACTGCTGGAAGAAAGTTTCCGATCACGACTCGAATCAGTAAAAGTGTGGAAACTCCTTGAATGTTAGAATCGTAGAATGTAAATGTAAACATAAGAGGACATCACAGAAACGTAAGTACAAGGTAATCATGTCTGAAATATCAGTTCGTAGTACTATTCCATTCAGTACAGACGTAAATTAAAAGTCCGTAGTATGCCATCACGCCAGTTGTATTCAAACGATATAAAGTTGAGAATAATTGAGCTTCTCAAGGAGGGTAACGCTAAAAAAAGGTGGCAAATATGATAGGATGCAGCCAAAGCACTATCAGTGATTTAAAGAAGAAGTATGAAGAAACGGGAAGTGTAATAGACAGGAAGAAATGTGGCCGTCCTCGTGCAACGTGTAAACGAGACGATAGGAAGTTACGGAATATTGTTAAAAATACGAGGCGATTGACTTCGAAACAGATAAATATAATATGGGCAGAAAATGTTTCGAATCGTACTGTTCGAAATCGTCTAAACGAGATGGGTTTTGCATTCTGAAAAGCTAAAATAAAACCTTTCCTAACAAAAAGGCATAAGAGGGAACGGTTACAGTGATGCAGGGACCATGCAAATTGGACAGTGACGGACTGGTACAAAGTAATATTCAGTGATGAGTCACGTGTATGTGTTGGAACCGGTGATGATGCAGGAACATTCGTGTGGCGAAGACCTAATGAAAAATTCGATAAAGATTGCTTAAATTTTAAAAAGAAATATCCAGAGTCATACATGATTTGGAGTTGTATAACTGAGAAAGGAGTGGGAAAATTATGCATTCTTTATCAGAATGTCAATTCAGAATCATACATCCATATTCTTGAAAATTTCTTGATTCCCAGCATTGAAGTATGATTTGAAGATTCCCCTATCTTCATTTTCCAAGACGATAATGCCAGTTGTCATCGTAGCAAGGCAGTAAAAGATTATTTACGGCATAACGGCATTAAAACACTGCACTGGCCAGCCAACAGTCCAGATCTCAAACCCATAGAAAACTTATGGGCAAAAGTAAAACTACTTATCAACGAAAAAAAGCCAACTAATAAAGAAGACCTTCGACACGCTATACGACAATCGTGGGAAGAAATCTCACCTACAAATTGTAAAGATCTAATCGGATCCATGCCGCAACGTATTAAAGAGGTCATACGTAAACGTGGGGATGCAACAAAATACTAACACACAAAATAATTTATGTTAATACATCGAAATCGGAAACTTTCTTCCAGCAGTTGTATTAATCGGAAACTTTTTTCCGAGTAACAATTTGTTTATTTGTTCGTTTCTTTGCCATAATAAATGTAAGCTTATGTTATTTTGTTGTTTTTCGTTCGTTGATAAGCCCCTTTTCATTTCCCATCAGTTTTAACACCGTAAAGTAATATTTTATACTTCTAAATTGTGAATGTTTTCTCTAAAATCCGTTTCAATGTCTCCGATCGGAAACATTCTGCCACGGGATGTAACTACAAGAATTGAACGGTGGTTCGACGCGTTTCGTTTAACATCACAGATACCTTTACACGAGCGAGGACTACGTGAAATCCGGAGCTCTACTCGCCATAGGCCTCGTGAATTGCGGTATCCGCAACGAATGCGATCCTGCGCTGGCTCTTCTCAGCGATTACGTCAGTTCTAGCAGTTCAACGCTGAGGATAGGGTCTGTTCTTGGTCTAGGCTTGGCGTACGCTGGCACCAGAAGGTTCGACGTCACTAAACTGTTGACCGAAGTTTTGGGGGACAAAGAAAGTCGGTACCAAGAGTTTCTTCCGATTTCAGGAACTCGTTTCACAAATATTAATCGATGATTAATTTCTAGGTAACATGGAGGTTGTGGCGTTAAGCGCGATAGCCATAGGATTGATCAACGTTGGCTCTGCTGATCCTGAAGTGTCCTCGACAGTGCTGCAGAAGCTGCTGGAGCTCGAACCTCTTCAACTGTCCGATACTTACTCTAGGTTTCTAAAAGAGATTTTCGAGATTTGTCGGGGATGATCGTGAAAAGGTGACGGAGGGTTCGTTTTTCCAGATTTCTACCACTGGCTTTAGGATTGATCTACATGGGCTGTCGCGATGCGATAGAGTTCTCTTCCGTGGCTCTAGAGGTGCTTCCCGATCCCTATAAACTGGCCTCGCAGACTATGTTGCAGGTATTTGTTGCGATTTCGATCGGCTTCGAAAATTCAACGATACGATTAACACGTTGACTGCCATGTCACCCATATATGGGTGACGGAATTATTTGTTCAGGCTTTGAAATGAATTTTTACGTTAATATATTCATTGTACCAAATTTTATTAGGATCTGTAAAATGCAAGAAAGTTGGAGAACCACACAATATCATACATTTAATTTTTTCCAATTTGAGCCGTTTATTTTGAAAGTGGCCTAAGTCCATTTATACTTAAATTGAGATATTTAAGGGTTTGTGTTTCAATGCAATTAAAAATACACGTACAGGATACTAATGAATCATACTGCTTAAGTGTATCTAAAGGAGTTAAATTTATAGTTCCTATTAAAATAATGGCAATTATTAAGTGAATAATATGCGTTTTCTTACCAAGAATGGAGTTAGGCCAGTTTCAAAATTAACAACCAGATTCGTTATAAAATTTGAAGGAGCCCAAGTCCATTCAACATAATTTAAGATGCTTCAAATTGAAAAAAAACAATACTCAATTTACTTTGTATACCTTTACAACACTTCAAAAACACAATTTATGCAATTCAGGACATTTTCCAACTACATAAATTACATAACAATTCACTGCTCATCTACATTTTGTGGTGTCAATACAATATTTTCGAACTTTCTCGGTCTACCCCGACGTGCTAATAAATCCAGGATTTCAAACTTTGCATTCTCATCCATTGATATCTTTAGAAAATTGACATGGTTCATCTCTCAAAAAACGCATCCAACATATTTTTAACCAATTTATTGTTTCTCCGTTAGAATTCTTTACCATTTTAAAAATTCTATCCTCCAAAAATTTTGTTGATATGAAATCCTCTTTAAAGTTATTACCTTTCCGGCACTTTTTGATAATGTCCTTCGGACGTTAGGCCACTTTCAAATTGATGGTTTTAATTATTGAAATAACTGCGAAAACTTATGGGTCCAAAATTGTCGTATGTACTCTGAATATACTTAACCGCAAATGTTGTTTATGACAGCTCATTTGAAATTGTATACGTAATTACGGGCAACAAAGGATAAATGACAAATGGAGTTAGGCCACTTTCAAAATAAACGGCTCAATTATTGAACTAACTCTGAAAACTTGTGTGACCAAAATTATCGTATTTACTCGGAATATAAGTAACATCAAATGCTTAATTGATGGATAACTTGAAGTTGTACGTGTAACCACGGGCAACCGGAAATAATTGAAAAATGGACTTGAGCCACTTTAAAAATAAACGGCTCATTTCTATTTTATCGAATAACTTACTTTGATTTCGTGGAATTGTTTAGCTATCTTGTTTGGCGTTCAAAGTGTTAATACTCGACAGTTCGCTTAAGGCCGAATAGGATTCTCAATGACTGTGTTAGAACTATTAATCAATGATCTGGAAAGAATTGCTTAGATTCTGCTACCGTGGACTTGCTGATTCATGACAGAAATTGACGCTGTCAACAAGTTCGTTAAGAAATCCTTAACTAGAAAATTAGAATTTTGCTACCATTGTGACACGAATGAATAAAACAGTAGTATGTAAACAATTTGAGAATGACGAGACACATACTATCGTTATCAACTGATTAGAATTGTTAAAAGGGAAAAACAACTTCCTAGTTTTGTCGACAAATGAATGCTTCCAGGTATGCGCGTACGCCGGAACAGGTGACGTACTGATAGTGCAAGAGTTATTGCGAATTTGTTCGGAACCTGTCGACGGGGACAACCCGTCGACTACTCCGGCGACTAGTTCTGCGCCCAGTTGTTGTTCAGGCCAGACCCATCAGACCTCGGAGTCCACCGAAAAAAAGGAGAAGAACGAGGACCCAAAGTATGTGACTTCCTCGTATCGTTAGCTTCTACCCAATACCCTAAACCAATAGCTACCAAAATGTTGCAGGGAGATCGGTCCCACGCAAGCTATAGCTGTTTTAGGGGTTGCCATGGTTGGCCTAGGAGAGGGCAACGAGAACTCTAGGATCTTTGGACAGGTTTGCCAGATTTAACACTAGAAAGACGGGAGCTTAGTACATATATACCTATATTGCCTGAAAGCAGTCAAAATGACTGCATTGTGAAAAAATAACTAATGCGCAAAGAAATTTGTTTAACAGTAATTTTTAATATATTTTATATTACTTACAGTCATATAACAAGTTATTAATAAGTATTAGCAATAAAAAAAATGTATTTCAGTTCGAAAAAAAATAATTTAAAGCAGTCAAAATGACTTGCTTAGGCAATCTAGTGTTAAGGATTCCCTAAGCTATAACGAAACGATAATTGCCCATTTTTAGATAGGAAGGTACGGTCCCATAGCCACGAGAAGAGCAATGCCGTTAGCTCTGGGCCTGTCCTCTCTGTCGAATCCTGACTATTCGCTCATGAGCGTTTTATATAAATATAGTCACGACAATGATGCGGACGTCGCGAGCAACGCGATATTTGCACTCGGTCTGGTGAGCGCAGGGACCAACCACGCCCACTCTGCTAATCTGTTGAGACAGTTGATCTGCTATCATGCAAAAAGCCCGACGCACTTGTTCCTTGCACGGATTTCTCTGGGCCTGGTCCATCTTGGCAAGGTGAGGATCAAGTCAACCTGGCAATCGTATCTAAAACACTGCAACAAGCGATCCGAGGCTTTTTCAGAAGCTAGTTAGCTGGATTAGTTTGCCAGACACAATGCGCAAACGCTTTAGAATTCAGAATAAAATAGTATTAGGTTGTCCGGAAAGTTTTTTAACAGGTATTATAAATTTGATCAAACGACCTGAGCAATTAGAAGAATTGCTTTACCGAATGACGTGCAAAAAAGAATTTGAAAAAATTGCAATTGCTGGGAATTATAAGAGAAAATAAAAAAGGTACTTTTTCCAAAACCTTTTTATTTCAGCCTGGAATGAAAATTTAAAATGTGCGTTTTGTAGATCTATGTTAATTATAAACATACTGAAAATTTCATCGAAATCGGTTGATGCAGATAAAAACGACACGCATCTAAAGATGTTAGAATTTGTGGATTTTAACCCTTTGCACTCGGCGCTATTTTCATTCTAAAACTAAATTTTTCTTTCGTTTTAGAATATTTTCATTTTATTCATACGAAACTGATCCGATTTCCACATATAATATTTAAATGTTTCGTAATCTATTGAATACAAATTGTGTAATGGAACAAATATTTTATAATATTTTTTGTAATTTCTTTGAAATATGTAGTGCCACAACGATTTCTAGTGGTGCTTCAGAGTCACCACTCGAGTGCTAAGGGTTAAGCAAAAAGTGACCAAAAGTCGTGAAAAACTACGATTTTCACCACTTTTAACACTAGAACCACCGAATGGGTCAAAATGGCTTCCTCCCAATTTTTTCTTTTAGAGATATTGAAATTATAAATATGTTTCCATGAGAAAATTTTTTAATAAACTTCTCTATCGAAGTAGATATTTAAACAAAACTAATACGAAATCTAAACAAATCTTATTTTGTTGTTATTATAAGGCAATGTATGCCAGTTGCATTTAGTGCTTGGTCGTTCTAATGTTAACTACTCGTAGCTCATGTGTATATTAATCGATTTTGATGAAATTTTCAGCATGTGTATATTTAACATAGATCTACAAAACGCATATTTTAAATTTTCACTACAGGTTCAAATAAAAAAGCTGTGAAAAGTGCCATTTTTAATTTCTCATGTAATTCTTACCAATAGCAATTTTTTCAAAATCTTTTTTGCACGTCATTTGGAAAACCAATTCTTCTAATTGCTCAAAAAATGTCAGGTCGTTTGATCCAATTTATAATACCTGTTAAAAAAACTTTCCGGACAACCTAATAAAAGAAGCTTTCTTCGTTTTCAGGGCACCCTATCCATATCCCCTTTGCGTTACGGCTCAAAAATCTTGGACCACACAGCACTGGCGGGTCTTATGGTTGTTCTCGTATCATTTCTCGACTGTCGCAACTTGATTTTAACTAAATCCCATTATCTGATGTATTGTCTGGCTGTCGCGATGGAGCCAAGATGGTTGGTCACCTTGGACGAAAATTTGCAAGTACGTTTCACTATCTACAACTGACACGATAATTCAAACTGTTCTAATAAGGTGTGTTTTAAAAGCTTCGTTACCTTTGTTTTTCACCGACGACCTCTAAATATGTACCGAGAGGTACACGTCATTTTTGTTAAAACATGTGCGAAAACGTTCCTGAGAATTGTTTTCCGTGTTCCCAGAATACAGTGAATATTCATTTTAAGGCAGTCTCGCGGTTCTTTTTACTGCCTTAACCCTTTGGAGTCGAATTCATTTTTCGTTTACTTAGGTCATATCTATGGTCAGATTTTATAATGTAAATAAGGTACTAATTACAAAATTTTATTTTGCTTATTCCTTCGATTAATTACTAGATTATACATTTCTTTAACGAAATGAGTTTGGTTTTTTCATTTTTGATGATCCAGTCCAGAGATATAGTGGTCACGGCAAGGCGTCTTTTTTTAGAGGAGCTCCAGGGGATCAGCTATATCAGGTTTCAAAATTATTATTTTTACAAATAAAAAATGTTAAAATACAGTTAAAAGTTACCATAATATGTGTACAAATTTTTACATTAATAGATGTAAAGGTCTTCTCAGGAAAAATTCTTAAAAAATCGCTTTTTTTGGGCCTCCTAACTCTCTATAACCCCTTAAGCAGGGAAGGTTGGCACTGCCTTAAAATGAATATTTACTGTAGTATCCAATTATTTTTACTGTTGATTTGTAAAAAAAAAAGTGTTTGCACCAACTCGATACAAATTTTCATGTAATAATTAGAGTCTATCGGTACCTGTGAGGGTCGGAAAAGCCGTGGACACCGTGGGCAAAGCCGGAAATCCGAAATCCATCGCCGCAGGCTACGTCCACACGACTCCCGCGTTGCTATACCTAAACGAAAGGGCAGAGCTGGCATCCGACGAATACGAGACGATTTCCAGCGTACTCGAAGGATTCGTGATTCTTCGGAACAAGTCTATCTTGTCATGAGCCTTAAATCTAAAACATCGCAAAGGAATGAAAGAAACGGGACACGCTTGCTCTCGGAAGGTAATTGCTCGAACAGGTAGCTTTTATTTCACGATTACGGTAAGAAACACGTCTGACAAAACTGTATTATGCCACACCTAGGAACAAAACTGTGGATGATAATCTATAGATTATGGCAATGTTGGTCTTCGGTCCGAGATGTACAAAATCGAACATTTCTTCGCGACGAATTTATGTCGCGCGCAGGGTGGTCCACTGTTTGAATTTCGCCGGCCATTAGTCGATTACAGATTTTATGCTATCGACGAGTAGACGATATATATATATATATATTCGAAACAGCGACAAAAATTGTATTTATTGAGAGTTTCCTATTTCCTCGGAATTTTTATTTCGCATAAAGATCGGCAGTTTACGTGTTGTTGAACTGGTTTGTTGTGCTACGATATAATATTTTCTATCAACGATCGAAGGGAGATTTTGCGTTTAAAAAATATTTCGTGCTGCGTCGAACCCGCCGCCTTAAAGTAGTACTCGTGAAAATGATTACAGTGACCGCCAGTGAAAAACCAAACGTGTGAAAGAAACGTGTGAAGGACGCGCGTGGAACGCAAGGTGTATCTTCGTGTAGGTTTGCGTTTATTGAACTTCAGGGACTAGCGGAAGCAATGTGCTCTATACAACAGAAACATACATTGGTTCGCATTGCACGGTGTGAACGCAACGGTGCACCATGATCTAACAATGTGTCACGGTTCGGAGTCTGCTCGCGATCGGTCTTAGTCAAATAAAACGCTTACATTCGATACAGACGAAAGGAGAGAAGAAAAAAAACAAGGAAGTGTAAAAGAAACGAAACAAAAGAGAAAAAGAAAACGAAAAAGCAACGAAACCGTGAAGGGGGGGAATAGAGACGAGAACAAACGCGTCGAGAAAGAAAAGAGGATCGTCGGAAGAAAACCTCACGGGGCGCAGTTCGCCGTTAATAAAATCACTGCAAATCAAAGATAAATATTGCAGTTTATTGGTTCCGATAGTGTCTGTGTGAATGAGTTTGTGTGCGTGTGTGTGTGTTCAAAGAAAAGCGGACGATAAAACGAGAAAATCGTGGATAAGAAAACCCTTCCAATCTCCTCGGTGCGAATGTTGCGCTCTCTCTCTCTCTCTCTCTCTCTCTCTCTCTTGCTCGCAGATGATCGCATACGCAAGATCATGGAGCACAGTCAGTATCCTTGTGAAACCAAGCGACGAGATATACTTGCCAGGAATTGCACAAACTCGCATCATCGCGTCGGACCTCCCCGCAATTCGGTCCAAGTCGCGCGAAAACCAAAGAAAAACTACCAATCTCTGACGTCAATTTTATACTTCTTAAAATCTCTCTTTGCAATTAAATAGAAATATACTTCCCCTTTTGATTATTTTAGTAAACCGAGAATAGTGTAATAAGGTGGAGTGGGGTAAGTGCATAAACGGACTCTTATTAATATAATATGAGCGAAATTGCAATAAAAAAAAATAAAATAAAATTGCAATTGCATTTATATTATTTATTTGCTTTACTCCAAAACGAAACAACATATTTGAATACGGTGAAAAGCATTTTGTAGCAGACACATCAATAGTTTGCTCTTGCCCCGTAGCATACAATATAAGGATCAAATAGATGTTAACTGTCGATTTTGTACTTGCCCCATTTTCTGGGAAATTGCACAGTTGTTGCAATTTTTTACAATTTTCTTAAAAAATTAAAATATACAAGTGGAATTGGCATTATTGCCAATGTTAATTAAAGAGTATTAAAGAGATAACTCAAGTATTCGTTGATATCAATAAATGTTAAATTATTATATAACAAATTCAAAATATTTGGGTTGAAAGTCAAACTTACTAAAAACTGGGGTGCACTTACCCCACTCCACCTTAGTGCTCTTAGAAATTGCTCGGAAAATTATTCAAAAAGAACAACAACAGCCTGCATCCGAAAGTCTGAACCCGTCGAAAGATTAAATAAATATTCGATTAATTTGTTCGAACTCTTTCCAGCCCGGTTCAACTTAAATGTTAACCCTTGTCCACCCTCGTCTAGCTTCCTCTTCAGGAACGTCGTCCTTTAAAAAATATCAAGCATCGTGAACAAACATTTATAAAATAAAATTAATCGATAGGCTAGTTTAAAAATTCTCCTGTTTGTTTCGCGCGATCGACCAAGGTTGCGGAAGTTCCCTGGACGCCATTTTGGAGGACCGAGGACACTCTCCTCGCGTGTGTCGAATGTCCGCCGACATTCGCATATAGGCACATGACTTAGGGTAACAGGCGAAGTGTAGTACAGTGAAACGATTATTCTCGGGCTGGTTCGCTTTTCGCGGCGAATCGCGAAGGTTCTTTCCCCACTCCCTCTCTTATCGTCGCATGTACAGGCAAGTGTGTGCCCCCTTCTTCGAGAAACACACACACCACCGACAAAGATTTCCGAGCCGTTTCGAATCGAAACGGGCCGGTTTTCTTTCAACTTTGCGCTCTAACGCTCTATTCAGTTATTTCGTACTCAAAAACTCCGTCATCTTAACACCAGAACTACCGAGCCACAGTTACTGAAATTGCAAAAATGAAATTTTTGAACGAACTTCCTTATTGAGGCACATATTAGCATAAAAATTGTTGGAATGGAAAACACCGTGCAACTGCGCGTCTTCCGTTGTGTGGCTCGAGTAAGCTCGGGAATCTTCGGCGCGAGTCGGTCGCCGGGTGCGTGAACGTTGGCGCGAAGACAAGCGAGTATTCGAGCGTGTCTTTTGTCGATGGTCGGTAGAAAAAACACGTGTAATGCCTTTGTGGCTTGGAATATTAATAAACCGTTATCCAATGTTAATTGTTAATCACAGTGTTATTTGTGTAGCCCCATAAATCTCACAAAAATGATATATGAGGTTTGAATAAATATACACTACCGGCCATAAGTGTTTACCCACCTTCAAATTTCGTTACTATTCAAATAATAGGTATTTTATTGTTATGAAAATGTCCGTAGCATTAAATCCTAATTATAAGGCTAATAAAAAACATCCAAAATATTCTGTACATACACAATCAGGTACTGTAAATGAGTTTACAGCTTTTTATGAAAAACGACAATTTTGGAGTTCAGGTAAAGAAACCCATTTTTCTGAAATTTTTATAACGGTCAGTAGGGAATATGAACGCAGGTAATACAGGTATCTTAGTCTTCTCAAATTTCATACTGCATTAAGCTTTCATACAGTAAACAGTTGATTTTCACGTGCCTAAAGAATTTTGCGAAAATTTCTAATAATGTCAGGGAGAAAAGAATTATCGATTGAAACGCGCGCTCTAATAGTGTCCCATCATAGCATCGGGAAAAGTAACAGAGAAATAGCAAAGTTATTGAAGCTGAACCGTAGAACCGTGGACTACAATGTTAAAAAATATGTGGGTGGGTAAACACTTATGGCCGGTAGTGTAGTCTCGTCATCATTACAAAGCAATATTCATCAGTTGTATTTATTACTCGGTAGTTCTAGTGTTACGAGAGTGAAGCGGTTTTTTCTACACATAATTCAAAATTTCTCGAAGGTTGTAACTGGTGATTAAAAATCACAATAATATCGTCATGCCCCTTGCGCCAAAAAATCGACAAATAATTTTTCACCCTCCCTCTACCATTTGCCTCGGTGAAATAAATGCTGCACGGAACCAACACCATGAACCATAACGCAAAATCGAAAGTAATCGTTTCCTGAAACCGCTCGAAAATCCGTCTCGGCGATATTCAACATTCTACTACCACGTCCTCTCTCTCTCTCTCTCTCTCTCTCTCTCTCTCTCTCTCTCTCTCTCTCTCTCTCTCTCTCTCTCTCTCTCTCTCTCTCTCTCTTTCGTGCTATGTCAGCTTGCCGCCTGACGTACAGAACGTCATCTCGTTAAATATCTAGCTTCCCTTCGATTCTATCTATCCACGTGTGGATATACTTTTTTGTTAGGATTACTCTTGAACAACCGTCGCCCGCACTGCAGAGCGATTCCGTGTAGTCAATATGCGGATATAGAGACAGATAAGAGGATCGGCGATACAAAGAATGTTTCAAGATCCGTGGTACCTTGTCGGAGAAACTCTACGATTATTAAGAGAAACAAAAAAAAACAAGCGGAAATAAGTTAAACGCGCGAACAGAAGCTTTCTCGAAGTTTCATCTTGCGTGGCGATTCGATGATGGAGGGGAGGTAAAAATCGACTTTGAAGAACGGGATGAACGGTCTTCGAAATTGACTTCCACGAAACAATTATTCTCCAGTTGCGCCACGGATCAGGGAACGCTTCGCACGGTCCGTTAACATTTGATAGAATAGAGAATTAGCATGTAAAATCGTCGATATATAATCCACGTCACCCGGCAAGCTGGGCTTCCTATCTACTTATACGATAAAGTTTCTCATGTTGCTTAGAGTAAAGTATAATAATAATAATAATAATAATAGTAATTAAAAATTAATAATAATAATAATAATAATAATAATAATGATGACAGTTCATATAATAGTAGCGCCTGCGTATAATAAACCTTTTGTTTGCAAATAGTAAGTGTGTCTGTGGATCAAGCGAATTCCGAAAACTGCGTACACCGTTGCTCCTCTCTTTCGAGCGCGCAATGCGGTGTGGTATATGTACAAGAACACGCTCGTGTGCGGTGCATCGCGAGCATTTGCATTTGCATTCGTCCCGTCCCCTACTATTTGCTTGGCAGGGCTCGGTGGATCGGTTGCATACACAGAGTGCAACAGCGATCGTGAACGTTGATCCGGAAATCATCGGAACACACGGTAAGAGGGGAGGGACAGGCTCGCGTTCACCCAACTCCCCGAAAATAATCTACCCATTTACCGTTTGTGCTCGCCGCGACGTAAAAACTGTGGTCGCGGGAGCTCGGATT
Source organism: Seladonia tumulorum (assembly GCA_913789895.3). Classification (NCBI taxonomy): domain Eukaryota; kingdom Metazoa; phylum Arthropoda; class Insecta; order Hymenoptera; family Halictidae; genus Seladonia; species Seladonia tumulorum. The sequence continues at coordinate 1,838,287 of OU565281.1, forward strand.
ATAAGCTAGATGCAGGAAAGATACGTCTCTCTCTCTCTCCATCTCTCTTACTCTCTTATATATTCTCCTAGACGTCTCACACACGCATACACACCCACACACACACACACAAACACACCTGTGAACATCTCTCGTTCAATTGGAACTTTGTCGCCGACTCTCGACTGGTCGCGCGAACAACAATCGATATCATTCAAGACTATATATCTCCGTCCTCTGTCTGTTGCTCTCGTTTTCGGTTGCTTTCAGCGAACACCTGACGCGCGATCGCTAAATCACAGAAAAACACGGAGACAACAACCTCGCGCCGACGAACAAAGAACAAAGGGCTGTGCACAGCACCGGAGACCGACGGTGTCCACAGGTGCGTCGACGAGAAAGCAAAATTCTCGTTTCCTGATCGATCGGAGCTGCCTGGCGGCCTCGTTGCCGAGAGAGAACGAAATTGACGACGAATGGCAGTGCTTCTTCCGTCTGCTTGCGTGCGTGCACGTGTATTACCGGGGGCGTGCGTTCGCGAGCGAATACACGGCTCCTCGAGGGACCGTTTTTCTCTTCCTCTGTCTTCGCGGCGCGACTCGCGATCGATGGATCTCCCGCCAACCGATTCAAGACTGTGCGATCCGACCGCCGCGCGCCGAAGGAATGTACACACGATTTTGGACACGGTAAACACGCTCGTGACACGGTGAAGATAATATGCGGAACAACGCGATCGGCGAACAAGGCTGGTTAAAACAGTCGGGCGCGTCTTTTCATCTCGTTGCGACGCCACTGCGGCAGTCTGTAGAACTCCGCGCGGCTGCACTGCAGAACTGCTTCGAATTCCGCGTCTGAAAGGTGTCGCTGGAAACAAAAAAGGGAAAAACATGCTCTCAGATCCTCCGTACGCGAGACGTCAGCGTTTCCAAAGCGTTCAAGCAGGTGGAGACTGGGGGATTCACTGGATCTTGAGGCGGACAGGATCTTCGGAATTCGTTTCGATTCGATGCGGTTGTTGTTGCAACACTTCAATGATGCAATTTAACCCCTTGACCACGGCTGACTTCGATACGCACCGATGGGTCAAAATCACTTGCGCCTAATTTTTTCTTTTAGAAATAGCGAAATTGTAAATACAGTAAAACCTGTTTTTGTGCGGTCCTTTTTTATGCGATTTTGTTTTTGTGCAATTTTTTTCGTGCGATTTATTTTTATGCGGTATACGAATCTTAGCAGCACCAGTTTAATGTTTCCTATCAATGTACATACAGTGGCGTGCAAAAGTTCCCGGCCAGATAGTTTTTGCCATTTTTCTTCCAAAAAAAGAGCGTTAAGACATTTTTATTAGAATCATAAATAAGGTCGTATTACATGAAAGAATATTACAAAAAATATCAACGCTAATTATTTTTCTTACTTGTTTATTTAAAGAATAAGTAAACTTGCGTGTTCAAAAGTTCCCGGCCAGTATGTTTAACGAAACATTATGCTTTTTTTTTCATTGTGTAACAATTTTGCAGTACATTATTTAATATGGTATAATTAACCCTTTGCACTCGGCGCTATTTTCATTCTAAAACTAAATTTTTCTTCCGTCTTAGAATATTTTCATTTTATTCATACGAAACTGATCCGATTTCCACATATAACATTTAAACGTTTAGTCTACTATTAAATATAAATTTTGTAATGTACCAAATATTTTGTAATATTTTTTGTAATTTCTTTGAAATTATGCCACAACAATTTCTAGTGGTGCTTCAGAGTCACCACTCGAGTGCTAAGGGTTAATATTTCGTAGCCATGCGTTTTGCAGCAATAGCAGCAGCACAGCGACGAGGCATGGACTCAATTAACCTAGTAATGTAGTCGTGTGGTATTTTGTTCCACTCTTCTATTAAATTTTGAAAAAATTGTGTTTTATTGGAACTTCAATGATTTTTTATTCGACGTTTCATCTCTTCCCAAAGATGCTCTATTGGATTTAAGTCCGCAGATTGAGAAGGCCAGTCTAAAACTTGTACTTTATTTGTAGACAACCACCCTTTTACGATTTTCGATGCATGTTTGGTGTCGTTGTCATGTTTGAAAAACCAATTTTCTGGCATTTCTTTTTCACCATATGGTAGCATATGAGTTTCGAAAATATTTTTATACGTGACACCAGTCATGATACCCTCAATTTTTATAAGAGGACCAATTCCTTGAGCGGAGAAAGCTCCCCATACCATAATGCTCCCTCCACCATGTTTAACAGTTGGTGTTTGATATCTGGGATCATTTCTTGTGCCAACTGAACGTCGTACACACTGTCTTCCATCGCTGCCGAATAGATTAAATTTAGATTCATCCGAAAAAAGAACATTTTTCCAATTTTCCACAGTCCAGTCAGAATATTTTTGGGCAAACTTTAATCGGGCTACTTTATTTTTCTTATTGATTAGTGGTTTTTTAACACTAACTCTGCCAAACAGTCCTACATCATGTAATCTTCTTGTTACCGTACATCGACTAATATTAGCAACATTTTCCTGTTGTAGTTCTGTTACAATATTGCTAGCTGTCTTCTTTGGGTCCGCAATTGATTTACGTTTTATAATTCTATCAATTCTTTTAGTGGTCCTTCGGGGTCATCCACTCCGCTGGCGATCTTTCACGCCATACTCTGCACGATATCTGTTAATTGTATCGTTCACTGTACTTTTTCCGATAGACAATACTGAAACAATTTCGCGAGGTGACTTTCCCTTTAACGACAATTCCATCATAATTTTGCGTACTTCGACAGATATCTTTCGAACCATGTTTACATTTCAGCGACTGACTACCAACTGAAGACTACCAACTACGTAATATTATTTGAATGTAAACACTTACTGACCTTTTACAGAATTAAATACAATCCCAGCTTAAACTGGCTGGGAACTTTTGAACACGCAAGTTTACTTATTCTTTAAATAAACATGTATGAAGAATCAGCAGCATTGATTTTTTCTATAGTGTTTTTTCACGTAACATGCCCTTATATATGATTCTAATCAAAATTTCTTAACGCCTTTTTTTTTGGAAGAAAAATAGCAAAAACCATCTGGCCGGGAACTTTTGTACGCCACTGTATACATGTTGTGGACAAACTCTGATTACGTGGTCTCCTTGACAACAATGTATCTGGACTTAATATTTTTACTCTTCTTTTTTTTTTTAATTTTTTAATATTTTTACAATTTCTTTATGTCTAATTTAATTATTTAATTTAGTTGAAAGCATTCTCTCCTCTATTTCATAAATCATTGATGTATTTTCTAAGTCCGACTTTTTTTATGAGGGTCCCTATCCACCGCATAAAAACAGGTTTTACTGTATGTTTTCATGAGAAAATTTTTTTCTGAACTTCTCTGTCGAAGTAGATATTTAACACTAGATTTACGGGACCCGTCAAAATGACGGGTTCTGGTACCTCTTAATTCACAATTATCTAAATTGTAAGGATGCATGAAGAAGATATTATTCAACAAATTGGTTTCTTTGGGTATACAGGATGGGGCACCACATTTTGCCATCTAGATTTACGTCATTATTATTACGCATAGCAAACAATTTTTTAGATGAAGTTGAATGGTTTTGAGAGGGGCACATTCTGATGGTACATTTTTTTTGTAGGTGGACGTGTAAAGGACATGTAAATTATCAACACAGAAAATGTAAATATTTACATTGATAATTCTTGCTCTCCTGCTACATTACCACATTGAATTCATAATATTGACCAGAAAGTCGAGATTTCCTAACAAATTAGAATTAAAATATCTCCTAAACTAATGATTTTTTTACACAAATAGATTAATACTTTTTTTGTAAAGAATATGAAGGAGAGTCAGGTGATGCAATAAAAAATATATGATTCCATTTAAAAAAACATGAATGACCTTCATATGTCCTTTACACGTCATCCTACAAAAAAAATGTACCATCAGATATGCCACTCTCAAAACCATTCAACTTCACCTACAAAATTGTTTGCTGTGCGTAATAATAATGACGTAAATCTAGATGGTAAAATGTGGTGCCCCACCCTGTATATTGTAAAAGAAACGGCTATAAATTTGGATATATACATTTTTGTTATTTTTATAGAGTAATGTAGAGTAGACACATTTAGTGCCCCGTAAACCTAGTGTTAAACAAAACTGGTACGAAATCTAAACAACTGCAGTTTTGTTGTTGTTATAAGGCAATGTATGCCAGTTGTATTTACTGCTTGGTAGTTCTAGTGTTAATAAAAAAACTGAACCTTACTACGTTAAAACAATATTATTTATTTTTCTCAACCGAATTAGTATAAGTATCTAGTAATCGGTATCTAAATAAACAAATAAACGCAAAATTTCTGAGCGCCTATAGGCGCCTACAGTAGTCAAAGGGTTAAACGATGTTATTTACAGTTTCAATAATCGTAAAATAGGAAACCGGTCGTTCGACCGCGGCGGGTTCAGCGTTCAATAAAAAGTTCAATAGTACCAATAGTTTTTTGTTATTATTGGAGTCGATGCGACAGCTCGCTAGCGTTGAAGCGTGAGATATAAATCACGTCGACGAGACACAATAGATACAGTCATAATCGCGCGTGATTACAGGGAACGAGTGTGGAGAGTTTTTTTGTCGAGGAATGCGGTTCGAGCGGATAAAACGTGCGGGTAATTGTGGAGATTAATGCGGCGAATATCAATTAGCTGTGTAATTGCTCACCTCAAGGTTGCAACGATCCACGTCGGCGGGCAGCCTATAGTTAGTGATGACAAGTAAGTGATATGGATAGAGTTTTGGCGGTTCGGATGGCGCAGTACCCATGTCCGGCAACGATCTCCTCACGTGATGGCCCCCGTGACTCCCGACCACCGAACCTAGGCCACCTGTGTACGTGGTGGACGATGGTAGCATTCCACCATCATTCTGAAGCACCAAACACACGTTAATGCCCGTAATCGATCACGTACCACCGGAGTTAATAGCGGTGCATTTAATCGAACAAAGCGTCTCGCGCGGGAAACTAATTCTTCCACCTCGGACTCGATTACGACGATTCTATCCGGTTTCTTCGATCTTTCGATTACCGGAGGATTAATATTCTTAGAATGCTCGAGACGATTGAAATCGAGCGCAATCGCAGAGTTTCTAGTCGACTTGGAATTCAAACGAAAAGATGCAAGATCAAAAACTGAGAATAACTAAAAGGATCAAGTTTTTTTGTTTTCTTAACCCTTATGTGGGCAACCAAACTGTTCACGGTTGTTGGATAACCGCGGTGCCTGGGTACCCCGAGCGTTCGGTACCGATATACAGGGTGTTCATGCTATTACTAGCCAGTGTTTTTCTTGCAAATAGTAAATATTAGAAAAAAATGAAAGAGGAAAGAGTAGTACTGTTTTTTATACGCAACACAATGGCGTATGTAATTTTGTTGTGTTCATACTATTTTGTTAGATACGAAGGTGACCTTCAATTATTTAAACGGAATGATGTATATTTTTTTATATCGCATGAAAGCGTGTGTCTAGACGAATTCATCCGTATACTGCACAGTGACCTCCAGGTCATGCAAGGTTAGAAATGGAAGAAACATTTTGAATATTTCATAGCAATGTGAGGCTACTTTTCGTACCGAAGTTGTCGGATTTTCTTAAAAATGTAAGAGAACTTCTAACTTTTTATCCTCAGAAAGAAGACATTTCCGATTATGACACTTATTCTGGAAAGACCCTGTTTCCTTCAAACGCTTTGTACACAAAACAAACTGATTTTCATTTGGTTGCACTCTGTTCGGATATTCCTTTAGGTATTTCAATTTACGTCGTCTTTTATTTCCTTTGCACTGCTAATAAATTTGTACCATATCCATCTTCCCGTCCACCGAATAACGATACATTCGGAAGTAATACTGAAATTGTCTCGTCATAGTAGAAACTAGAAGTACACACTCTGAAAGTGAATGACAACATCATCTGATTCGTATAAATAAGGAACACTTGTAAATACATTGGTATGAAATATTCTAAATGTTTCTTCCATTTCTCACCTTGCATCACCTCGAAGGTCACTGTGCAGTATACACAGATGAATATACAGGATGAATTCGTCTATACACACGCTTTCATGTGATATACAAAAATATACAGCACTCCATTTAAAAAATTGAAGGTCACCTTCATATCTAACGAAATAGTATAAACACAAAAGAATTATATACGTCATTGTGTTACGTATAAAAAACAGTACTACTTTTTCCTCTTCCATTTCTTTCTAATGTTTACTATTTAGAAGAAAAACGCTGGCTAGTAATAGCATGAACACCCTGTATAAAAAATAAAGTGACAATTTTACTTTCATGCTTTCCCATAACTTTTAGTTTTTTTTCTATGGTATACTACGTATTGTTTTAAACAGTTTAAGTGAAGCAACTGCTTCAAAAAATAATATTACTCAATGCTAAGATCAAACTTTTATGCTATTCGTATGTGGACGTACGGTATTTGACTCTTCGACTTACACAACAGTACAACAGTATTCAACTTTATTTGGTCACAACCAAAATGTTACAATATATTCGTATGTGCCAAAAAAAAAGAAAAGTTTGTTGTATTACTATCCACAATGCACAATGATAATGTTGTTTCTGGGCCAAAGAGGAAACCAGAAATAGTCCACTTCTATAAGAAAACAAAATCTGGTGTCGACATGATGGATCAAATTTTGAGACGATACAGTATACAAAGATGTACTAACAGATGGCCATTAGCATTTTTTTTTTTACATAATTGACATTGCTGCTCTTGCCTCATACATCATATATGTTTCTAATAACGATATGTTGCCTAACAAATCCAATAATCGCCGAATATTTTTACGCCAAGTGAGAGAGGAACTTTGTCTTCCAATAATTAGAAGTCGATCAACCAATGTTCAAGTGATGAGACATTTCTCTTGTAAATTAGCAATAGAAAGCATGCTGCATAAGTCACCAACAATGACCGACGTTCCTTCAACTTCAGGCACTGTACAACAACGAGATAAAACTGGACGAAAAAGAGTTGTAGGCTCATGTTATATATACCAAGCTGACACCCGGAAAAGACGGCATAGACTATTTCTCACTAAAACTTCTGCCTTGCAACATTAAACTGGTCTTGTTAGACATATTCAACGAAATGTACCTTGAAAAACGATACCCTCAAGAGTGGCAGTCAGTTAAAATGTTCTTCATTGATAAACCCAATAAATCGGGCGTTAGACCTATTTCCTTGGCTTCATGTGTATGTAAACTTTTTGAAACCATGATTAAGAACAGGCTAGAATGGTGGCTTGAAAATCAAAATATTCTACCCACGTCTCAAGCAGGATTTCGTAAGGGCAGATCATGTTCAGACAATTTAGTTTCTTTATTAACCAGCATTGACATTGCAAAAAATCAAGGTAAAGACACTCTAGGAGCCTTTCTAGATGTTCAAGCTGCTTTTGACAATGTGAATTGTAGTTTGCTTATTCAGAAACTAACCGAGGTAGGGTGTTCCCTTGAAGTCACAAGATTTATCAAACATATAACGTTTGGCAGGAAAATTACCGCTACAGATGGAACCACGAATACTGTTACAAGAACAACCTGGAAAGGTTTGCAACAGGGAGGAGTTCTAAGTCCGCTACCATATAACTTATATGTAGCTGATGTTATTAAGAACATTCCAGACAATGTTCAAATATCGCAATTTGCAGACGACATTGCTGTCTACTGTAGCACCCCTACCATTAAAGATAGCAAAACGTTACTTGAACAATCGATTAATACTATTAATGCTAATCTTAAATCTGTTGGCCTCGACCTATCTCCCCAAAAAACTGTTTGTTCACTTTAATAACAGACGCATTCTACCTGGTAAAACCGAAATCATAATAGACGACCACGTCATCAAATCAAGCGAAACAGTTAAATTTCTAGGAATCAATTTTGACTTTGACATGAACTTTAAAGTTCATATAAATAACGTGAGGAAAAAATGTTTTAGGCTTCTAAATATTATGAAATTTCTCTCTGGCGTTTCATGGGGTGCTTCACCCGAGACTTTGTTGTTAATATATAGTAGTCTCATAAGACCAATTATGGAATATAATTGTTTCATATATTATCCGAAAAACAAAAACCTAATGCTTAATTTAGATCGAATTCAGTTTGCTGCAATTCGACTGGCACTGGGATACAGAATTAGCACGCCCACAAATGTTTTGCTTAACGAAGCCAAAGTCATCTCCCTTCGGGATAGAGTCAATTTTCTAGCTAGAAAATATTTATTCAAATGTTACTCTTATACAACTTCAACTTCAAACAAAATACTGTTTAAAAACAACACAGACTTGATTGCTGTCTCCCCCAATAGGCGAACGAAATACTCTCTATTAGTTGGAAAACTCCTTAATTTGTTGGAAACACGACCTGATCTAGAGATTGTTGAAAAACATCGTATTTTTACCACAGACTATATAACATCCTATTTAATATCCCACCTAGTGATGCTTATTTAGGTCAATCATTACAAGGTTCTTCCGATCCTAATGTTCTGTTACGAGATTTTATTGAATCCAATCCTCCGAATACGGTTGCAATCTATACCGATGGCAGTGTAACAAAAAACTCCGAATCAGTAGGTGCTGCAATATACTGCCCACAACTAAATATCTCTCAAAAATTCAGCTTAGACAAACACGCATCAATTTTCACAGCAGAGTGCTACGCCATCAGCCGAGCACTGGATATTCCCAATTTATATAGTAGTGCTACAAACTTTCTCATATTCACGGACTCGCAAAGTACAATCAAATCACTACAGAAACCAACCTTCAAATATAATATCAGTAACCATATCATTGAAATTAAAACCAAGTACTCTATGTTTATAGTAAACAACAAAGGCCAAAACTTTATTAAGTTTATCTGGATACCAGGGCATGTAGGAATTATCGGTAACGTGGAAGTAGACTCACTTGCGAAAGAAGAGACCAAAGAAAGTCCTTCGCCAGATATCAAGGCTTCAATCGCTGATCTAACCAGAGACCTCAAAATTCAAGCAAGATTGTCCACTAACACCCTAATCAAAAAGGAAGGTCTAGTCAAAGGTGTGAACTACGTCAGATTTTATCACAAGGACAAAGGCAAGCCATGGTACACTGGTCTTGTGCTCTCCAGAGATTTTCTGGTTTTTGTTAATAGATGCCGAGCCAATCACTATAATTTAAACGGTTCATTGGCAAGGGTTAACTTTATAGCTAACAGTGCTTGCCAATGCGGAGCAGAACTCCAAGACCTAAATCATGTTATATGGCAATGCCCAGACTATGAAAGCGAACGTAATGCATTAGAAACAAAGCTCCTCAAAGGCAAGTACTGTTTTCCTCTTTGTATTGGTTCCTTCTTATGTAAACCTGATATAAAAGGTCTGAAAACAATTTATAATTTCCTTAAACAATGTTCCATTAGAATTTAGAACAATGTAAACCTGTTTAATGTAAGCCAAATGTAATAATAATGTACCTGCTATATAAACCACTTGGTTTAAAGCAATAAATAAATAAATAAATAAATACCAAGCTGACCCTGATAGAAAACGTAGAAAGACACGAAAATATTGTCAAAACTGTATAAAACCAGTTTGCGACGAACACGCAAATACTGTGACAGTTTGTAAAAATTGTCCTATTATTGGTTAATAACAGTAACTATGCTAATAAATAAATAATATCAAATGAACAAATTTATGTGTTGTAAAATTTCCCTTCATAAGCATCCAACTACAACTTCCTATGTATGGGTACCCGGGTACCCCGGTTATCCAACAACCGTATAAATAAGATTGAAGCCTAATTATTTAATATGTTTTGCATCAATTTGAATTCCGTAACCATAAATCGACAGAGAACCTTCTAAATAATGGGGATCCAGGGCTGTTTTGCGATATCTTCATAAAAACATAACGAATTATTAGAGAAAACATAGAAATTGGTACCCGGTTATGCACATAAGGTTTAACAATGTACGATCACTCCCTCTCGTGGAGCCTGTTAAAATAAATTCGGTGCAATCGACACCGGGCCCAATGATGATTTACGAAGAGATCGAGGAGCCCGCGCGAGATCTTTGTTCTACACTTGTTGCAGCGGATCGCTCGACCGTCAGCAAGACTGAACGTTGCAGCAAAAATAAAAAGAATCAGCGAATGTTGACTGAATGACGCATTTTTGCGCGGAACGGTGTGCACGGTCGTGGTCGACGTACCGTTTCGCGTGACAGAACTATAGCTAGACTGAAACGAACGACGAAATTCGAACGAATGAAATTTACTATAAACGAACGAATATGCATCATTTTATTATTTTTTTTTCTATGAGATTTGTGACTCTGTATTCGCCACGGATCGGTTTTCGATTTGGTACGGACGAGTTTGAGATAGAATCAAAGCAGAATCATGCACAGAGAAACCAGATTCTGTTCAGTACAGGCCATAGTTCCGTTTGTTTCCATTGTGCATAGAAGATGCGATCGTGTATGCGGTTAATGGAAGAGTTAAGTGCGCGACGTCTCCGTAAATTGTCGATGGTAAAAAGAAACACAGAAATAGCGACTATTTATTAATCGTTTGTTAAAAGTTTTCGGCCGGGTTCGGTACAAGAAACTGGCATCGTGTTATTATCGTTGCGTCAACCAAAAAAGGATTAGGCGTATACACGATATATACATATATATATCGTGTGTGTGGCACTGTCGATCAAACGGCAAAAAAGCTGATCTTTCTGCAGGTCTAAAACGTTGCAAATCATCGAAGCGCATGAACCATCTCTAATCGTGATCGATCTCTGCTAAACTGATACTCGTCGAAAGTCCAATATGCAAAAGAACTCCAAATCGCAAGGCAAAACGAAACAATAAAAATCGAAACAAAAAAAAGAATGAGAATGCATTGAAACAGAATATATAAAAAGAACTAAAAAAAATGGAGAACTGTAATCGCAGCAAAATGTACAGCAGGCATGCGCAAAACAATATACAACGCTCTATGTACAAAATATAGATATTTTACACTGCGACAGCGACGGACCAACCAATTATGTACATGATTTTTGTACTTTGCGAAAACGGTCCCGGCGTGTGATCTACGAAGTCTCTCTCGCGTCCGTGCGATTCTCGTTTCTTCCTTTCACACACTCTCTTTCTATCTTTCTCTCATTCTCATTCTCCCCCTCTCTCCCTCTCTTCCTCTCATACCGAATTAATTTAAACGCGTCTGCAAAGAATGCGGTTAATCGTATTTGTATAAATCAGAAATGCAAAAAACAAGCTACAAACCATGCTAATTCGCCGGGAGTAGTATGGGGCTGTGGTACATACCAGTGCCCGTCGATCCACATCCGTGATGCTGCCTGTCGATACTAAAGTTCGGGAGAAAATGGGAAAGAAAAAAACCATGTCAAACCATGTTGCACAAACCATCTCTCGTTATGTTAAGTAAACAATCTTTTCTGCTCGGCGTTCGATCGTGTTCCGTGTTCCACGCAAGAGAGCCAAAACACACGTCTCTGTGTCTTCTTCTTCGAAAAAGATCATGTTTTGTTCGGTTCGGTTCGTTCGCATCGCATCGACGTTTCTGAACTGTCTTGTCGACCGGGAAGACGATCGGTCCGATGAAATCACTATAAGCGAATGTCGGATGATCGTATTGTACAAGATATGACCTGAATCCACTAAAAACAAAGCTACATGATACGTGGCAGCTTTCTCTCTCTTTCTCTCTTTTTTCTCTCTCTCTCTCTCTCTCTCTCCCTTTCAACGATCAAACATCCTCAAGGCACGTATCATAGTGTGACGCTCATCGCGCTACGGATGACCGTCACGAGCAGCTAGAAATCCATCCGGCACGGTTAATGATTTCTTATGTAATTATGCAATCAATACATTCTTATGCAATCCGCGATCTAAAATGATCACCGTACGACAGGCCCCCTTTCGGAGACGATCGCCCGGTGAAACGATGACAATATGTCCGTGTATGTCCGTGTCCGCGCGCGCGCATGTCTGTGTGTGTGTGTGTCGCTCACATAATTCATCAGACAACAATCAGAACAGAGTAACTTCTTTACAATTGGACCATAAGAACTGGGCTTGTTTGGCAAGCTGGGTAAATTAACACTAGAACTACCGAGTAATAAATGCAACTGGCATACATTGCCTTATAATAACATCAAAATTGCATTTCTTTAGATTTCGTGTCAGTTTTGTTTAAATATCTACTTGAATAGAGAAGTTTATTAAACAAAATTTCTCACGCAAACACGTTTATATTTTCAATATTTCTAAAAGAAAAACTTAAGAGCAAGTCATTTGGACTCATCCGGTGGTTCTAGTGTTAATTTGCTGGATAACAAAAAATTCTTCTAATATCCATCGAACTTTCCAAAAAAGTACCGGTCACACGGTCCAATTTTCGAAGCGTTATTCTACCCTAAAAGGTGTTTGATCGATCAGGTGAGAGTTTCTGGATGTATTTACGTGTGGGCAGGGTGACATACGCGCGCGCGCGCGCACCTGTGTGTATGTGTGTGTACGATTCAGCCTTGGATGCATTAGTCAAGCATGCTCAGGTGTTAAGCCGAATGTAATGATCGAAAGAAAACGAAGAGAAATTAAAAAAGAAATCAAAAGAAGAGTGAGGCGTGCTCGCGGAACGTTTCGATGGATTGATAAGCTACGAGTTTGTTCCGCGAGCAAGCACTCCGAGATATGAGATAAACAAAAGTATGATAAAGAAGCATGTACAAAGAGGTCGAAGATTCGAGAGTACTGCGAGAGAAAAGGTGGCAAGATAACGTGATCGGTATCGGTCCTTTCCACTTTGTTACTCACTATCTGACTTGCCAGAGGAGAAATCAGTGCTGTGCGTCTTGTCTCCCATCCCACTGAACGAATAATCACCCTAGACGACAGAAAAGCGTACATTTTAGCAGTGGCACGTGGTACAATCTCGTCTTAACCGTGTCGTATAACATATGTGTATAATATAATAATATAAATCTATAGAATATTACTATATATATATATATTGTGTAATATATATGTAATATATACATATATGTAATGGTAATACATAATTAGAAGAATAAATCGTAAGAGTAGAGAAAACAGTATTAGAACAAAGAGAGTGTACTCTATAGAGCATTTCATCAAATAAAATACAGCAACAGGTGCAAGAGATCGGTCGTCGATTGTGACGCGATTGTGCAAGACTTACAGGGAGAGCAGATACAGAACCGCCGGTCGAGGAGAAGGTGTGACTTCGCGGTGCCAGACCGTACCCTGGCTTCGGGATGTGCCGAAGGGAGCTCACAACTGGTTTCAAATGGTCAATCGAGAGTATTACTCATTAGTTCCAACCGGATCAGTGGAATCGTTTCATTCCCATACGAATGCCCAACGTTCGCCAACAAAACATTGCGTTTCTTTGTAATGCGTGGAAAAAGTGGAGTTTCGTTCTATTCGCCTTGTTGCTCTGTGTGAACCGAACTCAGGGGGCTCTCTGGATTTTTTGTACCCTACCTTTTGCATCGAGACTACCGTGTCACGGACTTCACCTCTTTTCCAATGACTCTTTGCAATCTATCCCGGTCACTGTATCCTTCCTGTGTCTGACTCGCTAAATTATATCGCTCTGTTTTATTAAATTCTACATCGAAACTGCAACAGCTCTTTTACAGCCTAGGTTCTAGGATCGAAAAGAATTTTTACAAGAAGCGGAGTCGTGTCTTGTATTTGGAATCTTCCAAAGCGAAAATGCGACGTTCTACTCGAATATTAACACTAGGTTTACGGGGACCGAAAATTGTTTATTTTTCATCACTAGACATCGGATGTTTATGCAATTTCCAATTTTTATAGAAACATTTTAAGAAAGTGGAATGAAATAAAATCCTATTTTTAATGGGGACAGCCTTTGTAGATCCAAAGCAAATAAAAATTGTGTTAAATTCTCTCGAATTTTATATTATAGCATTTTTTGAACATTTCCAGAAGCCATAAATGCATAAAGATCCGCTGTCTATTCATCACTTTATGAGAATGACGAGAATTTATCTATTCAAATTTTTAGCCACCATACTTTTTACGATATGTACCGAAAGAAATCAGTTTGTTGAATAATTTACTTATCACTAGAACTACCAAGCAGTAACTGTAACTGGAATACATTGCCTTATAACAACAACAAAACTGCAGTTGTTTAGATTTCGTACCGGTATTGTTTAAATATCTACTTCGACAGAGAAGTTGATAAAAAAATTTTCTCATGAAAAGATATTTACAATTTCGTTATTTCTAAAAGAAAAAATTAGGCGCAAGTCATTTTGACCCATCCGGTAGTTCTAGTGTTAATAATTGTAAATTAAAAATATTAGAACCCGTCAGTTAGACGAGTCCCGTAAACCCGGCGTTAAACGGAGCAAAATTTTGGTTCGACTCGGTACTTTTCTGGAGCGTAAACAAAGAATTATTAAATAATGCAGTAGAAAGAAACTATCTCTTTTTTCACGCGTGCGCTTGATAATGAAACTACGTCAAGACCCAACAGGAGGATACTGTGAAACACTCGCTGTCGTGCTTCCTCGAGAGAAAATGTTTCTCCATGGTTTCGTCTCGAGATACTAAGCTTTTTAATCGTTGAACGAGCAATCAGGTTCTCCAGCAAGCACGGCGAGCCAAGAGGAAGACCGCCAAGAACGAATGAAAGAAAAGAAGTTAAAATAAAGAAGAATTCAAGTAGTTCTGCGTGTCGGTAGGTCCTCCGAGACTCTACAGTTTAGATCCGGGGTGCAGAAGCGTGTCTTGTCAAACAGGGTGCAAAATCGGCGCGTGTGTACGAGAAACGAAAAGATACTTATGCAATCAAACTGTGTATAATACTTGTACTCGAACGTATAAGCCAGCACCTGTATATTTTGTGTGCGTGTGTGTGTGTAGCTATGTGTAAGTAGTAACAGTAAATGAGCCGTTTATTTTGAAAGTGGCCTAACTCCGTTTTTCAGTTTTTTCCGGTTATCATGGTTACGTGTACAACTTTATGTTATTTATCAGTAAAGCATTTCAGGTTGCTTATAATCCGAGCAAATACGATAATTCTTGACACATAAGTTTTCAGAGTTAGTTTAATAATCGAACCGTGTAGTTTGAAAGTGGCCTAACTCCATTTATACTTAAATAATCAAGATAATATATTTACTATTTACTATTTTCATAACGATAATGTTTACATGTACGTTTGGGATGAAACTATTGCATCCAGAGGTGCTCAAGAAATTGTTTCATGCATCCTAAAACATGTTAAAAATTTAAAAAGTGAAAGACACATTATAGCTTACAGTGACATGTGCACCGGGCAAAATAGAAACATTAAAATAGCTTTAATGTGGTTAAAAATTGTCCAATCTTTGGAAAATAATGTAGAAATCATAGATCTCAAATTTTTAATATCAGGACATTCGTTTTTACCAAATGATAGAGATTTTGGCGTGGTAGAAATGTCATTAAAAAAAAATAATTTACTGTTCGTTCCCCAAGATTATTACAAGATTATGAAAAAGTGTCGGAAAGGTGATAGTTTTATTGTAAATGAAATGAGACAAGAAGATTTTGTATCAACAAAATTATTAGAAGATGCAATTTTTAAAAGAGTAAAAAATTCTAATGGAGAATCAATAAACTGGCTAAAAATATGTTGGATACGCTTTGTCAGAAATGAACCGTATAAAATTTTCTATAAGACATCAATGAATAAGAATGAAAATTTTAAAGTCCTGAATTTATTACCACGTCGGGGTAGACCACAAAAGTTCGAAAATATTGTATTGACACCATTGCATAAAAATATCAGACAAATTACAACAACAAAATTCAAGGACATGATGGACCTATTACGATATATACCACCGGAACATCATGATTACTTCAAATCCCTTTTACACGCACAAAATGTAGATGAGTAGTAAATTGTTTTGTAATAAATTTATGTTTGTAATTTTGCACGTTATGTAGTTAATTGAATCGCATAAATTATGTTCCTGAAGTGTTTTAAGGATATGTAAAATAAATTCAGTATTGTTTTTTTTTTCAATTTGAAGCATCTTAAATTATGTTGAATGGACTTGGGCACCTTCAAATTTTATAATGAATCTGGTTGTTAATTTTGAAATTGGCCTAACTCCATTCTTGATAAGAAAACGCATATTATTCACTTAATAATTGCCACTATTTTAATAGGAACTATAAATTTAACACCCTTAGATACACTTAAGCAGTGCGACTCATTAATGTTCTATACGTATATTTTTAAATTCATTGAAACGCAAACCCTTAAATATCTCGATTTTAAGATAAATGGACTTAGGCCACTTTCAAAATAAACGGCTCAAATGTATGTCTATAAAGCTAGAGATACAAGAGAATTAACAAAACAAAAAAAAAAAAGAGAGAAAAGAACGATACAAAAAAAAGCATGCCTCCCGTGAAGACAAGTCAACAAATCGGAATCATCATACGTTTCCCTCGGTCGCACGACGTCTGCTCTTCGGAAAGTCTTTTCTTTTTGTGTGTGTCTCCTTTCGGAAAGGCGAGCTTCCGCTCGTGTTTTTTCTGGTGTTTTTGTTTTTTGTTTTTTTTTCTGGCGCGAAGCTCGCATTTCCGGGCCCGTGATTATGGCTCGATAATCGGTTTGACTTGAGATCAACGGTAAGGTCGATTGGAAAGTTCACGGACTCACCGAATGATAGTGCCTAGCGGCGTTTGGAAGAGTGAAGGCGCGTTGAGTACCAAGGGGTGGATAGTTTCTGGGAGCCGGGGAACGTGCCGATGACCTCCCAACTGCCGCCCACGCAAACACAACACAAACACAAAAACACAAATAGAGACACGATGATACAGGTAGCGGTGTGTCGACTAACGATAGATTGCGGTTTACTATATATATATATATATGAGAGCGAGCACGCTGGAAGATGGTCGCAAAAACAGCCTGATTGGTCGCCAAAACTCCACTTAATCTACTCGCATTTCTTGATAAGCAAGACGAACATTTCGGATAACTGAGAAATGCAATTGTCATGCAGAGAAGAGGACGTACACACTCGCACAGGGTGTGACAATTTTTAACAAACTTTCGTAAAAATGACGAACGTATTTTGAAGGATGTTAAAAAAAAAAACACGGCAAATAAATGAACGATTGAAATCAGAGTCGATCCGCTAGAGAGGGTGGTAAAAGTTTAGGAGGAGCTGTGTCTGTAAGTCAAATGATTGTTTTGCAATAGAGAGTGTTCCTATTTCAGATATCCTTCAACCACGCCCTGTATAAGATCGATCCAAGATTCCTGATCTATTCCGCGACTATCTTCCATCGTCGCGAGACATTCAGTAGGTATGATAGAATGATACGTTTCTTCTGAGCGATGTGTGTTCGTGTATGATGAAATAGTTGCGAATGGTGAGATATCAGAGTACCATGCGAGAAGAGCGTAGCAAGATATACGTAGTCTAGGGTAATCAATGAACGGGATGGTAATCGCGTTTAGGTCTCGTCTCGGTGAAAAGAACTGGTAGAGCTCGGTAGAATCGATTATGCTACTTCGCAGGATGATTTACTCGACGCACAGTACAGCGGAC
This sequence comes from Seladonia tumulorum, assembly GCA_913789895.3. Classification (NCBI taxonomy): domain Eukaryota; kingdom Metazoa; phylum Arthropoda; class Insecta; order Hymenoptera; family Halictidae; genus Seladonia; species Seladonia tumulorum. The sequence continues at coordinate 1,856,005 of OU565281.1, forward strand.
ACCGCGAGGAAGCTACACACACGACGGTGTCCCGAATCGAGAGACGGATAGTAACTTTCTCGCGAGATCCGCCGTATAGAAACAACATGATAGATGTAAGAATATAGGCAAGCACATCGATGATAGATGTCGATCACATGCAGAAGCGGATAATACATCACCTGGTTATGTTAATGGGCGCCCGTAGTGTGCGGTATGTGGTGCTATATGCCACGTACAACTTAAAATGATCACTGCTCGAGTCACGCACTTTTGTGATCGTTCGTCAATCGAGCATGGACGACACCCTTCCCTGATTGTCAAATTATCCTGTTTTCTCTCTTTCTCTCTCTCTCTCACTCTCTCTCTCTCTCTCTTTCTCTCTCGCTCTCTCTTTGGGAGCGTGGTACACTTGTCCCTCTCTCTCTTTCTCTCTCAATCTTTCCCCACCCAGCTATCGGAATCTCTAATTCGTCCGATGTTACTTCAAACGGTAGAGTGGTATGTTAGTGTCATGTGCGAACGTGTGGACATGTATGAGATGATTATCACTTAATGTTAATGAGACGATCATGATCGTAATGACAACTAGACGCGTCGGAGACTGTGGAGGAGACTTACCGTTGTAACTGGGCCCGCTGGACCTGTAACTCAGACCGTCGTCGTCTTCCCAGGGCCTGGCGTGATCTATATTTCTCGAGGGAGCTGAAAAACAAGTGACAAAACCACATTCAGATCCCCCTTCGAATCAACTCGAGTGTGCCGCCAACGCCTCGTGATCAAACGAAAAGGCACACGTGACAAAAACGCACTTGCTGCGTGGGCATTTCCCTGCGTGAATATTTTTTTACGCGAGTATTTTCCTGCGCTTGTATTGGGTTGGGGAATAAGTTCGTAGCGTTTTTATATTTTCTTTGTTTTACAACGATTTTTTTGCTGTTTGACAAAGTGTATAATATTCATTCGATAGAGCTCTTTCTGCTCTACAAAACTGTGCTAATCGTCTTTTTGGGTACAGGTAGCCCTCCTACAACACGGCATCTTATAACACGGTTTCGCTATAACATAATAAGAAAACTGCAAAAACCTTTGTACAACACTGTACTTCTACAGCCGCGGCGAGGCTTGCCGTCTTAAAGATACAATGTTGCAGAAAGTATTTATTTTCATCTCCGTGGCCTGAAAACAAGTGTCAATTTTTGACAAAAAAAAATTCATTTTTCTTGAATGCAGACCCTTCCGCTGAAAGAAGCCGAAAATTCAAAAAGGAGCTACAAAACTGTCTAGCTCCATACCGAGAAATTTACAATGACCTGGTAAGAACCAGCAAGCAAAGTAACATTACTGCAAGAACTTTGAATGAAGAAAAAAGTTCTAAAACTGAAGGCGATATCATTCCATCGAAAAAACGTTCTCGGTTGATTATACTGAGCAGTGACGACGAAGAAATTTATTAAATGAAAGTTGCGTTAAATTAAAATAATATTTTTTGTTTTGTGTTGTACATATATTTATATTTTTAATAAAAAGTAAGTTGTTTATGTAGAATTAGAAAAAAGAATTTGTTTTTAATAAGTGTTCGGAACGTAACCCCCCTTTTTATACTGGCTCTGGGTCTCATACAACACGGTTTCACACAACACGGCATTTTCTAGGAATCTATCTACTACCGTGTTATAGGAGGGTTACCTGTAATTTAATTTTTAATTACTTTTTAGGCTTAGAAATGGAATATCCAGGAGGTAAAAATTTTCGACACCTACTCTTCTTCGCTTTTCGTCGAGGCCAAAAAGCTGCTGAAGCAGCCCGGGACATTTGCAACGGCGAAGGTGTCATAGGCGAGTCTACAGCACGGAAATGGTTTGCAAAGTTCAAAAATGGCGATTTTGACGTGGACGACTCGCCCCGCAGCGGAATACCTTCTGAATTCAAAGCACTTTTGAAGGAGAACGGTCGCCAAACAAGTCGTGAATTGGCCGAAAAAATGAACTGTGATCATAAAACGATTCTCAATCATCTTCATTCAATGGGATTTGCCGAAAAATTGGGAGCCTGGGTGCCTCTCGAGCTTAACGAAAACAACAAAGAAAATCGTCTTCAAATTGCTTCTCAACATCTCGCCAGAATTCAGAAGGTCAAAATCGCCATGTTTGAACTTTGCAAACCATTTCCGTGCTGTAGACTCGCCTATGACACCTTCTCCGTTTACGTTGCAAATGTCCCGGGCTGCTTCAACAGCATTTTGGCCTCGACGAAAAGCGAAGAAGAGCAGGTGTCGAAAAGGTGTCGAAAATATCCTCCTGGATATTCCATTTCTCAGCCTAAAAAGTAATTAAAAATTAAATTACTCGAAAAGACGATTAGCACAGTTTCGTAGAGCAGAAAGAGCTCTATCGAATGAATATTATACACTTTGTCAAACAGCCAAAAAATCGTTGTAAAACAAAGAAAATATAAAAACGCTACGAACTTATTCCCCAACCCAATATTTTTCTACGCGATTGCGTATGTTTTTACTTACACGCTCCGACGGGGCTCTCGTATCGAAGTCTGTGCGTCGGTTCTCTGGCAGCGGATGGCGTTCTCGACGCGTTCCTGGGGTCCACGTTGGCAGCTTTGTGTCTCAAGTTCTCTCGATCCTTCTCCCGATCCTGCAGGAACACCTTCGCTATGCCAGTGTCGATTTTGCTCAGCTCGTCCTGCTCCTTTTGCAACTTCTCCTCCACCTCCTTTATATGCGTCTTGTTGTCCACCTCGTCCTCGTCATCCGACGCGGGTACTCCCTGCAAAGTGACCGTAAACGTTACCAAACCTTCTGCCAAACGATTCCTTCGGTAGACCGGAAGAGCTTAACCCTTATGTGGGCAACCAGACTTTTCACGGTTGTTGGGTAACCGGGGTACCCAGGTACCCCGAGCGTTCGGTGCCGATATATCAAAAATAAAGTGACAATTTTACTTTCATGCTTTCCCATAACTTTTAGTTTTTTTGTCTATGGTATACTAAGTATTGTTTTAAACAGTTTAAGTGAAGCAACTGCTTCAAAAAATAGTATAACTCAATGCTAAGATCAAACTTTTATGCTATTCGTATGTGGACGTACGGTATTTAACTCTTACAACAGTACAACAGTATTCAACTTTATTTGGTCACAACCAAAGTGTTACAATATATTCGTATGTGCCAAAAAAAAAAGAAAAGTTTGTTGTATTACTATCCACAATGCACAATGATAATGTTGTTTCTGGGCCAAAGAGGAAACCAGAAATAGTCCACTTCTATAAGAAAACAAAATCTGGTGTCGACATGATGGATCAAATTTTGACACGATACAGTATACAAAGACGTACTAACAGATGGCCATTAGCATTTTTTTTTTTACATAATTGACATTGCTGCTCTTGCCTCATACATCATATATATTTCTAATAACGATATGTTGCCTAACAAATCCAATAATCGCCGAATATTTTTACGCCAAGTGGGAGAGGAATTTTGTCTTCCAATAATTAGAAGTCGATCAACCAATGTGTTCAAGTGATGAGACATTTCTCTTGTAAATTAGCAATAGAAAGCATGCTGCATAAGTCACCAACAATGACCGACGTTCCTTCAACTTCAGGCACTGTACAACAACGAGATAAAACTGGACGAAAAAGAGTTGTAGGTTCATGTTATATATACCAAGCTGACCCTGATAGAAAACGTAGAAAGACACGAAAATATTGTCAAAACTGTATAAAACCAGTTTTCCGACGAACACGCAAATACTCTGACAGTTTGTAAAAATTGTCCTATTATTGGTTAATAACAGTAACTATGCTAATAAATAAATAATACCAATTGAACAAAATTTGTGTGTTGTATGATTGTGTTGTAAAACTTCCCTTCATAAGCATCCAACTACACTTTCTATGTATGGGTACCCGGGTATCCGGTTACCCAACAACCGTATAAATAAGATTGAAGCCTTATTATTTAATATGTTTTGCATCAATTTGAATTCCGTAACCATAAATCGACAGAGAACCTTCTAAATGATGGGGATCCAGGGCGGTTTTGCGATATCTTCATAAAAACATAACAAATTATTAGAGAAAACATAGAAATTGGTACCCGGGTACCCGGTTGCCCACATAAGGGTTAAGAGATCTGTCTTGCTAATCTCGTTCGCCCTCTCTCAAGATCATGATCAACGTGTTAAAAATTGGTCGACGCTAGGAAGTCGTTTATGGATCAGTTGGTCTCACCTTGTACGTGTCGGACCATCGTCTGCGTCTCTCCGGATCTGTGTAGGGGTAAGGAGGAGCAGGGAAATCGTCCCTCTCGATCGGCGGCTTGGCTCCGGGAGGCGGCTTCATGGCGTCCGGATAATGCGCCAGCTCTATTGGCTCGTCATTATCTACTTGACTGGCTGGCGACTTCGGTCTGGGCTCGCTGAGTGCGTCGACCAGAGCTCGCATTCCTGATCGACTGCTACGACCGCCGCTGCTTCTTATCGAACGGGACGCTGACACAATGGAACACAGAATCGAGATCAATGGAAAGAGACTCCGGTATCCCCTTGCACAATGATCCAGAAGCCCGGTTTTTGTGGCCAAAATTTCAAAATGTTGTCACAATTTTCTGAAAGTTGGTAATTAGGAGTTTTTGGAGTCGCGCATAACGAATCTGGTATTAAAAATTAAAAATTTTTTACGGCAGGATTACTATGGCGATCTAGAGGGCGGTATTTCGTGGCCCGATTAAAAAATTTTGTAAATCGATGTTTTTCATCATTTTCATAGAACAATATCATTGAGATACTTAATGCCATGCTTTAAATTAGTATAACCTAATACAATAATACCTTTTTAGTTTTCAGTTATTCGATGGCCCTCGAGGCGTCAAGAACGCGTGAATAAAAGAGACCTTCCTACCGTAACCTTAATTTCATAATCCCGCTATTTTGTAGTTCTATTTGAACATAAGGTTCCCTTTAAGAAAACATCACAGTTATGGTCCACAGACGCCGAAACAGATAAGGCGGGTTCAGGTCCCGAACGCGTCAAAATACCTCGGACGCCTTTATTAAAATTAATACAGAGTTAAAAGTCGCAAGAGGACGCAGCTAAACTTTGCATATTCTTTTTAACAAATGTTTAAACTTTCGTAAAAAATAAGTCCAAAGTTTAGCACTTTCTAGCATTTTTTTAAAACCCTTCTTAAAGCTTAAATTGTTACAAACTTGGAATATTTGTTTATGGATTAAAAAATGTTTATGATGGCATTTAGAACTTAAAGTACATCTACTAACATATAAAAAGTCATAATTATAACTTGTTTTCTGATATCCTATAAGTGGTATTTAAAACGTTTAATAGAATGTTCAATTTTATGATTTTGTTTTTAGAACGCCGTATCTTATTATACAATTACCTAAAATCAATAATATTTTGGATTTAGGAGCTTTGAAGAGTTATCAGTAGACATCGGATCTTTATGCATTTATGGCTTATGGAAATGTTAAAAAAATGCTATAATAAAAAATTCGAGAGAATTTAACACGATTTTTATTTGCTTTGGATCTACAAAGGCTGTCCCCATTAAAAATAAAATTTTATTTCATTCCACTTTCTTAAAATGTTTCTATAAAAATTGGAAATTGCATAAACATCCGATGTCTAGTTATCAGTTTACAGCAAAAAAAAATTTTTTAATCTATTAACCTTGAAAAATTGAATTTTGGCCACAAAAACCGGGCTTCTGGACCACTGTCCCTTGTGGGGTTGGCTAGATCTTGCGATAAAGTTCGGATCCGAAACAGAAATGAATGTCCACTCCACTTATCTCCTATGTTTCCATTAACCCTTTGACTACTATGGGCGCCTATAGGCGCTCAAAAATTTTGCGTTTATTTGTTATTTAGATACTGATTATTAGATACTTATACTCATTCGGTTCAGAAAAATAAATAATATTGTTTTAACGTAGTGAAGTTCAGTTTTGACTTTTCTTTTTTATTCTTTGTTTTTTGCATTTTTGTGAAAACCCTACCCAAAAGTTCGCCGTTCTCGGCGCACATCGTAACTTAACACTAGATTGCCCAAGGAAGTCATTTTGACTGCTTTTTAATTTCAATTATAAAAACAATTATGTATACATAATATTTACTAATAACTTGTTATATAACTGTAAATAATATAAAAGATATTAAAAATTAATTTTAAACAAATTTCTTTACACATTAGTTATTCTTTCACAATGCAGTCATTTTTACTGCTTTTGGGCAATATAGGTATATACTAAGTTTCAGTCTTTCTAGTGTTAATTCCTGCCGTATGGTACGATCGGTGCGTATCAAAGTCTGCCGTAGTCAAAGGGTTGATCACCTCCTTTTTCTCATATTGAAACTTTTGCTTTAGGACGGTGAATCTTCGTATGATATCACCGTTGCGCATTTTCTTTCGACGCATTTCGTCGTCGTTCGTAACGGTTATTCCTCACGAAGAATCGATAAAGGGATTAAAAAATTAGCTATCAGAGATTGATTCTTCCAAGAGTATCATGTAACTGCTGGTAGATAATGCACCAACAAGTTTCCAGCTAATCGAACAACAGTAAAAGTTTCATTCTTGGTAGACCGTAGCTAAGCATAGGAGGGGTTTAATGGTAAAATAGGAAGATTGCGGTTCGACCACCATATCGACTCTTTTCGATTCGAGTTTTCCGGTAAAGGTGTCTTGGACATTTCAAATGCAGAGGATCGATCCAAAACTCGAACTTACAGCTGGGTCTGTGAAAGTGTGGGCTGGTCGGAGGTTTGTCGTACGGCTGTATCGGGCGTCTCAAGTATCCTTGGCTGGGCGTCTCGGTCAAGTACGAGTACGTGTAAATCCTAGACACATCCTCGGATGCGCCGCGTCCGTACTCTCGCAACATCAGTCCAGGACTGCCGGTTCGCGCGGGGTAATACTGAGGCAATTAACGCATTTTATCGCGGTTGGGCTCGTGCCGGGCTCGCGGTGTGTCGCAAGCGTCTTGTCATACCGCTAACTTTAGCTTCGTACTGAGCAAAGGAAGATAACAACAACTCGATGCGTGTCACATTCTTTCGAGAAAACGCGCCCTTCCCGCGAACCGCGTACCGTCACAAGTTCCGAACAAAATTCAGACCCCCAACGACTTCCACGTGTATCTTTCGTCGCTTTGGTGAAGCGTTCTGGACAGTATGTTTGGATCAAACGATAGAATGCTTGCCTCTGACTTTGGAAAAATTCGTGTAGGAATTTTTACGAACCCTGTTCCGAATGCATCGTTCGTTCGGATGTGATATTATTAGGTTGTCCGGAAAGTTCTTTTCGTTTTTTTTTTTAACAGGTATTATAAATTGGATCAAACGACCTGACATTTTTTGAGCTATTAGAAGAATTGGTTTACCCGATGACGTGCAAGAAAGAATTTGAAAAAATTGCAATTGCTAGGAATTATAAGAGCAAATAAAAATGGCACTTTGCAAAACTTTTTTATTTCAGCCTGCAATGAAAATTTAAAATATGCGTTTTTTGTAGATCTATGTTAATTATAAACATACTGAAAATTTCATCGAAATCGGTTGATGCAGATAAAAACGACACGCATCCAAAGATGTTAGAATTTGTGGATTTTAACACTATTTCTACCAAGAGGTGTCAAAAGACACCTTTCAAATTTTAACTTAACATTATTCTCTCAGTTTAATCATTTCTCCACAATTTATTTTTTGACTTTTCGTACAATAGTTGTTAAATTAATTCAGCGATATCATTTTCCTCCAGCTCATCCTGGATTTAAAAATGTGCATTGATTTATAAAAACTGTGGTATTGAATAAGGAAAGAATTTTATTACAATGCTGTTTTTATGATTACTGTTTTTTTTTGTTACAAAGATTGAATTTTTATACATGAGACTGAAAGTTCGTTAAGTTAATGATATTACAATGTTTCATTATCTTTCTAATAAAAATAAAAAAATGAAGAAGGTAATATTTTTAAATTATTGTTCCCGTTATATTGCTCAAATTATCTATATTTAACTGATAATTTGAAATCCCAACAGTTTTGGCAATTATTTGCATTCAAACGCAAAGGTGTCAAAAGACACCTTTTGGTCGAAGTAGGTATACACAAAATCATGGTAGAAATAGTGTTAAGCAAAAAGTGACCAAAAGTCGTGAAAAACTACGATTTTCACCACTTTTAGCTACTCGTAGCTCATGTGTATATTAATCGATTTCGATGAAATATTCAGCATGTGTGTAATTAACATAGATCTACAAAACTGATATTTTAAATTTTCACTAAAGGTTCAAATACAAAAGTTGTGAAAAGTGCCATTTTTAACACTAGATCTACCAAGCACTAAATGCAACTGGCATACATTGCCTTATAATAACAAGAAAGGAGGATTTGTTTAGATTTCGTATCAGTTTTGTTTAAATATCTACTTCGATAGAGAAGTTTGTTAAAAAATTTTCTCATGAAAACACATTTATATTGGGTTAGCAACTAAGTAATTGCCGATTTCAGTTAACGATGAAACTATAACTTGACTCAGTTTTTGGCCGAAAAGGATCAGACTTTCTACGAGCGTGGAATTTTCAAGTTGGCAGAAAGATGGCTAAAGGTCATCGAACAAAATGGAAAATACATCATAGATTAAAGTTCATTCCAAGTAAAACAAAAAACTCTTTTATTTCATTGAACAAATCGGCAATTACTTAGTTGCCAACCCAATAATTACAATATCTCTCTAAAAGAAAAAATGAGGAGGAAGTCATTTTGACCCATCCGGTGGTTCTAGTGTTAATTTCTCATATAATTCTTACCAATTGCAAGTTTTTCAAAATCTTTTTTGCACATCATTTGGAAAACCAATTCTTCTAATTGCTCAAAAAATGTCAGGTCGTTTGATCCAATTTATAATACCTGTTAAAAAAACCAAAAGAACTTCCCGGACAACCTAATACGTGGTGACCGAAGAACGATGCACAGTGGGCAAAAACGGCCTTTTTCGATTCAAAATCAAAGAACTTTCGATAGGAATGAGGTAGAGCGATGAAATTTTTTTTAAATGAAAGCTGAAACTTTGTAGAATATGGGAAAAATAGGGAGATTACGGTACGAACGTTTTTTAACCTTGAGAAAATTCGTTAAAGTTGCACAATTTCAAGAAAGTGCCAGTAGTAATGACAGCGATACGTCAAGTGATGACGAGATGTGAAGTGCTTCATGTTTCGTAAGTAACTCAAAACGTTAAAATACTTCATTATTATTATTTTTATTGTGTTTTATATATGGGAATACGATATACTTTCAAGCTAGTGTGTTATCAAGTCATTTTAACGAAAAAATTTCATTAATTTGTGTCACAAAAATCTATTTTTTTCAAAAACCAGAGGTCGTAGACAAATTTTGAAAACAGATTTGAAATTAGCGTGAAAAAATCTATGGGAAACGATATATAGCATGTTTAAAAAAAAATTTCCGCGCGTATTAGCCACAAAAACAAAATTTTCTTGAAATTGTGCAACTTTAACGAATTTTCTCAAGGTTAAAAAACGTTCGTACCGTAATCTCCCTATTTTTCCCATATTCTACAAAGTTTCAGCTTTCATTTTAAAAAAATGTCATCGCTATACCTCATTCCTATCGAAAGTTCTTTGATTTTGAATCGAAAAAGGTCGTTTTTGCCCACTGTGCGATGTCGCGTCGAGAACCTGTAGACAATTGTTTAGACTTCAAACTTGCGGCAATGGAATTACATAGTACGCTGCACCAAAGGGAACGAAGTCGAAGCGAGGTCTTCGCGAAGCTCAATTGAGAGGAGAGTGTAGGTGAGACTGCGCGTAAGTAGGACAGGAATCAGCTGATTGGCCGCTTTACCAATTGATCCATCCGACCACTCGAGATCTAATATGGGCCCATCACCCACCCACAGGCCTGTGTTATGCGGAAATTTCGTGATCCTCCGGGGAATGGAATTCGTACGAACGTCCGCGAATTTTCTCGAAAGACTGTGCCCGTGCTAGGAGATACATGGCATACCTTGCGACTGAGGCTGCTGTAAGGGCTGCATAGTGATCCGTTCAGGCTTGGCGTGCGTGACCGCAATGAAAACTATACACAATGACCGTGCGAAAAAAAAAATTAAACAACGATTAAGAAAGCAATAATCAAAATAAAAAGATAAATTGAGAAAGTAAAATCAAAAATAGAGAAAACGAAATTATGACAAGCTCTCAGTTCAAGTATGTGTGTGTGTGTGTGTGTGTATTAATAAAATATATATATAAAAATATATATACACACACACACGCACATATATATACATATATATGTATAGTACATGTGTACGTATAATATAAGATAATATAATATAGTATATGTATATATAATACCGAAAACCGTACATCGAAGCGTGCTAAAGAGAGTGTACAACGACACGTTAAGGAAGTATGTAAATGCACAATCGAAAGCCAATAATAATATTGTTCGATAGAATTGGTGAAAAAATTAAGCTATACACAAAGCTGTTACTGAAAAATATATAAATAGTATAATAGGTAGTCCGAAGGTGGTTCACTAATCGAGATAGAAATCTACTACTCTAGATAATATTGTATGTATGCCTGGTATCGCAACAACTGGCATATGTACGTATATGTATACTGAACACAAGAACTCCAACCGAGCAACAAGTATGTTTCACACGAGACACGTGGTAACAACACAGTCCAGAATGTAAGCACGATGCAAGCTGACTTTCGCGTAATCGTGACGGACCGTTTATTCGACGAAATAGCCCGTTCGTCGTATCGACTAGGTAATTCGCAGCTTACGAGTAAAGTGGTTCGACGGCAACCGTACGATGCAACTAAACGGAGAGAAAACCAAAGAAATAATGCATTCGGCGAAACGAGAGAGCGGCGTGCACATTTTCACCTCGAACGATACCGTCAAGACAGAATACTAACCATGGTACAGCGAGGACTATGCGTTGGGCGGCGCACTGGCCAACACCAGAGTTTCGCCTTTCGATAACCGATAGGCAAACCTTACAAAACTTTGTGCGCCGATTATAAATCTGCAAACCTGTTTCCCTTCATTCTCGACTCTTTCAAAATTTCAAGTTTCACGGGAAAGTCGAGTCTTTGGGGGTTCAGGAATTTTTCCTGCACCAACCGGGAGAGCGACGGGGATGATGATATATTCGAAAGAGTCTACAGAACTTTTCTACGCAAGAATCATCCGTGTGGCTTCTCTGGTTGAAACCGAAAAAATACCTAAACTTAAAAATTCGACTTTACCCTCGAAATTAACTTTCTCAAAGATCGGTGAAGAGAAACGATCCTCGGATTTCTGTTCAGCGCATCGAAATTTATGAAAATTGCCTACTAGTTGTCAAAAAAAAAAAAAAAGTAAGAAAAAACGCAGGGAAAAGGTTAGAAATTGGACGGTGATGACAGTGGAGATTCGAACGAGAGACAGAGAGAACGCGATCCAAAACCGATACGACTCTGACTGCGAGAGTGACGCCATCGTAAGTCACCGTGACGACGAGAGTACAACGCGAACACGGGAACAATGATCGGTCGCACGCTCTACGGTGCAATTATTGTAACAAGATAATATCGATACACCAGATTCCGAACAAGATTCGAGTTCGGGATAGGCGCGCCGAGCTTCGAGGAATCGAGAGAAACGTCAGTCGAGTCCTATCCGACTGGTTCCGAAACGGTCCCTGATCGGTTGCCAAGTGATATCGGCAACTTCCGAGAGCGATCCGACTTCTCCCGAGCTTACCTGCATCTCTGACGCGCTGCTGGAAATTCGCTCCGATTCCCGGTGCTGAGGAGTGTGCGCCTCGCCGTGGCCATTCACTATACCGTTTGGCCCGCTGGGGCCAGGGCCACAGCGCGGGTGCCATATCGCCGCACCTTGCAAATACATCTCCTCGCCGTCACCAAAAGGATCGCCGCATTTGGTGCAACGAGCGCAGGTCGGATGGAAATGATGGTTGTCGCCTGCCTGCAGCACCTTGCCGCTGATGTAACGGTTGCAGTACGCGCACTTCACTCCGAACTGCTTCTGGTAGTCCTTCTCGCAGTAGGGCACACCGTCTCTGTCGAATATATCGAAAAGGATCAAGCTAGGTATCTAGACTCTTATCCGAAGGGTAGTGACCGTTTTAAGGTGGACAAAATTGAATTTTTCAACTTTCAAAGGTTTGAAAGGTTTGAAAGGTTTGAAATCCAAAGTATTAGCCATTTTAGATAATTCGACGAATCGCGTTCAACTTTATCGGCGCATCGGTCAAACTTTCAGAAGCCACATATCAGAAGCTATTGGGTTGGGGAATAAGTTCGTAGCGTTTTTATATTTTCTTTGTTTTACAACGCCCAGACAGCACTCGACGCCTTAAAGACGTCTGTTTTACGTCCATTTTTGGTCTGACCGTCTTACGTCCTGAAAAGACGTCTCATTTCAGACGTCTTTAAGACGTCTTTTACGAGTCGTCTTTAAGACGTTTCATTTCTTGACGTTTCAGTCATTCTAAACTGCTAGACGTTTATTTATTTAGGAAAGTTAAATAACTAAATTGTTAATTTAGTACTATTATAATATATTACATATATATTCGCAATAGAATTTAGCAATAAATATTGTTTAATAATAACACTATACATTATATATCACAAATCCAAAATCCAAAATAATATATCAAAATAAATAGATAAATAAATAAATAAGTTAAATAAATAAATAAAGCATAAAATGTTAATGTTTTCGCGGATATGCTGAAAAACATTCTTTTAATTTATTTTTTTTATTTATAAATAAATAAATTAAATAAATAAATAAAGCATAAAATATTAATGTTCGCGGATATGCTGAATAACATTCTTTTAATTTATTTATTTTTATTTATAAATAAATAAATAAATTAATTAATTAATTAAATAAATAAAGCATAAAATGTCAATGTTCGCGGATATGCTGAAAAACATTCTTTCAATTTATTTTTTTTATTTATAAATAAATAAATTAATTCATTAATTAAATAACTAAATAAAGCATAAAATGTTAATGTTCGCGGATATGCTGAAAAACATTCTTTTAATTTATTTTTTTTATTTATAAATAAATAAATAAATAAATAAATAAATAAAGCATAAAATGTTAATGTGCGCGGATATGCTGAAAAACATTCTTTTAATTTATTTTTTTTTATTTATTTAATTTTTTTTTTATATCAAACATTCAATTTATATTTCTTGTACATGTATACAATATTCAAATTCAATATTTTTCTCACAAGAAAAAATGTGGCTTAAAAAATTTTTTTCCAATATTTGACAAACATATCTATCTAATATTTTTGTGGTACTAGGGGTCTATTTCGGGACGTCTTGAATACGTCTGTTTCGAGACATCTTAAAGACGTCTTTAAGACGTACAGTTTTTTTACAAAGACGTTCCAGAGACGTTCAGAAGCCGTTCGGAAGCCGTTCGTAGGACATTCAGACGTCTAATAGACGTCTGAACGTCTTCGACAGACGTCTTTAAGACGTCTCTGTGCTATCTGGGCGATTGTTTTGCTGTTTGACAAAGTGTATAATATTCATTCGATAGAGCTCTATTTGCTGTACGAAACTGTGCTAATCGTCTTTTCGAGTAATTTAATTTTTAATTACTTCTTAGGCTTAGAAATGGAATATCCAGGAGGTAAAAATCAACGTTTTCGACACCTGCTCTTCTTCGCTTTTCGTCGAGGCCAAAAAGCTGCTGAAGCAGCCCGGGACATTTGCAACGTATCCGGAGAAGGTGTCATAGGCGAGTCTACAGCACAGAAATGGTTCGCAAAGTTCAAAAATGGCGATTTTGACGTTGACGACTCGCCCCGCAGCGGAAGACCTTGTCGAACAGCAAAAAAATCGTTGTAAAACAAAGAAAAAATATAAAAACGCTACGAACTTATTCCTCAACCCGATAGAATGCAGACTACAGCTTCCAACACCAATTTCCCCAAAACAAATTATTCATCTGCTTTCCTCCTCTATTCTTCCTCGTGGGTGTTGATCTTGATGGAAGCTCTGCTTCCAACTCCCCGGTGCAAATCGATAGAATGTTAAATGACGGTGCCATAGAAAGCGAGAATTCGATCGTCGAACGACCTGTGCAGGCTGAATGAAGCTGGTCCGGCGCGGCGGCCTAATGAAAATTTCAAGGGACTCCCGGTCGAAGGGCTCCAAGATTGTACGAGCTCTGAAACGCGGAGTGGGGGGGAAGACACGGAGTAAGGGGAATACGGGTAAGAAAGCACTGATTTTCCTGGACTCACTTTCCCATGTACTCGCCGTGGAGCACGGTGTCGCAGCTGTGACACTTGAAGCACCAGACGTGCCACTGTCGATCGAGCGCGACCAAAGCCTGACCTTCCCGTAATTGGTTTCCGCAACCGGCGCATGCACCGGGGTCGGAGGGCCCGTCTCCGGCTCCTCCTCTGGTCGCGGCGTTATTGCCGACCGGCGTCGAGGCCTCTCGAACCGGGATACCGACGCATCGATGGCAGAGAGCTTGACCTATAGACAATGCTCGGTTAGTTGAGATTGGACAGATCCGGTCTGCTGGACGATCTGCTCGCTGTTCGTCGCTGACGCACAAGCACGACGCAACGCCACCATTGTCTTTTATCCCGGAGAGCTACCGGCGTGTGTATATCTTTGCCGACTGATTCATCGTTTGTACGCGCACGGCCAGACCCGAGCTTTCGCCTTCCGATTGTTTACCCGCTACTGATTTAATCATTTACGCGTATAAATAGCTGCTAGACTCGACCATGGTGTGTCCCGACCGCAGAAAGATGCATCCACGCACGGTCCATGCATGTGCATCGCGATTCTTCCACGAACCGTCGCATTTGTTATGCTTCGCCTCTTGGCTAGTACAGTAAATATTCATTTTAACCCTTTTAGTGCCGGACGACGATATATCGTCGTTTGCTACACTTGCCAAAAGTGCCAACGACGATATATCGTCGTGCGTGTAATAGCGCCTTATTCTTCGCATTGCGAGAAAGCTTTATCTGTAAATAAATTTATAAATGATCTAATTTGATTGTAAATGATCAAATTTCGTTGACAAAGAATTTGTAAACCGGTTTGAGAGTCTGACATTTTACACATTCTATACCGGAGCGTGCTGAGACTCTGTTTACGCTGGAGCGATAAGATGGACAATTTTTATATCATTTATAATTGTGTTATTCATATTATTTTCAATTGATATTGGAGAATCATTATCATTGCTTTATTCTCCATTTCGTCCCGAATACGTGGCATTTTTAAGCATGTAAATATCATTTCTAGTTTGGTTTTTATAAGCGTTCTTCCAAATTGTTGCATATTTGTCAAATTCGGCCGGTTATCTTCGCATAGGCACTCGTTTTTCGTCCGGCACTAAAAGGGTTAAGGCAGTGCCAACCTTTCCTGCTTAACCCTTTCACAGTGAGGTAAAATTACGAATTCTGGTCCAAAAAATGTCTAGATTTTTCATGTTCGGAAATAGCCGACGGCATACTGAATTCCAAACTAAACCATGTCTCGTTGGAAATACACGGAAGGAGTGAGAAACGGAGCAGGGAGGAATATAATCAAGGAATGTCTGAAGGAAAAGGAATCAGGGAAGGTGCAGGGCGAAAGCGGGAAAGAAAGGGAGGAATAGTTAAAGAGAAACGGATGGAGCCAAGCAGGGGTGGAGGAGATGAGAAGGCTAGAGATAGAGGCAACGGAGAGGCTAAAGGAGAGAGACATTGAGATTCAACGGCAAGAACAACATACAAGGATAGAGCAGTCGAAATACAACACAAGGTACAAGTTCATAAGAGTGACAGAGTTACCAGAGTACCTAAGTAAGGAGGGAAGAGGGGAAAGCCAAAAGCTTGTAGCACAAGTCAGATGCGGAAATACAGAAAATTGGAACAAATACTGGCTGGAAGACGAGGCAAGAGGATGCGACCTGTGTGGGGACAGGTATGGCAATCTGGAGCATCTAACAAGAGAGTGCAGGGAAATGGAGGGGAAGATCAGGATGGAAGACATAGTGAGTGGGAGGAGAGATGCAAATGTCGAAGCGTGGCTGCGAAAGTTGAGGAAAAAAAGAGAGAAAAGAGCAGAAATTTAAAAGCATAATGAAGCGTAAACCAAAGATAATAGAGAAAATGTGCAATAATCAGGAGGAGAATAGGAAAAGGCTGAATATAAATAGTGTAGTCAGAGTAGGGAGGGGGAGCGGGAGAGAGAGAGAGAGAGAGAGAGAGAGAGAGAGAGTGGTTAAGATAGTTATTTGTAAGTATAGGTTATTGTAAACCGAGTTCGATTCTTGGCAGTAAGGCTGAATAAAGCAATATATATTAACTAAACCATGTCTCCTTCTTCAGTTAAAATAAGCTTAGAAAACAGAGGAAGCAAAGAATCTAGCCATAGTCTTAGATATCATTGATAGACTAAACAGTTTGAACGCCTTACCCTGTCCGTGACCGTCACGGGATACACTGTGAAAGGGTTAAGGCAGTGGAAAACCTCACACCACTCGAGAACCGTCGTGTCGCGGCCACAACATTGTCGGCTATATCGGTGTGAGACTAGAAGACCACTACTAAACCAATTACAAAACTTCTTTATTTTTCATTATTTTTTTTATGAAACTTTTACCAACATATTCGTGGCATTTTTCTGATTAAAATGATACCAAATACAATACAATTCCGATGATATTTACCTGTGAAATGAACGATGAAAGTTGCTTCCCATAACAATTACATTAACGGAAAATTAGTGTAAATGTGATCCGAATTATGTCGCGTTTGGTATCATTTTAATAAAAAATGCCACAAATACGGGGTGTTCACGCTATTACTAGCCAGCGTTTTCCTTGTATTAGAAAGAAATGGAAGAAAAAGTAGTACTATTTTTTATACGTAACACAATGGCATATATCATTTTTTTGTGTTTATACTATTTCGTTAGATATGAAGGTGACCTTCAATTTTTTAAATGGAATGCTGTATATTTTTTTATATTGCATGAAAGCGTGTGTCTAGACGAATTCATCCTGCACAGTGACCTTCAAGGTGATGCAAGGTCAGAAATGGAAGAAACATTTAGAATATTTCATACCAATGTATTGGGTTGGCAACTAAGTAATTGCCGATTTGTTCAATGAAATAAAAGAGTTTTTTGTTTTACTTGGAATGAACTTTAATCTATGATGTATTTTCCATTTTGTTCGATGACCTTTTGCCATCTTTCTGACAACTTGAAAATTCCACGCTCGTAGAAAGTCTGATCCTTTTCGGTAAAAAACTGAGTCAAGTTATAGTTTCATCTATAACTGAAATCGGCAATTACTTAGTTGCCAACCCAATATTTACAAGTGTTCCTTATTTATACGAATCAGATGATGTTGTCATCCACATTCAGAGTGTTTACTTCTAGTTTCTGCTATGACAAGACAATTTAAGTATTACTTCCGAATTATCGATATTCGGTGGACGGGAAGATGGATATGGGACGCAATTATTAGCAGTGCAATGGAAATAAAAGGCGAAGTAAATTGAAATACCTAAAGGAATATCCGAACAGAGTGCAACCAAATGAAAATCAGTTTGTTTTGTGTGCAAAGCGTTTGAAGGAAACAGGGTCTTTCCAGAATAAGTATCATAATCGGAAATGTTTTCTTTCTGAGGATAAAAACATAGTTCTCTTACATTTTGAAGAAAATCCGACTACTTCGGTACGAAAAGTAGCCTTACATTGCTATGAAATATTCAAAATGTTTCTTCCATTTCTGACCTTGCATGACCTTGAAAGTCACTGTGCAGTATACGGATGAATTCGTCTAGACACACGCTTTCATGCGATGTAAAAAAATATACAGCATTCCATTTAAATAATTGAAGGTCACCTTCGTATCTAACACAATAGTATAAACACAATAAAATTACATACGCCATTGTGTTGCGTATAAAAAACAGTACTACTTTTTCCTCTTTCATTTTTTTCTAATATTTACTATTTGCAAGAAAAACGCTGGCTAGTAATAGCGTGAACACCCTTGTATATTGGTGAAAGTCTCATAAAAAAATAATTAATAATAAAGCCGTTAAATTTTTCATTTAAAGGCCTGCGCTCACGCGAGCTTTGATCTCTGCCGGCAGCAGCGACTCTCTGCGACTCTTTCTTTCCCATACGCTGTCCTTCTCTGTGTTCGAAACTTTTATCGCTTGTTACACAAGTAAATATAATCGGAATTATATCATATTTGGTATCATTTTAATCAGAAAAATGCCACGAATATGTCGGTAAAAGTTTCATAAAAATATAACGAAAAATAAAAAAGTTTTGTAATTGGATTAGTGTAGTGGTCTTGGAGAACCTCCGATATCGTATTTAACACTAGAACTACCGAACCAGTCAAAATGACTGGTGGATGACTTCTTCTTTCACGATTAGTGAAACTATGCAAACGTATTCACGAGAACTTTTTTAACCCTTTGCGGTCGTATGTCTACTCTCAGCCACTAAAACTTATTCACCGTTCCAGTCGTATGTCTCCTCTCAGCCACCACAGTAAAGAATAATGCTGATCTCTCATTACTCACATAAACATATACAAAGAATCCATATAAAGAAGATTAAATGATGAAGAACTATAAAATATAATTTTCACATATTCTTGTTATTCTAACATATTCTTGTGTTACATATATCTAAAGGTTAAAAAAGAATTAATAAATTGTGTTTTTCTTTTGTATCACTGTTCGTTAAACAAAAATTAATTCCGACCAGCACGAAACGTATGCATAAACTTAATCCGATCGCAAAGGGTTAATATATCTCTTCTTTGGAGTTATCATAAATAATTATTAAAATAATTATCATAAATAATTGCTGTTATCATAAAGGGATAAGACTGAGTCACGTTTAGGGCTCGGTAGTTCTAGTGTTAAGGCAGTAAAAATAACCGCGAGACTGCCTTAGAATGAATATTTACTGTACCCCTGACCGCCGCCCGATACAGATTCACGGGTTAGAAGAGCAATTCGCAACGAACCGAACGGTTCTCTACGAAGATCCTCTCTCGAGGAAATTGCACTGCTCGGGAAACACGACTATATGTTTCTGGAGCTCGATCTCTAAAAATACGCGGTCCTCTCTCGCGGGACGATCGATAAAGCGGCCGAGGTTGCACACAGATGCTCATAAATATTTGCCCGCGGACAATGTAACGATCGGATCGCCAAGGGGGTTTGTGACTCGCCGGGGAGAGATGGGGTCACATACTCCAAGAGAGTATCTATCTCGCGTGCACACATACGTGTATCATCGAGCGTCAATCGTGTAACCGGTACAAGGCCACGCGTGCACGGCCTCGTTAATCCGCTACGATACACCTAAGTGGTAATTTGCTTCAACAGGGTCGCCGGTATTTCGCCAATTTCGCGGGTCGCATCGAAACGCGATTGACTGAAACTCGCGTTCGCGCGTGCTTGCAACACTTTCGACGAGCGGCGAGAGAGTCACCAACGAGCAAACAACGGGCAAACCACGACCCCCGTGCGTGTCCATTCTTACTATAATCAATTGCTAGATACATACATATTGCTCGAATCGTTATGCGAGGGTCAATTTTATAATTTTTTTATTTTTCTCGGTCACTACTAGGGCTGTTACTTTTCCGTAGCTTCGACACTTCGAAGCTTCGAAGGATTCGAAGGAACGAAGGGACCTTCGAAGGTGATGAAAATCGAAGGTTCAAAGGTGCGAAGGATCGAAGCTTCGAACCTTCGAAGCTTCTCGCACCTTCGAACCTTCGCACCTTCGACACTTCGAAACTTCGAACCTTCGATTCGTTTCCAGTTAACGGATAAAAGGAATAAATTTTCATAATTTGTTTCTATATTCATCACCTAAACTATTTCAATAATTTATTGTTAACGTAATATATTTATAATTTGAATTATCCTTTCGATAGCACATCGTGAAAATAATTGTTTAAATAAATAAATTTTCATAATTTGTTTCTATATTTATTATTTGAATTATTTCAATAATTTATTGTTAAAATAATATATTTATTATTTGAATTATCATTTCGATAGTTCACTGATAAAATAATTGTTTAAATAAATAAATTTTCATAATTTGTTTCTATATTTATTATTTTAATTATTTCAATAATTTATTGTTAAAATAATATATTTATTATTTGAATTATCATTTCGATAGTTCACTGATAAAATAATTGTTTAAATAAATAAATTTTTACAATTTGTTTCAATATTCATTATTTGAATTGTTATTTCAATTATTTATTGTTAAAATAATGGTTCAAATGAATAAATTTTCAAATTTTGTTTATACATACATTATGTGAATTATTTCAATATTTCATGTACAAGTATTTACATAATGAATATAGAAACACATTTCTATAGATTATAAAAATTTCCGTAGATTATAAATTTTTATACTCTATAGAAATATGTAAATACGTGTACATTGTCTAAACAGTTATTTGAACAATAAATTATTGAAATAATTCAAATAATGAATATAGAAACATATTGTGAAAATTTATTTATTTAATAAATTATTTTAACAATAAATAATTGAAATAACAATTCAAATAATTAATATAGAAACAAATTATAAACTTTATTTATTTAAACAGTTATTTTAACAATGTGCTATCGAAAGGATAATTCAAATTATAAATATATTATCTTAACAATAAATTACTGAAATAATTCAGATGGTGAATATAGAAACATATTATGAAAATTTATTCCTTTTATCCGTTAACTGGAAACGAATCGAAGGTTCGAAGTTTCGAAGTGTCGAAGTTTCGATCCTTCGATTTTCATCACCTTCGAATTTTCTGCAATCGAAGCTTCGAAAAGCTTCGAAATCTTCGACCTTCGAAGCAAAGTAACAGCCCTAGTCACTACTCGAGAGATATCTGTGTGAAATAAAATGGAAAAGATAGCTGTATGTTATCAAAATTTAATTTTACTTTGAAAATTCCTCTAAATTCAAAATAAATTTAAATTTATAATAAAATTTGCTTTTAATTTTTCTTATTCATATAATTTTAATGACACGCGCTAAAAAAGACCATGGTACTCGTGGATTTCTCTCTGGTGGGACCACAGACTATGCAATCGTTATTTGTAGAAAAGTACCTTGGACGAGGGACACTTTGGTGCCCTGACCCAGCAGAGGCTGCCTACATCTTTGACAGTGGAAACAGTTAGGGTGGAACGCGTGTTTCTCGCCAGCGGTGACCACGTCGCCCTCCACGTACTCGCCGCAGCCGGCGCACTTGGTGCCCCAGCGTTCCCTGTAGTCCTGGAAAATTGCAAGAAAGTCGTCAGAGAATGCCAATCTATCCAACGAACCTACTTCATCGTCCATACGCCGCGAATATTCGCGGAAAATAAAATTAAATCGATTGTAAAATCTGTTTAGCACCATTAGAATTCTTTGCCTACAGATTTTCATATTGTATGCATCACTCGTCGCGGCAGAAACGAAACAATCAGCAAAATCTCGACTTCCCAGCGTTTACACGAAGGCTTGAAATTTTTAACACTAAAACTACCGAACCAAAGTCAAAATGACTGGTTCCTAATTTTTTCTTCCACAATTACTGAAATTATAAAAATGTTTTCATCAGAATTTTTTGAACGAACCTTTTCATTGAAGCACATGGTAGAATAAAAATGGTATTAGGTTTGAATAGATGTAGTCTTGTCATTATTACAAAGCAATATTCATCAGTTGTATTTATTACTCGGTAGTTCTAGCGTTAACGAGCGATCGCACCGAACAAGAATGGCAGGCTGGTTAAATTCCACCAGAGAGGCCCAAAGAAAATTCAGATGATTGAACTTGAAATGCGAAGCTTAACACTATTCCTACCGACACTTCACGTATACCTATTCCTACCGCGACCGGTCAAATGACCGGTCTTTAGCACAACTTATATTTTTTAATATAGAATGAAGATAATTCTTATCAATAATCGGAGAAAATGCCGTCATAACTTTATCTTTCATAATATTTCGTTTACTATACCCTGTTGGGCCTGATGTTCCCCTAAAAATATTGCTCTTCCAGGATTAGACTCTTCTTTTACTTCTTGCCAAACAGTTCCGTCTACAGCAGTTTCGATTACCTCTTCCTCATTCTCACTATCGGAACTAACTAAAAATCTCCTTCTCTTTCGTCCTCAGCGGTGTTCGAGTCGGTCTCAAATAGATCATAATTTTCCGCATTGTCATTTTCAATATCAAAAATTTCCTGATCATCTTCGGAACACTCTTCATCAATATTATTTATTTTCTCTAATAGCAAATTTACGCTCTTCAAACGTCTTGACATTTTGGGAATGAATATTCAAGGGATAAAATAAAAACTAAAATATAAGAATGTAAATCAAGATGGATAAAAAAATGAACAAAAGATAAAATGTGAAACTTACTACCAAGTATTGTTGGTTTGTCCCCATTTTTGAAAATGACACTTATAACACGTAATACAATATAAAACAAAAGTAGAATAATAATAGAATAAAAATACGAAATAGTAAAAGACTGCCGAATATGCTCCTGTAACTTTCATGTTTTGATGCTCTCTGTTCAGGTCACAAGACTTTACTCATTTGAATTCGTGATAAGATGTCTAGGCATCCCCTTCGGCTATGATTGTGTTTTATTTTACAGTGATAGTAGATAAGACGGTGTAAAAAAATCCGAGGTTCTGGACCGCTTCGGATACCAATCAGGCAAAAACACCGCGAGGTCGATAGGCGAGCGAGAACTGTAAACACTTTGAAGTGCCGTAAAGCATTTCCTGGAAGGCACTTTTCGGCTAAAATTATGCCAAAACTGCATTACCTTTCGTTTCTAACGACTTTATAGTTTCGGAATTGAGTCTTTGAAAGAATGCTATTACAAAAAGATATAAATCGTTCTACCGGTCAAATGACCGGTCGTGGTAGGTAAGACAGACTACAAATTTTTCTCAGAAAATAAACAATAAAAAAAGAAATGAATATTGAAAAATGTATTATACGCATATATTAGGAAAATTCGTGGTCTAAAGGCGATTCAATTACGTTGTATATAGGAAATTCTAATCGAAATTTTAAAAACGGTCATTTGACCGGTCGCGGTAGGAATAGTGTTAAAAAACGCCCTGACCAGAGGTTCTTCTGTGGTTCAACAGACTCCAATTCCGGTCGCAGGATGTAAAACAGGTAGAAGGGTGGTACGCTACGAAACGTGACTGCACTCGCGTCGAGTGCATTACGCGCTCCAGATAATAGCGTGCCCCAGGTTCTTCATCTTTTTTTCTTTCTCCCTCTCTATCGGCCACACGATGGTTTTTTATTTATACGTATTTCATGTAGTACCTTGGTGCAGTAGTAAGAGCCCTCCCGAGCGAAAAAGCCGCCCTGCGCCAAGCTCGCGTTGCACTGAGCACACTTGAAACACCCTATGTGGAAATACTTGTCCTGCACTCGTAGCACCTCCCCGCTGCACTTCTTCTTGCAAGACTGGCAGAACGTTTTACCTGAAAAACACGAAATCGTTGTCGTAAACGTTCAAATCACTCGAGTGGATGGATTTGCACACACGTAACGATTTGGAAGGAGCATAGGAACGGAAGTTGCTGTGTGCTCGGAGAAAAATAGCTGTTCGGAGACCCTGAACGACCAACAGGTATCATCTTAGGGTGCTATAGATGCGTCTCCGACCCTTATTCTCGTGAATATTGGCACCGGGGTTTCCCGAGGAATCGGAAAGCGCGATTGGAAAAGGGGCGTCGCGTTTGTTTGAACAGAGGCCGGATTTCTACGAGTCTTACGAGATAATCTTACTTTGCGGACACCAAAACTCGGCACTCGGCGGTTTCAACGCTCAAAAACGTCTTTGGGCTCGCTCGCGAAGGAACTAAAGTCGCATGCGTCGATTAGTCTCGACAGACCGTACGAAATAGTCCGGTCCTCGCGAAATCGTCTTTGCAAATTTGCGTGGTAGGGGGACCCCACCTTGAATTTGACGAAAGTCGCGAATTCGATGGGACGAGGCGGGGCGGCGTCGTATCGCTCGCTGACGCGCGAATACGTGTCTTATAGGGGTCTACACTCCGCAACAGAAAGATGGCACACCACGAAAATTCAATGTTTTCATCATTTGGATATAATAAAACTAGTCTTTTTTGGTACTTATACATTTTTATTGCAAAATAAACTACATTACAAACAATAAAATTAAAGAAAATGTCCGTTTGTTTATGGAAACAAAAAATAACAACAAATCGGTACGACAAAATGATGGCACATATACAAAAAAATACGTGATTTACGTACATAAAATATATAACATTATGTTTAATATTTTGCGTGGCCTACCTTATTTGCTAGAACAGCCAACATACATTTCGGAAGTGACTGAAAGAGTTTTTTAATATATTTTGGCCGTATTTTTGTCCATTTTTGTTCTATGCACGTTTTTACGAGTAAATGTGCAAGGCTTTGGAATTGTCTTCCGCCTACATAAACATGCCTTGCTAGTTGTGCCCAACAATTTTCAATTATGTTGAGATCTGGCGATCTCGCTGGCCACGTAAAGACACTAATTTTGTTTTGCTCAAAGTACCGCTTAACGCATTTTGCAGTATGCACACTTGCATTATCCTGCTGAAATATACAATTTTCCCCGAAAATTGTCTGTCCGAATTTAGTTAATTGTTCGTCTATCAAATCTACATAAATTTTGCTGTTCATAGTTCTGTTTATAAATTTTACTTCGGTCACTGCTCGATACCCAATTCCGGCCCAAAGCATTACCCCCCGCCACCCATATGTCTGCGGCTTAATATCCTTTCTTCTTTCCGCAGGTCGTGAAAATAGTGTGCGAAACCATCCGGCCCATCTAGATTAAACCTTTTTTCATCACTAAAAATAACACGACGCCACTTTTTTCTCCAATGTATATGCTCTTGAGCAAATTTCAAACGGTCTGATTTATGCTGAGCGGTTAAAGGTGGTTTTTTTTTTCAATTTCATTCGTACTAAGTGCGGACATTCTTTTATTATCCTTTGCACATTACGTATATTTGTGTGTACGCCAGCTGCTTTAGCAATTTGTTGTGATGTTCCCGAAGAATTCGAAGCTTCTTTTAAAATTGCACGTTTTCCGCGATTGCTTACTGCTTTCGGTCGACCGGAACTCTTTTTTGTACCGTATGTTCTGGGATTTTTTAATAAATTATACACCACTTTTCTGCTCCGATGTATAATACGTGCAATTTTCGAAACTGAGTAATTCTCTTTACGCAATGTCAAAATCGGTTTATTTCAGCATCGGATAAAGATTTTCCACTACCCATAGTGTAATTTCAATAGAGGATAATAAGAAACACACACAAGGGGAGGGGAGGAATGGATGAGGAGGGTGGAAGAGTGGAGAAAAAGGATGGGAGAGGGAAAGGTGTGAATGGAAAGAAAAGTGGAAAAAGGAAAAGGAAGTCCTATGGGTGGTAGGGGAGGAAGAAGGAGAGGTAGAAATTCGGTTCGAGGTGTATGTATGAATGAATGAGAGTGTATGAGAGTGAGAAAGCGGAATGCATTTTTGTTTTTTTTTTGTTTTAATTTTTAAGAGTTAAGATAATCTCAGATCTCAGGACGTATGTCATTTGATATGTTATTTTTATTTTTTTGATATATGTTTATATTACAGTATGTTATATATATTTTATATCGGATTTTATGTTTTATATATATTTGTTTTTTTTATATTTTATATGACCGTTTTAGTTATAGTTTATGCGGTTTTAGTTGTAAGGAAAACGACGCTAATTTACTCTCTCTCTCTCTTGTTGCGTAGGGGCGGTAGTATAAGTATAGATGTAAGACAGGTATGTAAATTGTTTTTGGATTTGTAACCCTAAGGGGAACAAATAAAGATATTAAGAAACACACACATTATTTAATGCACAGTAACACAGTATACGATATAAACAGTCTGACGGTCTAGTGTCAACTGCAGAGAAAGAATTTTAAGACTGTGCCATCATTTTGTCGCGTCGGTGACCCCGATGTTTACATTTAGACTAGAATCTGTAACCTGCGCTTAAATCAGCCGGTGTAAGTAGCCTCGAAGCTCCACCGATATACATACACGGAGAGAAACATATCAAATTTTATCACAGTTTTCAGGAATAGCAATATTTACGGGTGTGCCATCTTTTTGTCGCGGAGTGTAGAAAGGTCCCCTGCAGGAGAGAACTGTAAATACGCATCATGTTCAATTGTAACCTTAGCGTGTCGTCAAGAAGTACAGGGTTATCCAAAAGTACCTTTAGGATGTTGAATGAGAATATCTGTCAAACGCCATGTTTGTTTCTTGTCACTTTCTTTTATTTCTAACCTACAATGATAGACAATTTTAACAATGGAGTCGTATACGATTGCAGAGCGTGTCAAAGTTATTAAAATTTATTTTGAAAATCAGTGTTCAATAAAAAAATACCCATCGTAAATTACGTGATTTTTTCGACATACATAATCATCCATCGGAGCAAACAATTCGAAATTTGGTTAAAAAATTTGGTGAAACTGGATCTGTTCATGATAAACCAAGGTCTGACAGACCAAAAACAGTTCGGTCGAATGAAAACATTGCTGCTGTTCGTGAATGTGTTGCTAATGACTCATCAACTTCAATTCCACGTCGTTCTCAAGAATTGGGAATTTCTTATGGCAGTTTGTGGCGAATTTTGCATAAAGATTTGCGTTTGCATGCTTTCAAAATTCAATTAAGACAAGAATTGAAAGAACGTGACCATTTGCAACGCAGAAATTTCGCTGATTGGTTGTTAGAACATCGTTCAATTGATGCATTGTTTTCACGCAACATCATCTTCAGCGATGAAGCTCACTTCACATCGGATGGACACGTCAATAAGCAAAATTGTCGCATATGGGGAGATGAAAATCCAAGAGCCATTAAAGAAAAATCACTTCATCCAAAAAAAGTTACTGTTTGGTGTGGATTTTGGTCGAAAGGTATTTGGTCCATTCTTTTTCGAAAACGAGAATGAAGATGCAGTTACAGTGAATAGTGCACGTTATAGAGAAATGATTATTGATTATTTATGGCTGAAATTAAATGGAATCGACATAAGCAATGTTTATTTTCAACAAGACGGAGCTACGCCACACACAACGCGTGAAAACATCACTTTATTGCGATCAAAATTCAATGGTCGATTAATTTCAAGGATTGGTGATGTGAATTGGTCACTTCGTTCGTGTGATTTGACCCCATTGGACTTTTTTCTTTGGGGTTATTTGAACAGCAAAGTTTATGCCAGCAAACCAGCAACAACTCAAGACCTGAAAAACAACATCAGACATGAAATTGGGGAATTAAACGAGCAAATATGCCAAAATGTCATCGAAAATTTTGATTTTCGAATTGATGTCTGTAAACGTGGTCGTGGTGGTCATTCGGCAGATATCGTTTTTCACACATAATTGTCATAGATAATACCTAATAATTAAATAAAAAAACCAATGAAATTAAATAGAGTATGTTTTTTATTTAAAAAAAACTTCCTATAGTCTAATTTGGATAACCCTGTACAGTCGAGTCGGAAAGTAAGTTAACATTTGGTGATATGTAGGCAATGAATATGATGAATAAAATCAAGTTATTGTATTGTTTTTATTTAGGAGGTGTATGGAAATAAACAAATATGTTAGTAAAACATATATTATCATTATTAAAGATTAAAGACATGTCATATTCATTTGCCTGCATACACCAGTCGTTAACTTACTTTTCGACTCGACTGTATGTACAATCGTACATTCCCAACATATCTAGGATTCTACATTGCACTCGTGCAAAACGTGTGATCAATCTCGTCGAGCGATCGATAGATCCTCTTCCGCGGTGCTAACCGGCTGTTGACTCCTTCCGACGGAGCGCGTTTATCAATCAAACCCGGTTTTCGAATTATTTTCCCAGCGAACTCGATCAAAGATTGCCGCGTTCCCGTTGTCTCGCTAATTTGTAGAACGCGTTCTTTTCGCGAGGAGAAAGGAAGAGATATCCCGGCGATCTTTTATCTCCGATCACCGAGTCTTTCACTCGACGAAGGTAAAAGTTTCATGGCAGAAACGGGTGCTCTCTCCGCGAGCGCGCGATCGCTTAGAAAGGACTTCCTTGCTCCCTTTGCAGAACGTTGCCAGGATTGTTTCGCAAAACATCGTCCCACAGCTAATTAATAGCAAATAGAGCGAGGCAACCGCCGCGCAGGTTTACAGGAAACGATATGTACCGCGGCGGCACAAACCGATCCCGAGTTTCCTCGATCGTGGAAAAAGCGGTCTATGCAGTTTCCTGATCGACAAACCGCGACGACCAAATGTTTCGATTATCCGAGGCAAACCGACAACGACTGCAGGAACACGATTAAAATTGGAACGAGCCTTCCGGTATTCCGCTCGAAATTTTAGGGAGGGCCTAAACTCTCGGTCAGCCGCGATTTCTCTATTGCAATTCGTGCAATCCTTCCTTCCGTCGCGCCGCACCGCACCGCACCGCACCGCACCGCACCGCACAGTGGGCAAAAACGGCCTTTTTCGATTCAACATCAAAGAAATTTCGATAGGAATGAGGTAGAGCGATGAAATTTTTTTTAAATAAAAGCTGAAACTTTGTAGAATATGGGAAAAATAGGGAGATTACGGTACGAACGTTTTTTAACCTTGAGAAAATTCGTTAAAGTTGCACAATTTCAAGAAAGTGCCAGTAGTAATGACAGCGATACGTCAAGTGATGACGAGATGTGAAGTGCTTCATGTTTCGTAAGTAACTCAAAACGTTAAAATACTTCATTATTATTATTTTTATCGTGTTTTATATATGAGAATACGATATACTTTCAAACTAGTGTGTTATCAAGTCATTTTAACGAAAAAATTTCATTAATTTGTGTCACAAAAATCTATTTTTTTCAAAAACCAGAGGTCGTAGACAAATTTTGAAAACAGATTTGAAATTAGCGTGAAAAAATCTATGGGAAACGATATATAGCATGTTAAAAAAAAATTTTCCGCGCGTATTAACCACAAAAACAAAATTTTCTTGAAATTGTGCAACTTTAACGAATTTTCTCAAGGTTAAAAAACGTTCGTACCGTAATCTCCCTATTTTTCCCATATTCTACAAAGTTTCAGCTTTCATTTAAAAAAAATTTCATCGCTCTACCTCATTCCTATCGAAAGTTCTTTGATTTTGAATCGAGAAAGGCCGTTTTTGATGACTAGACCAGGGGAGGTCCACTCATATGTATGACCTTGGACCGCTTAATTTAACCCCTTGCCCTACTATATCGAGTCAGACTCGTGATGAAGATTCTGAACAGAGTCTAATAAATATGTATGTTATTATTTTTCTTTAAACGGTAAGAAAAATCTACTTTGTTGTAGTTGATATATACCCTTTGGAGGATAGACATACAATAAATATAAACTATATCTTTCTTTTTCTATAAAATTCTGAACGATGAAGAATTTCTAATCATTATAATCACAAAATAAATAATAGTGCAAAGGGTTAAAGGCGAGGGAACCACCTTAGATGACACCACGTTCACGACACATCACGTGATTAAACGTGATTGGACAGGACAAGACAAGACTGGACAAGACTGTTCCAATCTATGGAGAATAGGGCTGTTACTGTTCCGAAGCTTCGAAGGATTCGAAGGAACGAAGGGACCTTCGAAGGTGATGAAAATCGAAGGTTCGAAACTTCGAACCTTCGATTCGTTTCCAGTTAATGGATAAAAGGAATAAATTTGCATAATTTGTTTCTATATTCACCACCTAAACTATTTCAATAATTTATTGTTAACGTAATATATTTATAACTTGAATTATCCTTTCGATAGCACATCGTGAAAATAATTGTTTAAATAAATAAATTTTCATAATTTGTTTCTATATTTATTATTTGAATTATTTCAATAATTTATTGTTAAAATAATATATTTATTATTTGAATTATCATTTCGATAGTTCACTGATAAAATAATTGTTTAAATAAATAAATTTTTACAATTTGTTTCTATATTCATTATTTGAATTGTTATTTCAATTATTTATTGTTAAAATAATGGTTTAAATGAATAAATTTTCAAATTTTGTTTCTACATACATTATGTGAATTATTTCAATATTTCATTGTTAAAATAATTATTTAAAGAATGTACAAGTATTTACATAATGAATATAGAAACACATTTCTATAGATTATAAAAATTTCCGTAGATTATAAATTTTTATAGTCTATAGAAATGTGTTCCTATATTAGTTATGTAAATACGTGTACATTGTCTAAACAGTTATTTGAATAATAAATTATTGAAATAATTCAAATAATGAATATAGAAACATATTGTGAAAATTTATTTATTTAATAAATTATTTTAACAATAAATAATTGAAATAACAATTCAAATAATGAATATAGAAACAAATTATAAACTTTATTTATTTAAACAGTTATTTTAACAATGTGCTATCGAAAGGATAATTCAAATTATAAATATATTATCTTAACAATAAATTATTGAAATAATTCAGATGGTGAATATAGAAACATATTATGAAAATTTATTCCTTTTATCCGTTAACTGGAAACGAATCGATCCTTCGATTTTCATCACCTTCGAATTTTCTGCAATCGAAGCTTCGATATTCGAAGATTCGAAGCTTCGAAATCTTCGACCTTCGAAGCAAAGTAACAGCCCTAATGGAGAACATGTTGCATGGGCAAATTAACCTTTCATTTCAGAAGATATTTCATGTCAAAAAATAACGAGTCGTAGTATTCCAACAAGTTTGGAAAATCCACACGAAAGAAGAAAAATTAAGAAGAAGACCAAGAATCGACGTGGTATTATTATTATTATTATTATATCGTTTTTATATTAAAACTATGTATGCGTGTATATCATAATTATGTATTAATTTGAGATTGTAATTATGTATTGCGTTTAAAACATAATTATGTATTACATGTATAATTATATATTATTGTTTTAAAATAAAGTATGGTTAAAATAAAGTATTGTTACAAAATATATGATATCCTTTATCCTTTTTATATCCTTCAGTTCTAACAATAAGTTTCAAGTAATCGTACATTCATGTACAGTACAGTAGGCATATGTGTATGTGCATATGCGTATATGTATATGTGTAGAATTGTATAGCTATACAGGGTAAGTCAACACATTTTGCCATCTAGATTTACGTCATTATTATTACGCCTAGCAAACAATTTTTTAGGTGAAGTTGAATGGCTTTGAGAGGGGCAAATTCTGATGGTACATTTTTTTTGTAGGTGGACGTGTAAAGGACATATGAAGGTCATTCATGTTTTTTTAAATGGAATCATATATTTTTTATTGCATCAGCTGATGCTCCTTCATATTCTTTACAAAAAAGTATTAATCTATTTGTGTAAAAAAATCATTAGTTTAGGAGATATTTTAATTCTAATTTGTTAGGAAATCTCGACTTTCTGGTCAATATTATGAATTCAATGTGATAATGTAGTAGGAGCCCAAAAATTATCAATATAAATATTTACATTTTTAGTGTTAATAATTCTTGCTCTCCTACTGATTGTGAAATTTAGTCTCTTTTACGTCTCCGATACGGTGAATACTGCGATACAGTGAATCACTTCATAATGAAGTATTCTAAAGAAGGAAAGATAATGTTATCAATTTATTTTGGAGCTGGGAAAAGTGCTACACATGCAGAATGATTATACGCCAATAGATTTCCTCAACGAAATCGTCCATCACGCCGTGCCTTTGATTATGTTTTTAAAAAATTTCACCAGACGGGGCAATTATTACGTAAAAAGGAAATTCGTAATAAAACAATAACAAATGAAGCAAACGAAATTGTGGTGTTAGCAGCAATTACGTTAAATCCATCCGTTAGCTCTCGCGAAATCGAAAGACAAGCTGGAATTAGCTGCAAAAGCATTTTACGCATACTCAAAAGGCACAAATATCTCCTATTTTTTAGCTAAATATCTCCTAAACTAATGATTTTTTTACACAAATAGATTAATACTTTTTTGTAAAGAATATGAAGGAGCATCAGCTGATGCAATAAAAAATATATGATTCCATTTAAAAAAACATGAATGACCTTCATATGTCCTTTACACGTCCACCTACAAAAAAAATGTACCATCAGAATGTGCCCCTCTCAAAGCCATTCAACTTCATCTAAGACATTGTTTGCTATGCGTACTAATAATGACGTAAATCTAGATGGCAAAATGAGGTGACCCACCCTGTATATATAGATTTTAGTTGAGGAAACCAGTTGAGATGACACTGCTAAGGTCCACACATTATACATGGGAGATGACCCTCCCTGGACTAGACTGCGGATCCAAATACTACACTCGCCACGGAAAAAGAAAATGGCAATCTTCTTGACGATTGTGACGAATGGACCTACAATCGTTTCCAGCAGAGACTAAATGATTTCCTTTGGTACAAGACGCGAAGAGAAACTGTTCCTGTCAACACCGCGTATACATAATTTATTCTGCGCCCGGTCAACAGATTGCGTGACTGCAGTGAGCTGACGAAAGCAAAACTGGAGCATGTCCGAAAGATCGATTACCGGACAATAAAGAACACACAGTAAAAGTTCTGTAAGACGCAACAATGTCAATGATCGTTATATCTAATTCGGGTAAGCCACCTTTCTGCCTTCGTGATATAATATACGTTTTAAATAAACGTTGCAACCGC
The DNA here is from genome assembly GCA_913789895.3 of Seladonia tumulorum. Taxonomy (NCBI): domain Eukaryota; kingdom Metazoa; phylum Arthropoda; class Insecta; order Hymenoptera; family Halictidae; genus Seladonia; species Seladonia tumulorum. The sequence continues at coordinate 1,888,939 of OU565281.1, forward strand.
GTGTATTCTATGCATACGATGCACGGGACAGTGAACGGGACGTGTTAAACCAGACAGGCATAAAACTGCCTTACACCGCTTTTGCACTAAACGGCTCAAATATATATAGCACCGACCATGGACCGGATCCCGTCATCTGTGAATGGATTGTGACCCTAAGAGTTCGCTTTTCAATCTAACCTTCGCTCACGGCATGCGTATTATTTGTCATTGCAAACAATAGTGTTTACGCGTCAAATTGAATTTTCCTAAATTTCCTAAAGGGCCTAGCCGGATAAGATAGTCAAAAATGTCCTTGAACCGAATTTTATCGACGAAGTGCCATTCGATAGAGCACCAAAAAAAAACATTCTGTGCAAAATTTCAACCCTGTATCTGGATTGGGAGGGTAGTTATGGGGTAAAATCGAAAAATCAGTTTTTGGCCTATTTTCCCTAGTTAATGACGTTTAGAAATTCTGAGAAAAATCTGACACATGTCAAGAACCCTAATACATACTTTGCAATTGGTTTCAGATTTTTAAAGTGAAAATCCTGCTTGTATAAAATCAAAAACCTCAAAAAAAAATCGAAAAAATGCAGATTTCACATGGAAGTTCTAGAGTGACAACATTTATATTTTTACAGTAGCGGTATATTGTCATAAGTATTGTTCATGAATTTTTTCAGATTTTTGTTTGGTGCGCCGTTGTTAAAAAAAATAAAAACAGATTTTTTCGACGTTTTTTCCGCGAAGAACTAAGCTAACCTTAAAATTATTACGTTCTACTTATTCTGTAAGTCTATCAGGCACTGATAAACCTTGAACATTTAAAAAAAATAATTAAACAATGAAATCGGCTTGATTAGTATTTTTACTATGTCAGCGTATTACATCTGAAAGTATTAACCACATTCCCAACAGCTCGATTGGCTCAGCGCGTTAGGCGATCGACTGTTCATCTAGCTATCTTAACCGACTTTTGGGGTTTTTATCACACACTATCGTATGTATTTCCCCAAAATTTAGTATTATAACGTCTCTCGTACCAAAGAACTAGGCAATTAGATTATAAGCTAAGGCTGATTTAAATTAAACCACAATAAAGACTGACTAAGAGAATTGTATGAGTGCAATCAATTAGGTTTTTATATATTTGTTTTAAGATTCTATGGTTGTTTTTTTATGTTTATTCTAGGTACCAGTATTGTTATCAGATTGTATTGTTATACGCCAATAAACATATTTCAAAATCAAAATCACACTGACCGTTCTACCGTTCTCCTGACTGTTCATCTGCTTATACTAGGTTCGCCTCCGGTATACGTGTAAGGAGTGCGCTCCTTAATTGATTTTAATCTTCCCGCTCAACATAGTGAGTCGATAAATAAGGGCCCGCAGTAGCGGCAGAGAAATAAAAACAATGATTCGGCAGACACGTGCGAATGTTGCCGGTTGATGATCTGCAATTAGTTATTCCGTTTATAATAAAGTGGATTGTTTATACGAAGAACAAGATTGCGAAGAACAAACTTTGAATGTTGTTTCTTGTATTTTTACAGGTTTGTAACCATTGTAAATAGTTTAGGCAATTAGTTTAATTAATAAAAACACTTGTATTTTTACAGTGAAACTTTTCAGTTTGCTATTATCTACAATCCTTTAACGTTCAACGAATAATTCAATCACACATTACATACGTATACATTTTTTTTTACTTGATTAATTCTTTTTTTATGTCTAACTATATAATAATCAATGGTATGTTTGTAGATTTCTTTTAGAAGCAATATCTAAATATTAAAAAAATAATTTTAAGGTAAACTGGTCGTCTTAGTAGAAGGGGTTAATGAATTTAGTTAAGGTCGGACATTCGTGTCGCGAGTAGTCTGAATCACGGTTTGTCCGGCGCGATCCGCAGTCGGTTCACGCGCCGAGCCGCTGGAATATGGCTTGTTACACGCGTAATCCGGTCGTCTTAGAACTTTCAAAGCGTGACTCAAAGGCATCAGTTAGCTTAGCGTACCTGTCGGTGGCACGCCGCTAAGAAAACTGTCAGGGAAACAGAGAAAAAGGTGGCGCACACGAACACTTCGGTCGGAGCGCACTTCGCTCGCGGGCCGGGCCGGGCCGGGCCGAGCCGGGCCGGGCCAGACAGCCAGCCCGCGCACAGTATACCGAAATGCCTGCTTTTTGGACAAAATTCAATAAATTTTGTTCTGTTTATGATAGAGATATGAAACAAAGTGGGTTTTTTTATTTATATTGAAAGCAATCTCAATATGATATTATTATAAATATAGTCACTTATTTAAACATTGAAAAACAATATTTATAAACAAAATTTGTTTTTATTGCTGGTTTTCAGTAGATGAATTCTTAGTTCAGTTCTTCCGAAACTGAAACTTTGTTTTAAACTATTATAACTAGACAGCGGATCTTTATGCATTTACGGCTTATGGAAATGTTAAAAAAATGCTATAATATAAAATTCGAGAGAATTTAACACGATTTTTATTTGCTTTGGATCTACAAAGGCTGTCCCCATTAAAAATAGGATTTTATTTCATTCCACTTTCTTAAAATGTTTCTATAAAAATTGGAAATTGCATAAACATCCGATGTCTAATTATAACATTCGTCTCCTCGACACAAATAAGAGTTGTGCTAATTCGTTGTGCACGGATGTACTATTTGATCTTCCTAACCGGTTCTTGCTGCATATTTTGTTAAATAACTCTGAGGTTTGCAGGTAGTTGCAGCTCAAACTTATACAATTCAAAGTATACTATCTTACCAATACGACGCAATCAAAATCTCAGCGGAACTTTGTGGAACTTTTTTTTTATCCTCTTCCAAAGATTAGGAAAACCAATGAAACTGAATGGTTTCATTTCAGGTTAATTATTATATTGCATACATGTATTACACAATTTTTGACGATAAACTACAATTAGCCAACCCTTAGCCGTCATGTTCCGAAAAGATTATTTCTCATAATCGTCTTTGGTTCATAACATAACGTGAACAAGTTACGCTATCAACTGATGTACTATTTCATCTTCGTAAAATTCGCTTACAGATTCGCTTGTAACTAATTTCCGACCAAACTTTTTGAATTTTTGGTAATTATTTACTTTAGGGGCTTCCTCACCGATTTTGATGACCTTGAAATATGTTGTCAAGGTCATGATTCTGAACAAATTTTTCCTATACGTGTTACCTCCGCTCAGCTTTAGTTTCCGAGATAATCACAAAAAAGTGTCAACATCTCGAAAAGTGACATGAGTAGGTGTTGGTTAGATTTTAAATTATGCCCACAACTTAAAACGACTTCAATTAGTTGAAACGCACTGTCTTGTTTGTTCCGAGTATTAAGCATGAAACTATACGAATTCTTGGATATCTGCAACAATCAAGAAAAGTTGATAGATTTTTTAGTTAACAGTAAAGTGATCCATAGCACGATGAACTGTATCAAGTGCAACGAAAATATACTACTTGATTGCGAAAACTTAATTTTTCGATGCCATAATACTACCCTAGTAGCACAAAATATTGTATACACATTCATATAATATTAAAAAGAGATTCAATCTTTTTTTAATATTCGAATACACATACAATATTTATTTTATATTAAGTAAAAAATATTTTTTTTTAAATATTCAGGAAATATGTATTTCATGTTACGAGAAGAATATTTTTTTCTCAATATTAAATAAATCTTTATTTCATATTAGAAGTAGAATATTTTTTCGTAATATACAAATAATATTTATTTAATATCATGAAAAAAATATTTTTTCTCATTATAAAGTGAATCTTTATGTAATATTAGAAATAGAATATTTTTTTTAAGTATGCAGGAAATATTTTATGTTTATCATGGAAAAATAATTGTTCCAGAATATAATGCGAAGTAAAATATTTTTTAAATATCTATTTTATATTCTCTGAATATTTAGCTTATATGTTCTAAACATTCAATTTATATTTCTTGAACATGTATACAATATTAGATCTAATATTTATCTAATATGAAAAAGTGTGGCTCAAAAAATATTTTTCCAATGTATTCGAAAAAAATATCTATCTAATATTTTTGTGCTACTAGGGTAGTTACATTAGAAATCGAAACAAAAGACGTATAAAACACAATGTAATTTCAAAATTAGTAAAAAAAAAAAATGGTGTTATAGAATATACACCACTTCAAATAGAAATCTGTTAAGAAATCTGTTAATTCTAACCCTAACCCTAAACCACACCTACTCCGATCACTTTTCGAGATGTTGAAACATTTTTGCAAATATCTCGTAAACTAAAGGCGAGCGGCGGTAACATGTATAGGAAAAAGTTGTTCAGAATCATGACCTTGAAATATGTTGTCAAGGTCAAAATCGGTGAGGAAGCCCCTAAAGTAAATAATTACCGAATTTTTTTCCAAACAATGATTTATTTGGACATTTTGACATAGTATGAACATAGTTTTAAATCGATATGAAGCAGTGACTGTTTCGATTTTTGTCCATGGTTCGGTACACTGTGCCGCGTATCGAATCCGGGTGAAGGTCTACTCTCTGTCGGCCAAGCTGGAACTGCTGGAACTGCTGGAAGTGGTCGAACCAGCCTCGCACAGCCGATCGAACCTTTTCAACACGCAGACGTGGTCGTCGCACCGTTGAAAAAAATTCCACACACTGCTAACATATTGCTTCACCTGTCGCGTCGCGTCGAAATGTGTGTCGGAGATAAGCAGATTTTGGAGGGATGCAGAGGAAAGTTTGAGAATCGCGAACAGAAGTGAATGCAACGAAAGAGTACACGTGTTATAAAATCGGTTTGCGATGCAAATTGCGCAAACTTAGACAAGAAGAAGCAATATTGTTTTACGAGGCTAGCAACCGGTTTTGTCCTCAGAAAAAGCGTAATTCCGCGCGTCGACGCGAGCGGTGTTACCAAGCGCGACATTTGCATCCCAGGTGTCATAAAATGACGTTCGGTGTAAAAGACCCTTTTTTTACAAGTTCGAAGATTGCGTGGCTGAATAAATTTCGATCGACAAACACCGAAGCGATAACGCGTCCTTCGATGTTGTATTAGGTTGTCCGGAAAGTTCTTTTCGTTTTTTTAACAGGTACTATAAATTGGATCAAACGACCTGACATTTTTGGAACAATTAGATGAATTGGTTTACCGGATGACGTGCAAAAAAGAATTTGAAAAAATTTCAATTGCTAGGAATTATAAGAGCAAATAAAAAAGGCACTTTCCAAAACTTTTTTATTTCAGCCTGCAATGAAAATTTAAAATATGCGTTTTGTAGATCTATGTTAATTATAAACATACTGAAAATTTCATCGAAATCGGTTGATGCAGATACAAACGACACGCATCTAAAGATGTTAGAATTTGTGGATTTTAACACAATTTCTACCAAGAGGTGTCAAAAGACACCTTTCAAATTTTAACTTAACATTATTCTCCAAGTTTAATCATTTCTCCACATTTCATTTTTTGACTTTTCGTACCACAGTTGTTAAATTAATTCAGCGATATCATTTTCCTCCAACTCATCCTGGATTTAAAAATGTGCATTGATTTGTAAAAACTGTGGTATTGAATAAGGAAAAAATTTTATTACAATGCTGTTTTTATGATTACTGTTTTTTTTTTTTTGTTACAAAGATTGAATTTTTATACATGAGACTGAAAGTTCGTTAAGTTAATGATATTATCTTTCTAATAAAAATAAAAAATTAAGAAGGTAATATTTTTAAATTATTGTTCCCGTTATATTGCTCAAATTATCTATATTTAACTGATAATTTGAAATCCCAACAGTTTTGGCAATTATTTGCATTCAAACGCAAAGGTGTCAAAAGACACTTTTTGGTCGAAGTAGGTATACACAAAATCGTGGTAGAAATAGTGTTAAGCAAAAAGTGACCAAAAGTCGTGAAAAACTACGATTTTCACCACTTTTAACTACTCGTAGCTCATGTGTATATTAATCGATTTCGATGAAATGTTCAGCATGTGTATAATTAACATAGATCTACAAAACGCATATTTTAAATTTTCACTACAGGTTCAAATAAAAAAGTTGAGAAAAGTGCCATTTTTAATTTCTCATGTAATTCTTACCAATCGCAATTTTTCCAAAATCTTTTTTGCACATCATTTGGAAAATCGATTCTTCTAATTGCTAAAAAAAAAGGTCAGGTCGTTTGATCCAATTTATAATACCTGTTAAAAAAACGAAAAGAACATTCCGGACAACCTAATATACAGGGTCATCCGTTTTTAAACGGCCAAGTCAACCAGCTATAGAGGACCCTAAATGAAACAACTTTCACCCCTAACACTTTTTAACACGAAAGTGTTTTAGAGATGGGGGGTGATTTGAGAAAAGATGTCACGAAATATGCAACGGAAATACGGGACGGAAATGCGTCACGCGACGATAATCGTCCCAGGTAAAATTCCCTAACCCTAGTAATCCGTTACCTGGTACTGATGATCGACAGAGTCATAAAGCGAGTGGAGAAAAAAAAAGGTGAACATAAAGGTAAAGGTAAACGGACGAGCAAAAAGTACAAAAACCTTTCGAGAAGGGACACCTCGTTCGAGAGAGAGAGAGAGAGAGAGAGAGAGAGAGAGAAGTGTTGTACAGATGGGGGGTGATTTCATAAAAGATGTAACGAAACATGCAACGCAAAATCGTCACGCCTATTACTTCCCAGATAACATAGAGACGTTTTAAAGACGTCTTAAATAAATTAAAAGAATGTTTTTCAGCATATCCGCGAACATTAACATTTTATGCTTCATTTATTTATTTAATTAATTTATTTATTTATTTATTTATAAATAAAAAAATAAATTTTAAAAATGTTTTTCAGCATATCCGCGAACATTAACATTTTATGCTTTATTTATTTATTTAACTTATTTATTTATTTATCTATTTATTTTGATGTATTACTTTTCTGTGCACTTCTTTGTTGATGGAATATTCAGTTTGATAATCAATTACAGTTTGTAAAGCTTTTCTCTAACAGTTTAGAATTACTGAAACGTCAAGAAATGAGACGTCTTAAAGACTTCTTTCACGAGACGTCTTTACGACGTCTTAAAGACGTCTTAGAGACGTCTTTTCAGGACGTAAGACGTTCAGACCAAAAATGGACGTAAAACAGACGTCTTTAAGACGTCGCGTGCTATCTGGGTTAAGTGTATGTACAGAGCGCACACTATTGAACGGGGGGTTTGCACAGCTGCTCAGAAAACACTTTCGTGTTTAGAACGTGTACAGGAGTACAGGTTTTTTTGATTCGGTCTTGATTGTTAGATAATTGCAAAAACCCGTCAAATATTCCCCCTAAATATTCAAGGAATGTAACGGGACTCAAGTTTTAAGAATGATTTTAAATACATCTTTTGTGGATACGTATTGTTTAAAATATTTTCAAGAGATCAAGGCCGAATCAAAAAAAGTGTTAGGGGTGAAAGTTGTTCCATTTGGGGCCCTCTATAGCTGGTTGACGTTTGGCCGTTTAAAAACGGATGACCCTGTTAGGGTCGATTCATATTTACCGGCGGCCGGTGGCAACTAGGTTCGGATTCTAGGCAAAAGCCATGTTAGGCGATCGGCGCCGGCCGTCGACTATTTTCTGACGGCGGCCGGTTGGGTCGACCCCCCTGCTGTGCGGGGCACAAAAAAAAAGATTTACGAGCTCTACAGCTCCTTAGGTAAACTATCGGTATCTCTCTTTTACAACGGTATGGAGATAGGAGTCGTTCCTGCCTCTTCGTTCCAAAAACTAGCTTTGCTAGCGTGCCGGTAAGTATGAATCGACCTTAAAGGTTAGGGTTTCGGACAGAGAGCCTCGCGGCTACGTAACTCTATTTATTCTGTTTTTCTTTTCCACCAGCCGCTGTTTTTAGCGTACGGGATTCTCTTTCCTCCATCCATTCCGCAGGGTGTACAAAGTGTTAAGGGAAACGGCGAATGACCGTCAACGCTGTTGCTCGACCAGTCGAGAGGCTGACTCATGCTTCCAACTTTTTTCACAGTCATTCTCAGCTTCCTCGGCGGTGAAATGGGCATTCCGCGCACGCCACCGACAAGAACGCGATTTTTCCTGGCTCGCCGGACAATTGATCCACGATCGAACCGAGGTTCGTTCGTTCCGGAACATTCCGATCGCTGTATAGTTCGTTTAGAAACGCGATCGGGCAAGACTCGCGCGGTTTTTAAATCCCATGTTGGGAAAGCAACGCGCAACGGTGGGGAATTGTAGGAATTTCTACCGATGAACACGTTAGATTAGATTAAATCAACTCTGTGTACGCGCCAGTGGCTAGAAAAATAGTTTGTATGTGTGCGCCAAAGATGCAAGTCGGTTAAAAACCGAATCGAAGTGAAAGCATCCTCGCTGAGTAATTCGGTCGGCCAGCAGAAGATAAGCGCCACACAGTGGGCAAAAACCGCCTTTTTCGATTCAAAATCAAAGAACTTTCGATAGGAATGAGGTAGAGCGATGAAATTTTTTTTAAATGAAAGCTTAAACTTTGTAGAATATGGGAAAAATAGGGAGATTACGGTACGAACGTTCTTTAACCTTGAGAAAATTCGTTAAAGTTGCACAATTTCAAGAAAGCGCCAGTAGTAATGACAGCGACACGTCAAGCGATGACGAGATGTGAAGTGCTTCATGTTTCGTAAGTAACTCAAAATGTTAAAATACTTCATTATTATTATTTTTATTGTGTTTTATATATGAGAATACGATATACTTTCAAACTAGTGTGTTATCAAGTCATTTTAACGAAAAAATTTCATTAATTTGTGTCACAAAAATCTATTTTTTTCAAAAACCAGAGGTCGTAGACAAATTTTGAAAACAGATTTGAAATCAGCGTGAAAAAATCTATGGGGAACGATATATAGCATGTTAAAAAAAAATTTTCCGCGCGTATTAACCACAACAACAAAATTTTCTTGAAATTGTGCAACTTTAACGAATTTTCTCAAGGTTAAAAAACGTTCGTACCGTAATCTCCCTATTTTTCCCATATTCTACAAAGTTTCAGCTTTCATTTAAAAAAAATTTCATCGCTCTACCTCATTCCTATCGAAAGTTCTTTGATTTTGAATCGAAAAAGGCCGTTTTTGCCCACTGTGCGCCGCCTGTTTCATCAAGTTATCTGTTGTTTTGAACGCAAAGAGTCTCTCTCTCTCTCTCTCTCTCTCGTTCTCCCCAACCGCATGTATAGTCTATAAATTGCTCTAGCATGTCTGCCGGTCACAATGGCGTTAGCAAGAAAGGGGATGTCCGGCTCTGGGAGAGGCTATTCATTATTGGAACGAGCCAGGAGAAAGAGCTGCGTTATCTTTCAAGACGAGCCGATCGATTCCCCGTTACGCAAACAACGTTATTCCGGTCGTATCTTCGGAACAGTTCGCGGCCGAAGAAAACACGATTAACGTGCCCGCAATTCGCTTTCTAACGGACGATGAGTAATTAGAGCTGTTCTTTTGGCACGGCCCGACACGGCGCGGCGAGGGAAAACGTTGCCACTGACATTCGGGGCGATGCTATCATCGGGACGAAAATATTGCCGGTGACTCAAAAAATGTTCCCGAGCGAAAGTCATCGGATTATACTCTCTCTCTCTATCCCTCTCCTCTTCCGAGAAGGCTATCCAAACTCCAAGATAAAAAGAAACACGGTGCATCAGGCTTTATTCCCTCGGAAAACGTTTGTTGAGGAACGGGTAAGCCCTTTGTTGAATTTTCATCCTTTGTTCTGGAATTTAGTGCTTCGAAATTGAATTTGAAGCGGCTCTGGAATAGACTGCACCCTTTCCTGATTTGCTAACTTTTTTTTTTTTTTTTTTTATTGGAAATCTCATATGAGATTTATTACAACATGATAATTCCCAGCACAGAGTATTATTAGTAAGTATAGTAAGTATATTGTATGGTACAACAAAAAAATACCGGCCACAGTACAAAAATCGAAAATACTTAAGCACCTAGGTTACAACTATTTAAAAAGGCTATCATATATACACAAGCGATGATGTTAGGTTCAGCTATCAAGCAACCTATGTTCAGTGGCAATTGAAAACCTGCTCTATTGAGGTTTTGGATAAATTTGATCCTCTGGTCATTATAAAAATTGCACTGCCAAAGAACATGGTTGAGCGTTTCCTGCTCCTGATTACATTTACAATTGGGATTATCGATGATGCCAATGCGAGCAAGTGAAGCAGCCATATGGTAATGGTCCGCCCTGCATCGATTAATTGAAACAATACATTGTCGGGTTAGCTTTTTGTGACCAAACCAAGGTGAACGAACATCACTATAGAATCGTTGAAAATAAACTTTACCCTTATGTAACCCTTGATCTTTTATTATTTTAACTGAATGTAAAATTGCATGCTTCTTAAAAGTTTCGGATAAGTCAGTAAATGGAATCTTAGAGACCTTCAAAGAGCTGGCAACAGAAGCTTCTTTAGCTAGGGTATCAACCCTCTCATTGCCCCAAATTCCCGAGTGAGCCGGAATCCAGAAAAATTTTATCGAGTGATTATTGAAATTTACATGAAATTGATTAAATTTTCTTTTAATTTCCAAGATGAATCTATTAGTTTTAACATTAAATTTAGGAGATTTCAGACTTACTAGAGCACTGAGGGAGTCAGTCAAAATAACAAAGTTCTGGTTATTATAGCTCATCGCTAAATCAAGAGCATCATTCAAAGCAATACACTCAGCTGTAAACACAGAAGCATTATAGTCAACACTCTTAGTTATGTGATAATTTAACTCAGGGCAGAAACAAGCAGATCCGACGAATTCTGCATTGAAAATTTTACTACCGTCAGTAAATATAGCGAAAGCAGAATGATCCTCAATCAAGTTCTTGATTCTCTGATCACGGTCATCACATTTTTTGAGATTGTATCCAAATTCAAAATCAAAGGGAATTGAAGTAGTAATCGTTTTGAAATCATAACAAAAGATATTGTAATTATTTTCAGATTCAATTAAGTTAGAAAATTTACGAAAATAAATTATACAGAAACTCAAAATGTCATTAGTCCTAATTGCTCTGTTTTTAACTCTATTATAATAACCTTTAATGACTTGAAGACAAAGTGAGCTTTCATTTGAGTGAAGTTTTGCAAGAAAATTGTTACAAAGAAACATGGACCGTTCTTTTATCAGCGGGAGCTTAGATTCAGCCAACATGATATTGGTAGGGGTGCTTCTACGATATCCATTTGCTAACTTATCGGTTATCCTGTGTTATCGATGCTTTACCTATTGGAAGACTATCAACGAGTTCTTCAAACAAATTGTTATTACATCTCGAATGAAAGAAGCTTAACCATATTCTGAAAAAGATTAGAAAGATTAGGAAGTTGCCCGGAAAAGACGCGCGTTACTTTCACACAAAGCTTTCTCGACCCGCTTCGTTAATCCGTTTAAAAGGCACGCACAAACATACACACACACACACGTACGCTCAACGAGGAACGTGGAGGAAAGACTATAGCGGTTAGGTGATTTCTCTAAACCGTGAGATCAAGTCCGATAAGTAGGTATCGGGGGCCGACACCCTCGAGAGACAGACGAGCACTCTCGGCGAACTTGCTCTCCTCAAGAGTAATGGATCGTTGTCGATTATGCGAAGAAATTACGGTTCAATGGAGGGCAAACAGAGTTTTGCGGGGAATCGCGCCGCGGGAACTTTTAAAAATACACGGTGACATCACTCGGGCGAGAGCGGCTCGTGTGTTTTGACGTCATCCGTGCTGTTACGCGAGCTGAAACCGACTCCGTGGACTGTTTTCAACGGTCTCGATGAATTGAATCAACGATGAGAACCCGGTAAATACTTTTTCGATCGTCTTATCAGAAATTACGGACATATATACAGTTGGGAAGAAAATTAAGTGGACACCATTTCAAAACTAATAACTAGACATCAGATTTTATGCATTTATTACAAAAATGAGTAGGTGTAATTTAACACTAGAACTACCAAGCAGTAAATGCAACTGGCATACATTGCCTTATAACATCAACAAAACTGCAGTTGTTTAGATTTCGTACCAGTTTTGTTTAAATATCTACTTCGACAGAGTTCATGAAAACATATTTACAATTTCGTTATTTCTAAAAGAAAAAATTAAGCGCAAGTCATTTTGACCCATCCGGTAGTTCTAGTGTTAAAAGAGTAAGAACATTAGAAAAATTTAGAAATACTGTTATATTATTTTCAACCTATTAAACATATTAGGGAAGAAAATAAATTTCTATTTCGTTCCAGTTTGTTGGAATTTTGGTAGAAAATTTGTATTTTGCATAAAGATCCGCTGTCTACTAATAACTTTTTCAAAAATTGAACCAAACGACTCGAGCGTCGTTCGAGATATTAGATAAATGAGTTTACTAGGGAATGCGTAATTGCATTCTATAAAAAGCCTCCTTTCTCAGGGAAAGAAAGAAAATAGAGTATAAGATTTAAAAGATATAGGATAGTATAGTATAAGATATTAAAGATAGTTAGAGTCGGATAAGTGAAGGATAATTGTAAAATAAAGAAAAATACAGTACTGTAAAGGGAACGGGATCTCTGTGTAACCCGTAAGGGAACAATAAATATACATATATACATATATACAAAAGCCTCCTTTCTCGCCTATTGTTTCACACAATTGGCCAATGGAATGACAAAGTGTCGAATTGTTTGGGCTTGTAGATCGTTGTCGCGATTTCTTGGCATTTTCGCGTGAAACCGCCCTAGTTGCACAATAATATTAGATAGATATTTTTTTCAAATATTGGAAAAATATTTGTTAAGCCACATTTTTTCATATGAGAAAAATATTGGATCTGAATATTGTATACATGTACAAGAAATATATATTGAATGTTTAAAAAGTATAAGCTAAATATTCAGAAGATATAAACTAGATATTTAAAAAATATAAAGTAAATATTTAAAAAATGTGAATTCAATATTTGAAAAATATAAATTCAATATTTAACACTAGAATGATCAAGCACTAAATGCAACTGGCATACATTGCCTTATAATAACAACAAAATAAGATTTGTTTAGATTTCGTATTAGTTTTGTTTAAATATCTACTTCGATAGAGAAGTTTATTAAACAATTTTCTCATGGAAACATATTTATAATTTCACTATCTCTAAAAGAAAAAATTAGGAGGAAGTCATTTTGACCCATCCGGTAGTTCTAGTGTTAAATAACATTCAATAAAATTTTCAAATTTAAGAAAAAGTTATAACAAAAATTAGAAACTATGAATATGTATTACTTTCTGCGCACTGCTTCTTGAGGGAATATATTACGGGAAAAATATTTTTTTCATGATATTGAATAAATATTATATGTATATTAGGAAAAAATATTCTACCTCTAATATGAAATAAAGATTCATTTAATATTTAAAAAAAAATATTTTTCTCGTAACATGAAATAGATATTTTCTGAATATTTAAAAAGAAATATTTGTTACTTAATATAAAATAAATATTGTATGTATATTTGAATATTAAAAAAAGATTGAATCTCTTTTTAATACTATATGAATGTGTATACAATATTTTGTGCTACTAGGGCGGTCATAAGATTGAACGAGGAACGATATTGCCGGACGAAATGAAATCAGCCGGGAAGCGACACACCCTCGTCTGCGCGTCACACCCTCGATTTATAGCAGCTTTCGATCGACTGTGTGTCGCTGAAGTCTGCCTCGAAATCAGTTCGATACTCTTGTATCGTGTCTCATCGATCAACCAAAAATATTTTACCTTGTCAATCATAACTAATTCGACAAACTCCTCGTAACGTTTACACAATGATGAATACAACGTGACATACTTTACTCGACGACTTGTAACGTCACTCGTAATTTTGAAACGTTAAAGGAAAATATTCAAAAGAGACTGTCGTATACGAGCGGCGCTAGCTAGCCTTTGATCAGGTTCAGAAATACATACATGTTTATTCACACGTTGTGTGCCATGTCACCCATATGTGGGTGACGGAATTATTTCTCCAGATTTTAAAATGAATTTTTACGTTAATATATTCACTGTACCAACTTTGATTAGAATCCGTAAAATGCAAGAAAGCTGGAGGACTACTCAATATCATATATTAAATTTTTTGTTCAAGTTTTATTTCATTAACACTAGGTTTACGGGGCACTAAATGTGCCTACTCTACATTACTTTATAAAAATAACAAAAGTGTATGTATCCGTTTCTTTTACAATATACAGGGTGTCCCACATAAATGATAACACCTAAATATCTTTCGTATTTACAGTCGTATCAGAAAACTTCAAAGGACAAAGTGACACTATTGCAGGAGGCCATTTTAGTGGTGAAGAAAAAAATTTTTTATGTCGTGTTTTTTAATGAAATTTCAAGGTCACCGATGTTTTTTTAAATGGAATAGTATATTTTTTTATGATAGCATGATAGACAATAAAAAACTGAATTTAGTGGATACCACCTTTTTGACCTTGAAATGTCCTTGAGCAAGACTAATCATGTTGAAGCGGATGAAATGTGGATGAGTTGTTTTTATAGTAAATTGAATTTTTATGTTTATGAGGATGGATTTAAATAGAATTTTTATAGTAAATTGAATTTTTTAATTTATTAAAATGAGTTGAAATAGAATTTTTATAGTAAATTGAATTTTTAAATTTATTGAAATGAATTTAAATAGAAATTTTTATAATAAATTTAATTTTAAAATTTATTAAAATGAGTTTAAATAGAAATTTTTATAATAAATTGAATTTTAAAATTTATTAAAATGAGTTTAAATAGAATTTTTATAGTAAATTGAATTTTTAAGTTTATGAGGATATGTAAAGGTCAACCCGACGTAAACAACGCGCAATCTTTGCTGAAACACGTAAGTTTTAAACTTCCACATTTCATCCGCTTCAACATGATTATTCTTGCTCAAGGTCATTTCAAGGTCAAAAAGGTGGTATCCACTAAATTCAGTTTTTTATTGTCTATCATGCTATCGCAAAAAAAATATACTATTGCATTTAAAAAAACATCGGTGACCTTGAAATTTCATTAAAAACCATGACATAAAAAATTTTTTTCTTCATCATTATATTGCCCCCCTGCAATAGCGTCACTTTGTCCTCTGAAGTTTTCTGATAGGACTGGAAATACGAAAGATATTTAGGTGTTATCATTTATGTGGGACACCCTGTATACCTAAAGAAACCAATTTGTTGAATAATATCTTCTTCATGCATCCTTACAATTTCGATAATTGTGAATTAAGAGGTACCAGAACCCGTCATTTTGACGGGTCCCGTAAAAATCTAGTATTAAATAGCTTGCTTTGATTTTATGGAATTCTTGAGATTTCTAGTTTGGCAGTCAAAGTGTGAACGTGTAAAGGCTGTAGAAATTACTTTTAGCATTCGGTAGGTTCAGTATCCATGTCGCAATTAGCATCGTATCATGATTTCCTGGCACACTACCGTGTCCCCATCGACTCTGACACCCGACTATGATGAATGGCGATTGTAGTACGCGTTCGTATTGCTATCGGTGGTTGCAGATTTCGCGTACGATATTTGTTATTCTTCTGGCGTATGTATTATGGCGAACGCGTTCTCGTGAATGGATTGCTGTTGTATACATTACGCTCGTATACAATCGAGCCGAGAACACGGTGAAATACGTTGCAAGGAGTCTTTCCTGCGCTCGTAACTAGTCCACGGATTTTCTGCGCGAGTAGCATGCACGAACAGTCTTTCCACGCAGTTGTTTCGTGCACATATTTTCTCAATTACCACCGCGCTGCTTTGACAAGGCAGCTCGTTGTGTCTCGACGCAAAGTCGAATTTTTATTTTCCAATACTTGCACTACTTGTCTCTCTTCGCGGAACACTGCCAGTTAAGTTTGTAAACGTCTTTATCGCGAGGCCGTTGTCATCGGCTACCTTACTTTCCTATCGCTAACCAAGTTCGTAACAAAAGATCTATAGAGTCGCTATTTTATATTACATATTCTGTACAAATAAGAAAAATATACTCATTCAAATTTTTGTCGACGATCTACATTATAGTACAGTGGATTTCTTCTCTATCTATTGATAAGCATTTCGATAATTGTGCTGCTCACAGAACAATGCCAAAGGAAATAATTAGTGGCTTGTTGGTTCACGATTGAAATTTCCGTTGGAAGATCTATTCAAAAATCCTTAGCTATGGACCATACCGTAGTAGCACAAAATATTGTATAAACATTCTTATAATATTAAAAAGAGATACAATCCTTTTTTAATATTCAAATATACATAGAATATTTATTTTATATTAGGTCACAAATATTTCTTTTTAAATATTCAGGAAATATCTATTTCATGTTACGAGAAAAATATTTTTTTCTAAATATTAAATAAATCTTTATTTCATATTAGAAGTAGAATATTTTTTCCTAATATACAAATAATATTTATTTAATATCATGAAAAAAATATTTTTTTCTCATTATAAAACAAATCTTTATTTGGTATTAGAAATAGAATATTTTTCCCAAATACAGATAATACAGAAAATATTCTCTCAACAAACAGTGCGCAGAAAGTAATACATATTCATAGTTTCTAATTTTTGTTATAATATTTTCTTAACCATTTGAGTGCTGAGGAATTTTCTTATATTTAAAAACCACAATTGAGATTGAGTGAAATGAATAACAACTGAACTTGATATGAATATGTACAACTGATCTCAATAGATGCGAAAATTATGCTAACCAACAGCAGTGATAAATTCAATATTTAAAAAAGGATATAAACTAGATATTTAAAAAATGTGAATTCAATATTTTAAAAATATAAATTCAATATTTAAAAATCTAGTTTATATCCTCCGAGTATTTAGCTTATATTTTTTAAACATTCGATTTATTTTTCTTGTACATGTATACAATATTCAGATCCAATATTTTTCTCATATGAAAGAATGTGGCTTAAAAACTATTTTTCCAATATTTGAAAAAAACATCTATCTAATACTTCTGTGCTACTAGGGATAGACTCTCTGGATCTCTTTTGTAATCGTATTGATTGCAGATCGAGGGCCGCGATAGGGGAAGATGGGGAACCGTGCGGGATTAAAACACTAGGTTTACGGGGCACTAAATGTGCCTACTCTACATTACTTTATAAAAATAACAAAAATGTATGTATCCAAATTTATAGCCGTTTCTTTTACAATATATACCCAAAGAAACCAATTTGTTGAATAATATCTTCTTCAAGCATCCTTACAATTTCGATATTTGTGAATTAAGAGGTACCAAAACCTGTCATTTTGACGGGTCGCGTAAATCTAGTGTTAATAGACACGAAATGAAATTCCTGGCCCAGAATTCACCGCGTGCAAGGTAATCGCGTGCAAACCGGTACGAATCGACGTAGGAGGCGCTCAGAATTTTTAATGAGCGATGATAAGGCGGGAACGTCGACAGCCGGACAATCCGGTAACCCGCAACACCTACGAGGCCGCTTACGTGCGGTCTGAAATTTTTATTCGTTCCCGACGATCTCCGCGCTCGTACCCGACTCGCTTCGGGATTCAATCGTTCGAACATCGAACGATTTGTCCGGCAGGAAATTGTACCTATGCACAGAGATCATGCTGCGAGTGTTAACGGAGAAAAAAGAAATTGTTACGTCGGTTGTGTAGCGTTCACCCACACGCCGTTTGTCCTACATCCTACGTTCACCGCGGCTCGCGGCGTGTTAACATGATTCGTAAGCCCGTCTAAATGGGATGTCGCGAAACGGTGTTTCCAGGTTACCTAAAATTCCCGCTGAAATTCCGCGTTATTAATTCCCCGGTTCAGCGGACGCGACCCGACATTTCCATCGTTTATTAACAGTTTGTTTCGTTGCACTCGTTTCGGGCAGTCTAATCTAATCATCGAACAGTGCTTGCTCCACTACAAGCTATACTCTCCCGGGAATCGAACACTGTGTTTGGGAAAGTATGAATGCTACCTATTGTACATAGACTGCAGATTTTATACAGTTCATATACAGTGAGTAACGAAAGTATTCGAACGCCCTTTAAATAAGTATAACTTCTTTTTTTAAGTGAATCAAACGATCTGACTTTTTTGAGGAGTTAGAAGAATTGGTTTTCCAAGTGATGTGTAAAAAAGATTTTGAAAAAATTGCAATTGGTAAGAATTACATGAGAAAATAAAAATGGCACTTTTCACAACTTTTTTATTTGAGCCTGTAATGAAAATTTAAAATATGCGTTTTGTAGATATATGTTAGTTATATACATGCTGCAAATTTCATTGAAATCGATTAATATACACACGAGCTACAACTAGTTAAAAGTGGTGAAAAGCGTAGATTTTCACGACTTTTGGCCAGTTTCTGCTTAAAATCCTCAGATTCTAACATATTTTGATACGTGCCATTTTTATCTGCGTCAGGCGATTTCGATGAAATTTTCAGTACGTGTATAACTAACAGAGATCTACAAAACGCATATTTTAAATTTTCATTACAGGCTCAAATAAAAAAGTTGTGAAAAGTGCCATTTTTATTTTCTCATGTAATTCTTACCAATTGCAATTTTTTCAAAATCTTTTTTACACATCATTTGGAAAACCAATTCTTCTAACTCCTCAAAAAAGTCAGGTCGTTTGATTCACTTAAACAAAAAAGTTATACTGATTTAAAGGGCGTTCGAATACTTTCGTTACTCAGTGTAGAAGAGAGTAAGTAAACTTCGTCGAACAATAGCAACACGATTCAAGCATTTCGGAATAAAGAAAGAAAGAAAAACATCCCTGGTAGCACAAAATATTGTATACTCATTCATATAATATTACAAAGAGATACGATCTTTTTTTAATATTCAAATATACATAGAATATTTATTTTATATTAACACTAGAACGACCAAGCACTAAATGCAACTGGCATACATTGCCTTATAATAACAACAAAATAAGATTTCGTATTAGTTTTGTTTAAATATCTACTTCGATAGAGAAGTTTATTAAAAAATTTTCTCATGGAAACATATTGATAATTTCAATATCTCTAAAAGAAAACATTAGGAGGAAGTCATTTTGACCCATCCGGTAGTTCTAGTGTTAAGTAACAAATATTTCTTTTTAAATATTCAGGAAATATCTATTTCATGTTATGAGAAAAATATTTTTTTCTAAATATTAACACTAGATTTACGGGACCCGTCAAAATGACGGGTTTTGGTACCTCTTAATTCACAATTATCGAAATTGTGAATTAAGAGGTACCAAGAAGATATTATTCAACAAATTTGTTTCTTTGGGTATATATTGTAAAAAAAACGGCTATAAATTTGGATACATACATTTTTGTTATTTTTATAAAGTAAAGTAGAGTAGGCACATTTAGTGCCCCGTAAACCTAGTGTTAAATGAATCTTTATTTCATATTAGAAGTAGTATATTTTTTCCTAATATACAAATAATATTTATTTAATATTATGAAAAAAGTATTTTTTTCTCATTATAAAACAAATCTTTATTTAATATTAGAAATAGAATATTTTTCCAAATACAGATAATACAGAAAATATTCCCTCAACAAACAGTGCGCAGAAAGTGATACATATTCATAGTTTCTAATTTTTGTTATAATATTTTCTTAAATTTGAAAATTTTATTGAATGTTTCTTAAATATTGAATTTATATTTTTCAAATATTGAATTCAAATTTTTTAACCCTTAGCACTCGAGTGGTGACTCTGAAGCACCACTAGAAATTGTTGTGGCATTATTTCAAAGAAATTACAAAAAACATTACAGAATATTTGTTACATTAGAAAATTTGTATTTAATAGACTACTAAACATTTAAATATTATATGTGGACATGGGATCAGTTTCGTATGAATAAATGAAAATATTCTAAGACGAAGAAAAATTTAATTTTAGAATGAAAATAGCGCCGAGTGCAAAGGGTTAAATATTTACTTTATATTTTTTAAATATCTAGTTTATATCCTCTGAATATTTAGCTTATACTTTTTAAACATTCAATTTATATTTCTTGTACATGTATACAATATTCAGATCCAATATTTTTCTCATATGAAAGAATGTGGCTTAAAAAATATTTTTCCAATAATTGAAAAAAATATCTAATATTTTTGTGCTACTAGGGATTGTTGTTTAGCGCGAAGATCCTGATGGCTAGTTTAGTTGATCAGACTGTGGGTCTTTACGAAAAATAAGAAACTCCGGATCTCGCGGTATGTCGCTTCCTTTGAACGCGATTGCTAAAATCCCAATTTACGAATACACAATCGTTGGAGCGTTAAACGTTTAAAGCGTTAATGGAAAAAAATGGCGTTAACGGGAATGCGATATTCCCGAGGCTGCGGTTCTTAGCGGAAGCTTAAAGAGGAAAACCGCTGAAAACCGTCCGCATTCCACCGGTCCGTTAAAAGCGAACCGGTTCGAGGGTGTCGCTCGCGAGTCCCCGTAACAGCGATCCATCATCGGAACCGCTCTCGCTCCACATAACGTCGCGTTCCTCTCCGCCTCGGTATGTTAATATGATTCATAAGTGGTCTAAATAGGATGTCGCAAAGTGGGGTCAAACGCGGCGACCCCTAAGTGGCCGGGGCTCTTTCTCCCAATGCACTCTGGGTCATAGAATTATATCGAGGGACGATTGAACGCGTCCGATGCACATAATGATCGTTCGCACACCGAGCCCATTATCCTTTTTATTTCTTTTAATCATTTTTTCCAGCGGAGAGATCTCTCGATGCGCGAGCAAATATTTGGCGACGAGCGTTAACAGTATTAGCACGGGGACGCGAGTCGCCTGACGAATCTCGCGGCTGAATTACGCTGCGTGCAAATAAACACATTTATCGGCCGGACGACGATAAGCTATCGCGAAACGTTCGATGCCTTACCGAAATGTCTGGACGCGAGGCAAGCGTTTTGTAAGTTAGCTCCGTTACTTGGTCGCAATTCTCGAAAAAATTAACCAGGTTTCTGGCAGCTCAACGTTATCGGCGATCTAGTCGCTTAATAGCTCATTCCGCCGCTTATCAGCATTTTTGCAGGCTGTATCTGAGCGTATCAACGGTGTAACACTAGAAAAGTAGAATAAATCGACTATTACGTGGCGATAAGAACCGTTCTTCTCGCAAAGAAACCGAAAAAATATCGAGAGAGAGAGAGAGAGAGAACGCACCCGCGGAGAACCGTTCGGATTCCGTGTACATACAGTCGAGTCGGAAAGTAAGTTAACATTTGGTGATATGTAGGCAATGAATATGATGAATAAAATCAAGTTATTGTATTGTTTTTATTTAGGAGGTGTAAGGAAATAAACAAATATGTTAGTAAAACATATATTATCATTATTAAAGATTAAAGACATGTCATATTTATTTGCCTGCATACACCAGTCGTTAACTTACTTTCCGACTCGACTGTAATTTGTTTTTGCGCAAGCCCGACAGTATAATCGGCCGTTGCGTATACACGACAGGATGCAACGGGTCTTTTGTCTGTAATTAACCGCGTTACAATGGCGTTACAACTATTTAATAATGTATCGAGCGTCGCTGGCCCACGGGAAATGAATGAAGAATTGAATTACAAAGTAGCTGGTGTATGCACAGTGTATGTAGTTCTCGTCCCGCCGAGGCGTCGCCGATTAGCGAAACAATATCGCAACGATTGCGACGGACACGGTGCAGAAAAACCTGCGAACGAGTGTTCATTAACGTTCCTAATGGCCCGTTAATTGGCTCGCCAAGTCTCGTCTTGGCCAGTCGAAACCATCCGAGCAAGGTCGACGCACAGCGATTTTCTTTTCGACCAAATTCAATTAGCCAGATCGAGGGAATCGAATGATTTTGATCTCGATAAAGCAACCCGCCTTCTGCAAACGTCTTATCTAATCGTCCCTGTCATCCAAAGTTCGACGTTTCTTTCAATTCTCTAAAAGGTACACGATTCTCGTCCGCGAACAAATCAACGTTACGGTACCGTGCATTTTCGCGTTATCGATACACGGATGACGGACTTCCAGCTCCACATTCGCGAAGAGATAGTTCCGCGTAACTGTAATCGGCGATCCCGAATGCGAAAATTAGAGGACAGCTGCACACAGATGTCGAATCTCTGTTTTTGGATATTTGGATCGAGTGCCCCGAAACGAGGAGACCGAAGAGGCTCTTCGAGGGATTGGTCAAGCGTGTGCAATTAACCCCTTGCCCTACAATATCGCGTCAGACTCGCGATGAAGATTCTGAACAGGGTCTAATAAATATGCTTTTTATTAATTTCCCTTAAACCGAAACAAAATTCTATTTTGGCGTAATTAATGTGCAGCTATTGGAGAACATACAGGCATACAATAGATATAAATTTTCTCCCTTTTTTTAGAAAATTACAAATTACAAAAAACTTCTAATCACTGAAACCGTGAAATAAATCGTAGTGCAAGGGGTTAAAAAGCGATCGTAGCTGACCTATTTAAGCTGTGGAAGCTCGAGGAGAGCTAACTTCTGGAAGACATCTACAACTTCACGAGAAACGTGTAAATCGACCTTGCCGTTCGGTTACGTATGACTCATTGCTACTGCTGGAACAACTCCAAACTAACGTGTATATCAATTAATTCCTGCATTAATTACAGTCAACGATCGGTTGCGCCACACCTGACTATCCCATTAGCGAGTCTAGTGAAAAAGACCATCGATATTGCAAGGAAACATTTCGAACCGATGAAACGCATCCTGATTAAAAAACGAAACGAACACGATATCGATCGAGAGGAAGACTTACCCTTTTTCAGCACTTTCTGCTTGAGGTCCTGCTCCCTCTTGACCCCGTTACTTTCACTCGCTATAAAACTCTCGCTCGTCTTCGACTTCATTGTCCCCGCCGATCGCTGTTGCGCCGTTGCGTAACACTCTGACGGTCGTAAAATCGACTACACCTCCTTCCCTTTCTCCTCAGAGATAAGATAGCAGATGCTATCTGGATAAGAAGCCACGTCGAGAGGTTTAAAATCCGATGGACTGCGCGAGACTCGTTCGATTCGATTCGATACACCAGTTCGCGGGTTCTTCTCTCGGGCGACCGAGCACGGACACGATATCATCGACTCGAGCGCCGATCGCAGACTGACGGAGAGCACACGGTCTATCGAGAAACCGGCGGGGATTCCTGCCACGGCTTTCGATTGTCAAGTCGCGAGCAACTAGCCCCCTCCCCCCTGACGTTTACCTTTTCACGGCCGTTGTCAGCCTGATCGCGCTCAGAGATTCTACCTCTGCCGGCGACAGCTACCTGTGACAGCTGCTGTCAATCGGCCTCGTCCGACAATTATTGTTTACCCCGACGCGACGTCCAGAACAAAATCCGCGAAATACCTCCTGCAACGTTCCTCGGCTTCGGTTCTTCCTAGAAACACTCGGTCTTTGTCTCAGTCTTCGAGCCACGACATTTTTTCGTTCCTTAATCCTTACGTCACAACCCCACAACCTCAACAACCGAAATACATGTACGATGTTATACGAGCTAGTCAGCTAGTTAGCCATGCAATTAACGTTTGTTTCATGAATATAGGCGTTGAAACTATGAAGTAATTTACAAGAAATTTACAAGAAAATTTGGGAACAATCCGCTACACGATTTCGCTGCAGCTCTGAAAGAATCGGCTAGTGTAACGCACGTCAATCTTCCATCTCTTGGAAGCGAAAATTTCATTTACCCCTAGTAGCACAAAATATTGTATACACATTCATATAATATTAAAAAGAGATACAATCCTTTTTTAATATTCAAATATACATAGAATATTCATTTTATATTAGGTAACAAATATTTCTTTTTAAATACTCAGGAAATATCTATTTCATGTTACGAGAAAAATATTTTTTTCTAAATATTAAATGAATCTTTATTTCATATTAGAAGTAGAATATTCTTTCCTAATATACAAATAATATTTATTTAATATCATGAAAAGAATATTTTTTTCTCATTATAAAACAAATCTTTATTTAATATTAGAAATAGAATATTTTTTCCAAATACAAATAATACAGAAAATATTCGCTCAACCAACAGTGCGCAGAAAGTAATACATATTCATAGTTTCTAATTTTTGTTATATTTTCTTAAATTTGAAAATTTTATTGAATGTTTTTTAAGTATTGAATTTATATTTTTCAGATATTAAATTCACATTTTTTAAATATTTACTTTATATTTTTTAAATATTTAGTTTATATCCTCTGAATATTTAGCTTATATTTTTTAAACATTCAATTTATATTTCTTGTACATGTATACAATATTCAGATCCAATATTTTTCTCATATGAAAGAATGTGGCTTAAAAAATATTTTTTCAATATTTGAGAAAAAATATCTATCTAATATTTTTGTGCTACTACCCTAGTAGCACAAAATATTGTATGCACATTCATATAATATTAAAAAGAGATTCAATCTTTTTTTAATATTCAAATCGGTTGGAAGCAAGAGAAGATAAGGAGTACAAACAACCAACTCTATTATTATTTAACTTCTAGTATGGTATATTAGGTAATTATGTGAGGTATAAAAATGAATACACAAGTAAATTATGTAGGAATAACTAGGCGTATTATAGCAAGTGTGATTGACTATGTTATCATGTCAGGAATTTTTCCAATCTTGTATTTTTCATTAGCGGGTATACTAGTAATGGTATTTAAGAGTAATGAGCTAGGCAACAGTGACATAAGCTTGGTTTTTGATTTTCTTCGATCCAACAGACTACTAGTTATACTCATTGTTTCCATATTCTTTATGATACTAGAAATAATAATGGTAACAAGATTTAGTGGTACTCCATACTAACCAAAACCAAGATTTAGTGGTACTACATACAATATTTATTTTATATTACGTAACAAATATTTCTTTTTAAATATTCAGGAAATATCTATGTCATGTTACGAGAAAAATATTTTTTCTCGTCGGATCCACAGCATACAATTATTCACTCACGAGAATAGGTCCGAATAATTGAACAACAATCACTAAACAACACACACAACACACTTAACGAAATCGTGACAGCAGACGAGAAGATCACGAATAAAACTACGAATAAAATAATACTGCGATTTTAACCGCTTCGGACCCAAGGACGTTTGATACGAAAACAAGGAATTCCGGGAAATAGGGTCGGCGCCCCGCCATAATTTGTTTACCTTGGTTTTGTATCTAGTGTTTATAGACCCTCAGCGTCTAACCTGCCTAGGATAACCTGACCGTACCCCCTCCATGGAAGGGATCATTGTTAAAATCGCAGTATCATTTTGTTCGTGGTCGGAGTGACATCTTCTCGTTCGTTGTCACGATTTTATAAACTGTGTTGTGCGTGTGTGTCGTGTGTGTTGTGCAGTGATTGTTGTTCAATTATTCGGATCTATTCCCCTGAGTCAATAATTGTGTGCTGTGGATCGGACGGAGGAAAAAGATTCAGAAGTAAGTACACTTTACGTTAGTATTTTATAATGTAGGATTCTATCATATTTTGCAACATATATTAACGATCATTAATGATTTGGTATATAGTATAACTTAATGCGGTTCAAATAAGATACTACTTTAAATCGAATATTTTTATTTTGATAACCAGATAGATAAAATGAAATATTTTTATTTTGTATTTCAAATATTTCCTTACAATGAAAATAACTTGAGCAAGTAGTTAATATTATACCCTAGAAGCACAAAAATATTAGATAGATATTTTTCTCAAATATTGGAAAAATATTTTTTAAGCCACATTTTTTCATATGAGAAAAATATTGGATCTGAATATTGTATACATGTACAAGAAATATAAATTGAATGTTTAAAAAATATAAGCTAAATATTCAGAGGATACAAACTAGATATTTAAAAAATATAAAGTAAATATTAAAAAAATGTGAATTCAATATTTGAAAAATATAAATTCAATATTTAAAAAACATTCAATAAAATTTTCAAATTTAAGAAAATATAACAAAAATTAGAAACTATGAATATGTATTACTTTCTGCGCACTGCTTGTTGAGGGAATATTTTCTGTATTATCTGTATATGGAAAAAATATTCTATTTCTAATATTAAATAAAGATTTGTTTTATAATGAGAAAAAAATATTCTTTTCATGATATTAAATAAATATTATTTGTATATTAGGAAAAAATATTCTACTTCTAATATGAAATGGATTCATTTAATATTTAGAAAAAAATATTTTTCTCGTAACATGAAATAGATATTTCCTGAATATTTAAAAAGAAATATTTGTTACTTAATATCAAACAAATATTCTATGTATATTTGAATATTAAAAAAGGATTTTATCTCTTTTTAATATTATATGAATGTGTATACAATATTTTGTGCTACTAGGGTAAATTCTAATTTTTAACATGAGAAGCTATAATATTTAGCAAAGTATTATTTGTAGTCTAATTACGAATATGTAACATGTTGATAAATAGACTACAATATCGTAATAACATTACAGGCAACAAAATATCATAAAAATATAAGTTACTGTCAACCATTTGAAATACTATTTTACACAGTCCTACACACACCTACTCCGATCACTTTTTGAGATGTTGAAACTTTTTTGCGAATATCTCGGAAACTAAAGCTGAGCGGCGGTAACATGTATAGGAAAAAATGGTTCAGAATGATAACCTTGACAACATATTTCAAGGTCATCAAAATCGGTGAGGAAGCCCCTAATGTAAATAATTACCAATATTTTTTCCAAATACAGATAATATTCCCTCAACAAGCAGTGCGCAGAAAGTAATACATATTCATAGTTTCTAATTTTTGTTATAATTTGAAACTGCTTAAATTTGAAAATTTTATTGAATGTTTTTTAAATATTGAATTTATATTTTTCAAATATTGAATTCACATTTTTTAAATATTTACTTTATATTTTTTAAATATCTAGTTTATATCCTCTGAATATTTAGCTTATATTTTTTAAATATTCAATTTATATTTCTTGTACACGTATACAATATTCAGATCCAATATTTTTCTCATATGAAAAAATGTGGCTTAAAAAATATTTTTCCAATATTTGAAAAAAATATCTATCTAATATTTTTGTGCTACTAGGGACTGCATACATATATCGGTCGATTCTTTCATTGCTGTTTCGTTACTTTCCCATAACGTCGCGCCGCTCGGAAGACAACGAGCTCTTCGAGAACAGCCGGAGGCTATTAGCCCGGCGCGATGATTGGCCAACGGTCTTGTCATTGTGTGCACGGTGGGAGCAGAATACGCGGCCATAAGGGGGTCACGAAACTCGACGCTACGGAGTATGTAAACAGCGTGCAAGAATCGAAGCGAGAAAAATCGAGAAGATAAAGTTTCGCCTGGATTGCCTTCGGGACAGTGGCGGCACGCGAGAACTTTTCGAGTGGCCAGTTGCGTAAATAAAGTCTTTGATTCCTAGGTATTTCACGGCGACGTCTATACACTACTGTAACGCATACCAGCGCTATCTGAAAGAAGATAAGGCCTCGATGGTGTTGGATTCCCCCTTCTCGATGCACGTAGATCTCGTAACTGTACGCGGTGGAGCGCAGCGCGACGACCATGTTCTGTGTTTATGTTTACGTTACATGAAACCGAACAGGCCCAGTCGTTGACTGAACAAGTTGCGTACCACACGAGACTTTGAGCAACTTTTACGTTCTTTGCGTTTCGCGAGGACTTTGACGTCTTCTTGGTATTTGCTGCTGGTCTTTGCCCCTTCAGGGTAAAACTACTCATTAGAAGTTAAACCTTGCCTAACCAACCGGGTACCTGTCTACAGAATTTCTTTCAATAACTGAAAGAAAGAATAAGAAGTCTTAGAATTTCTTTCTTCTACTGTTCTCCTAAGAGTATTGCGACAAAATTCGATCCCGGCATTGTTGGTTGCGGGCTCGCCAAGGCGTGATCAAGGGAACATTGCGCAAGACACCGAGAACCCAGAAAGTTACGGCCAAAGTCGAACTTTCCGAATCAGCCACGGAATTGCCTTTGACGTTTAACGAGCTAACGGTTCGCGCGCGATCCACCATGCTGCCCGGCGCGGCGTCACGCGTGTGCACTTCAAGGCGAACTTCTGTCGGTGAACCGAAATTTATCCAACCTCCCAAAGTCCCTGTGTTTGGATCTCGGCCCCAAGACGTCGTCTTAGCACCGCAGAATTTCTGTCGGTCTCGGTGAACGTGACTATAGGTCGACGGTCTTCTCGCTACGCGTTAGTTAACCGATAACGGATTACACCAAGTATTAGATTGGCAAGAAAGTAATTTCGGTTTTCACCGATACCTGGCGTTATGTTTTGTTCGATTGACTTCTGTTAACGTTGCGTTTGTTTTCTTTCTGACATTTCATAACTGCATCTTTTAGGTCACTTTTGAAGCAAATTACACGTAATTTTGATTAAAATTGTTAGTTCTGTGTCAATTTGAACATGGAGTGCAAAACGAACATTATAGGAACATATTGCTTTTTTATTTCCGTAGAGGTAAAAAAAGCTGCCGAGGCTCACAAAGATATACGGTGACTCCAAATAATATTGACACACTCTTAAAAATCGCATAACTTTGTCAACGTTGGACTATACTACTTGAATTTTTTTGAGAAATTAGAACAATTGTTTGATTAAAATTGCAATTGGTCAAAATTACAGAGAAAGTACTAAAAGTTGTATATTACAACTTTTTAATGCGGGCTTACACTAAAAATTTAAAAAGTACGTTTTGTACATCTGTATCAATTATACATATTTTGAATATTTCATCTAAATCGGTCAACGTTGCACTGTGCTACAAACGTTTAACGATGAAAACTTAAGGGCGAAAGTCGCACAATTTTGGCCTTGACAGGGAATTTCGCCCTTATGTAATCATTTTCTAACATCTGCAGCTCATCGCAACGTTGACCGATTTTGATGAAATTCTCAGAATATGTATAATTGATACAGATCTACAAATCGTTCTTCCTAAATTGTCAATGTAAGTCCACATAAAAAAGTTGCAAAATACAAATTTTAGTTTTTTATCTGCAATTTCGACCAATTGCAATTTTTGTAAAAAAAATGTTTCACGTTATGTAACGATCCAATTGTTCTAACTTCTCAAAAAAAAAAATTCAAGTAGTATAGTCCAATATTGACAAAGTTATGCGATTTTTAAGAGTGTGCCAATATTATTTGGAGTCACTGTAAGTGAAGTTTATGGTGTGGATTGCTTAACAGAACGCACGTGCCAGAATTGTTTTAAAAAATTCCATTCTGGAAATTTCTCACTTGAAGACGACCAACGTTCTGGTCGACCATCTGAAGTTGATGATGACCAAATGAAAGCCATTATTGAATCGGATCGTTATATAACTGTCCGAGAGATTGCAGACAGGTTAAATGTCTCGCATACGACTATAGAATATCGTTTGAAAAGTCTCGGAATCGTTAAGAAGCTCGATATTTTGATTCCACACGAATTGAAAGAAATTCACTTAACCCAGCGCATCAACATATGCGATGTGCATCTCAAACGAAATGAAATCGACCCTTTTCTGAAGCGAATCATCACTGGTGATGAGAAATTGGTTGTTTACAATAACACAACTCGAAAACGATCATGGTCCAAGCGTGATGAATCGGCCCAAACCACAACGAAAGCTGAATTGCACCAAAAGAAGATCATGTTGTCAATTTGGAGGGATTAGAAAGGTATTGTGTATTTTGAGCTGCTCCCAAGGAACCGAACCATCAATTCAGATGTTTATTGTCGACAACTAACAAAACTGGACATAGCAATCAATGAAAAACGGCCAGAATTAGCAACCATGATAACGCTAGGCCACACACATCTTTGGTAATACGTGAAAAGTTATTGGAGCTTGGTTGGGAAGTGATGACACATCCACCATATAGCCCTGACATTGCACCATCATATTATCATTTATTCCGAAGTTTACAAAACTCTTTGAGTGGTAAAACATTCACTAATGATGAAAAGGATCAGAAGTTTTATGAGCGCGGAATTATGAAGCTACCAGAAAGATGGCAAAAGATCATAGACCAAAATGGAAAATATTTTATTCATAAAAGTTCATTGCTTTGATAAAAAAATTGGATTTTATTTCACCTAAAAATACCGAAATTACTTTCTTGTCAACCTAATATTTTCCCTTTTTAACATATTCAATCGACTGAAAATAAAATCTCTACATTCTTGTAGTCCCTTTACCGTTTTAAATCACGTTTACTCATTTTTATCAAATGCATAAAATCCCCAGAAAAATTTTAACATAGTCCAAATACGGGACCTCATTTTAAAGAGTGAAACTTTCACTTTCAGATCCCCGAATTAAATTTATTAATTAAACTGAGTGGTATCTTCGACCTAATTTAATTTAGAAAATACGTCCACAGCCCCTCGAGGGGCTGAATTACGTATAAAAATAATCGCATAATTGTTTCCTAAGCAATTTATTATCCCACGTTATCTAATGAGCCGATTTGCCCGACTTGAGTTTTATGAGCGCGGAATTATGAAGCTACCAGAAAGATGGCAAAAGATCATAGAACAAAATGGAAAATATTTTATTCCTTAAAGTTCATTGCTTTGATAAAAAAAATTGGATTTTATTTCACCTAAAAATACCGAAATTACTTTCTTGTCAACCTAATACATAGCTGTTCCCGTGAATCGCGCCGATGTGACGTCGATTCATCAAGACTCGGAAAGTGTGTTTTCGTGTTCCCGGTTATCTCATTCAATTGCCTCGTTCTCTCTTTGGTCCTAAGTGATGCCATGCCGCCGCCACTGCCGCTGCCACCGTGCCGTTGCTAAAGAGATAATTAGTCTTACGTGCGAGCCGTTATCACGGGATATTCAAAGGAGAAGGGGCAGAAGAATGGGTCGAATGAACGCGATGCTAGATCTACGGCCGCACCGAAATAGCCTGGAGGAATATCGTGCAACTAAATATACCTGATTAGAAACAGCTTGCGTTTCATTCGACGCGCCTTCTGCCACGTTCTTCCGCTGCACAATCGTTGCCGTAATCGTTTCGTCCAGAGACGAAACCTTTCCATTTAAACGTACCCTTCTTCCTGCTCTTCATAACATTGTCAGATCCTTATTCCCACATTAAGCCTATCAAGCAGGACAACGGGAGGTTTTATTTATCATTTCAATAATCTGCAGTATAGTCATCAGAGACCCTCCGAGTACTCTTCAATAAAATAATTTTGCTGTCCGAATTTTTAAGTTATTTCCTTTCTTTTCTTCCGCCAAGGTGTACCGATCGAAGCAACAACTTGTTTGCATAAAGAAACAGCCAACCGCTTCATTATTTATGCTCGTAATGCTCCAGCCCCAATCGACTTCTCTTTATCGAACCCGTTATCCTACTCGCAATTAGCCGATACCTTATCTCCGGCCACGAAAACCACACTCGATTCGAGAGTTTCGCGATCCTCTACCTCGAATCTCGACCAACGTCTTGCTGGACAGAGAACACGTAGATTGCATAAGACATCAATCCGTTTAGCCATTGTGGTGTCCGATGGCCGCAATCCTTCCGGCGCTCTCATTTTGTCGCTTTCAACTTGTCCGATAAGTACGTTTGTTAGCTCGTTCGTAGAAAATTCGTGTGGGCTTCTTTTCTGGATTTTCTTACTGGAGCAACCGGCGAAATTGATGGAAGCTAATTGGACACGTAGTTGGCTGGGTCTACGGATTGGAGCACCCTCGTGTCTTCCGGTATTTTGTCTGGAGATTTCTCTTCTTCTTTGATCCCCTGCTTTTTAGGCTAGGAGTACAGTAATCTTGAGGTTTAGCTTTTTATCGAATTTCGTACGGCTTTCGAGTTGAGACACTATCCTGAGATTCTAATGAAACGTAACGGAGGAAAATGAATATTCGAACGTAATCGTATGTATCTGCTTATCAGATAATGAGCAAAGGTTCCCCCGCATTTCGCGAGTTACGCAACCGGGGAGTTATATTACATCCACTACGAAGACTTCCTAGCAGGACAGTAGGTAGGTAAAATATCGATTCGCGGATAGTCTGGCGAAAGGACACTGGATTCTCGAGTCCGTATCCTCCGCCCCTGCAAAAGGCTATCAGTTTAAAACCTTCTTGCTTTGTCCTTTCGAAGCTCCACGAATCGTTAAACGCGTGCAACATTTCCTCGTGTTCCACTTTTTCGGAGATACAATTTCTACGCTCGTTGCTACAGAATAAATTCTGTATAAATTATTGGAAGCCGTTCAAGACCCATGATAATTGATGCAACTGATTCTACATTGGAGACATCAGAACGAAATTCAGTACAATTTAACCCTTATGTGGGCAACCAAACTTTTCACGGTTGTTGGGCAACCGGGGTACCCGGGTACCCCGAGCGTTCGGTGCCGATATATAAAAAATAAAGTGACAATTTTACTTTCATGCTTTCCCATAACTTTTAGTTTTTTTGTCTATGGTATACTAAATATTGTTTTAAACAGTTTAAGTGAAGCAACTGCTTCAAAAAATAGTATAACTCAATGCTAAGATCAAACTTTTATGCTATTCGTATGTGGACGTACGGTATTTGACTCTTCGACTTACACAACAGTACAACAATATTCAACTTTATTTGGTCACAACCAAAATGTTACAATATATTCGTATGTGCCAAAAAAAAAGAAAAGTTTGTTGTATTACTATCCACAATGCACAATGATAATGTTGTTTCTGGGCCAAAGAGGAAACCAGAAATAGTCCACTTCTATAAGAAAACAAAATCTGGTGTCGACATGATGGATCAAATTTTGAGACGATACAGTATACAAAGATGTACTAACAGATGGCCATTAGCATTTTTTTTTTACATAATTGACATTGCTGCTCTTGCCTCATACATCATATATGTTTCTAATAACGATATGTTGCCTAACAAATCCAATAATCGCCGAATATTTTTACGCCACGTGAGAGAGGAACTTTGTCTTCCAATAATTAGAAGTCGATCAACCAATGTTCAAGTGATGAGACATTTCTCTTGTAAATTAGCAATAGAAAGCATGCTGCATAAGTCACCAACAATGATCGACGTTCCTTCAACTTCAGGCACTGTACAACAACGAGATAAAACTGGACGAAAAAGAGTTGTAGACTCATGTTATATATACCAAGCTGACCCTGATAGAAAACGTAGAAAGACACGAAAATATTGTCAAAACTGTATAAAACCAGTTTTCCGACGAACACGCAAATACTCTGACAGTTTGTAAAAATTGTCCTATTATTGGTTAATAATCGTAACTATACTAATAATAAAATTATACCAATTGAAAAAATTTGTGTGTTGTAGGATTGTGTTGTAAAACTTCCCTTCATAAGCATCCAACTACAACTTCCTATGTATGGGTACCCGGGTACCCGGTTACCCGACAACCGTATAAATAAGATTGAAGCCTTATTATTTAATATGTTTTGCATCAATTTTA
Organism: Seladonia tumulorum; assembly: GCA_913789895.3. Lineage (NCBI taxonomy): Eukaryota > Metazoa > Arthropoda > Insecta > Hymenoptera > Halictidae > Seladonia > Seladonia tumulorum. The sequence goes on from OU565281.1 coordinate 1,922,600, forward strand.
ATTCTGTAACCATAAATCGACAGAGAACCTTCTAAATAATGGGGATCCAGGGCGGTTTTGCGATATCTTCATAAAAACATAACAAATTATTAGACCAAACATAGAAAAGGGTACCCGGGTACCCGGTTGCCCACATAAGGGTTAAATGCATACGTATCTGGTGCACTTACTGCCTTCAATTTCAAACAGTAAAAACATCAAACGAAGCAACATACTAAGAACACGATAATAAATTTCTATTTCGCTCGAGTTTCAGTGATACAAGGCGACACATGCTACAGTGTGCCACACCCAATGTAAAAACAAAGTAGCTTACAAGAGATTTTTCGATTATTGCGGCACTGAAAGGACTTTTTCACCGCTTTTGAGAGCTAACCACCGCACAGGGTGCATCGTTTGTGCGACGAACGCGTGCGTTAGAGAGCGGGCTAATTGGCGCAAGATTTCCTAGGCAGTGTTCGTCTTCTCGTTAACGAGCAGAAAGGCTTTGCGGAAAGGCTGCACCCAGAGTCCCGGTGCAGATTTTCCCTTCTGGTTAGCAGCGCAGCGTGAATCGAACTCGAGCGAGCGAGGGGGTGGCATATCGATCTGCAGCGGTTGCAGTTTCGCTGAAAGGCGGCAATGGAGTAGACGACGACACTCGGAGGGCGAGACCCTTGTGCCAAATGTATGTCAATATACAAGGGACGCGAAACATGAAAATCAATAGCATCCGTCGATCGGTGAATTATTTAGAACGCAGTCGAAATGCACCCTCGCCGAGCCGAGCCAAACCGAGCCAAGCCGAGCCGAGCCGACTAAACACGGTTCGCGATTCCGAGAACCAACGAACGACGTACATATTGCACCGTACTAAATCGCTCGCGCTCCACTTTCGTACGAAACTCCACGCGGCAACACCTGCACTCGACTGCCGCAACAATCATTTTAATAGTCGCGCGAAAGGCCGTCAAATTTTATCCACTAGGATATACATACGCGCGCTTTCGTTCAAAGAGAAATTCGAAATCGGGTTTGAAAAATTAACGAATTTCAGTCGAGAGCTCCGAGCAAAATGACTGGATTTTAAAGGGTTAGTTTGGATCGTTTTTAGAATATGTTCCCGTAGGAATTTTTGATCGTTTCAGGGATCAAATTAAAGCTGGAAACGTAACCTTCAAGATAGGTATATTGTTCTTGTAAATTTCTATACTAAAATCTACGGAAAAAGTAGTCCCTAGTAGCACAAAATATTGTATACACATTCATATAATATTGAAAAGAGATAAAATCCTTTTTTAATATTCAAATATACATAGAATATTTGTTTGATATTAAGTAACAAATATTTCTTTTTAAATATTCAGGAAATATCTATTTCATGTTACGAGAAAAATATTTTTTTCTAAATATTAAATGAATCTTCATTTCATATTAGAAGTAGAATATTTTTTTCCTAATATACAAATAATATTTATTTAATATTATGAAAAAAATATTTTTTTCTCATTATAAAACAAATCTTTATTTCATATTAGAAATAGAATATTTTTTCCAAATACAGATAATACAGAAAATATTCCCTCAACAAACAGTGCGCAGAAAGTAATACATATTCGTAGTTTCTAATTTTTGTTATATTTTCTTAAATTTGAAAATTTTATTGAATGTTTTTTAAATATTGAATTTATATTTTTCAAATATTGAATTCACATTTTTTTAATATTTACTTTATATTTTTTAAATATCTAGTTTATATCCTCTGAATATTTAGCTTATATTTTTTAAACATTCAGATCCAATATTTTTCTCATATGAAAAAATGTGGCTTAAAAAATATTTTTCCAATATTTGAGAAAAATATCTATCTAATATTTTTGTGCTACTAGGGGTAAGAGTAGGTTTGCGTTTCCTTCTCCCTTATCACTGAAAAATGGGTTGATCGATCGATCAGGCGAAAAATTCGAGTGCATCATCCGAATTTCCTGTGTCACAGATAACAGGGCGATCATACTCGAGCTAAGTCAATATCTGGAGTTAATGGACGCGCTTGGACCGGGAAACAAGGGACGGTTCATTGAACGTGTCACGATTTTAATCGTATTTGCGGATAAATCGAGCATATCTGTGGCGATCGACGCGACGCGCATACTCGCGAAACCGGGGTGCGATCGAACGCAGTTTCTCCTTGCGAGAGAAGGAGTACATAGTGTCCCCTGTGCCGGGGACCGGTAGGATAATCTTCATGGCAGGATGCGGCTCTTACGTCGCCGCTCCTCGCAACGCTGCGTGCGTATTGAAGCGCGCACTCGACGCATCGTGCAAGGCACGGTGGTTGCGTGGGTAGAACGCATAATTGCGCGAGCAAATTTACGAGCGTGGCGTACGCAGATACCGTCCTGCGACTGCTGGCTGCTGGTGCACGCAACAGACGCGTTCAGACATTGTCGATATTTCATGCGATTAGAATATATTGTGTCGCATCACCGACGATAGCTAATTTCTGCGGTTCTACCGTGAATTTCGATTAGGCAGACCGCTGCTCGAAATTGCGGGTGTAAATTGGCATCTGCGACACGCGAGTTTGACAAATAATTATCCGTGAAATCTTCCGACCGAACGGTAATGCAATTATAATTTCTTATAAATAAAACTCATCGAGGGTCGTTTGCATCAACCCTGTTGTAATATATTATTATTATAACCCTGTGAATAGATTGCCTGTTTTATTCATTCGCAAGAGAATCCAGAAAAATATTAATCTTTTATGCGCGATTTTCAATGCTGAAAATGGAGAGAATATTCTACAATTGTTGCGGACAATTTTTATTTTCCATAAAAATCCGCGGTGCATCGATGCCTGCGGTAACAAATCTTTTTTACTAGAACCAAGAAAATCCTGAAGGTGGCGTCTCGAGTAATAATGGAATATGCAAAATGGAATGGAAATTCTGCTGTATTTGCTATAAATAAACTTCTACTAGGGTTACTCATCGCAACATGCTCGGCAACCTCGCACTGCTTGGAAAAGTACAAAAACCTTGTGACCTAAAGAACAGAAGAAGATCAAAGTGCACCGAGGCAGTCTTGCGACTCGATGCAACGGTTCGATGTAATACTGTGGGACTTTTGAGCTTAAATCGGCTTGCAAAGTACAGCAACGTATTTAACGGAATTAAAAAGATTGAGCGGATCTCGGAGGGAATAATTCCATCCCGTTTATTATAAATAAAATTCAACTGGGGCTGTTGGCCAGCAGCAAGCTTGCCAACCTCGTCTACGTCGAAATCTACAAATGACCTAACGAAAAGCGCATGGGGATAGCGGTTTGCAACTGCTCGATGGAAAAACCGTGGTACCACAACGAAATCAAGTTGGGGAAAAGCGGGTATTTAACACGGCAGAAATGTAAAGTGAGTCAAGGAGGTCTATGCATCGTTTAGGAGAGGGGAGATGGAGGATTCTCGTGACCAAGCAACACTTCCATACGCTGGAACGTCTTTAAAAAGGTGGAACTCGACGTTCGCATTCTAGCCACGCGGGTCGGGCGTTACGCAATCGGGTATGACACGTTGAAAAGCCAAGAGGAGGATGCAGTTGCTTCCGTTCTCGCGTTTCGAATCGATGTAACCTGGCCCGTGCGGACGTGGGTGTGGGTGGGGAGAAGGAGGAATCCTCGGCAGGTTTTTCCTTGCGGGTTGCGTCGGCTCGTCAAAGGTGGCAGGCCTAGGCCTAGGCGAGGAACAGATCGAATAATCCGAGAACCGCTCCCGACAGAATGCAGGTCACACTCTCGGGCCAGCGCAGCGGGGAAAACAAAATCGAGAGGAAAAACAGCCGGCGCGCGACGGTACATACACGTATTAACTATAAACGTGTGTCCGGCTCGGGCTAGGAAACGTCAAACCGATGGATCCGTCTATTTATAGAGGCCCCGGAGTGAGTTTACCGGGCTACGATCTTCGCGGAAAACATTCGGCGTGTGCTGTTTGCACACGAGGGTACTGAACGGGACACACACAGGCGCTGGCATCCCGTGAAAATCGGGCGGAAACCGCGCACGACATCAGGGGCGTACCCCATGCACACCCACACGCGTGTCGCCGGACGCACCGACACACGCTCTCTCACACTTTTCGATTCTTCGACGAGGATGAGAAAGCACACGGGCACGCGAACGCCCGCGCGCACACACACGCATACGATCACACAGGCGGCCAACGAAGCCACCGATAGAGGATGAGAGAAAGAAAGAGGGAGAGAGAGAGCGAGAGGGAGAGAGCGAAATGGAAAAGCTAGCCGGCATTCGCCACTCGGTTTCCGCCTTTTACTCACCCATCTTTACGGCCGTGCGCCAGCTACGCTGCTTCCCGTTCACGGTTCGTCGCAGACGATGAGTTACACGATCATATTACAGCACTGGACACGAGTTAAAACGGCACGCGCGCACGGTTTCACTTAGGAAATCACGGAGAACGCAAGAGACCTCACCACCGAACGCTCGACGTCCGACCGACATTGTAGTGGCGAGCGAGCGTTGACGCGCGCATGCGCGGCCCAGGAGCCAACTCCATGCATAGCATTCCGCACGCCCTATACTCTTTTTGAAAAGAATTTGGTAATAACGATCGTAATTATCGTTTATCACCCTACAAATTGACCCCCTTGACAATTTTACGTTCTATTCTGTCGTTCTGTATCATGTTTTGCACAGTATAATAAGTTTTAGATTAATTCCCTTGTTCGCCGAAGATGGCGCCATAAGCGGCACACGAACGAGACGGCCCTGGTCATTAGCTGTGCGAAGAGGGAAGCTGAGAGCTTTAAGTTTCTGTGAGTTTATGAATTAATTACTTCCCAGGCTATATAATAATTTTCTTTTTTAAAATTCCTTGATTGAAACTGTGAGAAGAAGCAAGAATAGAAGTAGGAAGTCGTGGGAAATCGTAATACACTCGATATCGTTGACGCCAGGCTGTCGTCCTTAGCCGCACGGATTTAATGGGGTAAATATCCCCTGCATAGTCAATTTACAACGCTCTCTGTTATAACTATCATTTATTGTTTTGTATCAAATGTACTGGATAATTCATAATCGGTTTTTTCAGGTGCGACATAAAGTTACTAGAGATCGTAGAATATCGAGTGTCTATTGAGATTTGTAAAATTAAAATATGGCGGCGCATTTTAAATATCGCATACAAATGTTAGAATAGAGAATTCTCTTCTAGTGAATAGTTTCGTGGCTTGATTATCAAGGACATTAGAGTCTCATTACAGTCTCTGTAGCGTTATCAGTAGAGCATTATTTAATATTTGTTATTTACGGTGAGAATCAGAGTTTGAATAAGCTTTGAATTGGCGCTCAGTGTAGCGCGGGAAAGTTGCACAGAGCATGTACCAAAGAGACATGCACACCATCTTTTAGCATGGAAAAAAACCTTTACCAAGCCTGAGGCATAAATCCAAACTAATTTCGACTATTTCATATATAAAACAATTAAACTGTATCAGAGAGGAAACGAGAATGCTCACGCTCGGGTTTTCGTGTTCTCACTTTTTGGACTTCGCCGTTTTTAGCATAGTACAGAACCGGGCCGTCTTTTAGCAAGGAAAAGAACCTGGCCACCGACGAGATATATAGTCCCCGTGTTAAACTGCGAGCGTCAAAGTGGATCCCGAGTGGGTACTGGGAGCGGTCGGTAACGGCCCCAATCACCGACGAGATATACTTAAAGACAGCCAGCCCCTGTGTTAAACTGCGGGCCCCAAAGTGGGTGCTGAGTGGGTGCTGGGAGCGGTCGGTAACGGCCCCAATGCCGAGATACTCTCATCGGTTGTTGAACTAAGAACGTGGAACTATCACTGATCGCAAATACCAATATCACTAAACATGCCGCGCTCACTACCTAAATACATTTGCTCGTGAAGTACGAAAGAAACGTCAGTGACATAGGCAATTAGTAAACATAGAATGCTGACATAATGCATTCTGTAATTGCTTGGAAAATAATTATTTTTTATTATATAATTTCATTACACTCTTATTGCCTTCTTATTTTCCATATTGTTCACCATTGTAATCATTGTTTTATAATCGATACTTTATAGGTGTAATTAATTAATTTGGAAATTATTGCGATATTTATAAAATAATGATTATTCAACAAAATATATTCTGTAGTAATTACAGAATAAAAAAAAAAGAATAAATACATACACAAGTAATGACAAAATTCAATCGTTCTTATTTTGATCCGTAGTAAAAAACAGAAAATTAATGTTTTTACTTATTTATCCGATAATACCACTTCTAATGCTCGATTGGACTGACTGCAATTATTCAAGTAGAGGTAGTAACAAAGTAAAAGTGTTCAGTAATGAAACTAATTTTTGACGGCTCCTATCCGTATAATGCTATTTGGAGACAGTATACACAGATTCTTATATGTTGCAATGCATGTTGTTTTTTTCTCCGTTTACCGATTTCGATGAAATTTTCAGTATGTGTACCATAGATGTACAAGACACATATTTTAAATTTTTATTTGGGATTCAAATAAAAAAGTTTTAAAAAGTGCGTTTTCTGGTTTTTTATGTAATTCTTACCAATTGCAATTTTTGAAAATCTGTTTTACACGTCATTTAGTAAATCAATGCTTTTAATTGCTAAAAGAAAAGTCAAAAAGTAAAAGTATTCTAATTTAATGCACAGACAACATGTGCAGTATTCGGACTGTACGTGGATTGTACGTAGACTGTCCGCGTAAATAAAATCATATAAAATTACAGTAATTGTTCATAAAAGGTTACATCTCGCCGATTTTGGTAAAAGTTAAATATATTGTAAAACTCAACATTCTGAACAACTTTTTCCTATATATGGTGCCGCTGCTCGGCATTAGTTTCTGAGATATTCTCAAAATCTCTTACTGCTACTAGAATGGATTCTGCACACTCTTCTGCATATTAGAAGGCATGATTAACACATATAAGTTACTTTCTTATTAACGAATATGTAGAATCACATACAAGATCTCAAGGAGAAGGTATAATTAAAATTGGTTGGGATTAGGTCGTGTGTGGTGGGGGGAGGGAGACGATTACGCTGACATTGTTTCACATTTCACATGTGGATTTTTGCATAGAAAAATACTTAAAGAAGTTTTAATCCCAACCTATTTGAATTGTACGTTCTCCTTGACATTTTGTACTACGAGGAAGTGTATGCAGAATCCGTTCTAGCTGCAGCACCAGATTATAGAATATCTCAGAAGCTAATGCCGAGCAGCGGCATTAGAATAATGACTTTGACAACATACTTCAAAGTCATCAAAATCGGTGTGATGTACCCTTTTCTGTATTTTTATTGGAGACAGTATTATTGCTATTTGTCCGCACTGTGCGACGCCGTGAAAACTGAGTAGTCGAACTCGAGACGAGAAGATCTCTCCGGGTCTCTTTCTTTTGTATACGCTGTCCTTCTTTGCGTCCGAAACTTTAATCGTTCATTACACAAGTAATTATCATTGGAATCATATCATATTTAGTATCATTTTCAATAAAAAAATTCTACGAATATGTTGGTGGAAGTCCCATAAAAAAATAATGAATAATAAAAAAGTTAACTTTTTGATTTAAAGACCTGAGTTCACGCCAGTCTTTGATCTTTTCCGAACGCTTCGACTCGCCGCGTCTCTTTCTTTCGCATACGCTGTCCTTCTTTGCGTTCGAAACTTTATTCGTTCATTAGACAAGTAAATGTCATCGGAATTATGTCATATTTGGTATCATTTTCCTTAGCAAAATCCCACGAATGTGTTGGTGAAATTTCTATAGAAAAATAATTAATAATAAAAAAGTTTATTTTCTTATTTAAAGGCCGAAGCTCAAGCTAGTCTTTGATCTTTTCCGAATGCTTCGACTCGCCGGTTCTCTTTCTATCGCATACACTGTCCTTCTTTGCGTCCGAAACTTTAATCGTTCATTAGACAAGTAATTATGATCGGAATTATATCATATTTGGTATCATTTTCATTACAAAAATGTCACAAATTTGCTTGTGAAAAAGCCATAAGAAATAATGAAAAATAAACAGGTTCTTTTGTTTGATTGGTGGTGATGTCACACCGATATATTCAATGCAACACGACATATAATGTTACACTCTTCGGCGACAGAGGCAGTCGAGCTCCACTGTCCTCTTCTCCGTTCGGCACGGGATCCCAGAAATCATTTCTTGAAAGCTAAATTCTGACCGGACCCGGGTGTGCAGAGCCTACAATAATCTTATTTTTTTTGTCAAATTTTGATTTTCTATTTAAACTAGTTTGTTATTGAAACTCATTAATAGTTTTAATTAGTACTTGAAATATTTTTAATGATATTGAAATATTGGAATATTACAATTTGGAATATTTCGCCTGACAATTTAGTCAAAAATGCCCTTCAACATATTTGAACGGCCGTTGCGCCATTCGATTTTCGGTCAATTTTTCCCAATTAATTGCATGTAGAAATATAGAAAAAATCTGACGAATTACGGTTATTTATATTCATATTTCAGGATTTTTGTCGATTTTTGGGTTGAAAATCATATTTATAAAAAATGAAAGACACGTAAGAATTCCACAAATGCAGGTTCTTTTATAGAAATTGAAAAAGGACATCGATCCTATTTTTAAATTAAACCAAAAATGAAATGATTCAAAATTTGAAAGGTTTGGAAAGAACTGCGATTTATAAGTGTCTAAAGTTTTATTCGAGCCGTCTTTTGGCCATTCGGCGATGCAACTACATTGTAACGCTCGCGTCGTTCTTTGACTGGTCTGTCCTCGTTACAGTATTTGAACGCAGCTCCGAAAATTATTCGAAATCAAATAAACCACCGAATAAAGACACAGATGAAAATGAACACTTTTTTTATTCAACGCTAAATAAACTTATTACGTGTGGAATGGAGATAACATAATTATTTTTATTTGCCGCGTAACAAATAATTTTTTTATCTTTTATTCGTTATTTCAAATGTCTATTTCAACAAAAATTTGCCCATCTTTGCTCCTACAATTACATTATTTTATATTATATTAGTTTTTCCGTGTGATTCTCTCTCAAACTCTTTATTATTCGGAATAGTATGTCAAATGAACATTATCCCGGTTTTCAACATATTTCTGTTCCCACGGATCGATTCTTGGAACAATTAACTATAAAAAAAAGTGTAAGGAAATAATGCTTGTTTATGAAATATTTTTAAATTACAAATTGCGCTATCGTTAAATTATGCTTTAATACTTTCTTACGTAAAATATTTCTAGGAATTTTTTGTCCTTGATATTAGTTTTACTTTTAATATTTTACGTCTTAAAAAGCAATACTAAAAAAATATCTGTTTAATTCGAATACGTTCGTCGGAGAATGTAATAAATAATCGATATGGTTCCGTGATGATTCACCTTCTCGCCGACGAGAATTTCCTTAGTCGACTTCTGCACCGACTAAATACCGTAGTTGGCCTGCTGTTTCTTACTCCAGCCAAAATCTATTCTAGATGGCGGTAGAAGACACCGTATTTTTCGTGAGACACGTTCTCCCGTAAGGCTGGCTGTCTTTAAGTATATCTCGTCGGTGCCCCAATCACCGACGAGATATATTGAATATACCTCGTCGGTGCCCTGGCTTCCCTACCGTTTAGCAACGCCACCTTTACTTTTTCTATTCCAACATTATGTATACTAGAATTCCTTGTATAGGGGAAAATTGTTAAACTTGTCACCCAAATCGTACTCGAATTGAAAAATGAAAATGATTAAAAAGTTCAAAAATTATAAAAAGCAATTGTTCCATTATCCGTGTTTATTCAAATGCAGGAAGTGTTGTTAGAACTGTAAACAATATTTAGAAAAATTCCATTGGATATTTCGACTACAGTACATACTCAATTTCAAGTATAATAAATATAATGACACAATAATGATTCCATAATAATGATTCCAATAATGATTCAATAATGATTCTTTTTTTTTTGTTAATGATTTCTCAATGTTCTACTGTACCGAACAAAGCAGAGTAAAATACGAGAAAGATGAGCTTATCATCTGAAACAAGAATTTGTTAGATGTGGGACTGAGAATATAAATAATAGCGAATATAAATACAGTCGATTTTTACTATCGCCAATCCTTCCGAACATAGAATGAACAAGCCGGCCAAATTAAATGCTACTAAACTCTGAGCGTTCAAGAATGTAAATAGTACCGTTTTCTGCATCTTTATTGGTATACGGTACCATAACGAATTGTATCTGGTTCAATTAACATCGTCGGCGCATTAATATCATAAATATCATTAGTGTACGTTGCTAGTTCAAGCATTGTATATCATTTCTACTGGACATATACGAATAGAAAGCTGAATACATATCGTTAGCTAACTCATCGATGGAATCAGACAAATTTGTAATAATTTTAGTTAATAAGTTATACAGTGCAGAGTTCCCTTTCAAAGGAGAACATGCATCCACGGCACGCTCTCTTACATTCTCCTTGGAATACTCCCACACAAATAAAATGGCATTTTGTAAGAGCCTCACAGAATCATGTTCTCCCAACAGCATACGTATGCTGATTTGAAAAATCATTTTCAAGATATCCGTACCATTATTTATGTACGCCATTTCATTAAACATTTCGAGGAGCTGATTAAAATCATCAGACTTGTTTGTTTGATGTAGATTTCTGAAAAGAAATTAAATCTTTTAGCAACCATATGAATAAATTTTTTAATTCAGTCACTATCTTTTTATTGAGCAGTGATCCTCCTAATTTTGTGATTGCTAATACACCAAATGTTAGTAATCGTTTCGCAACCAAGAAAGAATCTATCAAAGTGATACCATTCAGCTGGATCACGCCATTTATAAATCTTAATGAGAGGTGATTGGCTAGAAAAGCTATTGCATTGCTGACTCTCGTAAGTCGGTGTATTATTCCTTTGGAATTGCTCTGATTGCCCACCATTTTATTGCACTCTTCTTCAAGGCGTTCGAAACGTAGCATGTTCTTGAATTTCTCGAGAACAGTCCCGTTGGATGTCTGTATAAGCTCGTTAGCGAGTTTCATATTTATTAGAGTATTGCTAAAAAATAGGACTTGCGAGCTGAGCATGACCATACTGGAAATGTCAACCTTCTTATGCGTTTGGTATTGGTCAATTAAACGATATCCTTGATAAACTATGCCACAACCGTTAACTGTAAGATTGCTTATAACTACTGAATTAAAAGCAATCTTAGCTGCATTGCTAATAGTAGACCCCTGTGCAATAGCTTTCGATAAAAGCATGGTTCCACCGCTCATTCCAATGAATAATGCAGAGCTGGTTATGCCAAGCCATGCTGACAAAGCATCACCTTCCAAAGGGTTTATAGATTCATTGTGTGTAAACCGATCTATTAATTTTTCTACATTTCGACCTATGGTCCAGCCTCCAGCTACTCCACAGCTGAGTAAGCTTCTACCAAGTGCTATAGGTCCAAGAGGAGTAAATAGTGATACTATTCCAAGTCCTGCAGCTGCAATAATGCTTGTAACAGTGGAAGCATGATCAATGACTTTTAAAACATTCATTGCAGTCCCACAGGCAGGCGATTGTATCATGTGGATCCACACAGTTGATGATCGTTTGGTAACTGTACAATGTGGATTGCACTGATAGACTCCATCTTTTGGTATAATCATCATACATTTGGGTAATGTATTATTTTTTACATAATCTTCCCAAGTTTTGTGAACTCTACCTGTATGATCTATATACCACACAGTGGTCGTATCTACTTTGATTTTAAAAATAGGCAATGAAAATATCTCATTCGACTTTTTTTTTGATACCATCTGTTGAAATACTGTGTTATATATTATGCCCATATAAATTACACCTCTAAAACTATCATTGTTCTGCGTGCCACATTCAAGTATTTTTGAATAGATGTTACTAATAGTTTTACACGACTGCTTGTCATATTTCCAATTTGTAGATAAATTAGTACTGTGGGCAGCACTCAGTCCTTCATTTTTATCACATTCGGAAGTACCATATAATGCAAATCCAATTCTTTGTTGTATATAATCGTAATGCTCTGATGTGTAGGCAAACCAATCAGGAAGAAGTTCGTAATAAAACTGTTGATATTTCAATGCAAGCTGTTCCATCTGTATTAAAAAATATGCAAATGTCATTCCTAATATTAAACAATATAACCTGGCACTAATAAAAATAAGGAAAAATGGAATACCTTCATAAAATCTTCCATTTTCATTTATTTAAAACCAGTATGTCCTGTTACAATGAGGAAAATTCTATTACTCTAAAATGTTGTATTCAAAATAATAGTGCATAAAATGTATATATGTATGGAAGACAATATGTATATATGCATGCAAAAAGTTTTCAAACATTTGTGAAAAACAATATATCTACCTAATCCCTCTGTACACACGTAAATATTACGTTACCGCTCTAAGGAAGAACTTCATGAATTTCTGGAATAATCACTGGAAATAAATCACAAGCACTTTAAAAGATAAGTATTAAGAAGCAGTATTTAAAGTATTTAACACGTTAATTGCCGTGCTAAATAAATTTGGGTCACAGAATTATAATTAAAATAAATACCCATGGGTATTTGTGCAGATATAAAAATTCGTTTCTGCGACGATAGATGTATAAATAACATATATATATATATATATATGTATAGTTAACAAACTAGCATCGCAAAATTTCGATTGTGAATTTTTGTTTCATTAAATAAACCGCTTTAATTTTACTTAAAACTTATGATCGATGATGAGCGTATTCGACGTTAGACAAGAACAACTTCACGATCAATATGTATAGCCCAACGTTTAAATAATGCAGTGTATGTATATAAATACGTACTGGGATTCCCAGCGACAAGAACTCACAAAAGGGGGTGTCCCACTTGGACGCCGACCGATTGGACGCGTTCCTTTTGGACGCCGGACCGATTGGACGCGTTCCTTTTGGACGCCGGGCCGATTGGACGCCGTGAATTGGACACATTTACAGAATTTTAAAATCGCTGTATCTCCTAAACCGTGCGCCCTAGACAAAAAATAACGAAATTTTTGAAAGACTTTACAGAAAGCATATCACCCCGGCACTACCCCTTAGGCCTATTCAAAAGTCGATTCGCCACCCCTTTGCCCTCCCCAAATTCATTTTCGCCTCGCCAAGTCGTGATTAATTTCGGGTTATGTGCGTTATAAAACATTTCCTCACGAAAAAAAAGGGTTAGGGTTAGGGTTAGGGAAATACTTGGGGGTAGATGGGGGTGAATCGACTTTTGAGTAGAACTACGGGGTTAGGTAAGGGTGGTATGCCCCCGGTAAAGCCTCCCAAAATTTTGTTATTTTCTTCCTACGACGCTCGGTTTAGGAGATGCAGCGATTTTTAGAGGAGGCGAAAATGAATTTGGGGAGGGCAAAGGGGTGGCGAAGCGACTTTTGAATAGGCCTAAGGGGTAGTGCCGGGGTGATATGGTTTCTGCAAAGTCTTTCAAAAATTTCGTTATTTTTTGTCTAGGGCGCACGGTTTAGGAGACACAGCGATTTTAAAATTCTGTAAATGTGTCCAATTCAGGGCGTCCAAAAGGAACACGTCCAATCGGCCCGGCGTCTAAAAGGAACGCGTCCAATTGGTCCGGCGTCTAAAAGGAACGCGTCCAATCGGTCCGGCGTCCAAAAGGAACGCGTTCAATCGGGACCGTCCAATCGGAATCGTCCAATCGGGACGCGTCCAAACGAACGGCGTCCAAGTGGGCATCACCCAACTCAAAACATCGCGTTGCCACCTAAAAAATGTTGTGGCCGCGACGGTTCTCGAGCTTCGGCCACTCACCGCGGTGGCGTGAGTTTTTCCACTGACTTGGAAACGTAAGGTTGGCACTGTTATACAACGAGATTTCACTGTATTCAGTCATGCCGCAAAAATTTTGACTGTATTTTCCAATTCTAGGCAATTACACAATGGAAATGGCAACATGGACGGTGGTTCAGTTTATCGAGGATGACAGCGTGGAAGCTGTACCAACAAGCTGGTTAGAGGGCGAAAATTGTTACTGGCCACCACTACAAAGGGGTCGTTGAATGGCTGCCACAAAAAAAGGAAGGCCAGTAACAATTTATGGGCCAAATATAAAGTAAACAATTTTTAGAAATAGCACTTTCGGTAAGTAACAATTATTATACACCATAAGTGTAAAATTGAAATAATAACGCTTGTAACGCTTCCCTTTAATGTTTCTAGATGACTACATGAAGGCCAGAAATAAAGCAAAGGCCGCAGAGGAGACAAATGATCTGCAATCATCGGAGGCAGAATCACCATTGAAGAGGCGAAAAAAGCCAACTGTCACGTTAAGAGATAGCAGTACCCCGTCTGACGAGGCAGCAGTTTCATCCTGTCCTCGTTTAGAATTAAAGAAACAGAGGAACATGGGTATGTAAATACAAAAAGAAGCACTCTATAAAACATTATATATTACATTCATAATGTCGCCCAATACGAAATATCGGAGGGACCTGATCGCTGAAAATAACGTTTTCGCGAAGATCACGACTGCTCGAAAGGTTAGGAAGCGCTCCCCGAGGAACTTCCGTATCGATCATTGCTGAGATGGCCGAGCATGGCCGAGTTTCAGGGACGTGCTAGGCGCACCAACATGCCTCCCGTCTATATCGAAGGGGCGCCTCGCTTCGTGGGACGACCCATCGACAAAATCATGGCCACGACGAGGAAAAATCCGGTGCACCAGTCCTTTTGGATGGTGGAGGCGACACACACGGGCTAGACAACCCGGAGGCGAGCCTGCGGGACGAAGGCCCCGAACATCGGACAATTCTTTTCGCGATCCTGCCGCCGCCTCACCTAAGCTACTTGCAAGGAGGCCTTAGGGAGGGTGTTGTAGGAGTCCCGTCGGCGAAGAGCGGCCGGAAGAATTTTTCACGTTTGGTCCGGGGCCCAAGGACCAGTCCAGGATACGGTCCTGCGTTCTTGGATTTTCGCGTGCGTAGCGCGCCCCATTAGGAAAAGTCGGGACTAGGGCTAAGAGTGGTGGTAAAGAAAACCCCATCGTCGCGTTACCGTCAAGCGACGGATCACTGTCGTGGTAGCTTCCGATTATATACGAAAGCATCGTCGCGTGCTGGCTGAGTCCATTTCGTCTCGCGAAGCAATTCCCGATTTCTGTTTCGCAACGCAAATATGCCTTCTCCATCCCGCGACGTACTGGAAGCCGAACGGTGCCGGAGGTTAAGATTGAGAAGGGAACGGCGGAAACGGTAAGTCCACGCAGTGGTCCTCTCTTTTCGGTAATTTATTTCGCGAGTTGGTTCGAGAATTTTGTGGGAGAACGAGACGTGCCGCCGACGTCGACCTCGCGCCCCCGCAGATCGTTCGTCGAGCGCGTTAACATCCCGTCTCGTTCTCCAGATTTCGCGTGCCAAGGCGCGTTCTTCGCCTCGTGCAAATTCGCTCACGCCAAGCCGTCAGCGTTTTGAGCTTTTCGGCAGTCTCCCGTCAATGTAGAATTCGGAAAGTCATCCTCGGAGGAGCCGCAGTCGTAACAGAATTGTAATCGATTACCCTTTCGCGTTTCGGGTAACGGATTCGTCGAACGCCCTTTCGCCCGTCTTGTTAAGGAACTATAGCGACAGTCACTTTGTAATCACGCCGACCATCTGCGTTCCGCGAAGTTTCGCCTCGGCGAACGTTTGTCTCGTGCCGAAGTATCGCACGAGCGCGGCGATATTTTATAGAACGACAACCACGCGCTGCGAACCCACCAACTATTCGCTAATTTTGTATGAAGAGCGCGGGCTCTCGGGTGCGACCACGTGGCCGCGTAATTTGTAAACCCCTTGACGAATAAATAACAACTAGAACCAATTTCGTATTTCGTTCTTTAGTTCTGCGAGATCCGCCCTGCCGTGAGGGCTGCCCCCGTTACAGTATTTTCTCATTTTAAGACAGTGCCAACCTCCCATGCATAAGGCAGTGGAAAACCTCACACCACCGCTGTGAGTGGCCGAAACTCGAGAGCCCTCGCGGTCACAACATTGTCGACTATATCGGTGTGAGACTAGAAGACCACTACTAATCCAATTACAAAACTTCTTTATTTTTCATTATTTTCTTATGAAACTTTTACCAACATATTCGTGGCATTTTTCTGATTAAAATGATACCAAATATGATATAATTCCGGTGATATTTACTTGTGTAATGAACGATAAACGTTGCTTCCCATAACAATTACATTAACGGAAAATTAGTGTAAATGTGAAGCGAATGGTATCGTGTTTGGTATCATTTTAATCAGAATAATTCCACAAATATATTGATGAAAGTCTCATAAAAAAATAATTAATAATAAAGAAGTAAAAATTTTTATTTAAAGGCCTGCGCTCACGAGCTTTGATCTCTGCCAGCGGCCGCGACTCTCTGCGGCTCTTTCTTTCCCATACGCTGTGCTTCTCTGTGTTCGAAACTTTTATCGCTTGTTACACAAGTAAATATCATCGGAATTATATCATAATTGGTATCATTTTAATCAGAAAAATGCCACGAATATGTTGGTAAAAGTTTTATAAAAAAAAATAACGAAAAATAAAGAAGTTTTGTAATTGAATTAGTAGTGGTCTTCTGGTCTCACACCGATATATCCGGTAGTGTCATGTTACACTCTTCGGCTGCGACGGCTCTCGAGATTCGCTGTTAGCTGTAAAAAGGGTCAACGTTAAAATAGTTGTACATCATTCTGGTTCTGTAATCAGTATATCTTTTTAATCAAAACATATTTTATTTTCAGCCACTTGTTCGCGCTCTGTCGATGAGGAATCGCAGGGGCAAGCGATTCAAATAAATGATGATAAACAGTGTAGTACTGGTGAGTTAAGAAAAATATTTTAGAAATAAATAAGTTCGCTTAAAAAAATATAATATCTAACAAATAATCAATAGGAGTGCAAACGGAGAATACATGCTGTAAGGGGTGTCAAAGACAAGATGCTGCGATGAAAACCCTAACAGAGCAGAACCACTTCATAAGGGTTCTACTCACAGAAGTGTTAACTGAGGTGCGTTCACTCAAGGAGGCCCAGTCAAATAAAGCAGGAGGAACAACAAGCAGCGTCTCGTTTCTCCACAAATTCCCGCATTTGACATTTCCGTTAAATTCTTTGTCGGATGTAACGTTGCTAGAAGAAATTCTAAGCAATCCGGAGGAATTTGAAAATGGAGTAAGTAAAATTTACAAATGTAATAAATAAACTAAAAGTAATTGATCTTTCATTTGCATTGTGTTAACAGAATGTATTATTGATCAATTTTTATTTTAGGTTACGGAAATGTATAAAATGGAAGGAGATAGTACGTATTCCTTCGTGAAAAGGGTCCTTACAACCCTAATCACGAACGATGTAGCTCTCCAGTACAGCTGGATGGGGAGGAAGGGAAAGAAACCATTCCACTGCTCCAAAATTGCGGAGCTCGTAATGTGTAATTATCACCCTTAATTTGGTAGTGTTATAATAACGATGATTCATATGCAAATCACTAAAAAGAGAAATTCTTATTCAAGGTGCTGCAGAAAAGGCCAATATCGACGGTAGCAGGAGAGACACCGAGGTAGCGGTTCAATTATGGTTGAAGAGGGCGGCCGACCGCAAAAATGCTATGCAAAAGAAATTTTAATTTTATTTTTAATTCAAGGTGAATTAAGCCAGGGCATTACTACCATTTTGGTACAAAGAATGCTATTTTAAATCTTTGTAAATATATAGACATTTCCTGTTTTAATAATAATAATGTTCAATTCTTTATTTGTCCCCCTCAGGGATAACAATCCTTTACATATTTCTCCTTAACCTATCTTACATCTAACTCAACGCTACCTGCGCATAGAGAGAGAGAGAAGTCTTAAACTAAAATATATATACAAATTAAAGATATACAAATAAACAAAATAAAATACAATAATACAAAACAGAAATCAAACAGATAAAATTTAAATAAACAATAGCCCATTAACGGTAATAACAAAAATAAAAATGTACATAAGCAAAACTTAATAAAAAAACTATGACTGCACTGGCCTATTCCTACATCTCGTCTGTGATATTAGCATTATGTTATATTATTATTATATGTTTACTATCAATAAATAAAAGTTTATTTATATAAATTGAAAAAGCATTTATTTATCTTTAAGGTGAGTATAGAAACAGAAAGCATTGTATTTAAACAGATGATGAAGTAACGCAGTAACAGTAAATTGGCAATAATGCGACGAACATTCTCCGATGTGATTTGGCAAACAGTGAACAGAGCCCCCTTACCATTTCTGTGTCACATCCTACTTTATTCGCCGGAACTAATATTACAAACGAGATATAGGAGTAGGCCAGTCAGTTTTTTCTTTTTTTTTTGGGCATCGACAGTTTTTGTATGGACAGAATTTCCTTTTGAAAAAATGAGATTCATAATTATAACAGACTTGCAAACGGAACACAAATGTGGAAAGAAGAATAAATTAACAAAGGAAAAATGCAAAAAGTATTGAGCTTGCCTTTAGTCCAAGTCTGCCAGGATGGACTCATCAGTAAGGCGTGTTGTTGTTGTTACCTGTTGAAATGCCGACACATACAAACAGACACACCATGCATACACATATACACATGCCTGCCTAACAAATTGATGCGCATTGATAATGCAATACATGTGCGCGCTACATCAATGTTATTGTACTACGTCCCTATAGACCCCTATTTTCTAAAACCCTAACAGACTCGAACCAATCAAAGCAAACTAACCTAAGCTAGAGACAGACCCCGCCTTATGTTTATTGCAGGAGTAATTTGTACAGTCTTATAAATGGTAACAACAAACATTCAAAAAAATACCACTCAGTATTGCATGTTTATCAAATTGTTCGCTCGCGTGCGAATCTCTTAGATATACAGTCTTTGGAAGGTGGTTCGTATAATACTGTCTTATAACGTCGAGTTATTTTAATAAGTAAGTAACGCTTAAATGTTATATGGGGTTCGGGTGGGGACGATCTCTTTTATTTACGCGTTCTTGACGCCTCGAGGGTCATCGAATAACTTCGACTGAATTCTCTTCAGCATCGCTATCCGTCTCCCCATCACTCTCTGGAGGTAGACCGTTGGTAACCTGTGCTTTAACGATATGTGTTGAATCCAAGAAATCTTCTAATTGCGATATTACCGTGTTCTCAATTCTGGGAGTCTCGATGAAATGCGAGCTGGCACTCGACTGTTTCATATCCAGCTCCTCAAGTGACGGATTCCGCTTTTATGAATACTGCTTGACACTACATCATCATCGACAAGATCCGGTTTGCTGCTCTTTTTCTTCTTATCCTTCTTTTTACTATGATCGCCCTTTTGTTCCTCATTCTGTACAGGAATAACTACAGTTACAAAATCCTAAGTCGTTTGATGACGATTATCTATGATGGCGCAGTCTGATAAAAATGTTCCTCTGTCCAACGTGTACTGCTGGAATGAGAGGGATACATCGATCGTTAAAGCGGGTTTTTATTCAGTTCCAGGTTCAGATGAAAAATACCTCTTCAATATCGACACCAATGTGAATGAGATCGGAGATGATATCTCTAAAGGTTTCAAATTTGTAGGTGATGGTGATTATAAGGTGATGGCAAGTTGAATACTTTTCAGTTCTTGTAGCATTCATCATGTATGGACAGGTTCTTGGAGTTCTGGGTCGGCTGCGGTACGTAGAGAGATATGCGTATCGGATGGGAAGAATGTTTATCGGTCCTAATTCACAGATGGACTTGCGCTTCCTGTAGACTTGGCGAGCAGTTTCGAATTGGCCGCAGCAAACAATTGTCCTATCACTGGGATACTCCACACCAACGGCGGATAGACGACCCCCTCCACAGCGCCCTCTTTAGCACTCCCTTCTTCTTCTTGACCACTCTTCTTGCTCTAAGACTATGTCCGTCCCGTTTAACAACTGCATCCAAGCGTTTTCAGTCGCTTTTCAAAGTATCAACCATCTTCTTAAATAGACAGGATAACTTCTTCATCCATTCTATCTATCCTTTTTTTTTAGTTTTAGTTTAAAAATTGTTTATTTCAGGCATGGGAATGTTTAACAATGTTTGAATACTAAAAATAAACAAAAAGTATCTTATTGCTAAATTAATTTCTAATTATTACTAATGTAAAGGCACATTAGAGGTACACATGTGACGGTTTGTACGTCGAGGAGTAGTTTATCTGTACTCCTCGTAGTAATTATTATGTATCACAGTAATACATTATTCGGATCACAGCCGTATTAATTTATCTTGTACTTTGAATTGCTCCCGAAAAACGCCTTATAAAACTAGGAGCTTACTTTGTATGAGAGTACAGGGTGATGAGTATGGGCGGTGTGGTGATGAATATATATTTACAGGTGAGAAATGGATGAAATAATGGTATGATGCTATTTACAAGTGAGATAGTGATGCGGTGCGATTATTTACAGAGAGAGTAGAAAGAGAACATACAATATAGAATGTAGGATAAGAAGTGATGAGATCATGTAACATAATATAATGTAATATAGTATAATATATTCTAATAATATTATAGGATTATATCTTAATCTATATTGGTCACAGTTGCGCTGTAAGTCTTTGGTTATTACGTTGCCAGTCTTTGGGTATTATAACGCTTTTAACTTATTTTAACTTAACTTAGCATAAATATAAATATAAATATAAAGGGTGTAGCTAAATATAGATCTTAAAACTTATCAGTTAATACTAAGTGGTAAATTGCACTTTGGTGTTCCATGTAGGAGAGAGTATGTGCTACGGTGGTTTGTATCTGTTGGTTAACCACCAGAATTTCTTATAGTCTAAATCTTTATTTTCTTCGCGATCTCTGTCAGGGATTGCAGTGCTGTATCGAAAGCCGTGTTCGGCTGTAATTTCGTCATGCTCCGGGGGGGTGAGTGCGATGGATTTCCTGGACCTATGTCGCGGAGTGTGGTACAATAGGGGGATTGCGTTTTTGTTTTGGATGAGTCCATGTTCGTCTAGGAAAATAAAGGCTTCCGGTGGCAGAAAGCCGGTATTTATGGATTTTCTGATGTAATTTTCGTCCGGAAAAGCTATAGGGAAAATTAAGCTATTTTCTCTAATCTGTGTTGTGTTGAGAAAGTAATTTCTGGTTAATTTTATTATGAAATTATCGATTCTATTGCTGTTGGCTTTATTATAGAGTGTTTCGTTGTTAACGTGTTTTTTATAGTCAGAGTGAGCGGATCTGTATAAGCTGAGACATGTTCTGAGGCAGCGTCTTTCAAAGATGCGGATCAACTCCATAATGGAGGCGCTGATGTTGTACCACATCTCGCAGCCATAGGTCAGGATGGGCCTGATTAATAACTGGTAGCAAATTAGTTTTGTTTTTTTGCTTAGCGCTTCTGAGCGGAATAATTTTGTGCAGGCGAAGAATATCTTCTTCGCTTTCTGCAATTGGATTAGTGGATGAGAGTTTAGTAGAAATCTATTGTCAATTGTTAGTCCTAGATATTTTACAAAGTTTTTATGTGGGATTTTGGAGTTTGCGATTCCGTCACCGATCAAATGAAACGTTTTATAGTTTCTTATAACATAGAGTCTAGCTGTATGACAGGAGGGCCTGAAAAGTATAGTCTCGCACTTGTCAGTGTTGACTTTTAGTTTCCACGATTTATAGTATGTGAAAATGCTGTTGATTGCGTTCTGTAAAACTTTTTGTATTTTGCATGGATTCTTATCTGCAGTGTATACGATAAGGTCGTCGGCATAGGCAATCATTGAGCAGCCTGTTCTCTCTGGTCCAAATAGGCTCAGGATATCGCCTGTATATATGTTAAAAAGTATGGGGGAATTTATGGTGCCTTGTTGAAGTCCGTTTTTTATTATGAATTCTCGGGAAATAGAGTTCTTGTCACTGATTACTCGGAATGATCGGTTTGTTACCATGTTTATGATTAATTTAATTACTATTAATGGGAATTCTTTTCGTCTAAGTTTGCAAGTCAGGCCATTCAGCCAAACGGTATCAAAGGCTTTTTCTAAATCCACGAGACAGGCGCCTACACAGTTGTTATTGTTCAGGGCCCAGTTGACGTCGGAAGATAATTTGTTAATTGCATGTAATGTGGAATGATGTTTCCTAAATCCATATTGATTTTCCGGGATAATGTCTTTGTGTTTGCATATATCTATTATTATATCGTTAATGATTCTTTCATATACTTTTCCTATGTTCGGGAGTAAGCTAATTGGGCGGTAGCTGTTTGGGTTTGTAGGATCTTTACCTTTTTTAGCTATGGAAATTACTTTGGCAGCCTTCCAGTCTTCCGGAAATAAACCGTAATTTAGCAAATTGTTGAACAGGATTGTATAAGCCCATATGATTTTATCTGGTATCTTTTTGAGTACGTAGTTTGAGAGTTGGTCATTTCCGGCCGATTTCTTGTTATTGAGGTATTTGAATTTGTTTTTAACTATTGAGAACTTTGTAAAATATAATGTTGTCATTGATTCCGGTTGTTTCGGTGCTACAGACGAGTTTGTATCACTGAAGGTGCAGATGGTTTTCGGTAGTACGGAGGCAATTTCTCGTTCTGTTGTTGCAGCTTCCTTTTCGATTAGGGTTCTGAAGCTGGGATGGTTAAGTGCTTTATTCTGGTCGCTAGCAATAGAGTAGTGGGCAGCGAGTATGTTCGTTTTTTGGGTGTTGTCTTTGATGATTAGGTCATTGCCGTCTTTGTCAAGCGAATTTGAGTCCAGGCCGGCTGCGTTAATTAAGTCTGTTCTGTTTTGGTTAATTTTGAATTTTGGTAAACTCTGTTTCCCTTTATTGCGAAATAGTTTGTTTATTTCGGTGAACATGCGGTTTGGATTTTTTGGGTTGATAACTTTAACGCGATCAATCCAGTAATTGCTAGCCTGCTTTTCTACCTCTTGTTTTAGCTTCTTTCTAGTGGCGGCGATCATATGTTGGATATTATGGATGGCATGTTCTATATAAGAGTTTGTGTTGATTATTTTACGTAATTTTCTTAATTGAGTCAATAGGCTTTGTTCCGTACGTTGTAGATTTTTTATTTTCTTGTTAATGTATTTGTCTGTTGAGTTTGTTGGTTTATGTTTTGGTGTGGCTCGATTAACAGCGTTCAAAATTTCGTTCTGAATAATGTTCAGCTGCTCGTGAATTTGGTCCAATGGAACGTTGCAGTTTGGTTGTACGTCCAGTTGAAGTTTATTAAGGATTTTTTGAAATTTTTGTACGTTCAGTTTCGTCAGTATGTTATTATTGTATGCGTCTGAGTCCGGTGGCAATAAGTGTGTGTTAGGCACTTTGATTGAGGCAAGGCATGCTTCATGGTCGCTGTGAAATGTGAATGTTTTTATCTCGCTTTTCTGTGCACCTCTGAAAGTTAACCTCGCATCTGCTAAATAAAAATCAATATAAGATTTATTTTTAGGGAATGAGGGGGTTTTGGTGTGGTAGAGTTTCATTTTGTATTCTATGTCATGGTTTGAGAGCCATGACTCAAGTGCTATACCTCTCTCATTGTTATTCCTGTTGTTCCATGACGTATGCTTAGCATTCCAATCTCCTGCTAAAATGTAATACTTGTCAGAAGAATCTAATTTTAGTTCTGTACATAGCTTATTTAATTCATTTATGAAAACTGAGCTTTTCCCCTTTCTGCCATAGATTGCGACCAGTGAAAGCACTTTGTTATTTTTCAAATTTAGCTGTATTGCTGTATTTTCCAACAGTGAGTACGAGTAATTGCATTCAGAGTCTATTGGTTTAAATTTGATGTTGTTTTTGATAATGATAGCTGTCCCACCACCTTTACCGAAAAGTCTATCGTTTCTTATAATTTGGTAGTTTTTTAGATAAATAACATGGCTCGGTTTTAAATGTGTCTCATTCAGCAAGAGTATGTCCGGGTTATGGTCTTCTATTAGTTTGACTAAGGCTATTCTTTTATAGTTACTGACTATTGAATTTGTATTTAAGGATATGATTTTTAGATTTATTTCGGGTGTGTTTCTGACCATGTAGTTATGAGCCATTTAAAATGATTGTCATTAGTTGGTTCAGTTGTGAACTGAACAATTCTAATTTTTTATTCATGTCAGATATAGCTTTTTCAAGGTTATCTGTACGGTTTTCTATTTGATCTAATTGAATAGGTTTAAATTGTAACTGTTCGGTTTTATTAGTGGGTTGTTGGGGAGTGCTGTGTATTCGCCTGTCTCTGGACACAGCTGAGGCCATAGCGTAAGTGATACCAGGTTGTAACAGGGCCTGGTTCATAATTTTTCTGGGAGCGCTGCCTTGACTTACAGTTTTAGAACTCGCTTTCTGTTTCATATATTCTTTTACTTTTGGACAGCCTTTATATGATGCTGGATGCCCATTTGTTTTACAGTTTACACAGTAGGGTTTTGTATCTACTAAACTTTCTGTGTTCGCAGTCATTTTACACTCCCCCGGAGCATGGTCAACATCACATTTCACACACCGATAAGCTAAATTACAGTTTGTCGCTGTGTGATCAAACCGTTGACAACGTTTACATTGCATTATCCCTCGTTTTTTTAATTTTTCCCATTTGATTGAGTGATGGAAGATATATCTAATGTTTTTTAGTTCTGTGAGATCACTTTCTGCTTCAATCTGTACTAGGAAAATTGGCAATATGCGGTTTTCTTGTTGTGCTTTGGGAGTACTAAAGTTGCTTACTTTGGTAAATTTGATTCTATTATTTGAGGTTTTTTCTAGTTCTGTCAGAATTTCTGAGCTCTCAAAAGAAGGTGGAAGTCCTTTTAGTAGGAAGTTTTGATGTTTTAGCCATTTTGGCGTATATGTATAGTATTCTGTACTTGCTGAGCTCAGTATATTCTTTACTTTATCAAAATCAGATATATCTTCCATTTGTATGATATGTTTGCTATTGTTAATTCTTTTGATGTAAAATTTTGGATTATCTGTTTCTTGTATTAGTTTAATTGAATCCTTCGGATCCTGGTATAGTATGTTTATTGGCGGGGGTCGTCTGCCTTTTATGTTGTGGGCTCCTGAGGTTATTTTTCCTCTTGACGTAGCTGCAAGTGTTGCTGTCGTTGAGTGTGTGGTAGATATTGTTGGTTTTGGGTTTGTTTCTGATGTTGTGGTGGTCGTCAGGGTTTTCTGGTCCTTGGTCTGCAATTGCGTAGGATCTTTGGTTTGGTTTATCCTTTTGAGGGTTTCTTTATTTTCTGAGTTCTTCTTTTTAATGCGTTGAACTATAGTGAAACCAGTCTCCGGTTGTTGTTTGGTTTGTCCATCTATTTCCATGGTCATTGGCGTATTTTGTGGACTTAGGTTGTCCGTTGCCATAGTATTCGCCGTTGTCTTGGGAGTTTTTAAAGCCATTAATGCTTCCTCGTACAACTGTTTAAGGTTTTTTATTTCTTCCCTTAGCTTTCTATTTTCTTCTTCCAGGGTCTCTTTGCTGGAATGATCTATAGCTTCTAGATTTCCGGAAGCTGTAACCACTTCCTTTGCTTTTTTGTCTGTGCAGCGGTGCATTTTTGCTGATTTTAAATCTTCTAATGAGAGCTGTTTGCGCTTCACACTTTTAGTATTCCATTTCATGAATGGAGAGAGTTTTGTTTTATCCGAGAATGGCGTATCTACGAGTTTTTTTAACTCTCTTATTTCTTCTGGCCGCCATGCGGTCGAATTTGAGGTTATGCTACCTTTCTGAGACGAAATCTTGAGCTTTCTGATAGAAAATTCAGCACTTTTTGTATTTTCCTTTATATTATCTTTATCCGTTTTGGATTCCCAATTGCTCAGTGAGAAGATGTTTGTCTATGTCTTTAAGGGCCTAGCCGGATAAGATAGTCAAAAATGCCCTTGAACCGAATTTTATCGACGAAGTGCCATTCGATAGAGCACCAAAAAAAAACATTCTGTGCAAAATTTCAACCCTGTATCTCGATCGGGAGGGTAGTTATGGGGAAAAATCGAAAAATCAGTTTTTGGCCTATTTTCCCTAGTTAATGACGTTTAGAAATTCTGAGAAAAATCTGACACATGTCAAGAACCCTAATACATATTTTGCAATTGGTTTCAGATTTTTAAAGTGAAAATCCTGCTTGTAAAAAATCAAAAACCTCAAAAAAATCGAAAAAATGCAGATTTCACATGGAAGTTCTAGAGTGACAACATTTATATTTTTACAGTAGGGGTATATTGTCATAAGTATTGTTCATGAATTTTTTCAGATTTTTTGGTTTGGTGCGCCGTTGTTAAAAAAAATAAAAACTGATTTTTTCGACGTTTTTTCCGCGAAGAACTAAGCTAACCTTAAAATTATTACGTTCTATTTATTCTGTAAGTCTATCAGGCACTGATAAACATTGAACATTTAAAAAAATAATTAAACAATGAAATTGGCTTGATTAGTATTTTTACTATGTCAGCGTATTACATCTAAAAGTATTAAACACATTCCCAACAACTAGATTGGGTCAGCGCGTTAGGCGATCACAGTCCTTGCCGAACCTTCGTACAGGCAACATCGTAAAGCCCAAAAAGCAGACCGGTGTGGACAGCCCGAAAAAGTGCCAATACAGTGAGCGTATCCTCAAACGACAGTGCGCGAAAATTTAGTTCCAAACAATTAATCGTTCGTCACCAACAAAATACAGGAGCCTACTCTTTCCAAGCCATGCGGCTCCGCCGCAGGCAGCCAGACGAAATCGGATCCAAGCAACCTTGAAGGGATAATCCAAAAATTAATAAAAAAAGAACGAAAAGGAACACTAAAGAACATAGAAATGGAAGCACTTCTACACAAAAAAACTGCAACAATCACCAAAAGGAAACTGGCAGATTCCCAAAATTCCACAACAAAACTGCCAAGAACAAACAGTGATCTGCAAAAAAAAACAAAACTAAAGGTACCTAACCACTCAGACCCACATGATGAACGCAGCTACAACAATTTAATCGAAGAATTAAAACAACAGAACATTCTGCTCCTCAAAATAAACGAGGAACAAAAATCACGAATAAACTCACTACAAACCAGACTGAACGTGCTAGAAGCTAACTCCTCAAACACACCGACACCTAATTCACCATCTAAAACCGGGAAAACCCAGACTAAAGAGGCCACCGTACCTGGAAAGAACAATGGGACAACTACCCAGGAGCCCGCCCGACAGAACCAGCCACCATCCAACACGAAGCAAACGCAGCCAGAAATCAAGCCTCAAGAAAATCAACATACCAGCCCCACAGACGACGCCACAAACATACCTGCAACCCAAGGAAAGAAGCCAAGACCTCCCCCAATAATAGTGCAAGACCAAAGCGCCCAGGAAACAATCCACCAGATCCTATTCAGCGGCAAAAAAATAGCAGGTAACTTCCGTACAAAAAAATCCACGCAATCCAGCCACACCCTTTACATCGACCTACCCGAGGACTACGTAACCATACTGGGCATACTAAAAACAAAAAACACATCATTCCACTCATTCACCCCCAAATATGCAAAATCGCAAACAATACTCCTAAAAAATCTAGAAGGAGACTTTGAAAACGACACGATACTAGAAGCGCTAAACGACCAGAAAATCAACAATATTAAATTCATAAAAGTCAACAGATTTGCAACTAAAAAATCCACTTTAGAAAACAGAAAATTGCCAATCTTCATAGCTCACCTCTCACCCGATAGTATCATAAATAACGTACACCAAATTAAGAAGATCCTCCACCAATCAATTTCGTGGGAGAAAATAATTTCAAAAGAAATCACCCAGTGCTGGAAATGCCAAAGACTAGGTCACTCCTCCTCTAATTGTAATTTACCATTTCGATGCGTAAAATGCGCGGAATCACATGAACTAGGGAACTGTAAACTAACAATCACACAAAAAGACACGAACAATTTAAAATGCGCCCTCTGCGGTAACAATGGCCACCCAGCTTCGTACAAAGGCTGCCCGGCAATAAAGAACCACAAACAAAACATACTAACCCAACAAATCAAACAACACGAAACCAATACCAAAAAAATCAACACGATACAAAAACTAACAAACCCGCAACTATCATATAGTAAAGTAACCGCCAGTACCCCGACAAACAAATCTTCACACCCCACACCCAATCTATCTAAAAACATCATCACACTAGAACCCAGCCACATCATACCAAGACCGCACCCAACCACTCCAATCCCCACACCACAAATAAACAAAACACACCCAAAGAACGAACCAGCCCACAGCGTACCCCCAACTCCCACCAACCCACAAACCCCACAACACCAAATAACAGATATACTGCTAGACATAAAAAACCAGTTAAACTCCCTAAGTCAATTAGTACAAAACAACACAACCAACATATACACTCTATTCCAATTAATGCCGACTCTCTCATTACCATCTTCCAATGCCTAACAAAACCCAATTACAGCACTCCCCCACACTAAACATAATATCACTAAACATAAACTCCCTGATCTCTCAACAAAAAAGATCAAGCCTCCTACAATTGCTCAACGAACACGACCCAGATATAATTCTACTAAGCGAAACAAAACTTAACCAAAGACACACAATCTCCTACACTAACTATACCATTCACAGAACAGATAGAATGAACACAACACAAGGAGGCGGTACCACAATACTAATTAAACGCAATATCAAACACGAAAAAATAGAGATCCCAACACTAACAAACTGCACAACAATAGAAACAACAACTATCAAAATAGCACTCCCCAGTCAAGAAAAATTATTCATAATAGCAGCTTATGCCCCAGGCAATAACAAAAAAGAGTTCATACCAGATCTCGAAAAAATAATATCTTCCCTAAACCTCGCAAACCAGAACACCTACTACATACTAGCCGGTGACTTGAACGCACGACACGTAGACTGGAAAAACGCAAAAAACCACCCCAGGGGAGTCCATCTCAGGAACTGGCTAAATTCAAACGCCATAAAATACAACATGCAACTACGCAGCACTGACCTTCCTTCCTACCCTAAAGGCAACTCCTACATCGACCTCTGCCTACACGACGCCAGAATACAATTCCCCGACTCAATCAACAACAACCTAAAAACAATACCCTTCGACAGCGACCACACTGCTTTAAAATTTTCCATCACCATAGAAAACGTATCGCACCTAGAAACAAATCCCATAAACAATAGACCTAACTTCTCTGCCGCAAACTGGCAAAAATTTAAAAAATTCGCAACCATAAGCATAAAAGACCTAAAAATAGACCACGACAGAAATTTAAAAAACGACGAAATCGACGCAGGACTCAACGAACTGGAAGACGCACTCTACAAATCCATAACCAAGTCAATCCCATCACACAAAACTCCCAACTCCTCAGAAATCTACATTAACAAAAAAATCAAAAAACTTCAAAGCAGCAAAAAATACATCATCTCACAAATCCACAAGATAAAAACCTCACACAACCCCCTCTCCACTAACTCCCTACCAGTACTATCAAAACTCCTGAAAGACGTAAAAACAGAAATAGACAAAGAATTCCAAAAATCCTTCTCCACCTACTGGGAATCTAAAATAAAACTAATATCATCAAAAGGCCCCCAGAACCCTTTCACACAAATAAACAACATATTCAGAAAAAAATCCCCCTCAGCAATTGAAACCCTTACAATTCACAGAAACAACAAACAAATACTCAACAAAGCCGAAATAGACTTAGCAAACTACAAAGCAAACAAAGACAACAACCTACACATAACAAATACAATAGACAAACTAAACATAATAGGAGCACACTTTGAAATCACACACAGTCAAAATAATAAAATGGGAAACCCCCACCTAGAACGCATAATACACTCACACACCTCTACACTAAAAAACAAATACATCCAAGAGACCGCCAACCATGTAACGCTCACAAATTTCACAACCGCCTCACCCGCATACAACCCAACACAAAGTAACATTGAAAACTACTTCACATCACAAGCCGACCTCATACACCTACTAAAAAACCTAAATAACAAGAAATCCTCCAGCTTCGACAACATCCCAAACACAGTCCTAAAAAAACTCCCAGGTAAATTCATATTCCTCTACACCATCCTGTTCAACAATGCTCTCAACAACGGCTACTTCCCAAAAAAGTGGAAAACTGCAAAGACCCTAGCCCTCAAGAAGAAAAACAAAAACGGTAACAACACAGCTGACTATAGACCAATTAGCCTACTCCCAAATATCAGCAAAATATTCGAAAAAATACTCCATAAACCAATTCTGACACACTCTAATAACCAAAAAATCTTATCTCCATACCAATTCGGATTCCGCAACCAAACATCCACACTTCACGCCATAAACAAATTCACTTCAGACACTTACCAAGCCCTCAACAACCATAGCTGCGTAGGAGCATGCCTAATAGACTTAGAAAAAGCCTTTGACACCGTATGGCTTGATGGCCTTTTATACAAACTACACAAATACGATTTTCCTGCTCACCTGATAAAAATCATATGGAGTATGCTATACAATAGAAAATTCATAACTCACGAAGGCGAAGCCAGAGCAACGAAAACATTCACAGTCACAAACGGCCTACAACAAGGAACAGTAACATCACCACTACTATTCAACATATACACAGCCTCGCTCCTAAAACTATTTACCCTTAACACCAACAACACGCTTAACGCAATAGCCTTCGCAGACGACCTAATCATATACAGTACAGACAGGAACTCCTCAACTATACAAAACAGACTTCAATCCCTATTCGAAAAAATCAACACATATTTCATAAATTGGAAACTAAAAATAAACACCGACAAATGTGAAACTATCCTATTCCGTCCAAAGTTAAAAAAAACAAGCTCCGACACAATCAGAAACTGGAAAACATTCCAATTAAAAGAAAGCAGCAACTCCCCCACCCTCATTCCACACAAAACCATAGTCAAATACCTAGGCGTAATTCTAGACACCAACCTGACATTCTACAACCACATAGACACACAATTAAACAAAGCAAAAAACCTATTCCGAAGCCTCTCCAGACTTTTCTTTTCCAAATACTTAAACAATAGAATCAAACTACTCTGCTACCTACTACTAATCAGACCGACAATAACATACGCCTGCCCAATTTGGTACAACATTCCCAACTATAAAATGGAAAACATAAGAATCTTTGAAAGACATTGCCTCAGAGCATGCCTAAACATGCACAAAACACCCGAGTCGAACTTCAAAAAAAGCTACAAAAACGTCACCCTCCTGAACAAAGCCAACATCATAAGAATTGACAACCACATACTTAAATTGTGCAGAAACTTTTTCGCTAGATCCTCCAAAACACAACACACACAAATCCTGATTGAAAAACTCCATTCACAACCCCAGTACATCCTAAACTCACTAAACACAGGCTACACTCCTCCCGAACTATTCCCTTTCCTAGATCAAAATGGTTTCATATCCGACACAAACAACATCCCGCTAATCTATCACATCAAAAGGACAAGCAACACAAAAGCCATTACATATACACCATTATGCATCCCAAACCCACAAAACACAACCAAATACTGCCAACAACTTTCAGACAAAGACAAAAACAATACCCCATTTACAGATGGAAAGTACTGGTGGTTCATCCCGAATTCTGTCCCTCGCCTAACGCTACACGAACCCGGAGTTATAACAATAGCAGACGAAAATTAACAAACCAAATAACTTACAAAGCGACACAAGCGAGTGCTCGAAAACAATCGCAAACATACACCATGTAAATACTGTAAATACTGTACATATCATATTATAACCCTCTGTACATACCCCCCTCACCCCAATCCTGTAAATAATACCATCCCACTTACTCTTAAGGTCTTAAATTAATTTAGTTATAAGCCCCGCGTATAATTAGGAATTAGAATAATTAGGATAAGTAGCATAACTTAGCAAGTAAGAAACACATACCCAAAGAACGCGCCATTTTCCAAAGACCAAATAATACTTTTTGGGCGCTTAAATAAACTACCCAAAAACCAATTAAATACACACCAAAGAAAAAAAAAATGGTAGCGTACCCCGCAATAATGTTAAGTGCAACCAAGTCTGTTTAAAGCACATTAGCTGTAAGACTCTAGATATTACACAACAAAAGCGTTTATATTTTTACACATTTTTGTATAACTTTAAAAACTGTAATTGTTGGTCATGAAATAAAAAAAAAATGTTGTTAAAAAAAAAAAAAAAAAAAGCGCGTTAGGCGATCGACTCTTGATCTGCTTATACTAGGTTCGATCCCGGTATACGTATACATTTTTTTTTTACTCGATTAATTCTTTTTTTTTGTCTAACTATATCAATGGTATGTTTGTAGATTTCTTTTAGAAGCAGTATCAAAATATTAAAAAAATAATTTTAAGGTAAAATTCCCTAACCCTAGTAATCCGTTACCTGGTACTGATGATCGACAGAGTCATAAAGCGAGTAGCGAAAAGAAAAGGCGAACATAAAGGTAAAGGTAAACGGACGGGCTAAAGGCACAAAATAATAAAACGGACACTTTGTCCGTCAGTTTTTACAAAACTTTTACAAAACCGTTTTCTCTATAACGGAGTATTTAAAACTCGAAGACACGTATAGATTTACTGCAGAAAATATTTAATACTACCAGAATTAAGAACATGTGTAACTAAAAATTGATGATCTTAACACATTGCGTATGGGTGACTCCGCGCTCAACTCGAGCCCAAAGACCGCACATTTTCGAACGCTCCAGAAGCATGCTTGGCGAGCAATAGGAAACGGATACGTACATTTCTAATTTGTATTTGGCAGAACATTTTCTGTTGAAAATGTAAATATACTTGTTACATTAGAGCAATGATTGTTTTATTCAGCACAGTTATTATTTAAAACTTAGAACAACATATATACAGAAACCACGCGTACCGTGCATATTTCCGGAGCGAGTTTCCGTTCAGTGACGGTACTTCGGCCGATGGAGCTGCCGTAGCGAAACGGTTAAAAAACTGTTGCCTTACAAATGAAAACACGAAGTTTGAACTTCCAAAATGTACAAAAACAACACTTTATAAGATACGGTACGTACGACGATCGGCACAGATCTACTGATGTACTGGCTACAATGACTGATCATTTCTACATGCTCGGAATGTCAAAATTCAATGATTTCGCTCATCATTAGTCTTAAGAGTGGGAGACCCTGGTGACGTAACAAAAATATTTGCTTAAGTTGCAAGTTTGAAAAAAACATGAAAACGAGATATCTCATGACCCATACGCAATGTGTTAACAATTGCTCCAAAAATTTTTTTACGAATTTTACCTTAAAATTATTTTTTTAATATTTTGATACTGCTTCTAAAAGAAATCTACAAACATACCATTGATATAGTTAGACAAAAAAAAAGAATTAATCGAGTAAAAAAAAATGTATACGTATACCGGGATCGAACCTAGTATAAGCAGATCAAGAGTCGATCGCCTAACGCGCTGACCCAATCGAGTTGTTGGGAATGTGGTTAATACTTTTAGATGTAATACGCTGACATAGTAAAAATACTAATCAAGCCAATTTCATTGTTTAATTATTTTAATAAAAAGGTTCAATGTTTATCAGTGCCTGATAGACTTACAGAATAAATAGAACGTAATAATTTTAAGGTTAGCTTAGTTCTTCGCGGAAAAAACGTCGAAAAAATCAGTTTTTATTTTTTTTAACAACGGCGCACCAAACCAAAAAATCTGAAAAAATTCATGAACAATACTTATGACAATATACCCCTACTGTAAAAATATAAATGTTGTCACTCTAGAACTTCCATGTGAAATCTGCATTTTTTCGATTTTTTTGAGGTTTTTGATTTTTTACAAGCAGGATTTTCACTTTAAAAATCTGAAACCAATTGCAAAATATGTATTAGGGTTCTTGACATGTGTCAGATTTTTCTCAGAATTTCTAAACGTCATTAACTAGGGAAAATAGGCCAAAAACTGATTTTTCGATTTTTCCCCATAACTACCCTCCCGATCGAGATACAGGGTTGAAAGGGCCTAGCCGGATAAGATAGTCAAAAATGCCCTTGAACCGAATTTTATCGACGAAGTGCCATTCGATAGAGCACAAAAAAAAAACATTCTGTGCAAAATTTCAACCCTGTATCTCGATCGGGAGGGTAGTTATGGGGAAAAATCGAAAAATCAGTTTTTGGCCTATTTTCCCTAGTTAATGACGTTCAGAAATTCTGAGAAAAATCTGACACATGTCAAGAACCCTAATACATATTTTGCAATTGGTTTCAGATTTTTAAAGTGAAAATCCTGCTTGTAAAAAATCAAAAACCTCAAAAAAATCGAAAAAATGCAGATTTCACATGGAAGTTCTAGAGTGACAACATTTATATTTTTACAGTAGGGGTATATTGTCATAAGTATTGTTCATGAATTTTTTCAGATTTTTTGGTTTGGTGCGCCGTTGTTAAAAAAAATAAAAACTGATTTTTTCGACGTTTTTTCCGCGAAGAACTAAGCTAACCTTAAAATTATTACGTTCTATTTATTCTGTAAGTCTATCAGGCACTGATAAACATTGAACATTTAAAAAAATAATTAAACAATGAAATTGGCTTGATTAGTATTTTTACTATGTCAGCGTATTACATCTAAAAGTATTAACCACATTCCCAACAACTCGATTGGGTCAGCGCGTTAGGCGATCGACTCTTGATCTGCTTATACTAGGTTCGATCCCGGTATACGTATACATTTTTTTTTACTCGATTAATTCTTTTTTTTTGTCTAACTATATCAATGGTATGTTTGTAGATGTCTTTTAGAAGCAGTATCAAAATATTAAAAAAATAATTTTAAGGTAAAATTCCCTAACCCTAGTAATCCGTTACCTGGTACTGATGATCGACAGAGTCATAAAGCGAGTAGCGAAAAGAAAAGGCGGACATAAAGGTAAAGGTAAACGGACGGGCTAAAGGCACAAAATAATAAAACGGACACTTTGTCCGTCCGTTTTTACAAAACTTTTACAAAACCGTTTTCTCTATAACGGAGTATTTAAAACTCGAAGACACGTATAGATTTACTGCAGAAAATATTTAATACTACCAGAATTAAGAACATGTGTAACTAAAAATTGATGATCTTAACACATTGCGTATGGGTGACTCCGCGTTCAACTCGAGCCCAAAGACCGCACATTTTCGAACGCTCAGGAGCATGCTTGGCGAGCAATAGGAAACGGATACGTACATTTCTAATTTGTATTTGGCAGAACATTTTCTGTTGAAAATGTAAATATACTTGTTACATTAGAGCAATGATTGTTTTATTCAGCACAGTTATTATTTAAAACTTACAACAACATATATACAGAAACCACGCGTACCGTGCATATTTCCGGAGCGAGTTTCCGTTCAGTGACGGTACTTCGGCCGATGGAGCTGCCGTAGCGAAACGGTTAAAAAACTGTTGCCTTACAAATGAAAACACGAAGTTTGAACTTCCAAAATGTACAAAAACAACACTTTATAAGATACGGTACGTACGACGATCGGCACAGATCTACTGATGTACTGGCTACAATGACTGATCATTTCTACATGCTCGGAATGTCAAAATTCAATGATTTCGCTCACCATTAGTCTTAAAGAGTGGGAGACCCTGGTAACGTAACAAAAATATTTGCTTAAGTTGCAAGTTTGAAAAAAACATGAAAACGAGATATCTCATGACCCATACGCAATGTGTTAACAATTGCTCCAAAATTTTTTTTACGAATTTTACCTTAAAATTATTTTTTTAATATTTTGATACTGCTTCTAAAAGACATCTACAAACATACCATTGATATAGTTAGACAAAAAAAAAGAATTAATCGAGTAAAAAAAAATGTATACGTATACCGGGATCGAACCTAGTATAAGCAGATCAAGAGTCGATCGCCTAACGCGCTGACCCAATCGAGTTGTTGGGAATGTGGTTAATACTTTTAGATGTAATACGCTGACATAGTAAAAATACTAATCAAGCCAATTTCATTGTTTAATTATTTTTTTAAATGTTCAATGTTTATCAGTGCCTGATAGACTTACAGAATAAATAGAACGTAATAATTTTAAGGTTAGCTTAGTTCTTCGCGGAAAAAACGTCGAAAAAATCAGTTTTTATTTTTTTTAACAACGGCGCACCAAACCAAAAAATCTGAAAAAATTCATGAACAATACTTATGACAATATACCCCTACTGTAAAAATATAAATGTTGTCACTCTAGAACTTCCATGTGAAATCTGCATTTTTTCGATTTTTTTGAGGTTTTTGATTTTTTACAAGCAGGATTTTCACTTTAAAAATCTGAAACCAATTGCAAAATATGTATTAGGGTTCTTGACATGTGTCAGATTTTTCTCAGAATTTCTGAACGTCATTAACTAGGGAAAATAGGCCAAAAACTGATTTTTCGATTTTTCCCCATAACTACCCTCCCGATCGAGATACAGGGTTGAAATTTTGCACAGAATGTTTTTTTTTTGTGCTCTATCGAATGGCACTTCGTCGATAAAATTCGGTTCAAGGGCATTTTTGACTATCTTATCCGGCTAGGCCCTTTTGCACAGAATGTTTTTTTTTGGTGCTCTATCGAATGGCACTTCGTCGATAAAATTCGGTTCAAGGGCATTTTTGACTATCTTATCCGGCTAGGCCCTTTGGAGTATTTTCGCTTCGTGATATATAATACGAAGTTGCTTGTTCGGCTACTCCAGCGCCACTGTCGTTTTTAACTGACTATCATATACCTCAGTATTGAGAAGAAAATGAATTCGACCAATAATGTTCGTGGTGGATCTAACCCACGTGGCAGAGGCCATTCCGGCGGCAACCGCCGAGCAGCCCGCAACGCTCAGAGAGCTTATGAACATTTTAATGATCGAGAAATACGCAGGGATTGGAATTTTGAACCCCAACCCTACGACGTTGGTCGGGAGGTAAACCGCCGACCCAATCTATCCTGGATAGCACATATGCGTTATGATAGACGCTGGCGTATGAACTTTTGCTTGGAACTTGTATATATACTAACGAAAAACGAGTGAGATCTAGCGAGAAAGCATGCCATATGTTGCTGGCCATCTGGTGGCAGATTCCGAAGACTAAACTTTCCA
Organism: Seladonia tumulorum; assembly: GCA_913789895.3. Lineage (NCBI taxonomy): Eukaryota > Metazoa > Arthropoda > Insecta > Hymenoptera > Halictidae > Seladonia > Seladonia tumulorum. The sequence continues at coordinate 1,959,970 of OU565281.1, forward strand.
TCTCTATCTCCTTCCTCACTCCATCACCATCCCCCCCTCTCCCTCCCCATCCTTACCTCCCTCCTTGCCCATTGCGCTTCCCATACATACCCCCTTGGCAGTCTGTTCCTCACCTGCCTCCACCCTCTCTCCTCTAACCACGTTTCCATCAATCTAACACATCCCATTCCTCCAACCCCTTTTTATATCATTATTCATAGTCAGTCACTGTCATCCTCCATGTATGACAGTGACTGACTATGCGACCAGTGTCAAAACGTGCGGAAGATATGTGGTTGGCGGATCTACTCGCAGGCGTTATCGTAATGGTCTGTGATTGGTCGAAATTCAAACTGACTTTTTCAAGAGCTCGAATCTGATTGGTTAAGAATATCACGAAACTTGGCACTGTTAGCACTGATAATTGTGGATTTTGGGCACCTTTTCATTTACCGTCTTATCGATCCAGATTTTCGCACCAATGAGATATTACTTATAATAGCGTGATTGCTTGTCATTGGTTTTTGATAAACGCCGGTATTACCAATCATGTGTTCTATAAACATGCTGTTTGACGAGCAATAACGTATCAATTTGAAACAGTACGGTATTTGAGTGATTGTTGTTAAGGTGTTCGTGGCACAATAGTGCTTTAATTTCTTTCCATGGTTTATTAGTGTAACTTTTGAATATGTCAACGTTTTAACGTCATTATAAAGCAAAAACTTTGGACTTCGGTAATCCAGCCGTGGCTCGCGTTACTCGCGCTAAAACCCAAGAACAGGCACGTAAAACTCGTAGGAATGGCGTATATTCTGAAAATAGAAACATACCAAATATTTCATCTCATGCATCTGGTTCAACGTCGAATAAAGGTTCGTAAAATCATTTGTTGTTTATTTGGTTGTGTGATATGTTGTTTTTAATTATTCGCAATTTGATCGTTAAAATAGAATGATTGCATGTCTATGAATAGGCGATTTTTTAATAGTTTTTGGAAATTCATGTTTGCAGTCAAAGATATGTTAAGATTAATTTTTCTTAATATAACGGCATGTTTTATTTTTAGAAATAGAGGAACCTCCGGCAACAGGAGATTGTATGACATTCAACTGGAAAAAGTCATGCCAAACACAAAGAAAGCTAGAAAAAATGACAATGAAACAACCTTTTGTAGTGCGAGCAGCTGATGAAAATATATTTGCTTCACCTATGAGCAAAAATGATGAAAAACCATCAACTAAATCAATGACATCACCTCCCAAGAGAATCACAAAAGCAACAGAGAAAAGAATTATGCGTAGAGCACAGGCATCAAAAGTAGTAAAACCTTCAGCGAAAAGTCCACAGCCTGTGCCAGAGAAAGAGTACACTATATCAGAGTGCCATGATCATAATCAGAAGCCATTGGAAAGATTATTTGGAAAGATTGTAGAAGCACATAATAATGATAATTCATTTCAATCGGAATATGTTGACATAGATAAAAAGTCAATTTTCAATTCACTGGTAGCTAATGAGCCGATTTTCTTTTCACCGTACATAGTCTCCAGTCGTGGGAAAAGTAATGCAAGAAATGAACGGATGAAACGTGGTTTTAGTCTTAGCCATTCCTCAGATGATAATATTCCTACAAAGGATACTGTCATGAAAAACTTGAATATCTCAATTGAAGAGGAAGAACGGACTGCACAGTATTTTCAATTTCTTCTAAGTAAAGAGGTAGATAGGTTAAACAAATTGTGTGACAAATGGACAACTATAAAAGAAGCACCAGATACCACGGAAGATGGTCAATACCAAATAAATCAGGCTGTTGGACAAACAAATTTGCTGATAAATAAAAAGTTTGAAAGATTTTGTAGATTAGTTACCAACTGTGAAACTGGGAAAGGAAAAATGTTGGTTACATGTAAAGATTTGCAAGGTTTTTGGGACATGATGCATATGGAAATAAGGAATTGTGATTCAAGGTTCGATAAATTGGAACAATTACATTCACAAGGCTGGAAAGAGGAAGATCTGTATGATGCTAAGAAGTTTCCTGCGAAGAAAAAAGCTGCTGTAAAGGAGAAAGTGGTACCTAAAAAGGCTAGTTCGGTCATAGCTTTCATGAAAGAAAAAAGAAAAAAAATTAGGGAAGAAGCAGCAAATACTAGTGGCATAAAACTTGAAATCTTCCACATCAAAGGCAAAGCCAGAAGATCGATTGGTTCCAGTGATAACAATCGTTCTTTTATTAATAAACATGATAACAGAAGATCAAGTTTGTTGCAAAAAGTACAGTTACCAGCAACAAAAAAGCCTGTTAGTCCTTTAACAATAATGAAAATCAGTCAAATGTGTAAAACACCAGAAGTAAAGTTAGACAGTACAATATCGTATATCAATTCTGACCAAACTCCGGGAAAAAGTATATTGAAACATTCAAAGAAGTCGAATGAGATAGAATCTTGTACAAAATCGTTGTATAAAGTTAATTTTAATGATACCATAGAATTAAATGAAGTCCCTATAGATGAAGAGACACAAACAAAAATGGAATTAGCTGCAGGATTAGCAAGAATAGATCGTCTTGAATTTAACGATTCTTTCGAAGATAAACCAGTATATGTCGAAAAGAGACTTACCTTCGATGATAGTAGTTGCGATGAATGTGAAGATATGTTAGATACGAATGCGCAATCCGAGAAAATTGAATTGACTGCCGAAACTGTAAACATAGCATCTGTAGAGATAGAAGGTGCAACATCATTAAAACCACCTACACTACACAATAACTCAATCTCTCAATTGCCAAGAAGAAGAAGATTGCGAAGAGAAACAGCTATAGATATAAGCGATATTATGTTAGACATTGTATCTCCACCATCGTCGAATGGAATTGTTGTAAATGGTATAGATTTAAATGTTACACAAACCTTAAAAAGTGAAGAGAAAAAACACGAGTACACTGAAAATGTAAGAGTTCTAAGGAATAGAAATGTTACTTCATCAAACATACCTACACCAAGAAGGAGATCTACGAAAATGTCTACGCACAAACAGGAATCGCAATATAAAGAAAATATTGATTCAAAAGACGATTTAAGTAATGATATTCCTACCATCAGTTTAAATGAGGAAAGCAAGACGAGAAAGTCTAGGAGCATTAAATTTTCTGGTATAAATTATTCTTAGTAGCATGTTATCTTATTTTTAGTAAATGATGTCGATTTTAATAAGTACGTCTTATTACAGAGAAAGAATGCAATACTTACAGAGAAAAGAAAGCGTTTCCTTTAACTCCTCACACTAGAAGGAGTAAAATACTATCTCGTGAAAAGAAAAGAACAACTTTTGCAAATTTTGTGTCAACCAGTTCACCAGGTAAACGTAAACTTTCTTTTTATTGTTAACTTCAGCATATGTAGACCATTAATTATTAATATGATTTTATTTCAGCTCCAGAATGCATTAGCATTAGAAGATCACTAAACAGGAATCGCAAAATAGAAATTATTAGAAGTTATAGTTAATATATATTTATCTAACTTAAAGAGTATTAAACATTTTTTGAAACTATACAAGTTACGAACTGTTTCAGAAAATAAAATTGTTTATTATTTCGTAAAATGTATATTTAACAATGTTAGTGATACATTGGTTTCGTTAAATTGCATCAACTATAATCACATCAAGTTCCTTGCAATGTGAATAGTAACATAATTACATGAACGGATTTGCTAATTAGTTAACATATCGTAATCTTCGTAAGAATAATGAGCATATTACAGCGGTTTTACTACTTTTGATGCCTGTGCTCTATGCACTATTCTTTTTTCTGTTGCTTTTGTGATTCTCTTAAGAGGTGGTGTCATTGATTGAAAATTGACTTTTTATCTATGTCAACATGTTCCGATTGAAATGAATTATCATTATTCCATGCTTCTACAATCTTTCCAAATAATCTTTCCAATGGCTTCTGATTATGATCATGGCACTCTGATATAGTGTACTCTTTCTCTGGCACAGGCTGTGGACTTTTTGTTGAAGGTTTTACTACTTTTGATGCCTGTGCTCTACTCATTATTCTTTTCTCTGTTGCTTTTGTAATTCTCTTGGGAGGTGATGTCATTGATTTAGTTGGTGGTTTTTCATCATTTTTGTTCATAGGTAAAGTAAATATATTTTCGTCAACTGCTCGCACTACAAAAGGTTGTTTCGTTGTCATTTTTCCTAGCTTTCTTTGTATTTGGCGTGACTATGAACATTCTCACGGTATTTAATTTCTCGTCTGTGATATTAGCATTATGTTATATTATTATTATATGTTTACTATCAATAAATAAAAGTTTATTTATATAAATTGAAAAAGCATTTATTTATCTTTAAGGTGAGTATAGAAACAGAAAGCATTGTATTTAAACAGATGATGAAGTAACGCAGTAACAGTAAATTGGCAATAATGCGACGAACATTCTCCGATGTGATTTGGCAAACAGTGAACAGAGCCTCTTTACCATTTCTGTGTCACATCCTACTTTATTCGCCGGAACTAATATTACAAACGAGATATAGGAGTAGGCCAGTCAGTTTTTTCTTTTTTTTTTTTTGGGCATCGACAGTTTTTGTATGGACAGAATTTCCTTTTGAAAAAATGAGATTCATAATTATAACAGACTTGCAAACGGAACACAAATGTGGAAAGAAGAATAAATTAACAAAGGAAAAATGCAAAAAGTATTGAGCTTGCGTTTCGTCCAAGTCTGCCAGGATGGACTCATCAGTAAGGCGTGTTGTTGTTGTTACCTGTTGAAATGCGGACACATACAAACAGACACACCATGCATACACATATACACATGCCTGCCTAACACATTGATGCGCATTGATAATGCAATACATGTGCGCGCTACATCAATGTTATTGTACTACGTCCCTATAAGACCCTATTTTCTAAACCCTAACAAGACTCGAACCAATCAAAGCAAACTAACCTAAGCTAGAGACAGACCCCGCCTTAGACGCTTGCGTATGAACTTTTGCTTGGAACTTGTATATATACTAACGAAAAACGAGTGAGATCTAGCGAGAAAGCATGCCATATGTTGCTGGCCATCTGGTGGCAGATTCTAAAGACTAAAACTTACTCCAATGATATGTGTGTGTACCTAATGACTCCGACGAGGAACATATACCAGAGAGGAAGGGGTATACCTCATCTGTGGCACCGACAAGGTGTAGGCCAGCTCTAGAGCCCCCCGAGCGTGAGATAGAAAAATACATTGGGTGATTGGTCTACTCCTATACCTCGTCGGTGGTGATAGGTCTATCCTATACCAGAGAGGAAATTTCCTCTCTGACCACTGATGTGACTAGGAGGCAGCACTATACATGGGTCACCGAAATCCTCGGCGTGAACTCTCTCATGTCCTTTCTGGTTACAGTAACTCTATGACTTAACCTTGATGCACTCTATATATGCATTTTGTTAGCGGCATCCGTAGCGGTACTTTCTGTAATATTGATTTATAGTATAAACATAATTATAATAATAGTTCATGAAAATTGAATAGTTGCTCCTGAGAAACATTTTATGCAAACGAAGATAAATATACAAGTATGTTACATATATGCACTATCGTTTTATTACATTAGCGCACAAAATATAATTTATGACAAGGGACAAATGAGGTATGTATATAAATATTGTTGGATACATTTAATGATTATATTTTTAATGTTTTGTTACAGTCACATGTAAGCAATATAACAGTATTTTGAAGAAGAATGGCTCATGTTACTGCACATGACATAAATAAAAAACCACGCACACAGGATATTAAAATAAAAGAAGATGTCACATTTTTTCAAATGGGACTTTCTGAAAAAGTTCTGGATGGACTGTTTGCTTGTGGATTTCAGAAACCATCGCCGATACAGCTGAAGGCTATTCCATTAGGAAGGTGTGGATTTGGTAAATACTAATTTATTTAATAGTATTTTCCATGTTTTCAGTAGCATATAATTAACAATATAATCCAATGATTATAGATTTAATAATGCGAGCTAAATCAGGTACTGGTAAAACCTTGGTATTTTGCGTGATAGCACTTGAGATGGTTGATGTGCAAGTATCATCTGTGCAAGCCTTAATGCTAGCACCAACCAGAGAGATTGCTGTTCAAATTTCAGAAGTTTGCTCATCTATGGGATGTGAAATGAATGGTACATTTCATGGAGAAGTTGGTAAAATATTCCTATTACATTCAGGAATTGAAATCTGATAATCATTTTATCTTTTTAGGCTTGAAAGTAGAAGTATTTATTGGAGGAATGGCTTTGGAAGGAGATAAAAAGAAAGTGAATGGTTGTCATGTGGCTGTTGGCGCTCCAGGTAGAATTAGACATTTAATTGAGAAAGGACTACTAACAGTTGAAAATGTTAGATTATTTATTCTGGATGAAGCAGATAAATTAATGGAAAGCAGCTTTCAGAAAGACATTAAGTTAGTACAATAGGAAAATTGCAGTGTTATCAGTTGGTATTAGAAACACAAATAATTATTTGTAATCCTTTAACATTTTCAGTTTTATTTTTTCAAAGCTACCATGGAATAAACAAGTTATAGCATCGAGCGCAACTTACCCTGGAGATCTTGAAACCTTTTTATCAACATACATGTCTTCTCCGGTTTTAACATCTCCAGATAACGACGGACCAGTACTTATTGGACTCAAACAATTTGTGGCGGTTGTTCCTTTTCGTTCGGCTACTCCAGCGCCACTGTCGTTTTTAACTGACTATCATATACCTCAGTATTGAGAAGAAAATGAATTCGACCAATAATGTTCGTGGTGGATCTAACCCACGTGGCAGAGGCCATTCCGGCGGCAACCGCCGAGCAGCCCGCGACGCTCAGTAGCGTGACCCGTCATCACCTCAGATGCGATAGCACTGTAGCGTGACCCGTTGATCACGCGAACATAGCTACGAATAGCGCTACTGCTCGGTATGTCCAGTTAATGATGCTGAGAGGGAAATTTGAATATAAAGCGTAATGTTTCAAAGCAGTATATTTCATATACATATATTTTATTCGGGTACGATAGCTTAGGCTTAGAATAAGTAAGGAAACGAGAGGTTTCCACAGAGATCCTTGACGAAATCAGATGAGCGAGACTAATCGAGGAATTTGGGTAAAGTCACGTAACCTCTTGGAGGAGCTTCTCCAATTTCACATAAACAAACAGTCGAAGTCTATAATCGGTCAAGAACAGGAAGTCGTAAATTCTCTGTCAAGGACCTCTTGGAACCCCCTCGGACCTCTCTCGGTCCCATGACCCTTGTTTTGGCGGCCCATCACCCTCGCGTGTACCCCCTCTCGTGCGCGCGCTATTGAGACACCTCCACCACCAATCACCATCGAGCTGCAACCAAGGATGAGCCACCCGACGAATCAACGTCCAGCGAGAAGATTCGAATTTTCCTATTGGCTAAGGAAAAGGAAGCTGGAAGAAGATAAAACCTCAGGACGAGAAAATACAGATAGATTTACATTTCTGAGATCTTAGAAGCAACATCGAGTCCTCTATTAAATAAAGTCTATTTCTTTTCATTACATTGTCTTGTCAAAAGTTTATTCTAAAAACCTTCCGCGAGCAGAGTGCTTCAGCGCTCCACGGGCATCCGAACCCTATAAATTCCCCAATCCCACCACACTGCGACGTAACATAGCAGTTTTTGGTGACAGCGGTGGGATACGAAGAAAATTTTGGAGATCAACTGGACCATTAACAACAAGACGATACTGCCGGCTCGTGGAAGGCTCTGGAACGGTGCATCTCTCTCTCCTGGGTTTTCGCACGGTTTCCCCAGGAGCTTGGGTAAATACCAGAGAGCGAGTGACGTCAGCGGCCGTGCAAGATACCCTGCCTGTCACACGCACCCCTGAATAATCATCAACGACGAGGAAAATCCAGCCGACGACGAGGAAAATCCAGCCGACAACGAGGAGAATCCAGCCAACAACGAGGAGAATCCAGCCGGGAGAATTCAACGGCGAGGAACCAGGAAATCACGATTGGTGGTGGACCATATTAGTGTAATCCGAGCAGCGCAGTCCCTGTAAGTCAATAATATAAAATTACATTATTTTCACCCCGCGTAGAATGTCGCATAGCTTCAAAATATCGCGTAGAGGTAGGAAAGTACGTAAGATCAGCTTGAGTAGTAGTGGTAGTTCATTTATTGTTGACGACATAGCTCCTGTGTCACCCCCAATAGTATCTACGGTTGCTCTTCCTCAAATGAGCATTCCGCCATCCGATAATAGTTTCCCAATACAGAGTACCCCAATTAATTCTCCTACCTTTTTTTTGGTATAAGCGCCTCCTCTAATATTAACAGCCCCGCAGCTATCGGAACAAGTTCCTCTGTTAATATACCCGAACATTCTTTTATGCCATTGAAACTTGCTATTGACCTTGTACCCCAATTTGATGGACAATCTTGCTCGGTGATGAAATTTATAAGGGAATGCAACTTTGCCAACAATAGAGTCAAACCCGCCGATAAATCTAATCTTCTTGCCCTGATTAGGTATAAAATCGTAGGCCATGCTGACTTCCTAGTTTCAGATCACCGCGAAGTCAATAGTTTAGACGACTTGATAAACCTCTTAAAGGAAACATTCGCGCGATTTTTCAAGGTAGAGAAAGCGAAATTTCTGAGGAACGTCGATATACCTCTTCGAAACTCACCGCGCGCGACGCTGGATTGTACGTGACAAATACAAATACAAATAGGTGAACTCCAACGCTGACGCATTGTCCCGAAACCCTGTTGACTTCCAAAATAATCCGACTCCCCAAACAAACTCAACTGACCCTTGTTCGGAGAATTCGGGGGTGGCCCTCGCAGGCGCCGGCGAGGTGCTGCTCACGAACCTTCAGACAAACCCAAACCCAGACGAAAGTTTAGAATGGTACTGTGAAGAACAGGTTGCTGCTGTTTTCCTTGCGCGCGGGCAAGCAGTAGTTAGAAACGAGGTCGAAGACAGTTGCAATAAATCTAATAGTAAAGACAGTGATAATGACGACAGTGACGATTACCATACTGCTGACGAAGACGAGACGCCTTTACCCTCAATGAAATTTCACGTAGGAGGGAAGGAACCACTCTCTGATCTGGACGAGGTCGTTGAAAGACACGGCAACCGTGAAGAGAGTGTAGATATCCGGATTCCGTCTCGGGCATCGTTGGCTTGCCGCGACTCGGGCGCCTGGGAAATCGGCACTCGTGGAACCACCAATGATCCGTCCCAGGACCCGTTAGGGACAAGTCCGATGCTTTCTGTTTCATGCTCTGGATGCCCTGAGAATATCGGCACTCGTGGAACCACCAATGATCCGTCTCAGGCAGCTATTCATGGTGTTGTGTTGCGTGGTAAAGCGCTGGTTTATTCGGCTGACGAGCCGGAGGTTATAGGGACGCAATCCGGGATAGGGCCGACCTCATTAGAACCTGAGATAGAAATGGAAAATCTTTATGATACAACGCCGAAGGCGAATAAATTATTACCTCTTAGAATCACGGACAGTATACTCAACCCTCATTCCACTCCTCTCTCAACTTTTAAATATTCTAAGGATTACCTCTACGGCATTTCATCCACAGCCATTAGGGTCTCTCGAACGCGCCCATAGAGTCCTCGTAGAATACTTAAAACACTACTGCACGAAAACAGATTGGGATGATTGGATTAGATTTGGGATGTTCGCATATAATACCTCGATGCATGAAGCTACAGATTTTACTCCACACGAATTAGTCTTTGGCGTCAATGCCTCGATCCCTTTTGAATTCAGCAAACAAGAAACCCCACAGACATTCTTCTATTATTTGAACGAACTATTCACAAAGATTACTACTACTCAAGCGATGGCGGCAACCAATTTAAACCGAGCAAAAGAGAAAAGTAAACAATTGTATGACAAAATGTTAACCCTCGTAAGTTTAATGTAGGAGATTATGTTTATCTAGTTAGGGAACCAAAACATCAAAATTTGACTCCGACTGGACAAGGCCATACCGCGTAGTTAATGTATACAACGATCTAACAATAGAGATAGAAATAGGTAATAATAAATTTAAAACCGTACATGCGAATAAATTGAAATTAGCTTGCATACGATTAGATTAGTAAAAACGATTGTATTTACAAATAAACTTAACCTCGCCTAAATAACTGTAATGTAAACATACATATATGTACACCAGGAATTCCGAGTCGTAGGTACACATGCGCTCACACACACGTATATATGCAGTTTTCAAACGTAGATTCTTGGAAATTTTACAGTAGACTCAAACCACACGCCGTGTAATTAACTATTTATACATATAGAATAGAGTAGTAAAAGCTGTTCCCATAGGAAACACCTTTTCAATAAGGGGGGAGGTGTAGCGTGACCCGTTGATCACGCGAACATAGCTACGAATAGCGCTACTGCTCGGTATGTCCAGTTAATGATGCTGAGAGGGAAATTTGAATATAAAGCGTAATGTTTCAAAGCAGTATATTTCATATACATATATTTTATTCGGGTACGATAGCTTAGGCTTAGAATAAGTAAGGAAACGAGAGGTTTCCACAGAGATCCTTGACGAAATCAGATGAGCGAGACTAATCGAGGAATTTGGGTAAAGTCACGTAACCTCTTGGAGGAGCTTCTCCAATTTCACATAAACAAACAGTCGAAGTCTATAATCGGTCAAGAACAGGAAGTCGTAAATTCTCTGTCAAGGACCTCCTTGGAACCCCCTCGGACCTCTCTCGGTCCCATGACCCTTGTTTTGGCGGCCCATCACCCTCGCGTGTACCCCCTCTCGTGCGCGCGCTATTGAGACACCTCCACCACCAATCACCATCGAGCTGCAACCAAGGATGAGCCACCCGACGAATCAACGTCCAGCGAGAAGATTCGAATTTTCCTATTGGCTAAGGAAAAGGAAGCTGGAAGAAGATAAAACCTCAGGACGAGAAAATACAGATAGATTTACATTTCTGAGATCTTAGAAGCAACATCGAGTCCTCTATTAAATAAAGTCTATTTCTTTTCATTACATTGTCTTGTCAAAAGTTTATTCTAAAAAAACCTTCCGCGAGCAGAGTGCTTCAGCGCTCCACGGGCATCCGAACCCTATAAATTCCCCAATCCCACCACACTGCGACGTAACAGCACATATGCGTTATGATAGACGCTGGCGTATGAACTTTTGCTTGGAACTTGTATATATACTAACGAAAAACGAGTGAGATCTAGCGAGAAAGCATGCCATATGTTGCTGGCCATCTGGTGGCAGATTCCGAAGACTAAACTTTCCATCTCTATCTCCTTCCTCACTCCATCACCATCCCCCCCTCTCCCTCCCCATCCTTACCTCCCTCCTTGCCCATTGCGCTTCCCATACATACCCCCTTGGCAGTCTGTTCCTCACCTGCCTCCACCCTCTCTCCTCTAACCACGTTTCCATCAATCTAACACATCCCATTCCTCCAACCCCTTTTTATATCATTATCAGTAACGGTATTTAAGGCTACAACAATTTGCTGTTTTATATGATACGGAATATGTATTGGGGTAAAAAAAGGCTGGCGTTAGTTTCGGGTGTTAGATACAACAAATGATTACAAAAATTTTCGTAGTGCCACGCGACTTACATTAATGGAACTATATGCGTATGGATTTTTTCAAAAACTCATGGTCTTGTCTTAGAGCTTGAATCCATGCTTTTAAATACAGTTTACTGACAAAAATACAAATCTGACGTATCCCATTTTCTTCGTCCTTTGATAATGTAAATCAATGTCTAAATAAGAATATTTTTAAAGAATATATTAATTGGGGAGCCACTAGGTTGGAGAAATCTCTGTTGGAACTATGGTGTGTCGCGAACAAACCTGATACGAAACCAGGGAGTCGTTAGGATAGTCAGTACATGGTCTTGTAACTAATATAATTTAATTGAAACAATCAGAGTGGTAGGATTGTATCGTATGGGAATGTTCAATTATTAGATTAGGATATTTGACGATAATTATGGGTTTTAAAGATTGCACGATATACCAAACAACACGTATATATTCTGATTGAAATGAGTGTTACAAGTGTTGGTATCCCGACAGAATGTATAATAAAGGTACTTTTATAGCAATGCGGGGTCTAGGAGCAGTTGCTGAATACCAAACTAGAACTCTAATGGATTTAATCTTACTGCTACTAACTCTTACGAAGTAGACTCGACTTGACTTTCAACATTACTTTTTTTCCATGAGAAAATGCATTACGCATACCCCTTATATGAAACTATCTCCGGGAAGAGTCCCCGGAAACTGACTTTCTATGTTGCACATGCAAAGATATATGTACCCTCGAAATAAACAGGGTGCTCTGTTCATAATCTGATCCCACATAGGGTCACATTCTATATAGTTTTTGTTGCTTCAAATTAAATTGGGCCTCAATTTTATCTTTATTAAAAAGGGCTAACAAAAGATTATGTACGGCACTTCCAGCTAGAAACTATCTTGAACAAATTCTGGCATGAGAAAGCTAAATCTTCCTCTTCTTCAGTTGGTGGTGATGCTGATGCTGATGATGATGATAATTCGGTTGTTTCTTCTCAAGAGTAACTGAAAGAACGTTCTCAGCCTGTCCGCTGCCATCCGTCAAGCAGACGTCTTCGGCTCTCTTTTTCATCCAGGTCTCTCTCGTCGAAGCCACATGTCATCGTCATCCCCGTGATAAAGTCTCGAACGTAGTTTGACAGTTCTATATACCGGTCATCCTCCATGTATGACAGTGACTGACTATGCGACCAGTGTCAAAACGTGCGGAAGATATGTGGTTGGCGGATCTACTCGCAGGCGTTATCGTAATGGTCTGTGATTGGTCGAAATTCAAACTGACTTTTTCAAGAGCTCGAATCTGATTGGTTAAGAATATCACGAAACTTGGCACTGTTAGCACTGATAATTGTGGATTTTGGGCACCTTTTCATTTACCGTCTTATCGATCCAGATTTTCGCACCAATGAGATATTACTTATAATAGCGTGATTGCTTGTCATTGGTTTTTGATAAACGCCGGTATTACCAATCATGTGTTCTATAAACATGCTGTTTGACGAGCAATAACGTATCAATTTGAAACAGTACGGTATTTGAGTGATTGTTGTTAAGGTGTTCGTGGCACAATAGTGCTTTAATTTCTTTCCATGGTTTATTAGTGTAACTTTTGAATATGTCAACGTTTTAACGTCATTATAAAGCAAAAACTTTGGACTTCGGTAATCCAGCCGTGGCTCGCGTTACTCGCGCTAAAACCCAAGAACAGGCACGTAAAACTCGTAGGAATGGCGTATATTCTGAAAATAGAAACATACCAAATATTTCATCTCATGCATCTGGTTCAACGTCGAATAAAGGTTCGTAAAATCATTTGTTGTTTATTTGGTTGTGTGATATGTTGTTTTTAATTATTCGCAATTTGATCGTTAAAATAGAATGATTGCATGTCTATGAATAGGCGATTTTTTAATAGTTTTTGGAAATTCATGTTTGCAGTCAAAGATATGTTAAGATTAATTTTTCTTAATATAACGGCATGTTTTATTTTTAGAAATAGAGGAACCTCCGGCAACAGGAGATTGTATGACATTCAACTGGAAAAAGTCATGCCAAACACAAAGAAAGCTAGAAAAAATGACAATGAAACAACCTTTTGTAGTGCGAGCAGCTGATGAAAATATATTTGCTTCACCTATGAGCAAAAATGATGAAAAACCATCAACTAAATCAATGACATCACCTCCCAAGAGAATCACAAAAGCAACAGAGAAAAGAATTATGCGTAGAGCACAGGCATCAAAAGTAGTAAAACCTTCAGCGAAAAGTCCACAGCCTGTGCCAGAGAAAGAGTACACTATATCAGAGTGCCATGATCATAATCAGAAGCCATTGGAAAGATTATTTGGAAAGATTGTAGAAGCACATAATAATGATAATTCATTTCAATCGGAATATGTTGACATAGATAAAAAGTCAATTTTCAATTCACTGGTAGCTAATGAGCCGATTTTCTTTTCACCGTACATAGTCTCCAGTCGTGGGAAAAGTAATGCAAGAAATGAACGGATGAAACGTGGTTTTAGTCTTAGCCATTCCTCAGATGATAATATTCCTACAAAGGATACTGTCATGAAAAACTTGAATATCTCAATTGAAGAGGAAGAACGGACTGCACAGTATTTTCAATTTCTTCTAAGTAAAGAGGTAGATAGGTTAAACAAATTGTGTGACAAATGGACAACTATAAAAGAAGCACCAGATACCACGGAAGATGGTCAATACCAAATAAATCAGGCTGTTGGACAAACAAATTTGCTGATAAATAAAAAGTTTGAAAGATTTTGTAGATTAGTTACCAACTGTGAAACTGGGAAAGGAAAAATGTTGGTTACATGTAAAGATTTGCAAGGTTTTTGGGACATGATGCATATGGAAATAAGGAATTGTGATTCAAGGTTCGATAAATTGGAACAATTACATTCACAAGGCTGGAAAGAGGAAGATCTGTATGATGCTAAGAAGTTTCCTGCGAAGAAAAAAGCTGCTGTAAAGGAGAAAGTGGTACCTAAAAAGGCTAGTTCGGTCATAGCTTTCATGAAAGAAAAAAGAAAAAAAATTAGGGAAGAAGCAGCAAATACTAGTGGCATAAAACTTGAAATCTTCCACATCAAAGGCAAAGCCAGAAGATCGATTGGTTCCAGTGATAACAATCGTTCTTTTATTAATAAACATGATAACAGAAGATCAAGTTTGTTGCAAAAAGTACAGTTACCAGCAACAAAAAAGCCTGTTAGTCCTTTAACAATAATGAAAATCAGTCAAATGTGTAAAACACCAGAAGTAAAGTTAGACAGTACAATATCGTATATCAATTCTGACCAAACTCCGGGAAAAAGTATATTGAAACATTCAAAGAAGTCGAATGAGATAGAATCTTGTACAAAATCGTTGTATAAAGTTAATTTTAATGATACCATAGAATTAAATGAAGTCCCTATAGATGAAGAGACACAAACAAAAATGGAATTAGCTGCAGGATTAGCAAGAATAGATCGTCTTGAATTTAACGATTCTTTCGAAGATAAACCAGTATATGTCGAAAAGAGACTTACCTTCGATGATAGTAGTTGCGATGAATGTGAAGATATGTTAGATACGAATGCGCAATCCGAGAAAATTGAATTGACTGCCGAAACTGTAAACATAGCATCTGTAGAGATAGAAGGTGCAACATCATTAAAACCACCTACACTACACAATAACTCAATCTCTCAATTGCCAAGAAGAAGAAGATTGCGAAGAGAAACAGCTATAGATATAAGCGATATTATGTTAGACATTGTATCTCCACCATCGTCGAATGGAATTGTTGTAAATGGTATAGATTTAAATGTTACACAAACCTTAAAAAGTGAAGAGAAAAAACACGAGTACACTGAAAATGTAAGAGTTCTAAGGAATAGAAATGTTACTTCATCAAACATACCTACACCAAGAAGGAGATCTACGAAAATGTCTACGCACAAACAGGAATCGCAATATAAAGAAAATATTGATTCAAAAGACGATTTAAGTAATGATATTCCTACCATCAGTTTAAATGAGGAAAGCAAGACGAGAAAGTCTAGGAGCATTAAATTTTCTGGTATAAATTATTCTTAGTAGCATGTTATCTTATTTTTAGTAAATGATGTCGATTTTAATAAGTACGTCTTATTACAGAGAAAGAATGCAATACTTACAGAGAAAAGAAAGCGTTTCCTTTAACTCCTCACACTAGAAGGAGTAAAATACTATCTCGTGAAAAGAAAAGAACAACTTTTGCAAATTTTGTGTCAACCAGTTCACCAGGTAAACGTAAACTTTCTTTTTATTGTTAACTTCAGCATATGTAGACCATTAATTATTAATATGATTTTATTTCAGCTCCAGAATGCATTAGCATTAGAAGATCACTAAACAGGAATCGCAAAATAGAAATTATTAGAAGTTATAGTTAATATATATTTATCTAACTTAAAGAGTATTAAACATTTTTTGAAACTATACAAGTTACGAACTGTTTCAGAAAATAAAATTGTTTATTATTTCGTAAAATGTATATTTAACAATGTTAGTGATACATTGGTTTCGTTAAATTGCATCAACTATAATCACATCAAGTTCCTTGCAATGTGAATAGTAACATAATTACATGAACGGATTTGCTAATTAGTTAACATATCGTAATCTTCGTAAGAATAATGAGCATATTACAGCGGTTTTACTACTTTTGATGCCTGTGCTCTATGCACTATTCTTTTTTCTGTTGCTTTTGTGATTCTCTTAAGAGGTGGTGTCATTGATTGAAAATTGACTTTTTATCTATGTCAACATGTTCCGATTGAAATGAATTATCATTATTCCATGCTTCTACAATCTTTCCAAATAATCTTTCCAATGGCTTCTGATTATGATCATGGCACTCTGATATAGTGTACTCTTTCTCTGGCACAGGCTGTGGACTTTTTGTTGAAGGTTTTACTACTTTTGATGCCTGTGCTCTACTCATTATTCTTTTCTCTGTTGCTTTTGTAATTCTCTTGGGAGGTGATGTCATTGATTTAGTTGGTGGTTTTTCATCATTTTTGTTCATAGGTAAAGTAAATATATTTTCGTCAACTGCTCGCACTACAAAAGGTTGTTTCGTTGTCATTTTTCCTAGCTTTCTTTGTATTTGGCGTGACTATGAACATTCTCACGGTATTTAATTTCTCGTCTGTGATATTAGCATTATGTTATATTATTATTATATGTTTACTATCAATAAATAAAAGTTTATTTATATAAATTGAAAAAGCATTTATTTATCTTTAAGGTGAGTATAGAAACAGAAAGCATTGTATTTAAACAGATGATGAAGTAACGCAGTAACAGTAAATTGGCAATAATGCGACGAACATTCTCCGATGTGATTTGGCAAACAGTGAACAGAGCCTCTTTACCATTTCTGTGTCACATCCTACTTTATTCGCCGGAACTAATATTACAAACGAGATATAGGAGTAGGCCAGTCAGTTTTTTCTTTTTTTTTTTTTGGGCATCGACAGTTTTTGTATGGACAGAATTTCCTTTTGAAAAAATGAGATTCATAATTATAACAGACTTGCAAACGGAACACAAATGTGGAAAGAAGAATAAATTAACAAAGGAAAAATGCAAAAAGTATTGAGCTTGCGTTTCGTCCAAGTCTGCCAGGATGGACTCATCAGTAAGGCGTGTTGTTGTTGTTACCTGTTGAAATGCGGACACATACAAACAGACACACCATGCATACACATATACACATGCCTGCCTAACACATTGATGCGCATTGATAATGCAATACATGTGCGCGCTACATCAATGTTATTGTACTACGTCCCTATAAGACCCTATTTTCTAAACCCTAACAAGACTCGAACCAATCAAAGCAAACTAACCTAAGCTAGAGACAGACCCCGCCTTAGACGCTTGCGTATGAACTTTTGCTTGGAACTTGTATATATACTAACGAAAAACGAGTGAGATCTAGCGAGAAAGCATGCCATATGTTGCTGGCCATCTGGTGGCAGATTCTAAAGACTAAAACTTACTCCAATGATATGTGTGTGTACCTAATGACTCCGACGAGGAACATATACCAGAGAGGAAGGGGTATACCTCATCTGTGGCACCGACAAGGTGTAGGCCAGCTCTAGAGCCCCCCGAGCGTGAGATAGAAAAATACATTGGGTGATTGGTCTACTCCTATACCTCGTCGGTGGTGATAGGTCTATCCTATACCAGAGAGGAAATTTCCTCTCTGACCACTGATGTGACTAGGAGGCAGCACTATACATGGGTCACCGAAATCCTCGGCGTGAACTCTCTCATGTCCTTTCTGGTTACAGTAACTCTATGACTTAACCTTGATGCACTCTATATATGCATTTTGTTAGCGGCATCCGTAGCGGTACTTTCTGTAATATTGATTTATAGTATAAACATAATTATAATAATAGTTCATGAAAATTGAATAGTTGCTCCTGAGAAACATTTTATGCAAACGAAGATAAATATACAAGTATGTTACATATATGCACTATCGTTTTATTACATTAGCGCACAAAATATAATTTATGACAAGGGACAAATGAGGTATGTATATAAATATTGTTGGATACATTTAATGATTATATTTTTAATGTTTTGTTACAGTCACATGTAAGCAATATAACAGTATTTTGAAGAAGAATGGCTCATGTTACTGCACATGACATAAATAAAAAACCACGCACACAGGATATTAAAATAAAAGAAGATGTCACATTTTTTCAAATGGGACTTTCTGAAAAAGTTCTGGATGGACTGTTTGCTTGTGGATTTCAGAAACCATCGCCGATACAGCTGAAGGCTATTCCATTAGGAAGGTGTGGATTTGGTAAATACTAATTTATTTAATAGTATTTTCCATGTTTTCAGTAGCATATAATTAACAATATAATCCAATGATTATAGATTTAATAATGCGAGCTAAATCAGGTACTGGTAAAACCTTGGTATTTTGCGTGATAGCACTTGAGATGGTTGATGTGCAAGTATCATCTGTGCAAGCCTTAATGCTAGCACCAACCAGAGAGATTGCTGTTCAAATTTCAGAAGTTTGCTCATCTATGGGATGTGAAATGAATGGTACATTTCATGGAGAAGTTGGTAAAATATTCCTATTACATTCAGGAATTGAAATCTGATAATCATTTTATCTTTTTAGGCTTGAAAGTAGAAGTATTTATTGGAGGAATGGCTTTGGAAGGAGATAAAAAGAAAGTGAATGGTTGTCATGTGGCTGTTGGCGCTCCAGGTAGAATTAGACATTTAATTGAGAAAGGACTACTAACAGTTGAAAATGTTAGATTATTTATTCTGGATGAAGCAGATAAATTAATGGAAAGCAGCTTTCAGAAAGACATTAAGTTAGTACAATAGGAAAATTGCAGTGTTATCAGTTGGTATTAGAAACACAAATAATTATTTGTAATCCTTTAACATTTTCAGTTTTATTTTTTCAAAGCTACCATGGAATAAACAAGTTATAGCATCGAGCGCAACTTACCCTGGAGATCTTGAAACCTTTTTATCAACATACATGTCTTCTCCGGTTTTAACATCTCCAGATAACGACGGACCAGTACTTATT
Organism: Seladonia tumulorum; assembly: GCA_913789895.3. Taxonomy (NCBI): domain Eukaryota; kingdom Metazoa; phylum Arthropoda; class Insecta; order Hymenoptera; family Halictidae; genus Seladonia; species Seladonia tumulorum. The sequence goes on from OU565281.1 coordinate 1,979,263, forward strand.
GGACTCAAACAATTTGTGGCGGTTGTTCCTTTTCATCCAAACGCAATGAAACAGGTTCGATTTGTTTGTGATATCTTATTTGAACGTATTATCACTTTACTAAAAGATACTTATATTTACCTGGTGTATTAGGTCCAAATAAAAGTAAATGAACTGATAAAAATATTTAACAAAGTTCAGTTCAAACAAAGCTTGGTATTTTCGAATTACCAATCAAGGTAAATATGTATTTTAATGTTTAATGTTTTAATGTTCGCATTCGGATTATATAATGTCTTATATTTGATGCAAAATTTCTTTCCTCATTTCAGAGCACAATCTGTGTGCAACAAAGTTAATTCTATGGGTTTCACAGCAACGTATATCGCTGGAAATCAAGACATGCAGAAAAGACTTGACGCAATTACTAAATTAAAAACATTTAAATGTAGGATAATGCTAACGACTGATTTAACTGCAAGAGGTATAGATGCAGATAATGTGAATTTAGTCGTCAATTTCGACTTGCCCACAGACGCAGCGACCTATTTGCATAGAATAGGAAGAGCTGGGCGTTATGGGTCGTACGGTATCTCCATCACAATAATTGCAGAAAATGAACTTGAAACATTCACGCAATTATTAACTTCAATTGGTGGTGCGAACTTTTATGTGCTGAAACTTCCTACGAATCCAGAGAATATTTGGGTTGCTCCCATTAGCACATTTGAAAAAGTTCATGCAGCATCTGATATTAAAGAAAATGCACTAAAAACTGATATACCCATCGAAAGTGTAAATAATTTAACTGCAACGGACGATAAGATTAAATTAGAAAATGACAAAAATGTTAAAAATAATGGAGATTCAGGATGTGGAAACAACATAATTGCGTATAACGTACAGTCTCATAAAAATAACAAAAGCAGTCCAGTTAAGAGTGCTAATAATATCCACGAAAGAAATAAAGTTAAAGCAAGTTCTTCATATTTGGAAACCAGTAGAGAAGAAGACGAGAAAGAGATAGAAGTCGAACATTATAGTACATCGAAGCCAAAGGTTATACATAAATTTAAATTAGAACCTGTTACAGACAGTCCTTCTCACTGGCAAAAAGTAAACGAACAGACGGAGTTTGAAGTTGACTTGACGGACGTTCGGGAGGATGATCTATCTGATGCTGATATTGAAAACATCATTGGGCATTTAAGATATGATTATTCTGTTAAAAAATTAGAAGTAGAATCTGCTATAGATAATGTTACAAATACTGAGAATGTAATGACTAACGGAACGGAGACACCGACAGTGGTGCAAAATCAACAGGATGAAATAGACGAACTAATTAGTTGTTTCGTTTCCTGTGTATCAGATTTAAATAAATGTAATAATTCTGCAAACGAAAATACAGAGGAAGCACAAATCAAACAGGCAGACGCTTGGAAGCAAAAGTTGAATATTGAAATCGGATTATTGAATTACATGGTGGAAACTATGGCGGAATCTATTCAAAGATCGATACATCTACAGTATATTCAAGGGCTCAAAACGTTCTTTACTACACAAAAACATGCTGTTATGTGCGTTTACCCAGAAATACGGGACGAAGACGAAGTAAACGATACTTATTTGTATTCTGGATCTTTAGGTGGAGATTTATTGCAGGTGTATAAAGAAATAGAAGACTTCAAAAGTTTACATAGAAAATTCGACAAAGAGTTCTACGCATACTTTCCATACCCTGTTAAAGAAGACGAATATATGCCGAATCTCATGCTCACGAAATCGGGTATAGAAGATTATCGCAGCGCATTGCATTATTTGAGGTCGACTCCTTACCCTGCTGAAACATTAGTTGAAATAATAAATTTTATAGCGTCTATTAGCGAAACTAAGAAGCATGATGTGATGCAAAAATTACAAGCTCAAAAAGGAAGGTCGCTCGATGAATTATTAATGATAGTACGAAATGAAGCAGCAAGTGATGAATTAGGTGAAGACAAACGTGTACATTCTTCAAAAGTTGAAGAAGATATGACAATGGACCAAGGAAAGCTGGAACAAGAAAAGGATACCAACTCTGAAGTTTCGATAGAGTACACCCAAGAAAGTCTTGAAAATTATAATTTACAGAATAGTACATGTTCAACTTCATTGAGCGAAAGTAATAATTTTGAGGAACGCGCATCTTGTCAGGTAGCATACACAAAGAGCAAATTCCGTAGACAAAAAAGGAGGCAAAGGAAAAATACATCATCCAAAAAGAAGGAGAAAGATACACCTACACCACTTTATGGAAGCAGTGTTTTATACAACAACGTTAATACAATTGTTAATAGTTCTGATTCATCCGATAAACAGACTGACTCGGAAGAACAATTACATTCGTTAGAATCCATTATGAGAGATCATACCAATGTTTCTCCATCGATAGCAAAGTCAAGCTCGCGTGCTAATAATAAATCCGAATATTTTAAACATTCTTCTAAATATCAAGAATATCAAGGCGGCATCTTAGACGAGTCTACTTTTACAACATCAATAAAGGATTCAGTGGAGGGCCATTGGTATAATAATTTTGTAACAGACTCAACCGGTCTATATAATAGTAGTTATTGGCAACAATCTAAACAAAGGATAGAGCCTACACATATACATCATCATAGTTCTCTTTACAATTATAAGCATAGTATTCCTTATGTTTCTCAAGAAGACATTAATTCACATTTTCCTAATCAATTCTCACATTTTAACGTATCGAAAAACGAAACTAATTTATATTATCCATCAAATAAACATATTAACGAAGACGAAATGAATATTGAACAATTTCTAGCATCTTTACGAGTTGAAACAGACTGTTTACACATGGAATTATATAAGTCTCAGATGATTCATGGGTAATCACAGGATGATTAAAGTACACAATGTAAATTTCAACAACTGAACCTTGCCATAAAATCTATTGTATTATTTTTAAGATTTTATAAACGATATAACATATTGGCTCACGTATGTATTTATACTACAATGCGATTAATTTAAATTGAAAACGCGATTATATTTGTACAGTTATAGGTAAATATATAAAGATTTATAGATCGTATGTACAGTTATAGGTAAATATATAAAGATTTATAGATCGTAGTTTATGTGTACATTATGAGGAATGGGTAATACAAGAATTATAAAATAGTGGCATACCGTTATTACTTTTATACAGTGACTGATTTTTATACATTTATAACAGAAATATCTATGTGGAGTACAAAAGAGTAAAAACAGAACAATTATCATTTCTAGATTGCGCATTTTATAGATTTATTGCAAAAATAGGTAGGTGGAATTTGAAATAGATGAAAGGTAGAAGAATTTGGAGATTTTAATGTATTATTTCGAACGTAGTAGAATGATTAAAGGAAATGCAATTCTATATGGCTTTAATTTTTCGCAATTGATGCAGAGACGTTTTATTTTCCGTCTCTTGCTTTCTTGTGTATCTCGGAGAATGAAGCCGACCGGCATAGCAAAAAATGCTTAGAACGTCGACTTCAGCATGTTTCAAGGTCATCGAGGCGAGTGGGATGTCTGCCTATTCCATATAATTACCTTCAATTTATTATAACTACTCAGGGATCAAATAAATTTCAACTTTTTCATTTATTACAAGGAAAAAATGTTTATTTCGCACAAAGATCCGCAATCGAATTACTACTAATTATGAGAGTGCGGATCATTATGCAAAATAGAAAGTTTCTAAGTCAACTGTAAGAAATCGGAGTTAAATAAAAATGTACTTCTGCATTTAATAATTTTCATAAATTGAAAATAATATTTATAGAGTATTTCACCCACTCATTTCTGTCAAATGCATAAAATCCGCAGTCTAATAATTATTGTATGTATGTATGTATGTACATTGGAACTGTGAAATGATCTTATTTACATATTTGTACATTGCGGGCCGGCTGTGAGTTAGAGCGATCAGGTTTCTAAGGCGTTTCTTTGAAGGGCACGCTAAGGGGGAAAAAAAGCCACCTTACGAAACTCGTCTCGTGAGAATTTGGGGTACGCGCCTTGTTGTGTCCGTCCTTTATTCGCAAAATAATCGTTTGAGCTGTCCGCCTGGCATACTTCAGTCGGTCACCACGTGCTTTCGCGTGAAGGCGTCTCTTAATCGCGGTCGCGAGTTTCCGTATCGTGATAATTAGTAGGACTATCGATCTTTTGTTTCTTTTTCGAATTTCGTGCGTTCAGAGATATTCGCATCGTGCGCGGCGAAAACATGTTCTCGAGGAAATATTTCAAACGGATCCCGGCTTACGTGGTGGAAGCCCACGACGAGGTAGGTTTTACAGTGGTCAACGTTTTCCTTGTTTGTTTACATCTCGACTTGTTCCGTACTTACGAGTTTCCGTTGTGGCGCGCTAGAGGCGCTGGTCGTTACACTATCGTGACGTAGCTCACGTGACCAGGCATTTCATGCGAAATTCAAACGCGAAATCGCTTCGAAGTTTTCGCGCGCTTTGCACTTGGTGGGTCCTTAGAAGAGTTTGTGGCTGTCGCAGGTTCTGCCGTTTATCTATCGCTGTTTGGGTTCCAAGCATCTTCCGTTTGAAGGAAACACGTTCATACATCTGGATTCGCATCCAGACATGCTCATACCAAAAGTGATGTCCGCTGATACCGTTTTGGACAAAGATGAGCTATTCAGGTATACACAATACACTATGTACAAAGGCATTATTCCATTTTTGAATGTGTTTGCACAGTTCAAAGATTGATTTGCTATTTGTTAATCATAGTTATTTAGGATCTATATGTATAATTGTCTGCAAACAGTTTGCAATAATGAAGATTAGGTACAATATTTAATATACGGAATCCATCGTCAGTTTGAAGTAATGACTTTTGCTAGCATTATTTGCAATATTTTGTTAAGTTAAACATGTATACAATTGAATTATTGTACTGAACAAATCCTTGGTTCATACAATTGTTCATCAAACTGTAGTTTAAATTGTCTCGTCTATTATAGAGTATTATGAATCTTGGAAGTTTGTTTGTAGATATTTCTTTATGGATATTTATTTATTGTATAGAGGATTAGATTTTTAGAAAGTTATAAGCTATAAGGTATCTTTTATTATGGCTTTCAAAAGAGGCCCTGTGGGCAGGCAACCACCTATACAGTGCTGCATGCACGATCGGTAAGTTAGGGTGCGCGTGGTTAATTTTCTCAAGATTCATATCAGAATTTGTTACTTGTTTTATAAACAAATAGACGATGAAATAAGTACAAAATACGAGTATCTTAATAATTCTGGTCGTTTAAAAATGTGTAACAAATATGAATTACGAATTTTCGGTTCATAAAGCTACGATGATGAGGGGGTTGCATCACCGAGGGGTTATATTACGAAAAATTCACTTTTTCAGATAATCTATTACTTTAGTTAACGAGCTTGAATATGTTTGTATATTGAAAATATAATATAGACACATTATTATCTAGTAACTGAGATACGTAAAAAAATCTGAGTATTTTAATAATTAGTGATCGATTAAAATATTATAATGAAAACAAACTTAAGATTTTCGGTTTATAAAAGCACGATGGTGAACGGGTTGCATAGATAAGGGATCGTGCCGTAAAAGGTGCACTTTAATCCACAATTACAAACCTGTTTGGAAGATTAATTTAGCGAAGTAAACATAATTTTTTTTTTTGCGTGACCACCATAATATTTTTGAGATACTTACACTGTGTTTCTGGCACAGTGAAATTAGCATCGAAAATTGGATGTTACCTGCGGCATACGCTGGCCACCTGAGGCACCTGATCTGGGTCAAACCACCTTGGGCAAATCAGATGAACGATGGCGTGACAACCTTTCTCATCGGCAAGCATAAGGACACCGGCTCAATAAGGTATGAGTTCTGGTACACTATATCATTTCATTTTCATCAGGTGTCACACTGAACAGGTAATTGGAGATGTTTCATTAAAACCAACGTTCCTGTACCGTCGTGACCGTAACACGAAGGTCGCCGATAACAATCAAATTGCTATTATTAACCGAATGCATAGCAAATACAAGGTCCATCAAGAAACGTAACAGAAACTATAATTTACGTTAGAGCAGATGACCTCTTCGATTGAATATTTTTGTTGTCTTTTCAATAGACTTGATTTCTATTGTCACTGTGTAAAAACACATAATGTGTTTATGTACAAACAGGTTTAGAACATTTATTATGTCTTCCTCGATACTTGCCAGTTAGACAGGATTGATTGGATTTAGCATTCATGTTTAAAACTTTATTTCAGTGAAACAGGTTAAAGGTTCATCAGTTTTCGTATTTATGGCATCGCATGGAGATGCGAAAAACAGATACTCTTGAGTGGGCTTTTAAGATGGAAATTGATTAATGGAAATCAATTGCACCTTGCTTAATTGGAACCGAAGCGAGATGCCAACGGTTCACGTACATCTCTAAATAGTTACACCAATGCACACGAGTGTTCAAGCTTATGCGAGGTCTTAGAGCAACGAGTAAGCGATAGATTGTCGGAGCGCATCGTTTAGATCAAGAATTATTTTTCACTTGCGAGAGCACTGGTCAAGTGTCCGGTCTCGCAGCGATTAGCATATACGAACATGCTACTTCGTGTACATTTAGGATAGCCGAAGCATAATGTTACATGTGTCCTCCCGTACCCGAGACAAGCATCAGAAAATTGACGACAGGTGGTTGCAGACTTTAGTATCCGGGCGTGGTAGCATCTTACTTTCGTTGGTCGCGTGATTTCAATTTATATAAGAAAACGAAACAATGCAATCAACTGGAGTATCGTGATTATCTTATCTTCAGGGTACCATGATAAGGAATTTCTCAAATAGGGTAAGGGACTCAGTTACTATGGGGGTACCAATTATTGTGGCTATATTGATTACACTTATTTTTAAAGCATAATGAACATTAACTGATTTTAACCGAAAAAATCCAATATCTCGTTTTTAATATTTATTATGCTTTAAAAATAAGTGTAATTAATATAGGCACAGCAATTGGATCCCTTTCTTTATTATAGACTGAGGATTGTATGCTTTTGTGAGGAAAATGAGTAGGTGAAAATTGAAATGGTAGAATGGTTAGCTTACTGTGACCGTTAAAAGGAGGATAAAATTTGTTTAGCTTATGCTTGTTGTATTTGTTGCAGGCAATTTTAGTTATTGAGTAGTCAGAGCAAAGCAAGAATACGTGGTATAGTGTGCTGGGACTTTTTGTGTAACTTAAGTACCTCGACAATATTTAAGTATTTCGAAATCGGACCTTGTATGAACAATAAAACTGATGCAGAAACCATTACGCGCGATTCACGACGCAACGGCGAAGCGCTGAAAGTCGTAACACCGACTGTAGCGTACTTACGGTACCGTATAATGAAGTTTGAACATGATTCATGAAGTATACGGGTTTTATTGTTCTGTCATGGCTCTTTGTATACGCTTCGTTCGACGATACAAATGATTGCTTCTCCGTTACGAACGGAAGTTCGATGTAGACATTTAAAACATGACGTATTGTGCGGCTTCGACGGCCGTGTAACATCATAGTTTATAACTCGATCTCGGTGTAATTACACCGCCCAACCATAACGCGACACGTTTAACTACTCCTTCGGTAATTGAATTCTCAGCTACTGGAATCCGCCGCTCGTTATTTAACCGACGTCGCTAATTAGTAGGCTGCGGATCTTTTATGCATTTATAGAAGAAATTGGTTCGGTGCAAATAATTAATTATAATCGTATACTGCGATGTTGTTCTTAACGCAACAAAGTCATTAAGGGATGAACTCAATTTCTATTTTATTCCCACAATCAATGCAGAAGATTTTTATTCTGCATGAAGATCCGCAATCTACTAATTAGCTTTTAAACTGTACTTTTATTCCTTTAACCATTCCGCTACTATTTTTAACGTTTTCAATATTTATACTCGCTTTAACTTTTACAATCCTTAGTATACTAGCTACAAGAAAATTAGTGAGATGCGTTTTTAGATACAGCACAGTTATGCCTCGGTATTTTCCTCGGAGAGCTAAATCATATACGTGCTGATCTTTTGTTATTTTTAACACGATCACAAATACGTAGGACAAATTTCATTTAAAATTAGACTAAAAAATTTAATAACTTTGTAACTTTGAAGTTACAGGGAACTGTAAAGAGTCAGATTATTTATTCGCAACGTCGCACAGTGGGCCCAAACGCCAATCTAGCTGATAAAAAATCATAGTGATCAAACGCAGCTTCCTATTGCAACTTGTATGGAGTCGTTGTAACCGGGAGACTTCAATCTTTAAATTTATGGTAATTTGGACCGCAAAAAAATTTTTTTAAACTTTTTATGGTCATTAATGTAATTTTAGAGAGGAGTATTTCCGCGGAAATTAAAGTTACTGGCGTTTTTAGTCATAAAATGAACTGAAACCGACACTAAAATAAAAACCTCATATATTTACAACTTATTTACACTTCTATACATCGTTTCAGTTTTGAAAGTTTTATTTTCTACATATTTTCTGCTTCCACGTCAGAATCATCACTATTGTTGTGGTCAGAATCGTCATCACTTGTTGACGGGACATGTGTAGGTGGAAGTTTCGGATCTGCTAATAATTTTATAACCTCTTGATCTAGCGTCGTTTCTTTCTTCCAAATAGTCGACGTTTTTCTTGAAATCGTAGATATTATTGGATCCGATGAAAATAATATTATGTGGAACAAATCTTCCATTGTTTGCTCTTTCGACATCTTCCTGGTATTTCGTTCCCGGTATTTTTTAAAATCTTTATTTCTAAGATTTCAGGGTTTTCATCGATTACTGAGTGTTCGTCTATCGCCGTGTGGGCACACAGTTGTCAATGCTTGTCATATTTACTCGTGCAATTTTTACTCTAATCCTGTCAATTTTCAGAATATTAAAAAAAATCTTTCACAAAACATTCTTCATATCAGATACAATTAAGTAAGTAATATAATAGGTATCAGTCTTTTAAATCTCATACAGTTATCCTATTCGTTTATGTGCTGTCACAAGAAAACATAAAATTCCGTTTTACACTAGAAGTATTAATTTTATGACCTACATTGATTAAACATTTTTTACTCCTCTCAGTCAGTACTATGAACCACAAAAATCTTAAACCCTCTTTATGAGTGATCGCAAACTATTCACAAACTTTAAAGTTACATTAAACGATCCCAGGCAAATCTCGGCAGCTGATTTTTACAAGAATTAAAGAACAGAGTCTACATTACGAAATCAAATAGGAAATTTGACATATACGCGCAAATTTGGTTACTTACATTCGAAAAACTGAAATGCATGAAGTAAAAAATTGTCTACCTTTGAACATGGATATTTGGAAAATTCATTAACTTTTGCAAATTCTGTAATTACAGAATGAAAGTACGTACTTTCTTCTACAAAACCCATGAAAGGCAAAATATTCGCATTTAATATTAACGTTTACCAGTAGCAAAAGCACTGACCGTTCTGGGGGACTCTTAAAGGCCGCAGCGACTATAGACTTTTGCGTAAATATTACCCTATATAAAAAATCTTCAGAGCAAAACAGAATATAATTTAAAGATCTACAGGGATTTAAGAATGGAAACAAATAAAAAAGTAAGTAATAGTATGTGATTTTAAATACGACTTTTTATCAGCTAGATTGGCGTTTGGGCCCACTGTGCGTCGGGGTCTATACGACGTCGCTGGCGACATACGTTCCTGAGGTGTAAAAACCTGAAATGGTTTATTTATTAAGGAACAGAGCGAAGCGTCCCTTTCGTGCAGCTTTGAACCTGTTGGGCAAAAAAGCCGTGGTAGATTTTCGGCTCCCCTATTTGCCAGCGTGGACGTCTCGTCTCGGGTATCGGTTTACATCGCCGCAGCCGTGGTTACACGCGACGATGAAAAATTGTCACAGTCGGTTAGGCTACTGGAAGGGATAGGGACATTGTAGAGAAACGAAGAGGGTCGCAGGAGGGGCAGGGGGTTAGGAAAGGTAAAAGGAAAAAGTGTACGGTAAAGTAGCAAAGGGAAGCCGACACGGTGCGCCGCGGCGATATCTGCCAAGAAACTGGTGGCCGTGATGTAGCTCTCCGCAGGGACTTGAGTTATGTTTCTCGAATTACCGTGGATATATGTCCTGTGTACTGTGAGTGAAGCACGCGAATTATGCCGTTGTCGGGACTCCTCTGCGCACTTGCGCCAGCGATTCCTCGTCAGATGTGTATCGTGATTAAGGGGCTATTCTGCTATATATAGCAGTCGGAAAAAATCGTTTCTTCTTACTCGTCGAACCCTCGCCTTCTGCCATTCGCGCTCGCAAATTCAGCTAAATAATTAGCCGAGATCGGCCCGAGATTTTTTCCCTTTGTGCGAACGTACGGAACCGAATGGTACGGAAAATAGACAACATTATACACAGGAATATTTTGCACGGTTCAGAAAGCTGTGTCATCCTGCAATGCGAATTTTTAAGGAACTCCATCGGTGCAGTTGGAAAATCTTCATAACCACAATGATAGAACGTTTCACCATTTACCTATGACAAATTTTACTTAAAATTAGACTAAAAACTATTGATGTAAAGGCATGTAACTTTAAAGTTACAGGGAGCTATGAAGTGTTAACCCTTTGCACTCGAAGCTATTTTAAAATCCAAAATGAAACATTTATTCCGACCTGGAATATTATCCTCCTATATTTTTTCATGTTATACAAGGTGGTCCAACCAAAACGCACGATGTTAATTGTAAATAAAACAAAAAGTTTACAGAAAATTACCTTAATATTTTTTATTATGATAAAAGGATCCATGACAATTATGTATCAAACAAAATATCAGCCAAATGCTCGCCACGGCTTCGCTGGCATACTTCTATCCGATGGTACATATTTTCAATGACTCTGAGACATAATTGAGGATCAATGTCGTTAATGTGCCGAATTATCTCATCCTTCTCATCCACACTATCGCGAACAACAGCAATGTTTTCCGCAGAACGAACTGGACGAGTATGCACCGATGTTTTCACATTTTCGACAGACTCGGTTTGCTGAAATTTCCGCACAATTCTCCCGATTGTGGACACATTTGGTCGATTATGCTGACCAAAAAAATCACGAAGTGCTCGAAATGCATTTCGCGATTTGAAGGCCCATTTTCGTAAAAGGCCTCAACAATCTTAACGCGCTGCTCAATTGTGTACCTCTCCATGGTTGAATTTGCTAAACACAGAAACAAAGAAATGTCAAATTAAGTTAGGCAAAAAACTTGACGTTTAGGTGTGGCTTATAATTAACATCGTGCATTATGATTGGACCACCCTGTACATACGAAAATAGTGCGCCCTGTACTTACTCTTGCGCTTGCCGTAATATATTGAGTACAAACAAATTTAATAATGTAAAAAATATTTTTAATAATGATGCAGAAATTTTTAGTGGTGCTTTACGATCACCATTCGAGTGCTAAGGGTTAAATTATTTATTTGCAACGTCAAGGGTTCGAAGGAAAGCTTTTAGATATTTTTTATTCAGAGTGCGATTACACGTTGCAACTGTCTTTTGTACATACATTCTATTTCGTATACAACAAAAGTGATGGTAATCTGGAAAAAAGAGTCACGACGATTTTCTTGAGTTTTCGATATATTACAGGGGACGTGCGCTTTTCCTCCTGAAAGCGTAACCTAACGCAAATCGCAACCGGTATGGCTTACACGGACAAGTAATATCAAGAATGTAGGAGAGATTAAAAGTTGCACGGCTCGCATGGAAATTCGAGCCGCTCCGTAATTGCAGGTTGAACGGGAATGATCGTCGCTGCTGTCCGAGTGTTGCATTCAATAACTTGGCATTTGTTCTCGGTCACAGAGCCGGTAATATTTGTAACTTGTTTGAAACAGGTGGGGCAGGCCTGGAATTGATTAAACCGGACAGAAGTTGGCGAATCCGATAATTACACTCGGCGTAAGAAGCATTTAATAGCGCAAGGGGACCCCAGTTAACGTTCCCGTCGGAATTCGCGGCGTTGACTTTAAAAGGTAACTGGCCCGAACGTTAGTCACCCGTGCGTATGGTTCAATAAAAGCATATTCATCCTAGCGGAGTTTTAATGGCGTCGTGTTTGTTCTCTTTGCGGCGCGGCGGTTTCTCGGTAAAGGATTTTCGCGACGAGAGCGCGCGCGCACGGGGACGGTTATGCGAATCGGTAGCGTTATCCCATTAAAAGGAAGACGCGGGTAGCATGCAAAAAACGAGCAACCTGGGAGAAGTCGCCTGGCATCCTGCGGGCCACCGTTCGATGCAAATCGATCGTGCCCCGATCGGCACCTGCGCGTGGGTACATGCGATTACGTATGTATAACTTCGACGAAAAGCGGTCGACGCCATCATATTTTAGATCTTATCAGGGACGGTATTCTGCCCACGGAGCCCCGATCCTGCCGACCAGGCAATTATTAGTAATTGGCAAATTTTTGTCCCCGTCGTAGTTCGCCTTAATGGTCGCGCGTGGATAATGCCCGGGCGATTCGGACATTTTGTACGTTTTAAACGGCCACGGAACAACACTCTGTCTATATTTATAAATAAATTTTCGCATTTTTTTTTCTGCTTCGTATGCTTCAACTTATAAACGCCATCAAATTTGTCATTCTGCGATGCGATAACGTCATCGACCCAGTTCCTCACTTTCACTTCGTTCCAAAAATGTGGAGAAGTAACAAGAAACTCTTTGACATGTTTATTCCAAAATATTGTTCTTGACTGCATACACTTACTGACAAAGGTTAAGAAACAATATAGTCGTTTGGGAATTAGTGTATATTTTTAATGTCCAATTTTAATACCAATATATTGATTATTATACTACATTTTATATACTTTGCATATTTTGCATATTTTTCGTGCATAAATGTCATATGCATGTTACATATTTATCGTGCATAAACTTCCGCAGTCTAATTATCAGCTTAGTCCTGCAAAACATCGAGGCAGCATTTTCGTCTAGATTCTCAAATTTTAAACGTTGAGATTATACATACACTTGCTGACAAAAGTTAAGAAACAATGTAGTCGTTTGGGGATTAGTGTATATTTTTAATGTCCTGAAATACATATGTCCGAATTAAAAATAACGTGAACAGATTACGTATCATACATGAACATGCAATAAGTTTTTTTTCGATTATACTTGTATAAGCACTACAATTAATATTGAGTCAAGGAAACGAAAGAAAAGTTTGTGACAAAATTTAAGAAACATACTGAGCTTGAATCATGTAATCACTTTTAACAAAAAACAACAATGTGCAGGTGTTTATACTTTTTATGATGATCTAATAAGATGTTGGATAACCCTTGGATTTGATGACTGCATGGCATTGATTCGATTAATCGAACACAATGCTTGGGTGGTATTTTAGACCATATTTTCGTAATTTCTCGCATTAACTCCGCTTTATTAGTAAGTGAATGACTCCCCAATTGACATCCAACGTAATCCCACAAATGTTCAATTGAGTTCACACAAGTCTGAAGATTTACTTGTCCACTTAATTATATTAACATTTTGCTGCATGAGTTATGCCTTAATTAATTTAGAAGAATGTTTTGGGTCATTGTCAAATGGCAACATATGATTTTGCAAAATATTTATTTGTATTAACGGACCAGGACCGTTACGTGAGAAACAGCCCCCCACCATCGCATTACCACCACCAAATTTTACTGTTGGTTTCAGATACTTGATATTAAATCGCTGTCCAATAGGACGTCGTACGTTACTTCTGGAGTCATTTCCGAATAAGTTGAACTTACTTTCGTCACTCCATACAATTTTTGATCACTCAGCAACAGACCAGTTAATGTGCTCTTTAGCGAACTCCAACCGAGCTTTAAGATTCTTCTTAGAAACAAATGGTTTCTTACATGCTTTCCGTGAAAAAAGATTATTTTCATCTAAACAAAGGCTAACTGTCCTACTGCTAATGTTCCTGAGGTCCGACTGACTCTTCATTTTGACAGCTGTGCAAAATGGATTGCATTTAGACAGCCTTGCAATTCGACGATTCAGCTTTTTACTTGTTTTTCGTGGTCTGCTGGTTCGTGGTGCCATTTTAACAGTTCCATTGTCTTGAAAACGTTTTATAATATTCGTGATAACTAGACATCGGATCTTTATGCATTTATGGCTTATGGAAATGTTAAAAAAATGCTATAATATAAAATTCGAGAGAATTTAACACGATTTTTATTTGCTTTGGATCTACAAAGGCTGTCCCCATTAAAAATAAAATTTTATTTCATTTCACTTTCTTAAAATGTTTCTATAAAAATTGGAAATTGCATAAACATCCGATGTCTAGTGATAACAGAACGATTTACACCAAACACTTTTGCAATGTCAGTTTTCCTCTGCCCTTTTTTAAACATTTCAACCATTCTTTGTTTCTCGCTTTCAGTTAAATGTTGCCTTCCTGCCATATTTACTGCAGCTAATAATACAAACCACACTCGACGATGTCAGAAAGGAGACTAGACTCCTTCGAACATGTTTGTTTACATTGCTTACACTATTCTTGCAAGAAGTCTTTATGTTTCTTAATTTTTGTCACAAGTATTTATTTTGTTTCCTTGACTCAATATTAATTGTAGTGCTTATACAATTATAATCCCAAAAAAACTTATTGTATGTTCATGTATGATACGTAATCTCGTCGTGTTATTTTTAATTCGGACATGTGTATTTCAGGAGATTAAAAATATACACTAATTCCCAAACGACTATTTTGTTTCTTAACTTTTGTCGGTAAGTGTATGTCTCTCAAATAATTCTGGATCCTTCAGCAGTTCTTGGAATTCGTTCACGTTGAAAATACTGGAGTCGTGTCTTAGTCTCGTTTAATAGCACGCGTAGAAAAAAAAATTGTATACAAGTTAATCTTGCTAACAAAACAAGAGCTAAGTATATTCATCTTTGACCCTCTATAGTTCCATTTAACACTAAACGTACCACCGCACCGGTCAAATGACCAGTTGTAGATTTTTGATTCGACAATTTTTAAAATTATAAAGATCTTTAGAGGGTACGCATTGCGATAAGAACTGCGCAAAGTTTAAATAAATTAAATCTTGTTTTTATAAGGCAACACGTACCTGTTACATTTATAGCTCGCTATGTTTAGTGTTAACTTTGCAGTTACATATTGATACATCAATATTTCCGAGTCCAACTTTATTTTCTATTTTTATTTTAAAGTTATTATTATCAATTCTGATTTCACGCGTGCTAAAGACATTCCTGCTATGATATTCGTCGTTTTCAAGTGATATATATTGCTTAACAATCGTAACAAAAGTTCAGGCTGTAGAGCTGGAATGGGCATTGTTGTCTGAATTAGGACTGTCCCAATTATACTGTCTCCTTCCAATAAGCGCTGTTATGGCAACGAAGACGCGAGACACCAGCGAACGCGACTGAGGTGCATGAAAGAGAGATTTGTGGGGGAGGCAGGCGTTTGAAGGGCTTCTACCGTGCTCATCGCTACTATAGAGGATTAAAGTTTTTTTTTTGTTATGTAATGCAATTAGAATCTCAAAGTAGAGATTATTTTGCCATACATCATTTTTCTGTACATTATACATTATTATAAACTATACAATTTTCTCAGATATTCAACTCACATGCATTCAGAAACGAGTAGGTTATTTTACATATTTCGACCGTAGGTCTGGATAGGAGAGCATTACATGAGAGCGGAAGAAAAAGATGCAATTTCCGTAGTTGTCTGATAAACTCCAACCTCCGTTCATCAAACGTGGGACACTGCCATAGCACGTGGTCGATATCCTGATTCTCGTAACTGCACTGACATTGTGGATCGTTTACTATGCCAATTCGAGCAAGAGAGCTGGCAAGATTGTAGTGTCCTGATCTGCATCTGTTTATCGTTGTGACAATCTCACGATGGAGATTTGTGTGACTGTACCACGGTTTGGATTTTCGGTTGTGAAAGTATGTGAAGTAGTTTACACCTTTAGATAAACCTTCTTTCTCTATGATGTCGAATGTGTTTTGTGTTGCCGCCGATTTAACCGATTCTCTTAGATCTGAGAAGGGAATTTTGACGGAGAATCAGGCTGTCGTGTTTGTCGCTGTTTTAGCTAATGTGTCTGCACTTTCGTTACCCGGAATTCCAATATGAGATGGTACCCAGTAGAATTTAATTTTGCTATCGTTTGTGGTTTCGGAAGCGAAGTTGAAAACGTTTTTTCTTATTTCAAAGATATAGGGATTCGTTTTTGTGCTTATATTAGTTTGTTTCAACGAGAGTAGTGCACTAAGAGAATCCGTAAAAATGAGAAAATTCTGATTGGTATAAGGAAGCTTTAGACGTCAATGTCCTTTGCTCACTCAGAAGAAACTGTTTATTTAAACGAAACTCATGGTAACATCAATTTAACAAAATGCTAACGCAACGCATAAATCAATAAAATTATATATAACAGTATAAATCAATAACAGGTAAACATATGAATAATACAAACGGTGACATAAACATTCTTACATTGGGATGATTCAAAGTTATTTTCACTGCATCGTTCAAGGCTATAGTAGAGGATTAAAGTACCTAAATATTCCCACAAACTTTTCTTACAATTGTAATGATTTAATTTGTGTTGTAATTGTAGTGATTAATTTTAGTGATCTGTTGGTATACTGTGGGTTATCGGTATGATGTCACCGATCTCGAACACGGGAGCTTATTTGTACACCTAAGACGATAGTTCTGATCCAGGTGATGAAAGCTGCATTATTCGAAATTTCTCAATTACAACGGACTTTGATATTTCGATGTTGACTCTTTTTCATCGTCGTGAAGGGTAGGCCCAGATCGGCGGGCCCAACCGGGCCGTGGGGGATCGCGACAATGGACAATGGCGCAATAATCTACAATAGAGATCCGCTTGGAGATTCCATGTCGAATGAATAGCGCCCCTAGGACAATCATCTCGTAAACTCGGCTTCCTTGTGCGGGGCCCACTCCGCCCCGCGACTTGTACTTGCTCCTCTGGGCCCGTATTTCACGTTTCGTGGTTCTAAGGACGCGACAATCTGAATCACCTACTTATGCGAAAGTGTCGGGCAAGGAAATTCTCCCGTGTGTCGCAGAATAATTTTGACTCTTCGCGAACACGGCTAACTCGAACGAATGCAGGATTCATCCAACTCTACCCTTACACAGTACTGATAAAACAGTAATATTTGTGTGTCTCGATATATTAGAAGATCGATCGCTGAGAAGTATAACCTACTATACCGGTGAAACAATATCAATCCAATGGCACTTTATTGTTTATAATTATTTCTTTACGAAACCTTCATCGTCTATTAAAAGATTAAAAGAAGACCAAACACGGTACAATTTACAGAATATTTACCTGTTCGCTTGTTTAATAGAGCAAACAGTCATATGTGCGACATTTTTCTGATTAAAATGAGACTTAACACGGTACAATTTACAGAATATTTACTTGTTCGTTTGTTTAATAGAGCAAATAGTCATATGTGCGACATTTTTCTGATTACAATGAGACCAAATGCGGTACAATTTACAGAATATTTACTTGTTCGCTTGTTTAATAGAGCAAATAGTCATATGTGCGACATTTTTCTGATTACAATGAGACCAAATGCGGTACAATTTACAGAATATTTACTTGTTCATTTGTTTAATAGAGCAAATAGTCATATGTGCGACATTTTCCTGATTAAAATGAGACCAAACACAGTACAATTTACTGAATATTTACTTGTTCGTTTGTTTAATAGAGCAAATAGTCATATGTGCGACATTTTTCTGATTACAATGAGACCAAATGCGGTACAATTTACAGAATATTTACTTGTTCATTTGTTTAATAGAGCAAATAGTCATATGTGCGACATTTTCCTGATTACAATGAGACCAAACACGGTACAATTTACAGAATATTTACTTGTTCGTTTGTTTAATAGAGCAAATAGTCATATGTGCGACATTTTCTTGATTAAAATGAGACCAAACACGATGCAATTTACAGAATATTTACTTGTTCGCTTGTTTAATAGAGCAAACAGTCATATGTGCGACATTTTTCTGATTACAATGAGACCAAATGTGGTACAATTTACAGAATATTTACTTGTTCGCGTGTTTAATAGAGCAAACAGTCGTATGTGCGACATTTTTCTGATTACAATGAGACCAAACACGATGCAATTTACAGAATATTTACTTGCCCATTTGTTTAATAGAGCCAGTAGTCATATGTGCGACATTTTGCTGATTAAAATGAGACCAAACACGATGCAATTTACAGAATATTTATTTGTTCGTTTGTTTAATAGAGCAAATAGTCATACGTGCGACATTGTTCCGATTAAAAGGAGACCAAACACGATTTACTAAAATTTACAGAATATTTACTTGTTCGCTTGTTTGATAGAGCAAATAGTTGTGACTTGGTGTAGGTCCTTTTTTAATTTTTTGTTAGTGAACCCGTACGTATGCATACAGGGTGTCTCAGAAAGAGTGTCGGAAAAAGAGAGGGGTAATTGCTGAGGTAATTTTAAGGGTTATATACAGTTAGAATTTTTAAAAAATCGATGTTTTTTAATTTCATTTTCGTAATGTACATATATTTAAGTATACGCACAAAAAATTTCAAGTCAATCCGGCGATTATTTTCGAAGTTACACGCATATTTGTAAAGACGTGTCAGAGCGTTTGAAAGTAGGAGGCCGGAGCGACAGCGCTTACCTACAACTCTGTTCCTTTTATTTATCTGCCTATTGTAAATGTTCCCTTCTTTGGATGAAGTGTTCTTCGTATAAAAAATAAAGTTAGAAGCTGCCGAAGTGCTGGAGCTCTATGTAAAGCTTCTGTCTCTATGTAAAGTGCTTCTGAAACTGACGCGTTTCAACGTGATATTTCGACGTGTTTTTCTCGAAACTGTGTTTTCAAAGTCGGTGACCAAGATTTCTCGGAAACGGCTGAACCGATCACTCTCAAATTTTAACACAAGCTTCTTAAGTATATTCTTTAGTAATTAATCCGAGCTTTTTTCTCTCCGATGAATATTTTTCTTTTTTATAAACAATTTAAGGCCAAAATTTTGGTGAAAAATCGATTTTTTTTCTTTGAAAAGCCGCCATTTTGTCAGAAAATTTTATTTTCATTATTCCTTCGATTAATTACTAGATTATACATTTCTTTAACGAAATCAGTTTGGTTTCTTCATTTTTGATAATCCAGTTCAGAGATATAGTGGTCACCGCGAGGCGCCACACAGTGGGCAAAAACGGCATTTTTCGATTCAAAATCAAAGAACTTTCGATAGGAATGAGATAGAGCGATGAAATTTTTTTTAAATGGAAGCTGAAACTTTGTAGAATATGGGAAAAATAGGGAGATTACGGTACGAACGTTTTTTAACCTTGAGAAAATTCGTTAAAGTTGCACAATTTCAAGAAAGTGCCAGTAGTAATGACAGTGATACGTCAAGTGATGACAAGATGCGAAGTGCTTCATGTTTCGTAAGTAACTCAAAACGTTAAAATACTTCATTATTATTATTTTTATTGTGTTTTATATATGAGAATACGATATACTTTCAAACTAGTGTGTTATCAAGTCATTTTAACGAAAAAATTTCAATTTGTGTCACAAAAATCTATTTTTCTCAAAAAACCAGAGGTCGTAGACAAATTTTGAAAACAGATTTGAAATCAGCGTGAAAAAATCTATGGGAAACGATATATAGCATGTTAAAAAAAATTTTACCGCGCGTATTAACCACAGCAACAAAATTTTCTTGAAATTGTGCAAGTTTAACGAATTTTCTCAAGGTTAAAAAACGTTCGTACCGTAAAATCTCCCTATTTTTCCCATATTCTACAAAGTTTCCGCTTTCATTTAAAAAAAATTTCATCGCTCTACCTCATTCCTATCGAAAGTTCTTTGATTTTGAATCGAAAAAGGCCGCTTTTGCCCACTGTGGGCCGGAGCGACAGCGCTTACCTAGAACTCTGCTCCTTTTATTTATCTGCCTATTGTAAATGCTCCCTTCTTTGGATGAAGTGTTCTTCGTATAAAAAATAAAGTTAGAAGCTGCCGTAGTGCTGGAGGGTGTATTGTATGGTCCTGGAATAGACGACTCGATGTAAGTTGGAAAAAAATTTTTTTAATCTATGTAAACTGCTTCTGAAACTGACGCGTTTCAACGCGTTCTTTCGACGCATTTCAACGCGATTTTTCGACGCGTTTTTCTCGAAACTGTGTTTTCAAAGTCGGTGACCAAGATTTCTCGAAAACGGCTGAACCGACCACTCTCAAATTTTAACACAAGCTTCTTAAGTATATTTTTTAGTAATTAATCCAAGCTTTTTTCTCTCCGATGAATATTTCTCTTTTTTATAAACAATTTTAGGCCAAAATTTTGAAAAGAAAAGCTGCCATTTTGTCAGAAAATTTTATTTTGCTTATTCCTTCGATTAATTACTAGATTATACATTTCTTTAACGAAATCAGTTTGGTTTTTTTCATTTTTGATTATCCAGTCCAGAGATATAGTGGTCACCGCAAGGCGCCTTTTTTTTAGAGGAACTCCAGGAGATCAGCTATAGCAGGTCTCAAAATTATTATTTTTACAAATAAAAAATGTTAAAATACAGTTAAAAGTTACCATAATATGTGTACAAATGTTTACATTAATAGATGTAAAGGTCTTCTCAGGAAAAATTCTTAAAAAATTGCTTTTTTTGGGCCTCCTGATTGTATATAACCCCTTAAGTACCCTTTCCCTGTGAGACCGTTTTTCGCTGAACTTGGTCGGTAACGTGGCCGTTCTACCTTATCGCGATTCTACGGAGTCTTGGCCCTGTCGATAGAATACGTTTCGGTGAAAAACGGTCTCGCTCGCAGGACAACGATAGTTTTCGGAATGCGAGGCGCGTGATTCGCGCGAAAGCGGTTACGCAATCGGTTCCTCAGGGTTGTTACGCGGCCGCTGAGCGCCGGGTCTCCGGGAGACGTCGAGCATTCCGCGAATTTCTGGAAAAACAGCGTCGATGTCACGAAACGGTGCGATCGAGCGCAATGTCTCCCCATACCGAGTATCAAATGCCTCAAGACTGGACTCCCGGCGTCCCGGTTCTTTGAATACCGGTATGGCCGGGGCACGTCGGGCCCGGATTTTGCAGGCCACGCCGGTGTGTCTTAATCGCGTAACTCGTTCCAGGTAATGTGGCAACCGTGGCTTATATTTCCTGGCTGTTTTTCCACCGGCGCACTCGGCATTTATCACCGCATCGGCAACGACCGCGGAAAGTTCACGGGTTGCGGAGCACGAATTGCTCCTCGCAGCGTCGCGGCGGCGGCGCGGCGTCGCTTCGGAACGCCATCTCTCTCTCTGTTGCGGCTGCGGTGCTGCTGAATTATTTACGGTTTACGGTTCTACCGTAATTTAGATAATTGCCGGCGGAAACGATCAAATTCACACGGCCAGAGTCCGGCTTTTAATTGGATCTCCACGTCCCGATTGTCGAAGATTATCACTTCGTTGATTGCGCTGCGTCCCGAGATAATTGAGACGCGTTGAAACGGTCATTTTTCTGTTTCTCATCGTTTTTATCGCTTTTATCTCGCTCCTCTCGTACCGTAGTAATTGCATTTAAAACGACTCACCACCGTGCACCGTGTTCCCCATAGATGTGTTTCGCTAACTGCATCGTATCTGTTTTCTTTTCTAAAACGCGAATCACTATTATATTGTCAGAAAAGAATAACAAATTATAGGGCAGGGTCCAAGTGGGCACGGTTTGCCCCACGGGGCATTGCCCCGAGAGCAAGAAAACCACGCCTACTCGGAGCTCACGACGGTGTTGCCTCTCGGTGAGGTCGACTCCTAGGTGAAAGTTAGAGGTGTCGTCCAATTGGTAGCCCGATCCCGTTGCATCCATTGGTCGACAATGATGCACTTGCCAGGAAGAGGTGGCTCGGCTGACATTACGGTACCAGGATCATCCTGGTGGAAGAGATCACAGTGGGTAGTGGATGCAATCCTCTGCCCCATCACTTTTCATCCACTTTTCTTTCGATCGACACACAAGCGTTGACTGTCCCCATTGAGTTTCGAGGTGGGAGCAGAAAATCCAGGTCTTAATAAAAATCTCTACCAAATTGCAATCAATTTTTTCATCGAATGACCCTGTTGTACTGGTCCATCGATCTTCGTCAGAAATTACATTTTTCTTGCGTTCTTTTTTAATCGAAAGGATTTATCGCTTCCTCGTCTTTGATATTCGCCAGAGATTCAATAACTTGAAACTGTTGCACCGCATACATCTTACAGTATCTGATTATGGCGTTCCAATTATTTTCCGCGACAGTTGGCATCCGATTCCGTCGGCTCGTCCCATCCATCATCATTAGACTGCGGATTTATATGCAAAATAAGAAATATTTGCATTGATTGCAAGACACAGGGGCGAAATAAACATTTCTTTCTTCCTTTAATTATTTTATTGTGCTGAAACCAATACGCCGGTGCCATTAAATCTTTTTAATATGTCCACTGCTTTGTGCTTACCCATTTTTGTCATAAATGCGTAAGATCCGCAGTTTAATCATCATTAACCCCGTGCCCTACAATATCGAGTCAGACTCGTGATGAAGATTCTGAACGGAATCTTGTATTATATATAAGTATGTATATTATTAATTTCCGTTAAACCGAAATAAAATTCTATTTTGTTGTTGTAGATACACATCCTTTGGAGAAAAAATAGGCATACAATGAATATAAACTATCTTTTTTACTTATGAAATTCTGAACCGTGAAAAATTTCTAATCATTATAATCACAAAATAAAAACTAGCGCAAGAGGTTAACAGCTTGTTAACATAATAACATAAGCTTGGTCTATTCCACCTGGATCCTAATTTTCTGGGAGCTAGCCTAAACGATAAGCTGTCTGTGTTAGATGGAATAAGAGGATTGAGAAAGTGTTTTTAAACGGTAAACTAATCCTTCTAAAATCTCAAATGCAGAAGTTATTCGGTCCGATTTTTAAAAAGCTATTACTTGTTAAAGGGTGTCGTTAGGGTGTACTTGGTTTT
The DNA here is from genome assembly GCA_913789895.3 of Seladonia tumulorum. Lineage (NCBI taxonomy): Eukaryota > Metazoa > Arthropoda > Insecta > Hymenoptera > Halictidae > Seladonia > Seladonia tumulorum. The sequence goes on from OU565281.1 coordinate 2,002,493, forward strand.
GTAGCCGACTGTATGTCTCGTTCCGGATAAGGAATGACGTTGGCATACAATAAACGCGGCGGCGATAAATTAAATTACGATTTGCGACTGCTAATTTCAGCGGACATACACTCCCGTCCATAAGTCACCGGACACTTAGGTTGACGGAACAGAAAAGTGACCAGTTTACATTAACTTATAAAAATAACAAGAATGTGCTGCCTAAAGGTTTAGCTATTTTTTTTTTTTTTAACAACATATACCCAAAGAAATAAATTTGTTGAATCATTCCTCATTGATATATCTGTAGAATCTTAATAATTATAAATTAAAAATATTAGAAGGACACTGTTTTCTTACATTGTCCATTGAATTGTGGATATCCGTTCGCATACGATAGCATGTTGTAATATGTCTAAATTATAAACTTTAAGAACTACGTGAAATTACTTGTCTTCACGCGACGTAATATATAATAGTAGTGTATTCCTACCTTTATTGGCACACAGTGAGGAACCACAGCCCATAACGAGTACATTAATTAATGCACCAGCGATCACAGTGATTTTTTTTCAAATTCTTCCATTGAAATTGTGGAAAATTTGTAACATAATACAATTTGTTAATTCGTATGTAGAGGATAATATTTGCCGTTTTTAAATTACATATTTAGATAAATTTACATTTACAATTTCGGGCTATCGAAGCTAAATTCTTTCTCACAATTGTCTCCCAAAATTGCACAGTCTGGTGGACGCCTTGTAAAATCTCAATTTTAATTTGAAAAGAAAAGATTGTAATTTAAATTTTCAATCAAAATTGAAATTTTTTTATTTGCTTCGTGCCTATTATTATCGTTATTCATACGTTCAGTGTGGAAAATATTTTCATTCGCAATAAAGATTTGTCTTTGCAATACTAAAACTCATCGTATGAAATAAACATAGTTATAAAAATGAATATGTTTGTTTTCTCTGCATAGGAAGACAAAGATGTTTTGATAAGAATTGTTATTGGTCCGAATCGCGAAGAAAATGCGGAAAGGTATTTTTTACAATTTTTATGTGGTCCTACACATTGACAATTTAAGAAATATATTTTGGAGATGCGTATCGATTTCGATGAAATTTTCAGATTATGTATAATTGACACAGATCTACAAAACGTATTTCTTAAATTTTCAATATAGGCACACGCAGAAAAATTTTAAAATAAAACTTTTAATATTTCCTCTGTAGTTTTGACCAATTGCAATCTTGTCAAAATTTTTTTCACGTCTGGTAAAAATCCAAATCGCACGGTACAGTATTAAAAAAGTTATCGTGCTTGTAAAAGCGTGCAAATATACAGTAAGGAGCAAAACTGAACACACATACGACATTTTAACAAAAATAATTTTTTACTCAATATTTGCATGTAGAATACAAAAGAAACAAAATACTATTATCTACAATCTTTTGGCTTTTCAAAACAAACTTAACATTTGTGATATTATTATTATTTCGCTTCATACAATTTTTTTTCGTGTAGTCGGTTTTGCACCGCAATTAATTTTGAGTAAACATTTCAGATTTTCGTACACTTAATATTTTGTCCATGAACCTTTAACCTTGATAATTGCCTGAATACGTTTAGGTATACTTAATACTACATTTCGCAATATTCTAGTGTAATAGAATACCACTGTTCCTGCACTCTTTGCCACAAATCAGTTATCGTTGTTGGGGGAGTACTATAGTTATTCTGTAACTTCATTTTTAAGTATGCCCAGACATTTTCAATCGGGTTTATGTCTGGACTTTGAGCAGGCCATTCCATGGTTTGAAATGGTTCAGTTTGCAGCCAATTCTTTACGCTCTTCGCACAATGTCCAGGAGCGTTGTCATGTTGGAATACGACATCACACTCTGGTACCGGCATATTTTCAATTGTTTCCAGTAAATTTTTTTCTAAAATATCCTTATACGTATACTGGTTCACCATACCTTCTATTCTATGTAGTGAACCTACACCGTACGCCGTAATGCACCCCCACACCATAAGTGAACCACCACCAAATTTTATTGTTTGCTTCACATGATGCGGTAAAAGAGAGTTAGCCTCGCTTCTTCCAAAACACCAAGAACGTCCATCCGATGAAATTCGATTGATTTTAGATTCGTCGGAAAAAATTACTTTTTTCCATTGCTCTATATTCCAGGTTAAATATTTTCTTGCAAAACTCAGGCGGGCCTTGACATTCTTTTTTGATAGAGCAGGTTTTTTTTTCTTCTCAATTGCTGTAAAATTGGCTTCTTTTAATGCCCTTCGAGCCATCCACTTACTAATTTTCTTTCCAACATCGCTTTCTAATAACTTTGCAGCCATTGATGCCGTCGTTGCAATTTCTGAAGTAACGTATTTCGTCAATCTTCTCTTCTCCTGACAAGATAATAATTTTGGATGGCCTCCAAAAGATGCAGGGACTTTACTGCAGTATTTTTTCCGTATCTTGTGTACAACTTCCTGACTGACAACAAATTTTCTAGCAATTACTCGCGTTGATAAACCCGATCTTAATTGGAAAATGATATTATTCTTCATATCTTTAGATAATTGCTTCATGATGTTATAGTGATGCGTGTTAACGCATGAACAAAGATAAACTAATAACTACTGCACTCCTGGTCGTGGCATTGACCGTGATGGACTACCAAGTTGTTTACAAAATCTGTGTTTACAGTTCCTAATCCGGACAATCTTAGTGCGGTGCAAAACCGACTAAACGAAAAAAATTGTACGAAGCGAAACAATAATAATATCAGAAATGTTAAATTTGTTTTGAAAAGCTAGAAGATTGTAGATAATACTAAATATTTTGTTTCTTTTGTATTCGACATGCAAATATTGAATAAAAAATTATTTTTGTTAAAATGTCGCATGTGTGTTCAGTTTTGCTCCTTACTGTAAGTGTGATTCACTGTTTTATCGTGATCTTCTCGCTATTTCTATTTGATTTGCTTCGAATGGGAACAGACAACAACGATATTGGTAGAGCGTGAGCAAAATTGTCAATTTTATTTTATTTGCTTCGTGCCTATTATTATCGTTATTCATATTTTCAAAGCGAACAATATATCCCAACATGTACCGAATGGAAACCTGACGAAATGAGTGTTTACGCATGCAGTTCCATTTTTAAACGTTTATTTAAATAACTAATATGTATTTCTATTTTTACATACCGAAATTATCGTAAAATAGCTAAATATTACAAGATCAACAATAAAATCAAGCTAGAGAGTCGTATGTGTGTTTTAATCATTCTTTTGCTGAAACCGTGTAAGTGTCCGGTGACTTATGGACGGGAGTGTAAGCGTCCCACAGTGGGACGAAACAAGCGATTCCCTCGACATGGCTTTTTCATCTAGTTATTCCTTAATAAAAATTTAAATGTGGGTCATACTCTATGTTTTTTTTTCGTGCTGAATCGAATGGTGAAGTCCGTTAGGTGGTTCATAGAACAATAATCTTAGATTTTTTATTTTCACATAAAACATTTAATGGTTACTTAAATATGTACTGAAGAATGAATAGAATTTAGTTTTTGTTTGATTTTTTAATTCTGTTTAATGTTTTGTAGGTGTGATTTGTTTAATTTTATAAACAAATTAAAAATAAAAAACAAAAGCGCAAATAGGAACATATAAAAGAAAAGTAAAATAAAATCTCTACTTGGCAACTGAAAAACTTCAGAAATGATATCAATTAAGTTTGGTCTGAAGAATTTCCTTCTATCTTCAAAAGTAAGCGAGTTATTCAGGTGACCTGTTTGTAGTGTCCCACCCTGTATATTGTTTCGTTGTCTTCCTTATTTATATTATTTCGTTATCTTTGTTGTTAAGTATTCTACAAAGAACACTACAATTGTATGTAAAACTTGTAACAAGTCATAGAAATATGGAATAAATACCCTCCTTTTGTAATTTACAATCTTTATTCGTTCATATGCATGCAATGAAAATCCACAATTCCAACAGTTTCAAAAACTATTCGCTGCACACGGATACGGAAAGCTGAGAACTGATACTGATCGATAAGAGCAGAATTAAGAAATGCCATACATAGTCAAAAAATACTGCGTTTTGCTGGACTTTGACTCTAGAAACCACTTGTTCAAACATGATCTCCGGGAAGAATCGGACGAAGTTGGTATGATTTTTGCGTATTTCTCTCACTGAATACCAACTGTAAACACTTGTAAAGTCTATTTTTCGGAACAAATCGGAACTTTTTTGTAACACGACAAAATGTACGCAAAATGCCCACAACATTACTAAACGTCAAGTGTTAAACAGTAATACAGCCATTTTTATTTCATTCATATTTTTCTCAGCTCAAATACACCTCATAAGTAGGAAAAAATTATACAACAACATTACCAAAAGATGGAAACTATTAGGAACAATTCATTAGAAAGATACGGTTTCATGAAAATTCAAGTCTTGAGCTGTCGATTTCAGATACATATGCCGGAAATATAACGTTATCACTGACATGTCCTGGAATGTCACCACATTTTACTTATTCCAAAAGCCTAAGAAACGATCCTATGAGCTCTCTTACTGGGAAAAAGAAGTTTGAATTTTTCGTCCATGTCGGAGATTTTACATAAGTCGTCCCACTGTGCGTCCGTTGGTTGGACCGATCACCCTACAAGTCGCTCTATAAATTTAGCGGAGTGAAGGGGTCGTTTCGGAACTAGGCAGTGTATCGTTCGGGGGCGGCGTAATCGAGCGAAGGGGGAGAAAAAGGAAAAAGGGTGTAGCCTGAAAGATTGGCCGAGGTGATGGCAGGTCAGGGCCGGAAGGTGGCGCACAGGAACACGTCTCAAGTCGCAGGAGCGTGGGCGCCAGCTGGCATATCACGATCGTCGTCAGGTTGCTCTACACATATCGGCGCGGTTCTTAGCGAAAAGAACAAAAGGGGCCGCCGGTGACGTCGACCAATCGGGAACGGAGTCGCGGCACGACTCGACCCGACCCCGAGGAATTAGCAGCGACCTCGCGGCGATCGGTTTCTCGATCGCGATCCTCCTACTCCCTCTCGGCTCGGCCTCTTGTTCCTCGGCCGATTGATTCGTCCTGCCTGAATCCTAATTGATCGTTTGCTATGCAACACTGACGCCACGGATCGCTCCTTCTACGGTTTTCCGCCAGAGGATTCGTCTTTGCTCCTCCTCCTCCTCCTCCTTCGGATCAGGCTCTTTCGTCCTGGAGATCCCTCTTACTCGCGAAGGAGATCGGTTTTTGTCAAAATAACTCGCGTGTCGACGACTACCCAGATAGCTCGCGACGCACAGTGGGGTATTTGGCCAGTTTAGCGCGCCAAAAGTCAAAATTTTTAGTTTGTTCAAAATGACTGAAATTTTTTTCTCGTGTACCTGAATATATATGCGAGTAATATACAATAATATTTTTCTATAAATAGTACTATTTAGTAACATATAGACTCTTGAAAGTGACATATTCTCGTGACCAAGAGAAGGGTCGAAAACCATGTGTTAAAGAAATGATTCTTTTCACAAGTTTGGTGTATGGAATCGGGATAAAAACAATTCTAGGATGTAAAGGAAGGTATATAAAGTAATTTTATAGCTTTTTGTTCTAAACGCTTCGGTGGTTTTGATAGAATAAACAATCGAAAATGGTACAATTTTTTTTTCAGAAAGTTAAAATGTATTATGTAATAACTTTTTTTCTCCGCAAAACACCTCTCTAATTTTTTTTGAGGTTATTCAGTAGACATTGCTTTACAGAATCCTGAAGAGTTTAGGTGCAACAGAGTGCCACACATGGAGAAATTTAACTTTTTGTTAAATGGGGTTTTGGCCAAATGGGGTTTTGTAATAGCAATTTCTCTAAATCCGACAAAAAAATGTTTCAAATAAAAGTTTAACAGTATTAATAAACGTATAAATTGCAATACAAAAAACATTAAAAAAAATTTGTTTAAAAGAAAAAAACAAGATCACTTCGATTTTTTAAACATTAAACTGTATTTTTGATTTGATAATGTTATAGCTGGTATTAAGACGAATTCAACGATATATAATATTATGACCTTCACATTATTAATAACGTCGTAATAGTTTTGGCGCGCTAAACTGGCGAAATGGGGTTTTGTAATAGCAATTTCTCTAAATCTGACAAAAAAATTTTTCAAATAAAAGTTTAACAGTATTAATAAACGTATAAATTGCAATACAAAAAACATTAAAAAAATTTGTTTAATAGAAAAAAACAAGATCGCTTCGATTTTTTAAACATTAAATTGTATTTTTGATTTGATAATGTTATAGCTGGTATTAAAACGAATTCAACGATATATAATATTATGACCTTCACATTACTAATAACGTCGTAATAGTTTTGGCGCGCTAAACTGGCAAAATACCCCACTGTGCGACGTCTTAAAGACGTCTGTTTTACGTCCACTTTTTGGTCTGAACGTCTTACAGACATCTTTCTGGAGACGTCGTTTTTACGTCCGAAATAGGACGTCTTTTACGAGACGTCTTTAAGACGTTTCATTTCAGACGTCTCTTCAGACGGATATATATATCCGTCACGGAGAAGTGGTAGTATTTTCTGTCACGACGACTGTGTCCGTCATGCGTAAAATTCAGTTACCATTTGCTGTTTAAATTGTAATTTTAGGGAAAGCAAAAAAGAAATATATTCTTTGGAGGCCAAAACGGAATAAAAAATTATATTGGGTTGGCAACTAAGTAATTGCCGATTTCAGCTATATATGTTTCTCACTCCCATTTTTATAATATCCGTAAACGTTATGATCTTCTTCTCCTTATATATGTTAGCTGGCATCCTAACCTAGCTTTACAAGTTCATTGCGTAGATATTTTCTTAAAGTTTTTTTTTTTACCTCAATATTAATATGGAGTGCAAAAACGAACATTTTCGCCATATATTGCTTTATGATTTCCGTAAAGGAAAGAACGCAGCGCAAGCTGCCAAAAAGTATTACCACTTATTTGGATCCCTGGACAACTCCCTTCGTGGTAAAACTTTCAATAATGATGACGATGTAAAATCTCACTTAACTCAGTTTTTGGCCGAAAAGCATCAGACTTTCTACGAGCGTGGAATTTTCAAGTTGGCAGAAAGATGGCAAAAGGTCATCGAACAAAATGGAAAATACATCATAGATTAAAGTTCATTCCAAGTAAAAAAAAACTCTTTTATTTCATTGAACAAATCGGCAATTACTTAGTTGCCAACCCAATAATAAAATTGCCACGGTCCCTCCGAAGCTAGAGAGGGATCTGTAGCATTCTAAATATTTTTTAGAGAAGTCACTACGCGAAAATTAATATTTATTCGATTCCATAACAGTCATTCCCAACCAAAATTAGCTAATTAAATGTATGACCCCTTATATAGGGTGTCCCAACAAGAGCGCCGGATTTAAATTTGCCGCCATTTTGTTAATATGAGTTGTATGGTGATTTTTTTTTACAGTTGTCACGTACAGACCACGCGATTTAAGAATATGGAGAAGTATTCAAACGAACAACGTTTAATTATTGTAAAAACACATTACAAAAATGGTGAAAGTTTTGCGAAAACAGTTCGCCAATTACGACAGTGAGGCGTTTAATTACAAAATTTGAGACCAAATTTACGCTGATGGATCAGAAGAACGAAGTTCGTCGTCGTTCTTGTCGGTCACTCAAAAATATAGCCACAGTAAGGGAATCTGTGGCCGAGAATCCAGGAACTTCAAGTGGTCAAGAATTAAACATTCACCATTTTTGTAATGTGTTTTTACAATAATTAAACGTTGTTCGTTCGAATACTTCTCCATATTCTTAAATCGCGTGGTCTGTACGTGACAACTGTAAAAAAATCACCATACAAGTCATATTAACAAAATATGATACCCTATACCATACCTTTTACATTTTGTCTGATAACAATTCTGATGTCTCATTTCCGTAGCACGTTAAAAGTAAGGCAGAACAAATGAGTAAACATGATAGAACATAATAAAATGGTAAATAGCTCTATTAAACTCTGTATCGATCAATTAAAAATCGCAAGCAGCTATGCCTAACGCATAAGCTGGCACCAGTTTGTCACTAGCAGAAGAAAAGACACGACAAGAGCTAATTTCGGGTGACTCAACGAGCGAAGGAAAAAAAAAAAAAGAAGCAAATATGTCCCGCGTCAATATCCGGTACAAGTATACCGTATTCAGGTCGCATGCCCGTGCCACGTTTACAAGGTGTAATATTCAAACACGTGTAACGAATTCCCTAATTAGCATCGCGATTGTATCGTGGAATAAATAACCGGACAGTCTTGTAAGCGGCATAATTAAACACAATATTCTAAGATCGTTTGTCAGAGCGGCAACGGGGCTCGCTCGGTCTTGTTTCGTTCGGAATTTAGTAAGTGCTCGCATGGTTGCCTAGGCTGTCTCGTTGCGAGATCACGGGTGAAAAACTCGACTGGAAAAACTGGCGAGCGCGGCAACTTGAATGACAATTAGAGCAGGATCGGATGGAATTTAGGCCGCTGGGCCTGATCAGGCACGCACGCTTAGCCGGAAGCCTATTAAGCTGGAATTTCATAATGGGGGAGTGCCTGTTGCTGTTCGCTGTGGTATCGATGGGTCACTTTCGCTCGTTACGACGAACAATCGGCTTCTACGCGTTCCAATTAATTGCTCATCCGTCTGCCTTCCATGCAAATTCTCCTGGCGAATTACGAAACTAATAACTATTTATATAAAACGAAATTTTTAATATACCACGGTTTCTAGACGGACTAAAAAGTACAACATAATTTTTTTAGTCCCATGCAGATTCCTAAGCCCGTGGAGATAGTCGTGAAAATTTCTGATTGTGAATTTTTAATAGCTATGAAAATAGTTTTAAGATTCCACACTTTTACCGATATTGTTAGAAGTTTAGATATTGTGAAAGGTATTTTGAACGTGTAATTTGCAATATACAAAAGGATTAAAATGAATTTCATATGTACACTACCGGCCATAAGTGTTTACCCACCCACATTTTTTTTAACATTGTAGTCCACGGTTCTACGGTTCAGCTTCAATAACTTTGCTATTTCTCTGTTACTTTTTCCGATGCTATGATGGGACACTATTAGAGCGCGCGTTTCAATTGATAATTCTTTTCTCCCTGATATTATTTGAAATTTTCGCGAAATTCTTTAGGCACGTGAAAATCAACTGTTTACTGTATGAAAGCTTAATGCAGTATAAAATTTGAGAAGACTAAGATACCTGTATTACCTGCGTTCATATTCCCTACTGACCGTTATAAATATTTCAGAAAAATGGGTTTCTTTACCTGAACTCCAAAATTGTCGTTTTTCATAAAAAGCTGTAAACTCATTTACAGTACCTGATTGTGTATGTACAGAATATTTTGGATGTTTTTTATTAGCCTTATAATTAGGATTTAATGCTACGGACATTTTCATAACAATAAAATACCTATTATTTGAATAGTAACGAAATTTGAAGGTGGGTAAACACTTATGGCCGGTAGTGTAACACACTTTTACCGATATTGTTAGAAGTGTAGATATTGTGAAAGGTATTTTAAACGTGTAATTTGCAATATACAAAAGGATTAAAATGAATTTCATATGTAACACACTTTTACCGATATTGTTAGAAGTGTAGATATTGTGAAAGGTATTTTAAACGTGTAATTTGCAATAGTTTTAAGATTCAACACTTTGACTGCCAAACTAGAAACCTCAAAAATTCCATCAAATCAATGTGTTATTTAGTGAAATAAAAATTGAACAAAATTATATATATGATATTGAGTAGTCCTCCAACTTTTTGGCATTTTACAGATCCTAATAAAATTTGGTGCGATTAATATATTCGCGTAAAAATTCATTTTAAAACTTGGACAAATAATACCGTCATCCACATATGGGTGACATGGCAGTCAACGTGTTGAAACGAAACACATAGGGCGCAAGATAATATTAAGGAGTGTAGAGTTTGTATGTAATAAGGAGTAACAGTCATTTTTACAGCGCAATAAAATTGTTAGTGACAGGTGAATTATTTATGCATCAACCAGTTTTAGATCGTATTTTAACACTTTGCACTCGAGCGGTGACTGAAGATTGTACTGGCATTATTTCAAAGAAATTACAAAAAAATATGACGAAATTTTTATTCAATGGATTACTAAACATTTAACTAATATACGTGGAAGTCGGATTAGTTTCTGATTTAAATGACGAATAAAATGAAAATATTCCAAGACAGAAGAAAAATTTAGTTTCAGAATTAAAATAGCGTCGAGTGCAAAGGGTTAAAAATTAACAATCACAAATTTTCAGGACTATCGGAGCTAGGAAAAGTGATTTTATACTTTTTAGACCGTCTTAAAAACGTGGTATATTCAAAATTTCTTTTTATTGAAATAATTATTCACTGTTTGTTAGTCTTCTGTGCGTTATCATCCGGTTGCGAGCTGTGTTTAAAGTTTCAAGTCTCTAGCTCATTGGGAAGTTAGTTTAAAATCAATTGCAAAATTTCTACCGAACAGACAAGAGAGCGAGTCGATAAAAACGTGGTAAAATTTTTCTATCATAACTCGGGCCTCTGTTTACAAAAAGCAAATTCCACAATAATTTAATTTTTACTACAATTGGTTGAAAGGGTTTTAACCAGTTAAGCATGTTTGACGTGTATACACGTCAATCAAAAACTCTATTGCGGTGCCGTTAACGTTAACGAATTGTTAATTTCTTATCGAATAAAAATGTAATTTTTTACCCCTTGCCCTGCTCCACCCCTTTGAACCTTTTTTTGATTTTTTTTTTTTCGTGTATATTCCGCATTGCATGATTTTAATTCCGCGCGTTGGGGGATTTCTGAAATTGAGCTCCACAGTTAACTGGTTAAAAGGCTCAACAAAGGGGGACAAATCGTATTTCTGAAATTTTATCATAAAGATTAGTGGTATATTAGCAGTGGGAACGTAATGTACCTAATATTACAAAACGATTGAATTGAAAAATAAGAAATCAGCTATGAAAAATAACTTTTGCCGTACCGAACAAAAACGCGTGAAAAACCACGCGCGACAGAAGTAAAACTACTTGCAGTCTAGTAATGTTTATAAGTAAATTAAGATTGGAAATGGTGTATGAAGTGAAAACAAGATCAGGAACAACTAATACAAAAGAACAAGATCAGGAACAAGTAATACAAAAAAAATTATGAAGTGAAAACAAGATCAAGAACAACTAATACAAAAAAAAAATCATAGAAAAAGTTTCATTTCAAAAATAATGAACGATCAAAATTTGTAACACAAAGAAGGAGAGCGTATGGGAAATGCTATGAACTACAGTCGAGTCGGAAAGTAAGTTAACATTTGGTGATATGTAGGCAATGAATATGTTGAATAAAATCAAGTTATTGTATTGTTTTTATTTAGGAGGTGTAAGGAAATAAACAAATATGTTAGTAAAACATATATTATCATTATTAAAGATTAAAGACATGACATATTCATTTGCCTGTATACACCAGTCGTTAACTTACTTTCCGACTCGACTGTATGTCTCTTTCTTTCCCATACGCTCTCCTTCTTTGTGTCACAAATTTTGATTGTTCATTATTTTTGAAATGAAACTTTTTCTATGATTTTTTTTTGTATTAGTTGTTCTTGATCTTGTTTTCACTTCATAATTTTTTTTGTATTAGTTGTTCCTGATCTTGTTTTTTTGTATTAGTTGTTCCTGATCTTGTTTTCACTTCATATACCATTTCCAATCTTAATGTACTTCTAAACATTACTAGTTTTTATCTTTGGAGATATCTGCAACCCGTTGTATATGCCACAATAATCAATAATGTTCAAGAAGTCTGGAATCACATAAAATTAGTGGAAACGTATGTAAATAGATGCATGTGGTGTCATAACATAAGCAAGTATTTCTAACCTTTTCGTTTGATCCTACTACCGTAATTTTTACTAAAATCCTATCGCTGCAGCATTTTATTCATTGCGATATATACCAAAAATGTTCTATAATATTCTAATATCGTTGGTTGTGGAGTTGGACTACCAAACGGTAGACCGGGGTTCGAATCCCGGTCGGGGTAAAAGAAAACTTGTTTTTCTCCGTTAAATCTCCGTTTAAATTTCGCGCCACTCCTTTCGACTTCCGTAACATCGTTTCCCGTCACATCAGAAAATCGTAACCGTCAGCAAAGAAGTTTCACTTCAAAAACTTTGTTAATACCGAAGAGCAAAGAATGTAAATTCGAATCGTTGCGGAAAGCCCTTCGTAGGATGCGTTTCGAATTGCGTTCGCTGGCACTGCTAAATATGTAATTCGCCGTGCATAACTCCCCAGGTAATTGTACCCGTGGAATAGCCGGCAATTACAACGGTCTGTATTTTTGTTCGCCATGGTGTTCCACCGCTACGACGGCCGGTCGAGGTATCATTCGCACCATAAACACAACTTAATTCTGCTCACCACGGTTCAGGAGCAGATGCACGTATTTACCGTCCGTCACGATTCCTGGTCGTCATCATCATCACCATCGTCATCGACCCCCTCTCCATCATCGCGATGATCGTCGTCGCCGTCGATGTCCTAATAATCATCGTCATCATCATCAACCAGATCAGATCTGCCGGGCAAGACAGGTATCTCCGTTCGGGAATCTAAAAAGGACTCATGCGAACGTAATACCGAGAATCGAATGTAATTGGGGGAGGCACGGGGCGAGCATGCTCGCGCGCAATGCTCCCGGCCTACCCGCAGTTCCACATTATTGTTCGCATTAAACCTATCCGTAATTTCTCGGACTCGATGGTTGTTTCGTGTTCGACGCGAGTACCCTACTTATCCAACATCTGCTTGCTTGCCGAAAGATCAACCGTTTCCATCGTCCCGTTTTCTCTACACGCGTGCATATCCTCCGACGACGTCAATTGCGCATAATTTGCCTCTCAATTTTTCGGCACAGACATCCGCGTTCTTTTTCGAACGCGAATAACTGCACGGCAATCATGGTAAAAGTCGCGTGTACCACTCCGTATAGTATCTGGAATTTCGGCGTAGGGGGGACGGGGTAATGACGGCCACTTATGCGACAATTATAACAAAATGGACATATAAGCATTTAAACATACGTTTCGTAAACCTAAATTATTCATTCAGTCGTACAGTAAAAAAAAAAAACATTACTTTCATATTCATCGGAGTGGTCAAATTTATAAAAATAAAAATATCTTCGATTACCATTGCCATACCTCTGGAGAATAGTGATTATTTTGCGGGCAGTGGTAGCCTTGGGACCGCTACAATTTTCTCGTAATAAATATTCCATCATATTTAATCCTTTACGCTCGAGTGGTGACTCTGAGATTGTTGTGGCAGTATTTCAAGGAAATCACAAAAAATATTACAAAATATTTGTCACGTTACAAAATTTTTATTCGATAGACTACTAAACGTTTAAATATTGTACGTGGAATTCGGATCAGTTTCGTATGAATAAAAAGAAAATATTCTGAGACGGAAGAAAAATTTAGTTTTAGAATTAGAATAACGCCGAGTGCAAAGGGTTAATTGTCGTGGTTAAATTGGTAGCAAATATCGCATTTATTTTCCATTTTGTCCGAATCGCTATCATCGTTCTTAGAAAAATTAAATCTTTCAGTTTTAATCTTCTTATAAGTTGTTTCTTTATTTTTTCTGATTTCTCCTTTTCGCATATACAGTGAGTAACGAAAGTATTCGAACGCCCTTTAAATCAGTATAACTTTTTTTTTTAAGTGAATCAAACGACCTGACTTTTTTGAGGTGTTAGAAGAATTGGTTTTCCAAATGATGTGTAAAAAAGATTTTGAAAAAATTGCAATTGGTAAGAACTACATGAGAAAATAAAAATGGCACTTTTCACAACTTTTTTATTTGAACCTGTAGTGAAAATTTAAAATATGCGTTTCGTAGATATTTGTTAGTTATATACATGCTGCAAATTTCATTGAAATCGACTAATATACATACGAGATACAACTAGTTAAAAGTGGTGAAAAGCGTAGATTTTCACGACTTTTGGCCAGTTTCTGCTTAACACTATGGCGTCCGGCCACACCACAGTGGTGTGCGTCGCAAACCATTGCTCGGCGGCCGGTAACACCACAGTGGTGACTTTCTCAAAGTATTGCCTGACGGCCGGCGACACCACAGTGGTGACCTTCGCCTGCCGGCAGGTGGCGCTGTAATGAAAATTACAGAAACCCTCACCCTCACCCTCATAAATTTAAAAATTCAATGTACTATAAAAATTTCGTTTTAAATAATTTTTACTAAATAACTCGGAGTTCAATTTACTATAAAAATTTCTTTTTAAATAATTTTTACTAAATAATTCATTAAAATTCAATTTACTATAAAAATTTCTAGGTACAGTATTTTTACCATAAAGCTGTACAGCTGTGGACTAAGTTACATACGTCAGCGAGTGTTTTTTTTTATGAGTATTTGTACACATTTATCATGGCAGACGAACGAGAAGATACTGTTATTTACGAAGAATGCGCGCACGACTTGTCCGACGTTCCAATCGACATTGCGGAAAAAAAAAATTTAAAAAAAAATTAAATTAAAAAAAAAATTAAAAAAAAAATTAAAAAAAAAATTTTTAATTTATTTACATATGTACATTTTCATAAAAATAGGTGAGACGGATTGAAAACTCGTGACCACTACCAATGAGATTAGAAAAACTTAAAAATCATCTCCCAATAACCTCAAAACCAGCCGGCGCCGAGCGAAGTAACAGAGGTAGTGGTGCCGGCGCGAAACGAACAAATCTTTACGAAACGTGCGGACGCCAAAGTGTTAAAATCCTCAGATTCTAACATATTTTGATACGTGCCATTTTTATCTACGTCAGCCGATTTCGATGACATTTTCAGTACGTGTATAACTAACAGAGATCTACCAAACGCATATTTTAAATTTTCATTACAGGCTCAAATAAAAAAGTTGTGAAAAGTACCATTTTTATTTTCTCATGTAATTCTAAGCAATTGCAATTTTTTCAAAATCTTTTTTACACATCATTTGGAAAACCAATTCTTCTAACTCCTCAAAAAAGTCAGGTCGTTTGATTCACTTAAAAAAAAAAGTTATACTGATTTAAAGGGCGTTCGAATACTTTCGTTACTCACTGTATGAGATCAACGAAAAATAAGAAATCAATGAATATTAACCCTTAGCACTCGAGTGGTGACTCTGAAGCACCATTAGAAATTTTTGTGTCATTATTTCAAAGAAATTACAACAAATATTACAAAATATTTGTTACATTACAAAATTTGTATTTAATAGATTACTAAACATTTAAATATTTTATGTGGAAATCGGATCAGTTTCGTATGAATAAAATAAAAATATTCTAAGACGGAAGAAAAATTTAGTTTTAGAATGAAAATAGCGCCGAGTGCAAAGGGTTAAGACGTTACTGTAACATTATTAGGTTCGTGGGCACGCGAAAGGCGTGATTTCGCGAAGTTTTCTTGTTCGGTCACTCGGTAAAAAATCTAATGATAGTTTATTGCTGTCAAGCTCGAAAGTTGCTTGAATCTAACCGAGGACAGGCGCATAAATTCTCTTTTTCGAGATCGTTTTAGTGTCGCTGAGCCGGATCGGTGTTACAGCGAGATCGAGAACCGATCAAATTCAATTCCAGCAACTTTCGCTATGCGATCTTTGAATGATTGTACATTTGGGAGCGGAATGCTCCGCTATATAACACCGCGTACCGTTAATACGAAAAATATTCTCGTTCCTCGTGGCCGGTTCACTCGGGGAAGAAGAATGTCGCGTTAGAACGAGTTTGCTTTCAAGCGTGGAACGAGGCCGCTTTGTCAGAAACAGCCTTGCAAGGCTGATACGCGTCAACATACCCACGCGGAGAACGGTTATTTTAGCTGGCACCAGAAAAATCTCTTCCCACTGAAACAGTAACCGAACAGAGAAACGCTGTTTCGCAATCTCTCGTTCAACACGAGAAATTGTTTTTACGTTTATTATTAGACTGCGCAAGCTTTAACGCTCGCTGGAAGGCGGACGCTTTTCGCGATTCTGCAGCTGGCAATTCTTAGCTCCATTTGGGTTCAATTTCGGCTCTGTTTGGACAGTTGTCCATCAATGTTTTTAATTTATAGTGTTTGTTCTCGATACATGTCAGGAACACTAGTCTTGCCAGCGTTGTTTATCGTCTAGGAGACATACAGTAGCGGACGAAAGTTTAAGACGAAAAGAACGAAACGAAGTAATTATTTACTTTATATGAAAAACCTAAATACAGTGTCCTTATTTTGGTAGTAACAGATTAATCATTTGTTTAGATATTAACAAAAAACATTTACATTATGTTTCTGAACAAATTAGTAATAATATGCAAAAGGAAAACCAATCTGTATTATATTCTGATGGTCAAAATTTTAAGACTTTGCATAAAAGAAACACTTTATAAGAAAAATGTGTCAAATGTTTGTTTTAATTTAATATTTTGTCCAAAGTCCGTTATTTTTTATCATCTCAGCATACCTTTTCGGCATCGAATCTATTAATTTTTCACATTTATCAACGGGAATGTTATTCCAAGCTGTTTTTAATATAGAGTAAGGATCACTCGGATCTTTTGGTTTATAATTTTCCACACTTTTCTTTACTATACTCCACAGATTTTCAATTGGGTTCAGGTCAGGTGACTGCGAAGGCCACGGTAGCACAATAATATTCTTGTCATGAAAAAAATTTTGTACAACTCGGGCCGTGTGTTTTGGATGATTGTCGTTTTGAAATATGAAACTGTCAGTCATATTATTGTGTGCATACGGTAACATGGTATTCTTCAATATATCCATATATTGAAAACGATCCATGATTCCATCAATACGAAGTATCAGACCAGGGCCACTGCGAGAAAAACACGCCCACACCATAACGCTACCACCTCCGTGTTTAACTGTGGATAAAACACATTGTGGTTTTAAATCTTCACCAATTCGACGTCTTACATATCGTAATCCATCAGAAACAACACGATTAAACTTTGATTCGTCCGAAAATAGTACTTTTTGTCAATCTTGAGTCGTTCAATGTTCATGAGCTTTAGCAAATGCAAGTCGCATTTTCCGATTTGTTGAAATAAGCATTGGTTTCTTGCGAGGTTTTCGTCCTCTTAAATTAAAATCTTCTAAACGTTTTCTAACAGTTCTAGCACTAATGTGTGTGTTATTGTTCACGTTTATTTCAGTTGCAATATCACTTGCAGAACGGAAACGGTCCTTTTCACATGAGCGGTGAATCCGACGATCCGTTTGTGGCGTTGTTTTTCGAGGTCTTCCGTTTCTTGATTGATCAGAATATTTGCCAGTCTTTAAACATTTAAACCAGGCCTGCTTACATGCAGTTTCTGATTTATTAATTGGACTTGCTATTTTGACAAATGTCATTTTTTGTTTTCGTTGTCTCACGATCTGCTCCCTTTCGTTTGGTAGCAAACTCCTAGCTTTACCCATACTTTCTTTCTCTGTAGGTAAATTTGAAACAGTAAAAAACACACTAGACACTGATTTCAATATTTGTATATCAAATTGTTGAAAGAATGTAATAGAAGTCGCTTGTTAGAGGGATCGTCTTAAACTTATGTCCGCGGATCACAAACGGTCAGAGGAAACAAACGACTGAAACTCCTACATTGTTGACATTTGACGATCAAAACATTGAGATCAAGGAGGTCAAACAGATACAGTCGAGTCGGAAAGTAAGTTAACGACTGGTATATGCAGACAAATGAATATAACATGTCTTTAATCTTTAATAATGATAATATATGTTTTACTAACATATTTGTTTATTTCCTTACATCTCCTAAATAAAAACAATACAATAACTTGATTTTATTCATCATATTCATTGCCTACATATCACCAAATGTTAACTTACTTTCCGACTCGACTGTATCTGTATTGCTTTAAAACAACGGACAAAATAGAAAAATAGTATTTGTATATTGTGTGTATAATCAAAATTACAAATCATCGTCTTAAAGTTTTGTCCGCTATTGTAGCTTATGTTTATAATCCTCGGCGTCCGTGGGGATTTGCAGTAGCGGGGATAACTCCGTGACGTTTATCATCCAGGCCTTGGGCGACGTATATAGAGGAATTACTGTATTTTTACAGGTACTTCATATAGAAATTATCGATCTGTTCATTGCATCCAATTATTCGATGCCTGATTTAAATTAATCACCAGAAGCAGAATAATTACTAGACCGGGGATGTTTATGCAATTTTCAATTTTTATTGACAACATCTAAGAAAGTAGAACGAAATAAAATTCTATTTTTATTGGAAACAGCCATTCTAGATCCGAAACAAATAAAAATCTTACTAATTTCTATCAAATTTTATATTCTAGCATTTTTTGAACATTTTCCTAAGCCATAAATCCTTTTAGTCTTTAATTGATATAAAATACCTACAAGTCTGTTAGATACAATCTGTACCGATTTGTATGGTAAATTGTGTTGCATATGGATCGCGTTAGCTTGAAGTAGAACTAGACAAGTGAATATAATTCATACGGTATATTTGGGCTCATTTCAATCAGAAGAATGTTAAAAATATGTCGGTAAAAGTTACATAAGGAAATAGTGAAAAACAAAAATATTTTCTCTTCCTAATATTATAATTTGTGTTTTCGCATCTGTTTCCCTCAGAAGGAATCTCCTGGGCGACAAAACAAATTTTCCCGTGGTTTCGATTTTTGTAAAATGGTCATCAAAAATTGGAATTCACATAAAAGTGCTTAACCTAGTTACGAAAGAGAAAATCGTGTAGGAAATGCGCTTCGAATTGCGAGCGTGCCAAATTTCGTTCCAGCCAGCATCACGAGGGAACACCAAGTTTCGAGTACAATCTCATGAACTCGGTACAATTGTGTGATCGAACGAGTACAGTGTTTTTGCTTTCGAAGAGTATGATAAAGCGTCGCACATAGTGTGAGCGTTGTCAGTAGACTGCGGATCTTTATGCATTTATGACAAAATTGAGTAGATAAAACTTGAAATTGTAGGAAAATTGAAAAAGTTTCAAGTGCCAATATACTATTTCTCATGTTTTAAAATTAGCAGTTGAAGAAACAACATTCTACCTGGTTTCTATTTCTTGTAATCGATGCAGACAATTCCCAGATAGCACAGAGACGTCTTAAAGACGTCTTGAATGTCCTACAAACTTCTTCTGTACGTCTTCTGAACGTCTCTGGAACGTCTTTGTGAAAAAACTGTACGTCTTAAAGACGTCTTTAAAACGTCTTAAAGACGTCTTTAAAACGTCTTAAAGACGTCTTTAAAATGTCTTAAAGACGTCTTTAAAACGTCTGTTAGTCGTCTTTAAAACGTCTGTTAGACGTCTCTAAGACGTCTTTTAAACGTCTTTAACACGTCTCGAAACGTCAAAAAAACGAAACGTTATTTTATTTATTTATTTTTATGTATTACTTTCTGTGCACTTCTTTATTGAGGGAATATTCCACTTTCCCTTCGAAAGAACCTTAATTACTTTTAAGAAATTTTGAAAGAAGCATATTATTAATAGTATAGCAACGACAAACAGATATACAATATTTATTGCTAAATTCTATTACGAATATATGTATATATGTAATCATATAATAATATACTAATACTAATAGTGCTAACTAACTATAATGCTAATAGCAATACTAATATGCAATACTTAAAGCAATACTTAAAGCAATACTAATAGTGCTAAATTAACAATTTAGTTTAAAGACGTCTGAAATGAAACGTCTTAAAGACGTCTTATTGGGACGTAAGACGTTCAGACCAAAAATGGACGTAAAACAGACGTCTTTAAGTCGTCGCGTGCTATCTGGGTTATTATTTTGCATCAAGATCCGCAGTCTAGTTATCAGAATGCTCGGTCAGGTGGCGAAATAGAAGCGCATGGAGTGAAATGCCGACGCGAGCTTGCCTTCTCACCCTCGTCGCGATTAAAATTCCGAAAGCCTCGTTCGGGTCGAACGATTTCACTCGGTCGATCCATCAAAATCCAATGATGCGTTCTTGCTGCCTGCGCTGCCGGTGTTCCGTCTAAGTTCATAGTTCCTGGCGGCTGGCAAGGTTTACACGCGTATCGATGTTCCAGAGGGGGGTTTTCGACTAGAGGAGCATCGTGTTCCTGGAGACGATGAAATTATACGGCGGATTATCTGCTCGCCACGTTGTCGGCGCGCGGCACTGAAAGCGAGCGCACGGTGGTTTTTGATCTCACCGCGACGATTTGTACCCGCGATCCACCGGTAAGAAGAACGTGCCCCGTTCACCGGCAGCTTGGCCGTTCCGAGAGCAAGGGCCGAGACATGAGAGACAAAGAGAGAGAGAGAGAGAGAGAGAAAGAGAGAGAGAGAGAGAGAGATAGAGTCTACTCTTCTCGTCCCGTGGTCTCGCAGCGTCCTATCTTCGCTTTTTCTCGGGCCCGAGCGGGTAAGATCTGCTGGCCCGTCTCTCAGCCGTTGACAAATAGTCGTCGTGGTCTTTTCCACGTATAGAGGCCTTCTGGCTCGGTTAGGCTTGCGCGCGGCTCTCTCCCGCCATCGGCTCCGGCGATTTCTTTTTCACCCTTCCGTGCGTTTCACCATGCGCATAATTGCCGGTGGGTGTCTCGCGTGAAATGCAGCTGCGCGCATGCACATTCAGACGTCCGTCAAGACCGGGGACGTTCGTGCGTAGGCAGCCGATGGGACGACGCCGGGGATAAGATCGGCCCCGAAGGCCCGGTGATCCCATACTTCCATCTCTCTCTCTCTCTCTCTTTGCTTCTCCTTCTTTTTTACTCCTCTCGTTTTGTTTCCCTGCCCCCTCTCCTCCTCTTCTCGATCTCCGATCGGATCGCAGGAAGAAAGATACCGGGGCCCCCGAATTGTAAATTCATAATTTCCTGGTGTATCGCGTTTCTCGTTAACTGCGCCCGTAATCAGTCCCGGTCCCCGTGTTTCGTAAGCGTGTCCCACGAAATTATACTCGGCGCAAGCAGCGCGCGATCCTACCTCACCCCTGTCTCTCCCCTCCTCTGCCCCCCCTGTCTCTCTTTCTCTGTCCCCCTAGCCCCTGTCTCCGTCCCTGTTCTTTCGCCCCCTTTTCATCTTTTTCTCTTTTTCCGCTGTTACGTTTTTAGGGACAGCTCCGGCAAATTAAAATCAATTTCCGACGCAGGGTAAATTACCGCGTTCTCGTAATTTTATTAACGGAGCACGAATTCGATGGTTCGCGATCGTATCGCTCCGCACTGACCCGACACGTTTCTCGGAATACGTTTACCGAAACCGAGTGTGCCAGCAAATCACGAGAATTTTGTCGGCTATCCGGACTTCTGACCGAATTCTGATGAATTCATTAGGTCCAATCAAACGGACAAACGGGACAATAGGATTGCAGAACTTTGTGCAAATTGTTCTTCGATCGTAAATACCTGTGGCGAATCGACGTAATAAACATTTTAATATTCTGTTAGGTACCTACCAATCTCCTGAAAATAAAATTTTGTCGACATGTTGACGTCAGAACTGTGTGGTAGGTATCTGTCTTCCGAACTTGTAAAGATACAATGTAATCATTTACTTGAAAAAATACTAGTGCAATATATTCTTCTACTTTCCCCATATTTAAGATTTTTAAACATGATCTGGTTCTTCCGAGAAAATATTTCTAATACTATTTAAAAATCATTGCTTGCAATGGGCTAGTAGTTGAAAATTTCTTAATAAATTGTTCAATAGCAATGCTACTCGTAAACGAACTATTCTCCTTGGGTAATATAATCCACTAATTTTCTGTGAAACTATTATCTAAATGGAGATTATTACACTATCATTAACCCTTTGCACTCGAAGCTTTTTTTTAACTCCAAAACAGAACATATCTTCTGACATGGAATATTTCCCTTCTATATATATATAAATCCCACACCATAGATAATTGTCTTATATATGGTCTTATTGTCTTGTCTATGGGGTGTGGGATTTTCAGAATAAACTAGAAATTGTTTCCCTGTAAACAAAGGTTTTCCCCTTTATTTATTATGCTATATTTACAACAATTATTTACATTATATACAATCTTACCTGTAAACAAAGAAACGACATTTAAAGTTTACTTCTTTATTGGTTCTATCGCTCCTTTCTTTACACTTTTATCACGTCTCAAAGACTCTCTTAGCGTACTTGTTTATGTGACCATGTGCCCGGTTACGTACTTACGTTCTCTCTTAACAATAGGTGCTCTACTGTCTACACTCTACAGCGCGCGAGGCGCGGTAAAATTTAAATTGAAGAAATTATATATATAACATACGAAAATGATGCAATTTACTGACACAATACGTACAATGCAATATATACAATACTGAAATGTTTATGTGAAAAATATTTTGAACGAGGTACAGCGATTTTTAGTGTCACCTTACAGTCGCCGTTCGAGTGCTAAGGGTTAATACTTTTGGTCACATAAATTTATGCCGTAGATGTGGACCGTTTATTTTGAAAGTGGTGCAAGTCCATTTTCTTTTGTTTCGAGAAAATTAAATGTTAGCAGATCTGACAATTAAGAAAAAGCAAAAAAAAAATTGAACAAAGCATTGGCATTTTTTGAGATACTAAATACTAACTAGTTATAAACAAAAAGTTTACACTAAATTAAGCATAAATTACGTCATATCTCATTTTTTTTAAAAAAGGACTTGAGATCTGACAATTAAAAAATATAGGTTAATTATGTGAAGTCTGGGAATGTTTGTACTAATTTATCAATATGTAATTTGATTATAGAAATTTCTTTCAGGCGAATTTAACTAAAATAATATATATTTCCAGGCTGCGAATGGACAAACACCACTTTCATAATTAGTCAATTGTAAATATCATTTAATTTCATTTTTGAAATAACGAATATCACTTAAAATATATTTCATATTAATCCAATTTTGTTTATAAATAGTAACAAGAAATAAAATAGAATTAGTATTTTTTATTTTGAGCGTTAATTATATTTATATATTGTTAAATGTAACACAAGATATTGGTATTATTAATTATTTATGCTCTTCATGTGGCAGTGTTTTGAAATATTCATGATGCACAGGAGGTACAGTGAGTAACGAAAGTATTCGAACGCCCTTTAAATCAGTATAACTTTTTTTTTTAAGTGAATCAAACGACCTGACTTTTTTGAGGAGTTAGAAGAATTGGTTTTCCAAATGATGTGTAAAAAAGATTTTGAAAAAATTGCAATTGCTTAGAATTACATGAGAAAATAAAAATGGTACTTTTCACAACTTTTTTATTTGAGCCTGTAATGAAAATTTAAAATATGCGTTTTGTAGATATATGTTAGTTATATACATGCTGCAAATTTCATTGAAATCGGTTAACGTTGTCATGAGATACAAACGTTTAAAGATGATTACATAAGGGCGAAATTCCCTGGCAAGATCAAAAATCTGCGACTTTCACCCTTAAACTCTCATTTTGAAACGTTTGTAGTTAATTGCAACGTTTTGACCGATTTCGATGAAAATTTCAGTACGTGTATAGCTAACAGAGATCTACAAAACGCATATTTTAAATTTTCATTACAGGCTCAAATAAAAAAGTTGTGAAAAGTGCCATTTTTATTTTCTCATGTAATTCTTACCAATTGTAATTTTTTCAAAATCTTTTTAACACATCATTTGGAAAACCAATTCTTCTAACTCCTCAAAAAAGTCAGGTCGTTTGATTCACTTAAAAAAAAAGTTATACTGATTTAAAGGGCGTTCGAATACTTTCGTTACTCACTGTATATAAGGTAATAGCTGCTGCATATCCTCATATTTTTTGTATGTAATAGGCCTGGCATCGTGATACAAACGCGCGAGGGACATTTTTTCAAATTTTAGCGGTCTTCCCCGACATGTAGGTGATAAATTTAGAGTCTTAAATTCTGTGTCCTCCATTGATGTTTTATATAAAATAGTATACGGTGCACTTTTGCAAAATTTCATCCAGCATATTTGCAACCAATTTACTTTTTCTCCATTAGTCTTTCTTCTTATCTGTTTTTTAATTGCGTTTTGTAGATTTTTTGTTGAAACGAAATTCTCTCATTTCATTTCGTGTAAAATAAATTTATTATGTTGTCTACATTGGTTTATAACGTCGTAATAATCCTGTGGTGTGTACAGGAAATTCTTTTTTCGTAATGCCACTTCTATGATACCAAAATCTGCATCGTTTGGAAGATACGAATTTCCGGAGAGTAAAAATTTATGATCAATTACCTCAATGTTATTTTCCAAAGACTGGACAACCCTCAACCACACCAACGCCATTTGTAAATTTCGATTTTGCCCAGTACACATATCACTATATGCAATAACATGACTTTGAGTCGTTACATTTTCTAAATGTCTCAAACAGCAAGAAGCTATTTTTTTTGGACTCGCACCACTTTCATAATCAATGGTTACGCAATTTCTTTTACCGGCCAATTTTAAATTGAACAAAGTATTGGCATTTTTTAAGATATTAAATACTAATTAGTTTACACTAAATTAAGCATAAATTACGTCATGTCTCATTTTTTTTTAAAAAAGGACACCACTTTCAAAATAAAGGTCCATGTGTTTATATTATTCACCATTGAAAAGTATTTCAACGAAAAACCGCAGAAGTCTTACCGGTTGATAAAGCAATAATCTTTGATACACCGGAAGCATGAGAAACCATGGCAAAGAAGAGAAAATGTCGCTGGCCACGGGGTTCGCACGAGCAAACGCACGGAGCGCAGCAAAGTAGGGGAGCTGTCGAGAACCCTAGTAGCACAAAATATTGTATACACATTCATATAATATAAAAAAGAGATTCAATCTTTTTTTAATATTCAAATATACATAGAATATTTATTTGATATTAAGTAACAAATATTTCTTTTTAAATATTCAGGAAATATCTATGTCATGTTACGAGAAAAATATTTTTTTCCAAATATTAAATGAATCTATTTCATATTGGAAGTAGAATATTTTGGTAATTATTTACATTAGGGGCTTCCTCGCCAATTTTGATGACCTTGAAATATGTTGTCAAGGTCATCATTATGAACAACTTTTTCCTATACATGTTACCGCCGCTCAACTTTAGTTTCCGAGATATTCGCAAAAAAGTTTTAACATCTCAAAAAGTGATGGGAGTAGGTATGGGTTAGAATAGAAGTTGCAAAATAAGAAAGAAAACCTTGCATCCAATATTCTACATGCGAATAATAAAATATAATACTAATGTACTGCAAACTACATTATAAAATACTAATGTAAAGTGTACTTACTTCTGAATCTTCTGTATCTCCATCGGATCCACAGCACACAATTATTGACTCACGAGAATAGGTCCGAATAATTGAACAACAATCACTAAACAACACTCACAACACACACACACAACACACTTAACGAAATAGTGACAGCAGACGAGAAGATGTTACTCCGACCACGAATAAAATAATACTGCGATTTTAACCGTCCCCCTCCCACGGACGTGTGATACGAAAACAGGGAATTCCGGGAAATAGGGTCGGCGCCCTGCCATAATTTATTTACCTTGGTTTTGTATCTAGTGTTTATAGACCCTCAGCGTCTAACCTGCCTATGATAACCTGACCGTACCACCTGCGTGGAAGGGATCATTGTTAAAATCGCAGTATTATTTTGTACGTGGTCGGAGTGAAATCTTCTCGTTCGTTGTCACGATTTTATAAAATGTGTTGTGTGCGTGTATTGTTTAGTGATTGTTGTTCAATTATTCGGATCTATTCTCGTGAGTCAACAATTGTGTGCTGTGGATCCGACGGAGGTACAGAAGATTCAGAAGTAAGTACACTTTACATTAGTATTTTATAATGTAAGATTAGTATTCGTATGTGGAACATTGGATACAAGGTTTTCTATCATATTTTGCAACGTATATTAACGATCATTAATGATTTGGTATATAGTATAATTTAATGTGGTTCAAATAAGATACTACTTTAAATCAAATACTTTTATTTTGATAACCACAAAGATAAAATGAAATATTTTTATTTTGTATTTCAAATATTTCCTTGCAATGAAAATAAGTTGAGCAAGTAGTTAATATTATAAATCATAATTTTTAACATAAGAAGCTATAATAGTTAGCAAAGTATTATGTGTAGTTTAATTACGAGTATGTAACATGTTGATAAACAAACTACAATATCGTAATAACATTACAGGCAACAAAATATCATAAAAATATAAGTTACAAGTAATACATATTCATAGTTTCTAATTTTTGTTATAATTTGAAACTTCTTAAATTTGAAAATTTTATTGAATGTTTTTTAAATATTGAATTTATATTTTTCAAATATTGAATTCACATTTTTAAATATTTACTTTATATTTTTTAAATATCTAGTTTATATCCTCCGAGTATTTAGCTTATATTTTTGAAACATTCAATTTATATTTCTTGTACATGCATACAATATTCAGATCCAATATTTTTCTCGTATGAAAAAATGTGGCTTAAAAAATATTTTTCCAATATTTGAAAAAAATATCTATCCAATATTTTTGTGCTACTAGGGAAAGGGACAGTTTCTGGTCCGCGACGCTTTCCGGAGAAATTCCGAGTTGCGAGAAACGATGATAGATCGCCGGCTTGTTCCGTGCTCTTCATTCTGCAACAATCTCATAATTTCGGCTCTCGTAATTTCCCGCGACATTACGAGCCGCAAACGCGTTCTAAAACACGCGTGATTCATAGCGCCGTCCCTTGTTCTTCTTTCTCGTAACACATCTCGCAGTTTGACACGCTTCCCCGAAATCCTTGCGGAATTTTGTCGGCCGAGTCCATTAGTAGGTGACAGCTCGCGAAATTAAGCGTGCTGAGAGCTTAACCTATTAGGGACCACCGGGAGATTTATGCGAGCGCTGATCTCGCGGCGCGTAACGATCGAGTTGATCCCTTAATTCATCGGGATTCCTAAAATGTAAGCGTTCCGCTGCGTTTATGACACGTTAAATGTGTTTTGACAGTAAAACTGCCGGCAGGACTGAAGAAACACTCGGGGAAAATTATTGAAATAATTATTCGGGAACATAGATGTTCGAATTAAGTCATAGCCCTTTCGCCTAGAATTTGTTGATTATTCATAAACAATGAGTGCTCTGTCTACCTGTGACTCTTTTAATCTTCGGTTTATAATGTGCATGAGTGGTAGGAGGTAACGACAAGATAATTAACCCCTTGCCTTACAATATTTAGTCAGACTCGTGACGAAGATTCCGTGCAGGGTCTAATAAATATGTTTCTTATTAATTTCCCTTAAGGGGTTATATAGAGTTAGAATTAAAAAAAAAACCGATTTTTTTTTTATTTTATTTTCGTAATGTACATATGTTTAAGTATACGCACAAAAAATTTCAAGTCAATCCGGCAATTATTTTCGAAGTTACACGCATATTTGTAAAGACGTGTCAGAGCGTTTGAGAGCATCAGAGCATTTCAACGCGATCTTTCGACGCGTTTTTCTCGAAACTGTGTTTTCAAAGTCGGTGACCAAGATTTCTCGGAAACGGCTGAACCGATCACTCTCAAATTTTAACACAAGCTTCTTAAGTATATTTTTTAGTAATTAATCGAAGCTTTTTTCTCTCCGATGAATATTTTTTTTTTTACAAACAATTTAAGGCCAAAATTTTTGTGAAAAATCGATTTTTTTCTTTGAAAAGCTGCCATTTTGTCACAAAATTTTATTTTGCTTATTCCTTCGACTAATTACTAGATTATACATTTCTTTAACGAAATTAGTTTGGTTTTTTCATTTTTGATGATCCAGTCCAGAGATATAGTGGTCACCGCAAAGCGCCTTTTTTTAGAGGAGCTCCAGGAGATCAGCTATAGCAGGTTTCAAAATTATTATTTTTACAAATAAAAAATGTTAAAATACAGTTAAAAGTTACCGTAATATGTGTACAAATTTTTACATTAATAGATGTAAAGGTCTTCTCAGGAAAAATTCTTAAAAAAGGAGAAAAGTTATATCTATTGTATGCCTATATCCCAGACAGCACGCGACGTCTTAAAGACGTCTGTTTTACGTCCATTTTTGGTCTGAACGTCTTACGTCCTAAAAAGACGTCTTTAAGACGTCTTACATACAAATGAAATCTGTGCAAATGTCTTAGGCCACTTACATTATATCACAAAATTTACATCTTTATCGGTTAAAGAACGTACACAGTTAGGTTGAGCATATATATTTTATTATACTTATATTCTTGTACAATATACTATTGATAATTATGTAATGTAATAATGGTTTTTGGTAAATACTTTAATATTTTGTATGGCCTCCTTTTGCCTTAATTACAGCGTTGACTCTTCTTATACAGCTTTCGTATAAATTATTGATAATTTCCATTGGAATTTTTCGCCATTCTGTTTGCAACATCTCAAACAGTTCATCTGCATTTTTCGGTTGACTTTTTCTTCTTGCTCTGTCTAAATAATCCCAAACATGTTCAATAATATTTATGTCAAGACTTTGAGGTGGCCAGTTCATAACTTTTAAAATTTCTATATCTTCCAACTCTTGCAAGTAACTTTTCACAATTTGTGCTGTGTGTTTGGGGTCATTATCATGTTGGAAAATGAATTTGTTACCAATCAGTCGTTGTCCTGATGGTACTGCGTGTTGTTGTAAAATTTTTAGGTATTGTGTGGCTATTAATTTTCCATCTATTCAAATCAAATCTCCTACTCCATTAGCGGAAATACGGCCCCAAACCATCACGGAACCCCCACCATGTTTTACTGTAGGTTTTAAACATGCTTCCTGGTAAGCTTCTCCTTTTCGTCTCCGCACAAACTGACGCCTTTTATTGCCAAAACGTTCGAACTTTGATTCATCAGTCCATAAGACTGTTTTCCAGTCTTCTATTTCCCAATTACTATGCTCTCGAGCATACTGCAGTCTTTTTTGTTTGTTTCCTTTCCAAAACAATGGTTTTTTAATTGCAACACAGCCTCTCAGTCTAGATTTTAAGAGACTTCGGCGCATCGTTGAAGAGTCGACCGATACTACTGTAGCTTCTTGCAAATCTTGTGCAAGTTCTGTTGAGGATTTTGTCCGATTTCGTAACGATTGTAATCGTAGAAACTTCTCTTGTCTTTCCCCTAACTTTTTAGGCCTGCCACATCGTTTTTTATCCTTGACAGATCCAGTTTCATTAAACTTTTTTATAATGTTTTGAATCGCCGTCCTTGAAAATTTACATTTTCTGGCAATCTCTCTCTGGCTAAGCCCGTCCTGATAATAAATAATGATTCGGTGTTTATCTGCAACTGATATTTTTGCCATTACACTTGTTTTATTTCAATGTTTTTAAAATGAATCAATAATTTTACGGCACACGAGTACACTACGCGTAAACAACTGAACGTTACAAATTTTTTATATTGAAATCCTTAGAACGATAGTTACAAGTCGAAAGTTTTGAAACAGAAATGAAACATCGGCAATAGAAATGTATGCAGTCAACATTTTTACCTGAAATGCTCATAGAAGAGACCCTGGCTGCATGCCATAAAAAGCAATAAGACCTTTCTTTCACTGCCGGTAAAACACGTGCTTTCCACGTGCAGAACAATTATGGCACAGCCAAATGTTGGAATCTACAGCATGGTAACTACTAAGCATCATTAACATTGATTGATTTAAGTATAAGACAAATGTCACGCGGTGGCCTAAGACTTTTGCACAGTACTGTACGTCTTTCTTGAGACGTCGTTTTTACGTCCGAAATAAGACGTCTTTAAGACTTTTCATTTCAGACGTCGTTTTTACGTCCGAAATAAGACGTCTTTAAGACTTTTCATTTCAGACGTCTTTAAGACGTCTCTGTGCTATCTGGGATGTTCCTCAATAGCTGTACATTATCGACGACAAAATAGAATTTTCTTTCGGTTTAAGGGAAATTATTATTGCTTCGTACACGGAGCAATGGTTTGGAATATGCAATGAAGGTTTGCATTTAAAATGAAGTTGCTACCGATAAATTTGAATATCGTGCTGTATTTTATAATTTTATCTAGCGACGTGTGCAAAATTAGTTTGATTTTCTTTGCGATATACGAAATCCTCGCGCATGTGTTGCACTTGCAGCGGAGGTCATTATAATAGACTGCAGATTGTATGCATTTATGGCAGAAACGAGTGGGTGCATTTTAAAACGGTAGAAAGATTAAAATGGTTTAAGCACACCGACGTGGTATCTTCAAACTTATCAATATGATTAAAAAGTACGAATTAAATATGTCCATCCGGCTGTTATTATTTTGAATAAAAATCCACAACCGAGTCACTAATATTAACCCCTTGTACTACGATTTATTTCACGGTTTCAGTGATTAGAACTTTTTTGTAATTTATAATTTCCTAAAGAAAGGAGATAATTTATATCTATTGTATGCCTATATGTTCTCCGATAGCTTTATATTAACAACGCCGAAATAGAATTTTATTTCGGTTTGAGGGAAATTAATAAGAAACATATTTATTAGACTCTGTTCAGAATCTTCGTCACGAGTATAACTCGATATTGTAGGGGAAGGGGTTAATGACTAAAAGTTGAGGCACGTAAAAGCAATTTTTGCTTATTTTTGTCGGTAACGTGGTCGCTCTACCTTATCGCGAGTCTACGGAGTCTTGGCTCCGAAGGGGTTAAATATACTCGAAACGGTTGGACGATAGCTCTTGATCCAGCTCGGGCAGAATTATCCGGATCCTATTTCATCCGCGCGGATTTGGATGCTAATATTTCCCAGATGTCACCGGGACTCATACATCGCTTCCTAGAACCGATGAGAGAGACGCCTGCATTCCGGCTATGCCCGCGAGTCCAGACGAAAGGTTGCTCCCTAAGTTATAGCTGGCGCATCGATCCGAGAGTTTTCACTTTAACTTCTTCGCGAAAGGCGAGTTGCGCGCCATTCCGCTGCAGCGCCGCGCCGCGCCGTCCCTGGTTGTTTATTATGCGTTTGTCTTACTTAAGCGCCGCGGCAAATTTACGATCGGCTGGGAGTCGAGTTTTCTGTGAACTACCCCCCGGGACTTAGCGCTCGTAAACGCTGACGAGAAAGAGAGCCTAGCCGCGCTTTTAACTCCGCAGCGTATTTGGAGTCGGCGCGGAGCGTTGCGGAGCGTTGCGGAGCGGTGCGGAGCGGTGCGGTGCGGAGCGGTGCGGCAGCCCAGCAAGAAAGGAAAATTGCTTATTGTTCCAGATTTGATCTTTCCCCGCTGCTTTACAAGCTGCCCGCCGACGGTTTTAAACGCCAAATACGTCTGGTTTCTTCTGCCCCGAGTATGAATCACATTAGAACCCCTCCCCTCCCCGGCGAGGTCACTCGTTTCTCTTCTTGGTCTTCTTTCTTGGAGTGCGGCTAATGCTCCTCAATTTGCTTCGCTTCTTCCTTTTCCTGTGCTGCTTTTCGATATTTACTTCCTTTCTCAGTGTTGTAGCGGCACTTGTAAATATTCTTGGCATAAGACCGATTCCAGCAGATTTAAATAAAAAAGGATTAACACTTTGACTGCCAAACTACCCAGTCTGTTTTACGTCCATTTTTGGTCTGAACGTCTTACGTCCTAAAAAAAGTCTTTAACACGTCTTACAGACGTCTTTAAGAGGTCTTTAAGACGTTTCATTTCAGACGTCTTTAAGACGTCTCATTTCAAACGTCTTTAAGACGTTTCATTTCAGACGTCTTTATGACGTCTCATTTCAGACTTCTTTAAGACGTCTTTTACGAGACGTCTTTAAGACGTTTCATTTCAGACGTCTTTATGACGTCTCATTTTAGACTTCTTTAAGACGTCTTTTACGAGACGTCTTTAAGACGTTTCATTTCAGACGTCTTTAAGACGTCTTTTACGAGTCGTCTTTAAGACGTTTCATTTCTTGACGTTTCAGTCATTGTAAACGGCTAGAGAAAAGCTTTACAAACTGTACACACGCAACGCAATATAACGCAGTTTTCCACCCATCGAAGAGACTTTATTTAGGAAATTTATTTAGGAAAATTAAATAACTAGATTGTTCATTTAGCACTATTAGAATAAATTACATATATACATATATTCGTAATAGAATTTAGCAATAAATATTGTATATCTGTTTGTCGTTACTATACTATTAATAATATGCTTCATTAAAAAAAAGTAGTTTGATTTTTATCTAAACAATTTTTTAAACAGAAGTTTATCTCTTCTAATAATTATATGATTTGATACGATTTGAGCCTTTATAAGTCTAACAAGTACTGACTGTAACAAAGAAGGTTCGCATGGCTCAGTCATTATTTGACAAACATATGTATCTAATATTTTTGTGCTACTAGGGATCTGTTTCGAGACGTCTTGAAGACGTCTGTTTCGAGACGTCTTAACACTAGAACTACCGGATGGGTCAAAATGACTTGCGCCTAATTAATTCTTTTAGAAATAAGGAAAGTGTAAATGTTTTTATGAGAACATTTTTTTATGAACTTCTCTGTCGAAGTAGATATTTAAACAAAACTGGTACGAAATCTAAACAACTGCAGTTTTGTTGTTCTTATAAGGCAATGTATGCCAGTTGCATTTACTGCTTGGTAGTTCTAGTGTTAAAGACGTCTAACAGACGTTTAAAAGACGTCTTAAGGACGTTTTTAAGACGTACAGTTTTTTCACAAAGACGTTCCAGAGACGTTCAGGAGCCGTTCGGAAGACGTTCGTAGGACATTCGAGACGTCTGTAAGACGTCTGAATGTCCATCGACAGACGTCTTTAAGACGTCTCTGTGCTATCTGGGTAGAAACCTCATAAATTTCATAAAATCAAAGTAAGTTATTTAATGAAATAAAAATTGAAGAAAATTAAATATATGATATTGTGTAGTCCTCCAACTTTCTTGAATTTTACAGATCCTAATCAAATTTTGTACAATGAAAATATTAAGGTAAAAATTCATTCTAAAACCTGGAAAAATAATTCCGTCACCCACATGTGGGTGACATGGCAATCAACGTGTTAAATTGATCGGATAAACAGATTCGAAAATAACAATTTGGAAGTGCCAGATGCTGTTGTGAAAATAGAGTCTGTATTTTGCGGTTGCAAATCGAAACCTGGGATGCAATAGTCCTTCGAGGAGGTGCATTGAAATTTTGCCTGTGCATCTTTATTCGCTTAACTGCGATCTCAGTGGACTAATCAACCGTCTGCGTAAATTAATCTTTTCACATTCTGCGAAAACATTGAAACTTAAATTTTTCCATTTAAAATCAATTTCCTTAACCCCTGCTTTATAATACTAGATTTAGAATAGACAGAGTCTATTAACCCCTTGCCCTACAATAACGAGCCAGACTCGTCATGAAGATTCTGAATAGAGTCTAATTAATGTGAACGTTATTAATTTCCTTTAAATCGAAATAAATATCTATTTTTTTTTGTAGTTGATATATATCCTTTGAAGAAAACATAGGCATACAATAAATATAAACCATCTTTTTTTCTATAAAATTCTAAACGATGAAGAATTTCTAATCATTATAATCACAAAATAAATAGTAGTGCAAGAGGTTAAGTATGAGTGGTATCCATTTATCCAAAATACAATGTTACTGTTCTGTCATCAGTATTGAAGCAGTAATGTATCTGTAGATACACGATGAAAATAAATAAAATAAATTTTCTTTTTCGCTAGAAAATTTTCAAGAACGAAGTCGAGCCTCGACGGGGCGCGCGAACGAAGAAAACAATATTGCAAAGACAATTGTTTAACACGTTGAGTGTCACCCATATGTGTGTGACGGAATTATGTGTCCAGGTTTTAAAATGAATTTTTGCGTTAATATATCCACTCTACCAAATTTGATTGGGATCTGTAAAATTCAAGAAAGTTGGAGGACTGCTCAATTTTTATTTCATTAACCCATTTGCAACATTAGCGTATATATACGCTCAATTTTTCTGGTCCGTATATACGCTCAATTTATTTTTTCTTGTAATGCTGAAATACGAAGTTCTTTCACTTGTAGTTACTTCTGTACTTCTTTTCATATTTCCTTATGATGCATAAACAACTTACTTTGATTTTATGGAATTTTTGAGGTTTCTAGTTTGCCAATCAAAACGTCAACACTGGGTAGCCGCTTCCCGTATTTCTTTATTGTGTGGAATTAATTAATTCGGTTAACGAGCGGCCGAATTCTCGATCTTAGTTTATGGAATACGAGGCTACGGTCCACACGATTCATGGCAAAGAGGATGCTCCGGTCGGTATCCTATTTCCCAATATTTTTCGTGCGTTCGAATGCAACAAGGCAGTTGCAACACAGCCCGCTTGTACAACACCGTGGCTAAAGTGTTGGTGGGCTTATGAATATGCATCATAGCCCCGCATCCTGTTCGTTACAATTTCCAATTATAATCGAACACTTAGTCGGTCCCGATCGCATCCGATCAATGATGGAGCATCTATTCAATTATGTTTTGAAGCCACGAAGGGGCTAATTTGCGGCCGGTATGTAACAGACATCTGATTAACTGACACATCGGCGAACGAGCCCGCGCACGATCCCGTTAATTTTCAATTTCGCGAGCAGATCCCGAGGCTAGCGGCCGCGTTA
This sequence comes from Seladonia tumulorum, assembly GCA_913789895.3. NCBI lineage: Eukaryota > Metazoa > Arthropoda > Insecta > Hymenoptera > Halictidae > Seladonia > Seladonia tumulorum. Next base: position 2,037,343 of record OU565281.1, read on the forward strand.
ATTATCGAGCCGTCCGATCTAACGATCCACCGTGGATCGTTTCCACATGTCGTCGTCGCGGTCCGGTTGATCATCGGTATCGGGAAACAGAACGGAAATCAGATCCACGCCGGGTCCGGCTCTTATTTCTTCGGACGCGGCCTTATCTATCAACGCCGGGACTCCGCTGATATCGTATCGTAATTAACGACTAATTACCGTCGGCCGTTCGTATAATAGAGTCGAAGAGTTTTCTCGAATCCAGTCGGGCGGTGATGCCGATGCTGGATCAACCGGCTCCAGTTTAGCGTTAATTAGTCGCGCTCCGCTCGACCTTCGCTGGTACCCTTGTTAATTATCGTCTAAACGATCTTCCGGTTCTATTCAGCCTTCCCGTACGTACTCTCGAAAGCGTTCGCGGAGCAGCTCGAAAGACAGCAGGCCTGCTCGGACACCGGCGAACACCGCGGACAGATTTATTCGATCGCCGCTCGCTGAATTTCCTTTGTCCCACGGTGATCACGTTTCCACGCGAAACGTGCTCCCGGCAACGTGTGGATCCTTCATTCCACTTTTATTCCCCGGAGACACATTAACCACCGGCCGGTGTTAATCGACAGTGCTGGCAATTAACCGTTGACGTATCGGCGGCTCGACGCCGCAGCGAATGCGAGAATCGATCCCTGTAACGAGTTCCTCCGAGATACGTTGACTCGAACAGCGCCATTGTCGCTCCTGGCTTGCACGTTTCTGCTCGACCAGCTTGCGAAATACGTAACAATTACCGCCGATTCCCGTGGGAATTACCCGATTCTGTGCCAAACGTCTCCCGCTTGGACGCTGCAACTGCAAAAGTTGCCTGATTTATTTATTTTTTTAAATTGTAGTTCAATACTTCATAGAAAGTACAGTTAAAATAATTTAGCCCCTTCATAATAAAATGGCAAGATATACAAACCGTTGTCACCGGCGAGTTAATGCATTGAGAAAACGTTTTTGTTTTTAATTGTATTTCTATGACTCTTTTACCAGCACAATCGTGACATTTTTCTGATTGAAATGACACCAAACACGACGCAATTTGAATTACGTTTACCCGTGTAGAGTCCACAATACGGTAGAACTTAATTTCCTTTAAACCGTAACAAAATTCTATTTTGTTTTGTTTTGTTCTGTTTTGTTGTATATATATTATATACTAGCGGTCCTGGTCACGCGCTGCTGTGATTGTAGCCGATTACAATCAAGCCGTTATGATAAAATTTGAATAATAAAATAAGAAGAGCAAGCAAGTAATACTTACACGTATTTTATTATTTAATTTTATTGCAGTCTTGTAACCTCTTATAATCAAATTGTTATGTAGATCGTCAATATTTAAAAGAATATTTGAATTTTAAAAATTTATAAACCTAATTTTAAATTATACACTGACGTTTGAACTGTTAACACAGCGCTATCTATTGGATCCTTACTCAAACCGCCATAAAAAATATTTGAATTACAAAAATTTATTGACGTTTTATACACCGCCATCTGTTATAAACTTATGGAACTTACAGAAAATTATAATAATTTGCATTAAAAAAATATTGCGACTGTAAATTGAGGTAAAAACTATCCTATATCTCAAGTTTGTCCAAACAGAACACATTGTGCCAAATTTCATTGAAATCGGTTCAGTACTTTAGGCGTTTATCGCAGACAAACATTGTGACACGTAATTTGTATATATAAAGACATATACAGGGTGTTGATGCTATTACTAGCCAGCGTTTTTCTTGCAAACAGTAAATACTAGAAAAAAATGGAAGAGGAAAAAGTAGTACTGTTTTTTATACGCAACACAATGGGGTAAGTAATTTTGTTGTGTTTATACTATTTTGTTAGATATGAAGGTGACCTTCAACTATTTAAATGGAATGCTGTATATTTTCTTATATCTCACGAAAGCGTGTGTCTAAACGAATTCATCCTTATACTGCACAGTGACCTTCAAGGTCATACAAGGTCAGAAATGGAAGAAACATTTTGAATATTTCCTAGCAATGTAAGGCTACTTTCGTACCGAAGTTGTCGGATTTTCTTCAAGATGTAAGAGAATTTTTAACTTTTTATCCTCAGAAAGAAGACATTTCCGATTATGGCACTTGTTCTGGAAAGACCCTGTTTCCTTCAAACGTTTTGCACACAAAACAAACTGATTTTCATTTGGTCGCATTCTGTCCGGATATTCTTCTAGGTATTTCAATTTACTTCCTCTTTTATTTCCATTGCACTGCTAATAAATACGTACCATATCCATCTTCCCGTCCACCGAATAACGATACATTCGGAAGTAATACTGAAATTGTCCCGTCATAGTAGAAACTAGAAGTAAACACTCTGAATGTGAATGACAACATCATCTGATTCGTATAAATAAGGAACACTTGTAAACAGATTGGTACGAAATATTCTAAATGTTTCTTCCATCTCTGACCTTGCATCACCTCGAAGGTCACTGTGCAGTATACGGATGAATTCGTCTATGTTGAGAGGTTATGTGTAAATAATTATAGACGGTGGAAGAAATATATTTGAGTAAGAGAAGATCGGAGGTGTCTACAAGACGGGCGGACTATTAGAACTGACTCCTAGAACGCAAGGGCGGCGCACAGTGGTCCAAATCGAGAAATTCAGTGACTTTTTGTTATAACTTTTGTACCATAAGAGTTATCGGGATGAAATTTGCACTAAAATTCATTAAAAAAATAGTCAATTTGAACTAAAGAAAAATTAATATTTTTTAAATTTGTTAAACAATAATTTCTTATTAATTTTCATTGATATTTTTCACTAAAAAAAAAATTGTTTAAATACAATCTTCCAAACCATTTTTTCTTTCCAAGTGTGTATTTTATATTTGTTTCACACATGCAATGTTTAATGAATTGGGAAAAATGTAAATTTGAGGAGTCGGGTAAGGTAAAAACGTCACATAACTGTGTCAAAAGATATTTTTTATAATAATTGATAATATTTGTAATATTGTATATAATATAAAATAATGTAGTAACATTTTTGTAAATCTTTTGTGATAAAAATGTGATAACAATGATGGTTTTATAATATAATAATAATAACATGAAATATGAAAAAATAATATTTGTTTATACTTTGTCAGTCTTCATTCTCAAATGGTTTTGTCTAGCATTATTTTTTATAGTCCATCCATTTCAAAGCCTGCCTTTTCTATTATTTAATTATTAATAATTCAGCTTCTGGTTCTAAATTTTGTATTCTTTTCTTACATGATTTCACTCGCATTGCTGACATGTGCGGGTCCGATGTCAATAAAAGTCTATAAAATACATCTTCATTTGTTAATATTCTGTCTGATTTTCTTGTATGTTTGTATCTAAATTGTTTAAAGTCTTTGTGACGTGTTTGTTGAGCCTCCTCTGATAATTGTCCGATTGGTAATAATGCGTGTCGGAGAATACAAGTGTAGTCCGTAAAACGTAAGGGGACGCGACGCGACGTAACATTGTCAGTTTTAAACTGCTATAATTTGCAAAGGCGGAAGAGTGCGGAAATAATTTTTATACCATCATATAGAGGAAGGTGTACTGAAAATAGTCCAATTTGTTAGAAACTGGGACTTCCTGGGACTTTAAAGATATCTCTTACCGAATATAAAAAATTTTTTAAATTTTCTCCATTTAGTCCAGCATTAACTTTTAATACATTGTGCAGACTAATTAATAATGTAAGACACGATTTCTTATCGCAAAAATCTGCTCTTTAATTAAAAAAAAAAAGCGCGAGAAAATATTAAATAGGAACGTCAGGGCATCGCATCAAAGTGAAGCAATTTTTCTCGTGAAAAATACTCTTCTTAAAATGTCCAACTTTCAATATTTATTACAACTATAATATTTAATAAATTGTACTAATTTCTCCATTTCCGAGGTCTATGGACATTTGGGAAGCAATGTTCATTGATCAGGTATCGATACATGAAAGTTCATTTTCGGGCCAAAAGTCACTGAATTTCTCGATTTGGACCACTGTGCGGCGGTGCGTACCTTCATACCTGAAGTGAGGACGGCATACAATAAAACTAAGGGGAATCGTGTATTTCCCAATATTTTTAGGATGTGGGGTTTTCCACAGAATACAGTAAAAAGGCCTAACGTTTTACTTTCACAGTCTACACACACGCTTTCATGTGATATACAAAAATATACAGCGTTGCATTTAAAAAATTGAAGGTCACCTTCATATATAATAAAATAGTATAAACACAAAAAAATTATATACGCCATTGTGTTACGTATAAAAAACAGTACTACTTTTTCCTCTTTAATTTCTTCCTAATATTTACTATTTACAAGAAAAACGCTGGCTAATAATAGCGTGAACACCCTGTATATATCCTTCGGAGGAAACCTAGACATACTTTTATTTTCATTTATAATCATTATGATCTCAAAATAAATAGTACTGCAAGGGGTTAATTGAATCTGTGAACGGTCCTGATCATTATCAATTATATAGCTATAGAAATGGTCCGCCGTGCGAGAGTTAACACGTTAACTGCCGTGGGGGTCACCGGTGACCGGCACTCGACTTTGCTACAGCGCCGTGGGGGCCACCGGTGACCGGCATCGTGGTCAATACTAAAAGTACATAATTATAGTAAATATGGATACTGATCAATTTTTCAATAATACCATTGTTACTATAATGGTTTGAAGAAATTAATGCAATATAGAACATACAAAATAATTTTTTTTTTTTTTTCGAAACACTGAGAGTAATCACTTAGCAACCGAAGCACGATTGTTAAAAAAAAAAAAGTAATACTTGCCTACAGCGCCGTGGGGGGCACCGGTGACCCCCACCAAAAAAATGCTTCAAACATGATTTTATAACTCATATTATTTGCTGGGAACTATATTTCATCATAATATGCATCGCATAATGAAAAGTTCATGTTGGCGCCTGGGACAAATCAGGGAAAATCCGTCCGGCAGTCAACGTGTTAAAAATAGCAAACAACGAATGCTCGAGTTCCAAGTTATTGCCGTAGAGAGGGTTGATCTATCCCACAGATCGAACAATGTTTAATCACGGTGAATCGCGGAGAACTGCGACCAGGTTTTCGTTTCACGCGGAATGTTAATCCTATGTTTGAGGCGGGCTCGAGCACATCCGGTTGCGCACGTAGGGCCCCGGTTTATTATTGTTCCGCCTCTGGACGAGTAGTTGTACGGTTCCCGGGGAGAAAATCCGAGAGCCTAATCGGCGTGGGCGAATGTTGGCCGAAGATGGCACGAAGAAGCGAATCGGCCGAGCCTAGGCAAACAATTCGACTTATCTCGTGAATCAACGGTTCATCCTTGGGAACGTGTTGTTCATAGAGCGCCGGTGTCGCCGCGCGCTTATCCGGTAGCCGCTCAGGCTCGTTGCGAAAAAGAGGAACGCTACTTGGGAAAGTAAACGGCTCCGTTGGTTAGCGAGCGGGTGCTAAACCGTCTGCGACACGAGTATTCGATTAACCTCGTGAACTCTGTCTAGCATCGAGAAAAAACCAGGAGGGAGAGAGAGGGACCGATATCTTCTTCGCGTTTCGATCTCTGTACCTCTATTGTTCGGGGCATCCTTTGTTCCCCGTGGCGTCATTGCCGAGAACTGTATTAGCGGCTAGATAAAACATTAGGCAGTTCCGAAAGTTCTTCGAACGGCGCACAGTGGGGTATTTGGCCAGTTTAGCGCGCCAAAAGTCAAAATTTTTAGTTTGTTCAAAATGACTGAAACTTTTTTCTCGTGTACCTGAATATATATGCGAGTAATATACAATAATATTTTTCTATAAATAGTACTATTTAGTAACATATAGACACTTGAAAGTGACATATTCTCGTGACCAAGAGAAGGGTCGAAAAACATGTGTTAAAGAAATGATTCTTTTCACAAGTTTGGTGAATGGAATCGGGATAAAAACATTTCTAGGATGTAAAGGAAGGTATATAAAGTAATTTTATAGCTTTTTGTTCTAAACGCTTCGGTGGTTTTGATAGAATAAACAATCGAAAATGGTACAATTTTTTTTTCAGAAAGTTAAAATGTATTATGTAATAACTTTTTTTCTCCGCAAAACACCTCTCTAATTTTTTTTGAGGTTATTCAGTAGACATTGCTTTACAGAATCCTGAAGAGTTTAGGTGCAACAGAGTGCCACACATGGAGAAATTTAACTTTTTGTTAAATGGGGTTTTGTAATAGCAATTTCTCTAAATCTGACAAAAAAATGTTTCAAATAAAAGTTTAACAGTATTAATAAACGTATAAATTGCAATACAAAAAACATTAAAAAAAATTTGTTTAAAAGAAAAAAACAAGATCGCTTCGATTTTTTAAACATTAAACTGTGTTTTTGATTTGACAATGTTGTAGCTGGTATTAAGAAGAATTCAACGATATATAATATTATGACCTTCACATTACTAATAACGTCGTAATAGTTTTGGCGCGCTAAACTGGCAAAATACCCCACTGTGCGGCGGACCATTCTTGTAACTACAGTGATTTCACTGTATACAGTGGGGGACAAAAGTGTTCGTACACTTGGAATATAGAAATAAAAACAACAATGTTTTCTACATTATTAGGTATATTCAAATATACGTAACTGTGTATATTATACATTACACTTCTAAGAACAAATGAGCAAAAAACAAAGACAATAACATCACTATTCTACATGAACGTGAAAGTGGCATTCATTTGCAACAGCTACAAAAGTCGGTTTTATGAATTTTTGTCCCGAAAATGATTAATGGTACGAGGAAAAACTTTTTCGGAATGCGAAGATACATCCTTAAGCTACAAGGAAACATTTTTTATAGTTTGGTTATGTGCTCATTTACAGAACGGCACACGATAATGTCAACCTATTCTACATGAACGTGAAAGTGGCATTGATTAGCTGCAACTACAAAATGATTGATGGGGCAAGAAAAACTTTTCTGTGGAATGCATAGATACATCCTTAAGCTAGAAGGTAGCATTTTTTATTTGTGTATCGAATGATATGCAATAATCTGCACTTATTCGATGCGCAAGCTTCCTCCAAAAATGAGGATTTCTTCGTCAGAAACATTGACTATGTTACAAAGAGAATATACAGTGAGGGACAAAAGTGTCCGTACACTTCGAACATAGAAATAAAAACAACAATGTTTTCTATATTAAAAAGTATATTCAAATATACGTAACTGTATATTATACATTACACTTCTAACAACAAATGAGCAAAAAACAAAGACAATAACGTCACTTGATAACTTGAAATGAATTCAAAATTCACACAACTGTAAGAAATTGCCAGGACAAAAGTATTCGTACACCACCATTTCTGTTGATAAACACAGCAGTTACGAAGGAATCACAACATTCCGTTCAATGTAAACATTACTTTAGAAGATATCACGTTAGTTTCATTGATTCTAGTCGTGGCGAGTATACGTTATTAGTGAATATTTGCAATACCGGGACAAAACGCAATGAAACTACGTTGGAAGAACGAAAAATTATTATACAGTTATACGAAGAGGGCAAATCATATAGAAATATATCAGAAATACTAAAAAGAAGTCGATCAACTATACAGAGTATAATAAGTAAATATAAAAACGAGAGAACATTGCAGAATAAAGAAAGAACAAGCAGACCTCGGAAGCTAACTGTGAGAGAGGTGCGTAAAATCGTCCGAATTATTAAAAAAAAACCAGATACCAGTGCATCGGAAATCGTGACACACTTTCGAGAATATATGCGCAAGGAAGTTCATCCGAAAACAGTACGAAGAGTGCTACATCGGGGAGGATATAACAGCAGAGTTGCGAGGAGGAAACCACTCACCAGCAAAGTAAATAAGAAAAAGAGATTAGAATTTGCAGAAGAACACATAAACGCTAGCGACGACTTCTGGAAGAATGTAATATTTTCCGATGAGTCGAAATTTAATATTTTTGAGTCGGATGGTCATAAAACAGTGTGGCGGAGAGCTAATACTGAATTGGACCCCAAAAATATGCAACCGACGACGAAACACGGAGGAGGAAGTGTAATGGTGTGGGCATGTATTGCTGCTTCTGGAGTCGGAAAATTAGTAATGATAGATAGAATAATGGATAAACGTTTATATTTAAATATTTTAAAAGAAAATTTACACGAAAGTGCTGAAAAATTAGGTATTGGGAGAACATTTTACTTTCAACAAGACTGTGATCCGAAACATACAGCCCATATAGTGCGTCACTGGTTGTTATATAATACTCCCCACATGTTAGTAACTCCTCCGCAATCACCTGATTTAAATCCCATCGAACATGTATGGGCGAAACTTGAAAAAAATGTACGAAAATACGACATAGCATCGAAAGAATATTTAAAAGAAATATTAAAAAGAGAATGGTGTAATTTAGAACCTCTGACTTCATTAAAAGTTTAGTATTATCAATGCCCAATAGATTACACGAAGTAATTCGTCGGAAGGGCTATCCTACTAAGTATTAATTTAGAAAATTCCCGTTAAATTAATTGCAACACTTGTAATAATGAAAAATGTACGAATACTTTTGTCCCTGCAGTTTCTCGTCATTTTGTGAAATTTTTGCCATTGTACATTACGAAATAATGTAATTAAGTTTTGTTTTTGCTCATTTGTTGTTATAAGTGTTGTATACAATATAAAGCTACATATGTTCAAATACAATTAATAGCATAAACGATATTGTTGCTTTTATTTCTATATTCCAAAAGTACGAATACTTTTGTCCCCCACTGTATGTCGCCTAGGTCTAAATGATAAACGTCGCGGAATTATCCTCACTACTGCGAGGAGTGTAAGCATAACACAGCTGGGGTACGTCTCTCGGACGACACAAGACGTTGACAAGACCCGTGTTGTTGACATATATCGAGAATTTACTGTATAGCTGCTCACAAAAGTATTCGGACGCACTTAAACTCTTAGCGCTCGAATGGCGACTGTAAGGCGCCACTAAAAATTGCTGTGTCATTATTCGAAATATTTTTTACATCATTAAATTTGTTTGTATTCAATGAATGATTAAACACTTCAGTATTGTACGAGTAAATTGCACGATTCTCGTATGTATAACATGAAAAAAAAACAACTTCCACATTTCATCCGTTTCAACATGATTATTCTTGCTCAAGGTCATTTCAAGGTTAAAAAGCTGGTATCCACTAAATTCAGTTTTTTATTGTCTACAATCATGCTATCGTATAAACAACACGACATACAAATTTTTTTTCTTCACCACTAAAATTGCCTCCTGCAATAGTGTCACTTTGTCCTCTGAAGTTTTCTGATAGGAATGTAAATGCGAAAGATATTTAGGTGTTCCCATTTATGTGGGACACCCTGTATATATATAAATATTCTGGGAATATTCTGGGATAAATATTCTATTCTAATATTCTATTCTAATATTCTATTCTTAAATATTCTGGGTCGGAAGAAATGTTTCGTTTTGGACTTGAAATATCTTCGAGTGTAAAGGTTTAAAACAGAATAACATTTATAAAATTGGAACAAACGACCTGACTTTTTTTCCTCCACAATTACGAGCTAACTTCCTGGCAGAAAGATTGTGCAAAAATTGCAATTGGTAGAAATCGCATGAAAAATTGAGATGGCGGTTCTCGCGACATTTTCATTCGAGTTAATTAATGTTTTTCGTTATGAGTCACACGTTGAAGAGTTCACGTAAGACCTAGAATTCACAGGGTCAATCTGTGTAGGATCGAGTTCCCGATGTAAAATCATTGAATCCTCGAATAGAAAATGAAACGAAAGGGGAGAAACCGGCCCGCGGAGTACGCGATCCTTAATTGACTCCCTTAATCAGCAAACGTTGGAAGATTATTCGCGACAGCTTCGAGGATCTTCCCGCAGCGAATCGTCGAACAAGATCGGTGCGTTTTCAGGCGGTACCGGTGATCCCGGTTTTTTCGCTAGAAAAACGTTCTCTGTCGCAGCGAAAGCGGTGGTCGAGCGGTAACGAATGTAGTGCTGCCCTAAGCGCTCGGTTTTCTTGTCATTAGCGTGTTTTTAATGAAAATTAGAAGCGACTCAATCTGTAATTCCGCCGATCGGTTAAGGCCGAGAGTAGTAGCCGCTACTTTAAATGAAGCGACAGGAAAAACTCCGCCATCTGTCGCAGCACCGGCGACAAAAACGACAGAGACGTCGCGGTCTTTGACTGCGATCGTTTTGCTTTTTCCTGGTCGACACACCGGTGCCTGTTTTTCCTATAGTGCGCGCCGGTGCCGAGCCATATTCGAGCCGGCGAACGAGTTCCTCTCTCGGGTTTCTTTGCCACATTAGCCTTTTCCGCGGGTTTCGAGCACGGAGGTTTTTCCGTGGCCGCGGAATCGCGTGATTATACAAACGCACGATAGAGAGAGAGAGAGGGAGAGAGAGAGACGGTGTCTTCTCTAGCAGGCCATCGGTATCGGACGTTGACGAATCGGGTCTCGCCTTTTTTAGAACATCTGGTATTTATCGTTCCGCTCTCTCGGAGCACGCGACAACTCGGCCGCCAATTAATTATCGAAAAATCACGTTAATTGATCGGCCGCCGGACGCGGCGCCTTCCTTTCGCGTGTGTGATGGATCGCAGCCGACCGCCTGGCAAACGTGTCGCGATAAGTATGTATGCTTATCCCAGATAGCACGCGACGTCTTAAAAACGTCTGTTTTACGTCCATTTTTGGTCTGAACGTCTTAGGGGAGAGTTGCCGAATGCGTACCACTTAATTTCGAAGGCAGTTTATATATTCTTTAGTAGGAATTTGAGCAAAAATTATGTTTTGCATCTATGTATTAACTATCGAAGTTGCAATTTAATATGATTTTTTAAAATATTTATTGATAGATCATTGTGATATGAACACTTTTGTAAGATCATGCAAACAGTACGATTTAGGCAACCGGTATCCTAAATGGTACCAGCCGGTATCCAAAATCGAACCTCATGTGTTGGATTAAAAAGATACAAAAAAATCATAAGAGAAACTGTATTTTGCGTTTAATTTCAGTTTAATATACAATACAACATAAAAATAAAATGAAATATTACATTACTTAACTTAAATACAAGTAGGACAATAATAAATATTGTCTTTTTTCAAAACTCCTCCGCAAGCTTCATGTACCCACTTTTGGCACTTTAAGCATTGGATCATGTCTTCTAAATAAGAATTATTGCAAAGAAAACAGAACCAATCGTTTTCATTCTCCACTTCTACGAGAACTAGAACAGCGGTGCTGGTTGAAGGCGTGAAATCAATTTTTCTTTGCTTCATTTGTTTTGCTTTCATTGCAACTAATTCCTTTTTATAGGGGCTACTGTAAGCTACTTTCCCATGCTAAAAAAATTTGAAATATTGTAAATCGTTTATTTTCGCGGTAAAATTTGAATAGCAGTATCTTAAATCGTACTGGTACGATTTAGGAAACCACAGTGTGGTACGATTTAGGAAAAAGACGTCCCGCTAAATAATTGAAGCTAACCGTTCAAACATTATCAGCATGTTTTATAAACTAAATAGAAATAAATAATATAACTAGACATCGGATCTTTATGCATTTATGGCTTATGGAAATGTTAAAAAAATGCTATAATATAAAATTCGAGAGAATTTAACACGATTTTTATTTGCTTTGGATCTACAAAGGCTGTCCCCATTAAAAATAAAATTTTATTTCATTCCACTTTCTTAAAATGTTTCTATAAAAATTGGAAATTGCATAAACATCCGATGTCTAAATATAACATAGCTAGTTTTAAAAAATATATAAGACTACCTCAGAAACTGTAGATTTATATTTAATTCAGCCGATTAAAATCGTTTAAAATTGACATCAGACTTGCCTGATTTCTTTGTGCTTCTGTTATTCACAAAACAACACTTCATGCGAATGACTTTTTGGTCCTACTTTATCGACATAAATAAAAGTTCATATCTTTACCACCAAGAGGCATCAAAATGCATTAATTTTTAAATAAAAGAGGTGGTACGATTTAGGTGACCAGTACGCATTTGGCAACTCTCCCCTAATAAATACAACTGATGAATATTGCTTTGTAATGATGACAAGACTACATCTGTTCAAACCTAATACCATTTTTATTCTAACATGTGCTTCAATGAAGAAGTTTATTCAAAAAATTATGATGAAAACATTTTTATAATTTCAGTAATTGTGAAAGAAAAAATGAGGAACTAGTAATTTTGACTGGTTCGGTAGTTCTAGTGTTAAAACAAACATAACTTTGGTCTAGAAAAAACTTACTGGTCAAAGTAAGCATCATTGTGGTCAACATGTTTTTTTTCTTAACGAATCCTAACATTACGTTTTACGTTCTTTCTTTATAAAATCGTTATTTGCATTTTTGAGTATTCTCTGCTATCGATGAATAGTAGATACCTTTACCGCTACATTTTGACCAAGAATTATATAATATTGTCGTCGAGACGATTATTTCTCTATTCACATAAAAAGAATACACGACGAACACATTGATTCATATTAACACGTTGACTGCCATGTCACCCATGTATGGGTGACGGAATTATTTGTTCAGGCTTTAAAAAGAATTTTTACGTTAATATATTCATTGTACCAAATTTGATTAGGATCTGTAAAATGCAAGAAAGTTGGGGAACCACACAATATCATACATTTAATTTGTTCAATTTCTATTTTATCTGTTAGGAAATATTAGGTTTATGACAGAGCGCGGTTCGCTCGGTGCGTGGTTAAAATAGATTAGTTTATTTAAGATACAAAAACGCGCATCGCCATACGTGCGGCACACAACGTGGTTCGCGGTACAATGGGACGATCGCGGCAACGCTTCGACAAGAGAAGAGCCGCGTTTAACAAAAGACTGCCAGAACAAACGAAATACAATCCACCACGTGGCGGTGGTTTGTCTTAGAGACGAACATGCGTGTTGACTCGCGGATTAGCGCCAAAATTTAACATTATCAAATAACTTACTTTGATTTCGTGGAATTTTTTAGCTTTCTTGTTTGGCGTTCAAAGTGCTAAACTAAATTTCATTGAACTCTAGGTTTACGGAGAACTAAAAAAGCGACTATTTTGCATTACCTTGTAAAAATAACAAGAACGTCCTGCCCACATTTTTAGCAATATTTTGAAAATAATATATACCCGAAGAAATAAATTTGCTAAATAATTTCTCATATATGCGTCCTTAGAATCTTAATAATTTTAAATTAAAAATATCAGAACACGTAATTTAGACGTGTAACGCTAAATGTGTAAATAAACGCCGGAGATAGGTCATTAAAGATCACTTTTGTACCTTAAGATGAACCTTAACAATAAATCTGTGAGACTATTAATAGTTAAAGTGCAAACCCGTACGCAAAATAAAATTTGTACACACTAATTGCAATCTATAGGAGCTAAGTAAAAATTTATTGTGCTCGTTAATAATTTTTATATGTCAAAAATAGTATATCGACATTGTTAACACTAGAACTACCGAGTAATAAATACAACTGATGCATCTTGCTTTGTAATAATGACAAGACTAGATCTTTTCAAGCCTCATACCATTTTTATTCCAACAGTTGCTTCGATAAAGAGATTCGCTATAAATAATATAACAGCTAGTTTTCAAAAATATATAAGACTACCTCAGAAACTGTAGATTTATATTTAATTCAGCCGATTAAAATCGTTTAAAATTGACATCAGACTTGCCTGATTACTTTGTGCTTCTGTTATTCACAAAACAACACTTCATGCGAATGACTTTTTGGTCCTACTTTATCGACATAAATAAAAGTTCATATCTTTACCACCAAGAGGCATCAAAATGCATTAATTTTTAAATAAAAGAGGTGGTACGATTTACGTGACCAATACGCATTTGGCAACTCTCCCCTACGTCCTAAAAAGACGTCTTTAAGACGTCTTAAAGACGTCTCGTAAAAGACGTTGTTTTTACGTCCGAAATAAGACGTCTTTAAGACGTCTCTGTGCTATCTGGGTTCGACCTTCTTTCTCTCGAGCACGCGCGAATAAATCGGAATTCATCGGCAATGGTATTTCTCCGCGCTCACTATTCCCTGAGACTGGCGAATTTCGTTTGGGAATAATGCGCGGCTGTGATGCGTTCGCTGCTGACGTCACCGTACACTGTGTCACAGAAAGATAGCGCGTCTTCCAATTGTACAAGTTTGGTAGCAAAACTGGTGAAAATATATGAGCTAGAAATTGTTGAAACTGATGGAAATTACAGTTTCTGTTTTTTGGCCTCTAACCGTGACTAGACTGATCTTTTTAAGGGAAGGGATGGAGATAAGAGATGGAGAGATGTTTCTCCTGAAAAAAACTAGTGAATTAGTTAAAATAATAATACTAGAATAAATATAATCAATATTATTGATATAAATCTAATCAGAGAGATTGTTCAAGTCACTTGATTTAATTCGCTCAAATAAGAAGTTGTTTGATTAATATGAATCTCATACAAAAGACTGTTACTTTCTTCTAAAAGACTGATCTTTCTAAGAGAAGTGGAGTCACATTGATTTCTTTTAATAGTTGTAGTGGTTAATCTTTTCCTTGGCGATCCAAAAATTTTTTAATTTTTATTATGTAATCTTGTGCATCTTGACGTGAAAATGCTAAAAGTCGAAGTTCAAGGCGAGGAATTTACTGGTTCGAAAGTTATGCGTGTTTAAAGCGGAGTGATTTTAAGCGTTTTTGACAGGTAGCCGCCATGTTGGTGCTTAATCGGCGTTGCGCGTTGTTTAATGAGCGGAACTGGATGGCGGCGACCTAATCTCGATCAGCTTGGATTATACATTCTGTTTGAGATCCCGTATATGATTCTCTAAATTTTAATTACTGTTCGATGAGAGCTCGTCCCGGAACAAAGTGTAATGTCTCAACTTTAACGGTAGAACTACCGATCCAGTAAAAATGACTGGTTCCTAATTTTTTCTTTCACAATTACGAAAATTAGAAAAATGTTTTCATCAGAAATTTTTGAATAAACTTCTTTATTGCAGCACAAGTTAGAATAAAAATGGTATGAGATTTGAATAGAAGTAGTCTTGTCATTATTACAAAGCAATATACAGTGGCTCCAACTAATATTCGTACACTCTTAAAAATTGCATAACTTTGTCAATGTTGGACTATACCACTTGAATTTTTTTGAGAAATTAGAACAATTGGAGCGTTACATAACGTGAGAAAAATGTTTGATTAAAATTGCAATTGGTTGAAATTACAGAGAATTATTACGAAATAATAATAATTATAAAGAAAAGATTACGTTGACCGATTTTGATGAAATTCTCAGAATATGTATCATTGATACAGATCTACAAATCGTTCATCCTAAATTTTCAATGTAAGTCCACATAAAAAAGTTGGAAAATACAACTTTTAGTTGTTTCTCTGCAATTTCGACCAATTGCAATTTTTGTAAAAAAATTTTTTCACGTTATGTAACGATCCAATTGTTCTAACTTCTAAAAAAAATTCAAGTAGTATAGTCCAATATTGACAAAGTTATGCGATTTTCAAGAGTGTTCGAATATTAGTTGGAGTCACTGTACATCAGTCGTATTTATTACTCGGTAGTTCTAGTGTTAAACGCGAATAACTTTTGAACCAGTGATTTCCTCACCTTAAAACTTTGATTTTTGTTATTTTCTCGTCAAGATGCGCATGATTCTATCGTAAAAAGTTAAAAATTGCTGGGTTGCCAAGGCGAAGTTAAGTCAACCTAACAAGTTCTATGCACCAACAATATTAAATTCGTGTGATGTTTCTTCCGACTTATATTTCACCTACTACTTTTCGCCGTAAATGCGTAAAATCCGCAGTCCAATAATAAATCTATAAACTTCTATATTTTTCAATTATCCACCGTGTTTTCCACACAACCGGAACACAATAAACAGAAATAATTGGTCTAGACACCAAGTCTGACAAGAAGAAACGGCAATAGAAAGAGACGCGTGTACGCGCGCGATTACAATGTCACACTTCCTGAGTTACAGTCGAAGCGAAGGACTATCTTTTACGAGACAGTGCGCGAGATGAGAAATTCGCATAAACATCCTCGGGCCGTCCGTTATTTAGAGCACGCATTCGTTCGTCCGGTAATTAATTTCAGACACAATGGATGAAATTGTAAAACGTTATGGGCCGGACGTCGTATTTACGTCATGTTTGCGCCGACAAGGGACAACATGGTTGTCTCCGGACAGCCGTGGATGGTACTGTGATGCCATAAGCCTATATACGAGCCTGTCCGGTGCCGGACACGGTAGCGCAGGGGCCGCGTACCGCATTTTATTTCACCTCTAATGATTCCTCAAAACAAGCTTTATGTCCCGGACGGCCGAGGCCGTATTTGGCGCGGCGCTTTTATCGCAATGTTTTCTGCCTGTTCCCCCTCTCCCCCCTCCCGCCCCTCACACCCCCCTCCCAATCGACCGAGGGAACAGCGAAAACCTCCGACAGGTGGCAACCTATCGATCCCGAGACGCGAAAAAGAAGGACCGATCGTCGTTATGATATCTTCTCCTACCTCTTTTCTTCTCTGCTTGTTTCCTTTTATTTATTTTTTTTTTTTAATTCGTCGCACCTTTTGTTCGGCGCCTGAGAAAGGGACCCGCGACGCGAATACCAATTACGCTCTGCTGCTCGTTATTTACGAGCCCATGGCTCCCGAGGAAAAACGAGCACCGGTGCGGTGGTTCGACACCGTGAAAAAGTCAACTAGATTCGTACGTTTTTTACTTATTAAACGGTCTTTTTGCAAAATAAAATGTTTGCATTAATTGCGAGGCGCGAGAACCGCTTCTCTCTTTGCTTGCTTTAATAAATGGTAATAATGGCTTATGTAGATCCGTCTTTGAAGTCTCGTACCGGTGTATCGATATATTCTGTAGTCTAAATTTACTTTTAACTATAATGTCACAAGAATATCTTCCTGTATCGTGTTTTCTATGCAAACAAGAAAATCATGTATACTCGTTGTAAATTCAATGTCCTCTTAAGTCGTCAATTAATTGTTAACACTAGGCTGACGGAACACAAAAGTGACCAGTTTACATTAACTTATAAAAATAACAGGAATGTGCTGCCTAAAGGTTTAGCTATTTTTTTTTTTTTAAACACATACCCAAAGAAATAAATTTGTTGAATCATTCCTCATGGATGTATCTGTAGAATCTTAATAATTATAAATTAAAAATATTAGAAGGACACTGTTTTGTTATATTGTCCATTGAAATGCGGATATCCGTTCGCATAAGATGTTGTGATATGTCTAAATTATAAACTTTAAGAACTACGTGAAATTACTTGTCTTCACGCGACGTAATATAGTAGTGTATTCCTACCTTTATTGGCACACAGTGAGGAACCACAGCCCATAATGAGTACATTAATTAATGCACCAGCGATCACAGTGATTTTTTTTTCAAATTCTGCCATTGAAATTGTGGAAAATTTGTCACATAATACAATTTGTTAATTCGTATATAGAGGATAATATTTGCCGTTTTTAAATTACATATTTAGATAAATTTAGATTTACAATTTCGGGCTATCGAAGCTAAATTCTTTCTCACAATTGTTTCCCAAAATTGCACAGTCTGGTGGACAACTTTTTCATAGCAACGGCGTTTTCTTCAAGGTCTTGAGGTCCCTGAAAAACGAACTTCGCGATCGTCCAATAGTGGGCAAAGGGTTAGAAAAATCGATCGAATGAAAATAGTGAAATGTACACTCCCGTCCATAAGTCACCGGACACTTACTCGCTTTCGTCGTTTTGTATCAAATACCTCAAATTTCGACTCATCGGTCCACAACACCTTTTCCCAATCTTCAGCAGTGTAATCTTTATATAATTTTGCCTACTGCAGTCATTTTTTTCTTATTTTGAGTCCTTAATAACGGCTTTTTAACGGAAACACACTCGCGAAGCCCTGCTTGCAAAAGACGATGCTTAACTGTTGTTGTAACAATTGGATCCTCTCGAACTTTGTTAACTTCTGCCACAATTTCTGTTGCTGTCATCCTCCTGTTTCGTTTACTTAACGTTTGTATATAGCGGTCTTCATTTTCTGTTGTTTATTTTTTTGGGCCGCCCAGTTCGTTTTTTATATTCAAAAGTATTAGTATTTGTTAACTTTTTCACTGTATCATGCACTGTTGATTTTGGAATTTTAGTTTTTATCGCAATTTCCCGCACAGAATAGCCTTCTTTAGCAAGAGTAATAATACTCGAACGCTTTTGAACGGATAATTCTTTTCTAGAAATGCTCATACTGATCACATGCACTGTCAAACTTGAAATGAAGAAGAAACAGCGACTTCGCCTTAGCAGCTCCATGCTTTTCTCTATTTAGTCTAGAACTCCTCTTTTACAGTGTTTATAAACTCTTTATAATGTTCCAAATATAGTCCTCTGATGGTTTTGAACGTCCAAAGCGAACAATATATTCCAACGTGTACCGAATGGAAACCTAACGAAATGAGTGTTTTACGCATGCAGTTCCTTTTTTAAACGTTTATTTAAATAACTAATATTTATTTCTATTTTTACATACCGAAATTAACGTGAAATACCTAAATA
Source organism: Seladonia tumulorum (assembly GCA_913789895.3). NCBI lineage: Eukaryota > Metazoa > Arthropoda > Insecta > Hymenoptera > Halictidae > Seladonia > Seladonia tumulorum. The sequence continues at coordinate 2,056,050 of OU565281.1, forward strand.
TTACAAGATAAACAATAAAATCAAGCTAGAGAGTCGTATCTGTGTTTTAATCATTCTTTTGCTGAAAACGAGTAAGTGTCCGTTGACTTATGGACAGGAGTGTACATTAAACGTACACGCATGCACAACAATCTTCACCTCTGTATAATAACGAATCAGGCTCCCGATGAAGATTTCAAACTGAATATACCAAATACGAATGTTACTTTCTTTCCTTAGAAGAGGGAAAACAAAAATCAAATTCTGAATAAAATTCTACTCTTTTGTAAGGAATTTTTAAGCTTTAACTCCTTGTATTAGGATTTACTTCATGGTTACACTGATTGGAACTTCTTTAGCGTTCATAATTTCTAGGTAGAGCGAGGAAGTTTACATTTATTGCACAGAAATTTTCATGATCAATGTCAATAACATTCAGATTTTAGGTAGACGTTTGGGACCAATTTCTAACGATGTTTCAAATCCGAAATTGACAAGTCAAATTCTTGACTAATCATGCATACCAATATGACCAACGATTGCATCCTCGAGTGGACGACAAGACTCGAATAATATCCAATGAACGATAAGGAGATTAGAGATAATATCAAGAATATCGTAGTACCAGCTGTGTCAAATGGACAAAAACAGTATGGAAAAAGAAGCTGCCAAAGCATTCCACGGATAAGTATAAAACAAAAATGCTCGAAGTTAGCATAGATCGTTTCGTGACGAGTAACGAGAAGGTTCGGCGCGAAGCGGAAACAGGTATACGAGAGCGTGGTAATTTACTAAAACATGTCTGCGTCCTGTTAGTATTCGGTAACCGCAGATAAGCGATAAGGCTCCGCAACAAAGCCGAAAACCTTGGAAAACGCGGCATAGTGACGCGGTGCGCTCATCTATCTGTAATCCGCGACCAAGAAAGCGAAACCTGATATACGTGCGAACGATGAAGAGAAAATGCATAATGACAATGTGCAAGTTACAGAGAAAACTGACGTCCGAATGCTAATTAACCTCTTAAGCACGGCGCGTTTGTCCGCAACTCTGCCTCCCATGGACGGCGAGCCTAGCCGCGGAAGGCAAAAAAGCCACTATAGTGGTTCGTGCTGTTCGAACTGATGCTTTCCACGGAAAGCCACTATAGTGGCGTACAGGGCTTAAGATGTTAAATACAAATTTAATGGTTTCATCAATATTACTTAACAGCATCTTGTGAAAACATTCTAGTCTGAAGCAACGCGGTCTGAGGATCAGTTGCTTTGTCTTGGTTTCGAAACTATTCTTTTTTCAGAAATAAACAAATTAAACAAATTTTAATTTGAAACGAAAAGATTGTAATTGAAATTTTCAATCAAAATTGAAATTTTTTTATTTGTTTCGTGCCTATTATTATCGTGATTCATATTTTCAGTGTGGAAAATATTTTCATTCGCAATAAAGATTTGTCTTTGCAATACTAAAACTCATCGTATGAAGTAAACATAGTTATAAAAATGAATATGTTTATTTTCTCTGCATAGGAAGACAAAGATATTTTGATAAGGATCGTTATTAGTCCGAATCGCGAAGAAAATGTGGAAAGTTATTTTTTACAATTTTTATGTGGTCCTACATTGAAAATTTAAGAAATATATTTTGGAAATGCGTATCGATTTGGATGAAATTTTCAGAATATGTATAATTGACACGGATCTACAAAACGTATTTCTTAAATTTTCAATATAGGCACACGCAGAAAAAGTGTAAAATAAAACTTTTAATATTTCTTCTGTAGTTTCGACCAATTGCAATCTTGTCAAAATTTTGTTCACGTCTGGTAAAAATCCAAATCGCACGGTTCAGTATTAAAAAAGTTATCGTGCTTGTAAAAGCGTTCAAGTATAAGTGTGATTCACTGTTTTATAGTAATGTTCTCGCTATTTCTATTTGATTTGCTTCGAATGGGAACAGACAACGACGATATTGGTAGAGCGTGAGCAAAATTATCAATTTTATTGAAAGGAAACCTTTCGCTGTACACTCACGTCACACGCTCAATTAACTGCGAATGACTCGTTGAAGAGGGTGGAGAATGAACGCGGACTGTGGATATGTATAACGAAACAACTGTATATTTAACCTCTTAAGCACGGCGCGTTTGTCCGCAAATCTGCCTCCCAGGGACGGCGAGCCTAGCCGCGGAAGGCAAAAAAGCCACTATAGTGGTTCGTGCTGTTCGAACTGATGCTATCCACGGAAAGCCACTATAGTGGCGTACAGGGCTTAAGAGGTTAAACGATTCAGATTTTAGGTAGACATTTGGGACCAGCATTTGGTGTTTTAACCCTTAGCACTCGAATGGCGACTATAAAGCGCCACTAAAAATTGCTATATCATTATTCAAAATATTTTTTACATTATTAAATATGTTTGGATTTAATAAATTACTAAAAATGTCAGTATTGTACGAGTAAATTCCACCATTTTCGTAGGTACAACATGAAAAACAAATATATACATAGAAGGAAAATATTTTAAATCGGAAGAAATGTTTCGTTTTGGAGTTAAAATAACTTCGAGTGCAAAGGGTTAATCATTCTTTTGTTGAAAACGAGTAAGTGTCCGGTGACTTATGGACGGGAGTCTACACTCCTACCTACGTAGGAAACGATCGAGACGATCGTTTATCGTTTGACGCGTCCTACGACGGGACTCCCTGCGCAGCAGGTGATGCTAGTTGGCATAATTGCATAGCGGTGGAATCGGAGTGTGTCCGATCGGGGAACCGCTCGAATTCGAACGCGAGTAACTGTTGTCACGATCGTTATCGATCGCGATACCGTCTCCGGGTAGAACGTGTCGCCTGTGCATAGCGTTCGACCCAGTCGTCTTCGAGATGGTTAACGGTCCGAACGTTCCGTGTTTCGCAAACTGTCACTCACCGTGGCATACGAGAGTGCAACGCGGCGCAACCCGCAATTAACGCGTAGTCGCACACTCTCGCGACACGCGATTCGATGGTTCGCTCATTATCGGTGGTTGCCCGAAGAGGTAATTAAAAATTACGAGCTATCAGCCCCGGCCACTTAGCGTAATCTACGAGAGACATTTTAATCGGAAGTGTACGCCGCATCATACGGTTCGGAAATACATTGTACTCGGTGACGAGTGCGCTGCCACTCCAAAGTAATAATTTATGTTTTTCATTAAAATCTCCTGTGTCGGTCATAGCTGATCTGACAAGTACATGGCACGGTTCTTTTTTTTTTGAGAACGTTTGTCAGGGGAAAGCGATTATGCTGTTACTGGCGATGGGTAAATTGTCCGATGTCAAAAGTCTGACGTCACTTAAATGATATATACGGAATATAAAGATTCGAATAGTTTTTCTAATTTGGCTGATTGTTTTGGAATAATTGTGTTGCTCTGATCACTTCGGAAAATTATTTTTTGCTTTAAGTTGTTTCGTCATTTGGCTATCCAGTAATTTCTCGTTTTGTGTTTGAATCATTTTTCAAATGTTTTCTAACGTTGTTTTCATTTGCAACAACGGTGTGGGCTTACTGCAGCAAAAATTGTCAGGCTTTAAGTTCGAGTGTTTCTTGTGATCGAATATAAATAAATGCGAATCAAATAATAAATGCATCTTATTTGAATGATTTAAGTAACTCAAATATTAGCGGAAATTATTTGAATCCCACACAAAATAATGTTACTTCCTCTATGTTTCTCCTGAAAAAAACTAGTGAATTAGTTAAAATAATAATACTAGAATAAATATAATCAATATTATTGATATAAATCTAATCAGAGGGATTGTTCAACTTACTTGATTCAATTCTCTTGATTCTCTTGATTCAATTATTTGAATCACACACTAAATAATGTTACTTCCTCTATGTTTCTCCTGAAACAAAACTAGTGAATTAGTTAAAATAATAATACTAGAATAAATATAATCAATATTATTGATATAAATCTAATCAGAGAGATTGTTCAACTTACTTGATTCAATTCGCTCAAATAACAAGTTGTTCGATTAATGCGAATCTCATACAAAAGACTGTTACTTTCTTCGTGACATCTAAGATAAAAATGATAAATTATCCGAGATAATTCGCCAATGATTTTAATTTAATTCCGACGAAAATGTGTCCAAGCCGGGTAAAAGTTAATGGATCGGCACGACACTTCGCGATCCAGGATCACGAAAGTCTGTCCGTAGAAAAAAGTGTATCGCGTGGATGATCGGCACTTGCACCTGTCGTTTTTCGAGACACGGGCAGCGCTCGTTGTTCCCGACCGCGTCCGGACCCGATGCTTGCTGTATCCACGGTGTCTTTCGAGGCAACGAAAAATCATTTGATCGTGCCATAAAATCACGTTGGCATTTATTGCCGCGTGTCCTGCCCGTTCCGGCCCGGCCCGGTCCGGCCCGCGCCAACCCGATCGCAGTCCATTTGTAAAACAAATGCGAGCTCGTTCCTGGAGCTCGTTGCCGCCCGAGGTCCGCCGCGCTTGTTGTCGCTCGTATGTCGCTTTCACAATCAGCAGCCCGCAAAAATTCACCGGACACCTACGGTTTACGATCCCCTGCAAATCCACCGATTCCTCCAAAAACCCGTTCTCCTTTAATCATCCTGGGAAACGCGACGAGTTTTACGCGCGAGATCGTTTGTCGCGCACTCATTTTGTTCCCGAAACGATACCGATAGCACGTCGAAATAAAACCTCGTGAACATCCGAATGACATGGATCCAAGATGTAAAATCTCAGCCTCGAGGATTTATCGCGAATCTGCGCGAAAATGTACGTAAAAGATAACTGTACGTCACTCGTATTCAAACTATAATTTATTTTAATCGGTACGAGTGTTCGGCAAAAATTATAGGAAAATTCTTTCAAACGCTGTTTCATGTGATTCTAAAGCTTAACACCGTCGTGACCGGCATTTGTTTAAGCATTTATAGGTACAATATTCTATTAAACGCAATGTATTCTATTGTAAAATATGGAAAAAGATATTGCCAAAGAGGAGTCATGCGTTAGAATTATAAATAATATAGGAATAGAATAATAGAAATAGAATATTATATAGAATTATAATATATTATATTATATATAATATAATATATTATAATACAATATAATAAATAAATATAATAAATATAATATTATATTATATAATTCTATACAATAGAAATAATAAAAAATATAATATAATATAATATAATATAATATAATAATAATATATATATATATATATATATATATATATATATATTACATATATATATATTACATACAATAATAAATTTGCCGACACAAATACACAAATACACAAAATATATATATATATATATATATATATATATATATATATATTGTATTATTATATTATATTATATTATATTATATTTTTTATTATTTCTATTGTATAGAATTATATAATATAATATTATATTTATTATAATATATATTTATATTGTATATTATATGTATTTGTGTCGGCAAATTTTACGAAAGTGCAAACAAATAAATTCTAATTTTTTCAGTAGTAGTGACCTTTGTAGATCTGAAATGAATAAAAATCGTACTAATTTCTGTGGAATTTTATATAATTTTTTTTTTTAATTTTCCGAAACGATATATGCATAAAGATCCGCAGTATAATAATACTATAGAATATCATGCGTTAGAATTATAAATAACGATATGTATAAAATTAATTTCTTAAAGCTGCTATAAATATTACTTAACTACACAGAATTTCACGTAGAATTTAAACGAAGTACCATTATCCGTATTTTTATAAATATTTGTTACAAGGTATTGCTTACAACACAGACGTAAATTGAGGAAAACAGTGATTAGCGCCGTAGAGTAAGTAGAAATGGCACGCCATGAACAGACACGTCAGCGCATATTCATTCAATGGTAAAGCTTGTCTGTGCATGGCGGTCCGTTTCTACTGGTTGTAGATATCTACATACTAATGCACACACAATTGTTAAATTTTCCTAATTTCCCGTTGCATTTGAATTTTTATTTCTAATCGTTCCGTATTGATCACGTCAGGACTGACATAACAGTACTCGTGCACCGTTTGTAGGACCGCGACGCGTTTAGTAGTCGGATAGCGTATTAGAACAAGGGTGCGAATCGCTCTGTTATGCTCGTCGTCTGCCATGATCGGACTTGTCCCGCGGATAGCGTAGAAGCCTCGGTGAGAAACGAGGGCCGGCCTAATAAATTATGCATCGGTCGCCCTTCTGACATTAAGTCGACTTCAGGCATTGTCTTCGACGGCCATTGGAAGCGCGCACTTACAACCATTGTCGGTCCGCGAGCCTAACCTTTGTCTCCGGTAATAAATGGCCGTCTCGTGCTGGGAACTAGTATCGAGTCACTCGTCGGTGTCTCTCTTGCGGCGGATCAACCGGGGAAAACCGGGTCCGATTGTGATTTTGAATAATGCCGATCTGTGGAACACCGTGTTAACACGTCTCGCTAAACTTTCGTTATCGGGGAATAGACTACAAGGAAAACTCTACGGGAATGGTGACTCATCCACCGAGGATCATTTCTTATATTTATGCGAATTTATTTATACGAACAAACAGCGAGCACAGTATTTCTACGTTGATCTGTCCCTGCCTGAAAATTTTATCGAGCAATGCTTAGCCAACAATATGAAAAGAACGGGATGTTTAGGAATTTTTTAAAAATATCAGTGGGTTTTCTTTTACGAGTTCTATTTCAAAGTGTATAAGGTGGAGTGGGGTAAGTGCACCCCAGTTTATACAAAGTTTGACTTTCAACCCAAATATCTTGAATTTGTTTTATAATAATTTAACACTTATTGATATCAACGAGTACTTTAGTTAATACTCTTTAATTAACATTGGCAATAATGCCAATTCCACTTGTATATTTTAATTCTTTAAGAAAATTGTAAAAAATTTCAACAACTGTGCTTTTTCCTAGAAAATGTATGTTAAAAAAAAAATGACAGTTAAAATCTATTTGATGCCTTATATTGTATGCTACGAGGCAAGAGCATAACTATTGATACATATGTCTGCTACAAAATGCTTTTTACCGCATTCAAATATGTTGTTTCGTTTTGGAGTAAAGCAAATAAATAATATAAATAAATGAATACAAAGGGATTAGTAAATATTAATAAGAGTCCGTTTACGCACTTACCCCACTCCACCTTAGGGTTAAACTTCACGTTAGGAAACCAGAAATTTTTTACTTTTTTAAATTTAACCCCTTGACATACAAATAAAATGGAACTTGATGCGACCGAAGAATACCATTTACATAATTTCGCTCAACTGAAGAGTTACGTGTAAGATGAGAAAGAGTACATTTCATTTTTGGATTTTTCTTAATCAGATTGGTGTTAATAAAGAACATCTAAATAACATTAAAACATAATGATTTAATAGTTCTGTAAAGTATGGAATATTTCAAAACATTTTGGGAATCGACGCACGAGTGAAGCAACTATGTAATCTAATTGCATACTGCACAGCGTCCGCCGAAAAAAGCGCTTGACGAATCAAACTCGTCAAAGTCTACAATGACCCATAAAATGACCCAGATAGCACGCGACGTCTTAAAGACGTCTGTTTTACGTCCATTTTTGGTCTGAACGTCTTACGTCCTAACAAGACGTCTTACAGACGTCTTTCTTGAGACGTCGTTTTTACGTCCGAAACAAGACGTCTTGAAGACGTCTTTTACGAGACGTCTTTAAGACGTTTCATTTCTTGACGTTTCAGTCATTCTAAACTGCTAGAGAAAAGCTTTACAAACTGTACACACGCAACGCAATATAACGCAGTTTTCCACCCATCGAATAGACTTTATTTAGGAAATTTATTTAGGAAAATTAAATAACTAAATTGTTCATTTAGCACTATTAGAATAAATTACATATATACATATATTCGTAATAGATTTGAGCAATAAATATTGCATATCTGTTTGTCGTTACTATACTATTAATAAATAATATGCTTCATTAAAAAAAAGTAGTTTGATTTTTATCTAAACAAGGGAACCTCAGGTCCCCAGGTCCTTTTCGAGGGAAAGTGGAATATTTCATCAACAAAGAAGTGCACAGAAAGTAATACATCAAAATAAATAGATAATTAAATAAATTAATTAATTAAATAAATAAATAAAGCATAAAATGTTAATGTTCGCGGATATGCTGAAACATTCTTTTAATTTATTTTTTTTTTATTTATTTAGTTGTTTTGTTATAACTTAAACATTCAATTTATATTTCTTGTACATGTATACAATATTCAGATTCAATATTTTTCTCATAAGAAAAAATGTGGCTTAAAAAATATTTTTCCAATATTTGACAAACATATCTATCTAATATTTTTGTGCTACTAGGGTTCTGTTTCGGGACGTCTTGAAGACGTCTGTTTCGAGACGTCTTAACACTAGAACTACCGGATGGGTCAAAATGACTTGCGCCTAATTTTTTCTTTTAGAAATAAGGAAATTGTAAATGTGTGTGTTTTCATGAGAAAATTTTTTTATGAACTTCTCTGTCGAAGTAGATATTTAAACAAAACTGGTACGAAATCTAAACAACTGCAGTTTTGTTGTTGTTATAAGGTAATGTATGCCAGTTGCATTTACTGCTTGGTAGTTCTAGTGTTAAAGACGTCTAACAGACGTTTAAAAGACGTCTTAAGGACGTTTTTAAGACGTACAGTTTTTTCACAAAGACGTTCCAGAGACGTTCAGTAGCCGTTCGGAAGACGTTCGTAGGACATTCAAGACGTCTATAAGACATCTGAATGTCCATCGACAGACGTCTTTAAGACATCTTTAAGACGTCTCTGTGCTATCTGGGGAATGACGAGTCAAACTCGTCGTTTTATGTCAAGGGGTATATCTTGTAGATTTTGGGCGAGAAAATGCTTGAAAATTCAAGTTTCGGTTCTAGGAGATTGCTATAGTTCAAAAGTTGCGAAGGTTTTCAGCGTTTTTGACAGGTAAGGGGTGACTTGATTCAGATCTATAGCCCAGACCCAAACCAACGTGATTCAATTAAATTTAGAATTGATTTTGATGCTTTAAAGTCTCGTTGGGAAAAGTGTATTGAGGCGAATGGAGCATATTTCGATTGAATAAACAGCTTTTGAAAAAAGATATGCAGTTTTATATATTCACTTAAAAATCCGACATTTCATACGCACCAACCTAATACTTTGACCCCTTAGACTCGGAACTATTTTCATTCGAAGATCACACATTTCTGTCTACCTAGATAATTTTTTTTTTAATTTTATGCATACGAAACTGATGTAAAAAATATTTTGATGTAGTAATTTTTAGTGGCGCCTAAAAGTTCTAAGGGTTAAAACGGTATAAATTTTTTTGAACTGGATCAAACGACCTTATTTTTTGAACTGGATAAACGACGATTATTTTAAAAATATTGAGAAAAATGTGGGCAGCACGTTCCTGTTATTTTTATAAAGTAATACAAAATAGTCACTTTCAATGCTCCATAAATCTCGTGTTAAATTTTTATCCAAATATTACTCAAACTATGTGTCAGATACCAAAGTATTAACCCTTATCACTCGACTGTAGGGCGCCACTAAAAATTTTTTACATTATTAAATTTGTTTGTACTCGATAACTTACTAAAAACTTCAGTATTGTAAGTGTAAATTGCACCATTTTCGTATATACATATAACATGAAAATATAAAATCTATAGAAGGGAAATATTCTAGGTCGGAAGAAATGTTTCGTTTTCGACTTAAAATAGCTTCGAGTGCAGAGTTAACATATATTATTAGAAAACAGTAAAGAGTTAACATATGAGAGTTTTACATATAGACTTGTAAAAACTTCAATGAAATGTACGCTAATCAATTTTTCGGCACTCCGCCAATTGTAAATGTAATATACGCTTTCATGATCAAAGATAAAACCTTAAATCGGATCAAAATTTTTTACGGTAAATGAAGACCGATAGGCTCGAATCAGCGAGAAGAAAGTATTAGGTTGGCAAGAAAGTAATTTCGGTTTTCACTAATACCTGGCGTTATGTTTTCTTTGATTCACTTCTGTTAACCTTGCGTTTCTTTTCTTTCTGACAATTCATAACTGCGTCTTTTAGGTTACTTTTGAAGCAAATTTTCTGTTACCTCATAAGTGTCTTTCGTGCGTATTTTGTACGCAAAATGTGAACACCATTTAAGAATTGGTAACTTTTCACAAATTGGACCAAACGACTGGAGCTTTTCTAAGATTTTAGAATTAGTTTACTAGGTAAAACAATGAATAAAAAATTGGTCGAAATTGCGAAGGAAAAAGTAAAGGGTCTCGATTTTTAACTTTTTATCTGTATCTGTAATGAAAATTTCATTATAGGTCTGTTTTTGTGCGTTGCAACATATGAAAGAAAACCTTGTATCCAATGTTATACATGCGAATACTAGTCTTACATTATAAAATATTGGGTTGGCAAGAAAGTAATTTCAGTTTTTACTAAAAACTTCAGTATTGTACGAGTAAATTGCACCATTTTCGTATCTACATATAACATGAAAATATAAAATCTATAGAAGGGAAATATTCTAGGACGGAAGAAATGTTTCGTTTTCGACTTAAAATAGCTTCGAGTGCAAAGAGCTGACATATACTATTAGAAAGCAGTAAAGAGTTAACATATGAGAGTTTTACATATACACCCCGTGGCAGAATGTTTCCGATCGGTGGCATTGAAACGGATTTTAGAGAAAACATTCACAATTTAGAAGTATAAAATATTACTTTACGTTGTTAAAACTGATGGGAAATGAAAAGGGGCTTATTAACGAATGAAAAACAACAAAATAACATAAGCTTACATTTATTATGGCAAAGAAACGAACAAATAAACAAATTGTTACTCGGAAAAAAATTTCCGATTAATACAACTGCTGGAAGAAAGTTTCCGATTTCGATGTATTAACATAAATTATTTTGTGTGTTAGTATTTTGTTGTATCCCCACGTTTACGTATGACTTCTTTAATACGTTGCGGCATGGATTCGATTAGATCTTAACAATTTGTAGGTGAGATTTCTTCCCACGATTGTCGTATAGCGTGTCGAAGGTCTTCTTTATTAGTTGGCTTTTTTTCGTTGATAAGTAGTTTTACTTTTCCCCATATGCTTTCTATGGGATTGAGATCTGGACTGTTGGCTGGCCAGTGCAGTGTTTTAATGCCGTTATGCCGTAAATAATCTTTTACTGCCTTGCTACGATGACAACTGGCATTATCGTCTTGGAAAATGAAGTTTGGGGAATCTTCAAACCATACTTCAATGCTGGGAATCAAGAAATTTTCAAGAATATGGATGTATGATTCTGAATTGACATTCTGATAAAGAATGCATAATTTTCCCACTCCTTTCTCAGTCATGCAACTCCAAATCATATATGTCTCTGGATATTTCTTTTTAAAATTTAAGCAATCTTTATCGAATTTTTCATTAGGTCTTCGCCACACGAATGTTCCTGCATCATCACCGGTTCCAACACATACACGTGACTCATCACTGAATATTACTTTGTACCAGTCCGTCACTGTCCAATTTGCATGGTCCCTACATCACTGTAACCGTTCCCTCTTATGCCTTTTTGTTAGAAAAGGTTTTATTTTAGCTTTTCGGAAAGCAAAACCCATCTCGTTTAGACGATTTCGAACAGTACGATTCGAAACATTTTCTGCCCATATTATATTTATCTGTTTCGAAGTCAATCGCCTCGTATTTTTAACAATATTACGTAACTTCCTATCGTCTCGTTTACACGTTGCACGAGGACGGCCACATTTCTTCCTGTCTATTACACTTCCCGTTTCTTCATACTTCTTCTTTAAATCACTGATAGTGCTTTGGCTGCATCCTATCATATTTACCACCTTTTTTTGAGCGTTACCCTCCTTGAGAAGCTCAATTATTCTCAACTTTATATCGTTTGAATACAACTGGCGTGATGGCATACTACGGACTTTTAATTTACGTCTGTACTGAATGTAATAGTACTACGAACTGATATTTCAGACATGATTACCTTGTACTTACGTTTCTGTGATGTCCTCTTATGTTTACATTTACATTCTACGATTCTAACATTCAAGGAGTTTCAACACTTTTACTGATTCGAGTCGTGATCGGAAACTTTCTTCCAGCAGTTGTATTAATCGGAGACTTTTTTCCGAGTAACAATTTGTTTATTTGTTCGTTTCTTTGCCATAATAAATGTAAGCTTATGTGATTTTGTTGTTTTTCATTCGTTGATAATCCCCTTTTCATTTCCCATCTGTTTTAACCCCGTAAAGTAGTATTTTATACTTCTAAATTGTGGATGTTTTCTCTAAAATATGTTTCAATGCCTCCGATCGGAAACATTCTGCCACGCGGGGTGTAGACTTGTAAAAACTTCAATGAAATGTACGCTAATCAATTTTTCGGCACTCCCCCAATTGTAAATTGATTTTGCCAGGCCAGTTGAAGTTGTTTTTTGTCGGACCGCCAGGCAAGATTCCGTTCCAGAAAAATGAATAACGTTTGTTAAAGCGAACCGGAACGAAATTGCGGCTCGCAGTGAATTCTTCCTTGAACCTCGATGGAAACGAGCTAATGGCGCGGAAGCTGTCACAGGGAACGAAAGGATACCGAAACGGTAGCCGCGAAACTCCGAGCACAGGCCACGGCCGCAAATTAATTAAGGTGGTCACAATTAACAGTAATGAAAGGAAATGTTTCAACTACCTCGTTTTTAAGAATCCGGCCTCCGCCGGCGGGGCACGTTCCTTAATCGCAATTAACCGACTGCGAAAGTAATTAAGACCGAGGGCCGAGTCGCGCGGCCCGAGTGTAGAAATGAAGCAAAGGTTCGGTCGTGACAAAAAAGAAAAAGAACAAAAAAAAAAAAAACGAAAGAAAGAAAAGAGCGGAGAGACGCGAATAAGACGGCCGTCCGCGGAACCCTGTAATTAAGGTGTCTTAATTGGACGCTTTAGCCTGCCAATTATCCTCGGGATTCCCTAGAGGAATCGCTCGCGCGCCTATTGACTATCGGGTAGGATGTGGGTCATTTCGATCGATGAATAACCAATAAATAATCGAATATCCCGTGGACGCTCGAGGCTTTCGTTCGAATCTTGCTTTCGGAATTTTAAATCGAACGCGACGAGATAAAGTCCTCGAACTTAGAATAAATAATTTTAAACTAATCCTTCTAGCATCTCAAAAAAGCTCAAGTCGTCCGGTGCGATTTTAAGAAAATTATTGAAGGGTGTCCACGTACCCAGATAGCACTCGACGTCTTAAAGACGTCTGTTTTACGTCCATTTTTGGTCTGAACGTCTTACGTCCTGAAAAGACATCTTTAAAACGTCTTTTACGAGTCGTCTTTAAGACGTTTCATTTCTTGACGTTTCAGTCATTCTAAACTGCTAGAGAAAAGCTTTACAAACTGTACACACGATGTAACGCAACACAATATAACGCAGTTTTCCATCCTTCGAATAGACGTTTATTTATTTAGGAAAGTTAAATAACTAAATTGTTAATTTAGTACTATTATAATATATTACATATATATTCGTAATAGAATTTAGCAATAAATATTGTTTAATAATAAAACTATACATTATATATCACAAATCCAAAATCCAAAATAATATATCAAAATAAATAGATAAATCAATAAATAAGTTAAATAAATAAATAAAGCATAAAATGTTAATGTTCGCGGATATGCTGAAAAACATTCTTTTAATTAATTTTTTTTATTTATAAATAAATAAATAAAGCATAAAATGTTAATGTGCGCGTATATGCTGAAAAACATTCTTTTAATTTATTTTTTTTATTTATTTAATTTTTTTGTTATATCAAACATTCAATTTATATTTCTTGTACATGTATACAATATTCAAATTCAATATTTTTCTCACAAGAAAAAATGTGGCTTAAAAAATATTTTTCCAATATTTGACAAACATATCTATCTAATATTTTTGTGGTACTAGGGGTCTGTTTCGGGACGTCTTGAATACGTCTGTTTCGAGACGTCTTAAAGACGTCTTTAAGACGTACAGTTTTTTCACAAAGACGTTCCAGAGACGTTCAGAGGCCGTTCGGAAGCCGTTCGTAGGACATTCAGACGTCTAATAGACGTCTGAACGTCTTCGACAGACGTCTTAAAGACGTCTTTAAGACGTCTCTGTGCTATCTGGGTAATTTTATTCTCGATTTTAAGTGACATTTCGACTGCGAAGCGTGACCAAAAATTCCAGTTTCGTATTTCGTCTAAACTTAGAATAAATAGTTTTAACACTAGATTTACCAGACCAGTCAATATGACTGGTTTTGCAATTTCAATTCAAAATTCCTACTGTAACATTTTCTTTCCGAAATGATATCATGACTTTTCTAGCCATAGCTAAAGAATCAGTTTTATGAACTTTATATTATTTTATATATGTATTCGTAATAAATATATTTTTTGTTATTGACACTTATATCAGTACCAGTCAAAATGACTGGTGCATGTTTCTATGTGATGAAATGGCATTGGGGCAGCTACAACAATCGATAAGTACTGCAACGTTTTTTCGGGACAGAATATATGATTCCGGGAAAATCATGATTCTGATGCAGTACGCTATCGATAATGTCTATAAATCTATTTTTGTATTACAATCAATATTATTCAACTTTTCTCGTCATTTTTTGAAAGTAAATAAAGACTGGAAACACCGCTAAGCACATTTTCTAAAGACCAGTCATTCTGACTGGTCTTGTTAGAAATGGATATACAGTGGCGGCCATACACTTACGTACACTTCATATTTTAACTTTAAAACCTGACTTATTTCTACGGAACTCAGATAGTAGTATCAACAATTTATTTCTAAGAGTGTTAGACCCTGATGTACATATCTGCAGTAAAACTTTGACTTATTTCGAGAAAATAAGTATTTTGTAAATATTTTGTTCCGATCTGTCGGTTTTGTAGCGGACAACTACTTACGTACGCTGCTGTATCGCACAGCTAAGCCAAATGTAAACAATATTTACTAGTCTCTCCTGAGCAGTGTTTACAGTTAGACGTGTTACAATAGTGCTGTGATGAGTAAAGGAAAAAATATCACGCCAGAACAGCGGCGATTAGTGCAACAGCTTCGGAAGGATGGAATGTCCTACCGAAAGATTTCTGCAAAATTAGAAATATCAGTTATGGCTTGCCATCAAGCTATAAAACATATTAAACTTCATGGAACACCAGACAACGTTCCTCGTAAAGAGAGACCTCGAAAAACTGATCAAAGAACTGATCGCAAGATTCATCGATTGTCTGAAGCGGACAGATTCAAAACTGCAGTTGCCATCCACAATGAAATATCAATAGATCTCCATGAAAAAATAATTGTTAGAACTGTCCAGCGAAGACTTAATGAGTTTCAATTATACGGACGCGTTGCCAGAAAGAAACCGCTCATTTCAGAAAAAAATCGTCGCGCTAGGATTGCTTTCGCGAAAGAACATTTAAACTGGACGCCCCAGCAATGGTCCAGAGTAATTTTTACAGATGAATCGAAATTTAATCGATTTGGATCTGATGGAAAAGTATACGTGAGACGTCGCAAAGGAGAAGAATTTCATAAAAATTGTATTAAACCGACTGTAAAAGGTGGTGGTGGCTCGGTACTCGTTTGGGGGGCTATGACAGTGAAAGGTGCAGGACCTATTCATCGGATAACTGGAACCATGGACAGATACGTGTATTTGGATATTGTACAAAATGTATTGCTACCATTTGCCGAAGAATACATGCCAAAAGAATGGATCTATCAAGCGGATAATGATCCGAAACATTCCGCAAAAGTCGTCAAGACATTCTTGAGTGACAATAATATTCCCGTAATGAAGTGGCCGGCACAATCTCCGGATCTGAATTCAATCGAGATGCTGTGGATTGATGTCGACAAACATATAAAAAAACAAAAACCGAAAAATATTGATGAATTGTACACAATTGTACAGGAAGCATGGAATTCGATACCTGCTAGCAGATGTGCTAGACTTATCAAATCCATGCCGCGAAGGTGTGCTGCAGTTATCAAAAATAAGGGCTTACATACGAAATATTAATGTATTATAATTATGAGTTAAAGAAACATGTGAAAATATAGGTGTTTCGATGTGTACTTAACTATGTGTCCGCAGAAAATTTGACACCAGTATAAAAATATAAAAAACTTTTTAATTATAGTAAATCAAGGAAAGCTATTTTGATATCTTATTATATATATTGTAAACTTATAAAAAATATAATTGATTTTCGTATACTTGTTTAACGTATAAGTATACAGGAAATAACACATGTGTACATATTTAATTTTATTAACTGTACGTAAGTATATGGCCGCCACTGTACTTAAATAGCCGGTAAATCTAATGTTAACAAAATAGCGGACAGCGCACGGCTCGTTTCGCCGACGTTTTAATTAAAATAAGCGGGCAAACTAATTTGCGAAGAGCCGCGCTAGATCGGAATGCTGATTTAATGTCAGCGAAGAACACTGTCGGCAAGTGTTTCAGACAGACGAAAGGGCAATGGCGTTCGCCGGCGCAACGGTGGCTGTGTGACATTTTACGTTTACGCGCGCGGATGGTAATAAAATGTGGGTTGTTCGACTCTCGCGATATTTAACCGGCATGTTATAACTATCAGATATCTTTATCCTGTCCGCAATTACGTCATCGGAGGAAGACGGGCCCCTGGGACCGTGCCCCACTCGTAAAACACGACTGCTAATCGTTATAGTCGCTGTTTTCGAGCACCAGCACCGCCTTAATTGCCCGGGCTACACGTTCCCTTATCGTAGATACTCGGGGCCCAGTCAAATGTTACTCCGAGCAGCTCTGGAAAGCATTATTTATGAAGTGTTCTCGCGTGCGTTCCTTCACGCCGGTGCTGCTATTCATTTCCATTCGTTGAAATTCGAACCGAGCTAGAAAGTTGCCTGCCTTTCGTTTAATGGGTATGGCCACGGTAACAGGCCTAGAAACATCAGCAAATTTAACCATTTCTTTCAGTATGAAAAAATCATTTAACATCAAATCGAGTGGACCACTGTTTATATCATACCATAAGTAGACTGCGGAAGTTTATGCACGATAAATATGCAAAATGCATATGACATTTATGCACGAAAAACATGCAAATATGCACGAAAAATATGAAAATATGCACGAAAAGTAAATATGCAAAATGCATATGACATTTATGCACGAAAAACGTGCAAATATGCACGAAAAATAAGCAAATATGCACGAAAAATATGCAAATATGCACGAAAAGTAAATATGCAAAATGCATATGACATTTATGCACGAAAAACATGCAAATATGCACGAAAAACATGCAAATATGAAAATATGCACGAAAAGTAAATATGCAAAATGCATATGACATTTATGCACCAAAAAAATGCAAATATGCACGAAAAATATGCAAATATGCATGAAAAGTAAATATGCAAAATGCATGTGACATTTATGCACGAAAAACATGCAAATATGCACGAAACATATGCAAATTTTTTCCGATATTAATTATATATTACATTAAGTGTTAGGTACAATATTGAGTATTGACAGACATTTCACGGTTATACTGGAGTATCGTAATTCGAATTACAATAAATTACAATCATTTTTTCTAAATTTGATTGTATTGATGGCGTTTGTCGGTCAAAATTAATTTATACGCCGAAAATGACCGCTCCACATCACACGACGTTATCGGTGCATATTTAAATTTCCTTATACTGTGTTGTGGCGTACATATTGGATCTTGTACAAATTCCCCGCATAAAATTCGTACAATTTTTCTTAACTCTTTGAGTCCTGCATTTTTTGTAAGGTAGCACTTATTTTCTTGTCTGTATAAAATTCACTTTTTTTTTTTAACTTGTTGCTCGGTTCTCGGAATTTTCCGCGGCGATCGTAATATTTGCTTGACCACTAGTTTTTGTGTGTATGGAAGTATTAATATGTTGAATTAATTGCGATTTTCTATCGCACTTTATACTTTTATTGCACATTTCACAGTAAGTATTATTTTCATTATTTTCGTCAATAATGAAATTGGGATCGCTTTCGATCCAGCTTTTCATCAGTAAAACACTACTTTCCCGAACTTTCGGCATTTTAATAACGATGGCATGCACTCTCACAAAATTCGTCTTACCACTTCGAGTATCAAACTGGACTGTTCGAATTTTAAATACCAACAGCTACATGTGTTCTTACAGCTTCAGGTTACAGCTACAGATTCAGTAAGCAATATAAGGTCGTAACATCATAACTTGTTGAGGCTTCTTCAGTATTATATCGGCGTATCAGTATTATCTACGCTTTTCGGTTATGATACGAGTGCTTATTAATAGATTAAATATATTTAACAAGATAAATGATTCGTATGAGCATGAGATATGCATATACACGGAAAATAATATGTTTTGCATATTTCTCATTGAAAAACATGTGCATTAATGCAAAAAGTGCAAAATAAAAAACATATTTTTGGAATCCTCTAATCGCAAAACATATTTCTGTTTAAGTCCCATTGCTTTATCAGTTTTCTATATATAAATATGCATTTGCATAAACATCCGTAGTCTAATAAGGTACTTGACAAATTTTTTTGTATTTTTTCGATCCAAAATGGCGGCGTAACCCTAACCCTAACATGTTTTTCTTTTGGATGTGCTCCGGTGTCTGACATCTAGCGATCACATGTTGTAACCTAGAACAAAAAAGAATTTTTGTTAAATTTAAATTAAAATGCCTAGAGGAGTACGTGTAGGGGTTTTTGAAAATATTCATTACTTCATAAATCGGAGGCAGTGGAAGTCCCAGTTGGAATTTTTGCAGAAAGATTTCCTGGAGAAAGTGTACTAAAAATAAAAAGCTTTTTATATGTCGAACAGGATATGTCTCCGAAAGCAACTCTGTCACGGAATTTTTGAAACCAGTGTTGAGTTGTAGGTATACAACTATTAATCGGTATTAATATAGTCCCCCGACCAGACGCATTTTAAATATCGCGAGCAGTTTCCGCCGTTTTGCATGCTAATCTAAACTTATGTCTACAAGATTGCACAAATTCGAGTTTTCTCCACTTTGACAGCGATCGTGACTCACGAATAAGAAAATTACGACAAAGGACGGAACACACGAATCGATAGATGGAGCTTCGAGCTTTCGATCGACATGCTATGGCATGAGATAATTATTTTTGGACCATCCTAATGTCGACTAACGTACACTCCCAAAGAAAAAGATAGCACACGCGTGCGATCTTTAATTTCTCGCGTTATAATTATGGTACAGGAAATGTGCCAATGATACAGAAAGACTACCTTCTACTAATATGTAAACGCTATCTATATTGGAATTTCTACGAGGTATTCTCCTAGGAGGAATGTAAACACACAAATAGGCAAAGACAAAATGATAGCACGCTCAAGGTTTATTTTGATTTTCTTCAATATGTCGCGAGGTTTAAGGAAGTTAAAGTGGTCAGTCGGTGTTCAGTGCTTCTTGGTATTGGTATCTGTCGCATTTCGTGATGGGCCGTGGTAAAAGATTATCTGACAGTGAAATAAACGCAATTCTTATTTTAAGAAAACGTAAAGTAACGATTACAGAAATTGCGAAAGAAATTGGTCGAAGCAGAAAAGCTGTATATAACGTATTAAAAGATGTGGATAACTACGGTAAAAGGAAAAGCACTGGAAGACCAGCAGCCCTATCGCACCGTGACACAACAGCAATACTTCGTGCTGCATCTAATTAATATGCTACTGCAAGAGAAATTGCTTGCAAAGCTGGTGTACAAACTAATATTCAAAATGTTCGACGTGTGCTGCAAACGAGTAATATTATAACCCGATCAAGAATAAAAGCCAAGCCACGATTAACAAAGAAGCATAAGGAAGCACGCCTTGAATTTGCAAAGAAACATATGAGCCGTTTATTTTGAAAGTGGCCTAACTCCGTTTTTCAGTTTTTTCCGGTTATCATGGTTACGTGTACAACTTTATGTTATTTATCAGTAAAGCATTTCAGGTTGCTTATAATCCGAGCAAATACGATAATTCTTGACACATAAGTTTTCAGAGTTAGTTTAATAATCGAACCGTGTAGTTTGAAAGTGGCCTAACTCCATTTATACTTAAATAATCAAGATAATATATTTACTATTTACTATTTTCATAACGATAATGTTTACATGTACGTTTGGCATGAAACTATTGCATCCAGAGGTGCTCAAGAAACTGTTTCATGCATCCTAAAACATGTTAAAAATTAAAAAAGTGAAAGACACATTATAGCTTACAGTGACATGTGCACCGGGCAAAATAGAAACATTAAAATAGCTTTAATGTGGTTAAAAATTGTCCAATCTTTGGAAAATAATGTAGAAATCATAGATCACAAATTTTTAATTTCAGGACATTCGTTTTTACCAAATGATAGAGATTTTGGCGTGGTAGAAATGTCATTAAAAAAAAATAATTTACTGTTCGTTCCCCAAGATTATTACAACATTATGAAAAAGTGTCAGAAAGGTAATAATTTTATTGTAAATGAAATGAGACAAGAAGATTTTGTATCAACAAAATTATATTAGAAGATGCAATTTTTAAAAGAGTAAAAAATTCTAATGGAGAATCAATAAACTGGCTAAAAATATGTTGGATGCGCTTTGTCAGAAATGAACCGTATAAAATTTTCTATAAGACATCAATGAATAAGAATGAAAATTTTAAAGTCCTGAATTTATTACCACGTCGGGGTAGACCAAAAAAGTTCGAAAATATTGTATTGACACCACTGTATAAAAATATCAGACAAATTACAACAACAAAATTCAAGGACATGATGGACCTATTACGATATATACCACCGGAACATCATGATTACTTCAAATCCCTTTTACACGCACAAAATGTAGATGAGTAGTAAATTGTTTTGTAATAAATTTATGTTTGTAATTTTGCACGTTATGTAGTTAATTGAATCGCATAAATTATGTTCCTGAAGTGTTTTAAGGATATGTAAAATAAATTCAGTATTGTTTTTTTTTTCAATTTGAAGCATCTTAAATTATGTTGAATGGACTTGGGCACCTTCAAATTTTATAATGAATCTGGTTGTTAATTTTGAAAGTGGCCTAACTCCATTCTTGATAAGAAAACGCATATTATTCACTTAATAATTGCCACTATTTTAATAGGAACTATAAATTTAACACCCTTAGATACACTTAAGCAGTGCGACTCATTAATGTCCTATACGTATATTTTTAAATTCATTGAAACGCAAACCCTTAAATATCTCGATTTTAAGATAAATGGACTTAGGCCACTTTCAAAATAAACGGCTCATATAGACTGGAGGAAAACCTGGAAGAATATAATCTTTACAGATGAAAAACGGTTTTGTCTGGATGGTCCGGATAATAGTGCATACTATTATCATGACATTCGAAAAGGACAATTAACAAGAATTAGACGACAAATGAAAGGAGGTGGAATAATGATTTGGGGCGGCACAGGTTACAAAGGAAAAACGGATATTAATTTTATACAAGGGAAAATGAATAGTGCAAGTTATTTGAGATTAATAAAAAACCAAATTGATAAGTATGCAGAATGCATTACAGGTCCAAAATTTGTGATCCAGCAAGATAATGTTGCCGTACACACGGCAAAAATTCATAAATATATTTCAAAAGAGAAAATTCCTGTTTTGGAATGGCCGTCGTGCTCCCCGGGCTTAAATATAATTGAGAATTGTTGGGGATTATTAAAAAGGGCTGTCTACGCAGAAGGTAGACAATTTGAAAATTTAAATGACTTGAAAATCAGTATTAAAGAGGAATGGAAAAATTTATCACAATCTTCAATTAAAGTACTGTATAAATCCTTACCAAAAAGGATGATAGAAGTAATTGGGAACCACGGAGGTTCCAGACATTATTAAACACAGGTACAGTTATATCATTTTCATATTTGTCTATTTTAAATTTATATAATATGGAATATTTTTCAGATGTTCTATCATTTTGTCTGTATTCATTTGGGTATTTGTATTTTTACGACGAGAATTCGTTGAAGAAAAGTCAATAAAAGTTATGTTTATATAATATATTAGTAGAAGGTAGTCTTTCTGTATCATTTGCACATTTCCTGTACCATAATTATAACGCGAGATATTAAAGATAGCACGCGCGTGTGCTATCTTTTTCTTTGGGAGTGTAGACGAGTTTCTAAGGTGTTTCGCGAATTTTTCCGGTCCGGATAGCAGTTATCGCGAGCAGGTATCTCGTCCTGGGTGGATCCTCTCCTCTCCGGGATCGTATCACTCGCATCTGTTCCACGGAGCAGACGACAAAAGTGGGCGGGGGTCGCGAGGAAGCGATATTTTTAGCGAATCCGAGGCGCCATCGCAACGCGATCGTTGAACGGGTCGTTCAACCCCCTAAAAAAAGAGGAAAAAAGAAAACAAAACGACCGACACCGTGGCGTGACCCACAGAACGAAAGCGAGGAATTCGCACGCCTAAACGTTCTGACCCCTAATTAACCGGCCCGCGTCCACCGGAAATACCGTGGATCCGGTGTAGGAGGCAGCGCCCAGATAAATCCTCGTCCGACCGAGATTTGCATTCTTTTATTGCACCGGACACGCGAAACAAAGCATAAACGTTGTATCGACTTCGTTACACGTCAGAGTTATGGCTTCCTTTCGCCAAATCTCGTCGCTTTTCTTACCGTTCTTCTTCTTTTTTTTTTCCGTCGACGATGTTATCGCGACAGACCTTCGAACTAAATCTTGGCACTTGCGTAAACATGTTTTGGCAGTAAAGAACTAATTACGAAGTCATTCCATATGCGTGCACCGTTGTTGTGATTCACAGGAAACCATTTGCAGTCCTCTTTCACTGAAAATAACGCGTCCAATTAGCAAACGAGCTGCTTTTTAATCGAACCGAAGTAGCTCCGAATTTATAATGGCTGATTAATGGTTGCGAAGAAGTATTATTATTAGATTGTAGAGATTTTGTGCATTTATCACAATAATGAGTAGGCGTAATTCAAAACGGTGAAAAGATTAAAAGAGCTTAACACTAGAACCACCGAACCAGTCAAAATGACTGGTTCCTAATTTTTTCTTTCACGATTACTGAAATTATAAAAATGTTTCTGTCAGAATTTTTATAGCGAATCTCTTTATCGAAGCAAATGTTGGAATAAAAATGGTATGAGGCTTGAATAGATCTAGTTTTGTCATTATTACAAAGCAAGATGCATCAGTTGTATTTATTACTCGGTAGTTCTAGTGTTAACAATGTCGATATACCATTTTTGACATATAAAAATTATTAACGAGCACAATAAATTTTTACTTAGCTCCTATAGATTGCAATTAGTGTGTAGAAATTTTATTTTGCATACGGGTCTGCAGTTTAACTATTAATAGTCTCACAGATTTATTGTTAAGATTCATCTTAAGGTACAAAAGTGATCTTTAATGACCACGTCAAAATTACGTGTGTTCTGATATTTTTAATTTAAAATTATTAAGATTCTAAGGACGCATATATGAGAATTTATTTAGCAAATTTATTTCTTCGGGTATATATTATTTTCAAAATATTACTAAAAATGTGGGCAGGACGTTCTTGTTATTTTTACAAGGTAATGCAAAATAGTCGCTTTTAGTTCTCCGTAAACCTAGAGTTCAATGAAATTTAGTTTAGCACTTTTTGAACGCCAAACAAGAAAGCTAAAAAATTCCACGAAATCAAAGTAAGTTATTCGATAAAATAGAAATTGAACAAATTAAATGTATGATATTGTGTGGTTCTCGAACTTTCTTGCATTTTACAGATCCTAATCAAATCTGGTACAATGAATATATTAACGTAAAAATTCATTTTAAAGCCTGAACAAATAATTCCGTCACCCATAATGGGTGACATGGCAGTGAACGTGTTAACCCTTTGCACTCGAAGCTATTTAAACTCCAAAACGAAAGATTTCTTTCAACCTAGAATATTTTCCTTTTATATATTTCTTTCTCATGTTATACATACGAAAATGGTGCAATTTACTCGTACAATACTGAAATGTTTAGTAATTTATTACGTGCAAATCAATTTAGTAATGTAAAAAATATTTTGAATAATTGTACAGCAATTTTTAGTGGTGCCTTACAGTCACCATTCGAGTGCTAAGGGTTAATATGAATCAATGTGTTCGTCGTGTATTCTTTTTATGTGAATAGAGAAATAATCATATCTCGACGACAATATTATATAATTCTTGGTCAAAATGTAGCGGTGGAGGTATCTACTATTCATCGATAGCAGAGAATACTCAAAAATGCAAATAACGATTTTATAAAGAAAGAACGTAAAACGTAATGTTAGGATTCGTTAAGAAAAAAAACATGTTGACCACAATGATGCTTACTTTGACCAGTAAGTTTTTTCTAGACCAAAGTTATGTTTGTTTTAACACTAGAACTACCGAACCAGTCAAAATGACTAGTTCCTAATTTTTTCTTTCACAATTACTGAAATTATAAAAATGTTTTCATCATAATTTTTTGAATAAACTTCTTCATTGAAGCACATGTTAGAATAAAAATGGTATTAGGTTTGAACAGATGTAGTCTTGTCATCATTACAAAGCAATATTCATCAGTTGTATTTATTAGGGGAGAGTTGCCAAATGCGTACTGGTCACCTAAATCGTACCAGCTCTTTTCTTTAAAAATTAATGCATTTTGATGCCTCTTGGTGGTAAAGATATGAACTTTTATTTATGTCGATAAAGTAGGACCAAAAAGTCATTCGCATGAAGTGTTGTTTTGTGAATGACAGAAGCACAAAAAAATCAGGCAAGTCTGATGTTAATTTTAAACGATTTTAATCGGCCGAATTAAATATAAATCTACAGTTTCTGAGGTAGTCTTATATATTTTTGAGATCTAGCTATGTTATATTATTTATTTCTATTTAGTTTATAAAACATGCTGATAATGTTTCAAAGGTTAGCTTCAATTATTTAGCGGGACGTCTTTTTCCTAAATCGTACCACACTGTGGTTTCCTAAATCGTACCAGTACGATTTAAGATACTGTTATTCAAATTTTACCGCGAAAATAAACGATTTACAATATTTCAAATTTTTTTACCATGGGAAAGCGAAAATATTGTGAATGGACAGAAGAACAGATGAAATTAGCAATAGAGGCTTACAGAAATAAAAAATACGGATTCAACGAATGTTCTCGGCGGTATAAAATTCCAAAGCCAACGTTAAGGAGACACCTCCTTGGATTGATAAAAAGACCTACTTCTGCATTAAAAAAGGTTAGAGGAGTTTTGAAAGAAGACAATATTTATTATTGTCCTAGTTGTATTTAAGTTAAGTAATGTAATATTCCATTTTATTTTTATGTTGTATTGTATATTAAACTGAAATTAAACGCAAAAGACAGTTTCTCTTATGATTTTTTTGTATCTTTTTAATCCAACACATGAGGTACGATTTTGGAAACCGGCTGGTACCATTTAGGATACCGGTTGCCTAAATCGTACTGTTTGCATGATCTTATAAAAGTGTTCATATCACAATGATCTATCAATAAATCTTTAAAAAATCATATTAAATTGCAACTTCTCTCGATAGTTAATACATAGATACAAAACATAATTTTTGCTCAAATTCCTACTAAAGAATATATAAACTACCTTCGAAATTAAGTGGTACGCATTCGGCAACTCTCCCCTACTCGGTAGTTCTAGTGTTAACATTAACACTATTCCTACCGACATTTCACGTATATCTATTTCTACCGCGACCGGTCAAATGACCGGTCTTTAGCACAACTTATATTTTTAATATAGAATGAAGATAATTCTTATCAATAATCAGAGAAAATGCCGTCACAACTATACCTTTCATAATATTTCGTTTACTACACCCTATTGGGCCTGATGTTCCCCTAAAAATATTATGAATAGGTGCTCTTCCAGGTTTAGACAATTCTTTTACTTCTTGCCAAACAGTTCCGTCTACAGCAGTTTCGATTACCTCTTCCTCATTCTCACTATCGGAACTAACTAAAAATCTCCTTCTCTTTCGTCCTCTACGTATGTTCGAAACATTCTCTTCGTCCTCATCGGTGTTCGAGTCGGTCTCAAATAGATCATAATTTTCCGCATTGTCATTTTCAATGTCAAAAATTTCCTGATCATCTTCGGAACACTCTTCATCAATATTATTTATTTTCTCTAATAGCAAATTTACGCTTTTCAAACGTCTTGACATTTTGGGAATGAATATTCAAGGGATAAAATAAAAACTAAAATATAAGAATGTAAATCAAGATGGATAAAAAAATGAACAAAAGATAAAATGTGAAACTTACTACGAAGTATTGTTGGTTTGTTCACTTTTTTGAAAATGACACTTATAACACGCAATACAATATAAAATAAAAGTAGAATAATAATAGAATAAAAATACAAAATAGTAAAAGACTGCCGAATATGCTCCTTGTAACTTTCACGTTTTCATGCTCTCTGTTCATGTCACAAGACTTTACTGATTTGAATTCGTGAGAAAACGTCTAGGCATCCCCTTTGGCTATGATTTTATTTATTTTAGTCATAGTAGACAAGACGGTGTAAGAAAATCCGAGGTTCTGGACCGCTTCGGATACGAATCAGGCAAAAACACCGCGAGGCCGATAGGCCAGCGAGAACTGTAAACACTTTGAAGTGCCGTAAAGCAGTCCCTGGAAGGCACTTTTCGGCTAAAATCATGCCACAACTGCATCACCTTTCGTTTCTAACGACTTTATAGTTTCGGAATTGAGTCTTTGAAAGAATACTATTACAAAAAGATATAAATCGTTCTACCGGTCAAATGACCGGTCGTGGTAGGTAAGACACACTACAAATTTTTCTTAGAAAATAAACAATAAAGAAAGAAGTGAATATTGAGAAAAGTATCATACGCATATTTTAGGAAAAGTCGTGAAGTTTAAAGGCGATTCAATTACGTCGTATATAGGAAATTCTAATCGAAATTTTAAAAACGGTCATTTGACCGGTCGCGGTAGGAATAGTGTTAAAAATCGGACGTTTTATATGCAACGACCTGATAAACCGTGCCCAAAATCCAGTGGAAACGTGGTCGATCTTCGTCAAGTTTTTCCGAGGGACTGTTTCTTTTCGGAAATCGTGTTTGTTTCCCTGCAGAGGTGCGGTGAACCACCTGCGTTTACGGGCGTCGATGCGGTGCGGTGCGGTGCGGTTAGGGTTAATGGCGTTTGTTGCTGTTCCTCCGTAAGCTCCCGCGAACGAGAATCTGAACGGTCCTCTTTATGCGATAGGTATCTGGATTCATTACGGCGTATAAAATACGAGATTAATTGCCGCGATACTTTTTTTTCTCTCTCTTTCTCTCTCTCTCTCTCGGATGAGCGGACACCCTTCGCGCCCCCTGCTCTATCCCATTGTCTACGCGAGCCGGGACGATATCGAATCGCGTCGGACGAATATGAAATGTTCCACGGGCGTTAGCTGTTCCAGCCCGGCGACCCCGATCCACGGTTCTCCTCGTCCTACGATCTATGGGAAAGATGTCCTTCGCGGACCGCACCTGCCTTTTTGGATCTTCGTCCGGCATATCTGATCGTTTCTCTGCCGCGCCGTCGCCGCCGCGCCAATAATTAACTGCTAATACACGAATACCCTCCGAACCAAATCGAGGATATATCAAAGACCTTTCGAGCGATATCGATCTAGAACGATCCTTCGCTCTAACCCTTCCAGGACGGACGCCTTTCACGATTTTTATGGCACCCATGATTAGACCCATTCAAAGTTCTCGCGCATCAAATATTCTTTTGTGTATTTTCGTGTACCTGCGAGCCCTGCAACGGCCAATTTGTACCAAAACGGGGATACAGTTCGACAAAGTGTTTTCAGTTGATGGAATGATGTCTTCGAATGATGGTTGACCTCTTGCCAATGTTCTCGTAGACTGCAGATCTTTATGCAATCGTCAAAATTTTCGACTGCTACAAACAGGTCTGAAATATATATTTATTTCTAATGGAAATGGGTATTTATAATATAAAAATAACGCACAAGAATGCAACGTATCTGTTCTTTATTCAAACGAAGAAGAACTAGTCAGAAGACGTCTTTATAGTTTGCTAGCCGAAACTGAAGTGAGGCTACAGAGAAAGTTTTAGGGGGAAGAAAAACCCCTGTTGGGTCCATTCGGGAAAAACAGATGTGGGAGGACCCTTAATTTATTACTCAGGGCCTCTTTGAATTTGAAGGTTGCAGGCCTTCCACTTCTGACCAGAGTCAGTAACAAAGACCCGAGGAACGTTAAAAAATACCGGGACACTCTCAGTATCCTTCAACACTAGACTTACTTTTTTTGCAGATGTTCCAACAATTTCCATTCAGAATAATTTTAATAGGCTGAAATCAATACAACACTGTTAAGACACTGTTTCTGAATTGTTTTAATGTGTTTATTATTTCGTGTACCATTTAGTTATTTTTCGCATGAATGCATAAAATTGATATCTTCGTTTGTGAACGCTGAAATCAACGTACGACCGTTTCTGAATTGTTCTCACGTTTTTATTATTTCGTGTATCATTTAGTCATTTTTCGCATGAATGCATCAAATTGATATCTTCGTTTGTGAACGCTGAAATCAATGTAGAACCGTTTCTGAATTGTTCTCACGTTTTTATTATTTCGTATCTTTTAAAATTGATATCTTTATTCGTAACGATTTTATTTTTGGAAATAAGGAAAGTAGACACGTCGAAGCATTTTGAGGGTTTCGGTGTAAATGACGAGTATGAAAAAAAGGGAGATACCGATGAAGATCGAGGAAGAATGGTGATATTTAAGATTGTAGAGCGGCAGGAGAGGGTACCGGGAGTGCATGGGAGGTATCGATCTTCCTAGATCGAGGCGAGGAGAAGGACGGTTGAATAAGCGGTGGGGAAGATGGAGCGGAGATGAAGGAAGCGGCAATTTATCGAGGAGAGGAGAGCCGGTGGCTCTAATACACCTTAATAGATATCCTATCGGCTGATTGGGGTACTTGACGGTTGCTAGC
This sequence comes from Seladonia tumulorum, assembly GCA_913789895.3. Lineage (NCBI taxonomy): Eukaryota > Metazoa > Arthropoda > Insecta > Hymenoptera > Halictidae > Seladonia > Seladonia tumulorum. Next base: position 2,085,315 of record OU565281.1, read on the forward strand.
GCAACCCTAAATGCCGTGGTGTACGGCTCTCTCCTCGGCTTCCCTCGGCCCGTGGAACTTGGGTCGGCGGACGAGGACTATTAGAGACCTCGGCGCATCCTTTTACTGCGCAGTAAATGCAGGTATATAAGGCGCGACTTTTAAATTCACTTACACCGCGCACCGCTCCGGAGCGGAATTAAAACACGAACTTTATTGCACCCGACCGGTTTTCTGTCTCGCTTTGCATCCCGAGACGTTACCCCCGGGGCTAAAGTCGGGCTCGCATGCTCAGACAAGAGGAGGCCGCGGCTTCTGTACGAGCATCTTTCACGCGAGACACGCTGCCATAGATCCAAGTATGCCAATAATTATCTTGCGAATACTTTTGCGATCGATTATCCGAAATAATCGCGGTAATCTTAATCGCTAACTGGCACAACATTTTTTGACATGTAGCAACCATTTGGAGGATCCCTAAGACCGTTCACCTGTCCTCCTTGCGCCACGCTAAACGAGCTACAATTTTGTTGTGTCTTGGTTTATGGTTTATTCTTTTCTTTATATACATAAAGATGGCGTTGAAGTGCCTTAGCACTATCTGCCCAATACAAAAACGGTCCTTATGTAGTATAGTTTATTTAAATCTAATCTAATCTAATTACTTATATATTATAGCTGTAAATACATGTACTTTGTCTATTCTATAATCAATATTCAACACTTATCAACTGGGTGTTAACACAACATCATATAAAAAATATATATAAATGTATCAAATGTTCTGAACTAAAAATTAATAGTTAATACTTAATATTTAATACTTGTACTCTATTCTTCCGCTTCCTTCTCTAGAGGTTTGATTAGATTGCTGTGTCTATTTGTAATAAAAATATTGCTATAGCTCTCAAGATGGAATCATCTTTCTTTTTTAGTATATTAAGGACCTCCTCTTCCAGATCTATGTCCCTTTTAGCAAAAATTCTCATTAGCTTTCCTCTTTTTTCAGAGTATATAGGACAGCTCCATATGATGTGGTCAATGTCTTCGTTATCGTGGCCACATTCACATATTGTGTAATTTATATAATTTTTCCTAGCTAGAGAGCTTGCTAGGTTGTAATGATTAGCTCTGATCCTGCTCACATTGTGTTAATGGATCTTCTTCCTATGTTCTTTATGGAGTCTAACCAAGGCTTTCTTTTTCCTACGTTGGTATCTGTTGTTTCAAAATATTTTTTTCCTTTATATGTTCTTTCTCTTATATGACTCCAGTCTGATTTTTGCCACTTATTGTCTTTAGTATAGTTATAAATATCTTCAATAGGGATTTTGAAATTGTCATCTGGATCATATCTGGTTCTTTCTTTTGCTAAGGTATCAGCTCTTTCATTCCCCTCAATACCAACGTGTGCTGGGATCCAAGCAAATGTGATTCTTTTTTCTTTCTTTGCATTTGTCTTGGAATACTAAACACATACATATTAGGTTGGTGCACATGAAATGTCGGATTTTTTTTACATGCGAACGTTTGTCTCCCTGTTTTCGTTATACTTTTGTTTTTTGTCATAACCTCGTTTATAGTCGTACTGTCCATTCCCAGAGTCAGATTTCAACAAAGGTGATTTTTCTCGAAAGTGTTCCCTTTTGTTATTTGTTTTGAATTTTGTACCGATATGAATTCAACCGAGTAATTTTTTTTGTATGAGTATAAACTTGGTAATAATGCTGCGAAAGCTGCACGCAACATAAACCAAGCGTTTGGGGAGAATACTGTTAACGATCGAAAAGTGCAGCGTTGGTTTGCAAAAATTTCGGTCTGGTGATTTTTCACTACAAAATGATCCGCGTGGAAGACCCAAAACGTCTGTGACAAATGATGATCCGAAAGCATTGGTGGAAGCGAATCCAACTGTATCCACGAGGGAACTTGCTACCGGGATGAAAGTTGACCATACAACAATATTGCAATATTGAAAAATTGAAAATTATACGCCCATCGCTTGTTAATCGGCATGGCCCACTACTTCTCCATGACAATGCTCGGCCGCATACATCGCACAAAACAATTGCGAAATTAAATGAATTGAAATATGAAGTTTTGCAGCACCCAGCCTATTCACCGGATCTCTCGCCAACCGACTTTCATTTTTTTAAACATTTAGAACTGTTTTTATGGGCTAAACAGTAGGAAAATGAAGACGATTTGAAAAATTCGATATCAGAGTTTATTGATTCTGAAGATCAGATTTTTTTTAAGACAGGCATCTATGCTTTAAAGTCTCGTTGGGAAAAGTGTATTGAAGCGAATGGAGCATATTTTGATTGAATAAACAGCTTTTGAAAAAAGATATGCTATATTCACTTAAAAATCCGACATTTCATACGCACCAACCTAATACCCAGATAGCACGCAACGTCTTAAAGACGTCTGTTTTACGTCCATTTTTCGTCTGAACGTCTTACGTCCTAAAAAGACGTCTTATAGACGTCTTTCTTGAGACGTCGTTTTTACGTCCGAAATAAGACGTCTTTAAGACGTTTCATTTCTTGACGTTTCAGTCATTCTAAACTGCTAGAGAAAAGCTTTACAAACTGTACACACGCAACGCAATATAACGCAGTTTTCCACCCATCGAATAGTCTTTATTTAGGAAATTTATTTAGAAAAATTAAATAACTAAATTGTTCATTTAGCACTATTAGAATAAATTACATATATACATATATTCGTAATAGAATTTAGCAATAAATATTGTATATCTGTTTGTCGTTACTATACTATTAATAATATGCTTCATTAAAAAAAAGTAGTTTGATTTTTATCTAAACAATTTTTTAAACAGAAGTTTATCTCTTCTAATAATTATATGATTTGATACGATTTGAGCCTTTATAAGTCTAACAAGTACTGACTGTAACAAAATAGGTCCGCATGGCTCAGTCAATATTTGACAAACATATGTATCTAATATTTTTGTGCTACTAGGGATCTGTTTCGGGACGTCTTGAAGACGTCTTTTTCGAGACGTCTTAACACTAGAACTACCGGATGGGTCAAAATGACTTGCGCCTAATTTTTTCTTTTAGAAATAAGGAAATTGTAAATGTTTTCATGAGAAAATTTTTTTATGAACTTCTCTGTCGAAGTAGATATTTAAACAAAACTGGTACGAAATCTAAACAACTGCAGTTTTGTTGTTCTTATAAGGCAATGTATGCCAGTTGCATTTACTGCTTGGTAGTTCTAGTGTTAAAGACGTCTAACAGACGTTTAAAAGACGTCTTAAGGACGTTTTTAAGACGTACAGTTTTTTCACAAAGATGTTCCAGAGACGTTCAGGAGCCGTTCGGAAGACGTTCGTAGGACATTCGAGACGTCTGTAAGACGTCTGAATGTCCATCGACAGACGTCTTTAAGACGTCTCTGTGCTATCTGGGTAGAAACCTCATAAATTTCATAAAATCAAAGTAAGTTATTTAATGAAATAAAAATTGAATAAAATTAAATATATGATATTGTGTAGTCCTCCAACTTTCTTGAATTTTACAGATCCTAATCAAATTTTGTACAATGAAAATATTAAGGTAAAAATTCATTCTAAAACCTGGAAAAATAATTCCGTCACCCACATGTGGGTGACATGGCAATCAACGTGTTAAATTGATCGGATAAACAGATTCGAAAATAACAATTCGGAAGTGCCAGATGCTGTTGTGAAAATAGAGTCTGTATTTTGCTGTTGCAAATCGAAACTTGGGATGCAATAGTCCTTCGAGGAGGTGCATTGAAATTTTGCCTGTGCATCTTTATTCGCTTAACTGCGATCTCAGTGGACTAATCAACCGTCTGGGTAAATTAATCTTTTCACATTCTGCGAAAACATTGAAACTTAAATTTTTCCATTTAAAATCAATTTCCTTAACCCCCTGCTTTATAATACTAGATTTAGAATAGACAGAGTCTATTAACCCCTTGCCCTACAATAACGAGCCAGACTCGTCATGAAGATTCTGAATAGAGTCTAATTAATGTGAACGTTATTAATTTCCTTTAAATCGAAATAAATATCTATTTTTTTGTAGTTGATATATATCCTTTGAGGAAAACATAGGCATACAATAAATATAAACTATCTTTTTTTCTATAAAATTCTAAACGATGGAGAATTTCTAATCATTATAATCACAAAATAAATAGTAGTGCAAGAGGTTAAGTATGAGTGGTATCCATTTATCCAAAATACAATTTTACTGTTGTGTCATCAGTATTGAAGCAGTAAAGTATCTGTAGATACACGATGAAAATAAATAAAATAAATTTTCTTTTTCGCTAGAAAATTTTCAAGAACGAAGTCGAGCCTCGACGGGGCGCGCGAACGAAGAAAACAATATTGCAAAGACAATTGTTTAACACGTTGAGTGTCACCCATATGTGTGTGACGGAATTATTTGTCCAGGTTTTAAAATGAATTTTTGCGTTAATATATCCATTCTACCTTTGATTAGGATCTGTAAAATTCAAGAAACTTGGAGGACTGCTCAATTTTTATTTCATTAACCCATTTGCAACACTAGCGTATATATACGCTCAATTTTTCTGGTCCGTATATACACTCAATTTATTTTGTCTTGTAATGCTGAAATACGAAGTTCTTTCACTTGTAGTTACTTCTGTACTTCTTTTCATATTTCCTTATGATGCATAAACAACTTACTTTGATTTTATGGAATTTCTGAGGTTTCTAGTTTAGCAATCAAAATGTCAACACTCTGGGTAGCCGCTTCCCGTATTTCTTTATTGTGTAGAATTAATTATTTCGGTTAACGAGCGGCCGAATTCCCGATCTTAGTTTGTGGAATACGAGGCTACGGTCCGTCGTCATGTTATTTTTAATTCGGACATATGTATTTGAGGACATTAAAAATATACACTAATTCCCAAACGACTACATTGTTTCTTAACTTTTGTCAGTAAGTGTATATCCTTTGGAGAAAACATAGGCATATAATAAATATAAACTATCTTTTTTTTCTATAAAATTCTAAACGATGAAGAATTTCTAATCATTATAATCACAAAATAAATAGTAGTGCAAGGGGTTAAGTATGAGTGGTATCCATTTATCCAAAATGCAATTTTACTGTTGTGTCATCAGTATTGAAGCAAAAAATGCGGAGGAGCGCGATAGCGCTTCTCTTGTTTTGTACCGAGAATGCGGTGGGGCTGCTGTTGGTTAGTATAATTTTCGCAATCTATTGAGATCAGTTGTATTCATATCAAGTTCAGTTGTTATTCATTTCACTCAATCTCAATTGTGGTTTTTAAGACGTCTGTTTCGAGACGTCTTAAAAACGTCGTTAAGACGTACAGTTTTCCAGAGACGTTCAGAAGCCGTTCGGAAGACGTTCGTAGGACATTCAAGACGTCTATAAGACGTCTGAATGTCCATCGACAGACGTCTTTAAGACGTCTCTGTGCTATCTGGGAATATCATAGAACAAAATGGAGAATATTTTATTCACTAAAGTTCATTGCTTTGATAAAAAAATTGGATTTTATTTCACCTAAAAATACCGAAATTACTTTCTCGCCAACCTAGTATTTCAATTTCGGTGCAGAGTGGGCACACGTGGGACAGCAAAGAGTCCTCGACGGTCCTCCCACGTCGAAGCGAAAGTCTTCACCGGGTACCCGTTAAACAACTCTCTCTCTCTCTTTAATTAGCAAGGGCGTCCTGCAAACAGATAATGCGGTCTCGCGTTACCGATCATTAATCAACGCTGAACGTTCAATAACGGTGCATAATAAAGCGCTATTCAGGCCCGGCCGTGCCGCGGCGAAGAAACGCAAGGAGGTGGAGAGGGGAGGGGTAGGGGAGGAGAGGGGAGGGGCTGCGGCCTGGTAGAAACGGTAACAGCTTACTTTAAATATGCTTTATTGTGGCCGTATTGATCGTAAATTTTCAGATTCCTTATTCTTCCGGTTTCACAAGACGGCCGGAGAGCGCGAGATGAATTTATGCCCGCGCGTGGGCAATACGTTACGGCCACGTCCAATAAATATCAAGCCTCTTCATTTACCTGTCCGAGCAATATACCTTGGCCCAAGATACGACCGACCATCGGTCTAGAACAATGGCGTGAACGCGAATAGTCAGCGCGTTACGCAGTGAAAGAGAGAGAGAGGAGAGAGAGAGAGAGAAAGAGAGTGAGAGAGAGAGAGAGAGAGAGAGAGAGAGAATGAGAATTACACTCGACCCACGAATTTCGCAATTCGTAGCGGATTTGTGGGTGGAGCCAAGATGTTGCGCACACGCTTCATGAGAAAATGGCAGATCCGTATCGCAACGGAAACGCCAAGAAACCGCAGTTTCGTGGGTTACGAACCAGACACGCTCGTTCCGAGATCTCGCGGTGTTACCCCCTTCAACGCAGGAGAACGACACGCCGCGCCGCTCCTGACTCTTCGCCCACGAGACTTATTTTTCAGTGTTAACATCAATCTGCCATTCGCTTGGCAATGCCGGCTACGTGGGCGATACACCATTCAGCCGGCCATTGGCGCCGGAATGTCGGTGATTTTCGCGTTATTCCGCTCGAATATACCAACAATGATCTCTTTACTCGCGAATATTACAGTGGAAGCGGGTCTCCGAGCGCTCCTGGACAAGAAGATGAACGTTACTGATGCTACCTTCATGCTTGTCTTGCATTCTTTTCGTTGGGCGTTTGTCGTAAAAAGTACTCGATCGAACGATTGTGACTGTCTCGAATGAAAATCTCAATTGCGTGTAATGGGAGCCAGATAAAAACTTTGTTCTTTCTCTTATGCTTCTCTGTTTCAATTTAAAGTTGATTTATCATAAATGCGGAAAATTCACGAGGCATAAAATGCGAAATAAGATCTAGCGAATTCAACGAAGCTAAAGTTGAAATATCTCTTAACACTTTGACTGGCGAAGCAGAAATCTCAAAAATTCCATAGAATCAAAGCAAGTCATTGAATGAAATAAAAATTGAAAAAAATTAAATGATATTGTCAATTGCGAATTTATATTGAAAATCTCAATTGCGTGCAATGGGAGCCAGATAAAAACTTTGTTCTTTCCCTTATGCTTCTCTGTTTCAATCTAAAGTTGATTTATCACAAAAGTGCGGAAAATTCACAGGGCATAAAATGCGAAATAAGATCTAGCGAATTCAACGAAACTAACGTTGAAATATCTCTTAACACTTTGACTGGCGAAGCAGAAATCTCAAAAATTCCATAGAATCAAAGCAAGTCATTGAATGAAATAAAAATTGAAAAAAATTAAATGATATTGTCAATTGCGAATTTATATTGAAAATCTCAATTGCGTGCAATGGGAGCCAGATAAAAACTTTGTTCTTTCCCTTATGCTTCTCTGTTTCAATCTAAAGTTGATTTATCACAAAAGTGCGGAAAATTCACAGGGCATAAAATGCGAAATAAGATCTAGCGAATTCAACGAAACTAACGTTGAAATATCTCTTAACACTTTGACTGGCGAAGCAGAAATCTCAAAAATTCCATAGAATCAAAGCAAGTCATTGAATGAAATAAAAATTGAAAAAAATTAAATGATATTGTCAATTGCGAATTTATATTGAAAATCTCAATTGCGTGCAATGGGAGCCAGATAAAAACTTTGTTCTTTCCCTTATGCTTCTCTGTTTCAATCTAAAGTTGATTTATCACAAAAGTGCGGAAAATTCACAGGGCATAAAATGCGAAATAAGATCTAGCGAATTCAACGAAACTAACGTTGAAATATCTCTTAACACTTTGACGGGCAAACCAGAAATCTCAAAAATTCCACAGAATCAAAGCAAGTCATTGAATGAAGTAAAAATTGAAAAAAATTAAATGATATTGTCAATTGCGAAATGATATTGAAAATCTCAATTGCGTGCAATGGGAGCCAGATAAAAACTTTGTTCTTTCCCTTATGCTTCTCTGTTTCAATCTAAAGTTGATTTATCACAAAAGTGCGGAAAATTCACAGGGCATAAAATGCGAAATAAGATCTAGCGAATTCAACGAAACTAACGTTGAAATATCTCTTAACACTTTGACGGGCAAACCAGAAATCTCAAAAATTCCACAGAATCAAAGCAAGTCATTGAATGAAGTAAAAATTGAAAAAAATTAAATGATATTGTCAATTGCGAAATGATATTGAAAATCTCAATCGCGTGTAATGGGAGCCAGATAAAAGCATTGTTCTTTTTCTCATGCTTCTCTGTTTCAATTTAAAGTTGATTTATCATAAATGCGGAAAATTCACAGGGCATAAAATGCGAAATAAGATATAGCGAATTCAACGAAGCTAAAGTTGAAATATCTCTTAACACTTTGACTGGCAAACCAGAAATCTCAAAAATTCCACAGAATCAAAGCAAGTTATTGAATGAAATAAAATTTGAAAAAAATTAAATGATATTGTCAATTGCGAAATGATATTGAGAATCTCAATCGCGTGTAATGGGAGCCAGATAAAAAGTTTGTTCTTTCTTTTATGCTTCTCTGTTTCAATTTAAAGTTGATTTATCATAAATACGGAAAATTCACAGGGCATAAAATGCGAAATAAGATCTAGCGAATTCAACGAAACTAACGTTGAAATATCTCTTAACACTTTGACGGGCAAACCAGAAATCTCAAAAATTCCATAGAATCAAAGCAAGTCATTGAATGAAGTAAAAATTGAAAAAAATTAAATGATATTGTCAATTGCGAAATGATATTGAGAATCTCAATCGCGTGTAATGGGAGCCAGATAAAAACTTTGTTCTTTCTCTTATGCTTCTCTGTTTCAATCTAAAGTTGATTTATCATAAATACGCAAAATTCACAGGGCATAAAATGCGAAATAAGATCTAGCGAATTCAACGAAACTAACGTTGAAATATCTTTTGACACTTTGACTGGCAAACCAGAAATCTCAAAAATTCCACAGAATCAAAGCAAGTTATTGAATGAAATAAAATTTGAAAAAAATTAAATGATATTGTCAATTGCGAAATGATATTGAGAATCTCAATCGCGTGTAATGGGAGCCAGATAAAAAGTTTGTTCTTTCTTTTATGCTTCTCTGTTTCAATTTAAAGTTGATTTATCATAAATACGGAAAATTCACAGGGCATAAAATGCGAAATAAGATCTAGCGAATTCAACGAAACTAACGTTGAAATATCTCTTGACACTTTGACTGACAAACCAGAAATCTCAAAAATTCCATAAAATCAAAGCGTTATTTAATGCAATAAAAATTGAAAAAAATTAAATGATATTGTCAATTGCGAAATGATATTGAGAATCTCAATTGTGTGTAATAGGAGCCAGAGAAAAACTTTGTTCTCTCTCTTATGCTTCTCTGTTTCAATTTAAAGTTGATTTATCATAAATGTGGAAAATTCACAGGGCATAAAATGCGAAATAAGATCTAGGTAATTCAGCGAAACTAAAGTTGAAATATCTCTTAAAACTTTGATTGGCAAACCAGAAATCTCAAAAATTCCATAAAATTAAAGCGTTATTTAATGCAATAAAAATTGAAAAAAATTAAATGATATTGTCAATTGCGAAATGATATTGAAAATCTCAATTGCGTGTAATGGGAGCCAGATAAAAACTTTGTTCTTTCTCTTATGCTTCTCTGTTTCAATTTAAAGTTAATTTATTATAAATACGGAAAATTCATAGGGCATAAAATGCGAAATAAGATCTAGCGAATTCAACGAAACTAACGTTGAGATATCTCTTGACACTTTGACTGACAAACCAGAAATCTCAAAAATTCCATAAAATCAAAGCAAGTTATTTAATGCAATAAAAATTGAAAAAAATTAAATGATATTGTCAATTGCGAAATGATATTGAAAATCTCAATTGCGTGTAATGGTAGCCAGATAAAAACTTTGTTCTTTCTCTTATGCTTCTCTGTTTCAATCTAAAGTTGATTTACCATAAATGCGGAAAATTCACATGAAATGCGAAATAAGATCTAGCGAATTCAACGAAAATAAAAGTTGAAATATCTCTTAACACTTTGACTGGCAAACCAGAAATCTCAAAAATTCCATAGAATCAAAGCATTCATTGAATGAAGTAAAAATTGAAAAAAATTAAATGATATTGTCAATTGCGAAATGATATTGAGAATCTCAATTGCGTGTAATGGTAGCCAGATAAAAACTTTGTTCTTTCTCTTATGCTTCTCTGTTTCAATTTAAAGTTGATTTATCATAAATGTGGAAAATTCACAGGGCATAAAACGCGAAATAAGATCTAGCAAATTCAACGAAACTAAAGTTGAAATACTTTGACCGGCAAACCAGAAATCTCAAAAATTCCATAAAATCAAAGTAAGTTATTGAACGAGATAAAAATTGAAAAAAATGAAATGATATTGAGACGATATTGATTGTGATATTGAGTACTCCTCCAACTTTCATGTATTTTACTATTTTTAGTTTCTTTGACGAATGTCAACCGATCCAGAGCTTTAGGATTCACCCGTAGGACCGACGATCATTACTTCCCATACACTCTGTAGATAATTTTTAATGTTTTCGCGACGGAGATCGTTCCACCGATTTCGCGACACCCTTTAGATGGTAGACGCGGATCGACAGTGGCGAAATAGTCTGCGGGTAATTGAGGATCTCCGGCAAACCGACAAATGGAACCAGATTTAAATCAGATAGCATCGTGGCTCTCTCCGGTTCGTGGGCAGAGACGTCGTAATTGTTAATTGATTTTGACGACCGGTGCAATCACTGTGAAATAGTCAACGATTAAGGGAAATAACGAGACATCTCGCATTACCGAAGGGCGAACGACGCGGACCGTGTAATCGCCTAGTGGTCTTCCGCGAGTAAGTCATCCTCGTAGCTCCAGCCTGAGTTACGAGGAAACGTCTTGATAGCTGAGGCAACGACCTCGTCAGCGCTCGGGATGCGTTATAGCTGTTTGAAAAAAAAATTTCCCCCGACTTCATGCTTCGAAACACCTTCCGTGGCCGTGCGACCATGACCGTGCTGTTCGAGGGATGATGCCAATCATTAGGATACCATTCTATGAAATACGAAGGCGATTCAATCATTATGTAGAATGCAATCGCGAAGTTTGTTGCGATAACGGTAGTACAACATGCTCGGATAGCTGTTTAAAAAGCCTGTATACTGGGTGTTTCACCTAACTCGAGCATCTGAAATATCTCGCTTGTTTTTTATGAGAGAAGAAAATTTCAGAGGAAAACACTAGTCGATTCAGAGGGGTAAACATTATGATAGGCAACAAAAATTTGTTCAAGGCTATATTTTTTGAGATTTCAAACGGATCGAAGTTTTTTTTTAATGGAATGATATATACATATGTTTATTATCGCTAGACATCGGATCTTTATGCATTTATGGCTTATGGAAATGTTAAAAAAATGCTATAATATAAAATTCGAGAGAATTTAACACGATTTTTATTTGCTTTGGATCTACAAAGGCTGTCCCCATTAAAAATAAAATTTTATTTCATTCCACTTTCTTAAAATGTTTCTATAAAAATTGGAAATTGTATAAACATCCGATGTCTAATTATCGCTATATGATAGCCGAGGCCAAGACGAATCCAACAACCTGTAATATTATTAAGGTCGAACCCATTTCGGGTTTTCAGTGCATCGATAATGCATATTATGTGTACTCAGTTGTCCACGGTTAGAAAATATTTAGATATTTTATTAGAGATATTTTAGATACCCGAGTTAGGTGAAACACCCTGTATATTAGCAGAGTAACAGTCAAACGACGAATGCACCGATCGACTTCCGTGAAAAACGAACGACGAAGCTTGGTAATTATTTAAAACGACGTTCCTCTACGATTCTTTTCTAACTTCGATAAAACCCGAGTTATTTTTCTTAATGTTCTCAAATGTCACATATTGGAATTTTGAACTCCTATATCTCGCACGAAGAAAGTTTTTATTTTGCATAAAGACCCGTGGTCTGATTATTAGAATTTTTATGCAATTTTTTAAGCAATTTACCATGGATAAGAGTGAGGGTCAGAAATTTCGGTTAATGTTTCACGGAATCGATGTAAGAATCTTTTATTTTGCGTGCAGTCTAATGATTGCATTGCGTATAATTATCAGTAGACTGCGGTAGTTTATGCAAATGCATATTTTTATAGGAAATAGTTAAAAGAATAGTACCTGGACAGAAATTCGTTTTGTGATTAGAGTACTATAAAAATACATTTTTTATTTTACATTTTTTGCATAATGCATATGATTTGCATATTTATGTTTAAAAACATATGCAATAATATATTGTATATGTTGTTTATCGTGCTTATGTGAAATATCTATCTGGACAAATTAGTTTCGTCTATCACCAAACTTTCGTATCATAATTGTGTAGTGTCCACACAAATACAGGCCATATGAAACCATATTTCTGTAACCTTGAGTTGCTAATCGAGCGTTAGGTTTGATAGTTTGTGTTTGGAATTCGAATGCTTCGAAAAGTGAATATATTTAAGTGTCTCTTAATTTTTTAAAAATGCCTAAAGTTAGAAAAAGCAGAAAAGCATTAATGCTAAGTTGGATAAAAAACGATTTCCAATTTTTTTATTAATGACAACGATAACAATGATAACGATGACAGAAGCATTTATTGCAAAATTTGCAATAAAATGTGAAGTGTGAAAGGAAATCGCAGTTACACCAACACATAAATACCGCCACACATAAGAAAATCGAAGAAACTACTAATTCGTGCGAAACAGAAGAACACATAGTAACGAGTTCAAGAAAAAATGAATTTTATGCGGAAAAATGCTCGTAAATTATTGTCACGCCAACTATAATGTATCGGAATAATTGTGAAAAGTATTTTATATATGTGTATATAGTGAATATTCTGTAACATACCAATATATTCATTATTATACTACATTTTATATACTTTGCATATTTTGCATATTTTTCGTGCATAAATGTCATATGCATGTTACATATTTATCGTGCATAAACTTCCGCAGTCTAATTATCAGCTTAGTCCCGCAAAACATCGAAGCAGCATTTTCGTCTAGATTCTCAAATTTCAAACGTTGAGATTATACATACACTTACTGACAAATGTTAAGAAACAATGTAGTCGTTTGGGAATTAGTGTATATTTTTAATGTCCTGAAATACACATGTCCGAATTAAAAATAACATGAACAGATTACATATCATACATGAACATACAATAAGTTTTTTTTCGATTATACTTGTATAAGCACTACAATTAATATTGAGTCAAGGAAACGAAAGAAAAGTTTGTGACAAAATTTAAGAAACATACTGTGCTTGAATCATGTAATCACTTTTAATAAAAAACAACAATGTGCAGGTGTTTATACCTTTTATGATGATTTAATAAGATGTTGGATAACCCTTGGATTTGTTGTCTGCATGGTATTGATTCGATTAATCGAACACAATGCTTGGGTGGTATTTTAGACCATATTTTTGTAATTTCTCGCATTAACTCCCCTTTATTAGTAAATTAATGACTCCCCAATTGACGTCCAACGTAATCCCACAAATGTTCAATTGGGTTCAAGTCTGGAGATTGACTTGGCCACTTAATTACATTAACATTTTGCTGCATGAGATATGCCTTAATTAATTTAGAAGAATGTTTTGGGTCATTGTCATGTTGAAATGACCACTCCATTGACATTTTCTCCTTGGCAAATGGCAACATATGATTTTGCAAAATATCGCGATACACAAATCTATCCATAGACTCCTTTATTTGTATTAACGGACCAGGACCGTTACGTGAGAAACAGCCCCACACAATCACATTACCACCACCAAATTTTACTGTTGGTTTCAGATACTTGACATTAAATCGCTGTCCAATAGGACGTCGTACGTTACTTCTGGAGTCATTTCCGAATAAGTTGAACTTACTTTTGTCACTTCATAGAATTTTTTACCACTCAGCAACAGACCAGTTAATGTGCTCTTTAGCGAACTCCAACCGAGCTTTAAGATTCTTCTTAGAAACAAATGGTTTCTTACATGCTTTCCATGAAAAAAGATTATTTTCATCTAAACAAAGGCTAACTGTCCTACTGCTAATGTTCCTGAGGTCCGACTGACTTTTAATTTTGACAGCTGTGCAAAATGGATTGCATTTAGACAGCCTTGTAATTCGACGATCCAGCTTTTTACTTGTTTTTCGTGGTCTGCCGGTTCGTGGTGCCACTTTAACAGTTTCATTGTCTTGAAAACGTTTTACAATCTTCGTGATAACAGAACGATTTACACCAAACACTTTTGCAATGTCAGTTCTCCTCTGCCCTTTTCTAAACATTTCAACTATTCTTTGTTTCTCACTTTCAGTTAAATGTTGCCTTCCTGCCATATTTACTGCAACTAATAATACAAACCACATTCGACGATGTCAGAAAGGAGACTAGACTTCTTCGAACATGTTTGTTTACATTGCTTACTCTACTTCTTGCAAGAAGTCTTCATGTTTCTTAACTTTTGTCACGAGTATTTATTTTGTTTCCTAGACTCAATATTAATTGTAGTGCATATACAAGTATAATCCCAACAAAAACTTATTGTATGTTCATGTATGATGCGTAATCTCGTCGTGTTATTTTTAATCCGGACATGTGTATTTCAGGAGATTAAAAATATACACTAATTCCCAAACGACTATTTTGTTTCTTAACTTTTGTCAGCAAGTGTATATCTCAATCTACACCATCTACGATGGAACGTAACAGCGGCAGCAACAACAGGAAGCGTCGCGCGACGCTCGCATCCGAAATGGCGACCATAAGCCGCGAAATTCCCAGCGTGTAGGCAGATAAACGGTCCGCTCATTTTACTATCCAGATAACGCGGTTCGCGGGTGTTGCAAGTGGGCTTGATGCGAGTAGCTTTATTACGCGAGTTACGATTTTTCCGACCGTCCCCGCAGATAATGATCTTCTATTAATCAAAATGGCTGACCACTTCTCCGAGCATAATTGCGCTGTCCGTTCCCGATACTCTAAAGATGAGTAATCGTGAAAACCAGAAAGAAAACGTTCTTATCCGTTGGAAATTCCTGCGTGATTGATTTCGATCGAGAACACCTTGATGGCGGATTGATCATCCGCTGGGCCAAAAGTCGATTATGTTCGCACCGATTTCGAAAGGGAGGAGGTTGCTCAATTCTTTTATGTTCTCTACCCTGGATGGACCAATCGAAATGCAACAATTTTCAATAGAATACACTCTGTTTCGTAACTGAACCTCAGTTTCTATGTCGGCAGTCAAATTCTCGATATCTGTCGATAACACGGGTCTTGTATCGTACAGGAGACATCCCGAGCCGTGTGTTATGGTTACCGAGATCTCTCGAGCTTCGTGGCCCCTCAGGGGGTTCCCCCCGCGGTAGTGGGGATAATTCTGCGACGTTTATCATTCAAGCCATGACGACATATATAGAGAAATCACTGTATCCTTTTTTCTCCTCGTTTACGTCGTAGATTTCAATGCATTGACAAATTGTAGCATAAGAGTGATATGCTAACTCCTGTAAATTTAACCGAGCAGATTATGGTTGAATTTAACACTATTCCTACCGCGACCGGTCAAATGACCGTTTTTAAAATTTCGATTAGAATTTCCTATATACGACGTAATTGAATCGCCTTTAAACTTCACGACTTTTCCTAAAATATGCGTATAATACTTTTCTCAATATTCACTTCTTTCTTTATTGTTTATTTTCTAAGAAAAATTTGTAGTGTGTCTTACCTACCACGACCGGTCATTTGACCGGTAGAACGATTTATATCTTTTTGTAATAGTATTCTTTCAAAGACTCAATTCCGAAACTATAAAGTCGTTAGAAACGAAAGGTGATGCAGTTGTGGCATGATTTTAGCCGAAAAGTGCCTTCCAGGGACTGCTTTACGGCACTTCAAAGTGTTTACAGTTCTCGCTGGCCTATCGGCCTCGCGGTGTTTTTGCCTGATTCGTATCCTAAGCGGTCCAGAACCTCGGATTTTCTTACACCGTCTTGTCTACTATGACTGTAAAATAAATAAAATCATAGCCAAAGGGGATGCCTAGACGTTTTCTCACGAATTCAAATCAGTAAAGTCTTGTGACTTGAACAGAGAGCATCAAAACGTGAAAGTTAAAAGGAGCATATTCGGCAGTCTTTTACTATTTTGTATTTTTATTCTATTATTATTCTACTTTTATTTTATATTGTATTGCGTGTTATAAGTGTCATTTTCAAAAAAGTGAACAAACCAACAATACTTCGTAGTAAGTTTCACATTTTATCTTTTGTTCATTTTTTTATCCATCTTGATTTACATTCTTATATTTTAGTTTTTATTTTATCCCTTGAATATTCATTCCCAAAATGTCAAGACGTTTGAAAAGCGTAAATTTGCTATTAGAGAAAATAAATAATATTGATGAAGAGTGTTCCGAAGATGATCAGGAAATTTTTGACATTGAAAATGACAATGCGGAAAATTATGATCTATTTGAGACCGACACGAACACCGATGAGGACGAAGAGACTGTTTCGAACATACGTAGAGGACAAAAGAGAAGGAGATTTTTAGTTAGTTCCGATACTGAGAATGGGGAAGAGGTAATCGAAACTGCTGTAGACGGAAATGTTTGGCAAGAAGTAAAAGAATTGTCTAATCCTGGAAGAGCACCTATTCATAATATTTTTAGGGGAACATCAGGCCCAATAGGGTGTAGTAAACGAAATATTATGAAAGGTATAGTTGTGACGGCATTTTCTCTGATTATTGATAAGAATTATCTTCATTTTATATTAAAAATATAAGTTGTGCTAAAGACCGGTCGCGGTAGAAATAGGTATACGTGAAATGTCGGTAGGAATAGTGTTAACGAAGCACTGGCGCACCACCTGGCAGAAAATATTCGATCGAAATTGTGAAGATGATTGTTGAACGAATCGTTTAAGCGTGTATTAAATCCGAAAAAGTAGTAGTACGTGTAATAGATGGTACAAGAGTTAATTTAGACGAGCATAATGAATTCTTTTTCGCCTGTTTAAAATGTGTGGCGAACAAATCGGTCGGTGGAGCAGCCTGAAATTATCCGAAATTGTTCTGTATCCGATATGGAGATCGTTCGGCGAGCTTATCGTCCCTTATCGTTGAAAATTCAGCTCGCGAAACGGCGCGGACTACTCGGCCCGAAGTAATTACTCGTAAGCTGTAATGCGGCCCCGGCTCATTACAGGGAGGCGCTGCGGGGCACGCTTACGTTGAATTTAGTAGCTAATTTCAAGCTGGTGCGTACGAAAACCACGGTGTGCGCGGATTATGGTTTCATTAAGTCAAAAACTCTCTCTCTTTCTCTCTCTCCTCTCCCCTCTTTTCCCCGGAATTACAGCACCGCGAGGCGAGCGCCGATGAATTTTTTATGCGCAGCTTGCCCCCCGAGTTGTACCCGCGAGTCCCGTGCAATCATCCCGATACATAATTAATAACCGATACCACCAGAAAATCATTCCTCCCCTCGTCCCCGGGGCTCTCGAATGATCGATAAGCCACCCACGCGATGAAAGGAGGCTCGCGCACACCGGTGCACCTCCCATGCGATCGCTGACGCGCGCTTTTCATGCGAAAATTTTTTTTATTGTGCACCGATGCACAGCCGCGGCCCCGACTATTCTCGACTGCATCGCTCCTATCCATCGGAATGGTTGTTGGCAGTCGCCCGTCACGTTTTATTGCTGCCTACCGGTAGCCGATGTAAAACATTGATTTGTAAACCCGTCCCGCGATGGACACTCCTGCGCGCCGCGAGTATATTTGCGCGCCTAGAGTCCGAGGCTACTGTGCGCTCGCCGCTTGGAAATTAGTATGACAACGATTCTCGGAATCCCGAACCAGAGCAATTAGGAACCTTAGGATGGTGCATTATCATGAAGTAAAATCACTTTGTGTTGCCTTTTTTTGATATTCCGGTCGTTTTTCACGCAAAGCTTGATTCAAATCGATCATTTGTTGTCGGTAGCGTTCAGTATTAACGGTTTCGCCAGGTTTTAGCAGCTCATAATAGATCACACCCTTTTTTTTTATTAAGCTATAAAACCCCACATGGGATTATTAGCAGCATACACATGGCTGTGCATGCTAACATTACATTACATAGGTAGCTTATAAACTAGGATTGAGACAATATAATGAACATTATCGAATACAATATTAACACTAAAGATATAAACAATGAGACTTAAGAAACGAATGTATGAAAAATAGAGGACAAAGAAAGGGTCCGCACAAAAAGGAATCTATTGTATAGGGTGGAAAGAAACCCTTGTTGCAAAGTTTGCGAATCAAAGCGTCTCTATTACTGTCATAGATCGGACATTGCCATAGCACATGATTAGGATCCTGTACTAGACAACCACATGGACAACCCGTGTCAGCAGCAAGTCTAATCTTAAAAAGGGAAGCCCCTAGTTGAAAGTGTCCAGATCGAAGTCTATTAACCCAGCAAATGAATTCTCTGGGGAGCCTCAAGTGAGCAAACCAAGGTTTAGGCCCAGGATGATAATATGAACTGAAAAATTTTATGCCCTTGAACCCTGCTTCAGCAAGAATATAATTTTTTGTTAGCTCCCTAGCTTGCTTCCTAAAGCTGTGGGAAAAATCAGAGTAGGGAATCAGGATATTAGAAGAAATAGCCAACAAAGATGCTTCTTTAGCTAGTACGTCAACCTTCTCATTATGTGTGATTCCAATATGCGAAGGGATCCAAAAAAGAAGCAATTTCTTGGATTCCGTGAAGTAGGAGTTTATCAAATTATGGATGTCAAGTAGAAAAGGATTGGATTTGGTATTGCCCGAGTAGTTACTTAGTGCTATTAAAGCACTCAGACAGTCAGAGTAGATGTACACATATTGATGGGAACAGTCAGAAGCAAGCTCAATAGCGGTTTTGATTGCAATACATTCAGCAGAGAAGATCGTCATATTTTTGTGCAGACTTAGTAAGCGAGATTCATGATCACACCCTTCTGATCCCACCAAACACAGAGCATTGTCTTCCGTCCATAGCGATTTGGCCTTACAGTCGATCTCGATGGTTCGCCTGGAGTTACCCATGATCTCTTACGCTTAGGATTCTCGAAATATATCCACTTCTCATCGCCAGTCACAATTCGATAGAGAAATGATTATTTTTTGTACCTGGCGAGCAGCATTTCACAAGTGGTTTTTCGGTTTTCCTGCTGTCTTTCGTTCAGTTCATGTTGAACCCATTTTCCCATCTTCTGAATCTTTCCCATGGCTTTTAAACGTATGGAGATGGCTTCTCATGTCACATTTAATTGATCCGCGAGTTGTTGTTGCGTTTGAGCGTCATCCTCATCCAACAATGCTTGCAAATCGCAGTCTTCAAACTTTTTCGGTGGTTTTCCACGTTCTTCGTTTCTCATATAAAAATCGCTATTTTTGAATTTTCTAAACCTCTCGAAGCACTATGATTTACCAAGAGCATGCTCACCGTAAGCTTCGACAAGCATTCGATGCCATTCTGCAGCAGTTTTCTCCATTTGGAAACAAAAAATCAATGCTGTCCGCGAATCGTAGTTTCCAGGCACAAAATTCGACATGTTCAACGCTATTAAAAACTATGCTGTTGTATGAAACTTGTATGGTTATGAGTTGAAAATCTTTACCAGATGTCAAAACAAGAAAATGGCGTCAGTGACGCGGTTTTACGGTAACTACATTGACAGCTAGAGTCACCTATGGGTAAATTCCGGTTTCATATTTACAGACCTGGTAGTACGTTTATTACACTTCCGGACTACTATTGTACTTAGTATCGTTGATTTAGGATTTGCTATAAAGAGAAGTACTTATTTTAGCGTTGATTCTTTTGTTCTAGCATTTATTTTAGTAATATATAATAAAAAGCGCGAAATACGCACTTCTGGACTACTATTGTACTTAGTATCGTTGATTTAGGATTTGCTATAAAGAGAAGTACTTATTTTAGCGTTGATTCTTTTGTTCTAGCATTTATTTTAGTAATATATAATAAAAAGCGCGGAATGCGCACTTCTGGACTACTATTGTACTTAGTATCGTTGATTTAGGATTTGCTATAAACAGAAGTACTTATTTTAGCGTTGATTCTTTTGTTCTAGCATTTATTTGAGTAATATATTATAGCATGTTCATTATGTAGTGAATAATTGACGTTCATATTTGCATCTTCATGTAAACACACCGTACTTAACGAAATTGATAGCTATTTAGCAGGAGACAAAAATAAGTGGACACATTGTTGCAAAGTTACCGTGAGGCAAGAAATGTATACGAACATTAGGTGAGGTCACGCTTACATCCAGTGATCCCACACAAAGTTATTAGTACCAACTGAGCCTTCGTACGAGTACAAGCATTTCTAGAAAAATTTCAGAATGTCAAAAAGGGAAGAAATTTCAAATCAAATTCGCCATTTAATCGTTTCGGACTGCTGTCAAAAATTAAGTTACCGTGTAATAGTTCGATAGTACAGCGTATCTAAGAGTGCAGTAGAAAAAATTGATAAAAAATATCTACTATTTAATACGGTAAAAAATTTAAGAGGTCGTGGACGCAAACGCTGTACCACCACACAAGAACACCGTCGAATTGTACGTAAATGCTGACAGGATCCAGCGATTTGCATCAAGAAGTATTGCAGAAATAGTGGGATTAAATGTTTCAAGAAAAACAATAAAACGAAGACTGCAACGAAGCTGGATCAAGATGTTGCAAGGCTAGACGTAAGCCATGCATCAATCAAATTAATATGAGAAAACGTTTAGCATTTGCAAAAAAATATGTGAATATGCCACTAGCATTCTGAGAAAATATAGTTTGGAGCGACGAAAGTAAATTTGAGTTGCGGCAATTAAAAAAGAAGCAAAAAGTCTGGAGAAAAAACAATGAAGCGTATAAAAAAGCATTTATTACACCCACAGTTAAATTTGGCGGCGGATCATTAACACTAGAACTACCAAGCAGTAAATACAACTGTCATACATTGCCTTATAACAACAACAAAACTGCAGTTGTTTAGATTTCGTACCAGTTTTGTTTAAATATCTATTTCGACAGAGAAGTTCATAAAAAAATTTTCTCATGAAAACATATATATTTACAATTTCCTTATTTCTAAAAGAAAAAATTAGGCGCAAGTCATTTTGATCCATCCGGTAGTTGTAGTGTTAATGGTGTGGGGGTGCTTTTGGTGGAATGGAAGTTGGTACGTTAGCAGAAATTGACGGAATTATGAATGCAGACAAGTATATTGATATTCTAAGTGAAGAAGAAGCAGTAGTAAAGATGGGTTGCGACGACGAATTTAAGAAAATTATAAAATTTTTTGAGGATTCCAATATTAAATTACTTTAATGGCCGGCCCAAATCCCCCCCCCCCCCCCCGACTTGAATCCTATAGAGAATTTATGGAGTTTACTGGACGCAAAAGTTCCTTTGGACCAACGAAATAAAAAGGTCGATTTTTTCAAAAGGTTACAGTCTGAATTTGAAAAAATTTATAAAGATTATATTGAAAATTTAATAAGAAGTATTCCCAGACGTCTGGAAGCAGTAATACTAGCAAAAGGCGGCAATGCCAAGTATTCATTTCATTATGTATTTCATATATTACGTATTTTATTAAGTGTCCACTTATTTTTGTCTCCTGCTAAATAGCTATCAATTTCGTTAATTACAGCGTGTTTATACAAAGATGCAAATATGAACTTCAATTATTCATTAAATAATGTATATACAAAAAGGATATATAATTAATAAAACTGAAGTTTATAACAATTACGTTAATTCGATTAAACTTCATTTTCACCTACCTCCAATAACTGTCCACTTATTTTTGTCCCCGACTGTATATTGCTAATGAAAGAAATTCTATAAACCTTTATACTATTATATATTAAATTTATACCACAAAAAAATCTGCAGTGTTTTGTAAATTGTCGGAAAAATTTTAGTTAGGTTGGTTGGTTAGGTTGGTTTTCCTAATGCTTATAGGAGACAAGAAAGTTATATGAACATAGGACTGGAAATTATTAGTGTGTGAGTAATTAAATTTTGTGTGCCACAATTATCGCAATTTCATCTTAAAGGCCCGTTTAACACTAATCGTACCACCACCGGTCAAATATCCAGTTCTAGATTTTTATTTGCCAATTTTTGAAATTATAAAGATGCTTCCATCAGCAATGATTCGCGCAGAGTCTAAATAAATGAAATCTTATCATTTTTATAAGGCAACATGTACCTGTTACATTTATAGCTCGGTACGTTTAGTGTTAAAGACACCAACAATGTTTTCGAAGTAATCACGGTCAATGTTCACGTTGTCGAGGTGTATTATTCTTGTTTACAATTTATATTGAACATTTCCTCTAAGACGATGCGACGAGAATCGTGGCACAAGAAGTTTAACGCGGCAAACATCAACCCCAGAAATTCTTAGAAAATCAGAGTAATTAATGAAACCAAAACTAGAAATTTAAAATGTATTATAATGGACGTTGTCTTAACTCTTCGGATCCGAAGAATTCCAATAAAATTCGGTTTATCTGGATGTTACATAATAAAAATGAATTTCTGAACCCAGTCAAAAATCACTGTCAGTCACATACGACTGACGTAGCAGTTAACGTGTTAATAACTTAGAAACTAATCTTTCCCAGACGTAACTTTATTTTTTCCCCTAAGCATTAGTAATCTATTCGTAAAGTTTTGCTTGTCCACCTATTCCTAAAGTCTTGTATTAACACTATTCCTACCGACACTTCACGTATACCTATTCCTACCGCGACCGGTCAAATGACCGGTCTTTAGCACAACTTATATTTTTTAATATAGAATGAAAATAATTCTTATGAATAATCAGAGAAAATGCCGTCATAACTATACCTTTCATAATATTTCGTTTACTATACCCAGTTGGGCCTGAAGTTCCCCTAAAAATATTATGAATAGGTGCTCTTCCAGGATTAGACAATTCTTTTACTTCTTGCCAAACAGTTCCGTCTACAGCAGTTTCGATTACCTCTTCCTCATTCTCACTATCGGAATTAACTAAAAATCTCCTTCTCTTTCGTCCTCTACGTACGTTCAAAACATTCTCTTCGTCCTCATCGGTGTTCGAGTCGGTCTCAAATAGATCATAATTTTCCGCATTGTCATCTTCAATATAAAAAATTTCCTGATCATCTTCGGAACACTCTTCATCAATATTATTTATTTTCTCTAATAATAAATTTACGCTCTTCGAACGTCTTGACATTTTGGGAATGAATATTCAAGGGATAAAATAAAAACTGGAATATAAAAATGTAATTCAAGATGGATAAAAAAATGAACAAAATATAAAATGTGAAACTTACTACGAAGTATTGTTGGTTTGTTCACTTTTTTGAAAATCACACTTATAACACGTAATACGATATAAAGTAAAAGTAGAATAATAATAGAGTAAAAATACAAAATAGAGACTGCCGAATATGCTCCTTGTAACTTTCACGTTTTCATGCTCTCTGTTCAGGTCACAAGACTTTACTGATTTGAATTCGTGAGAAGACGTCTAGGCATTCCCTTCGGCTATGATTTTGTTTATTTTACAGTCATAGTAGATAAGACGGTGTAAGAAAATCCGAGGTTCTGGACCGCTTCGGATATCAATCAGGCAAAAACACCGCGAGACCGATAGGCGAGCGAGAACTGTAAACACTTTGAAGTGCCGTAAAGCAGTCCCTGGAAGGCACTGTTCGGCTAAAATCATGCCACAACTGCATTACCTTTCGTTTGTAACGACTTTATATTTTCTGAATTGAGTCTTTGAAAGAATACTATTACAAAAAGATATAAATCGTTCTACCGGTCAAATGACCGGTCGTGGTAGGTAAGACAGACTACAAATTTTTCTCAGAAAATAAACAATGAAAAAAGAAATGAATATTGAAGAATGTATTATACGCATATTTTAGGAAAATTCGTGAAGTTTAAAGGCGATTCAATTACGTTGTATATAGGAAATTCTAATCGAAATTTTAAAAACGGTCATTTGACCGGTCGCGGTAGGAATAGTGTTAATTTTATGCGCGTCGCGTCGTTTTGAGTTTTCGTAATCGAAAAATCGTCCAGTTGAAATGTTGAAAGATTGACAAAAGGCTGTGGAATTTTTGGAGAATGTTGATCGAACAGCCATGTTTATCGATACGAGGAGTTTATACAGAGTGTAGCACAGTGTGTACCGGATCCGGTTGCGATGTTATTAAGATATTTTCATTCTTGTCGCGCCGTTGTTCGCGGGACGGAGAGATTGTCAGTGTGTGACCACGTCGGAACACTCGCCAGCAATTTCGATAATATAAAGCTGGCAGGACTAAAGTACTATGATTTCTGGGGCAAGAAGTTGCGTGTGCCTGCCAGGTAGAAGAATGAGGAGAGGTTCGAGTGCCGAAGGAGCTCGGTACCGTAGCAAATAGCTAATTCGTACTCTGTGCGCGCATGACCTCCTCTCGCCACACAAGTAGAATTCATAGGAGACCGTGTTTCAACATCGAGAAATTCGTATCGGCTTCATTTTTATCAAATGATCGTGCCGGCGATCGATCTTTCGCACGATCCACGTGTTCCCGCGACTCTCACGCGTTTCGAAAAAATAGTCGCACAAAAGATCCTGGGGATAATACTTGACGCATATTCGCTTCACAGTTCAGCTCGGATGATTGTGCTTTTATTGCAACTTCATGTTCCAAAGGAACTGATCTTGCGATGCAAATTCAACGAAATTATACGTTTTATGGTTTCCAGTCTAGAAACGGAAAATGGAATTTTTACCTCGGAGAACCTGGGAACGTTTAATTGGCAGAGAATGTTTCATTCTCTCCTAAACTACCACCCTAATTGCTGTGGCCTGTTTCACTCGTGATACTGGTGGGATTCAAAAAATTTAGAAACCGGTCTCTACACTCTAACGCTTCTACTTTGACGGAAAACTGATTTCTAAAATACTGAAAGTTCTATCAAATCTAGTTTTAACTTAAAGAAATTAATTTAACTTAAAGATTCGCAGTCTAGTTGGAATCAATTCGTTTCTGTTGCGAGTTTGCAGGTACATAAAGAGTGATTAACATTGAATATAATCCATTAAAATACTCTAAGTGAAATTAACACTAGATTTACGGGACCTGTCAAAATGACGGGTTCTGGTACCTCTTAATTCACAATTATCGAAATTGTAAGCATGCATGAAGAAGATATTATTCAACAAATTGGTTTCTTTGGGTATATATTGTAAAAGAAACGGCTATGAATTTGGATACATACATTTTTGTTACTCTTATAAAGTAATGTAGAGTAGGCACATTTAGTGCCCCGTAAACCTACTGTTTTTTCTAGAACTCTCAATATTTTAGAAATTCGTGCATGTCATAAGTACATAGAGGTCTACAGACTAATAAGTTCGAAAAGAAAATCAAATTTAAAAAACTAGCAGGCCCAAGTTGGATGCAATGAAGTACTGGTTCGACGAACTCAAAGAATCGTGTGTGCTGGTCTTCATCGTTACTTCATGGTCGTAATCAAGATCCACCGACTAATAAGTTCGAATAGAAAATAAAATTTAAATAATTAGTAAGACAAAGTTGGATGCAATGAAGTACTGGTTCGACGAACTCAAAGAATCGTGTGTGCTGCTCCTCATCGTTACTTCATGGTCGTAATAAAAATCTACAATGGATAGAGATCCACCGACGAATAAGTTCGAATAGAAAATAAAATTTAAAAAACTAGTAGGACAAAGTTGGATGCATTGAAGTACTGGTTCGACGAACTCATAGAATAATGTGTGCTGCTCCTCATTTTTACTTCATGGTCGTAATAAAGATCCACAATGGATAGAGATCCACCGACTAATAAGTTCGAATAGAAAGTAAAATTTAAAAAACTAGTAGGACAAAGTTGGATGCAACGAAGTACTGGTTCTACGAACTCAAAGAATCATGTGTGCTGTTCCTCATCGTTACTTCATGGTCGTAATAAAGATCCACAATGCATAGAGATTCATCTACTAATAAGTTCGAATAGAAAATAAAATTTACAAAACTAGTAGGACAAAGTTGGATGCAAAAAAGTACTGTTTCCACGAACTCAAAGAATAATGTGTGCTGCTCCTCATTGTTACTTCATGGTCGTAATAAAGATCCACAGTGCATAGAGATCCACCGACTAATAAGTTCGAATAGAAAACAAAATTTAAAAAACTAGTAGGTCCAAGTAGGGTACAATCAAATGCGAAGAACTGAATAAAATTGTGTGTGCTGCTCTTCATCGTTACTTCATGGCCGTAAACATCCACAATGGATAGAGATCCAGCGACTAATAAGTTCGAATAGAAAATAAAATTTAAATAATTAGTAAGACAAAGTTGGATGCAATGAAGTACTGGTTTGACGAACTCAAAGAATTGTGTGTGCTGCTCCTCATCGTTACTTCATGGCCGTAAACATCCACAATGGATAGAGATCCACCGACGAATAAGTTCGAATAGAAAATAAAATTTAAAAAACTAGTAGGCCCAAGTAGGGTACAATCAAATTCGAAGAACTGACAGAATTGTGTGTGCCGATCCTCATCGTTATTTCATGGTCGTGATAGCTGTCTCATGGTGACTACGAGTGCGTTTCAGATGTCCTATGTCGTAGACTATGGTCTTTGACAGATAGTTTCTAATATAATTCGAACGGAGTAGAATCCGCAGAACAAAGTTGAAGGCATCCTCACTGGCTTTTCCACGGTAATCACCTGCGCGGGTCGGAGGCCTCGGAACAACAGGTGAGGGTCGCTCGAAAAATTCCTAGAGATGTTGGTTTCGCGAGGAACTTTGTCCCGGGCGGGCCCTCTTTCTTCGAAGAATAGGCGGGCGCAGAAGAATAAGAAGTGGACCGGGCAGGGTTGAGGAATAAAGGAGGAAGTACACAGAGGGTATATATCGCGAGCAAAAGGAAGTGCCACCGGGGGACAAAGAACAAAAGTGGGCGAATTCCCTGTGTTGGTCCTGAGATAAAGAGGATCTGGGGAAGGTGGATCAAGAATAAGGCGAGCCAGAACCAGAACCAGAAGCAGAGGGCAAAGGCAGAGGAAGAAGAAGACGAGAAAGAAGAAGAAGTAGAAGAAGAAGAAGAAGAGGGCCGCTGCTCTGCCTCGGCTTGGTCCCCGAGATATTCGCCGACTAATTGAATTTACGAGCTCGCCGGGCAACCGACGTGGGTCGTGCCGGTCTTTGGACCAGATTCAGTGTCGGTACACCGCCATTAGTGGCCGCTCCTCCTGATTCCTCCAGTATTCCAACGACGATAATCGTAAGTTCCGCGATCGTACCCGGAGAACCGCCGAAAACTCGGTTCGCGAGTATACGTGACCGTGATATTTGATACGAGGCCAGGTGTTCGGCTTTGGTGCCATTATGCTTCTCTCCTCGCTGTATTTCTGTGCTCCTGTTTGGCGACCTAGTCGCCACCGACGATCCACCGTTCGCCGCTCGCAGACGCGCACGCGAGATCGCACGCATGTGCGAGCAATGCGAGAGAGAACCATTTCGCTAGAATGGGCTCCCAGAAGAATACCGGCCTGATGAGGTTTTGCAGGCTTTTCAAGTGATTCCGCTGTTTGTTCGCTACCCG
Organism: Seladonia tumulorum; assembly: GCA_913789895.3. NCBI lineage: Eukaryota > Metazoa > Arthropoda > Insecta > Hymenoptera > Halictidae > Seladonia > Seladonia tumulorum. The sequence goes on from OU565281.1 coordinate 2,113,105, forward strand.
GGGCACGGCTGTGTCACTTATACAAGCTGTTTATCAATCCTACTTGCTCGGTACCCTTGCCTCCTTACGGTATTTAAACCATTTATATTTTATTCTCCCCGCGGTTCAAGTATGTTCCAGTTTAAATACTGGGTGGTACTAGAAATCCAGTGAAATGTCAAGAAAATGTAGAAGAAAATTTGTTTGTACGCAGCTTTGGTTTCGAGAAAATCGAATTTCAATATTTCACCTCTTTTACACGCCTTTCTGTTTCTTTGACTGGTTCTCTTTCTTGGTTTGCTTGGATATCTCCTTAATTCTATAGAGGCCTACAATTTTATGTCTTCACATATATTAGCAATTTTTACGAATACGAATAGAAATAACACTGTGAAAACCATCAGTCAAAACTTAATGCTGAACCTGATAAAATTTAATTTCTGTATTTAATACTTTATTTAACACGTTGACTGCCACGTCACTCATATGTGGGTGACGAAATTGTTTGTCCAGGATTTATAATATATGTTTACGTTAATATATTCATTGTACCGATTAGGAACTGTAAAATGTAAGAGGACCACGCAATATCATACATTTAATTTTTTTCAATTTTTACTTCATTAAATAACTTACTTTAATTTTATGGAATTTTTGAGCTTTCTAGTTTGGCAGTCAAAGTGTTAATGTTACTTACTATTTAACGACTAGAGTGAATTACCTTATAAAAGTGGAAAGATGGAATTTATTTAGATTGTCTACAAGTTTTATTACAATATCCGATGAACAATGAATAATGAAAAATGAATAAAATAATGAATAATGAATAATGAAAATGAAAACAATGAACAATGAACAATGAATAATGAATAATGAAAAATGAATAATGATATTGATTCACTTATTTCTGACAGAAATGTCTAAATAATTTCAATAATTTCGATACAAAAATCCTGTCATTTAACCGCGGTAGGTTTATTCTACATTTTTGTTTTATTGTTTGAATTTAAAAGCACCCCCCTCCCGGTTGTACCTCCATTTACCTGACGCCTTGTATGTTTGAAAATTTTAATTCGAGGATGAATTTTGTGGTGCTCGATGAAATTTTTCCTGCTGTGGAATTGAATATTCTTTTGAGATGCCTGTGTTGGTTTCTCTGGAAAGTCTTGGACGTTATTGCAGTAGATTATGGTATTCCCTGTTTCGTGAGAATTTTTTCTCAGGTCCGATCCTTCTCGCGATACGTAACACGGTCCGTCTCTGGTCTCCTCCGAGCAGATCGGTTCAATGGAATGGAACCGGTCCCTGTTTGTTCGTGAACTCGTACCGACAACCGGTATAACTAACCTCCCTTAACAGCCGACGTGTGAGAGCGCAAAACCCGAGGAAAAAATCGTATAGGACCACCTCGCCTCCACAGTTTGTATTTTTGTGCCTGCTTTTTCGAAATTAACACTAGAACTACCGAACCAGTCAAAATGACTGGTGGATGATTTCTTCTTTCACGATTAGTGAAACTATGAAAACGTTTTCGCGAGCAATTTTTTAATATAGGGGAGAGTTGCCGAATGCGTACCACTTAATTTCGAAGGCAGTTTATATATTCTTTAGTAGGAATTTGAGCAAAAAATATGTTTTGTATCTATGTATTAACTGTCGAAGTTGAAAAGAGAAAAAACTAAAAGTTGTATTTTGCAACTTTTTTATGTGGACTTACATTGAAAATTTAGGAAGAACGATTTGTAGCTCTGTATCAATTATACATATTCTGAGAATTTCATGAAAATCGGTCAACGTTGCAATGAGCTGCAGATGTTAGAAAATGATTACATAAGGGCGAAATTCCCTGTCAAGGCCAAAATTGTGCGACTTTCGCCCTTAACACTAAAACTACCGAATAATAAATACAACTGATGTACTAGTCTGCTTTGTAATAATAACAAGACCACATCTATTCTAACCTCATATCATTTTTATGCTAACATGTGCCTCAATAAGGAGGTTCGCTCAAAAATTTCTGATGAAAACATTTTTACAATTTCAGTAACTGTGAAAGAAAAAATTAGGAACCAGTAATTTTGACTGGCTCGGTAGTTCTAGTGTTAAGTTATCATCGTTAAACGAAGAAATGAAAATGAAATATTTAGAATATGTATAATTGATACAGATGTACAAAACGTACTTGTCAAATTTTCAGTGTAAGCCCGCATTAAAAAGTTGTAAAATACAACTTTTAGTACTTTCTCTGTAATTTCGACCAATTGCAATTTTAATCAAACATTTTTCTCACGTTATGTAACGCTCCAATTGTTCAAATTTCTAAAAAAAAAAAAATTCAAGTAGTGTAGTCCAACATTGACAAAGTTATGCGATTTTTAAGAGTGTACGAATATTAGTTGGAGTCGCTGTAGGGGAGAGTTTGCCGAATGCGTACCACTTAATTTCGAAGGCAGTTTATATATTCTTTAGTAGGAATTTGAGCAAAAAATATGTTTTGTATCTATGTATTAACTATCGAAGTTGCAATTTAATATGATTTTTTAAAATATTTATTGATAGATCATTGTGATATGAACACTTTTATAAGATCATGCGAACGGTACGATTTAGGCAACCGGTATCCTAAATGGTACCAGCCGGTTTCCAAAATCGTACCTCATGTGTTGGATTAAAAAGATACAAAAAAATCATAAGAGAAACTGTATTTTGCGTTTAATTTCAGTTTAATATACAATGCAACATAAAAATAAAATGGAATATTACATTACTTAACTTAAATACAACTAGGACAGTAATAAATATTGTCTTCTTTCAAAACTCCTCCAACCTTTTTTAATGCAGAAGTATGTCTTTTTATCAATCCAAGGAGGTGTCTTCTTAACGTCGGCTTTGGAATTTTATACCGCCGAGAACATTCGTTGAATCCGTATTTTTTATTTCTGTAAGCCTCTATTGCTAATTTCATCTGTTCTTCTGTCCATTCACAATATTTTCGCTTTCCCATGGTAAAAAAATTTGAAATATTGTAAATCCTTTATTTTCGCGGTAAAATTTGAATAACAGTATCTTAAATCGTACTGGTACGATTTAGGAAACCACAGTGTGGTACGATTTAGGAAAAAGACGTCCCGCTAAATAATTGAAGCTAACCTTTAAAACATTATCAGCATGTTTTATAAACTAAATAGAAATAAATAATATAAAATAGCTAGTTTTCAAAAATATATAAGACTACCTCAGAAACTGTAGATTTATATTTAATTCGGCCGATTAAAATCGTTTAAAATTAACATCAGATTTGCCTGATTTCTTTGTGCTTCTGTCATTCACAAAACAACACTTCATGCGAATGACTTTTTGGTCCTACTTTATCGACATAAATAAAAGTTCATATCTTTACCACCTGGAGGCATCAAAATGCATTAATTTTTAAAGAAAAGAACTGGTACGATTTAGGTGACCAGTACGCATTTGGCAACTCTCCCCATCTCTTGTTTGGAGTACATGTTACCATAAAAATCGTATGAAACCTGACAAAATTCAATCTTGCTGTTATTATAAAGGGATAAGTCTAAGTCGCGTTTAGGGCTCGGTAGTTCTCTAGTGTTAATGTCGATCTCCGTGTTGAACCTAATTCGAATAATAATCTCGGTTGAACTGGGTAATAGAAAATTCAGATGAGACGATTGTATCTTTGGGTCAAAATTGATCCACGTCTCGCAATCGGAGGATTAACCTTTGAACATTCTTCCGAAATAACTGCGCAAAATATTCAAAGACCCCGTGTCCTACAATTTTCTCTCACGGCTGTTATATTTATATTTTAGATTTTTGAGATTGCAATGATTAAACTGCGGATCTTTATGCATTTATGGCTTCCGAAAATTAAAAAAAATTCTATAACATAAGATTCCACAGAATTTACTGCGATTTTTATTTATGAAAGATCTACAAAGGTGACTACCACTAAAAATTATTTTATTTGTTTTCGCTTTCCTAAAATTTGTCTACAAAATTTGAAAATTGCATAAACATCCACAGTCTAGTAATAATGCATCCGTGAGGAATTATTCACCATATTTATTTATTTGGGTACCTATATATTTCTCAAAAAATGGCTGAAAATTTGAACGAGACACTTATTTTTTTAAAGTAACGTAAAATCAAAAAAAGTCACTTTTAGTGCTACGTATATAAACCTAGTGTTAATAATTTTGTCTTTAACCTTCAGCTGTAAAAATTGCTGTACCGTCATTAAAAATATGAGGTACTAATTATTTAAGCACTGTATGAAGTATTATATCATGACATAAAAAGTCACATAGAATGCAAATATTCTAGGTCGGAAGAAATATTTGGTTCTAGAGTCAAACTATCTCCACAAGGATTACTAATTCCCAAAAACAATAGGAATGTCTGAAAACTTATTATTTAGGAATTAAAAAACACTCTGTAGCTCTGTGAACTTTTCAACCGAGGAAAGGAAACTCTTTTGCACGTTTAAAATCCATTATTCTTTCATATAATGGTATAAAATTTTTCTAAGCCAGAAATTGCAAAATCTCAAGAGTTTCTGAAGAAATTATTAAACCGTGTACGATTAGCATAACAGTGGGTATTGCAGGTTTGAAAAATACGGGAAATATTTGATTCTAAAGTTAAACTATCTCCACAAGGATTAATAATTCCCAAAAACAATAGAAATGGCTGAAAACTTATTATTTAGGACTTAAAAAACACTCTGTAGCTCTGTGAACTTTTCTACCGACGAAAGGAAACAGATATCAACGCGTACTCTTTTGCACGTTTGAAGTCCAAAATCCTTTTATACAATGGTACACAATTTTTCTAAGCCAGAAATGGCAACGTCTCAAGAGTTTCTGAAGAAACTGTTAAACCGTGTATGATTTGCGTAACGGTGGGCATTGCAGGTTTGAAAAAGACGTGTACAAACAAAATCGTCGTGCCGATAATACCCGCAGCGGTTTGCAGCGGGTCCGGGCAGCGACTGTGAAAGGTGAAAGAAAAAGAGGAAAGCGGGTGAAAGCTCGCGGTAGGCGTTTGTCGAAAAAACGCCGACGCTTTTAGCACTTTTCACCAAGCGGCTCAAAGCGCGTCGGGTTGGTTCCTCCTCCCTTTTTTCCTCGGCTTTCCGTCCCGTTTTTGTTTTCCTATTTCCAGCAACGACTCTTGAAATCGCGACTCGTTTCGGGAACCGTGCGTGAAAAATGTTTGTGTCGCTCTCCTCCTCTCTTCTTCTTTTTCCCCTTTTCGGCCGTTTTCGAGCTTTGTCCGCGTTGTGAAACTCGCGACGTAACAGAGAGAAAAAGAGAGAGAGAGAGAGAATGACCCACGCTCGTTAAACGCTCGCGTGAACGTTAATAATGATAATGGACTCGCGAGATTAGGAAACCGTGGTTGCCGGGCGAGTAAGCGAAAACGCCTGATGACGACGAAGAAAGATGCTCCGGAGGAGGTAAACCAACACCGAAGCCAGCCCCTCTCGCCGACGGTGTTGCATAATTAGAGAAAATCTCATTACGCCACCAATTACCAGAGCTTTTGGCTCACCGCGGAAATTAATTAACGCGCCGTGAATACGACCGCCATGCCAGAAAGCTTGTTACGATTCTTCGGGAGTGTCTCTGTTCTCTCGCGCGATCCGAAAGACTCAATTTGCGCGCGCGTCGGTCGTTAGCGATCCTTGCAATTAATCGACGGAAAGTTCGTCCGAAATATTGGACCGATTCACAAATAATTCCTTTTTAGTACATTAATTAATTCTTTATCATAGCAATTTTATATCCGGGAACAAAATACACAACGGTTATGTATCTTAAGGTGGAGGCTTGCTGAATATTTGCGAATTTATTTTGGAATAGATATTGGTAACCAAACAAATTTTTTTGTTATCAAAAACAGCTGCGAATTACGTTACTGCAACGGTGTTTGTTCCGACTGTTTAGAAAATCGTGTTATGCTGTTCCGAGGACAATTCCGCAATAAAAAATGAATTATTTAAAGAATGTCGCCTAGAAATAGTAAGTTCATGCTTGTGCATAGTACGCGTTAACGTACCCAGATAGCACGCGACGTCTTAAAGATGTCGTTTACGAGACGTCTTTAAGACGTTTCATTTAAGACGTCTTTAAGACGTCTTTTACGAGTCGTCTTTAAGACGTTTCATTTCTTGACGTTTCAGTCATTCTAAACTGCTACAGAAAAGCTTTACAAACTGTACACACGCAACGCAATATAACGCAGTTTTCCACACATCGAATAGACTTTATTTAGGAAATTTATTTACGAAAATTAAATAACTAAATTGTTTATTTAGCACTATTACGGAAAGTTCGTCCGAAACATTGGGCCGATTCACAAATAATTCCTTTTTAGTACATTAATTAATTCTTTATCATAGCAATTTTATATCCGGGAACAAAACACACAACGGTTATATATCTTAAGGTGGAGGCTTGCTGAATATTTGCGAATTTATTTTGGAATAGATATTGAAGCAATCTTTGTTGCAACCTTACAGATATTTTATAGCACTGTTGAAGTAACCAAACAAATTTTTTTGTTATCAAAAACAGTTGCGAATTACGTTACTGCAACGGTGTTTGTTCCGACTGTTTAGAAAATCGTGTTATGCTGTTTCGAGGACAATTCCGCAATAAAAAATGAATTATTTAAAGAATGTCGCCTAGAAATAGTAAGTTCATGCTTGTGCATAGTACGCGTTAACGTACCCAGATAGCACGCGACGTCTTAAAGACGTCTTTTACGAGACCTCTTTAAGACGTTTCATTTCAGACGTCTTTTACCGTTTCATTTCTTGACGTTTCAGTCATTCTAAACTGCTAGAGGAAAGCTTTACAAACTGTACACACGCATCGCAATATAACGCAATTTTTTACCCATCGAATAGACTTTATTTAGGAAATTTATTTAGGAAAATTAAATAACTAAACTGTTCATTTAGCACTATTAGAATAAATTACATATACAGGGTGCGGCGCAAATTAGTCCCCACGATTTTTTTGCCCTTTCGGATGGTCGGACAGAAAAATGTTTCTTACCAAAGTTAATCACTATTTAACCGACAAGAAATTGCAATATTTAAAATTTAACAAAAAATCAAGGTCGCTGTCGTATTTTTTAATGGCACTGGGTATTTTTAACTTCATAATATTGTAGGCGTCGTCGAAACGAATTCAACGACCTGCTATACAATGACTTTCAGATGACCTTGAAAGATAATATCACCATGAGTCGATTGCCAGAATATTTGAAATATTTCGACGGTACAAACAAATGAACAAATGACAAAGCGTGCAGAAATGTAAAAAGAAGTTCTCTAATGGAAGCTACACATGAGACTTTGTTACAAAGAACAGAACTTTGCGTTACACAAGATGGGATGCAGTTCGAAAATTTAATTTAATTATTAATTAATTACATGTGTACACGTTTAACATTTGTGTTTTCAATGTGGCTCCCTTATGGTTTTTTGTGAGTTAAGTTCTGAAGCAATGTTTACGTTCATTTGTTTGCTTCTATTTGCGAGGCGTTGCTACTACGTACCGTCGAAATATTTCAAATATTCTGGCAATTGATTCATGGCGATATTATCTTTCAAGGTCATTTGAAAGTCATTGTATAGCAGGTCGTTGAATTCGTTTCGACGTCGACTACAATATTATGAAGTCACAAATACCCAGTTCCATTAAAAGATATGACAGCGACCTTGATTTTTTGTTGAAAATCGATTTTTTTTTAAATTTAAAATATTGAAATTTCTTGTCGGTTAAATACTGATTAACTTTGGTAAGAAACATTTTTCTGTCCGACCATCCAAAGGGGCGGAAAAATCGTGGGGACTAATTTGCGCCGCACCCTGTATACATATATTTTAGCAATAAATATTGTATATCTGTTTGTCGTTACTATACTATTAATAATATGCTTCATTAAAAAAAAGTAGTTTGATTTTCATCTAAACAATTTTTTAAACAGAAGTTTATCTCTTCTAATAATTATATGATTTGATACGATTTGAGCCTTTATAAGTCTAACAAGTACTCAGTGTAACAAAGTAGGTTTGCATGGCTCAGTGAGGAAACACATCATCTAGTAAACGGTAAGTCCCGAGTTCGAATCCCGCCAACTGCATAAAAATTTCTAAATGTGATTTTTTAAGGTCCTTTCGAAGGGAAAGTGGAATATTCCTTAAAGACGTCGGTAATTATTTACTTTAGGGGCTTCTTCCTCACTAATTTTGATGACCTTGAAATATGTTGTGAAGGTCATGATTCTGAACAACCTTTTCCTATACATGTTACCGTCGCTCGCCTTTAGTTTACGAGATATTTGCAAAAATGTTTCAACATTTCAAAAAGTGATCTGAGTAGGTGTGGGTTAGATCGATTGTGATGACCTTGAAATATGTTATCAAGGCCATCATTTTGAACAACTTTTTCCTATACGTGTTACCTCCGCTCAGCTTTAGTTTCCGAAATAATCGCAAAAAAGTGTCAACATATCGAAAAGTGATCGGAGTAGCTGTGGGTTAGATTTTAAATTATGGCCACAACTTAAAATGACTTCAATTAGTTGAGACCCACTGTCTTGTTTGTTCTGAGTATTAACACTAGAAAGACGGGAGCTTAGTATATACCTATATTGCCTGAAAGCAGTCAAAATGACTGCATTGTGAAAAAATAACTAATTCGCAAAGAAATTTGTTTAACAGTAATTTTTAATATATTTTATATCACTTACAGTCATATAACAAGTTATTAATAAGTATTAGCAATAAAAAAAATGTATTTCAGTTCGAAAAAAAATAATTTATACATTATCTGGACATTTTAAGCAAATGAAATGAAATGCAAAAGCAGTCAAAATGACTTGCTTAGGCAATCTAGTGTTAAGCATGAAACTGTACGAATTCTTGGATATCTGCAACAATCAAGAAAAGTTGATAGATTGTTTAGTTAACAGTAAAGTGATCCATGGCACGATGAATTGTATCAAGTGCAACGAAAATATTCTACTTGATCGCGAAAACTTAATTTTTCGATGCCATAATACTAGTTACATTAGAAATCGAAACAAAAGACGTATAAAAACACAATGTAATTTCACAATTAGTAAAAAAAAAAATGGTGTTATAAAATATACACTACTTCAAATAGAAATCTGTTAAGAAATCTGTTAATTCTAACCCTAACCCTAACCCACACCTACTCCGATCACTTTTCGAGATGTTGAAACATTTTTGCAAATATCTCGTAAACTAAAGGCGAGCGGCGGTAACATGTATAGGAAAAAGTTGTTCAGAATCATGACCTTGACAACATATTTCAAGGTCATCAAAATCGGTGAGGAAGCCCCTAAGTTTTTTCACAAAGATGTTCCAGAGACGTTCGGAAGACGTTCGTAGGACGTTCAAGACGTCTCTAAGACGTCTGGAATGTCCATCGACAGACGTCTTTAAGACGTCTCTGTGCTATCTGGGTATCGACTGATTGAGCATTGCTTGAGTTACGTCACTGAAATGCTCGTAACGCTCGCGAATGCTTCTAATGCTTTCCATAAAAATTTCGTGAAACTGATTATCCGTAAATCGCTAATTGCTGATTTACATTCTCGCTCGGGCTCCCGATGGGATCGATGTCCGGGACCTTTCGTACTTTCTCAGAGAGTCCAGGCTCAAAAGGCGAGTGTTGAAACGAATCGCGAAGAAACAAAGGTGCTTTCGCGTCCCGTGAACTCTCCTGGTACTCGGTTAATGGCTAACTATGAATTTATAAGTATTTCTATAATAGTGGTGGCCGAGGCGGTACGACATCGGCGCACGACAGATGCACTATTCAGGAGCTGGAGGAGACCTCGAGCACCCGGAGGCTCTTTATAAACAAGAGGCGGCAGAGGTAACGATCCCCTGTGGCCGCTGGACTTTCAAAGGAGCTCGGCCAGATATCGACGCGCCAGCAACGGACCAAACAATGGGAAAAGTACCATTCGAAAGTGCCCCGGCGTCAAAGGGAAACGCGCGCCGGGAAAATCCGTGCGTAATGGCCGGCAATTAGCGTGACGAGAACGGCCCACGCGTCGAACGAACGTTCGCGTATATACCCCGCGTCCACGGAAGACGCTCCGGATTCCTTTGATCTTCGAATTGCACTTACCAGCGCTTACCCTGCGCTTTCCAAGCAGTTCCACTCCGCACGAGAATTTTATCTCGGCTGCTTAGAATGCACTTGCGAAAAACGACTCCGGTACGCGCATACCTCCCCTTATCAATCGATCTCTCCTCTCGCGTTTCTTCGAATGCAGGTCACTCGTCTTCTGCTTCGTCCTAATCGCTCTTCGGATCGGAATAATTCAACCGGTAACCGTGAATCAACTTTTAAAAGAGATTTATAAGACCTCTCGTATCTCTCGTTGAATCCCCGGTAAAAAAAAGTCCCAGTATAATCGCGAGGACAATTAATCTCGACGAGCTCGATTGCCGAAACTCGACCGTATACACTCGAGGCAAAGTTATGATAAATATTGAGACACGATTGGTCCAACGTTCATCGCTAGACTGCCAAACTAGGAACCTCAAAAATTCCACGAAATCAAAGCGAGTTATTTAATGAAATAAAAATTGAAAAAAATTAAATGATGAATCGTGTAGTCTTCCGACTTTCTTGAATTTTATAGATCCTGATCGAATTTGGTACAATTAATGTAATAACGTAAAAATTCATTTTAAAACCCGTCGCTAAAAATCCATCGCTAAGGTAGTCGACATATTAACCCTTTGCACTCGAAGCTATTTTAAATATATTATTTAATATAGAATATTTCCTATGTATATATATTTTTCATGTTGTACAATACAAGTTTAACACTTTGACTGACAATCTAGAAACCTCAAAAATTCGATGAAATCAAAGTAACTTATTTAATGAAATCAAAATTGGAAAGAATTAAATGTATGATACAGAGTAGTCCTCCTACTTTCTTGCATTTTACGGATTCTAATCGAATTTGGTACAATGAGTATATTAATGTAAAAATTTATTTTAAAACCTGGACAAATAATTCCGTCATCCACATATGGGTGACATGGCAGTCAACGTGTTAATAATGTACAGTTTAATACAGCAATTTTTAGTGGTGCCTTACAGTCACCATTCGAGTGCTAAGGGTTAAAAAGATTTAAGGGTATCAGCGTGTTGGTTTCGACCGAACAAAATAATTAAAAGAAGAAATAAATTTGTATTCAGCTCCTGCGTCTTGCAATCGATGCAAAGATTTTTTACTTTGATCCGCAGTCGTCACGCAATTTCTCGAACAATATGTAAAATGAGTGATCGAGCTCCTCGTTCGGCGGATCGAAAGAGCATAAAAAGAAACACGAAGCACAATAAAACATAATTGTTTTGATAGAATGTTACCGAATCTGGTCGAAAGCATTTTGGCAGGGGGTTGTGGTGTTCAGCCGCCCTTTCCTCGGTTCGTTTCATCGAACCAGTGGCCCAGCCGTTCGCCTAACCCGATGAGTATCCCGTCGGAAGTTGGGAATAATTGGATCGGTGCAATTAGGGAATGCATCCTTTCCCGCGGAGTCTTTCTACGGTTTTTCTGAAGTCCGTTGCCCGTTCTTTGTCCCATTGGTCGAAGCGAAGGGACACTTCTCTGCCTCCCCCTAATGGAATCGGACGGTTCTTGTTCCGAATGTGCTGGCTCAGCAATGTCAATAAAATTTAACAAGCTTCCCATTTACCATTTGCGGAATCTTCAGCGCGCGCTTCGCGTTTTCTTTACCTCCGCTCCTTCCTCTCCGCTCAAAGGATAATCACTTTTATTGTCCGGCGCGTTCCTCCCCGCGTCCCTCCTGCTTTCGCCGTTGCCCGACTACTTCCTGTTTCGCTCGTTTCTTTCCAGCGTTATCTGGCATCGTGAACGATGACACTGTTATACCAGAAATTCCTCGCCGGATATTATCGCCGAGCGAAAACAGAGAAAGAGAGAGAAAGAGAAAGAGAGAGAGAGAGGGCAGCCTTGACTCGCATTAAATGATGTTTCCGTCAAACACGGCGGCGTTCCTCGTTATTTCGCAAACACGGCGACCGGAACCGCGAGCGTTCGCCGTTTTGCGGTAAATAATTTCGCCGGAAATTTAGTATAACCGCGTATCACCTCGTACCGCGGCCAAGTGCGCAGCTGTACACCGCCGGAGGTAATTAATCTGCTTGTTTTTAGCGAGCCACCAGGCAATTATCGTCGCGATCGCGCGCGCAACCCGTTTCCAGCTTTATCGGAAACGGCGGCGATCAACAGGAAAACCTTGAGAAAACAGTTTTCGTTTAACCTCTTAAGCCCTGTACGCCACTATAGTCGCATTCCGTGGAAAGCATCAGTTCGAACAGCACGAACCACTATAGTGGCTTTTTTGCCTTCCGCGGCTAGGCTCGCCGTCCCTGTGAGGCAGATTTGCGGACAAATGCGCTTAAGAGGTTAATTAGCATTCGGACGTCGGTTTTCTCTGTAACTTGCACATTTTCATCAAGCATTTTCTGTTCATCGTTCGCTCGTATATCAGGTTTCGCTTTCTTGGTCGCGGATTACAGATAGATGAGCGCACCGCGTCACTATGCCGCGTTTTCCAAGGTTTTCGGCTTTGTTGCGGAGCCTTATCGCTTATCTGCGGTTACCGAATACTAACAGGACGCAGACATGTTTTAATAAATTACCACGCTCTCGTATACCTGTTTCCGCTTCGCACCGAACCTTCTCGTTACTCGTCACGAGACGATCTATGCTAACTTCGAGCATTTTTGTTTTATACTTATCCGTGGAAAGCTATGGCAGCTTCTTTTTCCATACTGTTTTTGTCCATTTGACACATCTCGTACTACGATATTCTTGTTATTATCTCTAATCTCCTTATCGTTCATTGGATATTATTCGAGTCTTGTCATCCACTCGAGGATGCAATCGTTGGTCATATTGGTATGCATGATTAGTCAAGAATTTGACTTGTCAATTTCGGATTTGAAAGATCGTTAGAAATTGGTCCCAAATATCTACCTAAAATCTGAATGTTATTGACATCGATTATGAAAATTTCTGTGCAATAAATGTAAACTTCCTCGCTCTTCCTAGAAATTATGAACGCTAAAGAAGTTCTAATCAGTGTAACCATGAAGTAAATCCTAATCCAAGGAATTAAAGCTTAAAAATTCCTTACAAAAGAGTAGAATTTTATTCAGAATTTGATTTTTGTTTTCCCTCTTCTAAGAAAAGAAAGTAACATTCGTGTTTGGTATATTCAGTTTGAAATCTTCATCGGGAGCCTGATTCGTTATTATACAGGGGTGAAGATTGTTGTGCATGCGTGTACGATTAATGTACACTCCCGTCCATAAGTCACTGGACACTTACTCGTTTTCAGCAAAAGAATGATTAAAACACAGATACAACTCTCTAGCTTGATTTTATTGTTGATCTTGTAATATTTAGGTATTTTACGATAATTTCGGTATGTAAAAATAGAAATAAATTTCTAGTATTATTACTAGAATGCGGACGTTTATGCAATTTGCAATTTTTTTAGAGGTATTTTAAGAAAGTAGAGTCAAATAAAATTTTAGTTTCTGTGGCAGTAGCCTTTGTAGATCTGAAGTAAACAAAAATTCTACTAGATTCTGTCGAATGTTATATTTTAGCATTTTTTGAACATTTCCAGAAGCCATAAACGCATAAAGATCCGCAGTCTAATTATTACATAAAGCATAAAACATCGCGAGATAGTATCCTTGGAATAATTCGATCATACGAAGTAATTTAAAATTTCGATATAGACTCGAATTGATAGTTATTAAATACGAAGACTGTGCAAAGTAAATTATCGGTATTATAATTCCTAAGTAGACAGCGGATCTCTGTGCAAAATAAAAATTGTCTATCCGAGTTGCAACAAACTGGAGTGAAACAAAAATTTCGTTGTTTCCAAATATATTGGACAAGTTGAAAATAGTAGAACAGTACCTTTTCAAATTCATCGAAAATTTTTACTCTACTCATAAGTGCATGTATTAATGTATAAGTACGTACACTCCCGTCCATAAGTCACCAGACACACTTACTCGTTTTCAGCAAAATAATGATTAAAACACAGATACAACTCTCTAGCTTGATTTTATTGTTGATCTTGTAATATTCAGGTATTTTACGATAATTTCGGTATGTAAAAGTAGAAATAAATATTGGTTATTTAACACTTTGAACGCCAAACGAGAAAGCTAAAAAATTCCACGAAATCAGTGTTATTTGATAAAATAGAAATTGAAAAAATTAAATGTATGATATTGTGTGGTTCTCCAACTTTCTTGCATTTTACAGATCCTAATAAAATTTGGTACAACGAATATATTAACGTAAAAATTAATTTTAAAGCCTGAACAAATAATTCCGTCACCCATATATGGGTGAAATTTGACAATTTGACCATATATGGGTAAACACTCATTTCTTTAGGTTTCCATTCGGTACACGTTGGGATGTATTGTTCGCTTTGGACATTCGAAACCATCAGAGGACTATATTTGGAACATTATAAAGAATTTATAAACACTGTAAGAGGAGTTCTACACTAAATAGAGATAAGCATGGAGCTGCGAAGGCGAAGTCGCTGTTTCTTCTTCATTTCAAGTTTGACAGTGCATGTGATCAGTATGAGCAGTTCTAGAAAAGAATTATCCGTTCAAAAGCGTTCGAGTATTATTACTAGACATCGGGTCTTTATGCATTTATGGCTTATGGAAATGTTAAAAAAATGCTATAATATAAAATTCGAGAGAATTTAACACGATTTTTATTTGCTTTGGATCTACAAAGGTTGTCCCCATTAAAAATAAAATTTTATTTCATTCCACTTTCTTAAAATGTTTCTATAAAAATTGGAAATTGCATAAACATCCGATGTCTAATTATTACTCTTGCTAAAGAAGGCTATTCTGTGCGGGAAATTGCGATAAAAACTAAAATTCCGAAATCAACAGTGCATGATACAGTGAAAAAGTTTACAGATACTAATACTTTTGAATATAAAAAACGAACTGGGCGGCCAAAAAAAAAACAACAGAAAATGAAGACCGCTATATACAAAGGTTAAGTAAACGAAACAGGAGGATGACAGCAACAGAAATTGCGGCAGAAGTTAACAAAGTTCGAGAGGATCCAATTGGTACAACAACAGTTAAGCGACGTCTTTTGCAAGCAGGGCTTCGCGGGTGTGTTGCAGTTAAAAAACCGTTATTAAGGACTCAAAATAAGAAAAAAAGACTGCAGTAGGCAAAATTATATAAAGATTACACTGCTGAAGATTGAGAAAAGGTGTTGTGGACCGATGAGTCGAAATTTCAGGTGTTTGGTACAAAACGACGAAAGCGAGTAAGTGTCCGGTGACTTATGGACGGGAGTGTACGATGTAACACTAATGAACATTTCAGACTAGTTTCGTAACGCGTTCAGAGGCGCATTAAAAATGAAGAAAATGTAGTAAATGAGTAGCTGGGTAGTTTATAGGAGGGTTAATCGAATAGAACGGGAGTAAATGGTTAGGATCGTTTCCCAGGATGTGTTTGACGGGTCAATAATTGGGTTCGGCGAGGATAAGTTAAGCGTCCCGTCGCGTCGTCGGTAGCATTCGCCTAAGAAGACGTCCCCGAAGAAACTGGTTTCACGTACGGATCCGCGGATCGACGAGCGCGATCGCTTTTTCGCGTTTCTTTCGTCGCGAGAGGAGCGAAACTCGTACCGAGCATGCCGGTGGTACACGTGTAAACACGCGCGCTCAACATGACGCGTCGACGCCTATGAGATCGCCCCAAACAATGCCAAACAACCATACTCGTCCGTCGCAGCTTCCTCGAGTCGGACCAAATATAAAAATCTCAACCATCGCACAATCTCGCAGTCCTATCACAGTCGAACAGACTTCGGACCCTTCTAAATTTAATTTATTTAACGCAAAAACCTACCACGGTCAAAATTACCGATTTTCCATTCCACAATTATTAAAATTGTAAAAATATTTTCATAGGAAATTGCTGAATCGACTTCTTTATTTATGCACGTATTGTAATGAAAATCGATCAAAGTTTAAGTAAATTAAATCTTTTCCTTTCTTCCATAGGACGTTTTATTTTTATATATTTATAATGATTTCCTTGATATGCAGGATATTGGTGGATAATAAGCAGAATTGTTTCTCTGTAATAGCAAAGTTTTTATTATTTTGAACAAAATAACAACATAACAACTTAGACTAATTATTAATCCTACCTGTAATAGCAAAGAAACAACATTCAATGCTATTATTCACAACGTTGTTTCTTGATTATTATTGCACTTCGTGGCTTATATTGTCGTTCTGACGCCACATGTCTATTCATTAGGTTGTCTCGATACAGTTGGAGATCTGACTTATCGACCTATTTACGCGCTAAATTCAATATAACTAAGGATGCTTTCCTTACATATTTTGTGCTTGGCAGTGTTAATTAATTTTAATGTTAATCAATCCCACAGAGGAACTCCACTCCTCGTTGCTCAGATTCTGTTACGTGAATTAACTGCTTATCCGAACTCACAATTAGCCTACGGGTTTAATGCAAGTGAGGTAGAAACGAGTGAATTAAATATAAAATAGCAGGAAGATCAAAAGTATATCAGAATATTATTTTCAATTTATTAACGCTAGGTTTACGGAGCACTAAAAGCGGCCAGTTTTGATTATTTTATTAAAAATATCAAGAATATATTCAGCCAGATTTTTAGTAGCTTCTACCATAATATACGTTCCAAGGAATAAATGTGTTAAATAAATTTCCTATAAGTGCATTTTTGCGATAATTGTAAATTAAAGAATGTAGAACCAGTCGTTGTGACAGGTCCCATAAATCTGACTAAGGATCATTATGCATTTATGGCTTCTGAAAATTGTCAAAAAATGGTAGAACATAAAATTTGACAGAATTCGGTAGAACTTTGATTTATTTCAAATCCACAAAGACTGCTACCACTGAAAATACAATTTCCTTTTATTCCACTTTCTTAAAATTCCTCTACAAAGATTGCAAATTGCATAAACGTCCGCAGCCCAGTCATAAGGATTATGGTTTTTGTACTCGGGTTCCAATAGCTCGATCAAGCACGAATCGTAATCAACCTATTCTGCCAACGAATTGCAAGCATCTCGATTCTATTACGATCAATTGCATCCTTCGATCGTTTACAAGTTGCCATCACCACCGTTCTTGAATTTTGTTTGTCATCGACGAACAGTAAAAACTTTTAATTTTACCGTAGGCTCGTTGTGCAACGACGTTTCGAACGCAACACCGTGTATATGAATTGAAATGGTTAGCGGCAAGTGAACCACCGCCACCACGGAAGTGCAATTTTGCAGCGTTGACGAGGCGAAAGAATTATTAGTTGATCGGAATAGACACATTAATCATTCCCATTTCTGAAAGAAACCAATCAGCGGTACTTGTTGCGCGTGGTTTCAATTAAACATGGTAAATTGCGGCGTGTTTCATTTACAATTAACCGTGCTTCTTAAGGTCGGCCTAAGCCGGTAACTGAGTTACACATACGCAATCAACGTTCATAATCACGGCGCGGTGTACGGGGTACCCTGTATCCCGTTAATGAGCTTTACGTACTGTTACTTCATCAACTTCTCATCGTAATTGTAAATGGGCCCTTAATTTCCTCGGAACCCCGGCATCTCGGGCACTTCCCCTCTCTTTTCCTTTCTCTCTCTCTCTCTCTCTCTTTCTCTCTCGGCTAACAAGAATTTCTTAGCGGGAACACGCGTATTATCCTGCCATAGTTGTTTTCCACAGGAATCCCGAGGCTCCGCAGGCTAATGCGTTGTCTCGGAACACATTAGGTTCGTTATTCACCGATAATAACGTTTCGCCCCATAAGTCCGGGATTATTACGCTAATCGATGCACGCTTAATCTCTATTATCTTTCACTCTTCGCGCTCTCGCAATCATTCTCGGCGGCCCTCGCTGTCCGTAGTACTTCTCCACTGATTTCTTCATCAATTTCTCTAGCCTAGGCGCTTGTTGCTATCGATCGTAACTTCGAGGCACAGCACGATACCATGATAATCAACGTTCTTTTTTTTTTTTATTTCCTATTCAACGACAAACAACGAAGACACCGTAGGTATTTCTACGGAACAGTTGCATTATAAGTTCCACGTACGAGTACAGCATTATCAAATATTATAGATTGCGTTGCCGAGTTTGAAAGCTTCATGCTTTGTGAGGATTTTTAAAAACCTGCAAATATTCGCGTAATTATAGACGGTGTAGCAGTGAAGGATGAACGACTCTGCTGAGGAATTATAGATCGCATGTTTCAATGCGCGAATGATTTAAGGGGTTATATACAATTATCATTCTCAAAAAATCGATTTTTTTTAATTTTATTTTCGTAATGTACATATATTTAAGTATACGCACAAAAAATTTAAAGTCAATCCGGCGATTATTTTCGAAGTTACACGCATATTTGTAAAGACGTGTCAGAGCGTCAGAGCATTTCTCTCGATTTCGTTTTTCTCGAAACTGTGTTTTCAAAGTCGGTCACCAAGATTTCTCGGAAACGGCTGAACCGATCACTCTCAAATTTTAACACAAGCTTCTTAAGTATATTTTTTAGTAATTAATCGAAGCTTTTTTCTCTCCGATGAATATTTTTTTTTTTATAAACAATTTAAGGCCAAAATTTGTGTGAAAAATCGATTTTTTTCTTTGAAAAGCTGCCATTTTGTCAGAAAATTTTATTTTGCTTATTCCTTCGATTAATTACTAGATTATATATTTCTTTAACGAAATCAGTTTGGTTTTTTCATTTTTGATGATCCAGTCCAGTCCATGGGACAAGTCTGTCCCATTCTCTTCTAATGCACTCCTTTTAATCTTGAATCGTATCGAATTGTCGATTACCGGCGTAAACAGCTCGTGAGAGTTCTCCCCAACAATTTTCTATAATATTAATGTCAGGGGATCTTGTAGGCCAAGCGAGAACAGATATATTTTCGGACTCAAAAAATTCCTTCACAACTACAGCTTTATGAACGGACGCGTTGTCCTGTTGGACAACATAATTTGGTCCTCCGATGCGAACTGCATGATTCTTAAGTTGCTCTTCAATTAGTTTTTTTATACATTGCAGCATTCATTCGATAGTCAATGAATTGTATATTTGTTCGTCCGTTGTACCCAATTCCGGCCCATACCATTGTGCTGCCTCCGCCCATTTGTCGACGAACTTTTGATAATTGCTCTTTTCTAATGTCATGGAAATAGTAATTAAAGCCATCTGGACCGTCTAAATTAAATCTTTTTTCATCAGAAAAAATTACATATTGCCACCTTTTCTTGCATCGAACGTGTTCCTTTGGGAAGTTTAAACGATCCATTTTGTGGCGTACTGTTAGTGCCGGTTTTCTCTGAATTTTCTTCCGTATAAGATGTTCACAGGTTTGAATGACACGACGTACATTTCTAACGTTGATTTTGACATCTGTTTCATGAGCAATTTGTCTCGTTGTTAGGCAAGAATTCGATGCCGTACGAAGAATTGTTCTTTTCTCACGTTTCGTTAATGCTGATGGCTGGCCAGTACTTTTTTTCCGTCCGTAATTTTTCACATTTTTTATCAAATTGTAAAATACTTTCCGACTTCTTTTGATAGCTGAAGCAATTTTAGAGACAGAAAAGTTGGTCCTTTAAAACAAGAATTGTGTTAATCTCTTCTTTACTCAATCTCTTTCCTCGTCCCATCACTGCCAAATGCTTCAATCTTTTAAACTACTTGGGATTTAAGTGTATCAAACTGACTAGACACGTCTAGCCTCACAGAAAGTTTGACAAACACTAGTAATTGTTATGAAAATTCCAAGTGTGCTATCTTTTCGCCCCCCTTCTTTTATAGCATATTCCGAGAAACTGAAATAAAAACAAATACTTCCAGGTTCGAGCTTGTTTACTACGCTCCCAGGACGTGCTGTTTACATTCAATCTATAACATTTAGGAAACTACCCAGATAGCACAGAGACGTCTTAAAGACGTCTTTAAGACGTCTGTCAAAGACGTTCAGACGTCTATTAGACGTCTGAATGTCCTACGAACGGCTTCCGAACGGCTTCTGAACGTCTCTGGAACGTCTTTGTGAAAAAACTGTACGTCTTAAAGACGTCTTTAAGACGTCTCGAACAGACGTATTCAAGACGTCCCGAAACAGACCCCTAGTACCACAAAAATATTAGATAGATATGTTTGTCAAATATTGGAAAAATATTTTTTAAGCCACATTTTTTCTTGTGAGAAAAATATTGAATTTGAATATTGTATACATGTACAAGAAATATAAATTGAATGTTTGATATAACAAAAAAATTAAATAAATTAAAAGAATGTTTTTCAGCATATCCGCGCACATTAACATTTTATGCTTTATTTATTTATTTATTTATTTATAAATAAAAAAAATAAATTAAAAGAATGTTTTTCAGCATATCCGCAAACATTAACATTTTATGCTTTATTTATTTATTTAATTAATTAATTTATTTATTTATTTATAAATAAAAAAAATAAATTAAAAGAATGTTTTTCAGCACATCCGCGAACATTAATATTTTATGCTTTATTTATTTATTTATTTATAAATAAAAAAAATAAATTAAAAGAATGTTTTTCAGTATATCCGCGATTTATATATATGCTGTAAATGATATATTTACAGTTTGTAAAGCTTTTCTCTAGCAGTTTAGAATGACTGAAACGTCAAGAAATGAAACGTCTTAAAGACGACTCGTAAAAGACGTCTTAAAGACGTCTTTTCAGGACGTAAGACGTTCAGACCAAAAATGGACGTAAAACAGACGTCTTTAAGCCGTCCAGTGCTATCTGGGTATGAACATACCATTCAAAATATGGAAATATTACCCATGTGCTATCTTTTTGTCCGGGAGTGTAGTGTTAATAAAACAGTTTTTTTTTTAAGAAAAATTCTCTAGCATATTTAATCATTTAGATACTAATTCCTAACAAGGTGTTATTCCGTTTTTCCATCGGCGTTCCATTAAGCCCGGGCTTTGTTTCTTACGGTATCGATAAGGAACGCATCCCCGGTGCATCCTCGGCTGGATACCGTGCACGTCGGTACTCTCGGGTACTCATCGGCACGTACGTGAGCGTATGTTGGCACGTACGTGCCGTTAAGAAACTTCCTTTCCCGGATTGCCGGGCCGCTGTCACGTGCGAACCATCCGGCCAACATTGTTACATTCTCGTCGCATTCTTTCGCCGAATCCGCGGGCTCCTCGAACGCTTCGACGAACCGTATATTCCTCGACCACGAGAGAGAGAGGGGGGGGGGGAGAGAGAGAGAGAGAGGGAGAGAGAGAGAGAGAGAGAAATGGGTACGTGTTCCTGATTTTATCGAGCAACCGCGCACCGCCGAAAAAAGGATTCGAAGTAGAAGAATCTCGCGTAACCAAACAGATAGCAACCCCGGCCAGATGTTCCTAATCGGTTTTGCGCTCCGTTCGCCTAAAACCACGCGAAATATTCCGCTCTATCGCGACCCGCGATCGAGGAAAACCGATCCCGGCGAATACCGGCGGCGTGTTTGATAAGCCGCTATCGAATACGCTCTCCGATGCTTTGTGTTCTTGCAAGAGAGATTTCATTGTTTCTCCGAACAATATCTTCCTTAACAGGGTACTGCACTATTGGTTTCTTCTGGGCACGATTGCTTTGATAGGCCCGTCCGATGAACGCACATTTTTACAGTTGATTGTGGTGGACATGTTCGCAATAACATTTCGGATAAAAGCGTTATCGATCGTGGGAATTGGCCAAGTTATTCTGGGATGGAGATACTCAATTATGCAAGATGTGCTGGTTTCCACGTCGTGTACCGTCAACTTTCTTTCGGTGATAGTGTATTTTTCACTGTCTTAAGGTTTTAGGGAGTTGTTTAAGACTGTGAAATATATATGTTTTGTCTTTCGTCAGATACAAATAATTGACTAACTCGGGCAAGAAAAGAAAAAAAACAGAAAAACTTGAGAAGGATAAAAGAAATATTTAATATTAAATATTTAATATTATTTAATATTTCATAAGCTTTTGGTGCTAGGTTAAAAAAAAAATAAGCACAACACTGTCCAACGACTATATTCACTTGTACTTATATAGAAAACCAAAATTGCAGGTCTCTCGACTTAAGTGGGTCGGGTGCGATAATCGGTTAATCAAAATAACATTAATAACACATTTCTCCGCGGAAATATGTAATTCATTGGAAATATGTAATTCATCGCAAACAATAGTTATTACGTTCCGCTATTTTATTTTTACGGTGAATCCGTGACCCGCGCCGCCTGGTGTCGCGTGGAGGTCGATTTTTCGAAAAAGTGGGACAAAAATCAGTGTGACTTGAAAATTTAATTTACCCGCATACAATAAAACTGAATATAGCTGTTATATCTTCGTAAATGTACTTGTCAAGCAACGACTTAACATTGGCATTGATCATGATGGGTTTTTCCAATAAAATCGTGTCTGTTTTAGCAGACTCCGGATGCAAAGCATGAGGAGATCAAAGTTTGCAACAATTTCCAATTTCAAAGATAACTTTGTTTTCCTTTTGGTTCCGATTTTCGTGCTTATCGACCACTGCGCGTCTCGCGTGGTTGCGCGCGATCGGTTGATCGCGAATCAACCATCCTGCGCACCTGCGCGCAGCCCGTGCGTTGACGCGGGAGGCTCGCCGATCGAATAATTACGATCGGCGCAATATCTGTGAATCGCGTTCCACGATCGGCTTGTCGAGTTAACGGAGAAACGAGCCGCTGACACAATTATTAAAATTGTAAAAATATTTTCATAGGAAATTGCTGAATCGACTTCTTTATTTAACCCTTATGTGGGCAACCGGGTACCCGGGTACCCCTTTCTATGTTTGCTCTAATAATTTGTTATGTTTTTATGAAGATATCGCAAAACCGCCCTGGATCCCCATTATTTAGAAGGTTCTCTGTCGATTTATGGTTACAGAATTAAAATTGATGCAAAACATATTAAATAATAAGGCTTCAATCTTATTTATACGGTTGTTGGGTAACCGGGTACCCGTGTACCCATACATAGGAAGTTGTAGTTGGATGCTTATGAAGGGAAGTTTTACAACACAATCATACAACACACAAATTTTTTCAATTGGTATTATTTTATTATCAGTATAGTTACTATTATTATGGACGGCCTCCAAAAGATGCAGGGACTTTACTACAGTATTTTTTCCGTATCTTATGTACAACTCCCTGACTGACGACAAATTTTCTAGCAATTAGTCGCGTTGATAAACCCGATCTTAATTGGAAATTGATATTATTCTTCATATCTTTATATAATGGCTTCATGATGTTATATTGATGCGTGTTAACGCACGAAAAACGATAAACTAATAACTGCTGCACTCCTGATTGTGGCATTGACCGTGATGGACTACCAAGTTGTTTACAAAATCTGTGTTTACAGTTCCTAATCCGGAGAATCTTAGTGCGGTGCAAAACCGACTACACGAAAAAAAATTGTACGAAGCGAAACAATAATAATATCACAAATGTTAAATTTGTTTTGAAAAGCCAGAAGATTGTAGATAATACTAAATATTTTGTTTCTTTTGTATTCGACATGCAAATATTGAATAAAAAATTATTTTTGTTAAAATGTCGCATGTGTGTTCAGTTTTGCTCCTTACTGTAAGTGTGATTCACTGTTTTATCGTGATCTTCTCGCTATTTCTATTTGATTTGCTTCGAATGGGAACAGACAACGACGATATTGGTAGAGCGTGAGCAAAATTATCAATTTTATTTTATTTGCTTCGTGCCTATTATTATCGTTATTCATATTTTCAAAGCGAACAATATATCCCAACATGTACCGAATGGAAACCTAACGAAATGAGTGTTTACGCATGCAGTTGCTTTTTTAAACGTTTATTTAAATAATTAATATCCATTTTTATTTTTACATACCGAAATTATCGTAAAATAGCTAAATATTACAAGATCAACAATAAAATCAAGCTAGCCCTTATGTGGGCAACCGGGTACCCGGGTACCCATTTCTATGTTTGCTCTAATAATTTGTTATGTTTTTATGAAGATATCGCAAAACCGCCCTGGATCCCCATTATTTAGAATGTTCTCTGTCGATTTATGGTAACGGAATTAAAATTGATGCAAAACATATGAAATAATAAGGCTTCAATCTTATTTATACGGTTGTTGGGTAACCGGGTACCCGTGTACCCATACATAGGAAGTTGTAGTTGGATGCTTACGAAGGGAAGTTCTACAACACAATCATACAACACAAAATTTGTTCAATTGGTATTATTTATTTATTAGTATAGTTACTATTATTAACCAATAATAGGACAATTTTTACAAACTGTCACAGTATTTGCGTGTTCGTCGCAAACTGCTTTTATACATGTTACGTCCCAAGTGGACTGAATTATAGTTTTGAGGGGATAGTACGCAGTTTTGAACCTACCTGCATTCACCGGCTACGGTTCGGGAAATTGAGGATCGTTTAAATAAAGATTGTACCCTTTTATAGATAACAACTGATTTATTTATTCAAAATAGGAAACTGAATCAGATGTTAGAGTTTTAGAGATATTATTTATAAAGCAGATATACATGAGTGCAAATAGCGCGATTACAAAATTAGAAAATATAATATAATATAATATTACCGAGATACAATTTTTCTTTGGGAATAACACAAAGAAAATGTCCTGGGGTATTGTCCTGGGGTATACTGGGGTTTCACACCTTTTTCACAAACGGCGCTTTCAACTTTTACACCTTTTACTGAGACTGAGACTGAATTGAAAACTAACTGAAAACTGACTGACTGAAAACTAACTGATAACTGGTGTCTTGAGGCGTTGATTCCCTTATTTATAGGATAGCCAATTCTTTGTTTCTTGAAGATGCTGGGCTCAGGAGTTCCCACTTTGCATCCTTTAATCTTTTCTTAGCTGCTCGACTCCATGTCGCCAGGATCCTTTTTCTATGGAGTCGGCGTCTTTCCGCGTCGTTTGGCATCATCTGATGTCACTTCTATTGCGCAGTTTGAGTTATCATAGTTCTTTCTCATGGTATTATCTGATGTCTTTCCGTTTGTTCTCAGGGTGTAAACCGATCTTCATTTGTGCGTTTTGCAGAAGGCTGAGTTGTTGATTTGGCGCCTTGTTACTACGTCACGGTATTTCGCAGTTCGAGTTAACATAGTTCTTTACATTATATATGTGTATAATTGCGTATGTATTTATTTGAGGGTTAACATTT
Source organism: Seladonia tumulorum (assembly GCA_913789895.3). NCBI lineage: Eukaryota > Metazoa > Arthropoda > Insecta > Hymenoptera > Halictidae > Seladonia > Seladonia tumulorum. Next base: position 2,138,557 of record OU565281.1, read on the forward strand.
ATTTATTTAACGCTGGTTATTTTATTGTTTTATTTCTAAGCTTACCTCTCTCGTGGCATTATCGGATTTTGTGATAATTCCTTATTAGATTGATTAATCATTGATGGTCCAACCACCGGACGTGACATACAGTTTTGACAATATTTTCGTGTCTTTCTACGTTTTCTATCAGGGTCAGCTTGGTATATATAACATGAGCCTACAACTCTTTTTCGTCCAGTTTTATTCTCGCCAGTTTAGAATCGCGTTCCACGATCGGCTTTGTCGAGTTAACGGAGAAACGTGCCGCTAACAGCTCCGTGCCCGGCTAATACGGCCGATTGGCCAAGTTAAAAGCTTCATTTAGTTCGCGTTTTGCTGAAAGAGCATCCAATTTCGATCCGGCGCGGCGCGGTTGCGCTGCGCGCGGAATTTCGCGTCGTAAAAATTCCGGCCGGAGCTCGTTACGCCCGGCGGATTGACCATTACGCGTTGCAAAACGTAGAAAAAGTGAGGGTGGGGGAGGGGGAAATGGGGGAGGGGAGGGATCGTCGCCGCCGTAATAAACGCGTAATCGTAAATCAGTAATTTCGCCGGGCCGGCGGAGAAAGAAATGAGTGAAAGATTATATAAGAAGGGGGCGGGGAGGGAGAGACGAAGAGAAAGACTAACCCCGAGTCATTAATCTACGGAGCGCTGATTAAACAAATTGCTGGAGCGCGAGGCGTCGATGATCGGCCGCCACCTCTCTGGTTGCAAGGTGTTCCGCAGCGTAATTCGCGGGGCTTGATCGATCGGTTAGTGGCCGATTAAAAAAAGGGAGCTGCGTCATCGAGATAAGTGGAGCTACCTTATAATGAGAGGGCGCACTTTCGACGTCGATAGGTGCCGTACGTGTTCCTCCGGGTACGGTATCGGAACCGTTTTCAACCGTTCGGGTACCCGTGCGCACCTCTCGGGCCGGACTCGGCCTGCCCGGCAACGTGCAATTTCACGACACCCCTGGCTAATTAATTGCACCTTTTTCTTGCCGCTAAGCTGCCCGCTCGCTCCGCTCTAACACGCCTCCGGTGATTGGGAAAAGCTTTCATGGAACGCGGAAGAAAGTGGACCGGGGAACAGTAATGTCTTGATACGTCAGTGACTCGCAAAGATATTCAATGATATTCAACCTTCGAAAAGTCGAATTTTCTTTGCGAAGAAATTTATACGGTCGATACATTTGACCGCTCTTATAACTACAGTGAGCGAAATTCGTATAAGCGCACACCAAATTCTACGAATTTTTCTTCTTACTTGAAAGTAGAAAACTGGTAAGGTTGTCAGAAAGCTGTGTGTTGTTTACATGCCCTTCAATTGTCAACGTTCCTACGTTTCAGTTTGCTTAAGTTACTTGTAGAGTCAAGTGGCAGAGCAAAACATTCGTAATAGTGTCTGCACGTGCGAAATTCGTATAAACGCAGTGCTTTATTTCGATTAATATTGACAGAAATAATAGTGGTATGTGCTTCATATTGTTGAATTGTGTAGTATTAAACTGTATTTAGTAACACATTTAGTAATACATTTGTTTTAATGAAAAGGACAAAAATGCCAAGAGGAAATTTTCTGACCGAAGGCGAAAAAGCTACAATAGCAATTTTAAACAAAAGAGGTGAATCGAATAGAAAAATAGCAAAGGAAATTAATCGTTCAGAGTATGTAGTAAGAAATTTCTTGAAATTGAAAGAAAATTATGGAAAGAAATGTTCTACGAAAGGAAATTCTAAAATAACGAAACGAGAAAAGAATATTATTTTCTATGAAGCTACAAAAAATAAATTAGTTGCAAGTCAAATTGTTGCGAAAATGCAATTATCAGTCACAAAGCGACGTGTTCAACAAATTTTACATAATAATACAAACATAGTTTTTAAGAAACCACAGAAAAAGCCGATGTTGAAAGCGCATCATAAGGTTGCTCGGCTGCAATATGCCAAAAATCATATGCACTGGACTGATGAATGGAAGAAAGTCATTTTTTCGGACGAGAAAAAATTGAATTTAGACGGCCCAGATGGATGCAGTTCCTACTGGCACGATTTACGTCAAAAAAATGACCCTAAATTATCCAGAAATTTCCACGGTGGAAGTGTAATGATTTGGGAAGCATTTTCTTCATATGGAAAACTGAAACTTTGTTTTATTAACAGCACAATTAATTCAGAAAAGTACGTCGACATGCTAGATGGAGCATTAATTCCATTTTTGGAAGATACAATTGGCGAACGTGAATTTATATTCCAACAAGACAACGCAGCAATCCACGTTTCAAAATGTTCCCGCGAATGGTTTAAGGCACGGGACATCCCTTTAATTGAATGGCCTGCATGCAGTCCTGATATGAACCCCATAGAAAACTTATGGGGTATAATGGCAAGAAAAATATATGCAAATGGCCGCCAATTCACCGATACTGCAGCTTTAAAAGAAGAAATTAAACGTTGCTGGGAAGAGATTCCTATTACAGTCATAAATAATCTTATAAATTCAATGCCGAATCGAATTTTTGCATTAATTCAAAATAATGGAGGTCATAGAAAATATTAAATTTATAATTATAATATAAGTTTAGTTTTATTTCATCTCTTCTTGCTGTGCGTTTAAACGAATTTCGCACAAAGAATAAGCCTGTATCAAGAAATAAATGTATATATATGTTTACCTAAATATAAATATGTAAATATCTATAGCACATAAATATATCTTTACTCTTCTGTCGTTATTATATTCGCCTCGTTTGAATTTAAAACTTTTAGCCCCAAAAATCATATTTTTCTAGGTGCGTTTATACGAATTTCGCTCACTGTATACAGGGTCAATAATCACTCGATAAAATTTTTCTGGATTCCGGCTCACTCGGGAATTTGGGGCAATGAGAGGGTTGATGCCCTAGCTAAAGAAGCTTCTGTTGCCAGCTCTTTGAAGGTCTCTAAGATTCCATTTACTGACTTATCCGAAACTTTTAAGAAGGATGCACTTTTAAATTCAGTTAAAATAATAAAAGATCAAGGGTTACATAAGGGTAAAGTTTATTTTCAACGATTCTATAGTGATGTTCGTTCACCTTGGTTTGGTCACAAAAAGCTAACCCGACAATGTATTGTTTCAATTAATCGATGCAGGGCGGACCATTAACATATGGCTGCTTCACTTGCTCGCATTGGCATCATCGATAATCCCAATTGTAAATGTAATCAGGAGCAGGAAACGCTCAACCATGTTCTTTGGCAGTGCAATTTTTATAATGACCAGAGGATCAAATTTATCCAAAACCTCAATAGAGCAGGTTTTCAATTGCCACTGGACATAGGTTGCTTGATAGCTGAACCTAACATCATCGCTTGTGTATATATGATAGCCTTTTTAAATAGTTGTAACCTACGTGCTTAAGTATTTTCGATTTTTGTACTGTGGCCGGTATTTTTTTGTTGTACCATACAATATACTTACTATACTTACTAATAATACTCTGTGCTGGGAATTATCATGTTGTAATATTCATGTTGTAATAAATATCATATGAGATTTCCAATAAAAAAAAAAAAAAACTATACAGGGTCATCCGTTTTTAAACGGCCAAACGTCAACCAGCTATAGAGGGCCCCGAATGGAACAACTTTCACCCCTAACACGTTTTTTGATTCGGCCTTGATTTCTTGAAAATATTTTAAACAATACATACCCAAAAGATGTATTTAAAATCATTCTTAAAACTTGAGTCCCGTTACATTCCTTGAATATTTAGGTATTGCTGTAAAAATTTTGAAATTTTTCCAATAATATTGTGTTAATTTTTGTCTTGAATTAAGCAATTTATTATGCATGAATCCATATTTTTCGAAGTTATTTCATTCAGTCTCCACGGCGTGTCCCACGTCAAAAAAACCAAGATCCGAAGGTCATACAAAAAAGTTGACTTAATAAAAAATATGCCCTATTTATTTTAAACCAAACAAAGGAAAAATCATCAAGATACATAATTGCAATCCTGATATATTTAATCTTAAGTGAACGCAAAAAATGACGGGTTTTTGCAATTATCTAAAAATCAAGACCGAATAAAAAAAAGCGTTAGGGGTAAAAGTTGTTTCATTTGGGGTCCTCTATAGCTGGTTGACGTTTGGCCGTTTAAAAACGGATGACCCTGTATAATCATAATCATGTTTGGAACCACTCACTGTTTCACTGTTCAATTTTTTAAAATATATTTATCAAGGTATTTCTTGTACGCACGTTAATTTGCTCATTATTCCTAGTGCAGCAGCTGTTCGTTTAATTATTTCGCCAGAAACCGAAAATCGAATGACGAATGTAAAACTACCACCGCCGGTTAAAATGACCGGTTCCAGATTTTTTACTTTACAATTATTGGAAATTATAAACGTGCTTCCGTGAGAAATGATTAATAAATATATTTAGGAGAGCTTGTATTGTAATACGAATCGCACAAAATCCAAATAAATTCAATCTCGTCATTTTTATAAGACAGTTGCTTATCAGTTGCTTTTAAGGTTTGGTAAGTTTAGTGTTAATACTCTGGGTCAAAATATGCGGCTATCGTAAGATCACATAATTATTAGCATAAATTTCAGCGACGCCGTAACGACCCCAAGTCGAGTCCACTTAAAGATTGAAAGAGGGATTTTCAAGATCAGATCAAACAGCTTGAATTTTCTGCAGAAGTTAGGATTAGCTTACTTGCTAACGGGAAAAAGAAAATTGGGAAAAATATTAGAAAAAGTCACTTTACATCGACATCGTTGACAGCAGTGTGTCCACAAGACAATACCACTGCAAAATAGGTTTTCTGCAGAAGTTAGGATTAGCTTACTTGCTAACGGGAAAAAGAAAATTGGGAAAAATATTAGAAAAAGTCGCGAACACACACGCCACGAAGTCACGCCCCTTATTTACATTAGGGGCTTCCTCACCGATTTTGATGACCTTGAAATATGACCGCTTTATCAGCGGCCACAATTTCAAATCTGACCCACACCTACTGCGATCACTTTTTGAGATGTTGCAACTCTTTTGCGAATATATCGGAAACTATAGCTGAGTAGCAGTAACATGTATAGGAAAAAGTTGTTCAGAATGATCACCTTGACAACATATTTCAAGGTCATCAAAATCTTGACGATGAAAATATATTTCAAGGTCATCAAAATTGGTGAGGAAGTCCCTAACGTAAATAATTACCAAATAATGGTAAGTAGCCAGTTTTAGTGCTCTGTAAATCTAGTGTTAAAGCGACATTGAAGTTGCAAAGTATGAAAGAAAACCTTGCATCCAATATTCTACATACAAATAATAATCCTACATTACAAAATACTAATACAAAGTGTACAGTGTGTGAGATGGAACATAATCGTGTGCGTGCCTCGAGACAAACGAAATTTGACACTAGGTTCACGGGGCCTGTCAAAATGACGGGATCTAATATTTATAATTTACAATTATTAACATTGCGAAGACGTATCCATGCGGAATTATTCAACAAAATTATTTTTTTGAGCATATATTATTTAAAAAATTGATACAAATGTGGATAGACACGTTCTTGTTGTTTTTGTAAAATAATGTTAAGTAGTCAGTTTTAGTGCTTTGTAAATCTAGTGTTAAAGGGACATTGAAGTTGCAAAATATGAAAGAAAACCTTATTCTACACACGAATAATAAAATATAATACTAATGTACTACAAACCACATTATAAAATACTAATGTAAAGTGTACTTACTTCTGAATCTTCTGTACCCCCGTCGGATCCACAGCACACAATTATTGTCTCACGAGAATAGGTCCGAATAATTGAACAACAATCACTAAACTCTACACAACACACTTAACAAAATCGTGACAGTAGACGAGAAGATTTTACTCCGACCACGAATAAAATAATACTGCGATTTTAACCGTCCCCCTCCCACGGACGTGTGATACGAAAACAGGGAATTCCGGGAAATAGGGTCGGCGCCCCGCCATAATTTGTTTACCTTGGTTTTGTATCTAGTGTTTATAGACCGTCGGCGTCTACCTTCCTATGATAACCTGACCGTACCACCTGCGTGGAAGGGATCATTGTTAAAATCGCAGTATTATTTTGTTCGTGGTCGGAGTGACATCTTCTCGTTCGTTGTCACGATTTTATAAAATGTGTTGTGTGTGTGTGTGTGTGTGTGTGTGTGTGTGTGTGTGTGTGTGTGTGTGTGTGTGTGTGTGTGTGTGTTGTTTAGTGATCGTTGTTCAATTATTCGGACCTATTCTCGTGAGTCAATAATTGTGTGCTGTGGATCCGACGGAGGTACAGAAGATTCAGAAGTAAGTACACTTTACATTAGTATTTTATAATGTAGGATTAGTATTCGTATGCGGAACATTGGATACAATGTTTTCTATCATATTTTGCAACGTATATTAACGATCATTAATGATTTGGTATATAGTATAATTTAATGTGGTTCAAATAAGATACTACTTTAAATCAAATATTTTTATTTTGATAACCGGATAGATAAAATGAAATATTTTTATTTTGTATTTCAAATATTTCCTTAGAATGAAAATAAGTTAAGCAAGTAGTTAATATTATAAATTATAATTTTTAACATGAGAAGCTATAATAGTTAGCAAAGTATTATTTGTAGTTTAATTACGAATATGTAACATGTTGATAAACAGACTACAGTATCGTAATAACATTAGAGGCAACAAAATATCATAAAAATATAAGTTACTGTCAACTATTTGAAATACTATTTTACACAGTCCTACATACACCTACTCCGATCACTTTTTGAGATGTTGAAACTTTTTTGCGAATATCTCGGAAAATAAAGCTGAGCGGCGGTAACACGTATAGGAAAAAGTTGTTCAGAATGATGACCTTGGCAACATATTTCAAGTTCATCAAAATCGGTGCCCCTAATGTAAATAATTACTAAAGTCACTTACATCGACATCGTTAACAGCTGTGTGTGCACAAGACAATACCACCGCAAAATAGGTTTGCTTCCAACGAACGTTTCGCAGCAGTCCGAAGCCGCTGGAAGCTTCTCCCTTTTCTTCGTTTTACCTCGAAGCATCGCTGTTATTAGTATACGCTAACTGGCATTGTCAAAGCATCAATTACACTAGCTATCTTGCTCTCCGGCTCGTTCGCGAATGAACTCGTTAACGAGCGAGCGAGTCATGACTCGTGCAGCAGCGAGCATCAGCCCCGGTGAACCTGCATTTATTAGGTTTCTCATGTTTTCTGCATCAGAGTTTCTTGTAACCGGCAACACGCGACTGATTTCCTTGCTTTACGATATCACACAGAGCGATTTAATAGCTGCGCGCGGAGCAAACTCCGATCTGGCGAACAAACGAATAAAATAGCGTAACTCTTCAGCTTCGACTCGTTGACAAGTTTACTATCTCTTATTGATTACGGAGAACGATTCCAATGGTAGTTGCAAGCTGTTCCCAGCGACTCGGTGTAATTACGTGGCAGCGACACGTGTTTATGGTCGAGGCGCGCCGGCGTCATTTTACCGAGGAATTCGGGCCATTGAAAGAATTTTTTTCTTTCCTCCTGCAATTTTGCATCGCTTTATCAAAATGACAAGAACGTGCTATCCACATGAATTCCGGTCCTTGAAAGAATTTTTCCTTTCCTCCTGCAATTTTGCACCAATTTATAAAAATGACAAGAACGTGCTACCCACATGAATTCCGGTCCTTGAAAGAATTTCTTCTTTCCTCCTGTAATTTTGCATCATTTTTTTTTTTTTTAATGACAAGAACGTGCTACCCAGATTTTCACAAAAATCACAAAAATAAATTTGCCAAATCATTTCTCATGTGTGCATCCTTGGAATCTTAACAATTTTATATTAAAAATATTAGAACCCATCGCTTTGATGGGTTCCGTAAATCTATTATTAAAGTCGTACCTGCGATTGTCTTATGTTTATCAGAACGTAATGTTCAGTTACTTTGAAGCCTTTTGAGCATTTCAGCTAGGAACGACGAGTTAATACGTCCACGAATTTGTTTTTTTTTTAATCGAGAGAATAGGATCGAAGGGATTTCAAAATGACGAGTTGCAATATTTTTAATTTATGATTATCGAGGTACCGAAAGTGTCAAATTTATTTCTCGGGGTGTATATTATGAGGAAAATTTGGATTCTTGACATTTTTACAAAGCGATGTAAGACAGTCACTTTTAGTGCTGCATAAACCTAGTGTTCACACGTTGAGTGCCATGTGAGCCATATGTGGGTGACGGAACTATTTGTCCGGATTTTAAAATTAATTTTTACGGTTAATATATTCATTGTACCAACTTTGATTAGAATCTGTAAAATACAAGGAAGTTGGAGGACTTCTCAATATCATATATTTAACCCGTTAAGCGTGTTTGACGTGTTTGACGTGTATAAACGTCAATCCAAAACTCTATTGCGGTGCCGTTAACGTTAATGAATTGTTAATTTCTTATCGAATAAAAATGTAATTTTTAAACCCTTGCCCTGCCCCCCTTTGAACCTTTTTTTTCGTGTATATTCCATGATTCCGTTTAGTTGCATGATTTTAATTCCGCGCCGTGGGGGATTTCTGAAATTGAGCTCCACAGTTAACTGGTTAATTATTTTCAAGTTTTATTTCATTAAACAGCTTGCTTTTTTTTTATTTCTTACTTTTTATTTTTATTTTATTTATATGCTTGATTTTTTTTATTTCATTTTCTTAATGTACATATATTTAAGTATACGCACAAAAAATTTCGAGTCAATCCGCCAATTATTTTCGAAGTTACACGCATATTTGTAAAGACGTGTCAGAGCGTTTGAGAGCGTCAGAGCATTTCAACGCGATCTTTCGACGCGTTTTTCTCGAAACTGTGTTTTCAAAGTCGGTGACCAAGATTTCTCGGAAACGGCTGAACCGATCACTCTCAAATTTTAACACAAGCTTCTTAAGTATATTTTTTAGTAATTAATCGAAGCTTTTTTCTCTCCGATGAATATTTTTTTTTTTATAAACAATTTAAGGCCAAAATTTGTGTGAAAAATCGATTTTTTTCTTTGAAAAGCTGCCATTTTGTCACAAACTTTTATTTTGCTTATTCCTTCGATTAATTACTAGATTATACATTTCTTTAACGAAATCAGTTTGGTTTTTTCATTTTTGATGATCCAGTCCAGAGATATAGTGGTCACCGCAAAGCGCCTTTTTTTAGAGGAGCTCCAGGAGATCAATTATAGCAGGTTTCAAAATTATTATTTTTACAAATAAAAAATGTTAAAATACAGATAAAAGTTACCATAATATGTGTACACATTTTTACATTAATAGATGTAAAGGTCTTCTCAGGAAAAATTCTTAAAAAATTGCTTTTTTTGGGCCTCCTAACTGTATATAACCCTTTAAAGCGAAACAAAATTCTATTTCAGCGTTGTTAATGTACATTTATCGGAGAAGATATAGGCATAGAATAGATATCAATTTTCTCCTTTCTTAAGGAAATTATAAATTACAAAAAAGTTCTGATCACTGAAACCGTGAAATATGTAAATCGTAGTGCAAGTCACGTGACTTTTGGAGAGTCGGCAGGTCGGTAACTTAAATGATTGTTACCGGTGGGTTGGTATCCCGGTCATGAAACAGTGCGAAATTTTTCGGTTGCGAACAAGAGGGTTGATAAATGTTTGCAAGGGATGAAGTTTGAGTAGAAAGGGCGAGAGTCGTCCGAAGAATTTCTCCGTCGGCGGACCACCACGGCGAAACGGCGACGACAATAATTCCCGTATCGGATAATAGGTCGATTTAGCGAAGCATAGAGCTTGGCCCGAGCCACATCGCTCACAATAGCGTAATAGATAACGCGATACAAAATGATAACGCCGGTATAGAGAGGCCGCAATAATTTCAGCTCCCTTCGGCAGCGGCCTAACAGCGCGCCGTTTATTACTATCGTCCCCGTTTATCTCGGCGAACGAGAGCCACGGGACTCACTTATCGTTCCTGAAAACGTTTTCTGCCACCAAGATACCTATCTGTCTTGCCGCGAGAGAGAACTCTTTTCCCTCGGCCGCAAGTGCAACCGATAGTTCCGAGCGAAATCTTTCTACCGTCGCTACTCGATTTATAAGCGATCATTGTTGGCTTTCCAACATTGGCTTATTTACGTCAGTCCGATTTTTCTCACCTGCAACCCGATAACGTACACTACCGGCCACAAGTATTTGGCCACTCGCGATTCCACGTCTACCGGCTACGTATTATGTATTTACTACTCGACCGCGGATTTTATGCGTTTGCCACGAAAGAAAGTAGGCGAAATCTAAAATGGGAGAAATGTTGCAGAGATCTAACACCCGAAGCCTTTTAACACTAGAACTACCGAGTGATCAATACAACTGATGTACAGTAAGAAGCAAAACTGAACACACATACGACATTTTAACAAAAATAATTTTTTATTCAATATTTGCATGTAGAATACAAAAGAAACAGAATGCTTAGTATTATCTACAATCTTCTGGCTTTTCTAAACAAATTTAACATTTGTGATATCATTATTATTTCGCTTCATACAATTTTTTTCGTGTGGTCGGTTTTGCAACGCACTAAGATTCTCGACATTAGGAACTGTAAACACAGATTTTGTAAACAATTTGGTAGTCCATCACGGTTAATGCCACGACCAGGAGTGCAGTAGTTATTAACATGCGTTAACACGCATCAATATAACATCATGAAGCCATTATCTAAAGATATGAAGAATAATATCATTTTCCAATTAAAATCGGGTTTATCAACGCGAGTAATTGCTAGAAAATTTGTTGTCAGTCAGGGAGTTGTAAATAAGATACGGAAAAAGTACTGTAGTAAAGTCCCTGCATCTTTTGGAGGCCGTCCGAAATGATTATCTTGTCAGGAGAAGAGAAGATTGACGAAATACATTACTTCAGAAATTGCAACGACGGCATAAATGGCTGCAAAGTTATTAGAAAGCGATGTTGGAAAGAAAATTAGTAAGTGGACGGCTCGAAGGGCATTAAAAGAAGCCAATTTTACAGCAATTGAGAAGAAAAAAAACCTGTTCTATCAAAAAAGAATGTCAGGGCCCGTCTGAGTTTTACAAGAAAATATTTAAGCTGGAATATAGAGCAATGGAAAAAAGTAATTTTTTCCGACGAATCTAAAATCAATCGAATTTCATCGGATAGACGTTCTTGGTGTTTTGGAAGCAGCAAGACGAACCTCTTTTACCGCGTCATGTGAAGCAAACAATAAAATTTGGTGGTGGTTCACTTATGGTGTGGGGGTGCACTACGGCGCACAGTGGGCAAAAACGGCCTTTTTCGATTCAAAATCAAAGAACTTTCGATAGAAATGAGGTAGAGCGATGAAATTTTTTTTAAATGAAAGCTGAAACTTTGTAGAATATGGGAAAAATAGGGAGATTACGGTACGAACGTTTTTTAACCTTGAGAAAATTCGTTAAAGTTGCACAATTTCAAGAAAATTTTGTTTTTGTGGCTAATACGCGCGGAAAATTTTTTTTTAACATGCTATATATCGTTTCCCATAGATTTTTTCACGCTGATTTCAAATCTGTTTTCAAAATTTGTCTACGACCTCTGGTTTTTGAAAAAAATAGATTTTTGTGACACAAATTAATGAAATTTTTTCGTTAAAATGACTTGATAACACACTAGTTTCAAAGTATGTCGTATTCCCATATATAAAACACAATAAAAATAATAATAATGAAGTATTTTAACGTTTTGAGTTACTTACGAAACATGAAGCACTTCACATCTCGTCATCACTTGACGTGTCGCTGTCATTACTACTGTCGCTTTCTTGAAATTGTGCAACTTTAACGAATTTTCTCAAGGTTAAAAAACGTTCGTACCGTAATCTCCCTATTTTTCCCATATTCTACAAAGTTTCAGCTTTCATTTAAAAAAAATTTCATCGCTCTACCTCATTCCTATCGAAAGTTCTTTGATTTTGAATCGAAAAAGGCCGTTTTTGCCCACTGTGCGGCGTACAGTGTAGGTTCACTACATCGAATAGAAGGTATGGTGAACCAGTATACGTATAAGGATATTTTAGAAAAAAATTTACTAGAAACAATTGAAAATATGCCGGTACCAGTGTGTGATGTCGTATTCCAACATGACAACGCTTCTGGGCATTGTGAGAAGAGCGTAAAGAATTGACTGCAAACTCAACCATTTCAAACCATGGAATGGCCTGCTCAAAGTCCAGACATAAACCCGATTGAAAATGTCTGGGCATACTTAAAAATGAAGTTACAGAATAACTATAGTGCTCAAAGAGTGTAGGAACAGTGGTATTCTATTACACCAGAATATTGCGAAAATGTAGTATTAACACTAGATTGCCCAAGGAAGTCATTTTGACTGCTTTTTAATTTCCATTAGAGAAACAATTATGTCTATAATGACACAATTTCTTAGAATTTTTTGACTTTTTGTACGACATATAAATGCGTTTATTAATAATTGTAGTTACCTCCCCCCAAAAGCAGTCTTTTGATTGCTTGGGAAATTTTAAATAGTCAAATGACTCTTATTATTGAATTGAGTAAATTTCTTATATGACCAGTTCGCCTCTGTATTGAAATAACATTTTTCATTTTTTTTTTCGATTACCGTCACATGATAACATACAAGTACACGATAAATTGTCGATTTGGGCGTATACTTGATAAGTTGCAGTTACTCAATAAGCTAAAGTAGTACTTGTTGTTCGAATCTTTATGCAGTGATACTTGTTCTAACAAGCTGTTTATTTTATTTCTTTTGCGTCCTAAATTCATGAAAGAAATGTCGAATAGAAGTGAGTTATTGGAAAAGCTAACTAACATAAGTGAAGAGTGCTCCGATATCGAATCAGGTGCAACAAATTCTGAACTACCATCTGAAGCGAAGATGAAGCGAATTATTTTTTTTCCAAGTGAAGTAAATGTTTTTTATTGTTAATATTTACTAATAACTTGTTATATAACTGTAAATAATATAAAAAATATTAAAAATTAATTTTAAACAAATTTCTTTACACATTAGTTATTCTTTCACAATGCAGTCATTTTGACTGCTTTTGGGCAATATAGGTATATACTAAGTTTCAGTCTTTCTAGTGTTAAGTGTGCCTAAACGTATTCAGGCAATTATCAAGGTTAAAGGTTCATGGACGAACTATTAAGTGTACGAAAATCTGAAATGTTTACTAAAAAATTAGTTGCGGTGCAAAACCGACTAAAGGAAAAAAAATTGTATGAAGCGAAATAATAATAATATCAAAAATGTTAAGTTTGTTTTGAAAAGCCAAAAGATTGCAGATAATACTGAGTATTTCGTTTCTTTTGTATTCTACGTGCATATATGTAATAAAAAATTATTTTTGTTAAAATGTCGTATGTGTGTTCAGTTTTGCTCCTTACTGTATATTGCTTTCTAATAATGACAAGACTACGTCTATTCAACTCTAATATAATTTTTATTCTTACATGTACTTTAATGAAAAATTTCATTCAAAAAATTCTGATGAAAACATTTTTATAATTTCAGTAATTGCGAAAGAAAACATCAGGAACCAGTCATTTTGACTGGTTCGGTAGTTCTAGTGTTAATAATCTTGCTGTGTCCGAAAGAACTGGAATATTACCCGGACGAATAACAGTCTTAAGAAATATTATCGAAGACAAGTTTTTGGTTTAATTTAGTAAAAATTTCGTGGTCGTTAATCTTCGGCTTTTATGGAATTAGTTATTAAATGGCAGTTGAAATATTAAGAGTACTGCGGAATTATTCTCGACTTATCTTCATAGATAATTAAGTGAAGAAATAACTCTCTATTTAGCTCTTGTGACCGTGAAATTGATGCACAACATTTTTATTTTCCATGAAAATCCTGTATCTATTTATGGTACTTACTGGAATGGAATAACTATTTAAATTGAAACAAATTTTTAACACTAGAACTACCGAACCAGTCAAAATGACTGGTTCTTAATTTTTTCTTTCACAATTACAGAAATTATAAAAAGGTTTTCATCAGAATATTTTGAATGAACTTTTTCATTGAAGCACATGTTAGGATAAAAATGTTATTAGGTTTGAATAAATATAGTCTCGTCATCATTACAAAGCAATGTTCATCAGTTGTATTTATTACTCGGTAGTTCTAGTGTTAATATACCACGTTTTTAAGACGGAATAAAAAGTATAAGATAATTTCTCTTCTGAAAATTTGTGATTGTGAATTTTTAATAGCTGTGAAAATACTTGTAAGATATAAAACGAGAAACTTGGGGTTTAAAATCAATTGCAGTACCGACCAGACAAACAAGGAAGCGAGTTAACAAAAAACATAGTAAAAATAGAGAATATTTTACTGAAAGTATTTTCCATCGTTAGCTAACATACATGCCTTTCTCCATTTTTCAATAAATGGACTCAGCGAGAAAAGAAACGTACTGCTGGTGAAGGCCATAATGCATTGATCGGAACAAATGGTAATCCGATGGGGCAATGCCTGATGAATATGGCGGGCGTGGCGGCACATCCCATCCGACCAGGTCCAGCATTTCCTTGACAGGTTTTGCGTGGTCTAGCATAGTCATGCTGAAAAATCACTTAGTCACATCTATTTGCATACTCCGGAAGTTATTCTTTCAATGCTCGACTTCGGTTTGCTAATCGTTCTCGATGACTATTCGCAACGACGATTTCTGACAAATCTTTCTGCGTCTGACAGGGATCATCATCGAAATTCGCCATTTTCATCCAGTTTTCAATTTGCCTAGGGTCTTACAGCTTGTCTACGATATTGTCACGTACGCACTACACCATCTCAAATTACAGTGACTCACGAAATTGATCAAATACTTTCCTTTGCCATACTTTTTATTTAATCAAAATGTAGTGACTAATTATAGATTTTTGGAAATGCATCTGATCAATAACTGAAGTTGTTCTCTTAATAAAAAAAATACAGAACGTATCGGAAATATTATTTATTAGAACAATAATTAAACAATAAACAGAATACTGAATTTGATCAATAACGTGACTTAGCATCTAATAGTTTTAATATTTTGTATATCCGCCTTTGGCATCAATAACAGCTTGAATTCTCCTGGGCATACTTTCAACGAGGTTTTTACATTGTTCACTTGTAATTTGGTTCCACTTGTTCAAAACATTTTCCCATAATAAAGACAAGTTGGAATTTGTCTCTTGGAAATCGGCCATGTCTTTTTTTAATTGGCTCCAAAGATTTTCGATTGGGTTTAGGTCTGGTGACTGAGGTGGCCATTCTAAAACATTAAACCCTTTAATTTGGAGTATGTTTGGGATCATTATCGTGTTGGAAAATGGTATCCCTTATATTTAGTTGCAGCTTTTGCATACTTCCTACCAAGGAAGTGTTTAAAATATTTACATAATCCTTTGCCGTCATTCTCCCATCTATACGATGAGCCATACCTACACCTAAGGCAGTCATGCAGCCCCATACCATAATGTTTCCTCCTCCAAATTTTATTGTAGGACGAACAAGTCGCCGGCTTAACTTTTCATTTTGTTTTTTCCAGATCCATTCTTTTCCATCAGACCCAAATCTATTTATTTTAGTCTCATCCGACCAAATTACGCGTTCCCAGTCTTGTAAAGAAAAGTTTACGTAGTGTTTGGCAAATTTTAAACGTAACATCATGTGGCGTTTTGTTAAGAGCGGTTTTTTCACTTTGGCTCTTCCCTTCATACCAGCTTCTCGTAATGCTCTCCGAACTCCTTCAGCACTAATGTGTATGTTATCAAATGTTTTCAACCTATTTTTTATTTGTACGGCATTATCTACTTCTCCTGACCTTATAGAACGAATTATACTACGCTTAATAGTGTCGGAAAGTTTCGGCTTACGGCCAGCTTTATTCCTCGTGACATTCTCTGCATATTTTTTTCTAATATTGCTAATCATTCCTACCGAACATTGATATTTATTTGCTAGTGTTCTATGTGAAACACCTGCCTTAAGTTCTTTTACGATCTCTTGTACGACGTTTTGAGCGATTGGTTTCACTATACAAAATATTATTAAATATTAATAAAAAAATAATATCGTATAAGCTATTACACAATTCGTGCGTACTTACTGACTATTATATATTACTTACTGACTACAGTTGAATAATCTAGTGTATAATAAGCGAAGAAAAAGGTTAACAGGAACCAAACAAAATTCTTACACTTTGAAAATCTAAACTCACAAAATCGATCAAGTGCAGCAAGCAACAGTTCGGACACTACTAGCTAGATCTGAAGGACCAGATCAACTAACATTGTATTCAGCGTCAAGGGGAGATGTAAACAAACAACCTACGTGACTTTGTTCGAGCGTTAACTGTCCTAAGAAAACTGTATTTTAAGAAAAACTAGAAACAAACTACTATGTGATCAATTTCGTGAGTCACTGTATATGTGTTATAATTAGGTATATGGATATGGCAGTGGATGTGGGTATATAACACAGTAGTCTTACTTTTTAAGCGTGTTTATGATAGGAAGGTCCTAGAACGTCTGATTAGGTCAACGCGTGTGCGCTGTCCAGACGCGTGTCAGTATTGAGTTTATAATTGTACAGATGTCGTTAGACAGGTATTACATTGATTTCTACCTTATCGATAGCTTACAGTTACAAGTATATATATAACAATATGCAAGTACAGTGAAAATGCAAGATCTTACGTGCAAGTTCCCTATATATGTCGCCGGGGCCTGGATGATAAACGTCACGGAATTATCCCCACTACCGCAGGGTATACCCAAGGTCAATAATATAGCTCGGGTATGTCTCCTATACGATACATGTCGCGGAAAAGATCCGTGTTGTTGACATGTATCGAGCATTCAATGTATTATATTGCATGTTGCAATATATTAAATACTACTATTATGTACTCATTAACACTAAACCTGCCAAGCATTGACAGTATCTGGTAAATATTGCCGTATAAGAACGGCAACCATAAATTTATCGGGATTGTCCGTGATTTTCAACGTAATAAATGCTTGGGCAAGGGAATTTATTCCACTATTTTCCACAAATGAATTTTTATGATTTCAATAATTTTGAATTTTGAAGTTTGAAACAAAGAAAACGCTTGGCTATCCCCAACAATTTAAGTGATTGTTTCAATATTAATTCGAACATAGTCCAAGTTTTAAAATTCCTAAAATCTACAAAAATTTTCCACACTTTCTAATATTGCATACATACAGGGTGTTCACGCAATTACTAGCCAGCGTTCTTCTTGTAAATAGTACATATTAGAAAGAAATGGAAGAGGAAAAAGTAGTACTGTTTTGTATACGTAACACAATGGCGTATATAATTTTTTTGTGTTTATACTATTTCGTTAGATATGAAGGTGACCTTCAATTTTTTAAATGGAATACTGTATATTTTTGTATATCACATGAAAGCGTGTGTCTAGACGAATTCATCCTGCACAGTGACCTTCGAGGTGATGCAAGGTCAGAAATGGAAGAAACATTTTGAATATTTCATACCAATGTGTTTACAAGTGTTCCTTATTTATACGAATCAGATGATGTTGTCATTCACATTCAGAGTGTTTACTTCTAGTTTCTACTATGACGAGATAATTTCAGCATTCCATTTAAATAATTGAAGGTCACTTTCATTTCCAACAAAATAGCAAATAAACACAACAAAATTACATATGCCATTGTGTTGCGTATAAAAAACAATACTACTTTTTCCTCTCATTTTTTTCTAATACTAAACTAAAGAGTCTACTCTTTTCCTCTTTTTCTATACTCCTCTTTTTTCTATAGTTTTCTATACTAGAACTTTTCTATACTTTTCCTCTTCTATACTATACTACTCTATACTCTTTTTTCTATACTAAATTTTTTTTAAATGAAAGCTGCAACTTTGTAGAATATGGGAAAAATAGGGAGATTACGATACGAACGTTTTTTATCCTTGAGAAAATTCCGTAAACGTGCAGAATTTCAAGAAAATTTTAGTTTTTCCACTACCACGCGCGGAAAAATTTTTAAGTAAGTTAAGAAGATTAAATACTTACCTTACTTCCTCTGTGAATGAAAATATAATTATGAACAATAGATATCTAATTTATACTACATTACAGCCACGCACAGCCTGCAGAAAGTGCCAGTAGCAATGGCAGCGATACGTCTAGTGATGACGAGATGTGAAGTGTTTCATGTTTCGTGAACTGAAAACGTTCAAATACGTCATTATTATTATTTTTATTGTGTTTTACATATGAGAATACGATATACCTTCAAACCAGTGTGTTATCAAATCATTTTAACGGAAAAATTATTTCATTACTTTGTGTCACAAAAATCTATTTTCTGCAAAAACCAGAGATCGTTGACAAATTCTGAAAACAGATTTGAAATCAGCGTGAAAAAATCTATGGGAAACGATATATATCATGTAAAAAAAAAAAAAATTTCCGCGCGTGGTAGTGGAAAAACTAAAATTTTCTTGAAATTGTGCACCTTTAACCCCTTGCACTACTATTTATTTTGTGATTTTAATGATTAGAAATTCTTGATCGTTCAGAATTTCAAAGAAAAAAGAGATAGTTTACATTTATTCTATGTCTATGTTTTCTCCAAAGGATATACAGTGAGTAACGAAAGTATTCGAACGCCCTTTAAATCAGTATAACTTTTTTTTTAAGTGAATCAAACGACCTGACTTTTTTGAGGAGTTAGAAGAATTGGTTTTCCAAATGATGTGTAAAAAAGATTTTGAAAAAATTGCAATTGGTAAGAATTACATGAGAAAATAAAAATGGCACTTTTCACAACTTTTTTATTTGAACCTGTAGTGAAAATTTAAAATATGCGTTTTGTAGATATATGTTAGTTATATACATGCTGCAAATTTCATTGAAATCGATTAATATATACACGAGCTACAACTAGTTAAAAGTGGTGAAAAGCGTAGATTTTCACGACTTTTGGCCAGTTTCTGCTTAAAATCCTCAGATTCTAACATATTTTGATACGTGCCATTTTTATCTGCGTCAGCCGATTTCGATGAAATTTTCAGTACGTGTATAGCTAACAGAGATCTACAAAACGCATATTTTAAATTTTCATTACAGGCTCAAATAAAAAAGTTGTGAAAAGTGCCATTTTTATTTTCTCATGTAATTCTTACCAATTGTAATTTTTTCAAAATCTTTTTTACACATCATTTGGAAAACCAATTCTTCTAACTCCTCAAAAAAGTCATGTCGTTTTATTCACTTAAAAAAAAAGTTATACTGATTTAAAGGGCGTTCGAATACTTTCGTTACTCACTGTATATCATCTAGAATAAAATAGAATTTTATTTCGGTTTGAAGGAAATTAATGACATACGTATTTGTTAGACTCTGTTCAGAATCTTCATCGCGAGTCTGACTCGATATTGTAGGGCAAGGGGTTAACGAATTTTCTCAAGGTTAAAAAACGTTCGTACCGTAATTTCCCTATTTTTCCCATATTCTACAAGGTTGCAGGTTTCATTAAAAAAAAATTTCATCGCTTTACCTCATTTCTATCGAAAGTTCTTTGATTTTGAATCCGAAAATGCCGTTAAATGTCAAAACAATAAGAACATTTCAAACCTTATTTTTTTGTTTTTCTATAAAATGGTCAACTACTGGTACAATGGTGGTCAACTAGTGGTGCCTTTACCTTAAATAACTTACATTAATTTGATGGAATTTTTGAGGTTTCTAGCTTGGCAGTCAAAGTGTTAAAATGAAAATAACTATATCTCACTGTAATGTACTACTCCATAGACCTACAAACACTCTATGCAACATCTTGTGTTCCTCCCTGAAAGATTATGGATTGTGTATATAATGTCACTATCACGTCCATTACCAATTAACCAGTTAACCCCTTGCACTACTATTCATTTTGTGATTTTAATGATTAGAAATTCTTGATCGTTCAGAATTTCAAAGAAAAAAGAGATAGTTTACATTTATTCTATGTCTATGTTTTCTCCAAAGGATATATATCATCTAGAACAAAATAGAATTTTATTTCGGTTTGAAGGAAATTAATGACATACGTATTTATTAGGCTCTGTTCAGAATCTTCATCGCGGGTCTGACTCGATATTGTAGGGCAAGGGGTTAACGAATTTTCTCAAGGTTAAAAAACGTTCGTACCGGACCCTATTTTTCCCATATTCTACAAGGTTGCAGGTTTCATTAAAAAAAAATTTCATCGCTCTACCTCATTTCTATCGAAAGTTCTTTGACTTCGAATCCGAAAATGCCGTTTTTGCCTACTGTGCGCTGTTTAGAGTCGAGTACAGGGCGCGGACTTGGTTGTTCGAGGGGTTAACGATTAATCGGTGGAAGACACGCGGATGTCGCAGCGTCGTCGATTTTCAGCGGAGTCCGCGGGGCAGCGTGCATGCTTTAGGAGGCATTATGTTTGTTCAGGTACGCAGGGTACGTACGGTAGGAAGCGATTCCCCATCGGTATCATTACTCGGAGCGGTAGGTGGGCCAAAGCACGCGGTGGCTGGTTCCATTTGCCGTGTATCCCGGTCCGGAGTGAGCCAATCCATCACGATGAATGCAATCAGCAGCTGTTCCATCTCCGGGTTGGCGAGCGCGAGTGCCAGTCCGGTGGTTTTTAGGTACGAGAGCGTCGTTATCGATATCATTACAAGAACGGTAGGTGGCCTACGCGGCCATCTAGATCTAGGAATCAAACGACAGGAGCCTCTCCTCGCCTCCTTTTCTTGCTATCGGTCTCCCGAGCGCTCGCAATCCATCATCCTATGGATGCATGCAATCATCAGCAGCTCGGGCCCTCTCTGTACCGCTCTTCTCTGTTATTTCGTCTCATCTAACGTCCCGCTCCGCTCACCCAAACACACACAGACACACGCATACGCTTTCGTCGGGAACATAACCATTTCGTTCTTCGGCCATTTTCGAATCGCCTCATTTCCGTTCCGCAACGACATCAAGCGCGCCAGCGATTTTTCTTGCTGCTTCAAGGCCGGTTCTTCTGCATCCGCTGAGATCTACCGCGATTATCAAACCAACGGAACACGCGATTCGATCGTAGAATTACTCGGCAGCGTGTTTCAATGATGACCCGTCGGCTTTCGATTCAATCGCCCCGTGTTCCCGCGAGCCATTTTTTGGCGCTATTCGGATCAAGTCCGAGGTCCCCGACAACCATACTTTATTTCTTGCTGTGCACTTCGAACCTTCCATCAGGTTATCATCCGCGATTCTGATACACCGTCCGCAAATACACCCGGTAAACACAGGTTTAACAGTGTATGTATAACTCGGTTCGATTAATCGTTCGCTGTTTCGCATTTATCGTTGTCGAGAACTTTACTGTCCCTATTGATTACAATGAACGCGCGGCTCCAATGGCCGCGAGTCATTTCGCTCTCGCTCGTAGCCGGCGGATTTAATTATGTGTTACGCGAGAGACGTGTTTACGGCCAGCCCCGTACCGGTGCCATTTTGTTGACGGATCCGAGCCGAGCGAGAGAAGTCGGCCGCAGGCCATTAACCGTTTCCTTTCGGGCCGGGCCGAGCTTTCGTTGAATCGTAAACCAAACGGGCTTTCCCGTGTTCGTTACAACAATTACGAGCAACTCAACGCGCGTCCGAAACAGCACGAGAGCGATTGAAATTAATCGGTAAGAGCTAGTATTGCTCTCGTTTGTGTCTCGCCGGATTTCTTTCTATGAATCGGGATGGATTGAAATACACTCCCGGACAAAAAGATAGCACAGCAATAAATTTTACGAATGTTTATATTTAAGCTCAAAGTTCTATAAACATTTAACCCTTTGCACTCGAAGCTACTTTAATTCCAAAACGAAACATTTCTTCCGACCTAGAATATTTCCCTTCTATATATATATAGGGTGTCCCAGTTTTTTCCGGCCAAACTTTGCCAGTGTGTTCTACACGCAAAAGTAAGAAAAAAATGTTATATGAACATATGCTATTAAATGTTTTATTAAGGAGTTATAACTAATAATACAAAATGATAATTAACTGGCATTTCGTCGACACAGCGTATTATGAATATCTCTGTTTGTGTTTACATAAAGTCTTATGTTTACTTGCTGAAGTAGTTGATATCGACATTGATTTCTACTGAGCTAATAATGTTTAGTACGCTGTACGACTTCATATCGAGATGCCACGAGAATTTTCCAATCGTGAATACGCTGATATGCATTTTATTTATGGTTTTTGTAATGGAAGTGCCCCAGCACTAGTAATACGATAGAGTCAATTTTTGTTAGATGCCAATCCTATATTCGTAATAACGGACGTCATTTTGAAATGTCAACTCGTTAATAAAACGTTAATAAAAAATTTCGATATCAACTACTTCAGCAAGTAAACATAAGACTTTATGTAAACACAAACAGAGATATTCGTGATACGTTCGTACGCTGTGTCGACGAAATGCCAGTTCATTATCATTTTGTATTATTAGTTATAACTCCTTAATAAAACATTTAAGAGCATATGTTCATATAACATCTTTTTCTTTCTTTTGCATGTAGAACACGCTGGCAAAGTTTGGCAGGAAAAAACTGGGACACCCTGTATATACGACAAATGTTAACATTGCGTCGGTACTTCACGACAGTTTAAGCCCTGTACTCGTACAAAGTGGACGTGTATTACGAATTCTATTCTGTGCATTATATGATCAATTATTTGTGTTAAGCTCAATTGTGAAAAATTCTTATATTTTTGGCATTTCTTAGCACAAATATAATTACTGGAAAAATAATGAATTAATGTGCTAATTTAAGTGGAATTAATAATTAAGTAAAAATATTAAGTCGCATTTATTCGTTACTTAAAATTTTTAAATGTAAGTATGTTTTGAAGATGATTAGTCATTTCAAAATTTATATTTCCTTTTATTTATTGCAAATGTTAAATGAGGGGCTCATATTAATTTATTCGAACAACAAGGACTTAGTTTTATTTCTTTTGTACTTAACTTTATTTGTTTATTGTCTGTTAATATGTACATTCTTCTAAACCTTTATATGTGCACTGGTATTTTTTCACAAATAAATTTTAAGATACTTAATTGTATACGAGTGAGAAGAATTGAAATGATGTTCAAAACTGAAGGTATAATTCTCAATAATTAATACAAATACCGAATACTGCTTAATGAATAGTACTCCAACAATATTAAATAATATCATTACAGTTAAATTGATATGCTCAACACATCACATTTAATTCAGTTTTTTGCTGGCAGAAATCAGAAGTTTTATGCACATGGAATTATGACACTGCCTGAAAGATGGCAAAAGGTCATCGACGAAAACGGACAATACCTAATTGATTAAACATATATTTTTAAGCAAAAATTTGGAATTTTCCGCTTTTCGAGCTTCCTGACCCCACACGAGGTACTGGGGATAATTCCGCGGCGTTTATCATCCAGGCCTTTTGGCGAAATATATAGAGAAGTCACTGTATCATGTTTTCTTTTTGAAACTATTTTTATTAATATGTATTTGTTAGTATAACCGTAAAAACTATACCTATGTATGTACGTAAAACTTGAAAACGGCATATGAAGAGTGCACTAAGCAACACAATTGTACGTTTGCCACAATTGTAAATCCGTGTGAATATGAGCAACTTGTTACGAAAATTTATGTTTAATCTTATTACTAAGATTTATGTTTATTTTTATTGTACGATCACAATTTGAATTTTTTTTTAATTTCTTATACTATCAATCCTATGCTGTTTCTCCGCAATTTCTCCTGTCTCCAAAAAATACTGTGGTTAAATAATGTCAGATAACTAGATAAAATTTTGGTATAGAAATTTTTATTGTAAACACAATAGTTTGTATGTAATAAATTGTTACTTTCGATCCCGGTCTCCCAAACTTCGCAATTGCCAGTCATTGAAAGATTTACGCAAATTATGTTCCCAATTAAACGTTCGACTTCTTCAATGTCGCAACGTCAGCTTCCAGAACGGCAACCCTCTTGCTCAGTTCGCGGACCTGTTCGTTCAAGCTAGCAACATCGTACGGCAACGTATCCGAAGAGCCCACCTTGCGATCTACGCATTTATTCAAGATGTCGTCGTTTTCATTGGCGCCGGGTTCGTGAAATATGCATTCCCTGATCAACAAATTGCTGATGTCCTCGCTCCAGTCCTCGATGACACGGATATAGTTGCTGCGTAAGTTCCAAATCATCAACGCACGACACCGATAAGGCCAGGGATTCCCAGCGATCAAGATTACTCGCAGATTCGTCAGTTTCTTCAGCAACGCCGGCGACAGACACTCGTTCAGCTGGTTGTGAGCTATGTCCCAAACTCTCAGCTCGGGCAACAGCTCGTAAAATTCGTCGTCTATGGCGACGATACGGTTCCGCCAGATGTTCAACGTCTTCAGATTTGGTAATCCCCTGATCCACGAGGCATCGATCTTCCGGATTTTATTATTCACCAAACAGAGCTTTTCCAACTTCGCCAAACCTCTGAACGCGTCGGGCTCTATCTCCTCTATTCCGCATCCGGTTATGTTCAATTCCAACAACGATCCCGAGTACTGCTTGAACGCGTCCGTTTTTATCCTACTGATATTCGAATTTGTTATATTTATTCCTTTTGCAGTCGGCGGTACCTGTAACTGTTTATCGAAGCTTTTAATCGCACCGTGGCTACACCCCGTTTCGGTAGTCGGTTAGAGATTTTTATAGATTTTGTTAAGTTGAAACTTTCGAAGAAATATGATATAAGAGTTTCAAAGAATAGAAAATCTGGATGGGTCAGAAAATTTCACAAGATTGTAATAGGATGCATAATATGTAAAATTTCGAAAACGACACGCGATTTCAAACTTCTACCAATGCCATTCACAGATCAAAGATTCGTTCTGTTACGTGAGAGAAATTTTCTTCTACGCGTTTAGTTTCCGAAATTAATCGCAAAATATACGCAAAATTTGGCGCACCTTAGTCCTTTTCACTTTAACTATTACTTAGACCTAGCTATCAGTTCCGTACTCTTAATGCGATAGAGTAAACTACATCATTCTGTTCAGGAGGGTCCACAGAATATTACTATACATGTGAGAATTGTACAACCATTGCATTATGCATAACTAAAGCGCAAGATGTCTTCAATGTACAAAACATCACTAAATTTTCGAACATTCGCGCCGCACAGTGGGCTCAAACGCCAATCTAGCTGATAAAAAGTCGTATTTAAAATCACATACTATTACTTACTTTTTTATTTGTTTCCATTCTTAAATCCCTGTAGATCTTTAAATTATATTCTGTTTTGCTCTGAAGATTTTTTATATAGGGTAATATTTACGCAAAAGTCTATAGTCGCTGCGGCCTTTAAGAGTCCCCCAGAACGGTCAGTGCTTTTGCTACTGGTAAACGTTAATATTAAATGCGAATATTTTGCCTTTCATGGGTTTTGTAGAAGAAAGTACGTACTTTCATTCTGTAATTACAGAATTTGCAAAAGTTAATGAATTTTCCAAATATCCATGTTCAAAGGTAGACAATTTTTTACTTCATGCATTTCAGTTTTTCGAATGTAAGTAACCAAATTTGCGCGTATATGTCAAATTTCCTACTTGATTTCGTAATGTAGACTCTGTTCTTTAATTCTTGTAAAAATCAGCTGCCGAGATTTGCCTGGGATTGTTTAATGTAACTTTAAAGTTTGTGAATAGTTTGCGATCACTCATAAAGAGGGTTTAAGATTTTTGTGGTTCATAGTACTGACTGAGAGGAGTAAAAAATGTTTAATCAATGTAGGTCATAAAATTAATACTTCTAGTGTAAAACGGAATTTTATGTTTTCTTGTGACAGCACATAAACGAATAGGATAGCTGTATGAGATTTAAAAGACTGATACCTATTATATTATTTACTTAATTGTATCTGATATGAAGAATGTTTTGTGAAAGATTTTTTTTAATATTCTGAAAATTGACAGGATTAGAGTAAAAATTGCACGAGTAAATATGACAAGCATTGACAACTGTGTGCCCACACGGCGATAGACGAACACTCAGTAATCGATGAAAACTCTGAAATCTTAGAAATAAAGATTTTAAAAAATACCGGGAACGAAATACCAGGAAGATGTCGAGAGAGCAAACAATGGAAGATTTGTTCCACATAATATTATTTTCATCGGATCCAATAATATCTACGATTTCAAGAAAAACGTCGACTATTTGGAAGAAAGAAACGGCGCTAGATCAAGAGGTTATAAAATTATTAGCAGATCCGAAACTTCCACCTACACATGTCCCGTCAACAAGTGATGACGATTCTGACCACAACAATAGTGATGATTCTGACGTGGAAGCAGAAAATATGTAGAAAATAAAACTTTCAAAACTGAAACGATGTATAGAAGTGTAAATAAGTTGTAAATATATGAGGTTTTTATTTTAGTGTCGGTTTCAGTTCATTTTATGACTAAAAACGCTAGTAACTTTAATTTCCGCGGAAATACTCCTCTCTAAAATTACATTAATGACCATAAAAAGTTTAAACAAATTTTTTTGCGGTCCAGATTACCATAAATTTAAAGATTGAAGTCTCCCGGTTACAACGACTCCATACAAGTTGCAATAGGAAGCTGCGATTGATCACTATGATTTTTTATCAGCTAGATTGGCGTTTGGGCCCACTGTGCGCCGGTCTTATTTTAAAGCTTGAACCTTCTACGATCGAAACCCATTCGTTCGTTTTTCTCAGCAAAATGTTTTCCACTACGTAACGGGTGAGAAAGTGAGCACACTTTTTTGTTCCGAGAACTTGGCAAATTCAGACGTTCGTTGTTAGACTTTATTGAAATACGTAGTGGAATCCTACGATATTGCGTGTACAGTGTTTAAGGTATGGGTACATGGAACAGTTTAGTACATGGAACAGTTTAGTACATGGAACTCTGTGACAAAATACACTGGAATGGCTCTTTAGTAATAATGTGTCGACGCGCTTGAGTCGATGGTTTCCTGAAGACTGACTATAATCCTCGCTTTTTCTCTTTTACTGTAAGGGTAGCTTATACCTAAGGACTGTAAACCGCTCCTTAAACCTACGGTTATGGAAGTGGCAATCGTTGCACGCCAACATTCGTTGCAGACGTTGAAAAATTATTTTGATGAACAAAACCAACGCAGATTCGGAGATTTAATACCGAAAGTCACAAATGTAACAGTGTATTGAACATTGCAATTAGAACAACATCGAATCTTACGTTTGCCAAGTCGTTCAGTCCATCGCAATGGTACCAATCGTCCCAGCCATTTAATCCTGGACGACAGGCTGCGAAGCAAGAGACCAGCAAAGCCGCGAAGACTGTCGAACCGAGCAGGGCTCTCATCTTCCTGAAAATTCGAACAGTAACTATGCCTGGCTACCGTGGTGCGCCGCTTTTATATTGATTCGGACCGACTGCTGCGAGCACGTTAATGTCACGGCCGCTGTCCAGAAAAATATAAACCAGGGAAGTACACACTATCGCTTAAAAATACGATCTGTAACGCAGTAAAACACAGTTGGCGCATCGCGCGTTGCATACCAAATGCAACTATTCAGCGTAATAAAACGGTTGCCTGCGGACAGCCGAATGCTCATTCTCTGGTTTGCCTTGGACATAAGTTTACCTGAAATTTGTTGGTCGGTAATTTTCTGTTTGATCGAAGCCCCTGAAGAAATCCTTTCAAGATCGTTACACTGATTTTGCACGGAAACAGTTGCAACAGGAACGTTCCCAAATGCTGTTTTCAAAGGCTTTTGAAATTTTTTCCTGGCCGAATGACATAAGATTGACAATTGCCGCGGTTTCATTTCATTACTTGTCACCTTAGTTTGAATTTCCCCATTTATTGTTTTGGATAGAAGCGTTTAAAGGGAAATCACACATTAACCCATTGCACTACTATTTATTTTACGATTATAATGATTAGGAATTCTTCATCGTTCAGGATTTCATAGAAAAGAAAAGATAGTTTATATTTATTGCATGCCCATGTTTTCTCCAAAGGATATACAGGGTGTCCCAGTTTTTTCCGGCCAAACTTTGCCAGCGTGTTCTATATGCAAAAGAAAGAAAAAGATGTTATATGAACATATGCTCTTAAATGTTTTATTAAGGAGTAATAAGAGGACTAATAATACAAAATGATAATGAACTGGCATTTCGTCGACACAGCGTACGAACGTATCACGAATATCTCTGTTTGTGTTTACATAAAGTCTTATGTTTACTTGCTGAGGTAGTTTATATCGACATTTTTTATTAACGTTTTATTAACGAGTTGACATTTCAAAATGACGTCCGTTATTACGAATATAGGATTGGCATCTAACAAAAATTGACTCTATCGTATTACTAGTGCTCGGGCACTTCCATTACAAAAACCATAAATAAAATGCATATCAGCGTATTCACGATTGGAAAATTCTCGTGGCATCTCGATATGAAGTCGTACAGCGTACTAAACATTATTAGCTCAGTAGAAATCAATGTCGATATCAACTACTTCAGCAAGTAAACATAAGACTTTATGTAAACACAAACAGAGATATTTATAATACGCTGTGTCAACGAAATGCCAGTTAATTATCAAATGACTAATCATCTTCAAAACATACTTACATTTAAAAATTTTAAGTAACGAATAAATGCGACTTAATATTTTGACTTAATTATTAATTCCACTTAAATTAGCACATTAATTCATTATTTTTCCAGTAATTATATTTGTGCTAAGAAATGCCAAAAATATAAGAATTTTTCACAATTGAGCTTAACACAAATAATTGATCATATAATGCACAGAATAGAATTCGTAATACACGTCCACTTTGTACGAGTACAGGGCTTAAACTGTCGTGAAGTACCGACGCAATGTTAACATTTGTCGTATATACAGGGTGTCCCAGTTTTTTCCGGCCAAACTTTGCCAGCGTGTTCTACATGCAAAAGAAAGAAAAAGATGTTGTATGAACATATGCTCTTAAATGTTTTATTAAGGAGTTATAACTAATAATACAAAATGATAATGAACTGGCATTTCGTCGACACAGCGTACGAACGTATCACGAATATCTCTGTTTGTGTTTACATAAAGTATTATGTTTACTTGCTGAGGTAGTTGATATCGACATTTTTTATTAACGTTTTATTAACGAGTTAACATTTCAAAATGACGTCCGTTATTACGCATATAGGATTGGCATCTAACAAAAATTGACTCTACCGTATTACTAGTGCTCGGGCACTTCCATTACAAAAACCATAAATAAAATGCATATCAGCGTATTCACGATTGGAAAATTCTCGTGGCATCTCGATATGAAGTCGTACAGCGTACTAAACATTATTAGCTCAGTAGAAATCAATGTCGATATCAACTACTTCAGCAAGTAAACATAAGACTTTATGTAAACACAAACAGAGATATTCATAATACGCTGTGTCAACGAAATGCCAGTTAATTATCATTTTGTATTATTAGTTATAACTCCTTAATAAAACATTTAATACCATATGTTCATATAACATTTTTTTCTTACTTTTGCGTGTAGAACACACTGGCAAAGTTTGGCCGGAAAAAACTGGGACACCCTGTATATATATATTTTTTTTATGTTATAAATACGAAAATGGTGCAATTTACTCGTACAATACTGAAATGTTTAGTAATTTATTAAACTCAAACAAACTTAATAATGTAAAAAATGTTTTGAAGAATGATACATCAATTTTTAGGGGCGCCTTACAGTCGCCGTTCGAGTGCTAAGGGTTAATAATATATGTATACATTTCACTTAAATAGCATAATACGAAAGTGACAAATGAAAATAACGACAATCCTTCCAGTTTCTTAAAACATAATTATCATATTTCAGGCCGGCGAAAAGATAGCACACTGGAACTAATTCTTAAAACAAATGAAATTCTTCCAAACAAAATGGCATTGTTTATCAATTTAATAATATGTCGAACTTCCTTTGTCTTGTATTAATTCCACCATTCGTCTCGGTAAAGATTTGTATAAATTTTTTTTTTTTTTTGTGCAAGTCTGTCCCATTCTGTTCTAATGCACTCCTTTAAATCTTGAATCGTATCGAATTGTCGATTACCGGCGTAAACAGCTCGTCATAGTTCTCCCCAACAATTTTCTATAATATTAATGTCAGTGGACCTTGCACGACAAGGGAGAACAGATATATTTTCGGACGCAAAAAATTCTTTCACAACTCCTGCTTTATGAACGGACGCGTTGTCCTGTTGGAACACATAATTTGGTCCTCCGATGCGAACTGCATGATTCTCAAGTTGCTCTTCAATTAGTTTTTTTATACATTGCAGCATTCATTCGATAGTCAATAAATTGTATATCTGTTCGTCCGTTGTACCCAATTCCGGCCCATACCATTGTGCTGCCTCCGCCCATTTGTCGACGAACTTTTGATAATTGCTCTTTTCTAATGTCATGGAAATAGTAATTAAGGCCATCCGGACCGTCTAAATTAAATCTTTTTTCATCAGAAAAAATTACATATTGCCACCTTTTCTTCCATCGAACGTGTTCCTTTGCGAAGTTTAAACGATCCATTTTGTGGCGTACTGTTAGTGGCGGTTTTCTCTGAATTTTCTTCCGTATAAGATGTTCACACGTTTGAATGACACGACGTACATTTCTAACGTTGATTTTGACATCTGTTTCATGAGCAATTTGTCTCGCTGTTAGGCAAGAATTCGATGCCGTACGAAGAATTGTTCTTTTCTCACGTTTCGTTAATGCTGATGGCCGGCCAGTACTTTTTTCCGTCCGTAATTTTTCACATTTTTTATCAAATTGTAAATTACTTTCCGACTTCTTTTGATAGCTGAAGCAATTGTAGAGACAGAAAAGTTTTGGTCCTTTAAAACAAGAATTGTGTTAATCTCTTCTTTACTCAATCTCTTTCCTCGTCCCATCACTGCCAAATGCTTCAATCTTTTAAACTACTTGGGATTTAAGTGTATCAAACTGACTGACACGTCTAGCCTCACAGAAAGTTTGACAAACATTAGTAATTGTTATGAAAATTCCAAGTGTGCTATCTTTTCGCCTCCCTTCTTTTATAGAATATTCCGAGAATCTGAAATAAAAACAAATACTTCCAGCTTCGACCTTGTTTACTACGCTCCCAAGACGTGTTGTATACATTCAATCTATAACATTTAGGAAACTATGAACATACCATTCAAAATATGGAAATATTACCCATGTGCTATCTTTTTGACCGGGATTGTAGTTTGTGGACTTCGAGCGGAAGATAATTTATTTGGTAATGGAAGAGGGAAGGGTTAAAAATATGTGCCGATGTCTGGTCAAAGGTGTGAACTACGTCAGATTTTATCACAAGGACAAAGGCAAGCCATGGTAAACTGGTCTTGTGCTCTCCAGGGATTTTCTGATCTTTGTTAATCGTATCAGGGCCAATCATTATAACCTCGCTGCCTCTCTGTATCGAGTAAATATTGTCAGTGATCCTAGTTGTAAGTGTAATTATAGCTCCGAGGATTTAGATCATGTTCTATGCCAGTGTCGTCTTTATGATTCCCAAAGAATTAAATTAGTAAGTAAGCTGCGCAAAATCAAGTTTTTTCTACCATTAAAAGCGGACATCTTCTTTGCTAAACCTAATGTTAAAGTCTGCTAATATATCTTCCAGTTTTTAAACGACTGAAGTTCAAGTATTTTAACCTGGGGACGAAAGAAGAAATTCGTTGCTGTAGAATAAAATTGTAATTTTGTATTATCTTCTCTGTTTAAAATTGTGTATATTCTATAAAATTGAATTTCGCTGTCAAATTTCTATTTCTATTCCTTCTAAAATCAACGAGATAATTAATAACAATATTTAGATCCTGTTCTATGGCAGCGTCGTCTTCATGATTCCCAAAGAATTAAATTAGTAAGTAAGCTGCGCAAAATCAAGTTTTTCTACCATTAAAAGCGGACATCTTCTTCGCTAAACCTAATGTTAAAGTCTGCGAATATATCTTCCAGTTTTTAAACGACTGCAATCTTCATCTCTAGCGATTATGAAGATATCATTGTACACTAACTCTAAGCCTACGGTATAATTGTTAAAGCTGAACCAAAAATGGTTTCAGTGGCTCGATAATAGTATAGTTTCTGAAGTATTCACAATAATTTGAAACACCAAAACTTCTTTTTGTTTTCTTCTGTTCTTCAACAGGTAATATTATTACCGTTCTATTATTAGCATCACATAAACTTCATTCGTGCAAAGTGTCAATTTTTTTGGAATTTTTGTCTTGCTGAACTTCTTTTCTTAGTTTGTGCACTCGAGATGACTTTTTATTTCAAAACAATGTTTACCTTGCCAAATATGCTTGCGTTCACCACACTGTGAAAATATATACTGTATAGTTTGTATTGTATATGCTGTATAAGCCTTGTATGGTTTAAAGCAATAAATAAATAAATAAATATGTGCCGATAAAGATATTAGTGAAAGGAAACGTTGAAAGCGGGAAGACGGTCGGTGTTTCTGGGCTTAGGGTGTCAGCATTCGAGATATTCCTCATCGCCGAGGAGAGAAATGTGAAAACTTGCAGACGCGAGAGGGGAATTTAGGAGAAATTACAACTATCCGGGTATTTATTGCAAGTATCAGCGCGCGCGTGCGCGCGAGGCCGGAGTGCGTAAATTTCGCTTGAAATTCTATCACAATTTCTGCTTCGGAGAGGATTCTTGAAACAAGGAATCCCATAAACTTGTCAGATTAAGTTCTTACGATATCTCACAGGGATTATTTGTCGTGCCGTTGTGCCGTAAAATTGCATTTTATGGAAGATTCGATTAGAAACGATCGTGCACGTGTGTGGTAATTATTATCCGACGGCTGATATCTTTGGAAGTATAGCTGTTTATGGGCAAATTTATGTATGCTGAAATTCAGCAAAAATGTCCGGTATTTTTTTATAGAAAATCTCTTGTGCACAAATACGATATTGGCTGCTCGTTTACTGTTTCGATGTTTGCGAGACGATCGCATTTAACGATGACAATCATGGCTAAAGCCGTTCGAATC
Organism: Seladonia tumulorum; assembly: GCA_913789895.3. NCBI lineage: Eukaryota > Metazoa > Arthropoda > Insecta > Hymenoptera > Halictidae > Seladonia > Seladonia tumulorum. The sequence continues at coordinate 2,171,825 of OU565281.1, forward strand.
TTTATGAATAAATTTTCCTCAGCTCTTGAACTTACTTTTTGGAGAATAATACCGATCTTCTCACTGTATTATGCAGAAATGACCGATCATTTAACCCTACTTTAGCATTCGAAAAGCAGGAAAGGAAATGCGTGCCGAGAGATGCCGACGGCAGACGATAGCACTCGCACGAAGTGTGCGGACACGGAATTGTTAATTTATTTACCAGACCCAATTCTATACAGGCTGAACAGTGTAAAAATTACTAGCACGTAATGCTTTGTTAAGCAATCTGCCGTTATCTCATCCCTTGATACGCGAATGACTTGATTTCCAAGTTTGTTTCTTTTTGTATGATAACTAGACAGCGGATTTTATGCATTTATGACAAAAATGAGTAGGTGTCATTTAACACGTTGAATGCCATGTGACGGAATTATTTGTCCAGGTTTTAAAATGAATTTTTGCATTAATATATTAATCGTTCCAAATTTTATTGGGATCTGTTACATGCAAGAAATTTGGAGGACTATTCAATATCATACATTTAATTTTTTACAATATTATTTTATTAGATAACTTACTTTGATTTTATGGAATTTTTGAGGTTTCAAGTTGGTCAATCAAAGTGTTAAAACAGTAGAAACGGTAGAAAAATTTGTAAATATTACTATATTATTTTCAACCTATTAAACATAGTAAAAAAGAAAACAAATTTCTATTTCAGTTTGATACAATTCAGGTAGAAAATTTTGTACTTAGCTTAAAGATCCATTGTTTAATAATTACATTTTCTATTTAATTTTTGATTTATAACTTCCTCCTGTGGATAATTTTATATTTCACTTCTTTATTAAATATCCTTTCCATTTCTATCTCGTCTGATAACATACTGCTTCATTTCACTTCTTTTACTCCTTCTAACAAAGCTTTTAACGCTAAACCTACCACGGTCAAAATGACCGGTTTTCTATTTTACAATTATTGAAATTGTTAAAACGTTTTCATAGCAAATTACTGAATTGTCTTTTTTATTTGAGCAGATATTATAATGAAAATCGTACAAAGTTTAAGGAAATTCCATCTTCCCACTCCTTTAACACGTTTCATTTTTATATGTTTTGTGCTCGGTAGGTTTAGCGTTAATTCACTTTCTGTCGATGGTATAACAACTGTGGATCACTCTCCAATGAATTAAATTTCCATTATAACGCAATAACATTCCACTAAACAATTTAGCATCGGTTGTTCTGTTCCATAAAGCGTCTCTGCCTCGCTCGCGACAATCTTTATTGTATTAGTTTTACTATAGTTTTAATAGTAGCCTATCGAATCTCTAAAATAACGAGGAATCCTCTTCAATTGATTCATATATATCTTCTTCGGTTGATTATTATACCGCGGAAGTATTAAAATAGTAAATTAACACCGGCGCTATACAATTACTGAACAACGATCGTTACGAATAGGCTGCGGACTTTTATGCAAAATAAAAATTGTTCGCATTAATTCGAAAACACAGAAACTTAATGCGACAGTACTTTTAAATTCTTTACCTGTTGAAATTAATGCTACAGTACTTTTAAATTCTTTAAATGTTGAAATTAATGCGACAATACTTTTAAATTCTTTAAATGTTGAAATTAATGCGACAGTACTTTTAAATTCTTTAAATGTTTTCACTATTTTGCATCCAATCTAGCCATTTTTGCCATTTTTGCCATAAATGCATAAAATCCGCTGTTCAGTTATGAAAGTAATGCTACCGAGTATCAATTTATTAATGCTAAAACTATTGTTATTTCTAGAGTAAGTATCTTATTCTAAAATTGAAAAGTGCTAGTTCCAACCTACTAAACCAGTTGCAAACAAATTACTATTTTACTCCAGTTTGAGTAACTGCGGAGAAAAATGTTCATTTTGCATAAAAATCCGCTGTTCAGTTATGAAAGTAACGCCACCGAGTATCAATTTATTAATGCTAAAACTATTGTTATTTGTGGAGTAAGTATCTTATTCTAAAAATGAAAAGTACTAGTTCCAACCTACTAAACCAATTGCAAACAAATTACTATTTTACTCCAGTTTGAAAAATGTTCATTTTGCATAAAAATCCTCAGTCTAGTCACTGGTAACACCGATGATTGAGTAATCAAGGCGAAAAATGTTTATTTTGCATAAAAATCCGAGATCTAGTCACTAATAACACTGATCCCTCCAACGAATAAAATATTCGTTGCGTGAAACGCACAAAATCAAGCAAAACCAACGTCGCACAATCGTCACTGAAGTCCGGTATGGGTAAACTTTTGACAGTGAAAACAAGAGCATGAGCGATCTCACCGTGAAATCGAAGTAGCTCTGCCGTCGGACGGTGGAGAAGCGGTCGCAAATAAATTTCCTGGGCCCACCGGCGCGGCGGGTATCGTCGATTGAAAATTTCGAATTTTTCGGAAGGGTGGCGAAAGTTTGCGGAACACGCCGACGTCTTTCTGCAAATAATATCCCCTCGACCGATCGAATAGGTGGTACACGCCACTCCCAGCGGATTACGTAACCGTGTCGAGGCACACGCGTCCCGATCCCTTGATGTATCACGTGTACCTGCACGTATACCTACATAAAGGAGGGAACCCGGGACCAGTCAAACCGGTCCGGCTCGGTTCCTGGTTCCTGGTTCCTGGTTCCTGTACCCCCGCATGCAAAAGTTTCAAGGTAATCCTCTTCGGAGCGGCACGCCGCGCCGTTACGATTTCGCGTGACAACAGCCTCCTTGTAAGGGAGAGTTGCCGAATGCGTACCACTTAATTTCGAAGGCAGTTTACATATTCTTTAGTAGGAATTTGAGCAAAAATTATCAGTCAGTAAGAAAAAGTATCTGTCAGTAACTGCCACGTCAGTTACTGACAGTGATTTCTGACTGGGTTTAGAAATTCATTTTTATTATGAGGTATCCGGATAAACCGAAGCGTGTACTATAACACATTTTAAATTTCTTAAGTTTCAGTTTCATTAATTAACCCTTTGCACTCGAAGCCATTTTGACTTCAAAACGAAACGTTTCTTCCGACCTAGAATATTTCCCTTCTATAGATTTTTTTCGAGTTACACGTACAAAAATGCTGCAATTTACTCGTACAGTACTGAAGTGCTTAGTAATTTATTAAATACAAACAAATTTAATAAAGTCAAATATATATTGTGAATAATGATACAGCAATTTTTAGTGGCGCCTTACAGTCGCCATTCGAGTGCTAAGGATTAACACTAGAACCACCGGACGAGTCAAAATGACTTGCTCTTAATTTTTTCTTTTAGAAATATTGAAATGATAAATATGTTTCCGTGAGAAAAGTGTCGAAGTAGATATTCAAAGAAAACCGACACGAAATCTAAAGAAATGCAATTTTGTTGTTATTATAAGGCAATGTATGCCAGTTGCATTTAGTGCTCGGTAGTTCTAGTGTTAAATTACTCTGATTTAGTAAGAATCTCTAGGATATATCTAGTTGATATTTGGCACGTGTTAATGTGAACGATCTCTAGTATTTTGCGAATTTGCACACAGTGCGAGTGTCTAAAAATCCACGATTTGCCAACAACTGACGCTACGATGGCGTTAATAAATTAGATTAAATAGACTGCATCCGCACACCTCGGCGAGCTGCTGCGCATGAAATAAACACTGCGTCGAACGCATTTTTCGTGGAAGCAACTTTTGGTCCAGAGAACGTCGGTTGTCAGAAGCGAGCTAAGCGGTACAAAAAAAAAATGGTAGGGGAGAGTTGCCGAATGCGTACCACTTAATTTCGAAGGCAGTTTATATATTCTTTAGTAGGAATTTGAGCATAAATTATGTTTTGTATCTATGTATTAACTGTCGAAGTTGAAAAGAGAAAAAACTAAAAGTTGTATTTTGCAACTTTTTTATGTGGACTTACATTGAAAATTTAGGAAGAACGATTTGTAGCTCTGTATCAATTATACATATTCTGAGAATTTCATGAAAATCGGTCAACGTTGCAATGAGCTGCAGATGTTAGAAAATGATTACATAAGGGCGAAATTCCCTGTCAAGGCCAAAATTGTGCGACTTTCGCCCTTAACACTAAAACTACCGAATAATAAATACAACTGATGTACTAGTCTGCTTTGTAATAATAACAACACCACCTCTATTCTAACCTCATATCATTTTTATGCTAACATGTGCCTCAATAAGGTGGTTCGCTCAAAAATTTCTGATGAAAACATTTTTACAATTTCAGTAACTGTGAAAGAAAAAATTTGGAACCAGTCATTTTGACTGGCTCGGTAGTTCTAGTGTTAAGTTTTCATCGTTAAACGAAGAAATGAAAATGAAATATTTAGAATATGTATAATTGATACAGATGTACAAAACGTACTTTTCAAATTTTCAGTGTAAGCCCGCATTAAAAAGTTGTAAAATACAACTTTTGGTACTTTCTCTGTAATTTCGACCAATTGCAATTTTAATCAAACATTTTTCTCACGTTACGTAACGCTCCAATTGTTCTAATTTCTAAAAAAAAAAAATTCAAGTAGTGTAGTCCAACATTGACAAAGTTATGCGATTTTTAAGAGTGTACGAATATTAGTTGGAGTCGCTGTAGGGGAGAGTTTGCCGAATACGTACCACTTAATTTCGAAGGCAGTTTACATATTCTTTAGTAGGAATTTGAGCAAAAATTATGTTTTGTATCTATGTATTAACTATCGAGAAGTTGCAATTTAACACGTTAACTGCCACGTCAGTCACATATGACTGACAGTGATTTTTGACTGGGTTTAGAAATTCATTTTTATTATTAGATATCCAGATAAACCAAATTTTATTGGAGTCTTTCGAATTCAAAAGGATTAAAACAGCATCCGCTATAATACATTTTAAATTTCTAGTTTTGGTTTCATTAATTAAATTACTCTGATTCTGTAAGAATCTCTGGGGTTGATATTTGGCACTTAACGTGTTAATATGATTTTTTAAATATTTATTGATAGATCATTGTGACATAAACACTTTTATAAGATCATGCGAACGGTACGATTTAGGCAACCGGTATCCTAAATGGGACCAGCCGGTTTCCAAAATCGTACCTTATATGTTGGATTAAAAAGATACAAAAAAATCATAAGAGAAACTGTATTTTGCGTTTAATTTCAGTTTAATATACAATACAACATAAAAATAAAATGGAATATTACATTACTTAACTTAAATACAACTAGGACAATAATAAATATTGTCTTCTTTCAAAACTCCTCGAACCTTTTTTAATGCAGAAGTAGGTCTTTTTATCAATCCAAGGAGGTGTCTTCTTAACGTTGGCTTTGGAATTTTATACCGCCGAGAACATTCGTTGAATCCGTATTTTTTATTTCTGTAAGCCTCTATTGCTAATTTCATCTGTTCTTCTGTCCATTCACAATATTTTCGCTTTCCCATGGTAAAAAAATTTGAAATATTGTAAATCGTTTATTTTCGCGGTAAAATTTGAATAACAGTATCTTAAATCGTACTGGTACGATTTAGGAAACCACAGTGTGGTACGATTTAGGAAAAAGACGTCTCGCTAAATAATTGAAGCTAACCTTTAAAACATTATCAGCATGTTTTATAAACTAAATAGAAATAAATAACATAACATAGCCAGTTTTCAAAAATATATAAGACTACCTCAGAAACTGTAGATTCATATTTAATTCAGCCGATTAAAATCGTTTAAAATTAACATCAGACTTGCCTGATTTCTTTGTGCTTCTGTCATTTACAAAACAACACTTGATGCGAATGACTTTTTGGTTCTACTTTATCGACATTAATAAAAGTTCATATCTTTACCACCTGGAGGCATCAAAATGCATTAATTTTTACACCACTTTATTGCTTCATCTATCGGCCGGCCTCCGTACACCGTCGGATTTGCAACGCAAAATTGTTACGCGAAAATGTTACTCGCTTATCCAACTTGCCCGGTCACGATCATTTCACCGTGTGTCCAGCGATATCTAGATTATTTTCACTTCGGAAACTTATATCGGGGTTTATTTCTGCTCGCATAAGCGTATTTTCGTGCTACGTGTACGCGAGCGTGCAGATTACCGCGGATTTTCTGCGCTTGTCACAAAAATTCGCGGATCAGCCGAAGAGCAACGAGAACGCGCAAGGGATTTCGGGAATATTGCACTTTTTCCCAGTTAAAATTTTTGTTTTCCATGAAAAAGACCGCAGTTTAATTACATGTCTTTATGTGTGTACGTAGATTACGTTCTTTTACGTAACGTTCGATTCTGCGTTAACCGTAACATGAATTTCGTTGCAAATTTTTGCGAATCATTCTTCTTCTACTGTATATAATTTCACAGATTGCAGAGAATAAAAGGAAGTGTGCGTAGAACTGGACACAAACATATATGAGAGAGTTCTTGCTTATAACTAGACTACGGATTTTCTGCATTTATGACAAGAATTAGTAGGTACAATTTCAAGTAGCAGAAATATTAGAAAAATTTAAACATACTATGATGTTATTTTCAATCTTCTGAACATAATAAGAAAGAAGATAAATTTCTATTTGAATTCATTCCGTTGCAATTCGGATAAAAGATTCTTATTTTGCATAAAGCAGAAATATTAGAAAAATTTAAACATACTGTCATGTTGTTTTCAATCTTCTGAACATAATAAGAAAGAAGATAAATTTCTATTTGATTTCAATCCGTTGCAATTCGGATAAAAGATTTTTCTTTTGCATAAAGATCACTGTTACTTCGATAGTAGATCAGTCTACTTATGACTACACAATTTAATTTCTGATCTGCGTGTTTCACGGATTATCAGTCAGGAGCTCGGCGGATTAAGAGTCGAGCAGACGAAAATCGCAGATAAATCGAACGGCGTGCAGCTGCCTCGAAAAGCGTGCCACGTGAACATAACGAAACGAGCATTTGTACGAGACAGGTCGTGTGCTCCGTCGAGTAACTTCGTTCTCCTGTTCTCGAACGCTCCCTCGCAAGCAACACGAGGATTATAGCGGAATAAGTGCTTGTATTTTAAATCCGAGAAAAGTAACGACAGTTTAGCTGTGGTAGCCGGTCTTTTATAGACGTTCGCTCGCGTGCACAGACTCCGCGAGTGAATTACAGAAGACATGTCCAAACATCCGTTCGCCGACGAATATACACGCCACGGCGTGTAATGGCGACACGTTTTATAGTCTCGCGCCGGTAAAAACTGTTCGGTGGAAAAGTTTTTCTTTTTTGCCGTGAGACGATGGTGACCATTGTGTCACCAGCAACTCAATCGAAACGATTTCCACCTTATTAAATTTCACATGATGGCTTGGGACGTTCGAATCGCGTCAATTTTATTTTCACGTGTTTTTATATTATTAGATTAACCCTGGCACTTATCACGGATTCACGGTTGTATACCGGTATCTCTTTACACCTAGGACCGTTGATTTGAGCTAGATACAAGAAAAATGGAATTCGTATGAAGAGTTTGCAATTTTTTATCGAAATAAATCCAAGTCTTGCCATTAAATATTTCCCCAAATATTCGGCGTGATTAAATATACTCGATTTTCTTTTTCTTGTTATTTGAGTCAAATTGATTAACTCCATAAATACCGAGCACAGAAATTGTACACTTTAATATTTAATAGTCCCTTCGATTCTTGCCATTAAATGTTATTGAGTCTAATTATTAAGAAAATATGTCTTAACACTAGAACTACCGAGCAGTAAATGCAACTGGCATACATTGCCTTAGAATAACAACAAAATTGCGTTTCTTTAGATTTCGTGTCGGTTTTGTTTGAATATCTACTTCGACAGAGAAGTTTATTAGAAACTTTTCCCACGGAAACATATTTATCATTTCAATATTTCTAAAAGAAGAAATTAAGAGCAAGTCATTTTGACTCGTCCGGTGGTTCTAGTGTTAAATATTCCCCCAAATATTCGGCGTGATTAAATATACTCGATTTTCTTTTTCTTGTTATTTGAGTCGAATTGATTAACTCCAGAAATACCGAGCACAGAAATTGTGCACTTTAATATTTAATAGTCCCTTCGATTCTTGCCATTAAATGGTATTGAGTCTAATTATTAAGAAAATATGTCTTAAATGGAAAGATTTGAGTATCAATCGTATCTTTTGGTAGAAAACTGTACGAAAACTCGGTATATACACTTACTGACAAAAGTTAAGAAACAATATAGTCGTTTGGGAATTAGTGTATATTTTGAATGTCCTGAAATACATATGTCCGAATTAAAAATAACATGAACAGATTACATATCATACATGAGCATACAATAAGTTTTTTTTTCGATTATACTTGTATAAGCACTATAATTAATATTGAGTCAAGGAAACGAAAGAAAAGTTTGTGACAAAGTTTAAGAAACATACTGTGCTTGAATCATGTAATCACTTTTAGCAAAAAACAACAATGTGCAGGTGTTTATACTTTTTATGATGATCTAGTAAGATGTTGGATAACCCTTGGATTTGATGACTGCATGGCATTGATTCGATTAATCGACCACAATGCTTGGGTGGTATTTTAGACCATATTTTCGTAATTTCTCGCATTAACTCCGCTTTATTAGTAAATGAATGACTCCCGAATTGACGTCCAACGTAATCCCACAAATGTTCAATTGGGTTCAAGTCTGGAGATTGACTTGGCCACTTAATTACATTAACATTTTGCTGCATGAGATATGCCTTAATTAATTTAGAAGAATGTTTTGGGTCATTGTCATGTTGAAATGACCACTCCATTGACATTTTCTCCTTAGCAAATGGCAACATATGATTTTGCAAAATATCGCGATACACAAATCTATCCATAGACTCCTTTATTTGTATTAACGGACCAGGACCGTTACGTGAGAAACAGCCCCACACCATCGCATTACCACCACCAAATTTTACTGTTGGTTTCAGATACTTGACATTAAATCGCTGTCCAATAGGACGTCGTACGTTACTTCTGGAGTCATTTCCGAATAAGTTGAACTTACTTTCGTCACTCCATAGAATTTTTGACCACTCAGCAACAGACCAGTTAATGTGCTCTTTAGCGAACTCCAGCCGAGCTTTAAGATTCTTCTTAGAAACAAATGGTTTCTTACATGCTTTCCGTGGAAAAAGATTATTTTCATCTAAACGACGGCTAACTGTCCTACTGCTAATGTTCCCGAGGTCCAACTGACTTTTAATTTTGACAGCTGTGCAAAATGGATTGCATTTAGACAGCCTTGCAATTCGACGATCCAGCTTTTTACTTGTTTTTCGTGGTCTGCCGGTTCGTGGTGCCACTTTAACAGTTTCATTGTCTTGAAAACGTTTTACAATCTTCGTGATAACAGAACGATTTACACCAAACTCTTTTGCAATGTCAGTTTTCCTCTGCCCTTTTCTAAACATTTCAACTATTCTTTGTTTCTCACTTTCAGTTAAATGTTGCCTTCCTGCCATATTTACTGCAGCTAATAATACAAATCACACTCGACGATGTCAGAAAGGAGACTAGACTCCTTCGAACATGTTTGTTTACATTGCTTACTCTACTTCTTGCAAGAAGTCTTCATGTTTCTTAACTTTTGTCACAAGTATTTATTTTGTTTCCTTGACTCAATATTAATTGTAGTGCTTATACAAGTATAATCCCAACAAAAACTTATTGTATGTTCATGTATGATTCGTAATCTCGTCGTGTTATTTTTAATTCGGACATGTGTATTTCAGGAGATTAAAAATATACACTAATTTCCAAACGACTATTTTGTTTCTTAACTTTTGTCGGTAAGTGTAGATTAGGCCAGTGACCAGGCTCATCGTTCAACTGTCCTACATCCTAAATTCTAAGTTTGAATCAATTCCTAGGTTTTGAAATGGAAATTCTGCATTCTGGGGTCAAGATGCCTCCGAAAGCGAGCGATTAATATGAATAAATAATGAAATGAAGCTTTCAAAAGACAGTATCCAGCACTTTTCCTGAATTTTCTTCAACTGCAATGTTTTCGCGTCGCGAACGGGGACATAAATTGACAAATTGTATAGCAAAGGTCTTAGGGTAAAGGTCCTCGGGTATTTTCTCGGCGATTGATTCGTTCGGAAGGCCCGTCGGCGACCATTTTCCAACAGGCTTCCGGGAGAGCTTCGACGACCGGGACGACGGGGAACGTGGATTTAATGCTGCTCGTTAATTCGTTAACGCACAGAGATTGTTATCGGCTCGTAAATCCACGTTGCACGAGCGCCGCTTGATACCACGGATATCGATGTCCTATTGGGCAATTATTTTCGAACGACGACTGAATCCGCCTGCGATTTTAACTGCGAACGCGTCTCGTGTTCCAACGGTGTCTTTCGTGATCGATGATTTTTACCTTGGCTCGCGGAAAATGCGTTTTTAAGACGCATGATCCGCCATCGCTGCAGGCTATTGTTGCGAAAATGGTTAAACAAGATTTTCGAGATTCTCGTGTTTCATGGACGAGTTTAACAGACTTGCAAATTTTCGTGTCTATTTTTTCATAAATTGATATTTCCGAAAGGAAATCTTTGGTTCAATCGAGTCTGCTGGAAACACATCCACTTTTATTTTCTCACTTAATTTTTTCAAAATCTTTTTGTACATCATTTGGAAAACTAATTCTTCTAGTTGCTGAAAAAAGGTCATGTCGTTTGGTCTAATTTGAGAACAATTGTACCGTTTTAAAAGACTTATAACTAGGCCACGAAATAAAAACTTTCTGCTTAAATTGCAAGAGAAATTATGTACTTTAAATGTCGCCTGTTAATTTTTAACCTTAAATGCATAAAATCCACAGTCTTTGGTTCAATCGAGTCTGCTAGAAACACATCCACTTTTATTTTCTCATTTAATTTTTATCGATTGCAATTTTTTCAAAATCTTCTTGTACATCATTTGGAAAACTAATTCTTCTAGTTGCTCAAAAAAGGTCATGTCGTTTGGTCTAATTTGAGAACAATTATACCGTTTTAAAGGACGTATAACTAGGCCACGAAATAAAAACTTTCTGCTTAAATTGCAAGAGAAATTATGTACTTTAAATGTCGTCTATTAATTTTTAACCTTAAATGCATAAAATCCACAGTCTTTGGTTCAATCGAGTCTGCTAGAAACACATCCACTTTTATTTTCTCATTTAATTTTTGTCGATTGCAATTTTTTCAAAATCTTCTTGTACATCATTTAGAAAACTAATTCTTCTAATTGCTCAAAAAAGGTCATGTCGTTTGGTCTAATTTGAGAACAGTTGTACCGTTTTAAAGGACTTATAACTAGGCCACGAAATAAAAACTTTCTGCTTAAATTGCAAGAGAAATTATCTACTTTAAATGTCGCCTGTTAATTTTTAACCTTAAATGCATAAAATCCACAGTCTACACGCATATCCAATAAAATAACTCACGTTGTCGCGCGATAAGCTTAAATACAAATAAATGGATTTCGAATAGCTTTGTTACTATTAATGTGTCATGACCTGGCTCGGGTATTAGTGAGAATTAATGTAACGATATTATCAGTATGATATATGATATCAATAATTTTATTAGAGAGCCGGCTAACGGTGTAATAAAAGTGAGAGATTTATTCTTGATAAATAATATTCTTGAGAAATAAATTCACTGGAACAAAATGGAACTTTTGCTTCACTTTACAATCGAACAAAATAACAACGACGGTGCCATGATAATTCGAACCATTTGTAGTCCGCTAATAATTCCATTGGTTTTGAAACTGTCGACTCGTAGCAGCGGTCCGCAACATTCTGGAACTGTAATCGGCGGGTAGTTTTTCTTTTCGCAAAAAGAGCCGGTCGCGTGTCAAATGGCAACTCGGACGGCGTGTACATGCGCCGATTTATCGTCGTTCCCGCACACAACGGCTTGGGCGCTATAAAGTAGGTCATATATCTTTGCTACCGCGTAGTGTGTGCAGGTCCTCCAGTACTTTTCACCGAGACCCTTTTATGATTTATGGTTCTTTCGAAGCACCGACACGCTAATTAACCGACGGCTCGCGCATGTTTTTGTCCCGACAGAGGGAGAGAGAGAGAGAAAGAGAGAAGGAGATAGTCACGTGAGCATAAAACCTGACGGCTTTCGGATAAAAAGTATCAAGCCCCGCGACAGCTACTAATAACTTCGTCGAACCAAATAGTTTCTTTTCACCTGACACACGTATAACGCCGGCTATAAATGGACCTCCAAATTGATTTTTTATATATAGCCGGTCCTATCAACCGATGCGAGCTACACGCAATCCTTTTCCAAACTCATTTGTTAGCCTGCAATCGCTCGAAAAAGAGTTCGTACACTAAACTTTCGGTTCTAGAAGATTTGTCGATATTTCACTCTTGCCCTACAATAACGAACTAGACTCGTGATGAAGATTCTGAGTAGAGTCTAATAAATATATATGTTATCAATTTCCTTTAAATCGAACTAAAATTCTATTTTGTTGTATTTGTATATATGTGTCCTTTGAGGAAAACGTAGGCATACAATAAATATAAACTATCTCTTTTTTATATGAAATTCTGAACGATGAAGAATTTCTAAACATTAAAATCACAAAATAAATAGTAGTTCAAGGGGTTAAATCAGAATTCTGTGAAAAGCAATCGTAGAATAATAAATCTGAACTCATTTTGAAGATTGGAGCCTCCAATTTCACACACCCTGGGTATTTTATAAAAATATTTTTCTTCCATAAGATAATAAAATAAAAGTTGTAGATCAAACTTTCGGTTCTAGAAGATTTGTCGATATTTAAATCAGAATTCTGTAAAAAGCAATCGTAGAACAATAAATCTGAACTCATTTTGAAGATTGGAGCCTCTACTTTTTAATATTTTTCGTCCATAAAATAATAAAATAAAAGTTGTAGATCAAACTTTCGGCTCTAGAAGATTTGTCGATATTTAAATCAGAATTCTGTAAAAAGCAATCGTAGAATAATAAATCTGAACTCATTTTGAAGATTGGAGCCTCTACTTTCACACACCCTCGGTATTTTATAAAAATATTTTTCTTCCATAAGATAATAAAATAAAAGTTGTAGATCAAACTTTCGGTCCTAGAAGATTTGTCGATATTTAAATCAGAATTCTGTAAAAAGTAATCGTAGAACAATAAATCTGAACTCATTTTGAAGATTGGAGCATCTACTTTCACACACCCTCGGTATTTTTTAAATATTTTTCTTCCATAAAATAATAAAATAAAAGTTGTAGGTCAAACTTTCGGTTCGGGAAGATTTGTCGATATTTAAATCAGAATTCTGTAAAAAACAATCGTAGAATAATAAATCTGCCCATTTTGAAGATTGAAGCCTCTACTTTCACACACCCTCGGTATTTTTAAAATATTTTTCTTCCATAAGATAATAAAATAAACGTTGTACATCAAACTTTCGGTTCTAGAAGATTTGTCGATATTTAAATCAGAATTCTGTGAAAAGCAATCGTAGAACAATAAATCTGAACTCATTTTGAAGATTGGAGCATCTACTTTCACACACCCTCGGTATTTTTTAAATATTTTTCTTCCATAAAATAATAAAATAAAAGTTGTAGATCAAACTTTCGGGGTTAGGCTTTTCCCAATCAAACTTGTCCTCGTTTCCTTCGAGTGCAAGTTTATCGACTCTTTTGTACAAAAATCAAACAAATTGAAAATCGACAATTTTGCGTTCAGAAACATTTTGCAATATGCAAGAGATAAAACTAAACGCTTGCTTGTTGCCGCTTCAGCGAGAACACGCTCCGCGAATAACATCGGTCGAGAAACACGAAGATTGTCTGCGATGTCGAAATTGTCGCCTGTTCATGAATAAAACAGCATGATTCTTGACAGCCTGGAAGAATAGGTGTGGAAAGGGTGGTTCCGTCTCTCTATCATAATTGTCAATTAACTTTCAGCTCTCGACGGTTCAATTAATCCGTGTAATTAGTCCTGTGCAGCGCAACTTTCGTCCGCGTCGGTCATGCTCGTCTCTGATTCACGTAGCAGAGTTCGGATCGATCGATCGACTTTTATTATTACTCGGAAAATAACTAATTGGCGGATCGTTCGCGATAGCGAATTTCGAAGGTGAGTCCAAGTGCCGTTGCCAGACGACGAATTAATGCATTGTCGCACGCTATAGAAACAGCAATCGCTATAGGTGGACGTTTTCGTGCGTATCCGCATATGCATGAGCCTCGTTCTCATGGTAATGAGCAGATCTTTAATTGCACCTATGATTTCAGATCTAGCTTGCTCACATTTTTACGGGACCGTTGTTTGCAAATTTATGGTAATCGTGTAGGACTCGGAACAAGAAAAAAACACGGTGTTTACAATCGCTCGGTAACGAGCCGATAGAGACCTCCGCGGCTTTGTTTGTTAACGTGTGTGAACCACGGGGACTGAAGACTGCAGATTTTTATATGTTTATAGCTAAGAAATATTTCCGTGCGATAGCTCCACAAAATTTGTTTTTCCAATTGCTTTATTCTGTCGACTGGTTTAAATTTCACCTACCCACTTTCAGTTGTAATAAAATGTGGATATCCCCGTGGCAAGAAATCTGCGAACTTACAATAGAATTGTTGTATAAATTTCAACGTGAAGGCGGCATCGGAAATGTTATAGTTTTTTGTTCCATACGAGTTACGTTCATTCATTGGACAAGTTCAAATTTTTCTTTAACACTAAACCTACCGAGCACGAACAGTATCTGGTAAATATTGCCTTATGAAAATGGCAACCCTAAATTTACTAACACGTTAAGTGCCATATATCAACCCCAGAGATTCTTACAAAATCGGAGTAATTAATGAAACCACAACTAGAAATTTAAAATGTAGTGTCCGAGTAATTAAATTTTGTGTGCCAGAATTATCGTAATTTCATCTTAAAGGCCCGTTTAACACTAACCGTACCACCACCGGTCAAATGTCCGGTTCTAGATTTTTGTTTGCCAATTTTTGAAATTATAAAGATGCTTCCACGAACAATGATTCAATAAATATCTTTAGTAGAGCACGCGATGCAATAAGAACCGCGCAGAGTCTAAATAAATTAAATCTTGTCATTTTTACAAGGCAACATGTACCTGTTACATTTATAGCTCGGTACGTTTAGTGTTAAAGGCACCAACAATGTTTTCGAAGTAACCACGGTCAATGTTCACGTTGTCGAGGTGTATTATTCTTGTTTACAATTTATATTGAACATTTCCTCTAAGACGATGCGACGAGAATTGTGGCACAAGGAGTTTAACGCGGCAAACATCAACCCCAGAGATTCTTATAAAATCAGAGCAATTAATGAAACCACAACTAGAAATTTAAAATGTATTATAGGGGATGCTGTATTAAACCTTCTGAATTCTAAAGACTCCAATAAAATTCGGTGTATCTGGATGTTTCATAATAAAAATTAATTTCTAAACCCAGTCAAAAATCACTGTCAGTCAGGTGACTGACGTGGCAGTTAACGCGTTAATAACTCGGACCTAGGTTTATATAATATTTTTTTTGTCTAAGCATTAGGAATCTATTCATAAAGTTTTGCCCACCATTTACGAAACACCTTGTATTCTGTGTTAATTTTATTCGCTTTCTCGTCGTTGTGAGTTTTCGTGATCGAAAAATCGTGCAGTTGAAATGTTGAAAGATTGGCAAAAGGGCGTGAAATTTTCAAGAATGTTAATCGAATAGCTGTGTAGATTGTCCGTAATTTTTAGTGTATTAAATGCTTGCATAAGGAAATTTACTCCACTATTTTCCATAAATGAATTTCTGTAGTTTTAATAATTGTGGAATAGTCGGTCATTTTGACCGTGGTAGGTTTAGCGTTAACACGTTGACTGCCATGTCTCCCATATGTGGATGACGGAATTATTTGTTCAGTCTTTAAAATGAATTTTTACATTAATATATTCATTGTACCAAATTCGATTAGAATCCGATTAGAATATTTTTCAGATTGAATGAACATCGCCACCGTGATCTCTATTTGCTATTACATAACCGTCGTACTCGTTAAATTAAGGAAAAAAAAACTGCGTGCATTAATTAGAAGATACAGGACCCACGTGTACAATTATTGCTATCTTTAATCGCTTAAAAATGTCGAAAATAATACAATTTAAATTGAAACATTTTCACTGGGTGACGGAATTATTTTCCCAGGTTTTAAAATAAAATTTTACGTTAATATATTCATTGTACCAAATTCGATTAGAATCCGATTAGAATATTTTTCAGATTGAATGAACATCGCCACAGTGATCTCTATTTGCTATTACATAATCGGAGTACTCGTTAAATTAAGGAAAAAAAAACTGCGTGCATTAATTAGAAGATACAGGACCCACGTGTACAATTATTGCTATCTTTAATCGCTTAAAAATGTCGAAAATAATACAATTTAAATTGAAACATTTTCACTGGGTGACGGAATTATTTGTCCAGGTTTTAAAATGAATTTTTACATTAATATATTCATTGTACGAAATTCGATTAGAATCCGCAAAATTCAAGAAAATTGGAGGACTACTCACTATCATACATTTAATCTTTTCCGATTTTTATTTCATTATATAATTAACTTTGATTTCATGTAATTTTGGAGGTTTCTAGTTTGGCACTCAAAGTGTTAAAAAAGGAAGATTTTTCGTAAAATGAAGGATAGCTCTAGCCTAGACGGGGCCGTCTAGGTTTTCGTTATTCAAGCCGGGGTTATTATTACGTAGACGCCTCGTTACGCCGTTGAAACGTGTGTCACCAAAGGGATTTCTTCCTCCTCGAGGAGCGTTCTCGTCTTTGTCCTCCGGGTTCCCTCTCTCTATCTGCCGCGATTCAAAGGTGTCGTGCTCAAAAGAAAGCTAAGAGTTGTCTTGAGGATCTCCTTACAATTCTACTTTCCTTCTTCCACTGTTTTAGCTCGCTTAGAGCTCCAGAGGCCGTCGCGCCGGTCGGACGCCGTTGCGCCGATCAAATTCAATTCAAGAAGGGAATGTTCATTAAATCTCGTACGCCCTCGGAAGTTCCTTCAACTGTTTTCTTGAACACCGTTCCGGCATCGTCCAAAGGAATATCTGCATATCTTAGACGCGAACGGGCGCATACATTTCCCCGTTGCCCCGAGTGAAAGACACCGGGTCCCGATCCTTTGCGAGGTAGCAAAACGGAGCTCCTTTCACTCGGCAAACATTAAAGAAGAACTGGCGCTCGTTTTAATTGGAGGATGCCAGCGAAACGAGCCGAGAACGCGCGAGACTCGCGCCGCCTCTCCCAGTAGTCCACATCCGCGGAATTTGGAAATTTTCTCAGCTGCTCCTTCAAAGAAACAATTCAAACGACCCGAAAAAATTTACAGTCGATCTAAAACCAGCAGTTAGACAGTCGCAAAACTGTATACCAGAACATATTAAAATATACCAGAATATACAAGAATACACCAGAATATACCAGTATATACCAGATTATACCAGAATACACCAGAATATACCAGTATATACCAGATTATACCAGAATACACCAGAATACACCAGAATATACCAGAATGTTACCAGAATATATCAAAATACACCAGAATATACCAAAATACACGAGAACATACCGGATAGGACTGTAAATACGAAAGATATTTATGTGTTCCCATTTATGTGGGACACCCTGTATATGATAGCTATATAATATAATATATAATAGCTATACAGGGTGAATTCGATAAAGCAGGACACCTAAATATCTCCGTTACTTTTCGATGTACAAAAAAACTTCGTAGGACAAAGTTACACTGTTTGAAGGGCCACATATAACGGTGTAAGGGAAAAAAAAATTTCCCTGCATTATTTGTCTGCAAATAGTAACCAACGGAACCAAATTCGACCCGTAGAGGGTTAATTACTTATTTTCGTGTCGCATCTAGAATTAAAATTAAAAATAGCTATATATATGATAGCTATATAATATAATATATAATAGCTATATATAGTCAACGAAGTCTCGCGAGTACGAGAAAATGAACGAATAATTCTAAAAACTTCTGATTTTTCGAACAGTCGATGTTTCAGAACATGAGACATGAAGTCCCATAAGATGATAGGTCTATCCTCATACCTCATTTGTGATTTAACGAACCAAACAGTCTGAGAAGTACCCGCTAACGATTTCATGTGCACCAACCTAATAGGGGAGAGTTGCCGAATGCGTACCACTTAATTTCGAAGGCAGTTTATATATTCTTTAGTAGGAATTTGAGCAACAATTATGTTTTGCATCTATGTATTAACTATCGAAGTTGAAAAGAGAAAAAACTAAAAGTTGTATTTTGCAACTTTTTTATGTGGACTTACATTGAAAATTTAGGAAGAACGATTTGTAGCTCTGTATCAATTATACATATTCTGAGAATTTCATGAAAATCGGTCAACGTTGCAATGAGCTGTAGATGTTAGAAAATGATTACATAAGGGCGAAATTCCCTGTCAAGGCCAAAATTGTGCGACTTTCGCCCTTAACACTAAAACTACCGAATAATAAATACAACTGATGTACTAGTCTGCTTTGTAATAATAACAAGACCACATCTATTCTAACCTCATATCATTTTTATGCTAACATGTGCCTCAATAAGGAGGTTCGCTCAAAAATTTCTGATGAAAACATTTTTACAATTTCAGTAACTGTGATAGAAAAAATTTGGAACCAGTCATTTTGACTGGCTCGGTAGTTCTAGTGTTAAGTTTTCATCGTTAAACGAAGAAATGAAAATGAAATATTTAGAATATGTATAATTGATACAGATGTACAAAACGTACTTTTCAAATTTTCAGTGTAAGCCCGCATTAAAAAGTTGTAAAATACAACTTTTAGTACTTTCTCTGTAATTTCGACCAATTGCAATTTTAATCAAACATTTTTCTCACGTTATGTAACGCTCCAATTGTTCTAATTTCTAAAAAAAAAAATTCAAGTAGTGTAGTCCAACATTGACAAAGTTATGCGATTTTTAAGAGTGTACGAATATTAGTTGGAGTCGCTGTAGGGGAGAGTTGCCGAATGCGTACCACTTAATTTCGAAGGCAGTTTACATATTCTTTAGTAGGAATTTGAGCAAAAATTATGTTTTGTATCTATGTATTAACTATCGAAGTTGCAATTTAATATGATTTTTTAAATATTTATTGATAGATCCTTGTGATATGAACACTATTATAAGATCATGCAAACAGTACGATTTAGGCAACCGGTATCCTAAATGCTACCAGCCGGTTTCCAAAATTGTACCTCATGTGTTGGATTAAAAAGATACAAAAAAATCATAAGAGAAACTGTATTTTGCGTTTAATTTCAGTTTAATATACAATACAACATAAAAATAAAATGAAATATTACATTACTTAACTTAAATACAACTAGGACAATAATAAATATTGTCTTTTTTCAAAACTCCTCCACAAGCTTCATGTACCCACTTTTGGCACTTTAAGCATTGGATCATGTCTTCTAAATAAGAATTATTGCAAAGAAAACAGAACCAATCGTTTTCATTCTCCACTTCTACGAGAACTGGAGCAGCGGTGCTGGTTGAAGGCGTGAAATCAATTTTTCTTTGTTTCATTTGTTTTGTTATCATTGCAACTAATTCCTTTTTATAGGGGCTACTGTAAGCTACTTTCCCATGCTAAAAAAATTTGAAATATTGTAAATCGTTTATTTTCGCGGTAAAATTTGAATAACAGTATCTTAAATCGTACTGGTACGATTTAGGAAACCACAATGTGGTACGATTAAGGAAAAAGACGTCCCGCGAAATAATTGAAGCTGACCTTTAAAACATTATCAGCATGTTTTATAAACTAAATAGAAATAAATAATATAACATAGCTAGTTTTCAAAAATATATAAGACTACCTCAGAAATTGTAGATTTATATTTAATTCAGCCGATTAAAATCGTTTAAAATTAACATCAGACTTGCCTGATTTCTTTGTACTTCTGTCATTCACAAAACAACACTTCATGCGAATGACTTTTTGGTCCTACTTTATCGACATAAATAAAAGTTCATATCTTTACCACCAAGAGGCATCAAAATGCATTAATTTTTAAATAAAAGAGGTGGTACGATTTATGTGACCAGTACCTATTTGGCAACTCTCACCTACATCAACGTCATGCAGAGGGTGCAAATGAAGCCGGTAAAGTCAAAAAACAAAAAAAAGAAAATCCGGCCAAGTTTTTCGGAATGTGAACCACTGTGCACCGAGCCCGTTGAAGTGTGCCCGCACGTCGATACTGCACCCTCCGCATAATCCACCTTTGCTCCCGTGCAACCCTCGATGCGGCGGCCTTAAAGGAGGTGCTTTTCAAGGTTATCCAGAGAGAGCTGGCTTCTTCGTCTTGTTCCCACCCCCGACAGCAGCCCATTCCACAGGGGTCGGGGAAAAAGCAAGCAAGCAAGCAGGCAGCATCGTTCTCGGGGACGCGAGTTGCCAGGCGGTAGTTGCCATGCCTACCGGAGCCCTGTTCCTAGGAGGGTAGCTAACTCTTGCGCCCCTGTAGCCTCTCTGTTGCGCGGCCACGTTTCACCCCTGACGGAGGGAGAGCCGAGAGGGTGGCAAGTGCGCCCGTTGGAAGATCTTCAAAAGGAAGAAAACACGATTTCACGAGCGCCATTCGTTCGGGGTCCCCCTCCCCCCCGAAACACTAGGTGGTAGAGGGTCTGTGACGGTGGCGCGAGGGGGATGATGCCGGCCTCTACCCCTGGTAGAGGGTCCCGGGGATTCCAGTGGTAGGGTTGGAAGAATACTCGTCGAAGAATCGGGACGAGGTGGGACGGGCGTTGCCATGACGACGAATTATCATTTTCGCCCCTGTGCATCCGAAAAAGGGAGTCGCACCCTCTACCCTGACTCCGCCCCGTTCTAGCAACCCGGTATGGATTTTTTCTCGGTCGGCGTCCACTTGAGAGCGGCGCGACGCCCGAATTTTTTTCCCCTGCGCGAGAGGATCTGGCCCTGCTCTCTCTCTCTCTCTCTCTCTCTCTCTCTCTCTCTCTCTCTCTTTCTGTCGTCGAGTGCGCGCCCGACGACGACCTTTTGTCGCTTGGTTTTTCGCCTCTCTTTTGTCGTTACGGACGGTTGGCACGGCGACCGTCGCGCGTTCGTCGCCCGACGCCTGATACGCCGCCCACGCTCTTTCAACGAGTGCCAACCGTTCGTTCGTTCGTTCGTTCCTTCGTTCCTTCGTCCGTTTAGCTGATCTTTCGACGGCGCCAAGATCGCGGTTCAAGATGAATCTTAAGCAGCCGCGACGAAATACCCCGGGCCGGGGCCCCGTGAAAAAGTTTCCGGTGTTTGCTCGTCGATGCTAAAGGCAGGGTGTCGCCTGGGGGCTGAGGTGTCCCGGCGATCACACTGAATGCATTCAGAAGCGGTTTTTCCTTAGAGATGAAACCTCGCGATCCCCACCAGGTTCCGTGAAACGTTCAGAGAGACTCGGAAGTTTTCGTTACATTTTTGCGAAATTGCGACGGTTTTATCATTAACGGTCTACTCTCGGCCATCAAAGCTTTTTTTACCGTTCCGGTCGTATGCTCTCGGGCACCACTGTAAAGAGGAATGCTGATCTCATATTGTCCCCATAAACATACTGTTGGAACCCAGGAAACAACATTACCGAATTTGTCGATAGTCGCGACATCTCCATTTACATTATTGTGTTATATGCGTATTGAGATTGAGGCGTACCGAGAACCCGTGCGTTCAACCTTCCGTGCGGAAAGTCAATTGTGTTTATAGTAACTGTAACGGTCGAAATATATACAGGGTGGGGCATTTTAAACAGGTCACCTGAATAACTCGCTTGTTTTTGAAGATAGGAGAAAATGCATTAGACCAAACTTACTTTGTATCGGGGGGGCTCATAATCTGGTATTACAAATTTTTCTTTAGGTGGAGGCGTCAAGGAGATATAAAGGTCAACTCTGTTTTTTTAAACGGAACAGTATATTTTTTTGCTTACATTCTGATAGAGTGTTTCAAGGCGAATACAATGACCTATTATATATATGAATACAATCAATATATATATATACAGACTCAGTGAGGAGATTGTATTCATTGCGCCAAACATATAAAACAACACATACACTACCGCTCAAAAGTATCCGGACACTTATAAACTCAAATATCTTTGTTGTTTCTAAAGATACGTAAAATATGGTAAGGACAAAGTTGAATAGTACAATGGGGCTGACATGATGCTATAAAAAAATTTTGAATGACCTTGGAATAATTATTGTCACTGGATTCCTAATGAAAAGGACTATCATTGTAGATGTTTAAAAAAGGGCGATTCCATTTTAAAAAAGTCAAGGTGACCTTGATATCTAAAAAAATGACATGAAAACAACATTTTTTTATAGTATCGTGTCAGCCCCATTGTACCATTCAACTTTGTCTTTACCATACTTTACGTATCTTTAGAAACAACGAAGATATTTGAGGTGCAAACTATTTTAGGTGACTCACCCTGTATATACGTAATTTTTAATTTAGAACAGCTGTCAGATATTTCACAAGAAACTAATAAAAATCGATTTTAGTCACTATTTTAGGTACTGAAATAACTTTTATGCAATGCTAATAACGATATTTTGCAATTGTCCGGATACTTTTGAGCGGTAGTGTATATAAAGAATCAAGCAATGAGAATTAACACTAGAACTACCAAGCACTAAATGCAACTGGCATACGTTGCCTTGTAATAACAACAAAATAAGATTTGTTTAGATTTCGTATCAGTTCTGTTTAAATATCTACTTCGATAGAGAAGTTTATTAAACAATTTTCTCGTCGAAATGTATTTATAATTTCAATCTCTCGAAAAGAAAAAATTAGGTGGAAGTCTTTTTGGCCCATCCGGTAGTTTTAAATGATGGAGAACTATAAAATATATTTTGACATAAAATTGTCACATACTATTGTGTTACATGTATATAAAGTTTAAGAAGGAATTAATAAATTCAATAAATTCGTTCAACAAAAGTTAATACCATCCGGTAGTACTAGTTTTAAATGATGGAGAACTATAAAATACAATTTTTACATAAAATTGAAACATACTATTGTGTTACATGCATGTAAAGTTTAAGAAGGAATTAATAAATTCAATAAATTCGTTTAACAAAAGTTGATTCCATCCGGTAGTACTCGTTTTAAATGATGGAGAACTATAAAATACAATTTTTACATAAAATTGAAACATACTATTGTGTTACATGTATGTAAAGTTGAAAAAGGAATTAATAAATTCAATAAATTCGTTCAATAAAAATTAATTCCGTTCAGTACGACACTTATGCATAAACTTGAAACGACCGCAAAGGGTTAAAATTCAGTTTTATATATTGCAAAAGAGGGAAATGTTTCGTACCGGGTCTGAAGTGAAGCTATAAACGAAGAACAGTTTATCGTAACTGCTCGATAACGTTGTTGGATAATGTTGAGTGATGGGGCATCGAAGTCAGAAGTAAAAAATAAGTTAATCATCCGGACAAGCCTTGATTTTTCCCATTTTCGTTCGCGTCACTCGTCAAGATAAAACGCTTGACCTTTTCCATTTTTATCCGCGTCATCGCTAATCCAGGCGCCTCCACATTCCATCCGAAATTCTCTCCAACTGCGGATCGTTGTGCAAATGGAAATTGTCTGTGTTGACTCGAGAGACAGACACATTTTTCTATTCTTGAAAATGTTCAAATAAAACTGCCTCCCTGCGAGGAAAATCCGAAATTTTGTTACACCCTCCGAATTGTAACGCTCGAGACAATCGATTCGCGTGTGTAAAAAAGGAATAGAGGCGCACGCGTCTACTCGGGCCTGATCTCATCAACGACCCCCGGGCGAAACCGATTGACTCATTAAGCGTCTGAAGGACCTTATTAATTTCGAACTCGCTCGCTAGACAGCCAATCCGGATCGCGACAGTGGAGGGACACTTTAATTACACCGGTGCCGTTCCAATTTTCGTCTCGTTTCGATCTGAATAATTCAGTGTGCGCGAGACAGGAGCACAATCGTAATCGAAGGTGAGCTTTCCGGCTGAGTCCACAGAGATAATTAAGAGCGTTAGGAGACGGAAGAATGGTTTCGCAGGAGAATGACTAAGCTCCTCTCTCTCTCTCTCTCTCTCTCTCTCTCTCTCTCTCTCTCTCTTCTTTCTTTTTTTCCCCTTTTTTCATTCCCCGCTCCGGTTTCCGCGATGAAGTCCCGACGATACCCGAGCGAATTTCAATTCCGCGTCAGTAAAACGGGCTTCGATTACGGCTAATTAATGAATGTTCTAACGAGTGCCCGTATATCTGGAACGGTGGCTCGGCGAAAGGGGCAGCCGAGTGTTCTCGAGTTAATTTCTATGGGGATTTCAGCGGATCGATACCAACTTTCCGTGGTTCTCTCTCTCTCTCTCTCTCTCTCTCTCTCTCTCTCTCTTTTCTCTCTTGCTCTGTGTGCACGAGGCTGGTTCAGACCGACTGACGAGTCCGCTGTACCCAGGAGAACCGGCGTTCTGAAAAGCCGAGAGGAGAAAAAACTGGTAGCCGGCAGAAGTTACGTTAACGCCGACGGACAAAGGATAATTACACGTTATTGCATTATTATCGCGGCGAAAATCTGCCAGCGGGGGCAGAGCGTTGTTTAAAATCCCGGTCGTTCAGCAGGCGCAAACGATGCCGGTACCTAGGGGAGAGTTGCCAAATGCGTACTGGTCACCTAAAACGTACCAGCTCTTTTATTTCAAAATTAATGCATTTTGATGCCTCTTGGTGGTAAAGATATGAACTTTTATTTATGTCGATAAAGTAGGACCAAAAAGTCATTCGCATGAAGTGTTGTTTTGTGAATGACAGAAGCACAAAGAAATCAGGCAAGTCTGATGTTAATTTTAAACGATTTTAATCGGCTGAATTAAATATAAATCTACAGTTTCTGAGGTAGTCTTATATATTTTTGAAAACTAGCTATGTTATGTTATTTATTTCTATTTAGTTTATAAAACATGCTGATAATGTTTTAAAGGTTAGCTTCAATTATTTAGCGGGACGTCTTTTTCCTAAATCGTACCACACTGTGGTTACCTAAATCGTACCAGTACGATTTAAGATACTGTTATTCAAATTTTACCGCGAAAATAAACGATTTACAATATTTCAAATTTTTTTACCATGGGAAAGCGAAAATATTGTGAATGGACAGAAGAACAGATGAAATTAGCAATAGAGGCTTACAGAAATAAAAAATACGGATTCAACGAATGTTCTCGGCGGTATAAAATTCCAAAGCCAACGTTAAGAAGACACCTCCTTGGATTGATAATAAGATCTACTTCTCCATTAAAAAAGGTTGGAGGAGTTTTGAAAGAAGACAATATTTATTATTGTCCTAGTTGTATTTAAGTTAAGTAATGTAATATTCCATTTTATTTTTATGTTGTATTGTATATTAAACTGAAATTAATCGCAAAATACAGTTTCTCTTATGATTTTTTTGTATCTTTTTAATCCAACACATGAGGTACAATTTTGGAAACCGGCTGGTACCATTTAGGATACCGGTTGCCTAAATCGTACTGTTCGCATGATCTTATAAAAGTGTTCATATCACAATGATCTATCAATAAATATTTAAAAAATCATATTAAATTGCAACTTCGATAGTTAATACGTAGATACAAAACATAATTTTTGCTCAAATTCCTACTAAAGAATATGTAAACTGCCTTGGAAATTAAGTGGTACGCATTCGGCAACTCTCCCCTACCATTTTCTTTTGTACCGCTTAGCTCGCTTCTGACAACTGACGGTGTTCTCTGGACCAAAAGTTGCATCCACGAAAAATTCATTCGACGCAGTGTTTATTTCATGCGCAGCAGCCCGCCGAGGTGTGCGGATGCAGTCTATTTAATTTAATTTATTAACGCCATCGTAGCGTCAGTTGTTGGCGAATCGTGGATTTTTAGACACTCGCACTGTGTGCAAATTCGCAAAATACTAGAGATCGTGCACATTAACACGTGTCAAATATCAACTAGATATATCCTAGAGATTCTTACTAAATCAGAGTAATTTAACACTAGAACTACCGAGCACTAAATGCAACTGGCATACATTGCCTTATAATAACAACAATATTGCATTTCTTTAGATTTTGTGTCGGTTTTCTTTGAATATCTACTTCGACAGAGAAGTTTATTAGAAACTTTTCCCACGGAAACATATTTATCATTTCAATATTTCTGAAAGAAAAAATTAAGAGCAAGTCATTTTGACTCGTCCGGTGGTTCTAGTGTTAATCCTTAGCACTCGAATGGCGACTGTAAGGCGCCACTAAAAATTGCTGTATCGTTATTCAAAATATATTTGACTTTATTAAATTTGTTTGTATTTAATAAATTACTAAACACTTCAGTACTGTACGAGTAAATTGCAGCATTTTTGTACGTGTAACTCGAAAAATAATCTATAGAAGGGAAATATTCTAGGTCGGAAGAAACGTTTCGTTTTGAAGTCAAAATGGCTTCGAGTGCAAAGGGTTAATTAATGAAATTGAAACTTAAGAAATTTAAAATGTATTATAGTACATGCTTCGGTTTATCTGGACATCTCATAATAAAAATGAATTTCTAAACCCAGTCTGAAATCACTGTCAGTAACGTCAGTGACGTGGCAGTTAACGTGTTAATGAATGCCAATGGCTTGTTTATATTATAATAGTTTCATCGCAAAGAGATTTTTAGTCAACGAAACGGAACAGTGATTTCTTGCAAGACACGCATTTTCAGAGATTCTGATCTACCTTGAACTTTGCAGATTTTATTCAAACACCCAATGGACATGTAACTTTGCTGTTTTTGACTTTTCTGACTTTGCTGTTTAATTGTTTCTGGTGAATCGATAAATGTTCAACAATGCTGATATACTTCCAGAACCTTTTTAATCACCGCGCACCTCGCCGGAAGAAATCTGAAAACATGTATAAACAATACCAACAACTGTACATTGATACTGTAAAAATATAAATGACGTCGTCGCTCTTAAGTTCAAACGGAAAGTACACGTTTTTCCGATTTCAACAAAGTTAACGCTGCTATGGTCATTTAACCGGTTAACTGCGGAGTTTAATTATAAAAATTATGAAAAAGTTTTGAACTGACGTGTATACACGTCGCACGCAGTTTTTTTTTTATTGAGGAAATCTCGTGAGAGATTTATTACAACTTTATGTACATAACAAAATAATACAGTGGTAGAAACCCATACAAACTAAAAATAAGGGTATATGTATCATATTTTTTGCTACTTGCTTTTTTTTTTAAATACGCGGATTACAGTTTGTTGAAAAAGACAAAATACGAAGGCTAGCTGATTAACCCCTTAACTTGTACGCTCGAGTTAATTCGAACGCGCTAAACAGGCCAAACTGCCTGGCTTAAATGCTTACCTTCCTTCCTCTGTAAATGAAAATATAATTATGAACAATAGATATCTAATTTATACTACGTTACAGCCACACACAGCCTGCAGAAAATGCCAGTAGCAATGGCAGCGATACGTCAAGTGATGACAAGATGTGAAGTGTTTCGTTGAAAACGTTGTTATGCTGAAAACGCAACCGTAAACGTAACGTAACCGTAGCCGTAAACTTATCGTAACGTATATACCTTCAAACTAGTGTGTTATCAAATCATTTTAACGAAAAAATGATTTCGTTAATTTGTGTCACAAAAATCTATCTTTTGCAAAAACCAGAGGTCGTAGACAAATTCTGAAAACAGATTTGAAACCAGCGTGAAAAAATCTATGGGAAACGATATATAGCATGTTAACCAGTTAACTGTGGCGATCTCTTTGCAAAGCGCCCACCAATGTGTGTCGCGATAATCAAGCGATTACGGGTATAGTCGTCATATTTATAGTTATAAATCGAACTCAAATTATTTATAATTTTCATTCGTTTGTTTCATTTCGTCTTGACCTCTAAACATTTTAAACACATTAAAATTTAGTTTTCACCAGAATTAAAATTTTACGCATGACGGATATAGTCGTCATGACACAAAATTCTGCCACATCTCCGTGACGGATATAGTCGTCAAACACACTTAACCGGTTAAACAAAAATTTTTTCGCGCGCGGTAGTGGAAAAACTAAAATTTCCTTGAAATTGTGCACATTTAACAAATTTTCTCAAGGTTAAAAAACGTTCGTACCGTAATCTCCCTATTTTTCCCATATTCTAAAAAGTTTCAGCTTTCATTAAAAAAAAATTTCATCGCTCTACCTCATTCCCATCGAAAGTTCTTTGAGTTTGAATCCGAAAATGCCGTTAAATGTCAAAACAATAAGAACATTTCAAACCTTATTTTTTGTGTTTTTCTATAAAATGGTCAACTACTGGTACAATGGTGGTCAACTAGTGGTGCCTTTACCTTAAATAACTTACATTAATTTGATGGAATTTTTGAGGTTTCTAGCTTGGCAGTCAAAGTGTTAAAATGAAAATAACTATATCTCACTGTAATGTACTACTCCACAGACCTACAAACACTTTATGCAACATCTTATGTTCCTCCCTGAAAGATTATGGATTGTGTATATAATGTCACTATCACGTCCATTACCAATTAACCAGTTAACCCCTTGCACTACTATTTATTTTGTGATTTTAGTGATTAGAAATTCTTGATCGTTCAGAATTTCAAAGAAAAAAGAGATAGTTTACATTTATTCTATGTCTATGTTTTCTCCAAAGGATATATATCAACTACAACAAAATAGAATTTTATTTCTGTTTGAAAGAAATTAATGACATACGTATTTATTAGACTCTGTTCAGAATCTTCATCACGAGTCTGACTCGATATTGTCGGGCAAGGGGTTAACGAATTTTCTCAAGGTTAAACAACGTTCGTACCGTGATCTCCCTATTTTTCCCATATTCCACAAGGTTGCAGATTTCATTAAAAAAAAATTTCATCGCTCTACCTCATTCCCATCGAAAGTTCTTTGATTTTGAATCCGAAAATGCCGTTTTTGCCCAGTGTGCGGCACTTTGACGAAGTTCGAAGAGGGCGTGTGCTCGTCAATAGGGAACTGCGAGTGCAGGGAACCCCGGGACGAAAGTTCTCGAGAGTCTGGCTTGTCGTGGGTCCATTAGACCGGTAGTTTAGGAATCTAATTAATTTCGTTACAATCGAGACACAGGGTTGCGCGGTGCGTCGGCGTCGGCGTCGGCGTCGGCGGCGTTGCCAGGCGCTGGCTCTGCTATTCATCCCTTGAATACACATCCCGCGCGCATAGGCGAGTCGAAAGCACCGGCATCCGGCGCACTAAAAATCGCCAGTCGTCACCCGGGCTGCACGAGGGGGTTTTACGTGCACGCACATATTCACGCAGCAAGAGAAAGAGGGAGAGAGGGAGAGAGGGGAGAAAGAGGGAGAGGGAGAGAGGGCGATGGTGTACCGGGCACAGTGGTAGACGAGTGGCACTCGTGGGGTCGAGGGTCCTTGCACGGGTACGCCATGCCCCATGGGGTTTGGATCCCGTCGCGGCTGCTGGCTCTGTTAGGGTATTCTTGCCTCCGCCCCCGGTCGAAGCAGCCCCTTGACACGAGTCGCTTCGAAATACCCGAAGCAAAGGGGAGCGGGTGACGCGGGTCAGCCGGGTAGAGGGGAACAAGTGGGAAAGGGTGGGAGACGCACACTGACGGCCATGTTTGTCGGGGGTGTGCCTCGAGGGGTGTTGCCAGCAGACCCGGTCGCCATGACAACCTCGTTCTACCCCGACCGACCGGAAACCGGCAGGACGAGGCGGTGCCTCTTTGCAGACCGCCGCCAACCGGAAGTCGAGCTAACCGGAAGCCGAGCGGTGCCGTTCGAACCCGAAACCGTGGACAGGAGGCTCGTGGGGAGGGGGACCGGCAAAAAATGAGGAAGAAAGATGCGATCCCCTGTTGATATACCTATGGTACGCACCCTACCGTGACGCCGGATGATCGATCACGATGTCGACCACGCATGCACAACGGCCAGACCGAGAAACACCGTATCAACCACCGCGTGCATCGACACCGGCGGATCTCGCATGGCCTTCGAGACACCTAGATCATCTTAGTCGCTTCTCGTCTATTGTCTTCACACTCGGCGGAGCGCTCGGGTCAGCCTAGGACAATCAGGTTTCTAAAAATCTCGCTCCGGACATCATGCTCTTCCCCGATTTTTCATTATCTTTCTGTCTAGCTACGGTAATCTCTCGATATGGGGTAGTTGTTTCTGTAGACCTAGTAATCAGCCAATTATATGTTTATAGCTATGAAATATTTCCGTGCGACAGCTCCACGAAATTTGTTTTCCCAATTGCTTTATTCTGTCGACTGGTTTAAATTTCACCTACCCACTTTCCGTTATAATAAAATGTGGATATCCCCGTGGCAAGAAATCTGCGAACTTACAATAGAATTGTTGTATAAATTTCAACGTGAAGGAGGCATCAGAAATGTTATAGTTTTGTTCCATACGAGTTACGTTAATTCATTGGACAAGTTCAAATTTTTCTTTAACACTAAACCTACCGAGCACGAACAGTATCTGGTAAATATTGCCTTATGAAAATGGCAACCCTAAATTTACTAACACGTTAAGTCCCATATATCAACCCCAGAGATTATTACAAAATCAGAGTAATTAATGAAACCACAACTAGAAATTTAAAATGTACTGTCCGAGTAATTAAATTTTGTGTGCCAGAATTATCGTAATTTCATCTTAAAGGCCCGTTTAACACTAACCGTACCACCACCGGTCAAATGTCCGGTTCTAGATTTTTGTTTGCCAATTTTTGAAATTATAAAGATGCTTCCATGAGCAATGATTCAATAAATATCTTTAGTAGAGCACGCGATGCAATAAGAACCGCGCAGAGTCTAAATAAATTAAATATTGTCATTTTTACAAGGCAACATGTACCTGTTACATTTATAGCTCGGTACGTTTAGTGTTAAAGGCACCAACAATGTTTTCGAAGTAACCACGGTCAATGTTCACGTTGTCGAGGTGTATCATTCTTGTTTACAATTTATATTGAACATTTCCTCTAAGACGATGCGACGAGAATTGTGGCACAAGAAGTTTAACGCGGCAAACATCAACCCCAGAGATTCTTATAAAATCAGAGTAATTAATGATATCACAACTAGAAATTTAAAATGTATTATAGGGAATGCTGTATTAAACCTTTTGAATTCTAAAGACTCCAATAAAATTCGGTGTATCTGGATGTTTCATAATAAAAATTAATTTCTAAACCCAGTCAAAAATCACTGTCAGTCATATGCGACTGACGTGGCAGTTAACGCGTTAATAACTCGGACCTAGGTTTATATAATATTTTTTTTGTCTAAGCATTAGGAATCTATTCCTAAAGTTTTGCCCACCATTTACGAAAAACCTTGTATGCTGTGTTAATTTTATTCGCTTTCTCGTCGTTGTGAGTTTTCGTGATCGAAAAATCGTCCAGTTGAAATGTTGAAGGATTGGAAAAAGGGCGTGAAATTTTCAAGAATGTTAATCGAATAGCTGTGTAGATTGTCCGTAATTTTTAGTGTATTAAATGCTTGCATAAGGAAATTTACTCCACTATTTTCCATAAATGAATTTCTGTAGTTTTAATAATTGTAGAATATAAAGTCGGTCATTTTGACCGTGGTAGGTATAGCGTTAACACGTTGACTGCCATATGTGGGTGACGGAATTATTTGTCCAGGTTTTAAAATGAATTTTTACATTAATATATTCGTTGTACCGAATTTGATTAGGATCTGTAAAATGCAAGAAAGTTGTAGAACCACACAATATTTTATCAAGTAACTTACTTTGATTTCGTGGAATTTTTGAGCTTTCTTGTTTGGCGTTCAAAGTGTTAAAAGTTTAACAGGTTAACTGCCATGTTAGTCATATGTGACCGGCAGTGATTTTTTACTAGGTTTAGACATTCGCTTTTGTTGTAACATATCCAGATAAAACGAATTTTATACGAATTCAAAAGGGTTACAATGACATTCCCTATAATACATTTAAGATTTTTAGTTTTGCTTTCGTTAATCAAATTACTCTGATTTTGTAAGAATCTCTGGCGATGAGATTTGGTACTTGACGCGTTGAAAACTATATTTACGAAATATATGCCAGTTATATACCTATATATATATAATTCTGAAAATTTCACTGTAATCAATCAAGGCGGAAAATTTGTAGCAATAAAAGGTGCAAAAATCTCTAGATTTATTTACTGGCCAAAAGGCATAATAAACTGCGTTTTTCGCTACCCTTAACCGTGTATAGCTCACTGCAATGCTGACCAATTTTTATGAAATCTTCGGAATGTATAATTAATATAGATCTAGACAACAGGCCTTTGAAATTTCCAATATAGGCTCACATAATAGATTGTAAATAACAACTTTCAATTGGAATTTTTTCAAAACTTATTTTCCTCTTCGCGTAGTAACCTAATTGTTCTAACTTCTCGAAAAAATCCAATTCTAGTCGACTCTTAGAAAAGTTATGGTCCTTTTAACACGTTGACTGCCATGTCACCCATATGTGGGTGACGGAACTTTGATTAGAATCTGTAAAATACAAGGAAGTTGGAGGACTGCTCAATATCACATTTAATTATTTTCAAGTTTTATTTCATTAAATAGCTTGCTTTGATTTTATGGAATTGAGATTTCTAGTTTGGCAGTCAAAGTTTCAAAATTAATTTTTACGTTAATATATGTGGGGTTGGGACTGCGTAACGGTCTAACTCAGCTTTTAATCGTATGAAATAAATTTAACAAGTACTAATAAGAGGTTGAATGCGCGTACATTGTCTTTCACGATCGTCAGTGAAAGACTGTCGTCTCGTTCGTTCCTTCGAACGTTGCTCTGCGTCGCGTTTAGCATTTGTTTCGTCTCGTGTTTGTTCTCTACGTTCGCTTGTCGCGTATGGCGTTTGTTCGCGTGTTGCCATGAGCCGCTTCGATTCCTACGTATATTAATCGTACCAAATTTGATTAGGATCTGTAAAATTCCAAAAAGTTGGAGGACTATTCGATATCGTACATATAATTTTTTTCAATTTTTATTTCATTAACCCTTTGAGCGCTACGAACGCATATATGGGTTCTCACAGAACCATTCAATTTGGGCCATGAACGCATATATGGGTTCTCACGCAGCCATTCAAAATGGGCCATGAAAGCATTATGGGTTCACTAGACTTGTGTGTGCATTTATTGCGCATTGGTTTACAAATTGTCGCGAGTGATTCGTCGTAAAAAGTAGGTGGTCCACAGCGCACGCTTAATTTCGCACAACTCAGCGTTCAAAGGGTTAAATAACTTACATTGATTTGATGGAATTTTTGAGGTTCCTAGTTTTCCAGTCAAAGTGTTAACACTAGAACCACCGGATGAGTCCAAATGACTTGCTCGTAATTTTTTCTTTTAGAAATATTGAAATTATAAACGTGTTTCTGTGAGAAATTTTTTTAATAAACTTCTCTATTCAAGCAGATATTTAAACAAAACTGACACGAAATCTAAAGAAATGCAATTTTGTTGTTATTATAAGGCAATGTATGCCAGTTGCATTTAGTACTCGGTAGTTCTAGTGTTAAGTGTCCTACTATTGCTGTGAGCGAGTGTAAGTCTTTGGTTGGTTAGACTTGAACCGTGACGAGCACATAGTTGTACTACGTCCCCCGGTAACGGAGTTTACGCTTCAGCTAGTAGAATTCAAAAAATAAAAAAATAAAAAAGATCCTTCTCGGTGTTTATGCCCAAGGCATAGAATAGCAGGATGAGACTTAATAATTTCGATTTGCCACCCGAGCAGAAGTCACAGGTGAATATTCCCGCATACGCGGCCGCAGTTTAATCATAAATAACTAGCTATGATGTACCGAAGGAATTTTACACCGTACGGGATCGGATGGAAGGCGTGCTGTTTCCGTCGCTCATCGATTACTTTCACGCTTGGGCTTATGGTTCACGGTACACACGCCGAGGGAAACGTTATAAGCCGACGCGAGGCGAAACGAAACGAAACGAAACGAAACGAAACGCATCGGATGTCGCAGAAATATTCTAGCGGCACGCGTAAATATTACGCGTTAGGCGGACACACGGGGAACAAACAGTATCGCGAGGATAACGGTACGCCGCGTCTGCACGCAACTCTGCACGTGCACCGAGTGCACCGAGTGCAGCGAGTGCAGCGAGTGCAGCGAGTGCACCGAGGCCCGCTACGTACGCATATACGCCGCTAAATTATTTTACAACTCGTAAAGTTCGAGCAACGAATACGTTGACCGTTAACAAGAGGAGAGAGCCGCATCTATCAAGATAATAACGACTATGATCGCCAACCGGCAAACCGCTTTTTTTGCGTAGAGGAATACCTCGACTTTAACTGAACAGGAATTAGGACGAACGAACCAATAAATTAACGTAATTCATATTAACGCTAAACCTACCACGGTCAGAATGACCGGTTTTCTATTCCACAATTATTGAAATTATAAAGTCGTTTTCATAGAAAATTACTCAATTGACTTCTTTAATTTATTTATTTATTGCTTTAAACCATACAAGGCTTATATAGCATATACAATACAAACTATACAATATATATATTTTCACAGTGTGGTGAACGCAAGCATATTTGGCAAGGTAAACATTGTTTTGAAATAAAAAGTCATCTCGAGTGCACAAACTAAGAAAAGAAGTTCAGCAAGACAAAAATTCCAAAAAATTTGACATGTGCACAAATGAAGTTTATGTGATGCTAATAATAGAACGGTAATAATATTATCTGTTGAATAACAGAAGAAAAGAAAAAGAAGTTTTGGTGTTTCAAATTGTTGTGAATACTTCAGAAACTATACTATCATTGAGCCACTGAAACCATTTTTGGTTCAGCTTTAACAATTATACAGTAGGCTTAGAGTTAGTGTACAATGATATCTTCATAATCGCTAGAGAATTGACTTCTTTAATTAAGCATATGTTATAATGAAAATCGTACAAAGTTTAAGGAAATTCCATCTTCTCTCCTCTATAAGACGATTTACTTTTACACGTTTTGTGTTTGGTACGTTTAGTGTTGAACGAGAAAATAACATTTACGATGTTACGAATTTTCTGCGAGCCTATATGGCAAAATGAAATTTGTCTGCATCGGTTACGAGAAAGGTGACATACATAAAAATTGAATCCTTCCGTTAATAATTTATTATAATTGCAAAGGTTGCAAATAATGTATCAGTAAATTCATTTAATGCTTCTTCAATTTTTAATATCTCCTAAAAATGATCAATCTTCCATAAATGTATAAAATCCGCTGTCTAGTTATGAACGAGTGTACAGTGTGACAATGTTGTCTGCAGTGTTGCTAAATAAAAGAGTTCAATGCAGCTAGATTCTCATTTAAAAATTGATTGATTTAAGTGAAAATCAATTAAACGGAGCAAGTGAAGAAAAGTGTTGGGTCTAGTAAAAATTTGTTTAGCATTTTCTCAGACTGATTATGTTTTTCTTTTAAATTAGATAGACACGCATCCGCAAAGGGTTAATACAATTTTGGATAGATTAACATTAGAACTACCGAGTAATAAATGCAACTGTATATTGCTTTGCAACGATGACAAGACTACATCTATTTAAACCTAATACTTCAATGTAGTGCTTCAATGAAAAAGTTCATTCAAAAAATTCTGATGAAAACATTTTTATCATTTCAGTAATTGTGAAAGAAAAAAATTAGGAACCAGTCGTTTCGACTGGTTCGGTGGTTCTCGTGTTAATGATGACATTGGTCTTTTACTAGGTTTGGAAACTCACGTTTATTGCAATATATTCCCAAAGGGATAGTATTTACCATGATACGATAAATTTTGACTTTCTACTTTCGGTATTGTCAACACGTTGTCGCACACACACTCCTGCTCATAAGTCTTAGGGCACCTCTGGTTTTTAGTAAAAAAATTCTGGTATTTCGTATAGATTGTGAACCTTTAACTGTATTAACTACATAATATAAATGTCCTCATATGTTCAGCAGTAATTACAACTCCAATGTAATAATTCATTAACCCCTTGCCCTACAATATCGAGTCAGACTTGTGATGAAGATTCTGAACAACGTCTAATAAATATGTATGTTATTAATTTCCTTTAAAACGAAATAAAATTCATTTTGGTTGTAGTTAATATATATCCTTTGGAGAAAACATAGACATACAATAAATATAAAGTATCTTGTTTCTCTATGAAATTCTGAACGATGAAGAATTTCTAATCGTTATAATCACAAAATAAATAGTAGTGCAAGGGGTTAAAAATTATAAAATAGCCACACCAAGCACCAGATTTGAATCCCATGGAAAAATTAGGGGATGAACTGTACAAACAGGTACAGAACTTTCGCTCTGTTTTGAAAACACATTTATGGAATATTTTGGAAAGATAATGGAGTTATATAACAACAAAAAGTATAAAAAAATTGATCACGCGAATGCTAAGAATAGTGGAAACTAATAAAGAAACGGTGGCGGATTCTTCGATGAAAATTTTCTTGGTAAGATTTTTGACATATGAGTGCAGCATCCTTTATTTGACGTGTAAACCTTTAGATAAGGAAAAACTTGTTCAACAATTATTTCATTTTTACAAAGTTGAATAGAAATATGATCACTGTCCTAAGACTTACAATGACTCCAACTAATATTCGCACACTCTTAAAAATCGCATAACTTTGTCAATATTGGACTGTACTACTTGATTTTTTTTTTGAGAAGTTAGAACAATTGGATCGTTACATAACGTGAAAAAATTTGTTCACAAAAATTGCAATTTTTGAGAAGACAAAAAACTAAAAGTTGTATTTTGCAACTTTTTTATGTGGACTTACATTAAAAATTTAGGAAGAACGATTTGTAGCTTTGTATCAATTACAGATATTCTGAGAATTTCATGAAAATCGGTCAACGTTGCAATGAGCTGCAGATGTTAGAAAATGATTACATAAGGGCGAAATTCCCTGTCAAGGCCAAAATTGTACGACTTTCGCCCTTAACACTAAAACTACCGAATAATAAATACAACTGATGTACTAGTCTGCTTTGTAATAATAACAAGACCACATCTATTCTAACCTCATATCATTTTTATGCTAACATGTGCCTCAATAAGGAGGTACGCTCAAAAATTTCTGATGAAAACATTTTTACAATTTCAGTAACTGTGAAAGAAAAAATTTGGAACCAGTCATTTTGACTGGCTCGGTAGTTCTAGTGTTAAGTTTTCATCGTTAAACGAAGAAATGAAAATGAAATATTTAGAATATGTATAATTGATACAGATGTACAAAACGTACTTTTCAAATTTTCAGTGTAAGCCCGCATTAAAAAGTTGTAAAATACAACTTTTAGTACTTTCTCTGTAATTTCGACCAATTGCAATTTTTGTAAAAAATTCTTTTCATTTTATATGCCAAATCAATTGTGCTCACTTAAAAAAAATCCAAGTCGTATGGTTCAATATTAACAAAGTTATACGATTTTTAAAAGCGTCCGAATATTATTGCGAGAGTCACTGTATGTCAGATCTACAAAGGTGACTACCACTGAAAATTATTTTATTTGTTTTCGCTTGCCTAAAATTTGTCTACAAAATTTGAAAATTGCATAAACATCCACAGTCTAGTAATAATGCATCCGTGAGGAATTATTCATCATATTTATTTATCAATTTTAATCAAACATTTTTCTCACGTTATGTAACGCTCCAATTGTTCTAATTTCTAAAAAAAAAAATAATTCAAGTAGTGTAGTCCAACATTGACAAAGTTATGCGATTTTTAAGAGAGAGTGTACGAATATTAGTTGGAGTCGCTGTAGGGGAGAGTTGCCGAATGCGTATGGCTTAATTTCGAAGGCAGTTTATATATTCTTTAGTAGGAATTTGAGCAAAAATTATGTTTTGTATCTATGTATTAACTATCGAAGTTGCAATTTAATATGATTTTTTAAATATTTATTGATAGATCATTGTGATATGAACACTTTTATAAGATCATGCGAACAGTACGATTTAGGCAACCGGTATCCTAAATGGTACCAGCCGGTTTCCAAAATCGTACCTCATGCGTTGGATTAAAAAGATACAAAAAAATCATAAGAGAAACTGTATTTTGCGTTTAATTTCAGTTTAATATACAATACAACATAAAAATAAAATGGAATATTACATTACTTAACTTAAATACAACTAGGACAATAATAAATATTGTCTTCTTTCAAAACTCCTCGAACCTTTTTTAATGCAGAAGTAGGTCTTTTTGTCAATCCAAGGAGGTGTCTTCTTAACGTTGGCTTTGGAATTTTATACCGCCGAGAACATTCGTTGAATCCGTATTTTTTATTTCTGTAAGCCTCTATTGCTAATTTCATCTGTTCTTCTGTCCATTCACAATATTTTCGCTTTCCCATGGTAAAAAAATGTGAAATATTGTAAATCGTTTATTTTCGCAGTAAAATTTGAATAACAGTATTTTAAATCGTACTGGTACGATTTAGGAAACCACAGTGTGGTACGATTTAGGAAAAAGACGTCCCGCTAAATAATTGAAGCTAACCTTTAAAACATTATCAGCATGTTTTATAAGCTAAATAGAAATAAATAATATAACATAGCTAGTTTTCAAAAATATATAAGACTACCTCAGAAACTGTAGATTTATATTTAATTCAGCCGATTAAAATCGTTTAAAATTAACATCAGACTTGCCTGATTTCTTTGTGCTTCTGTCATTCACAAAACAACACTTCATGCGAATGACTTTTTGGTCCTACTTTATCGACATAAATAAAAGTTCATATCTTTACCACCTGGAGGCATCAAAATGCATTAATTTTTAAAGAAAAGAGCTGGTAGGATTTAGGTGACCAGTACGCATTTGGCAACTCTCCCCTATGAGCGGGAGTGTAGGTGCTACACGTTGGTACTTGAATTCAGATGTTTTTTAAAATTATCCAACTGGAAGAGACGTCGAGTTAACTTGGAAACGGACCTTAGATCTTCAGGATCCATGCCGATCGCGAAGAAGCAGTTCGTTCGAAAAGGTTCTAGACGTGCGGAGGCATGTTTACACGGCTCATGCAACGCGGCAGACCTTTAATAACAGTAATTTCAGTTGGTCCGCCGTTATCGGTAATGGCAACCGCGTCTTCCCTTCGGCGCAACTTTGACCATTCACCGAATTGCGACTCGTTGCATCTCTTCGGGTTTTTTGCCGGTCGCTTTCGCCCCGGGTTTTTGTTCTCGCGACGCGCCGCGCGGCCTTTCAAGAAAATATTGCACTCGGGCTAGCATAATTCTAGAACGGTATTGTGCACGAAAGTTGCATTCGCCGGTGTTCGCGGCTGTTCCTCGCGGCCTGGTAATTAAGTCGTAAAAACCAAGAGCATATAATTATTAAATTAAGTAACACGCTCTCGTAGCCTCTCTCGGTTCCTCTTCATCTTTTTTCCTGGTCCCTTCTTTTTCCTCTTTCATTTTTTGTCCCCACTCTTCGACCGTTTCCAACTGCAACTTTCTCTCTCTCTCTCTTTCTCTTTTTATCTCTCTCCTTTTCACTCTTCCGCGGTATCTCTTTCTCTCTCCACCCACTCGGCGGGTACAGCAGTCGAGTACCCTATTCCCCGGTGAAATTCAGAGAGCGAAGGGTGCGGAAAAAGGGCCGAGAGAATGCAGAGTTTTTCGAGGTGGTGGCCGGATCGATTGGGCACGCCCAGTCGGCCATTTTCGTGGCAATTAACGAATTCGTAATTAATTAATGCACCCTCTCTCTGCTCTCTGTCCGTCGCGCCGGACCGACTCGCTGCTCGTTCCCCGGGTTCTCTCCCTTTCATGCGTACGTCCGATGGAGAGAAAAAAAGTTTTTACGCGTTTCGTGCTTTGCCGCGAATGCTGCGCGCCGATCCGCGTGGGCGTGTGCGCGTATTTCTACGGGCACGCACACACATACACACAAACACACACAGGCCCGACGGATTTTTCGTTCGCACAATGACGGGCTCCCTGTCCAGTGATTTGGCGTAAATTAAATTTTAATTAACGCCAGCCACCAGCAATCGGGCCGACGAGATCAAAGCACTCGCTGCTCCAGACGAAATGCCCGGAAATTTTTTCGCCCGGATTTTTCGCTCGCGGTATTTACTTATTTATTTATGTACCGGACGCAGAAATTCCCGTGTCCGTAAGAACGTAATCTGTTATAACCAGACATCGGATCTTTATGCAAAATAAAAAATTTCTATCGGAATTGCAACAAACTGGAACGAAATAGAAGTTTACTTTCTTTCCTAATATGTTTAAAAGGTTGAAAATAATATTACTGTACTTTCAAATTTTTCTAACGTTCTTACTATTTTAAATTACGCCTACTCATTTATGTCATAAATGCATAAAATGGGTAAATCGAGTGCAAAACAGTGAAAATAGTTGACAAATTTGATGACAGTTCCGTGTCATTGTCAACCGATTCTTGCAAATACGAGTCATGACTTTCCCGACGATCCAATGTCAAGAAAAGAAATGAGATTTCTATATAAATCCTGCATCGTAGATCGAATCCACAATCTCCCCGTCAGTTTTGTCTAATTATTAAAACATTTCCTTTTGTTTTGTTTGTTTTATAAATTGCTAGTTCGACGTGAACACGTTCGTTGCAATGCACCGGCGACCGGTGCTATCGAGTCATAAAGTAAATGGCTCCGAGCGTTAATTAAATCGTTCTGAAATCAACTGAATTGCAATCGAAGGTGCAGATTTCACGATCAAACTGGTGATAATTATTAATAAGAAACGCATAAAATTAGCGGGGTAGTCACCACCGTGCTAAGTGAAATCTCTCTTCTCCCGTCAGAAACTATTTGACCAAAATCGTACAGGCGATAGTCATCCCATGAACATTATGTCGGTCCTAAATCATTAGCAATTAAAGGTGCAGACTTCACGATCAAACTAGTGATAATTATTAATAACAAACGCATAAAATTAGCGGGGTAGTCACCACCGTGCTAAGTGAATTCTCTCTTCTCCCGTCAGAACCCTAGTAGCACAAAAATATTAGATAGATATTTTTTTCAAATATTGGAAAAATATTTTTTAAGCCACATTTTTTCATATGAGAAAAATATTGGATCTGAATATTGTATACATGTACAAGAAATATAAATTGAATGTTTAAAAAATATAAGCTAAATATTCAGAGGATATAAACTAGATATTT
Organism: Seladonia tumulorum; assembly: GCA_913789895.3. Lineage (NCBI taxonomy): Eukaryota > Metazoa > Arthropoda > Insecta > Hymenoptera > Halictidae > Seladonia > Seladonia tumulorum. Next base: position 2,213,270 of record OU565281.1, read on the forward strand.
AAAAAATATAAAGTAAATATTAAAAAAATGTGAATTCAATATTTGAAAAATATAAATTCAATATTTAAAAAACATTCAATAAAATTTTCAAATTTAAGAAGTTTCAAATTATAACAAAAATTAGAAACTATGAATATGTATTACTTTCTGCGCACTGCTTGTTGAGGGAATATTATCTGTATTTGGAAAAAATATTGGTAATTATTTACATTAGGGGCTTCCTCACCGATTTTGATGACCTTGAAATATGTTGTCAAGGTCATCATTCTGAACAACTTCTTCCTATACATGTTACCGCCGCTCAGCTTTAGTTTCCGAGATATTCGCAAAAAAGTTTCAACATCTCAAAAAGTGATCGGAGTAGGTGTGTGTAGGACTGTGTAAAATAGTATTTGAAATGGTTGACAGTAACTTATATTTTTATGATATTTTGTTGCCTGTAATGTTATTACGATATTGTAGTCTGTTTATCAACATGTTACATATTCGTAATTAAACTACAAATAATACTTTGCTAACTATTATAGCTTCTCATGTTAAAAATTATAATTTATAATATTAACTACTTGCTCAACTTATTTTCATTGTAAGGAAATATTTGAAATACAAAATAAAAATATTTCATTTTATCTATCTGGTTGTCCAAATAAAAATATTTGATTTAAAGTAGTATCTTATTTGAACCACATTAAATTATACTATATACCAAATCATTAATGATCGTTAATATACGTTGCAAAATATGATAGAAAACCTTGTATCCAATGTTCCATATACGAATACTAATCCTACATAATAAAATACTAATGTAAAGTGTACTTACTTCTGAATCTTCTGTACCTCCGTCGGATCCACAGCACACAATTATTCGCTCACGAGAATAGGTCCGAATAATTGAACAACAATCACTAAACAACACACACAACACACGCGCACAACACATTTTATAAAATCGTGACAACGAACGAGAAGATGTCACTCCGACCACGAACAAAATAATACTGCGATTTTAACAATGATCCCTTCCACGGAGGTGGTACGGTCAGGTTATCATAGGAAGGTTAGACGCTGAGGGTCTATAAACACTAGATACAAAACCAAGGTAAAAAAATTATGGCGGGGCGCCGACCCTATTTCCCGGAATTTCCTGTTTTCGTATCACACGTCCGTGGAAGGGGGACGGTTAAAATCGCAGTATTATTTTATTCGTGGTCGGAGTGACATCTTCTCGTTCGTTGTCACGATTTTATAAAATGTGTTGTGCGCGTGTGTGGTGTGTGTGTTGTTTAGTGATTGCTGTTCAATTATTCGGATCTCTTCTCGTGAGTCAATAATTGTGTGCTGTGGATCCGACGGAGGTATTAGAAGATTCAGAAGTAAGTACACTTTACATTAGTATTTTATAATGTAGTTTGTAGTACATTAGTATTATATTTTATTATTCGTATGTAGAATAAATGCAAGGATGCAAGGTTTTCTTTCTTATTTTGCAACTTCAATTCTAACCCATACCTACTCCGATCACTTTTTGAGGTGTTAAAACTTTTTTGCGAATATCTCGGAAACTAAAGTTGAGCGGCGGTAACATGTATAGGAAAAAGTTGTTCATAATGATGACCTTGACAACATATTTCAAAATCGGTGAGGAAACCCCTAATGTAAATAATTACCAAACTATTCTACTTCCAATATGAAATAGATTCATTTAATATTTAGAAAAAAATATTTTTCTCGTAACATGACATAGATATTTCCTGAATATTTAAAAAGAAATATTTGTTACGTAAAATAAAATAAATATTGTATGTATATTTGAATATTAAAAAGAGATTGAATCTCTTTTTAATATTATATGAATGTGTATACAATATTTTGTGCTACTAGGGGAACTATTTGACCAAAATCGTACAGGCGATAGTTATCCTGTGAACGTTATATCGGTCCTAAACCGTTAGTAATTGAAGGTGCAGATTTCACGACCAAACTGGTGACAATTATTAATAACAAACGCATAAAATTAGCGGAGTAGTCACCACCGTGCTAAGTGAAATCTCTCTTCTCCCGTCAGAAACTATTTGACCAAAATCGTACAGGCGATAGTTATCCCGTGAACGTAATGTCGGTCCTAAACCGTTAGCGCACGCCCCTAAACCATTCGACGCCGTTAACGCACGAACAAATCGAGCTACAAATTAAGGCGAAACGATTTCCCGGTAATAATAGGCCATAGCGCATTCGAGAAGCTGTTAACTTTCCTAGGAAATGGCGCGCAACACGCCCGAAGACGTCCGGCAACGAGTATATCGAGTTTCTCGGCGCGCTGAGCTCGAAACAACTGAATGGGCTATAAATACGCGAAATCACCGATACGGAATCGAGCAACGTCTGTCGCTGTTTCGCGGTATCGGGGGAGAAAAAAAAAAATGAGTCGAGGCGTTAGATAAGATCGGTCAGAAAATCGATTTGTTCGGGAAGAAAGATCTCTCCGTTAGGAGTAACGCTGTCATCGATCAAGTCGCGGCGACGTTCGGCACACAGGTAACGCCGTTTGTACACCTGAGCGCAAGGCCGAGCACCGTGCGCCGGATGAAAGAAACCGGCGATTTACATTTTAATTGGCCAAACGAAGCCAAATGATTTATCCCGCGTGCTCTTGTCGCGACGCTGCCTCGAAAATTCGATCGTGCTTATCCACGCGACGATCCACGATTTCTCACCCTCGAATAAACTTGTTATCCTCCGCGAAAATAGTTGCATGAAACAGATAACAATTCACCCCTTTTCATCCACACGGTTATTCGACGAACTGTGTTTCATAATGTCACGTTTCAAAGAAATATCACAATGTAGACGCAAAGAAATAAATCATGTCCGATTCCTGCATACAAGTATTTAATTACCGAATTACAGTGACTCCTCTATACAGGGTGGGGCACCACATTTTGCCATCTAGATTTACGTCATTATTATTACGCATAGCAAACAATTTTTTTGGTGAAGTTGAATGGTTTTGAGAGGGGCACATTCTGATGGTACATTTTTTTTTGTAGGTGGACGTGTAAAGGACATATGAAGGTCATTAATGTTTTTTTAAATGGAATCATATATTTTTTATTGCATCAGCTGATGCCCCTTCATATTCTTTACAAAAAAGTATTAATCTATTTGTGTAAAAAAATCATTAGTGTAGGAGATATTTTAATTCTAATTTGTTAGGAAATCTCCACTTTCTGGTCGATATTATGAATTCAATGTGATAATGTAGCAGGAGAGCAAGAATTATCAATGTAAATATTTACATTTTCTGTGTTGATAATTCTGGCTCTCCTACTCATTGTGAAATTTAGTCTCTGTTACGTCTCTGATACGGTGAATACGGCGATACGGTGAATCACTTCATAATGAAGTATTCTAAAGAAGAAAAGACAGACATGTTATCAATTTATTTTGGAGCTGGGAAAAGTGCTATACGTGAAGAATCATTATACGCCAATAGATTTCCTCAACGAAATCATCCATCACGCCGTACCTTTGATTATGTTTTTAAAAAATGTCACCAGACGGGGCAATTATTACGCAAAAAGGCAATTCGTAATAAAACAATAACAAATGAAGTAAACGAAATTCCAGTGTTAGCCGCAATTACGTTAAATCCATCCGTTAGCTCTCGCGAAATCGAAAAACAAACTGGAATTAGCCGCAAAAGCATTTTACGCATACTCAAAAGGCACAAATATCTCCTATTTTTTAGCTAAATATCTCCTAAACTAATGATTTTTTTACACAAATAGATTAATACTTTTTTGTAAAGAATATGAAGGAGCATCAGCTGATGCAATAAAAAATATATGATTCCATTTAAAAAAACATGAATGACCTTCATATGTCCTTTACACGTCCACCAACAAAAAAAAATGTACCATCAGAATGTGCCCCTCTCAAAACCATTCAACGTCACCAAAAAAATTGTTTGCTATGCGTAATAATAATGACGTAAATGTAGATGGCAAAATGTGGTGCCCCACCCTGTATATGTCCCAAAGACTTTCAATCAAACAAATTCACCCCTTTTTCTTCTACACGGTAAATGAACAAACTATGTTTCATTTGTAACGTCACGTTTCAAAGAAATCTCACAACGAAGGAGATGAATCATGTCCGATTCCTGCGTAAAAATACTTGATTACCAAACTACAGTAACTTCTCCATGTATGTCACAAAGGCTTTCAATCAAACAAATTCACCCCTTTTTCTTCTACACGGTAAATCAACAAACTATGTTTCATTTGTAATTTCACATTTCAAAGAAATATCACCACGTAGACGGAAAGAACTAAATCATGTCCGATTCCTGCATACAAGTGTAGGATCATACGGACCATGGAAGGACAAAAAACCTTTGGTATTTTAAAGCGTGAATATATTTAACAATAAAGAGACAAAAGACAAGACAAATGATATACAGAAATATTACAAAGATGACTCGAAGCGCGTTTCTCTACTCGTCAGCTCGTTTACATTGTTTACTATTGAAACGCTATCGCATCGCTCGGACCGCCTGGGTCCGCGCGAGTCCTTTATTCCCGCCGACAAACATTAAACGATGCCGCCGAACGCGCGCGGAACGAAGGCACACAGAAAACGACACAGCCATTTAATTACCGAATTACAGTGCCTCCTCTATACAGTAAGGAGCAAAACTGAACACACATACGACATTTTAATGAAAATAATTTTTTATTCAATATTTGCATGTAGAATACAAAAGAAACAAAATACTCAGTATTATCTACAATCTTCTGGCTTTTCAAAAGAAATTTAACATTTGTGATATTATTATTATTTCGCTTCATACAATTTTTTTTCGTGTAGTCGGTTTTGCACCGCACCAAGATTCTCGGGATTAGGAACTGTAAACACAGATTTTGTGAACAACTTGGTAGTCCATCACGGTCAATGCCACGATCAGGAGTGCAGTAGTTATTAGTTTATCGTTGTTCATGCGTTAACACGCATCAATATAACATCATGAAGCCATTATCTAAAGATATGAAGAATAATATCATTTTCCGATTAAAATCGGGTTTATCAACGCGAGTAATTGCTAGATATTTTGTCGTCAGTCAGGGAGTTGTACATAAGATACGGAAAAAATACTGTAGTAAAGTCCCTGCATCGTTTGAAGGCTGTCCAAAATTATTATCTTGTCAGGAGAAGAGAAGATTGACGAAATACATTACTTCAGAAATTGCAACGACGACATCAATGGCTGCAAAGTTATTAGAAAGCGATGTTGGAAAGAAAATTAGTAAGTGGACGGCTCGAAGGGCATTAAAAGAAGCCAATTTTACAGCAATTGAGAAGAAAAAAACCTGCTCTATCAAAAAAGAATGTCAGGGCCCGTCTGAGTTTTGCAAGAAAATATTTAAGCTGGCATATAGAGCAATGGAAAAAAGTAATTTTTTCCAACGAATCTAAAATCAATCGAATTTCATGGGATGGACGTTCTTGGTGTTGGAAGAAGCAACGCGAACCTCTTTTACCGCGTCATGTGAAGCAAACTATAAAATTTGGTGGTGGTTCACTTATGGTGTGGGGGTGCATTTCGGCGTACGGTGTAGGTTCACTACATCGAATGGAAGGTATGGTGAACCAGTATACGTATAAGGATATTTTAGAAAAAAATTTACTGGAAACAATTGAAAATATGCCGTACCAGAGTGTGATGTCGTATTCCAACATGACAACGCTTCTGGGCATTGTGCGAAGAGCGTAAAGAATTGACTGCAAACTCAACCATTTCAAACCATGGAATGGCCTGCCCAAATTCCAGACATAAACCCGATTGAAAATGTCTGGGCATACTTAAAAATGAAGTTACAGAATAACTATAGTGCTTCCCCAACAACGATAACTGATTTGTGGCAAAGAGTGCAGGAACAATGGTATTCCATTACACCAGAATATTGCGAAAATGTAGTATTAAGTATGCCTAAACGTATTCAAGCAATTATCAAGGTTAAAGGTTCATGGACAAAATATTAAGCGTACGAAAATCTGAAATGTTTACTCAGAATTAGTTGCGGTGCAAAACCGACTACACGAAAAAAAATTGTATGAAGCGAAATAATAATAATATCACAAATGTTAAGTTTGTTTTGAAAAGCCAAAAGATTGCAGATAATACTAAGTATTTTGTTTCTTTTGTATTCTACATGCAACTATTGAATAAAAAATTATTTTCGTTAAAATGTCGTATGTGTGTTCAGTTTTGCTCCTTACTGTATATGTCCCAAAGGCTTTCAATCAAACAAATAATAATTTACCCCTTTTCTTCTACACGGTAAATCAAGAAACTATGTTTCATTTGTAACGTCACATTTCAAAGAAATCTCACAACGAAGGAGATGAATCATGTCCAATTCTTGCGTACAAGTATTTAATTACCAAACTACAGTGATTTCTCTCTATATGTCCCAAAGGCTTTGAATCAAACAAATTCACCCCTTTCTCTTCTACACGGTAAATGAACAAACTATGTTTCATTTGTAACGTCACATTTCAAAGAAATCTCACAACGAAGGAGATGAATCATGTCCGATTCCTGCGTACAAGTATTTAATTACCAAACTACAGTGATTTCTCTGTGTATGTCCCAAAGGCTTTCAATCAAACAAATTCACCCCTTTCTCTTCTACACGGTAAATGAACAAACTATGTTTCATTTGTAACGACACATTTCAAAGAGATCTCAGAATTACAGTGATGTCTCCATACATGTCGCCAAGGTTCGGGTGATAAATGTCGCGCAATTATCCCCACCACCGCTGGGCCACGAAGCTCGAGAGACCTTGGACGTGTAAACATAACTTGGGTACGTCTCCTGTGCGATACACGTTGCTGGCGAGACTCGCGTTGTTGACATAGAGAATTCACTATACTTGAAGATCATGAGAGAGAACTGTGTCGCTCCAGTCATGAGATGGAAGAGTGTGTTGGTCCCCGAAAGAGTGAAAAGGTGTACAGTTAGGCGACAATAAGAGTCCGGTAATAACTCGGGTGAACGAGAGGGGTCCTTGAACGGACGATCCTGTCCGCGATTCCTTATGATTCCACACTTCCTGAAGTGACCAACCTTTCGCAGGATCGTTCAAAGGTGGCTGACAGGCTTCGCCTCCGACCCCAATGATTATAACTCTCGGTCCAGCTCTCTTTCTCGCAGCAACCTCTTCTTCGGGCTGTATAGAACCCCGGGGTGATCCTCTCCTGGTCGCCGTCGTCGTTCGCTCCCTTCGCTTCCACGATATCCCCCTCGTGGTCTCGCAACCATGATCTGTGCGTAGTATACAGTTCACCAATAAACGAACTTCCTAGCGGAGGGGAACCTTTAATTAAGGCGGGCCCCGATCCGTGCACGTGGACGTTCCCTTTCGTGTCGCTGAGGGCACGCGTTCTCCGCGACCTCCGAGCACATCCACTCTCTCTCTCTCTCTCTCTCCTCTTTTCTCTCTCCTCTTTTCTCTCTCCCTAGCGGCTTTGATCCTGCGTTTACAAGTGCAACGAGATAATGAAATACCACGGACGCGAGAGGAAATTCTTCGGCGTGCGTTGAAACGCGAGGAACATCGCGCAGATATTGATCACCGGCCCAGCCAACTCGGTCTGCTCCTTTTTCAGGGTTGTCCGCAATTAACGCGCCAGTTCGAGGGGTCTCGCGTGTCGGCCAATTGATTTTTTATGGTAGAACTGCTATTGATACGCCACGCACTCGGATCGGTCCATCAGTCGAACGCGACGAAATTGTTAGCGGGTATTTCTCAGACTGTTTGGTTCGTTAAACCACAGACGTGGTACGAGGATAGACCTATCATCTTATGGGACTTCGTGTCTCATGTTCTGAAACATCGACTGTTCGAAAAATCAGAGGTTTTTAGAATTATTCGTTTATTTTCTCGTACTCGCGAGACTTCGGTGACTATATATAGCTATTATACAGGGTGAATTCGATAAAGCAGGGATGAATGTATAGCAGCTCAAGGGAATATTTTTGAACATTTGGCGTAACAGAAATACATCCAACGAATCTTACACGTTGAATTTTATTTATACCATTTTTCTGGGTTGAAGGTCATTTGAAGGTCATATTGTGTTACATGCATGAATTCGTTATTTTGTCAGCTACAACATTATGTTAACGAAAATATATCATTCCATTTAAAAAAACATCGGCAACCTTGAAATCTCATAAAAATGACCTTGAAATTTTTTTTTCCCTTACACCGTTATATGTGGCCCTTCAAACAGTGTAACTTTGTCCTACGAAGTTTTTTTGTACAACGAAAAGTAACGGAGATATTTAGGTGTCCTGCTTTATCGAATTCACCCTGTATAGCTATTATATATTATATTATATAAGCTATCATATACAGGGTGTCCCACATAAATGGGAACACCTAAATATCGTTCGTATTTACAGTCCTATCAGAAAACTACAGAGGACAAAGTGAGACTATTGCAGGGGGCAATATAATGGTGAAGAAAAAAATTTTTTATGTCGTGTTTTTAATGAAATTTCAAGGTCACCGATGATTTTTTAAATGGAATAGTATATTTTTTTACGATAGCATGATAGACAATAAAAAACTGAATTTAGTGGATACCACCCTTTTGACCTTGAAATGACCTTGAGCAAGAATGATCATGTTAAAGCGTGTTCCCGCTTGGGAACACGCTCCAGGGTGTTCCCATTTATGTGGGACACCCTGTATATTATATTATATAGCTATCATACATATAGCTATTTTTAATTTTAATTCCTGATGCGACACGAAAATAAGTAATTAACCCTCCATGGGTCGAATTTTGTTCCGTTGGTTTCTATTTGCAGACAACCTGCAAGGCATTTACTTTGATATTGCAAGTTGATACTGCTTCTAACCGTCATCAACTTTACATTATATTAGGTTAGTGCACATGAAATGTCGAATTTTTTTACATGCGAACGTTTGTCTCCCTGTTTTCGTTATACTTTTGTTTTTGGCATAACCTCGTTTATAGTCGTACTGTCCATTCCCAGAGTCACATTTCAACAAAGGAGATTTTTCTCGAAAGTGTTCCCTTTTGTTATTTGTTTTGAATTTTGTACCGATATGAATTCAACCGAGTAATTTTTTTGTACGAGTATAAACTTGGTAATAATGCTGCAAAAGCTGCACGCAACATAAGCCAAGCGTTTGGGAAGAATACTGTTAACGATCGAAAAGTGCAGCGTTGGTTTGAAAAATTTCGGTCTGATGATTTTTCACTACAAAATGATCCGCGTGGAAGACCCAAAACGTCTGTGAAAAATGATGATCCGAAGGCATTGGTGGAAGCGAATCCAACTGTATCCACGAGGGAACTTGCTACCAGGATGAAAGTTGACCATACAACAATATTGCAATATTGAAAAATTGAAAATTATACGCCCATCGCTTGTTAATCTGCATGGCCCAATACTTCTCTATGACAATGCTCGGCCGCATACATCGCACAAAACAATTGCGAAATTAAATGAATTGAAATATGAAGTTTTGCAGCACCCAGCCTATTCACCGGATCTCTCGCCAACCGACTTTCATTTTTTTAAACATTTAGACCTGTTTTTACGGTCTAAACGGTATGAAAATGAAGACGGTTTGAAAAATTCGATATCAGAGTTTATTGATTCTAAAGATCAGAATTTTTTTAAGACAGGCTTCTATGCTTTAAAGTCTCGTTGGGAAAAGTGTATTGAAGCGAATGGAGCATATTTTGATTGAATAAACAGCTTTTGAAAAAATATATGCAGTTTTATATATTCACTTAAAAATTCGACATTTCATACGCACCAACCTAATATAATTAAGACGTATACGTGGTCCTGTGAAAAAACTGGAATTATTTGGTAAAATGTCGATATATTAGCATGTAACCTGAAAGTTACACGGACCCGTAGAGGGTTAATATAGGCACAGTAATTGGTACCCCCACCGTAAGAAGTCTCTTACCCTACCTATTTAGTAGATATGTAATATTCGAAATCTTCATCGCGAGTCTGTCTCGAAATTACAATGCAAGGGATCAAAATCATTAACACCAGAACTACCAGATGAGTCAAAATAACTTGATCCTAATTTTTTCTTTTAGAAATTACGAAATTGTAAATATGTTTTCACGAGAAAATTTCTTAATAGACTTCTGTATCGAAGTAAATATCTAAACAAAACTGGTAAGAAATCTAGACAAAACTGCAATTTTGTTGTTGTTACAAAGGGATGTTTGCCAGTTGCGTGTACCGCTTGGTAGTTCTAGCGTTAGAGATGAAATCCATTTTCGTTGTAAACGGTGCAGTTTTTATTTTGCAAAATCATTAACACCAGAACTACCAGATGAGTCAAAATAACTTACTCCTAATTTTTTCTTTTAGAAATAACGAAATTGTAAATATGTTTTCGTGAGAAAATTTCTTAATAAACTTCTGTATCGAAGTAGATATCTAAACAAAACTGGTAAGAAATCTAGACAACTGCAATTTTGTTGTTGTTACAAGGTGATGTGTGCCAGTTGCATGTACTGCTTGGTAGTTCTAGCGTTAGAGATGAAATCCATTTTCGTTGTAACCGGTGCAGTTTTTATTTTGCATAAAGATTCGCAGTTGAGCTAAAAAAGTAGCCGTCTTCGGAACACGTCAGCAGCCCCAAATTTCCCGCATTGTTTCGCGTCAGCAGAAATTCGACGTTCGAAATAGCAACCTCCGAATAATAAAGAGAAGGGAGTCGCGTGGCATTCAACTGGCATTAATCTGATTCGAGCCGTCAGATGCGCGCGACAGTCGTGACAAGATAGTCCGAGGGTAAAAGTACGGGGCAGGGAGTTTTGTTCCGCGTTGTTCCCGGTATAGTAAAAGTTTGTAGGCGTTCCAACATCGATGCGGTTGCACGATGGCGACTATGTTGCAGCCCGGTTGCCACCGCTTGCTTGTCCACTATAGGCGACGAAACGCGATAAGCCGAAGGATTAAATTACAAGAATATCCTGTAACTCACCGAGAACAGGCGTCCGCCGCTGTAATTTATGCGGAAACCCAGCTGCAAAACGTTCAATGGCGAACACGATAAAAGCACGCGGTTGCTGGAAGCGCGTTGGGCGCAATTTTTGCAGACAAATAGTACTTTGACATTGTGTGTAGCTCTCTCTGTTCGTACAGTAAGGAGCAGAACTGAACCAATAACCACAAGTTTTGTATAAATCATTATTTATTGCTAGGAATATAGAAGAATAACAATAAATCAACATAATAATAATTTTTATCACAGTTAGAAGTAACTTAAGAATTTTTTTTTCAATAATTAATGTCACCACGTTTAGCAATGGCAACAAAAATAGACTGACTCGTTTTTGCACCATGTCCAATACTTGGTAATATTTAATATATCATTTATTTTTAATATTTCGTCCACAACCCTTGTGCTTGTAAAACTGCGATAATTGGCTTTGGCATACTTTCTACTAATTTTTTGCAATAATCCGGAGATATTTGTTCCCACTGTTCTTGAATTCTATCATACAAACCTGTGATTGATGTTGATTGGGAGTCATATGAATCCCGAAGTCGTCTTTTTAGTAAACCCCATAGACTCTCTATGGGGTTGAGGTGGGTGCTCTGTGCAGACCAATCCAGGACAGAAAATTTTTTAGTACAGAGCCAATTTTTTACACTTTTAGCAGTGTGCTTAGGGTCTCCGTCATACATGAAAATTACATTCTTTTCTTCAAAAGGCATATTTTCAACAGCATCTATGAGATGATCTTGTAATATATCCTTGTACATGTACTGATTCATGATGCCATTAATTCGGTGCAGTGATCCAACACCAAATGCTGTTAGGCGCCCCCAGAACATTAGGGATCCGCCTCCATGTTTTAACGTTTGTTTCACATGTCGTGGTTTGAGCCTTTCATTTTTACGAATCCAGCACCAAGACGTGCCATCTGAACAAATTCTGTTAATTTTGGTCGCGTCTGACCAAATAACCCCTTCCCAGTCAATAGTTGTCCTGTTTTGATATTTTATAACAAATTCCAAACGACGTTTAATATTTTTTTTTCGATAACAATGGCTTCTTTTTTTCTTAATGCTTCTAAACACAGCTCCATTGAGGGTTCTTCGTGCGGTCCACTGACTTATTTGTATATTCGTATCTTCTTTTAATAATTTTGCAGCCATAATGGAACTTGAAGCTTCACCAGATGTGACAAACCGTATAATCCTTCGTTCATCCTGCGGTGATAATATTTTTAGTCTTCCTCCAACATTTAATAATATGCTTTTACAGTATTTTTCTCTTATTCTCTGCACTGTCGATTGACTAACACTGCAGGTTTTCGCCGTCTCACGCGTTGACAAGCCGTGATTCAAAAGAGAAATGACTTTCTTTACACAATTTGGAGCAATTGACTTCATATTTATTCTTACTTCCCTTGCGTGCTTTTCCGTTCGAATGATTGCGAAGAACTGAGTGTTGAGACGTAAACTAATAGTTTGTAAACATACCAAAGTGCTAGATGTAAACATACTGCTAGAACATAAACATTTCTTGTGGGGACCGGTGCAAAACCGAGTCAATCTATTTTTGTCGTCATTGCTAATCCAGGAGACGTTAATTATTGAAAAAAATTTCTTAAGTTACTTGTAACTATGAGAAAAACAATTATAATGTTGATTTTTTGTTATTCTTCTATATTCCTAGTAATAAATAATGATTTATACGAAACTTGTGGTTATTGGTTCAGTTTTGCTCCTTACTGTATATCCATTGTATCCTTTAATTCATTAAGGGAGGCTTCTCGTGTAGTGACCGTGAAATCAAATGATTTTGGTGAATTTTTTTCAGAATAACTATTGGAATATGAACAGATGATCTTGAAGTACAAGTGTCTGTTTCTCAAGTTCAATTCTTATTATTTATTGTGAAATACACCATTTTTCGACCGATTAGTTACATTTACATTGTTAAAACAAATGTTATGAATCAAATTTTTAGGTTCAATCCCTAAAGAAATATGTAGAGAAATTATGTGTTACTTTACTAGTTTCTTAATTCTCGTGGGCGCCAGTTTAGAAAACATAGTTTCGAGAATTCTTGTGTATCGTACGATAAATAATAAGAAGAATTGAACTAAAAAGAAAGAAACACTTGTACTTTGTACTATCTGTCAAACATAACAATAATTATCCCCTAAAAAATGTTTAAAAACCACTTGTTTTTACTGTGGTGTAAGCAGTTTACTGTTGTGGACAAAATATTAAAAATAAATGATATGTTAAATATTGCCAAGTATTGGACATGGTGCAAAATCAAGTCAGTCTATTTTTATTGCCATTGCTAATCGAGGAGACGTTAATTATTGAGAAAAATTTCTTAAGTTACTTCTAACTTTGAGAAAAACAATTATAATGTTGGTTTTTTGTTATTCTTCTATATTCCTAGCAATAAATAATGATTTATACAAAACTTGTGGTTATTGGTTCAGTTTTCCTCCTTACTGTATAAATGAGAAGTTCAGATTTAGTGTATCAGACTTCGGGATTCATATGACTCCCAATCAACATCAATCACAGGTTTGTATGATAGAATTCAAGAACAGTGGGAACAAATATCTCCGGATTATTGCAAAAAATTAGTAGAAAGTATGCCAAAGCCAATTATCGCAGTTTTACAAGCACAAGGGTTGTGGACGAAATATTAAAAATAAATGATATATTAAATATTACCAAGTATTGGACATGGTGCAAAACCGAGTCAGTCTATTTTTGTTGCCATTGCTAAACGAAGAGACATTAATTATTGAAAAAATTTCTTAAGTTACTTGTAACTATGAGAAAAACAATTATAATGTTGTTGTTTTGTTATTCTTCTATATTCCTAGCAGTAAATAATGATTTATACAAAACTTGTGGTTATTGGTTCAGTTTTGCTTCTTACTGTATGTACAGTTCTTTCCCGAGGAACGCTCTGTAATTTCTACGGGAATTTCCATCGAGTTATGGCGCGGCCGTTGAATATTTGTAAATATCGTTAGAATATTTTTACGGTGGAGAGAGCACAGCGAGCGGGGTTCGGCGCGCTAATTGTTGCAACCATAGTCGAGTTTTCTTTTGGTCTACACACGTGTAATAATGGGACTGGCACCGGTTTTCGTTCTGACGAACCCGGCGGTGTTAAAGCGATCAAGATAACTGACGGCAACGGTTTGCTGGCAGGCACGTTGATTGTTCTCGGTGTTCTGATGTTTCAGCGATTAATTTTTATGGTGTTCACAAATAACAGAGGGAACGGAGGAACGTGGTTTAATTGACGGCCATTGAAACCTTTAATGCGTTCCGCAACAATAACCGCGCGCAGCAATTACAACCGATACACAGTTTTGCTTCTTTTTTCCCCCCTCTTTTCCACCGGCTCTCGTAATGGTGAATTTGTTTTACACGTAACTCCGTTCTTCTTTTCCTTATGGGTTGCGCGAGACCGCCGCGCCACGGTTAACGGAAATTTCGATTTCCACGCGTCATTCTACGAAAGCCGGAATCAGCGAAATATTTCACAGTAATTAAGAAGCTAGGTGGATACGTGCAATGATATTGCGGATCTTCCAGCGAATTTACATTTTCGAGAGTTATCTCTCGAAAACGCGTACATCCTACCGATATCGGAATAAAAATAGAGTAATTACTGAAAACGATTTATGTATCCGGATCGTGTGCTACCGTAGTGCGAAGATGATCAAATTAGTGTAGAAATCTTTTTACACTTTGACGTTCGTTGCTCGTATATTATGTATATTTACATTCTGCTACATGTTACGAAAAGGCGAATTTCATTCCGTGGAATATGTATAATTAATCGGTTTGATAAATTAATTAAAAATGTTGCAAGACCGGCGTTTGCCTAGTCGCGACATTTCAATTTTAAATGTAAGAACGGATATCGTTAAGCTAATATCAATTAAAGATATAAGAGATTATAAAATATAATTAAATTAACCGCGTGTGCGAGTGGCAGCGTGCAATATGTTGCCGTTCTAATTTCACGCAGGTGCTCCGCGCGCGTTAATTAATATTATTTCATTCGATTGCGAGTGCGTTTCTCGAAATTATACTTCTAATTTTGAAGAACTGAAATTTTCTCTCCCCCCCCCCCCACCACCCTCCCTTCCCATAAGCTTTCACGTTGCGAAACAAGCATGGGAAAAATGAAATTTCCGTCTCGCGGCCCGTGGGTTTCAATTTTCGACGAATTAACGTGGCAATTTTCATCGGTCGATGCGAAACACCCTATGATTTATCGCGATACTCGTTTGCAAAAATTAAAAAATCAACGCGAACCACCAGAGAACGGTGTTTATACGCCGGCCGCGATGCCAATGTTTCGGGCTATAAATTTTTACGATGCTCGCGAAACACTATACAGAGCGACGAGTATCTTTCCGATCTAATTGTGAGCTCGTCATTCCACGCGCTTCCAAGGAAATTCTGCTTGACCTTGGCTTGCTAACGAGTGCGCCGCAATTCGTAGATCTCGAGCTAATTATGCGGAAACTGTGATTCATCAAAATTCACAGGCCATTCATGCTATATTAATATCGTGTCTGTGGTTGTAAGGAAAAACGCAGCATGTTTGCACTTTGCTAGTAATGTACCAGTTTCCATTTTGCATTATTCTTTCGAGTCTGTTACATTTATTTTTAATTAATGCCTAAGCTGAAATTTTTTGAAACTGTGAAACGAAGCGTTTTTCCTTGCAGCCATAAATATATACTTTCAGAATCAGAGCTGCTATTCCATAGTGATTGAAGTATTTCAAGATTTACTTTACTCCTCAGTTTTATGTACTAGAACGTTCGAAGATAGGAATTTATTTATTACACATGAATTGCAGTTACTAATTGAAATAATGTTTCTCGAGGGATGTGATAGATATAAGCATCTCATTTCGTCTCAAATAGTATTTTCGAGATGTATGAGATATAATTATTTCAACTGTTACTTCATGCATTTTAGATTATTTTATGATGTATAAACGCGATCATTAATAGCGAAACAGTTATGGCAACAATTTTAGTGCGCGAATAACGGCAGGAGCAATTATTTAAAGTTATTATACTGTTCGAATCTCGTGCTGAGAAATGCACAATTGAAATACATTTTATAAAATCTAATAAACACTTGAAACTGTATTTCCATTAGGCAGACAGTTATACTGCGGATTTGATTCATTTATGACACAAATGAACAGTTATAATAACGAATACAAAATTATAAAGGCAGTAGAAGAGAATATTGTTATATTATGTATTACTCATTATTAGGCCGCGGATTTTATGCATTTATGACAAAAATAATAGATTCAACGGCGCCAGGGTGTTGGTTTCAGCTTAATAAAATAATTAAAGGAAGGAAGAAATTTTTATTTCGCTCCTGTGTCTTGCGATCGATGTAAATATTTGTTATTTTGCTTATTACGATGTTTAAAAGAGGAAATACATTTTCATGGTTAACGTCTTCTGCCAATTCATTTAAATAATTTTTATTTCGTATAAATGTCCGCAGTCCAGTTGTTTTAAATTAACCAATGTGACACGATCTAAGCAACAATCTCTAATATATTTTTATCTTTGGTTTCAGGTACAGTTTCATCATACAGCATCGGAAAAACCGGTTAATCGGAGAATCGTTCCGCAGAAACTAAAAGGAAGTTGAATTCGCAATATGGCAGACGCGACAGGCCAGTAAGTTGAAAACGGAATTGATCGACACGATTTGGAAAATAATTAATAAAGTTGCACATACATAACGCATCCGTTGCCGCCGAACAACGGGGGCCCCGATGCCAGTGGATCGCGATAGCGGAGTAAATATTTTACGTTTAATGAGCTACTTTATAACGATTACCGAATACGCGGGGAACGAACATGATTGCACCGGGAGAGCGAGGGGCAAACACCGGAACTCCATCGCAACGCCATTCTCCGGCGATAACAGCCCGATATAATTACGTACAGGCATCTCTATATCAACGACGATGTTTGCAAATGCGCTTTTAAATGCGGGCTATCCCGCGGGCTGCGGATGACGGTCGTTACATTGCAGAAAAAGGCTTGTACATTTTTTCTAATTAAGAGTTACGCCGCTATCTGATGCTCCCTTACCGCGAAATGATATCGCGCGCGCTTCTCCGCGCGTTCAAATTGCTACGATTTATCTTTCTGTTCCTAACAACCGCCGACTCGTCGCTAACACGATTGCACAAGATCGCGTGTCCCGCCGGTTAGGGGATGAAAGGCGGCTTTCTGACGATCGACGACTGAGATTCCCCCGGTGACTTTTCCGAGAAAATCCGTTCGTGACGGACGACCGGGTCAACAACAGGCTCCCGTTGCCGTACGGTTGTTGCAGCAGATAACGCATAATCCCCGTGATTACACGCAAGATACACTTTAGTGTACTCCGAACTTCTCATTTATACAGTAAGGAGCAAAACTGAACCAATAACCACAAGTTTTGTATAAATCTTTTTTTATTGCTAGGAATATAGAATAATAACAAATAATCAACATTATAATTGTTTTTCTCATAGTTAGAAGTAAGTTAAGACATTTTTTTCAATAATTAATGTCTCCTCGATTAGCAATGACGACAAAAATAGACTGACTCGGTTTTGCACCATGTCCAATACTTGGCAATATTTAATGTATCATTTATTTTTAATATTTCGTCCACAACAGTAAACTGCTTACACAGCAGTAAAAACAAGTGGTTTTTTAAAATTTTTTAGGAGATAATTATCGTTATGTTTGACAGATGGTATAAAGGAC
The DNA here is from genome assembly GCA_913789895.3 of Seladonia tumulorum. NCBI lineage: Eukaryota > Metazoa > Arthropoda > Insecta > Hymenoptera > Halictidae > Seladonia > Seladonia tumulorum. The sequence continues at coordinate 2,231,162 of OU565281.1, forward strand.
AAGTGTTTCTTTCTTTTTAGTTCAATTCTTCTTATTATTTATCGTACGATACACAAGACTTCTCGAAACTATGTTTTCTAAACTGGTGCCCACGAGAATTAAGAAACTAGTAAAGTAATAATTTCTCTACATATTTCTTTAGAGATTGAACCTAAAAATTTTATTCATAACATTTGTTTTAACAATGTAAATGTAACTAATCGGACGAAAAATGGTGTATTTCACAATAAATAATAAGAATTGAACTTGAGAAACAAACACTTGTACTTCAAGATTATCTGTTCATATTCCAATAGTTATTCTGAAAAAAATTCTCCAAAATCATTTGATTTCACTGTCACTGCACAAAAAGCCTCCCTTAATCAGTTAAAGGATACAATGGATATACAGTAAGGAGGAAAACTGAACCAATAACCACAAGTTTTGTATAAATCATTATTTATTGCTAGGAATATAGAAGAATAACAAAAAACCAACATTACAATTGTTTTTCTCAAAGTTAGAAGTAACTTAAGAAATTTTTTTCAATAATTAATGTCTCCTCGATTAGCAATGGCAATAAAAATAGACTGACTTGATTTTGCACCATGTCCAATACTTGGCAATATTTAATATATCATTTATTTTTAATATTTCGTCCACAACAGTAAACTGCTTACACAGCAGTAAAAACAAGTGGTTTTTAAAAATTTTTTAGGAGATAATTATCGTTATGTTTGACAGATGGTATAAAGTACAAGTGTTTCTTTCTTTTTAGTTCAATTCTTCTTATTATTTATCGTACGATACACAAGACTTCTCGAAACTATGTTTTCTAAACTGGTGCCCACGAGAATTAAGAAACTAGTAAAGTAATAATTTCTCTACATATTTCTTTAGAGATTGAACCTAAAAATTTTATTCATAACATTTGTTTTAACAATGTAAATGTAACTAATCGGACGAAAAATGGTGTATTTCACAATAAATAATAAGAATTGAACTTGAGAAACAAACACTTGTACTTCAAGATTATCTGTTCATATTCCAATAGTTATTCTGAAAAAAATTCTCCAAAATCATTTGATTTCACTGTCACTACACGAGAATCCTCCCTTAATGAGTTAAAGAATACAATGGATATACAGTAAGGAGGAAAACTGGACCAATAACCACAAGTTTTGTACAAATCATTATTTATTGCTAGGAATATAGAAGAATAACAAAAAATCAACATTATAATTGTTTTTGTCAAAGTTAGAAGTAACTTAAGAAATTTTTTTCAATAATTAATGTCTTCTCGATTAGCAATGACGACAAAAATAGATTGACTCGGTTTTGCACCGGTCCCCACAAGAAATGTTTATGTTCTAGCAGTATGTTTACATCTAGCACTTTGGTATGTTTACAAACTATTAGTCTACGTCTCAACACTCAGTTCTTCGCAATCAGTCGAACGGAAAAGCACGCAAGTGAAGTAAGAATAAATATGAAGTCAATTGCTCCAAATTGTGTAAAAAAGTCATTTCTCTTTTGAATGACGGCTTGTCAACGCGTGAGACGGCGAAAACCTGCAGTGTTAGTCAATCGACAGTGCAGAGAATAAGAGAAAAATACTGTAAAAGTATATTATTAAAAGTTGGAGGGAGACCAATAATATTATCACCGCAGGATGAACGAAGGATTATACGGTTTGTCACATCTGGTGAAGCTTCAAGTTACATTATGGCTGCACAATTATTATAAGAAGATACGAATATACAAATAAGTCAGTGGACAGCACGAAGTACCCTCAAAGGAGCTGTGTTTAGAAGCATTAAGAAAAAAAGAAGCCAATGTTATTGAAAAAAAATATTAAACGTCGTTTGGAGTTTGCTACAAAATATCAAAACTGGACAACTACTAACTGGGAACGGGTTATTTGGTCAGACGAGACCAAAATTAACAGAATTTGTTCAGATGGCGCGTCTTGGTGCTGGATTCGTAAAAATGAAAGGCTCAAACCACGACGTGTGAAACAAACGTTAAAGCATGGAGGCGGATCTCTAATGTTCTGGGGATGCCTAACAGCATTTGGTGTTGTATCACTGCACCGAATTAATGGCATCATGAATCAGTACATGTACAAGGATATTTTACAAGATCATCTCATAGATGCTGTTAAAAATATGCCTTTTGAAGAAAAGAATGTAATTTCCATGCATGACCGAGACCCTAAGCTCACTGCTAAAAGTGTAAAAAAATTGGTTCTGTACTAAAAAATTTTCTGTCCTGGATTGGCCTGCACAAAGTCCTGACCTCAACCCCATAGAGAATCTATGGGGTTTATTAAAAAGACGACTTCGGTATTCATATGACTCCCAATCAACATCAATCACAGATTTGTATGATAGAATTCAAGAACAGTGGGAACAAATATCTCAGGATTATTGCAAAAAATTGGTAGAAAGTATGCCAAAGCGAATTAGTGCAGTTTTACAAGCACAAGGGTTGTGGACGAAATATTAAAAATAAATGATATATTAAATGTTGCCAAGTACTGGACATGGTGCAAAACCGAGTCAGTCTATTTTTGTTGCCATTGCTAAACGAGGAGACATTAATTATTGAAAAAAATTTCTTAAGTTACTTCTAGCTATGATAAAAATAATTATAATGTTGATTTTTTGTTATTCTTCTATATTCCTAGTAATAAATAATGATTTATACAAAACTTGTGGTTATTGGTTCAGTTTTGCTCCTTACTGTAATTCCAGAAGGCTGTCTCAGACCGCCTAATCTACTTGAGCAGTCTGTCTACAAGGCACAGTGAATTCTCATTACGAGTCAGCGCCAACCTCGCAATTTGGAGTCAGTGGAACTACCAACGAGCTACGTGCAACATTGTATCGGAGAAAAACATTTTCTCAGTGTTCCTGTAGTAATTACTGGCTTTTATGACTCCTAGACGTGTCCGTCAAGAGTCATGTCTGACACTTAGGTTTTCAGCATGCCTTGTGTATCTTTTTTTTTTTCAAATGCGGCGCTCGGCGACAACCTCAGATTTCGTCTAAGAGTCAGTCACCAGAACGGTGCAACTGACTCGTAACGAGAATTCACTGTAGCTTTGTGATTCTCTTGCACAGAAAGCTGTGGATCTTTTATTGCGGCTGCTAGCGGTGCTTGTAAAGTACGTATTCAACAAACATTGGTAATTTTTTCGTCCGGAAATAATAAAATTTCTGGCAGATATATTCCATATTTGTTCTCCGAAAAAATTTCTGGAATTTGCAACCTGCAGTGGGTACCTCAATTATTAGTGCCACACAGTATGAGAAAGTATTTTTCTTCTTCACGTGACGAATAATATTATTTGCAGTGTTACTTAGTTCAATAATCGTGATTCAATGAAAGGGTGATAAGTAGACCGGTGATCTCTATGCAATTTTCCATTATTTTGCAGAAATTTGGTCAAATATATTTTTCCCTGATTGGGAGGTTGATTATAAAAAGACGAAACCGAAAATGCTATTATATTTAACCCTTAGCACTGGAATAACGACTTTAAGGCCTACAAAAAGGCCACTAAAAATTGCTGTATCATTATTCAAATTATTTTTTACATTATTAAATTTGTTTGTATTTAATAAATTACTGAACATTTCAATACTGTACGAGTAAATTGCACCATTTTATAGAAACGAAATACTCTGGGTCGAATAGAATGCTTCGTTTTGGAGTTAAAATGGCTTCGAAAGGGTTAACCCTTAGCACTCGAACGTCGACTGTAAGGCGCCACTAAAAATTCCTGTATCATTATTCAAAATATTTTTTAAAATAATTAAACTTGTTTGTATTTAATAAATTACTAAAAATGTCAGTACTGTACGAGTAAATTGCACCATTTTCGTATGTATAGCATGAACAAATATATATAGAAGGTAAATATTCTAGGTCGGGAGAAATGTTTCCTTTTAGAGTTAAAATGGCTTCGAGTGCAAAGCTATAAATGCATAATAGGAATTCAGAGTAGCAAAGTTTTCGTTCAGCGATTTCAATGTACAATCTATTTTGCTAACATTTCGATTAATAATTTGTAAGTTAGTCTAGCCAGACATTGGTACACGGTGTCACGCAACGTATTGTGAATCATGACACGTGTAGCATCGTCGATTGGCGATCGTGTCACAACGAAATTGGTATCTGGGACGTGGCGCGAAAATTACGCGAGGCCGCGAGACCGGTGCGAACGTTTAATCGGGAGCCGATCGGTGTGCACGCGTGCACGTTGCGCCGATGCAACTGCAACTGCGACGGCGACGGCGACGCGGCGTGCGTCACGCATACGGGAAACAGAGGCCCTTAACGATCCGGGTCATCTATCGCATAACGATCGCCGATAGCCTCTCTCCCGCTTACGATCTGATCGATACCGTCGCGGTATTGTCCCGACGATCGATCGTCTTATCGAACTGGGTATCTTCGACGGTCACTCCCACACCTGGCCCTCTATCGAAACGGGAACACGTTGCCAGCAGGCTCGTTCGCAAACCGAGGGCTCGATCTTCCCTTTCTTTCCCCTTTTAGCACCCTTTTCTCCTTTCCCAAACGATCCTGGGAAGTTTTACGGAAATCCTATTAGGTTGGCAAGAAAGTAATTTCGGTATTTTTAGGTGAAATAAAATCTAATTTCTTTATCAAAGCAATTTTCTTTAATCAATAAAATATTTTCCATTTTGTTCTATGATCTTTTGCCATCTTTCTGGTAGTTTCATAATTCCGCGCTCATATAACTTCTGATCCTTTTCGGTGAAAAACTGATCCAAGTGCGATTTCAGATCATCGTCATTAGTGAATGTTTTACCATTCAAAGAGTTTTGTAAACTTTGGAATAAATGATAATCTGATGGTGCAATGTCAGGGCTATATGGTGGATGTGGGTTACACGGCAGTCAATTTGTTAAAGCATTAACGAGCTTTAGCATATAAGCATTAATGAAATTCAAGAGTTAAATTTTTCTATGGATATAAACAACCCAGGTCGTGGACTCCAAATGCGAAACTTGACTATTTTTACCTTGTCTAAATAAATCGATATTAAATTGTAACCTGCGCGTTTAAAAACAAGAAAGAAAGGAAAAGAAATGCTGCATACTCTTTAATTTAAGTGTGTGTCCTTCGTCCTGTGTACTACGATGTTGTTTGTTCCTAATGTTGCAATAAATCTCATACGAGATTTCCTCCATAAAAAAAAAAAAAATGAAATTGATATCATTGAAGTAAGCAGCGTGTCTTTCGTTCTGTGTACTACAATTTTGTTTGTAATAAATCTCCTACGAGATTTCCTCCATAAGAAGTTAAATCAATATCATTGAAGTAAGGAGCGAGCCACTATATTCTGTGGAACCTTAGGTGGTTCAATATTTTGAAATGGTATTTATGCTCTAAAAGTATTTCTTGGTCAAGACGCTTCATAAAATTTGTCATTCTATTATAGATGATTTATAGACAGTCTAATTGACTAGAGATCTTTACGCGAAATACAAATTTTCTGAGCAGAAGCTCTCTTCTCTTCGACCGGTTAAAAATATTTTATCTGAGGGAAAATACCTAATATAATATTTCTATACATTTATAAAGTTTGTAAATATTATATCCTGTGCAGTTTTGTCTGAAATTGTATCGAATAATTGCATTATCTCATTCCGAAATATTTTTAGCTCAATAATAACGCGTAATATAATTTTTTCCAGATTTTGAGTCTCCTAATATTGCACCGTGCAGCAGCTAGGTTGTCCCCAATTTATGAATCATTGTTAACACGTTAACTGCCACGTCAGTCACATATGACTGACAGTGATTTTTGACTGGGTTTAGAAATTCATTTTTATTGCAAGGTATCCAGATAAACCGGTTTTTATTGGAGTCTTTCGAATTCGAAAGGGTTAAGACACAGCATCCCCTATAATACATTTTAAACTTCTAGCTTTGGTTTCATTAATTAAATTACTCTGATTTTTTAAGAATCTATGGGGCACTATTTGGGGCCTATTTGGCACTTAACGTGTTAATTGTTAAGTGTTAACTAGTAATCTTTATATATATAAATTACGTGTTACAATGTTTATCCGCGATAGACTCCTAAACGACTGAACCGATTTCAATGAAAGGCACAATGTGTTCAGTTTGGTCCAACTTGAGATATAGGATAGTTTTTTATCTCAATTTATAGTCGCAAATATTTTTTTAATGCAAATTATTATAATTTTCTGTAAGTTCCATAAGTTTATAACAGATGGCGGTATATAAAACGTCAAAATATTTTCCAAACAATTGCTGGATATTGGAAAAGGTAGAATGCAACTGCTACCAAATTTACAAAAACCAAAGAAGACCAACTTGCAAAATGCTGTGGTTTTAATAAGTTTCTAACAGTAATACTGTATCTTTCTTGGACAGCATATATTGCTAAACTAAATTCATAGCGTAACTAATTAATGAAAATAGAATCCGATTATCCCAATTAAACGGGGAAAGGTGACTTTACGAATATTAGATCAGTCACTCAGTTATAATTCAATTTTGATTAATTTTCACTATTAAACAGTGTCGCATATCGATCTCCTTAGACTGAGCTATTTACGTCCGAAGCATGTCTACTGTAATATTACCCTTGAAATATAATATTTCTCTTTTTCAAGTCGCATGGAAGTTCAACCAAGGTGTTGGTCCAAATTAGGCTACTCCCCTCTGGTATTCTACAATTCTTTCGATCTTCTCACTGTTTCAAATCTCCCCTGCTCCCTTTTGCCATAATTGCATAAAATCCAGTTATCACTAGCTAGATCCTTATGCAAAATAAATATTGTCCAAGTCAGTGCCAAGAAACAGGGTTTCCGAATAATTTTAACGAGTTAAAAGTAACGTAACAGCAGTCATTATTTCTTCCGAGGTGCTCACCGTTTTGAATATTGTCTAGTCACTTTTGATCATAAAATCCGCTAGTTATCGCATAATCGCAAATATTAAACGTCTGTACTACAGAAATTCTCAAACGACAGGTACACACCCAAAGAAAAAATATAGCACACGCGTGCTATCTTTAATTTCTCGCGTTATAATTATGGTACAGGAAATGTGCCAATGATACAGAAAGACTACCTTCTACTAATATGTAAACACTATCTATATTGGAATTTCTACGAGATATTCTCTTAGGAGGAATGTAATCACACAAATAGACAGAGACAAAATGATAGCACGCTCAAGGTTTATTTTGATTTTCTTCAATATGTCGCGAGGTTTAAGGAAGTTAAAGTGGTCAGTCGGTGTTCAGTGCTTCTTGATATTGGTATCTGTCGCATTTCGTGATGGGCCGTGGTAAAAGATTATCTGACAGTGAAATAAACGCAATTCTCATTTTAAGAAAACGTAAAGTAACGATTACAGAAATTGCGAAAGAAATTGGTCGAAGCAGAAAAGCTGTATATAACGTATTAAAAGATGTGGATAACTACGGTAAAAGGAAAAGCACTGGAAGACCAGCAGCCCTATCGCACCGTGACACAACAGCAATACTTCGTGCTGCATCTAATTAATATGCTACTGCAAGAGAAATTGCTTGCAAAGCTGGTGTACAAACTAATATTCAAAATGTTCGACGTGTGCTGCAAATGAGTAATATTATAAACCGATCGAGAATAAAAGCCAAGCCACGATTAACAAAGAACCATAAGGAAGCACGCCTTGAATTTGCGAAGATACATATGAGCCGTTTATTTTGAAAGTGGCCTAACTCCGTTTTTCAGTTTTTTCCGGTTATCATGGTTACGTGTACAACTTTATGTTATTTATCAGTAAAGCATTTCAGGTTGCTTATAATCCGAGCAAATACGATAATTCTTGACACATAAGTTTTCAGAGTTAGTTTAATAATCGAACCGTGTAGTTTGAAAGTGGCCTAACTCCATTTATACTTAAATAATCAAGATAATATATTTACTATTTACTATTTTCATAACGATAATGTTTACATGTACGTTTGGGATGAAACTATTGCATCCAGAGGTGCTCAAGAAATTGTTTCATGCATCCTAAAACATGTTAAAAATTTAAAAAGTGAAAGACACATTATAGCTTACAGTGACATGTGCACCGGGCAAAATAGAAACATTAAAATAGCTTTAATGTGGTTAAAAATTGTTCAATATTTGGAAAATAATGTAGAAATCATAGATCACAAATTTTTAATATCAGGACATTCGTTTTTACCAAATGATAGAGATTTTGGCGTGGTAGAAATGTCATTAAAAAAAAATTTACTGTTCGTTCCCCAAGATTATTACAAGATTATGAAAAAATGTAGGAAAGGTAATAATTTTATTGTAAATGAAATGAGACAAGAAGATTTTGTATCAACAAAATTATTAGAAGATGCAATTTTTAAAAGAGTAAAAAATTCTAATGGAGAATCAATAAACTGGCTAAAAATATGTTGGATGCGCTTTGTCAGAAATGAACCGTATAAAATTTTCTATAAGACATCAATGAATAAGAATAAAAATTTTAAAGTCCTGAATTTATTACCACGTCGGGGTAGACCAAAGAAGTTCGAAAATATTGTATTGACACCACTGTATAAAAATGTCAGACAAATTACAACAACAAAATTCAAGGACATGATGGACCTATTACGATATATACCACCGGAACATCATGATTACTTCAAATCCCTTTTACACGCACAAAATGTAGATGAGTAGTAAATTGTTTTGTAATAAATTTATGTTTATAATTTTGCACGTTATGTAGTTAATTGAATCGCATAAATTATGTTCCTGAAGTGTTTTAAGGATATGTAAAATAAATTCAGTATTGTTTTTTTTCAATTTGAAGCATCTTAAATTATGTTGAATGGACTTGGGCACCTTCAAATTTTATAATGAATCTGGTTGTTAATTTTGAAAGTGGCCTAACTCCATTCTTGATAAGAAAACGCATATTATTCACTTAATAATTGCCACTATTTTAATAGGAACTATAAATTTAACACCCTTAGATACACTTAAGCAGTGCGACTCATTAATGTCCTATACGTATATTTTTAAATTCATTGAAACGCAAACCCTTAAATATCTCGATTTTAAGATAAATGGACTTAGGCCACTTTCAAAATAAACGGCTCATATACACTGGAGGAAAACCTGGAGGAATATAATCTTTATAGATGAAAAACGGTTTTGTCTAGATGGTCCGGATAATAGTGCATACTATTATCATGACATTCGAAAAGGACAATTAACAAGAATTAGACGACAAATGAAAGGAGGTGGAATAATGATTTGGGGCGGCATAGGTTACAAAGGAAAAACGGATATTAATTTTATACAAGGGAAAATGAATAGTGCAAGTCATTTGAGATTAATAAAAAACCAAATTGATAAGTATGCACAATGCATTGCAGGTCCAAAATTTGTGTTCCAGCAAGATAATGCTGCCGTACACACGGCAAAAATTATTCATGAATATTTTTCAAAAGAGAAAATTCCTGTTGTGGAATGGCCGGCGTGATCCCCGGACTTAAATATAATTGAGAATTGTTGGGGATTATTATCAAGGGCTGTCTACGCGGAAGGTAGAAAATTTGAAAATTTAAACGACTTAAAAATCAGTATTAAAGAGGAATGGAAAAATTTATCACAATCTTCAATTAAAGTACTGTATAAATCCTTACCAAAAAGGATGATAGAAGTAATTGAGAACCACGGAGGTTCCACACATTATTAACCCCTTGCACTACTATTTATTTTGTGATTTTAATGATTAGAAATTCTTGATCGTTCAGAATTTCAAAGAAAAAAGAGATAGTTTACATTTGTTCTATGCCTATGTTTTCTACAAAGGATATATATCAACTAAAATGAAATAGAATTTTATTTCGGTTTAAAGGAAAGTAATAACATGCATATTTATTGGATTCTGTTCAGAATCTTCATCACGAGTCTGGCTCGTTATTGTAGGGCAAGGGGTTAAACACAGGTACAGTTATATCATTTTCATATTTGTCTATTTTAAATTTATATAATATGGAATATTTTTCAGATGTGCTATTTTGTCTGTATTCATTTGGGTATTTGTATTTTTACGACGAGAATACGTTGAAGAAAAGTCAATAAAAGTTATGTTTATATATTAGTAGAAGCTAGTCTTTCTGTATCATTTGCACATTTCCTGTGCCATAATTATAACGCGAGAAATTAAAGATAGCACGCGTGTGCTATCTTTTTCTTTGGGAGTGTAAAAGGTAGATCGACGAAGGAATGCTGTTGCTGTTTAAAATTCGAAATTCAGATTCCGCAACGTAATTTGCCAAGCCCGGTCGAACGGCCGTCACATTTGTCATAATCTGTTCCATCGAGAACAGTCGGGGCCAGCCGATCCACGAGATTTCCTGGTTCGTTCGCATTTGAAATTCGCGATAGATCTCCGGGAGAATCCGCGGGCCGGAGAGTCGTGACGTCCGCCGTTGGCATGCATCCTGCCCGATAGATCGTCGCGATCGATACCGACGAAATCGTGACGTCGCCGGAGATGTTTGATCCCCGTCAATGCAGAGTCCGAGTGTTTTTCACCGGCACGTAGATCATCGGATAAAACTGAGACGTCCCTGAGAAAGAGGTAGCCGAGTCACGACTCTCCTATTTACCCGATCATTAGAATCTTTCGATATTTCTATGGGAGAGGGACATCATCGATCCCCTCGTGATATCGCTTGCCTTTTAAACGCCGGTGAATTATTGTTCTACCGTACGCTGTGTTCCCGGTTTTTACCTTTCCCGGGACACAAGAAGCTGCTCGCCGATTGTCCTGATTGCGATTAGAAAGAACCGCGCGCCATGGCGAAACACCGTACAGGAAAAGCCTTCTGCACCTTCTCTCGAAAATTTTTATCGCAACTCACATACGGCCGTAAGACCAAATTACGACGACAAAAATATAAAATGAGATTTTATTTGAAATTATGGTTAGAAATGCTTATAACAAGACTGCATAATAATTATCTTCGGAAAAGTAGCTACTTAGGGTTAATTGGAGTCATAAAAAAGGGTCAAGCATCCATAGTATTTTAATAAAAAAAAAAATTAAATAAATTAAAACATTACCCTAGTAGCACAAAATATTGTATACACATTCATATAATATTAAAAAGAGATTCTATCTTTTTTTAATATTCAAATATACATACAATATTTATTTTATATTACGTAACAAATATTTCTTTTTAAATATTCAGGAAATATCTATGTCATGTTACGAGAAAAATATTTTTTTCTAAATATTAAATGAATCTATTTCATATTGGAAGTAGAATATTTTGGTAATTATTTACATTAGGGGTTTTCTCACCGATTTTGAAATATGTTGTCAAGGTCATCATTATGAACAACTTTTTCCTACACATGTTACCGCCGCTCAACTTTAGTTTCCGAGATATTTGCAAAAAAGTTTTAACATCTCAAAAAGTGATCGGAGTAGGTATGGGTTAGAATTGAAGTTGCAAAATAAGAAAGAAAACCTTGCATCCTTGCATTTATTCTACATACGAATAATAAAATATAATACTAATGTACTACAAACCACATTATAAAATACTAATGTAAAGTGTACTTACTTCTGAATCTTCTGTACCTCCGTCGGATCCACAGCACACAATTATTGACTCACGAGAAGAGATCCGAATAATTGAACAACAATTTCGCGGTAAAATTTGAATAACAGTATCTTAAATCGTACTGGTACGATTTAGGAAACCACAGTGTGGTACGATTTAGGAAAAATACGTCCCGCTAAATAATTGAAGCTAACCTTTAAAACATGATCAGCATGTTTTATAAACTAAATAGAAATAAATAATATAACATAGCTAGTTTTCAAAAATATATAAGACTACATCAGAAACTGTAGATTTATATTTAATTCATCCGATTAAAATCGTTTAAAATTGACATCAGACTTGCCTGATTTCTTTGTGCTTCTGTCATTCACAAAACAACACTTCATGCGAATGACTTTTTGGTCCTACTTTATCGACATAAATAAAAGTTCATATCTTTACCACCAAGAGGCATCAAAATGCATTAATTTTTAAATAAAAGAGGTGGTACGATTTAGGTGACCAGTACGCATTTGTCAACTCTCCCCTATATGATATTGAGTAGTCCTCCAACTTCCTTGCATTTTATGGATCCTAATCAAATTTGGTACAACGAATATATTGACGTAAAAATTAATTTTAAAATCTCGACAACTAATTCCGTCACCCACATATGGGTGACATGGCAGTCAACGTGTTAAAGAAGACTATGCCACGCTGCAGAAAACTGAGAAACGACGCACAGGTATGCGTTCCATTGATCTATCAAGATCACAAGAGCGCAGGACAAAGGTTCGTGCTGCATGAAAAAACATTTGCTCTAATTTAAACGGGAAACACGATCGGGGAAGGGATCAACGAACGCGAAGGATGAAAAGCACGCGAAAGGGGCTCGTATATATCTCGCAATCGAGATCCACGATTACCATTCCTAATTGCATCCATCAAGTAATTATGTGCGTTCCACAGTCACCCGGAGATTAAAGGAGCGTACACGAACCGGAGATCGATTCGATTTCGAAACTGATCATCCCGTCGCATTGAAATCAGCTTCGATCCGATCGTTCGGACGCCTGCACGAGCTCGTTCTTTTGTTCCGCGTGAAGTCGACCGGTATGCAAATTGCTGCTTATTTAATCTTAATAACGTAACGGTTTGTTATTGGTTCTTATCCCGGGACTCCTATTTATAGAGAAATTGTTATTTGCTTTCCAATTAAATAAAAACAGACAGACGCGTTCTAACTTGACGAAATTAACCGTTTCCTTTCTGGAAACTTGTAGTAGATTTTGTAACATCTGGTTCACTAGAAGGTCAATTATTTTTCTTTGTTGCACAACGAATCCGAAAGATTTTAACGATCAGATTTTAACGAGTTTAACGAGCCCCGTTAAACCTTTAATGGAATGTGACTAATGTTATTGTATCTATTCAGCCTGTTATTGATAAAATCCATGCGTAGTTTCGCGTTTTATCTTAAATTGAACTAGTGAACAATAAAATTTAGGTACTTATCAAAACTTCTCTAATGTTTCCACAGTTTCGAATTTTAAATATTCATTCTTTCCATAAATGCATAAAATCCGCAATGCACTCGTTAAGAATAATAGTCCATACAAAAATTGTCCATGACGTTAGAAATATAACTTTGTTCTTAACACTAGATTTACGGGACCCGTCAAAATGACAGGTTCTGGTACCTCTTAATTCACAATTATCGAAATTGTAAGGATGCATGAAGAAGATATTATTCAACAAATTGGTTTCTTTGGGTATATATTGTAAAAGAAACGGTTATAAATTTGGATACATACATTTTTGTTATTTTTATAAAGTAATGTAGAGTAGGCACATTTAGTTCGAGAAACAAAATGTCGCACCGTGCATGGCTGAAGTCCTCTAATCTCCGATCAGGAAAATTAAATCACCGTCGGTGGCCGAGGCGTCAACTACAAATAATTCCGGAGAAGAATTATGTTTCCAGAGCGTATAAATCTTTTGCTATCTTCGAGCCTAACTCGGAACCAACCCCATCGGTAAAACTCCCCTACCGGATTGCGGCGCACAGTCCGGCTAGCGTCGATAATGGCGGCGCTGCGATTGGCGGCCATTTCGTGCAGAAAAGTCGCAGCCATCTGCCCGCGCGGGAACAAAGGGTAACCCGCTGAAACAATATTTAACCTTTTAAGCACGGCGCATTTGTCCGCAGCTCTGCCTCCCAGGGACGGCGCGCCTAGCCGCGGAAGGCAAAAAAGCCACTATAGTGGTTCGTGCTGTTCGAGCTGATGCTTTCCACGGAAAGCCAGAGGAGTGGCGCACAGTGGGCAAAAACGGCCTTTTTCGATTCAAAATCAAAGAACTTTCGATAGGAATGAGGTAGAGCGATGAAATTTTTTTTAAATGAAAGCTGAAACTTTGTAGAATATGGGAAAAATAGGGAGATTACGGTACGAACGTTTTTTAACCTTGAGAAAATTCGTTAAAGTTGCACAATTTCAAGAAAGTGCCAGTAGTAATGACAGCGATACGTCAAGTGATGACGAGATGTGAAGTGGCTTCATGTTTCGTAAGTAACTCAAAACGTTAAAATACTTCATTATTATTATTTTTATTGTGTTTTATATATGAAAATACGATATACTTTCAAACTAGTGTGTTATCAAGTCATTTTAACGAAAAAATTTCATTAATTTGTGTCACAAAAATCTATTTTTTTCAAAAACCAGAGGTTGTAGACAAATTTTGAAAACAGATTTGAAATCAGCGTGAAAAAATCTATGGGAAACGATATATAGCACGTTAAAAAAAAATTTTCCGCGCGTATTAGCCACAAAAACAAAATTTTCTTGAAATTGTGCAACTTTAACGAATTTTCTCAAGGTTAAAAAACGTTCGTACCGTAATCTCCCTATTTTTCCCATATTCTACAAAGTTTCAGCTTTCATTTAAAAACAATTTCATCGCTCTACCTCATTCCTATCGGAAGTTCTTTGATTTTGAATCGAAAAAGGCCGTTTTTGCCCACTGTGTGGCGTACAGGGCTTAAGGGGTTATATACAGTTAGAATTTTCAAAAAATCGATTTTTTTTATTTCATTTTCCTAATATACATATATTTAAGTATACGCACAAAAAATTTCAAGTCAATCCGGCTATTATTTTCGAAGTTACACGCATATTTGTAAAGACGTGTCAGAGCGTTTGAGAGCGTCAGAGCATTTCAACGCGATCTTTCGACGCGTTTTTCTCGAATACTGTGTTTTCAAAGTCGGTGACCAAGATTTCTCGGAAACGACTGAACCGATAACTCTCAAATTTTAACACAAGCTTCTTAAGTATATTTTTTAGTAATTAATCGAAGCTTTTTTCTCTCCGATGAATACTTTTTTTTATAAACAATTTAAGGCCAAAATTTGTGTGAAAAATCGATTTTTTTCTTTGAAAAGCTGCCATTTTGTCACAAAATTTTATTTTGCTTATTCCTTCGATTAATTACTAGATTATACATTTCTTTAAAGAAATCAGTTTAGTTTTTTCATTTTTAATGATCCAGTCCAGAGATATAGTGGTCACCGCAAAGCGCCTTTTTTTAGAGGAGCTCCAGGAGATCAGCTATAGCAGGTTTCAAAATTATTATTTTTACAAGTAAAAAATGTTAAAATACAGTTAAAAGTTACCATAATATGTGTACAAATTTTTACATTAATAGATGTAAAGGTCTTCTTAGGAAAAATTCTTAAAAAATTGCTTTTTTTGGGCCTCATAACTGTATATAACCCCTTAAGAGGTTAAATACTTTAATGGTTTTATCAATATTACTTAATAGCAACTTGTGCAAACATTCTAGTCTGAAGAAACGCGGTCTGAGCATCAGTTGCTTTGTTTTGGTTTCGAAACTATTCTTTTTTCAGAAATAAACACATTAAACAAATGTTAATTTGAAACGAAAAGATTGTAATTTAAATTTTAAATCAAAATTGAAACTTTTTAATTTGTTTCGTGCCTATTATTATCGTTATTCATATTTTCAGTGTGGAAAATATTTTCATTCGCAATAAAGATTTGTCTTTGCAATACTAAAACTCGTCGTATGAATTAAACATGGTTATAAAAATGAACATGTTTATTTTCTCTGCATAGGAAGACAAAGATATTTTGATAAGAATTGTTATTGGTCCGAATCGCGAAGAAAATGCGGAAAGGTATTTTTTACAATTTTTATGTGGTCCTACACATTGAAAATTTAAGAAATATATTTTGGAGATGCGTATCGATTTGGACGAAATTTTCAGATAATGTATAATTGACACAGATCTATAAAACGTATTTCTTAAATTTTCAATATAGGCACACGCAGAAAAATTGTGAAATAAAACTTTTAATATTTCCTCTGTAGTTTCGACCAATTGCAATCTTGTCAAAATTTTGTTCACGTCTGGTAAAAATCCAAATCGCACGGTGCAGTATTAAAAAAGTTATCGTGCTTGTAAAAGCGTGCAAACATAAGTGTGATTCACTGTTTTATAGTAATGTTCTCGCTATTTCTATTTGATTTGCTTCGAATGGGAACAGACAACGACGATATTAGTAGAGCGTGAGCAAAATTATTAATTTTATTGAAAGGAAACCTTTCGCTGTACACTCACGTCACACGCTAAATTAACTGCGAATGACTCGTTGAAGGGGCTGGATAATGAACGCGGACTGTGGATATGTATAACGAAACAACTGTACATTTAACCTTTTAAGCACAGCGCGTTTGTCCGCAGCTCTGCCTCCCAGGGACGGCGAGCCTAGCCGTGGAAGGCAAAAAAGCCACTATAGTGGTTCGTGTTGTTCGAACTGACGCTTTCCACGGAAAGCCACTATAGTGGCGCGTCGTTCCTAAAAGGTTAATAATGACACTGCAATTTGTAAAAAAATTTGTATCACTACTTAAGAGATTCTTTGTAGTAAGAAGAAGATAAAAATTCATTTTTGTTACTATACGTTCTTACATGTACGTATATGGATGCATAAATATTCGCAATGGAGGATGTCTATGCAAATATTCGCATTTATAAAATATTTCGTGCAATCTAAATTCGGAAAAAATTTGTATAACTACTTAAGAGATTCTTTGTAGTAAGAAGAAGACAAAAATTAATTTTTGTTACTATACGTTCTTACATGTACGTATATGGATGCATAAATATTCGCAATGGAGGATCTCTATGCAAATATTCGCATTTAAAAATTATTTTGTGCAATCTAAATTCGAAAAAAAATTTGTATGTGTTTAAGAGATTCTTCATGATAGGAGGATTATAAAAAAGCCACCATAGTGGTTCGTGCTGTTCGAATTGATGCTTTCCACGGAAAGCCACTATAGTGGCGCGTCGTTCCTAAAAGGTTAATAATGACACAGCAATTTGTAAAAAAATTTGTATCACTACTTAAGAGATTCTTTGTAGTAAGAAGAAGATAAAAATTCATTTTTGTTACTATACGTTCTTGTATGTACGTATATGGGTGCATAAATATTCGCAATGGAGGATCTCTATGCAAATATTCGCATTTAAAGAATATTTCGTGCAATCTAAATTCGGAAAAAATTTGTATAACTACTTAAGAGATTCTTTGTAGTAAGAAGAAGATAAAAATCCATTTTTGTTACTGTACGTTCTTACATGTACGTATATGGATGCATAAATATTCGCAATGGAGGATCTCTATGCAAATATTCGCATTTAAAAATTATTTTGTGCAATCTAAATTCGAAAAAAATGTGTATGTGTTTAAGAGATTCTCCATGATAGGAGGAGGATAAAAAAGCCACCATAGTGGTTCGTGTTGTTCGAACTGACGCTTTCCACGGAAAGCCACTATAGTGGCGCGTCGTTCCTAAAAGGTTAATAATGACACAGCAATTTGTAAAAAAATTTGTATCACTACTTAAGAGATTCTTTGTAGTAAGAAGAAGATAAAAATTCATTTTTGTTACTATACGTTCTTGTATGTACGTATATGGATGCATAAATATTCGCAATGGAGGATCCCTATGCAAATATTCGCATTTACAAAATATTTCGTGCAATCTAAATTCGGAAAAAATTTGTATAACTACTTAAGAGATTCTTTGTAGTAAGAAGAAGATAAAAATTAAATTTTGTTACTATACGTTCTTACATGTACGTATATGGATGCATAAATATTCGCAATGGAGGATCTCTATGCAAATATTCGCATTTAAAAATTATTTTGTGCAATCTAAATTCGAAAAAAAATTTGTATGTGTTTAAGAGATTCTCCATGATAGGAGGAGGATAAAAAAGCCACCATAGTGGTTCGTGCTGTTCGAATTGATGCTTTCCACGGAAAGCCACTATAGTGGCGTACAGGGTTTAAGAGGTTAATTTTTGCCCCGAGGGAGTATAGCTCGCCTACCAGAACAGGAATCGGAGTCCCGGGGACGGAGAGGGGAAGGGGGAATACGGGAGCAGAAATGCTAGATGCGAACGAGAGCGATTCGAGTCCAGGAAATCGCTTGCGAAGCACGAGTGGCAGTCGAGCAATACGTGCCCGCCGTTCATTGTCCGTCCTTCCGTCCGTCCTCGCGGTCTTTCACGTGATTATTTTTACCGGTTCGCGGGCACAATGAGCGATTTCTAGCCGGTCCCATTGTTCCCCCTCGAGACGCGTTGCGTTTTTTGCCGATGCCCGGCCCTAGCGCCCACTTGCATGGACAAGTTAGCAGGAATTTATTTCCTGACGGTGTTCCCAGGGACACACGGCTGCCTGCTACCGTCGATTCTTTCCGCCGGACCTTGCACTCCTCTCTGTGTCGCCGATCACTATTTTTCACCCTTCCCCGAAATTTTCCTAACCCTGCGATTTATCACAAGAACAGTGATCAGCACTCCTTTGTCGTTCACGATTTCTTTGAAAAAGAAGCAAGTTAATTTTTCCTGTGTATTCTCCAATGGCTACATGCAGCGGTCAGAATTAAAGTTCGGAAACACCCGTTACGATAAAATAAACCTCGCACTGCTATTTATTTTGTGATTATAACGACTAGAAATTTGTCATCGTTCAGAATTTCCTAGAAAAGAAAAAGATAGTTTATATTCATCGCATATCTACGTTTTCTCCAAAGGATATATTGTATCGACTGCAATAAAGTAGAATTTTATTTCGGTTTAAAGGAAATTAATAACTGTAGGAAATTAGTAGGATGGGTTGGGATTGTTTGGAGTGACTGTGGGCGCGTTTGCATTCGGTGTGTATGTGTACATGATTGTGAGTGGGGATGGTGGCAGCTTGGTGACGAGAAGACTCGTGTGTTTTGTCGTTGCCGGGTGAATTGTTTGATTGTAAAGGGGGAGAGTTGTAATTAGTTACCAACGAACCGGCGAGCAATAAACACATAACGTACACGCGCCTGAATTATAAATTAAGAAAACGAATAAATATAGTTAATAGGAGAGGAGATAATCCTGGTTGTTCTTTTGAATTCCCTCCTTCTCCTATGTAACATACATATTTATTAGACTCTGTTCAGACTCGATATCGTAGGGCGAGGGGTTAAAATCGAACCAAACGCCTCGAGTTTTTTTAACGTCTTGCAGTGTACAGCAAAAAATATTTTTTCAGGGAAAAATAGAAGTGTCAAAGCAAATGAAAGAATAAAAAAAGATTTACAATTCACACGACGAAGATCCGCAGTTTATTACAACATTATCATAGTAACATTTGTATTCTACAGTCGGACATTTCGTACTGAAGAAACTAATACACTCCCGGACAAAAAGATAGCACAACAATAAATTTTATGAATGTTCATATTTAAGCTCAAAGTTCTATAAACATTTAATAGTATATGTATACATTTCACTTAAATAGCATGATACGAAAGTGACAAATGAAAATAACGACAGTCCTTCCAGTTTCTTAACATAATTATCATATTTCAGGCCGGCGAAAAGATAGCATACTTGAACTAATTCTTAAAGCAAATGAAATTCTTACAAACAAAATGACATTGTTTTTCAATTTAATAATGTGTCGAACTTCCTTTGTTTTGTATTAATTTCACCATTCGTCTCGGTAAAGATTTGTATAAATTTTTTATTTTTTTTTTGTGCAAGTCTGTTCCATTCTCTTCTAATGCACTCCTTTTAATCTTGAATCGTATCGAATTGTCGATTACCGGCGTAAACAGCTCGTCAGAGTTCTCCCCAACAATTTTCTATAATATTAATGTCAGGGGATCTTGCAGGCCAAGCGAGAACAGATATATTTTCGGACTCAAAAAATTCCTTCACAACTCCAGCTTTATGAACGGACGCGTTGTCCTGTTGGACCACATAATTTGGTCCTCCGATGCGAACTGTATGATTCTTAAGTTGCTCTTCAATTAGTTTTTTTATAGATTGCAGCATTCATTCGATAGTCAATGAATTGTATATCTGTTCGTTCGTTGTACCCAATTCCAGCCCATACCATTGTGCTGCCTCCGCCCATTTGTCGACGAACTTTTGATAATTGCTCTTTTCTAATGTCATGGAAATAGTAATTAAAGCCATTTGGACAGTCTAAATTAAATCTTTTTTCATCAGAAAAAATTATATATTGCCATCTTTTCTTCCATTGAACGTGTTCCTTTGCAAAGTTTATACGATCCATTTTGTGGCGTACTGTTAGTCGTGGTTTTCTCTGAATTTTCTTCCGTATAAGATGTTCACACGTTTGAATGACACGACGTACATTTCTAACGTTGATTTTGACATCTGTTTCATGAGCAATTTGTCTCGCTGTTAGGCAAGAATTCGATGCCGTACGAAGAATTGCTCTTTTCTCACGTTTCGTTAATTCTGATGGCCGGTCAGTACTTTTTTTCCGTCCGTAATTTTTCACATTTTTTATCAAATTGTAAATTACTTTCCGACTTCTTTTGATAGCTGAAGCAATTTTAGAGATAGAAAAGTTTTGGTCCTTTAAAACAAGAATTGTGTTAATCTCTTCTTTACTCAATCTCTTTCCTCGTCCCATGACTGCCAAATGCTTCAATCTTTTAAACTACTTGGGATTTAAGTGTATCAAACTGACTGACACGTCTAGCCTCACAGAAAGTTTGACAAATACTAGTAATTGTTATGAAAATTCTAGGTGTGCTATCTTTTCGCCCCCCTTCTTTTATAGCATATTCCGAGAAACTGAAATAAAAACAAATACTTCCAGGTTCGACCTTGTTTCCTACGCTCCCAGGACATGCTGTTTACATTCAATCTATAACATTTAGGAAACTATGAACATACCATTCAAAATATGAAAATATTACCCATGTGCTATCTATTTGTCCGGGAGTGTAGTAAGTAGAATCGGTAAATCATCAACAGACACCCCATTCCTGAATCTTCAAACTCGAGATTTTCTCGTAAACGAAGCCTCGTATGAACAAACGTTATTCTCGATTTGTTTTTTAAATGTAGAATTCTTCCCTTTTCGGTTGTACCACCTGTTTAACAAGGTTTCAAACTAATCCGCCAAGCGACTAATTACACCCCGTAATTCCAGAACACGGTTTCGATATTCTTCTGGGAGAAGAGATCACGCGAGATTCGATGCAAGTCCGTGGACAGCAACACAAAGCAAAGCGGACACTCTGACGCTTGTACACCTAGGCGAGCGTGTCGTATTCGCGTCAAGTTTTATTGTCCAATAAAATCGTAAAAAAGTGTCCGCATAAAAGCTGGCCAACGAGAAAGAAAATATAGGATTACGCTGGTGTGCACACGCACACGTCTCTCCGTTCTCGCGGGGTTCTATCGGTGTTTGTACACGTAGTTGGTTTTAATACCTGCAGCTGTTATTTTTACGAACCAACGTCCCACCTCCGCCATCCTCCCACCGGTCGTGCACGTTGCATAAAATCTAACGAGATAAAATATCTCGGGATAATGTCACTCTACTGCTGGATACTAATTATAGGGCCGTTATTAAATAATCGCGGCTCGGATGCCGCCCATTAAACCGCTGCTGACTTTACGACGACTGTATGTCACTGAAAGTGCATAAATAAACCAAGATAAAATATGAATCGCGAGTTGCCGGCGTACACTGAAATACTGAACGCGCCGGTTGTCTCTCGGATCGTCGCGAGAGAGAGAGAGAGAGAAATTGAAAAGAGAAAGAGAGAGAAAGTGAGAAACACAGGGTCTTTTCGTCGTATCATCGGGACGGTATTTAATCATCAGACTGCGGATTTCACTGTGTACAGAAACCGTTCATGAACTGTGCACCAGCGACGAAGAGTCGCGGTGTGCAGAAATTGAGTCATTCAATGCAAAAATGGCGGGGGTCGAAACGATTAATCATTGGATAATGAATTCAGTTCAATGAAACAGAATAATATCGAAAGATGTTGTTACGTTTGTCACGCTGAAATTATATTACGATTATTTTAGTTAATGACGATCCGACCCTCGAGATGCGCTGTTAAGCCAAACAGACAATTGAGCCGTTTATTTTGAAAGTGGCCTAAGTCCATTTATACTTAAATTGAGATATTTAAGGGTTTGTGTTTCAATGCAATTAAAAATACACGTACAGGATACTAATGAGTCATACTGCTTAAGTGTATCTAAAGGAGTTAAATTTATAGTTCCTATTAAAATAATGGCAATTATTAAGTGAATAATATTTGCGTTTTCTTACCAAGAATGGAGTTAGGCCAGTTTCAAAATTACCAACCAGATTCGTTATAAAATTTGAAGGAGCCCAAGTCCATTCAACATAATTTAAGATGCTTCAAATTGAAAAAAACAATACTCAATTTACTTTGTATACCTTTACAACACTTCAAAAACACAATTTATGCAATTCAGGACATTTTGCAACTACATAAATTACATAACAATTCACTGCTCATCTACATTTTGTGGTGTCAATACAATATTTTCGAACTTTCTCGGTCTAACCCGACGTGCTAATAAATCCAGGATTTCAAACTTTGCATTCTCATCCATTGATATCTTATAGAAAATTGACATGGTTCATCTCTCAAAAAACGCATCCAACATATTTTTAACCAATTTATTGTTTCTCCGTTAGAATTCTTTACCATTTTAAAAATTGTATCCTCCAAAAATTTTGTTGATATGAAATCCTTTTTAAAGTTATTACCTTTCCGGCACTTTTTAATAATGTCCTTCGGACGTTAGGCCACTTTCAAATTGATGGTTTTAATTATTGAAATAACTGCGAAAACTTATGGGTCCAAAATTGTCGTATGTACTCTGAATATATTTAACCGCAAATGTTGTTTATGACAGCTCATTTAATTAATTACGGGCAACAAAGGATAAATGACAAATGGAGTTAGGCCACTTTCAAAATAAACGGCTCAATTATTGACTTACACCACTTTTGCATTAAACGGCTGAATCGTTTTAACAATTCGCAGTGTTCACAGTCTGACGGTTCTTTACAACTGTGTTCTGTTTTCCAAAGAATTTTGCACACATATTAATGTGTACTTGTAGTGTATTATATATTTTTTTAACACCAGAATCACCAAGCACTAAATACAGCTGGCATACATTACCTTGTAATAATAACAAAATTGCATTTGGTTAGATTTCGTATCAGTTTTTAACACTAGAACTACCGAACCAGTCAAAATGACTAATTAGGTTAGAACCAGTTAAAATGACTAGGTTCCTAATTTTTTCTGTTACAATTACCAAAATTATATAAATGTTTTTATCATTATTTTTCGAATGAACTTTTTCATTGATGCACATGTTAGAATAAAAATGGTATTAGGTTTAAATAGATGTAGTCTTGTCCTTGAACTACTCAGTAGTTCTAGTGTTAAATATCTACTTCAATGGAGAAGTTTATTAAAGCATTTCTAAAAGAAAAAATTAGGAGCAAGTCATTTTGACTCATCCGGTGGTTCTATTGTTAAAATATGTTGCTGACGATTCCGGTTTATTCTGTGACCGGTCCCTTATATTTGAAGGAAATCCGAAAAAGAAATTAATTTTTGAATGTTCACACCCGGAATGCCCGTTAAACAATTATGTGCCACTTTTCAACGAAAAGTGCAGGTTTCACAGCGTGTAGAAATTGTTAAGAAATTACGTGCCATTTTTTGCCAACTGAGCACGAAGAGTGCAGATTTCGCAGCATGCCGACAACTTTAAAAAACAATACCCTTTTCCAACAATAATATATATATATATATATATATATATATATATATATATATAAAACTACTAAAACAAGAATATATAAAACTGCATATATTTTTTCAAAAGCTCATTATTATTCAATCAAAATATGCTCCATTCGCTCCAATACACTTTTCCCAACGAGACTTTAAAGCATAGATGCCTGTCTTAAAAAAATTCTGATCTTTAGAATCAATAAACTCTGATATCGAATTTTTCAAACCGTCTTCATTTTCATACTGTTTAGCCCGTAAAAACAGTTCTAAATGTTTAAAAAAAATGAAAGTCGGTTGGCGATAGAACCGGTGAATAGGCTGGGTGCTGCAAAACTTCATATTTCAATTCATTTAATTTCGCAATTGTTTTGTGCGATGTATGCGTCCGAGCATTGTCATGGAGAAGTAGTGGGCCATGCCGATTAACAAGCGATGGGCATATAATTTTCAATTTTCCAATATTGCAATATTGTTGCATGGTCAACTTTCATCCTGGTAGCAAGTTCCCTCGTGGATACAGTTGGATTCGCTTCCACCAATGCCTTCAGATCATCATTTTTCACAGACGTTTTCGGTCTTTCACGCAGATCATTTTGTAGTGAAAAATCACCAGACCGAAATTTTTCAAACCAACGCTGCACTTTTCGATCGTTAACAGTATTCTCCCCAAACGCTTGGTTTATGTTGCGTGCAGATTTTGCAGCATTATTACCAAGTTTATACTCATACAAAAAAATTACTCGGTTGAATTCATATCGGTACAAAATTCAAAACAAACAACAAAAGGGAACGCTTTCGAGAAAATCTCTTTTGTTGTTCCGGGAATGGACAGTACGATTATAAACGAGCTTATGCCAAAAACAAAAGTATAACGAAAACAGGGAGACAAACGTTTGCATGTAAAAAATAATACGACATTTCATGTGCACCGACCTAATAGTATACAGAAACTACTGAAGAATTGTGTACCGTTCTCCAAGGAAGCACTTGGAGTGCAGATTTCGCAATATACACCCCGTGGCAGAATGTTTCCGATCGGAGGCATTGAAACGGATTTTAGAGAAAGCATTCACAATTTAGAAGTATAAAATATTAATTTACGGGGTTAAAACTGATGGGAAATGAAAAGGGGATTATCAACGAATGAAAAACAACAAAATAACATAAGCTTACATTTATTATAGCAAAGAAACGAACAAATAAACAAATTGTTACTCGGAAAAAAGTTTCCGATTAATACAACTGCTGGAAGAAAGTTTCCGATTTCGATGTATTAACATAAATTATTTTGTGTGTTAGTATTTTGTTGTATCCCCACGTTTACGTATGACTTCTTTAATTACGTTGCGGCATGGATTCGATTAGATCTTTACAATTTGTAGGTGAGATTTCTTCCCACGATTGTCGTATAGCGTGTCGAAGGTCTTCTTTATTAGTTGGCTTTTTTTCGTTGATAAGTAGTTTTACTTTTGCCCATATGTTTTCTATGGGATTGAGATCTGGACTGTTGGCTGGCCAGTGCAGTGTTTTAATGCCGTTATGCCGTAAATAATCTTTTACTGCCTTGCTACGATGACAACTGGCATTATCGTCTTGGAAAATGAAGTTTGGGGAATCTTCAAACCATACTTCAATGCTGGGAATCAAGAAATATTCAAGAATATGGATGTATGATTCTGAATTGACATTCTGATAAAGAATGCATAATTTTCCCACTCCTTTCTCAGTCATACAACTCCAAATCATATATGTCTCTGGATATTTCTTTTTAAAATTTAAGCAATCTTTATCGAATTTTTCATTAGGTCTTCGCCACACGAATGTTCCTGCATCATCACCGGTTCCAACACATACACGTGACTCATCACTGAATATTACTTTGTACCAGTCCGTCACTGTCCAATTTGCATGGTCCCTACATCACTGTAACCGTTCCCTCTTATGCCTTTTTGTTAGGAAAGGTTTTATTTTAGCTTTTCGGAAAGTAAAACCCATCTCGTTTAGACGATTTCGAACAGTACGATTCGAAACATTTTCTGCCCATATTATATTTATCTGTTTCGAAGTCAATCGCCCCGTATTTTTAACAATATTACGTAACTTCCTATCGTCTCGTTTACACGTTGCACGAGGACGGCCACACTTCTTCCTGTGTATTACACTTCCCGTTTCTTCATACTTCTTCTTTAAATCACTGATAGTGCTTTGGCTGCATCCTATCATATTTGCCACCTTTTTTGAGCGTTACCCTCCTTGAGAAGCTCAATTATACTCAACTTTATATCGTTCGAATACAACTGGCGTGATGGCATACTACGGACTTTTAATTTACGTCTGTACTGAATGGAATAGTACTACGAACTGATATTTCAGACATGATTACCTTGTACTTACGTTTCTGTGATGTCCTCTTATGTTTACATTTACATTCTACGATTCTAACATTCAAGGAGTTTCCACACTTTTACTGATTCGACTCGTGATCGGAAACTTTCTTCCAGCAGTTGTATTAATCGGAAACATTTTTCCGAGTAACAATTTGTTTATTTGTTCGTTTCTTTGCCATAATAAATGTAAGCTTATGTGATTTTGTTGTTTTTCATTCGTTGATAATCCCCTTTTCATTTCCCATCAGTTTTAACCCCGTAAAGTAGTATTTTATACTTCTAAATTGTGGATGTTTTCTCTAAAATCCGTTTCAATGCCTCCGATCGGAAACATTCTGCCACGGGGTGTACAGGAACAGTTAAAGAATTGTGCATCGTTTCTGAACGCAGCAGGTGGAGTGGCTGGTAGGATAGTTGATTGAATGAAATAATAATTGCACCGTTTGGAATTCGAGAGGCGAAAGAGCTCGATTAATGGAAGCTGGTAAAGTGAGCCGAAGAGATCGGCCGGTAGTCCTCGCCTTTTCGAACCGAAATCGTTCCGCCAATAGATTAGCGAGCCTCTCCCGGCTCTTTGACGGACACGACGATTGGCAATTGATAATCCCGGCGAGATCCCGCCGATTCCTTTTCCACGGAGCGAACGTCCTCGGGGGGTGATTCTTCTAAGGCGATGGTTAACTGGCTTCCTGAAACGGGGAATTATTCTTGGAGCGCGACGGAGTGGCGGAGCGTCGTTAAAGTCTCACAAGAAAATGCTAAATAGGTCTTTGAACCGGTATAAACGAGCTCTGGAGGATCCGATAACAGTCCTTAACTTAGAGCCGTGAAGTGGACGCGCGGATGCGAGAAATCGTCTCATTGCCCAGGCGCTTTTTTACTTTCATCTCTCGAGTGCCGCGATACCACGGGAAAAGTCGCACCGTTCGGCAAGCGGCGTGTATTACAAAACGCCTGTTTCAACTCGTCGCGAGCCTGACCGTCGCTGCGTCAATTACTATAACGAACTCGCCTCGGCTGCGATCGATCAACCATTTTAATCTGTCGTACCTCGAATATGCTGCGCCATTTTTCCTTCCTCAATCTGTGCAGCATTGCTGATTGCTATGTCAAACCACCTTGTATATTTTCAGATAAGTTGTCAATAACCATTCGCTTCGGTAAGCATTATCTTAATTATTTACGATATACAGTCAGGGACGATATTAACCCTTTGCACTCGAAGCTATTCTAACTCCAAAACGAAACATTTCTTCCGACCTAGAATATTTCCCTCCTACATATTTTTTTTTTCGTGTTGTAGTTACGAAAATGGTGCAATTTACTCGCACAATACTGAAGTGTTTAGTAATTTACTAAATACAAACAAATTTAATAATGTAAAAAACATTTTGAATAATGATGCAACAATTTTTAGTGGTGCCTTACAGTCGCTATTCGAGTGCTAAGGGTTAAGTGGACACTCTTAAAAGTCGCATAACTTTTTAAAAATTGGTTCAAATGACTTGAATTTCTTGTTTAGAGGTTAGACCGACTAGTTTGCTAGACAAAAAGTAAACAAAAATTTCTTTAGATTACAATTAGTTGGAACGATAAAAGAATGAAAAAAATGATTTTACTGCTTTTTTATTTGACAATAAGCCTACAACGGTACTTTAAGAAATGTGATTTGCGAATTCCGGTAACTTACATGCATACTGAAAATTTCATTGATATCGGTTAACGTTGTCATGAGATACAAACGTTTAAAGATGATTACATAAGGGCGAAATTCCCTGGCAAGGTCGAAAATCTGCGACTTTCACCCTTGAACTCTCATCTTGAAACGTTTGTAGTTCATCGCAACGTTGACCGATTTCGATGAAATTTTCAGGATACATATCCGTTACCGGAATCTACAAAACACATTTCTTAAATAATCGTTATAGGCTTACATAGAAAAGTTAAAAAATCATCATTTTTTCATTGTTTTATCATTCCAACCAATTGCAATCTAAAAACATTTTTCTTTACTTATTTTCTGGGATATTAATCAGCGTAATATCTAAAAAAAAAAATCAAATCATTTGGATCAATTTTTAAAAAGTTATGCAATTTTTAAGAGTGTCCACTTAATATTGTCCCCGATTGTATGTCCCTGGGTAGACCCCTGTTGTGAACATGTATCGAGAAGACACTGTAAATCGATTATATAAAATTGCTTGTATCTCAAGTCAGTAATAGTTTGATTTTTTCAAGTAAATTGCTTGTCTCTTAAGTCAGCGTTACAATCTTTACTCGGTATATGTCGCAAATATCTGGCCGATAAAAGCCCAGAACTATCCCCACTGCCGCCACAACTATCCCCACAGGCCACTAGCTGTCCTTCTTTACGATATATGTCCCTGGGTAGACCCCTGTTGCGAACATGTATCGAGAAGACACTGTAAATTGATTATATAAAATTGCTTATATCTCAAGTAAGTAATAGTTTGATTTTTTCAAGTAAATTGCTTGTCTCTCAAGTCAGCAATGGTTTGATTGTTTCAAGTAACTTGCCCGCCTCTTAAATCAGCATTTGATTATTTAAAATAAACTGTTTGTCTCTTATGTCAGCATTAATTTGATTGTAGTGGTCGCAAAGTAGTGATATTTATTCTAAAATCGACAAAACGTGTTTCTTGATTGTTCGTTTCTGACAAAATCCACGACAGTCGTATTTTTCAAAGAAAAGAACATTTTATTATTTAATATTGGGCCTCGTTTTTCGACACGTTCACTATCGAATAAAAAATGTCCCGAAAAATCAAAACAATTTGACCAACGCTACAACTATTAAGCATTAAATGCCACTGATACAATATCACTTTATAATAATGACAACATTTTTATTACAACGAAGTGTTTGAACGAAGAAGTTTATCAGAAAACGTTCCAATAATTTCACTAAAAGAAACAAGTCATTTTAACCGAGTAGTTTCTAATATCTATATATCTATTGTAATATCGTATTTAGAAAATAAAAATTAATGACGACGATGTAGTACAATAAAAATGAATATGTAAATTTGCATGGACACTTATGTCACCGACATACAACCAACGCGGAAGCCATCCCGTTGTCATCCCTCGGGACATAAGAGGCGTAGAAATATTTGAAGGAAGCCGGTGAGAAACGAAAGGTAATAATATGATAATATCATGAAGATAGCAAGATAAATGGGGTCTGATAACAGGTTGTTAGTCGGCTGTCCCCACAAATCTTCCCGAGAGATAAAACGGGGTCGATTAACGCTGTTTAACTGCTAATTGACAGCGTCCGATGGTAAAAAATGTTTTCGTAGCCGCGGAATAATGTCCTATTAGAAGTTAAACGTTCCTTTTCCAGTGTTTCGACGAGCTGGCGTAGTTGTGGCGTTCTCGTGCCACTGTAGGGGAGAGTTGCCAAATGCGTACTGGTCACCTAAATCGTACCAGCTCTTTTCTTTAAAAATTAATGCATTTTGATGCCTCCAGGTGGTAAAGATATGAACTTTTATTTATGTCGATAAAGTAGGACCAAAAAGTCATTCGCATGAAGTGTTGTTTTGTGAATGACAGAAGCACAAAGAAATCAGGCAAGTCTGATGTTAATTTTAAACGATTTTAATCGGCTGAATTAAATATAAATATACAGTTTCTGAGGTAGTCTTATATATTTTTGAAAACTAGCTATGTTATGTTATTTATTTCTATTTAGTTTATAAAACATGCTGATAATGTTTTAAAGGTTAGCTTCAATTATTTGGCGGGACGTCTTTTTCCTAAATCGTACCACACTGTGGTTTCCTAAATCGTACCAGTACGATTTAAGATACTGTTATTCAAATTTTACCGCGAAAATAAACGATTTACAATGTTTCAAATTTTTTTAGCATGGGAAAGCGAAAGTATTGCGAATGCTCAGAAGAACAGATGAAATTAGCAATAGAGGCTTACAGAAATAAAAAATACGGATTCAACGAATGTTCTCGGCGGTATAAAATTCCAAAGCCAACGTTAAGAAGACACCTCCTTGCATTGATAAAAAAACCTACTTCTGCATTAAAAAAGGTTCGAGGAGTTTTGAAAGAAGACAATATTTATTATTGTCCTAGTTGTATTTAAGTTAAGTAATGTAATATTCCATTTTATTTTTATGTTGTATTGTATATTAAACTGAAATTAAACGCAAAATACAGTTTCTCTTATGATTTTTTTGTATCTTTTTAATCCAACACATGAGGTACGATTTTGGAAACCGGCTGGTACCATTTAGGATACCGGTTCCCTAAATCGTACTGTTTGCATGATCTTGTAAAAGTGTTCATATCACAATGATCTATCAATAAATATTTAAAAAATCATATTAAATTGCAACTTCGATAGTTAATACATAGATACAAAACATAATTTTTGCTCAAATTCCTACTAAAGAATATACAGTGAGTAACGAAAGTATTCGAACGCCCTTTAAATCAGTATAACTTTTTTGTTTAAGTGAATCAAACGACCTGACTTTTTTTAGGAGTTCGAAGAATTGGTTTTCCAAATGATGTGTAAAAAAGATTTTGAAAAAATTGCAATTGGTAAGAATTACATGAGAAAATAAAAATGGCACTTTTCACAACTTTTTTATTTGAGCCTGTAGTGAAAATTTAAAATATGAGTTTCGTAGATATATGTTAGTTATATACATGCTGCAAATTTCATTGAAATCGATTAATATACACACGAGCTACAACTAGTTAAAAGTGGTGAAAAGCGTAGATTTTCACGACTTTTGGCCAGTTTCTGCTTAAAATCCTCAGATTCTAACATATTTTGATACGTGCCATTTTTATCTGCGTCAGCCGATTTCGATGAAATTTTCAGTACGTGTATAACTAACAGAGATCTACAAAACGCATATTTTAAATTTTCATTATAGGCTCAAATAAAAAAGTTGTGAAAAGTGCCATTTTTATTTTCTCATGTAATTCTTACCAATTGCAATTTTTTCAAAATCTTTTTTACACATCATTTGGAAAAGCAATTCTTCTAACTCCTCAAAAAAGTCAGGTCGTTTGATTCACTTAAACAAAAAAGTTATACTGATTTAAAGGGCGTTCGAATACTTTCGTTACTCACTGTATAAACTGCCTTTGAAATTAAGTGGTACGCATTCGGCAATTCTCCCCTATATTTTAGTTCTTTTGCCAGATAACGAGAAGCAGAAACCATTAGCGGGAATGGTTTTGAATGTTGCAATGTTACGAGATCCCGGCAATGTTACCACCCTTATCAGGTGTAAATTTTCAAAGTAAATGATTAATTGTTTCAACGCCGCGCAATCTTATCAATGAAACGCCGGTGGGCAGAATAACAGCGTAACAATTATGGCAAGCCCGCGGGACGATAAAACACGTTTTTACGAGCTCGTTATATGAACGCTTAAGCGGCACCGTAACGTAACAATAAACGGGATTCGGATTATTGGATCGTTTATGGTAAAGTGTAATAAGAACTGCCCCGAGTTCCTCGTAAAACGCAGATTAACGGCGAAAAAATCTAATAAGATCGATGCGATTCAGCCATTTTGGAGCTTCGACTTTCTGGATTCGATAATTTACAACTCTCTGTAAATTAACAGCATATCCATAACATTGTAAATATTCTTTTGAGACGATGTAATAGTTAAATCAGAGCCAGAACAAAATTTACTGGTAATCGATATTGTTTATAACACGTTCCTTGCAATACTATTCTTCGCGAAAAATATCCAATTTACACGAGATAGTTTTAGGAAGAGTTTTAATCAGTTAAGCGTGTTTGACGTGTATACACGTCAATCCAAAACTCTATTGCGGTGCCGTTAACGTTAATGAATTGTTAATTTCTTATCGAATAAAAATTTAATTTTTGAATCCTTGCCCTGCCCCCCCCCCTTTGAACCTTTTTTTTCGTGTATATTCCGCATTGCATGATTTTAATTCCGCGCCGTGGGGGATTTCTGAAATTGAGCTCCACAGTTAACTGGTTAATAAAACTTTTTTACTTTTAATTTTTTTTTTTTTAGAATATTAGAAAGAATTTTAACAAAACGCCTGATGCTGTTATTCCGTTACGAGAAACCGAATAGTACGCTGTCCACCGTTGCGTGAAAGTTATACAAAATTTAACTAGGTTTACGAAGTTGACGGTAATGAAATTATTCCTGAATCTAATAAATATTTTTATCAAATTTTACTTAATTTTTACGGGGTGGAGATGAGAGCAAGAACACCGAAATTTTCGTGGCTTGGAACTGAATTCAGGATCAATTGGCCAGGACTTAGGCTAACGTTGGACAAACAATGGCGGCTTGTTACGGGAACGAATCCTCCGAAACGTTTGCATAATAGGCATTAATGAATAAACGGACGGAGCCGACGGCGTCTGAATTCAGGATTCGGTTTTCAAAATGAATTATGATAATGCGCCGGGACGGGACGGGTCCTCGTGGTCATTGATTCGCCGGGATCGATGTCCATTCTGTTTCGTTCAATTTAAACTTCATTCAGGGAACGATCCCTCGCGATCGTTCTCTTACCTTGAAACGTCGACCCCGTCGATTTCGGCCTCGAGCGAATAAAACGTCGATTGACCAACTCGTCTCGCGAACCGTGTGTTACAAATTCTTATTGTCCGTTCTTCAACCCTTGGTTCAACCGGGTCACTTTTGATCCACTTTTGTACGGCGGAATTGTGCGAACTGGTTCTGCCGAAATTCATGCTGCTCGCGTTCTTTTTCTAGTTTCTGATCAGTTTGCTTCACGGCATTTCAGCTCTTTGTCAAGAACTTTTTGATTGCCTCTTGTTGCTGCACGATCTGAAACAAATTTCGAACGAATAGCAACTTGTGAAAACATTCTAGTCTGAAGAAACGCGGTCTGAGCATCAGTTGCTTTGTTTTGTGGTTTCGAAACTATTCTTTTTTCAGAAATAAATAAATTAAACAAATTTTAATCTGAAACGAAAAGATTGTAATTGAAATTTTCAATCAAAATTGAAATTTTTTAATTTGTTTCGTGCCTGTTATTATCGTTGTTCATATTTTCAGTGTGGAAAATATTTTCATTCGCAATAAAGATTTGTCTTTGCAATACTAAAACTCGTCGTATGAAGTAAACATAGTTATAAAAATGAATATGTTTATTTTCTCTGCATAGGAAGACAAAGATATTTTGATAAGAATTGTTATTGGTCCGAATCGCGAAGAAAATGCGGAAAGGTATTGTTTACAAGTTTTATGTGGTCCTACATTGAAAATTTAAGAAATATATTTTGGAGATGCGTATCGATTTGAATGAAATTTTCGGAGTATGTATAATTGACACGGATCTACAAAACGTATTTCTTAAATTTTCAATATGGGCACACGCAAAAAAATTATAAAATAAAACTTTTGATATTTCCTCTTGACAGAATTGAAGCAGAATATTTATGCAATAACTAATAACAAATATATTTTTATGGAACAAACATAAATACGAACAACATTTCATGAAGATACAGGAAGGAACAACAAAAGACAATAACTCTTACATACATTACAATATTCATTGCGCTGCACACATCGATCATTTATCATACACAGCACACGTCATTGCATACATTGATTACACACTTCAGCCAACACCTCTGTTGTTTTGACGAATTGAAATCTTGTCAAAATTTTGTTCACGTCTGGTAAGAATCCAAATCGCACGGTACAGTATTAAAAAAGTTATCGTGCTTGTAAAAGCGAGCAAATATAAGTGTTCCTAGTAGCACAAAAATATTAGATAGATATTTTTAACAAATATTGGAAATATATTTTTTAAGCCACATTTTTTCATATGAGAAAAATATTGGATCTGAATATTGTCTACATGTACAAGAAATATAAATTGAATGTTTGAAAAATATAAGCTAAATATTCAGAGGATATAAACTAGATATTTAAAAAATATAAAGTAAATATTTAAAAAATGCGAATTCAATATTTGAAAAGTATAAAAATAATAATATTAAAATCAACAAAAAAAAATGAAATTCAATTCATTTTGTAATTCAATATTTAAAAAACATTCAATAAAATTTTCAAATTTAAGAAAAAATTATAACAAAAATTAGAAACTATGAATACGTATTACTTTCTGCGCACTGCTTGTTGAGGGAATGTTATCTGTATTTGGAAAAAATATTCTATTTCTAATATTAAATAAAGATTTGTTTTATAATGAGAAAAAATATTTTATTCATGATGTTAAATAAATATTATTTGTATATTAGGAAAAAATATTCTACTTCTAATATGAAATAAAGATTCATTTAATATTTAGATATGAAAAAAGTGAAACGGGAAATAGATATTTGCTAAATATTTAAAAAGAAATATTTGTTACTTAATATAAAATAAATATTGTATGCATATTTGAATATTAAAAAAAGATTGTATCTCTTTTTAATATTATATGAATGTGTATACAATATTTTAAGCTACTAGGGGTGATTCAATGTTTTATAGTAATGTTCTCGCTATTTCTATTGGATTTGCTTCGAATGGGAACAGACAACGACGATATATCATTTGTTGCTGGAAACGGAAGGTACTCGGGGGCATATTCGGCGATTCCTTCGGAGAACGTGGAATTGTAGAATCGAGAAGAAAGCGCTCGTTGTTGATTCAGTGTGGACACATACTTGAGAAACGGGACGCGGATATTTTACACAGCGCGGTTTCTGTCTCCGTCGCGACGCGGATACGGTACAGATTGCGTTTCAGCCGCGAGTGATATATTGGTGCGTTGCTAATAGTGATAAGTTACTGCGGTTCGGTCCATAAATTGGAAACAGTGGATACTAATTTCGTCGGTCGGTGTACCGGATATTTTATCGGTACACTTACAGCCCCCAACGTGGCTATCCGGAATGCCATTAATACGGATTGGGTCTTAATTTATTCGCCAGCGCAACCGACAATTAGCATTCGTTTAATAAACGAGGACGAAATTCTCTCCTCCACGTTCTCTGACTTTCGTGCACATTGTTGCATGCAATTTCCCTATATTTCAGCTTTCATGAAATCGTATTTAACCCCTTGCACTACTATTTTTATTTTGTGATTGTAATGATTAGAAATTCTTCATCGTTCAGAATTTCATAGAAAAAAAAGATTTATTAATTAGAGTCGTAAGAAGCACTGCACTACACATTATGCTATTATAATGGTGTAATATCATTTATTTTTCAATATTTAACTATGTTCCACCAATCCGACGATCTTGAAACTTTTGTACATATTAGATAGGTAACAGAACATTGTTCTTGAATTTTTTGGAAGTGGTCACTCGAAGGCTTGCTTGCAACCCCCACCCCTAAAAAATTAAATAATTTTTTTCTAGCCTTAATAATTTAATTATAATTGTGAGAAAAATATATGATATGAAGTAGGTAAGTTCGAATATTTTCGTTTTTATTCCATCTGAATATCTTAATTAACAACCGAGAAAAGAAATGATATAGTTAAGGGTGTTTACCCTCATATTATCCTTAACCCCTTGCACCACTATTTATTTTGTGATTATAACGATTAGAAATTCTTCATTGTTCAGAATTTCATAGAAAAGAAAAGATAGTTTATATTTATTGTATGTCTACATTTGCCTCAAAGGATATATATCAACTACAATAAAATAGATTTTTATTTCGATTTAAAGGAAATTAATAACGTTCACATTTATTAGACTCTATTCAGAATCTTCATGACGAGTCTGGCTCGTTATTGTAGAGCAAGGGGTTAATTAAATTCCCATATTCTCAAATTCAATTAAATAGGAATCTAATCGTGAAGATATTTATATCTCAGGGTTTTATACTGTAGATATTTACATCTTCGTTTTTCATTTTATTTTAGGAAACGATCAAGGACAAAAAAGCTCTCTAGTCATCGCAAATGTCGTAAAGCTTCAAAATTGCAACGCATAAAAGTTTAAGCGTTTCCACTAATACAGTGGCAGTGTTAATAAAATAATTCCACCTATTACTCGCGCGAACGTCCGCGATCTCGGGAACCCGTTCGGATCATTTCTCGATTTCTGAATCGAGTTTGTCGGGCATAAAACGCGAAACGAAATTCCACGGTGATAATCTCGGACGTGACAAAAAGTTCTCTTATCTTTCGCGCGGCTTACGGGCCTGTCGTTAGCCGAAATCATATCAGGCGATATCGGTCGGTGTAAAGTTTCCTTCTCGGCTTCTAACCGAATCGTCGAGGCCGTGGCGATCGTAAAGGAACCGTAAAATCCTTGGGCGTGTTTACAGCCAATAGCAATTTTCCCAGTCAATGTGGACTAATATCATAAATAGTCTCTTTCACGTTTTACGATAATTCGCGATCCGTTCCACGTTGCGAGTCTCCGTGGCGTGCGTCAGCCTAAGAGAAACTCTGTAATTCTAACATGCAAACACCTTCTGGGAAAGAACCTTATTCACCATCTTCAAACACCTCCACGAGACATCTTTAAGACATTTCATTTCAGACGTCTTTAAGACGTCTTTTACGAGACGATTAAAGATATTTGATTAATTCGTCCAGGAGAAGTATCCCCTAGTAGCACAAAATATTGTATACACATTCATATAGTATTAAAAAGAGATTCAATCTTTTTTTAATATTCAAATATACATACAATATTTATTTTATATTAAGTAACAAATATTTCTTTTTAAATATTCAGAAAATATCTATTTCATGTTACGAGAAAAATATTTTTTTCTAAATATTAAATGAATCTTTATTTCATATTAGAAGTAGAATATTTTTTGCTAATATACATATAATATTTATTCAATATCATGAAAAAAATATTTTTCCCGTAATATATTCCCTCAAGAAGCAGTGCGCAGAAAGTAATACATATTCGTAGTTTCTAATTTTTGTTATAACTTTTTCTTAAATTTGAAAATTTTATTGAATGTTATTTAACACTAGAACTACCGGATGGGTCAAAATGACTTCCTCCTAATTTTTTCTTTTAGAGATAGTGAAATTATAAATATGTTTCCATGAGAAAATTGTTTAATAAACTTCTCTATCGAAGTAGATATTTAAACAAAACTAATACGAAATCTAAACAAATCTTATTTTGTTGTTATTATAAGGCAATGTATGCCAGTTGCATTTAGTGCTTGGTCATTCTAGTGTTAAATATTGAATTTATATTTTTCAAATATTGAATTCACATTTTTTAAATATTTACTTTATATTTTTTAAATATCTAGTTTATATCTTCTGAATATTTACTTTTACTTTTACTTTTTATTTTTACTTTTTAAACATTCAATTTATATTTCTTGTACATGTATACAATATTCAGATCCAATATTTTTCTCATATGAAAAAATGTGGCTTAACAAATATTTTTCCAATATTTGAAAAAAATATCTATCTAATATTATTGTGCTACTAGGGTCTATTTTAATTCCTAAAGTTGGAACAGTTCATGAATGAATTACATCTATTGAAGATACTAATAATCGAATAGAAATTTTATAAGGAATAATAGCTCGATTATCAACATCTAAAAGACGAAATTGATTAATATTATCAATAGATTTAATTATATAAGAGTCAAATATAATATTATAAAATTCAGGATATTCATATCTTCAATATCACTGATGACCAATGGATTTAATGGTAAAATATGTTGGATTTCATAATTCATCAATAAAATAAAGAGTTTTTAAGGAAGGAATAGAAATAATTAAAAGTATAATTATAGGTGTGACAGTTCATAAAATTTCAATATTATGAAGCATCTGCATCTGTTTATTCGTAACAAAAAACTTACTGCAGAATCTTACGTGTATCACTTGATATCAGCTAATTTCTCTTATATGCAACGAGGGTACGAATACTTGTGAGACTGACTGTATAACAAAATTAAGTAGATCAAATTTGAAATTGTAGGAAAATTTAGACAAATTCAAATGTCGATATACCATTTTTCGTCTATTAAAACTAGTAAGCGAAGAAATAACATTCTACTTGGTTTCTATTTCTTGAAATCGATGCAGACAATTTTTCTTTTGCATAAAGATCCGCAGTCTATTTATAACGAAGAAAATTGTTGTTAAAGTTTCTCTCTACATCTACACCTTCGAGGAAAGAAAAAGTTTGAAAGGAACCATACGTCGCAAACAAATGTTGAGATGACCTTATTGAGATAGAAGCTGTTAAAGTTTCTGCAAAATTCGATTGTGTGGAGTTATACGTATAGACAAAAGCCTACTACTACAGTCCTACGGACCGTGTCGATGAAACGGAACATGATCGTGTGCGTGTCTCGAGACAAACGAAAAACCGTACATTCGTCGCTAGGCCAAGTCATTATCTCTCTGCCAATTAGGATCGTGTATTTGAAGTTGTAAAATACGAAAGAAAACCCTTTATCCAATGTGTTCTACATACGAATATTAACACTAAATCTACCACGGTCAAACGACCGCTTTGCATTTCACAATTATTGAAATTATAAAATTTATAGGAAATTACTGAATTGACTTCTTTATTCGAGCATATAATGAAAATCGTGCAAAGTTTAAATAAATTCAGTCTTCTCCCTTCTATAAGACGTTTCGCTTTTATATGTTCTGGGCTTGGTAGGTTTAGTCATTATCTCTCTGCCAATTAGGATCGTGTATTTGAAGTTGTAAAATACGAAAGAAAACCCTTAATCCAATGTGTTCTACATACGAATATTAACACTAAACCTAGCACGGTCAAACGACCGCTTTGTATTTCACAATTATTGAAATTATAAAATTTATAGGAAATTACTGAATTGACTTCTTTATTCAAGCATATAATGAAAATCGTGCGAAGTTTAAATAAATTCAGTCTTCTCCCTTCTATAAGACGTTTCACTTTTATATGTTCTGGGCTTGGTAGGTTTGGTGTTAATTCTACATTGTAAAATACTAATGTGAAGTACACTTACAAATTTTTCTGCATCCTCTGTTCCGCAGTGGTGTCCACACTATTGTGGAATAATTGCGTGTCCGAATAATTGGTCCACAATCACTAAACTCTACGCAACAGATTTAACAAAATCGTGACAGCGAACGAAAAGAAAGTTACTCCGACCACGAGCAAGACAATACTGTGATTTGAACATAAACACTAGATATAAAACAGATATAAAAACAGGGAGTTCCAGGAAATCGGGTAGGTAATTCAACCGACATAATTTGTTTACCTTGTTTTCGTTTCTACTGTTTTTGCGGAACCTCGGCGTTTGACCTGCCTAGGATAACGTGACCCTAACACGTCCGTGGTATCGAAGCGATTTTAATCGCAGTATTATTTTGACCGTGGCCGGAGCAACTTCTAGTTCGTTGTCATGATTTCGTAAAGTGTGTTGTGTAGTGTTTAGTGATTGTTTAGAAGTGTGGTGTTTCGTGCTTCGAAAATGGGCTCCGAAAAATAGACACAATCATTCGGATGTATTCGCCTGTATCAGGAATAATGTACTGTGGATCCGACGGAGGAACAGATCATTCTGGAAAAATTTGTAAGTGTACTTTACATTAGTATTTTATATTCTGGAATTATTATTCGCATGTATAACATTGGATACAAGGTTTTCTTTCATATTTTGCAACGTCAAATTTATGACTCGAATGAGCAGGCTCACAATGATTAGCATACCCATTGCAATATTAATCGCGGGGCTCGCGATTATAGCAAACTCTCTCTTCGCCCACCG
The DNA here is from genome assembly GCA_913789895.3 of Seladonia tumulorum. NCBI lineage: Eukaryota > Metazoa > Arthropoda > Insecta > Hymenoptera > Halictidae > Seladonia > Seladonia tumulorum. Next base: position 2,271,142 of record OU565281.1, read on the forward strand.
CCGGCACGTTGTAATTATTTTACGAAAAATGCTGAAACTTTTGCAATTTTTAGCGAATATTAACCCTTTGCACTCGGCGCTATTTTCATTTTAAAACTAAATTTTCCTTCCGTCTTAGAATATTTTCATTTTATTCATACGAAATTGATCCGATTTCCACATATAATATTCAAATGTTTAGCAATCTATTAAATACAAATTTTGTAATGTAATAAATACTCTGTAATATTTTTTTGTAATTTCTTTGAAATAATGCCACAACAATTTCTAATGGTGCTTCGGAGTCACCACTCGAGTGCTAAGGGTTAAAACCGACTGTTATTTAACCCTCGGACGGCGGACTATAATTCGTGATGCTTAGAGGACTGTTCACTGCTTTGTTTAACAATTTTTTTAAAACATCTTTTTGCCGGTGTTTCTTGTAGGTATGTTAGTCTTTTCTTTATTCCTCACAGTGGTTCATTGAACCCAATGTTTAATACTTAAATGAACTGCAGTGAATTCTTAGGATATATCCCGAGGTAGTGGGGATAATCCCGCGACGTTTATCATGCAGGCCTTGGCGACATATATAGAAAATCCATTGTACCGAGTTCGACACTGGCCCACTAAAATTTACTATTATTAATTCTATAATTATTATCACTAGGTTCACGGTGCGCTGAAAGTGACTATTTCACATTGCGTTTTAAAAATAACAATATTGTAGTTACTTGGATTTTCAGCCATCTTTATTGTAATTTGTGCTCGAAGAAACGAATCTATTGAACAATTCTGCACAAGTCCGTCCTTGCACTCTTAATAATAGTAAATTTACAAATCTCCAAATTTAAAAATTGAAAATCTAGTGTCAATAATATAACTATTTGTGGGTTTAGACGAAATTTTAGTACGTTTCTATTTACAATTTCCACAGAGATTATAAATCTCCAAAGATTACAAATCTCCAAATTTAAAAATTGTAAATCCAGTGTCAATAATATAACTATTTGAGATTATAAATCTCCAAAGATAACAAATCTCCATTTTTTTAAATTGTAAATCTAGTGTCAATAATGTAACTATTTGTGGGTTTAGACGAAATTTTAGTACGTTTCTATTTACAATTTCCACAGAGATTATAAATCTTCAAAGATTACAAATCTCCAAATTTAAAAATTGTAAATCTAGTGTCAATAATATAACTATTTGAGATTATAAATCTCCATTTTTTAAAATTGTAAATCTAGTGTCAATAATGTAACTATTTGTGGGTTTAGACGAAATTTTACTACGTTTCTATTTAAAATTTCCACAGAGATTATGATTTAATTGAATCGTTGCATTATAAAGTACATTTTTGGGGTCCACTCGAGGGTTAAAATTATGTCGAACGACTTAATGAAAATTGACAAAGTTGATAGAATAGGTGGCAAACACTTCAGACCAGTTATAGTAACCGGTAAAGCGAGAAATCATGCTACAGTATCATGCTACTGAAAGATCGATTAAAACCCTAGTCTCATGGAACATGTTGGAAAATGCAGACAACTTTCAGCAGATCATGACGACGTATCGCGGAGAGATAACGACGCCACTCGAGCACAGGTGAAAGAAAGGTGTTACCGGCAGTACTGCAACAATTTATGGCTAATTATTTCCTCTCGTTGACGACGGCGCGATAATGCCGCGATTCACGACGATGATCCATCATCGTGGCGCAAATTCCGACGCGCAATGGGGGAAACGTTTCTATGAAGTCGTTCCGGGAAAACTAATTAATAATAAAAGAGTCAATCGGGAATGCGAGTCCGTAAACGAATTGACCGTGCTCGACCCGTGACCCCACGCAGGAATCCAATTATCGGGAATTCATTCCGTGGATTCCTTGTGCAGGGTGTTTTCGAGAATCTCTCCAAGTTCAAGCAATCCAGTCATCTTCAGAAAACCGTATCTTCGATAATCGTCGAAATTTCGTAACGGAAAAAATTGTGAAAGGAGCTTGCAGGGGTGCACTTTTAAGTGGAAGAAGATTTGTCGTCATAAGTTTGTCAGATTTTTCACGAAAAAATTCTCAAAAATCAACTTCCTCCTCCTGCTGTTTATTCTTCGCCAGAGTTGAACTTACTTTGGGTCTCTCTATTTCGGGAATGCTTTTAACACTAGAACTACCGGATGGGTCAAAATGATTTGCGCCTAATTTTTTCTTTTAGACATAACGAAATTGTACTCTTCTTGAACTTCTCTGTCGAAGTAGATATTTAAACAATACTGGTACGAAATCTAAACAACTGCAGTTTTGTTGTTGTTATAAGGCAATGCATGCCAGTTGCATTTACTGATTGGTAGTTCTAGTGTTAAAAGGACATAAAAATTATGTGCACCAATTACAAGATGAAAGAACTACGTAGGTATTTACATCTTTGCTTAATCATTTTAGCGAGCAGAAAAATAATACAACTTTATAAAAATAAAATTTTTCCTTCAAAGATACAGCAACGAAACCGGAACCGTCCGAAAAGGAGCTTTTCTGAATCTAAATGCGTGCATCGTATGAACAATTTTACGAGCGTAAAAATATCTAAGAACTGTAAAATTTGTCGGCGTTTAGACACAAATTGAATTGAAAAGTCGTTGTAATAAACGCGTCGCTGAAAAGAGCAGTAACACGGGGTAGCCGAGGCATGGAATCCGTTGGCGATCGATCGTTGTTGTTACGCTTCCTCCGGCGAAGGGTATTAAACCCCGGCGCGCGCGGTCGAATAAATAAATAAATAATTAAACGGGCGGGTTACGTAACGGAATTTCATAAAGCCGTGGCTCCCGCGATAAGCGAGCATGACCGGGTCCGAAGACAAAGAGTTTCCCATGCGAGGAGGCAGTTGGTTTTTTCAGCCAGTGGCCAGAGATAGACACTTCCACTTCCTCCACCTGACAATGGAACGCTTTCAGCCGGAGAGTGTGCCGGATAATTCATGTCGGGCCGAGCAATTAAGACCTAACCCACGCGCACTCTTCGCTTCTAATTATCCTGCTTGACGCGCGCAGCGCCCGACGACTGCCTCGCGGGATCGGAACCATTATCAACTTGGGACAGAGAGTGAGAGAGAGAGAGAAAGAGAGAACGAGAGAGAGAGAAAGAGAGAAAGAGAGAGAGAGAGAAAGAGAGAGTGAGAGAGAGAGAAAGAGAGAGAGAGGGAGAAAGAGAAAGAGAGAAAGAGAGAGAGAGAAAGAGAGAGAGAGAGAAAGAGAGAGAGAGCAAGAGAGAGATAGAGAGGGGGAGAGAGAGCAAGAGAGAGATAGAGAGGGGGAGAGAGAGAGAGGGAGAGAGAGAGCAAGAGAGAGATAGAGAGGGGGAGAGAGAGCAAGAGAGAGAGGGAGAGAGAGAGCAAGAGAGAGATAGAGAGGGGGAGAGAGAGCAAGAGAGAGATAGAGAGGGGGAGAGAGAGAGAGATAGGGAGGGAGAGAGAGAAAGAGAGAGAGAGGGGAGAGAGAGATAGAGAGGGGGAGAGAGAGCAAGAGAGAGATAGAGAGGGGGAGAGAGAGAGGGAGAGAGAGAGCAAGAGAGAGATAGAGAGGGGGAGAGAGAGCAAGAGAGAGAGCAAGAGAGAGATAGAGAGGGGGAGAGAGAGCAAGAGAGAGATAGAGAGGGGGAGAGAGAGCAAGAGAGAGAGGGAGAGAGAGAGCAAGAGAGAGATAGAGAGGGGGAGAGAGAGCAAGAGAGAGATAGAGAGGGGGAGAGAGAGAGATAGGGAGGGAGAGAGAGAAAGAGAGAGAGAGGGGAGAGAGAGGGAGAGAGAGAGGGAGAGAGAGAATATAAGGAGAGAATATAAGGAGACGGAATCGCTGTATAGGATAAGACACAAAAACCCGGCTTCTCGAGAGACAGAGGAGATCATCCGGCAGATTGCATTTCATTTCGAGGCATCGGATTTCAGGCCCACGTCCCCGTGTCCCCGCGATTTCATTACCTGCTAATTGCTTTACTGAAAGCTCTGGGACGCCGAGCAATTTTCCCGCGGCTGGCGTAACCGATCTGATACCGTCTCCTAGCTCGAATAAAAACCCTCATAAATATTTGTCTACGAACGGCCGGGCACCGCACCGTGCCCCGTTGCACACTTCTACGTTTCGTCCACAGCCACGTAATCCGTTTTTCGGTATCGCCGCCATCTCTAGTCTGTCCCGGCTCGCCTTTTCGCTGCGATGTGCCCGATGTCGCTTCAGATTGTCCCATTCCGCACGGGCATTCTAGTTTTCCCGATAACGGCTTCACGGACCGTGCCTTTGCAACAGCGTTATCGAAATCAGTGTGCCACGGTATACGCTCCCGTCCATAAAGAAATCTTGTAAAATCATCAAATTCGCTGGCTTTCACCATAAACGAAAACCATATAAATTTTCTCTTGTACGGAATAACGCATTGTAATCACTTCGAAGTTTAGAATAGGATTATTGAAGAAGGAATAAGATATTTACTCGAATAATCTACGGTACATCGATTACCGCTGTCAATGACGCGTATCATAATAAACATTGGTTTCAGTATGAATTCATTAGCCAGTATCTGTTCCACAACGCTAGGACATATTAATGTTAACATCTTGAGATCAGATGAGCCGAATCATACATTATGATAGGTTGTTACATTTGTCATTTTATTCTCTATAAGATAACCTTGAAATCTTGTAAAAAAATTAATTTCTTGTAAAAAATTGTTACCATCATCAAATTCGCCCCTTGAAACAGTACAACTTTGTTCTGTGGAGATTTTTTTTGTACGACTAATAATAACCGAGATATTTAGGTGTTCCCATTTATGTAGGACACCCTGTATATATTGAGAAATTACTGTATTTATATGTCCAAGTTCCATGTAGAGTTTAAAGTTCCACGTTGAAACAGAGATGAAAGTATCAGGAGACGATGGTAAATAAAAGTTAAGAGGTACAGATATTAACAAATGGGTGAAACGCAACAATATTTATCTTGAAAAGGTACAGGGTTAAGGACAATGTTTTATAATTGAGACATTCGATGCAAAATTGAGTCAATATTTATCTGTTTGATATAACACCGTATCCGAAGAGCTTAATCGTTATTGAATAAAATAATTATAATATGATTTTAGCGTGGCTTGCAGTAGACAAACACAGCATCCTTCGGTATTGTTGTGTTTCGTAGAACTTTTATTTAATTCTTGTTCAACGATGAACTGTTTCGACTTGCATACTTACATCGAACAGCTCAATTGATTCGTGATTCCGCACTTTGTTAAAAACAGCCCAATATGTTAAATAGATACACTCCCATCCATAAGTCACCGGACATTTATTCGCTTTCGTCGTTTTCTACCGAACACCTCAAATTTCAATTCATCGGTCCACAGCACCTTTTCCCAATCTTCAGCAGTGTAATCTTTATATAATTTTAAGCAAACCTCGACGGGCATATTTATGATCCTCGTTAGAGTTCGTTGCGTTTATTAATTTTACGAGCTGCCAACGTTGTTCGTAATTGTTTCTCTCGTCCCCCGAGCCCCCATAAAATCGTTGTATTGTTGTTGTATTACTTTGTCTATAACTACTTACTACTATAAAATAGTCAGCTACTGGTACATGGTCAACTACTGGTGCCTTAACCTTAATGAAATAAAAATTGAAAAAAATTAAATGTATGACATTGAGTAGTCCTCCAACTTTCTGGCATTTTACAAATCCTTAAAAATTTTGATACAATTAATATATTAGCGTAAAAATTCATTTTAAAATTTGGACAAATAATTCCGTCTCCCACATATGGGTGACATGGCAATGAACGTGTTAATATTTAGACTGCGGATCTTTATGCAAAATGAAAATTTTCTTCCTGCATTGCTACAAACTGGAACGAAGTAGAAAGTCATTTTCTTTTTTAACACGTTTAATAGATTGATAATAGAGATCGAATTTTCTTACTGCTTGAAAGTAAGTTATAAATAAAATTGTAAAAAATTAAATGTATGATATTGAATAGTCCAACTTTCTGGCATTTTACAGATCCTTAAAAATTTTGATACAATTAATATATTAGCGTAAAAATTCATTTTACAATTTGGACAAATAATTCCGTCACCCAAATAATCACCATTTCCTTGAAGCATTTGTCACGTTAAAAATTGCGAAAAATCCGACTAAACCGAATCCTGTCATTTCCCTACGTACGGCAACGTTTATATAATTTGCTGCTTTTACTGCCTGGTGCGTTTAGCTAATGAAAATGTGGAATTAAACGGAGCTGGGGCCCGCAGCAGGGGTAAACCTACAGCATGGAAAGTGGCAGAAAGCGTGGTAGCAAACTATTATCGTTTCCTCGAAGGTAAACGTTCACGAAATCGATCTTGCTATCGATTGATCGCGGCTTGTCCGATAACCGGTGACAATTTTATCGACGAGTTCGAGCCCCGGTGTAATCTGTCACCGTTGGTAAAAAAAAGTCTGAACACATTGCGGAATCGGTTACACAGATAAACATAATGTTTTCCGGCGTCCAACGGCGGGGTAAAAAAAGAAGCAGCAGGACGGACGTGATCGATTAAACGACTCGATATTTGACCATGCTCGGGGTAGATTATTCAGATAGAAGTCTCTCTTTCTCGAGTCACCTACGGCACACACACACACACACACACACACATACATATACATACTGGTTCCGTCTGACGCGCTGACAAAAGGCGTACACGTAGGCAACCGATCATGCATTGCCCGCACGGTGTTTTATTCGCTACCTACGAGCGGGCGTGTATGTACCCGACTGCCTACTCAATAACCAGACAGCATCGATTAATAAAATAACAATAAAACACTGGCTGCCTACCTGAATCGCGTATACGTAAAAGAGCTAGCCGGCGCGTGATTCCGGTTCTCGTCGCATGGCCCCCGGGGGCCCTCTCGCTCTCTAAACCGCATTTTACGACTGTTTCGGATCGCGATCGTGATTCCGAATGTTCATAATTCGTCGTAGTCGCCTGTCAGGACATTCGCGGATTTTTTACGCGCGTCGTAAATTTTCGCGAAACGCGTAGGCAAGGCGAACGGAGATCCTCGGACTCTGAGCGATTACGCTCTTTCTTCGATCGCCGAGCGACAATAGAAACTTTGGAAACCTTTCTGGCTTTATGGCAAACCGCGGTATCACGCATCAACACCACCATGAGAATTTCGAGTGACCGAGTCTTAACCCCTTGCACTACTATTTATTTTGTGATTATAATGATTAGAAATTCTTCATCGTTCAGAATACGCTGATTGCCATGTCACCCATATGTCACCCATATGAGGGTGACGGAATTATTTGTCCAAATTTTAAAATGAATTTTTACGCTAATATATTAATTGTATCAAATTTTTTAAGGATCTGTGAAATGCCAGAAAGTTGGAGGACTATTCGATATCATACATTTAATTTTTTACAATTTTATTTATAACACTTTCAAGCAGTAAGAAAATTCGATCTCTATTATCAATCTATTAAACGTGTTAAAAAAGAAAGTAACTTTCTACTTCGTTCCAGTTTGTAGCAATGCAGGAAGAAAATTTTCATTTTGCATAAAGATCCGCAGTCTAAATATTAACACGTTGATTGCCATGTCACCCATATGTGGGTGACGGAATTATTTGTACAAATTTTTAAATGAATTTTTACGCTAATATATTAATTGTATCAAATTTTTTAAGGATCTGTGGAATGCCAGAAAGTTGTAGGACTACTCGATATCATACATATAATTTTGTTCAATTTTTATTTCATTAAGGTAAAGGCACCAGTAGTTGACCATGTACCAGTAGTTGACCATTTTATAGAAAAACAAAAAAAGAATAAGGTTTTTATAAGTGCACTTTTGATGAAACTGAACCTCGGATGCCATGCCGTCAGTTGTTTAAATTTCGAAACAATAAGAACATTTCAAACCTTATTTTTTGTTTTTCTATAAAATGGTCAACTACTGGTGCCTTTACCTTAAATAACTTACATTAATTTGATGGAATTTTTGAGGTTTCTAGCTTGACAGTCAAAGTATTAAAATGAAAATAACTATATCTCACTGTAATGTACTGCTCCACAGACCTACAAACAATGCAAGATCTTATGTTCCTCCCTGACAGATTGTGGATTGTGTATATAATGTCACTATCACGTCCATTACCAATTAACCAGTTAACCCCTTGCACTACTATTTGTTTCGCGATTGTAATGATTAGAAATTCTTCATCGTTCAGAATTTCATAGAAAAAAAGATAATTCATGTTTATTGTATGTCTACGTTTTCCTCAAAGGATGTATATCAACAATAAAAAAAAATAGATTTTTATTTCGATTTAAAGGAAGTTAATAACGTTCACATTTATTAGACTCTGTTCAGAATCTTCATCACGAGTCTAGCGTTATTGTAAGGCAAGGGGTTAAGTTAACCAATCTGTACTTCGATAAAGAAATTCATTAAAAAATTTCTGATGTAAACATTTTCATAAATCCGGTAATTGTGAATGAAAAGATTAAGAATCCGTCATTTTGACTGGTTTAAAAAGTCCAAGTGTTGAACATTTAACGTCTCGACAATTATATATGGAAATAGGGACTTCGATATGTGTTCCAGATTTGTTTTTAGATTTTTTTACTCACTTTAGATTTTTATACATTTATTTCAAGTGCAACCATTCGAGCACTCGCTGTGAAATTCTTAATATATGCTTGATGTATGGCTAACAATTCGATCACCCACAGTATCTATCGGATTGTCTAGAATTTACTTGGGATTTATGTATAGAACTGTCCAGGATCATTTAGAAATAGGTACTTGCTCGTTACGTTCATAAGCTAACAACAACGTGACATCGGAAACGTTACGTTCTCGTTTAACACGAATTACGATCATACAGTGGGAGGTGTTCATCCACTGGACACGTCACCCCGGTTAATGTCCACCGGATCGATGATTAATCGCCAGACACCAGGCTGTGGTAGATCTCGGTTGCTCCGTAGATCGACGGTCGACACTTTTTGCGATTCCCGACAAGCGGTTTCCCTGTCGCAATTCACTTCGTCCGTTCTCGCCGGACACCGCGAACGAGGCAACAGGCGGAAACATGAATTACCTGAAATCCATTTTACCCGACTGCTTCGAGTTTCCTCTGTGAAAGGCTCGTTTCCCGGTTTCAGAACATTATCGACCGCCCTCCGGTGAACGGGACGAAAAAGATATATCCGAGCTTGCGAAAGACGCCGATCCAACGAAAAAGGAGAACGACGTTAGGCTGCACAGTCTGGACAAATTATAGGGGAAAGATTGGCAATTGAAACGACCTACAAACTTGCCAAAACTGGAGCAATTTGTTGCTTCAAACCTATGTTAGAAGACGGAGGAAGTGATACATAGTTGCATCCGTGCAGTGCAATTTATGCGCGAAAGCTATACTCTTGAAATGCTGGGCAATACCGTTGGCTTACGTAAAAAAATGTATTTCCTCAAATAACTTAAGAACCCTTTCTTAAAATTTCTGTATGGTCACTGACTGAGGAATAATCCTTCCTTAACATTTCTGCGTGGTCAGTGATCAATGAAATTCTTCTTTAGAATCTTTGCGTGGTCACTGACCGAAATGTTGCATTTCAAAAGGGTCTTTGCGGTCAGTGACCAAGGTTCAGGAAGAAGTTGTCGTGGCCTTGGTCGTAGCGTAAAAGCTATACTCTTGAAATGCTGTGCAATACCGCTGGCTTACGTAAAAAAATGTATTTCCTCAAATAACTTAAGAACCCTTTCTTAAAATTTCTGTATGGTCACTGACCGAGGAATAATCCTTCCTTAACATTTCTGCGTGGTCAGTGATCAATGAAATTCTTCTTTAGAATCTTTGCGTGGTCACTGACCGAAATGTTGCATATTGGGAGGTAATATCGCATATTGAAAAGGTATAAAATGTTAACGCGAAAAGACGAATGCAATGTTTTTTCACAAATATTGGCTCGATACAACTATTGGTTTTCCAGCACACTGTGCACACACCGTACGTGTACGCGACCGAGAAATTGTGCGTGCCGGACACGCGTTAGAACTTTCGACCAACAGCGTCCGAGTATCCGCTTCACAATCGTTAACTTCAATCTCCTCCGGCAGTGGTAGAAATGGTAAATAACCCCGACCGGCTGCCATTTGCTTCGCATGAATTAGAAACACTGGCTGCGCCTATTCAACAAGTACAATGCTCGCGAACGAATCGCATTGTTGCTAACGATGCCCGGTCAAGTGAACGCGGGCTATACGTCGATTGATTGCACGCCAGTTCATTTTGCGAACGCGATAACGCGGATGCAAATCAACAAATTAGTCTGACGCAGATTTATTTGCTTTATCCTAGCTCGCCCGAAGTTGAATAACCGGAAGTCTTGCTGCGACAAAACGAGAACGTTGTTCTAGTCGTTTTAGTAAATCAACGAGAAGTAATCTAAACATGACATTGTGAAGAGTGAAACTAATTTTTTTCACACTAACATCAAACATTACCAATTTTATTCGTGATAAAAAAAAACGGTGCTCTAATCTGTTCGCTGGAACCCTTTCAAGTGTTAAAAGGAAAGTTGATCGATCCTTTGTGGTTGGTTGAGCTCGATCGTTCCTTCGATTTATCAACGATAGAGATAAAAGTCTAAAGGCTGAGAGTTCAAGGCGCGGGCGCATAATAAATTTCATTATTCCCGTTTAACCGCAATTTTCAGGGTCCGATTTCAATCGGGCAATTCGTTGCGCGATATCGACGCCGAGATATATCATGCTGAACAACAATGAACGCTCGCTCCCCGCCCGTACGATCTCGGGATCCACGCATAAAATTATGATGAATCGGTCTCATTATGCCGTCCATTGAAACCCAACCACGGACGCGTAAGTAGACAAAAGAGGAATTCGTTTTCTTCGCGGATTTCCATATAGCGAGCACACGCTTATGACTTGCCGGTGATTTATCGATCGGTCGCTGCCTACAATCCTTCAAGCTGTATTTACATAATCCATTCTCAGCCAAGAGAATGACACACAATGGCGACGCCGGGCACTGAAAGCGGAACCGAGGAAAAGATTCGCAATGAACGCAGGCGCTGTACATCAAACCGCCGTAAATTATCCTCCATTTGGCAACATTATATCGGCTACCCTGGCCTCGATTTGCTCTACCAACAAGATACTCTTCTTATTGTTATCAGCGATCTTGTCATCGATTTCTCCCGATGTACCCTAATCTTCCTCCTGTACTTACTCCGAACACAGTGTTCCAATCGCCATTATGCACTTATCATAATGATACGGAAGGTATTTTTATAGATCAAATTGATAGTACTTTTATTTTATTTTTTTAACAAGTGATCCGACACTCGACGAAGAAGATTTTCTCTCAAATGATCGGTGAAGATCCGTCCTTGAAAATTCTTGCGTGGTCACTGACCGAGATGTCGTATTTGACAAGGGTCTCCGTGGTCAGTGACCAATTATCAAGAAAAAAGTTGTAACTCGCTTGGTCACTGACCGAAATGTCGTATTTGACAATGGCCTCCGTGGTCAGTGACCAATTATCAAGAAAGAAGTTGTCACTCGCTTGGTCACTGACCGAAATATTGCATCTTGGAAAGGTTGTTGAAGCAGCTCTTTTTTCAAGGCACTAATCGGCAGTGGAAACACGATTTCAATAACTTTGTGTAATAAATTCTCTTTCCTTGGTCTTTTTAAGCGAAAAATCTGAATCGATAGTGGAGACGTGGTTTCAATAATTCTCAGAGAAACTGCACAAGGAAATCGAAGTCGATAATTAAATAATGTGACTCGGTTCCGTTCGAATGAATAGAATAAACCGTATCCCGGGGACACGTATTTGCATAATTAAATTCCAGCAGGGATTTTTCCGGCTCTTCGTGGTCGCAGGCCTCACTCGGACAACATTAACGTCTAATAAGCCTGTCTCACGAAAGAAACTAGTTTGGCCGTCAAAAATGTCTCTCAATTGACTTCAATTCCGCTACAAATGGTCCAAAGCTCTCGACCAGTAGAATTCGTTATACTCCTATACGTTACGCAGCTTATGGTGTAGAGCGGGCGCGTTGCGTGCCGTGCGCTGCCCATAAATTGAACGCCGTTTCTCGACAACAATTACGGAAACGTTTCGCGGGAGAGGGGAAAAACCACGAACGAAGAAAAATATGTTGTAGTGGCGCCGCTCGAAAAAATGTCTGTACCGCGCTTTAGCTTAAACGCGGCAATTACCTGGCGACCGACAGTGACATAAACACAAAACATTATCACTGGAATCGATAAATTACACGCAAACCGCCCAGCACACGAACAAACTGTGCGTGTACAGTATTCGCACAATAGCAGTCTTCCGAGGAAAATTTCCCCAAAGACACGTTAATTACCTTAAATGTCACACATAATCGAAACAACTTATTTAAACGTGCAAGAATGCAAAATACAAAATTTATACGATCTAGAATCTAATAAAATTTGGTTTACTTGTTTGCCAAACTGGAGAATCAATTTTAACACGTTAATTGCCATGTCACCCATATGTGGGTGACGGAATTAGTTGTCGGGGTATTAAAATGAATTTTTACGTTAATATATTCGTTGTACCAAACTTGATTAGGATCTATAAAATGCACGAAAGTTGGGGGACTACTCAATATGATACGTTTCATTTTTTCAATTTTTATTTCATTAAATAACTTACTTTGATTTTACGGAATACTTGAGGTTTCTGGTTTGACAGCCAAAGTGTTAACTATATTAATATAGCGAAGAAAGTGCTAATATATACATTTGACTAAGATGAAGTGACATTGGAAAATAGTGACATAAAAACATTTTCCCAAAGACACGTTAATTACCTTAAATGTCACACTCAATCGAAACAACTTATTTAAACGTGCAAGAATGCAGAAGACAAAATTTATATGATTCTAATAAAATTTGGTTTACTTGTTTGCCAAACTGAAGAATCAATTTTAACACGTTAATTGCCATGTCACCCATATGTGGGTGACGGAATTAGTTGTCGGGTTATTAAAATGAATTTTTACGTTAATATATTCGTGGTAACAAACTTGATTGGGATCTATAAAATGCACGAAAGTTGGGGGACTACTCAATATGATACGTTTCATTTTTTTCAATTTTTATTTCATTAAATAACTTACTTTGATTTTACGGAATACTTGAGGTTTCTGGTTTGACAGTCAAAGTGTTAACTATATTAATATAGCAAAGAAAGTGCTAATATATACATTTGACTAAGATGAAGTGACATTGGAAAATAGTGACATAAAAACATTAAGAAAATAGGATTAGAAAATGGTAGAAATTGCGAAAGAGAAATTGTCATTTTATATTTTGCTCATCTAGCCACAACAGCAATAAGGAAATGCACACCGATGCGAATAAATATTGATAAGGAGGAGGTAATAGAATTGATCATAGAAAATTATAGTATTCGCCGCCGATTAAGGCCTTAAGAAGACGTTTCTATGAACGACGATAAGAAGGCAGAATTTATCAAGCCTGGCGGGGGTTTTATTATCTTCCTATAAAATCATCTGTAAAATCCGGCGGTGTTCAAGCGCATAAAATATTGTTATTACGCGTTTGCGCAAATATTGAGCACGCGAGCATCAATTTAACGGACTCGCGGAGAGTAGGTTTTCAATTACGCGAACGCACGCGGGTTTTGGTAAACATTAAACGTCCCGTTAAAGTTTACGACGTCTTTGCAACGCGGCGTGTGCGTTAATCTCCAAAGCAATCCGCTGAAATCTCGGTTTCGCGCGACGTGGAAAAACGCGCGTGGGTTTCCAGCTGGACGGTGGCCAGCGTGATCGAACCGTAAACAAATTGTTTTACAGCTGGTTGATTTAATTATTCATCGATAAAGCGGGCCCCGTTAATGGCCGTTTTAATGGCCCAGCAGAAGCCGGGAACCGCCGAAGGAATTTCACGCACCCCGGACCGCGAGCCGAGGTATCATGCGCGAGATTTCTCGTTATTAAACCGCGGCAGGATTATTTCGTGGTCTCGCTCGTATTTCGCCCCGCAGGAATTAAACACCGCGGCACGAACAATTAACTTTCCGCGGAACCAATGAATAGAATTTCTTTCGTTCCTTCCGCCGTCTTTCGACCGGAGGAATTTATTATTTCGAACGGCAATTAAGCAGTCTGCTCGCCGGTATCCTTAATTGTCCATGTTACCTTTATATCCTAACTAGATTTTATCGAACGGAGAATACTCTGAACATCTGTGTGTGTGCGTCTGTCTCTGTGTGTGTGTAATTTGTTCTCGTAGACGCTAAGCAAATTTCTTTTTTACAATTAAAAGTTCATGCTCGATACATCCACTCGGTTCAGCTATCAGATTGCCACCATTACATCGATTACAATCGAAGATTACGATCGCACGTATATCTCCACAGTAACACGCAGGATCATTTGCATTTCTAATTCGTCCACGCATTGCGAACCTAGAAAAGCGCAATCTAAAAGTTATGGTGGAAACGCTTGAGGTGTCTAGTAATTATTCGCGGCAGGAGTATGGTAATCGTAGGAAAATGGCGCTCGTTGAAATTATAGCAGTTTAACATAGGTTAATTGGGGTCCTTGTTGTAATCAGATCGAAAAATTTCATAAGGAAATGAGCTACACGGTCGGTCTTCCGACAATTTGAATAAACCCCGTAGGCGGTTAACACTGAACCTAACAAGCACAAAACGTGTACAAGTGAAACGTCTTGTAGAAGGGGGAAGACTGAATTTATTTGAACTTTTCAAACGATTCAGTAATTTCCTATAAATACGTTTTTATAATTTCAATAATTGTGAAATAGAAAAGCAGTCATTTGACCGTGGTAGGTTTAGTGTTAAGAGAATGTTTGTATAACGATTTCTTTGCGGTTTATATGGAATGTTTTAACATTTGTGGCATCACTGTTGAATTCAGAAGATTCTGCGTGAAAAACTGAGCAAGGAACGTTGGATAAATCATTTCCATACGGGGCCCCGTTTTCAAGAAACACGAGTTAGGAAATTCTCAAATGAGAAACGAAGTAGAAACGGTCAGCCTCGAACAGACACAGAGCAAAGGTATTTTCAAACGTGTTCATCTCGAAGTTGGAGCATCGTACGAACGGACTTGGTCTGATATTTTTGATTATGTTTTCCGTGTACAGTCGGCCTATTATAATCACGAGAGTCAGAAGTAATCGGTGCTGTAATATCAAGTTCGAATTTATTGGACCTCGAATCAGGTTTCAGAAGATTCTGCGTGAAAAACTGAGCAAGAAACGTTGGATAAATCATTTCCATACGGGGCCCCGTTTTCGAGAAACACGAGTTAGGAAATTCTCGAATGAGAAACGAAGTAGAAACGGTCAGCCTCGAACAGACACAGAGCAAAGGTATTTTCAAACGTGTTCATCTCGAAGTTGGAGCATCGTACGAACGGACTTGGTCTGATATTTTTGATTATGTTTTCCGTGTACAGTCGGCCTGTTATAATCACGAGAGTCAGAAGTAATCGGTGCTGTAATATCAAGTTCGAATTTATTGGAGCTCGAATAGGCGAGAAATTGACATTGGTGATCGGGCTAATTCGAGCGACCGGGGCGGACTAATTCGACGATTACTATGACAGCGAGAGACTGCGGCGGAGAATAGGTGAATTCGTTTCGTCACGCCGGTTGCCCAACGTTCACAGTGTCTGACGGTGGTGTGCATTTACCCAGCGTTCCTCGCGAGCTCCTCAGCCGCGAACGTAAAAACTTAACTGCCGTTTATATTTTAAGTTTACGAGCTGAAATTGCGCCAGCCCGCCTGCACGCCTAGCCTGCATATTAAACTGGTTCGACGCCTGGACAAGCGATCGCCCCGTCGGAACAGCCCTAGCCGCTAATCGCTAATGAGTTAGGTGACTCTGCTCCTCCAACGTTTCGCGTCCTCCGCCCGTAAAGATAACGCGGCTTATCTCTCCGACCCCTTCCTCGAAACGAGCCGCTGGGCCAAGTTTTACGCGTTCGCGTGGGGGATTTCCTATTATCTAACCGGCTTTCGGGATTCGAAACGCCGCGGAACTCTCGGCGAATACAGATACACTACCGGCCATAAGTGTTTACCCACCTTCAAATTTCGTTACTATTCAAATAATAGGTATTTTATTGTTATGAAAATGTCCGTAGCATTAAATCCTAATTATAAGGTTAATAAAAAACATGCAAAATATTCTGTACATACACAATCAGATACTGTAAATGAGTTTACAGATTTTTATGAAAAACGACAATTTTGGAGTTCAGGTAAAGAACCCCATTTTTCTGAAATTTTTATAACGGTCAGTAGGGAATATGAACGCAGGTAATACAGGTATCTTAGTCTTCTCAAATTTCATACTGCATTAAGCTTTCATACAGTAAACAGTTAATTTTCACGTGCCTAAAGAATTTTGCGAAAATTTCAAATAATGTCAGGGAGAAAAGAATTATCGATTGAAACGCGCGCTCTAATAGTGTCCCATCATAGCATCGGAAAAAGTAACAGAGAAATAGCAAAGTTATTGAAGCTGAATCGTAGAACCGTGGACTACAATGTTAAAAAATATGTGGGTGGGTAAACACTTATGGCCGGTAGTGTACATACAGTAAGGAGCAGAACTGAACCAATAACCACAAGTTTTGAATAAATCATTATTTATTGCTAGGAATATAGAAGAATAACAAATAATCAACATTATAATTATTTTTATCGTAGTTAGAAGTAACTTGAGAATTTTTTTTCAATAATTAATGTCTCCTCGATTAGCAATGGCAATAAAAATAGACTGATTCGGTTTTGCACCATGTCCAATACTTGGAAATATTTAATATATCATTTATTTTTAATATTTCGTCCACAACAGTAAACTGCTTACACAGCAGTAAAAACAAGTGGTTTTTAACAATTTTTTAGGGGATAATTATTGTTATGTTTGACAGATGGTATAAAGTACAAGTGTTTCTTTCTTTTTAGTTCAATTCTTCTTATTATTTATCGTACGATACACAAGACTTCTCGAAACTATGTTTTTTAAACTACGAGAATTAAGAAACTAGTCAAGTGATACATAATTTCTCTACATATTTCTTTAGAGATTGAACCTAAAAATTTAATTCATAACATTTGTTTTAACAATGTAAATGTAACTAATCGGACGAAAAATGGTATATTTCACAATAAATAATAAGAATTGAACTTGAGAAACAAACACTTGTACTTCAAGATCATCTGTTCATATTCCAATAGTTATTCTGAAAAAAATTCTCCAAAATCATTTGATTTCACTGTCGCTACACGAGAAGCCTCCCTTAATGAGTTAAAAGATACAATGGATATACAATAAGGAGGAAAACTGAACCAATAACCACAAGTTTTGTATAAATCATTTTTTATTGCTAGGAATATAGGAGAATAACAAAAAACCAACATTACAAGTGTTTTTGTCATAGTTAGAAGTAACTTAAGAAATTTTTTGCACCGGTCCCCACAAGAAATGTTTATGTTCTAGTAGTATGTTTACATCTAGCACTTTGGTATGTTTACAAACTATTAGTCTACGTCTTAACACTCAGTTCTTCGCAATCAGTCGAACGGAAAAGGCCGCAAGTGAAGTATGAATAAATATTAAGTCAATAGCTCCAAATTGTGTAAAAAAAGTCATTTCTCTATTGAATGACGACTTGCAAACTGCTTACACCACAGTAAAAACAAGTGGTTTTTAAAAATTTTTTTGGAGATAATTATCGTTATGTTTGACAGATGGTATAAAGTACAAGTGTTTCTTTCTTTTTAGTTCAATTCTTCTAATTATTTATCGTACGATACACAAGACTTCTCGAAACTATGTTTTCTAAACTGGTGACCACGAGAATTAAGAAACTAGTCAAGTAATAATTTCTCTACATATTTCTTTAGAGATTGAACCTAAAAATTTAATTCATAACATTTGTTTTAACATTGTAAATGTAACTAATCGGACGAAAAATGGTATATTTCACAATAAATAATAAGAATTGAACATGAGAAACAAACACTTGTACTTCAAGATCATCTGTTCATATTCCAATAGTTATTTTGAAAAAAATTCTCCAAAATCATTTGATTTCACTGTCACTACACGAGAAGCCTCCCTTAATGAGTTAAAGGATACAATGGATATACAGTAAGGAGGAAAAGTGAACCAATAACCACAAGTTTTGTATAAATCATTATTTATTGCTAGGAATATAGAAGAATAACAAAAAATCAACATTATAATTGTCTTTCTCAAAGTTAGAAGTAACTTAAGAAATTTTTGTCAATAATTAATGTCTCCTCGATTAGCAATGACGACAAAAATAGATTGACCCGGTTTTGCACCAGTCCCCACAAGAAATGTTTATGTTCTAGTAGTATGTTTACATCTAGCACTTTGGTATGTTTACAAACTAATTAGTCTATGTCTCAACACTCAGTTCTTCGCAATCAGTCGAACGGAAAAGCACGCAAGAGAAGTAAGAATAAATATGAAGTCAATTGCTCCAAATTGTGTAAAAAAAGTCATTTCTCTCTTTTGAATGACGGCTTGTCAACGCGTAAGACGGCGAAAACCTGCAATGTTAGTCAATCGACAGTGCAGAGAATAAGAAAAAAATACTGTAAAAGTGTATTATTAAATGTTGGAGGAAGACCATAAATATTATCACCGCAGGATTAACGAAGAATTATACGGTTTGTCACATCTGGGGAAGCTTCAAGTTCCATTGTGGCTGCAAAATTACTAAAAGAAGATACGAATATACAAATAAGTCAGTGGACAGCACGAAGAACCCTCAAAGGAGCTGAGTTTAGAAGCATTAAGAAAAAAAGAAGCCAACGTTATCGAAAAAAAATATTAAACGTGGTTTGGAATTTGCCACAAAATATCAAAACTGGACAACTACTGACTGGGTACGGGTCATTTGGTCAGGCGAGACCAAAATTAACAGAATTTGTTCAGATGGCACGTCTTGGTGCTGGATTCGTAAAAATGAGAGGCTTAAACCACGACATGTGAAACAAACGTTAAAACATGGAGGCGGATCCCTAATGTTCTGGGGGCGCCTAACAGCATTTGGTGTTGGATCACTGCACCTAATTAATGGCATCATGAATCAGTACATGTACAAGGATATTTTACAAAATCATGTCATAGATGCTGTTGAAAATATGCCTTTTGAAGAAAAGAATGTAATTTCCATGCATGACCGAGACCCTAAGCACACTGCTAAAAGTGTAAAAAATTGGCTCTGTACTAACAAATTTTCTGTCCTGGATTGGCCTGCACAGAACTCCGACCTCAACCCCATAGAGAATCTGTGGGGTTTACTAAAAATACGACTTCGGGATTCATGCCGAGATAGCACGCGACGTCTTAACACTAGAAAGACGGGAGCTTAGTATATACCTACATTGCCTGAAAGCAGTCAAAATGACTGCATTGTGAAAAAATAACTAATGCGCAAAGAAATTTGTTTAACAGTAATTTTTAATATATTTTATATCACTTACAGTCATATAACAAGTTATTAATAAGTATTAGCAATAAAAAAAATGTATTTCAGTTCGATAAAAAATAATTAGATCTAAATTATCTAGTGTTAAAGACGTCTGTTTTACGTCCATTTTTGGTCTGAACGTCTTACGTCCCAAAAAGACGTCTTTAAGACGTCCTTTACGAGACGTCTGTTCGAGACGTGTGTTCGAGACGTCTTAAAGACGTCTTGAAGACGTACAGTTTTTTCACAAAGACGTTCCAGAGACGTTCAGGAGACGTTCGGAAGACGTTCGTAGGACATTCAAGACGTCTTGCAGACGTCTGAATGTCCATCGACAGACGTCTTTAAGACGTCTCTGTGCTATCTGGGTATGATTCTCAACCAACATCAATCACAGATTTGTATGATAGAATTCAAGAACAGTGGGAACAAATGTCTCCAGATTATTGCTAAAAATTAGTAGATAGTATGCCAAAGCGAATTAGTGCAGTTTTACAAGCACAAGGGTTGTGGACGAAATATTAAAAATAAATGATATATTAAATATTGCCAAGTATTAGACATGGTGCAAAACCGAGTCAGTCTATTTCTGTTACCATTGCTAAACGAGGAGACATTAATTATTGGAAAAAAATTTCTTAAGTTACTTCTATGATAAAAATAATTATAATGTTGATTATTTCTTATTCTTCTATATTCCTAGTAATAAACAATGATTTATACAAAACTTGTGGTTATTGGTTCAGTTTTGCTCCTTACTGTAATTCCAGAAGGTTGTCTCAGACCGCCTAATCTACTTGAGCAGTCTGTCTACAAGGCACAGTGAATTCTCATTACGAGTCAGTGCCAACCTCGCAATTTGGAGTCGGTGGAACTACCAACGAGCTACGTGCAACATTGTATCGGAGAAAGACATTTTCTCACTGTTCCTGTAGTAATTACTGGCTTTTATGACTCGTAGACGTGTCCGTCAAGAATCATGTCTGACTCTTAGGTTTCCAGCGTGCCTTGTGTATTTTGTTTTTCAAATGCGACGCTCGGCGACAACCTCAGATTTCGTCTAAGAGTCAGTCACCAGAACGGTGCAACCGTTGACTCGTAACGAGAATTCACTGTAGCTTTGTGAATCTCTTACACAGAAAGCTGTGGATCTTTTATTGCGGCTGCTAGCGGTGCTTGTAAAGTACATATTCAACAAACATTGGTAATTTTTTCGTCCGGAAATAATAAAATTTCTGGCCGATATATTCCATATTTGTTCTCCGAAAAAATTTCTGGAATTTTCAACCTGCAGTGGGTACCGCAATTATTATTGCCACAGTATGAGAAAGTATTTTCCTTGTTCACGTGACGAATAATATTATTTGCAGTGTCACTGAGTTCAATAATCGCGATTCAATGAAAGGGTGATAAGTAGACCAACGATCTCCATGCAATTTTCCATTATTTTGCAGAAATTTAGTCAAATATATTTTTCCCTGATTGGGAGGTTGATTATAAAAAGACGAAACCAAAAATGCTATTATATTTAACCCTTAGCACTGGAATAGCGACTGTAAGGCCTACAAAAAGGCAACTAAAAATTGCTGTATCATTATTCAAAATATTTTTTACATTATTAAATTTGTTTGTATTTAATAAATTACTAAACATTTCAATAGTGTACGAGTAAATTGCACCATTTTATAGAAACGAAATACTCTGGGTCGAATAGAATGCTTCGTTTTGGAGTTAAAATGGCTTCGAAAGGGTTAACCCTTAGCACTCGAACGTCGACTGTAAGGCGCCACTAAAAATTCCTGTATCATTATACAAAATATTTTTTAAAATAATTAAACTTGTTTGTATTTAATAAATTATTAAAAATTTCAGTACTGTACGAGTATTGGTTCTGTTTTGCTCCTTACCGTATTTGCGCGATCCGAACCGTAAAACTAATTTTTACGCCGTTCACACGCGGTCGCGTGCGTGCCGCGATTTTAGAAAGGCTCGATTTCTGTAAATAGAGAATTGCCTGATGGTGGTTAGCCAACGTTATAAAGGATACACTTGCTAATAAACGGGAGGAAGGAAATATGTTGCGAGATACAGTGACAAATATTCTACGTTCGACCGCGCAGGAAATCGATTTCCTGAAGAAATTTAATGTAGTTCGACTAATGGGAGTTTAACTGCGTTTCGAGCAGGACAGAGAATAATCGATCAGAGTCGTTAACGCGGTTGTTAAAAGAATTATTTGCGTGTTTATCGACCGTTCTATTAACATTTTCTTTTTTTTTTTTTAAATACGACGAGTTTTTTGCCAAGATGTTCGCCTTCACCGTTAACGAAAAAAATTGTTACACGTCGAACGCACCGAGCAATTATACTGGTTCGATCGAACACTTTTCGCGGGGGGGTGTGCTTGGAAAGGTGAACATATCGAGTCTCGGATACGCAACGATTTCCAGCATCTCGACGCAATTTCCACGTGGGAATTAATGTACTCCCGATACGAAAAAATGCTCAAATGATTTACTCGCCAGACGCACGTAACTCGAATCATATAGTCGCCAGTAATGGCCGACGCAGCGGTATACAGCGGCGGCAGTTATCTGTTATTCTCTGTTAACTGGTGTGTTGCGTCAGTCGTACGATTTTTCCAGTCGCGGGTCGAGTTGCTTCCCCGGTCACAGAATTAATTATTTATCGGCCGGCGATTAATCTGTGCGCGAACATATGTTGTTGTTCGGTGTCGCGGCAGGGTATCTGTTTCGGTAAAACTGACGCCGAGAATTATGATATAAACGAACGCCCGTTCCCCTAGGCCCGAGAGAACTTGTTGCTCGTTTACTTGTCGTCGGGAAAAAATCCCGTGGGAATTGGAAAATGTATCCTATTTCAATTTATTCGTTCGCCGAGCCGTGCCGTAACTCGCACTCACGACTCAAAAGAACAACAGAAACATTGAATCCACCGCGGCGCCTATATTAATAATCGGGCGTCCGTTAATAGCGTAAAAGCATCATCCATCAAGCTGTTAAAATGTACAATTTTCCGGTCACGTAACCTCGCAGAAGTTGCCTCGCAGAAACCTGTCGAACCTGCGCACCGTGTAATCAAACTAATTACAAGATGCTACCAAAACCGTACGGAACTCTGAATCTTTTTAATAATCGTTCGAATCGAGACTTTCGTCGATCTCCCGCACGATGTTGCTCGATTACGCGCGTGTTCTATTAAGAAACGATTCGATTTCTTGCCGTGCACACGGGCATTAAAGTCGTTAAAGATTCATTAGACAAAGTCGAAATAAAAACGATGATTTCTATCTTCTCGGGTTTTAGGCGCAGAAAATGTGAAAACCGACGGACAGGTCGAACGCGAGATTCGTTATAACGAACCGTGTGTGTCCGGTATAGGTGTCACGTGAGTTATGAACGGTAGCGTCGCTCGCCAGTAGAAAGTGACGGCAAATGTCAGACAAGCGTTTTCTCTTCGTTAGCGGTCCCGTCGATTTTTTGGAGACGTTTCTTCTCTCTCTCTTTCTCTCTCTCTCATATACGCTCACTGAAGAAGGGAAATAAATATCATATCGAACGGCGTTCGACGTCGGCGAACGAAAGTCTATTAATTCGCGCCACGCTTTCTCGGCGCTTGGTCTCTTCGGGGTTTTTTCGTCGTAAACGTAAGGTGAAACCGCACACAATACCGGCGAGGAAGACAATTCCGTGGAAGACCATGTATGGAATTGTCCATTACTGGTAGCAGGTGACTGCCATACGGTTACCTCAATGACTATCCATCAACCTGCTCGGAAATATGTAGGTCATCCGCGGTGTTAATCCCCGATGATCGCTGCCTACGATAAATTAGCCGTAGAGTCATTGTATCCGTCTTTCGAACGACGCGCGGTGTTCATTGTTTCATTAGCGTTCGATGTAATTACCCGCGCGGCATCCACGCTGCTCCGTGTTGCAAACTAGGTGGGGCATACTCCTTGTAAAGGGTGTTGTCGGATAAGGAATTTGCAATAGGCCATAGCTTAGTCAAAGAAAATATTTTCTTATTTTCTTATTTCTTATATTATCTTATTTTCTTATTTCTTATATTTTCTTATTTTCTTATTTTCTTATTTTTTATATTATCTTATTTTCTTATTTCTTATATTATCTTATTTTCTTATTTTCTTATTTCTTATATTATCTTATTTTCTTATTTCTTATATTATCTTATTTTCTTATTTCTTATATTATCTTATTTTCTTATTTTCTTATTTCTTATATTATCTTATTTTCTTATTTTTCTTTTCTTATTTTTCAAATTTCAACCCTGTGTGTCGTCATGGGGGGTAGTAATGGGGTGGAGTAGTGGGTCGAAATCCTTGTAAAGGGTGTAGTCGAATAAGGAATTTGCAATAGGCCATAGCTTATCCAAAGAAAATATTTTCTTATTTTCTTATTTCTTATATTATCTTATTTTCTTATTTTTCAAATTTCAACCCTGTGTGTCGTCATGCGGGGTAGTAATGGGGTGGAGTAGTGGGTCGTACTCCTTATAAAAGGTGTAGTCGAATAAGGAATTTGCAATATAGGCCATAGCTTATCCAAAGAAAATATTTTCTTATTTTCTTATTTCTTATATTATCTTATTTTTCTTTTCTTATTTTTCAAATTTCAACCCTGTGTGTCGTCATGGGGGATAGTAATGGGGTGGAGTAGTGGGTCGTACTCCTTCTAAAGGGTGTTGTCGGATAAGGAATTTGCAATAGGCCATAGCTTATCCAAAGAAAATATTTTCTTATTTTCTTATTTCTTATATTATCTTATGTTCTTATTTTTCTTTGCTTATTTTTCAAATTTCAACCCTGTGTGTCGTCATGGGGGGCAGTAATGGGGTAGAGTAGTGGGTCGTACTCCTTCTAAAGGGTGTAGTCGGATAAGGAATTTGCAATAGGCCATAGCTTATCCAAAGAAAATATTTTCTGTCAAATTTCAACCCTGTGTGTTGTCATGGGGGGTAGTAATGGGGAGTACTGGGTCGTACTCCTTGTAAAGGGTGTTGTCGGATAAGGAATTTGCAATAGGCCTTAATTTAACCCTTTGCATTACGATTTATATTACGATTTCAGTGAATCGAACTTTTTTTATAGTTTGTAACTTCCCAAAAAAAGGAGAAAATTTATATCTATTGAATACCCATATGTTCTCCAATAGCTGAAGATAGATAAAACCAAAGTAGAATTTTATTTCGGGTTAAAGGAAATTAATAATACACATATTTATTAAACTCAGTTCAGAATCATCATCACGAGTCTGACACGATATTGTAGGGCAAGGGGTTAAATAAGCTATTTATCCGAAGAAAATAGTTTCTGTCAATTTTCAACCCTTCGTGTCGACCAGGAGGGTAGTAATAGGGTGACAGAGAAAATCAAATTTTTCCGTAGTTTCTCCTATCCTCTTCGATTGAAAATTCCGAAAAAATTCATAGATGTGCATTCTAATAGCTAGAATATGCCTGATTTTTTTCAGGATTTTCAGTTGAAGGGGATGAGAGAAATGAAAGAAAACCTTGATTTTCTTTGTTACCCTGTTACCACCTCCCTTGTCGACGTATAGGGTTGAAAATTGGCACAAAGTATTTTCCTGGTACAAGCTATTAAGCTTTGGTCTATTTTGCGTCAATTCTGGACGTTAATATTAATCCATGATAAATCTTGACTCATCGATTACGTATTCAATTAAAAAATTTATCAGACGTCCTGCGACGTCGGTGCACGCCGCCACGGGCAATTAACGCGTTAAATAAGTTGTTCCGATTTCGTGTGACTTTTATGAGCACTGGCGTGGCAATCAACGCGATAAAACGAACAGGAACTGTTGATGTCGTGCAGGGTTTAATCGTTTCCGTAATCTGTTTTCGCTAACATGAGAGTTACTTCGCTCGCTCTAATACGTTTCAATGTGAGCAATGATCGGCCTCTGTTCCTCGCTTCCAATGTGTAGAATTATGTCCTGCAACAAGACATTTAGAAAATAGCATTGTGAATAATAGCAATGCTTAAGATGACCGACTACTGGCCTTAAGTGCCTGACTACTGGAACAAGTAGCCTACTTAGAAACTTCTAGGGTGACCGTACCGGTAGGTTAAGAGTAAAATCGTGCTGAAATTATTTATAAATTGTCGCTTTTTGCTGTAGGTGAACAAATAACGTTTCTTACACTACCTTGCACAACTTCTTTTCTGTTTTATCAATACTTCCACCGTCGATTAGAAATTGATAATGAAATTGTAATTAAAGCAGATGTATGTAACAATAAGTGACCACAGAATAGCTAGTGTGCGAATAAAATACAACAAAATAAAATTCCTTCATTCACAATATTCCGTGAGTTATAAATGTTACATTAAACAACAATATACAGTACACACACTATACCATAGATATGAGAATAAGAAATCACTTTGCACTAGAACAGGTGTAACAAAACATATTTTGTATTAATTGTGGCCTCAGCATTCCCAATCACGGATAATTATATGATAGAAAGTGGTTCATGCTGGACCTGTGTAGTTGTTAAAAATTGTTAATTAATGTCTCCTTCGCCGTTAGTACTCACGCTGTTTATTTGCATGTGAATGACCAAATATTTTCTCGAGTTATAAATGTTACATTAAACAGCAGTATACAGTACACACACTATACCATAGATATGAGAATAAGAAATCACTTTGCACTAGAACAGGTGTAACAAAACATATTTTATATTAATTATAACCTCAGCATTTCCAATCACGGATAATTATATGATAGAAAGGGGTTCAGGTTGGACCTGTATAGTTGTTAAAAATTGTTAATTAAAGTCTCCTTCCCCGTTAGTACTCACGCTGTTTATTTGCATGTAAATGACCAAATATTTTCTCGAGTTATAAATGTTACATTAAACGGAAATATACAGTACACTCACTATACCATAGATATGAGAATAAGAAAACACTTTGCACTAGAACAGGTTTAACAAAACATATTTTGTATTAATTATACCCTCAGCATTCCCAATCACGGATAATTATATGATAAGAAGGGGTTCATGCTGGACCTGTATAGTTGTTAAAAATTGTTAATTAAAGTCTCCTTCGCCGTTAGTGCTCACGCTGTTTATTTGCATGTGAATGACCAAATATTTTCTCGAGTTATAAATGTTACATTAAACAGCAATATACAGTACACTCACTATACCATAGATATGAGAATAAGAAATCACTTTGCACTAGAACAGGTGTAACAAAACATATTTTGTATTAATCATACCCTCAGCATTCCCAATCACAGATAATTATATGATAGAAAGGGGTTCAGGTTGGACCTGTATAGTTGTTAAAAATTGTTAATTATTTTGATATGAGAATAAGAAATCACTTTGCACTAGAACAGGTGTAACAAAACATATTTTGTATTAATTGTGGCCTCAGCATTCCCAATCACGGATAATTATATGATAGAAAGTGGTTCAGGCTGGACCTGTATAGTTGTTAAAAATTGTTAATTAAAGTCTCCTTCGCCGTTAGTGCTCACGCTGTTTATTTGCATGTAAATGACCAAATATTCCGATAATCTGTGGTGGTTTTCCCGGTAGCCGGTCGCAGAAACGTCTTCATCGTTCGGGACCGGAGATCAGGCGACCGGATAACCGGGAGATCGGTATCAGAGGCTGCCGCGCATTCCAGCGAGCTGTAACAAACGCTGGGACATCGGAAACGCCGCCTTTAACCCGGCTTTGCACTCGCTGGAATCCGTCGAGCGTTAGCGCTCGCTTTCGCGAGCCGAAAGAGGCGCGCCGCGCTGCTCGGCGAATACAGAATCTGTCGCTTCGTCCTCCATTTCGCTGTCAGACCGTGACAGAGCCGCGTCCCTAACAGCGACCGGAGCCAGGCCGACGTGAATCGTTGAATTAGGAACGGGATTGCCACTTAACGATCACAAAAACGGCCCCCGGTACACCATCGAAGCCTTTGTACGGCCGAGCCTCCCGTTTTACGAGCGTCGCATTATGTTCCTTGAATATCGCCCGGCTGCTGTAACCTCCGCCATCCGAACTCCTAGAATTTCAATAGTCTCACGCACTCGCTACTCCGTTGTTCGAGCGCTTTGTTGCGTGAAAAACCCGCGGTACCTCTCGTGTTGATTCCACGACCGTGCGGCAAACTTGCCTAATATCCGAATAATCCTAACTGGGGATAGTTTCGCTGGCCTCTTGTATGTCACACACTCCCCCTTAACCCATTCGAGATTTTTTCGAACGAAACGAAACGATTTTTTTCGAACACGGTCCCCAGGAGCGAAATTTTTCAGCTCCAGATAATTCAGATAATCGCTTCAGATAATTTTTAGATTTTTTGGTACACAGTAAAACCAATGCCAAATTTTGTTTTCCTGTACTTTACAGATTTCGTTAGTTCCAGAAAAATCTTATTTCGACGACTAGTTTACTCAGAATAACTGATAATTGCACATTAATGTTATTGAAAAACGTGCTACCCACATGAATTCCGGTCTTTGAAAGAATTTTTCCTTTCCTCCTGCAATTTTGCACCAATTTATAAAAATGACAAGAACGTGCTACCCACATGAATTCCGGTCCTTGAAAGAATTTCTTCTTTCCTCCTGTAATTTTGCATCATTTATTTTTTTTAATGACAAGAACGTGCTACCCAGATTTTCACAAAAATCAGAAAAATAAATTTGCCAAATCATTTCTCATGTGTGCATCCTTGGAAACTTAACAATTTTATATTAAAAATATTAGAACCCATCGCTTTGATGAATCCCGTAAATCTATTATTAAAGTCGTACCTGCGATTGTCTTATGTTTATCAGAACGTAATATTCAGTTACTTTGAAGCCCTTTGAGCATTTCAGCTAGGAACGACGAGTTAATATGTCCACGAATTTGTTTTTTTTTTTAATCGAGAGAATAGGATCGAAGGGATTTCAAAATGGCGAGTTGCAATATTTTTAATTTATGATTATCGAGGTACCGAAAGTGTCAAATTTATTTCTCGGGGTGTATATTATGAGGAAAATTTGGATTCTTAACATTTTTACAAAGCGATGTAAGACAGTCACTTTTAGTGCTGCATAAACCTAGTGTTAACACGTTGAGTGCCATGTCAGCCATATGTGGGTGACGGAATTATTTGCCCGGATTTTAAAATGAATGTTTACGTTAATATATTCATTGTACCAACTTTGATTAGAATCTGTAAAATACAAGGAAGTTGGAGGACTACTCAATATCGTATATTGGGGATTTCTGAAATTGAGCTCCACAGTTAACTGGTTAATTATTTTCAAGTTTTATTTCATTAAATAGCTTGCTTTGATTTTATGGAATTCTTGAGATTTCTAGTTTGGCAGTCAGAGTGTTAAGGGGTTATATACAGTTATCATTTTCAAAAAATCGATGTTTTTTTATTTCATTTTCGTAATGTACATATATTTAAGTATACGCAGAAAAAATTTCAAGTCAATCCGGCGATTATTTTCGAAGTTACACGCATATTTGTAAAGACGTGTCAGAGCGTTTGAGAGCGTCAGAGCATTTCAACGCGATCTTTCGACGCGTTTTTCTCGAATACTGTGTTTTCAAAGTCGGTGAGCAAGATTTCTCGGAAACGGCTGAACCGATCACTCTCAAATTTTAACACAAGCTTCTTAAGTATATGTTTTAGTAATTAATCGAAGCTTTTTTCTCTCCGATGAATATTTGTCTTTTTTATAAACAATTTAAGGCTTTTTTCTTTGAAAAGCTGCCATTTTGTCAGAAAATTTTATTTTGCTTATTCCTTCGATTAATTACTAGATTATACATTTCTTTAACGAAATCAGTTTGGTTTTTTCATTTTTGATGATCCAGTCCAGAGATATAGTGGTCACCGCAAAGCGCCTTTTTTTAGAGGAGCTCCATGAGATCAGCTACAGCAGGTCTCAAAATTATTTTTACAAATAAAAAATGTTAAAATACAGTTAAAAGTTACCATAATATGTGTACAAATTTTTACATTAATAGATGTAAAGGTCTTCTCAGGAAAAATTCTTAAAACATTGCTTTTTCTGGGCCTCCTAACTGTATATAACCCCTTAAACTCAGTTTTAAGAGACGTACAGTGGGGGACGAATGTATTGGTACACTTGGAATATAGAAATAAAAGCAACAATACAGTTACACTAAAAAAATGTCGAGCAGTGGCAAAAGTTGTCACCAGATGTAACACTAATCCCTGCATTCAAATTACACATTTAATTTTTCTAATATTGGACCCACTTGCAATGTACCGTTTGCAAAAGGGCTAACATTGGAAGGGGTGACTAGGCCCTTATTAATATTCGGATGTTCTTTACAATAGAATTACTACTTTCAATTTTGAACAAACGAAACTCTCAGCTCACTTTCCTTGTCAAAATATTTTACGAAATGAAACACAATGAATTCTGCGACATTTATCATTCAGGCCTTGACGACATGTATAGAAAAATCACTGTACTTCCTATATCAAATATTACATAAATTAAGCACACAGAATTAATTGAACTATCGAATCAACCCCAGCGGTTTTAAAATTGTTATTTTGTAATGTAGATACTCTAGATTTTTGGTAGATCCTATAACAGCATTAGCAACTTGAGTCGCGCAATTAAATAAGTCAACCCGAGTGACGCAGTCTAATAATTTAGTTTGCTATTATAATAACTAGACAGCGGATCTTTATGCAAAATAAAAATTTTCTATCGACATTGCAACAAACTGGAATGAAATAGAAATTTATTTTCTTTCTTAGTAAGTTTAATAGGCTGAAGATAATATAACAGTATTTTAAAATTCTTCTAATGTTTTTACTGTGTTATATTACGCCTACTCATTTTTGTCATAAATGCATAAAATCCGCTGCTTAATAATAACATAAAAGAAGAGTGTTCAGCTTCCTTCTGGTGCAGCACTATTCTCGAAAAATTTTCGGGCGGATAAAGTGTTAAATACAGTGGGGGACAAAAGTGTTCGTACACTTGGAATATAGAAATAAAAGCAACAATATCTTTTATGTTATTAATTGTATTTAAACATGTGTAGCTTTATATTGTATACAACACTTATAACAACAAATGAGCAAAAACAAAACTTAATTACATTATTTCGTAATTTACAATGGCAAAAATTTCACAAAATGGCGAGAAACTGCAGGGACAACAGTATTCGTACGTTTCATTATTACAAGTGTTGCAATTAATGTACAACATGATATCTTCTAAAGTAATGTTTACATTGATCGGAATGTTGTGATTCCTTCGTAACTGCTGTGTTTATCAACAGAAATGGTGGTGTACGAATACTTCCCTAGTAGCACAAAAATATTGGATAGATATTTTTTTCAAATATTGGAAAAATATTTTTTAAGCCACATTTTTTCATATGAGAAAAATATTGGATCTGAATATTGTATACATGTACAAGAAATATAAATTGAATGTTTAAAAAATATAAGCTAAATACTCGGAGGATATAAACTAGATATTTAAAAAATATAAAGTAGTTTAAGAAAAATATAAATTCAATATTTAAAAAACATTCAATAAAATTTTCAAATTTAAGAAGTTTCAAATTATAACAAGAATTAGAAACTATGAATATGTATTACTTGTAACTTATATTTTTATGATATTTTGTTGCCTGTAATGTTATTACGATATTGTAGTCTGTTTATCAACATGTTACATATTCGTAATTAAACTACACATAATACTCTGCTAACTATTATAGCTTCTCATGTTAAAAATTATGATTTATAATATTAACTACTTGCTCAACTTATTTTCATTGCAAGGAAATATTTGAAATACAAAATAAAAATATTTCATTTTATCTTTGTGGTTATCAAAATAAAAGTATTTGATTTAAAGTAGTATCTTATTTGAACCACATTAAATTATACTATATACCAAATCATTAATGATCGTTAATATACGTTGCAAAATATGATAGAAAACCTTGTATCCAATGTTCCACATACGAATACTAATCTTACATTATAAAATACTAATGTAAAGTGTACTTACTTCTGAATCTTCTGTACCTCCGTCGGATCCACAGCACACAATTGTTGACTCACGAGAATAGATCCGAATAATTGAACAACAATCACTAAACAACACACGCACACAACACATTTTATAAAATCGTGACAACGAACGAGAAGATTTCACTCCGACCACGAACAAAATAATACTGTGATTTTAACAATGATCCCTTCCACGCAGGTGGTACGGTCAGGTTATCATAGGACGGTTAGACGCTGGGCGTCAATAAACACTAGATACAAAACCAAGGTAAAAAAATTATGGCGGGGCGCCGGCCCTATTTCCCGGAATTCCCTGTTTTCGTATCACACGTCCGTGGGAGGGGGACGGTTAAAATTGCAGTATTATTTTATTCGTGGTCGGAGTAACATCTTTTCGTCTGCTGTCACTATTTCGTTAAGTGTGTTGTGTGTGTGTGTTGTGAGTGTTGTTTAGTGATTGTTGTTCAATTATTCGAACCTATTCTCGTGAGTCAATAATTGTGTGCTGTGGATCCGATGGAGATACAGAAGATTCAGAAGTAAGTACACTTTACATTAGTATTTTATAATGTAGTTTGCAGTACATTAGTATTATATTTTATTATTCGCATGTAGAATATTGGATGCAAGGTTTTCTTTCTTATTTTGCAACTTCAATTCTAACCCATACCTACTCCGATCACTTTTTGAGATGTTGAAACTTTTTTGCGAATATCTCGGAAACTAAAGTTGAGCGGCGGTAACATGTATAGGAAAAAGTTGTTCATAATGATGACCTTGACAACATATTTCATGGTTATCAAAATCGGTGAGGAAGCCCCTAATGTAAATAATTACCAAAATATTCTACTTCCAATATGAAATAGATTCATTTAATATTTAGAAAAAAATATTTTTCTCGTAACATGACATAGATATTTCCTGAATATTTAAAAAGAAATATTTGTTACGTAATATAAAATAAATATTGCATGTATATTTGAATATTAAAAAAAGATTGAATCTCTTTTTAATATTATATGAATGTGTATACAATATTTCGTGCTACTAGGGTTTTATCCTGGCAATTTCTTACAGTAGTGTGAATTTTGAATCATTTCAAGTTAACTAAGTGATGTTATTGTCTTTGTTTTTTGCTCATTTGTTGCTGGATGTGTAATGTATAATATACAGTTACGTATATTTGAATATACTTAATAATATAGAAAACATTGTTGTTTTTATTTCTATATTCCAAGTTTACGAACACTTTTGTCCCCCACTCTATGTATTAATGTTTATGTACTGCAAGTTTCCGCTTGACTGCGCCAGTCGATCGTACACGCACAGTAATCGTAGAGCGGCTCGAATTCGGCTTCCTTCGTGACGCTTATCCGTTTAATGCAAAATAACAATTTTCTGCGCCAGTTGTGAGGAACAGAAGCAAAAAGGAAATTTTTGCCCTTAATGCCTTTAATATGTAATTTAATATTCTGAAATTCTTTTAATCTCTTTTCACTGTTATATTCCTCCCACAGTGGATCCAAGTGTTTGAACGCTAAATACCCGTTTCTCGAGAAATTGCATACATTTAAGCTGTGATAATTTCGTAAAAGAAATTAATTCGGACTCATTTTAAAGCCAGGGAAAATTTTGCTAAATTTTTTTAGCCACTGAAACCACCACAGGTTTAACGATTGGACCACCCCCTTGCAACGACATTTGGAAAATTAATGCAGAATTTCTTTTAGTTGTGTTGTCGAGCTTAGAATTAAAAGTGTGTTAGCGATTTTACAACAGAAGATGATTCAGAGTGTAAAGAAGTAGATTTCTCTATAATATGTAGCCAAAGCTTGGATAATAAACGTCGAGGAATTATCCCCGCTACAGGTAGTACAGATCGAGTAGGATCGCGTGGATCGTAATATCTCCTGGGCGATATATGTCGCTGACAAAGCTCCTGTTATTGACATATACCGAGAATAAACTGTATTTGGTTGAAGGTTGTGGAACCTGTGAAAACGGTTTTCGGGGATGAAATCATCGGACAGTAAAGAGGACAGAAATTGTAAAAAAAAATAAACGTGTTAGGTTGTCCATGTAATCCGAGCGTCGCGTGATCGATAGCGCGAGAATCGGCGCGGACACGCGAGCAGAATCCGCTTCGGGGACCGGAAGAGAGTTCGGAGACGTTTAGAAATAGCGCGTCGGTGTTTCACGTCGACGTCGGATTTCATTTCGAACGTGCTCGCGCTGCGAATGGGTTACAGGACGCGCAATAAACTCCGTAATTGCTGTTATGCTTTTAGAGGGGCCAGCGAACGAGGAAAATAAACGTATTAGCCAGCTCGTGCGAGGATTTACATCTCGTTAGATGATCCGAGCCAAGCCGGGGCTCTGGAAACTCTCTACATCATCGTCTGCTTTAACCGAAACAAGAACGCCACGAGCATTTTCGGCTATATTTCATTCGCGCGCGAAATAAGCGCAGTAAAGTGCAGCCATAACACGGCGAATCGCTCTGCGGTGAAATAAAATTTCATTATTCTTAACTCGGTCCGGCGCGCGGGACGCGATTACAGAATATACAGGGTCATCCGTTTTTAAACGGTCAAACGTCAACCAGCTATAGAGGGCCTCAAATGGAACAACTTTCACACCTAACACTTTTTTTTATTCGGCTTTGATTTCTTGAAAATATTTTAAACAATACGTACCCAAAAGATGTATTTAAAACAGATGTATACAACACTTATAACAACAAATGAGCAAAAACAAAACTTAATTACATTATTTCGTAACTTACAATGGCAAAAATTTCACAAAATGGCGAGAAACTGCAGGGACAAAAGTATTCGTTCATTTCATTATTACAAGTGTTGTAATTAATTTACAACATGATATCTTCTAAAGTAATGTTTACATTGATCGGAATGTTGTGATTCCTTCGTAACTGCTGTGTTTATCAACAGAAATGGTGGTGTACGAATACTTTTATCCTGGCAATTTCTTACAGTAGTGTGAATTTTGAATCATTTCAAGTTAACTAAGTGATGTTATTGTCTTTGTTTTTTGCTCATTTGTTGCTGGATGTGTAATGTATAATATACAGTTACGTATATTTGAATATACTTAATAATATAGAAAACATTATTTGTTGTTTTTATTTCTATATTCCAAGTTTACGAACACTTTTGTCCCCCACTCTATGTATTAATGTTTATGTACTGCAAGTTTCCGCTTGACGCGATTACAGAATATACAGGGTCATCCGTTTTTAAACGGCAAAACGTCAATCAGCTATAGAGGGCCCCAAATGGAACAACTGTCACCCCTAACATTTTTTTTGATTCGGCCTTGATTTCTTGAAAATATTTTAAACAACACGTACCCAAAAGATGTTTTTAAAATCATTCTTAAAACTTGAGTCCCGTTACATTCCTTGAATATTTAGGTATTGCTGTAAAAATTTTGAAATTTTTCCAATAATTTTGTGTTAATTTTTGTCTTGAATTAAGCAATTTATTATGCACGAATCCGAATTTTTCGAAGTTATTTCATTCAGTCTCCACGGCGTGCCCCATGTAAAAAAAACCAAGATCCGAAGGTCATACAAAATAGTTGACTTAATAAAAAAGATGCCCCTATTTATTTTAAACCAAACAAAGGAAAAATCATCAAGATTCGTAATTGCAGTCCTAATATATTTAAACTTAAGTGAACGCAAAAAATGACGGGTTTTTGCAATTATCTAAAAATCAAGATCAAATAAAAAAAAGTGTTAGGGGTGAAAGTTGTTTCATTTGGGGTCCTCTACAGCTGGTTGACGTTTGGTCGTTTAAAAACGAATGACCCTGTATACACTGACTCACGAAAGTGTTCGAACGCCGTTTAAAACAGTATAACTTTTTTAAATTGGATCAAACGACCCGACTTCTTTGAGCAATTAGAAGAATTGGCTTACCAAATGACGTGCAAAAATGATTTTAAAAAACTTCGATTCAAGCTCGGAATTATGAGAGCAAATAAAAAAGGCATTTTCCAAAACTTTTTTATTTGAGCCTGTAATGAAAATTTAAAATATGCGTTTGGTAGATCTGTGTTAGTTATACACGTACTGAAGATTTCATCGAAATCGGCTGACGCAGATCAAAATGGCACGCATCGAAATATGTTAGAATCTGAGGATTTTAATTTAATAGATCTTTAAAATCTACGCTTTTCACCACTTTTAACTATTTAAAGCTCGTGTGTAGCTCGTGTGTATGTTAATCGATTTCAATGAAATTTTCAGCATGTATATAACTAACATATATCTACAAAACGCATATTTTAAATTCTCACTACAGGTTCAAATAAAAAAAGTTGTGAAAAGTGCCATTTTTATTTTCTCGTGTAATTCTTACCAATTGCAATGTTTTCAAAATCTTTTTTGCACATCATTTGGAAAATCAATTCTTCTAACTCCTCAAAAAATTCAGATCGTTTGATCCAATTTAAAAAAAAGTTCTACTGATTTAACCCTTTGCACTCGAAGCTATTTTAACTCCAAAACGAAACATTTCTTATGACCTCCAATATTTCCCTTGTATATATTTTTTTTACGGTATACAATTTTATGAAAATGGTGCAATTTACTCGTACAATACTGAAGTGTTTAGATTTATTACATACAAATTTTAATCGTGTAAAAAATATTTTCAATAACGATACAGCAATTTTTAGTGGCGACTTACAGTCGCCATTCGAGTGCTAAGGGTTAAAGAGTGTTCGAATACTTTCGTGAGCCTGTGTATGTGCTCGATCTCGCGAGATAATCATTTGACGTTCCGATTATAGTGCCTGCGCGTGCCAAACTGGTTCCATGCCATTTTCTGAGTGGATGCTTGAATATTTATAATTATTTGCGCGGCGATTCCTGGACCGGTGCTCGTAAAAGTCACACGAGATCGGAGCGACTTATTTCATGATACTAGTCACTTTCGAATTTCTTCGTTTCTTCGCTAGACCTACCCAACACTAAATGCGATCGATGTACAGTGATTCCCGACAAAAATTGTCGATATTTAAATTGTGATAATTTTTTAACAATCGGTACAACCGCTAGCCTCATTTCAAAGCCTGAAGCCTCTACTTTCGCAGAGCAGTGTTTTCATTTTTCTACATGATAATTTTATATGATCTTGCAGGTGAGAAATTGTTTATCCATTTTTCCTCAAAAGCAATAATACAATTTTTCTCGTAAATGAAACTGCCATAGGAAACTTTAACCTCTTGTACCATAATATTGAGTCAGGCTCGTGATGAAGACTCCCAACAGAATTCTCTAAATATGTATATTATTAACTCCCTTTAACGCTAGAACGACCAAGCACTAAATGCAACTGGCATACATTGCCTTATAATAACAACAAAATAAGATTTGTTTAGATTTCGTATTAGTTTTGTTTAAATATCTATTTCGATAGAGAAGTTTATTAAAAAATTTTCTCATGGAAACATATTTCTAATTTCAATATCTCTAAAAGAAAAAATTAGGAGGAAGTCATTTTGACCCATCCGGTAGTTCTAATGTTAAACTCAAATGAAATTCTATTTTATCGTTGTCAATATTTAGCCATCACAGAACACGTGGTTATACAATAAATATAAATTTTCTATTTTTCCTGGTAGACTGTAGGCGTCAAAGAAGTTCTAGTCATTGTAATAATAAAATAAATTGTAGTGCAAGGGATTAATCCATAGACCTGTGGTGGTCTCGGTCACTAGACAAATTTTTCAATGTTTTCATAGACGTTTGAAAGTACAGTATTTACAAGAAAAAATTCGTCTTTAATTTCTTCAAATTCTAGAATAAAATAAACGATGGAAACCAGAGATTCGCAGGTTTAAGGGGTTATATACAGTTAGGAGGCCCAAAAAAAGCAATATTTTAAGAATTTTTCCTGAGAAGACCTTTACATCTATTAATGTAAAAATTTGTACACATATTATGGTAACTTTTAACTGTATTTTAACATTTTTTATTTGTAAAAATAATAATTTTGAAACCTGCTATAGCTGATCTCCTGGAGCTCCTCTAAAAAAAGGCGCTTTGCGGTGACCACTATATCTCTGGACTGGATCATCAGAAATGAAAAACCAAACTGATTTCGTTAAAGAAATGTATAATCTAGTAATTAATCGAAGGAATAAGCAAAATAAAATTTTCTGACAAAATGGCAGCTTTTCAAAGAAAAAAGTCGATTTTTCACAAAAATTTTGGCCTTAAATTGTTTATAAAAAAAAATATTCATCGGAGAGAAAAAAGCTTCGATTAATTACTAAAAAATATACTTAAGAAGCTTGTGTTAAAATTTGAGAGTGATCGGTTTAGCCGTTTCCGAGAAATCTTGGTCACCGACTTTGAAAACACAGTATTCGAGAAAAACGCGTCGAAACTAATTGTTACAAATTGTAACTTCGAAAATAATTGCCGGATTGACTTGAAATTTTTTGTGCGTATACTTAAATATATGTACATTACGAAAATGAAATAAAAAAACAATCGATTTTTTGAAAATTCTAACTCTATATAACCCCTTAAAATATAAGTCCAGATTTAATGTCCCAAAAATTATCACAGTTCGAATACAGAAAAAATTAGGAAGCTCTTAATCGTTTTAGTACTTTGCTCGAAATCTTTCTAGTGTATCCGTAACCATAACCCTTTCGATCTCTGATTTTCCGAAGACAGTTTCTCTGGATAACAGGTTCGACGAGAATAGATAATTTCTGCCGCGGATTCGCTGTCCGTGAAATGTGGTTCTCGCGGTAAATTAAATTTTCTCGCACCTGATCGTTATGGGACAGGGTCCTCCCCATAAATATCGCGAGGTTCCGTGGTCGAAGTCATACGAGATCGGTGCGGCAACCACATCGGGAATCCTCGATCTTGGTCCCGGTGGGCTAAGTGTCGCATTCCTCACTGC
This sequence comes from Seladonia tumulorum, assembly GCA_913789895.3. Classification (NCBI taxonomy): domain Eukaryota; kingdom Metazoa; phylum Arthropoda; class Insecta; order Hymenoptera; family Halictidae; genus Seladonia; species Seladonia tumulorum. Next base: position 2,309,783 of record OU565281.1, read on the forward strand.
CCGTTGCCCGTGGCTACAAATATTTCTCCGCCGGAGATATTATTTATTCCACGTCCCGCGCATATTTATATTGGCGGAGATATGTACGGACTCTCTCGCAAATACCCCTCTCTGTCTCTTCTTCCTCCCCTCCCCTCCCCTCCCTCCCTCCCTACTCACTGTTACTTCGAAGGAGAGCCTTATTTATATCGAGAATGCGAGCTAAACCCGTGGAGAAGTTATTTGACACTTTCCTCGGCCGCGCTCGAATATTCCCGCGACATCCTCGCAAATCTGAGCCGGCCATCTCTTCCAGCGAGCCTTCGATCGTTTCTCATACGTATGTTTGTCGTTTGCAATCACCGGGCGTTTTTTCTGAAATCCTAGCCGTCGGAAACGGCCAGGTATTATCATACGAGACACACAGTCTCTCTCTCTCTCTCTCTCTCTCTCTCTTCGGCGAGTGACCATTGTCGCTGTCCTTTCCTGCGTTTAATTTTACTATAAATATCGAGCTGGAGGAATTATCGATGACGCGCGGAACGCATTCGTTAGCCGATCAACGTTTGCGCAACGTCCCCAACGTACAGCGGTGCGAAGAGTTGTCGAACGTATTTTTGCAATTTTCGAAGATGTTGATTCATGCTCTTTACGCCTACCCACCACTGGTCAAGTGACCGGTTCTGTATTTTTATTTCGCTATTATTAACGCTAAACCTACCGAGCACAAAACGTATGAAAAGTGAATCGTCTCATAGGAGAGAGAATAAATTTTGTAGATTATAACGTGTGTTTGAATAGAGAAGTCAATTCAGTAATTTCCTGTGAAAAAACGTTTTAAATTTAATTGTTAAGTAGAGAACGGACCATTTTGAACGTGGCACGTTTAGCGTTAGCCCCTTGCACTACTATTTATTTTGTGATTATAACCATTAGAAATTCTTCGTCGTTCATGATTTTATAGAAAAGAAAAGATAGTTTATAGTTATTGTATGTCTACGTTTTCCTCAAAGGATATATATATACAGGGTGAATTCGATAAAGCAGGACACCTAAATATCTCCGTTACTTTTCGTTGTACAAAAAAACTTCGTAGGACAAAGTTACACTGTTTGAAGGGCCACATATAACGGTGTAAGGGAAAAAAACGTCAAAGTCATTTTTATGAGATTTCAAGGTTATCGATGTTTTTTTAAATGGAATGATATATTTTCGTTAACGTAATGTTGTAGCTGACAAAATAACGAATTCGTGCATGTAACACAATATGACCTTCAAATGACCTTCAACCCAGAAAAATGGTATAAATAAAATTCAACGTGTAAGATTCATTTGATGTATTTCTGTTACGCCAAATGTTCAAAAATATTCCCTTGAGCTGCTATACATTCAAATGTATCGCAATACACAACATAATAACAGATTCGGTGTTGACAGGAGGACAATTATGATATACCTTCACCTATACGTTCGTACAGAATCGTGTTTATACACTACTAATTACTCAGAATACCTTCTTGCTATCAGATTTCCACAGTTTCTAAGATTTCTCGATCAATTTATCGATGACCGTTTCACAATGCGTTACTCGAAGGAAGATAAGATTGATATGATTTTCATTTATGGAGAAAGTCGACAGTGTTTAAGAGAAGCCGTGCAGTTGTACAAGGACCGATTTCCTAATCGTAATTGTCCATCAGTTTCCGTTTACTACAATTTGATAAATAAATTCTGTGAAACTGGTAGTGTCGAAAATAAAAAACGTACAAAGGTGAGGACTGTAAGGAATGAAGCAAACACAATTAATGTTCTGGCAGCAGTGAATGCAAACCCTCATGCTAGTACGAGGCAAATCGCACGAGGAAGTGGCATTAGTCAAAAATGTGTAGTGCAAATACTCCAGGAACACAAATTTCACCCCTATCACCTATCAATTCATCAAGAACTTCATGGTAGAGACTTTGTAAATCGTGTAAACTTTTTGCCAGTGGGGATTGAGACAATTGATAAACGATAAAGCATTTTTTAATCAAGTATTATTTACTAGTAACAGAAATACATCAAATGAATCTTACACGTTGAATTTTATTTATACCATTTTTCTGGGTTGAAGGTCATTTGAAGGTCATATTGTGTTACATGCATGAATTCGTTATTTTGTCAGCTACAGCATTACGTTAACGAAAATATATCATTCCATTTAAAAAAACATCGACAACCTTGAAATCTCATAAAAATGACCTTGAAATTTTTTTTCCCTTACACCGTTATATGTGGCCCTTCAAACAGTGTTACTTTGTCCTACGAAGTTTTTTTATACAACGAAAAGTAACGGAGATATTTAGGTGTCCTGTTTTATCGAATTCACCCTGTATATATATATATAAGGTCATCTGGTATTCAAGGTCATCTGAAAGTCATTGTATAGCAGGTCGTTGAATTCGTTTCGAAGTCGATTACAATATTATGGAGTCAAAAATACCCAGTTCCATTAAAAGATATGACAGCAACCTTGATTTTTTGTTGAAAATCGATTATTTTTTAAATTTAAAATATTGCAATTTCTTGTCGGTTAAATACTGATTAACTTTGGTAAGAAACATTTTTCTGTCCGACCATCCGAAGGGGCAGAAATATCGTGGGGACTAATTTGCGTCGCACCCTGTATATATATATATATATATATATATCAACTATGAAAATAAATTTGCTCTATAGAAGTCGGTTAAAATGTCAAAATTTGAACACCGTTTAAAAGGGATATTCAAAGTTTCCCCTAAACGCGATAATAGTAACTGCAGCGTCACATATTCAAACAAAAAGAATTTCACGAATTTATATATTAAAGATCTTTAAACTCGAAAATTGAAAGAAAATGTTTCCGGACACGTTTACTTCAAAAAGTATGATAATAAATTTGCTCTATACAAGTAGGTTAAAATGTCAAAATTTGAACACCGTTTAAAAGGGATAGTCAAAGTTTCCCCTAAACGCGATAATAGAAAATGCAACGTCACATATTCAAACAGAAAGAATTTCACAAATTTATATATTAAAGATCTTTAACCCCTTGCACTAATATTTATTTTGTGATTATATTGATTAAGAATTCTTCATCGTTCAGAATTTCCTAGAAAAAAAAGTATAGTTTATATTTATTGTATGCCCATGTTTTCTCCGAAGGATATATGTCAGCTACAACGAAATAAAATTTTATTTCGTTTTAAAAGGAATTAATAACATACATATTTATTAGACTCTGTTCAAAATCTTCTTCACGAGTCTGACTCGATATTGTAGGGCGAGGGGTTAAAATTGTTGCTTCCATGGGAAATGATTGATGTTCGATTCCACTGAAATCAAGATCTAAATAAATTCAGTCGTGTTTGTACATAAACTGCGGATCTTTATGGGAAATAAACATTTTCCACGGCATTTGTACGGAACAGACTGTAAATGTGTGTCTTCTTTGGTTTCGAGGAATTAAAAATAGTGTAACGATACGAATAAATTCTTGTGACGTTTTCACTACACCGTATTTCACTTGCACGTTTTCGTCGTAAATGCGTAAACTCTGCAGTCTATTTATAAGGTGAAACAACGTTTCAGTTACTTTCCAGTGCTTGAAGCTGTGAATTAAACATCTTCTACAATTCTGACATTTATCTTTCTGCAAAATAAAAATTGCCAACTTGTTCGCAGGAAACTGGAATGAAGTAGACCTTTAACCCCTTGCCCAACAATATCGAGTCAGACTCGTCATGAAGATTCTGAACAGAGTCTAATAAATGTGTTTTTTATTAATTTTCTTTAAATCGAAATAAAATTCTATTTTGTTGCAGTAGATATGTACACTTTGGAGAAAACGTTTTTTTTTTCTATGAAATTCTGAACGATGCAAGAATTTCTAATCATTATAATCACAAAATAAATAGTAGTGCAAGGAGTTAATAGGTTTTTACCGTTTCGAAGATCCGCTGTCTGTTTATGAACGTCAACAGTCAAGTCATCGCTCACAGACTCAAAAAGAGGAACAAAGTGTTATTAGTAGACAGCGGATGTTTATGCAAAATTAATATGCAAAATATGCAAAAATATATGCAAAAATATATGCAAAAATATATGCAAGATATACGAAATATATGCACGGCATATGCAAAAACATATGCAAAATATATGCAAAATAATGAAACCAATTGTACATTGTATACATATTTTCATTTATTGTTTGTTGTAATTTGCATTACAATATGTAACTATGATTTTTTCCACATTGTCAACGGTAAGTTGATGTCTTTTCTCGCTTAAAGATTAATTTGTATGCTGAAAATGTCCTTTCAACATCACAGGACGTAATTGGTGATCAATTTCGTCTGATACTTCAGTAGTGGATACATATAGAGTATTATTAAGTTTTAATAAAGGATCAAATCCTGGATTTTTTTAAAGATCTTCTTCCATTTATTTCGAATTATTTCTCCACAAGCACTCGTTCCAGCTCTTCAGTAATATCACTAATTAATTTTACTGATTCGTGCAACAGGAGTCCTTTAGTTTCTAATTTTGTTATGGTAACTGGCAATCTCCAGAAGTTAGTTGCAATATACTTTAAGTCATCAAAGAATGTTTCATTTTTCATCACCTCTTGGGCTAATCTAACGCAACCATGAAGTTCTTGATGAATTGATAGGTGATAGGGGTGAAATTTGTTGTCCTGGAGTATTTGCACTACACATTTTTGACTAATGCCACTTCCTCGTGTGATTTGCCTCGTACTAGTATGAGGGTTTGCATTCACTGCTGCCAGAACATTAATTGTGTTTGCTTCATTCCTTACAGTCCTCACCTTTGTACGTTTTTTATTTTCGACACTACCAGTTTCACGGAATTTATTTATCAAATTGGAGTAAACGGAAACTGATGGACAATTACGATTAGGAAATCGGTCCTTGTACAACTGCACGGCTTCTCTTAATCACTGTCGGCTTTCTCCATAAATGAAAATCATATCGATCTTATCTTCCTTCGAGTAACGCATTGTGAAACGTTCATCGATAAACTGATCGAGAAATCTTAGAAACTGTGGAAATCTGATAGCAGAAGGTCTTCTGAGTAATTAATAATCGATAAACACGATTCTGTACGAACGTATAGGTGAAGGTATATCATAATTGTCCTCCTGTCAACACCGAATCTGTTATTATGTTGTGTATTGCGATACATTTGAATGTATAGCAGCTCAAGGGAATATTTTTGAACATTTGGCGTAACAGAAATACATCAAATGAATCTTACACGTTCAATTTTATTTATACCGTTTTTCTGGGTTGAAGGTAATTTGAAGGTCATATTGTGTTACATGCACGAATTCGTTATTTTGTCAGCTACAACATTACGTTAACGAAAATATATCATTCCATTTAAAAAAACATCGATAACCTTGAAATCTCATAAAAATGACCTTGAAATTTTTTTTCCCTTACACCGTTATATGTGGCCCTTCAAACAGTGTAACTTTGTCCTACGAAGTTTTTTTGTACAACGAAAAGTAACGGAGATATTTAGGTGTCCTGTTTTATCGAATTCACCCTGTATACAGGGTAATCCGTTTTTAAACGGCCAAACGTCAACCAGCTATAGAGGACCCCAAATGAAACAACTTTCACCCCTAACACTTTTTTTGATTCGGTCTTGATTTTTAAATAATTGCAAAAACCCGTCATTTTTTGCGTTCACTTAAGATTAAATATATTAGGACTGCAATTATGTATCTTGATGATTTTTCCTTTGTTTGGTTTAAAATAAATAGTGGCATCTTTTTTTATTAAGTCAACTTTTTTGTATGACCTTCGGATCAAGTTTAAAGAATGATTCAAGAATGTTTCAAGTTTTAAGAATGATTTTAAATACATCTTTTGGGTACGTATTGTTTAAAATATTTTCAAGAAATCAAGGCCGAATCAAAAAAAGTGTTAGGGGTGAAAGTTGTTCCATTTGTGGCCCTCTATAGCTGCTTGACGTTAGGCCGTTTAAAAACGGATGACCCTGTATACACGCACACATATACATATGTAGCATTAAATGCAAAATATGTCAAAAATATGCAATATATACGAAAAATATGCAATATGTTAAATATATGCAATATGCAGAATGTGCAAAATAAAAACTATATTTTTAAAATCCTTTATAAACAACGTAAATTTCTGTCAGGGTCCAATAACTTTACTTACTTTCTATCGAAATATTCATTTGCATAAACATCCGATGTCTAGTTATTAGCCTTGTGTATTGTGTTTGTGTTTGCTTCTCGCGTTGAACGCTGGACAGTCGTGGAAATTGTGATTGATCGCGGCATCGGTATAAAGAATTATTTGCTTCTGATAAACATCGCGAAAATTTCCAGCGATCGAGGCGAACGTTCCGACGTCGATGATCGATCAGTAGAAATTTCGAGGGAACGGGAACCCTGCGCGAATAAGCTCTCGTGTTTCTCGACGCTTCTCGACAGGGGTTTCTAAAGAATCTGACATACTTGCAAAATGTCCTCGGCGCCGCGGCTGGAAATTTATTGTCGCTAATAAAACTATACAATCGAACGGTGGTGCACGATGCATGTGTCCCCCGGGCATTCCAATCAAATGTCCGCGATTTTCGTTCGACGCGAAACATAAATTTCTGATCGCGCGTGCACACAATTACAGGCACACTCGTGAAAATAACTTATTACTTGTTGCCTATCTGCCCACAATAGAAAGGCTACGCGTGTAACATCGATACGAAGATTTATGGTACCGCAGACCTTTCTTGTCTGTGAACGCGCGGTAAAGGTTCCCTACGAAATTACCCGCAGCAGAACCACCATAAGAATACTTTCTTTATCCCTGTCCTGTCCCATCACATATATCAACCAAAATTAAACGAAACGGCGGTCTTCTATTCGAAACATTTAGTTGCAACTTATTTGGTAAACTAAACAAATGTACAGGAAATAACTATAATAACTGGACCGTGGATATTATACATTCACGAGGAAAAGGAATCAGTGAAACAGAAAACTACGGAGACATTGTGAAATTTCTTACACCTGTTACACTATTTTTAATTTATTAAAGCGATTAGAAGGAGAGATATATTTTTATTGAATAGTTCTGCATCTGACAATTGACTTGGGAATTTTTATTTCGCACAAGGTACCGCAGGCTGATTTAGTTCAGAGGAGGAACAAAAAATTATTTCATTAACCCTTTGCACTCGAAGCTATTTTGACCTCGAAACGAAATATTTCTTCCGACCTAGAATATTTTACTTCTATATACAGTCGAGTCGGAAAGTAAGTTAACATTTGGTGATATGTAGGCAATGAATATGATGAATAAAATCAAGTTATTGTATTGTTTTTATTTAGGAGGTGTAAGGAAATAAACAAATATGTTAGTAAAACATATATTATCATTATTAAAGATTAAAGACATGTCATATTCATTTGCCTGCATACACCAGTCGTTAACTTACTTTCCGACTCGACTGTATTTTTCTTTCATATTGTACATACGGGAATGGTTCAATTTACTCGTACAATACCGAAGTGTTTAGTAATTTATTAAATACAGAAATTTTTAGTGGCGCCTTGCAGTCACCACTCGAGTACTAAGGGTTTTAAATTGAGTTAGAAAAATCTCAAAAATTAAGAGAAAGGTGTTTCAGTGATTTGTAGATGTATCACACGCTAATGATACAGATGGATTAATCACGCTTTGAGTTTTCGTGCATTTTTCTGCCAAAAATAGACCATGTGGACTTCCTTCTTAATTAGGCCGTCGATTGACGAGCAGCGAAGGAATTTATCAAAACAACTGCAGGCTGCGACATGGATTTTCGCTAGTGTTTATTTAGCGGTGCTAATCGATTTGGCAAACGTGTGCGGCACGCGCGTTCCTTTGAAGTCGAAGCGAAGTGTTTGTCCGCATCGACTCATGCCTTTAAAATGCGCAATTTATTTCTGTCGCACGATGGCCGACTCAGCAGCGCGTCAAACCTTTCAGTTTACACATTCGCACATAATAAAGTCTTCGCGTAATAACAGCGCACGTCTTTCTCTCTCTCTATCTCTCTTTCTCTGGTCCGAGTGAAAGTTATATTCCGCCGCAGATGCCGGGTAAATTCGATAATCGGTCGCGTTTAACTTGAGCAAACGTCGCGCCGGTAAATTATACCGATTAACCCCCGGTGAATTCGATTATGATTTTATAAGCGAGTCATGGTCGTCGATCTAATTGTCTCCGGTAGGGACGTGTTTTTTTTTTTTTTTTGTCGAGGGCTGCCTCTATAATTAATTAAAACGCGTCAACGGACCGCCCTTCGGAATAATTCGGTCGCGTGCGAACGCCGATCGGGATGTCGTTTCTTTTGCTTTCGTTCCGTCGCACAGTAGGGTATTTGCACCAAAAACCGGAAAAAAGTCATTTTTTAAAACTTAGTGTAAACCATATTATTTTTGTTGTATAAGATAATGGAATACGTATAGAATACCGTACCATAACTGTTTTTTTTTTTTTCATTTATGCACTCACAAAAGAGTGTACTTCGTTAGAAGTTAGAAGATTTTATGGTAACAGCTTATTTCCTTTCTATTCGTTGAAGTATCATTTACTTACTAAAGATTTTCTAGTATTTGAAATAACTGTCTGATTTTTCACGTTTCTTATATTTTGAGAAAAGTATGTACTACACTTTAGTACAGTTGCGATTCCTTCTCCGCATATTTTTTAATAGTTATTAATATTTGATGATATTCAATAGATCAAGAATTATTTTTCTAATTTCAAGACTTCATTAATCATTTTGTTATGGTTCAGGGTGAGTCTCGGTACTATTTCTTGTGTCATTTTATTCCGTGAAGGTTTGCGATTAAAATCCAATAAAGATTTATTCCAGATTCGTCCAGTTTCCGATTTTATAGACGATTTAGATAGAAGTGAACTCCGTCTTTTCTCTCTTCGCCTTGCGTCATTGTTGCAGCCGCGGACGCGGCCGGGTGCTCTTGGGGTGTAATATGCAACTCTTCTGTTTCCGTTAAATGTTTATAAAGTACAAACTGAAGCTAAAAAAATTTGATAATTAAAAAAAATTTTTTTTTACAAAATTTGCAACGTATACCACAGAGACAGCAGAAATGTACGTTCGATTATATGGGTGGTATCCCGTGTCAACCACAACACACAAAATATTAATTCACGGACCAAAAGTTATAGAAAATGCAATTTTGCCTATTGGGCAATTATGACAAGAAGCAGCCGAGGCGAGAAACAAACATTTTCGCCAGTATAGACAGAGTTATGCCAGAAAGTGTTCCAGGAAGGCATGTAATCTGGATGTCATCAATAGGCTCTTACTTACTTCTGAGCCCCTTTTAACAAGTTTAAGACAACCTCGAAGAAGAAAAAACAATGGCGTTCCTGAAAGAAAGTTTGGATAAAAAAAAATATATATATTTATTTATTTATTGCTTTAAACCAAGTGGTTTATATAGCAGGTACAGTATTATTACATTTGGCTTACATTAAACAGGTTTACATTGTTCTAAATTCTAATGGAACATTGTTTAAGGAAATTATAAATTATTTTCAGACCTTTTATATCAGGTTTACATAAGAAGGAACCAATACAAAGAGGAAAACAGTACTTGCCTTTGAGGAGCTTTGTTTCTAATGCATTACGTTCGCTTTCATAGTCTGGGCATTGCCATATAACATGATTTAGGTCTTTGAGTTCTGCTCCACATTGGCAAGCACTGTTAGCTATAAAGTTAACCCTTGCCAATGAACCGTTTAAATTATAGTGATTGGCTCGGCATCTATTAACAAAAACCAGAAAATCTCTGGAGAGCACAAGACCAGTGTACCATGGCTTGCCTTTGTCCTTGTGATAAAATCTGACGTAGTTCACACCTTTGACTAGACCTTCCTTTTTGATTAGGGTGTTAGTGGACAATCTTGCTTGAATTTTGAGGTCTCTGGTTAGGTCAGCGATTGAAGCCTTGATATCTGGCGAAGGACTTTCTTTGGTCGCTTCCTTCGCAAGTGAGTCTACTTCCTCGTTACCGATAATTTCTACATGCCCTGGTATTCAGATAAACTTAATAAAGTTTTGGCCTTTGTTGTTTACTATAAACATAGAGTACTTGGTTTTAATTTCAATGATATGTGGTTACTGATATTATATTTGAAGGTTGGTTTCTGTAGTGATTTGATTGTACTTTGCGAGTCCGTGAATATGAGAAAGTTTGTAGCACTACTATATAAATTGGCAATATCCAGTGCTCGGCTGATGGCGTAGCACTCTGCTGTGAAAATTGATGCGTGTTTGTCTAAGCTGAATTTTTGAGAGATATTTAGTTGTGGGCAGTATATTGCAGCACCTACTGATTCGGAGTTTTTTGTTACACTGCCATCGGTATAGATTGCAACCGTATTCGGAGGATTGGATTCAATAAAATCTCGTAACAGAACATTAGGATCGGAAGAACCTTGTAATGATTGACCTAAATAAGCATCACTAGGTGGGATATTAAATAGGATGTTATAGTCTGTGGTAAAAATACGATGTTTTTCAACAATCTCTAGATCAGGTCGTGTTTCCAACAAATTAAGGAGTTTTCCAACTAATAGAGAGTATTTCGTTCGCCTATTGGGGGAGATAGCAATCAAGTCTGTGTTGTTTTTAAACAGTATTTTGTTTGAAGTTGAAGTTGTATAAGAGTAACATTTGAATAAATATTTTCTAGCTAGAAAATTGACTCTACCCCGAAGGGAGATGACTTTGGCTTCGCTAAGCAAAACATTTGTGGGCGTGCTAATTCTGTATCCCAGTGCCAGTCGAATTGCAGCAAACTGAATTCGATCTAATTTAAGCATTAGGTTTTTGTTTTTCGGATAATATATGAAACAATTATATTCCATAATTGGTCTTATGAGACTACTATATATTAACAACAAAGTCTCGGGTGAAGCACCCCATGAAACGCCAGAGAGAAATTTCATAATAAAATATATATATATATATACCCAGATAGCACTGGACGGCTTAAAGACGTCTGTTTTACGTCCATTTTTGGTCTGAACGTCTTACGTCCTGAAAAGACGTCTTTAAGACGTCTTAAAGACGTCTCGTAAAAGACGTCGTTTTTACGTCTTAAAGACGTCTCGTAAAAGACGTCGTTTTTACGTCTCATTTCAGACGTCTATAAGACGTCTTTTACGAGTCGTCTTTAAGACGTTCCATTCCATGACGTTTCAGTCATTCTAAACTGCTAGAGAAAAGCATTACAAACTGTACACACGCAACACAATATAACGCAGTTTTCCATCCTTCGAATAGACGTTTATTTATTTAGGAAAGTTAAATAACTAAATTGCTAATTTAGTACTATTAGAATATATTACATATATATTCGCCATAGAATTTAGCAATAAATATTGTTTAATAATAAAACTATACATTATATATCACAAATCCAAAATAATATATCAAAATAAATATATAAATAAATAAATAAGTTAAATAAATAAATAAAGCATAAAATGTTAATGTTCGCGGATATGCTGAAAAACATTCTTTTAATTTATTTTTTTTATTTATAAATAAATAAATAAATAAATTAATTAATTAAATAAATAAATAAAGCATAAAATGTTAATGTTCGCGGATATGCTGAAAAACATTCTTTTAATTTATTTTTTTTATTTATAAATAAATAAATAAATAAATAAAGCATAAAATGTTAATGTGCGCGGATATGCTGAAAAACATTCTTTTAATTTTTTTTTTTTTATTTATTTAATTTTTTTGTTATATCAAACATTCAATTTATATTTCTTGTACATGTATACAATATTCAAATTCAATATTTTTCTGACAAGAAAAAATGTGGCTTAAAAAATATTTTTCCAATATTTGACAAACATATCTATCTAATATTTTTGTGGCACTAGGGGTCTGTTTCGGGACGTCTTGAATACGTCTGTTCGAGACGTCTTAAAGACGTCTAACGGACGTCTTAAAGACGTCGAACGGACGTCTTAAAGACGTCTTTAAGACGTACAGTTTTTTCACAAAGACGTTCCAGAGACGTTCAGAAGCCGTTCGGAAGCCGTTCGTAGGACATTCAGACGTCTAATAGACGTCTGAACGTCTTTGACAGACGTCTTAAAGACGTCTTTAAGACGTCTCTGTGCTATCTGGGATATATATATATATATATATATATATATATATATATATATTCTGCATTACAATTATATTGTGCTTCATTTGAAAATGGTTTCCATGCAATAGTAATTTTTTCCGACTTTCTGGTGTAAATACCCCACTGTGCGTCGGTGTCCGAAAAACGACGCTCGGCGCCGCGGGGCACGCTCGAAAGAAAACAAAAGACAAGGCCCCGGGACCAAGAGAGTGGTCCGTTTGTTTCTCACAATCCATCATAGCAGATATATCGCGGAGATTACCGGGGGTAACGAGTTTGTTTCACGCGATCTTTCGCAATGTTATCTGGCTGTTACGAATTGCGAATTCATTACCGTGAAACGAAACGCTGAAATCCCGCGGCTTCCTGGTTCGCCGAGACTCGCCGCGCGCATCAAGACATCTGCGCAGATTAAAATGAACCTGCGTGTGCACCGCGCGCGCGCTGCGGTTCACGCTCCGATCCTCCGACGAACACTATAACGCCGGCCGGCTCATTTCAGTTTAATGCCGAGCGACTCCCTATCGGCGATACATCGTCCCGGATATTATAACCCGGCCATTAGTCACTTTTTTTCTCCTATTTAGTATGGAAATTAATTGCGACACCGAAGGGGGATTCGATTAGCATCCAAGATAAATCCCTGCAGCCGCTGCGTTCCCGATTCTCATGATTTCTCTATCGTCCGGGCTGCCGTTCGTTTGCAATCTTATTTTTACTAACTTTGTCTCAGGTTTTTTCTTAGCGCCCCATTGAATGGTCCTTTTGATGTCTTTTAAAAAGTGTACAACATTTTTGCAGGATTCTATTCCTCGTAAGATCGTTAGTGAGTTTTGTAGCTCATGTTGAGTCCTCTTCGTATTGTATTTAGGGCAACTTATGAAATATGCGTTCAATGGTATTTTGTACGCTACAGGTGTCGCAAAAATTTGGTTCGGTTTTTGTGATGAGTAGACAGCGGATCTTTATGCAAAATTAATATACAAAATACGCAAAAATATATGCAAGATATATACAAAATATGTACGAAATATGTGCACGGCATATGCAAAAACATATGCAAAATATATGCAAAATAATGAAACTGATTGTACATTGTATACATATTTTCACTTATTGTTTGTTGTAATTTGCATTACAATATATAACTATGATTTTTTCCATATTGTCAACGGTAAGTTGATGTCTTTTCTCGCTAAAGATTAATTTGTATGCTGAAAGTGTCCTTTCAACATCACAGGACGTAATTGGTGCATATTTGTACTTTTTCCAATATCTTGCATCAATTTCGGTACATATAGAGTATTATTAAGTTTTAATAAAGGATCAAATCTTGGATTTTTTTTTAAGATCTTCCATTTATTTCGAATTATTTCTCCACAAGCACCGGATACTCGTTCCAGTTCTTCAGTAATATCAGTAATTAATTTTATTGATTCGTGCAATAGGAGACCTTTTGTTTCTAATTTTGTTATGGTAACTGGCAATCTCCAGAAATTAGTTGCATTATACTTTCAGTCATCAAAGAATGTTTCATTTTTCATCACCCCTTGGGCTAATCTAACGCAACTTACATTTCTGTCATCGAATGACTCAATAACCTGGAAATAAATTACAACCTGAATGTCTTATTTTGTTTAATTATTACAAAACAATACTGACTTCTCTTGTACTGTGCACATGCTCTGCATAAAATATTGTCGCTTCCAGCCATGTCCCCCATCTTGTTAGAATAGGTTCCGGTGGCAATGGAACATTTTTTAGCTTTTCTTTATAGCATTCAATACGATGCGGTGCCTTCAACAATACTTGTTTTGTGGCAGCTATTAATTGGTTAACTACTAGAAACTGCAATCGCATTTCCTCTGCTACCCTGTGCAAGCTATGTGCTAAACATGTTACATGTAATTCATATCACGTAACGGTTCTTTACCATTATATATACACGCACACATATACATATGTAGCATTAAATGCAGAATATGTCAAAAATATGCAATATATGCGGAAAATATGCAATATGTAAAATATATGCAATATGCAGAAAAACTATATAAAAACTATATTTTTAAAATCCTCTATAAACAACGTAACTTTCTGTCCGGGTCCAATAACTTTACTTACTTTCTATCGAAATATGCATTTGCATAAACATCCGCTGTCTAGTGATGAGATACGAGTGTGTCCAGTTTGAGTGTCCTATTCTTAATCGTGCTATTCTCACTTGGACTTTTCTATATAGTAGTAGCGCAGGGTTCGAAGTCATTTATGTTGTTTCGAACTTTGTGTAGCTTAGTTGGTCTGCTATTTCTCCATTCTTCGTTCCACATTTCCGTTAGCGCCCTTGTGCAATACTTTTGGAGGTCTTGATGAGTTGTCTGCTTATTTTCCATTATACAGGGTTATCCAAAATAGACTATAGGAAGTTTTTTTAAAATAAAAAACATACTCTTCTTAATTTTATTGGTTTTTTTATTTAATTATCAGGTATTATCTATGACAATTATGTGTGAAAAACGATATCTGCCAAATGACCACCACGACCACGTTTACAGACATCAATTTGAAAATCAAAATATTCGATGACATTTTGGCATATTTGCTCGTTTAATTCATCAATTTCATTTCTGATGTTGTTTTTCAGGTCATGAATTGTTGCTGGTTTGCTGGCATAAACTTTGCTTTTCAAATAACCCCAAAGAAAAAAGTCCAATGAGGTAAAATCACACGAACGAGGTGGCCAATTCACATCAGCATTCCTTGAAATTAATCGACCATTGAATTTCGATCGCAATAAAGTGATGTTTTCACGCGTTGTGTGTGGCGTAGCTCCGTCTAGTTGAAAATAAACATTGCTTATGTCGATTCCATTTAATTTCAGCCATAAATAATCAATAAACATTTCACTATAACGTGTACTGTTCACTGTAACTGTATCTTCATTCTCGTTTTCGAAAAAGAATGGACCGATTACGCCTTTCGACCAAAATCCACACCAAACAGTAACTCTTTTTGAATGAAGTGATTTTTCTTTAATGACTCTTGGATTTTCATCTCCCCATATGCGACAATTTTGCTTATTGACGTGTCCATCCAATGTGAAGTAAGCTTCATCGCTGAAGATGATGTTGCGTGAAAACAATGCATCGATTGAACGATGTTCTAACAACCAATCAGCAAAATTTCTGCGTTGCAAATGGTCACGATCCTTCAATTCTTGTGTTAATTGAATTTTGAAAGCATGCAAATGCAAATCTTTATGCAAAATTCGCCACAAACTGCCATAAGAAATGCTCAATTCTTGAGAACGACGTGGAATTGAAGTTGATGGGTCATTAGCAACACTTTCACGAACAGCAGCAATGTTTTCATTCGACCGAACTGTTTTTGGTCTGCCAGACTTTGGTTTATCATGAACAGATCCAGTTTCACCAAATTTTTTAACCAAATTTCGAATCGTTTGCTCCGATGGACGATTATGTGTGCCGAAAAAATCACGTAATTTACGATGGGTATTTTTTATTGAACACTGATTTTCGAAATAAATTTTAATAACTTTAACACGCTTTGCAATCGTACACGACTCCATTGTTAAAATTGTCTATCATTGTAGGTTAGAAATAAAAGAAAGTGACAAGAAACAAACGTGGCGTTTGACAGATATTCTCATTCAACATCCTAAAGGTACTTTTGAATAACCCTGTATGTTTTGTCTTTAGTCAGATACGAATAATTTACTAGCAAACAAGGCGATTTTACAATAACAATGTTCACAATAACATTTGAGATAAAAGCGTTATCGTGGGAATTGGTGAAGTTATTCAGGGATGGAGATAGTCAATTATGCAATAGTGCTGGTTTCCACGTCGTGTACCGTCATCTTTCTTTCGGTGATAGTGTATTTTTCACTGTCTTAAGATTTTAGGGAGTTGTTTAAGACTGTGAAATATATATGTTTTGTCTTTAGTCGGAAACAAATAATTTACTAGCAAACAAGGCGATTTTAACTAGTAAACAAGGCGTTTTTCCAACGATATTTCTATTCTCTTTTCTTAAAATACAAAATAACGTTAACAAATCTTAAAATAAGAGACACACAAAGAAATGTTGTTTTATGCAAAGAAGACTAAGGCGATTGCACCTACTTCGCTTAACCGAGCCAACTCGGGCAACAAAAGAAAGAAAAAAAGAAAAACTTGAGAAGGATAAAAGAAATATTTTAAAATAAGCTTTTGGTGCTAGGTTAAAAAGAAAATCAGCACGACACTGTCCGACGACTATATTCACTTGTATTTATATAGAAAACCAAAATTGCAGGTCTCTCGACTTAACTGGGGCGAGTGCGATAGTCGGTTAACCCATTCGAGACCGATTGCACACCGTGTGTGCAATGGATTTCCGAGGCTACAAGACATGTGCAATTATCAGTTATTCTGAGTAAACTAGTCGTCGAAATAAGATTTTTCTAGAACTAATGAAATCTGTAAAGTACAAGAAAACAAAATTTGGCATTGGTTTTACTGTGTACCAGAAAATCTAAAAATTATCATTATTATGAGAAATTATTATTATTATGTGAATTATGTGAATTCACTTACGAATTGGGTGATTTCCGTAGTAAACATGTTTTTTTATTAAAAATGATTTTTTATTTGTTTCCAAATTTTGTATAGCGAGTAGGACGCTTTTAGAATCAGTTAGAACGATGGATTCGTTGCGTGTTGTTTCTTCTATGTACTTCAGGGCTAATGCTTCACCGGTGAACACACTGTGAGTGTTTCCGGGAGCCTGAATAGCAGCTCATGTTCGGGAGTGCATTCTTTTTATGTTTATGTGGGTAACGTAAGATTATTCTTTACTGTGCTGGCTGAGAGCAGACATGCGACGTTAACGAGAGATTAGACGCTTTCTTTTTCAAGACAATGTCAGTTTATTTGTTCGTGGCTAGGTTTAAGTATTCCGGGGACTGTGTTACAATATTTCTAGAAAGCGTTAGCAGCGGGCAGGAACAAGCGTCCGTGTTTCGCGTGGACATATCCCCGGTGCAATAAATGCATAAAGCCGCGGCGGCGCAGTCCAGTTGTGCAACGTTCCGTCCATAAAACAGACAATTTGCATAACAATCCGCGGGTCCGGTGTAGAATCGTCGCGGAGCGGTACGTGTTCGTAATGGAAACGAAGCGATTGCCGGCGCGGCGGAGGCTTCCGCGCTCCTGAGAACGCGGCTTAATGACCGAGGAGGCATCGTCGTTGATTTACAGACTGCGGCGCGCGCCGCAGCAGCTTTGTCTTCCGGGATCGGCTCGTTAATAAAACTTTCTGTAATAGAAGGCTTCGTCATGCGCCCGCCGTCCCGACTCTCTGCTCGTTTCTCTGCTCGGCGACGGCATGCGCCTGTTTTATTATTGAAAACCGCCATAAAGCTGCGCGCACGCGGATAACATTCCGCGCGTACACGAGAAGAAGAGGATGAGGAGGAGGAGTGGACCGATCATGCGAACAACGCCGGGGTCATCGGCGGGTATGCCGATAAGAACCGGGTACTGGGCGGGAATTTTAAATTTGTCGCGTGCCGACAATCCGACAAGCCACGCCGCCGCCGCGATTCGAAACCGCTAACCGATTATCTGCCAATCCGCTCGGAGATCGATCGGTCTACCACCAACGGAACATGTACCGTCCGTGATCGATGCTAAACGGTACACGAACCGATGCCTCGGCTTATCGTGCCACGTGACGGATCGCCATGAAATTATAATCGGCCTTCTCGCTCGAATCTGCAAGCCCGAGGATCCATCACCGACGCGCAGAATCCGCGATGCCATTGTAATCGTAATCGGAAGAGGAATCGGCCTCGACCAGCTGATCGTTGCCGATCTCAGTTTTGCCGTGGAACTCCTAAAGCAGTGGCTTATCGGTCCCATAAGTCTTGATCCCATGAATCAAGCAAAGATTACGATACAGGGAATTCTCGATATATGTCAAAGACACGGGTCTTCCCAGCGACATATATCGTCCACGAGGCCCCTCGAGCTTCGGGGCCCCTCACAGGGTACACCTCACCTAGTAGGGATAATTCCGCGACGTTTATCACCTAGAACTTGGCGACATATAATAGGGAAATCCCAGTATTCTGAAATTGTTTTAATATCTTCACAGTTTCGTTCCCCGCTCATTTTTGCAGAAGTTTACAAAATGAATATGATCTGTGGAAGGGTGAATTCCGAGTGCAAAATTTATACAGGGTGTTTGGTAACTGATGGTACAAGCGAAAAGGGGCTGATTCTACATGAAAGAATAAGTCGAAAATATTGAATAAACATTTTTCGATTGAGGCTTTGTTTTCGAGAAAATCGACTTTGAAGCTCTGTCAGGTTTGTGTGCTTTAGTATATGCAGGAAGTAGATTTGGTTGGTCATGATCAGACGCGTCAGACAATTCCTATCGAATAGCATGCTGCATTTCAAACTCGATTTTCTCTTTTCTTCCTCATTTGGAGATTCTTCCTTCCTCATTTGGAAATTGCAACAATTAATATACAATATACAATTTTTACATTAAAACAGGGACTTCAATTCCTGAATTTTTCCTTCCTCTTTGAAACAGCCAATTTCCAAATGAAAATCTAGCTACCCTTACTAGCTTGTATATCATTATATATCAACTACTAAGATTAGGTAGATTTTCATTTGGAAATTGCAACGATTAATATACAATATACAATTTTTACATTAAAACAGGGACTTCAATTCCTGAATTTTTCCTTCCTCTTTGAAACAGCTAATTTCCAAATGAAAATCTAGCTACTCTTACTAGCTTGTATATCATTACATATCAACTACTAAGATTAGGTAGATTTTCATTTGGAAATTGCAACAATTAATATACAATATACAATTTTTACATTAAAACAGGGACTTCAATTCCTGAATTTTTCCTTCCTCTTTGAAACAGCCAATTTCCAAATGAAA
The DNA here is from genome assembly GCA_913789895.3 of Seladonia tumulorum. NCBI lineage: Eukaryota > Metazoa > Arthropoda > Insecta > Hymenoptera > Halictidae > Seladonia > Seladonia tumulorum. Next base: position 2,328,980 of record OU565281.1, read on the forward strand.
ATCTAGCTACCCTCACTAGCTTGTATATCATTATACAAGGTGTTTGGTAACTGGTGGTACGAGCGAAAAGGGGGTGATTCTACATGAAAGAATAAGTCGAAAATATTGAATAAACATTTTTCGTTTGAGGCTTTGTTTTCGAGAAAATCGACTTTGAAGCTCTGTCAGGTTTGTGTGCTTTAGTATATGCAGGAAGTAGATTTGGTTGGTCATGATCAGACAATTGCGTCAGACAATTCCTATCGAATAGCATGCTGCATTTCAAACTCGATTTTCTCATTTCTTATTCTATATTTTCGACTTATTTTTTCATGTAGAATCACCCCCTTTTTGCTTGTACCACCAGTTACCAAACACCCTGTATATTAATTGAATACAGTAAGGAGCAAAACTGAACACATATACGACATTTTAAGAAAAATAATTTTTTATTAAATATTTGCATGTAGAATACAAAAGAAACAAAATACTTAGTATCATCTACAATCTTCTGGCTTTTCAAAACAAATTTAATATTTGTAATATTATTATTATTTCGCTTCATACAATTTTTTTCGTGTAGTCGGTTTTACACCGCACTAAGATTCTCGGGATTAGGAACTGTAAACACAGATTTTGTAAACAACTTGGTAGTCCATCACGGTCAATGCCACGACCAGGAGTGCAGTCGTTATTAGTTTATCGATGTTCATGCCTTAACAAGCAATAATATAACATCATGAAGCCATTATCTAAAGATATGAAGAATAATATCATTTTCTAATTAAAATCGAGTTTATCAACGCTAGTAATTGTTGGAAAATTTGTCGTCAGTCAGGGTGTTGTACATATGATACGGAAAAAATACTATAGAAAAGTCCCTGTAGCTTTTGGAGGCCGTCCAAAATTATCTTGTCAGGAGAAGAGAAGATTGACGAAATACATTACTTTAGAAATTGCAACGACGGCATCAATGGCTGCAAAGTTATTAGAAAACGATGTTGGAAAGAAAATTAGTAAGTGGGCGGCTCGAACGGCATTAAAAGAAGCCAATTTTTGCAGCAATTGAGAAGAAAAAAAACCTGCTGTATTAAAAAAGAATGTCAGGGCCCGTCTGAGTTTTGCAAGAAAATATTTAAGCTGGAATATAGAGCAATGGAAAAAAGTAATTTTTTCCGACGAATCTAAAATCAATCGAATTTCATCGGATGGACGTTCTTGGTGTTGGAAGAAGCAAGGCGAACCTCTTTTACCGCGTCATGTGAAGCAAACTATAAAAGGGTATAGCCGGATAAGATAGTCAAAAATGCCCTTGAACCGAATTGTATCGACGATGTGCCATTCGATAGAGCACCAAGAAAAAACATACTGTACAAAATTTCAACCCTGTAACTCGATCAGGAGGGTAATTATGGGGTAAAATCGAAAAATCAGTTTTTGGCCTATTTTCCCTAGTTAATGACGTTTCGAAATTTTGAGAAAAATCTGACACATGTCAAGAACCCTAATACATACCTTGCAATTGGTGTCAGATTTTTAAAGTGAAAATCCTGCCTGTAAAAAATCAAAAACCTCAACAAAATCGAAAGAATGCAGATTTCACATGAAAGTTCTAGAGTGACAACATTTATATTTTTACAGTAGCGGTATATTGTTATAAGTATTGTTCACGAATTTTTTCAGATTTTTTGGTTTGGTGCGCTGTTGTTAAAAAAAAAATAAAAACTGATTTTTCGACGTTTTTTCCGCGAAGAACTAAGCTAACCTTAAAATTATTACGTTCTATTTATTCTGTAAGTTTATCAGGCACTGACAAGCCTTGAACATTTTCAAAAATAATTGAACAAGGAAATCGTCTTGATGAATCGGTGGTTCACTTATGGTGTGGGGGTGCATTACAGCGTACGGTGTAGGTTCACTACATCGAATAGAAGGTATGGTGAACCAGTATACGTATAAGGATATTTTAGAAAAAAATTTACTGGAAACAATTGAAAATATGTCGCTACAAGAGTGTGATGTCGTATTCCAACATGACAACGTTCCTGGGCATTGTGCGAAGAGCGTAAAGAATTGACTGCAAACTGAACCATTTCAAACCATGGGATGGCCTGCTCAAAGTCCAGACATAAACCCGATTGAAAATGTCTGGGCATACTTAAAAATGAAGTTACAGAATAACTATAGTGCTCCCCCAACAACGATAACCGATTCGTGGCAAAGAGTGCAGGAACAGTGGTATTCTATTACACCAGAATATTCCAAAAATGTAGTATTAAGTATGGCTAAACGTATTCAGGCAATTATCAAGGTTAAAGGTTCATGGACGAGATATTAAGTGTACGAAAATCTGAAATTGTTTACTCAAAATTAGTTGCGGTGCAAAACCGACTACACGAGAAAAAAATTGTATGAAGCGAAATAATAATAATATCACAAATTTCAAGTTTGTTTTGAAAAGCCAAAAGATTCCAGATAATACCAAGTATTTTGTTTCCTTTGTGTTCTACATGCAAATATTGAATAAAAAATTATGTTTGTTAAAAAGTCGTATGTGTGTTCAGTTTTGCTCCTTACTGTAGGTTCCAACCAAAAATGCACTGTCCTGGAAATCGTCCTGAAGCCAGACGTAAGAAAGACATCGGTGCGCGAAGGCCTGGAGGGTTTCGTAAAGTGGTTTCGAGAAGGGTCGAAAGTGAAAAAAGGTGAGCGGTGGCTCGTTAAAAAGTGTACGCCACACCCTGAACGGCAAAAGGAGGAACGGGCTCGCTTAAAAGGCTTGTCCAGCCTCTAGGAATTTTCATGGTCCTGGTCAGCGTTGGCAGGATCGGATCGGTTCGCCACAGTGGGCAGTCCTGTTGCTGTCAGTACGCAAGAAATATAGTCGTACGCATAGGAGCATGCGAGGCATAACGACGACTACACGCAGAAACCGGGTATCACCGAGGGTTGGCTACGGCGGCTCGGCTAATTACACGTAATTATCGTTACGAGAACGAGCATTGTGGACGAAAGAAGAAGCAAACCGAGGAGAAACGCGACCGCGCACGCACGCGCGCGCGCGAGAAGATGGAAGACGCAAGAAGATGGAAGCCCGCTACCGAAATGATCCGAAAGGACGGACAGCCTGTTGTTACCGTGCTAGCGCCTATTGAATTATTATACTGCCTTCTTGCCGCGACCGCAGACTCGGCCGATTTTAAACGGCGCAACAGGAACGCGAGAATTCGAGCGCCCGGGTAATTAACGGTGACGAATGGGCGCCGCCTGAATACTTGTTTAGTGCGTGTCTCTCGAAAAGAAAGCTCAAACTTTTTTAGGGAAACGTTCCTGTGCTACGCGCGTTGTTTAACCCCAAACAATGTCACGAAATTAGCGCAAACATTAATTGGTACACTCTGGAGTCTCGCAGAACCGCCTGTACAGGGTGTAAAAAAAGGTTTGGTTTTGGCAAGCGTAGGCGTATTCTACATCTTCGGATCGATGAAGATCTGTGAAAAAAAGTTGCCGCAAAATTGTCCTTGACCTTGAATTTCAAGGTCAAATTTTTTTTTATTGCATTGTATTCTACTCATCATGAGGATAAAAAGTGTCAAAGGAACCACGGGTCAAAACTTGACCGTTCTCATAAAAAATAATATTACAGTTATTACTAATAAAGTAAGCAGTTACTATTATTATTATTATTATTATTATTATTAATTACTAACGTAATTGATCACAATCAATATTACCTTTCAAGTCATGAAAGATGTTCATCTTCTATTTCTTCTTCTAAGCCAAAGAACCGATCCATTCTGATTAATATTTCTTAACACATTAAGGACCGCTCACGAGTTTTCTCGTGTTTCGCTGGGATCGGTTCTTTGGCTTAGAAGAAGAAATAGAAGATGAACATCTTTCATGACTTGAAAGGTAATATTGATTGTGATCAATTACGTTAGTAATTAATAATAATAATAATAGTAACTGCTTACTTTATTAGTAATAACTGTAATATTATTTTTTATGAGAACGGTCAAGTTTTGAACCGTGGTTCCTTTGACACTTTTTATCCTCATGATGAGTAGAATACAATGCAATAAAAAAAAAATTTGACCTTGAAATTCAAGGTCAAGGACAATTTTGCGGCAACTTTTTTTCACAGATCTTCATCGATCCGAAGATGTAGAATACGCCTACGCTTGCCAAAACCAAACCTTTTTTTACACCCTGTATACTAACCTTCACCGCTGTATTGTACGACAATTGCAAATATCGAGTTTCTTTAACACTAGAACTACCGGATGGGTCAAAATGACTTCCTTCCAATTTTTTCTATTAGAGATATTGAAATTATAAATATGTTTCCATGAGAAAATTTTTTAATAAACTTCTCTATCGAAGTAGATATTTAAAACAAAACTAATACGAAATCTAAACAAATCTTATTTTGTTGTTATTATAAGGCAATGTATGCCAGTTGCATTTAGTGCTTGGTCTTTCCAGTGTTAACTTCATCCGAACATTTGGATTAAGTAGAAATAAAAATCCTACGTAAATTGAAACAAAAGATAATTTTAATCTAATTTAATTTTCGGATTATTTGGAAATAAAAATCCGAAATAATCCTAAATTTATTTTGAATTGATATATTTAATTTCTTGAATTACATATATAATTAGAGGTATCCGAGGAAATTTGTACAGCATTCTTGAATAGTTCTAGTACTTTGTAATTTGAGCAAACGCTGCAGCACTTAAGGGTTAAAACAGTTAGCGGTGTCACGTTACGAACGCAACACTAGATTCTATCAGCTCGTATTTGATCAGCGGCGCTGTTTCAACACTTCATCTACCAAAAGCCTGTTAACCCTTTGACTCGCTAGTTTAAACCATAAGCGTATTGCTGCACGACATTCGCATTGTTCTGGCTAGCTGAAATAATCCACAATTGACGCGTTGACTGCCAAGTTGGTCTTCTATGAGTGACGTTATTTTTCGACCAGATTTAGAATTGAATTTCCATGTAAATATATCCGGAAAGAATTATATTTTATCGGGACTGAAGAATGCAGAAGGGTTCAATAAATAATCACTATGCCGAAGAATATATATCCAAGATGGTGAAAAATGCTGTTGAATCGAATTGACAGGAGATTCGGGATAATAAATAAACTATATTATTATCACACTATGATTAAGTATATATATTAAATACTACATGTACATTGCGCGGCAGCGTAAAGGTCGGCCCAAACAAGACGGGCAAGACGGTTAAGATGTTTGAACGCCCAAAATCGTCGTTTATAGGGACCCGTCGGGTCCGTCGGCCGCTTGACGGTCGCTCGGGGTGCTCGCAACAAAGGCCAATGACACGCACCACGGGGGTTAGCTACCAGAATTGCAGAACCGCCCACTCCCCTCTAGATGGGAGATGCCTATGCTGGGCACAGACGGCCAACAGACAGGCAAACAGGCAAGAGACGACGGGCAAGAGACGACGGGCAACAGACGACGGGCAACAGACGACAGGCAACAGACGACGGGCAACAGACGACGGGCAACAGACGACGGGCAAGCCACCGACAAAATGACTCTGGATTCTGCCGGTACGGACGCAGTCACGGTGCGGAATTTACTGAAAAAATTCAATATTCGTGTATATCACGATATGAAATACATTTCTTTTGCATAGAATGCGTATGAGGATTAATTTTATATGTCAATCATTTTTATTTATTCCTGATTTGCTTTTACTATATGTTTTATTATATACCTATCCGAAAAGTAATATGAATGTGAAGATAGATCGAGATTGTTTGCAAAAGCGTGAATGGGGATCACATTCAAAGTACTGAGACGAAGGGTGCGGCGCTCAGCGATTCAGGTAGCAAATTGCAAGTGCACCGACTGATCGACCGCTATTGACCGGCAGGTTTGAACAAACCAATGTCCTTTGTACTATGGATGGCATTACCTTTACTATACACTTGGAGTGCACAACACGCTAACAACAGTTTAGGTAAAATATGTAAATGCGATCCCCGCGTTCTTTTTTTCATTACGTAAAAATTTCAATTTTAGGACAAACGCTGTCGACCCTCACTTCAGAATGTCTAAAGAATATCCAGCAATTTTATGTACCCAAAATAATAATTAAATTGTTCAATAAACAGTTTTGAGGTTCCGTGAATTATAAAACAGAATTTCAAACAAGAAAAATCGTAAAATGTGGCCATATTTTTTCAAATTTTCTAACAGATGAATCGATGGTAAGATTTGCAAAACAAAGCTGTTAGTAATATGTTTGCATTAATGTATTATGTTTTCTTCGTAAATAATTTATCATTTTATATTCGAATGTGATTTCTTAATGCAAACATATTACTAACATATTTGTTTTTCAAATTTTACCATCGGTTCAAGAGTTAAAAAATTTGGAAAAATATGGCCACATTTTACGATTCTTCCTGTTTGAAATTCCGTTTTTTAATTCGCGGAGCCTCAAAACTATTTGTTGAACTATTTATTATTTTGGGTACATAAAATTGCTGGATATTCTTTATAGGCATACTGATGCGAGGGTCGACACCGTCTGTCCTAAAATAAAAATTTTCACGCAGTAAAAAAAAAAGAACACGGGGAAGGTCATTCACATATTTTACCTGAACTGTTGTTAGGGTGTTGTGCACTCCGAGTATACAGTAAAGGTTAATGCCATCCCTAGTACAAAGGACATTGGTTTTTCCCAGCCTGCCGATGAATAGCGGTCGATCAGTCGGTGCACTTGCAATTAGCAAGTGTCAGGGTCATTCCACGCGAAATCGGACATTTTTCTGCATAGTCTGTTGGATTTTGTAAAAATTTGAATATGTTGTCTGAATGAAAAGGCACCATTTTGTATGGATGCGAGGCGGTGACACAGTATTGGTGCGAGGCCGCGAAGAATGTTCCCTGGTGGGAATGCGGTGACGTATCTATACCTTGTCCAACGAGACGATGCAGTAGACGTAAACATAGCCACTCGAGTGCGACAGAGTTGATGTTACGCTTCCAAGTTAATTAGCAAAGGACATGTGCTAGTACTTCACTGCCTCGTCTGGTTGGGCAGAGTGTAGATACAAATGCGTGGCTGATTGGATCAGTGTGGAAGAGGCAGGCCTCGTTTCACACGCATTTCCGGCTACAGTCGAAATATTGGCTACAGCCGTCACACATACTCTGTAGCGTGTGACGTCAAAACCCAAACATTGGGACTACGGGTGCGGCTGAGGTGGCACTCTGGCGCTAACGATAGACTCCCCAAAAATGGTGACCCTCAAGAAATGGCGAAATGAAAATTATTCATTTACATATTTTACCTAAACTGTTGTTAGCGTGTTGTGCACTCCAAGTGTACAGTAAAGGTAATGCCATCCATAATAGTACAAAGGACATTGGTTTGTTTAAACCTGCCGGTCAATAGCGGTCGATCAGTCGGTGCACTTGCAATTTGCTACCTGAATCGCTGAGCGCCGCACCCTTCGTCTCAGTACTTTGAATGTGATCCCCATTCACGCTTTTGCAAACAATCTCGATCTATCTTCACATTCATATTACTTTTCGGATAGGTATATAATAAAACATATAGTAAAAGCAAATCAGGAATAAATAAAAATGATTGACATATAAAATTAATCCTCATACGCATTCTATGCAAAAGAAATGTATTTCATATCGTGATATACACGAATATTGAATTTTTTCAGTAAATTCCGCACCGTGACTGCGTCCGTACCGGCAGAATCCAGAGTCATTTTGTCGGTGGCTTGCCCGTCGTCTGTTGCCCGTCGTCTGTTGCCTGTCGTCTGTTGCCCGTCGTCTGTTGCCCGTCGTCTCTTGCCCGTCGTCTCTTGCCTGTTTGCCTGTCTGTTGGCCGTCTGTGCCCAGCATAGGCATCTCCCATCTAGAGGGGAGTGGACGGTTCTGCAATTCTGGTAGCTAACCCCCGTGGTGTTTTAAAAAATTTATTTCTAAAAACTAATAAATCCAAAACGAAATTAATAATAACTGAATGTTATTTCGCTTTCCGAGTCATTCTCAGTACTTTGAATGTGATCCCCATTCACGCTATTGCAAACAATCTCGATCTATCTTCACATTCATATTACTTTTCGGATAGGTATATAATAAAACATATAGTAAAAGCAAATTAGGAATAAATAAAAATGATTGACATATAATTATTGCAAAATTGTATTGTGCATAGAAATGATTATTATATGATTATTTATCGTCATCGCAAAAACCTTTTTCTTCTTAAATAATTTATCATTTTATATTCGAATGTGATTTCTTAAAGTTTTTTGCGATGACGATTAAAGAAAGGAAATGGTTTTATCTTTAATAATAACTGTGGTATAAAAAGTGTTGTGTAGGCGGTTTTCGTAAATCTCATCCAAAATAGCAAACTTTTCTGGTCTGTATCTTTTAAACAATTTCGAAGATTATAAAATGATAGCTCAACCCCCACCCCCCCCCCCAATTGTCGCTCGGGCTACAAAATATTTCAGTTTCATCCAAATTCGAAACGTAGTCACAAAAAATGATTTAATTCACATGGAATCACCCCTTTCCTAATTTGCATATTTCCTTAAAAAAAAATAACTACCATTCTTATTTTTACAATATGTGTGTAATTGACGTGTAACAATATAAGAATGGGTGATGCTGTTTCACCAAGAGGCAGGTACGATTCCTATCCCCATGATGTTGTAGAAAAGAGAGACCGATAGTTTACCTAAAGGAACTGTGAAGCCCCTAAAAACATTTTCTTTTGTGCCATGCACAGCAGGGAACAGTCACCGTACACTCGAAGGGCCATCTAGAAGCAATAGGACGTTCAAATTTATGGCCCCAACGCCGTCGGGAAAAATTTCCAACTCGAGGTCCATTTTCCGACCGGCAAATTTCTGACCCGTGTTCTTAAATGTAAGCGTCCAAACATCTTAACCGTCTTGCCCGTCTTGTTTGGGCCGACCTTAAACGTGACTGCCGGCATCAGAACGAATACAAACAAAAGAACACTCAGAATCATCCGCGACACGCACGCACTCATCAACTACAAATATGTACATGTCGATAATGTAGTGCACATTTTCTTACACCCCTCCTATCGACATGTGCCTCAAACACAAATGTCATCTTACATTGCTTTCAAACACAAATATAATTTAACTTAAATTTAACATTCTTATACATTGTTCGTGTTTGCATTTACTTAACGACTTAGTTAATATATCAGCAGGCATGCGATCCGTTTGCAAATACTTAACAATAATATCCCCTTTTTCTACTAGTTCGCGAGTGAAATGATAATTTATATCAATATGCTTGCTGCGCTTATGAAACTTAGCATTCTTTGATAATTCAATTGCGCTTTGATTGTCGCAAAATACAGTAATAGGAGATTTTACGTATTTTTCAAAACCCATATGGCTTAACAATCGTCTAATATAAATAATTTCTCGAGAGGTTTCTGAAAGTGCGACATACTCAGCTTCCATAGTGGATAATGCGACCGAATTTTGTCTTTTTGACTTCCAGCTAATCGGACTTCCCGCTAATGTCATAACACAGCCCGAACAAGATCTACGGTCGTCACAATCTCCACCCCAGTCAGAGTCTGTATAACCCATAAGGCTTTCTTTATTTTTCTCGTAACTCAAACTGTAGTGAGACGTAAACTTTAAATACCTCAAAATTCGCTTCGCAATTAACCAATGTTGTTTACCCGGGTTGCAACAGAAACGACTCAATGTATTTGCCGCGAACGCTATGTCTGGCCGCGTAGCATTAGCCAAATAAATTAAACCACCGACCAGTTCCCTATACGGTCGATTTTCCATTTCGCGTTTTTCATCTTCCGTTGTTGGACACATTTCCTTCGTAATCTTCAGGTTTGATTCAATCGGTGCTGATACACTTTTCGCATGTTCCATGTTGAATTTTTCGATCAAATCTTTAATATATTTCTTTTGTGAAATGCGTATTCTTCCGGTTGATCCTTCTCGTTGCACGTTCACTCCAAGGATATTATGGATTTGACCAAGATCCACTATTTTGAACGCAGATTTCATTTTTGATTTAATTATATTAATCTTTTCGAGTTTCTTTGATGCCAAGATTAAATCGTCTACATATACAACCATAATAACTCTGTCTTCATTCTTGCCTATGACATATACGCATGGATCTGCAGCCGTGCGCTTTCCTCCGATATTTTGTATGTAATTATCCAACTTTTTATACCATTCTCGCCCTGATTGCTTTAGTCCATATAGTGGCTTGAGTAATTTGCACACACTTTCTTCGTGTCTGGGCTCGACAAACATTTTGGGCTGTTCCATATAGACTTCATCATGTAGTTCACCTTGTACATAGGCCGATGTTACGTCCATTTGGTGTATATGCATTTCTTCGTTTACTGATGCAGCCAGTAACGTACGAATTATCTCGTATCTCGCTACGGGTGCAAAAACCTCGTCATAATCGACTCCGTATTCCTGCGTGTGACCTCCGGCAACTAACCGTGCTTTATATTGCTCAACTTGACCATCCTGATTTTTCTTCGTCCTAAATACCCACCGGTTCGTCAATACTTTCTTGTGAATCGGTCTTGGTACAAGGGTCCAAGTTTTATTTTCTTGCAAGGTGTTGTATTCTTTTTGCATCGCGGTCAGTCATGCCTCATTGTCATCTCGTGCTAAAATATCAGATATATTTTTCGGATCGGAGCGTTGCGTATTCTTTACCTGATAAGTTTTCCGTGGTCTGCCAGGCTTGCCGGTTCTTTCAATTTTTGGACGACCTGGTCCTCGGCACGTTTGATTACTTGAATCTTCAATTTGTGACTCGCTCTCGTCATCGTTTTGATCGATGTTTTGAACATCGTTCTCTTGCCCTTCTTCTTGTGTATCAGGAGCGGATTCAGGCAAGAAGTACGTCCCCCTCGTCGATATTTGTGGGAACTCTATGTTTTCAAAGAATTTTACATCACGAGCCTTAATTACTACTTTGGTACCGGGTTTCCACAATCTATACGCTTTGCTCACATCCGAATAACCTACCAATACGTAGTCGTCGCCTTTTGGTTGAAATTTTCCTGTTCTACGACCTTTATTTAAAGCGATTACCTTACTGCCGATTGTTCGAAAAAATCCAACGTATGGTTTCCGTTGCGACCACGCTTCTATCGGCGTCATACCATCCAGACATTTTGTTGCGCTCCTATTCCTCAAGTAAGTCGCGGTATTCACCGCTTCCGCCCACAAAGATTCTGGAAGGTTTGCCTGCAACATCATACACCTAGCCATTTCAACTAACGTACGGTTTGCTCGTTCCGCCACCCCGTTCTGCTGAGGTGTATATTCCGTACTCAATTGATGTATGATTCCCTCCTCCTTGAGAAAGCCATCGAAGTCCTTTGATACATATTCTCTTCCGTTGTCCGTACGCAGTTTCTTTATTTTTCGTCCCGTCTGTTTTTCCACCTTCTGTTTGTAATCTCTGAAAGCTTGAAAAATATCAGACCTGTTTCTAATCATGACTGTTTCCGTATATCTGGTACAGTCGTCTATAAAAGTCGCAAAATATTTCGCGCCGCCTAGCGATTGTGTTTTCATTGGACCGCAGATATCTGAATGAATCAGGCCTAAAATTTCTTTTTCGCGATTTGTTGATGGTTTGAACGGTTGATTTTGAATTTTAGATTTCGCGCATATTTCACAATTAATTTCATACGCATTCGACGCAAAGTTCAATCCGTGTACCATTTCTCCGTTTTTCATTTTTCTTAAATCGCTAACATTTAAATGCCCGTATCTCTGATGCCATTTATAGATATCTTTTCCGCGGTTTTCATTAACTAACGACGCCTGTTCATTGCTCTTGTTTATTACGTACAGCTGATCGTGTTTCATGGCCGTGAGAACCGTTGAACCATCTCTACGATTGATCGTTGCATGATTTTTATCGAATGTGACCGTGTAACCGTGGTCAGTAACCCTCGATACCGATAAAAGATTATTACGCAGCCCCGGAACACATAATGCATCCTTTAATTGAATAGACTTTGTCGTATGTTCGTTCAATTTAGCGTTTAAATTGATATCGCCCGCGCCTACTGATTTTTCAAAGTGTTTCGCGGCCGTGTATACACGCATTTGTTCTTTATCGTTAAGCGTCACAAAATCTTTCTCGTCATTGCACATGTGCCTCGTGGCACCGCTATCTATATACCAAACTTTCGATTTTTCGATCGGTTCGACGTTACACGCAACCGCTGTCATCGCATCACTAACACTACTCGATTCGCTTTGTTTTGATTTACAATATCGACTCACATGCCCTATTTTTCCGCAATTAAAACACTTCCCATTGAATTTTTGTGTATGTGAATATTTTCTCGGATCGTTTTTCGATTTTTCATACAACTGTTTCGATTGTTTATAACGTCCTTTGGTTAATAACGCGTCACTTTTTTCTTCGTCGTCGTTTGTCTTCGTAACTCGATCCTTCTGTCTCGCTTCCTCTTCAATGAGTTTAAGCTTCAGTGTCTCCACTGTCGGTGTCACGTCCCGTAGTTCCATCGCAATAGTAAAATTTTCGAATTCCGTCGGTAACGAACTTAGCATCATTATCGATAGCAATTCTTCTGGGATGTCGATTCCCGCCTCTTTCAGTTGTTCCGCCTTTTGCGTGAAGTCGGTTACATATTGCGTCATCGTTGAGCTTCGTTTCTTTTCCATCTTCAGCAGTTGTTTGTACAATGCTGCTTTTCTTACAGGACCACGTGATTCAAATACGTCCTTGAGGCTATCCCATGCTTGTTTCGAGGATGTAGCCTTTTTGATGTAGTTAAGTTGGCTGTGCGTTATACTTAAATTTATTAACGCTAATGCCTTCCCGTCTTTTTTTATCCAATCTTCAGGATTTTGTTCTGGCTTAACTACCGAACCGTCGACGTATGGCCACAGATCGTTAAACACAAGCACGCTTTTCATCTGCATCTTCCACAGATCGTAGTTTTCTGCCGTTAGTTTTTCGATGTTCGCGAGTCCTGACGCCACCGACATTTTTCAATGTTTCTTTAACTTAACCTTTATAAATACACACGCGATAACTTTGAAACTCCTGGGCCCATAACCTGACAGGAGATTCGGGATAATAAATAAACTATATTATTATCACACTATGATTAAGTATATATATTAAATACTACATGTACATTGCGCGGCAGCGTAAACGTGACTGCCGGCATCAGAACGAATACAAACAAAAGAACACTCAGAATCATCCGCGACACGCACGCACTCATCAACTACAAATATGTACATGTCGATAATGTAGTGCACATTTTCTTACACGAATGAAAAGGATCATGAATTAAAGGACCGTTCAATAGGGCGTCAAAAAAAAACATAAGACAGAGTCAGCAAAAATAAGATTGCAAACGAATCTTAAAAATAAGATTTAGAAACGAATTTTCATATAAATATATCCGAAAAGAATTATATTTTATCGGGACTGAAGAATGCAGGGGGGTTAAAGAAATAATCACTATGCTGAAGAATATATATCCAAGATGGTGAAAAATGCTCTTGAATCGAATGGAAAGGGTCATGAATTAAGGACCGTTCATAGGGCGTCAAAAAAAAAACATAAGACAGAGTCAGCAAAAATAAGATTGCAAACGAATCTTAAAAATAAGATTTAGAAACGAATTTTCATATAAATATATCCGAAAAGAATTATATTTTATCGGAACTGAAGAATGCAGAAGGGTTCAATAAATAATCACTATGCCGAAGAATATATATCCAAGATGGTGAAAAATGCTCTTGAATCGAATGAAAAGAATCATGAATTAAAGGACCGTTCAATAGGGCGTAAAAAAAAAAAACATAAGACAGAGTCAGCAAAAATAAGATTGCAAACGAATCTTAAAAATAAGATGTAGAAACGAATTTTCATATAAATATATCCGAAAAGAATTATATTTTATCGGGACTGAAGAATGCAGAAGGGTTAAAGAAATAATCACTATGCCGAAGAATCTATCTCCAAGATGGTGAAAAATGCTCTTGAATCGAATGAAAAGGATCATTAATTAAAGACCGTTCAATAGGGCGTCAAAAAAACATAAGACAGTGTCAGAAAAAATAAGATTGCAAACGAATCTTAAAAATAAGATGTAGAAACGAATTTCCATTTAAATATATCCGGAAAGAATTATATTTTATCGGGACTGAAGAATGCAGGAGGGTTAAAGAAATAATCACTATGCCGAAGAATATATATACAAGATGGTGAAAAATGCTGTTGAATCGAATGAAAAGGATCATGAATTAAAGGACCGTTCAATAGGGCGTCAAAAAAAAACATAAGACAGAGTCAGCAAAAATAAGATTGCAAACGAATCTTAAAAATAAGATTTAGAAACGAATTTTCATATAAATATATCCGAAAAGAATTATATTTTATCGGGACTGAAGAATGCAGGGGGGTTAAAGAAATAATCACTATGCTGAAGAATATATATCCAAGATGGTGAAAAATGCTCTTGAATCGAATGGAAAGGGTCATGAATTAAGGACCGTTCATAGGGCGTCAAAAAAAAAACATAAGACAGAGTCAGCAAAAATAAGATTGCAAACGAATCTTAAAAATAAGATTTAGAAACGAATTTTCATATAAATATATCCGAAAAGAATTATATTTTATCGGAACTGAAGAATGCAGAAGGGTTCAATAAATAATCACTATGCCGAAGAATATATATCCAAGATGGTGAAAAATGCTCTTGAATCGAATGAAAAGAATCATGAATTAAAGGACCGTTCAATAGGGCGTAAAAAAAAAAAACATAAGACAGAGTCAGCAAAAATAAGATTGCAAACGAATCTTAAAAATAAGATGTAGAAACGAATTTTCATATAAATATATCCGAAAAGAATTATATTTTATCGGGACTGAAGAATGCAGAAGGGTTAAAGAAATAATCACTATGCCGAAGAATCTATCTCCAAGATGGTGAAAAATGCTCTTGAATCGAATGAAAAGGATCATTAATTAAAGACCGTTCAATAGGGCGTCAAAAAAACATAAGACAGTGTCAGAAAAAATAAGATTGCAAACGAATCTTAAAAATAAGATGTAGAAACGAATTTCCATTTAAATATATCCGGAAAGAATTATATTTTATCGGGACTGAAGAATGCAGGAGGGTTAAAGAAATAATCACTATGCCGAAGAATATATATACAAGATGGTGAAAAATGCTCTTGAATCGAATTAAAGTATACCTCTAAATACGATTGGCTCCACTAGGCAACCCAACTGTGGTCGCTAATAACCTACAAGGTGCATGTGACTTAAAACGCTCAAAAAAAAAAAAACATAAAGAATGCATATAAAGAAGATTAAACGACGAAGAAATATAAAATATAATTGTTACATAAAATTAAACGATATTCTTGAGTTACTTATAGCCAAATGTTAAGAAAGAATTAATTTTAGTTTTTCTTTTGTATCACTGTTCGTTGAACAAAAATTACTACGAGCAAAGGGTTAAAAATGAAATGTCTTTGACCCGGAAGGTACACAAAGATTTGGATACGATTTAGTTGAGCGATATCCTAAATGGTTTTATATGAAGATGTAAAATTTGCATGCAGATCTATTGGAGGATCAGTCGATTCGATGTCGGCTAATCATATCGGCGAATTAATGGGCGCACCTAACAAAATGTCGGCCGCTTGTACAAGCGCGTAATTTAATCTGGAGACTATCCACTCAGAAGGGACTGATTAATATCCGGTGGGCATTTAGGGGGACACTGAATTACCTGCGGCGTCGAGATGAAGTTATTAATGAAACTGAATAATTTAGGGGCGAGATAATGGGGCGCGTGTACCTTGACATTTCCAACTGGCCCATATTTGTCCGGCACTTTCCATCGACAGTTACGGAGGCGCTTGTGCACCTGGAGGATGCAGGAGATGCCCGTATATGTAGCACAAGGTGGAGGATCAACCGTTCGATATTACCCGGCGATAAAACCGGCAGCCCTTTCTCGAGAACCTCGGAGAATCGTTTTCCCTCGATTTCGCACGATGGCCGCCGAGAAAACGGCTAGCTCTTCGGGGCGAGAAGAGTGAAAAAACGAGAAGAAAAAAAAGAAACGTATCCCTTCGGTTCGCTGTCGCAAAGTACTCTCGCAGCTGCCGGACGATCCGCATTCCACGGTTTTACACGGTAGCACGTCGTAGGTTAGCCCTTAACGAGGCGTCGAGCGCCACGTGCACCCTGAGCAATCCATTCGGACCACCGGAAAAAAATGGCGAGCATGCTGCTTCTCCCGGTAGGCGATATCGGTTTTGCCTCGTTACCTACACGAAACGCTCCTCGGAATTTTTATACGATTTTAAACAGGCCCTCTCCGCTGCCTTCTGATCTTATCTGCCTGGAGAAATCGCCGGCGCATTTTTGCCGCTATTATTTTTAACGATCCTTTGCCACAACCGCGAATTTCCTCTCACCAGGAACCGACCGATAGCTCACCTTTTGCACTCTATTCGAGCTCCGAAATCCGAACGTTTCCTTCAACTTGAAATGCGGTACATATTAGGGAAAAGTCACGACGTTAGCATGTTTCAATTAATCACGAGAAGAAACGCGATTCTATGCCCGATAACGTACACGTTTCTAATGATTTTAACCCGTCGCGTTAACCCTCCGCCTGCATACTGGGTCGATTATGTCCATCACTCGTCTTTCCACTGTTCCAGATTTTTTAAAAATTTTTACAAATTCTGGAATACGTGCTCAAGTCCCTGTTTGAATATGAAATGTTTCACATTTTAACTGCCAAACTAGAACTCTCAAAAATTCCGTAAAATTAAATTAAATAAAAATTAATAAAATATTCATTTATTGACTAGACCTCCAACTTTCTTGCATTTTACGAATCCTAATCAAATTTGATAGAATGAATATATTCACGTGAAAATTCATTCTAAAACCTAGACAAATCATTCCGTCACCCACATGTGGGTGACATGGCAGTCAATTTGTTAAAGTATTAACGAGCTTTAGCATATAAGCATTAATGAAATTCAAGAGTTAAATTTTTCTATGGATATAAACAACCCAGGTCATGGATTCCAAATGCCAAACTTGACTATTTTTACCTTGTCTAAATAAATCAATATTAAATTGTAACCTGCGCGTTTAAAAACAAGAAAGAAAGGAACAGAAA
Source organism: Seladonia tumulorum (assembly GCA_913789895.3). Classification (NCBI taxonomy): domain Eukaryota; kingdom Metazoa; phylum Arthropoda; class Insecta; order Hymenoptera; family Halictidae; genus Seladonia; species Seladonia tumulorum. Next base: position 2,346,239 of record OU565281.1, read on the forward strand.
TGCTGCATACTCTTTAGTTTCAGTGTGTGTCCTTTGTCCAGTGTACTACGATGTTGTTTGTTCCTAATGTTGCAATAAATCTCATACGAGATTTCCTGCATAAAAAAAAAATTAAATCGATATTTAATTAAAGACACTAGCGTGTCTTTCGTTCTGTGTACTACAATTTTGTTTGTAATAAATCTCTTACGAGATTTCCTCCATAAAAAGTTAAATCGATATCATTGAAGTAAGTAATATGGAGCGAGCCACCATATTCCGTGGAACCTTAACACTAAACCTACCACGGTCAAATGACCGGTTTTATATTTCACAATTGTAAAAATTCATTTATGGAAAATAGTGGAATGAATTTCCTTGTTCAAGCATTTATTGTATGGAAAATTGCGGACAATCTCAATAAATTTAGGGTTGTCATTTTTATAAGGCAATACTTGCCAGATACTGTTACTGCTTGGTAGGTTTAGTGTTAAGCGGTTCAATATTTTGAAATGGTATTTATGCTGTAAAAGTATTTCTTGGTCAAGAGGTTTCATACAATTTGTCATTCTATTAGGTTGGCAAGAACGTAATTTCGGTATTATTAGGTGAAATGAAATCCAATTTTTTTATTAAAGCAATGAACTGTAATGAATAAAATATTTTCCATTTTGTTCTATGATCTTTTGCCATCTTTCTGGTAGCTTCATAATTCCGCGTTCATATAAATTCTGATCCTTTTCGTTGAAAAACTGATCCAAGTGCGATTTCAGATCATCATCATTAGTGACCAACCATCATTAGTGGTGCTCTTTTGTGTGTTTTACCATTCAAGAAGTTTTGTAAACTTCGGAATAAATGATAATCTGATGGTGCAATGTCGAGGCTATATAGTGAATGTGACATCACTTCCTAACCAAGCTCCAATAACTTTTCACTTGTTACCTAATTTCTGCTTCTTGTAAAGATCTGCAGACTACTTATAACATGTTAGACAATAAACAATTGAGGGACGTCAAAATAGAGGCTTCACGCTTCAAAATGAGCCTCGGTACACCGTTGTTCGATTTTGTTTTTTAACGAAATTACAATGAACCAAATATTAACAATTCATCGAAGCTAGGGAATATTTAATTTTCTTCACTGTACAGTCAATTTTTTGTGTACAGTAACTTAGTGCATTAAAAAGAAAACAATTTTGGAAGATCATAGTAAAGAGTTCGCCCTTCCAAATAAGTCCAAATAAACAGTTATACGATTTTTTTTTTACAACGTTACAACAGGTTGAATATCGACAATTTTTCAGATTCAGCAAACCCTTAATTCTAAAGTAAAAGCTCTTATTGTTTTAAAGTCTGCATACTATGATTTTTACTTATTTACAAGGGCTATTAATGCTGAAAATAAAATTTTATACGATTTTCCTTTCTCCAAAGTCCAAAAAATTGAAAATTGCATTAAGATCCGCAGACTAGTTTTTCCTCCAACTAAAATTGTATTTTGTCAATATTTTATTCAGCCCAACAGTAGATACAAGTTGTCTTTCATCTCAAGTTTTCAAAAGATCCAAAAATATACTTCTTATATACCAAAAAAATATAACTTCGCATATATCTTTGTGAGCCTCGGCAGCTTTCTTACATTTACGGAAATAAAAAAGCAATAGGTGCCTATAATGTTCGTTTTTGCACTCCATGTTCAAATTGACACAAAACTAACAATTTTAATCAAAATTACGTGTAATTTGCTTCTAGAGTAACCTAAAAGATGCAGTTATGAAATGTCGGACAGAAAACAAACGCAACGTTAACAGAAGACAATCAAACAAAACATAACGCCATGTATTAGTGAAAACCGAAATTACTTTCTTGCCAGCCCAATAGATTTGACTCAATACGATTTTTACTTATTTACAGGGGCTATTAGTGCTGAAAATAAAATTTTATACGATTTCCCTTCCTCCAAAGTCCAAAAAATTGAAAATTGCATTAAGATCCGCAGTCTAGTTTTTCCTCCAACTAAAATTGTATTTTGTCAATATCTTATTCAGCCCAACAGTAGATACAAATTGTCTTTCATCTCAAATTTTCAAAAGATCCAAAAATATAGATTTACATAGGACTCGATATGTCTTACTTATTTCGGATTCACAATTAATGCTTGTAAATTAAATTTTATACGATTTTCCTTTCTCCAAAGTCCAAAAAATTGAAAATTGCATTAAGATCCGCAGACTAGTTTTTCCTCCAACTAAAATTGTATTTTGTCAATATTTTATTCAGCCCAACAGTAGATACAAATTGTCTTTCATCTCAAGTTTTCAAGATCCAAAAATATAGATTTACATAGGACTAGATATGTCTTACTTATTTCGGATTCACAATTAATGCTGAAAATAAAATTTTATACGATTTCCTTTTCTCCAAAGTCCAAAAAATTGAAAATTGCATTAAGATCCGCAGACTAGTTTTTCCTCCAACTAAAATTGTATTTTGTCAATATTTTATTCAGCCCAACAGTAGATACAAGTTGTCTTTCATCTCAAGTTTTCAAAAGATCCAAAAATATAGATTTACATAGGACTCGATATGTCTTACTTATTTCGGATTCACGGGGGCTATTAACGCTGAAAATAATATTTTATACGATTTCACTCCCTCCTAAATTGTCCATGTTCAAATTGACACAGAACTAACAATTTTAATCAAAATTACGTGCAATTTGCTTCAAAAGTAACCTAAAGGATGCAGTTATGAAATGTCAGAAAGAAAACAAAAAACGCAACGTTAACAGAAGTCAATGAAACAAAACATAACGTCAGGTATTAGTGAAAACCGAAATTACTTTTTTGCCAGCCCAATAGATTTGACTCAATATGATTTTTACTTATTTACAGGGGCTATTAATGCTGAAAATAAAATTTTATACGATTTCACTGCCTTCTAATAATTTGTCCATGTTCAAATTGACACAGATCTAACAATTTTAATCAAAATTACGTGTAATTTGCTTCAAAAGTAACCTAAAGGATGCAGTTATGAAATGTCAGAAAGAAAACAAAAAACGCAACGTTAACAGAAGACAATGAAACAAAACATAACGCCGGATATTAGTGAAAACCGAAATTACTTTGTTGCCAACCTAATAAAATCGATTATTTTATATGCAGGAATCGTAACGGTAAAAATTGTTTTGTGTAACGGTGCGTCATTTTTTGTGTAGGTAACAGTTCGTCCCGATGCTCGGTTAAGATCGATAGCAAGACAAAGGGCCCGGCAGGACATGGAGTTAATTGGGTCGTTGGCGTTCGCCCAATAATTACAAAGGACTGCGAGAGATCGTAAGTTATTCGCGCGGTCATATTGCGGCCTGTTGGCCTGTTGGGACCGGGTGCTGCAGGACACCCATAGTCCCATATCGAGACGCGCACCTGTACCGATCCGTCAGGAAGACCGATCACCGAACGATACGAAACGAAACGAAACGGAACGGAACGAAACGGAACGCTCGGAGAACGGGCGCCAACGCGCCTGCCGCCGGCTATATTCCAGAATTTGTTGCTTTAATTACGTCGAGACGACGATCGGTATCGGTTCGATTCCCAAGGACCGACCTTCCGTGTCTTCTGTCTTTCTCTTCCCCTTTCGCTTTCTCTATCTCTCTATCTCTCTCTCTCTCTCTCTCTCTCCCCCGTTCTCCCGTTTTGCGAGATAAAAAGGTCTGCCCCCGTACACAACCGACAGGTTTCTATAAATATTTGATCGCCGGCTGTGAACCGAGATCCTAGGGGAAGATACACCAATTGCCCATGCACCGCCCCTATATCACGCTATTATTAACCGCTTCTATGCTAGCTAAACGGGCTACGATGCGCGAGTTACCGTCACCTGACGATTTCGTGAACTATCGATCCCGCAGATAGCGGTGTCGCGATCGGCTTTAAAGCGCAGGTGCTCTACCTTCGGTTTAGTCGAGATTCGAATCTCTCCTCGACGTAAACTGTACCCGTGGCTCTGGGTACACTGCTGCTCAAAAGTCTGTGGACACTTTCTTTAACCATCCCGCAACGCCAAGTTTCACCGGAGAAATATTTATACCGTAGAGAATTCAAAGGCAATCAACATTTTTCGGAAAATTGTCCCCTAAGGTTATTTCGGATGTTTAACACTTTCACTGCCAAACTTGAAACCTCAAAAATTTCATAAAATCAAAGTAAGTTTTACAATGAAATAAAATTGTACAAAATTAAATGTATGATATTGAATAGTCCTCCAACTTTCTTGCATGTTACGGATCCTAATAAAATTTGGAACAATTGATATATAACTAACTATAATTTAACTATAATTGATCCTTCTAACTATAATTTTAACTATAATTGATATATTGATATATTGACGTAAAAATTCATTTTAAAACTTGGACAAATAATTCCGTCACCCACATATAAGTGACATCTTTATGCAAAATGAAAATTTTCTTCCTGCATTGCTACAAACTGGAACGAAGTAGAAAGTTATTTTCTTTTTTAATACGTTTAATAGATTGATAAGAGACATCGAATTTTCTTACTGCTTGAAATTACTACCACTCATTTTTGTCGCTGCATAACATCCGCTGTCTATTAATATTGTTAAATAACACAAGCACGTGCAAACTACGCGATCATCTGATGGCTAACGTCTTGTATTATTACTTTATTTGTTCTTTAATAAAACCATCTTGAATTCGCTTTGCGTCCAAACAATGAGTGACTACACTGGATCTACTACCCTGACATAATATTATATTCAACTATTTGAATATTAATATTAATATAACTACAATATTAATAATTAATTTCAATATTACACTGGCATAATATTATATTGAACTCATATTATTTGTTTCTGTTTGAAATTACGACCACTCATTTTTGTCGCTGCATAAAATCCGCTGTCTATCAATATTGTTAAATAGCACAAGCACGTGCAAACTACGCGATCATCTGTTGGCTAACGTCTTGTATTATTACTTTATTTGTTCTTTAATAAAGCCATCTTGAATTCGCTTTGCGCGCAAGCAATGAGCGACTACACTGGATCTACTACCCTGACATAATATTATATTCAACTATTTGAATATTAATATTAATATAACTACAATATTAATAATTAATTTCAATATTAATATTAATATAAGTACAATATCATATACAATTATTTGTTTCTTCGTATTGTGAATTGTTGGTACACAATACTGTAACTATGTTTATGTTGTAGTTAATAACTACAATATTAATAATTAATTTCAATATTAATATTAATATAACTAGAATATTATATTCAATTATTTGTGTCTTCGTATTCTGAATTGTTGGTACACAATACTGTAACTATGTTTATGTTGTAGTTAATAACTACAATATTAATAATTAATTTCAATATTAATATTAATATAAATAGAATATTATATTCAATTATTTGTGTCTTCGTATTCTGAATTGTTGGTACACAATACTGTAACTATGTTTATGTTGTAGTTAATAACTACAATATTAATAATTAATTTCAATATTAATATTAATATAACTAGAATATTATATTCAATTATTTGTGTCTTCGTGTTCTGAATTGTTGGTACACAATACTGTAACTATGTTTCTCTCTGAATGTGCATAGTGGTTCAATCTAGGTGGTCATGCAAATTACATCTGTCAATACTATTAATAGAAGCGAATAAACAGAATTTACAGAATTCACTAATAAACATCGTTCGATAAAATGTGTTACCGATTCCCACAGAAATTGATTAATGTCCACATACTTTTGTGTGGCAGTGTCTGCGTACTGTCTAGAATGGTGTACATATTATTCTGCGCGCGCGCGCGCGAGATTCAAGATTATATTTGAAATAATATTTCATTCGGTTCGTTATCCACCTGTCTGAAAATGAGCGGAATTTCGGGGTGATTCATTGTACCGTTCAATCTTTTCGAGTAATATAATAACTAATGTCGAATATTAAGATAACGTGCTGTTCCCGAATTCTAATGAGCCCGGGCCTCGCGAATGCTTATTTTTCCCCTTTGTTATGTCATCGTTTAGGTCTTACGACGAGAATTTCTTTTATTTGATCGATGGTAATGATTCTTTTTCGTGGAACGTTATAGTTTCATTACTTGGATACGCCTCTGTAAAATGTTCTGTTAGAATTCTTAATATTTTCGAAGTTACTAGACACCGAATTTTATGCATTGACGACAAAAATTAATTGTTAACACTAAACCTACCGAGCCTTAAAAGTATATGGTACATGTTGCCTTATAAAAATGAAGAGATTGAATTTATTTGGATTTTGTGCGGTTCGTATTATAATATATGCTCTAGTAAATATATTCGTTTAATCATCAGCGTCTTTATAAACTCTGTAATTGTAAAATTGAAAATCTGGAAAAAATCTACCGGCGGTGGTAGGTTTAGTGTTAAAGAAATTGTGGAGACAAAATATTATCTGACTAGTATGACTTTATTTTTGACTTACCGAAACGATTAGAAATAGATTTTGCAAAAGACCAGTATGTTGTAAGATATGATGTTACAAGTAGCCTGCGGATCTTCGTGCTAAATAAAAAATGTTTGCATCGACTGCAGGAGCGAAATAAAAATTTATTTCCTCTTTTAATTATTTTATCAAGTTGAAACCAATACACTGATATCCTTTAATCTTTTTAATACGTTCACTGCTTTAATTTGTGGTTACCTATTTTTGTCATAAATGCATAAAATCTTTTCTAGATAGGATACTTCGATCTAGATAGGATCAATCCAATAGCGTGCATCAGAAATAATTCTCGTCAGCGAGGATTTAAACATAACCGAAACGATTAGAAATAGATTTTGCAAAAGACTAGTATGTTGTAAGATATGATGTTATAAGTAGCCTGCGGATCTTCATGCAAAATAAAAAATGTTTGCATCGACTGCAGGAGCGAAATAAAAATTTATTTCCTCTTTTAATTATTTTATCAAGTTGAAACCAATACGCTGATATCCTTAAATCTTTTCTAGATAGGATACTTCGATCTAGGTAGGATCAATCCAATAGCGTGCATCAGAAATAAAGTTGAAACCAACACGCTGATATCCTTAAATCTATTTAATATGTCCACTGCTTTAATTTGTGGTTACCTATTTTTGTCATAAATGCATAAAATCTTTTCTAGATAGGATACTTCGATCTAGATAGGATCAATCCAATAGCGTGCATCAGAAATAATTCTCGTCAGCGAGGATTTAAAAATAACCGAAACGATTAGAAATAGATTTCGCAAAAAAATGTTTGCATCGACTGCAGGAGCGAAATAAAAATTTATTTCCTGTTTTAATTATTTTATTAAGTTGAAACCAACACGCTGATATCCTTAAATCTTTTTAATATGTCCACTGCTTTAATTTGTGGTTACCTATTTTTGTCATAAATGCATAAAATCATTTCTAGATAGGATACTTCGATCTAGATAGGATCAATCCAATAGCGTGCATCAGAAAGAATTCTCGTCAGCGAGGATTTAAACATAACCGAAACGATTAGAAATAGATTTTGCAAAAACCAGTATGTTGTGAGATATAATGTTATAAGTAGCCTGCGGATCTTCATGCTAAATAAAAAATGTTTGCAGGAGCGAAATAAAAATTTGTTTCCTCCTTCAAATATAACCGAAACGATTAGAAATAGATTTTGCAAAAAAATGTTTGCATCGACTGCAGGTGCGAAATAAAAATTGATTTCCTCTTTTAATTATTTTATTAAGTTTAACCCAACACGCTGATATCCTTAAATCTTTTTAATATGTCCACTGCTTTAATTTGTGGTTACCTATTTTTGTCATAAATGCATAAAATCTTTTCTAGATAGTTCGATCTAGATAGGATCAATCAAATAGCGTGCATCAGAAATAATTCTCGTCAGCGAGGGTTTAAATATAACCGTTTCATTGCGTCCCGTCTCTTTACAAAGTATTTCTATGTAAATACTTTCCCCGTTAATGAGCGATCCCGAACGACAGCACGGCTATCTAGGGTTTAACGATCCACTCTCTCGACGATCTCGGAATCGTTGGAACGAAAGATCCCGATGTTCCCAGTCCGCTTCACCGGTTCGACTCCTTTTGTCGATCGGCTCGCGAGTGGAAGAAGCGTGTTTCGCAACGGCGCTTAGGTAACGAGGTCGCGTTCGTCCTTTTAATTGAAATAATTACGAGATTCGCGCGGCTCTCCGAAGCGTTTTCCCGACTCGGGCGCGCAGCAGCTTCCTCGGCAGGGCTGAATCCACGTATCCGTCGTTTCAGCTCTTTATACGGAAAACGAATGGGCCAAGTTACAATATTTATCTTACCGGGATCTATATCGCCGCGGATTTCCTGCCGATATCGGTCACGAAGCGTCATCATCTGCCGTCTCATAAAATGTTCGATCGACGATCGAGATACGGTGGTATCGGGCCGATCGAAGGAGCACGGGGTGTCCTGATTCGAAGGACAAAGCGAGCCACGGTCTTCGATTCGACCCTGTCGATCAAGGGTCACGCGACCGAAGCCGACGACACGAAATCGACCGGCAAGATCGGGCAAGAAAGTTTTATTAAAATTTTCGATCGGGCAGGCCCGCGGGCCGCGCGCAGATGCACGCGACACGATGCGACGTAAACGAGCGGCGCGGTGACAGGACACGTGCCAACATATAGGCGACACGATCGAAAATTACGATCGAGAGCTGACCGCGTTTAGCGAGCCAACCGAGATCCCCGCGGGAAGATTAAGCCTCCTCTGCGTGCACGCGTGCACGAAACACACGGGGTGTCGCAGAATTTTTATCCTACCTGGTTAGATTCTACTTGAAAAGACGCTACGAAAATGTGGTATAACATTTTTTCTGGCTTGGCGCCATTTTCGAGAAAATCCACCTCGAACTCGGCCGTGTCTGTTCATGGCTGACCGTTTCTACTTCTCGTGGACGAGAATAAGATTTCCTCGCAAATGAAGATTTTGAGAACATTTTTGGGTAATTATTTACTTTAGGGGCTTCCTCATGACCTTGTCAAGGTCATGATTCTGAACAACTTTTTCCTATACACGTTACCGCCGCTCGCCTTTAGTTTACGAGATATTTGCAAAAATGTTTCGACATCTCGAAAAGTGATCGGAGTAGGTGTGGGTTAGATCGATTGTGATGACCTTGAAATATGTTGTCAAGGCCATCATTTTGAACAACTTTTTCCTATACGTGTTACCTCCGCTCAGCTTTGTCTGTTCTGAGTATTAAGCATGAAACTATACGAATTCTTGGATATCTGCAACAATCAAGAAAAGTTGATAGATTTTTTAGTTAACAGTAAAGTGATCCATGGCACGATGAATTGTATCAAGTGCAACGAAAATATTCTACTTGATCGCGAAAACTTAATTTTTCGGTGCCATAATACTAGTTACATTAGAAGTCGAAACAAAAGACGTATAAAAACACAATGTAATTTCAAAATTAGTAAAAAAAAAAATGGTGTTATAAACCCAGATAGCACGCGACGTCTTAAAGACGTCTGTTTTACGTCCATTTTTGGTCTGAACGTCTTACGTCCTGAAAAGACGTCTTTAAGACGTCTTAAAGACGTCTCGTAAAAGACGTCGTTTTTACGTCTCATTTCAGACGTCTTTAAGACGTTTCATTTCTTGACGTTTCAGTCATTCTAAACTGCTAGAGAAAAGCTTTACAAACTGTACACACGCAACACAATATAACGCAGTTTTCCATCCTTCGAATAGACATTTATTTATTTAGGAAAGTTAAATAACTAAATTGTTAATTTAGTACTATTAGAATATATTACATATATATTCGCAATAGAATTTAGCAATAAATATTGTTTAATAATAAAAATATACATTATATATCACAAATCCAAAATCCAAAATAATGTATCAAAATAAATACATAAATAAATAAATAAGTAAAATAAATAAATAAAGCATAAAATGTTAATGTTCGCGGATATGCTGAAAAACATTCTTTTAATTTATTTTTTTTATTTATAAATAAATAAATAAAGCATAAAATTTTAATGTTCGCGGATATGCTGAAAAACATTCTTTTAATTTATTTTTTTTTATTTATTTAGTTTTTTTGTTATAACAAACATTCAATTTATATTTCTTGTACATGTATACAATATTCAAATTCAATATTTTTCTCATAAGAAAACCTGGCTTAAAAAATATTTTTCCAATATTTGACAAACATATCTATCTAATATTTTTGTGCTACTAGGGGTCTGTTTCGGGACGTCTTGAATACGTCTGTTTCGAGACGTCTTAAAGACGTCTTTAAGACGTACAGTTTTTTCACAAAGACGTTCCAGAGACGTTCAGAAGCCGTTCGGAAGACGTTCGTAGGACATTCAGACGTCTTATAGACGTCTGAACGTCTTCGACAGACGTCTTAGAGACGTCTTTAAGACGTCTCTGTGCTATCTGGGAAATATATACCACATCAAATAGAAATCTGTTAATTCTAACCCTAACCCTAACCCACACCTACTCCGATCACTTTTCGAGATGTTGAAACATTTTTGCAAATATCGCGTAAACTAAAGGCGAGCGGCAGTAACATGTATAGGAAAAAGTTGTTCAGAATCATGACCTTGACAACATATTTCAAGGTCATCACAATCGATCTAACCCACACCTACTCCGATCACTTTTCGAGATATTGAAACATTTTTGCAAATATCGCGTAAACTAAAGGCGAGCGGCAGTAACATGTATAGGAAAAAGTTGTTCAGAATCATGACCTTGACAACATATTTCAAGGTCATCACAATCGATCTAACCCACACCTACTCCGATCACTTTTCGAGATGTTGAAACATTTTTGCAAATATCTCGTAAACTAAAGGCGAACGGCGGTAACATGTATAGGAAAAAGTTGTTCAGAATCATGACCTTGACAACATATTTCAAGGTCATCAAAATCGGTGAGGAAGCCCCTAAAGTAAATAAATACCCATTTTTGTTTGTTCCACCTTTTCGATTCTTTTTCTCGTGTAGAATTATCGAGACACCCTGTACGTGCACGTTGACACACGAAGGGCCGAAGAAACAGGAAGGCGGATAATGACGTTTGCTCGGCCCTGCTCGGCCACGGCGCGGCAGTCACGGTTTTCGAAAAAAATTTCGACCGGCCGAAAAAATGGCACGCGGGGAATAAGTAACGTGGCTCAGGTGGCCCAATAATGAGTGGTCCTCGCGACACACCGTAAATTTTCTGTGTCAATACGGCCGTGCAGCTGGCAGCCCGGGCCCAATCTTAACGAGATCGTTTCGACGTTTCTTTCATTTCGTGTTGCTCCGCATGAACACCTTATTATTGGTTTCGCTCGCCGCTGCTGTTTTCGGCCTGCTCTCCTCAAATTGGTTAATATTATACAGTACATTACGTGCCGCGTTATAATGACATTCAAATTTATTTCTATTAATTTGAAAGGTGCAGATAACTGGCAACCGAGTGAGCCTCTGTCGCCGTTTCGCCGCTCAATTGAATCGTTTACATTTTTCATTCGCAATCGGGTTTGTTTCATCGATTCAATTTGTGTTTCTCTCAACAGAACGGTAACTCGAACAAAAGAGTTTTTGGAATTTATTGTTTTTATCCCGGAAGTGTTGCGACGTCTCTTTCGATGAGATCAGATTTCAATAAAAAGATATCGACGGAAATAAATTAACACTAGAACCACCGGACGAGTCAAAATGACTTGCTCTTAATTTTTTCTTTTAGAAATATTGAAATGATAAATATGTTTCCGTGAGAAAAGTTTTTAATAAACTTCTCAGTCGAAGTAGATATTCAAACAAAACCTACACGAAATCTAAAGAAATGCAATTTTGTTCTTATTATAAGGCAATGTATGCCAGTTGCATTTAGTGCTCGGTAGTTCTAGTGTTAACTGAATAGTGCGGATATTTTCTCTGGTTGCAAAAGCAAATTTCCTCGTTTAGCTTGATTCGTAATTTTCAGATTCAAATTCGTAAAGGTTAGGCAATAAATAATTACACCACATGCACCGCGAGTATTTATAGCCCCATTCGAGAAAGTCAAGGGGGTTTTGGTTTATCATTGAGAGAATTGCTTTTTAAACATTTTTCATTCGCAATCGGGTTAGTTTCATCGATTCAATTTGTGTTTCTCTCTACGGCACGGTAACTCGAACAAAAGAGTTTTTGGAATTTATTGTTTTTATCCTGGAAATGTTGCGACGTCTCTTTCAATGAGATCAGATTTCAATAAAAAGATATCGACGGAAATAAATTAACCGAATAGTGCGGATATTTTCTCTGGTTGCAAAAGCAAATTTCCTCGTTTAGCTTGATTCGTAATTTTCAGATTCAAATTTCGTAAAGGTTAGGCAATAAATAATTACACCACATGCACCGCGAAAATTTATAGCCTCATTCGAGAAAGTCATGGGGGTTTTGGTTTATCATTGAGAGAATTGCTTTTGAAACATGTTTCATTGCAATTTATAGCGCACTGAAAAGTGTTTCAAATTCGGTTTTGAACGTCCCTTCGTGACGATAATTGGAACAACCTGTATACATAAATTCATACTATAACTCAGGCGAGAGAAATAAATTTCTTTCAGTGACCTGATATTTTATTTTGCTTTGGGTCCTATCAAATTTTTTATAAGACTCTGCGGGAAGAACTTAATTACTAGCTCGATGAATATTCAAATTATTTCGGCGATTAAATCTATATTTTATCGAGCGCGTGCCATAAATATTTCAACCCTGTAAAATTTTAATAGTTTGTCTTTTTGGGAATAAATTATGCCATAATGTTGCTTCTCATTGCTAGGTAGCATCATCGACATAAATATTAATGACAATATCGGCAGTTTATGGTAGTGGTTTAGTTACTGTACAACAATTATGTTTACAATAAGTAGTTTGAGGTTTACAATAAATACGATTCTGCATACTTACGATGCCTTTTTCATTGTATTCTCATTTACGTGTTCTTAGTTTTAACGAATGGAATTTTTTTTTTTTTTCGTTTCTGTACTAATATAGTCAGTTCCCGATATATGTCAACAACACGGGTCTTGTCAGTGTTATGTATCCAGTATACCGCGTAGTAGCGGGGTTAACTACACGACGTTTATCATTCAGGCCTTGGCGACATATACAGAAAAATCACTGTACTTTGCAAAAATTTGCATTCAATCAGCAGTCCGTTAATACTGCAAAGGTATAATGATACGTAATGTAAATTATTTAATTCTTGTGTTGTACCGTTTAAACTTGTGCTTCACCAAATTACGTACAGTTTCTTCCACCGTAAAATCGTGGTATTTTTCCATTTCCACAGAAATTCACCTCTTCCATTTATAATTAACAAAGTGACATTTCCTGGCTCGATCTAGTACACATTACGTACAGTGACTCCAAATAATATTGGCACACTCTTAAAAATCGCATAACTTTGTCAATATTGGACTATACTACTTGAATTTTTTTGAGAAGTTAGAACAATTGGATCGTTACATAACGCGAAACATTTTTTTTACAAAAATTGCAATTGGTCGAAATTGCAGATAAAAAACTAAAATTTGTATTTTGCAACTTTTTTATGTGGACTTACATTGAAAATTTAGGAAGAACGATTTGTAGATCTGTATCAATTATACATATTCTGAGAATTTCATCAAAATCGGTCAACGTTGCAATGAGCTGCAAATGTTAGAAAATGATTACATAAGGGCGAAATTCCCTGTCAAGGCCAAAATTGTGCGACTTTCGCCCTTAACCCCTTGCCCTACAATAACGAGCCAGACTCGTCATGAAGATTCTGAATAGAGTCTGATAAATGTGAACCTTATTAATTTCCTTTAAATCGAAATACAAATCTATTTTTTTTTTGTAGTTGATATACATCCTTTGAGGAAAACGTAGGCATACAATAAATATAAGCTATCTTTTTTTTTCTATGAAATTCAGAAGGATAAAGAATTTCTAATCATTATAATCACAAAATAAATAGTCGTGCAAGGGGTTAAATTTTCATCGTTAAACGTTTGTAGCTCAGTGCAACGGTGACCGATTTAGATGAAATATTCAGAATATGTATAATTGATACAGATGTACAAAACGTACTTTTTAAATTTTTAGTGTAAGCCCGCATTAAAAAGTTGTAAAATACAACTTTTAGCACTTCCTCTGTAATTTCGACCAATTGCAATTTTAATCAAACATTTTCCTCACGTTATGTAACGCTCCAATTGTTCTAATTTCTCAAAAAAATTCAAGTAGTATAGTCCAACATTGACAAAGTTATGCGATTTTTAAGAGTGTGCGAATATTATTTGGAGTCACTGTATTTAATGAAATAAAAATTGAAAAAAATTAAATTTATGATACTGAGTAGTCCTCCAACTTTCTTGAATTTTACGGATTCTACTCGAATTTGGTACAATGAATATATTAATGTAAAATTTCATTTTAAAACCTGGACAAACAATTCCGTCACCCACATATGGGTGATATGGCAGTCAACGTGTTAAATCAGTGGAAAGATTAGAAAGAAAGTTACAGAAAGAATTTACAGTTGGTGTACAAAGTATTCGTACACTTTTTGGAAATAAATAACTTTTTCAAAGTTAGACCGAACGGCTTGAATTTTTCGGAGATGTTAGAAGAAGTAATTTAATAATACATAAATAATATTTTCAGGAATTGCTATTGGTCGTAATTGCAATGAAAATAGTAGAGGCTATGATTAAAAAAAAAAATCTCTTTCTGCGTCTGCACATTCAAAAGGTGCCTTTTGTATATTCGAGTTTCATTGAAACCGGTTGACCCATAAAAAAAGACTATAGGCATTTGAAGGTGTAAAAGTATTTGAATTTGAGGTCTAAATAGCTGTTTGCGCGAGTAATTAATTTTTATCTCGGCGTATAACTAGTTCGTTAATTTTTAACTTGTACAAACTATAAAGGACAGCGCAGCCGGTAGCATTGAGATAATGCTGTAATACTCGGGTTACACGTGCTCTTTCGAATCCGCATTAGGCGAGACTGACTATTAATCGGTTGCGCGTAACCGAGCGCCCTTAAATCTAACGGCCGAAATCGGAATGACTGTAACAAAGTAGTCTCTCTCCTAGATGGAGCATCGAGTACTTACAAGTAATTTTAGAGGTACGGTGAATACGGAACAATAGCACTTTCTCACAATTTTTGCAATATTTAATATTTCATAGCAACCTTTCGATGAAACTTTGTGCATGTATATAATTTAGATTTACAAAAAGCACCTTTTGAATTTTCATTACAGACACAGAACAATTTTTAAAAACGATTACCTATGCATTACTCGGTAAACTAATTCTTCCAACATTTCAGAAAAATTAAAAGTACAAGTCTAAAACGACACGTTCGAATATTGACGGCTCGGCACATTTATATAATAACACGCAAGGCACGGCGCTATTCTTATTTATTCGAAAAGTCTCGGGCAGCGTGCCGTAGAGCGTGTTTCCAGCGTCCGTGTCGATTAAATTGTTAATTTGATTAGCATGCGGTGAAATTACCGTATCCCGGTTTTCTCGCGACGCAAGTAATTGAACTGAATTATGCCACCCACGGCAGCCAGTTCTACATCGTAATTCAGCCGGTTGAGCGATGGTCTCGCAGCGGCGTACTGACAATTAGTTTTCATATTTTATCCGGCGGCCGCGCGAAAGGCTAATTGCGTAATTACTCTTAATCGACTCGCTTTTTCTTGCTCGATGGTTTATTGCGCGGATCTACCGGCCCGGGAGAAATAGAGAGAGGAGCAGGAGAGATAGAGACAGCACCGTTTACGACTTTTAAACGGTCCGGGGTTGGACTCCGATGGGAAGGGCGTGACGATCCGTCATTTCCGGTGACCGAGCATATCCATTCCCTTTAGATTCATCCAGGATACTTTTCCTCGGCGTAACTGCCCCGGACCGGACCCTGTCCTTTCCAGTGATGTTTCCTTGATTATAGTTGCCGGCGGACAGCGCGAAAGATAAATTGTTTGCAATCGAAACTGTGGCCCTGGGCGATCGTGATCATCGCCTGCGTACAGCCTCCCGTTGATTGCGATTCTCATTATCCCGCCGACCGACCGAACGACTCTTCGAGAGCATATTGTGTGCAGAGTAGTTTTTACGCTCGGTTCACCTGCGACTATCATAAGTTCGTAATCTCGGCAGCTTCCTTTTTTTTTTTTTCGCGCGACGGTACTCGAATCTCACCCCGATGAAACGCAAAGGAGAAAAACAAAAAAAAAATCCCGAAAAATAAAATAAAATATCGTTAATCACCTGTGGGGCCGGGGTTTCACGACGTCACGCGTGTCCGGCATTAAGCGTGTGCTCGACCTCGAAAATCATTTCCACTCTAATGCAATTAAAATGACCGCTCGGCGAAATAAAATTGCCGCGCATCAATCGGCGCGAGTGCAAGACGACGCAGCACTAGATAGAGAGATGTTGAATAATTTATTAAATAATTCGAGAGAACGGACGGGACGAGAAAAATTCGTTACCGATGATAAATCAAGCTAATATTTCGCAATTCATCAGAAACGGTTACAGTTCCATTCGCAAGAACATCTGCGTTCACGTCAGCCTCGCAGAAGCCAGCGAGGCGCTATATAAGGATTACACGTCAACACTTCGTGGCGCGCAGGCGAATATCTGATTGCGAGTTATGATTAATACTTTCGTAGTTTACGTATGTTTAACCGCTAGATCGTCGCTTTTGATATATTGCCGGAAACAAGCTACACGCCGACGAGTCTCCTATCCTTGGCTGGTCCCGCCATCAACGTAATCTGAGCTGATTCCCGAAGATTGTCTTCGGCTAGCCTTCCCTCTCAAATTTTAATTACCCAGCCTTCAACGTTCTTCATTCCCTTTCGGAGACTACGAAACCTGTAGACCTTATACCCTAGCGAAGACCCTAAGATTCTAGCGAATAGATCCCTTTTATCTCATGAATATATCTCATGTATCTCATTTTAATATGTCTCATTATATCCTTCTCGACGTATGTCAACAACGCGGGTCTTGCCAGCGTCATGTATCGTACAGGAGACAAACCCCTAACCTTACGTGTACGACGCCTCTGGAGCTTCGTGGCCCCTTACAAGGTATACGCCTCGGTAGTGGGGACAGCTGGTTAAATTTATCATTTTATTCTCTATAAGAATATGAACAAAAAAATGTATGATTCCATTAAAAAAAAATATCGATGACCTTGAAATCTTGTAAAAGAATGACCTTGAGAAAAAATTGTTACCATCATGAAATTCGCCCCTTGAAACAGTACAACTTTGTTCTGTGGAGATTTTTTGTACGACTAATAATAACCGAGATATTTAGGTGTTCCCATATATGTGGGACACCCTGTATAGAGAAATCACTGTATTTATATGTCCAAGTTCCATGTAGAGATGAACGGAGATGAAAGTATCAGGAGACGATGTAAAAGTTAAGGGGTACAGATATTAACAAATGGGTGAAACGCAACAATAATTATCTTGAAAAGGTACGAGGTTAAGGACAATGTTTTATAATTGAGACATTCGATGCAAAATTTAGTCAATATTTATCTGTTTGATGTGACACCGTATCCGAAGAGCTTAATCGTTATTAAATAAAATAATTATAATATGATTTTAGCGTGGCTTGCAGTAGACAAACATAGCATCCTTCGGTATTAGTGTGTTTCATAGAACTTTTATTTAATTCTTGTCCAACGATGAACTGTTTCGACTTGCATACTTACATCGAACAGCTCAATTGATTCGTGATTCCGCACTTTGTTAAAAACAGCCCAATATGTTAAATAGATACACTCCCGTCCATAAGACACGGGACACTTACTCGCTTTCGTCGTTTTGTACCAAACACCTAAAATTTCGACTCATCGGTCCACAACACCTTTTCCCAATCTTCAGCAGTGTAATCTTTATATAATTTTGCCTACTGCAGTCTTTTTTTCTTATTTTGAGTAAGTGTGTCTGGTGACTTATGGACGGGAGTGTACGTACTTATACATTTTACATGCACTTATGAGTAGAGTAAAAATGTTCGATGAATTTGAAAATGTACTGTTCTACTATTTTCAACTTATCCAATATATTTGGAAACAACGAAATTTTTGTTTCACTCCAGTTTGTTGCAATTCAGATAGACAATTTTTATTTTGCACAGAGATCCGCTGTCTACTTAGGAATTACAATACCGATAACTTACTTTGCACAGTCTTCGTATTTAATAACTATTAATTCGAGTCCATATCGAAATTTTAAATTACTTCGTATGATCGAATTATTCTAAGTATACTATCTCGCGATGTTCTATGCTTTATGTAATAATTAGACTGCGGATCTTTATGCGTTTATGGCTTCTGGAAATGTTTAAAAAATGCTAAAATATGACATTCGACAGAATCTAGTAGAATTTTTATTTACTTCAGATCTACAAAGGCTACTGCCACAGAAACTAAAATTTTATTTGACTCTACTTTCTTAAAATACCTCTAAAAAAATTGCAAATTGCATAACTGTCCGCATTCTAGTAATAATACAATACATAAACGAAGTGAGTGTGTAAGATGGTGCGATAATTCGTAACATGTTACAATATTTTTTGTTTCCTAATTATAATGCAGTCAGATTATTTGAATTTTATTCAGTGGTCATTTTTACTACGAAGACCTTAAACGCGACAATTTTTGTTTCGCAAATACGATTCGCGTTTTGGGAAACATTTCTTTTTTTGAAATTTCTCCAGTAGCGAAAATAAATAAATAAACGCACGTTACATGGACCGTTTACTTTGAAAGTGGTGTAAGTCCTAAATAACTAATATTTATTTCTATTTTTACATACCCAAATTATCGTAAAATAGCTAAATATTACACGATCAACAATAAAATCAAGCTAGAGAGTTGTATCTGTGTTTGAATCATTCTTTTGCTGAAAACGAGTAAGTGTCCGGCGACTTATGGACGGGAGTGTACGTGCTAAAGTCATATCGCGTTAAAGTCGTATCATGTTACACGCGAAACGTATGACTTTATAAATTCTGGGCCCGGAAGAATTAAAAAGTAAGAAATAGTGGTACGTTCGGATAAATCTCGCAAGAGCGGACCAATTCACGCACCTGCACGGTATTTTTCCGATGGTATCTCAGCCGAGGATAGATTTACGACAGATTCAACCATGGTCTCGCGATATTATCATAGCTGCGGGTTACCGGTGCACGACGAATCGTCCACGATCGAACGGCGCTGTCGTTAAACTCGGTCCCCGATGCACGCTCTCTTTCTCTTGTCCAGGTAAAAGGCAGGAGCGTGGGAGTCGAAGAAACGCGCGTTTCCTCCGCGCGTTTCACATGCGTATTCCCCGTAAACTCGCGGCGCTTTAGCGTCGCTTATTAACTCGACGGGCGAGAGCGTGTGCCTCTAACGATCGGCCGAACAAATAACGAGCGCACGTTCCAGGTGTTTATCCCATTGAATTAGCTATGGAACCGTGACGATGAAATATTTCACCTTTAGCGACAGATTTTTTTTTACTTTAGGTAAACAGCTAACTTTATTAACCTTTTCGCTCACAACAATATTCTCTCGATATACAGGGTGAGTCACCAAACGTTAGCACCTCAAATATCTTTGTTGTTTCTAAAGATACGTAAAATATGGTAAGGACAAAGTTGAATGGTACAATGGGGCTGACACGATGCAAAAAAGAAAAATTTTGTTTTTATGTCATTTTTTTGGAGATATCAAGGTCACCTTGACTTTTTTAAATGGAACCACCCTTTTTTAAACACCTACAATGATAGTCCCTTTCATTAGGAGTTCAGTGACTATAATTAGTCCAAGTTCATTCAAGGTCAAGGACAGAAAAAACGTATAAAACTAAAATATGGAAGCAGAATACCTGTATTTTATAAATGTTCGAAATGATGGCCGTCTGCGTCGATACATTGTTGTAAACGAGCTCTGAAGGAATGTTGAACTCTGATAAGTGTATCCGACGTGATATTCGTACATGCTGTGATGATACGCTGACGCATATCTTCAACTGTTGTTGGAGCATCCGTGTACACGGTCTCTTTTAGCAGACCCCATAAAAAGAAATCCAGTGGATTTAAATCAGGCGAACGTGCTGGCCATGAAACTGTTCCGCCTCGTCCAATCCATCGGTTTGGATTTCGAGAATCCAACGTTTCTCTTGCTACTCGTGCATAATGAGCAGGACAACCGTTATGTTGGTACCACATATCGTAGCGATTTTGTAAAGGTACATCTTCTAACAAAATTGGCAGATCTTCTTGCAAAAATTGAGCGTATTTCTGTCCCGTCATCATTCCGTTAACGAAATATGATCCAATTACTTTGTCGTTCACAATACCACACCACACGTTTACGCTCCATTGTCTTTGATGATTAATTTCTCGCAGCCAGTGCGGATTATCCACAGACCAATTAATGGGCGTTCCGTAGATTAATTGAGCCATGATTAGTAAATGTTGCTTCGACCGTAAACAAGACATTATAAAAAAATGAATGATTTTGAAGCAATCCCCATTGACAAAAGTTAATTCTATTTTGAAAATCATTCCCGTGCAATTCTTGATGGAGCGATATGTGGAACGGATGAAATTTATGTCGGGCCAGAATTCGTATTACGCTACTTTGACTTATGCCTGCTTCCCGGGCAATTTTTCTCGTACTCACGTGAGGATTGACAGCTATAGCTGCTAAAATATTAATTTCATTGTCTTCATTAGTCGTGGGATTCTTCCGTTTGTACTGTCTTGCATGTACACTTCCAGTACTTCGAAACAACCTGTACGTATTAGTGAAAGTATGTCTAGGAGTGTTTCGCTCGGGGTACCTTTCTTCATAAAGTAGTCGGGCCTGCACTGCATTTTTTCTACATTCACAGTAAATCGTGATCATATCACACTTTTCAGTCATCGAATATAACATAGCGGAATCGCGTTTGGAAACATACCGATAGTAAATAAGAATGCTGAATAACATTGAAGGACCTTAGTATGTTTACTTTAACTACGACCATAGTATGTTTACTATTTCCTACAAGTCTGAACCGTGATAAACGTATTCTGCTTCCATATTTTAGTTTTATACGTTTTTTCTGTCCTTGACCTTGAATGACCTTGGACTAATTATAGTCACTGAATTCCTAATGAAAGGGACTATCATTGTAGGTGTTTAAAAAAGGGTGGTTCCATTTAAAAAAGTCAAGGTGACCTTGATATCTCCAAAAAAATGACATAAAAACAAAATTTTTCTTTTTTGCATCGTGTCAGCCCCATTGTACCATTCAACTTTGTCCTTACCATATTTTACGTATCTTTAGAAACAACAAAGATTTGAGGTGCTAACGTGATGCATTTAGTTTAGTTTCGATAGTGTAAGTGTTTGGACGTAATAGATTGTGAAATTTGTTGAAAATTATTATGGTAATAGAGCGAAATAATCTTACGTTCACAATAATTTATCTAAGAAATGCTTTTGTTACTACGTAGAAGAAATTTTATAAGGTATGTAAGTACAAAATACTTTCATGTTTGTATGTATTAATATTAACCCTTTGCACTCGAAGTTTTTTTTCATTCATATTACCAGCAACTCCAAGCAGTTTCAGTGAAAAAATCATATTTATATATACGTAAATAATGTGCGCATTCAAAGGAAAGACATCATTGTATGTTATTCTTTTTTTTTGTCGAAAAAAGCGAGGAGCGTTTTGCGTTTAGCGTTTTGTTTCTTTTTTTTTCGTTATTTGTCAGCAAAAGTGATGTGTCTTTGTCCTTATGGTATGAACTAAAAATTATTTGCATTGTCTCCATAGCGGAGCCCTCGAGTTTGAAGACAAATTTTAATTGGCTCCGCTCCGGAGTCCTCGAGTGCAAAGGCTTAATTCTAAGTATTTAATGCTCTAAACAAATTATAATTATTTAAGGCGTAATGGGTCGTGGAAGGTCGTTAAATGATCACGAAAAGGGATTAATCACTGCGTTCAAGGACATGAATCTGTCAAATAGGAACATCGCAGAAAGAATTTATAGATCTTTAAATGTTGTTAATCATTTTTTGCTATTGGGTGATAAAGTGAGGCAAAAAATCTACAGGTCGTCCAAACAAATTGAGTCAAAGGGATAGAGGAAACATTTTTTATGAAGCTCGAAAAAATAAATTGTACGCTTCTCAAATCAGGGCAAAATTATATTTACCAGTTGTTGTACGACGTGTGCAACAAGTTTTGAAAACCAGTAAGACGCTTCGATACCGAAAAAGAGCGAAAAAGCCCCCTCTCACCAAGCTTCACAAACATGAAAGATTGAAATTTGCACAAAATCGTATGTCATGGACGGAAAAATGAAGAACTGTGATTTTCTCTGATAAAAAGAAATTTAATTTAGACGGTCCGGACGGTTTCCAATATTACTGGCATGATCTGCGTGATCAGAGGGGGATTAGAATGAGCAGAAATCATGGAGGAGGTAGCGTGATGATTTGGGCAGCTTTCGGCTACATTGGTAAAACTCCGATCATGTGGTTTCCGCCAAAGGCCAATGCGAATAAGTACAAAAAACTGTTAAAATATGCGTTAGACGAATATGGTGACAGAATTGGTGGTCCAAATTTTATTTTCCAACACGATAATGCACCACTTCATCGTGCAAAAGCAATTAAAGCATATTTTCAAATGGCAGATGTTGAGGTTTTATCTTGGCCATCAAGAAGTCCAGACCTTAATCCCATTGAAAATCTATGGGGCATTTTATCAAGAAAAGTTTACAGTAATGGCAAACAATACGCAACGGTTAATGAATTAAAAAATGGCATCAAAGAGGCGTGGTCTCAGATCGGATCAGAGACTTTAGAAAAATTAATAGACTCAATGTCACAAAGGATATTTGAGGTCATAAAAAACAACGGAGGTCCAACTAAATACTGAGTTTTCTGGTCAAATAATTAATTTGTACTTATATGTGTAACATTTTGTTGAGTACACCTAGAAAATGATTAAGAGAACCTATAGTTATTTCGTACAAAAATTGGAAATTTTTGTAATATTGATTAATAAACACATTAATGAAAATAATATTATTAAAATACATTATGTGTTCTTCTAATTACATTGTAACGAATCACATACTAATAATAAAAGATAGAAATGTTGCACGAAAAACACTGTTATATCATAAAAATGATATGAACTTATCATTATTTCGGCCACTGTAGTAAAGGTTAGTGAATTCAGAGCTTGAGGGTGACGTACAGCTGGTGTAAGGGCAAGGACAGAGGTCGAACGAGTAGGTCGAGGATGAAATCATCGGGTTTTGCGATGATGTTTGAGTCGAGTGGAAAACGTTGGTATACGAACGGCGAAAGAAGGTCTAGAGGCTTGTCGGATCGGGCAGCGGATCCTTCATCGTTGATTTCGCAAGGTTCGCGGCAAGGGCGCAGTAAAAGTAAACGAGGCATTTGTAACCCGTGTACCGTCGATGGAAATTCCTGGTTTGGCCAGACCCTGGAATAGCGGGCCCGTAATAGCGACACAGTAGTCATCCTCTTTAACTTAAATCACGTCTGCATGCACGCGACTCGCCGCGTCCCCGTCGTCGTCTTCGTTCGCAACAAGCAGCTCCTTAGCCGGGCATAATGGCGCAATAAATTACGCCACTTTGTGAACGCAGTTGAAGCCACTATTACACGCCAGCACCATAACCAGCCGGAAGGAATAAAAATGTCCGTGTATCACCGTCGACGCCGATAAAAGTGACCAAGCCGATACTGATCCGCGTTGTTTTGCATTGTTCTGCATTGATTCGCAGTGTTTCTCGCGGTACCCTGACGGTGACGGTGACCCTGTTGACGGCCCTGATGTCTTCACCCGAAGCTTTCGACATGTGCAACCCTCAATAGATGATCGCACGAGGTGTCGATTCCGTAAATGTATCTCGAATGTGTTTCACATGGAGGAGCTGGATATCGGGATGAGTTAGGTCACCTGGACCTGAGGATCGATAGGCGTAGAAGTGCTTTTCAGGTTGCGTTTAGTCTCGTTTCAAAATTTGTGTCCACATCCTGACAAATTAATGAAGAGACTCGTGGCCCACCGAACCACGCCGATTGGAAGTGTTTCTCACGGTACCCTGACGGTGACGGTGACCCTGTTGACGGCCCTGATGTCTTCACCCGAAGCTTTCGACATGTGCAACCCTCGATAGATGATCGCACGAGGTGTCGATTCCACAAATGTATCTCGAATGTGTTTCACTTGGAGGAGCTGGATATCGAGATGAGTTAGGTCACCTGGACCTGAGGATCGATAGGCGTAGAAGTGCTTTTCAGGTTGCGTTTAGTCTTCTTCTTCTTTTTATTATTGTTCCCCTCAGGGTTACGACAATCCTCTATAGGTTCACACCTATGCGGTTACCCATCTTTCGACGGGCCCCAATCAACATCACCTAACCTCAACGATCACCATCCCACAACACCACCGGACGAGCCACCACTCGCCGGCAGGTTGCGTTTAGTCTGGTTTCGAAATTTGTGTCGACATCCTGACAAATTAATGAAGAGACTCTTGGTCCACCGAACCACGCCGATTCGCAGTGTTTCTCGCGGTACCCTGACGGTGACGGTGACCCTGTTGACGGCCCTGATGTCTTCACCCGAAGCTTTCGACA
The DNA here is from genome assembly GCA_913789895.3 of Seladonia tumulorum. Lineage (NCBI taxonomy): Eukaryota > Metazoa > Arthropoda > Insecta > Hymenoptera > Halictidae > Seladonia > Seladonia tumulorum. The sequence continues at coordinate 2,371,024 of OU565281.1, forward strand.
TGTGCAACCCTCGATAGATGATCGCACGAGGTGTCGATTCCGTAAATGTATCTCGAATGTGTTCCACTTGGAGGAGCTGGATATCGGGATGAGTTAGATCACCTGGACCTGAGGATCGATAGGCGTAGAAGTGCTTTTCAGGTTGCGTTTAGTCTTCTTCTTCTTTTTATTATTGTTCCCCTCAGGGTTACAACAGTCCTCTATAGGTTCACACCTATGCGGTTACCCATCTTTCGACGGGCCCCAATCAATATCACCTAACCTCAACGATCACCGTCCCACAACACCACCGGACGAGCCTCGTTTCGAAATTTGTGTCCACATCCTGACAAATTAATGAAGAGACTCGTGGCCCACCGAACCACGACGGTGACCCTGTTGACGGCCCTGATGTCTTCACCCGAAGCTTTCGACATGTGCATCCTGCGATAGATAATCGCACGAGGTGTCGATTCTGTAAATGTATCTCGAATGTGTTTCACATGGAGGAGCTGGATATCGGGATGAGTTAGGTCACCTGGACCTGAGGATTGATAGGCGTAGAAGTGCTTTTCAGGTTGCGTTTAGTCTCGTTTCGAAATTTGTGTCCACATCCTGACAAATTAATGAAGAGACTCGTGGCCCAAGTTTAAATATTAGGTGTGCAACTAAATTCCCGGGTTTTACAAAAACTATCACTAGCTCCAGCTGTGGTTGAAATGCATACATGAAATTGTGTTTTTTTTTGGATAATATAAACATTTGTGATCATTTTTTAGTCATTGTTTTTAAAAATATTGCTCCACAAAGGTTAATAATTAATAAAACAGATGTCGAATTTTGTGCCAACTAAGCAACCTTTGCGGGAAGTATTGCTTTTTTATTTTAACTTATAATGCAGTGCTGCTGAAGCACGTCGTAACCTCGAAAAGGCTTACGAAGACCATGCACCATCGAAAACCACTTGTGAAGATTGGTTTAAACGCTTTAAAACTGGCGATTTCAACATCAAAGATAAGGAGCGTTGCGGAATACCAAAGACAGTTGAGGACTGAAGTCTGCAAGCGTTGTGCAAGTTTGCACTTTGATCGTCAAGGACATCATTGGAACGCAAAAACGGGATCTGCTACCGCACCCGCCCTATTCTCCAGATCTGGCTCCTTCAGATTACCACCTATTCCGGTCGATGGCACATGGTTTATCCGGGCAACACTTAAAAACCTTTGAAGAAGTCGAAAATTGGCTAAATGAATGGTTTCGGTCCAAAGACGCGTCATTTTATCGTCGTGGAATTTATTCGTTGCCCGATAGATGGCAGAAATGTGTAGCCAGCGATATGGCCGATATTTCGAATAAATAATATTAAGTAAATTTTTAGAAATTTAAGTTTTTATAATACAGAAAAAAAGCCGGAAACTTAGTTGCACACCTAGTACGTCTGTTGCGCTTATAGTTCTTGGAAATTGTTTGCCTGGAAAGATGATTGTTCAGGGATTCGATGGAGGTTTGCCGAGGATGTTCTAAATTTCCCAGCGAGTCCTGGGAAGGAGACAAGGACGGATGGGGTCTAGGTCCGAAACACAATGATGAGGCGTCCCGCGGTCGTAACGAGACGCGGCTGCTTGGACGTTGAAATAATAGCGGCCACGCTCGCCGTGGTATCATCGTAATGATCATCGTCGCCGTTCTCATTGTCATTATCATTCTTCAGGCCACTTACCACGGAACGAGCTGAACGAAAGCCGCAACCGGGCGCGAATGAAGTCATCTTCTCTAATGCATCGATGGTTATCCCGGCTACGGTACCTTAAGCCCGACTCAACCCATTTACGACATTACCTGGCGCACCCACACGATGAAGAACGGAACGATGGAACGGGTTGAAAAGAGAGAAAGAGAAAGAGAAAGATAGAGAGAGAGAGGGAGAGGGAGAAGGAAAAAGAGAGAAGGAGCCCGCTGTTGTGCATTGTGAGTTCGCGCTCTTCAAGGCTCCCCTTTTACAAAATGGCGTAATATGTCGCGCCATTATCCGAAGCCATCCAAGGATCTCCCCTCCCGGGCTGGCAGCCGTCAGAGGAGAGACGGTTTAAACGAACCGCGACCACCTTTTCGAGCGTGACTTTTTGCCAGTCACCGGAGCCGGGACGGTGCACACGCGAATCCCTGAAGAAATTGGAGTGGTTTCGTAAAATATCGTCGACGGAACGTCTTCTTTGTCTTTAGGTCATGCCGGGCTCTCCGGTCTGGGGCTCGCACGCGAACAATAGCCGAGTGGATCGCATTAAACCGTTCGCCGGCAGCTTCTCGACTCACGAGTTCGGATCATTGGCTATTCGAACGACTTCAGATCCCGAAGACAGCTCACGAGACGTTTTGCAGATTATTTGGCTGGTTGACTTGGACGGGAGCCTGATAAAATTGCAACAATTTTCTAACGAGAGCGAGGCTAAATGCGTCTAACTGTCTTCTAGAGACTCGAAAGGGTGGCCAATTATTTCGAGCATTAAAGAAAAAGACTCTCAATGTCTATACAGCTCTCGAGTGAATCGCATTAAACTAGTATTACTATTATTATTATTATTTGGATCATTGGCTATTCGAACTCAGAATACGTTGCACAGATTGTTTGGCGAGCTCCTGCACCCTTGAGCTAATTAATAAAATTGCAAGAATTTTCTAACGAGGCAGAATGCGTCTAGCTGTTTTCTACGAGCTCCAAAGGGTGGCCAGCTATTTCGAGCATGAAAGAAAAAGACTCTCAATGTCTATACAGCTCTCGAGTGAATCGCATTAAACTAGTATTACTATTATTATTATTTGGATCATTGGCTATTCGAACTCTCAAGACATTGCACAGATTGTTTGGCTAGCTCCTGCACCCTTGAGCTAATTAATAAAATTGCAACAATTTTCTAAACGAAAGCGAGGCAGAATGCGTCTAACTGTTTTCTAGAGACTCGAAAGAGTGGCCAACTATTTTGAGCATGAATGAAAAAGATACTCAGCGTTCTAAAGCTCTCGTCTGGATCGCATTAAACCATTGACTATTTGCACGAGGACTTCAAATCTCGAAGACTACACATGAGACGTTTTATAGATTGTTTGGCTGGCTCCTGCAGACTTGAGTTAATTAATTAAAATGCAACAATTTTCTATCGAGGCAGAATTCGTCTAACTGTTTTCTAGAGACTCGAAAGGGTGGCCTTTTGAGCATGATTTTGAGCATGAATGAAAAAGATTCTCAGCGTTCAAAAGCTCTCCTCTGGATCGCATTAAACCATTGGCTATTTGTACGAGGACTTCAAATCTCGAAGATAACGCATGAGACGTTTTATAGATTGTTTGGCTGGCTCCTGCACCCTTGAGTTAATTAATAAAATTGCAAGAATTTTCTAACGAGCCAGAATTCGTCTAACTGTTTTCTACGACCTCCAAAGGGTGGCCAACTATTTCGAGCATGAAAGAAAAAAACTCTCAACGTCTACACAGCTCTCGAGTGAATCGCATTAAACTAGTATTAATATTATTATTATTATTTGGAAGATTGGCTATTCGAACTCAGAATACGTTGCACATATTGTTTGGCTGGCTCCTGCACCCTTGAGCTAATTAATAAAATTGCAACAATTTTCTAACGAGGCAGAATTCGTCTAACTGTTTTCTACGAGCTCCAAAGGGTGGCCATCTATTTCGAGCATGAAAGAAAAAAACTCTCAATGTCTATACAGCTCTCGAGTGAATCGGATTAAACTAGTATTACTATTATTATTATTATTTGGAAGATTGGCTATTCGAACTCAGAAGACGTTGCACAGATTGTTTGGCTGGCTCCAGCACCCTTGAGCTAATTAATAAAATTGCAACAATTTTCTAACACGGCAGAATGCGTCTAACTGTTTTCTACGTAACTGCAAAGGGTGACCAACTATTTCGAGCATGAAAGAAAAAGACTCTCAGCGTCCACAGAGCTCTGGCCCCCACTCCTTCCTTCTCCAATTCAAATTAACCGCCACATTAAACACCTTTTAGTTCCGTAATTACGTCGGAACAATGGCGGCCAAATAACCGGGCGGGAGACACGTTTCCGAGCGGGTCGTTGAAAGAGGGAGAGAGAGAGAGAGAGACAGAGAGAGAGAGAGAGAGAGAGAGAGAGAAAATGGCTGCTCGTACCACTGTAAAATCAGGACAAAAGCCAGCTCCGAGGAGAGTTCTCCGCGAGGAGAGTTCGAGAAACGTGCAATGATTAACTGTTCAGCGTGCACAGTGGCGCGGAAACAACGGCCGCGAATGTGATTTGCCGTGGCAAGCTGTCGGTTGCGTCGCAGTTGCAGTTGCATTCGCAGTTCCACCGGCTTGGCGCATCGCGTCAACGCACCGGCAAACGATCCCAAAGGTGTCTCGTCGGCATTGAACCGGCGTGGCGCACAGCTGCAACCGACGTCGCCCTCGGGGGAATGCACCGTTGCAACGAGCTGCAACCACGCGGCGCATTAGCGTGATTACAATTACGCCTTGTCGGCTAAGTAGCGGACCCATCGATACACGCATCCCCCCGTCGGCTAGACGCTCCAACGATGAATCGAAACCCGAACATTCATATTCCCCGCGTGGCCAAAGGATCGCGTTTTACCCCGCCCGCGCACGAGCGCGCACTGCGCAATGCAAAGAGGGACGCGTCAAAAGAGAACAGCCCTCGACCGGGGAGGGAAAAAATCGCAATCGCGTGGATCGTTGTTTATTTCATGGATTTAACGCGCGGCTGCAAAGGTATCGGCGTGCTCGCAAAAGCTGAAAAGCCGGAAAGATGAAGAAGAAAGACGAATGCAATGTGCAACAAGAAGGAAAAACGGTATTAACCCTTATGTGGGCAACCGGGTACCCCTTTCTATGTTTGCTCTAATAATTTGTTATGTTTTTATCAAGATATCGCAAAACCGCCCTGGATCCCCATTATTTAGAAGGTTCTCTGTCGATTTATGGTTACAGAATTAAAATTGATGCAAAACATATTAAATAATAAGGCTTCAATCTTATTTATACGGTTGTTGGGTAACCGGGTACCCGGGTACCCATACATAGGAAGTTGTAGTTGGATGCTTATGAAGGGAAGTTTTACAACACAATCATACAACACACAAATTTTTTCAATTGGAATTATTTTATTATTAGTATAGTTACTATTATTAACCAATAATAGGACAATTTGTACAAACTGTCAGAGTATTTGCGTGTTCGTCGGAAAACTGGTTTTATATAGTTTTGACAATATTTTCGTGTCTTTCTACGTTTTCTATCAGGGTCAGCTTGATATATGTATATAACATGTGCCTACAACTCTTTTTCGTCCAGTTTTATCTCGTTGTTGTACAGTGCCTGAAGTTGAAGGAACGTCGGTCATTGTTGGTGACTTATGCAGCATGCTTTCTATTGCTAATTTACAAGAGAAATGTATCATCACTAGAACATTGGTTGATCGACTTCTAATTATTGGAAGACAAAGTTCCTCTCTCACTTGGCGTAAAAATATTCGGCGATTATTGGATTTGTTAGGCAACATATCGTTATTAGAAATATATATGATGTATGAGGCAAGAGCAGCAATGTCAATTATGTAAAAAAAAAATGCTAATGGCCATCTGTTAGTACGTCTTTGTATACTGTATCGTCCCAACATTTGATCCATCATGTCGACACCAGATTTTTTTTTTTTTTTTTTTGCGTGTTTAATGTCACATGAACCTAACTACGGTTATTAGTGACCCCTGTGGATATGTCGAAGATTTGGAAAATGTTTATATTAAATGGTATAATCCGATATCCTTTAGATAGTTAAGGATTCTTTTACAAGAGTCCTCAGCTTGTAAAATGTTTAACGATCCTCGCACGTTATGTTGTACTCTCTTGGCATTGAATTTTGGGCAGGTAACTAAGATATGTTCTATGGAGTTTTTAACAATACAGGTATCACAAGAGCTTGCTTCAGTTTTGGTGATAAGGTGGGAATGAGTCCAGTTAGTATGGCCTATTCTAATCCGTGTTATTATGACTTGGTCTCTTCTGTTCAGCAGTAAGGCAGGGTTGGTGTCCTTAATACTATTTCGAATGTTATGTAACTTTGTGGCCTTCGAGTTTATACATTCTTCACACCAGATTTTGTTTTATTATAGAAGTGGACTATTTCTGGTTTCCTCTTTGGCCCAGAAACAACATTATCATTGTGCATTGTGGATAGTAATACAACAAACTTTTCTTTTTTTTTTTGCACATACGAATATATTGTAACATTTTGGTTGTAACCAAATAAAGTTGAATACTGTTGTACTGTTGTGTAAGTCGAAGAGTCAAATACCGTACGTCCACATACGAATAGCATAAAAGTTTGATCTTAGCATTGAGTTATACTATTTTTTGAAGCAGTTGCTTCACTAAAACTGTTTAAAACAATACTTAGTATACCATAGACAAAAAAACTAAAAGTTATGGGAAAGCATGAAAGTAAAATTGTCACTTTGTTTTTTATATATCGGTTTTATATATTTTTTATGTTTTATATAACGCTCGGGGTACCCGGGTACCCCGGTTGCCCAACAACCGTGAAAAGTTTGGTTGCCCACATAAGGGTTAAACCCTTAGCGCTCGAATGGCGACTATAAGGCACCTCAAAAATTGCTGTATCATTGGTAAAAATATCTCTCATGTTGTTAACCCTTTGCACTCGGCGCTATTTTCATTTTGAAACTAAATTTTATATGTTTATGGGGCTAATGCAAGATCAGCATTATTCTTCACCGTGGTGGCTGGGAGCAGACATACGACCGCAAATGGTTAAATACAAATTTTTTGTAATTGTAACGAATGGCCGGGATAAAAGCAAACAGTTTATTATTTAATTATACGTTCTTCTCTGATGTCGGTCCTGACGAGACTGCTCGTCCTTGTTTCATTCTGTTCGTTTCTTTTTTCAACACATTCGTTTGTCCGATGAATCGCTTATGAATAACATGAACATATTTGTTAACAGCATGAACAATATATACAGTGACGGATCCGTTACAGCTTATCTTACATAATGTAACAAATTTTTTGGTAATATTTTTCGTAATTTCTTTGAAATAAAGTCACAATAATTTCTAGTGGTGCTTCACCACTCGAGCGCAAAGGGTTAAATTCGTTTGCGTTTAGTAAATTACCAAACATTTCAGTATTGTATTCGTACGATACTGAAATGTTGCTGAAATTGCACCATTTTCTTATGAATGACATGAAAAAATAAATAAATATTCTAGGTCGGAAGAAATGGAGTTAAAATAGCTTCGAGTGCAAAGGATTAATCAGTGTCTATTCCCACAGGCTTAAAACGAGGTGGCAGAAGGAACAAGCTAGAAGAGATAGGACTCGTCAAAAGACGTAAGGTGAAGACTATAATTCAAAGTAAAAGAATCGTACAGATTTATCTCACCGACTTGAAACGTTGTAGCAAAAGAAACCGCCGGGTTTATAACAGATAAAAAGAAGAAGGGAAATAAATCCCAGAAGAAAGACTTTCAAAGATTTAATGCGTGGTAGTAAAAGAAGCTAGCATGTTTATGAATGCTAGAAAGAAGATGGTAAGGACTCATTCTCGAACCAGTAGGAGGACGAAGCTAGCAATGCGCAACAAGAAGAAGCGCAGCACAAGCGTATACTAATGCATGGTAATAAAAGAAACTAGCACGTCCATAAATATTAGAAACAAGATGGGGACTCTTTCACAGAGAACAAGAAACAGGTGTAACGTCTGACGAGAAGAAATAATCGTGGAGATTGTCTATTTCACAGATTTAACGCTCGGTATCGCAAGAAATTAGTGTAATTATCAGAGCTAGAAAGAAGAAGAGAAACTCTCGTCCTCGGAACAGAAGGAAGACGAAGAATTTATGTACCTTCGATTTTCTATTCTCCAAAAATTTTTCTCCTCTTTGCAATCTTTGTACTGTATTATTCATCGCGTTGAAATAAATCTCACATGAGATTACCACGCGTTAACACGTTGACTGCCACGTCACCCATATATGGATGACGGAATTATTTGTTCAGGCTTTAAAATTAATTTTTACGTTAATATATTTGTAAAAGAAATACGATAGAACGTAAATGTAACGTTTGATACGTAATATGTAACGTAATATGTAACGATATGTAACGATGAACGTTTATGTAAATTTATCGTATTCCTTTTAAAACTCAGTTTGAATGAGATACGTATTGCGCATGCCTGTAGAACAAGACGGCGGACTGACACAGCTGATAAGAGTAGAGGAAAGAGAGAAAAGCCACGTGTAGCACAAATTATAATTGAAATTAGGATTGTCTGAGTAAAGTGTCACTCTCTCACAGAAATCAGTGTGGGATAATAGCTTTTAATGTAATTTCTTGTGTTTACAGGTAGGAAGGTAAATAATGTAAATAATATAAATAACTGTGGTAAACAGCGAATCAAATTTTAAACTTGTGTTTACAGTGAAACTCAGTTTGGCTATTATTTCCGTCATATAAATTGAAGACTAGAAGAATAAACTTATTATATATTCATTGTACCAGATTAGGATCTGTAAAATGCAAGAAAGTTGGAGAACTACACGATATCATGCATTTAATTTTTTTCAATTTCTATTTTATTAAATGACTTACTTTGATTTCAAGGAATTTTTTATCTTTCTTGTTTGGCGATCAAAGCGTTAAATCTGCGAAATTTCATTTCTTTATTATGGAAAGTCAGAGATATATTTCAACACGATGAAGAATACAGTACAAAGATTGCAAACAAGATAAAGATTTTTGTGTGTTCTAAAACAAACTGGCACAGTTGCATAAGCTAGAAGGGTTTGGTCGTTAGGCGAGTGGAAAGATGAAGGTTATAACGTGCAGCGGGAAGAAAGCTGCGAGCAAGTGACTGTAAAAACGAGTGGAAACTGAAGGATCGGTACACGTTGATCGGTACACGGGTGTTGAAGCCTAGCTTGACCAATCGGTGGTAGTTTAGGGTCCCCGGTGAAAGGTGACGCTGCCCTACGAGGCTCGATGGCCATTCGGGCATAATGGGCTTCATGGTCGAGGAGCGTCAGACAAAACACCGGCGAACGAAAACAACGAGTTTCGCCGCGCGACGGTCGCCATTCTGGGGACGCGTGCAAAGAGACATGCAAATGGCAGAATGGCACAGCTGCGGCTCTCTCTCTCTCTCTCTCTTCTCTCTCGCAACGACCGCGAGAACGATGAATAGAGGATTCCTCTTGTCGTCGTTCGACCGCCGCGTCGTTTTCCAGCTGGAAAATATTCTGCGGAGTTTATCGAACGGGGCGAGAAGACGGAGTGTCGAAAGCGGAAGTAAACACTCGAATTAATCGCCTCGTAGCCCACGACTTGTACGCTGTCCCGTTCTTCTTTCTTTCGTTTTTTCTCGTTTTCACCAGAAAACGGTGGGTGGCGGATCTTAAAGCGGCTGACTTATCCACCGTTCTGGTCTATCAATGGACGATCGAGGAAAGCGGCTAGATCGCCGGCGATCATTTCAGGTGAGAAATGACGTGACGCGCGGGAAGATGAGGTCCCCCGGTGCCAACGGCGATTTCAATTAAACCCGGAGAGATACTGCCTACCGACGCGTCGAATTATCCTCGTATCTTCCGAGGATTGTTTTACGACGATATTCTCCGTCGATGCTGAGTCTGACATCTTGGTTGTTTCAACGATGCCCGGGAAATACGTTCGAAAATAGTCAACGCGCGGGAGGTACGAATGTGTTTTTCAATCATTTAAAAAGACAGGATTCATAGAAGTTCAGATTAAACAATGTTCGAACTTATACTAGAATAAAATACACAATTTCCCGGTTGAACAAATTCTTGCTTCGGCATAAAAACCTCGACGGATTACGAGGAAAAGCCGAAGCAAGATGCAATAAATTTAATCAATCAAGCAACAACAAGAATTTCGCCGTACGAAAGCCCAGTATCAAATAGTGTTTAAAAATAGCTAACGCGGTTAGAAAATCGGCGTTTCAAGCAATTTACATGCTAAAGGACATTTTACTCTAAAACTAAGAGAGCTAGCTCTCTTACCGTTAACACTAGAACTACCGGATGGGTCAAAATGACTTCCTCCTAATTTTTTCTTTTAGAAATATTGAAATTACAAATATGTTTCCATGAGGAAATCATTTAATAAACTTCTCTATCGAAGTAGATATTTAAACAAAACTAATACACTCCGCGACAAAAAGATGGCACATTCATATTATATTTTTATTTAATTATATTTTATTTAAAGTAAATATTTAAATTTTTATCATAAAAATATAAGTTACTGTCAACTATTTGAAATACTATTTTACACAGTCCTACACACACCTACTCCGATCACTTTTTGAGATGTTGAAACTTTTTTGCGAATATCTCGGAAACTAAAGCTGAGCGGCAGTAACGTGTATAGGAAAAAGTTGTTCAGAATGATGACCTTGAAAACATATTTCAAGGTCGTAAAAATCGGTGAGGAAGCTCCTAATGTAAATAATTACCCTTAATTTCTTGCCGCGTCCCATTTTGTTCAATGATGATTGGAAATTCTACCAAGACTGAGTGCCTACACAACGTTATGTTTATATCACTCGAAACGTAGAAACAGTGAGAAATCCGAATAGAAAGTCAAGTATGCTATCAATTCGCCGACCTTTGTTACACGACTTTTGTTGATAAATGCAAGTACGGACAGAAGAGTTCCAGTTTGTCGCTATATAATATACTGCCGTGAGACGATGTTTATGTACCATTTGTAGAATTCAGAGAATTCTTGATTTTTCATTGAGAACTAAATGATTCATTCAAGAAACGGAGCTTGGAGGGAATTGTGGAAGAAAATGTTTTTAAGGGAGGGTACTGGAAAAGCAACTGGGGAGAAGACCAAGGGAAAGAACTAGAGAATAAATTATATCAGAAACCAGGGAAGTTGCTAGAAATTTAGGGGGAATGGTACTAGGAATGGGGGAGGAACTAGGGAATAGGGGAGAGCTGTACGCCGAGGAACTAGAGAAAGATAGGGGAGGATTCTAGGGTGCAGAACTAGGGAAAGAGAAAGGGAAGGAACTACATAAGAAACTAGAGAAAAGAACTAAGAGAGCCAAGGAACTAGGGAATTAAAAAGCTAAGAAAATAAGGGTAAGAAAAGAACGTAAGATTCTGTGGAGTATTTTGCAAACATGATAAAACGGTCTTCGCAAAAATGTCTTCGTCGTAAAAAAAAATAGTTACGAGTTTCAAAGAACAACGGTGCTAGTACACTACACAATTAATACTTTTATGATATAGAGAGAATCTCTTATTTATTCGAGGGACAGGAAATATTCTATTGAAATTATTGCGTGAATCAAATCGTCAGACGATAGTAGAACGAATTTACTATAGCGGTTTATCTGCCGGGCGAATTTACACCTTCTTCCGCTAGCTCACGGTCAGAGTGACCCGTCGTTGTAAAGCGTTGCGACCGCTTTTAATTGCAATCCGCGGGTGCGCCAAACCCGAGGATTTTTTGCCTCGTAAACCTGTTGCGATTCACGCGACATGCTAAATAGTTCTAGCCGTGCATATATTTACGTACACGGTGTTGCTCGTTTAATTGCCGCTACCGATGCATTCGTTGTTCTTCGGCCGAGCGATTCCCCGTTCACTTTTACGGCGTCCCGTCCGACACAAATTACGCCATTTTATTTTCCCCCCTTCGATCCTCTTATTCTTTGTAGCGACATTCTGCTAATTACGCTGTCCTCCTATCGGAGCGCAATTAATATATTCTTGCGACAGCTCGGGGAAATATTTACGGCCAATTTCGTCGGCAATTATCTCTTTTGTTGTAGCCGTTAATATTTCTGTGTAACGAAAAATGTTTAGTTACAATTGCTTTACGAAATGATACAATTATGTCTGATTTACAAGTTTGGAAATTGTTTTGGCGAAAAACATATGTTTGCATAACGTTCTACAGTTTAGTTTATCAGTAACACTTTGATCGCCAAACAAGAAAGCTAAAAAATTCCATGAATTCAAGGTAAGTTGTTTAATAAAATAAAAATTGAAAAAAATTAAATGCATGATATCGTGTAGTTCTGCAACTTTCTTGCATTTTATATGTCCTAATCAAATTTGGTACACTCTCTCTCTCTGAATATATTAACGTAAAAATTCATTTTAAATCCTGAACAAATAATTCCGTCATCCATATATGGGTGACATGGCAGTCAACGTGTTAATTCAGGCAGAAGTTCTTTTAATTCAAAAGACAAAAGCTTGTTGGACAATCTTATGAGAAACGAAACATTGCTGCGTGTATTAGTATTTTATTTATACATCAACATATTTGCCATTTTAAAATAAATGGATGCATACGAAATATCTGATTCTAGAATGCAAATGTAACGAAGCATTCTGATTTAGAAATACTGTTACACAGTGCAGGTATTTTTATGTACTATTTTAACGTTCAGAACTGATCCTCAAGATCTACAATGTTTGTCTAGACAATTAATTTTAATTTCAAGTATAATTTGCAAGTATAATTATAAGTCAACGTGTTAAAACATCGAACCGAATCGTATAGGTTATGGCCCTTTAACCCTTACGTGGGCAACCAAACTGTTCACGGTTGTTGGGTAACCGGGATACCCCGTAAGATTGAAGCCTTATTATTTAATATGTTTTGCATCAATTTGAATTCCGTAACCATAAATGGACAGAGAACCTTCTAAATAATGGGGATCCAGTGCGGTTTTGCGATATCTTCATAAAAACATAACAAATTATTAGAGAAAACATAGAAATGGGTACCCGGTTGCCCACATAAGGGTTAAGTTCACAATTGAAAATTATCTCCGGAAGCGTTAATTTTTTTCTCCTGACGTTTTCAAGTATCAACCGCATCAGATTTATTTTTACGACCGACACGGAGCACGCACCATGCGAAGAGCGTTTTTTTGGCGTTCGCATTATGCCTCGAAACAAAGTAGCAGACGGCCTAGAATCCCGCAAGATTTCCGGCAATAAAGAGATAAAGAAACCGATAAACAACCGGAAATAAAGCTACGGTTCCACACCGGCTCGCCGCATTTCTCCTATTATTCCCCGCGCGCGTTTTCCCAGCGTGCCCTATCGCCCACCGGTTGCAAACTGTTTCACGCTTCTGCTACTATTTCGAGATGCTCTTGAATTGATAAAGCCCGCGTGGGAGGATAGCAGTTTACTCCGGAATTGTTCCGAGCACAAAAAGCTGGCTGCTCGAACTGAATGGTACATTATCATATAAATGTGCATCTCGATTTCGATTTTTGCCCGGCCCTGCGGCCGTCCATTGTTTCATCAAACCGTGGTGAACGCGTTTAACACGATTCTACTTCTTTTATCTTTCATGCTACAGGCGCGAGCTTCTAACTTCGATGAGCTTCCGCTATTTTCCAGAACCGGAAACTGTGAAATAGACGGATAAAAATGGCATAGACATTTTTAAATTAAGATAAATGGTACAGACATTTTTTAATTTTTTTTATTTAAGCTCTTTGGACTCTTAATTGGGCCCGTTTCACTTAACAATGTTTAGCTTGCGTTATTTTCCAGAACCAGAAACTGTGAAATAGACGGATAAAAATGGCATAGACATTTTTAAATTAAGATAAATGGTATAGACATTTTAAAAAAATTTTTTAAGCTCTTTCGACTCTTAATTGGGCCCGTTTCACTTAACAATGTTGAGCTTCCGCTATTTTCCAAAACCAGAAACTGTGAAATAGACGGATAAAAATGGCATAGACATTTTTAAATTAAGATAAATGGTATAGACAATTTAAAAAATTTTTTAAGCTCTTTCGACTCTTAATTGGGCCCGTTTCACTTAACAATGTTGAGCTTCCGCTATTTTCCAAAACCAGAAACTGTGAAATAGACGGATAAAAATGGCATAGACATTTTTAAATTAAGATAAATGGTATAGACATTTTAAAAAAATTTTTTAAGCTCTTTCGACTCTTAATTGGGCCCGTTTCACTTAACAATGTTGAGCTTCCGCTATTTTCCAAAACCAGAAACTGTGAAATAGACGGATAAAAATGGCATAGACATTTTTAAATTAAGATAAATGGTATAGACAATTTAAAAAATTTTTTTTGTTTAAGCTCTTTCGACTCTTAATTGGGCCCGTTTCACTTAACAATGTTGAGCTTCCGCTATTTTCCAAAACCAGAAACTGTGAAATAGACGGATAAAAATGGCATAGACATTTTTAAATTAAGATAAATGGTATAGACAATTTAAAAAATTTTTTTTATTTAAGCTCTTTGGACTCTTAATTGGGCCCGTTTCACTTAACAATGTTGAGCTTCCGCTATTTTCCAGAACCGTAAACTGTGAAATACACGGATAAAAATGGCATAGACATTTTTAAATTAAGATAAATGGTATAGGCATTTAAAAAATTTTTTTTATTTAAGCTCTTTGGATTCTTAATTGGGCCCGTTTCATTTAACAATGTTGAGCTTCCGCTATTTTCCAGAACCGGAGACTGTGAAATAGACGGATAAAAATGGCATACACATTTTTAAATTAAGATAAATGGTATTTTAAAAATTTTTTTTTTTATTTAAGCTCTTTCGACTCTTAATTGGGCCCAATTCACTTAACAATGTTGAGCTTCCGCTATTTTCCAAAACCAGAAACTGTGAAATAGACGGATAAAAATGGCATAGACATTTTTAAATTAAGATAAATGGTATAGACAATTTAAAAAATTTTTTTTATTTAAGCTCTTTGGACTCTTAATTGGGCCCATTTCACTTAACAATGTTGGAGTTACGATGCTGCAAAGAAGTACAGATAATAATATGCTTACAGTACACACCAATATTTTTAGTTTTTTACTAGTTTTTTAAAATTGGCAACACGACTGCCGCAGTACTACCGGCCATTTTGTTGTACGTCTGATGAACTAGTCTGTGCCGACCTGTGTTGAGAGGTATTGACGTATCAATTATATAATTACATAATGTTTAATCCCCATTAAGGACAGCAATACCTCTCAACAGGTAAGCTATACAGGGTGCGGCACAAATTAGTCCCCACGATTTTTCTGCCCCTTCGGATGGTCGGACGGAAAAATGTTTCTTACCAAAGTTAATGAGTATTTAACCGACAAGAAATTGCAATATTTAAAATTAAAAAAAAATCGATTTTCAACAAAAAATCAAGGTCGCTGTCATATCTTTTAATGGAACGGGGTATATTTTTGACTTCATAATATTGTAGTCGACGTCGAAACGAATTCAACGACCTGCTATACAATCACTTTCAGATGACCTTAAAATATAATATTGCCATGAATCAATTGCCAAAATATTTGAAATATTTCGACGGTACGTAGTAGCAACGCCTCGAAAATAGAAGTAAACAAATGAACGTAAACATTGCTTCAGAACTTAACTCACAAAAAACTAAATTTATACGGAGCCACATTGAAAACACAACTGTTAAACGTGTACATGTAATTAATTAATAATTAAATTAAATTTTCGAACTGCATCCCATCTTGTGTAACGCAAAGTTCTGTTCTTTGTAACAAAGTCTTGTGTGTAGCTTCCATTAGAGAACTTCTTTTTACATTTCTGCACGCTTTGTCATTTGTTCATTTGTTTGTACCGTCGAAATATTTCAAATATTCTGACAATCGATTCATGGCGATATTATCTTTCAAGGTCATCTGAAAGCCATTGTATAGCAGGTCGTTGAATTCGTTTCGACGTCGCCTACAATATTCCCAGATAGCACAGAGATGTCTTAAAGACGTCCGTTAAACGTCTTCAAGACGTCCAGAAACAGATCCCTAGTAACACAAAAATATTAGATAGATATGTTTGTCAAATATTCGAAAAGTATTTTTTAACCCTTAGCACTTGAACGGCGACTGTTAGGCGCCACTAAAAATTGCTGTATCATTATTCAGAATGTTTTTTGCATTATTAAATTTGTTTGTATTTGATAAATTACTAAACACTTCAGTATTGTAAATGTAAATTGCACCATTTTCGTATGTGCAACATGAAAATAAATGTATAGAAGGAAAATATTCTAGGTCGGAAGAAATTTTTCGTTTTCGAGTTAAAGTAGCTTCGAGTGCAAAGAGTTAAGTCACATTTTTTCTCATCAGAAAAATATTGAATCTGAATATTGTATAGATGTACAAGAAATATAAATTGAATGTTTAAGTTATAACAAAAAAATGAAATAAATAAAAAAAAATAAATTAAAAGAATGTTTCAGCATATCCGGGAACATTAACATTTTATGCATTATTCATTTATTTAATTTATTTATTTATCTATTTATTTTGATGTATTACGTTATATTGCGTTGCGTGTGTACAGGTTGTAAAGCTTTTCTGTAGCAGTTTAGAATGACTGAAACGTCAAGAAATGAAACGTCTTAAAGACGACTCGTAAAAGACGTCTTAAAGACGTCTGAAATGAAACGTCTTAAAGACGTCTGAAATGAAACGTCTTAAAGACGTCTGAAATGAAACGTCTTAAAGACGTCTGAAATGAAACGTCTTAAAGACGTCTGGAATGAAACGTCTTAAAGACGTCTGAAACGAAACTTCTTAAAGACGTCTTTTTAGGACGTAACACGTTCAGACCAAAAATGTAAAACAGACGTCTTTAGGACGTCGCGTGCTATCTGGGTTATGAAGTTAAAAATACCCAGTTCCATTAAAAGATATGACAGCGACAAAAAAATTGTGGGGACTAATTTGCGCCGCACCCTGTATAGACTAGTTCATCAAAATGGCCGCTACCGCTGGGTCATGTTGCCAACTTTAGGAAGCTAATAAGACATCAAGAATATTGGTGTGTGTTCGCGTTAATTCTACTGTAAGTAAATAAGCGCGAAAATAAATAAAACTGAACCGGTGTGGTTCGAGGAAATGGAGCACTTAATTAATTATGTAAAATTGCTGGAAATAAACTGTGCTCCGGTACGAAACAATGCGAAAACCTGTTCGGACTCCGAATCGAAGAAGAATCCGAGGACCGCGAGAGGGGCGATCTGAGAAAGTTGGTGGCTGTTTCGCAGACTAATTTATTCGCGGAGGCACCGGTGATAGCTCATTAAACCCGGAACGCAAGAAACGATCCACGCGAGCGGAGATTCGCGTGGTTCCGTTGCAGCCTCGCTCCCAGGATAGAGAGCGACGCGACGCCCTTTTCTTAGAAGCACGCACGCAATGGGAAAGAAAATATGGAAACGGACGGGGCAAGACAACGAGTTTAATTGCAGGAGCGCCTAGCGTCGGCTCGGAACAGTTACAAAGAAATACAGTGCCGACTATTGTCCCGGTAATTACGTAAAGTTACGCTACTCATGGAAGACCTGATTAACGGCACGGCCCCCGGGTTCCGCCGCCGAGCATAAATTTCTGAAGTTCCGCAAGCTATTAATGAGCATTTAAGGACTCGCAGCCGAGAACCGACGCGTCGGGTCCCATAGATAAATTACCCCAGGTCAGGACAGCCGAAGACAGTTCGTTTTTTCGCCACGAAGATTGCTGGTAGCTTCACGATAATACCATAGGACGATGTACAGGGTGGGTTGGAAGTTCGAACTTGTACAGGGTGTAACAAAATTTAGTGTCATGGTTTTGACAGATGGTTGTACACCTTCGGATCGGTGGAGATTTGTTAAAAGAAATTGCCGCCAAATTGTTTTTGACCTTGAAATTCAAGGTCAAATTTTTTATGCTTGTATCGCATTCTACTCACCATGGGGACTAAACTTGTCAAAGGAACCGTAGGTCGCAACTCAACCGTTCTCTTATAAAACAATGTTAAATATTTTAGCGTCGTCTTCCGTTCCTCGGGTTTCTCGTTCTTTGCCATAGAATAGAACCATCAAGGTTTATCGCTCTTAATAGTCGTGCTTGATCACCGGCTTCGATATGGCCACCATTATTACGCAAACAGATCCTTAGTCTTTCTTCCAAATTTTTGCGAACTTTTTCGTAAATGTTCGGTATAGACTGCACACGGTGAAAAGCGTCTTCAATTTGTGATTTTAATTGCTGCATAGTTCTTATTGGCGGTCCTGTCCGGTTAACAATATCCTTCACTGCTCCCAAAAAAAAAGAAGTCAAGAGGCGTAAGGTCTGGGGAACGTGGCGGCCACAAATGAGGTGCAGGTCTTCGTCCTATCCATCGACTTCCAAACATTTCAGATAACGGAAGACGACGTTAAAATATTTAACATTGTTTTATAAGAGAACGGTTGAGTTGCGACCTACGGTTCCTTTGACAAGTTTAGTCCCCATGGTGAGTAGAATGCGATACAAGCATAAAAAATTTGACCTTGAATTTCAAGGTCAAAAACAATTTTGCGGCAATTTCTTTTAACAAATATCCACCGATCCGAAGGTGTACAACCATCTGTCAAAACCATGACACTAAATTTTGTTACACGCTGTACAACTCACCCTGTAAAAAATGTTAATGTTAATGTCTTAACACTTTGACTGTCAAACTAGAAACCTCAAAAATTCCGTAAAATCAAACTAAGTTATTTAATGAAATAAAAGTCGAAAAGAATGAGTAGTCCTCCAACTTTTTTGCATTTTATAGATCCTTATCAAATCTGGTACAATGAATATATTAACGTAAAAATTAATTTTAAAACCTCGACAACTAATTCCGTCATGGGTGACATGGCAGTCAACGTGTTAATGTGCCGAATTAGCCTCGGCACTATTTTCCACATGAGTCACCTAACCTTTTCACCTCAAATATCTTTGTTGTCTTCAAAGATACATTAACTCTTTGCACTCGAAGTTATTTTAACTCCAAAACGAAACATTTCTACCGATCTAAAATATTTTCCTTCCATGTATTTGTTTTTCATGTTGTACCTACGAAAATGGTGGAATTTACTCGTACAATACTGACATGTTTAGTAATTTATTAAATCGAAACATATTTGATAATGTAAAAAATATTTTGAATAATGATATAGCAATTTTTAGTGGCGCCTTATAGTCGCCATTCGAGTGCTAAGGGTTAAACGTCTTGAAGACAAATTTGTATGGTAAAATGGGGCTCATATACGACACCAAAAAAAATTTTTGTTTTTACGTCATTCTCTTTCTAAACACCTACGATTAGATTACGTTTTATTTGGAATTCAATGACTATAATTACTAGACCGTGGATGTTTATGCAATTTCTAATTTTGATAGACAAGTTTTAGGAAAGGGGAATGAAATAAAATCATATTCTTAATGGGAACAACGGCCTTTGTAGATTCAAAAAATATAAAAACCGTACTAAATTCCATCGAATTTTATATTCCAGCATTTTTTGAACATTTTCGTGAGCCATAAATGCATAAAGATCCGCAGTCTAATAATTACGCAAGGGTATTCAGGGTCACAGACAGAGGAAACGTACAAAATTTAACAAGATTATTTTTGCTAAAAGACAGCGTACATACCAGTGCTCCTCAATCTTATGTATTTTCTATTTTATCTTTATTATATTTTACTGAATCTGATTAAATGAAAATTTCTCATAAATTGAATTTTATTGAATTATTTAGTTAAAAATTATTTAAAATCAGTTGAAGCTACGAATATCACCTCGAATATACTTGTCAGAGTTCGACGGTCCTTCGGAGTCTGTCCATAAAAACGTATCGATGTAAACGACTATAATTTCGAACATTTATGAAACACAGGTATCCTGCTCTTGTATTTGAAATCTTATACGTTTCCTCTGGACGTGACCTCGAATAACTTTGAGTAATTCTAGTCACCGAATTCGTAATGAAAGGGACTGTCATTGTAGGTATTTAACACAAGAACCACCGAACCAGTCAAAATGACTGGTTCCTAATTTTTTCTTTCACGATTACTGAAATTATAAAAATGTTTCTGTGAGAATTTTTTTAGCGAATCTCTTTATCGAAGCAAATGTTGGAATAAAAATGGTATGAGGCTTCTAGTCTTGTCATTATTACAAAGCAAGATGCATCAGTTGTATTTATTACTCGGTAGTTCTAGTGTTAAATAAGAGTGGATAGAAAATAAAATTTTTTCGAAGTCTTGTTTACTTTCCCAGGAGAAAATGGAAATACTTTTTGGTAGTTGCACAGTGGTATTCGCGGTTTGGATTCAATTTACCGCGGCTCGTTTCCGGCATGTCGGAGATGCCGGGATACTCATTAAACCAGGATTAAGCCTATGAAGAACAGGATTAAGAATAAGAGGATCACGAGCGAGCGCGCGCGGCCGCGCTTTATTCGGTGTTAAGGTCTTTCATTAGGCGTGTACTGGCGCGTATTATACGTACGCGCAATTATCGTTCATTAGATACACGGGGGCTATTCAAGGACCGGGGAGAGTATGCGCGGAATTGCGTTAAGGAGGAGGAACCGAGGGATCGGGGAAACTGTAAATAAAATATAAGGAGCCGAGTAAATTGTTCGCCTGAACGTATCCGCGGAATGCGAAATTTCTCCGATCCTCAGCAACCCCCTCTCGCCCCCCCCCCCCCGCGCCCCTAACCGCACGAGGATTATAGCGCGCGCGTACACACCTTCGATCATTCTTCTATCCCTTCCTCGGCCCTCTAATCGTCGGCCATACGTTGTCGGTTTTTCTGCGGACAAACGGCCGCAGCTTTTCCGCGGATACGTCTCTTCCGGGTCGCGGATATTCCTGGAATAACTGTGTCCCAAACCGGTATTATCATACCGAATTATTTACCTTACTGAATTATTTTAGACAGGACTCTCCTGTTTCCCTTCACCGGATAAAATAACAAATTTTTGGGAATTAATCATTTTTGTGTTACTCGTAGTACACCTTGCACGATTTAGACGTTCATCCCTTATCCGAAATGAAAACTGGGATTGATTAGATATTACAAATAGTTCTTAGATAGTCTTTGAAATGAGAATATTTTTATCATTAATGAAAATAAAATTGTTCCCTATCCACATTAAAGATTGGGGTTGATTATATGATTCTCTTCGCAACTATTATATTCTTGCTTTCGATGTATTTTTTAACCTGCTTCGTTGAGGTCAGAATTGATATTTTTATTGGAATTAATATACGTGACTGATTAATTTAAAAATATTAATTTACCTTATATAATTTATAATAATTTACCTTACTGAATTATTTTAGACAGGACTCTCCTGTTTCCCTTCACCGGATAAGATAACAAATTTTTGGGAATTAATCATTTTTGTGTTACTCGTAGTACACCTTGCACGATTTGGACGTTCATCCCTTATCCGAAATGAAAACTGGGATTGATTAGAAATTAAAAATAGTTCTTAGATAGTCTTTGAAATGAGAATATTTTTATCATTAATAAAATAAAATTCTCCCCATCCACATTAAAGATTGGGGTTGATTATATGATTCTCTACGCAATTATTATATTCTTGCTTTCGATGTATTTTTTAACCTGCTTCGTTGAGGTCAGAATTGATATTTTTATTGGAATTAATACACGTGACTAATTAATTTGAAAATATTAATTTACCTTATATAATTTATAATAATTTACCTTACTGAATTATTTTAGACAGGGCTCTCCTGTTTCCTTTCACCGGATAAAATAACAAATTTTTGGGAATTAATCATTTTTGTGTTACTCGTAGTACACCTTGCACGATTTAGACGTTCATCCCTTATCCGAAATGAAAACTGGGATTGATTAGAAATTAAAAATAGTTCTTAGATAGTCTTTGAAATCAGAATATTTTTATCATTAACACTAGAACTACCAAGCAGTAAATGCAACTGACATACATTGCCTTATAACAGTATCAAAATTGCAGTTGTTTAGATTTCGTACGAGGTTTGTTTAAATGCCTACTTCGATAGAGAAGATTATTAAAAAATTTTCTCATGAAAACATATTTACAATTTCGTTATTTCTAAAAGAAAAAATTAGGAGCAAGTCATTTTGACCAATCCGGTAGTTCTAGTGTTAATAAAATAAAATTCTCCCCTATCCACATTAATGATTGGGGTTGATTATATGATTCTCTTCGCAACTATTATATTCTTGCTTTCGATGTATTTTTTAACCTGCTTCTTTTAGGTCAGAATTGATATTTTTATTGGAATTAATACACGTGACTAATTAATTTGAAAATATTATTAGAAAATTAGTAGTCTCCTGGCAGGAATGCGCTTGCAAGCCTTCAGATTAGGTCATTTCACGCGAGCTTCCGGTGTTAGCTGAATTATTGGGTAAAATATGTGACGTGAAAGCCTAATTGTGAGCCATTGGGAGAGACTTATTGTGAGGCAGTGCAGTACAAGATCGCTTTGTCGTCGATCCTTTAATAGAAAATTAATATTTATTGTATATCCATATTTACGGACCCGATACAGCAGCTAAAAAATTAGAATCGGTTCAGATCGTTTGTAAATGAAAATGGATCCACTGTCCACCGCTTTGTCGTTAATAACTCCTCGGAGTAAAAATGAAATCGATATTTATGGTAGGTCCATATTTGTATCCGTATAATATCGATGACAGGGGAATACGGGAAAAATCTGGATAGTCGTATATCGTTTGGAGAATCGATTTCAGTTTGGTTTACGGTTAGAAAGTGGTGTCCTAGAACGGCCGGCACTGAAACGCGACAACGGCGACAAACTATGTGATCTATCTCGGGAGCTCGCCAGCTGTGTTCGCAGTCCCGATCCTATCTGTCCGTTTCTATCTGCTCGTATCCTTGTCGCCGTTAAAAATATTAATCGTCCTGACAGCGGGGACAGGATAGATCCCCGTCCGCATCCGTTCACGGCTCGCCTTTCGGACACAGAGAGGTGTCCCTTCAGTCGCCTGACTTCCGTTTGTAATTTTCTTTTCGCCGGCGCCGGAGAATTATGACGGGGAATTTGTAATCAGTGATCGTGATAGCGACCGATGGGACTCCCTCTCTCTCTCTCTCTCTGTATGTGTGTGTGTGTGTGTGTGTCGCTTTCTCTCCTTCCCTCTTCCTCCGTCTCTCTCGCGCCTTCTCTATCGCTTTCTTATCCGCCTCTTCGTGACAATGAATAACGTTGGATTCTTACGCGGTTGTAATTTGTTACGCGGTTGTTTATGGAATGGCCGACCCCGCCGCGGGGACCGTCCTACCATTAACAACGATTAGAATGTCGCCGATGATATCTGACATTTTATAAACGCGTGCAAGGGTGTATCTAATTGGCATTCACATCTGATCCCCTGCTCTTTCTTTCTTTTTTTATACCGAGCGACGCGTACGGCGAATCTTCACGTGTTCGAGCTGGGTGAAAGCAGAATAATGCTTCTTACGGGCAAATCTAATATTTCATTCGATTTAGCTCATTTCTAAACAGCCATTTCCTTTTCTCGAGATGCCGAAACTAAGAGAGCGGATTCCTGTGTAACGATTACTAAAATCATTTAAAAAAATTTTTTTTTTGAACATTTTACACGACACAGGAATAAAATCTTTTGGGACGTGTAGATACATCCTTAAACTACAAGAAAACATTTTTTTTAGTTTAGTTGTTTGTTCATTTTTTGAACGACACATGATAATGTCAATCTAGTCTATATGAACGTCAAAGTAGCATTCATTTGCAACAGCTACAAAAGTCGGTTTATGAATTTTTGTCCCGAAAATGATTGATGTTACTAGGAAAAACTTTTTCGGAATGTATAGACACATCCATAAGCTACAAGGAAACACTTTCTGAAGTTTGGTTGTTTGCTTATTTATTGAACGGCACATGATAATGTCAAGATATTCTACATGAACGTCAAAGTAGCATTCATTTGCTACAGCTAAAAATGTCGTTTTTATGAATTTCTGTCCTGAAAATTATTGATGGCACGTGGAAAAACTTTTTCGGAATGTATAGACACATCCCTAAGCTACAAGAAACCATTTTGTTTTAATTTGGTTGTTTGCTTATTTATTGAACGGCACACGATAATGTCAAGCTATTCTACATGAACGTCAAAGTAGCATTCATTTGCTACAGCTACAAAAGTCGGTTTTATGAATTTTTATCCTGAAAATTATCGATGGCACGTGGAAAAACTTTTTCGGAATGTATAGATACATCCTTAAGCTACAAGAAACCATTTTGTTTTAGTTTGGTTGTTTGCTTATTTATTGAACGGCACACGATAATGTCAAGCTATTCTACACGAACGTGAAAGTGGCATTCATTTGCAACAGCTACAAGAGTCGGTTTTATGAATTTTTGTCCCGAAAATGATTGATGGTACGAGGAAAAACTTTTTCAGAATGTATAGATACATCCTTAAGCTACAAGAAACCATTTTGTTTTAGTTTGGTTGTTTGCTTATTTATTGAACGGCACACGACAATGTCAAGTTATTCTACACGAACATGAAAGTGGCATTAATTTGCAACAACTACAAAAGTCGTTTTTATGAATTTTTGTCCCGAAAATGATTGATGGTACGAGGAAAAACTTTTTCAGAATGCGTAGATACATCCTTAAGCTACAAGGAAACATTTTTTACAGTTTAGTTATGTGCTCATTTACAGAACGGCACACGATAATGTCAATCTATTCTACATGAACGTGAAAGTGGCATTGATTAGCTGCAACTACAAAATGATTGATGGTGCAAGGAAAAGCTTTTCTGGAATGCATAGATTCATCCTTAAGCTAGAAGGTAGCATTTTTTATTTATGTATCGAATGATATGCAATAATCTACACCTATTCGATGCGTAAGATTCCTCCAAAAATGAGGATTTCTTCGTCAGAAACATTGACTATGTTACAAAGAGAATATACAGTGAGGGACAAAAGTGTTCGTACACTTGGAATATAGAAATAAAAACAACAATGTTTTCTATATTATTAAGTATATTCAAATGTACGTTACTGTATATTATACATTACACATCTAACAACAAATGAGCAAAAAACAAAGACAATAACGTCACTTGATAACTTGAAATGAATTCAAAATTCACACAACTGTAAGTAATTGCCAGGACAAAAGTATTCGTACACCACCATTTCTGTTGATAAACACAGCAGTTACGAAAAAATCACAACATTCCGTTCAATGTAAACATTACTTTAGAAGATATCACGTTAGTTTCATTAATTCTAGTCATGGCGAGTACACGTTATTAGTGAATATTTGCAATATGGGGAGAAAACGCAATGAAACTACGTTGGAAGAACGAAAAATTATTATACAGTTATACGAAGAGGGCAAATCATATAGAAATATATCAGAAACACTAAAAAGAAGTCGATCAACTATACAGAGTATAATAAGTAAATATAAAAAAGAGAGAACATTGCAGAATAAAGAAAGAACCGGCAGACCCCAGAAGCTAACTGTGAGAGAGCAGCGTAAAATCGTCCGAATTATTAAAAAAAAAAAACGAGATACCAGTGCATCGGAAATCGTGACACACCTTCAAGAATATATGCACGAGGAAGTTCATCCGAAAACAGTTCGAAGAGTGCTACATCCGGGAGGATATAACAGCAGAGCTGCGAGGAGAAAACCACTCATCAGCAAAGTAAATAAAAAAAAAGAGATTAGAATTTGCAGAAGATTACATAAACGCTAGCGACGACTTCTGGAAGAATGTAATATTTTCCGATGAGTCGAAATTTAATATTTTTGAGTCGGATGGTCATAAAAAAGTGTGGCGGAGAGCTAATACTGAATTGGATCCCAAAAATATGCAACCGACGACGAAACACGGAGGTGGAAGTGTAATGGTGTGGGGATGTATTGCTGCTTCTGGAGTCGGAAAATTAGTAATGATAGATAGAATAATGGATAAACGTTTATATTTAAATATTTTAAAAGAAAATTTACACGAAAGTGCTGATAAATTAGGTATTGCGAGAACATTTTACTTTCAACAAGACTGTGATCCGAAACATATACAGCCCATATAGTGCGTCAGTGGTTGTTATATAATACTCCCCACATGTTAGTAACTCCTCCGCAATCATCTGATTTAAATCCCATCGAACATGTATGGGCGAAACTTGAAAAAAATGTACGAAAATACGACATAACATCGAAAGAATATTTAGAAGAAATATTAAAAAGAGAATGGTGTAATTTAGAACCTGACTTCATTAAAAGTTTAGTATTATCAATGCCCAATAGATTACACGAAGTAATTCGTCAGAAGGGCCAACATACGAAGTATTAAAATTCCTGTTAAATTAATTGCAACACTTGTAATAGTGAAATGTACGAATACTTTTGTCCCTCAGTTTCTCGTCATTTTGTGAAATGTTTGCCATTGTGAGTTACGAAATAATGTAATTAAGTTTTGTTTTTGCTCATTTGTTGTTATAAGTGTTGTATACAGTATAAAGCTATTGGGTTGGCAACTAAGTAATTGCCGATTTGTTCAATGAAATAAAAGAGTTTTTTTTTTACTTGGAATGAACTTTAATCTATGATGTATTTTCCATTTTGTTCGATGACCTTTTGCCATCTTTCTGACAACTTGAAAATTCCACGCTCGTAGAAAGTCTGATCCTTTTCGGCCAAAAACTGAGTCAAGTTATAGTTTCATCTATAACTGAAATCGGCAATTACTTAGTTGCCAACCCAATACATATGTTTAAATACAATTAATAACATAAAAGATATTGTTGCTTTTATTTCTATATTCCAAGTGTACGAATACTTTTGTCCCCCACTGTATCTGCAACAGTGGAGGCTTCAAGCTTCGAAACGAGTGAAATTGTGTATGTAGTATTTGAGCCGCTCAGTGCACACATTGATTAACTCCATAAAACGAAAAGTTGAGAAACGCGATGATGTAATGTATATTGTTTTTAAAAATTCCTCTGATAATATGAATTCAAATATATAATGTAGAATGCATAATTGCAGATATAGCTTTCATCTAACGGTATATAAAATTAATAAGAAAGAATAGCCAACAAACAATCGTCAGTAATGTTACAGTTTTTATGTGACTGGTGGAGTTAATCGATTTGGCAACTGAAAAAAGTAATAAAGTTAAATTTAGTCTTTACATTTTTAAGTTTTTTATTACAGAAAAAGTTAGTTATTATACATTTTTATCACAGCTTTTCCATAAAAATGAATATTGGCAGTTCGGTTATAATATAATTTTTGTAATTAATTCATAGCAGTTTTATGTTAGCGGCATTATTCTTTGGGATGATTCAGCAATATTATAAATAATGTCTTCTTCATCAGCTGTATGCGAGGATTCGTCATTTCGATTTGTTGACAAGTTCTTATAGTAATCGTGTTTAACAGGAGGAATGAATTTTAGCAGAGAGGTCCATCATGTCTCTCCATTTTTCCTTTGTCACAGTTCTACCTTTAGGATATAATAAAGGCTGATCTATATTTTTCAAACTTTGCGGTCTACCCACTAAAGATTTTCTTATATTAATGGCTTGAAATTCTGTATCTTCATTATAGTCACATTTGAATTGTATGTGATAGGGTTTGGACCTTTCTAACTTTATCCAGCGTATTTTAAGCCAATTTACTGGAAGCCCTGTGACGGTTACTTTTCTGTTAATGATAGACTGTTCTAAAGGTTTTGTTGACAAAAAATCTTGGTGAGTCATTTGGATTAGATGAAATGGCGCTTTCTTTTTACATGTTTTGATTATATGGTACCAATCATCTGGTGAAAAACATTAGAGTATGGAGTTAATCGAAATGGCTTCTGAAATAAATTACTTATTATTCAATGGCCAAAAAAATTTGCCATTTAACGGTGCTAATCTTTATTATTCAGGAAAGTTATTATAAATATAAAAAGTTATGACTATACCAAGGGCTTTGACACTTAAATTTAAGATTTTTCAAAAAGTGGAGTTAATCGATGTGTGCATTGAGCGGCTCGTTTACTACGGTTTAAATATGGACAATTTCGTGAGAATGGGAAATTCAGTGTTGAAATACTTTTCGAATCGACTGCATATCGACGTTCTTTGGTCGAATAGTTTAAAACGTTGTCGGCGAAACTGTGTGGGACAACTTCCCGTTGGCTCGTTCGAAAGAAGATGTCATTGGCGATGTTGTAGCACAATGGGCGCTCCGTGACACACGACTCGACGTGTACGCGTGAATTCCAGCGCGCGGCTGGCCGGCGTAACAGAGGAATGATGTAAACTAGGATTCCAGTGTGTACTTTATGGTGGTACAAACTAACGACGCTGCTCCCCGAGACACGCCATTAGCGTGGCGCAGTAAAAACCGTCGTGACGAAAAAAAGATGTTGCGTGGCTCAAGTTAATAGGCATCCGAGTTGCGTGAACGTAAACACGATTCTACATTGAATACTTTCCACCCGGGGTAGCCGCAACGATGATGGCTTGATTAGGTGAACAAGGAGAGGCGCTACAAACGGTCTTTCGAGATTTATCGACGACGATCGTTGGGAAACCCATGGGATCCGAGTTTCACGCGATTTTCTTCCTTGCTAACACTGTACACGCCGCTACTGTTTTCCGATTCGCCTAGGTTACAAGAACTTTGAAATATTATCACGGCTAAATAATGGCTACCGAGAGGCTCGGGATTAGAAAAAGAACGGAAGAGAGGGGAAAAAACGGTGAAACTCTCCGATAGATTTAATACATGAGTATTATATGTGACCTTTCACGATGTTTATGGCCGCGCGCACATATTTACTGGTTCCTAGAAAACATTCGACGCACTGTTGGAAACATTTACGTGCACTTATATTGCAATCCCGGGGCCCGCTAGCCAACAATGATTCCCGCGATTTGACTTGGTAATCAGTTTCTAGCTCGAAAGTGTAATACGTTTACGCTGCGGTAAACTGACGTATTATGACTGTAGACTATACGCTAAGCGGCGTGTGCATAAGAGCGTTCACGAGTGCACCACGTTCTCCGGTCGCCGCACGAAACCGAAAGTCACACTACCGTCCGTCAAACGAATGCACAGATTTTACAACAAATTGGATGGACGACGATTACCCTGGAAACTCAATTGCTTCGAGTTAATAATTGTATCACGCGAGGATTAATGTTAATCTTCTCCCGTGAATTAATTTACAATTTTTGCGAATTCTATTACAAGAAAAACCGGACAGATGTTAATCTACTCGTGCGAATTAATTTTTGCAAGTTCTATTACGAGAAAAACCGGACAGATGTGAATCCTCTCGTGTGAAACAATTTACAATTTTCGCAAATTCTATTACAAGAAAATCCGGACAGATGTTATTCTTCTCGTACGAGTTAATTTTTGCAAATTCTATTACGAGAAAAACCGGACAAATGTGAATCTTCTCGTGTGAATTAATTTACAGGTTTTGCGAATTATATTACAAGAAAATCCGGACAGATGTTAATCTTCTCGTACGAATTAATTTTTGCAAGATCTATTACGAGAAAAACCGGACAGATGTGAATCCTCTCGTGTGAAACAATTTACAATTTTCGCAAATTCTATTACAAGAAAATCCGGACAGATATTAATCTTCTCGTACGAATTAATTTTTGCAAGATCTATTACGACAAAACCCGACAAATGTAAATCTTCTCGTGTAAATCAATTTACAATTTTTGCGAATTCTATTACAAGAAAATCCGGACAGATGTTAATCTTCTCGTGCGAATTAATTTTTGCAAATTCTATTACGAGAAAAACCGGACAAATGTGAATCCTCTCGTGTGAATCAATTTACAATTTTTGCGAATTTTATTACAAGAAAATCCGGACAGATGTTAATCTTCTCGTACGAATTAATTTTTGCAAGATCTATTACGACAAAACCCGACAAATGTAAATCTTCTCGTGTAAATCAATTTACAATTTTTGCGAATTCTATTACAAGAAAATCCGGACAGATGTTAATCTTCTCGTACGAATTAATTTTTGCAAGTTCTATTACGACAAAACCCGACAAATGTAAATCTTCTCGTGTAAATCAATTTACAATTTTTGCGAATTCTATTACAAGAAAATCCGGACAGATGTTAATCTTCTCGTGCGAATTAATTTTTGCAAATTCTATTACGTGAAAAACCGGACAAATGTGAATCCTCTCGTGAGAATCAATTTACAATTTTTGCAAATTCTATTACTAGAAAAATCGTTTATAACTTTGGAATTAGTCACACAAACGTTTAGCTTGTTTTCCATCCGAAAATGTATTAAGAAATTTGTGTTAAACTATATCTGAATAAAATAATTATACGAAGATTCTATCAGGTGATTATATAACAAGGAAATAGAATTGTATTTCAATTGAAAACAAATGGCATAAATGTTTAATAGATTCTGTTGGAGACCATCAACACGGGTCTGATTCGATATTAAATATAAGTGGTCAGTATAACAGCATAAATAATCTTCTTGTAAAACGAAGAACGTGATAGAAAATGCTCGAGGTGACGCCTACATGGCTGCAAGTCACGTAATCATATTGTACGAAAACGGCAACAGAATCATTACGTAAATGCAATAAAAACAGGAGAGAGACAAAGAGAGAGAGAGAGAGAGAGAGAGAGAGAGAAACTACTGTACAAACCTTTGTAACGATTTTATGATCCTTTTAACATTTATTGCTTTATAATCGCTACATGTCCGCTGCGAACAAACGCTGAACGATAATTACTGCGATGCGAGAGACAAAAACCATAGGACTCTATAAACAAACTCTTTAATTAAGAGTGCTGCAACGGACAGGTGTTGCATCAAGTGTTCGCGAAAAAATGAAATTAAAGAGATACATAAATCAGCCGGTTTGCGGGTCAAATCGATTAATCACCTTTCGAGTTTTCTTACGGTTTGCCGAAACGCTTGATGGGTACTTCAAATTTTCTTAATAAATAGGTTAATGCTACTGAACAACAAGCATTGAAAAAGTATTTAACGAGACCAGGTTTACCGGACTTTTACTGGATTTTAAATTTACAATTGTTAAGATTCTAAAGATACATCCGTGAGAAAGCATTCAACAAATTTGCTTCTTTGTCATTAAAAAAAAGTGGGTAAAAATTTGGGCAGCACATTCTTAGTATTTTTATAAAGTAATATAAAGTAGTCAGTTTTAGTGCTCCGTACAGCTAGTGTTAAAAATTAATATGCACTGATCGATAGACTGCGGATCTTTGTGCATTTATGGCTCATGAAAATGTTCAAAAAATGCTGGAATATAAAATTCGATAGAATTTAGGACAGTTTTTATTTCTTTTTGAATCTACAAAGCCGGTTCCCATTAAAAATTGGATTTTACTTCATTCCACTTTCTTTAAACTTGTCTATCAAAATGAGAAATTGCATAAACATCCGCAGTCTACTGATCGATTTCTAAACAAACAATGATCGCAAGGTGATACAGTTGTACAGTAAACACGTTAACACGTCGTATGTGACTGACGTAGCAGTTAACGTGTTAAGCAAGAGATATATAACTAGACAGCGGATTTTATGCATTCATATTAAAAGTAGGTAGGTGTAATTTGAAACGGTGAAACTATTAGAAGAATTTAAAAATATTCCTATGTTATTTTCAACCTATTAAACGTATTAAGGAGGAAAATAAATTTTTCTTTCACTCCAGTTTGTTACAATTCAGGTAGAAAATTTTTATTTTGCATAAAGATCCGCTGTCTATATATAACATATATATTGACTGATCTCAATGAAAACAATTTAATATATCCCTTTTTTAACCCTTTGCACTCCGAACCATTCTGGCAGAAAGGGCCTAGCCGATTAAGATGGTCAAAACTGCCCTTAGACGTTTTTCAATGGTTAATGAACCATTCGAAAGCTGACCAAGAAAAACCACTCTGAGCAAAATTTCAACCCCCTATCTTGCTCGAGAGGGTAGTTACAGGGTAAATTAGATTTTGAGCTTTTCCGCGCATTTTCCGCAATCTGATGCTTCCTAAAATTCTGAAAAAAATGTGGTATATTTTGGACCCTAAGGCAGATTTTTGAGAATTTTTTCAGATTTTTTGGATGCGAACTGTGGTCGTAAAAAATGAAAAACCCCCAAAAAATCGGAAAAATACAGGTTTCTCAAAAATATGAAAACATGCTATTTAGCTGTTTAGTGCCCCAATATAGTACTATAACAGGGAGTGTTGTCAATTTTTTTTAGATTTTTTGTTGTGGGACATCATTGTCAAAAACAAGAAAAACCGAATTTTTTCGACGTTTCTGCTATTTGGAGGAAAGTTACACTTGTTGATTTTATCGCAAGTATATATTAAGTCATTTTTAACGTTATTACATTGAAACAAGTAAGTGTTTGACCTCGGAAATATTTTTTAAGAGAAAAAATAAATTCTATTTTGTGCGATATATACCAGAATGTTCGCAACGTTTACAACATCACCGGTTGGCAGGGCGGTCAAGGCATCGGACTACGGAGCGGAAACGCTGGGGTTCGAATCCCGTCGGTGGAAAAGTTTTTTTTTCCCATACATCATCTTTATTTTTTCAATTTCTTATTACATGGTTTATTCATGTGACGTTTAAAATATTTTTTTAATGTTTCAAAAATATTTAAGTAACGTTTTTGAGTAAAATACATGTAAATATAATTTTGGAGTATCTATTACTTCCTCGATTCTCTAATTGTATATGTTTATCATTACGGTCCTGTCTAACATTCTTATTATTAAAATTCCTTAATCTAGTTTCTAAGCCTTGCGTCTTCAGAAATTATGGAGGAAATGGGAAGTACTCTGAATTATTTTAAATGTATAATATTACTTTATAAGTGGACTGCTGCTTTCCGTCATTTACTTCAGTTTTTATAGCCAGAAATCGGTTTTTTACTGACACTGCACTTTTAAGAAGGTCGCTTTCTTTTTACAATAGTAATGGACGTATCATACAACTCTGGCATAATGCATGTATACCTAAACGGAGCCACCCTTGGGTCAACAGCTAGCGAACTACCTACTCGCGGGTTACAACCTCTTGTCTAGGGAAGTGCAGAGGTATTTAATTTTTATGGTTCTGGTCGCGCATTAACCAGCGACGGGTTTTCCCGACTGCGTACCGTAGGTGGTCGAGGTTCAAGGACTAGTCATTAACGTGACGATTGCCAGAACCCTGGTTCGACCGTTACAAAGTCTTTTATGGTGACGTCTTGTGCGTTTTGGGGAAAGAAACTTTTCCCATACTCTTGAGGGATGGGGAATTTTTCCCCCATTAACGGTCATTTGGACGCCACCAACTCGCCCACGAAAAAATGCCTTACCCAAGAGGCAGAAAGCTTGGAACTGTCTTACCGTACACTTCGTTCTGAACGGTTAGCATTACCGAGTGATACGCTGCATACGAATCGTAAATCGCGATTATTATTTAAAATGTCGGAAGTTATTTCACAAACGTTGGATCGCAGTCAAAGGTGCATAAAGTGCAAACGACTTATCCGTAAAGTGCGTGGCCAAAAAAAAATAATCAAGACAGAAGACCAGGCTGTAGAATACACAAGTATTTTGAGAAAAGTGGTGCAAGTGGGTGATGTATTGTGTAAGAGTTGCCGTGTTTTGGTATTTTTCTCCAACGAAAGTGCGCATCAGAGAGCTTTGCGGTCTCGACCAAGAATAACAGAAACTTCTTTAGCTTCCACGTCCATGTCAGATATGTTTCAACCCTCTCCGGTTGAGGTACCTTCAGCCTCGACATCCATAGAGATGTCGGCTTCATTTCAAACCCCTTCAGTTCAGGCACCTTCAGCCTCCACATCCATAGACATGTCAGGTTTTCAACCCCCTTCGGTTCAGGCACCTTCAGCCTCGACATCCATAGAGATGTCGGATTCATTTCAAGCCCCTTCAGTTCAGGCACCTTCAGCCTCCACATCCATAGACATGTCAGGTTTTCAACCCCCTTCGGTTCAGGCACCTTCAGCCTCGACATCCATAGAGATGTCGGATTCATTTCAAGCCCCTTCAGTTCAGGCACCTTCAGCCTCCACATCCATAGACATGTCAGGTTTTCAACCCCCTTCGGTTCAGGCACCTTCAGCCTCCACATCCATAGACATGTCAGGTTCATTTAATGCCCCTTCGGCTCAGGAACCTTCAGCTTCCACATCCATAGACATGTCAGGTTTTCAACCCCCTTCGGTTCAGGCACCTTCAGCCTCCACTTCTATAGACATTTCAGATTCGTTTCAACCCCCTTCACTTCAGGCATTTTCAACTTCCTCATCTATCAACGAATCACGTTCGTCATTAATGGAAAGTACGTCTAGGACGTCTTCAACGACAGGTGACCCATCGTTCACAACTTTTACCCGTCCCATTAAACCAGACCCCCAATATATTGAAATGCCGTTTTCCAGAGTAGTTGCTACGCACGGGTATTGTTTTGTGTGTGGATCCAAATCGAATATTTCTACAGTTCCACCCGAAGCTAGAAAGCAGGTGTTTATTTTTAGAAGATTATATGTTCCCAAAGAAAATCGATGCTGTTCAGAACATTTAATAAAAAAACGTTTCATTCAAGATATAATTCCGACGTTAAGAATTTATTCAAACAGTAGTTTAGTTGACGCGGACGAACTTCGAAATTATTTTGAATATCTTTCAGTAACTAACGACTCCACTATTTATGATAAAGTTGGCGATTTTACGTTATCTGAGGAGAGACTCAAAGTATTCACGGGGTTTACATGGGAAAATCTCATCGAACTCCGTGAAATGATGACATCTATGAGAAGCTCTCAACAGCGTGATGTAACGCAAGCAATAGTTGTATTTTTATTTAAATTGCGAACGGGAAATTCTAACAATCTTATAGCGGCAACGCTTGGGTTGGATCGAGAACAAAAAATATCCGAATATTGTAGTTCTGTAATACATAGTTTTGAAAAAGACATTCTTCCTTTTCATTTTGGAGTCACAGCTTTCACCCGCGAACATCTCATAGAAAATGAAACTTCTATTATTGCAAAACGATTACACAAAATCGGCAACCACCTAGCTTTGATTTTCGATGGGACATATATTCGACACCAAAAAAGCACGAACAATGAGTATCAAAGGAAATCGTATTCAGGCCAAAAAAAGGTACCGTTGTGTAAACCGTTCACAATATGTACAACGAATGGCTATATTGTAGACATGGTCGGTCCATTCTACGCTAATCAAAATGATGCCGAAATTATGAAAATTATTCTTCAAAATCCAAATGGATTGAAAACCCTCATGAAGCGGGGAGACTTTTGTATTGTTGATAGGGGATTTCGAGATGTTACATCTCATTTGAAAGATCTCGGCTTCAGAGTTCTAATGCCTGCTTTAAAAGGTAATCGTTCCCAACTTTCGACGAAAGAGTCGAATTATTCTCGAAAAGTCACGAAAATTCGTTGGGTTGTAGAGGCAGTACATGGTATATTAGGGCAAAAGTACCAGCTTCTACATAAACAACTCGACAACAAACTCCTCCCAAAAATTGCCCCTTATTTTCGAATTGCTTCCTTCCTAAACAATAGATTTGGAAAGCGGCTGAACTCTGATGTTGCACTTTCTGACGAAATACTAAGGAGGATGTCGAGACAAGGGAAAGCAAAAAATACGTTAGCTATACAAGTAACAGAAAACAATTGGAATCGTAAAAAAACTCAATTTCAAACAGTATCCTCAGCAGATATTTTAGATTTTCCGGAAATGACAGAAGCAGATTTAAAAATTCTTTTCACGGGATCTTATCAATTATCACAAGCAATTTCATATCTAGCGGAAATCATGGACGAAAGCAATAATATAAATATTAATTATCTTATCCAAGAAAGTAATATTGTCAAATTCGAAGTAAAATCACGACACATCAATCGGAAAACGTACAAATGTTATATTGATTACACACCCAATTCAATCGGATACTCTGGTATAAAACGTTATTGTTGCGAATGTGCCAACGGTAACCGTACTATTGGGTGTTGTTCACACGTAGCAGCTATTATTTATTACCTATCCCATGCTCGATACCTCCATAGCATTATACGGCCAGCTGAAATACTTAGCACCATTTTTAAACAAAATGAAATTACAACTACTATTAATGAAGACAGTGATGATGATTAAAAACCGCCATGCATTCGACTGAATCCAACAATGAATACAACGATAAGTATTTTCACTCTAGTTTGCATATATATATATATATACATTTAGAATATAAAACATAAATAATTCTGTAATTACTAGGATACGTGAAAAACGGAAGCTGCAGGCAACAAGGATATTCGGGGAGGAGGCTGGCCATCGTTCTTGCAGCATTCTGTCCACAATTATAAAAGATAAGTCTATTTCTATCGAACTCCATACAAATATTTACTTTTACGAGAAATAAATAATTCTGTAATTACTAGGATACGTGAAAAACGGAAGCTGCAGGCAACAAGGATATTCGGGGAGGAGGCTGGCCATCGTTCTTGCAGCAATCTGTCCACAATTATAAAAGATAAGTCTATTCCTATTAAACTCCATACAAATATTTACTTTTATGAAAAATAAATAACTTTGTAATTAATAGGGCACGCAAAAACACAAGCTGTGGACTAACAATGACAACTCAGAAGACCAGCAGCTACTGTAGGAAGCGAAATAGGAGCGAGAGCGAATGTAGGTCGGAGTGGCGGTTAAATCAACCTAAAAAACCGGCTATCGGTTCTGGCAATTGTCACGTTAATGACTAGTCCTTGAACCTCGACCACCTACGGTACGCGGTCGGGAAAACTCGGCTCTGGTTAATGCGCGACCAGAACCATAAAAATTAAATACCTCTGCACTTCCCTAGACAAGAGGTTGTAACCCGCGAGTAGGTAGTTCGCTAGCTGTTGACCCAAGGGTGGCTCCGTTTAGGTATACATGCATTATGCCAGAGTTGTATGATACGTCCATTACTATTGTAAAAAGAAAGCGACCTTCTTAAAAGTGCAGTGTCAGTAAAAAACCGATTTCTGGCTATAAAAACTGAAGTAAATGACGGAAAGCAGCAGTCCACTTATAAAGTAATATTATACATTTAAAATAATTCAGAGTACTTCCCATTTCCTCCATAATTTCTGAAGACGCAAGGCTTAGAAACTAGATTAAGGAATTTTAATAATAAGAATGTTAGACAGGACCGTAATGATAAACATATACAATTAGAGAATCGAGGAAGTAATAGATACTCCAAAATTATATTTACATGTATTTTACTCAAAAACGTTACTTAAATATTTTTGAAACATTAAAAAAATATTTTAAACGTCACATGAATAAACCATGTAATAAGAAATTGAAAAAATAAAGATGATGTATGGGAAAAAAAAACTTTTCCACCGACGGGATTCGAACCCCAGCGTTTCCGCTCCGTAGTCCGATGCCTTGACCGCCCTGCCAACCGGTGATGTTGTAAACGTTGCGAACATTCTGGTATATATCGCACAAAATAGAATTTATTTTTTCTCTTAAAAAATATTTCCGAGGTCAAACACTTACTTGTTTCAATGTAATAACGTTAAAAATGACTTAATATATACTTGCGATAAAATCAACAAGTGTAACTTTCCTCCAAATAGCAGAAACGTCGAAAAAATTCGGTTTTTCTTGTTTTTGACAATGATGTCCCACAACAAAAAATCTAAAAAAAATTGACAACACTCCCTGTTATAGTACTATATTGGGGCACTAAACAGCTAAATAGCATGTTTTCATATTTTTGAGAAACCTGTATTTTTCCGATTTTTTGGGGGTTTTTCATTTTTTACGACCACAGTTCGCATCCAAAAAATCTGAAAAAATTCTCAAAAATCTGCCTTAGGGTCCAAAATATACCACATTTTTTTCAGAATTTTAGGAAGCATCAGATTGCGGAAAATGCGCGGAAAAGCTCAAAATCTAATTTACCCTGTAACTACCCTCTCGAGCAAGATAGGGGGTTGAAATTTTGCTCAGAGGGGTTTTTCTTGGTCAGCTTTCGAATGGTTCATTAACCATTGAAAAACGTCTAAGGGCAGTTTTGACCATCTTAATCGGCTAGGCCCTTTACAAATCCTCGTATTAATTAGTATAATTTTGGAACCAAGTAACGTATTATAATGATATTGGACTTATATGAATTGGTTGACATGGAGGAATATATATTTGCAAAAAAATCAATATTTTATTTACAGTTGCGCTGGAATAAATTAATTCCCCGTAATCGCTAATAAACTTTAATGTCCCCTGAGAGTGGAAAGCGGAGTGCAAAGGGTTAATATTCCCTATGCTCTAAAAACAAGTACAAATAACATAAGCCCAGGAATTGGTACTCCCACGGTAATTGGGTGCCTCACCCTACACTCAAAATTCATATTTTCATTTCAATATTCCAACGGTGCTGTCATCACCAAGGAAAAATTTATTTGAATAATGATTTGCGGGAAAACTACCAACGCGATCGAGACGGAACAACGTGTTAACCCTTATGTGGGCAACCAAACTTTTCACGGTTGTTGGGTAACCGGGTACCCGGGTACCCCGAGCGTTCGGTGCCGATATATAAAAAATAAACTGACAATTTTACTTTCATGCTTTCCCATAACTTTTAGTTTTCTTTTCTATGGTATACTAAGTATTGTTTTAAACAGTTTAAGTGAAGCAACTGCTTCAAACAATAGTATAACTCAATGCTAAGATCAAACTTTTATGCTATTCGTATGTGGACGTACGGTATTTGACTCTTCAACTTACACAACAGTACAACAGTATTCCACTTTATTTGGTCACAACCAAAATGTTACAATATACAGTGAGTAACGAAAGTATTCGAACGCCCTTTAAATCAGTATAACTTTTTTTTGAAGTGAATCAAACGACCTGGCTTTTTTGAGGAGTTAAAAGAATTGGTTTTCCAAATGATGTGTAAAAAAGATTTTGAAAAAATTGCAATTGGTAAGAATTACATGAGAAAATAAAAATGGCACTTTTCAGAACTTTTTTATTTGAACCTGTAGTGAAAATTTAAAATATGCGTTTTGTAGATATATGTTAGTTATATACATACTGAAAATTTCATTGAAATCGGTTAACGTTGTCATGAGATACAAACGTTTAAAGATGATTACATAAGGGCGAAATTCCCTGGCAAGATCAAAAATCTGCGACTTTCACTCTTAAACTCTCATTTTGAAACGTGTGTAGTTCATTGCAACGTTGACCGATTTCGATGAAATTTTCAGTACGTGTATAACTAACAGAGATCTACAAAACGCATATTTTAAATTTTCATTACAGGCTCAAATAAAAAAGTTGTGAAAAGTGCCATTTTTATTTTCTCATGTAATTCTTACCAATTGTCATTTTTTCAAAATCTTTTTAACACATCATTTGGAAAACCAATTCTTCTAACTCCTCAAAAAAGTCAGGTTGTTTGATTCACTTTAAAAAAAAGTTATACTGATTTAAAGGACGTTCGAATACTTTCGTTACTCACTGTATACGTATGTGCCAAAAAAAGAAAAGTTTATTGTATTACTATCCACAATGCACAATGATAATGTTGTTTCTGGGCCAAAGAGGAAACCAGAAATAGTCCACTTCTATAATAAAACAAAATCTGGTGTCGACATGATGGATCAAATTTTGAGACGATACAGTACACAAAGACGTACTAACAGATGGCCATTAGCATTTTGTTTTTACATAATTGACATTACTGCTCTTGCCTGATACATCATATATATTTCTAATAACGATGTTGCCTAACAAATCCAATAATCGCCGAATATTTTTACGCCAAGTGGGAGAGGAACTTTGTCTTCCAATAATTAGAAATCGATCAACCAATGTGTTCAAGTGATGAGACATTTCTCTTGTAAATTAGCAATAGAAAGCATGCTGCATAAGTCACGAACAATGACCGACGTTCCTTCAACTTCAGGCACTGTACAACAACGAGATAAAACTGGACGAAAAAGAGTTGTAGGCACATGTTATATATATCAAGCTGACCCTGATAGAAAACGTAGAAAGACACGAAAATATTGTCAAAACTATATAAAACCAGTTTTCCGACGAACACGCAAATACTCTGACAGTTTGTAAAAATTGTCCTATTATTGGTTAATAATAGTAACTATACTAATAAATAAATAATACCAATTGAACAAAATTTGTGTGTCGTATGATTGCGTTGTAAAACTTCCCTGCATAAGCATCCAACTACACTTTCTATGTATGGGTACCCGGGTACCCGGTTACCCAACAACCGTATGAATAAGATTGAAGCCTTATTATTTAATATGTTTTGCATCAATTTTAAATCCGTAACCATAAATCGACAGAGAACCTTCTAAATAATGGGGATCCAGGTCGGTTTTGCGATATCTTCATAAAAACATAACAAATTATTAGAGAAAACATAGAAATGGGTACCCGGGTACCCGGTTGCCCATATAAGGGTTAAGTAAGAAAACGGTTGAATGGAATAGTCCACGAGCCTAATCGTTGACTGACCCACGTACCGAACTCTCGGAAACGAGGACGTGGAAAAATTTGGGATTCGTTTCTCGAGGACAGCGATTTTTGGTTTGCGAGCCGGGTTTGCTTCCCACATCGGCGTGTCAACGTTAACAATCTAGCGGCGCGTAGGTAGTGACAAACGAGCATCGAATCGGGAGCCCGGCCGAATGGACGGTACGCGAACCGGCTGACCGAATAGCAAAGGTCGATTGCGTGCCAGGGATCGATTATAAGAGGTATCGGCTGTAAATCCGAAGAGCCGCGAGATAAATCACCGTGGCGCGAGGTTTACGCCCGTACGTGTAAACAGGCACGCGGTTTCCTCGGCATAGTCCGCGTTGCTTGGCTTCATCTTTCCGGCGAGGAGGAATACTTTCCTGGGTAGTTAACCTTCTGCGGTCCCAGCGTGCCTCGCAGGAAGTTGACGGACATTGTGGTCGAAAGGGTACAGTATCGTCCACAAGTCATCCAACACACTCGGCACGCTTGCCGGAAAATCAGAATTTACCACCTTTTACTGCGTTCGAAACTGCAAGTACAGTGAATTCCCAGTGAATTCCCAAGTACAGTGAAATCCGAGGATCTCAAATAAATCAATTCACGCTGGGAACGCAAATGTCACTGTCCGTCTCCATGTCATAAATCTGTCACTAGATTTTTCAATTCTCTATGGTACCATAAAATCACAGTAACTATTGGATATGGGTATATTTATAATAAAGGCACACTTCTTTTATAGCACACGAAATAGTATTTATTTTAATAAATTCTCTAAAAGCCCGAATTCCGAGTTTCCAAATACTGTATCGGTCACCATCAAAAGGTTTGATGTTTTTATTCATTTTCGAGTTTTCCATCTTTAAATGCACTCGATACTATATATATATTTATACACTAAGACTTTTAAATTGTTAATTATTAAACGTCACTAGTTCTGTATATATTTATACGTATTAATTAAAAAATAATTTAGGTATAATTTATAAACACAGTTCACTGAATGAAAATATTTAAATGTTAACTGGGCCCATAACCTATTGCATATGGGTATATTTATAATAAAGGCACACTTCTTTTATAGCACACGAAATAGTCGTATTGGAATTTATTTCATAAATAGAACAAAATTAATCTGTTATTGCTTTAAAAGAAAGGATCACATTGTATGTTGTCCCTTCATGTTGCACTGTTCATATTGGACTATTGCTCCTCTGTTTTCAATTTCTTGTGTTTCATTCTTGACGTTTCTCTCAATCCTTAAAGACGTGTCTGACAACGGGCTTTTAGAGAATTTATTAAAATAAATACTATTTCGTGTGCTATAAAAGAAGTGTGCCTTTATTATAAATATACCCGTATCCAATAGAACGCTTTGGAGACATCGAATTTTACAACGGCTCGTACAATGGAATATACACGGAAACATGCTGCATTTCATATCAAATTTCTTAAAAAATAGATTCATTTATGTCCGTGCGAATGGCACATTATCCAGAAAAACCGAACTCTTAAACGGAGTACCACAAGGAGCAGTTCTAAGTGTAACCTTATTCCTAATTGCCATGAACGGTATCACGGAAGTATTCCCTAAACCAGTAAAATGTACTCTAATCGCCGACGACTGCACCTTTTTCGTCACTGGAAAGAATTTAAATACTAGTCAACAAATTCTACAAGATTGCCTGGATAAACTACAAAACTTTTCCTCGCAAACAGGTTTTAAATTCTCCAAAAACAAAACAACTGCTACCATTTTTTCAAATCAAAGAAAAGATCAAAACCACCAACTGAAACTACACTTAGGACAACACCAACTCACAATAACGAGTACACCCAAAATCCTTGGCCTAATTTTCGATCAAAAACACACCTGGATCCCTTAAATATTAACCCTTAACGGTCCGGAAGTATTTCAAGTTTAGTTCCCACCAGGTTCAAGCTATTTTTCATACCAAGGGAAACTGTGGACTCAACAATTTTACATCAAGTATAGAAAGGAAAATATTTATGTTATAAATGTAAATATTTATATTATCAAGTAATTTGATTTTTGCCGCCATATACGCGGCATTGGACCCAGCAAATACAAGTGCCATAACGATTATATGGCGGTACTCTTCGCACGGTTTTGCATTCAGTAAATATTAATCAAACTTGCTGCATTCGATACGTTGACGCGAAAGTTCGTTTATAAATCTAGACAAATAATTCCGTCTTCCATTTCTGGAACACGTGGTACATCAAGTGTTAATGTATATGTATATTTTGTTTAAAATCTATGGACGTGTCTCACTTGATATTAAGGAGGGTTAATTCGTATAGGTATTAAAATCATATTTTTATCACTAAACTGTAGATTCGTGCAACAAATTGAACTCAGGCAGGCACAAATTATCAGGCAGCCGACTGAATTACTAAGTGTTAATATATATTGTTTAAAATCTGTGTACGAGTCTCACTTGATATTAAGGAGGGTTAATTCGTGTAGGTATTAAAATCATATTTTTATCGCTAAACTGCAGATTCGTGCAACAAATTGAACTCAGGCAGGCACAAATTATTAGGCAGCCGACTGAATTACTAAGTGTTAATATATATTGTTTAAAATCTGTGTACGAGTCTCACTTGATATTAAGGAGGGTTAATTTTTGCAGCTATTAAGATCATATTTTTATCATCCTGTAGATTTGAGCAACAAATTGAACCGCGGCAGACACAAATTATCAGGCAGCTGACGTTGATGCTTCAACCGCCGACTTCACG
Source organism: Seladonia tumulorum (assembly GCA_913789895.3). Lineage (NCBI taxonomy): Eukaryota > Metazoa > Arthropoda > Insecta > Hymenoptera > Halictidae > Seladonia > Seladonia tumulorum. The sequence continues at coordinate 2,414,334 of OU565281.1, forward strand.
TATACGTGATTGGTTTATTTAATAGGCCGTCGGAAAGGGCGAGCGTTTTTTGTTAAGACAGCGGCCGTCAAAGTGTAAAGCACGCGGATGCAAGTACAGGAATAAGTGGAAACGACGGAGGTTAAATTCCATATTCTAGCGTATTCTGGTATATTCTTGTATATTTTAATGCATTTTAGTGTGTTCTAGCATCTACAGGTGCATTCTTACATATTTTAGCGTTTTCTAGTATATTCTGACATATTTTGGTATTCTCTAGTAGATTCTAGCGTATTCTGGTATATTCTCGTATATTTTTATTCTTTTTAGTGCGTTCTAGTATATAGAGGTGTATTTTTACATATTTTAGTGCGTTCTAATATATTCTGGCATATTTTGGTATATTCTAGCGTATTCTCGTATATTCTTGTACATTTTAGTGTATTTGCGTGTCTTCTAGCATCTACAGCTGTATCCTTGCATATTTTAGTGTGTTCTAGTATATTCTGTTATATTCTTGAATATTTTAGTATACTCTAGTATATACTAGCGTATTCTCGTATATTCTCGTGTATTTTAGTGTATTTGAGTGTGTTCTAACATATACAGCTGTATTCTTGCATATTTTAGTGTGTTCCAGTATATTCTGTTATATGCTACTATATTCTGGCATATATTGGTATACTCTTGTATATTCTAGCGTATTCTCGTATATTCTCGTATATTTTAATGCATTTTAGTGTGTTCTAGCATATACAGCTGTATTCTTGCATATTTTAGTGTGTTATAGTATATTCTCTTGTATGTTAGTATATTCTAGCATATATTGGTATACTCTAGTATATTCTAGCGTATTCTGGTATATTCTTGTACATTTTAGTGTATGTGCGTGTCTTCTAGCATCTACAGCTGTATTCTTGCATATTTTAGTGTGTTCTAGTATATTCTGTTATATGCTAGTATATTCTGGCATATATTGGTATACTCTAGTATATTCTAGCATATTCTGTTATATTCTGGCATATTTTAGTGTACTGTAGTAAGTATATACTAGCGTATTCTCGTAAATATTAGAGTGTATTTGAGTGTGTTCTAGCATATACAGCTGTATTCTTGCATATTTTAGTGTGTTCTAGCATATTCTGTTATATTCTGGCATATTCTGTTATATTCTGGCATATTTTAGTGTACTGTAGTAAGTATATACTAGCGTATTCTCGTATATTTTAGTGTATTTGAGTGTGTTCTAGCATATACAGCTGTATTCTTGCATATTTTAGTGTGTTCTAGTATATTCAGTTATATGCTAGTATATTCTGGCATACAATTGGTATACTCTAGTATATTCTAGCGTTTTCTGGTATATTCTCGTATATTTTAGTACACTTTAGTGTGTTCTAGCATCTACAGGTGTATTCTTACATATTTTAGTGTTTTCTAGTATATTCTGTTATATTCTAGTATATTCCTGAATATTTTAGTATACTCTATTATATTCCAGATAAGATTCGACGGTCGCGAATAACTTTTCGATCCGAGAGCCGAGGAATTGCCGTACGGTCGAGGCAAATTGACGCGTTCTCGGTTGCAACGTGTAGCGGCTTCTAATTACGATCTTCGCATAGCGTTCGCCGGGGCTGTCAGCCATCGCCGGTTCCGTTTCGTTAGGTTCCTCGCTCGCGCGGAATGCTTTACGCGCAGTAAAACCGGGCCAGGCCGCGGCTTTGTTGCCGCCGTTTACGATCCTAATTTAATTCCGGATAATTTCGCGTTTCGTTGAATCGCTCGGCACGCGTTGCCCCGGCCGAACCGCGGGACTAGAATTATTTTGTTATGCGTGAAACCCGCGGAGACCCGCGCGGGCTCGGGACACTGCTCTCGGCGAGCCGATTATCAAAAATCCCGGCCTCCGGTATTTTTTCAGCGTGTCCTTTTTGTACTTATTTCGAAGCCCCGGATATAAATTGCAGTGATTTTTATCGCCGCTAACTCCTGCGGCCCGCTTCTCTCTCTCTCTCTCTCTCTCTCTCTCTCTCTCTCTCTCTTTACGCTCCCGTGTGCGATTTCCAGCCCCGGCGAATCACCTGGCGTAATGTGCTCGCTCGTAAAACCTTAAACGCGCAATTACGCCCGTAACTTTCGCTTCGCTCGATGGAAAACGCTCGAGCATATTCGGCGCCGGAGAGCACCGCGCCGCGATGTCACATTTTGCAAACAAAATGGCCGATCCTTGAACAGAAGCGTTTGCTGTGCCGAAAGATTCGAGTTGGATGCACCGAACTGTATTTCTGCGTTTTCGCAACCGTGATTTGAAACGAGATTACGGGGAATCGGATTTCTCGAGCATGAACAACCCTTGTGTCGGTGTCCGAGTAGTTTAAATTTTTCTTTATGATTGTTTGTACGTTCTTGTTGACCAACAGCGAAATTAATTGATGCGACTACTTCATTTGACCGGCTGTGGCAGGGATGGAGATGAAATAATTTTTAATTAATTTTTAAATCGGTTTTGGTGCAAGGAAACTCACACCGTCTGGTTTGTAAAATCAAAGTTCCCTTTTGGTGAGATTTTTACAAAGAAATTATAATAATCTGTGGTGTGGGAATTACCAAGTACGGGTAAAAAATTGTTTGAGATATTTTTATTTCATAGAGGATTTTTTATTATTCCGTGTATTTTTCTGCTAAGCAATTATTTAATTGGACGCGAAAGGAGGTAAACTTCACGAGAATTTGTTTCGTATTAGGAGATATTTTAAAGTCTAAACTATATTTCTTTATTTCATTTGTTTATACGTATGTAGGGAAACAGAAATTAACCTGAGAACATACTCTCCATATATTTTTCAGACTGAGTCCCAATGGAAAGTAAAGTTATTGCATGATATAAAAATCAAACCAATATTAAGTGAGCTATGAAATCAGGATTTTACATGAAACATACTTAGCCTAATTGGACTGTAGAACAAACTTTATTTATAATAAAATAGTTAAAATAGAAGATAATATGAATCTTTGCTGGCATTAGGCCATTTTGTTCTTGCTTCCGACGGCAAGTACCGAGCCACCGATATTTTCATAATACCATGAACCACAAACAATCCACAATTTCTAGAACAAATCATTTATAACTATTTATACCAATAACTATTATTATATTGTTGTAGTGTCTCAAAAGTGTTCAATCATTTCAACTTCCATGGGTTGCGAAGTAAAGTCAAATAATTCTTAATCTAATCTAACCAGTAGCATGTGCGCTATAATTTGAATAAATTTTTCATCTATAAAATTTAAGTCTAGTTAAAATATTTGCAACATTATATGAGCCGTTTATTTTGAAAGTGGCCTAAGTCCATTTATCTTAAAATCGAGATATTTAAGGGTTTGCGTTTCAATGAATTTAAAAATATACGTATAGGACATTAATGAGTCGCACTGCTTAAGTGTATCTAAGGGTGTTAAATTTATAGTTCCTATTAAAATAGTGGCAATATTATTAAGTGAATAATATGCGTTTTCTTATCAAGAATGGAGTTAGGCCACTTTCAAAATTAACAACCAGATTCATTATAAAATTTGAAGGTGCCCAAGTCCATTCAACATAATTTAAGATGCTTCAAATTGAAAAAAAACAATACTGAATTTATTTTACATATCCTTAAAACACTTCAGGAACATAATTTATGCGATTCAATTAACTACATAACGTGCAAAATTACAAACATAAATTTATTACAAAACAATTTACTACTCATCTACATTTTGTGCGTGTAAAAGGGATTTGAAGTAATCAAAACCCCAAAACTTCTCAAAAATATTCTTTCTTTGTTTTTCATCGTAATTTTTTGTGCATGCATTCCGACAACGGCAATCTTTGTTTTCGAAAATTTTTTCCGGTACAATATTTCCGGTTTGAGTGCAATATCTTTTTCCTGAATTCCGTTTAATCTTTCGCACTTTTTGGTTGTGTGATTCATCAATTTTTTCTCTATTGTCATTCATATCTTTATCCTCTGAAGATGAATATTGTTCTATAATTCGGTTTCTTTTTCGATTTTTTTTTAAATCATTACTTACTATTTCTTCTTCACTATCTGAACTAAATAATAGTCTTGTTCTGTTCTTCCCCATGGGTGAAATAATTTCTAAAATTTAATATTAAATTTTAAGTTTTATATTAATTAAACGTACTGGTTATTCAACTAACGCAATTGTCCAAAAACTGAGGTTAAATTGTAAATACTAATTAATTAAAATTACCTTCATCACTACTTTCCGACATTATCAATAGTAAATATATTATCTTGATTATTTAAGTATAAATGGAGTTAGGCCACTTTCAAACTACACGGTTCGATTATTAAACTAACTCTGAAAACTTATGTGTCAAGTATTATCGTATTTGCTCGGATTATAAGCAACCTGAAATGCTTTACTGATAAATAACATAAAGTTGTACACGTAACCATGATAACCGGAAAAAACTGAAAAACGGAGTTAGGCCACTTTCAAAATAAACGGCTCATATATATATAAGAATCTAAACTCGCAAACAATACACGAGCTGAAGCACAACACAGCATCTCGACGAGTTTCTAAACTAGAAATTGAATTTTCACGTAAAAATTAGATACCATACTTTTCGTCTGGAATGTATTCGCAATCGGCGCGAGTCGAGCTTATCAATAAAACCGCTACCTTATCGTCAGAGGTCGAAAATAGCAGGAATTCAAGCTTTCACTGTTTCCCTTGGCCGTTATTTGGCGCTGAGCTCGGTGCTCGCTGCTCGGCAAGTGGTTCCCTCTGCGGCGGAACATAGTACTTGTGTTCATCCTTGCCGCGTGTCCTGGAATATCCTTTTATCCTGTCTCCCGATGAAATCGGTCTTCCTCACAAAAATGAAAAAAGAAATCATCCCATTCGATAATTTACATCCGCACGAGGTAGATCAAATTGACACCGTATCACCACTAATTCATAATTCAAAAAGTAACATTTTAAAAATTCGGAGGTCCTTGGCTCCAAGGATATCTCGGCAGAGATCTTCTTTTCCATCGGGATAATCCCGAGGTGTTCCGCCGCGCGGTTCGAACGCGGGTTCAAAGGATTCTCTGTGAATCTGTTAGTATGTTTCACACGATTTACCACTCTGAAAAAGGATGCTTCGTTTCGTGAAATAATAATAGTCCCAGTTTGCTGAAAACCAATCTGTTAACCTTTTTCATAATTTAATGCCCATCAAAATTGTAACAAAAAACGAGGATACTCCATTTCTTTAAACAGTGCTAGTCTCTGAAACTCGACGACGGTCTTCGTCATTGAATAAAAAGTCTCGTAATAACAAAATAATGAAAATAGATCCATTAGCCTACTTCATAATTTAAAATCCATAAAAATTGTAATACAATTAAATTACTTCATTTCGATAAATATTGATAGTCCTCGGAACTCGTTGGTAGTCCTCATCGTTAAAAAAAAAGGTTAATAAAGGATTAACGGAAATCGTTCTGGATTGAATATCAATCCATTAACTTATTTTTTAATTTAACACCCATAAAAATCTGAATAAATCAGGGTTTCATTAAGGAACGACAGAAACTCTCGTTGATTGTGGTTGTTAAGTAGAAAATTTTTTATTAATTAGGGAGTAACGAAAATCGTTATGGATTGAAAATCAGAGGGGAGAGAGAATGGAGGGGATGTAAGAGGAAGGGGCGCTGCAAATTGGATTGTGTAGTGGCATTAATGGCGCCGTAATAGCCACAATAACAGAGGCGCATTGCGATACGCGTTCAACACGCTGTGCTGTTCTCGTGTGCACGGCTACCAAATGTTGCTGACAACTAGAACAAAAAAGAAGAGCTGCCGAACAACCCCGGGTTCCGTCCATTGTAACCAATAATTACGCCGTCTACGTATGTATTGTAATTAAACAAAGGAACCGGCGCGTGCGTGGCATGGCCGTTGGCTAATAAAATTAACGGTCACGGTACACCACGCTTGCATTACAAAATTCATCCATAAACGAAAACACAGTTACGCTATTTCACCCACAAACATTACTAAATTACTATTTATTTTATTAATAGAGAAAGAGTATGATCCTCTATAATTTTTATAAACTGACCAGAATAAATATGCAACTTGGAAAGGGCTTGAAGAATGTGTACATAATGTAGTTGCAATTGAGAAACTCTGGAACTGCAACAAAGAAATACTTTTATTAATAGGAGACGGTGTAACGTTAAAAATTTCATGTAAAATTCCAGCGGAAATCAGGAATCGAAGAAGCAAATAATAAATGTTTTACTTCACAATTCACACAGTGTTATCGATTGACTGAATGAGACGTTTGCAAACATATAATTATTTTTCTGTTACATTTAAACTGTGTTTCGTTTAATTCGCAGACCGTTTGCAAAGAATCGAACAAAGTTTCTCGTGCATCGAAAGTTCCCAAAGAAAATTTGCATGGTCCGGACAAATTATGTCTACAAATATTAGGTTCGTACACGGAGTCCCGGTCTGTGTGCATTTCGTGCGACGAAGCGTGTCGTTATCATTGTCTTCGTAATGCAAACTGCGGCCACGGAACCATTAACGCGCATATGCTTATCATGCGCTTCCTCTCGTCTCTGCGCGACGACCACGTACGAGCCACTTTACGTCGAGCGCAATACCGAACAACATCATACTTTTCTGTCTTTTCTTTTTCAACCCCGGCGTGATTTGCGGCGGCCATTATCATCCGTGCGTTCCGCAAAATGTTATTCCTCCGTTCGAGTCTGCCGAGCTACTGCAAAACCCTGCAAAACTAAACTATTTTATAAGTTGAAATCGAATATAGATACTTCGTTAACCTTTTTCAGGTCATACATACAATGGACTCGCATAATTGCTCACAGCCATAAAGCAGAATAGCCTGAGGCTGTAATGAAAATTTAAAAAATGTGTTCTATAAACGTTATATACATGCTGAATATTTCAAGATGGCAAAAATAGTGAAAAACTGGTTTTCACCATCTTTAATCGTTTGTAGCAACGTTAATTAATTCCGATAAAATTTTCAGCAATTTACAGGACTAAATGTATCGAGTTGTATCTGTGTTTTAATCGTTCTTTTGCTGAAAACGAGTAAGTGTGTCTGGTGACTTATGGACGGGAGTGTACGTACTTATACATTATACATGCACCTATGAGTAGAGTAAAAATTTTCGATGAATTTGAAAAGGTACTGTTCTACTATTTTCAACTTATCCAATATATTTGGAAACAACGAAATTTCTGTTTCACTCCAGTTTGTTGCAATCCAGATAGACGATTTTTATTTTGCACAGAGATCCGCCGTCTACTTAGGAATTATAATACCGATAACTTACTTTGCACAGTCTTCGCATTTAATAACTATTAATTCGAGTCTATATCGAAATTTTAAATTACTTCGTATGATCGAATTATTCCAAGGATACTATCTCGCGATGTTCTATGCTTTATGTAATAATTAGACTGCGGATCTTTATGCGTTTATGGCTTCTGGAAATGTTCAAAAAATGCTAAAATATAACACTCGACAGAATCTAGTAGAATTTTTATTTACTTCGGATCTACAAATGCTACTGCCACAGAAACTAAAATTTTATTCGACTCTACTTTCTTAAAATACCTCTAAAAAAATTGCAAATTGCATAAACGTCCGCATTCTAGTAATAATACAATACAGAAACGAAGTGAGTGTGTAAGATGGTGCGATAATTCGTAACATGTTACAATATTTTTCTTTTTCTTAATTATATTGCAGTCAGATTGTTTGAATTTTATTCAGTGGTCATTTTTACCAGGTAGACCTTCAACGCGACAATTTTTGTTTCGCAAATACGATTCGCGTTTTGGGAAACATTTCTTTTTTTGAAATTTCTCCAGAAGCGAAAATAAATAAATAAACGCACGTTATATGGACCGTTTATTTTGAAAGTGTTGTAAGTCCTAAATAACTAATATTTATTTCTATTTTCACATACCGAAATTATAGTAAAATACCTATATATTACAAGATCAACAATAAAATCAAGCTAGAGAGTCGTATCTGAGTTTTAATCGTTCTTTTGCTTTAAACGAAATATTTTAAAGTCTAAACTATATTCGTTTATTTCATTTTTTTATACGTATGTAGGGAAACAGAAATTAACCTGAGAACATATTTTCCATATATTTTTCAGACTGAGTCCCAATGGAAAGTAAAGTTATTGCATGGTATAAAAATCAAACCAATATTAAGTGGGCTATGAAATCAGGATTTTACATGAAACATAAAGGAGAGCTGCCGAATGCGTACCACTTAATTTCGAAGGCAGTTTATATATTCTTTAGTAGGAATTTGAGCAAAAATTATGTTTTGTATCTATGTATCGAAGTTGCATTTTAATATGATTTTTTAAATATTTATTGATAGATCATTCTGATATGGACACTTTTATAAGATCATGCAGACAGTACTATTTAGGCAACCGGTATCCTAAATGTTACCAGCCGGTTTCCAAAATCGTACCTCATGTGTTGGATTAAAAAGATACAAAAAAATCATAAGAGAAACTGTATTTTGCGTTTAATTTCAGTTTAATATACAATACAACATAAAAATAAAATGGAATATTACATTACTTAACTTAAATACAACTAGGACAATAATAAATATTGTCTTCTTTCAAAACTCCTCGAACCTTTTTTAATGCAGAAGTAGGTCTTTTTATCAATCCAAGGAGGTGTTTTCTTAACGTTGGCTTTGGAATTTTATACCGCCGAGAACATTCGTTGAATCCGTATTTTTTATTCCTGTAAGCCTCTATTGCTAATTTCATCTGTTCTTCTGTCCATTCATAATATTTTCGCTTTCCCATGCTAAAAAAATTTGAAATATTGTAAATCGTTTATTTTCGCGGTAAAATTTTAATAACAGTATCTTAAATCGTACTGGTACGATTTAGGAAACCACAGTGTGGTACGATTTAGGAAAAAGACGTCCCGCTAAATAATTGAAGCTAACCTTTAAAACATTATCAGCATGTTTTATAAACTAAATAGAAATAAATAATATAACATAGCTAGTTTTCAAAAATATATGAGCCGGTTATTTTGAAAGTGGCCTAACTCCGTTTTTCAGTTTTTTCCGGTTATCATGGTTACGTGTACAACTTTATGTTATTTATCAGTAAAGCATTTCAGGTTGCTTATAATCCGAGCAAATACGATAATACTTGACACATAAGTTTTCAGAGTTAGTTTAATAATCGAACCGTGTAGTTTGAAAGTGGCCTAACTCCATTTATACTTAAATAATCAAGATAATATATTTACTATTTACTATTTTCATAACGATAATGTTTACATGTACGTTTGGGATGAAACTATTGCATCCAGAGGTGCTCAAGAAATTGTTTCATGCATCCTAAAACATGTTAAAAATTTAAAAAGTGAAAGACACATTATAGCTTACAGTGACATGTGCACTGGGCAAAATAGAAACATTAAAATAGCTTTAATGAAACATTAAAATAGCTTTAAAATAATCTTTGGAAAATAATGTAGAAATCATAGATCACAAATTTTTAATATCAGGACATTCGTTTTTACCAAATGATAGAGATTTTGGCGTGGTAGAAATGTCATTAAAAAAAAATAATTTACTGTTCGTTCCCCAAGATTATTACAAGATTATGAAAAATTGTCGGAAAGGTAATAATTTTATTGTAAATGAAATGAGACAAGAAGATTTTGTATCAACAAAATTATTAGAAGATGCAATTTTTAAAAGAGTAAAAAATTCTAATGGAGAATCAATAAACTGGCTAAAAATATGTTGGATGCGCTTTGTCAGAAATGAACCGTATAAAATTTTCTATAAGACATCAATGAATAAGAATGAAAATTTTAAAGTCCTGAATTTATTACCACGTCGGGGTAGACCAAAAAAGTTCGAAAATATTGTATTGACACCACTGTATAAAAATATCAGACAAATTACAACAACAAAATTCAAGGACATGATGGACCTATTACGATATATACCACCGGAACATCATGATTACTTCAAATCCCTTTTACACGCACAAAATGTAGATGAGTAGTAAATTGTTTTGTAATAAATTTATGTTTGTAATTTTGCACGTTATGTAGTTAATTGAATCGCATAAATTATGTTCCTGAAGTGTTTTAAGGATATGTAAAATAAATTCAGTATTGTTTTTTTTCAATTTGAAGCATCTTAAATTATGTTGAATGGACTTGGGCACCTTCAAATTTTATAATGAATCTGGTTGTTAATTTTGAAAGTGGCCTAACTCCATTCTTGATAAGAAAACGCATATTATTCACTTAATAATTGCCACTATTTTAATAGGAACTATAAATTTAACACCCTTAGATACACTTAAGCAGTGCGACTCATTAATGTCCTATACGTATATTTTTAAATTCATTGAAACGCAAACCCTTAAATATCTCGATTTTAAGATAAATGGACTTAGGCCACTTTCAAAATAAACGGCTCATATAAGACTATCTCAGAAACTGTAGATTTATATTTAATTCAGCCGATTAAAATCGTTTAAAATTAACATCAGACTTGCCTGATTTCTTTGTGCTTCTGTCATTCACAAAACAACACTTGATGCGAATGACTTTTTGGTCCTACTTTATCGACAAAAATAAAAGTTCATATCTTTACCACCTGGAGGCATCAAAATGCATTAATTTTTAAAGAAAAGAGCTGGTACGATTTAGGTGACCAGTACGCATTTGGCAACTCTCCCCTATATCGCGTTATGCGAAGACGGTAGAGTTAATATTTTGGGCGCGTTGTAAGAATTGGCGTTATATGGTGTGCGCTGCGTGAGGGAGAGCATGTGTAGTCTAATTACCGGACCGATGTTCCGACTTCTGTTTCGAGGAAGGGTTCGGAAGGCAGCTTCATGGTGAAATTGTTGGTTGCAGGCGATCGGCGATCGAAAGGGACACGCGTCTCTCCGGTTCAGCGACACCGAAAGCGCGCGGGCTGCTCGAAAATGGCCGATTCCAATCTGCGAAATTTATCCCTTTCGGGTTTAAGTGCAAGCTTCAACGTAAACTCGCACGACACGCGAATAAAATCACCTCTCGTAACCGGAGGCCGCTGTACGCCGAGCCGCCACTTAACCAGATACTGAAATACTGGGCCCTAAGGTCGCTTCCGGCTAACGATCGCTCTCCGGAGTGAATTGCCACTGTCGATTCGTCCGGCAAAAATCCGATTCTCACGGATCCCGCCATTGTCAATTTATGTGAGCCGCTCTTTTTTTTTCTTCTTCTTCCCTCCGCTTCTTCTCTCCGTCGAGAAGGGGGGTACAGTCGAACTAGAGGCAGACCACGTTTTAGGTTAGTTTAGGATCCACGCGGATCCGCTGTCGATTTATATTTATTTATTTAGTTTCATTTAGATTTAGCACGACCCCCGCGGATTACGCCATTGCCAATTTATGCGACCAGTTCTCTTTTCCTCTTCTTCTTCTCTCTGTCGAAGAGATGCACCGGATGCACCGGATTACTTTAGTTTAGAAACTCGATTTTCCTCTTCTTCTTCTATCTTCGATCTGGTTCGACCGAATCCACTTTTCACGTTAGTTTAGAAACACGATTTTCACGCGTTCCAGCGTTCTCGATTTATGTTTATTTATTTAGTTACATTTAGATATTCGATTCTCACGGATTCGGCCGTTGTCAATTTATGCCAGCTCTTTTTCTCTTCTTCTTCTCTCTTCGATCTGGTTCGACCGAATCCGCGTTTCACGTTAGTTTAGAAAAACGATTTTCACGCGTTCCGCCGTTTTCGATTTATGTTTATTTATTTAGTTACATTTAGAAATTCGATTCTCACGGATTCGGCCGTTGTCAATTTATGCCAGCTCTTTTCCTCTTCTTCTCTCTTCGATCTTGTTCGACCGAATCCACGTTTCACGTTAGTTTAGATACTCGATTTTCACGCGTTCCGCTGTTGTCAATGTTTATTTATTTAGTTTCACGTAGACGTTCTCACGGATGCCGGCCAGTGTCAATTTATCCGCGTTCTTTCTCCCTCTTCTTCTTTCACTTGGCTCTCTTTCTGTGCAAGGGATCTAGTCGCACTGGAGGGAATCCACGTTTTAGTTTAGTTTAGAATTACCGTGTCGGTAATACTAGTATCCTGTTCAGCTTCCTAGCCCTTCGGGATCACGTTTCCTTCGGTTTCGAAAACGCAGTTTTCTTGAGAAATGTGCATCGATACTCCTACCCTATATCCTGCCGCACGATTTTTAATTCGTCATTTCGACGACGGCCGTAGTTTGGTTCTCCATCGATTCGTCGCAATAGAATTGACTAATAATAATAATAATATCTTTATTTGTTCCCTTTAGGATTACAAATCCAAAAACAATTTATACATCTGTCTTACATCTAGACTAAATCTACCGCCCCTACGCAACAAGAGAGAGAGAGAGAGAGAGAGAGAGAGTAACTAGCGTCGTCATCCTTACAACTAAAAATCGCATAAACTATAACTAAAAACGGTCGCATAAAATATAAAAAATATAGAAAACAAATATATAAAAAGATATAATCCGATATACAATTTATATAAAATAAAAAATAAAATAAACTTTAATATAAACATAAATAAAAAAATAAAAATAACATATAAGATGACATACGTCCTGAGATCTGAACTGCAAATGCAAACCTAAGTGAAACCTAAATCTTACATCTTAAATAGAATTGACTGTAACGAAGTCTATCTCTGTTTAGGTGTCACAAATTTACAAACAAAATTGAATTCGTCGATTCCATGATGGCGGTGCTTAAACCGCGAATTTTAATTTTATTACAAATGCATAAAATCCAGATGGCACTAGAATCGACCAATACAGTATTCGTCGTTAATAATAATTATTTCAAGCTTTTACATTCCTCTTCTATTTGGTTACATCTTAATTCGTAATTCTGATTATTTAACGCCCAACCTGCCACGGTCGAATGACCGGTTTTATACTTTACAATTATTGAGATTACGAAGATTCGGAATATTGAAAATCATGGAATAAATTTCTTTGTCCAAGCATTTATTATATGGAAAATTACGGACAATCTCAATAAATCTAGGGTTGCCATTTTCACAAGGCAATATTTACCAGACACTGTTAATACTTGGTAGGTTTAGGAATAACCGGTTTTATACTTTACAATTATTGAAATTATTAAAATTCGGAATATTAAAAATAAGATGCCAGATGGCACTAGAATCGACCAATACAGTATTCGTCGTTAATAATAATTACTTCAAACTTTTACATTCCTTTTTCTATTTGGTTACCTCTTAATTCGTAACTCTGATTATTTAACGCCGAACCTGCCACGGTCGAATGACCGGTTTTATACTTTACAATTATTGAGATTACGAAGATTCGGAATATTGAAAATAATGGAATAAATTTCTTTGTCCAAGCACTTATTATATGGAAAATTACGGACAATCTCAACAAATCTAGGGTTGCCATTTTCGCAAGGCAATATTTACCAGACACTGTTAATACTTGGTAGGTTTAGGTAGGTAGGAATAAATTTCTTTGTCCAAGCATTTATTATATGGAAAATTACGGACAATCTCAACAAATCTAGGGTTGCCATTTTCGCAAGGCAATATTTACCAGACACTGTTAATGCTTGTTAGGTTTAGTGTGCGAAACGGGCCAGTGTGCAGCGGCGCAGGGCCTGCCGGGAATATCTCGCGAGCCTGTGTCCTCGTGACGAGTATGCTCGTCGGCCAGCTGAGAGCTCGAGAGAGGCGAAACTAAAATTTCTGTCGGAGCTCGAAAAGTTATTGGAGCGTCGTTCAAAGGTTCAATTGCGAGGCAGTGGCTCGTGAACTGGGTGTCCAGAGTTGAAGGGACTCGGCAGAGAGAGAGAGAGAGAGAGGTGGAAGAGGAGGAGGGCGAGGATGAAGAGGAGAAAGAGGAGACTAGGCTAGACGAACGAAAACAGCGAAAAACCAAAGGACAGTGGAGAAGAGCGAAAAGAAGGTGCGCGCGCCAATACCGACGCACGGGTTCGGAGTCAAACGAGATAGAGAGGGATGAAGAGGGGAATGCAGAAAAACAGAAAGAGAGATGGAACGCGTGAGAGAGTGAAAGAGAGGAGGAGAGGGAGGATGGAGAAGAGCAGATGGAGAGAGAACTGTTTATTTTGCTACCGGCGGTACGTATCGGTCAATATGTGCCCAGCCTCTGAGCACACAGACTGCATACGTAGGTACATAGGTTCCTACCTCTTCCTCCAGGCGTGATAGCGATGGCAGAGGGGGTGGGAGAGGAGGATGAGGCAACAGGGGGAGGGGGAGGAGGAAGAGGGAGGACGCCGGTGGTTGCCTGTGGACTGCACATTACGTAGCGCATTATGCGCGTACACAGGGAGCCTTATCTGCGCGGGCACGTCCGGGTAATTTAGTCTGGCACTCCTCACAATGATGCTTCTTCTTTTCCGAGTGGTTGTCCATCTTTTCATCTTTCTCTCTCTCTTCCTCTCTCCCCCTCTGACTCGCTCATCCACCACCCCTCTTTTCCTACAGTAAAAATTCGAACCGCAAGGATTGATGGAACGACCGTTGTCTGGGCACGACAATGATTCTTGATTTGAAATAATTGCGCAGGGTGCTCCGAGTAGGCGTGGCTCGGATGCTCTTTATTCTCAACGAGCTAGGACTCTGCCCTATGATACAATCTTTGGCTAGTCTAGACTTTATGTCCCTTAAAAATCCAGATCCCGAAACCATAGACACTGAATATTTCCACTTCTTATCAGTCACTATACGATTCCTGTCTTGACACGATCTACGCGCACTCGAAGGCAGTTAAGTAATTAACAAATTGTCCTCGGTACTCGCTACTTCTAACTCGATCTAAGTCACCCGAGACAAATAATTTCATACATTTATGACTAAACTCAATAAATACTTTATGTCCCTTAAAAATCCGGCTCCCGAAACCATAGACACTCTGAATATTTCCACTTCTTACCAGACACTATACGATTCCTGTTTTGACACGATCTATGCGCACTCGAGGGCAGTTAAGTAATTAACAAATTGTCCTCGGTACTCGCTACTTCTAACTCGATTTAAGTCACCCGAGACAAATAATTTCATACATTTATGACTAAACTCAATAAATACTTTATGTCCCTTAAAAATCCAGCTCCCGAAACCATAGACACTCTGAATATTTTCACTTCTTACCAGTCACTATACGATTCCTGTCTTGACATGATCTACGCGCACTCCAGGGCAGTTAAGTAATTAACAAATTGTCCTCGGTACTCGCTACTTCTAACTCGATTTAAGTCACCCGAGACAAATAATTTCATACATTTATGACTAAACTCAATAAATACTTTATGTCCCTTAAAAATCCAGCTCCCGAAACCATAGACACTCTGAATATTTCCACTTCTTACCAGACACTATACGATTCCTGTCTTGACATGATCTGCGCACTCGAGGGCAGTTAAGTAATTAACAAATTGTCCTCGGTACTCGCTACTTCTAACTCGATTTAAGTCACCCGAGACAAACAATTTCATACATTTATGACTAAACTCAATAAATCGAACACAAAACGGTAAAAATACTCGAAGACTTTAGTACTACCGTTGCATCGTGTCCAACGCTGTATCCTCAATATATTCTAATAAAAAGTTTACTCTGGTTAATTTTCCACCACTCTTTTTATACATTAAATATGAATTTAAACATATAACATCTAAAAGGTGGACAAATATTTTTCTATAATATTTCTTTAACCTTTTTCTTGCTGTTGAGTATGCAACAATTATGCCATCACTTATATCTACTCCACCCATTTTATTATTATAATCGACAACTACCTCGGATACTTTTTTTATGACATTTCTTTTTTCTATCTCTACGATGTTGTCGTTGAGATCCAGTGTTGTTGCACTGCTTACGAGTTAGCTCTCAGGAAGTTATAAATCCAACTCAAATTATTTATAATTTTCATTTGTTTGTTTCATTTCGTCTTGGCCTCTAAACATTTTAAACATATTAAAATTTACGAATATAATTTACTTTTCGCCAGAATTACAATTTAAATATCAACTATATCAAATATAACTGGTTAAACACGTGTATAATCCGTCCCTTGAAATTAACACATAAAATTTTTATTTTCCCTAAAAATCCGCAGTCGATTAATTATTGTCTCGACTTGATAGTCAACTGACTTGACTGACTTGTCGACTTGATCTCCAAGCCAGGAGATCGTGGCCTTTGTGTTTTGAGCTACATCCACACGTTTTTGAAGACAGCTAACCAATTGACAAATTGTTTCTCCGACGCTGTCTATTTCTAAATCGATTTAATTCCACAGTGTAGCGGTGCAATATCCTGATTGCGTCATTTGATCAACATTTGTGTTTCGGAGCAGCATGAGCTGAACGCTCTGCCTTAGAATGGGTATTTCAATCGGTCCAAGTGCTCTCTAGACGAACGAGAGTGTAGTTGCTCGTGTGTATCTAGGTTTAATTGATTGCCTTATCACTCGCGTTCGAGAATCCGCCACTTGGCCCTTGATAGTGGAACCATCGGGCTCTGGATGCTAATTCGGGGATGATACAGGTTTTGGCACTCCAAACTCATCATTTTGCAGACCGCAGTCGCTTCATTTCGGTCAAATTGAAATTCAGTCAGAGTCGAATTCCATTTTTATTTTTAAATTAATTTTCCTCTTTGCAAATGAAGTTTTTCTACCAAATTTTCTTCGACCACGGTAATGAGATTCGATGCAAATTTATCATGAATTCGACCACTTCGAGGTTGCAGGATCATTATTGAATCGAATAATATCCGACCGCTTTTCGAAAGTTCAAACGATTAATTAATTAATCACGTCGCGACGTATAATTTCCTTAATTTTATTGCCGCGTTTCCGACGCGAGGAGAGAAACGAATATTCGGAGACTACGTGGACGGATGATATATCACTGTGTGATCCATAGATACATCTCGCCCAATAACGAGGGAGGGCTTCAAAACGAATTCATAGTGAACGCTTAATTATCCCGATCGTATCGCGATCGAGCTTAATTAATTTTCTCCGCGAACGTCTCTCGGACGCCCGTATAGAATTAAACAGCAACGAAGAGCAATTAGAATAATGCTAACTTACGGTTACGCGGGCGTGTGCAGACAGCACAAGCGCATTACGTATGTACATACGAGTTTTGCACTTTATAATTGCGTTTCTGTCGGTGTATGGTTTTTTTTTCCTTTTTCTTTGTTTTTTGTTTCTTTTTTGCAGGATACTTCCGATTATCGCGCATCTGTCTGTGTTTCCATTTAAAACGGCTCGTTGTTCGCCGGTACCGCGAGAATTTATGGACTCGCGATAACAGTCTCGGGGATAGATATTTCATTAACGAAACGATATGGAGCTTAGTGTCCGACGATGATATCCGATTAACATTTTTCAACGATATTCGCGTTTGTCTTGATCAGAACGCTGCCACGTGTCGGCGCTTCGTGCAGCTTGTCCTAGAGTGTTAATTATTTTAACAAAAATTTGATACATTCAGAGCAATTTCAGTTCTTCCCTCCCCGTATTATCTTCACGTGATTACAGCTTCTTTGTCTGTAATGCTTTCGTAGGAGGAGAAGAAAATTTCTATTTATATATATATACTAACGAAGGAACAAAATTTTATTTTGGTTTCAAAGAAATAGCCCTAATAGCACAAAAATATAAGATAGATATTTTTTTCAAATATTGGAAAAATATTTTTTAAGCCACATTTTTTCATATGAACAAAATATTGAAACTGAATATTGTATACATGTACAAGAAATATAAATTGAATGTTTAAAAAATATAAGCTAAATATTCAGATAATATAAACTAGATATTTAAAAAATATAAAGTAAATATTTAAAAAATGTGAATTCAATATTTGAAAAATATAAATTCAATATTTAAAAAAAAAAATTCAATAAAATTTTCAAATTTAAGAAAATATTATAACAAAAATTAGAAACTGAATATGTATCACTTTCTGCGCACTGTTTGTTGAGGGAATATTTTCTGTATTATCTGTACTTGGAAAAAATATTCTATTTCTAATATTAAATAAAGATTTGTTTTATAATGAGAAAAAAACATTTTTTCACGATATTAAATAAATATTATTTGTATATTAGGAAAAAATATTCTACTTCTAATATGAAATAAAGATTCATTTAATATTTAGAAAAAAATATTTTTCTCTTTTTCATGAAATAGATATTTCCTGAATATTTAAAAAGAAATATTTGTTACTTAATATAGAATAAATATTCTATGTATATTTGAATATTAAAAAAGGATTGTATCTCTTTTTAATATTATATGAATGTGTATACAATATTTTGTGCTACTAGGGAGAAAACGTATTCGTATTCGTTCAAAGAGTTGATAAAATAAAAACTGAGAATTTTTCAGACTCGTGTGATATTAATTACTGTTTTAGAACTACTGAATTTTGTAAATCGTAAGAACAGTTGGTACACTCGGTCTAGTAACTTAAAAATTAATTTTCAGACAAATTAATGTTAGACATTCAATTTGGGATCAATGAGTGCTTCGATGCGAATATTGTGAATATAGATTATGAATAAAGAAGAAGAATAGAATAGAATAGAATAGAATAGAATAGAATAGAATAGATTATGAATTTGATTACAAGACAAGTTAATTATTAATTATTGTTTATATTATGGCTATGCTAACGGACTGGCTTTTGTATTTTGTGCATTTCTCAATTGAATAAACCGACAGGTGGCATTGCAGCCAACATGCGAATAATGGGAAAACTAAGTTTGCTATTCTAGAAAAATATATTGGATGCTGTTCGCGATAGGTTGTCTCGACGACCATTTTTTCCTTGTCTTAATTACGCTATTCGAGCGAAGCGTTGCTTGCAATGCAATCAGTTTTGTTTGCGTGCGACAAACGTATTAATTTCCGTGTATTTCCAGCAAGAGGCGGAGACACCTGCTCCCGCAATAATTTGTCCCTGTATAGGCACGAGCGTGCAGGTGACGTCGAATTGTTGAAATTCGTTCAGGGACATCCTTTGAACAGGCACAAACGCATCATTGAACCTCGAACATTGCGCCTCGGGATGCAATCTAACCCTGGGATTGAAATGGACAGTTGTCTTTTGTTTCTGAACAAATTCTGTTCGCGGAAAGTACATATTTTTGTTTAATTTTTATTGAAAGAAATGCTACCTTTGAGCCCTTCTTTGAAAAGTGTTCTAGTAGGACATAAAGAAGCCTTGAACTGTATGCACGACATCCATATAACTGTAATAATTAGACTGCGGATGTTTATGAAAAATTTTAAGGAACTATGTTAAATGAAAATGGTTTTTCTCTGTTACTCACCTTAGGAAGTCGAAAATAATATAACAATCTCCTTAACCCCTTGCACTACTATTTATTTTGTGATTATAATGATTAGAAATTCTTCATCGTTCAGAATTTCATAGAAAAAAAAAAGATCAGAATATGAGATTTAAATACAATTCAAATAATTTTACTGCTTTAATTGTTTACAGACGTGTAAACTGTAACAAATCGGGCAACATATTTTACAGGGACAAGAGTTGTGAAACATAAAGGGTTCGGTATAGTGTACAGATAAATTTCACCTCGATTATTATAAAATAATTCTCGTAAGCTTTATAGGGCGTATTAACCCCTTGCACTGCTACTTATTTTGTGATTATAACGATTAGAAAGTCTTCATCGTTCAGAATGTCATAGAAAAAAAGATAGTTTATATTTATTGTATGTCTACATTTTCCTCAAAGGATATATGTGCCCATAATTATGAAAGTGGTCTAAGTCAAAATTAAAAAAAAATGAATTTATCACTTATTTCACACGACATGATTTTAAACGAAATTTATTCAATGTAATTTTTTTTTTATGACAGACCACTTTCATAATTATGGGCACATATATCAACTACAAAAAAATAGATTTTTATTTCGATTTAAAGGAAATTAATAACGTTCACATTTATTAGACTCTATTCAGAATCATCATGACGAGTCTGGCTCGTTATTGTAGGGCAAGGGGTTAAGCGTTTCTAAGGTCTTCACAATTTTGTATTTGGCCAGTTTTTGTCATAAATGAGGAAGCTATCTCCTCGTCTTCTTCTTCTTCTTCATTCGAAATAGAGTGTGCAGGATTACAATTGAATTACTCCAAGAATTATAATTACGAAGCAATTGAATTAATTCGTAATTGCAATTGGAGTACAATTAGAAAGTACTTTGTGATTAAATTACATAAAATAGCGTTACGTATTACGATATATAAAGATATATTGCACTTCTTCAAAGTTCTGGGCTATAATTTCGAGAGCTGTATTTAAATTATATTGTATTTCAATTACACATCTGTTTAACCTAGTTAAGTGTGTTTGACGACTATATCCGTCATGGAGATGTGGCAGAATTTTGTGTCATGACGACTATAGCCGTCATGCGTAAAATTTTGTAACAATTTGATATTTAAATTGTAATTCCGGCGAAAACTAAATTATATTCGTAAATTTTAATATGTTTAAAATGTTTAGAGGTCAAGACGAAATGAAACAAACAAATGAAAATTATAAATAATTTGAGTTGGATTTATAACTTCCTGAGAGATAACTCGTAAGCAGTATCTAAGAGTATCGCGACACACACTGGTGGGCGCTTTGAAAAGAGATCGCCACAGTTAACTGGTTAAAGTAATTAGTAATTGAATTAATCGAAAGGTTTGAACTATGTGATTCAGTTACGACGTGGTTGAATTACCAATTGAAATACAATGTAATCCGATTGTGTAATTGAATTGCAATGTAATTGAATTGGCACAATTCTGTGTCGAAACTGTAGTGGAATATTGCGTCTTGGGTCAGAACTGACTCCGGCACAGAACTCGCAGGAGTCCGAGGGTTAACCCTTAGCACTCGACTATAAGGCGCCACTAAAAATTGCTATATCATTATTCAAAATATTTTTCACATTATTAAATATGTTTGCATTTAATAAATTACTAAAAATGTCAGTATTGTACGAGTAAATTCCACCATTTTCGTAGGTACAACATGAAAAACAAATATATAGAAGAAAAATCACGGACTCGCAAAGTACAATCAAATCACTACAGAAGCCAACCTTCAAATATAGTATCAGTAACCATATCATTGAAATTAAAACCAAGTACTCTATGTTTATATTAACACTAGATTGCCTAAGCAAGTCATTTTGACTGCTTTTGCATTTCATTTCATTTGCTTAAAATGTCCAAGATAATGTATAAATGTTTTTTTTCGAACTGAAATACATTTTTTTTATTGCTAATACTTATTAATAACTTGTTATATGACTGTAAGTGATACAATATAGGTATATACAAAGCAATAGGTAGCCGCATAGGTAGTGGTAATATAGGTATATACTAAGCTCCCGTCTTTCTAGTGTTAAACAACAAAGGCCAAAACTTTATTAAGTTTATCTGGATACCAAGACATGTAGGAATTATCGGTAACGAGGAAGTAGACTCACTTGCGAAAGAAGCGACCAAAGAAAGTCCTTCGCCAGATATCAAGGCTTCAATCGCTGACCTAACTAGAGACCTCAAAATTCAAGCAAGATTGTCCACTAACACCCTAATCAAAAAGGAAGGTTTAGTCAAAGGTGTGAACTACGTCAGATTTTATCACAAGGACAAAGGCAAGCCATGGTACACTGGTCTTGTGCTCCCCAGAGATTTTCTGGTTTTTGTTAATAGATGTCGAGCCAATCACTATAATTTAAACGGTTCATTGGCAAGGGTTAACTTTATAGCTAACAGTGCTTGCCAATGCGGAGCAGAACTCCAAGACCTAAATCATGTTATATGGCAATGCCCAGACTATGAAAGCGAACGTAATGCATTAGAAACAAAGCTCCTCAAAGGCAAGTACTGTTTTCCTCTTTGTATTGGTTCCTTCTTATGTAAACCTGATATGAAAGGTCTGAAAATAATTTATAATTTCCTTAAACAATGTTCCATTAGAATTTAGAACAATGTAAACCTGTTTAATGTAAGCCAAATGTAATAATCCCAGATAGCACTCGACGTCTTAAAGACGTCTGTTTTACGTCCATTTTTGGTCTGAACGTCTTACGTCCTGAAAAGACGTCTTTAAGACGTCTCGTAAAAGACGTCGTTTTTACGAGTCGTCTTTAAGACGTTTCATTTCTTGACGCGTCAGTCATTCTAAACTGCTAGAGAAAAGCTTTACAAACTGTACACACGCAACACAATATAACGCAGTTTTCCATCCTTCGAATAGACGTTTATTTATTTAGGAAAGTTAAATAACTAAATTGTTAATTTAGTACTATTAGAATATATTACATATATATTCGCAATAGAATCGCAGAAACACATCATCTAGTAAACGGCAAGTCCCGAGTTCGAATCCCGCCAACTGCATACAAATTTCTAAATGTGATTTTTTAAGGTCCTTTCGAAGGGAAAGTGGAATATTCCATCAACAAAGAAGTGCACAGAAAAGTAATACATCAAAATAAATAGATAAATAAATAAATAAATAAATAAAGCATAAAATGTTAATGTTCGCGGATATGCTGAAAAACTTTCTTTTAATTTATTTTTTTTATTTATAAATAACTAAATAAAGCATAAAATGTTAATGTTCGCGGATATGCTGAAAAACATTCTGTTAATTTATTTTTTTTTATTTATTTAGTTTTTTTGTTATAAGAAACATTCAATTTATATTTCTTGTACATGTATACAATATTCAAATTCAATATTTTCTCATAAGAAAAAATGTGGCTTAAAAAATATTTTTCCAATATTTGACAAACATATCTATCTAATATTTTTGTGCTACTAGGGGTCTGTTTCGGGACGTCTTAAAGACGTCTGTTTGGAGACGTCGTAAAGACGTCTTTAAGACGTACAGTTTTTTCACAAAGACGTTCCAGAGACGTTCAGAAGCCGTTCGGAAGACGTCTTTAAGACGTCTCTGTGCTATCTGGGATACTGTACCTGCTATATAAACCACTTGGTTTAAAGCAATAAATAAATAAATAAATAAATAAATAAATATAGAAGGAAAATATTTTAGATCGGAAGAAATGTTTCGTTTTGTAGTTAAAATAACTTCGAGTGCAAAGGGTTAATCGATCCGGTATGCGACCCTTTTACACAAGTAGATTGTTAACGTTGCCCACAGGGCTCGATTACGAGAGGCCTATGGGAACTAAGAAGCTTGTGCAGTTCCTGTTAATCTTGGTCCCCGCGTCGATTCACGAGCACCTTTCGGTGGAAGACGTTTCTCCCTGCTCGGCGAGAAGCATGTTTCCCTTTCTCATGCTAACTATCGTTCACGGTTCGAGCGGGGGCACGGAAGGACGACTTTTCAGATTTAAATCGAGACCGCGCGCAGAGATTTGCATCACAGTGAGCCGAGAAGCGCGGGTTCACGCACAAACTCACGGCCAGGAATAAATCTGAAGTGCGCTCATTCATTGTACACGACCAGGAGAGACCGGCTACCTGCGCGAGATCAACGGAAATGCGTGGAACCAAGTGCCGGAACAAAGGCAGCATCCGTGTATCATTTTTCCGTGCGATCTCTCGGCCACTTCGACTCCCGAGCCAATGATACATCGATCCGATTTGAATTCACAGATCGAAAGAATTAGGGAACTCTGTACTCGGTTCCACTTTAAACGCGGGCCGTGGAACGTTTTTCCAAAAAACGTTCTCACATTCCCATAGGAACACGTACAGAAAAGTTTTAACACGAACAGGTGTTCATTTAACACGTTGATTGCCATGTCACCCATATGTGGGTGACAGAATTATATGTCCAAATTTTGAAATGAATTTTTACGCTAATATATTAATTGTATCAAATTTTTTAAGGATCTGTAAAATGCCAGAAAGTTGGATGACTACTCAATGTCATATATATAATTTTTTTCAATTTTTATTTCATTAAATAACACAGTAATTTGATGGAATTTTTGAGGTTTCTAGCTTGGCAGTCAAAGTATTAATTAATCTCATTAATGTCAAAAAAAGTTCTTGATCGTTGTGTCAGATACTGGACACTACCCAGTGAACAGTGCAACGGCAATATTAAATAATTCTTATGATTAGGTGGTCTCTTAATTATTTCTTTGCGAAACGTAGTAATTTATTTATTAGATTAGACTACGGATTTTATGCAATTGCAATAAAAGTGGGTTGGTGGAATTTAAAACGGGAGAAAAGTTAATATAACCCTAGAATAAAAATATACTATTATCAACGTGTTAAAATGATTCGATAAAAAATTAAATGTGTACCTGGCTCCCGTTCATTGCAATTGACGCAGAAACTGCATATTTTGCATACAGACATTCTAGTAAAAAGAATCATCATCCTAGAAGAAGAAGAAAAAAAGAAGAAGAAAGAAGAAAAAAGAAGAAGAAAGAAGAAGAAAGAAGAATCTTCATCTTCATTCTAGTATGAATTTGGAACAATGATGATTCGAGGTGAGTCGATGACTTTTTGGATTTCGACTTCTCCAGAGCGGGCAAGCGTGGCGAGCAAGCAGGAACGATGATAATGCAATGACTGAAACGAATGATTCGATTCCGCGATCTCCGATTCGGCCACCTTTGCCCGATTCAGAGAACGATAATCGAAGCTCGCGACGCCGATGACTTGCACCCATCGGCATCATTGTGCACCGGTTGCGTAACAAAGAGCCAAAGAAAAGAGCGGAGAAACGCGTCGTCTCGCGATCCGATTGATTTTTCGATGATAGCGCAGTTGCATTGTCACGACGCTGTTGCGCGTTCCAATTACAACCGACCGATACTCCGATACGTAATTAGCCTCGTTTCACGCCGCGTCATGACGCCGACACGCGTCCCCCTGTGTCTTTATTAGGAGTTACGAAAAATCGGAATGATTTCGAAGAACTCCGAGCACTATGAAGATCAGAAAAATATTCCCTCGAACGATCTTGTTATTAGATTGTGAAACAAATTGATATGTTTATAGATGCAATTTGTACGTTTCATTTGAGAATTATTTAATGTCAGTGGTAAAATAATTCGACAACAAAGTCTAGATGGAAAGTTTAACCCTTTGCACTCGAAGCTGTTTTAACTCGAAAACGAAACATTTATTCCGACCTAGAATATTTCCCTTCTATATATATTTTTTTTATGTTATAAATACGAAAATGGTGCAATTTACTCGTACAATACTGAAATGTTTAGTAATTTATTAAATTCAAACAAACTTAATAATGTAAAAAATATTTTGAAAAATGATACATCAATTTTTAGTGGCGCCTTACAGTCGTCGTTTGAGTGCTAACAGTTAACCCCTTGCACTACTATTTATTTTGCGATTGTAATCATCAGAAATTCTTCATCGTTCAGGATTCCATAGAAAAGAAAAGATAGTTTATATTTATTGTATGCCTATGTTTTCTCCAAAGGATATGTATCGACTACAACGAAATTATGGAAAATTTTCTACCTGAATTGCAACAGAAATTTATTTTCCTTCTTAACCCCTTGCACTACGATTTATTTTACGGTTCCAGTGATTGGAACTTTTTTGTAATTTATAATTTCCTAAAAAAGAGGAGAAAATTTATATCTAGTGTATGCCTGTATGTTCTCCGATAGCTGTACATTAACAACGCCAAAATAGAATTTTATTTCGCTTTAAAGGTAATTAATAACATACATATTTATTAGACTCTGTTCAAAAATCTTCATCACGAGTCTGACTCGATATTGTAGGGCAAGGGGTTAATAACTGGAGGGTGGAGATTCGAAAATTAATAAGATTCTCTTGTAATTGAGTCACTGAGATTGACACTGGGATGCACCGCCAAGAACTTACCTTAATATTAGGAGTCACATATAGGATTTATTAAACTAGAATTTTATCTGACGGTTATTCACGACCGATAAAAAATTAATTCAGGGGGAAAAGCCCACGATGATAAGTGTGGATGTTACAAGATCTAAAGCTAGAACATCTGCAGATAGAAGTTCTAACACAAGAAGAATTTAGAGCTAGCAAGTCTAAAACTGGAAGGTCTAGAGCTAGCAAGTCTGAAGCTAAAAGGTCTAGAGATAGCAAATCTAAAGTAGAAGATCTGGCACTAGAAGGTCTAAAGCTAGAAGGTTTGAAAGCTAGAAAATCTAGGGCTGAGAGGTCTATAACTAGAAGAACTAGAGCTAGAAGATACGAAGCTAGAAAATTTAAAGGTACAAGGTCTAGAACTAAGAGGTCTAGAACTAGGAGGTATAAAATTAAGTGGTCTAGAATGAGGTGGTCTAGGACTAGGAGGTCTAAAGCTAGATGGTCTAGAGCTAGAAGGTCTAAAAGCTAGAAGATCTAGAGCTGAGAGGTCTATAACTAGAAGAACTAGAGCTAGAAGATCTGAAGCTAGAAAATTTAAAGTTACAAGGTCTAGAACTAGGAGGTCTAGAACTAGGGGGTATAGAATTAAGGGGTTTAGAACGAGCTGGTCTAGAACTGGGAGGTCTAAAGCTAGAAGGTCTAGAGCTAGAAGGTCTGAAAGCTAGAAGATCTAAAGCTGAGAGGTCTGTAAATATAAAAACTAGACCTAGAAGGTCTGCAGCTAGAAAACTTAAAGCTAGAAGGTCTAGAACTAGGAAGTCTAGAACTGGGAGGTATAGAATTAAGGGGTCTAGAACGAGGTGGTCTAGGACTAGGAGGTCTAAAGCTAGAAGGTCTAAAAGCTAGAAAATCTAGAGCTGAGAGGTCTATAACTAGAAGAACTAGAGCTAGAAGATCTGAAGCTAGAAAATTTAAAGGTACAAGGTCTAGAACTAGGAGGTCTAGAACTAGGGGGTATAGAATTAAGGGGTTTAGAACGAGCTGGTCTAGAACTGGGAGGTCTAAAGCTAGAAGGTCTAGAGCTAGAAGGTCTGAAAGCTAGAAGATCTAAAGCTGAGAGGTCTGTAAATATAAAAACTAGACCTAGAAGGTCTGCAGCTGGAAAACTTAAAGCTAGAAGGTCTAGAACTAGGAGGTCTAGAACTGGGAGGTATAGAATTAAGGGGTCTAGAACGAGGTGGTCTAGGACTAGGAGGTCTAAAGCTAGAAGGTCTAAAAGCTAGAAAATCTAGAGCTGAGAGGTCTATAACTAGAAGAACTAGAGCTAGAAGATCTGAAGCTAGAAAATTTAAAGTTACAAGGTCTAGAACTAGGAGGTCTAGAACTAGGGGGTATAGAATTAAGGGGTCTAGAACGATCTGGTCTAGAACTGGGAGGTCTAAAGCTAGAAGGTCTACAGCAAGAAGGTCTGAAAGCTAGAAGATCTGGAGCTGAGAGATCTATAAGTATAAAAACTAGACCTAGAAGATCTGAAGGTAGAAAATTTAAAGGTACAAGGTCTAGAACTAGGAGGTATAGAATTAAGGGGTCTAGAACGAGGTGTTCTAGAACTAGGAGGTCTAAAGCTAGAAGGGCTAGAGCTAGAAGGTCTAAAAGCTAGAAAATCTAGAGCTGAGAGGTCTATAACTAGAAGAACTAGAGCTAGAAGATCTGAAGCTAGAAAATTTAAAGTTACAAGGTCTAGAACTAGGAGGTATAGAATTAAGGGGTCTAGAACGAGGTGGTCTAGGACTAGGAGGTTTAAAGCTAGAAGAACTAGAGCTAGAAGATCTAACGCTAGAAAATCTAACGCTAGAAAATTTAAAGGTACAAGGTCTAGAACGAGCTGGTCTAGAACTGGGAGGTCTAAAGCTAGAAGGTCTAGAGCCAGAAGGTCTGAAAGCTAGAAGATCTAAAGCTGAGAGGTCTATAAGTATAAAAACTAGACCTAGAAGGTCTGCAGCTAGAAAACTTGAAGCTAGAAGGTCTAGAACTAGGAGGTCTAGAACTGGGAGGCCCAAATCTAGAAGATCTAGAACTAAGAGGTCTAGAAGCTAGATCTAAAGCTCCTCGAATATCCTCATAACCGAATCCTCTGAGAACACAGTGCAACAGGAATACTCAACTCGAGCACGTGGTCGCTCGTAAAATCGATTAAAGCGCGAGAATCGTTTAAAATAGCCAGAGAACGGATTCGAGAGAAGAATCTACTGGAATCTTCGGGGTCTAAGGTTCGAACGGTGCTCGACGGTTTCCGCTGGGCAGTTTATGGCTACATGGATATTGAGAAACCCATTAACGGTACTGCGCCCGGTGGTTTCCACGACAGTGGAAGATGATAAATCTCTCAACGAATCACTGTTTAGATGTTTAGAGATAAGCAAGCGGGTACACACAGAGACATGGAATGAGAAAGGGGGGGGGAGGGGGTCACGGCGGGTAGAAACATGGCCGGGTCGGACGTGTGCATCCCCGCCGGGCGGGCGGGCGGTTCGTGATTAATATAAATGCAGGAACTAACGAACCATAACGACGTTGATGCCTGACAGCCGGAAACAAAATTTTCTGCGTATTCTAACGCTCCGGCATTGTCTGTGACATTCCCGCACTTCAGGTAACCCGGCAGTATACATACGTACACGCACACCACGTACACACGGGACCGCTAACCCACCTCCTGGAACATTGTCCCTAACGTGTACCGGGGCTGTCACGCGCATAATGCCGCAACTTTAGCATTAATGTCTCACGGGCCAGGTATATGTTCTCGCATAATTAGCGCCGGCTTTTTTATGCACCGCGCGCGGTGTGTCGTTGGAAAAAAGAAAACGGTCGGCCCGAGGCCCCGCGCTGCCGGCTCTCCGACCACGGGTTACGCAATAACTTTTTTTCTTCTCTCTCTCTCACCCTTGCCCGATGTGTTTCTCGTCGGCACCTTGTTCGTTTAGGAACACCCAGGATCTGTCGCGGACCTTTTCCTCTTAATTTGCATGTCGAAAGAGGCTGCGTCACGCGTCGACGAGTCCCGCAGATTTTTCTCAGGACCCCGAGATGGGAATATATCGGAAGCATAGTGGGGAGCCGTTTTTAAACGTCCTCTACGGCTATCGTAGTTTATTCCTCAATCTATTATTATTTCTTATTTTATTTATTTCTTTTTCCATTCATGGGTAAGGACACGTTCCTAGGCGAAAATTCTGCGAATCGAAACGGTTCTAAAAATGTTAGAAAATTCGTTGGTGACTGAATTTTCTACACACGTGAAGACAACCTTTGCGACAACCACCTAAAACTTGATGAACGATTTTCTTTTTGTTTTTGGGGCAGTTTTATGGAACAGAAACGAGGGCCAAGTTCCGTGTTATATTACTGTAAAGATAACTGTGACTTCTCGATATATGTATGTCAACAACACGTCAGCGTCATGCATCGTCTAGGAGACATACGCGTTATGTTTACCGAGGCCTGTCGAGTTTTGTGAACCCCCATTCCGCGACGTTTATCATCCAGGCTTTGGCGAGATATATAAAGAAATCACTGTGTGTGTGTACACCTTTCATTTAACACTTTGACTGCCAAACTAGAATTTAGAATTGTGTGTGTGGCACAGTCCTGATACAAAAATCAGTGTGCTGTGCATTTTTACCGGGGTCATGAGAGACCCCAGGATGATATGGCCGGCTTTATATTTTCCAATTATTGGAATTATAAAAATTCATTTGTGAAAAATAATGGAATAAATTTCCTCGTCCAAGCATCTGTTATATTGAAAGTTACGCACAATCTCAATAAGAGTTGCCATTTTTATAATAGTGGTACATTTAGCAGATATTTTTAACACTTTGACTGCCGAACTAGAAACCCCAAAAATTCCATAAAATCAAAGTAAGTTATTTAATGAAATAAAAATTGAAAAGAATTAAATGTCTGATATTGAGTAGTCCTCCAAGTTTCTTGCATTTTACAGATCCTAATAAAATTTGGTACAGCGAATACATTAACGTAAAAATTCATTTTAAATCCTGGACAAATAACACATACGGCTGACATGGCAGTGAACGTGTTAAAGCTCGATAAAATGACTAAAAGGATATACAGTCAGTCTCATAAGTATTCGTACCCTCGTTGCATATAAGAGAAATTTGCTGATATCAAGAGATACATGTAAGATTCTGCAGTAACTTTTTTGTTACGAATAAACAGATGCATAAACTATATGTATACAAAATTTTAACAAAATTGAATTATTGATAACAAAATTATATTAATTTTAATCTACATAATACATAATAACAGACCACAAAAGTATTCGTACCATGCTTGACAGAGTTGAGTTTATTTTGCTTATAAACATTGTTTCACTTTGAAGATGATTCACAGAGGTCATAGTCGAATGATTGAGCTTCGGTTACTTAGTCTTAGTCAAAACTTTGTCGAAGTCACATTGATAATCTGGGAATACTTTTGTGGAGTGCTATTGTATGCTATGTAGATTAAAATTAATATATTTTTGTTATCAATAACCCAATTATGTTAAAACTTTGTACAAATAAAGTTTTCATATGTGTTCATTCGTAACAAAAGAGTTATTGCAAATTCTTACCTGCATCATTCGATTTCAACAAATTTTTTTTCAAGCAATAATGGTACTAATACTTACGGGAGTGACTGTATTTCTAATACGTGCCTTCCAGCGAATATCATTGCCAGGCCACAATGAGAAACTACACTCCATAGCAAGTGATTAAAAGAAAAATCAAACGCCCCGATGATTACAGTAATTTTTCAAATTCTTCCTTTGAGATAATGAGTTGAGCAAACGACGATAACGCGGTCGTGTTCCAGTAGAGGAAATCAAGGATCGCGCAGAACGTTCTCCAGGTTTGTTTGCAGTATTAATCATCGTCACGCGGTGACCCGCTCCGTTCAGTTTAGGCGAATATATAGCGCGTCGCGTGGTTGAACGCGACGTGGCCCGCGCGTGCCAACGATAAACGTGTCCGACTGCTTCCTCGTGATTTTTCAATTTTTCATTCGGCAGAGCTCGACCTCTTACGTATCGCACCGAGACCACTTACGTTGCGTTTCAAACCGAGACAAACCGACCATTACACCCGGGCAATAATCTACAGTTTCCTGTGGCTGAAACTCCGGGCAGAAAGCTCGCGATTACAATCGACGGTGAACGCGGCGCGTATCGATCGCCAGCAAAAGGGACCTTTAAAGACATCTCGGCGCGATCACCGATTACTATCGGTTACACGAGTAATATCGCGTGGTCATTATATCCATTACCGCAATCGATGCCCGGTAATCGATCATGGACCATTAGATCGCGCCCCGTTGATCGCGACCAAGCCTACAAATCCGTTCTTGAATACACTTTGCGGAACGGGGGGCGTACGAAAGAGGCGCGTCGCGAAAAATGGAGGACAATCTCGGAGAAAATAGAAAAAGGGGGGGGGGGGTAAATCGGTAAATCGGTTTAGATTTTTGTTTAACACTATTCCTACCGCGACCGGTCAAATGACCGTTTTTAAAATTTCGATTAGAATTTCCTATATACGACGTAATTGAATCGCCTTTAAACTTCACGACTTTTCCTAAAATATGCGTATAATACTTTTCTCAATATTCACTTCTTTCTTTATTGTTTATTTTCTGAGAAAAATTTGTAGTGTGTCTTACCTACCACGACCGGTCATTTGACCGGTAGAACGATTTATATCTTTTTGTAATAGTATTCTTTCAAAAACTCAATTCCGAAACTATAAAGTCGTTAGAAACGAAAGGTGATGCAGTTGTGGCATGATTTTAGCCGAAAAGTGCTTTCCAGGGACTGCTTTACGGCACTTCAAAGTGTTTACAGTTCTCGCTGGCCTATCGGCTTCGCGGTGTTTTTGCCTGATTCGTATCCGAAGCGGTCCAGAACCTTGGATTTTCTTACACCGTCTTGTCTACTATGACTGTAAAATAAATAAAATCATAGCCAAAGGGGATGCCTAGACGTTTTCTCACGAATTCAAACCAGTAAAGTCTTGTGACTTGAACAGAGAGCATCAAAACGTGAAAGTTACAAGGAGCATATTCGGCAGTCTTTTACTATTTTGTATTTTTATTCTATTATTATTCTACTTTTATTTTATATTGTATTACGTGTTATAAGTGTCATTTTCAAAAAAGTGAACAAACCAACAATACTTCGTAGTAAGTTTCACATTTTATCTTTTGTTCATTTTTTTATCCATCTTGATTTACATTCTTATATTTTAGTTTTTATTTTATCCCTTGAATATTCATTCCCAAAATGTCAAGACGTTTGAAGAGCGTAAATTTGTTATTAGAGAAAATAAATAATATTGATGAAGAGTGTTCCGAAGATGATCAGGAAATTTTTGACATTGAAAATGACAATACGGAAAATTATGATCTATTTGAGACCGACTCGAACACCGATGAGGACGAAGAGAATGTTTCGAACATACGTAGAGGACGAAAGAGAAGGAGATTTTTAGTTAGTTCCGATAGTGAGAATGAGGAAGAGGTAATCGAAACTGCTGTAGACGGAACTGTTTGGCAAGAAGTAAAAGAATTGTCTAATCCTGGAAGAGCACCTATTCATAATATTTTTAGGGGAACATCAGGCCCAATAGGGTGTAGTAAACGAAATATTATGAAAGGTAAAGTTGTGACGGCATTTTCTCTGATTAT
Organism: Seladonia tumulorum; assembly: GCA_913789895.3. Classification (NCBI taxonomy): domain Eukaryota; kingdom Metazoa; phylum Arthropoda; class Insecta; order Hymenoptera; family Halictidae; genus Seladonia; species Seladonia tumulorum. The sequence continues at coordinate 2,447,065 of OU565281.1, forward strand.
TGATAAGAATTATCTTCATTCTATATTAAAAATATAATTTGTGCTAAAGACCGGTCATTTGACCGGTCGCGGTAGAAATAGGTATACGTGAAATGTCGGTAGGAATAGTGTTAATTTTTATGGAAAGAAATGTTACCTTCGAGCCCTTCTTTGAAAAGTGTTCTAGTAGGACAAATACAGGGTGACCCCACTTTTGTGCCAGAAAATTTGGGAGGTGGTAGAAAAAGTCATTCTAAACATGGTTTACTTTTTTGTGTTTTTCCAATTTCGGCCCCATTTTCGAGTTACAATAAAAAACCCGAGTTTTTTTTTAATCCGTCAAAGGGCTGTGAAGCACGCAAGAAAAAGATGCGAAAAGTGCATAGAAAAAGAAGGAGGCCATTTCGAGCAATATTTGTGAAATAGTTTTTAAAAAATAATAAAACTAAATACATTTAAAACTTTTAAATTAAAAGGTGTTTTGAATCTTGGCCGACTATCCTACGTTTGGATAAACAGTAAAAAAGTATGAGGAAAGCTTCAAACGCATATTGGTTTGTAGTCCACATTGAAACAAATAAATGAAGAAAAGAATCATCGACAGATGTTAATACATAGCTGAGATATTTTAAAAAATATTGCACTAAAAAAACTCGGTTTTTTCGTTGTAACTCGAAAATGGGGCTGAAATTGGAAAAATACAAGAAGTAAACCATGTTTAAAATGACTTTTTCTACCACCTCCCAAATTTTGTGGCACAAAAGTGGGTTCACCCTGTATATCTAGTAGGACATAAAGAAGCCTTGAACTGTATGTACGACATCCATATAACTGTAATAATTAGACTGCGGACCTTTATGAAAAATTTTAAGGAACTATGTTAAATGAAAATGGTCTTTCTCTGTTACTCACCTTAGGAAGTCGAAAATAATATAACAATCTCCTTAACCCCTTGCACTACTATTTATTTTGTGATTATAACGATTAGAAATTCTTCATCGTTCAGAATTTCATAGAAAAAAAAAGATCAGAATATGAGATTTAAATACATTTCAAATAATTTTACTGCTTTAATTGTTTACAGGCGTGTAAACTGTAACAAAACGGGCAAAATATTTTACAGGGACAAGAGTTGTGAAACATAAAGAGTTCGGTATAGTGTACAGATAAATTTCATCTCGATTATTATAAAATAATTCTCGTAAGCTTTATAGGGCGCATTAACCCCTTGCACTACTACTAATTTTGTGATTATAACGATTAGAAATTCTTCATCGTTCAGAATTTCATAGAAAAAAAAGATAGTTTATATTTATTGTATGTGTACATTTTCCTCAAAGAATATATGTGCCCATAATTATGAAAGTGGTCTATGTCAAAATTAAAAAAAAAATGAATTTATCACTTATTTCACACGACATGATTTTAAACTAAATTTATTCAATGTAATTTTTTTTTTATGACTTAGACCACTTTCATAATTATGGGCACATATATCAACTACAAAAAAATAGATTTTTATTTCGATTTAAAGGAAATTAATAACGTTCACGTTTATTAGACTCTATTCAGAATCATTATGACGAGTCTGGCTCGTTATTGTAGGGCAAGGGCTTAAGCGTTTCTAAGGTCTTCACAATTTTGTATTTGGCCAGTTTTTCTCATAAATGAGGAAGCTATCCCCTCTTCTTCTTCTTCTTCATCCGAAATAGAGTGTGTAGGATTACCAATTGAATTACTCCAAGAATTATAATTACAAAACAGTTGAATTAATTCGTAATTGGAAGTGGAGTACAATTATAAAGTACTTTGTGATTAAATTACATAAAATAGCGTTACGTATTACGATATATAAAGATATATTGCACTTCTTCAAAGTTCTGGGCTATAATTTCGAGAGCTGTATTTAAATTATATTGTATTTCAATTACACATCTGGTTAACCAGTTAAGTGTGTTTGACGACTATATCCGTCATGGAGATGTGGCAGAATTTTGTGTCATGACGACTATAGCCGTCATGCGTAAAATTTTGTAACAATTTGATATTTAAATAGTAATTCCGGCGAAAACTAAATTACATTCGTAAATTTTAATATGTTTAAAATGTTTAGAGGTCAAGACGAAATGAAACAAACAAATGAAAATTATAAATAATTTGAGTTGGATTTATAATTTCCTGAGAGATAACTCGTAAGCAGTATCTACGAGTATCGCGACACACACTGGTGGGCGCTTTGAAAAGAGATCGCCACAGTTAACTGGTTAAAGTAATTAGTAATTGAATTAATCGAAAGGTTTGAACTATGTGATTCAGTTACGACGTGGTGGTTGAATTACTAATTGAAATACAATGAAAGAGGCGCGTCGCGAAAAATGGAGGACAGTCTCGGAGAAAATAGAAAAGGGGGGGGGGGGGAAATCGGTAAATCGGTTTAGTACCTGCGTATCGCTTTGCCAGGCCGCAGACTTTGATTTTCGGGGACGCGCGGTAACTTTTCGAGCCCCCCACCACTATTCTGCGACGATCATGACAATAGGGGTCGCGACGACAATCGAGCCGCCGAGTAAACAGAGTGCCGACTCTACGCTCTTTCAATTCGTCAATGAAATATAGGATCGCGCGTGCCCTTCGCGGAGAGGTCGAGTGGGGATCAATAGATCAGCGATCGAGAGCACTGGGTTAGGCTCTCTGAATGCCATCGACTGCGTTTCGATTTTATAGGAGGGGGCCGGCACAGGTTCTACTACAGAGGGCTCGATAAAACCTCAAGGGCGGGCCCCTTTCAACCCCTCGCAGGTTGCCCAGGTGGAACGCGGGCCACAAGATCAAGGGCCCGATCAGTTTCCCGCGAGAGTCGTACGAATCTTGTGCTTCCGGCTCGCGAATCCCGTGTTGCTGTGAATTAAACAATCAATTTTTAACAACTAATTCGAATTGCTACCTAATTGTTCGGTTGTTCCGAAGCTTTGAAAGTGTTGGAATATACAAAGTGAGTTGTGCTTCGATCGTGTCGTGGAAAATCTGCGCATTTCTCGCTGGTTTGCTTGTGATTTATGATCGCGACAAGGATCTGTGGGATCTTCGATCCATTTTAGTGGAGATTTGTGAGTATTTGAATGGTATTATATAAATTAATTCATGTTGCAACGACTCGTTTAGTAATGCGGATTTTAATTTTTCTGAAATGATGGAAGAATTAGTTTACCGAGTAATGCATATGTAATCGTTTTTAAAAATTGCTCTGTGTCTGTAATGAAAATTCAAAAGTTGCTTTTTGTAAATCTAAATTATATACACAAAGTTTCATCGAAAGGTTGCTATGAAATATTAAATATTGCAAAAAAATTGTGAGAAAGTGCTATTTAGACTTTGAATTCAGACTTTTACACCTTGAAATGCCTGTAGTTTTTTTTTATGGGTCAACCGGTTTCAATGAAATTTGAATACAAAAGGCACCTTTTAAATGTGCAGACACAGAAACAGATTTTTTTTTTTAAATCATAGCCTCTACTATTTTCATCGCACGAATACTTTCATCGTGTACGGATACTTTGTACACCGACTGTAAACTCTTTCTGTAATACTTTCTGTAAATTCTTTCTGTAATTCTTTCTGTAATTTATTTCTAATCTTTCCACTGATTTAACACGTTGACTGCCATGTCACACATATGTGGATGACGGAATTATTTGTCCAGGTTTTAAAATGAAATTTTACATTAATATATTCATTGTACCAAATTCGATTAGAATCCGTAAATTTTTATTTCATTTACAATTTTTATTTCATTAAATACAGTGACTCCAACTAATATTCGTACACTCTTAAAAATCGCATAACTTTGTCAATGTTGGACTATACTACTTGAATTTTTTTTTGAGAAATTAGAACAATTGGAGCGTTATATAACGTGAAAAAATTTTTTTACAAAAATTGTAATTGGTCGAAATTGCAGAGAAAAAACTAAATCGTATCAAATCATATAATTATTAGAAGAGATAAACTTCTGTTTAAAAAATTGTTTAGATAAAAATCAAACTACTTTTTTTTAATGAAGCATATTATTAATAGTATAGTAACGACAAACAGATATACAATATTTATTGCTAAATTTTATTACGAATATATGTATGTATGTAATTTATTCTAATATTACTAAATTAACAATTTAGTTATTTAATTCTCCTAAATAAATTTATAAACAAATTTAAATAAATAAATTTTTAATGAAAATAATAAATTATTAAATAATACATTTATTTTAAATAAAATAAGTTTTCCTAAATAAATTTCCTAAATAAAGTCTATTCGATGGGTGGGAAACTGCGTTATATTGCGTCTCGTAAAAGACGTCTTTAAGACGTCTTATTTCGGACGTAAAAACGACGTCTTTTTGGGACGTAAGACGTTTAGACCAAAAATGGACGTAAAACAGACGTCTTTAAGACGTCACGTGCTATCTGGGTACTTTGATTTCTAGTTTGGCAATCAAAGTGTTAAATTCCACCAATCCAGTTTCATTATAAATACCCAAAATCCTCAGTCTGCTGATAACCGTCGCAGCTGACGCAACGTAAAATCCCTACAAAAAGACATTCTTGTCCAGAAGAAAAATTTGCACGGTTCTGCACAGAGTATTTACAGCGTGGCCGTGTAATTGCGAGTGCGCAGCAATGCGTGGCGGGACTCGAAGTATCCAGATCGCCGGTTAGGAGCGAATTCGAAGAAGAGTTAGGCTCGCTGTGAGCGTTGTTACGAGGGTCGGACGCGTTCGCAAGTGACATCCCGGAATCCCGGTCCGGCGTTGCGAAAATACTGTTCCCATTCAGTCGTCTCGCGGAGAAACGATTTTCTGTTCTCGTCCGGGTGAAGGTGTTCAGAGTATATCGGCGACACCGGTAGTTATCGTTCGATCACTTATCGATCGGCGTAAATAGACGTGGATTAGCTCTAACGAGCTCCTAAGCAAATAAACCGACGCGCTGCCAGTCACCACCGGAAAAGCCTTACTCCGGTGAGGATTGAGTTACTAACCGAACACACCAGGATCAACCTAGCGCCGAGCGACCTGCCGCAAAGAGACCTCTGTGAGAATAATTATTGGGTTGGCAATTAAGTAATTGCCGATTTCAGTTATATATGTCTCTCACTCCCATTTTTATGATATCCGGAAACGTTATGATCTTCTTATATATGTTAGCTGGCATCCTAACCTAGCTTTACAAGTTCATTGCGTAGATATTTTCTTAAAGTTTTTTTTTTACCTCAATATTAGTATGGAGTGCAAAATCGAACATTTTCGTCATATTTTGCTTTATTATTTCCGTAAAGGAAAGAACGCGGTGCAAGCTGCCAAAAAGTATTACCACTTATTTCGATCCCTGGACAACTCCCTTCGTGGTAAAACTTTCAATAATGATGACGATGTAAAATCTCACTTAACTCAGTTTTTGGCCGAAAAGCATCAGACTTTCTACGAGCGTGGAATTTTCAAGTTGGCAGAAAGATGGCAAAAGGTCATCGAACAAAATGGAAAATACATCATAGATTAAAGTTAATTCCAAGTAAAAAAAAAACTCTTTTATTTCATTGAACAAATCGGCAATTACTTAGTTGCCAACCCAATATTTAGGAAGTGAGAATGACAATGAGGTTTCGCCAAGCTCGGAAAGATTGTGAAAGGAATTTTTCATTTTACGTGACTTGGGTCATGCTAGACCCAGAGGTACAATCGTTCCGTTAGAACTCTAATTTTTGTTGAGCTGTTCAACGGTACCCGTTTGGGCAACGTTGCTCCCGAAGAAGTGCATTTAGAAATAAGTAAAAAAATTAATAAGGTGGAGTGGGGTAAGTGCATAAACGGACTCTTATTGATAAAAGACCCAGACAGCACGCGACGTCTTAAAGACGTCTGTTTTACGTCCATTTTTGGTCTGAACGTCTTACGTCCTGAAAAGACGTCTTTAAGACGTCTTTAAGATGTACAGTTTTTTCACAAAGACGTTCCAGAGACGTTCAGAAGCCGTTCGGAAGACGTTCGTAGGACATTCAAGACGTCTATAAGACGTTTGAATGTCCATCGACAGACGTCTTTAAGACGTTATCGGCTATCTGGGGACTCTTATACGGACTCTTATTCTTTTTATATTGTTCTTATTTTACTAATCCCTTTGTATTCATTTATTTATATTATTTATTTGCTTTACTCCAAAACGAAACAACATATTTGAATGCGGTAAAAAGCATTTTGTAGCAGATATATGTATCAATAGTTATGCTCTTGCGATTTTAACTGTCGATTGTGCACTTGCCCCATTTTCTGGGAAAGTGCACAGTTGTTGGAATTTTTTACAATTTTCTTAAAAAATTAAAATACACAAGTGGAATTGGCATTATTGCCAATGTTAATTAAAGAGTATTAACTCAAGTATTCGTTGATATTAATAAATGTTAAATTATTATAAAACAAAGTCAAGATATTTGGGTTGAAAGCCAAACTTGCTAAAAACTGGGGTGCACTTACCCCACTCCACCTTACATAACAATTTGAACGAATCGATCCATGCCAGCAATGAAACGATCACGAGTCTTTGCCTTGCAAGGTTTAAAAATATGTCCATTTCTCACCCATCAAAATATAGTTTGCAAAAGAAGGGCCGGAAGAAAATGGACAAAAGTATATTAAAAGAAGATGGCAGATAGAGGTGTTTCGCGATAAGTGGTCGAAATTAAATGTCCATTAGGCGAACGGCATGAATGATGAAGACAAGGCAAGAAAGAAGAAGAGGTGGACTGGAGTCGGAGGATTCGAAGTTGCCGAAACGAGCGGCGAGAATCGGGTAGATCCGTTGCGCGCGGCTAGTTGCACAATGAGCACGGTTGCATGATTGATACGATCGGCCGCGAGATCCTCGAAGTTAGCGACCCGGCGACGGTTGCGAAACCGGCGACAGACACATATGGCATCGTCGTCGTGGTATAGTAGTTGCTACGCCTACTACTATAGCTCCCCCGGGCTGCCTACGGTTTTCCCTGGCAAAATGCTGCGCACGTAGATTAAATACGCGACGGCACTACTCCTCTTGCTACTTTGCTGCTTCTCGTCTCCTGCCACTTTGTTCCTCTCCGGAGTTCTCGGAGCTGCGAAGTCGCGCAGGCATCCGCGTCTCTTTCCGCTGCCGCATGAACGGCATCGATGCTGCCGGCGATACGACGTTTGCATTTATAGCGGCGCCGCTTTCAGTTATGCGACTCCCGCTGACATAAATCCAGCGAGCACGATCGCCGGGACCCGGGAATAAGAATACTGATGATCCCCCGGTGTACGCCCGAACAAACTCGCCTCGAGACTCTATCTAGCGCGAATGTAGCTGGACCTCGTTGAACTTGGACAAGCTAACATTTGGACCGTTTATTTTGAAAGTGGTGCAAATCCAATTCTGTGACTTTCGCCTTTAAGTTTTCATCGTTAACACTAATACTACCGAATAATAAATACAACTGATGTATTCTGCTTCGTAATAATAACAAGACCACATCTATTCTAACCTCATATCATTTTTATGCTAATGTGCCTCAATAAGGAAGTTCGTTCAGGAATTTCTGATGGAAACATTTTTACAATTTTAGTAATTGTGAAAGAAAAAATTAGGCACCAGTCATTCTGACTGGCTCGGTAGTTCTAGTGTTAAACGTTTGTAATATTCAGAATATGTATAATTGATACAGATGTATAAAACGTACTTTTTAAATTTTTAATATAACCCCGCATAAAAAAGTTGCAAGATACAACTTTTGGTACTTTCTCTGCAATTTCGACCAATTGCAATTTTAATCAAACATTTTTCTCGCGTTACGTAGCAATCCAATCGTTCTAACTTCTCGAAAAAATTCAAGTTGTGTTCCAATGTAGACAAAGTTGTGCGATTTTTAAGAGCGTCCGAATATTAGTTGGAGTCACTGTAAATTCATTATAAGCTTGAATTCTCACGGAAAAATTGGACCGTTCATTTTGAAAGTGGTGCAAGTCCAATTCTGTGACTTTCGCCTTTAAGTTTTCATCGTTAACACTAATACTACCGAATAATAAATACAACTGATGTATTCTGCTTTGTAATAATAACAAGACCACATCTATTCTAACCTCATATCATTTTTATGCTAACATGTGCCTCAATAAGGAAGTTCGTTCAAGAATTTCTGATGGAAACATTTTTACAATTTTAGTAATTGTGAAAGAAAAAATTAGGCACCAGTCATTTTGACTGGCTCGGTAGTTCTAGTATTAAACGTTTGCAGCTCGGTGCAACGTTGACTGATTTAGATGAAATATTCAGAATATGTATAATTCATACAGATGTATAAAACGTACTTTTTAAATTTTTAATATAACCCCGCATAAAAAAGTTGCAAGATACAACTTTTGGTACTTTCTCTGCAATTTCGACCAATTGCAATTTTAATGAAACATTTTTCTCGCGTTACGTAGCAATCCAATCGTTCTAACTTCTCGAAAAAATTCGAGTAGTATACTCCAATATAGACAAAGTTGTGCGATTTTTAAGAGCGTCCGAATATTAGTTAGAGTCACTGTAAATTCATTATAAGCTTGAATTCTCACGGAAAAATTGGACCGTTCATTTTGAAAGTGGTGCAAGTCCAATTCTGTGACTTTCGCCTTTAAATTTTCATCGTTACACGTTTGTAGCTCGGTGCAACGTTGACTGATTTAGATGAAATATTCAGAATATGTATATAAGACAATTATTCAGGGTAATGAAGTAAACGAAAATATGTTTCTCTGTAAACAAAGAAAGTTTTGTTTTATTCATTATTTAACAACATTTAATTACACTATTTACACTATTTACACCCTTAAATGTAAACAAAGAAACGACAATTTAAGTTTACTATAATTATTTCTCTGCCTACACTATCAATTTTGTTTATCGCTTAATCTTTATATTTTGCACGTGTGCTCTATTGCGTAATACTATATCTCTCTTATCAATGCTTCTACCAATCGTCGCTCTATCTATCGGTAATTAAAATGAAAAACGCGCGGAGCATGAGAAACGCGGCAAATTTAACTTAAAGAAAGTATACTTTCTTTACATGTATATTGTAACAGATGTACAAAAAAACATACTTTTTAAATTTTTAATATAACCCCGCATAAAAAAGTTGCAAGATACAACTTTTGGTACTTTCTCTGCAATTTCGACCAATTGCAATTTTAATCAAACATTTCATCGTTAAACGTTTGTAGCTCGGTGCAACGTTGACTGATTTAGATGAAACATTCAGAATATGTATAATTGTAACAGATGTACAAAACATACATTTTAAATTTTTAATATAAGCCCGCATAAAAAAGTTGCAAGATACAACTTTTGGTACTTTCTCTGCAATTTCGACCAATTGCAATTTTAATCAAACCAAGCCTAGCAATCCAATTGTTCTAATTTCTCAAAAAAATTCAAGTAGTATAGTCCAACATTGACAAAGTTATGCGATTTTTAAGAGTGTGCGAATATTAGTTAGAGTCGCTGTAAATTCATTATAAGCTTGTATTCTCACGGAAAAATTGGACCGTTTATTTTGAAAGTGGTGCAAGTCCATTTTCTTTTGTTTCGAGAAAATTAAATGTTAGCAGATCCGACAATTAAAAAATATAGGTTAATTATGTGAAGTCTGGGAATGTTTTTACTAATTTATCAATACGTAATTTGATTATATAAAATCACCTACATGTCGGGGAAGACCGCCAAAATTTGAAAAAATCTCCCTGGCACCATTATATCACGATGCCAGGTCTATTCCCTACGAAAAATATAAGGATATGCAGCAGCTATTACCTTATACATATACCTCCTGTGCATCATGAATATTTCAAAACACTGCCAGACGAAGAGCATAAATAATTAATAATACCAATATCTTGTGTTAAATTTAACAATATACAAGTATAATTAAGGTTCAAAATAAAAAATACTAATTCTATTTTATTTCTTGTTATTATTTATAATCAAAATTGGATTAATATGAAATACATTTTAAGTGATATTTGTTATTTCAAAATTGAAATTAAATGATATTTACACTTGACTAATTATGAAAGTGGTGTAAGTCCATTTGCAGCCTGGAAATATATATCATTTTAGTTAAATTCGCCTAAAAGGAAGTTTGAATTTAGTGAATTACTAAAAGTTTCAATATTGTACGAGTAAATTCCATCATTTTCGTAGGCACAACATGACAAAAGGTCGGAAGAAATTATCCGTTTTAGAGTTAAAATAGCTTCGTGTGCAAAGGGTTAAATTATCTGGCTGTTTGGAAGTTCGATCTCTGACGAAAATTATTTCTGCACCTAACATTTCGGTAATTAATAGTGGATCGTGGTAAAAGAAAAAAAAAAGAATGAAGCGGTCGTTCTACATGTAACCGAGCCGATTTTTCCAGGGTGAAAGAAAAAGTTCGGAGAACAATGTACTTTATTCGAATTTAATTGAATGGCGACGCCCGCGCGCGTCCCATCGAGAGAGAGAGAGAGAGAGAGACAGAGAGAGAGAGAGGAATAGAGAGAGAGAGAGAGAGGAAGAGAGAGGAAGAGAGAGAGAGAGAGGAAGAGAGAGAGAGAGAGAGCGGAAGAGAGAGAGAGGAATAGAGAGAGAGAGGGACAGAGAGAGAGTAATAGAGAGAGAGAGGAATAGTGAGAGAGAGAGAGAGGAATAGAGGGAGAGAAATAGAGAGGAATAGAGGGAGAGAAATAGAGAGAGAGGGAGAGAGAGAGAGGAATAGAGAGAGAGAGAGGAATAGAGAGAGAGAGAGGAATAGCGAGAGAGGGAGAGAGAGAAATAGAGAGAGAGAGAGAGAGAGAGAGAGAGAGGAATAGAGAGAGAGGGAGAGAGAGAAATAGAGAGAGAGAGAGAGAGAGAGAGAGGAATAGAGAGAGGGAGAGGAATAGAGAGAGAGGGAGAGAGAGAAATAGAGAGAGAGAGAGAGAGAGGAATAGAGAGAGAGGAATAGAGAGAGAGAAATAGAGAGAGAGAGGGAGAGAGAGAGAGGAATAGAGAGAGAGAAATAGAGAGAGAGAGAGGGAGAGAGAGAGAGGAATAGAGAGAGAGAAATAGAGAGAGAGAGGGAGGGAGGAATAGAGGGAGAGGGAGAGGGAGAGAGAGAGAGGGAGAGAGAGAGAGCCGCTCGTAGAGTGCCGGGCTCCGTTTTATTTTGGTATCTTTCGAGCGTGTATCGAGCGCATCGTCGTGTACTACCTACGATTTTCAATCCGGGTCCGCGGCTGCCTACGAGCGTGCTTGTCAACCCGGGACAACGAGCTTTCAGCCTTTTATATACACGTGACGGCAAAGCGTGCCGCGGAACGGTCTCGTGGGCGTGCGTTCGCAATTTGATTCCGACACGACGTGTTGTTGCATCCACGATGAAAGTGAGTTGCAGCGGAACGGCCCCGCTCGCGCGGAAAAAATTGATGAACTCGTTCTGATTGAGAGGAAGTCGCGCTCTCGAGTCGATTGAACGTGTAATTAAAATACATTTTTCAAGGACCACCGCGGCCGACTCGATGCGCTTAGAAACGCGCACTCGTTTCGCACGAACCTTTTTTTCCAGAAGCTAGCTCCAGATTACCCACGCTCTTCTCACGCTTTTTCTCGCTGCAATGAAACGTGTAATATTAAAATCGGTTATTAGTTCTACTGGAATTTTTTCGAGATTTAAAATTACCGGGACTAATTTGAGATCGAACTGTTTTTCTTTACACGGTGGATTTATTTCTCAAAAATACGTGGAAAAAAGTAATGCAAATTTAACTGTACAAGTTCTGACATAGGTCACCCTATGATGCAAAATAAAACGTGTATTAAAATCGGTTATTTATTCTACTGGAATTTTATAGAAGTTCAAGATTACCCGAAACTGCTTTGAGGTCTAACTGTTTTTGTTTTTTACACGGTAGATTCCTCAAAGCTTCATGGAAAAAGTAATAAAAATTTAGCTGTCTGACGAGAATAAAAAGCGGAAGATTTTCGGTCAACACGAATTATATTTGTTCGCTGTATAGGTCACCCTACGATGCAAAATAAAACGTGTATTAAAATCGGTTATTCGTTCTACTAAAATTTTATAGAAATTCAAGATTACCCGAAACTGCTTTGAGGTTAAACTGTTTTTGTTTTTTATACAGTAGATTCCTCAAAACATCGTGGATAAAGTAATCGAAATTTAGCTGTCCGAGGAGAATAAAAAGCGGAAGATTTTCGGTCAACACGAATTATATTTGTTCACTGCATAGGTCACCCTACGATGCAAAATAAAACGTGTATTTTCGGTTCGTTGTTTCACCGAATGCTTTTAGAGAGACTCGTAATTAGCCTAGATAGTTTTAAGATTTTTAATTTTTTTTCTCCACGGTGCAACGAGGAGAGTATTAGAATCGGTAGAATAGAAATCGAGGAGAGAAGCGTTTCCCGGTGCAATCAACGATACAACAACGATTTTTTCGTGGTGGCTCGATCGTGTGGGTGTGCGACGACGCACGCGGAATGCGCTTCATCGTGCACGCACGTGCGTTCGTGCACAATTTATCACGGGAGATCGAGAGATGCCCCGCGGCGGCCTTGTCGGAGATAACGAGGAACTCTGTTTCATGGAAATCTTAGGTATCTTTATGGTACCCTTCACTCTGCACATCTCTCCGCGACGTAACAACAACACGAGTACACATTTTGTAACTCTTGTAGAACCAGCCGGGACCGCGCAACAACCAGAAATATCATTTGTCGACGCGGACTCGTTCCCACCCCTTTGATCCACGTGTTCCCACTCTAGTTTGCTCCTCCTACTTTCGATCGCATCGATCTCGTTCTCGAAATCCTCGCTGGGATCGATGAAAATCATTTTACAAAGTCAAAGTCTGTCAACTCGGTGGTTTTAAAACTGGTTACCGTTTTTAATTACCGCAATGGTGGAATTTTAAATCATCCAGTCACATCACTGATTACAATCAGTGATTAGAACTTTTCTGTAATTTTTTCTGTAAAAAAAAGGAGACAATTTATATCTATTGTATGCCTATATGTTCTCCGACAGCTGTATATTAACAACGCCAAAATAGAATTTTATTTCGGTTTAAGGAAAATTAATAAGAAATATATTTATTAGACCCTGTTCAGAATCTTCATCACGAGTTTGACTCGATATTGTAGGGCAAGGGGTTAATAATGAAAATACAGAACTCATACATGGACAAATATTTAATTATTTAGACACGCAAGGTGTCCCGAAAATATTGTACAGTGACTTTTCTATAAAGAATGTTTGTGCTATCACTAGTAAATATTTATAATGTCTTTTTCTTTTATATGACGTGTTGTGGGTGAATAAACCAAACTGGGTTTCTCTACCTTATTTACAATATTTACAGATCCCTTTACCTATAAATAGAGAGACGGCATTTACAGCTTATTCTTCCCTATCTTTCCTTCTTATACTAATTAATACTTTTCTGTCTCGAATTCTCTCTTATCTTCGTGCACGTGTTTCTTCTATTGTCTTATGTGATCTCTATTACCGACAAGTCACGCGGCAAACTTCAAGAGGGTTTGTAAAGTAGTATCTGTACTACTTTATACATTTTGCCATCTAGATTTACGTCATTATTATTAGGCATAGCAAACAATGTTTTAGATGAAGTTGAATGGTTTTGAGAGGGGCACATTCTGATGGTACATTTTTTCTCGTAGGTGAACGTATAAAGGACATATGAAGGTCATTAATGTTTTTTTAAATGGAATCATATATTTTTTATTACATCAGCTGATGCTCCTTCATATTCTTTATAAAAAAGTATTAATCTATTTGTGTAAAAAAATCATTAGTTTAGGAGATATTTAGCTAACAAATATGAGATATTTGTGCCTTTTGAGTATGCCTAAAATGCTTTTGCGGCTAATTCCAGCTTGTCTTTCGATTTCGCGAGAGCTAACGGATGGATTTAACGTAATTGCGGCTAACACTACAATTTCGTTTGCTTCATTTGTTATTGTTTTATTACGAATTGCCTTTTTGCGTAATAATTTCCACGTCTGGTGAAATTTTTTAAAAACATTTCGTTGAGGAAATCTATTGGCGTATAATCATTCTGCATGTGTAGCACTTTTCCCAGCTTCAAAATAAATTGATAACATGTCTATCTTTTCTTCTTTAGAATACTTCATTCTGAAGCGATCAGAGACGTAAAAGAGATTAAATTTCACAATAAGTAGGCGAGCAAGAATTATCCACAGAAAATGTAAATATTTACATTGATAATTCTTGCTCTCCTACTACATTACCACATTGAATTAATAATATTGACCAGAAAGTCGAGATTTCCTAACAAATTAGAATTGAAATATCTCCTAAACTAATGATTTTTTTACACAAATAGATTAATACTTTTTTGTAAAAAATATGAAGGAGCATCAGCTGATGCAATAAAAAATATATGATTCCATTTAAAAAAACATCCCGTTCACCTACAAGAAAAAATGTACCATCAGAATGTACCCCTTTCAAAACCATTCAACTTCATCTAAAACATTGTTTGCTATGCGTAACAATAATGACGTAAATCTAGATGGCAAAATGTGGCGACCCACCCTGTATATTTAAAGAAAAAATAAAAGAGGATAAGTAGTACTATTTTGCAACACAATGGCGTACGTAATTTTTTCGTGTTTATGCTATTGTGTCAGGTACGAAGGCGACTCTCAATTTTTTCAATAGAATGCAGTATATTTCGTTACATCGCACGAAAGCGTGTGTCTAGACGAATTCATCGGTACACTGCACAGTGACTTTGAAAGTCACGCAAGGTCAGAAATGTAATGGCACCGGCCAGAAGAGACGTCGGTAGTGTTTCCAGCGTTTCTAAACGTTGAAGCGGATCGCGCCGAGCAAAATGGTACTCGTTAGCATCGCGATACGTTCCTCCGCGTGTCCGTGGCAGCGCGTCGAGGAGAAATGGCAGCAGGCGAGAGGGATACGCGCGCAGATTTGTTTTTAAGGTTCGTTAAATGACCGGGGCTTTTTGCCGGGCTCCGAGAATGATTACGGAGCACGCAACTCCGTGACTGGTGACTCGGTAACAAGGGCTCTCCTTGTGTACGCCACACGACGACCGACGACGAGGTCTTCGTCTTCGTCTTCGTCGTCGTCGTCGCGCCGAACGTCTCAATCGTACGTTCACGAGGACCACGCGGAGGAATGTCC
Source organism: Seladonia tumulorum (assembly GCA_913789895.3). Lineage (NCBI taxonomy): Eukaryota > Metazoa > Arthropoda > Insecta > Hymenoptera > Halictidae > Seladonia > Seladonia tumulorum. The sequence goes on from OU565281.1 coordinate 2,462,317, forward strand.
AACCATTTGATTCTAGCTCCTTATGGAGAAAAGATCCTCCACACGACGGCCCGTGCAAATCATTTCTACCCATTAATCACGCTGAACATAGCGTACCCCTCGCATACTTCGAGGCCTTTGGAACCCTTCGCGTTCTTCAGAATGGACCTCCGTTTTAGAGAATTTAGATAATATGTACTAGACGTTTCATGGGAACTAAATGGTAATTAACTATCCCTTCTACTTTCGGTTTCGTGGAGAAAATATTTAATGTTGCACCACTTGAACGCTAGGTTTACGCCACCATAGAAATTAATTGTAGTATTCTTAATCCATAATTAGCGAAATTGTAAAGATGCGCGAATGAGATATTATTCAAGAAATTTATTTCTTTGGGTATATATTGTGAAATTAACTATCCCTTCTACTTTCGGTTTCGTGGAGAAAATATTTAATGTTGCACCACTTGAGCACTAGGTTTACGCGACCATAGAAATTAATTGTAGTATTCTTAATCCATAATTAGCGAAATTGTAAAGATGCGCGAATGAGATATTATTCAAGAAGTTTATTTCTTTGGGTATATATTGTGAAATTAACTATCCCTTCTACTTTCGGTTTCGTGGAGAAAATATTTAATGTTGCACCACTTGAACGCTAGGTTTACGCCACCATAGAAATTAATTGTAGTATTCTTAATCCATAATTAGCGAAATTGTAAAGATGCGCGAATGAGAAATTATTCAAGAAGATTATTTCTTTGGGTATATATTGTGAAATTAACTATCCCTTCTACTTTCGGTTTCGTGGAGAAAATATTTAATGTTGCAACACTTGAACGCTAGGTTTACGCGACCATAGAAATTAATTCTAGTATTCTTAATCCATAATTAGCGAAATTGTAAAGATGCGCGAATGAGAAATTGTTCAAGAAATTTATTTCTTTGGGTATATATTGTGAAATTAACTATCCCTTCTACTTTCGGTTTCGTGGAGAAAATATTTAATGTTGCACCACTTGAACGCTAGATTTACGCGACCATAGAAATTAATTGTAGTATTCTTAATCCATAATTAGTGAAATTGTAGAGATGCGCGAATGAGAAATTGTTCAAGAAATTTATTTCTTTGGGTATACAGAGTTACCCCACTTTTGTGCCAGAAAATTTGGGAGGTGGTAGAAAAAGTCATTCTAAACATGGTTTACTTTTTTGTGTTTTTCCAATTTTGGCCCCATTTTCGAGTTACAACGAAAATCCCGAGTTTTTTTTAATCCGGGCTTCGGATGGGTTCGGAATATACTTTCTCCTTTAAATACCCCCAAAGAAGGTATTCCATTTTTGTTGCAATTTGGGGCTTTTTTCGCTGTCCCGCGACACCAAGTTTCCTGTTTTGAAAGAAAAAAAGTATGAGGAAAGCTTCAAACGCATATTGGTTTGTAGTCCACATTGAAACAAATAAATCAAAAAAAGAAACATCGACAGATGTTAATACATTGCTGAGATATTTAAAAAAAATATTGCACTAAAAAAACTCGGTTTTTTCGTTGTAACTCGAAAATGGGGCCGAAATTGGAAAAACACAAAAAAGTAAACCATGTTTAAAATGACTTTTTCTACCACCTCCCAAATTTTCTGGCACAAAAGTGGGGTCACCCTGTATGTTGTGAAATTACCCCCTTGCCCTACAATAACGAGCCAGACTCGCGATGAACAAGAAGATTCTGAACAGGGTCTAATAAATATATTTCTTATTAATTTTCCTTAAACCGAAATAAAATTCTATTTTTTGGCGTTGTTAATGTACAGCTACGGGAGAACATATAGGCATACAATAGATATAAATTTTCTCCTTTTTTTAGGAAATTGTAAATTATAGAAAAGTTCTAATCACTGAAACTGTGAAATAAATCGTAGTACAAGTGGTTAACTATCCCTTCTACTTTCGGTTTCGTGGAGAAAATATTCAATGTTGCACCACTTGACCGCTAGGTTTACGCGACCATAGAAATTAATTGTAGTATTCTTAATCCATAATTAGCGAAATTGTAAAGATGCGCGAATGAGATATTATTCAAGAAGTTTATTTCTTTGGGTATATATTGTGAAAGAAATGGCTTTTAGTTATTTTTATAAAGTAATGTAGAATAGGTGTATTTAGTGTCCCGTAAACCTAGTGTTAACACGTTAACTGCCATGTCAGTCATATGTTACTGACAGCAATTTTTCACTAGGTTTAGACATTATTTTTATCGTGACACATTCAGATAAACCGAATTTTATTATGATCTTACCATTTCCAGAGATTCTTACAATTTAATGAATTCAATTTAATTAATGAAAGCGAAACAAAAAATTTTAAATGTATTATACGGGATGCTGTTTTAACCCTTTTGTATTCTAAAATTGAATTAATTATATTGTAAGAATCTCTGGAAATGATATTGTGTTGAGGAACATATTTGATGCATGGATTGTCTTTCGTCTTGACCCCGAAAATTCGAATTCTGAGACGTTTCCATAAATGCATAAAATGCACAGAGCCTAACTATTACAAAATTTACTGTTTTATATAGAAGAAAATTGTCGAGCTTCCTTTGCATACAGCTCAGTCATTAGAAAGCATATTTAACAGATCTATTATATTCTGACAGGTCCATTAATTTTTACAGATTTTTGAACTTCTTCAGGATTAATGTTGGTCATCTTACTGGACTCGATATAAATAGTTAACGATTGGAATCTACCACTAAAAAATTTAGATGGGACATTTGTAATTCTGGGTCCACGTGGACCCTACTCCCACCATTCCATGGGTAGGTTTCCGGTAGCTAAAGCGTTTAATAGTAATCAGATGAAGATACAGTGACTCGCAATAATATATATATTCGGACGCTTTTAAAAATCGTATAACTTTGTTAATATTGAACCATACGACTTGGATTTTTTTTAAGTGAGCACAATTGATTTGGCATATAAAATGAAAAGAATTTTTTACAAAAATTGCAATTGGTCGAAATTGCAGAGAAAATACTAAAAGTTGTATTTTTCAACTTTTTTATGCGTGCTTATATTAAAAATTTAAAAAGTACGTTGTGTACATCTGTATGAATTATACATATTCTGAGAATTTCATAAAAATCGGTCAACGTTGCAATGAGCTGCAGATGTTCCAAAATGATCACATAAGGGCGAAATTCCCTGACAAGGCCAAAATACGAAACGTACTTTTTAAATTTTTAATATAAGCACGCATAAAAAAGTTGAAAAATACAACTTTTAGTATTTTCTCTGCAATTTCGACCAATTGCAATTTTTCTAACAAATTCTTTTCATTTTAGATGCCAAATCAATTGTGCTCACTTAAAAAAAAATCCAAGTCGTATGGTTCAATATTAACAAAGTTATACGACTTTTAAAAGCGTCCGAATATTATTGCGAGTCACTGTAGTACGACAGCAGGTTTAGTTTCTCTAAATATTTTTGCCTATTGACTAATTAATCTAATAGTTTGTGCGCAGTGCAACCGTCACTTTTTCTCGTTAACCCCTTGCCCTACAATATCGAATCAGACTCGTGATGACGATTCTGAACAGGGTCTAATAAATATATTTCTTATTAATTTTCCTTAAACCGAAATAAAATTCTATTTTGGCGTTGTTAACATACAGCTATCGGAGAACATATAGACATACAATAGATATAAATGTTCTCCTGTTTTTAGGAAATGATAAATTACAAAAAAGTTCTGAAACCGTGAAATAAATCGTAGTACACAAGGGGTTAAGTTGGCTAATTATTTGGGAGAGTGGTTCGCGCGATGCAGAAAATCTGCAGGGATCGACGGCCATGTTGTGTATTTAAAAGGGAGGGTTCGAACGGTGGTGGTCAATCGAGCGATTTTTTTTCAGTGGAATAACAAGAGATTTCGAATGGGGGTGGGTTGGAGGGGTGGGATTGCTGCGGTTCCCGATTGACCGTGGTGTTTTGGCAGCGATCCCTGCGCTGCCACCGTATTCATACTTTGTAAACGACCCCACGCGCTCGCATCGACGCGGCTGAATTGCACGCGACACGAGCATGATTCACGTAACCCACTCACTGTGTTCATAACCTGTTTGCGGCACAGGTACCGCATCTTCTTATACTAATTGTGCCCCGGTAAAATTATCGACGGCACCGCATAACTGCCACACACGACGATCCCGAGGGAGGGGGAGGGGGTAAACAGGAGACACACACACACAAACACACACATCGTTCTCATTTTTGTTTCTTCATCCCCCTACCAATCGATTCGGCGAATAACTCAGCTTCTTCTACTCGGGCTCTTTCTTTGCTGCATTATGCCGGCGCAGCGTTATCATTCCTGCTGCTCGTACCACATTCTGAAACGTTCGCTGACTCTTCTTGCCGCGTTGCCACGCATTCGACTGCATCCCCCCTCTCCTCCCCCCCCCCTTCATTCGTGACAGTTTGTTCAACTTGTTTGTTATACCGGAATGCCAATTTCCTCCGGATAAAGTTCGCGCGGAATTTCTTCCCCTTTCCTCAAGTGCCGTTTCTCAAGTGTGAATATACAATCACTCGCATACTTGTTCGCATATTTTTTTATCCCCGTTAAAAAGAATACAGTAGCGTCACCGCGTATGCGCGTGTAAGATCACAATCTCCATCACCATAGGGTGTACTTACTACTTTGAGAAACAATAACGGTAATGCTGATCCAGTGACAAAACTTCTTGGTTTTTATTTATGATTTTATGAAACTTTTACTGGCAGATCTGTGACATTTTTCTGATTAAAAAGACACCAAACATGACGCAAGTCGGTTCATATTTGCTGGTTTAATCCACGATTTCGTAGAACCTCGATTATCCGAACCGAGAACGTCTAATTTCTCGTATCTATGACAATTGTTTTTCAATTGTACCAATCCATAACCATTTCATTTAGCACCGCAGTAACTAAGTAATTGTTCTATTATCCGAACACTGAAGTTCCACCACCTAGTTCGGACATGCTTGGTATCGGTTTAACCATAAAATTGTTACGAATATGCGAGTAAAATCTGCATTAAAAAAGTCATTACAATATTCTGTCTTTATCTGAACACAAAGTTTCAAATGCTATATGCAATCCGAATAAATGTGTTTCTCGCATTTGTGTTTGCATGAAAATTCATCCATTTGTGTATACCAGAAACGTTTCCGTTAAGAATGGTAAAATATCAATATTGGGTTGGGGAACTTGAATTTAAATTCGAAGATAAAAATTAAGATTTTTATCCATAGATAAATATTTTCCTGTGTGTTCTATTACTGTTTTGAGGTAACTTATCCCTGGACAACAAAAATGGACATATCGAAGCAGTGGACGTATTAAAGAGATTTTAGGCTAGCAGCGTATTGGTTTCACCTTAGTGAAATAATTAACACGTTGACCGCCATGTCACCTAGATGTGGGTGACGGAATTATTTGTCCAGGTTTTAAAATGAATTTTTACGTTAATATATTCACTATACCAAAGATTGGGATCTGTAAAATGCCAGAAAGTTGGACTATTCAATATCATACATTTAATTTTTTACAATTTTATTTATAACTTACTTTCAAGCAGTAAGAAAATTCGATCTCTATTATCAATCTATTAAACGTGTTAAAAAAGAAAGTAACTTTCTACTTCGTTCCAGTTTGTAGCAATGCAGGAAGAAAATTTTCATTTTGCCTAAAGATCAGTAGTCTAAATATTAACACGTTGATTGCCATGTCACCCATATGTGGGTGACGGAATTATATGTCCAAATTTTAAAATGAATTTTTACGCTAATATATTAAGTGTATCAAATTTTTTAAGGATCTGTAAAATGCAAGAAAGTTGGAAGACTGCTGAATATCACACATATAATTATTTTCAATTTTTATTTCATTAACCCCTTGCCCTATAATATCGTGTCAGACTCGTGATGAAGATTACGAACAAAGTCTAATAAATATATATGTTATTAATTTCCTTTAAATCGAACTAAAACTCTATTTTGTTGTAGTTGATATATATCCTTTGGAGAAAACATAGGCATACGATCATTTTTTCTTTGAAATTCTGAACGATGAAGAATTTCTAATCATTACAATCACAAAACAAATATTAGTGCAAGGGGTTAACACTAGAACTACCAAGCAGTAAATGCAACTCGCACACATTACCTTATAACAACAACAAAATTGCAGTTGTTTAGATTTCGCACCAGTTTTGTTTAAATATCTACTTCGATAGAGAAGTTTATTCAAAAATTTTCTCATGAAAACGGTTACAATTTCGTTATTTCTAAAAGAAAAAATTAGGAGCAAGTCATTTTGACCCATCCGGTAGTTCTAGTGTTAAATAACTTACTTCGATTTCATGGAATTTTTGAGAATTCTGGTTTGGCACTCAGTTATAAAAAAAGAAATCAATTTTTATTTCGCTCCTGCGTCTTGCAGTCTACTTATCACGCTATTAAATAAACCTATGAATACAGTGAGTAACGAAAGTATTCGAACGCCCTTTAAATCAGTATAACTTTTTTTTTAAGTGAATCAAACAACCTGACATTTTTTAACAATTACAAGAATTGGTTTTCCAAATGATGTGCCAACAAGATTTTGAAAAAATTGCAATTGGTAAGAATTACATGAGAAAATAAAAATGGCACTTTTTACAACTTTTCTTATTTGAGCCTATAATGAAAATTTAAAATATGCGTTTTGTAGATCTATGTTAATTATACACATGCTGAAAATTTAATCGAAATCGATTAATATACACACGAGCTACAACTAGTTAAAAGTGGTGAAAAGCGTAGATTTTCACGACTTTTGGCCAGTTTCTGCTTAAAATCCTCAGATTGTAACATATTTTGATACGTGCCATTTTTATCTGCGTCAGCCGATTTCGATGAAATTTTCAGTACGTGTATAACTAACACAGATCTACAAAACGCATATTTTAAATTTTCATTACAGGCTCAAATAAAAAAGTTGTGAAAAGTGCCATTTTTATTTTTTCATGTAATTCTTACCAATTGCAATTTTTTCAAAATCTTTTTTACACATCATTTGGAAAACCAATTCTTCTAACTCCTCAAAAAAGTCAGGTCGTTTGATTCACTTAAAAAAAAAGTTATACTGATTTAAAGGGCGTTCGAATACTTTCGTTACTCACTGTAAGTATCTACATTTTATCTTTGAATTTTAACTTAAAAACGCTTGCCAACCCAACAGAATGTACAGCGTTGGAAAAACATTCGGCGAAATTTTCGTCGTTTCGGTTTGGCGATTGTTCGCGTCGGTTCTGTGGGGTTTGGATTCTTTAAATATTCGACATCTCGACGAAGCGACTCGCGGTGGTTTCGATCCTCGAGTTGAAGGGTCGAAGCCACAGTGATTCAGTTGTTTCTTGCCTTCGTGATCGGGTGATTCTTACCAAACCGGTCCTGCAACGGGTCCTGGACCATCGCGGCGAGGATATAAAGGAGTGGATTACGGCAAGAAAAGGAAGAAGCATCTTCGAACTTCGTTTGACGTCACGGGCGGAGGTCAATATCACCTGGTCGAATCGGAGCAGAAGCATCACGGCCTCTCGCGGTGCAAACAAACCCTTTTCTTGATTTTTTTGCTCTCTGCCAAACCGCGCACAGAATGTACGAGATATTATTGAACCTTTGCTGCATCGTCCAAGAAGCAGTTGCGCCGATGTTTTGTCCTTTGAAGTGGATCGATGTTGATATTCGGCGAAAGGAAAGGGCTTTCTTACCTTAACCCTTATACGAAGCCTCGAACACGTAGTTGTTACATCTTCCTGTGATCTTCTTGAAAGATCTTCCAATTCGACCGATCCTGTTTTATTCGTAATCTTACATTTTAAGTAGATACGTGAAATCATAACATGATCGTAAAGAAACAAAAACCGTGCATCGTAAAACATAACATTTTCACTCGACGATCAGAATATGAGAATTAAATACATTTCAAATAAGTTTACTGCTTTAATTGTTTACAGGCGTGTAAACTGTAACAAAGCGGGCAACATATTTTACAGGGGGGCAAGAGTTGTGAACCATAAAGAGTTCGGAATAGTGTACAGATAAATTTCACATCTCGATTATTATAAAATAATTCTCGTAAGCTTCATAGGGCGTATTAACCCCTTGCACTACTACTTATTTTGTGATTATAACCGCTTAGAAACTCTTCATTGTTCACAATTTCATAGATAAACAAGATAGTTTATATTTATTGTATGTCTATGTTTTCTTATATATTTATATGTTATCTATATGTTATATATAGTTATATATAGTTATATGTTTTCTTATATGTTTTCTTATATATTTCTTATATATAAGGATATATATCAACTACAACTAAATAGAGTTTTATTTCGGTTTAAAGGAAATTAATAACATACATATTTATTAGACTTTGTTCAGAATCTTCGTCACGAGTTTGACTCGATATTGTAGGGCAAGGGGTTAATAAGCTTCGTACGCTACAACAATTTTTATTATTAGACTGAAACTCTTATAGTTAAAATTTAGTCGTTTCAGTCTAGTAAAAGAGTTACAATAACTCTATACATTTTCTTGTTCTTCGCACTGAAATTCTTACTTTTATTAATTGTCATTTTATACAATTATTGTTGTACATAACTGGTTACAATAACTGAATGAACCGAACACATTGTAGTGTAACCCTTTAAAATTGAAAATAACTATCTAAATAATTTTAGCAACGTCTGTATATATCTTTATCTATTCCCATAATCAAAGCAATGATACACGATTTATCTCCAGAGGAAAGTCATTTAACCCTTTTCACTCGAAGCTATTTTAACACCAAAACGAAACATTTCTTATGACCTAGAATAGTTCCCTTGTATATACAGGGTCATCCGTTTTTAAACGTCCAAACGTCAACCAGCTATAGAGGACCCCAAATGAAACAACTTTCACCCCTAACAATTTTTTTGATTCGGTCTTCACTTAAGATTAAATATATTAGGACTGCAATTATGTATCTTGATGATTTGTCCTTTGTTTGGTTTAAAATAAATAGGGGCATCTTTTTTATTAACTCAACTTTATTGTATGACCTTCGGATCTTGGTTTTTTTGACATGGGGCACGCCGTGGAGACTGAATGAAATAACTTCGAAAAATTCGGATTCATGCATAATAAATTGCTTTATTCATGACAAAAATTAACAGAAAATTATTGGAAAAATTTCAAAATTTTTACAGCAATACCTAAATATTCAAGGAATGTAACGGGACTCAAGTTTTAAGAATGATTTTAAATACATCTTTTGGGTACGTATTGTTTAAAATATTTTCAAGAAATCAAGGCCGAATCAAAAATAGTGTTAGGGGTGAAAGTTAGGGGTCTAACTTCTGCAGAAAACCTATTTTGCAGTGGTATCGTCTTGTGGACACACTGCTGTCAACGATGTCAATGTAAAGTGACTTTTTCTAATATTTTTCCCAATTTTCTTTTTCCCGTTAGCAAGTAAGCTAATCCTAACTTCTGCAGAAAATTCAAGCTTTTTGATCTGATCTTGAAAATCCCTCTTTCAATCTTTAAGTGGACTCGACTTGGGGTCGTTACGGCGTCGCTGAAATTTATGCTAATAATTATGTGATCCTACGATAGCCGCATATTTTGACCCAGAGTATTAACACTAAACTTACCGAGCCTTAAAAACAACTCATAAGCAACTGTCTTATAAAAATGACGAGATTGAATTTATTTGGATTTTGTGCGATTCGTATTACAATACAAGCTCTCCTAAATATATTTATTAATCATTTCTCACGGAAGCACGTTTATAATTTGCAATAATTGTAAAGTAAAAAATCTGGAACCGGTCATTTTAAACGTCGGTGGTAGTCTTACAATCGTCATTCGATTACTCGGTTTCTGGCGAAATAATTAAACGAACAGCTGCTGCACTAGGAATAATGAGGAAATTAACGTGCGTACAAGAAGTACCTTGATAAATATATTTTAAAAAATTGAACAGTGAAACAGTGAGTGATCCCAAACGTGATTATGATTATACAGGGTCATCCGTTTTTAAACGGCCAAACGTCAACCAGCTATAGAGGACCCCAAATGAAACAACTGTCACCCCTAACACTTTTTTTGATTCGGTCTTGATTTTTAGATAATTGCAAAAACCCGTCATTTTTTGCGTTCACTTAAGATTAAATATATTAGGACTGCAATTATGTATCTTGATGATTTTTCCTTTGTTTGGTTTAAAATAAATGGGGGCATCTTTTTTATTAAGTCAATTTTTTTGTATGACCTTCGGATCTTGGTTTTTTTGACATGGGGCACGCCGTGGAGACTGAATGAAATAACTTCGAAAAATTCGGTTTCATGCATAATAAATTGCTTTATTCATGACAAAAATTAACACAAAATTATTGGAAAAATTTCAAAATTTTTACAGCAATACCTAAATTTTCAGGGAATGTAAAGGGACTCAAGTTTTAAGAATGATTTTAAATACATCTTTTGGGTACGTATTGTTTAAAATATTTTCAAGAAATCAAGGCCGAATCAAAAAAAGTATTATGGGTGAAAGTTGTTCCATTTGGGGCCCTCTATAGCTGGTTGACGTTTGGCCGTTTAAAAACGGATGACCCTGTATATATTTTTTTATGGTATACATATGAAAACGGTGCAGTTTACTCGTAAAATACTGAAGTGTTTAATAATCTATTACGTACAAACAAATTTAATAATGTAAAGAATATTTTGAATAACGATACAGCAATTTTTAGTTGCGCCTTACAGTCGCCATTCGAGTGCTAAGGGTTAAAAAAAGAAAAATACTCTGATGCGTCGAACGGAGTGCAGACATTTTTCCGCAGGGTGGTTCGATTAGCAGCAAACAAACGTGGAATCACCGCGTCATCGTATCGCGCAGCGTGCGGAATCATTGCGAGGTAATAGCGATCGATAGCGGCGTAATGGCGGTGCGATTCGAAATTATCGGATCGTCGGCGCGGCGTTCCCGTCAGCCCTTTGATCCGAGATACCCGTTACACGGCGTCGTCGCATCGTCGGGTTCGTTGGCCTACTTTCAACCCTCTCCCAGGCTCCGAAAAGTTGAACGTCTGAGTCTCTACCGGGCTCTTCTGGTCCAGCCTGTACCCTTTTCCGATCCTCCGCGAAAAGAGTTCCGCCGGGGCGAAAGACGAGGGGTAAAAGAGGATGAGGGACCGATGCGATGCTGGTCTGGGAGGGGTGTACGGAGGAACCACCCCCGCGATCAATACAGTAATGACGCCCCCGCGCTCGCCGATGTTACTATGCTAAGCGTTCCGCTGTTTTATGCCCGCGAATATACTGCCGCCCCGAATCTTCCAGGCTCTTTGAACTCGACTACGGCGTCTCTTATCGGGAATTCACCCCCCGTCTTTTTCCGCTGTTTCCTATCCGACCTCGGGGACGTTTAATACACCCCCTTCCAACGACGATCATTCCTACATTAACCCTCGTACGATCTCCATTTAAAATAATGTTGGTGGCGTTCGTGGTCAATTTTGACCACACTCGGATCGAATAAAATGAAAACACCTTGTTCTATTACTTTGTCATTGCAATTATCGCTTACCGTATTAATTGGGAGATGATACGAGTGAGGCAAACATGCATACACAGTGGCCACGAATCTCTCGGACAAAGTCGAAATAAAGTAAAAGAATAATCAATTGTTTCAACCAAACGTCAACTACTTCTTTAAAAAACGCTTCTGCCGACAGACAAATAATTACACAAATAATTACAATTTTTAAGAGCGTTCGGACGGTCCTAAAAATTTCATCAAAAAATCCACTATTCTTGAGTTAATTTATAATTCATTTTAGACGATTATTTCAAATGAAAATAGGTTGGAAGACGAAATCACAATAAAATGCAGGAATAAACTGAATTATAGGAAGGATAATTCAATAAATTAGTATACACTCCCGTCCATAAGTCACCGGACACTTACTCGCTTTCGTCGTTTTGTACCGAACGCCTCAAATTTCGACTTATCGGTCCACAACACCTTTTCCCAATCTTCAGCAGTGTAATCTTTATATAATTTTGCCTATTGCAGTCTTTTTTTCTTATTTTGAGTCCTTAATAACGGTTTTTTAACTGCAACACACCCGCGAAGCCCTGCTTGCAAAAGACGTTGCTTAACTGTTGTTGTACCAATTGGATCCTCTCGAACTTTGTTAACTTCTGCCGCAATTTCTGTTGCTGTCATCCTCCTGTTTCGTTTACTTAACGTTTGTATATAGCGGTTTTCATTTTCTGTTGTTTTTTGGGGCCGTCCAGTTCGTTTTTTATATTCAAAAGTATTAGTGTCTGTGAACTTTTTCACTGTATCATGCACTGTTGATTTCGGAATTTTAGTTTTTATCGCAATTTCCCGCGCAGAATAGCCTTCTTTCACAAGAGTAATAATACTCGAACGCTTTTGAACGGATAATTCTTTTCTAGAACTGCTGATACTGATCACATGCACTGTCAAACTTGAAATGGAGAAGAAACAGCGACTTCGCCTTCGCAGCTCCATGCTTATCACTATTTAGTCTAGAACTCTTCTTACAGTGTTTATAAGCTCTTTATAATGTTCCAAATATAGTTCTCTGATGGTTTTGAACGTCCAAAGCGAACAATATATCCCAACATGTACCGAATGGAAACCTAACGAAATGAGTGTTTACGCGTGCAGTTCCTTTTTTAAACGTTTATTTAAATAACTAATATTTATTTCTATTTTTACATACCGAAATTATCGTAAAATAGCTAAATATTACAAGATCAACAATAAAATCAAGCTAGAGAGTGGTGTCTGTGTCTGGTGACTTATGGACGGGAGTGTACGTCCTTATACATTATAGATGCAGTTATGAGTGGAGTAAAAATGTTCGATGAATTTGAAAAGGTACTGTTCTACTATTTTCAACTTATCCAATATATTTGGAAACAACGAAATTTTTGTTTCACTCCAGTTTGTTGCAATCCAGATAGACAATTTTTATTTTGCACAGAGATCCGCTGTCTACTTAGGAATTATAATACCGATAACTTACTTTGCACAGTCTTCGCATTTAATAACTATTAATTCGAGTCTATATCGAAATTTTAAATTACTTCGTATGATCGAATTATTCCAAGGATACTGTCTCGCGATGTTCTATGCTTTATGTAATAATTAGACTGCGGATCTTTATGCGTTTATGGCTTCTGGAAATGTTAAAAAAATGCTAAAATATAACATTCGACAGAATCTAGTAGAATTTTTATTTACTTCAGATCTACGAAGGCTACTGCCACAGAAACTAAAATTTTATTTGACTCTACTTTCTTAAAATACCTCTAAAAAAATTGCAAATTGCATAAACGTCCGCATTCTAGTAATAATACAATACATAAACGAAGTGAGTGTGTGAGATGGTGCGATAATTCGTAACATGTTACAATTTTTTTTTTTCCTAATTATAATGCAGTCAGATTATTTGAATTTTATTCAGTGGTCATTTTTACCAGGAAGACCTTCAACGCGACAATTTTTGTTTCGCAAATACGATTCGCGTTTTGGGAAACATTTCTTTTTTTGAAATTTCTCCAGAAGCGAAAATAAATAAATAAACACACGTTATATGGACCGTTTATTTTGAAAGTAGTGTAAGTCCTTTTTTTAAAAAAGTGAGATATGACGTAATTTATGCTTAATTTAGTGTAAACTTTTTGTTCATAACTAGTTAGTATTTAATATCTTAAAAAATGCCAATGCTTTGTTCAATTTAAAATTGGCCGGTAAAAGAAATTGCGTAACCATTGATTATGAAAGTGGTGTAAGTCCAATTTTCCATAGACAGGTGGCGGGGTTAGAAAAATTTAAAATTTATTAGTTTTTAACATAATAAGTTTATTTTACACGAAATGAAACGAGAGAATTTCGTTTCAAGAAAAAAATCTACAAAACGCAATTAAAAAACAGATAAGAAGAAACAGTAATGGAGAAAAAGTAAATTGGTTGCAAATATGTTGGATGAGATTTTGAAAAAGTGCACCGTATACTATTTTATATAAAACATGAATGGAGGACACAGAATTTAAGACTCTAAATTTATCACATACATATCGGGGAAGACCTCCAAAATTTGAAAAAATCTCCTTGGCACCTTTGTATCACGATGCCAGGCCTATTACATACGAAAAATATGATATGCAGCAGCTATTACCTTATACACCTCCTGTGCATCATGAATATTTCAAAACACTGCCAGATGAAGACTGCATAAATAATTAATAATACCAATATCTTGTGTTAAATTTAACAATATATAAATATAATTAAGGTTCAAAATAAAAAATACTAATTCTATTTTATTTCTTGTTATTATTTATAATCAAAATTGGATTAATATGAAATATATTTTAAGTGATATTTGTTATTTCAAAATGGAAATTAAATGATATTTACAATTGACTAACTATGAAAGTGGTGTAAGTCCATTTGCAGCCTGGAAATATATATTATTTTAATTAAATTCGCCTAAAAGAAATTGATATGATCAAATTACATATTGATAAATTAGTACAAACATTCCCAGACTTCACATAATTAACCTATAGTGTCTAATTCTCAGATCTGCTAACATTTAATTTTCTCGAAATAAAAGAAAATGGATTTGCACCACTTTCAAAACAAACGGTCCACTTCTATTTTTGAAATTTCTCCAGAAGCGAAAACAAATAAATAAACGCACGTTATATCTACGGTAGCGCAGTCAGTAAAGAAGATGCACCCAAAAATTGCCTGCTTCCTAGGACGACGAACCTTGAAGTTAGGATCCTGGTTAGCGGAAAAGCGAAGGTCGTAGGTATAATAGGGGAGCCCAATGAGCCTGCAGGTAGCCTCCAGTTCTGGTGTTAGCCGTCGAAGCGAATTCCACGGTGATTTCCGGTGAGTTTGGATCGAGGGGGTCATATTTTATCCGGCGCGAAAGGCGGCGTGGATAGAGTGGCCGGGTAGAATGTCAGTTGAGCTTCATCCCCGGCAAATAGGCCCGATAACATTTCCAACGAGGTGGTGTTGATGCGACCCGGCCCACCTTCGAACTTGGAGCCCAGGCCCGGGTCCGTCGGGGGTCTCTCTTCCTCCGGGCAAACGATAAAGCGTCTCCTTTTTACGGGCAATGAGGCGAAAAATTACTGACCTCCTCCCTCTACCTAGCTCTCTCTCTCTCTCTCTCTCTCTCTCTCTCTCGACGGGAGTCACCTACCTCGGTGCACCCTCTATACGATTTTCCAATAACTCGTTTACTACCCTGGCTGGCTTCCTGCAACCCCTACCTCTTCTACCATGCTCTCTGCCCGGGCTCTTCAGCAGTCTCATCACGTCATCGACCCTCCAATCGCTGACACGACATCTATATACCCGACGACGCTCCAAGTGAAATATTTTCTTGGCGTTCTTTGAACGCGTCGTCGTCCTCTAGATAGATGACGATATCGACCGAGCATCGAATCAAGAATGATCTTAGGACCTTTAGCCTACAATATCGAGTCAGACTTGTGATGAAGATTCTGAACAAAGTCTAATAAATATATATGTTATCAATTTCCATTAAACCGAAATAAAATTCTATTTTGTTGTGGTTGATATATATACAGTCGAGTCGGAAAGTAAGTTAACATTTGGTGATATGTAGGCAATGAATATGATGAATAAAATCAAGTTATTGTATTGTTTTTATTTAGGAGGTATAAGGAAATAAACAAATATGTTAGTAAAACGTATATTATCATTATTAAAGATTAAAAACATGTCATATTCATTTGCCTGCATACACCAGTCGTTAACTTACTTACCGACTCTCTCTCTCTCTCTCTCTCTCTCTCTCTCTATATATATATATATATATATATATATATATATATATATATATATATATATATACAGTCGGGGACAATATTAAGTGGACACTTTTAAAAATTGCATAACCTTTTTAAAATTGATCCAAATGACTTGATTTTTTTTAAGATGTTACACTGATTAGTTTGCTAGACAATGAGTAAACAAAAATTTCTTACATTGCAATTGGTTCGAATGATAAACAATGCCCAGACTATGAAAGCGAACGTAATGCATTAGAAACAAAGCTCCTCAAAGGCAAAGCGAACGTAATGCATTAGAAACAAAGCTCCTCAAAGGCAAGTACTGTTTTCCTCTTTGTATTGGTTCCTTCTTATGTAAACCTGATATAAAAGGTCTGAAAATAATTTATAATTTCCTTAAACAATGTTCCATTAGAATTTAGAACAATGTAAACCTGTTTAATGTAAGCCAAATGTAATAATACTGTACCTGCTATATAAACCAATTGGTTTAAAGCAATAAATAAATAAATAAATAAAATGAAAAAATGATGATTTTTAACTTTTTTATCTAAACCTATAATGATAATTTAAGAAATGCGTTTTGTAGATTCCGGTAACGTATATGCATACTGAAAATTTAATCGAAATCGGTTAACGTTGCAATGAGCTACAAACGTTTAAAGATGATCACATAAGGGCGAAATTCCCTGGCAAGGTCGAAAATCTGCGACTTTTACCCTTAAACTCTAATATTAAAAAGTTTGTAGCTCATTGCAACGTTGACCGATTTCGATGAAATTTTCAGTATGCATATACGTTACCGGAATCTACAAAACGCATTTCTTAAATTATCATTATAGGTTTACATAAAAAAGTTAAAAAATCATCATTTTTTCATTTTTTTAACATTCGAACCAGTTGCAATCTAAAGAAATTTTTGTTTACTCATTGTCTAGCAAACTAATCAGTGTAACATCTTTTAAAAAAATCAAGTCATTTGGATCAATTTTAAAAAAGTTATGCAATTTTTAAAAGTGTCCACTTAATATTGTCCCCGACTGTATATATATATATATATCATTTCGAGAAAACATAGGCGTACAATAAATATAAACTACCCTTTTTTCTATGAAATTCTGAACGATGAAGAATTTCTAATGATTATAATTACAAAATAAATAGTAGTGCAAGGGGTTAAAAAATGCGCTATCGCGAGACTGTCTGCTTCGAATCAGATTTATTTAGCGGCTAAAAGTTAGTCCGTCGAATAAAAATTTACCTGACCTTGATTTGACCTTGTTTAGGAAGAAGCAAGTAACATATAACCTGAGGAACAAAAGTCTCTCGTCGTTTCATTAAAGGACTCTTGTGAATCGAATGAGATAAGCTGTGCTGGAATATATTTATAAGTAGACTGCGGATCTTTATGGAAAATTTTCTATCTGAATTGCAACAGAAATTTATTTTCCTTCTTAACCCCTTGCACTACGATTTATTTTACGGTTCCAGTGATTGGAACTTTTTTGTAATTTATAATTTCCTAAAAAAGAGGAGAAAATTTATATCTATTGTATGCCTGTATGTTCTCCGATAGCTGTACATTAACAACGCCAAAATAGAATTTTATTTCGGTTCAAGGGAAATTAATAAGAAACATATTTATTAGACCCTGTTCAGAAGCTTCGTCACGAGTCTGACTCGGTATTGTAGGGCAAGGAGTTAATACGTATAATAGGTTGAAAATAATCTGACAGTGTTTGAAAATTTTTCTAATGCTTTTACCGTTTTAAAACACACCTACCCATATTTGCCATGAATGCGTAAAATACTCAGTCTATTTATATGCGGTTTATTCGATCATTGATATTTCCAAAGATAAAGTGAAAGTTCCAGAAGCAATGACAAGCTTGACAGTTTGGCCCCCCGTAACGGAGGGGGCCAAATATTTATATTCTGATAATATAAATGCATATTTTGTGGAAGAAGAATGTAGATTCAATGCCTCGTGTGTTAACGACTTTTCCAAAAAAAGAAAATAATTTGAAAATGTTACCGAAACAATAATTTGGTATGATTTCTCTTAGGGAGATATATTGTCCTCGCTTTAGCAAAAGGTCCAACAATTATTCAAGGAAATTATTTTTCTTTTACTTCCGTCTTTTCTCACGCGCAACCTTGCTAGTTTACCTGCATCTCCAGCAGAAATTTAAACGAGTTCGAGTCGTGAATCAGATTTAAGAAGAGTCTGAATAGAGCCTAATAAATGTGAACGTTTTATTAATTTCCTTAAAACATAGGTATACAAAAAATATAAACTACCTTTTTTTTCTCTATGAAATTCTGAACGATGAAGCATTTCTAATCATTATAATCCCAAAATAAATAGTAGTGAAAGGGGTTAAAAAAATATAAAATTGAGAGGTCACATTACCACCCTCCCCTCCAGTAATTTTGAGCGATGTTTCATAGGGGACAGTCGAGTGCAAAGAGTTTCGTTTGACGCGGAGTATTAGCGACGTCGCTGACTCGCAGATAAATTTCCGTGGCGAGTCCTCGGTCCGTTCTAACGGAAGGTCACGGTCGCGAGGAATAAACCCGAAGTAGGTCTGGAGCAGAGTTGTCGGACGAAAGTAGACGATCCTTGGACGCGAGGGAGCGAGACAGGGGATAGTTCCAGTTAATTTTCTGGTGGCTCACCTTCATCGAGGTTCGTCGCGTAGAAAGCCAGGCGGTTTGGGGTGGTGGTGGTTTGCGGGGGGTGGTTCGGAGGCTAGAGTCCGAGGGGGTAGAGGACGAAGGGTGATTAGCAGCATCCGCATGCGCCGTGGGCTCGGTTCTCGCAGTGGTAGTAGTCGGCAGCTAAGACCAGGGGCGACCCGGAGCCCCCCTTTTCGTGCGGATGCCCGAGGAAGGGACCAACGAGCGAGGGGTATAGGGGGCAGAGGGGGTTAGGAGTGTCGACGGGGGTAGAGGAGGAGGAAGCAAATTAATACGGGCGAGCAAGAGGGTCCAGCTAACGAACGAACCGACGCCAAGTCTAGTGCCGACCAGCGCCGCGACGCCTTGCAATCCTCTGTCTTTCCTCTTCAGCTACCGTTCCTCCCGTCGTCGTCGTCGTTCTCGTTGTCTTCAGGACGTTCTCACGCTCGAATCCTCTCGACGTGCTCGTTCGACGCACAGTGTGTATGGAGATCAATTTTTGTATAGAGGCGCCCGCGAATCCGCAGGCTCCGACGGTGAAGTGTGAACAAGCCTTAACCCTTCAGGGACGACGCCCGACTCTTAGTGTAGTGTCACCGTTCTTACCATAATATTGTCGATCGATTAGACTTCTTCATACGTTTCATCTCGAACTCTAGCAAGCAATTATAGATCAATATCCTACTTAATGGCCCGGTTTGGTGTAATAACTTATCCAAAAAAATTTTTTATAGTCAGCAAGAACGTCGTTGCTGAAGGCTCGATGCTAACGGTGTCGCTGGCCATGACAGTGAACGACGTTGTAGATTCTGTTCTCTTCTTTATCGGTCCTTGACGGATCTGTGCATGACGGATCTCCAGGACCTACTCAGAGCTCTTCTGGGTGCAACAGTCGTTATCGGGAAAGGATCCTCTTCTCTTCGCAGTCGTTGAAAAGTCCTCGGCAGTGTCCCGGTTCATGGCCGATCAGTGATTCCGAGGATCTACTTTGCTACCGATCTGCTGTCGATACTCGAAACCGTTTCTTAGTTCGAATACTGTCGATAATAGTCTTTTGTTTAGGAGACATTGAAGCTTCCAGTGTCTAAATTGTTCATTTCATCCAATATTGTCCATGAATAAATTAGTGATGCGAGTTTGATCAACTTAGTCTCGATCAGCTGTTTGCTGATCAGTGATCACAGTCTGAACAATTTGCCCCGTGGCAGTTTGATTACCCGTCTTAGATTTTTATTCTTTTTTTAGGAAATATTGAAGCTTATACTGTTAAGATTCAGGTCCTTCGAAATTAACCACGAAGAAATTAGTGATTCCAATTTAAGGAACTTCTATCGTTCGTTACTCTGAATAATTTTACATGCTTAGCCTTGTGGCAGTTCAAATACTGTCCATCCTATAGTTTAATTTAATTAATGGTCATTTAGGAGCCATTGAAGCTTGCAGTGTCCACATTCAGGTCCTCTGAGATTATCCACAAAGTAGTTAGTAATTCGAATTTGGAGAACTCAGTTTGCTATCGATCAGCTGTTACTGCTCACAGTTTGAATCATTTTTTACCTCCGCCCTGTGGCAGTTTGAACCCTTTTATTATTTTATTTGTTCCTTAGGAGACCTTGAAGCTTGCATTATCTCGAGTCTCCAACACTGTCTAGTAATTCCTAGACTGCCTCGTACCGTCTAATAACACCTACTAATTCCGTTGCTCTTGAAACAAAGAGTAGAGTAACAACGGAGTGTCCTGCAGTGTCCATATTAAGGTCCTCTGATATTGTCCACAAAGAAATTAGTAATTCGAATTTGGAGAATTTCGAGTTTAAATAATTTTTTACCTCCGCCCTGTGGTAGCTTGAACCCTTTTATTGTTTTATTTGTTCCTTAGGAGACCTTGAAGCTTGCATTATCTCGAGTCTCCAACACTTTCTAGTAATTCCTAGACTGCCTCGTACCGTCTAGTAACACCTACTAATTCCGTTGCTCTTGAAACAAAGAGTAGAGTAATAACGGAGTGTCCTGCAGTGTCCATATTAAGGTCCTCTGATATTGTCCACAAAGAAATTAGTAATTCGAATTTGGAGAATTTGGAGTTTGAATAATTTTTAACCCCCGTCCTGTGGCAGTTTGAACCCTTTTATTATTTTATTTGTTCCTTAGGAGACCTTGAAGCTTGCATTATCTCGAGTCTCCAACACTGTCTAGTAATTCCCAGACTGCCTCGTACCGTCTAGTAACACCTACTAATTCCGTTGCTCTTGCAACAAAGAGTAGAGTAATAACGGAGTGTCCTAATTCGCTAATCGACATAGCCTAACTCATTACCCCAGCCCGGAGGTGTGCATGACCCGGTCGGCGGAGAAAAAGCTCGCAAATGGCGACGCTTACCGGACAGGCTTGCCCAGAGCCGCGAACGATTAACTCGGTATTAATTAGTTGATCTCCGAGCAGGATAACGTGATTAACGCCCGGCCTGCCCATTCCAGTGGCCTGGCCCCGCCCCGAACAATGCATTTCCCAGTCGTTGCACCGCCATTTTGCCGGTTTATACCTCCCAAGATCGCAATCGAAGCTAATTTCCGCGTGGTCTCGCCAGAATTCCCACCGCGGCACGGACGAGACGCGGAATGGGAGGGAAAAACGGCAAACGACCGTTGATCGTGCGATTATTTTTTCATTCCTGCATACATGCACACGCCGCGTCTCCCTGTGCGTCGCGTTGCGTCGTCTCGTAATCCATGCCCGACGGACTATATACCGACGATGCTAATTCGATTTTACGCTGTCGTCGGCGACCTACCGGCGCGCGATTATTTTCAGCAAAAATGAACACCGGAATGTCGGTTTCTGTCACGCAGGGAACGAACGGTTTTTCTTCCTCCGCGTCGGGAAACGTATGCTGATTATTTCAATTTTATTCGTTGACACGCGAAAAGATTCCCTCTGCGGCTGTTTTTACTAAAAAGAACAACGTGCGAGGATCGCTGAACATTTTACAAGCGGAGGACTCCTGTAAAAGAATCCCCTTAACACTAGAACGACCAAGCACTAAATGCAACTGACATACGTTGCCTTGTAATAACAACAAAATAAGATTTGTTTAGATTTCGTATTAGTTTCGTGTAAATATCTACTTCGATAGAGAAGTTTATTAACCCTTAGCACTCGAATGGTGACTGTAAGGCGCCACTAAAAATTGCTGTATCGCTATTCAAAATATTTTTTACATTATTAAATTTGTTTGTACGTAATAGATTATTAAACACTTCAGTATTTTACGAGTAAATTGCACCATTTTCATATGTATACCATAAAAATATATATATACAAGGGAAATATTCTAGGTCATAAGTAGACATCGGATCTTTATGCATTTATGGCTTATGGAAATGTTCAAAAAATGCTATAATATAAAATTCGAGAGAATTTAATATGATTTTTATTTGCTTTGGATCTACAAAGGCTGTCCCCATTAAAAATAAAATTTTATTTCATTCCACTTTCTTAAAATGTTTCTATAAAAATTGGAAATTGCATAAACATCCGATGTCTAGTCATAAGAAATGTTTCGTTTTGGTGTTAAAATAGCTTCGAGTGCAAAGGGTTAAAAAATTTTCTCATGGAAACATATTTCTAATTTCAATATCTCTAAAAGAAAAAATTAGGGGGAAGTTATTTTGACCCATCCGGTAGTTCTACTGTTAACTACCTAAAGGATATCGTGTTATATCATATCTAATATAAACATATTCCAAACCATCGACATACCCACAGGGTTCACTAATAACCGCAGTTAGGTTCATGTGACATTAAACACGCAAAAAAAAAAAGAAAAAAACAAAAGGGGATGATAAATAGAAAGCTGATACCCCTTGAATTTTATAGATATTTGAAATATCCACAGAGAGAGGTCCCCTATTAAAAAGCAACGTTTGCAAGGGTTTTCACACTGAAAAATAATTTTGCAATTGACCTGGTTTTCGGAAGAATTGGGACGCTGGCGTGGTAAAGATGAAATTGTCAGCTTAGTCTGGCGAGCATTGTCTTGTTCGGCCGCAGCGGGCACGAACGGGTTAAAATTAGTATAAAACGCGAATGCTGCGGACAGGAGGCAGACACGGTATCGTGTGAATATTTGGTTGGTAGCCGAGAAGACGTTAAGGGAGATTCTTCTTCGGGACGTTGAACCGTGAAGAGCATTCCGGGACTGACAATCGAAGACGTTTTCGGCGAAGGAGCGAGCGTCTCGTAGAGACAGCCAGAGAGACAGAGAGAAAGGAAAGAGGGATAGAGAGAGCTCTCTCCTCCGTACAGTCTCATTTTAATTAAACGAAATTCCGCGTGCAACAAAGGGCGGCAAGCCAGCCGGATAATTCGAAAGGGCAGATACGTGCTTCCTGGTTGGTCGGGTTTATAGAGGCAGAGGCGAGTGGTAGTGGGTGCGATGGTGGTGGCGTCTGCGAAGGAGGAGGGTGCCGGATCCGTCCGGAACCGGTTCTAGGTTTTCCCCGGGGTAACTAGGTGGTGAAGAGAGACGGGGAAAGATGACAGGGTGAGAGCGGGGCCCGGCCCGGCCCGGCCTGGTCCGTCCCGACCCGACCCGTACACAGGAAGAGAAAGAGACGGCCAGAGAGAAAAAGGGTGGAGAGGCGAGCGGCCGAAGGGGAGCGAAGAAAAGGAAAAAAAGAGAGAACCTGCAAGGATGGAAGGATCAACGAGCGAGGGAGAGAGACTGGGAGTGGGATCGATAAAGGGAGTGTCGGCCTGAGAATGGGGCAGAAAGAACACGAGGGGTCCCTTGTCCTAAACGAGCCCTTTAAGCGGGTCAACTGAAACAAAAAATCCTCGAGGATCACGCGGAACCAATCAACTACACAAACTTACGGTTTAATTGCTCCCGGTGCGAATCTTTAAGCTTAAACATGCGTAGAGATTCACTGTCCGCCGTCCAAACATCCTCGAAAAATAAAACAATCTAAAAAAGCTTTGTAGAGACTTTACACTTCAAAATGAGCCCAGGTACAATGTCGTTCGACTGTTTTTAACGACGTTATGGCTAGTCGAATATTGACACGTTGACCGCCATGTCACCCAGATGTGGGTGACGGAATTATTTATCCACGTTTTAAAATGAATTTTTACGTTAACACTAGAACTACCAAGCAGTAAATGCAACTGGAATTATAAAACTGGCTTTATAATACTGGCCTTATAATAAGAATAAAATTGCATTTAATAAGATTTCGTACCAGTTTTGTTTAAATATCTACATGGATAGAGAAGTTTCTGTAAAAATTCTCTGATGAACACATATTTATAATTTCAACATTTCTAAAAGAAATAATTACGAGCAAGTCATTTTGACTCATCCGGTAGTTCTAGTTTTAATATATTCATTTTTGATTGGGATCTGTAAATGCAAGAAAGTTGGAAGACTACTCAATATCACACATATAATTATTTTCAATTTTTGTTTCATTAAATAACTTACTTTGGTTTCATGGAATTTTTTAGGGTTCTGGTTTGGCACTCAAAGTGTTAAAAATTGGTTAAAACTAGGGAATAGTTCATCCTTGTAACTAGATTGCGGATCTTTACGCATTTATAACAAAATTGAGTAGACAAAATTTGGAGATTGTAGAACAATTTAAACAATTTAAATTGTCCATATACTATTTCTCGTCTATTAAAATTAGATTATTAGACAATATTATATATATTATATATATTATATATTACAATATTATATATATTATATATATTATATATTACAATATTATATATATTATATATATTATATATTACAATATTATATATATTATATATATTATATATTACAGTATTATATATATTATACATATTATATATTACAATATTATATATATATTATATATTAAAATATTATATATATTATATATATTAGACAATATTATTAGACAATATTATTATTAGACAATATAATTATTAGACAATATTATATATATTAGACAATAAACAATTCAGGCACGTCAAAATAGAGGCTTCACGCTTCAAAATGAGCCTCGATACAACGTTGTTCGATTTTTTTTAACGAAATTACAATGAACCAAATATTAACAATTCATCGATGCTACTATCATTTTTATCACTGTACAGTCAATTTTTTGTGAACAGTCACTTAGTGCATTAAAAAGAAAACAATTTTCGAAGATCATAGTAAAGAGTTCGCCCTTCCAAATGAGTGCAAATAAACAGTTATACGATTTGTTTTTTTTACGACGTTACAACAGGTTGAATATCAACAATTTTTCAGATTCAGCGAACCCTTAATTCTAAAGTAAAAGCTCTGATTGTTTTAAAGTCTGCATACTAACTGCCACAGAAGGTACATACTAAACAATTTTTAATCCTGTTATATTATCACTAAACCTATCGGGCATTAACACGTTGAGTGCCATGTCACCAATATGTGGGTGACGGAATTGTTTGTTCAGGTTTTAAAATGACATAAAAATACAATGACTTTCAGATGACCTCGAAAGATAATAATGAATCAATTGCCAGAATATTTGAAATATTTCGACGGTACGTAATAGCAACGTCTCGCATTTAGAAGTGAACAAATGAACGTAAACATTGCTTCAGAACTTAACTCACAAAAATGTTGTTCTAAGTCTTAACACTAGAACTACCGAACCAGACAAAATGACTGGTTCCTAATTTTTTCTTTCACAATTACTGAAATTATAAAAATGTTTTCATCAGAATTTTTCGAATGAACTTTCTCGTTGAAGCACATGTTAGAATAAAGATTGTATTAGGTTTGAATAGATGTAGTCTTGTCAGCATTACAAAGCAATATTCATCAGTTGTATTTATTACTCGGTAGTTCTAGTGTTAAATAATAACTGTGCTGAATAAAACAATCATTTCTATAATGTAACAAGTATATTTACATTTTCAACAGAAAATGTTCTGCCAAATACAAATTAGAAATGTACGTATTCGTTTCCTATTGCTCGCCAAGCATGCTTCTGGAACGTTCGAAAATGTGCGGGCTTTGAGCTCGTGTTGAACGCGCAGTGACCCATACGCAATGTGTTAACAGGAGTCAATCAAGCAAAACATAACGCCATGTATTAGTGAAAACCGAAATTACTGTCTTGCCAACCAAATATTAGATCATTGTCATTCATCTTGAGGGATGGAGTGATCTCCTCGCGTCAAGTTTCGCGTGTTCCATCCGGCGTGCTATCTAAGAGACACTTGTTCAGAGTGGAACAGGAACGCTGGTATCTCGGTGTTCTCCGTTGTTGGATGTTACAATCCGGATTCCTGCAGGGATTGCGTGACTGGTTTACAGTGACACGCGCGGTTTATTGCTTCTCTCGCATTTATCGCGTAGAATATGATTACGCCGGGGCCGCGATACCGAACGAACCGAGTCGAGGCAACACGATTTTTGTCTAGGAAACGATACTGCGCAGCGATTAGATATTTTTTTTTCCCCGGTGGCGTTCCTCTCTACGCAATAGTTATCTCCGCGCTGCGCTGCGCGGCGCGGCGCGATCCCCTCGCGATTTTCATAGTTGTTCGGTTACGATCGCCGCGGCGATTACGTCATTATGACCGAACGCGGGTTCCCGGGGACGGATCTCCAGCGGCTATTAACCACTCCGCTATTCATTAACGTCGCTTAAATAAATTTATTGTACTTTAAAACGAGGCGATTGCTTCCCGCGCATAAATCCGTTGGGTTCGGACCAGCTCTACGGCGCTTTGAACCTTTTATGTAACGCTGGAGATCTTGATGCACGAGCCGGCGCAGGTTTATGTTGCGCCAAAGATGCGTTCCGCGCACCTCCTTTGAGTACCGGTGCGCGAATTTTCACCGCGGAAGCTTTCGCGCTAGAACGTCCGACGTCTCTTTGTGCCGCGGCTACGGTGATGTACAGGCCGGTTTCTTATTAATAGACGACGCGCACGCGGAACATTCGATTCGCCGGCTACGTCTTCGACGAGTTTTGTTGCAGTCGCCATTTTACACTGTTTCTAATGCTACATTTACCGCTCAAAAATAGTTGCATCCGATTCTACGCTCCGATTCGGTCAACAGCTCTCAGAACTATCTCATTCTAACAAATGCGCCGTATCGTCTTACGAAACGTGAACAACCACGTTGTCACCGACAATTTATAGGTACCCTGAACAACGTGTTACAATAATAACAAACTTTAATGCCGTCAAGTACGTAAATTTGATTTTCTTTACGCAAACTTCCTGACTCCTCCATAACGTATTTTGAGTGGCAGTAAGTGTGCAATAAATGTATGGATAGATTGCTACAACAAGTATATATTACTGTTAGAGACAAGTATAACAAGTATAACTTCCTGACTTCTACGTAATGTGATCAAAAAATTGTATAAAGAATTTCCATATGTATTTTGAGTGGCAGCAAGTGTGCCATAAATGTATGGAAAGATTGGTACAACAAATATATATTACTGTTAGAGACAAGTATAACAAGTATAACTTCCTGACTTCTACGTAACGTGATCAAAAAATTGTATAAAGAATTTCTATATGTATTTTAAGGGGCAGTAAGTGTGCAATAAATGTATGGAAAGATTAGTACAACAAGTATATATTACTGTTAGAGACAAGTATAACAAGTATAACTTCCTGACTTCTACGTAACGTGATCAAAAAATTGTATAAAGAATTTCTATATGTATTTTGAGTGGCAGTAAGTGTGCCATAAATGTATGGAAAGATTAGTACAACAAATATATATTAACGTTAGAGACAAGTATAACAAGTATAACTTCCTGACTTCTACGTAACGTGATCAAAAAATACTCTAAAGAATTTCTATATGTATTTTAAGTGGCAGTAAGTGTGCAATAAATGTATGGAAAGATTAGTACAACAAATATATATTAACGTTAGAGACAAGTATAACAAGTATAACTTCCTGACTTCTACGTAACGTGATCAAAAAATACTCTAAAGAATTTCTATATGTATTTTAAGTGGCAGTAAGTATGCAATAAATCTATGGAAATGTTGGTACAACAAGTATATATTACTGTTAGAGACAAGTATAACAAGTATAACTTCCTGACTTCTACGTAACGTGATCAAAAAATTGTATAAAGAATTTCTATATGTATTTGAGTGGCAGTAAGTCTGCAATAAATGTATGGAAAGATTGGTACAACAAGTATATATTACTGTTAGAGACAAGTATAACAAGTATAAATTCCTGACTTCTACGTAACGTGATCAAAAAATTGTATAAAGAATTTCTATATGTATTTTGAGTGGCAGTAAGTGTGCCATAAATGTATGGAAAGATTAGTACAACAAATATATATTAACGTTAGAGACAAGTATAACAAGTATAACTTCCTGACTCCTCCATAACGTGATCAAAAAATGGTATAAAGAATACATATTTTGAGTGGCAGTAAGTGTGCAACAAATGTATGGAAAGATTAGTACAACAAATATAATAATACCAAAAAAAAAATAATAATAATATAATAATAAAGAAAAAAAATATAATAAAATAGTATTAATAGGATAGGATATAGGATAGGATATAGGATAGGATAGGATCCGGTATGGGATTAATATAATAATATAGTATTATATATAATATATAATATAATTATTTTATATATAATACTATATTATTATATTATTATTATTATTATATATATAAATAATATATGTATAAATATATGTATAATATTACCGTTAGAGACCAGTATAACATTAAATAATATCCAAGGCAGAAATGTGAGTAGCGTAATTGAATTGATGTGAAAGAAGGAATTTCGCAGTCTACAATGAAACGAGTGGGGAATAATTTTATTATCGTTCTTATAGAGTGATTAAGAAATGATTGAGGGACGTGGGAGGGTCCGGAGATGCAAAGCGTGGTCATGCAACGTGTCCAGGCACGTCTAATTAATATCTGGGTCAGAGCACAGGGAGAGGCTTTAATTATCCGTAGCTAGCGGCGGGCCAACGATACTTACGGGTCTTATTCTGTGCGCTAGACTCGTCTCTGGTTGCCCATGTCCTCCTTTGCCTAGCTCTGTCGTCTCGAGCAGCAGAGTCTCTGGCCAAGAGGAAGTCTTTCACCTCGTGAGAGATCTATTATGGAAAACTGCAAGACGAGGACGTGTTCTGCTGAAAGAAGAATTGGAATCGGAAAGGTGTTTCGTTGCCTCCGTTGCGTCGCGAAACACTGCACTGCAACAGGGATAAACTTTACTTCGGGAAACCAGAGATTTCGAACTTTTTCTTCGGTGGTCCAAGGTTTTTGGCGGAAAGACGCCGAGGATCCAAGTTTTAAGCCTAGGAGATCAATAGTTTAAAAGTTATGCGTGCCCAAAGATGTGCGAAGTAACATAAACTTTGCTACACCCACTGAAAGTATTCACCGTGTCAATCATAGTCAATCGTAGTCCACGGAACGTTCGATCACAGTCTCCATTAACACTTTGATCGCCAAACAAGAAAACTCAAAAATTCCATGAAATCAAAGTAAGTTATTTAACACTAGAACTACCAAGTAATAAATACAACTGATGAATATTGCTTTGTAATGATGACAAGACTACATCTATTCAAACATAATAATATTTTAATAATATTTTAACATGTGCTTCCATGAGAAAGTTCATTTAAAAAATTCTGATGAAAACATTTTTATAATTTCAGTAATTGTGAAAGAAAAAATTAGGAACCAGCCATTTTGACTGGTTCGGTAGTTCTAGTGTTAATAAAATAAAAATTGAAAAAAATTAAATGTATGATATTGTGTAGTTCTCCAACTTTCTTGCATTTTACAGATCCTAATCAAATCTGGTACAATGAATATATTAACGTAAAAATTCATTTTAAAGCCTGAACAAATAATTCCGTCACCCATATATGAGTCACATGGCAGTCAACGTGTCAACACTAAACGTGCCACTACCGGTCAAATGACCAGTTCTAGATTTTTTATTTGACAATTTTTCAAATTATAAAGATGCTTTCATGATTCGATAAATATCTTTAGTAGAGCCGCACAAGGTCTAAATAAATGAAATCTTGTCATTTTTATAAAGCAACACGTACCTGTTACATTTATAGCTCGGTACATTCAGTGTTAAATTCGGCACGAATAACGAAAAACCCTAGAAACAAAGGGGGTAGAAATTTGCCCGGAGAGTCACATAATGTAACACGAGTTGTACAATATTAATAAATTGTCGTTACGGAGTAGAAAAAAAAGAGGTAAGAGTTAGACGCAAGTAATAACCGCGGCAAAGTAAATAACGATAAACTGTAAAGCGAAATACCGAAGGCGTAATAACATTACTAATGAGTAAAAATTCATTTTAAAGGCTGAACAAATAATTCCGTCACCCATATATGAGTCACATGGCAGTGAACGTGTCAACACTAAACGTGCCACCACCGGTCAACTGACCGGTTCTAGATTTTTTATTTGACAATTTTTAAAATTATAAAGATGCTTTCATGATTCGATAAATATCTTTAGTAGAGCCGCACAAGGTCTAAATAAATTAAATCTTGTCATTTTTATAAAGCAACACGTATCTGTTACATTTATAGCTCGGTACATTCAGTGTTAAATTCGGCACGAATAACGAAAAATCCTAGAAACCAAGGGGGTAGAAATTTGCCCAGAGAGTCACATAATGTAACACGAGTTGTACAATATTAATAAATTGTCGTTACGGAGTAGAAAAAAAAAGAGGTAATAGTTAGACGCAAGTAATAACCGCGGCAAAGTAAATAACGATAAACTGTACAGCGAAATACCGAAGGCGTAATAACATTACTAATGTTGTTTAAGATATCTCAGGGAAATAACGACTGGACTCGGCTAAACGATCACCGTTTAGAGAATGTCGCGCCGTGCATACGCACGTTTTATTAACGCTCAACGCCCCGTACTCCTTTCTATTGATTCTTTACGACGACGTTTATCGACGATTAAGTATTTCTGGCGACTAGGCAGTTTCACGGATACATCTCACACATTTCTGGATTTTACCGACCGGCTCGCACGGATTTTTCCCCGCGCGACGACCATAATCGTGGCCGGTGTTCGTGTCGGGTATCCCGTCTATCTCGGAAACTATACGCTTTTCTATATTTGAATGAGTTTTGTTTAGCCGTTCCACCGCGGCGCGCTGTCAGTTTCCCCGGCACTCTGAATGGTAAACGTTCTGCGCGGGTCGTTTGCAAAACCGTTCGAAAAAATCGATACCGTGGACTTGAAATCTTCCTGTTTTCTGCGAAAGCAAACGTCCAATATTTTGCGGAGACCAACACCGCCTCTAAATCGTTTCATTCGATCACAGAATTATTAGTGGCACTCGCATAAATTAACGAAATCGAGACAACCGAGTTCCAAACAATTTTTCATCTGCACCGAATTAACAATCAATTTTTCATCTGCACCGAATTCAGCAATATACTAAACACAGACACGTTTCAGTGACGTAGAAATTCTTAGGAATTATAGCACAGTAATTTTCAGTGGCGTCTCAGAGGAGTGACTCGACTGCAAAAGGTTTAATTGAATAACAATTCCAGAAAACGCGTTGTTACGCTATACATTCGTCCATATAGTATTCTATGAATTCAGTCCTTTGCACTCGAGTGGTGATTCTGAAGCACCACTAGAAATTGTTGTGGCATTATTTCAAAGAAATTACAAAAAGATATTTATTACATTACAAAATTTGTATTTAACCCTCTATGGGCCCGTGTAACTTTCATATATCGACATTTTACCAAGTAATTTTAGTTTTTTCAGTCTCTGAGATAACCAATAACAATATTGATGACGGTTAGCTGCGCCAACAATTTGGAATATAAAAGTAAACGCCTTGCAAGTTGTCTGCAAATAGAAATCGACGGAAGAAAATTCGGCCCATAGAGGGTTAACTTTTCATGGGGTTGATCGTGGCTCAAAGAATTTAATTGGCCATATTATGCGAGCTGAATCGGTGTTTACAGATAGGTGACGCAAGGCGGGGCATTGCGGGAGAGAAAAGACGGCTGGGAAAGGTGAGGGTGGGGATTTGGAAATCACGATTCCATAGTTGATAGATGCGACTTTAGGGGTGGATCCTTGGGTGTGGCGAGAGGGTGCGCTGAGAAAATGCGTGTAACATGCTCTCTCTCTCTCTCTCTCTCTCGTGGAATTCTTTGCCGCGTATCAACGTTTCCGACTTTCCTACGCATCCACGTATGGAAACGTCTTACATAAACTCCCTTTCCTCTCGACCAACCCTGGAACGTGACTGGTCCGACATGCGCGCAACCAACGCGACCATATACAGGGTGTCGGGCACTGGAAACGCTGCAAAATAATTAATAAATAACAATAAGCTCGTACCCAATACTTCCACATGAATTTATCTCTTTATAACGTTTCGTAACTTTGGAGCCACATGGTACAAGAATTTCATAATTAATTCAAATGGAAACAAATAAAGTGTCTAATTTTTAGTGATAGTAGGCTTTGTAGATCTGGAATAGGTAAAAATCGTACTAAATTCTGTAGAATTTTACATCATGACATTTTTTGAAAATCTTCAGGAGCCATAAATGTAACTTTGGAGCCA
The DNA here is from genome assembly GCA_913789895.3 of Seladonia tumulorum. Classification (NCBI taxonomy): domain Eukaryota; kingdom Metazoa; phylum Arthropoda; class Insecta; order Hymenoptera; family Halictidae; genus Seladonia; species Seladonia tumulorum. Next base: position 2,494,567 of record OU565281.1, read on the forward strand.
CATGATACAAGAATTTCATAATTCATTCAAGTGGAAACAAATAAAGTGTCTAATTTTTAGCGATAGTAGGCTTTGTAGATCTCGAATAGATAAAAACCGTACTAAATTCTGTAGAATTTTATACCATGACATTTTTTGAAAATCTTCAGGAGCCATAAATGCATAAAGATCTGCAGTCTAGTTGTAATAGTTTTTATTTTTGTGAATAAATTTTTCTACGTGCACAAAATGATCCAAGTAACAGATACTTAACACGTTTACCGCCATGTCACCCAGACGTGGGTGATGGAATTATTTGTCCAGGTTTTAAAGTGAATTTTTACGTTAACCGTAATAAATGTGAACGTTCTTAATTTTCATTAACACTAGAACTACCGAGCCATAAACGTGGGTTAGACTTATCCCTTTATAATAACAGCAATATTGAATCTGCTCAGGTTTCATATGATTTTTATGGTAACATGTACTCCAAAAAAGAGAGATATATTAAAAAATTTCTCGTGAGAACGTTTTCATAGTTTCAGTAATCGTGATAGAAGAAATCATCCACCAATCATTTTGACTGGTTCGGTGGTTCTAGTGTTAAAATGGAAATAAAATTCAAAACATAGGCATACAATAAATATAAACTATCTTTTTTTTTCTATGAAATTCTGAACGATGAAGCATTTCTAATCATTATAATCACAAAATAAGTAGTAGTGCAATGGGCTAATATATTCATTGTACCAAATTTGATTGGGATTCTGTAAAATGCAAGAAAGTTGGAAGACTATCAAGACTGTCAATATCACACATATAATTATTTCCAATTTTTATTTCATTAAATAACTTACTTTGATTTCATGGAATTTCTTAGGGTTCTGGTTTGCCAGTCAAAGTGTTAAATGAGACTTTCGCTGTTAGAGGAAAGTTGTTGAACACGTTCCTTCGGAATTTGTCGCAAGAGAACTATCGCAGCATGAAAATGAAACTTGGCAGGGTTGTTGCGCACACCTCGCCCTACGCACTGAATTTTTTTCTCAGTGATGGGACGCTTACCGGCTGAGATACGGTGCTAAATACCTTTTCCACCAGCGATTTAGCCGTTTCGGTCCGTTCGACGCAAACGATGGCCGATAAAAAAATTAGTGGCGATCATATTTTGAAAGGGCCACTTTCCGCGGAAAGTTTCCATCGAAAATCGGTGGCCCGTCACTTTGGGCACGTACTCTTGTAAGCTCGTATTTCGAGCGTCACCGCGTTATACGTTCTTCCTCCCCCGGAAACTTTCAGAATAAGACAACGTCGTCGTCGGGCGCTCAGCCTTACCCCCGGGCGAGTAAATCGAGGCGCACGCTAAAATGGAACTGTACAAAGAACCATTTCATAAATCTTGCCCGGAAAAGCGTGCTCTCCTCTCGCCGCGGGAAAGCACGAGCAGGGAAAAGAAAACTGTTGAAGGACGAGAGGAGGAGGAGGAGGAGCCCGAGAATACGGGGCTGCGGAGGCATTATTTCGGAGTCGGTGTATGATATTATGAACCGAGAGGGGATGTGTCCCTCGTTCCGCAAAATCTCTGTCTTTGCTGTTTTCGTACCGGCTGATCCATAATTCCTAGCCACACTTTTATGTTCGCGTAACCATCGGGCAAAATAATTTCGGCGACCAAGTAGAGAAATACTCGTGATACTCGTCTTAACTTGTTTGTGAATTTTTATTTGTAGATAATGCTGAACAAATTATTATTGGACGTACTCGTTCAATCGAGTCTTATATTGGGTGTACGAATTAATTTTGAACACTTCCTTCCTGAATTTATTGAAGTGTACTACTCTCGAGAATAATCTATTTATATTAATTTCTATGCATTCGGTTCATCTTACGAGTATTAATTTCGAATATGGTGGACAGAAGACTTGAATTTAGGATAAAATTACTTCCATTTGGTACGAAATTCGATTCACACGAAATTAGTGAATTAGTGAATTTTTATTCGTAGATAATGCTGAACAAATTATTATTGGACGTAGTCGTTCAATCGAGTCTTTTATATTGGGTGTACGAATTAATACTGAACACTTCCTTCCTGAATTTATTGAAGTATGCTACTCTCGAAAATAATCTGTATTAATTTCTATGCATTCGGTTCATCTTACGAGTAATTCATTAATTTCGAATGTGGTGGACAGAAGACTTGAATTTGGGATAAAATTACTTCCATTTGGTACGAAATTCGGTTCACACGAAATTAGTGAATTAGTGAATTTTTATTCGTAGATAATGCTGAACAAATTATTATTGGACGTACTCGTTCAATCGAGTCTTTTATATTGGGTGTACGAATTAATTCTGAACTCTTCCTTCCTTAATTTATTGAAGTATACTACTCTCGAAAATTATCTGTATTAATTTCTATGCATTCGGTTCATCTTACGAGTATTAATTTCGAATATGGTGGACAGAAGACATGAATTTAGGATAAGATTACTTCCATTTGGTACAAAATTCGATTCACACGAAATTACTGCTGCGATAATATTGATTTAAATTTGCAGAATATTACAGCAACAGGAAACAACTTTCTTTTTATTCCAGGTTTCACAGAATTAATTCATTGTACTGATTAGAATTTTATATGATAACTAGACTGTGGATCTCTGCGCAAGATGAAAATTGTGTCACCGAATTATAGGAAACAGAAAATAATAAAACAATGGGCTCAAGTTTGTACCTGTTTTCTTATGCTTCGTATTCCTTCGTGTTCCTATTTCTTATATAATATTTTACGAACAGATGCATTTAACACTAGAACAACCATGCACTAAATGCAACTGGCCTTATAATAACAACAAAATTGCATTTGTTTAGATTTCGTACCAGTTCCGTTTAAATATCTACTTCGATAGAGAAGTTTATTGAAAAATTTTCTCATGGAAACATATTTATAAATTCAATATTTCTAAAAGAAAATATTAGAAGCAAGTCATTTTGACTCGTGCAGTAGTTCTAGTGTTAAGAGAACGTTCCAACAATGGGGACTGTTGCTGAAACACACGGGCCGTAGCGAGCGCGCGTTAAAGAGCGCGCAAAGTTCATCTCTTAATTATAAATGCACTCACCGTCAGGAGATAAGAAATATTTGCGCAAGTGCGAACGGTGGACGCGGCGAAGCCCTGTCTCAGGAGGCCGTGCATTGTACACGGTTTCCAGGATAATGCAAGGAGTAGAGGAAACAGCAGCAGAGATGAGTAAAAAAGGGTCGAGCGAGCAATATATCAGCGGAGGCTTGGCAGGAAGACGGAGCCTGCGTGGAGGAACTACTGAGCCGCGTCCTCTTCGTTCCTTTTTACCCTACAGCCAAGAAAAATCCCGAATAATCCGCCTGCTAGGATTATCCTGCCCTCCCTCCCTCCCCTCCCCTCCCCTCGCCGGACGATCTTCTTTTGTTTTATAGAACACGTCGGATACCGTGACCCTGCACGACGCGTCACCCTTTCGGTTCGATTCTACTTTCCAAAATTTCGAGAAAACTCGCGCACCTGGAAACTACCTAGAGAAGTACACTCCCGGATAAAAAGATAGCACATGGGTAATACAGTGGCCGAAATAATGATAGGTTCACTAGTCGCGTCGACTCGTTTACTGCTGCTACTTTTGTTTACGTTATCGAAAGTGTACTGTGGTGTTTGTTATGATTCCGCAAGAATGTGCCCTACATATGAGCAGTCAGTCGAACATTAAAACCGGTAGTGTGAAGACGTACTTCTTTCAAAAACACTGAAAATTCTCGGGTACAAGATACGAAATAATCTTAGGTTCACGGTGAAATATATAAAAAATACTATTGATAGTGCAATTTTTTGAACGGTTTTGTGTGGTAAGTATACAGATTTATAAAGTTTAAACATTATAACAAATATTTTATGTTCGTTTAATATTTTTAAAGCACAATGGGACGGGGAACATCGTTAGATGATAACGAAAAGGGCCAAATTATTGCTTTTCACAATATGGGTCTCTCTAACAGAGAAATTGCAAGAAGAATTAAAAGATCATCAAATGTTATAAACAATTTTATAAAATTAAAAGAAAAATACGGCAGTAAAACATCTACAGGCCGTCCAAAAAAATTAACACAGAGGGATAAAGGGAAAATGTTTGAAGAAGCACGGCAAAATAAACTTAATGCCTCTAAAATAAAAACAAAATTAGACTTGCCAGTTGGTGTTCGACGTGTGCAGCAAGTTCTGAGATTGAGCGGAAAATTTAAATACACAAACCACCGCTAACTAAATTTCACAAGGAGATAAAGTTAAAGTTTGCAGAAAATCATATATCATGGACTGAAAAATGGAAAACGATGATTTTTTCTGATGAAAAAAAATGTAATTTGGTTGGCCCAGACGGGTTTCAATATTACTGGCACGATCTGCGTAATCAAAAGGGCGTGAAAATGACAAGAGTCCATGGAGGAGGATGTGTAATGGTTTGGACTGCATTCGGCTACAATGGGAAGACTCCGATAATGTGGTTCCCGCCAAAAGCCAATGCTGAAAAATATCAGGAACTACTAGAATACGTTCTGGATGAATATGGTGACGAGATTGGTGGGCCTCATTTAATATTTCAACACGATAATGCAGCAATACGCCGTGCAAAAACAATTCAAAACTGGTTTGAGAGGGTAAAAGTTGAAATTTTACCCTGGCCATCAAGAAGTCCGGACTTAAATCCCATTGAAAATCTTTGGAGAATTTTAGCACGAAACGTATACGCTAACGGAAAACAGTATTGCACTGTTTCCGAACTAAAAAATGGGATTAGGGAGGCGTGGTCTGCAATTAAACTAGAAACATTACAAAAATTAATTGAAACCATGCCACGCAGATTATTTGAAGTAATAAAAACCAAAGGAGGTTCAACAAAGTATTAATTAATAGGTTAATAATGAACCTATCTGTATTTCGTACATAAATTTCACAGTTTTTAATAAAACATTTGTAATTCACACAAATTATATTATGTTATTCATTTGAATTATGTATTTTTTTAATTGTATTAGAAAGAATAAATAATAATAAATAAACTCAAAAATACTATATAAAATACATGTTTATGTTAACAAATTAAAGTGAACCTATAATTATTTCGGCCACTGTATTTCCATATTTTGAATGGTATGTTCATAATTTCCTAAATGTTATAGATTTAATGTAAACAGCGCGTCTTGGGAACGTAGTAAACAAGGTCGAAGCTGGAAGTATTTGTTCTTATTTCAGTTTATCGGAATATGCTATAAAAGAAGGATGGCGAAAAGATAGCACACTTAGAATTTCCATAACAATTACTAGTGTTTGTCAAACTTTCTGTGAGGCTAGACGTGTCAGTCAGTTTAATACACTTAACGGCAGTCGTGGGACGAGGAAAGAGATTGAGTAAAGAAGAGATAAAATGTAAACATTCATAAAATTTATTGTTGTGCTATCTTTTTGTCCGGGAGTGTATACTAAGCCGCAAAATTTCGAGAAAAATTACTGGACATCTGAAAACGCTATTAATTACGGAGTGCAGATTAAATTTACGCCCCATTCCCATCTAAAAAGAAATTTAAGATTTTCAGCATGCATTGAACTTACCGAAATCTACAAAAAGTTGGAAATCATTATTTATCCATTATTTCATCATTCCAACCATTTGCAATCTAAAGAAATTTTTGGTCAGTCATTGTCTAGCAAACTAGTCGGTCTAACATCTAAAAAACAATTCAAGTCATTCGGACCAATCTTGAAAAAGTTATGCGATCTCGAAAAGTGTCCACTTAACATTGTCCCCAACTGTCATATTATCTATCAGAAGTCTTCGTTAACATAAGAGTGCCACGTTAGGTGCACATAGATGACAATCTATATAAACCTTATATGCTTTAAAGCAATAATAATAAATAATAAATAATAACAACTTATCCATTATAATCCCAAGAATCGTTCCGATTTCACACGGAAATTCATTGTAAATAATAAATGGCACCTTCGGACTCATCGAACTGCATTTAATCCGTGCGTCAAGGTGCTAGAGATTATTCGTTTGCGTTAACACTTTGAACGCCAAACAAGAAAGCTAAAAAATTCCACGAAATCAAAGTAAGTTATTTGATAAAATAGAAATTGAAAAAATTAAATGTATGATATTGTGTGGTTCTCCAAATCAAATCAAAGGGTATAGCCAGATAAGATAGTCAAAAATGCCCTTGAACCGAATTTTATCGACGATTCGATAGAGCACCAAGAAAAAACATACTGTGCAAAATTTCAACCCTATATCTCGATCGGGAGGGTAGTTATGGGGTAAAATCGAAAAATCAGTTTTTGGCCTATTTTCCCTAGTTAATGACGTTTAGAAATTCTGAGAAAAATCTGACACATGTCAAGAACCCTAGTACATACTTTGCAATTGGTTTCAGATTTTTAAAGTGAAAAACCTGCTTGTAAAAAATCAAAAACCTCAAAAAAATGCAGATTTCTCATGGAATTTCTAGAGTAACAACATTTATATTTTTACAGTAGCGGTATATTGTCATAAGTATTGTTGATGAATTTGTTCAGATTTTTTGGTACAATGAATATATTAGCGTAAAAATTTATTTTAAAGCCTGAACAAATAATTCCGTCACCCATATATGGGTGACATGGCAGTGAACGTGTTAAACCTCATCTACTTTTGCCAGGAATGCATAAAATCCGGTCTAGCGATAATAAATATCGTCGAGTTATGACAGTGCATTAGCTTCGAAATTATCTTCCCGCGAGCGAGAGCGTTCCCGAAGTGTTCCGGCTTTTTATTAATTTTTATAGGAATGGTTGGAACTCCGAGGAGCGGAACGTTTCGTAGCAATGTTTCATTCGAATAAAACACGTCCACGGATCGTGTTTAATTCGCAGAGGCGCGCACGCGAAAACTACAAAACGCCGGATAAAGTATGCGCGTCGAAACGGGACACGTGCAAAGTATCGCGCAGGCGAGCAGGTGCGTTCTCCGGGCAACAGTTTATCAAAGACGTTTTTCTCTAGCCGGTCCCGGTATCAGTTGAAAACGGATGAACATCGGACACGCGGACGCGGCGAACATATTTTTACATAAAATTAATTAAGTCGGTGGCCCTCGCGCCGTAAATAATTGCCGCGCTCCGTCGTCGAATTTATTCCTGGACGTTTCCAATGAGAAATGAGGCAAATGTCCTCATTCTCGACCAAACCCCCCACCCCTCCGCCGTATCATTCTTTTGTTCTACACGTTTTTATACTAAACTTGACGCATTTACGAGGAAAAGCAGCGGGCAAACTACGGGACAGCGTAACATGGAGAATTTAGAAACAACATTATATTATAACACTTTGGATTGATTAAAATTGTTAGAAGATGAAGAAAACTCTTTAACTTCATTTTTTAATATTAGCCTATTGCGCATGAAATGTCAGATTTTTTAATGCAAATGTCACGAAGCTGAGTTTTAAGGTCCCACCTTCAGTTTTTATTTAGACATCTAATTTTATTATTAACTGCAATTTATTTCAGCGTCAAGCAACACGTTTGACGATAGTGTTGTGCAATTTTTTATCCAAGTGTGGTGGTAAATGCACGCACTATTTGTCAACGATAGGAAAAGCTCAAAAATGGAGACAGAAACATTTTATTTCTAACTTGATACAATCAAGGAACTTATAATTTATTGACGATTTATTGAAAGAAAATATACATGTCTGTGTAACATCACTGCTGAAAATGCGACATTTCGTGTGCAACAAGTTGATACTTGATACAGAGAACTCTGCATAAAAATTTACAGTCTATTTAAGTATTATATTTTTACGTTCTATAGTAACGAACAAAGAGACATAGTATTTTTAAGGGTTCCCTTATATTGACGATTTATTTAAATAAAATATGCATGTCTGTGTAACATCACTGCTGAAAATGCGACATTTCGTGTGCAACAAGTTAATACTTGATACAGAGAACTTTGTAGAAAAATCTACAGTCTATTTACTATATTTTTACGTTCTATAGTGACGAACAAAGAGATATAGTATTTTTAAGGGTTCCCTTGTGCAATTGGATATTTTTTACCGGAGAGAAACGATCTTCTATCAAAAAACTGTTGCACACATATTAAAATGTACAGTTTCAACTTGTGCTATAATGCAATAATGCTATAATGCTATAATGCTAATAATATAATGCTATAATGCTAAATGCAACTGGCATACATTGCCTTATAATAACAACAAAATAAGATTTATAGAAGTTTATTAAAAAATTTTCTCATGGAAACATATTTATAATTTCAATATCTCTAAAAGAAAAAATTAGGAGGAAGTCATTTTGACCCATCCGGTAGTTCTAGTGTTAATTTATCGTGGAAGTAGTAGGCAAAGTTTGAAGTGGCGAAAGTCGCGATTATTTTGCGCAGAGGACCGAAACGTTCGGATCGAGAGGGTTAGGCGCTCGAGGGAAACGAAGAGCGGGGGTTGCGAAATGATCTCTGGGGAATCGGCGAAAGGATTAAGCGGCCGGTAATTCTCCGATTTATTATCCGGCGATATTTAAAATACACCGGCGCGGAGCCGGCGACAGCGGCTGACGAAAATACTTTTTCGCCGTCTCGGGCGCGACTTCATTTATTTCCCGTCCACGTGACTCTTGTCCCGAGATAAGTTATGTATTTCTTCTTTATTCTTTTCGTTTCGCGCGGTCCCTTTTTGCTCCTCGTTACCCTTCCACTTTACTCGCCACCTGTCGCGATTCTTAGCGAAATTTCACCGGCTTATTTTCGGGACATTCTTACGGCTGGCCAATAAACTACCGTTTTCTTTCTCCGGCGCTTGCAACTTAACCATCGTGTACTCGAGTATAAAAAAGATCATCCTGTTATTTACATTCAGGGTAATTTGACCAATTGTGCTTCATTCGCAGTTCCATATTTACAGGGATATATTTTTGTTATTACTTTGTTACATTTTCCAATTAATTCTCATGTAATTTAATTTTTTTTTGGTACTTCATGGATTATCGTTATTTCGTCTCAACACTGTATTGAAAGAGGATTCATTGCACTTGATAGAATACTGTAACTACGCTACATCGTGTACTCGAGTATAGAAAAGATCATCCTGTTATTTACATTCAGGGTAATTTGACCAATTGTGCTTCATTCGCAGTTCCATATTTAAAGGGATATATATTTTTGTTCTTACTTTGTTATATTTTCCAATTAATTCTCATTGAATTTTTTTGGTACTTCATGGATTATCTTTATTGCGTCTCAACGCTGTATTGGAAGAGGATTCATTGCACTTGATAGAATACTGTAACTATGCTACATCGTGTACTCGAGTATAGAAAAGATCATCCTGTTATTTACATTCAGGGTAATTTGACCAATTGTGCTTCATTCGCAGTTCCATATTTACAGGGATATATATTTTTGTTCTTACTTTGTTATATTAGGTTGGGGAAAAAGGAATCCATTATTTTTACGTGAACTTCAAGACTTTATTTAACATGTTTCGGATTGTCCGATTTGGGTCAAATATGCACCGTTTTGTTCTATAATTTGTTGCCTTTTTAAAGATAGCTTCATAATGCCTCTCTCATAGAAGACTTGGTCCCTATTGGCGAAAAACTCTAGTAAACGATTTTCACAATCTTCTCTTGATGCCAATTTTTTATCACTAAGGAAGTTTTGCAATGCAAGAAAAACATGGTAATCGCTTGGTGCCAGATCGGGGACTATATGGTGGATGCATCAAAATTTCCCCACCAAGCCCCCAGTGTTTCTGGTAAATCACTATAGACGTGTGTGGCCTGGCGTTGTCCTGATGGAACACAACACCTCTCCTGTTTGCCAATTCTGGCTGTTTCTGGTCAATCGCATTGATTGAAAGTTGGAATTGAAAATTGGAATTGAAAATTGAAAAAGAAATTCAAAATTGCACGTAATTGGCTGTTACAGTATCGGGACCATAAACACCATTCACCATTCACAATTTCAGCCGCCTGGTTTGCATTTTCGCCTTTATCAAAGAAAAACTGTAAAATGTACCGAATTTTCTTTTTATTGACTTCCATTTTTAGCATTCTGTAACTCACAACTGAATGGACCAAACAAAAAACAGCAAAAGAATTTTTTTAGTGCGAAATGTCACCTTTCCAATGAGCATAAATCTAAAATTGTTTGATCGATACTTTACGAGATATCGATCACTACAGCCACCCACCGGAAAAATAATGGATTTCTTTTTCCCCAACCTATTATTTTCCAATTAATTCTCATTGAATTTTTTTGGTACTTCATGGATTATCGTTATTTCGTCTCAACACTGTATTGGAAGAGGATTCATTGCACTTGATAGAATAATGTAACTACGCTACATCGTGTACTCGAGTATAGAAAAGATCATCCTGTTATTTACATTCAGGGTAATTTGACCAATTGTGCTTCATTCGCAGTTCCATATTTACAGGGATATATTTTTGTTCTTACTTTGTTACATTTTCCAATTAATTCTCATGTAATTTAATTTTTTTGGTACTTCATGGATTATCGTTATTTCGTCTCAACACTGTATTGGAAGAGGATTCATTGCACTTGATAGAATACTGTAACTACGCTACGTCGTGTACTCGAGTATAGAAAAGATCATCCTGTTATTTACATTCAGGGTAATTTGACCAATTGTGCTTCATTCGCAGTTCCATATTTACAGGCATATATATTTTTGTTCTTACTTTGTTATATTTTCCAATTAATTCTCATTGAATTTTTTTGGTACTTCATGGATTATCTTTATTTCGTCTCAACGCTGTATTGGAAGAGGATTCATTGCACTTGATAGAATACTGTAACTACGCTACATCGTGTACTCGAGTATCGAAAAGATCATCCTGTTATTTACATTCAGGGTAATTTGACCAATTGTGCTTCATTCGCAGTTCCATATTTAATGGCAAATATATTTTTGTTCTTACTTTGTTACATTTTCCAATTAATTCTCATGTAATTTAATTTTTTTGGTACTTCATGGATTATCGTTATTTCGTCTCAACATTGTATTGGAAGAGGATTCATTGCACTTGAAAGAATACAGTAACTACGCTACATCGTGTACTCGAGTATCGAAAATATCATCCTGTTATTTACATTCAGGGTAATTTGACCAATTGTGCTTCATTCGCAGTTCCATATTTACAGGGATATATTCTTGTTCTTACTTTGTTATATTTTCCTATTAATTCTCATTGAATTTTTTTGGTACTTCATGGATTATCTTTATTTCGTCTGAACACTGTATTGGAAGAGGATTCATTGCACTTGATAGAATACTGTAACTACGCTACATCGTGTACTCGAGTATAGAAAAGATCATCCTGTTATTTACATTCAGGGTAATTTGACCAATTGTGCTTCATTCGCAGTTCCATATTTACAGGCATATATATTTTTGTTCTTACTTTGTTATATTTTCCAATTAATTCTCATTGAATTTTTTTGGTACTTCATGGATTATCTTTATTTCTTCTCAACACTGTATTGGAACAGGATTCATTGCACTTGATAGAATACTGTAACTACGAAGACTATTGCTGAAATATGTGCTGCTAAATGAAAAGAGGAACGCTGTCTCTTGTTTGTTAATATTTATTGAGGAGGCTGTTTATATTTAAACGGTGGTTTAAATTAGGAGCAGTAGGTAATATTATAGCAGTAAATCATCTTTGACTAGGGAAAGTATTTTTAAATAACTCGACCTCTGGAACGTCAGAGTGATCAAACGATCAATCTATCTGATTTCATTTTAGTCACTCGTTCAAATGCGTTTTTCAATTTTTCAATTTTTGGTGCCACCAGGAGAAACTCTCTCTAAAGAAAATCTTCTATCGCTGCGATCTAGCTCCTAGCGATCAGCGAGATATCGCGTTTCTTTTTAATGAAACGAGATTCGGATCGAAAAAATCGGCGAATCTCTCGATTTCTGTTTTGGGATTCCACGGGTCACACAACAGATCAAGCAGAACGCAGTCGTTTGTTTGGAAAGCATTACACGGGACGCGTATCGGGGAGGGATGAGAGAGGGGAAGGAAGGGGATCGGAGTATGATTAATTTCGAAGAAAAAGTTCAACGGAATCGGTCGATATATTCAGACAGCTTTTTCAGCTCGGACGAGAGCGAGCAACGGCGCCCGGTAAAAATTCAATTAATCGCTGTCCGTCGATACTTCAGCCCGGCGAGATGGACAAGCGCAATTTGTACGTATCAGAAGCAATAAATTACCGAGATACCGATCCGTGACGGCGACCGTAGACTTTGTTCTTGCGCCGTGAATTCATAGGTGAACGAACGGCCGTTGTGCGCGCACGAGCACTCGCGAGGCTCGCGTGGATCGCGCGTGGAACGGGTTCTGCGTGCGCGAAAATTCGTTGCGATCGCGGCCCGATTAACCCTCGTGCTCATGCTCGTACTCATGCTCGTGCTCGTAGATCTTCGGATGTACGGGCCAGAGTAGAAAAGTGTGTTGCGTTCCAATTGAAAAAAAAAATCAAAAAATAAGGAGTCCTCCGAGTATCGGACACACACACGCTTTCTTAACGCTAAACGCCGGTCAAAATCAGCTTCCAGATTTTCTGTTTCACAATTACTGAAATTACAAAGATTAACCTCTTAAGCCCTGTACGCCACTATAGTGGCTTTCCGTGGAAAGCATCAGTTCGAACAGCACGAACCACTATAGTGGCTTTTTTGCCTTCCGCGGCTAGGCTCACCGTCCATGGGAGGCAGAGTTGCGGACAAACGCGCCGTGCTTAAGAGGTTAAATGTACAGTTGTTTCGTTATACATATCCACAGTCCGCATTCATTATCCATCCCCTTCAACGAATCATTCGCAGTTAATTCAGCGTGTGACGTGAGTGTACAGCGAAAGGTTTCCTTTCAATAAAATTGATAATTTTGCTCACCCTCTACCAATATCGTCGTTGACTGTTCCCATTCGAAGCAAATCAAATAGAAATAGCGAGAACATTACTATAAAACAGTGAATCACACTTATATTTGCACGCTTTTACAAGCACGATAACTTCTTTAATACTGTACCGTGCGATTTGGATTTTTACCAAACGTGAACAAAATTTTGACAAGATTGCAATTGGTCGAAACTACAGAAGAAATATTAAAAGTTTTATTTTACAATTTTTCTGCGTGTGCCTATATTGAACATTTAAGAAATATGTTTTGTAGATCCGTGTCAATTATACATACTCTGAAAATTTCATCGAAATCGATACGCATCTCCAAAATATATTTCTTAAATTTTCAATGTAGGACCACATAAAAATGGTAAAAAATACCTTTCCGCATTTTCTTCGCGATTCGGACCAATAACAATTCTTATCAAAATATCTTTGTCTTCCTATGCAGAGAAAATAAACATATTCATTTTTATAACTATGTTTACTTCATACGACGAGTTTTAGTATTGCAAAGACAAATCTTTATTGTGGATGAAAATATTTTCCACACTGAAAGTATGAACAACGATAATAATAGGCACGAAACAAATTAAACAAATTTCAATTTTGTTTGAAAATTTAAATTACAATCTTTTCGTTTCAAATTAAAATTTGTTTAATTTGTTTATTTCTGAAAAAAGAATAGTTTCGAAACCAAAACAAAGCAACTGATCCTCAGACCGCGTTGCTTCAGACTAGAATGTTTTCACAAGTTGCTATCACTAGTTGCGGACAAACGCGGCGTGCTTAACCCCTTACACTACTATCTATTTTGTGATTATAATGATTAGACCCTAGTAGCACAAAAATATTGGATAGATATTTTTTTCAAATACTGGAAAAATATTTTTTAGGCCACATTTTTTCATATGAGAAAAATATTGGATCTGAATATTGTATACATGTACAAGAAATATAAATTGAATGTTTAAAAAATATAAGCTAAATACTCGGAGGATATAAACTAGATATTTAAAAAATATAAAGTAAATATTTAAAAAATGTGAATTCAATATTTGAAAAATATAAATTCAATATTTAAAAAACGTTCAATAAAATTTTCAAATTTAAGAAGTTTCAAATTATGACAAAAATTAGAAACTATGAATATGTATTACTTGTAACTTATATTTTTATGATATTTTGTTGCCTGTAATGTTATTACGATAGTGTAGTCTGTTTATCAAAATGTTACATATTCGTAATTAAACTACACATAATACTTTGCTAACTATTATAGCTTCTCATGTTAAAAATTATGATTTATAATATTAACTACTTGCTCAACTTATTTTCATTGCAAGGAAATATTTGAAATACAAAATAAAAATATTTCATTTTATCTTTGTGGTTATCAAAATAAAAATATTTGATTTAAAGTAGTATCTTATTTGAACCACATTAAATTATACTATATACCAAATCATTAATGATCGTTAATATACGTTGCAAAATATGATAGAAAACCTTGTATCCAATGTTCCACATACGAATACTAATCTTGCATTATAAAATACTAATGTAAAGTGTACTTACTTCTGAATCTTCTGTACCTCCGTCGGATCCACAGCACACAATTGTTGACTCACGAGAATAGATCCGAATAATTGAACAACAATCACTAAACAACACACGCACACAACACATTTTATAAAATCGTGAATAACGAACGAGAAGATTTCACTCCGACCACGTACAAAATAATACTGCGATTTTAACAATGATCCCTTCCACGCAGGTGGTACGGTCAGGTTATCATAGGCAGGTTAGACGCTGAGGGTCTATAAACACTAGATACAAAACCAAGGTAAATAAATTATGGCAGGGCGCCGACCCTATTTCCCGGAATTCCCTGTTTTCGTATCACACGTCCGTGGGAGGGGGACGGTTAAAATCGCAGTATTATTTTATTCGTGGTCGGAGTAACATTTTCGTGTGCTGTCACTATTTCGTTAAGTGTGTTGTGTGTGTGTGTGTGTTGTGAGTGTTGTTTAGTGATTGTTGTTCAATTATTCGGACCTATTCTCGTGAGTCAATAATTGTGTGCTGTGGATCCGACGGAGATACAGAAGATTCAGAAGTAAGTACACTTTACATTAGTATTTTATAATGTAGTTTGCAGTACATTAGTATTATATTTTATTATTCGCATGTAGAATATTGTATGCAAGGTTTTCTTTCTTATTTTGCAACTTCAATTCTAACCCATACCTACTCCGATCACTTTTTGAGATGTTAAAACTTTTTTGCGAATATCTCGGAAACTAAAGTTGAGCGGCGGTAACATGTATAGGAAAAAGTTGTTCATAATGATGACCTTGACAACATATTTCAAGGTTATCAAAATCGGTGAGGAAGCCCCTAATGTAAATAATTACCAAAATATTCTACTTCCAATATGAAATAGATTCATTTAATATTTCGAAAAAAATATTTTTCTCGTAACATGACATAGATATTTCCTGAATATTTAAAAAGAAATATTTGTTACGTAATATAAAATAAATATTGCATGTATATTTGAATATTGAAAAAAAGATTGAATCTCTTTTTAATATTATATGAATGTGTATACAATATTTTGTGCTACTAGGGGAAATTCTTCACCGTTCAGAATTTCATAGAAAAAAAGATAGTTTATATTTGTTGTATGTCTATGTTTTCTCCAAAGGATATATATTAACTACAACTAAATAGAATTTTATTTCAGTTTAAAGGAAATTAATAACGTTCACATTTATTAGACTCTATTCAGAGTCTTCATCACGAGTCTAGCTCGTTATTGTAGGACAAAGGGTTAAGAGGTTAAATGAATATATTTACTACAGCACAGATGCATTATAATACCTGTAATACGTATAATACACTGTTTACTCGATATATGTCCAAAACACCAGTCTAGTCACGGACATGTATCGGCCAGGAGATACTATTCTATGATCCACACGAACTTACTCACTCTAAACTCGATCTCGTCAGTTTTGTAAGACGACATGTGTTAACTACTTTTAAAGCTTGGTAGGTTTAGTGGTAATAGTGTAAAAATATTACGTGTTTTTTTTAGAGCTTCTCTTACTCGTACACGGAGCAATGGTTTGGAATATGCAATGAAGGTTTGCATTTAAAATGAAGTTGCTACCGATAAATTTGAATATCGTGCTGTATTTTATAATTTTATCTAGCGACGTGTGCAAAATTAGTTTGATTTTCTTGGCGATATACGAAATCTTCGCGCACGTGTTGCACTTGCAGCGGAGGTCATTATAATAGACTGCAGATTGTATGCATTTATGGCAAAAACGAGTGGGTGCATTTTAAAACGGTAGAAAGATTAAAATGATTTAAGCACACCGACGTGATATCTTCAAACTTATCAATATGATTAAAGTACGAATTAAATATATCCGGCTGTTATTATTTTGAATAAAAATCCACAACCGAGTCACTAATATTAACCCCTTGTACTACGATTTATTTCACGGTTTCAGTGATTAGAACTTTTTTGTAATTTATAATTTCCTAAAGAAAGGAGGTAAGTTATATCTATTGTGTATGCCTATATGTTCTCCGATAGCTTTATATTAACAACGCCGAAATAGAATTTTATTTCGGTTTAAGGGAAATTAATAAGAAACATATTTATTAGACCCTGTTCAGCATCTTCATCACGAGTCTGACTCGATATTGTAGGGCAAGGGGTTAAGCGATGATTTTATCGATATATTTTTATGATTTTTATCTTTTAGTCTTTTTTTTATTTTTTAGTCTTCGTACATGTAATTATATATCGCTGTTCCTGGTCGCGTAACGAGAGGATAACTTATCGGATTTAAGATGAACTCTCTCTATTTATTTCGCCGGTCGAGAGCGTTTTGCTCCCGTTGCAGTCGAACGGATAAATTAAAATGACACGTATGTTTATGGATCCCTTCGTGCCGGTTTAAGATGGAGAGGATGATTCACGATCATCCAACGTGTCCAGACCCGGTCGAAGAAGCCGTTTTGTGGTTTCATAAATTTCTGCAGGTGGACCAAGTGGTTCGCCAGCGAGAATAGATCAAAGCGTCTTCAACGAGACGAAGTAGGTGCTCGTAGATGTACGCATAATCTCTGCCGCCTCTATTCGTCTATATTTATTACGTCGACGGTAGACTCCCTGTCGCCTCCGTTTAATAACGGAAACACGAGAAACTGGGACGTTTGTCGTCTAGGCCTGCTCGCTTTAATAATCGAGACGGGCCGACGACTCTGGCCGACTTCGGCCATTTTTTAACCGCCTCCAGAAAATATAACATTATTTTTATGAACAAAAATTGACTCGTCCACTTTCCGTACGCTGTGCCTGAATGTGACAAGATAAGGTTGAGTGACGATTTTATTCCGGTATAAGACGATGCTTTTTATTCCGAAATAAGGAAATTTCTATCCCCTCTTCTCCTTTTACAATTGCAGGGAGGGTATATTATAGTATATCCTTTTATAAAAAATTGTGGACATTCGTGGAATATAAATAAATATGTGTGCAAAATGCCGATATTAAGCAACTCATATTTTCTTTGTAAAAAATGTCCTAAAAAGACTAGAAAATTGACAGTCTAAATTCCATTTAAGTCTAGAAAGTCTAGAATTCTATTTAAACGAATTAGAATTACATTTTGTTTTTATCGATGCATAGCTATTGGAAAATACATGGCCATACGATAAACACAAATTCTCACTTTCCAGGAAATTATGAACGTCAAAGGCTTTTCAATAAACGAGACTAAAATTGTTTGGCGATTTCGAAGAAGGAAACGAGAAGAACGGTTTTAAAATAGATCGCTAGACTGCGGATCTTTATGCTATCTAAGAAATGTTTGCATCGATTGGAAGCCACAGAAGCGAAATAAAAATTTCTTTGCAATAAGCTGATGTCCTTGAATCTTTTTAATATGTCCACTGCTTTAACACTTTGATCGCCAAACAAGAAAGCTGAAAAATTCCATGAAATCAAAGTAAGTTCTTTGACCCTCTATGGGTCGAATTTTGTTCCGGTGGTTTCTATTTGCAGACAACTTGCGAGGCATTTATTTTGATATTTCGAGTTGATGGTGCTGCTAACCGTCATCAATATTGTTATTGGTAGACATCGGATCTTTATGCATTTATGGCTTATGGAAATGTTAAAAAAATGTTATAATATAAAATTCGAGAGAATTTAACACGATTTTTATTTGCTTTGGATCTACAAAGGCTGTCCCCATTAAAAATAAAATTTTATTTCATTCCACTTTCTTAAAATGTTTCTATAAAAATTGGAAATTGCATAAACATCCGATGTCTAGTTATTGGTTATCCCAGAGACATTATATAATTAAGACGTATACGTCATCTTGTGAAAAATCTGAAATTATTTGGCAAAATGTCCCATAGAGGGTTAATTCGGTGCAGATGAAAAATTGTTTTGAACTCGGTTGTCTCGATTTCATTAATTTATGCGAGTGTCTATTCCCTAAGTGCCAGACTAGAATATTGGTAAATATTCAGTTAATTAAAAAATAGCTTTAGGTTTACAGTTCTAGGTTGCAAAACCCAAATGTGCGAAAAAAGTTCGTATTTTAGAATAGAATTGTGTGTGTGGCACAGTGCTGATACAAAAATCAGTGTGCTGTGCATTTTTACCGGGGTCATGAGAGACCCCAGGATGACATGGTCGGCTTTATATTTTCCAATTATTGGAATTATAAAAATTCATTTGTGAAAAATAATGGAATAAATTTCCTCGTCCAAGCATCTGTTATATTGAAAGTTACGCACAATCTCAAAAAGAGTTACCATTTTTATAAGGGAACATTTAGCAGATATTTTTAACACTTACTGCCAAACTAGAAACTCCAAAAATTCCATAAAATCAAAGTAATTACTTAAATAACTTGTTATTTAACGAAATAAAAAATGAAAAAAATTTCATTCTTGCATTTAACAGATCCTAATTAAATTTGACACAATGAATATATTAACGTAAAAATTCATTTTAAAACCTGGACAAATATTTCCGTCACCCACATATGGGTGACATGGCACTCAACGTGGTAATGCCCGGTAGGTTTAGTGTTAATATAACGGGATTAAAAATTGTTTGGTATGTACCTTTTGTGGCAGTTAGTATGCAGACTTTAAAACAATCAGAGCTTTTACTTTAGAATTAAGGGTTCGCTGAATCTGAAAAATTGTTGATATTCAACCTGTTGTAACGTCGTAAAAAAAACAAATCGTATAACTATTTATTTGGACTCATTTGGAAGGGCGAACTCTTTACTATGATCTTCCAAAATTGTTTTCTTTTTAATGCACTAAGTGACTGTACACAAAAAATTGACTGTACAGTGATAAAAATGAAATATTCCGTAGCTTCGATGAATTCTTAATATTTGGTTCATTGTAATTTCGTTAAAAAAAATCGAACAACGTTGTATCGAGGCTCATTTTGAAGCGTGAAGCCTCTATTTTGACGTGCCTGAATTGTTTATTGTCTAATATATATAATATTGTCTAATAATTATATTGTCTAATAATAATATTGTCTAATAATATTGTCTAATATATATAATATATATAATATTGTAATATATAATATATATATAATATATATAATATTGTCTAATAATCTAATTTTAATAGACGAGAAATAGTATATGGACAATTTAAATTGTTTAAATTGTTCTACAATTTCCAAATTTTGTCTACTCAATTTTGTTATAAATGCGTAAAGATACGCAATCTAGGTGCAAGGATGAACTATATCTAGTTTTAACCAATTTTTACCACTTTGAATGCCAAACCAGAACCCCAAAAAAATTCCACGAACCAAAGTAAGTTATTTAATGAAACAAAAATTGAAAATAATTATTTGTGTGATATTGAGTAGTCTTCCAACTTTCTTGCATTTTACAGATCCCAATCAAATTTGGTACAATGAATATATTAAAACTAGAACTACCGAATGAGTCAAATTGCTCGTAATTATTTCTTTTAGAAATATTGAAATTATAAATATGTGTTCATCAGAGAATTTTTACAGAAACTTCTCTATCCATGTAGATATTTAAACAAAACTGGTACGAAATCTAATTAAATGCAATTTTCACAATCTCAATAAGAGTTGTCATTTTTATAAGGGAACATTTAGCAGATATTTTTAACACTTTTACTGCCAAACTAGAAACTCCAAAAATTCCATAAAATCAAAGTAAGTTATTTAACGAAATAGAAATTGAAAAGAAATTAAATGTATGATATTGTGTAGTTCTCCAACTTTCTTGCATTTTACAAGAATGCTAATCGATCCTAATCAAATTTGGTACAATGAATATATCAACGTAAAAATTCATTTTAAAGCCTGAACAAATAATGGGTGACATGGCAGTCAACGTGTTAAACTGTGGTTACCCATTTTTGTCACAAATGCGTGAACATTCGTTCGAAACATTTTCTCGTACAACAAATAGTACATATCGGTGTCAGACACAGTTGCTCGTCCCACGGTGCGCACAAGTTCCCACTTAATTTCGAGCGGAGTCAAAACGAATCGGGTTGATTAGAAATATCGGTGTTTCCACAATGGTGATTTGCGGCGGGCATTAATAAGTCGATTAAATCCGGTGTAATTTCACTTTCCACGGGCACGCGGGATTTCATAAGAGGCCGAGAGGCGACGTGCACGGAGAGCCAGGGACAGACGGAGCTGCAGTGCCGGGCCGGGCCGAGTCGGGCCGGGCCGGTGCGATTATTAATTTCTCTAGCGTTCAGCGGTTCCATTTAGCCGTAATTTTCCCGGTCGATTTCACTCGCGGACACGTTGGCTTTAATCACCGTGACGTCCTGATCGTAATCCCGAAACCGTAAACTGAAAAACCGACGGTATCGCCGTGCGCCGCGAGTATTGCGCAACGGGAAAGCGAAGGAAAACCAGTCGACCGGTCTCTCGAACCAGCTCGTTACAGCGTTACAACGACCGGGTTCCTGTATCGTTCGCTTCCATCTCTCCTGAACGAGAGACAAAAATTGTCGGGCCGATTGCTCGCGCTTGCCCGCTTGCACACGCTCGCACACGCTCGCACCCTCTCCGCTCGTAAAGGCGGGTCCACGTTTGAAACCGGCTCGACGTCGAGTCGTCGCCGAGGATCGACCGGAAGCGGCCTACTTCCGAAACGGCGTATAATTTTTTATGCAAAGTCGAGCTCTCCGATCGTTCCAGCTCGAAAACTGTAATTTGTAGCGGTCGTTGTTAGCGGTGCAACAGGGTGCAAGAATGCATCCGTGGAGGCGCGTCCGCGTGCAAGGTGGCCCTAGACCCACGATAATTACCTCGTCAGAGGCTTCCTCTCTTCTTCACCAATTTATCTTCCATTTCCTTTCCTCTTTAACGAACGATAACGATTTTTAGCATTCCACCTCGTCAGGGAAAAACAAACGAAATTGATCGATACGTATCTTTACGACGATCAACGGGATTCTACGCATTTATCAAGAAAATTAATAGAACCAAAAATGGCAACATCATAAAATCCACAGTCTACTGATTAAGTTTATATTGGTATTAAAACGTCCAATAAATAAAATGCGTAATTCAAAATGGGCCACTTTGCAGGATTTAATAATTGAGAGACCAAAGTCACTTTTTGGCAAGTTATTTGGACCAACCGTGAAGCAAATGAAAAACAGACGATTTATAAATACCCCCACCTCGTAAAACTCATCTTCCATGTCCTTTCCTCTTTAACGAACGATAACGATTTTTAGCATTCCACCTCGTCAGGGAAAAACAAACGAAATTGATCGATACGAATCTTTACGATGATCAACGGGATTCTACGCATTTATCAAGAAAATTAATAGAACCAAAAATGGCAACATCTCGGAGGAACTTGAAACGCTATCATTATTTTTGAGCTTACCAAAATAAT
The DNA here is from genome assembly GCA_913789895.3 of Seladonia tumulorum. Taxonomy (NCBI): domain Eukaryota; kingdom Metazoa; phylum Arthropoda; class Insecta; order Hymenoptera; family Halictidae; genus Seladonia; species Seladonia tumulorum. The sequence goes on from OU565281.1 coordinate 2,516,555, forward strand.
TAAAAAAGCTTTCATTCGAATCGAGTTTCCAATACTTGATACAGATAATTTTCAGTTTGCATAAAATTCCGCTCTCCAGTGATCAAAGTGATCAGAATTAGGAAATAAACATTGTCCATGTCAATTGTAAAAAGCAGAAGTTAAATGAAAGTGCAATTTCCTCTTCTAATTAATTTATTCAAACTTCACTATCGATACAAACATCGATTCTTCTAATGTCTCTACAGATTTAAACTCAATCTATTAATTCTTGTAATAAACGCATAAAATCCACATTTCCAGTGCAATTTCCTCTTCTAATTAATTTATTCAAACTTCACTATCGATACAAACATCGATTCTTCTAATGTCTCTACAGATTTTTACTCGATCTATTAATTCTTGTAATAAACGCATAAAATCCACATTTCCAGTGCAATTTCCTCTTCTAATAATTTTATACAAACTTCACTATCGATACAAACATCGATTCTTCTAATGTCTCTACAGATTTTTACTCAATCTATTAATTCTTGTAATAAACGCATAAAATCCACAGTCTATTGATTAAGTTTATATTAGTATTAAAACTGCAATAAATAAAATGCATGAAACGAATAAAATGCATAATTCAAAATGGGCCACTTTGCAGGATTTAATAATTGAGAGACCAAAGTCACATTTTGGCAAGTTATTTGGACCAACCATAAAGCAAATGAAAACAGACGGTTTATAAATACCCCCACCTCGTAAAACTATTTTTATTTCGCTCGTCGGTTTTATAAAACTATTGATTTCTCTATCGATGCTTCTCTTGCCGATAGTCTTGTAATGGATCGTGTTCATTAGAAACTCGTGAAATAACGAATAAATCATAATCGACCGAATTACGGTGTTGAATTGTAAATGTGCGAAAATTACGGGAGAGGATCCTGCGCGGCTATACACCTGAGCAGCATTTACGAGGGGGTTTAATATCGAGAAATATAAACATTTTGACATTGAGCGATGTTGTAAATTCGTTACTGCTTCTTGTCACGTTTTTAACATACTACTTACGCGGCGAAACCTGTTTCGCCACAAAGGATCTGCCAGCCCGCAGCTTTGTCGCGACTCGATTGCTACTCAGTGCTACTTTATACTCGACACACAGGCTCGCGGCCGCAGAATAAATTCTTGCCGGTAAAATTGCTACTTCGAACATAATTAGCGAGTATTATGTCAGGCTATTACACCTGAAATATCGCGTGCAATTTGTCTCTTCGCCGGGCTTTATCGAGGCCTCTTCGTGCGGCCCCGGTGGCGTCTATTCGATGCCAATCGTTTCATAGAATTCATAGCGTTCCTCGGCGACGAAAAAAATACTTAGCCCCGGGTCCTATCCGGTGTAAATCAGTTTCTCGAACCATTGGATAGCGCTAGGCGATAAATTCATTTTACGAGTCTCGCGAACGATCGATGCATATATGTAGGTGAATATCGCGTTTATGCGACATTTCCCTTCACTTGATCGTTAAACGCGTCCGCGGTTCGAGCTATTATCCAGCAATTATATATAAAACTATTCAAACTATTTCAAACTCTTCTCGTTCGAAATTAAATCAGGAAATCGGAATTAACTGTAATCGATAATTACCAACAGGAAAGCGTGATGCTGGACTATAAAATGGTCAACTTCATTCCCAAACTGTAAAATGTCCCGATTTTTTGAAAGAGAGAGACTCGTTAGACACGTTCGATTATGGCCATGTGCCGTGGCCGCCCGTTTAGGTGTATTTTGTAGTTCTGTGTCGCCGTTCGCTGAAAAATCGAGAAAATGATCGGCATTATGGTCGACGAGGTATTTCCGGGTCTCGGAATTAGCGGCGCGGCTCGCACGGTGAAACTTTGTTGCAGATTTATGTGATGCTGCGTATATGGCCGCGGACGAAACGAGTTGCGTTTGATCAACATGGCTGTACCGTTTCGCAAATGCCTCGCTTCTTATCGGCAACGGGCGCAAGAATGCTATACTTTACGGGCATACCCTTTAGCACGTTCACTGCCACATGAATCGCGTATGGGCGACATAAACGTTAAAAGGACAGCCCCATAACGATAAATTTCGAATTTCTTTGTCGAACCCCCGGAATACCCTTCATCCAACAAATTGCTGCAAAGTTCATGGGGATTCGAGCTGGTTCTAGATTATTTTTCCATATTGGATCTACAAATTGATTCGTGGCCATCGTAATTATTATTTGTAACTTTTGTATTCGAACTTACCGTAGAACTGTAACTGTATGGAAATTAATTTTTAACACTAGAACTACCGAACCAGTCAAAATGACTGGTTCCTAATTTTCTCTTTCGCAATTACTGAAATTATAAAAATGTTTTCATCAGAATTTGTTGAATGAAATTTTTCATTGAAGCACATGTTAGAATAAAAATGATATTAGAGTAGAATAGACATAGTCTTGTCATTATTACAAAGCAATATACGTTCGTGCTGTTCTAGCCGATTAAATTAATCGATCGGACATTTTGTGCCGATGGACAGTAAGGAGCAAAACTGAACCAATAACCACAAGTTTTGTATAAATCACTATTTATTGCTAGAAATATAGAAGAATAACAAAAACTCAACATTATAATTGTTTTTGTCATAGTTAGAAGTAACTTAAAAAATTTTTTTCGATAATTAATGTCTCCACGATTAGCAATGACGACAAAAATAGACTGACTCGGTTTTGCACCATGTCCAATACTTGGCAATATTTAATATACCATTTATTTTTAATATTTCGTCCACAACGGTAAACTGCTTACACAGCAGTAAAAACAAGTGGGTTTTAAAAATTTTTTAAGGGATAATTATTGTTATGTTTGACAGATGGTATAAAGTACAAGTGTTTCTTTCTTTTTAGTTCAATTCTTCTTATTATTTATCGTATGATACACAAGACTTCTCGAAACTATGTTTTTTAAACTATCGCCCACGAGAATTAAAAAACTAGTAAAGTAATACATAATTTCTCTACATATTTCCTTAGGGATTGAACCTAAAAATTTGATTCATAACATTTGTTTTAACAATGTAAATGTAACTGATCGGCCGAAAAATGGTGTATTTCACTATAAATAATAAGAATTGAACTTGAGAAACAAACACTTGTACTTCAAGATTGTCTGTTCATATTCCATTAGTTATTCTGAAAAAAATTCTCCAAAATCATTTGATTTCACTGTCACTACACGAGAAGCCTCCCTTAATGAGTTAAAGGATATAATGGATACACAGTAAGAGGCAAAACTGAACCAATAACCACAAGTTTTGTATAAATCATTATTTATTGCTAGGAATATAGAATAATAACAAAAAATCAACATTATAATTGTTTTTTTCATAGTTAGAAGTAACACAGTGCTGGTGATGCCTAGTGATTCTGAACAAAGTCTAATAAATATGTGTGTTATTAATTTCCTTTAAACCGAAATAAAATTCTATTTAGTTGTAGTAAATATATATCATTTGGAGAAAACATACGTATACAATAAATATAAACTATCTTGTTTATCTATGAAATTCTGAACGATGTAGAATTTCTAATCGTTATAATCACAAAATAAGAAGTAGGGCAAGGGGTTAATACGCCCTATAAAGCTTACGAGAATTATTTTATAATAATGGAGATGTGAAACTTATCTGTACACTATTCCTCTGTAAACTCTTTATGTTTCACAACTCTTGCCCCCCTTGTAAAATATGTTGCCCACTTTGTTACAGTTTACACGCCTGTAAACATTTAAAGCAGTAAACTTATTTGAAATGTATTTAATTCTCATATTCTGATTGTCGAGTGAAAATGTTATGTATTATATATTAAATATTGCCAAGTATTGGACATGGTGCAAAACCGAGTCAGTCTATTTTTGTTGCCATTGTTAATCTTTATGTGCATAACCGGGTAACCGGGTACCCATTTCTATGTTTTCTCTAATAATTTGTTATGTTTTTATGAAGATATCGCAAAACCGCCCTGGATCCCCATTATTTATAAGGTTCTCTGTCGATTTATGGTTACGGAATTAAAATTGATGCAAAACATATCAAATAATAAGGCTTCAATCTTATTTATACGGTTGTTGGTACCCATACATAGAAAGTGTAGTTGGATGCTTATGAAGGGAAGTTTTACAACACAATCATACAACACACAAATTTTTTCAATTGATATTATTTATTTATTAGTATAGTTACTGTTGTTAACCAATAATAGGACAATTTTTACAAACTGTCACAGTATTTGTGTGTTCGTCGCAAACTGGTTTTATACAGTTTTGACAATATTTTCGTGTCTTTCTGTGTTTTCTATCAGGGTCAGCTTGGTATATATAACATGAGCCTACAACTCTTTTTCGTCCAGTTTTATCTCGTTGTTGTACAGTGCCTGAAGTTGAAGGAACGTCGATCAGTGTTGGTGACTTATGCAGTATGCTTTCTATTGCTAATTTACAAAAGAAATGTCTCGTCACTTGAACATTGGTTGATCGATTTCTAATTATTGGAAGACAAAGTTCCTCTCCCAATTGGCGTAAAAATATTCGGCGATTATTGGACTTGTTAGGCAACATATTCTTATTAGAAATATATATGATGTATGAGGCAAGAGAGCAGCAATATCAATTATGTTATAAAAAAATGCTAATGGCCATCTGTTAGTACGTCTTTGTGTACTGTATCGTCTCAACATTTGATCCATCATGTCGACACCAGATTTTTTTTTTTTTTTGCGTGTTTAATGTCACATGAACCTAACTACGGTTATTAGTGACCCCTGTGGATATGTCGAAGATTTGGAAAATGTTTATATTAAATGGTATAATCCGATATCCTTTAGATAGTTAAGGATTCTTTTACAAGAGTCCTCAGCTTGTAAAATGTTTAACGATCCTCGCACGTTATGTTGTACTCTCTTGGCATTGAATTTTGGGCAGGTAACTAAGATATGTTCTATGGAGTTTTTAACATTACAGGTATCACAAGAGCTTGCTTCAGTTTTGGTGATAAGGTGGGAATGAGTCCAGTTAGTATGGCCTATTCTAATCCGTGTTATTATGACTTGGTCTCTTCTGTTCAGCAGTAAAGCAGGGTTGGTGTCCTTAATACTATTTCGAATGTTATGTAACTTTGTGGTCTTCGAGTTTATCCATTCTTCACACCAGATTTTGTTTTATTATAGAAGTGGACTATTTCTGGTTTCCTCTTTGGCCCAGAAACAACATTATCATTGTGCATTGTGGATAGTAATACAACAAACTTTTCTTTTCTTTTCTTGGCACATACGAATATATTGTAACATTTTGGTTGTGACCAAATAAAGTTGAATACTGTTGTACCGTTGTGTAAGTTGAAGAGTCAAATACCGTACGTCCACATACGAATAGCATAAAAGTTTGATCTCAGCATTGAGTTATACTATTTTTTGAAACAGTTGCTTCACATAAACTGTTTAAAACAATACTTAGTATACCATAGAAAAAAAAAAAATTAAAAGTTATGGGAAAGCATGAAAGTAAAATTGTCACTTTATTTTTTATATATCGGTACCGAACGCTCGGGGTACCCGGGTACCCCGGTCATCCAACAACCGTGAACAGTTTGGTTGCCCACATAAGGGTTAAACGAGGAGACATTAATTATTGGAAACAAATTCTTAAGTTACTTCTGACTATGATAAAAATAATTATAATGTTGATTTTTGTTAGTGAGTGGGAGGAGAGATGCAAAAGTCGAAGCGTGGCTGCAAAAGTTGAGGAAAAAAGAGAGAAAAGAGCAGAAATTTAAAAGCATAATGAAGCGTAAACCAAAGATAATAGAGAAAAGGTGCAATAATCAGGAGGAGAATAGGAAAAGGCTGAATATAAATAGTGTAGTCAGAGTAGGGAGGGGGAGCGGGAGAGAGAGAGAGAGAGAGAGAGAGAGAGAGAGAGAGAGAGAGAGAGAGAGAGAGAGAGTGGTTAAGATAGTTATTTGTAAGTATAGGTTATTGTAAACCGAGTCCGATTCTTGGCCGTAAGGCTGAATAAAGCAATATATATTATGTTGATTTTTGTTATTCTTCTATATTCCTAGTAATAGATAATGATTTATACAAAACTTGTGATTATTGATTCAGTTTTGCTCCTTACTGTATTTGCTATGCACTGGAAGAGTTTGATTAGGGGGAGTCGCAAGGTTCGAGCTGGCGAAGAAAAGTGAGGGGGGAGAAAGATGGTCTAACGGAATTGATGGAATCGGCGTGCATCTGGCAACACGTGCAATTGGCCCTAATAATCTCGACGGCCATTGTGTGTACATAGACCGGCGTGTAATTAGCATATTGTAACATATAGCCGGCGTTGTATGTAAGCTGCAATAGTGCGAGCTGGGTGGGAGCCGAGCACGTTTGATGGATAGAGCAGAGGCCTATACGTAGGTGCACGTAGATACGGCGCGAGCGTAATTATACGTACGTGGACAAGGGGGTGGGCGAAGAGGAGGGATGAGAGGGTGAAACGTTGGATAGGGGGAGGGGGAGGAGGAGGAGAAGGCAAGTCATGGTCGCACCTGCTCCTCATACTGACAGCGTGCATCCTATTGGAGGACGTGCCGGTCAGCGAACGAACAGACGGACGTATACGTACATCGGTTATTGTCCTGTCTCGGGCCCAGGCTCGGGACAGGCTTTTGCCCTATTGACTTCGTTAACACTCGATACCTATCGAAAGGTGTTTCCTGTACGGAGGACTCGATCACTGTCATGGCCCGCATGTCCGTATCTCTCAACCTGTCATCGTTAAGTCATCCGAGCGCCGCGGCGCGCCGTCGAGACGCGCAGGTTAATAACGTTCAAATTAGAGGGCAACCGATAACGACGACATTGTCGACGGCCTCCAACGGTAATTTATCGGCGACGCTTGTTGCTGACGCTAATAATACAAATCGCGATAATACATCCGCTCGTTCCGATTCTTTTCGAGATATCGACGTTGCGACGGACAGGTCACTCGGACCGCTACACTGCACGAAATTTCTATAAAGCCACCTACATTTTGATGTATTTTTAAAAAATATAGAGAAATTTGTTACTTTTCAAATATCTATAACATCGTATACTGACTACTCAGTAGAGATATATACGCCACTTTCTCACAAATGTTTACGTCTTGAATCTGTTTACATTTTCGTCGAAGGCCGCGGAACGGGAGTGCGAAATTTCTATAAAGCCACTTAGTTTGTGCTTAAATTTTGTGTGAATAACACGTGAGTCTCAGCTAAGGAACTTTAATTGTAATTGAGATGTGCGTATTTATACTAAAATTGATTTTTAAATTCATAAAAATTGTATATATATTATATTTGTATTTATTTTTATTAGAATGCCACGAAGCAAGTTGTTGATCAGTGAAGAGAAGGCATCCACTGATGCTTATAAAGATATGGGGTGTTCTAATCGATCAATTGCGAAAAAAATTAATAGATCGCATATTTTAATAGATAATTATATAAATTTGGGCGAAGAATATGGTAAGAAACATTCTACAGATGGAAATAAAGAATTGACAAGAAGACAATATTCATTATTCATGAGGCTGGCAGCAAGGGAAACAAAAAGTGCAGCACAACTTCGAACTGAACTACAACTACCAATAATAACGAGGCGTGTGCAGCAAATTTTAAAAAGTTCAGAGCGATTTAAATGGAAAAAAATGGTCCTGAAACCAGCACTCAAAGAACGACACAAACAAGCTCGACTCGAATTTGCACAAAGACATATGTAATGGACAGAAGAATGGAACAATATAATTTTCTCCGATGAGAAAAAATTGAACTTAGTTGGCCAAATGGTCACAAGTACTACTGGCACGGTTTAAGAAAAGAACCTAACGTAGCAATGAGTCGTAACTTCGGTGGAGGCTCATTAATGATTTGGGCTGTATTCAGAGCCAATAAAAAAACCCCAATCTGTCGAATTAACAACAGAATGAATTCGTCACTATACACGGAGCTGTTGTGGAGATAGTTTTAATACCATTCACTGAAGAAATTGAGACTTACAATTTCATTTTTCAACAGGATAACGCCTCAGTTCATGTATCAAGAGAAACAAAGGAGTTGTTAGACAGCAGAAATATCAGGGTTTTGACATGGCCAGCTTGTTCACCAGATTTAAACCCAATTGAGAACCTTTGGGGAATACTTGCAAGAAAAGTATATGGCAATTGTAAACAATACAATTCTGTTTCTGAGTTATGGACTGCAGTGAACGAAGCGTGGACATCGATCGAAGCAGAAACTCTTCGTGCTTTGATTGCATCAATGCCTAATTGACTTTTCGACGTTATTCGAAAAAATAGCAATTATACTAAGTATTAATTTAGAAATTTAGAAGAAATTTTTGTTAATATTGATGTTATCTACTTAAAAAACGTTTGGCTTTATGGAAATTTCGCAGTTCGATTTTTGTTAAACTATATCATTTCACGTTTTTTTATAAATGAAGAATATATCTATGACTGGAAACGTGTATACGGTTTCTTTCATTAATCCAAAAATGACATGATGCATCAGCTTCTCATTACTATCACATAATTATAAGATTTCATAAAAAATCAGGTGGCTTTATGGAAATTTCGGGAAGTGTAGCAACCTGTGCAATCCTGCGTTCAACGTCGCTGCATCGTAGTGCAATCCTCGCCTTTGTTACCGAAAATTACTGAAGGTCCAAGTGTGGTGCAAGAACGTACGTAATGGGAGTTATGCAAAAGTTTTATTTTTTCTTTTAAATTTTCTTTTATTTGTGCACGACAGGCGAGGTATGTTGCAGTCGATGATAAAATTGGTTATTAACACTAGATTTACGGGACCCGTCAAAATGACGGGTTCTGGTACCTCTTAATTCACAATTATCGAAATTGTAAGGATGCATGAAGAAGATATTATTCAACAAATTGGTTTCTTTGGGTATATATTGTAAAAGAAACGGCTATAAATTTGGATACATACATTTTTGTTATTTTTATAAAGTAATGTAGAGTAGGCACATTTAGTGCTCCGTAAACCTAGTGTTAAGGCGCACCGATAGAAAGCAAATAATCGTGCAAGAAGGTGGACAATCATAACCATTATAATTACAAGTCATTATTAGTCCGCGGATTTTTCTGCAGTATACGAGTTGATTTAATTAATTGCTACGTAGACTTTGATTTTTTTTCCTGCTCATTTTACATTCCTAAAATCCGGCAGTCATTGTGTATGAACAATTAGAAACTTGTGCGTACACCTAACATGTTTACGAGTCTTACGATTTTTCTTAATCGTACTGCATTGTTCAGAAATACTTCAAAGGTTACTAGAATAATGCTACATCGATTTCTGTAACCCCTTGCCTTACAGTTTTTCATCCACGTTTTCGGATCAGAACGTGCTACAGTATCTACTCGATACATGTCCAAAATATGGGTCTATAATCAAAGACATGTATCGGCCAGGAGATACTATACTTTGATCCACGTGGTCTTACACTTCTCGGGGACCGAGGTCTCTCGACCTCCTTGGCCCCTCAAGGGGTTAATTCTCTGCGACCTTTATCCTCCAGGCCTTGGCGACACGTATAGAGAAATCACTGTACTTCATTTCGTGCAACCACCCGATTATAAACCCTAATTTTATCAGTTTTTGGGGAAAGCGAAAAGAAAATTCATTTGGAGGTCTTCATCGTAATGTCTGGACGTATACAACAACATTTTGTTGATGTTATTTGTATTAAAAATTGCGGTGGCAAAGAGCAAGAACTTTTTTTGAAGTTGATCCGGTAGCAAAGTAAAAGTAGTAGTCGATCCGGAAGAAAAACTGATAGTAAAAATTGATCTGATAGAAAAACACCAAAATTTTTCTGAATCTTCATATTAACCCTTTGCACTCGAGTGGCGACTATGAAGCGCCACTAAAAATTGTTGTGGTATTATTTCAAAGAAATTACAAAAAATATCACAAAATATTTGTTACGTTACAAACTTTGTATTCAATAGATCGGTAAACATTTAAATACTATATGTGGATATCGGATCAGTTTCGAACGAATAAAATGAAAATATTCTACGACGGAAGAAATATTTAGTTGTCGAATTAAAATAGCGCCGAGTGCAAAGGGTTAATAGGTACAGGAGAAAATATCATTTCACGGAAAAAGAGTTTTGAATATCTCAGCCCAACCAGTGCAGTAATTTCTATTTTAATATAATATTTTCAAGAGAACACTTTATTTTCAGGCTGGTGCTATGAAATAAAATTTCCAATTTGCTATTCACCGATGGGAATAGTATTTGCCTGACGATAATAAAGCGGGGAGTAATTTACGGAGATGATTTATGTGTAGGTTAGTCTGAGCAGTTTAGACGTTCATGTCACTCGGGAAAATTAATACTTTGGTCGAGTCTCGGGGGATGGCTGGCGATACTTCGAAATTATTAATTACTATACGCGTGTACGTATTCTTGTACGCGAAGATTGACATGGGGCAGGGAGAGCAGGGGAGAGAGAGGGGGAGAGAGAGGGAGAGAGAGAGGATCGGATCGAGGATCTTCGTTTGGGCGTTGCGGCGGTAGAGGTATTCGCAATGGTATGCATATATCATTTATGCATGACACGCAGGTATGGATGCCCATATATGTGTGCGCGAGCGCGATGGTGGATGCGACTGTCCGCATAACCAGCGCGCGGCTAACGTATTATGGTCACACCTCCGCGAAGCGAGTACGTTTTTCCTTTCATTTTGCTCTCGTTCCATATATTCCGCGGTTACTTTGCATATTAAGCAAGTAAACTACTAAATATGTTAAATCGCTGCGCTAAGTACCTGCGCTAAGTACCTAGCTGCGAGTTGCGTGCGCCGTTCGAACAACTTTATAAGAAATTCCGCCCTTTCGAATATTGCATTCTCAAAACACTGCCCCTGGAAGACAAATGTTCGATCAAGATCGCCGCTACGAGTACAGAATGAATTATTTAAATTCTATTAAAAATGAAATACTACGCAGTCGACAATTATGATAGGGAAAATTAAGCATATTCAACCCCTTGCTCTAAGATTTCTTTTACTACTGTCATAAATAGCACTATTTTACTGTCGACAATGTTCCATATGAAAATTTATATTTATTGTTTACCTACGTGTAATCCAATGGCGAAATATTAATAACACAAACGTATAATTGCATCTCGATTTTTGAAATTGCATTTAAATGATCGATACAACGTGTAGATTATGAAGAAACAATTTCATAAATAATTTCTCATGTATGCATCCTTGGAATCTTAATAATTTTAAATTAAAAATATTAGAACTCTCTCGTGAACCTAGTGTTAAAAATGAATCAACTATACAGAGTAAGTCAGACGAATAGAACCTTGTTTCATTATTTTTCTCTTTGACTGCTGGTATTGCAAAGCAGTCTATAAGAGTTTGCATAAACCCACATCGACTAATTATGTGTGTTATGCAGAGATTAATGAGGTGGAGAATGACGAAACGAAGTCCGTTTTTGGCCCTTGAGGCTGCATGCTTCGTTTAATCTGCATATTCATCGACACATTCGTCTGGTGATATATCTTGCGGAAAGAATGATTTAGGTTAATAAAACTGGTCCTCGCAGCTTATAAAGTGCTGAATTTGCAAAAATTACCCGATAAAATTTCAATTAATATGCTTGCTATAAATCCGTGTTCGTTTGAATTGTTTCAGGTGGGTTCTATGCTCCAATGGACATCATGTTGCTCGATCCTGTCGTCGTGAGTGTCAATTTATTTTTTTATTTGAACGGTCACAGTCCTCCGAATTGTTAAAAAAATAAGGAGAATTCGGAGAAATTCGTTTCACATTTAAAATCGCGTTCTTCGAAAGTAGGATAAATACGAACTCGGTAATTTATAAGATAAAACACCGTGTGGACAAAATGTTTCAATTTTAGTTAGAGGTTTACTTGAAAAAAAATTATTTTTTCGTTTAGTTTCGAAGTCTAAGTTTTTAAGACTTGCGCTTCTTTTATTGTTTTCGTTTTCCTTATCTTGCGGGAATTTTGTTGGACTTTTTGTCATATCAACTTTTCCTCGTGCTTTTTACTGGTGAAATCTTCTGGTTATATTTCAATTGTTTAATAAAATACCGATGTGTACAGTATACATGTATTCTAGCATTAATAGAACATAGAATTTCTGTGAAACTGATTTTCTTCGGTTCATCCTTTTATTACAGTGAATTCTTGATATTTGTCTCGTCCAGGAGTGTTGCCTCGCGGTGGTGGAGATAATTCCGCGACATTTATCATCCAGATTTTGGCGACATATAGAGAGAAATCACTGTATCTGCCATTATTTCTCTAAACCTGAAAATTCATTTCTGAGGTGGTAAATTGCAAAAGAGTTGACAAAGTAATTCTCACCTTTTTCGTTTTATCAAACAAATTGCGTTTTACTCAATTTTTGTGGTTCGAGTCGGCTGTCAACGCGCTAAACACTGCGGGATTAATGAATTGCATTCATAGGGAAGACCCTTCGACTTAGTATCCTTTTCTAGTTCAGCACGCTCGAAGGTGGGTTCAAGAAAAATTGCGAAATGAGCGATGAAGTGGACCTAATCGTTGCCAATTGTGCAGTCGTCAGAAACGTCCGCTGTCTGGGGTCTAACCCATCCCGGCGACACCTTGATCAGCGTGTACATATATCCGTGTCAGTCTTTGCGCCGCATTTACAAGTTACGACGACCCGGGGTTAACGTTATGCAACGATCCGCCGCGCCATGTCGGTATCTCTCCTTGTATATGACCGCGCGCGTACCGCACTAATTCTCACATTAATTTACCCGTGATCCGGATACGTATTCGCATACATCAAACCGTGCGTTGCGTGTGCACCAACACGGAGCCCCTTGTTCACTCCTTCCGCGAATGTTATTCTGCGAAACGTTCAACAACAATACCTCGTCTGCAACTAATTCCAACTTCCTTTGCCGTATTAAGCTGCCTCGAAAGGTCATTCTCTTTTCCAAACGCAACACTTGGCAGCCGAGGATTTCTCAATACCTCCTTCTGTCTGCAATTATCAACAATTGATAATTTATATTAAGATGGAGTGGGGTAAGTGCATCCCAGTTTTTAGTAAGTTTAGTAAGTTTCAACTCAAATATCTTTTTCAAACGCAACACTTTGCAGCCGAGGATTTCTCAATACCTTCTTCTATCTGCAATTATCAACAATTGAGAATTTATATTAACCCTTATCGCTATTTTCATTTTAAAACTAGATTTTTCTTCCGTCTTAGAATATTTTCATTTCATTCGTATGAAACTGATCCGATTACTACGCATAACATTTAAATGTTTCGTAATCTATTAAGTACAAATTTTGTAACGTAACAAATATTTTGTAATATTTTTTGTAATTTCTTTGAAATAATACCACAACAATTTCTAGTAGTGATTCAGAATCACCACTCGAGTGCAAAGGGGTGAATTCATAGAACATACGGAGCCCCTTGTTCACTCCTTCCGCGAATGTTATTCTGCGAAACGTTCAACAACAATACCTCGTCTGCAACTAATTCCAACTTCCTTTGCCGTATTAAGCTGCCTCGAAAGGTCATTCTCTTTTTCAAACGCAACACTTTGCAGCCGAGGATTTCTCAATACCTTCTTCTATCTGCAATTATCAACAATTGAGAATTTATATTAAGGTGGAGTGGGGTAAGTGCATCCCAGTTTTTAGTAAGTTTAGTAAGTTTCAACTCAAATATCTTGAATTTGTTTTATAATAATTTAAAATTGATTGATATCAACGAATATACTTGAGTTAATACTCTTTAATTAACATTGGCAATAATGCCAATTCCACTTGTATATTTTAATTTTTTAAGAAAATTGTAAAAAATTGCAAGAACTGTGCACTTTCCCAGAAAATGGGGCAAGTGCACAATCGACAGTTAACATCTAGTTATTTGATGCCTTATATTGTATGCTACGAGGCAAGAGCATAACTATTGATACATATGTCTGCTACAAAATGCTTTTTACCGCGTTCAAATATGTTGTTTCGTTTTGGAGTAAAGCAAACAAATAATATAAATAAATGAATACAAAGTATAAGAGTCTCTTATATTAATAAGAGTCCGTTTATGCACTTACCCCACTCCACCTTAACCCTTATCGCTATTTTCATTCTAAAACTAGATTTTTCTTCCGTCTTAGAATATTTTCATTTCATTCGTATGAAACTGATCCGATTACTACGCATAACTTAAATGTTTGGTAATCTATTAAGTACAAATTTTGGAATGTAACAAATATTTCGTAATATTTTTTGTAATTTCCTTGAAATAATGCCACAACAATTTCTAGTTTTGCTTCAGAATCACCACTCGAGTGTAAAGGGGTGAATTCATAGAATACTATATGGACGAATGTATAGCGTAACAACGTTTTCTGGAATTGAGAAAGAATAAGAGTCCGTATAAGAGTCTCTTATATTAATAAGAGTCCGTTTATGCACTTACCCCACTCCACCTTACAAAATTACAATTCTATAGATGTTAGATGTTAGATATTTCTCTACAATTCCAGCAGATCGTGTCAAAATTAGCTGAAGTTGTTTTCTCGTTGTTGCAAGAGAGTGAATCAGTTCTGCAGAGAGTGTAAATAGAACGACGTGTGGGAAAATTCTGGCGTAGAACGAACGACTTTCTGTTAAATTTATAGAGGAGCAACAGCCGACAAAATTCCCCGTTGAAAGCAGTCAGGACTTCAGTTTACGTTTGCCGCTTTGCAGCGGTATTTTCGGCCGGGAGAAGGATGCAAGCAGCGCGACAAACGTGACGAACTGTTAAACAACGGGGCCGTTTTTTTCTCGCCTCGTCGACGTGCGACACACGCGGAATGCGAATATTTTTTCCCCGGTTGCCGGCTAAGACAAAAGACCGTTGGCGTTGGCAACGGGCCCCGAGGTTTGCATAATTTATTCTCATAAACTCGGAAGCTTGCGTGGCCTTTAAACGAAATAAAGACATCGGGCCTTTCGCGGTCTCTCTCTCTCTCTCTCTCTCTCTCTCTTTCCCTCTCTTTCTCTCTCTCCGGGCTTCGTGCATACGTTTATGCTCACGTACGCGCATAAAATCTACACGACCATCGGGCCGCGTGCCATTTATTAGCAATTGTAATGAAACTGCCTGTTGCAACGATAATTTAGAGTTTCTCTCGCAACGGAGTCGGCTTGCTATTAAGCGGTTCGGCGCGAGGAACGCGTTGCGCGGCGATTCCTCGCGATTCCCGCGAAGTTTTGTTTACAGGCGCCAACCGGTGGGCGTCGCTTCTCGTTCGCGAGAGTCCCGGGACCGTCTAATGGCACTGCAAATAGTTTCTATTGAACCAGCCTGCCCCGACGTGGCCATCTTGCTCAGAATTTCCTGCGCGCTTTCGTGTATAACCCGCGCCTCGAAAGCGCAAATTTCCTGCTCGCCTATTTGCCGTCCCATTAAAGCCAATGAAGGCGCGTCCATTTCTTTCGCCATGAAACTGTCTGCGCCGACTATGTGTGCCGTGCCTGTTATGCTGACCGAGCAGTAAAGACTTTTGCGTAAACGCCAAAGAATTGCTTCAGCCGCTGGAAACACATTCTCCCGCCTTTCAGAAAAGCTAACGGAATTCTCCAACACCTTTTCTCCATCCTTTCACGAAATTCCGAATATTACTCGCTAATTTATCCCAACGATCAATTTACCGGGACACGCGCGCGACAGAATGTGTGCGTAGTTCACCGATGCGCTTGTTCACAGGTCGAAAGAATAAACTTGTGTGTAACGTGTTCTGACAAAATAAATTCTGAGAAAATCTGAAAGGTGTAACGTAATTCTGAATAATTAACCAATTTGTTTCTCGAATTAACACGTTCACTGCCGTGTCACCCACGGTACGAAAATCATAGGAATAAGAATTAATAATTACAAAAGAAGTATTTAAGAGAAAAAACTATTTTCTTTTTTTGAGAAAAGAACTTGTCTTGAATTAATACATTAGTGAAAAATAAAATTATAATTTAAATGCTATAAGACCACAGAGACTAGAATATTTATTACAGTGCTCACTTTATTGCAAGTTTGAAATAACTAACACATTTTACGACAATCAATGTGCATATTAACCGTTTGAGTCCCAGGGGGTATTGAAAAAACACTGTCGAAGAATCCCAAACAGCGCAACCTCGCTTTCTCTAAATGAGAATTTTTATTTTGTAATGTATTATTGCATAATTATAGTATCATACTATTTATTGTAAAATGTTCTATTTACATTAAAAGGAGCTGTGTGATGTACTTGCGTCAGTAAATCTGAGCGCGCGAATTCGATAATTGGTGACGCACCGTCAATTGTCCACAATGCTCGAAATGTGCTGGGTTTTCTCGACATAAAATCTTAACAGCGCGATCGCGCTGCTTGGGACTCAAACGGTTAAGGTATTAACACGTTGACTGCCGTGTCACGTATATAAGCCGTTTATTTTGAAAGTGGCCTAAGTCCATTTATCTTAAAATCGAGATATTTAAGGGTTTGCGTTTCAATGAATTTAAAAATATACGTATAGGACATTAATGAGTCGCACTGCTTAAGTGTATCTTAGGGTGTTAAATTTATAGTTCCTATTAAAATAGTGGCAATTATTAAGTGAATAATATGCGTTTTCTTATCAAGAATGGAGTTAGGCCACTTTCAAAATTAACAACCAGATTCATTATAAAATTTGAAGGTGCCCAAGTCCATTCAACATAATTTAAGATTCTTCAAATTGAAAAAAAAAACCATACTGAATTTATTTTACATATCCTTAAAACACTTCAGGAACATAATTTATGCGATTCAATTAACTACATAACGTGCAAAATTACAAACATAAATTTATTACAAAACAATTTACTACTCATCTACATTTTGTGCGTGTAAAAGGGATTTGAAGTAATCAAAACCCCAAAACTTCTCAAAAATATTCTTTCTTTGTTTTTCATCGTAATTTTTTGTGCATGCATTCCGACAACGGCAATCTTTGTTTTCGAAAATTTTTTCCGGTACAATATTTCCGGTTTGAGTACAATATTTTTTTCCTGAATTCCGTTTAATCTTTCGCACTTTTTGGATGTGTGATTCATCAATTTTTTCTCTATTGTCATTCATATCTTCATCCTCTGAAGATGAATATTGTTCTATAATTCGGTTTCTTTTTCGATTTTTTTTTAAATCATTACTTACTATTTCTTCTTCACTATCTGAACTAAATAATAGTCTTGTTCTGTTCTTCCCCATGGGTGAAATAATTTCTAAAATTTAATATTAAATTTTAAGTTTTATATTAATTAAACGTACTGGTTATTCAACTAACGCAATTGTCCAAAAACTGAGGTTAAATTATAAATACTAATTAATTAAAATTACCTTCATCACTACTTTCCGACATTATCAATAGTAAATATATTATCTTGATTGTTTAAGTATAAATGGAGTTAGGTCACTTTCAAACTACACGGTTCGATTATTAAACTAACTCTGAAAACTTATGTGTCAAGAATTATCGTATTTGCTCGGATTATAAGCAACCTGAAATGCTTTACTGATAAATAACATAAAGTTGTACACGTAACCATGATAACCGGAAAAAACTGAAAAACGGAGTTAGGCCACTTTCAAAATAAACGGCTCATATATGGGTGACGGAATTATTTGTTCAGGCTTTAAAATGTACCAAATGTGATTAGGATCTGTAAAATGCAAGAAAGTTGGAGAACCACACGATATCATACATTAAATTTTTTTAGTTTCTATTTTATCGAATAACTTACTTTGATTTCGTGGAATTTTTTAGCTTTCTTGTTTGGCGTTCAAAGTGTTAATAATCGATCCGACAAGCAAGCCTGCAAGCAGTTCGTAACACTCTCGAGAAAGTCCGCGCACCGCAGGGGCATTGTTTAGGAATTTGTTCCTTAATCTATCATCGTGACAGATTCATCCCCTTCTGGTGATCACGGGAGTCCAAGTCGCGGGTAAATTATTCATCGGGCACCCCCCGTACCGCGAATCCACGCGTCATTTTCCATGCACACGATCCACACGCACGGAGATGATCGCGGTGTGAGCGCAGGGAACGCGAATGCACGCGCACACGCCCGAGGATTCATGGTCCGCAGAGATACGCATCGTCCACGATATTGTTGTCTTCCGATTGCATCGGACAATAGGTCCACTTCCGGAAGTGCTGCGGAAATTGTACCTGGCGGCGCGAGCGTGACGGAACACGAAGAGAGAGAGAGAGAGATCACGCGTCTTCGAGGGGAACCTGATTTCGGATGCTGTGTTCACCCTTGAAGAACCACGGAAATTGATTCTATTCGGTTAATTGCATCTGCAGAAATTATTTCGGGGTGCACTGAGAATCGTAAACATGTTAGGTGTACACAGAAGTTTCTAATTGTTCATACATAATGACTGCCGGATTTTAGGAATTTAAAGTGAGCAGGAAAAGAAATCAACGTCTACGTAGCAATTAATTAACCCTTTGCACTCGAAGCTATTTTAACTCGAAAACGAAACATTTCTTCTAACCTAGAGTATTTCCCTTCTATACATTTTCTTTTCATGTTATACAATTATTTCGGGGTGCACTGAGAATCATAAGCATGTTAGGTGTACGCAGATGTTTCTAATTGTTCATACATAATGACTGCCGGATTTTAGGAATTTAAAATGTGCAGGAAAAGAAATCAACGTCTACGTAGCAATTAATTAACCCTTTGCACTCGAAGCTATTTTAACTCGAAAACGAAACATTTCTTCTAACCTAGAGTATTTCCCTTCTATACATTTTCTTTTCATGTTATACATACGAAAATGGTGCAATCGATTCGTACAATACCGAAGTGTTTAGTAACTTATTAAATACAAACGAATTTAATAATGTGAAACATATTTTGAATAATGGTATAACAATTTTTAGTGGCGCCTTACAGTCGCTATTCGAGTGCTAAGGGTTAAATCAACTCGTATATTGCAGAAAAGTCCGCGGACTAATAACGACTTGCAATTATAATGGTTATAATTGTCCACCTTCTTGCACGATTATTTGCTTGCCATCGGTGCGCCTTAATAACCAATTTTATCATAGACTGCAACATACCTCGCCTGTCGTGCTCAAATAAAAGAAAATTTAAAAGGAAAAATAAAACTTTTGCATAACTCCCATTACGTAGGTTCTTGCACCACACTTGGACCTTCAGCAATTTACTAAACACAGAGACGTTTCAGTGACGTAGAAATTGCTAGGAATTATAGCACAGTAATTTTCAGTGGCGTCTCAGAGGAGTGACTCGACTGCAAAAGGTTTAATTGAATAACAATTCCAGAAAACGTTGTTACGCTATACATTCGTCCATATAGTATTCTATGAATTCACCCCTTTGCACTCGAGTGGTGATTCTGAAGCAAAACTAGAAATTGTTGTGCCATTATTTCAAGGAAATTACAAAAAATATTACGAAATATTTGTTACATTCCAAAATTTGTACTTAATAGATTACCAAACATTTAAATGTTATGCGTAGTAATCGGATCAGTTTCATACGAATGAAATGAAAATATTGTAAGACGGAAGAAAAATCTAGTTTTAGAATGAAAATAGCGATAAGGGTTAAGGTGGAGTGGGGTAAGTGCATAAACGGACTCTTATTAATATAAGAGACTCTTATACGGACTCTTATTCTTTTTATATTGATCTTATTTTACTAATCCCTTTGTATTCATTTATTTATATTATTTATTTGCTTTACTCCAAAACGAAACAACATATTTGAATGCGGTGAAAATCATTTTGTAGCAGACATATGTATCAATAGTTATGCTCTTGCCTCGTAGCATACAATATAAGGCATCAAATAGATGTTAACTGTCGATTGTGCACTTGCCCCATTTTCTGGGAAAGTGCACAGTTGTTGCAATTTTTTACAAATTTTCTTAAAAAATTAAAATATACAAGTGGAATTGGCATTATTGCCAATGTTAATTAAAGAGTATTAACTCAAGTATTCGTTGATATCAATAAATGTTAAATTATTATAAAACAAATTCAAGATATTTGAGTTTAAAGTCAAACTTACTAAAAAGTGGGGTGCACTTACCCCACTCCACCTTATTGTCCTTTCCATTTGGAGTTCGTGGCTTTTCGCACAAAATTAAAAATCAACATTGTTGATACGAACACGTTCGAGCAGCGGAGGTTAATATACTGGAATTATCTGTTTCGGATGTAGCTTCAGGTCCTTTGACCAGACTACAGATCTTTACATTCATAATAATACTTTACATACAGTCGAGTCGGAAAGTAAGTTAACGACTGGTGTATGCAGGCAAATGAATATGACATGTCTTTAATCTTTAATAATGATAATATATGTTTTACTAACATATTTGTTTATTTCCTTACACCTCCTAAATAAAAACAATACAATAACTTGATTTTATTCATCATATTCATTGCCTACATATCACCAAATGTTAACTTACTTTCCGACTCGATTGTACGTACATCTTTATGTAAGTATAAAATCCAAGTAAATTCAATCTTGTTATTTTCACAGGGAAATATACATATATCAGTTGTGTTTCACTGTGCTGTGTGATTGCATTGTGAATGATGGCTTTAAAGGTATTTGATAGCTGGGGTGAGGCTAATAGGTAACTAGCAATATCTTCAGGCGGTTTACCTTTTTTGATAATTGGAAGGACTTTGGCAGTCTTCCAGATATCTGGGAAATATCTGTAGTTGATACAGTTATTGAATATTATTATCAGGAATGATTCTATCGATTGTGGTGTGCTGTGTGATTGCATTGTGAATGATGGCTTCGGTTGTGTTGTTCACAAGATCTTAGAAATAGCACAGTTTTTTACAGAAACAACAGTTAGGAAACTACCCATCCTTTTCTCTACTTCCAAACGATCCTGGACGATTCAACGTGACTCCTAAATCAATTCTCTCAACCTCATCGATGGTTGATCGAATTGCTAGAGCCACTTGCACAGCGGTGCACAAATTACAACACTTGCGGTGAGTGCTCGAATAATCAGGGCATTGGAAGTAAATGAATTTTTCATTGGGAACCTAGGTACCCTAAATTCTTGCCATCGGTGTTGACCCACGGGACAAATTGCCCAATTTATTTCGGAGGCTGACCCAACAGGCCTGAGCAAATATTGTTCCAACCTGCTGCACGTATTTTTCCTACATTCTAGAAGCATGTTGCCAGCTATTTAGCGACCAGTCAGGAATTCAGCAACGTTCCTGTAAACCGACCGTCGCAGCTCGCTTCCGCAACGACAGCAAACCTCCTCCCGCCCCCTTATATCCGGCCATTTCTTTGGTTTCCCTGCTGTCAAAGCTATCTCCCTTCTGTCTCCCGATTAGCGTACCGTGCGAGCAATAAATTGCCCTGAACACGCAGTCAGCCAGCACCGGGACAAGCGGCGCAAGATGCAGCCAGGCATAGGTTGCCATTATGCGTGCACACACGATGCAGGGTACATGCGCAAAGAGAAACACAACGCGCACGCGAAAGAGAGAGAGAGAGAGAGACTGCGTCGAATGTAAACAACCGCGGACGCTGCCGGTATCGCCGATAATTGGCGTAATCACCTGTAAACAGCTAATTTATCCTGTCATTATGGATTTACCGCGGTGCAGATGACTAATGAATAGGACCGCCACGGATTCCGCCCTGGGTCCGGCTCAGCTCGGGCCCCCCACTCCTCGCCATTTTTATCGATCACGATTCTCGCGGCCAGGCGAGTCTTTTATCTTTCCCGCCCGCGCTTCGAATTTATTAGCTTCTCGTTCGGCCCTTGGACACTTCCTTGACCCTTGCTAAGCGTCGCTCTGTCGCGGACGTTTAATTAACGCTCCGGGGACCGCATAGCAAAGCGAGTCAGCTCGTCGATGACCTGGCGAAACGAGTTTGCTCACCCGCGGCTCCAAAAATTCTCGTCATTTCAGCTCCAGCGATCTTTTCACCAGAAAACCCCCCGTGCACTACTATTTATCTTGCACTCCCTTGACCATCTTGCCATCTAATTATGTATTTAGTGAAAATAGATTATAGAAACCGAGATACAGAATAACTTGAATGCAAGGCATATGAATATTCGACGCATTAACACGTTGACTGCCGGACGGATTTTCCATGGTTTGTCCGAGGCGCCAACATGAACTTTTCATTATGCGATGCATATTATGATGAAATATAGTTTCCAGCAAATAATATGAGTTATAAAATCATGTTTGAAGCATTTTTTGTGGTGAGGGTCACCGGTGCCACCCACGGCGCTGTAGGCAATTATTACGATTGTCTTTTTTTGAAACAATCGTGCTTCGGTTGCTAAGTGATTACTCTCAGTGTTTCAAAAAAAAAAAAATAAAAATTGTACTAAAAAAGTGGTGACATATTGTTCAGATTGCGTTGATTCCTCTTTTCTTTGCCTTGACTGCTTCAATCTGACTCATCGCAAAATGAACTGAGAATATGTAGATTTTTCATGTGCTAATAAAATTATTTTGTATGTTCTATATTGCATTAATTTCTTCAAACCATTATAGTAACGATGGTATTATTGAAAAATTGATCAGTATCCATATTTACTATAATTAGGTACTTTTAGTATTGACCACGCCGCCGGTCACCGGTGACCCCCACGGCAGTCAACGTGTTAATTTATCGTACGAAACTCACTGATAAATCTATTATTTCTGGCTGCGTAAATGTTGACAACAACTTCTTTTTCCAATGCAAAGCGACAAGCACTCCTTTGACCATGTTGTCACCTAATTTCTTAGAAAAGGTAGGTAACAGAATTCAAGGTACAGAATAACTTTTAAACCATGAACATTCTCAGAGTATTTCATTTCGTACGACACGAAACAGCATAAGATGAGATGACTGAACCACCGACGAGTAACTGTTAACCCCTTGCACTACTATTTATCTTGCGATTAGAACGATTAGAGGATTCTTCATCGTTCAGAATTTCATAGAAAAGAAAAAATAGTTTATATTTATTGTATGCCTAGTGTTTTCTCCAAAGGATATACAGGGTGCGGCGCAAATTAGTGCCCACGATTTTTTTGCCTCTTAGGTTGGTCGGACAGAAAAATGTTTCTTACCAAAGTTAATTCAGTATTTAACCGACAAGAAATTGCAATATTTAAAATTGAAAAAAAATCGATTTTCAACAAAAAATCAATGTCGCTGTCATATCTTTTAATGGAACTGAGTATTTTTAACTTCATAATATTGTAGGCGACGTCGAAACGAATTAGATTTATATAAATCACTGATGTCGTCATCGATGGTATTATACTTGCCATGTATATCGACTACAACGAAATAGAATTTTATTTCGCTTCAAAGGGAATTAATAACATATGTACATATTTATTAGACTCTGTTCAAAATCTTCATCGCGAGTCTGACTCGATATTGTAGGGCAAGGGGTTAACCTTTGGCCTCAACTTTCGGACTGATCCTCGAATGCTGGAAAACATTATTTATCACGAAGAAAGGCGGAAATGTTCTAAACATCAATTTCTAGCAAAGTACCGTCCCAAGGGGAAGGTGTAATATTAATTTTCTTTCATTTTTACGTCTCACATTCAAATTTTTCCTCTCCCTTCGTTTTCTGCAATCCGTAAAAATGTATTTTCTCGCGCCTAATCTTGTGTACTCGATTCTAAAATAATAGTTACCTAATCTCGTTTAATCAATGCTAAAATAATAGTTGGAGTCAGGACAGTGTACAGGCGTCGTCCCTGAAGGTTTAACGCTAGAACTACCGGATGAGTGAAAATGACTTGCTTCTAATGTTTTCTTCGAGAAATATTGAAATTGTAAGTATGTTTTCGTGAGAAAATGTTTTAATAGACTTCCCTATCGATGTAGATACTTGAACAAAACTGGTACGAGATCTAAACAAATGTAATTTTGTTGCTATTACAAGGCAATGTCAGCCAGTTGCGTCTAGTGCTTGGTCTAACGTTAGTAAGCAAATAAAGCGTTAAAAATCTAGATACTTAACCCTTAGCACTCGAAGGGTGACTGTGAGGCACCACTAAAAATTACTGTATCATTATTCAAAATATTTTTCACATTATTAAATTTGTATTTAATAAATTACTAAACATTTCGGTATTGCACTAGTAAATTGCACAATTTTCGTATGTATAACATGACAAAAAATATATAGAAAGGAAAATATTCTGGGTCGGAAGAAATATTTCGTTTTGGAGTTAAAATAGCTTCGAGTGCAAAGGGTTAAACCAAACTGGTACGAGATCTAAACAAATGTAATTTTGTTGCTATTACAAGGCAATGGCAACCAGTTGCGTCTAGTGCTTGGTCTAGCGTTGGTAAGCAAATAAGGCGTTAAAAATCTAGATATCTAAACAAAACTGGTATCAGATTTCTAAACAAATGCAATTTTGTTGCTATTACAAGGCACTGTCTGCCAGTTGCGTCTAGTGCTTGGCCTAGCGTTAGTAAGCAAATAAAGCGTTGAATATCTAGATACTTGAACAAAACTGGTACGTGATCTAAACAAATGTAATTTTGTTGCTATTACAAGGCAATGTCAGCTAGTTGCGTCTGGTGCTTGGCCTAGCGTTAGTAAGCAAATAAAGCGTTAAAAATCTAGATATCTAAACCAAACTGGTACGAGATCTAAACAAATGCAATTTTGTTGCTATTACAAGGCAATGTCAGCTAGTTGCGTCTAGTGCTTGGCCTAGCGTTGGTAAGCAAATAAAGCGTTAAAAATCTAGATATCTAAACCAAACAGGTACGAGATCTAAGCAAATGCAATTTTGTTGCAATTACAAGGCAATGTCAGGCAGTTGCATCTAGTGCTTGGTCTAGCGTTGGTAAGCAAATAGAGCGTTGGAAATCTAGGAAACCTCGAATTAAATGGAGTTTTGAGTGCGCAGAAATGTCAGCGGGTTCCTGGCGACCGTTCCATGGGAATATCGAGTTGGAGTGAAATTTCAGGTTGCACGGCTAGAAGAAAAGTGCAGTCGGAACCGGTCGGGTTCGCGGAAACGGCCTCACGGAAGCGTAGAAGGCGAATCGCGTTCACTCACGTCGCCCGGGCAAATTATAATACGGCAATTATTATATTTCACGGCGGCGCGCGTTATTAACGCTACCGAGAGCGCGACTCACGGAGGTTCACAGGCGAACGGAAGGCGTGGCATTGCTTCAAATTATACCTGATCCCCTTCTCGCCACGGAAAATAAACGAGGACAGGCCACCCTCGCATTTTGCGAGAGCCCGATATATATACCCGTGTACGATCTTCCTTCTGCAAGGATAATGAATTGTCATCGATAGCCGTGTAAGAGCGCGCATTAATCAAACTCATCCCGTACAATTTTCTTCCGTGTTTAATTATCGCGCGGATGATATTAACGTCGAAGGTAGAAATTTATCGCACGGTAATCGTTTATCTTTTCGTTTTAATTATATTTACGGTTCCGAGCCACAGCCGTTCTCTTGCTCCTTTTCGACGGTGCATCGCGTGCAATCCGTCGACCTCCAAGGCCCTGCATCCTATGCGCCGGAACGAGAGTTGCATCCACGGCGAAACAGGTGATTCTCATGTTAATTGCCGCTTTTCTCCAATGTGTTCATACTCGCGCTGTTGGTTTTCAGTTTCTGCGAAGATTCGCGAACTCGAAGTCGAATTCACGTGAAAAGTGACGTTTTAGTTGGGACATATATTGGTACCATATACTAGATTCTTAATTATACAGTGAGTAACGAAAGTATTCGAACGCCCTTTAAATTAGTATAACTTTTTTTTTTAAGTGAATCAAACGACCTGACTTTTTTGAGGAGTTAGAGGAATTGGTTTTCCAAATGATGTGTAAAAAAGATTTTGAAAAAATTGAAATTGGTAAGAATTACATGAGAAAATAAAAATGGCACTTTTCACAACTTTTTTATTTGAGCCTGTAATGAAAATTTAAAATATGCGTTTTGTAGATCTCTGTTAGTTATACACGTACTGAAAATTTAATCGAAATCGGCTGACGCAGATAAAAATGGCACGTATCAAAATATGTTAGAATCTGAGGATTTTAAGCCGAAACTGGCCCAAAAGTCGTGAAGATCTACGCTTTTCACCACTTTTAACTAGTTGTAGCTCGTGTGTATATTAATCGATTTCAATGAAATTTGCAGCATGTATATAACTAACATATATCTACAAAACGCATATTTTAAATTTTCACTACAGGTTCAAATAAAAAAGTTGTGAAAAGTGCCATTTTTATTTTCTCATGTAATTCTTACCAATTGCAATTTTTTCAAAATCTTTTTTACACATCATTTGGAAAACCAATTCTTCTAACTGCTCAAAAAAGTCAGGTCGTTTGATTCACTTAAAAAAAAAGTTATACTGATTTAAAGGGCGTTCGAATACTTTCGTTACTCACTGTATATACCCAAAGAAATAAATTTCTTGAATAATTTCTCATTCGCGCATCTTTACAATTTTGCTAATTATGAATTAAGAATACTAGAATTAATTTCTATGGTCGCGCAAACAAAGTGTTCAAGTGGTGCAACATTAAATATTTTCTTCACGAAACCGAAAGTAGAAGGGATTCTTAACCCCTTGCACTACGATTTATTTTACGGTTCCAGTGATTGGAACTTTATTGTAATTTATAATTTCCTAGAAAAAGGAGAAAATTTATATCTATTGTATGCCTATATGTTCTCCGACAGCTGTACATTAAAGACGCGAAAATAGAATTTTATTTCGGTTCGAGGGAAATTAATAAGAAACATATTTATTAGAACCTGTTCAGAATCTTCGTCACGAGTCTGACTCGGTATTGTAGGGCAAGGGGTTGAAGTATACGAAGCCACATTCGACTGAAACAACTGATTCCGAAATTAATTTTAATTACTGCTGAGATTAATAAAGTCGAAATAGTGTGCTCGATTTATGAAGAATCTTGGAAAGTACCTGGTTTCCTAGGAAAACGTTTTTATAGTTTCAA
The DNA here is from genome assembly GCA_913789895.3 of Seladonia tumulorum. Classification (NCBI taxonomy): domain Eukaryota; kingdom Metazoa; phylum Arthropoda; class Insecta; order Hymenoptera; family Halictidae; genus Seladonia; species Seladonia tumulorum. The sequence continues at coordinate 2,543,691 of OU565281.1, forward strand.
TAATTGTAAAAGAAGACAATCCGAAACCAGTAATTTCGACTCGAATATTTTGATATTTTCACTATTCTCTACTTCACCTACTAACTTTAACCTTATAACTAGACATCGGATGTTTATGCAATTTCCAATTTTCATAGAAACATTTTAAGAAAGTGGAATAAAATAAAATCCTATTTTTAATGGGGACAGCCTTTGTAGATCCAAAGCAAATAAAAATCGTGTTAAATTCTCTCGAATTTTATATTATAGCATTTTTTGAACATTTCCAGAAGCCATAAATGCATAAAGATCCGTTGTCTACTTCTAACTTATCATTTCCAAAATGAAGATATAAATCAATCGTTGCTAATGGATCGATTATTCGTTTGAATTCCGAATGAGATTACAAGCAGAATTGTAGAAGGGATCGAGAGTAAATGTCACATTTAAAATTGTTAGCGGTATATTTATTTGAAAACGCTGCTTAGCTGTCCAGATCCAGGAAGGATAATGATTGTAAATGAAAATGAGTTTGCATGGCGTGTAGTCACGGGCGCGATCCAGCATCGAGGTAAGAGGATACGAGACAAGAGGGATATAGTGTTTCAGAGAGAGCCGAGGTGTAACAATGTTGCGAGCCCTGTTGAACCGAAGACGGACAAGGTCCGCGTAAATCAAGATCACCTAGGAGAGATCGAAATGACGCGGCCAGTACGCCGCAAGAAAATACTTATGTATTTTCATCAACAAATACGTAACAAATACGTGACAAATACGTAACAAATACGTAAGTTAAAAAGATTAAATACTAACCTTCCTTCCTCTGTAAATGCAAATATAATTATGAACAATAGATATCCAATTTATACTACATTACAGCCACACACAGCCTGCAGAAAGAGCCAGTAGCAATGGAAGTGTTTCATGTTTCGTGAACTGAAAACATTCAAATACGTCATTATTATCGTTTTTATTGTGTTTTACATATGAGAATACGATATACTTTCGAACTAGTGTGTTATCAAGTCATTTTAACGAAAAAATGATTTCATTACTTTGTGTCACAAAATTCTATTTTTTGCAAAAACCAGAGGTCGTAGAAAAATTTTGAAAACAGATTTGAAATCAGCGTGAAAAAATCTATGAGAAACGATATATAGCATGTTAAAAAAAAATTTTCCGCGTGTGGTAGTGGAAAAACTAAAATTTCCTTGAAATTGTGCACCTTTAAGGAATTTTCTCAAGGTTAAAAAACGTTCGTACCGTAATCTCCCTATTTTTCCCATATTCTACAAGGTTGCAGGTTTCATTTAACAAAAATTTCATCGCTCTACCTCATTCCTATCGAAAGTTCTTTGATTTTGAATCCGAAAATGCCGTTAAATGTCAAAACAATAAGAACATTTCAAACCTTATTTTTTGTTTTTCTATAAAATGGTCAACTACTGGTACATGGTGGTCAACTAGTGGTGCCTTTACCTTAAATAACTTACATTAATTTGATGGAATTTTTTAGGTATCTAGCTTGGCAGTCAAAGTGTTAAAATGAAAATAACTATATCTCACTGTAATGTACTACTCCACAGACCTAGAAACACTTTATGCAACATCTTATGTTCCTCCGTGAAAGATTATGGATTGTGTATATAATGTCACTATCACGTCCATTACCAATTAACAAGTTAACCCCTTGCACTACTATTTATTTTGTGATTTTAATGATTAGAAATTCTTAATCGTTCAGAATTTCAAAGAAAAAAGACACAGTTTACATTTATTCTATGTCTATGCTTTCTCCAAAGGATATATATCATCTAGAACAAAATAGAATTTTATTTCGGTTTGAAGGAAATTAATGACATACAGTGAGTAACGAAAGTATTCGAACGCCCTTTAAATCAGTATAACTTTTTTTTTTAAGTGAATCAAACGACCTGACTTTTTTGAGCAGTTAGAAGAATTGGTTTTCCAAATGATGTGTAAAAAAGATTTTGAAAAAATTGCAATTGGTAAGAATTACATGAGAAAATAAAAATGGCACTTTTCACAACTTTTTTATTTGAACCTGTAGTGAAAATTTAAAATATGCGTTTTGTAGATATATGTTAGTTATATACATGCTGCAAATTTCATTGAAATCGATTAATATACACACGAGCTACAACTAGTTAAAAGTGGTGAAAAGCGTAGATTTTCACGACTTTTGGCCAGTTTCTGCTTAAAATCCTCAGATTCTAACATATTTTGATACGTGCCATTTTTATTTGCGTCAGCCGATTTCGATTAAATTTTCAGTACGTGTATAACTAACAGAGATCTACAAAACGCATATTTTAAATTTTCATTACAGGCTCAAATAAAAAAGTTGTGAAAAGTGCCATTAACATTTTCTCATGTAATTCTTACCAATTGCAATTTTTTCAAAATCTTTTTTACGCATCATTTGGAAAACCAATTCTTCTAACTGCTCAAAAAAGTCAGGTCGTTTGATTCACTTAAAAAAAAAGTTATACTGATTTAAAGGGCGTTCGAATACTTTCGTTACTCACTGTACGTATTTATTAGACTCTGTTCAGAATCTTCATCACGAGTATGACTCGATATTGTACGGCAAGGGGTTAACGAATTTTCTCAAGGTTAAAAAGCGTTCGTACCGTAATCTCCCTATTTTTCCCATATTCTACAAGGTTGCAGGTTTCATTAAAAAAAATTTCATCGCTCTACCTCATTCCTATCGAAAGTTCTTTGATTTTGAATCCGAAAATGCCGTTTTTGCCCACTGTGCGCCGCGTCGGCCAGAATTTCAATGAAAACGTTCGACGTGAAACCGTAGATTTCGGAGAACGGCCGCCCTTTTAAGATGATCGTGGGTAACCCCAGCTCGGGCCCACGAGGCACCGTGACTGACTTACATGGGAGACGAGCGCGGCGCAGCCCCTCCGGTTTCATTGCGGCGCGCAGCGCCTGATTCGAAACCTGGACAAGATTAAATTTAATCGAAATTGCCGTCTTGAATTTCTTCCGCAGACCACACGGGTGTAATGTAATCTCATACTCCTCGGCCGAATCCTCCTCGCTTCCTCTTCGCCGACTATAACATCTTTTCCATTCTTGCTCTACATTCTTTCCCCTCCGCCGCTCCTCCCTGCCCCGTTCCACCACGTCTTTTGTCTTCGAACTGCGCTTCGGAGACTCGTTGCTCCATCCGTTTTCGCAAATTCGGTCCTGATCTTTACAAAAGTCCACAGAAAATTCCTTCCCATCACCGAAGCCTGAAATTCCTCTCGAAAGGAAATTCTACTGAATTTTGACATCAATTTTATATCGCTAATCATTTTTGCGATTCTATCTTTTCTGCGGAAGTTACAGCTTTATATTCTATGAACTACAACCAGTAGAACCTGGTAGACTGTGAACATTCATGCAAAATAAAAACATAAAAATAAAAGCGTGGACTGGATTCCATGAAACGGGGGCCAAAGAAAAAGTTAGTCCAAATATTAGTGTAAATTGATTGATACTCTTAACCCATTTGCATCATTAGCGTATACAGGGTGGTCCACCTAAATATCTCCTCTAATTGTGGGGTTACAAAAAATATTTTGTATGCTATTTGAATGGTTTGAAAAAACCATTCTATTCACATTTTTATTTGTATATACGCTCTGTTTTCCTGGTCACTATCATTATTCGTTAGCTAAGAAATAGAAACGGAGGGTGTCGTTGGAGATGAAAATAGTAATTCTGATTTTTTCTTATAATGCTGAAATATGAAGTTGTTTCACTCGTAGTCATTTTTGTACTTGAATCAAATAAAAAGAAAAGTTTGGTGATAAAGGCTTTCTTTTCATGATGTCGTTCTACGAGAAGGGTTAATGAGTTTACAACTAGTCAAAGATTGAGTGGAACACGAATTAATTTGTACGCCTAATGTTAGCTTCAAAGTAGTAATCGATACGTGTTGTCTTATAAAAATGACGAGATTGAATTTATTTGGATTTTGCTCTGCTAAATATACTTGTTGTTTAATTATTTCCCACGAAAGCATCTCTATAACTTCAGTATTTGTAAAATAAAAAATTTTGAACAGGTTATTTTGATCGACGGTGGTAGATATTGATTAAACGATTTAAAAATGACTGGTTTTATATTTTACAATTGAATGGAAAAAAACCTCTAATAAGGGTCTCCATTATATGTGTAATACTTGTTCGAGATGACCATTCGATTAATAACCCTTAGCACTCGAATGGAGACTATAAGGCGTCACTAAAATTTGCTGTATCATTATTAAAAATATTTTTCACATTATAAAGTTTGTCTGTATTTAAAATATATAGAAGAGAAATATTCTAGGTTTAGAATAATTAGAAATATTCTAGTTTGGTGATAAAGGCTTTCTTTTCATTTTACCTTGTGATGCAAATGGGTTAACAGTAAACGTACCGAGCTATAAATGTAACAGGTTGCTTTATAAAAATTACAAGATTTAATTCATTTAAACTTTTCGCGGTACTTATTGCACTGCGTGCCCTGCTAAAGATAATTATTGAATCATTGCTCGTGAAAGCATCTTTATAATTTCCAAAATTGTCAAATAAAAAATCTAGAACCGATCTAGGTGGTGATACGTTAAGTGTTTAATTCTTTTATTCTCTGCTGTGAATTACCGATTTTTGTCACAATTGCGCAAAATCCGCAATTCACTTGTAAGAATAGAACGCTTCTTTCTTGTCTGTTATTTTTTAGGGATAAGAGAGGTGAAGAGCACATAGTTTTTAAAGCGCACGATGAATTATCATTGCCGAGTCGCTGCAAACCGTGCTGGTATCGCAAACAGCGGCTGCCGCTTTCGCCGATGCCCATGCATTAATTCAGCCCCGTGTAATTATTGATTACATAGTGTCATACCGGGGGTCCAATAAACGTTGCCGGCTCTCGCAGACACACGCGCGTGCGAACACACGCATCGAAAACTCACCCCCGCGTAGCTCGCGTGCGCGCACAACAAGCTCGTCTATTGTTGCAGGCCAGACGTAGAACCGAGACTGACTGTTGTCCGAGGTTGATTGTTCGTTGTGGACCCTCCCAATGCGACTGACAATGACTCGGAATGATTAACAACAAGCGGAATAACAAAGAAACAGAGTGGTCGTTACGAGAGACAACAGTTTCAACAGGTTCAAGAAACTGTGGCACTTCTGGGAATTTTTTTCGGGAAACGTATGAATGTTTCGTTACGAAAGTTAGTAGACCTTGTGGAGTACATATTGAATGAATACCAGGTATTTTTTACTTCTGAAAATAGTAGAGTTTGTTATAATGAAAAATGGTAGAAGTGGCGGTAGAATAGAGTCGTGTGGTAGGGGACGGGAAGAGAGTTAGCAACGCGAGCATTTTTCGTAATTTTTTTTTAGAAAAACGTACAAATCTATCGGTGTGAAAATTAATGGAGCTCGTAGGCTACATAGTGGGCGAGCATCAGTAATTTTTTCGTAAAAAAATAATCAGACTCCTCGATAGGAAACACAGCAAAAATTCCGAATGAAAAATGTTCTTTCAAGGCGCTGCTAGGAGCCTCAAGAGCGTGTGTAGCTTTCAAAATTTTTTAAAGAATAACGCGTACATATTGCGTTATGAAAGTTAGTGGATTTTGCAGAGCATATACCTAATAAACCACAATAATTTTTCCGTAAAAAAGTAATCAGATTCCCCAAAGGGAAACACAGTGAAAGTTCCAGCAACAATGTGTTCTTTCAAGGGGCTGCTACGTGCGTCAAGAGTACTTTCATTTTTCAATATTTTTTAAAGAAAAAACACGCATAGCTTTCGTTATGAAAGTTAGTAGATCTTATAAAGCATATATTTAATAAACCCAAGTAATTTTTTCATAAAAAAAATAATCAAATTTGTTAAGACGAAGCACAATGAAAATTCCAGCAACAAAGTGTTCTTTGAAGAAGTTGCTAGGAGCCTCAAGAGTATGTGTATCTTTCAAAAATTTTTAAAGAAAAACGCATATCTTTCGTTATGAAAGTTAGTAGATCTTATAAAGCATATATTTAATAAACCCCAGTAATTTTTTCATAAAAAAAATGATTAAATTCGTCAAAAGAAAACACAATCAAAATTCCAGCAACAAAGTGTTCTTTAAAGGGGCTGCTAGGAGCCTCAAGAGCACGTGTATCTTTCCAAATTTTTTAAAGAAAAACACGTATATCTTTCGTCATGAAAGTTAGTAGATCTTATAAAGCATATATTTAATAAACCCCAGTAATTTTTTCATAAAAAAAATAATCAAATTTGTTAAGACGAAGCACAATGAAAATTCCAGCAACAAAGTGTTCTTTGAAGGGGCTGTTAGGAGCCTCAAGAGCACCTGTATCTTTCAAAATTTTTTCAAGAAAAACGCATATCTTTCGTTATGAAAGTTAGTAGATCTTATAAAGCATATATTTAATAAACCCCAGTAATTTTTTCATAAAAAAAAATGATTAAATTCGTCAAAAGAAAACACAATGAAAATTCCAGCAACAAAGTGTTCTTTGAAGGGGCTGCTAGGAGCCTCAAGAGCACGTGTATCTTTCCAAATTTTTTAAAGAAAAACACGCATAGCTTTCGTTATGAAAGTTAGTAGATCTTATAAAGCATATATTTAATAAACCCCAGTAATTTTTTCATAAAAAGAAATGATTAAATTCGTCAAAAGAAAACACAATGAAAATTCCAGCAACAAAGTGTTCTTTGAAGGGGCTGTTAGGAGCCTCAAGAGCACCTGTATCTTTCAAAATTTTTTCAAGAAAAACGCATATCTTTCGTTATGAAAGTTAGTAGATCTTATAAAGCATATATTTAATAAACCCCAGTAATTTTTTCATAAAAAAAAATGATTAAATTCGTCAAAAGAAAACACAATGAAAATTCCAGCAACAAAGTGTTCTTTGAAGGGGCTGCTAGGAGCCTCAAGAACACGTGTATCTTTCAAAATTTTTTAAAGAAAAACACGCATAGCTTTCGTTATGAAAGTTAGTAGATCTTATAAAGCATATATTTAATAAACCCCAGTAATTTTTCCATTAAAAAAAATAATCAAATATGTTAAGACGAAGCACAATGGAAATTCCAGCAACAAAGTGTTCCTTGAAGGGGCTGCTAGGATTCTCAAGAGCACGTGTATCTTTCCAAATTTTTTAAAGACAATTGCAGAGCCTACTTGGTAAACCCCAGTAACTTTTCCCTGAAGTCTGTAGGAGTGTTCATCGCGAAATTAATTAAATTGGTGGAAGATACACACCGATTTCGTTGCACAACGAGTAAGCGAATCGGATCGGCAGCTTTCGCGTATCGGTGCGATTCCGTAATTGTGAAATAAAGAGTCCCGGTGCATTTGGTTTCGAGTTGGCCGGCGTTGGCAGCGCTAAACACTCGGAATCCCATGATTAGGCTGCGGGGGGGAGGGGAGACATTAGCAACGTATGAAACCGCGCGCGGCGCACCGGTTTGAGCGACAGGACAGTAGTCAGATTTTTCAGAGAGGCGAACCGGTGAAAGTTGTCCGTGATGCGGACGCAGGAATGCTCGGACCATTGAAACTTCCGATCGAAGCGGTAACCGGTTTAGCAACGCGGAAAAGTTTGTCGCGGCGAATAACGCGCGGCGATTCGCGGGGAACGCAAATACGGGGTCTTAGCGCGCGCGTAACCGTTGATCGCACCTCATCACCCCGCATCGCCGTACACAACCTTGCGTAAGTTCTTAATATAGAATGTTACACGCCGGGGACCCCTTGCTACCCGCCATCCCCCCTCCCTCTCACCGGGCCCACGAAGTGGGCCCTCCGAGAACGTCTTTGAAGAATCCGTTCACCGGGAGAATGTCCAGCGAACCGTTCCCTCTTGCTTTCCTTCCCGTACACACGGCAAGGTGTGATCGAATTTCCAGTTGTCGGAACGCGTAGTTCCAGTTTGATACTCAAACGTGACGTCGCCTTAATCGCGTGCACGCTACCCCCCTCGCACCCCCCCCATCCCACCCCCCATGCCACTGTCCTCCCCGTAACTCCCCGCAGAGGCGCGCGCGTCCTGCTCATTTACCTTTCACAAACTCGCCCTACGCTCCCCCCAGAACCGATAAACGCTCCTTAATCCAATCAACGTCGTTATCAGCTCGTTTCCCGAGCTATTCTTTCCTCGAACGGTACTTCGCGCCGAAGTATTACGTTGTTAACCCGTTAACCCTTCTGATCCGAGCTTTTTCTATTTAGGACTTCTCTCGCCTCTTCTTCGGGAAATCGATGTCGTCCATCTTTCGTTCCTTTTTCTATATTTTTGAGACCATTATTCGTAATCTAAATGCCCGAGAAAAGTATTTTTAGTGCTCTGTAAAATCCTCCTCCACGAAGGCTACATAACTAACAAAATAACTGATTACTGCAGTGCCCTGTCCATGATGTCGTTCTACGAGAGGGGTTAATGAGTTTATACAACTAGTCAAAGATATGAATGTAAAATAAATTGATTGAGTGGAACACGAATTAATTTGCACGCCTAATGTTAACTTAAAAGTAGTAACCGATACGTGTTGTCTTATAAAAATGACGAGATTGATTAAATATACTTGTTGTTTAATCATTTCCCACGGAAGCATCTCTATAACTTCAGTAATTGTAAAATAAAAAATTTTGAACCGATTATTTTGATCGGCGGTGGTAGTAATTGATTAAACGATTTAAAAATGACTGGTTTTATATTTTACAATTGAATGGAAAAACCTCTAATTAGGGTCTCCGTTATATGTGTAATACTTGTTCGAGGTGACAACTCGATTAACATTAGGTTTACGGGGCATTAAATGTGCCTACTCTACATTACTTTATAAAAATAACAAAAATGTATGTATCCAAATTTATAGCCGTTTCTTTTACAATATATACCCAAAGAAACCAATTTGTTGAATAATATCTTCTTCGTGCATCCTTACAATTTCGATAATTGTGAGTTAAGAGGTACCAGAACCCGTCATTCTGACGGGTCTCGTAAATCTAGTGTTAATAACCCTTAGCATTCGAATGGAGACTATAAGGCGTCACTAAAATTTGCTGTACCATTGTTCAAAATATTTTTTACATTATAAAGTTTGTCTGTATTTAAAATATGTAGAAGAGAAATATTCTAGGTCGGAAGAATTGTTTCGTTTTGGAGTCGAAATGGCTTCGAGTGCAAAGGGTTAAAATTAGGGAAAAATAGGGAAATAAATTTCCTCGTTGCAGCATCCACCGTAAATTACAGTCTAAATAAATTTAATTTTGTCACGTTTATTAGGCAACACGAATTTCAATGTCTGGCAGGTTTAGCGTTAATTTGAATACGTCGAGAACGAGTAGTTGAATGCAAACCTGTGTCGACCGTTTAGCTGAAGATCGACGAGATCGATCACTGCGCGGCGAGGTGCAAAGGAATCGGAGGGTGCACGAAAGTGTCGTAAATTAAGAGCTGCAGTGAAAACTGGGTCGTAGGCCAGGACAACGACGGATTGCATTCGCGGTGCAGGGATTTAGTGACGCGTGCGAGAGCCTCGTTGACGTATCTGGAACGGAACGAAGCCTTTGCATAGTTTAATAGCTTCTCGGGATTTAATAAGACTAATTCGATCATTTCTCAGTTTGCCAGTTTTGGGTTCACGAAACTTCCATAGAACAAATCCAAAAATATCGAGTCACTCTGGAAGAATAATGACTGAACTCTTTCCCCTTGCATTTTCCAAATGATAAACCTGACTTGTGAAGTTACAGAAATTTAATATTAAACTATTTTTATTCGACTACACGTTAGCATAAAAATCCTATGAAATAAGTTCAATCTTATTATTGTAAGGGTATTATACATTGGTTCAGGGATTTGTCAGTAATCATTCCAAGTAGCGTGAGTAGCGTCTTCCATGGCATACAAGTGTACATATTAAAAAATATTTGAAATTACGAGAGCGAGGATTACCGACAGGAAAGGATCGGTCCATAATTTCCCCGGGCAGGCTAATAGTAAAAGTCGTCGGTTAATCCGTAAAAAGATAGACATCGGGCAAACAGGAAATGGACAAAGTCCCCGGGCCGGGAGTGTGATCAACGAGTAAAAGAAAAATGTAAATCTTTTCGAGGGGCGGGGGCTTTCGATTTAGAAGTTGGTTCTGGCCGATGAATCCTCCGAAGGCGAGGACGAAGCTCTTCAAATCCGAATGGAACCGCGAGCCCGGGATCTATATTGAGGATCTACAGCGGGTTGCATAACAATGCCGGGCAATGTTACCTTCATGCATAAGTATCTATGCAAACCCAATAGCGATCCTGAAGAGGCAGGACGCGCGGCGAGATAATATTTTCATATGAATACAAATGGTCCTCGTTTCATCCTCCTCTGCGCCGTACCCTGCCACGGGGTTGTCTCTCTCTCTCTCTCTCTTTCTCTCTCTCTCTCTCTCGGCTCCGCTGTACATATCCGCAGGGTCGCGAATGCTTTTTATCGTAACGGCTGCCTCGACTATTTCCTCCGCCAAGAAGTTGCGGAATCGTTTTACTTTCTACAGGAGCGGGCTGAAAGGAAGTTTCTGCGCCGAGAATAATGTTCGCGTTTTAGTATTTAGCATGGGACTGCCCGTAAATCTCCGAATACAACGTGTCTACCTACGTTGTCTGCCATCTCTCTATCCAACGGGTAATTATTTCATCTCCAGCGAGCCTAATTACTGTCGGACATCGATTACTCGAACCTCTGCAACTCGGAAACCTCCGCCAAACAATCTCTTGATAGGTTGTCCACTTCGACGAGTTTCTTTCGCTGCCAGAACCTCTACAACTCGAAACAAACTATACTATACTATACTATACTATACTATACTATACTATACTGTACTATACTATATTAGACTATACTGTACTGTACTATACTGTGCTGCACTGTAATGTACTGTACTGTACTGTACTTTACTATACTATATTACTACTGTACTATACTATGTTAGACTATACTGTACTGCACTGTATTGTACTGTACTGTACTGTACTTTACTATACTATATTACTACTGTACTATACTATATTAGAGTATACTGTGCTGCACTATACTTTACTATACTATATTACTACTGTAGTATACTATATTAGACTATGCTGTACTGTACTGTGCTGCACTGTAATGTACTGTACTGTACTATACTTTACTATACTATATTACTACTGTAGTATACTATATTAGACTAGGCTGTACTGTACTGTACTGCACTGTACTGTACTGTACTTTACTATGCTATATTACTATTGTACTATACTATATTAGACTATACTGTGCTGCAGTATAATGTACTGTACTGTACTATACTTTACTATGCTATATTACTACTGTAGTATACTATATTAGACTAGGCTGTACTGTACTGTACTGCACTGTACTGTACTGTACTTTACTATGCTATATTACTATTGTACTATACTATATTAGACTATACTGTGCTGCAGTATAATGTACTGTACTGTACTATACTTTACTATGCTATATTACTACTGTAGTATACTATATTAGACTAGGCTGTACTGTACTGTACTGCACTGTACTGTACTGTACTTTACTATGCTATATTACTATTGTACTATACCATATTAGACTATACTGTGCTGCACTGTAATGTAACTGTACTGTACTATAATTTACTATACTATATTAGACTATGCTGTACTCTACTGTGCTGCACTGTAATGTACTGTACTGTACTGTACTGTACTGTCCTGCACTGTACTGTACTTTAATATACTATATTACTACTATACTATACTATATTAGACTATACTGTACTGTACTGTACTGTACTTTACTATACTATATTACTGCTGTACTATACTATATTAGACTATACTATACTATACTATACTGTATGTCCAGATGCATTGTTTTACTCCTGCAAATTTGAAACAGCCGAACCACTTAAAGTCAAAGTTTATATCTCCATAATTTTGACTTTTATATAACGCTAAAATCAGATTTTCCAGTGAAAAATTGAACATACTCTGTCAATCAATTCAAAAATTAATTTTTAAATCTGGATGAAAATTAAAGGACGTCACTCAAATATTGGTGAAACGGCACTCACTGTGGATTCATGTTAAATCGTAGTCCTAATGTGAGTGCTCAAACCTTCTTATAACGATAAGATATCAAATAAATAAGAAAAGGAAAAAAATAGTAAAATAAAAAGAAAATAAATAAGATAAATATAAGATAAATGTGTCTATGTACCTTCTATGTCTTGCGATTAATGCAGATGATTTTTATTGTGCATAAAAATCGACCAATTACTCAAAACAGTAAAAATCTATAACAATTTACAAACAGGAATGTACAAAACGTTAAAAAATAGTAAAATAAAAAGAAGATAAATAGGATAAATATAAAATAAATGTCTATGTAGCTTCTATGTCTTGCGATTAATGCAGATGATTTTTATTGTGCATAAAAATCGACCAGTTACCCAAAACAGTAAAAATCTATAACAATTTACAAACAGGAACGTACAAAACGTTAAAAAATAGTAAAATAAAAAGAAGATAAATAGGATAAATATAAAATAAATGTCTATGTAGCTTCTATGTCTTGCGATTAATGCAGATGATTTTTATTGTGCATAAAAATCGACCAATTACTCAAAACAATAAAAATCTAGAAGAATTTACAAACAGGAACGTACAAAACGTTTTAAAAGCATATTGCAAACGTGAGTAGTCATGCCACTCGGATATCGACACGCGAATGAAATAAAATTAAATGTTAAGCACTACTAAAAGGAGTAAAAGTGTTGCGAGTCGTGATGCACGTCGGATGCACCAATCTGTAAACTAGACTGCACTTTTCTGCCGAGTTAGATCGCGAACGATTCATATCTCGCTTCTTATCCCATGTTAGACGGGCTTTCCAGGAGACACGATATCGCGGTAATTGACAGCCAGTAATTATTTCGGTCCGAGAGACGAGCTAGACACGGCGTAGAGGAAACATTAATCTGCATCCCGCGGGTTTCGCCAGACTTATCAGCCACTAAAACGACAAACCAGTCCCGGTTGATCGTTAGGACATATCCACGTCGCCGCTGATGCAAATAATTGACAATGAGATAATTACGGTACCGCGTACGGCATAATGCGTACGAACAAAAGCCCGTTCGCGGCTCGCAGAGGCGAGCAGAAATTTATTGCATACTTATCGCGCGCGCGTATCGTGATCGCGTGTGCGGCTCATTCGGAAAAAAAAGAGAAAAATAAGACGCGGTACTGTTGTGCAAACTGTCCGCGGAGTGAATATGATTTACGGTGTCGTATCAATACGACGTGGTTGTTGCCTTTGGCGCGGCTCGCTTATCAGCTCCGATCGAACACGTGTAGATCTCTCCGATCACAATAATTTTCTGCCAATTAATAGAATTTCTCGTGCGCGTGCAACCGCCTTGAAAATACTCTCCGTACCTTTATGTGTCGCCGATTGTGCAAAATATTTAATCTCACATCTCTCGCCATTTTCTATCGCGCGTCTCGTACTTACCTGTCAACATTTATAAACGATCCGAGACAGTTGACCGGGTAAAATGTTTTTGATATACATGGCAACTGGCAGTACAACCGAAACGGGGATAATTATGAAGAAATTAGTAGAAAATACAGAATAACATTTTTTCATGCGAGGTGTTGTGTTTTTTTTTAGAAAATCGAGTGTCACTTCCGATTATCAATTTTCTTGAAAACAACGCCTGGTAAGGAATAATTTTATTCTACATTTTCTACTTATTCTTTTTCATATAGAATCACCCCTTTTTCGGTTTGCTTATCCTCCCCTCCACTGGGGGCATATCCTCCATTGGATCCAAGATCCAAGTGTACCAATCCAATTACAAAACTTCTTCCCTTTTCATTATTTTTTAATGGGATTTTCATCAGCTTTATTTGCGACATTTTTTTTATTAAAATGGCATCAAGTACGATATAATTCGAACTGTGTTTAGCTGTATGTAGTGCGGTCACAAGAAAATAGTAGCCCTACACGATCTGTGTCACAGCAAGGACCCGAGGATTCGGCTTAGATCAAGACCATACTGTACCACCAGTTACCGATCCCCCTGTATAAAGGCTGAAGTGACATATATGCCTGTTGCAAATAATTTTTACGCTTTACCTGGTAAACTGATACTTCTAAGATCTCAAAAGAACTCGTTCGTTTCAATTTTTAAAAGGTTTTCAAAGGATATACAGGGTGTGTTTGGTAACTGGTGGTACAAGCGACAAGGGGGTGATTCTACATGAAAGAATAAGTCGAAAATATAGAATAAACATCTTTCGTTTGAGGCTTTGTTTTCGAGAAAATCGACTTTGAAGATCTGTCAGGTTTGTGTGCTTTAGTATATGCAGGAAGTAGATTTGGTTGGTCATGATCAGACAATTGCGTCAGACAATTCGTATCGAATAGCATGCGTATTCGCTGCATTTCAAACTCGATTTTCTCTTGTCTTCCTCATTTGGAGATTCTTCCTTCCTAGTTTGGAAATTGCAACAATTAATATACAATATACAATTTTAATATTAAAACAGGGACTTGAATTCTTCCTTTCTCATTGAAACAGCTACTCTTAGCTACTCTTAGTAGTTGATATATAATGATATACAAGCTAGTAAGGGTAGTTAGATTTTCATTTGGAAATTGCAACAATTAATATACAATATACAATTTTTATGTTAAAAGAGAGACTTCAATTCCTGAATTTTTCCTTTCTCATTGAAACAGCCAATTTCCAAATGAAAATCTAGCTACTCTTACTAGCTTGTATATCATTATACAGGGTGTTTGATAACTGGTGGTACAAGCGAAAAGGGGATGATTCTACATGAAAGAATAAGTCGAAAATATAGAATAAACATTTTTCGTTTGAGGCTTTGTTTTCGAGAAAATCGACTTTGAAGATCTGTCAGGTTTGTGTGCTTTAGTATATGCAGGAAGTAGATTTGGTTGATCATGATCAGACGCGTCAGACAATTCCTATCGAATAGCATGCTGCATTTCAAACTCGATTTTCTCGATAACGATACTTCGGATGAAAAAATGTTTATTCTATATTTTCGACTTATTCTTTCACGTAGAAAATCACCCCCTTTTCGCTTGTACCACCAGTTACCAAACACCCTGTATCATCACGTTTGTTGAAAGTATTCTTGTCAACCGAGCAGGTACTGCTTGGTGACAGGGTAACCATGGTGGAAGGGAGTTGAGCTCGGTGGGAAAGATCAGCTGACCGTAATATTTTTGCCCGGGTGGCAGCAGGTATATCTCATGGTTTCGTGCTCGGAGCGCGAAGGTGAAAATTTCATTCGAAGTTCTGCGGTCTTCGTGGATAACTGTAATGACGGTGGGAAGAGCAAGTTCGAAGGAAGAAAAGGGAGGCGAAGAGGGGACCTCGGTTCGCGAGGTGTGCAGGCCTTGTTCGTGTCGACCTCGCGAGGGTACAGTAGCTCCTGCCGATGAAGACTTCCGAGAAACGACGGGAACAACCGGGTACATACCTAGCTCAGAGACCAAGACGAAGAAGGAGACCGGCCAAGAGACAAGGACCGAGTAAATAAATATTCGCGAGCACGTATAACGAGATGTAAACGAACACCGAACTAAAGGGTACGGAGTAAATCTGCCCGAGCGAATTACAAGCCGAGTATCACCGGCCCGATACGTGTCTGGAGAGCCTTAACAGAGCCTGCAACCAGTGGAAAAAAAAAATTAATTCTTCCGTACAGTAAGGAGCAAAACTGAACACACATACGACATTTTAACAAAAATAATATTTTATTCAATATTTGCATGTAGTGTACAAAGCGTCTTGAGACGTCGTTTTTACGTCCGAAATAAGACGTCTTTAAGACGTTTCATTTCAGACGTCTTTAAGACGTTTCATTTCAGACGTCTTTACGACGTTTCATTTCAGACGTCTTTAAGACGTTTCATTTCAGACGGCTTTAAGACGTTTCATTTCAGACGTCTTTACGACGTTTCATTTCAGACGTCTTTAAGACGTTTCATTTCAAACGTCTTTAAAACGTTTCATTTCAGACGTCTTTAAATCGTTTCATTTCAGACGTCTTTAAGACGGTTCATTTCAGACGTCTTTAAATCGTTTCATTTCAGACGTCTTTAAATCGTTTCATTTCAGACATCTTTAAGACGTTTCATTTCAGACGTCTTTAAATCGTTTCATTTCAGACGTCTTTAAGACGTTTCATTTTAGACGTCTTTAAATCGTTTCATTTCAGACGTCTTTAAGACGTTTCATTTCAGACGTCTTTAAATCGTTTAATTTCAGACGTCTTTAAGACGTCTTTAAGACGTACAGTTTTTCACAAAGACGTTCCAGAGACGTTCAGAAGCCGTTCGGAAGACGTTCGTAGGACATTCAAGACGTCTATAAGACGTCTGAATGTCCATCGACAGACGTCTTTAAGACGTCTCTACGCTATTAGGGTAATAATATCACAGATGTTAAATTTGTTTTGAAAAGCCAGAAGATTGTAGATAATACTAAGTATTTCGTTTCTTTTATATTCTACATGCAACTATTGAATAAAAAATTATTTTTGTTAAAATGTCGTATCTGTGTTCAGTTTTGCTCTTTACTGTATAATTCAATGACGCTGCTTCTTCGAAGTTTCGAACCGAAAATCGAAGTATCAACGGCGGTACATTTTATTTTGCAGCGCTTACTACGAAAAATACTTCTACGGGTTTCGATAGGTATCACATCTTCAAAAAAATGTGTTTCACTTTCCACGATATGTAGCAATGTACCATAAAAGTTTTCGAAAAGTAGGACGCACAGTTTTGAAGAAAAAATTCCTATAGGATTGCCTCGTTATCAAAATTGTAAGAAATATTCTTTCATTTCTTGACAGACAACATCTTAACCGTCAATATGTGCAATTTTATTTCGATATAAGATTACGCTATCTATTTCGAAATAAGGAAATCATTATCCCCTTATCCGAGCCATCGGCCTTATATCGAAGGAAAGCTTATAGTGAAAATATTGCTTTGGGTCAAAAATGATTTTATAGGCCTGGAACTTGTCGGAGTCGGAAGATTAAACATAATATGGCATTACTAAATATTTCCTAAATAAATGCATAAAATCCGCCGTCTGGTTACAATCAGCAAAATCATCGAGGCAAACATAAGCTGTTGCTGCAACACCGAATGAAAGTGTCAGGAGTTGTGAAACGTTCTTATAATTTTGCAGGACAACTCTTTCGAGCTGACGTGTTATCGCAGGAGCACAAGTTATTCGAAAAGACGAGGGGGGGGGAAGCAAAAGAAAAAGAAGAAGAAGAAGAAGAATATGCATCGCGTAATTAAAAGTTCGCCGGGGAACTTCTTGTTGTTATCGAGAACACATTTAAATTCCTCGCCGGAGCTTTCTTCCAATATCCGCGGCTAATATCGCTTTAATAATGTAACTTCCGGGCTTCGCAACGAGGGACAGCGCACGGTTTCGTCATGGTCGTGCGCTGCAAAGTGTCCCGTAATAAGGCGGGCATATTTTAATCGTGAATATCTGGTCGGTAATTAATTTCGTGCCCGGTCCGTTCTTATCCGTCGGGGATCGCGTTCTTGTGATTGATTTAGCCGAATCGAATTGTTCGAGGGTCGAAGAGACGCGCGGACAATGAACGACTCGCGATCGCCGGTGCGATTCCCTCGAATCGATTAAACGTTCGGCGCGTCGTGAAGGGAATACTTGCCAGCAATTAGCGCTAAATGCCTTCTAGTTAATCCAACAGTCGCAAGAAATCGACCGGCGGCGCAGAGCTATGTTGTTCAGGAAGCAGAAAAGAACGAGCCTCTTCCCGTTAATGGCTCTCCTCTTGTCGTTGCTCCTATCGGGGAAAATAAAATTTGTCTGACCAACGCTGGCCATTTTCACTCGCTGTAATCTTTGTTTGCAATCCCGCGCAGCTGCCCTTTGCTGTCTCAGAGCTCTCGTCGTGGTTTTTATTAACCCTTAACCCCTTGCCCTACAATATCGAGTCAGACTCGCGATGAAGATGTTGAACAGAGTCTAAGAAATGCGAACGTTATTAATTTCCTTTAGAACGAAATAAAATTCTATTTTGTAATAGTTGATATATATCCTTGGAAGAAAACATATCGACGAGACATTCGAATCTCCACCCTCCACTTATTAACCCCTTGCCCTACAATATTGAGTCAGACTCGTGATGAAGATTTTTGAACAGAGTCTAATAAATATGTATGTTATTAATTACCTTTAAAGCGAAATAAAATTCTATTTCCTAACCCCTTGCCCTACAATATTGAGTCAGACTCGTGATGAAGATTTTTGAACAGAGTCTAATAAACGTTATTAACGTTATTAACATGAGAGTTATAAATTTCCTTTAAATCGAAATAAAAATCTATTTTTTTGTAGTTGATATATATCCTTTGAGGAAAATGTAGACATACAATAAATATAAACTATCTTTTTTTTCTATGCAATTCTGAACGATGAAGAATTTCTAATCATTATAATCACAAATTCAATAGTAGTGCAAGAGGTTAATTACTCTGATTTTGTAAGAATTTCTGGGCTTGATATTTGGCACTTAACGTGTCAAGTGGGCCTTCAAAATGTACCTTGAAAACGCGAGGATTCGATTAAATTATATTTAATAATGATCCCTGTCAAAATTTTAGGTAGAAATTGCATCTAAATCCACAGCCAGTTGTATAATTAACACTAGGTTTTCAGGTTGTCTAATGATTTTAATTTACAATTACCGAGGTTGTAGATGCATCCATACATGAAATATAAAGGAATGAGTTAAGCAGGAAAAATGATCTCCGAGGGGTGGCAAGAAGTCACGCATTTTTAACAGTGTTCGATTTTTTCGTCAAAGTCAGGAAAGCCCTTCCGCAACTCCCGTGGGACGCGGCCCGAGAAACCGGGAGGAATAAGAGCGACCTAAACTCCGTGAATCCTTTTATTAATCCGCATAGCAGAATTGGATTTAGATTCCCCGGCATCCTCCCCGTTTCAACCTCCATTCGCCACCCTTAGACTCGCTGGAATCCACGAAATCTTCATCGACCTGCTGGAGCGCGCAGGGCGAATCACATAACCGAGGTAGTTCACAGGATTCTTTCCTTCGTCGTTTAATCTAGCGACACTTTATTCTCGAAGCTTATGTCTGGTTTAGATTAAAATTCAAATTCTCCGAGTGCCTTTTATTCACACGTTTACTGCTTCGTACGTGTGCGATGTATACGATTTTGAGTTTTCTCTAAAGAAAGTTAAATTAATTTTATAGAGCTTGTTGCTTGTTGCTGGAGCTAAAGAACACTAAACGCGACCAATGTATAGTTTTTTAGTAATGACAACATTGAATTCGTTCAGAGTTCGTACGATTTTCCTAAAAAATTTTGTAAGGTTTTATACAATATAACTCACTATTAAAGGAGCTGTTTAACGCGAATAACATGCCTGGGTACCAACTGTAGATCAAATATAAGTTTTTGAATTTAAAGGAATACAGCAAAAACATTAGAAGAATTTAAAGCTACTGTTATATCATTCTGAACCTATTAAACATATTACGAAAGAAATTAAATTTTTCTTTCAGCATAACCTGTTACAATTCAGGTAGAAAATTTTTATTTTGCATAAAGATCCGCAGTCTAATAATTACATACAGTGGGTCTACAAAGTACTCGAACACTAAATTTCTCATTCTCGACAAATTGCGGACATTCGAGCTGCGATAATTTCGTTTAAAAAAATAGTACAATATACCTGGACTCATTTCAAAGCCCGCAGCTTCGTTCATACCTAATTAATTTTTATGTAGTACTTAAAATTTCAATAATTATAACATAAAAACCCGTGATTTCTCCTGATGTTAAGTATTAATAAGTCTTCATTGAATTTTCACTTTTTTATGGGGAATCAAATGAGTGGCTGCGATAATGCAAGAAATTTTTCATTCGCAGAAAGAGAATGAAAATACAGTTTAAACAGGGTGTATTATTGCTAAAGAAATAATATTATATCAGACATTAATTTCGTGGAATCCCCGAGGAAATGGTAATTTCAATTAACAAGAGTGATTTGATTTTCGTCGAGGCAAATGTTTAATAATTTAATATGCACCGGATCCTCGGCAGAGAAATCGATTGAACTGCCTGAAACAGGCAATCTCGTGTGCATCCTCTATGTTCGATTGATCGAGGAAACAGCCGGCTTAATTAACTAAGAAATTAACGAAGATTCCACGCGGAGGTATTTTCACATGGTTTTTGCTTTTCACGTTGCGTCTGGTTTCGGCCTCAGCTATATTCGTACCTACGTACACAATAATTGCGGTCCGCAGGTGAAATCTGATATAATTTCCAAACAAGAACGCCAAGACAAGTGTATTTTAATGTTTCCCTGTTATTATATCATTTTTAAGAGATATTATTAAGATCTATCAACTTAATGGTTGTTTCAAGGATAATTGCAGGTTGCTTCGCGCTTTCAATCATAGAGTTGATAATTTTAATTATAGAGCCGCGTGCGTGATTTTACATGTTGCATCCGAAAAATGCGTCCGGATAATTGCTGAAAATTTGTATTAACAAACACTGTTATCGGATTCCTGAACACATTTTATATCAATCTCGTAATCTCGATCGGTAGCGATAGGTTCTCCAGCAGCTTTCCTTTTCTTTTGCAATTTTTGCTTGTCGCAAACGAGTTCCAAATGCTGTTTACATTTACAAAAATCTGTGTCTCCGTAATTACAATATTTAATTGATGCTGAAAACGCTGCACTGTAGGTACACGATCATTTCAAAGACTGCGCGCAAAATATTAATTCCGCGATGGAAAATACGACAAAATTGGAGCAGAACTAATTAATTTCATCTTTAAAAAATGCAACTTTTAAATACTGCTGAATATCAAGTCAATACGACGTTCGAAGTTGATCGACCTCGAACTTTCATTTATGGGGTAACGTTTCCATACGGAGTTATCTAAATTGTGTACTGTAAATGAAAGAATCTTCATTTGTTCCCCTCAGGGTTACAATCCATAAAACACACATATCTCCCTCCATACTTAACCTAACCTTAGTCTAACTTACGAGAGAGAGAGAGAGAGAGAGAGAGAAAGAGAGAGAGAGAAAGAGAGAGAGAGAGAGAGAGAGAGAGAGAGAGAGAGAGAGAGAGAGAGAGTAAAGACGCTGTCTTAAAACTAAAATAAAATAAAACTAAAAACTAAAAAACTAAATACTAAACTATATACACATATTATATACACACCAGACACAAATAAAATAAAATATAATATAAAATATAATAAAATAAAATATATCATGAAATGAATCATGAAACTGTACTGTAAATGAATTTATTATTATTTAACTTTTACTGTTATCTGGTTGCGTACGTTTAGGAACGTTTTAGAAATAGTTTTGCACGAACTCCGAGATTATTGGACTTAACCCCTTGCCCTACAATATCGAGTCAGACTCGTGATGAAGATTCTGACCAGAGTCTAATAAATATGTATGTCATTAATTTCCTTTAAACCGAAATAAAATTCTACTTTGTTGTAGTTGATATATATCCTTTGGTGAAAACATAGGCGTACAATAAATATGAACATTTCGACATTTAACAGGTGTTTACAAAATTCCGCAGTGCAAAGGGTCGACACTAAACCTGTCAAGCATTAACCCCTTGCCCTACAATATCGAGTCAGACTCGTGATGTAGATTCTGAACAGAATCTAATAAATATGTATGTTATTAATTTCCTTTAAACCGAAATAAAATTCTATTTTGTTGTAGTTGGTATATATCCTACGGAGAAACCACAGGCATAGAATAAATATAAGCAATCTTTTTCTTCTATGAAATTCTGAACGACGAAGAATTCCTCATCATTATAATCACAAAATAAATAGTAGTGCAAGGGGTTAATAAAATTAATTTATAGACATTGTCTCGGCTGTTGTATACGTTTTCGGTGGAAATAAAAATTGCTAGACTTTGCGACGGTGACGAAAATGGTAACTCGTCGATCGCTGGAATATCCCGCGTTAAATTGTGAAATCCTCGTGGAAAGGAGTTGGAGAACGCGTTCGAAGAAACCCATTTCGAAGACGAAACTGTGGAGGAGATGGGGGCACAATCATTTTAAAACGGTCCCGCGTTTTCTCGGCTGGTGGCCGGTTAAAACGTTTCCCGATGCTTGCGCGCGGAATTTTGCAGCGAGCACTTTCATTAAAAGCCCTAGGACGATAACGACACCTCCTCCAGCCGGCTAGTTTTATTCGACCGTTGACAAAGGGACACGTGGACTGGCGAAACGCTTTCCTCTACAAATCTCTCTCTCTCTCTCTCTCTCTCTCTCTCTCTTTCTCTTTTTCGCGATACCAATTCACGGGCGGTGCAGAATTTTCTTTCATCCTGGCAGCTGCCGAAAGACACGCTTCAGCACGGGCACGGTGAAAAGTGCGCCGAGAGATATTCCTCCCCCCCAACCCCCCACCCCGTTCCTTCTTTCTCGCGAAGCAAATAAGCGAATGGGGTGTCTAGGTAGATAGCTACGTGTCTATCCACGCAATTACATTATACACGAAGCCCGGGCGTCAACTCTTTGTGCCGAGGAGCGCGCTGGATATCAAAGCTCGCAGTGGAAGGCGAGTGCCACCCCCTTCAACCCCCAACCCCCAACTACCAACCCCCTTTCTGGCCCTCCTTCTCGTACCTCTCTTGCAATAGAGTCCCTCGGCTTTCCGCCACTCCAGCTCGCGACGCGCTGCTTCTTCTGCCGGTTCAAAGTAGCCCCCTTCCACGTGCCCCTCCTATTTTCTTCTCCCTCTGTCCCATTCTGTTCCGTTCCTGTCAGTCTCTTCCTCCTCGAGTTACCACCCCCCCCGCGCAACCGGCGAAACGAGGGGAAGACAATTTCTCGCGACGATCCTCCGCGCCTACCCCCCGCAACCGATCCGAGCCGTTTTCTCTGTGCGACGAACACCGCGCGAAACGCAAAATTGAAGATGCAAGGGAGAACTAATAACATTCTTCCTGCGCCCCCGATTTTTATTTCGAAAGCCCTGGCCGGCCACCGGAACGCGAAAGCGACGATCCTGAACGAACTTTCACCAAAAAGAGTGTATTTCCCTTTATTACTTTTATTTATTAGAATTAGTGTGCTGATTTTCTGCAATCCATTATTTTCTTTAGTAACACCGGTTGCTCGTTAACCCCTTGCCCTACAATATCGAGTCAGACTCGTGATGAAGATTCTGAACAGGGTCTAATAAATAAATTTCTTATTAATTTTCCTTAAACGGAAATAAAATTCTATTTTGGCGTTGTTAATGTACAGCTATCGGAGAACATATAGGCATACAATAGATATAAATTTTCTCCTTTTTTTTAGGAAATTAGAAATTACAAGGGGTTAAAGCGAGCAATTTCCGATTTATTCGACAACTGTTGAGATCTTTGAAGCGATACTCTGAGACTAAGAAGCACCACACTGTGGGATCTTCCTAAATATTCAGTTAAAATTTACTAGAATACTCTCTGGTGTTCAGTTTGACACTGAACGTTCCACCACCGGTGAAATGATCGGTTCTAGATTATCATTGTGCAAATTTTCTGCAATCCTTTATTTTCTTTAGTACCACCGGTTGCTCGTTAACCCCTTGCCCTACAATATCGAGCCAGACTCGCGATGAAGATTCTGAACAGGGTCTAATAAATAAATTTCTTATTAATTTTCCTTAAACGGAAATAAAATTCTATTTTGGCGTTGTTAATATACAGGCTATCGGAGAACATATAGGCATACAATAGATATACATTTTCTCCTTTTTTTTAGGAAATTAGAAATTACAAGAGGTTAAAGCGAGCAATTTCCGATTTTTTCGACAACTGTTGAGATCTTTGAAGCGATGCACTGAGACTAAGAAGCACCACACTGTGGAATCTTCCTAAATATTCAGTTAAAATTGACTAGAATACTCTCTGGTGTTTAGTTTGACACTGAACGTACCACCACCGGTGAAATGATCGGTTCTAAATTATCATTGTGCAAATTTTCTGCAATCCTTTATTTTCTTTAGTACCACCGGTTACTCGTTAAAGCGAGCAA
The DNA here is from genome assembly GCA_913789895.3 of Seladonia tumulorum. Lineage (NCBI taxonomy): Eukaryota > Metazoa > Arthropoda > Insecta > Hymenoptera > Halictidae > Seladonia > Seladonia tumulorum. Next base: position 2,567,885 of record OU565281.1, read on the forward strand.
TTTCCGATTTTTTCGACAACTGTTGAGATCTTTGAATTGATGCACTGAGACTGAGAAGCACCACACTGTGGAATCTTCCTAAATATTCAGTTAACCCGTTGCACTACTATTTACTTTGTGATTGTAATGATTACTAGAAAGTCTTCATCGTTCTGAATTTCATAGTAAAAAAAAGATAGTTTATATATATTGTATGTCAATGTTTTCTCCAAAGGATATGTACCAACTACAACAAAATACAATCTTATTTCGGTTTAACCAGTTAACTGTGATTGACGAGTATACTCGTCATGGAGAAGTGGCACGATTTTGTGTATTGACGAGTATACTCGTCATGCGTATAAAGTAGTGACCATTGACTATTTAAGTTGTCATTTTTGAGAAAAACAAAACATATTCTCAAATTTCAAGATGTTTAGAATATTTTGAGGCCATGCCGGAATAAAATAAACAAATAAAAAATATAAATAATTTAAGATGAATTCAGACCGATTACGAATTAAGACCGAAACAGCTTACCAGTTCGCATAACGAATTCATTTATGTGCGATGATAACGTTTTTTAGATGTTAGCCTAAAAGGGGCAAAGGCAGAAGTCAGAAAGTTGATTTATAATAGGGTCACATAGGGTCCCATTGTGTATAGTACCCTGTTTTACCGAATACCACTCCACAGCAGAAATTTAAATTCTTACTTTTATATGTATAATGTTTAATTTGTATCGCATTTTTAGTTTAATATGTATGTAATATATGTTTATGTTAACCAAATAAGTAAATAATAGTAATAAAATTGTCAATTTTATAAAATAAACCCATCTTTTTGATCCAATATCTTACCAGCGCAACTTACTCCGTGATTGACGAGTATACTCGTCATGGCTCGATTCTGGCGACACAAAACGGTGCGCGCTCTCAGACGAGGGCGCCACAGCTGGTTAAAGGATATTAATAACATACATATTCATTAGACTCTGTTCAGAATCTTCATTACGAGTCTGACTCGATATTGTAAGGCAAGGAGTTAAAATTTTCTATAATATTCTCTGGTGTTTAGTTTGACACTGAACGTACCACCACCGGTGAAATGACCGGTTCTAGATTTTTTGACAATTTTTGAAATTATGAAGATGCTTTCAATGATTCAGTAAATATCTTCGCAAAACCGTATCTTGCAAAACCGTGCAAGGTCTAAATGTTGGAATTTATTTAATAAATGTAGAACAAAATTAATCTGTTACGTCCTTAGAAGGAAGGGTTGTTTGTTGGAAGGGTTGTTGTCAAAGTAAAACGTTAGGCCTTTTTACTGTATTCTGTGGAAAACCCCACATCCTAAAATATTGGGAAATACCCCATTCCCCTTAGTTTTATTGTATGCCGTCCTCACTTCAGGTATGAAGGTACGCACCGCCGCCCTTGCGTTCTAGGAGTCAGTTCTAATAGTCCGCCCGTCTTGTAGACACCTCCGATCTTCTCTTACTCAAATATATTTTTTCCACCGTCTATAATTATTTACACATAACCTCTCAACAGTTGTACGTTGTCCCCGTCATGGGACCCTCGATCCTCAGTTGTTCATATTGGATTGTTGCTCCTCTTTTTTCTCGATCTCTTATGTTTCATTCGTGGCGTTTCTTTCGAACAGTACAGACGTGTCTTGCAACGTGCTTCTAGAGAAGATATTGAAATATAAGTTCTGTTTCGTATTTTATAATGGAGCGTGGTTTCTTAATATACCCATATTCCAATAAAATTACCATTTTCATAACGTGACGCGTACCTGTTAGATTTATAACTCGGTACGTTTATCGTTGAAAACGAAAACAAAACGGATAGCAAAAATGCTTGTTCATTTGTCGGGCACGGTAGAATTCAGGAGACGATTAGAGGGTTGCTAGCGAGAAAGAAAGTAAAGGTGCAAATTGTTAATAATAGTATTAGGTCGTCCCATAAGTTCGTGACGTGGATATATTTATATTATTCACCATTGAGAAGTGTTTTAATGAAAAACCGCCGAAGTTTTACAGTGACGGTATATGTCTTTGCCGAAACGGTGAGAAGAGGTTGTGGAATGAAAGGGTAATTACTAGATCTTTATGCATTTATGGCTTATGAAAATTTTCAAAAAATGCCACAACACAAAATTCGATAGAATTTAGTACGATTTTCATTTGTTTTGGATCCGCAGAGGCTGTTCCCATGAAAGATAGGATTTTATTTAACCCCTTGCCCTACAATATCGAGTCATACTCGTGATGCAGATTCTGAACAGAGTCTAATAAATATGTATGTTCTTAATTTCCCTTAAACCGAAAGAAAATTCTATTTTTTGTCGTTGTTAATGCACAGCTATTGAGGAACATATAGGCATACAACCCAGATAGCACGCGACGTCTTAAAGACGTTTGTTTTACGTCCATTTTTGGTCTGAACGTCTTACGTCCCAAAAAGACGTCTTTAAGACGTACAGTTTTTTCACAGACACGTTCCAGAGACGTTCAGAAGACGTTCGTAAGACGTTCGTAGGACATTCAAGACATCGCGTTGCGACGGTAGTGTTTAGGCTCGCGAGCGGAACAGAGACCGATGCTCAAAAACAATAAATAGTTTTAACAAGCGAACGATAAAACAGCGCGACATTCAAGGTGGCGGATTTTGAAAGGCGATCTCGGCGAAAGACGTTCGCAACCGTAATAATTATAAAAAGTAACCGCGGTCGGCGAAATATAGACGATTTAAGTGATTAGGCGGTAGGCGAATAAGATTTAGTATTGTTCAGTTTAATTCAGTGTATTTCAGTTTAATTCAGTGTGTTCAATTGGTTTGTTATTTTATGTAATCGTGTTTATAAAATATATCGTCATTTTCACATTATCTCCCTTGATCCTACAAATTTAAGACGTCTTTAAGACGTCTTTAAGACGTCTCTGTGCTATCTGGGAATAGATATAATTTTTTTCCTTTTTTTAGGCAATTACGATTTACAAAACAGGTTTAATCGCTGAAACCGTAAAATAAATGCAAGGGGTTAATTCAATTTTCTTAAAATTTGTCTACAAAAATTGGAAATTGCATAAACATTCGCGGTCTAGTGATTACATATTTTACTTTTAGAATTTAGATGGTACAAGAATAAACCGCACGAACTTATGGGAAGACCTAATAGAATTCGGAGGACGATTTGGGGAAGCAAGTGGAGCAGAAAGCGAAGAAGCTGCAAGTTACCAATAGTCGGTGGAGCAACTGCGATGCAAACGTTGCAGGCGAATCTTAGCGAGCGATGCACTCGTCGTGAAAAGCCCAGTTTTCCGGCAGTCTATTAGCGGGGGATACCTGTGCTTCTTATTTGCTCGAGGAAAATTCGGCGTCGAATGAAAAAATAGGCGACAAAGCGTGACCGAAGGCGGCGCGAGTGCGGGAGGAGGGAGAGAAATCAGCGCTCCGTAACATCGAGAGGAAAGTGTACGCGCGGCGCGGCCCGGCCCGGCTCGGCTCGGCTCGGCTCGGCGCGGGCGAGAAGCAGTTAGCTTTATTGCAGCGCGCGGCAGTTTTTAATATCGCTTTGGCGCGGCTGCGTCTGCCAACTGACAAAAGGAGGGGAAAAAGGAAGAAGAGGCGTTAATGGAGAACGTTTTCGCTCTAACGACCATGGAGAAAGGGAAAGGGGTGAAACGGGCCAAGACTGCACCAGGGTACGGGGTACGCGAGAGAGACAGAGAGAAAGAGAGAGAGAGAGTTAGAGAGAGGGGGTGCGGAAAGGGGTGGAGAGACCCTGGCGCCTACTCACTGCCCACCAGACATGCTCGCCAGACCGTATGGTTTTTGTGCGAACAGGAGCGGAAGAAGAAGGTACAATAAGAACGCGGGGACCGGTCCTACGACAGGAGAAGTTCGACAGAGGGCGAGGACACGGCCGTTTATCGTTTCCAACGGGGGAAGAATGTCGTGAGTCACGGCGTTAAGGGCAGTCTGGTCTTCGTGCGCCTTCCACGGGTCACCGAGCAACCATTCTCACCCCTTTTTACCCCCTGACGTCTTCCTTTACCCCTCCCATCCTCGCCACCGAGTGCTTGTCCCGAAAGTTCGTTTCGGTTTCAATGAATTTTCCGTTTTTGAGCACGACCATTTCTGAACGAGGATTTCTTAACACTTTCTTGTCTTGACCTCAGGCTCCACTCTGCCCTAAATTTAATTAAGATCTGTAAAATGCAAGAAAGTTGGAGGACTACTGAATATAACAGATTTAATTTTTTCCAATTTTTACTTCATTAAATGATTAATGTTACTTACAATACAAGGTTCTCTGCGGTGAACAAAGAATAATCCACAGTCTGCTTATTCGTAAATCAATTATAGTTTCCGTCGACGGTAAACGAATGAATATACTTTCAGAATGAATACCATAATTAAACGTAAAGATCTGCGGATTAAATTTACAGTTCACCAGTGTTAATTGGAGACGTGTCTTTTTAATGGCAGCAGCATTTGATGTAACTAGAAACTATTGGAAACATTTGTCACATACCTCTAGCAGATAGATATAAAAAAATTGGTTTGGCTTATGGACAAAATGTGAATCGAGTACACATTATTTAACATATTCAGTGCCGTGTCACCCATATGTGGGTGACGGAATTATTTGTCCAGCTGTTAAAAGGAATTTTTATGTTAATATATTCATTGTACCAAATTTGATTAGGATCAGTAAAATGTAAGAAAGTTGGAGGACTACTGAATATAACACATTTAATTTTCTCCAATTTTTACTTCATTAAACGATTAACTCTAATTTTATGGAATTCTTGGGGTTTGGCAGTCAAGGTGTCAAATTGTTAGGCAAACTGTTCATAAAAACTTAGCATACACACTATTGCATACTTGACATACTATCTTCTACATCATGTACCATTCTGTCCGTCTTAATAGTATATTTTTCAGTCCTAAACTTACTATAAAATTATTTATGTCATCACTACGTACACCATCAGGGTAGTACACATGATACGAAATTATGTTGCGAGTATAGAATCTCCGAAAAACGAAGAAGTGTAAGATTGCAGAGTACTCGATACAGTTTGATTTTATTTATGAGTTTCTAGAAGCGTCCAGAAAAATATGTTTACCACACCATACCTATCTAGCACAAAACGTACAAAAATGTAACGTCTTATAGAAGGGAGAATATTATAATATAATATGTATTCAAATAATGAAATCAATTCAGTAATTTCCAATGAAAACGTTTTTAGAATTTCAATAATTGTGAAACAGAAAACCCGGTCACTTTGACCGCGGTAAGTTTAGTGCTAATAATGTAGAAAAATAGATAATTTAGAAATTTAATTCAGAAATAATTTTAGGGGGAATCGAGTAATGTGAAATAATCCAATCGGTGCTGCATATCTCCGGAATTGAAAGAAAACGACCGGTAAGACGAATACGGCGTTTTCATAATTTCGATAATTGTGAAACAGAAAACCGATCGTTCTGACCGTGGTGGGCTTAGTGCTAATAATATAGAAATAGATAATTTAGAAATTTAATTCAGAAATACTCGATTCCCCCTAAAATTATTTCTGAATTACTCGATTCCCCCTAAAATAAATGTCAAATAATCTAATCGGTGCTGCATATCTCCGGAATTTAAAGAAAACGACCGGTAAGGCGAATTCGGCGTTTTCATAATTTCGATAATTGTGAAACAGAAAACCGATCGTTCTGACCGTGGTGGGCTTAGTGCTAATAACTTAGAAATAGATAATTTAGAAATTCAATTCAGAAATACTCGATTCCCCCTAAAATTATTTCTGAATTACTCGATTCCCCCTATAATTAATGTGAAATAATCTAATCGGTGCTGCATATCTCCGGAATTTAAAGAAAACGACCGGTAAGACGAATTCGGCGTTTTCATAATTTCAATAATTGTGAAACAGAAAACCGATCATTCTGACCGTGGTGGGCTTAGTGCTAATAACGTAGAAATAGATAATTTCAAAATTTAATTCAGCAATACTCGATTCCCCCTAAAATTATTTCTGAATTACTCGATTCCCCCTATAATTAATGTGAAATAATCTAATCGGTGCTGCATATCTCCGGAATTTAAAGGAAACGACCGGTAAGACGAATTCGGCGTTTTCATAATTTCGATAATTGTGAAACAGAAAACCGATCATTCTGACCGTGGTGGGCTTAGTGCTAATAATTTAGAAATAGATAATTTAGAAATTCAATTCAGAAATACTCGATTCCCCCTAAAATTATTTCTGAATTACTCGATTCCCCCTAAAATTATTTTCAAATAATCTAATCGGTGCTGCATATCTCCGGAATTTAAAGAAAACGTCCGGTAAGACGAATTCGGCGTTTTCATAATTTCGATAATTGTGAAACAGAAAACCGGTCACTTTGACCGTGGTAGGTTTTGTGTTAACCCCTTGCACTACTATTTATTTTGTGATTATAATGATTAGAAATTCTTCATCGTTCAGAATATGATAGAACAAAAAAAAAGATAGTTTATATTTATTATATGCCTATGTTTTCTCCCAAGGATATATATCAACTATAACAAAATAGAATTTTATTTCGTTTTAAAGGAAATTAATAACGTTCGCATTTCTTAGATTCTATTCAGAATCTTCATCACGAGTCTGGCTCGTTATTGTAGGGCAAGGGGTTAATAATGTAGAGGTTATAATCTTAAGATTCAATTCAGAAATAATTTTAGAGGGAATCGAATAGTGTGAAATAATCTAATCGGTATTGTGTATCTGAGAAATTTAAGAAAACGACCGGTAAGACGAATTTCTGAAGCTGCGCCGCGTTCGAACGTGAAATCGCAGCGGAAGAAACGTTTCTTGGGAATATCGAGGAACGTGTCGGCCAAGAAATAAATTTCGTTTCGATGTCAGGGCGGGTTTTAGGTGTAGCGGGGCAGGCGGCCGATGTATATTTGAATACATCCGCGGAGGATGGAAATGTATTTAGAGGACAGCTCTTCTGAAAGGAAAATAATTTGACATATTTTAAAAGTTGGAATACCGCTCGAACTTCTAAAGCCGCCCTCGAGCCGGCTTCTTCGCTGCTAGGGCTCAGCTGGGGGAGAGGGTAGGTGACGAGGTCGCAGTAGGGGGTGCTACAACTCGAAGACGATGGGCGCCAAGTAATTTTAAAGCGATTTTTACCGGGAAGAAGTTTACATTAATTGAGGGCTTACCGAAACCGAGTATTCTTTCGGTTAAAGTTACAAAACGGCCACGGTTCATCTTTCCGCATCTCGTTAACGCCATGTGTAAACCGTGCTCCATCGTTCTCGCATACACTACCGGCCATAAGTGTTTACCCACCTTCAAATTTCGTTACTATTCAAATAATAGGTATTTTATTGTTATGAAAATGTCCGTAGCATTAAATCCTAATTACAAGGCTAATAAAAAACATCCAAAATATTCTGTACATACACAATCAGGTACTGTAAATGAGTTTACAGCTTTTTATGAAAAACGACAATTTTGAAGTTCAGGTAAAGAAACCCATTTTTCTGAAATTTTTATAACGGTCAGTAGGGAATATGAACGCAGGTAATACAGGTATCTTAGTCTTCTCAAATTTCATACTGCATTAAGCTTTCATACAGTAAACAGTTGATTTTCACGTGCCTAAAGAATTTTGCGAAAATTTCTAATAATGTCAGGGAGAAAAGAATTATCGATTGAAACGCGCGCTCTAATAGTGTCCCATCATAGCATCGGAAAAAGTAACAGAGAAATAGCAAAGTTATTGAAGCTGAACCGTAGAACCGTGGACTACAATGTTAAAAAATATGTGGGTGGGTAAACACTTATGGCCGGTAGTGTACGTGCTTCCCTAATATCGACAATAATATCGGTTGCATTAATTGGTACTGTTCATACGAATATTGCTGGCCAATGTTACCGCCCAATGTTTCCGGCCGTTTAGCGGAATCAATATCATTGCTGTAACTAGATAGTAATTAACGTTCCGCGTTTCCACAGCATATTTAAATTAATTTACAGAATATCAAACTCCCGGTGGCTCGTGCAAACTAGCCATTCGAAAAATCATTGTCTACCGCCGCCTGTGTCAATAGACACAATACGCATTCAATTAATAAACACACTGCGGATTTGCTACGTTTATGACAGACAATCTACAATTAAACGAACCAGAAAGATTTCAATAATTCAAACATCTCGATTCTTGGCTTACTATTCGAAATTAAAATTCACAATTTAATCGTTCTAGCAGTCAACTGAAATCATTCGCTCCAATAAGGGGATTAACCCCTTGCCCTACAATATCGAGTCATGCTCGTGACGAAGATTTTGAACAAAGTGTGCCAAATATGTATGTTATTAACCCTTTGCACTCGGCGCTATTTTCATTCTAAAACTAAATTTTTCTTTCGTCTTAAAATATTTTCATTTATTCATACGAAACTGATCCAATTTCCACATACAATATTTAAACGTAATCTATTAAATACAAATTTTCTAATGTAACAAATATTCTGTAATATTTTTTGTAATTTCTTTGAAATAATTCCATAACAATTTCTAGTGGTGTTTCAGAGTCACCACTCGAGTGCTAAGGGTTAATTTCCTTTAACACTAGGTTTACGGGGCACTAAATGTGCCTACTCTACATTAATTTATAAAAATAACAAAAATGTATGTATCCAAACTTATAGCCGTTTCTTTTACAATATATACCCAAAGAAACCAATTTGTTGAATAATATCTTCTTCGTGCATCCTAACAATTTCGATAATTGTGAATTAAGAGGTACCGGAACCCGTCATTTTGATGGGTCCCGTAAATCTAGTGTTAAACCGGTACAAAATTCTATTTTGGCGTTGTTAATGTACAGCTATCGAAGAACATACAGCCACACAATAGATATAAATTATCTCCTTTTATTAGGAAATTACGAATCACAAAAAAGTTTTAATCACTGAAACCGTAAAATAAATCGTAGTTTAAGGGGTTAACGTAAACTGGGTTTAACCGTACAGGAAAATTGATACATATGGAATTGCATAGATCCGAGCTCTCCTAAAACCGTTTAGCTCTAATACATTTTCAGCGAGTGTTCCAAAGATCTTCGAAGCGCAAGAAGTTAAAAAAGAAACTATTCTTCCAAACTTTCTTTAAATTTTCATTTCTTTGGAACAAGTCACTTCGACGCGATGCAATTTCCGAGATGAACCGTCAAACTTTCAAAGATTTCGTATGACCTGGGCCGGTGCTCACCCCCGGGGCGGGGTGCGCGCACCGAGCAATTTCGATCGAATTTTCGGCACCGGGGTGGAAAGGGTTGAATTCCTCGAGCAGGCTGGAAGAAAAAGGAAAATACTCTGGAAAATTTGCATCGGCGGGTGGCCGAGCAACAGCCCGTCTCGCTTAGACGTCGGCTGGTGGCGGATAGGGTGCTCGGAGAAAGGGGGTGGTAGCGGGGGTGGGTTCGGTACGGGGGTGGCGCGCGGTTAGCGTGGCTTTATCCTCATTCCGGCAGCAGCGTAAAAATAACGAACGAACTGTCTAGGTGAGCGTTTTCGCGGGTGCGCCCCCGGGGCTATGGGAATCGGTTGTGCAGCCGGAGAGAGGGTTCCCCGCACCCCTTGCCACCCCCTCGTTCAAGCCGTGTACGCGGCCCGGCATGAATATTGCCAATTTACGGGTGGAGGAACGTACGGTTCTCACCTAACCTCGCCTCGTTCCCGTTCCGCGCGCGCTCTCCACGTACTCTCTCGTTCCATCTAGGCCGCCTCCAGCCTCCTTCTGCACCCCCTTTTTCTCGTTTCGTGCCTCCGCCGCGTTCCCTCTTCCTCCACCGGGGGGTGGGAAGAGAATCCGGAGAGAGAGAGAGAGAGGGAAGCAGAGGAAGAGTGGCAGAGAGGGGGTGTGTGTGAGGGAGCAAGGTAGCTCTGCCGGCTAGGCGGCCGCTTGACGCGATATTGGAAAATGGCGTCGATGTGTGCGCGGAGGGTAGGGTGGTGGAGGGTGGCTCACCCTTCGCCTACCCTCTTTCTTCCTCTCGTTCGCTCTCCCACCCCCGGGGGAGTGGGGAAAAATAAAATAAATTGCTCAACATATCCAATAAGGTGGCAGAGCCGTTGCCCGGGCGACGCCGACTCACTACTTTCCTCTATGCTTTTCCAGAGAACCGAGAGATGTTCCTCCCTCTCGTCCCCCTCGCCGACCCCCTCCAACCAACCCTCTTTCTCCTTCGACAGTCGCGTTCTAGCCTCTCCCTTTCGCCGTTCCAATCCTTTTTTCCTCCTTTCTTTTGCTCCTCTCTTTCTCTCTCTCCTTCCACGCGTTTCTTCCTCTTTCGCTGGTTCTTCCTCGCCCGGACCCGTTCGTCTTCTTCTCTCGAGGACCCCGTAGGCGTCCCGCGTGCTTCGACGATGTCGGAATATAGAGACAGAAACGGGGATAGGGGGTTCTGGAAGGGGGATGTTTCTCTCGTCCTCGTTCTTCATCTTTCTTTCTCTTGCTACACGGTGCGTCGTCTACTCTTACGCTCCCGATGTCGTTCGGCCGCTTCTCTTCTTCCTCGTTCCGTTCTTCTGCTCGTTTTTTCGGCGCCACCGCATAATACGCGCGCGATAGCGAGCTATTGGATCGCAGGGACCTCTCTTTCGATATTACCATACATATAGGGAGGCCTGTTACAACCCTCCCGCCCCCCTCCCCTCCCCTTCGCCATCTCTGACAGCAGATTCGCCCCCGAGATTTATCTGGCTTACGTGCACGTACAGGTGGCTGCCTCGAACCGCTCCTTCGAGGCCGCCCTTTGAGAATAATCGATGCGTTTCGAGCCCCGAGCGGAAGAGATATCGGGAAATCGTTACGATGTGCCTTGCCTCGTCTGGTCTCGTCTCGCCTCGTCTCGCCTCGCCTTGCCTCGCCTTGCCTCGCCTCGCCTCGCCCTGCCTCGACTTGAACTCGCCTCTCGACGGCGAGAGACGATTGCGTCGGGAACCGCTCGCGTTTTTCGCGACTCGCTTTTCCCTTTACTCGGCTCTTGATGCCTTGACAATGTAGTCCCCGAGGATCCTATTGGAAATTTTCGGTCGGATAACCCGCGAACGTGTTCTGAAACCGTTCTCGAATCATTTCTCTTGGACGCCGCGCGCCCGCTGAGATCGGGGACGATTCGGCTTAAACGATGCCGAGCTTTGTGCGGCTTTTCCTCCCCGATAGAAAACGCTCGGGAAAGTGGCGCCCCGATTTTTACGGAATTTTTATTAGCTTGGCAAGAAAGTAATGAAACCAAAGCTAGAAGTTTAACACTAAACGTACCAAGCGGGGTCAAATGACCCCTTTTGAGAATTTACTTTAAATTCATACATTTTTATTGTTCTTTCTGTCGGTCAGATTACTTTGTGTAAATTCTTATATCATCCGATTATTCAATTTCTCGCTTTCCGTTTTTCTCGTAGCTTGTTTTTTACCGACAAAAATTCTTTACCTACCTTACGTACCACGCGGGGTCATTTGACCCCATACGAAGTTTAGTATTTTTCAGCAATTTTCCAACTGTATCCTTAGTTCTAAATTCAGACACGCTTCTCAAATGACCCTTTCATTCGTCGAAACCTGATATGTGTGTTTGGTTTCGGCATAAGCACTAGGACGACCCAAATGATCTAACGCACGAACAGAACGGACTCTTATCGGATATACACAAGCAACACTCCCTCCAATGAGTTTTCTGTAGCTAAACGAAATAGAAATGCAGTCGTATACTGAGAGTCGTAGAGCAAAGATCAGTTTTAGTTATATTTTGACAATTTCAGTTACATTCAATTGGACTTGTGTTTCACTGCAACCCTGAATATGTCAGCACGGTCAGTGAGAGAGTTGGAAAGAATTCGACAAATAAGTGTGCAAAAATATGTGTTTCATTTTATACGAAGTCAGAAATGATGTTGCAAATTATTTCCTTTAATAAATAGAGAATTTTTTACGAAAAATCAACGTTTATTTCATAAAGGGGTCAAATCACCCCCTATGGTAAGATTAGGTATAAAAAATGCCGGTACGTTTAGTGTTAAAATGTATTATAGGGGATGCTGTGTCTTAACCCTTTCGAATTCGAAAGACTCCAATAAGAATCGGTTTATCTGGATACCTTGCAATAAAAATGAATTTCCAAATCCAGTAAAAAATCACTGTCAGTCATATGTGACTGACGTGGCAGTTAACGTGTTAACTACGATTCATAAATTGGGGACAATCTTGCTGCTGCTTTGTGCAATATTAGGAGACTCAAAATCTGGAAAAAATTATATTACGCGTTATTATTTAGCTAAAAATATTTGGGAATGAGATAATGCAATTATTCGATACAATTTCAGACAAAACTGCATAGGATATAATATTTACAAACTTTATAAATGCATAGAGATATTATATTAGGTATTTTCCCTTAGATAAAATATTTTTAACTTGTCGAACAGAAGAGCTTCTGCTCAGAAAATTTGTATTTCGCGTAAAGATCTAGTCAATTAAACTGTCTACAAATCATCTATTAGGTTGGCAAGAAAGTAATTTCGGTTTTCACTAATACCTGGCGTTTATGTTTTGTTTGATTGACTCCTGTTAACGGTGCGTTTGTTTTCCTTCTGGTATTTCATAACTGCATCCTTTAGGTTACTTTTGAAGCAGATTACACGTAATTTTGATTAAAATTGTTAGTTTCAAAAGGATCAGAAGTTTTATGAGCGCGGATTTATGAAGCTACCAGAAAGATGGCAAAAGATCATAGAACAAAATGGAAAATATTTTATTGATTAAAGTTCATTGCTTTGATAAAAAAATTAGATTTTATTTCACCTAAAAATACCGAAATTACTTTCTCGCCAACCTAATAATAGTAGAGGTCGCAACGATGAATGAAAGTCTGTGAATGTTGTTTCAGCTATCAAGTTGGTTTAACCCTTTGCACCGAACCATCGATTCTAAACTCATAATGTCCCCTTAGAGGGGACATTAGGGTGGACCTTATTTTTCGACCATCTGATTTTTTTTATGCGACCCCCTAGATCTGTTCCAGATCCAAAAAAAATAAGTTCTGCAAAAGAAGAACTCAATTGGACAACAGGAAAGGGTGTCGCAATCGGTTTGAAGTTTGAAAATTTCAGTAATTTCCCTTTAATTTTACATGCAACTTAAATTTTATGTTTTAATGATAAGAGTTACTGTTATAACATAAAAATATCATCTTTTGGTTGTATAATAAGAAATTTTACTTGAAAGTTTCAACAATATTGTCAATATTTTGGTTTATTACATTACGGAGTAGAGCTATGAGCGCGCCAAACGGTCGCGTCGTTGTATTGTCTACGCTCGGGAACGCACGACGATTACGTTCTGAAACATATTAATGATATACAAAAAAAAATCGAAATTTTTAAAAATTACACAAACATGAGTCACCCAAGAGATGACTACAAAGAACTTTTAGAATTAGCAATAATTTTTCTTGGGGGGATTCCTTTGGGTGGCATTTCATTCAAAATGCCTGGCGCATTTCACCATGCGAGGTGGATGGCTAAAATAATATACACTTTAAAAATATTTATTTTTCGAAACGAATTTCCTCTCAACCAGGAAGAGTATAGTAGCATTAGAGATACATGTGTATTTCTAATTAACATTTATATTGAGCCGTGGATTTTGACCCCAATGGCTGCTATGGCGCCACGTGTAGATCTAGAATTCATCAAAAATATAATTCATTACAAAAATGTTAACGAAGAAATAAGCGATGTGGCATTAAAAAAAATTGTGAACCATTTATGGTACTTGTCACCGGAGAATGCGGCGCTATCGTTTTTTGATAAAAAAGTTTCAGTAGAAACAAAAAGATCGATGGTGCAAGCACTACAAAATGTAAACAATAATAATAATTATAAGAGATACATGACAACGACTATAGAAATTAAAAATCTTGCGAATTTGGAAATACAACATTTCGTATCATCTGAATCAAATAATTTTTTCAAACGGTTCAATATAAATTCAGATTTTCTTTTAATTGATCCAGCACTGTGGGAAACTAATAATAATTATACCGAAGCGATAGGTATTATAACAAAATTAGAAGTTGTGAATGACGTTGCAGAAAGAGAAGTAAAATTAATGAAAGATTATAATTTAACGTTATGCAAAAACGAAGAAGAAAAACAATTCATATTACAAATTGTAACCGATTATAGGGAAAAATACCCAAAAATTGATAAAACAACATTAAGTACAGATTTTTAAAAATTATTTATACTCTTATTATAATTAGGCCTATAAATAAAATATTTAATTATAAGTATTTAACTGTCTTTTTCTACTTTTCCTTATATTAATGTGAGATCAAATTTTATATTTAAAAAATAAATATTAAAAATTTTGCTTAAACAAATTCATTAAACAATTTAATTTTTGCTTTGATATAATAAGAACATTACATTAAAATAGTGTTTAATGACCAGTGGGATTGAAAAAATGTGTACTTTTTCATTTTTCGCAAAATAAAAATTTTTTGCATAAACAAACTCGTTGCGACACGTCTTCCCTTTGTCCGATCGACTTGAAATTTGGAGGGAATTAGTTTTTTACCGAGTAGAACAGATTGCAAGGGTCGCATCAAATGAATTTAAAAAAAAAATTTTGCACAAGAGCAACTAAGGTCCACCCTAGGGGACATCCGAGTGCGAAGGGTTAATCAACAATCACACGAATTAAATGCACAGACATTTTGGATTTTCTGTTTCCACAATAAAGTTGAAGAAACAGAAGTTATCTATAAGAGTACAGCTTGTTGGCGATATATATATAAATGTTAACCCCTCGCATCATTAAATAGATTTTCGATTATTTTCGAGTTTATTAAATATGCATATTAATGTTCTTTAAACTGAAATGAAATTCTATTTTGCTGCTGTTGATAGGCATACAATATCAATTTTCTTCTTCTCCTAAGAAATTATGATCGACAAAGAAGTTCCGTAAAATAAATCATAACGCAAACGATGATAGTACTAGGGGTAAATATTCTGGATGAATTGAATATATTAATATTCTCAAATTCTCAAATTCTAACCTTACTGCTATATCAACGCATTCGCTGCCAGTGTTCGTTCCATCAACAGCCCTTCTATTTACAATCTTCTCTTAACTGCATC
Source organism: Seladonia tumulorum (assembly GCA_913789895.3). Lineage (NCBI taxonomy): Eukaryota > Metazoa > Arthropoda > Insecta > Hymenoptera > Halictidae > Seladonia > Seladonia tumulorum. The sequence goes on from OU565281.1 coordinate 2,583,098, forward strand.
GAATCTGTAACAAATCAGAAAGAAATGTTATCACTAGACTGCGGCTTTTATGCATTTACGACAAAAATGGGTATTAAAAAGATTTAAGGATATCAACGTATTGGTTTCAACTGAATGAAATAATTAAAAGAAGAAATAATTTTATATTTCGCTCCTGCGTCTTGCAATCGATGCAAACATTTTTTATTCTGCATAAAGATCCCTTAATCTAGTTATTACAGAAAAGTTAGAAATTCCTTGAACACACTTACTCGTCATAATCTTGAACTACTTGTGCGAAATTAACAGCACATCCGTTCACAAGACCCATATTAGTCGTTCGTGTCTTGCAGTAAATAATTAATTAGAAAATGCAAGAAAGAATGACAGCCTGTAGAAATAGTGAAATACAAATAGCGTTCGGTACACGGCTGACAGCGTTTAATTCGCCATTAATGATATGGATCGTGAAAGCCGAAGATCCGGCAGTGTCTATTAACGACAGTCTAATTATTAGGCTGCGTGCGTGCCGGGCAAGAAAATAAATTTGAATCTCTCCGATGGCGAAAACGTGACGAGGATCCGGAGGACGATAATCAATCATCCAAGTTGAAAAGCTCCGCGTTTCAATAAGACAGAGGAGAAAACGGATAAAAAGTCCGGTGGTTAACAAGGTGAACGCCCATCCATTCGAGAGTACCTTCTCATTCCGTGGTAATTTAAAACAATGAACGCTGCCAGGGCAAACGGTGGAAATAATTACACGCGCCCGGAATCGCGGCGGAAACCGTAATGACGATGCGACCATAATTCCCGGTCATTGGTCGTCCGATACTCGGATAACTCAACGATCCTGTTCTTCGCTTGATATCCTATCATTTGTCCCTCGGTTGTTCGTTAATTATCTATCGGGCAGATTGCTGCGGAGAGTCGCTGTCAATGCAAAAGAGACGGCTTTTTTTTTTAAACCCCATTGTCTATTTCAAAATTGCTGAAGAATCGCCTCAAAGAGATTTTGAAATTATAATTGTCTTTCATTCTCTTTCTCTTTTTTCTTAATTGTCTATGATCGTAGACTCGGGACTTTTGTGCGAAATAAAAATTTTATCGATTGCAGGAACTCCGTAGACATTTGTATCTTCTCTTAACACTAGAACTACCAGATAAGTCAAAATGACTTGCTCCTAATTTTTTCTTTTAGAAATAAGGAAATTGTAAATATATATATGTTTTCATGGGAAAATTTTTAATAAACTTCTCTATCGAAGTAGATATTTGAACAAAACTGGTATGAAATCTAAACAACTGCAACTTTGTTGATGTTATAAGGCAATGTACGCCAGTTGCATTCACTGCTTGGTAGTTCTAGTGTTAATAATTTTAGCAAGTAAGAAATACTGTAAAAGTATTCCCAAAATTGTCGGATATTTTATTTGGTCTTTCAATTTTGTCTAAATACTTAAACATACATTCTGTGGTCTTTAATCGGTTTGCTTTTCGCCTCGCAAAAATGTGCAACGAAATTCTGGTCATTTAATATCAAGAATAAGAATTTTTTTGTCTTCTTTGCCAAAGACTTATGCATCAAAGTGTGCTGTAAAATCGATCGATCAAGAGGTTAGGTTCCAGCGTTAATTGGAGCGGCCCACAGTGTACCGAAATGCCTACTTTTTCGACAAAATTCAATAACTTTTGTTCTGTTTATGATAGAGATATGAAACAAAGTGGGTTTTTTTATTTATATTGAAAGCAATCTCAATATAATATTATTATAAATATAGCCATTTATTTAAACATTGAAAAACGATATTTATAAACAAAATTTGTTTTTTTTGCTGGTTTTCAGTAGATGAATTCTTAGTTCAGTTCTTCCGAAACTGAAACTTTGTTTTAAACTATTATAACATTCGTCTCCTCGACACAAATAAGAGTTGTGCTAATTCGTTGTGCACGGATGGTACTATTTGATCTTCCTGACCGATTCTTGCTGCATATTTTGTTAAATAACTCGGAAAATTGCAGGTAGTTGCAGCTAAAACTTATACAATTCAAAGTATACTATCTTACCAATACAACGCAATCATAATCTCCGCGGAACCTTGCGGAACTTTTTTTTTATCCTCTTCCAAAAATTAGGGAAACCAATGAAACTGAATGATTTCATTTCAGGTTAATTATTATATTGCATATATGTATTACACAAATTTTGACGATAAACTACAATTAGCCAACTCTTAGCCATCATTTTCTGAAAAGATTATTTCTTATATTCGTTTTTGGATCATAATATAACGTGAACAAGTTACGCTATGAACTGAGGTACTATTTGATCTTCGTAAAATTCGCTTACAAATTCGCTTGTAACTAATTACCTACTAAACTTTTTGAATTTTTTTTTTCAAAAAATGATTTATTTGGACATTTTGACATAGTATGAACATAGTTTTAAATCGATATGAAGCAGTGACTTTTTCGATTTTTGTCCATGGTTCGGTACACTGTGCGGCCAGGCGAAACAAAGGCCAAGAATAAAGAATAGCGATCGAAAGCACAGTTCGAAGCACTAAAAGCACTCGTACCTGTTGTTCTACCCGGTTGGATAGTTAAACTAGAAGCAATGTTGTTAGGCGGTGCACAGGTGCACGCACATGCCGCCACCAAATTGCCGACCGTTCCTTTTTGCTCGGCTGGAAAAATTGGCAAAGGCAGTCGGTACGCCTCCTCCTGCAATATGTAAAATAATGACGGCCGCCTGAAAGGAATGCATAATGAGAGATATCTCCCGACGTGCACCGGGTCCGAGGCGCCTCGAACCTTCACCCCTCCACCCACGTGTCTATCAGCATACGAGTATGCATTATCGTTACGCCATGCACACGCACTACCGTCGAGAAATTTCATGGAAATCGCAAAATCGGCCTCGCCTCGTCCGTCTTGCGGCCGCCTTCGTCGCCGCGAGTTAGGCGAATTACGGCGCAGCTGAAAATGTCTCGATCTCCATTTTTCTCTGCCTCCAGTTCTAATTCTCCACAAATTTCATAGCAGATACTTCCTCTTAACCCCTTGCACTACTATTTATTTTGTGATTGTAATAATTAGAAATTGTTCATTGCTCAGAATTTCGTAGAAAAAGAAGATTGTTGATAGTTGTTACGTCTTCCAGTGATCTTCTTGAAAGATCTTCCAATTCGACCGATCCTGTTTTATTCGTAATCTTACATTTTAAGTAGATACATGAAATCATAACATAATCGTAAAGAAACAAAAACCTAACACATAAAAACCTAAAACATAACATTTTCACTCGACAATCAGAATATGAGAATTAAATACATTTCAAATAAGTTTACTGCTTTAATTGTTTACAGGCGTGTAAACTGTAACAAAGTGGGCAACATATTTTACAGGGACAAAAGTAGTGAAACATAAAGAGTTCGGAATAGTGTGCAGATAAATTTCATCTCGATTATTATAAAATAATTCTCGTAAGCTTTATAGGGCGTATTAACCCCTTGCACTACTATTTACTTTGTGATTGTAATGATTAGAAAGTCTTCATTGTTCAGAGTTTTGTAGTAAAAAAAAGATAGTTTATATCTATTGTATGCCTACGTTTTCCCCAAAGGATATACAGGGTCATCCGTTTTTAAACGGCCAAACGTCAACCAGCTATAGAGGGCCCCAAATGGAACAACTTTCACGCCTAACACTTTTTTTGATTCGGCCTTGATTTCTTGAAAATATTTTAAACAATACGTACCCAGAAGATGTATTTAAAATCATTCTTAAAACTTGAGTCCCGTTACATTCCTTGAATATTTAGGTATTGCCGGGTATGACGGGATTTTGCAATTAACTAAAAATCAAGACCGAATCAAAAAAAGTGTTAGGGGTGAAAGTTGTTTCATTTAGGGTCCTCTATAGCTGGTTGACGTTTGGCCGTTTAAAAACGGATGACCCTGTATATCAACTACAACAAAATAGAATTTTATTTCGATTTAAAGGAAATTAAATCATGACGATAAATTCATGACGAGTCTGGCTCGTTATTGTAGGGCAAGGGGTTAGCAAGCCTGTACCGTGCCAGAAATCGTTAATGTTATGCGTTATAAATTATATTCACTCAAAATTAGCATTCTGTTATCATTAAAGCTACCAAATGGGCACTCAAGGACTCAAAGTGTACCGTTGTAAATATTTTCTTCCACAATTGCTAAAATTATACACCTACTTCGGTGAGAAACTAATCAATTTATTTATTCGTATTGAGAGAAGAGCCTTACAAAATCTTTCAAAATACATTTCATTTTTAGAGGACACTACGAATTACTTTAATGCTTGGCACTTTTTAATTTGAAAGGAGGACTTGTAGGCTTGGATTTTTATGCAAAATTATATTTTTAATACCTATTTTAGAAATATCTGGGACAGGGAAATATGTGTTTATGTTACTTACAATACAAGGTTCTCTGCGGTGAACAAAGAATAATCCACAGTCTACTTATTCATAAATCAATTATAGTTTCCGTCGACGGTAAACGAATGAATATACTTTCAGAATGAATACCATAATTAAGCGTAAAGATCTGCGGATTAAATTTATAGTTCACCAGTATTAATTGGGGACGTGTCTTTTTAATGGCAGCAGCATTTGATGTAATTAGAAACTATTGGAAACATTTGTCACATATGTACCTCTAGCAGATAAAATATAAAAAAATTGGTTTGGCTTATGGACAAAATGTGAATCGAGTATACATTATTTAACATATTCAGTGCCGTGTCACCCATATGTGGGTGACGGAATTATTTGTCCAGGTTTTAAAATGAATTTTTATGTTAATATATTCGTTGTACCAAATTTGATTAGGATCGGTAAAATGTAAGAAAGTTGGAGGACTACTGAATATAACACATTTAATTTTTTCCAATTTTTACTTCATTAAACGATTAACTCTAATTTTATGGAATTCTTGGGGTTTCTAGTTTGGCAGTCAAAGTGTCAAATTGTTAGGCAAACTGTTCATAAGAACTTAGCATACACACTATTGCATACTTTACATACTATTTTCTACATCATGTACCATTCTGTCCAGATTTTAAAATGAATTTTTATGTTAATATATTCATTGTAAAAAATTTGATTAGGATCAGAAAAATGTAAGAAAGTTGAAGAACTGCTCAATATCATACATTTAATTGTCTTCAATTTTTATTTCATTAAATAATTTACTTTGATTATATGGAATTTTTGAGGTTCCTAGTTTGGCAGTCAAAGTGTTAAATAATGAGCTAGCTATGAGAACCGCGGTGCCACGTCAATTTGGAAATATTTTCATTACAGCGCGTCCGTCTAGCAACGACGCTTAACGCGAGATTCATTGAAAATTCATTCGGGACCGTGCAATTCTCGTCGTGGAGAGTTTACGTGAAAGAATTCGAATTCAAGTACGTAGACACAGTGTCCTCGCAGCTAGCTAGAACTCGGCGAAAGACCGCATACCTATATCAGTCGGACACCTGTGCAAATAGGACGTGCGAAGAACGCTGTAGTAAAATGTCATCCGACTGCAGGCAAACTGATAAGTGAAAATCTTGTTTTCTGCTTGCCGTGTCTTTTTATACCTACATTCGGACCCGCCGCTTTCGTCATTAACCTTCTCGCATTCTTTTAATTACTATAATTTCATTAGGACTGAAATTAAAACTTAGAAATTCACGTTCGAACGGGAAACATGCAAGTAGGAGCTTTCACGAGTGCGTTGCATGCAAAAGGTACAATTGTTTCTCATTCGTACTGCCAAAAATGACATAACACAAAATATAAAATACGAAAATATAATAACTCGACTGCTGATTTTTGTGCAATATAAAAATCCCTCTGCATCGATTACAAAAAAGGGGAGTTACATAACGTTCAATTTCTTCTGCAAAAGGTACAATTGTTTCTCATTCGTACTGTCAAGAATGATATCACATAAAATATAAAGTAAAAAAATATAATAACTCGACTGCTGATTTTTGTGCAATATAAAAATCCCTCTGCATCGATTACAAAAAAGGGCATCGATTATAAAACATAACGTTTAATTTCTTCTGCAAAAGGTACAATCGTTTCTTATTCGTACTGTCAAAAATGACATAACACAAAATATAAAATAAAAAAATATAATAACTCGACAGCTGATTTTTGTGCAATATAAAAATCCCTCTGCATCGATTACAAAAAGGGCATCGATTATAAAACATAACGTTTAATTTCATCTGCAAAAGGTACAATTGTTTCTCATTCGTACTGTCAAGAATGATATGACATAAAATATAAAGTAAAAAAACATAATAACTCGACTGCTGATTTTTGTGCAATATAAAAATCCCTCTGCATCGATTACAAAAAAGGGCATCGATTATAAAACATAACGTTCAATTTCTTCTGCAAAAGGTACAATTGTTTCTCATTCGTACTGTCAAGAATGATATGACATAAAATATAAAATAAAAAAATATAATAACTCGACAGCTGATTTTTCTGCAATATAAAAATCCCTCTGCATCGATTACAAAAAAGGAAATCGATTATAAAACATAACGTTTAATTTCATCTGCAAAAGGTACAATTGTTTCTCATTCGTACTGTCAAGAATGATATGACATAAAATATAAAGTAAAAAAACATAATAACTCGACTGCCGATTTTTGTGCAATATAAAAATGCCTCTGCATCGATTCCAAAAATGGAATCGATTATAAAACATAACGTTTAATTTCATCTGCAAAAGGTACAATCGTTTCTCATTCGTGCTGTCAAAGATGACATAACACAAAATATAAAATAAAAAAATATAATAACTCGACTGCTGATTTTTGTGCAATATAAAAATCCGTCTGCATCGATTACAAGAAAGGGGAGTTACATAACGTTTAATTTCTTCTCTTAATAATTTTAATAGCCCGTAAACAATATACCATTAATATCGTCTAATGTTTCTTCTATTTCGTGTTTCACCTATTTATTTTTGCCACAGCTGCATAAAGTCGGGTGTCTAATAATATCAAAATTAAAATTAAAAAAGGATTATTATCGAAGAGAAACAAAAATACAAGAGTTTTGTTAATTGAGGGTGGAAGGGTAACAGGGTAACCCTGAGGGTGCAGGAGTTTCGTTGGTAGAATTGTCGAAGGAAGAAGTTGTTGGGCGATTATTTATTTCAAAGACAGTGGGGGTGGGGGGTGGCAACGGCTGGCCTGCGGCTAGTAGCTGTACCGAGGTTGAATTCAAGGCATTAGTATGGCGGTGGGTATGCTGCGGGGGGACGCAAAACGCAACGCCCGTGAAAAAAGAAACCGTGGAACGTTCGAGTAAGGGGTAGCCCCCAAACCACGCCTCGTACGTGAGGCATGCGTTCAAGATACTTGGTCGGATAAAGAATGCTTGCTTCCGATTGGTCTCTGCCCATCCACCCCCTCGTGCACCCTCTGTACACGTGGCCCGTGTGTGCGGGTTCACGCATACACCCGGGGCACACCCGGTACGTCTGCCATAAAACTTATATGGTTTCCCGTAGCTTTTACTTAGCGATACACCGGATTTCCAGCAGGGAGGCGTCCATATTGGTGAACACGGGTAACTCGGACGGTGTTTTTTCTGGAAATACCATTCAAATCCGAAGCAATCTCATTTTTACAAAAGGTCCTGCCACTGCTTGGAATAATCTAATTCTCTTCAAACTCGTGCAATCTATTTTCTCAAGGGTTGACAACAATTTTTAATTCCCCGGTTTTAGTGCCCCGGGGACTAGCATGATCTTGATAAAATTTTCTGTCCACTTTTGCTACTGTGTGTCAAGGTATCCGAGCAAAACGACTTTTGAATTTTCAGGGTTCGAAATAAATGATAAGCACTCGCAAGAATGATTACGAGTAAGCACTTGCGAAGAGTAAAGATAAACATTGCTGAGGATTTCTTAATTGATCTGTCAATAGCAAGAAGTCTTCGGGGAACCGATTACCAAACGAGAATCGAAAAATTTCCTGGTGTTAAAATATTATCCTTGTGCGAATATTTTTTGAAATATTAACGATATTTTCCCCACATAAGTGTAGATCACGTATCAATGTCACGAACACTGGGAAATTTAGATTAAATTAAATCGTTTGTTTGCAACTTCAGGCGCACAGTATTGACATCTTCAAAGGATTAACAGTGAACCTACCGAGCACTAAAAATTACTAGCATGATTAAAAGTTTATAAAAGTGGAGGAATTTCATTTCTTCTAGTAAAAGATACTTAATTTATACATTAACTTTCACAATGTGATAGTGAAAGGTTCTGAAGAGACTATGACAATTTTCTTCTTACAATCGTAACCAGTTAAGTGTGTTCGACGTCGGACCAAAACTCTATTGCGGTGCGGTTGACGTTAATGAATTGTTAATTTCTTATCGAATAACAAATGTAATTCTTCCTGATTTAGCTTCACTTTTTTCGTAAAATTTATAATAGCGGCACTAGGCCTGCGGTCTTGATTTTAATTCCGCACTCCGTGAGGGATTTTTAAAATTAAACTCCACGCTTAACTGGTTAATTGTAATAATTCTATGCGCTTGAGTCACGGATAATGAGTCTACTAAATTATTTCTCACGACTGCGTCTGTGTACCATTTCAGTAATTTCAAATGTAAAGCTGGTCATTCAACCGTGATAGGCTTAACACGTCGACTTAAAATGAATTTTTACGGTTAATATATTCATTGTACCAAATTTGATTAGGATCTAAGTCGCTGAATCTGAAAAATTTTTTATATTCAACCTGTTGTAACGTCGTAAAAAAAAAAAACAAATTGTATAACTATTTATTTGTACTCATTTGGAAGGGCGAACTTTTTACTATTATCTTCCAAAATTGTTTTCTTTTTAATGCACTAAGTTACTGTACACAAAAAATTAACTGTACAGTGATAAAAATAAAATATTCCCTAGCTTCGACGAATTGTTAATATTTGGTTCATTGTAATTTCGTTAAAAAAAATCGAACGACGGTGTAACGAGGCTCATTTTGAAGCGTGAAGCCTCTATTTCGACGTCCCTGAATTGTTTATTGTCTAATATGTTATAAGCAGACTGCAGATCTTTACAAGAAGCAGAAATTAATTAGAATGTTATTGCTTCGCTTGCTAATTTTAATAGACGAGAAATAGTATGTTGACAGTTTAAATTTTAAAGTTGGAGAACTGCACAAAGTATCATACATTTAATTGTTTTCAATTTCTATAGTCATTTCTATTTCTAATATAGTCATTGTACCAAATTTAATTAGGATCTGTAAAATGCAAGAAAGTTAGAGAACTGCACAGTATCATACATTTAACCCCTTGCCATACAATATCGAGTCAGACCCGTGATGTAGATTCTGAACAGAATCTAATAAGTATGTATGTTATTAATTTCCTTTAAACCGAAATAAAAATTGACTTTGTTATAGTTGATATATATCCTATGGAGAAAAGATATAGGCATACAATAGATATAAACTATCTTTCTTGTTCTATGAAATTGTGAACGATGAAGAATTTCTAATCATTACAATCACAAAATAAATAGTAGTGCAAGGGGTTAATTTTTTCAATTTCTATTTCATTAAATAACTTACTTCGATTTCATGGAATTTCTGATGTTTCTTGTTTGGCAATCAAAGTGTTAATGTTAACAGTGTTTGCTCTAGTTCTTGCAATGGGGGATCGTCCAGTCATTGAAAATACAATAATATCGTAGATGAAGGTTGGAGTTAGGTGTCTCTGTTGGCAGAAGTCATAAATGGTTTACCAAATCCAATCCTTTTCTACTTGACATCCATAATTTGATAAACTCCTACTTCACGGAATCCAAGAAATTGCTTCTTTTTTGGATCCCTTCGCATATTGGAATCACACATAACGAGAAGGTTGACGTACTAGCTAAAGAAGCATCTTTGTTGGCTATTTCTTCTAATATCCTGATTCCCTACTCTGATTTTTCCCACAGCTTTAGGAAGCAAGCTAGGGAGCTAACAAAAAATTATATTCTTGCTGAAGCAGGGTTCAAGGGCATAACATTTTTCAGTTCATATTATCATCCTGGGCCTAAACCTTGGTTTGCTCACTTGAGGCTCCCCAGAGAATTCATTTGCTGGGTTAATAGACTTCGATCTGGACACTTTCAACTAGGGGCTTCCCTTTTTAAGATTAGACTTGCTGCTGACACGGGTTGTCCATGTGGTTGTCTAGTACAGGATCCTAATCATGTGCTATGGCAATGTCCGATCTATGACAGTAATAGAGACGCTTTGATTCGCAAACTCTGCAGCAACGGTTTCTTTCCACCCTATACAATAGATTCCTTTTTGTGCGGACCCTTTCTTTGTCCTCTATTTTTCATACATTCGTTTCTTAAGTCTCATTGTTTATATCTTTAGTGTTAATATTGTATTCGAAAATGTTCATTATATTGTCTCAATCCTAGTTTATAAGCTACCTATGTAATGTAATGTTAGCATGCACAGCCATGTGTATGCTGCTAATAATCCCATGTGGGGTTTTATAGCTTAATAAAAAAAAAAAGTCATAAATGGTAGCTGTTTATAGCTGTCTCTCTCTCTCTCTCTCTCTCTCGCTCTCTCGGAAACCATTCCGCGAAGCCAAACGAGTGCGGGGAAGAAGCGACCTCCTTTTTCTTCGCGGAATCTTGGTGCCCGGCCCGGGGAAGTCGTACGTGTGTAATCTGCGCAAGTCAGCCACCCTCGTGTGTTAGACTCCACCCTGGCAATCAATCAAATCCCCCTTGCACCGCGGCACTTTGCCGTACAAGCTGGCACAGCCAACCGAAGCGACGTTCTATCGGTGAAAGATAAACCGTCGATAGGGGCGCACGGGTGTGGGTGGCACTCGCCGCGGAACAGAAAACTCAAACGCGCCCCGGGAATCTTCTTCTCACTTCGACGCGTTATGTTCTTTCAGATCTTCGACCCCTCGTCTTCCAACCCCTTGCCGTGGAATGTCGAATCTGACTCTCCAAGATTTCAGACGGAATCTGCTAAACGCAATTGTTATTCTCGTCCCTTTTAACCAGTACGCAAATAATTAGGTGCCCGAGCACCCAATTTCTTTTCAGAACTTCTTTATAACGCTACATTTACGGGACCTGTCAAAATGACGGGTCGTACATTTAATTAACACTAAACCTACCACGGTCAAATGACCGCTTTTCTATTTCACAATTATTGAAATTATGAAAACGTACTTATAGGAAATTACTGAATTTGTGCTTTGCGTTCAAGCTTATATTATAACGAAAATCGTACAAAGTTTAAATAAATTCGGTCTTCTCCCTTCTATAAGACTTTTCACTTTTATATGTTTTGTGCTTGATAGGTTTAGTGTTAATCTACGATTATTGTGATTGTAACAATGCATTTATAGGACATTTATTCAACACGTTTGTTACTTAAAAATCTGGCTGGGTATATTCGTGATATTTTCAGTGTCTTTCGGTGCTCCGTAAACCTAACAATATTGTTGACAAACAGCAAAATTGTTGTAGATTTTCATATGCTTGATCGAGATTAAGGTTCCTTCGAGGCAATTTTTAACCAATACATTACCTAGTACGCTAATACTTTTAAAGTCTCGGAAAAACTCAAGTCCTTTGGTTCATTTTTTAAAAAGTTATTAATTTCAAAATGGTCTTGTTCAGGATCTTTGTTCACTTAATACTGTCGCGAGACTGTATATACATTTCTGGCATACAAATATGCGTTGAAATAATGAATTGAATATCGTAGATAATTTTGGTCATTGACATGATGGTTAAATCAAATTAAAATTCTAGCCCTATCACATAATAATAATAATTCATTGCAGCATCCATGATAGCTCCGTATAGTTTTGGAATATAGTCAGAGACTATAGATAGTCTGTGTACTGCGTTGGTGTTGGATAGTAATACAAGTATATTTGATTATGTGCGGGGTATCTCTATTTACTCATAAAGTTATATTGAATCGATTGAAGCTGATAATTTCGTATATTATTGACGAATCAGAACAAAAATTACCATTCTGGTCATGTTGTGGTCATTGGGCCATCTGGAAAATTGTAATGAAATATATCGGTGTGGGTCAGAAATGACTCGGGCACAGGCCTAGATTTCGCAGGAGCCCGAGGGCTAAGCGATATATATTTTTAGTCACTCGATGATGTTAAAAAATACCGGAATGAATTTTTTAATTCGGTGTCACCAAGCTTTCATAAGTTATATGCACAGTTGTCACAAAGATAGCGTGAAGTTGACTGATTTTATTCCTACGATACAAAACAAATAGTATTTCGATTTAACCCTTTAGGAACGACGAGCCACTATAGTGGCTTTCCGTGGAAAGCATCAGTTCGTACAGCACGAACCACTATAGTGGCTTTTCTATCCTCCTCCTACCATGGAGAATCTCTTAAATACTGATACAAATTTTTTTCCGAATTTAGATTGCACGAAATAATTTTTAAATGCGAATATTTGCACAGAGATCCTCCATTGCGAATATTTATGCATCCATATACGTACATATAAGAGCGTATAGTAACAAAAATTAATTTTTATCTTCTTCTTACTACAAAGAATCTCTTAAGCAGTGATACAAAATTTTTTTCCGAATTTAGATTGCACGAAATAATTTTTAAATGCGAATATTTATGCATCCATATACGTACATATAAGAACGTATAGTAACAAAAATTAATTTTTATCTTCTTCTTACTACAAAGAATCTCTTGAGTAGTGATACAAATTTTTTCCGAATTTAGATTGCACGAAATAATTTTTAAATGCGAATATTTATGCATCCATATACGTACATATAAGAACGTATAGTAACAAAAATTAATTTTTATCTTCTTCCTACTACAAAGAATCTCTTAAGCAGTGATACAAATTTTTTTACAAATTGCTGTGTCATTATTAACCTTTTAGGAACGACGCGCCACTATAGTGGCTTTCCGTGGAAAGCTTCAGTTCGAACAGCACGAACCACTATAGTGGCTTTTTTGCCTTCCGCGGCTAGGCGCGCCGTCCCTGGGAGGCAGAGTTGCGGACAAACGCGCCGTACTTAAGAGGTTCAATGAAACTGATACCATTTATAATCGGTAAACTCTGTTTGACATCTTCGCCCGACTCGTTACCATAATTGAAGGGGTTAGACGATTGAAGAAAACAATGATGCAGCTACTGGAACAGCTTCGTGCCATTGATAAAGGTAGCAGCAGACGACCCCATCCGTCGAGGGGATCTGGCACCGAGGGGATTCAAAGTTCGCGAGAAGACAGAGACCCGCGCCCGAAATTTCGGCCCGGTCCCCCTTCCCCCTGCCCCCTTCCCCGGCTTCCTTGGACCCACGGCCCAGAAAGTTCCCGGTGGCATCGAGTTTTTCCCCCGGTAACGACCAGCGATGTTTGAGCGCGGTAAAAGCCAACGGGAACGTGCAGACGAGGCAAGTTTCGGCTAACAAGGGACTCTCTGAAAGAGTAGGCACCGGATAGGTATGTAAATCTCGTTTCAGCGAGGTCGCTCTGCCTCCTGCCTCTTCCTTTTTCTCTCCCCGGGCTCTCTCTCTCTCTCTCTCTCTCTCTCTCTCTCTCTCTCCACCTCCTTCCAGCCGAGTCAGTCCACCCCTGAGTCAGGTTCTTTCCGCGGCCCACGCCGGGGCAGGGGTGGATTTTAACCCTTTTTCCAGCTATCGATTTTCAGCTCGAGACGGATGAGAGGCGGCCGAGCCCCCGGTGTGCCTTCGGCCACTCGGCTCCCACACTCGACTCCACTCGACTACTTCAACGCCGAGACTCTACCTGGCCACTTGTGCCCTCTCTTCGTTCTGCCCCCTCCCTCGCCCCGGACCCTTGGAACCCTCTAGGACCCCCTCTACGACGTGCCCGGCTCGAGGACTCACCCCCAGGTGAGACGGCGACTTTATATTCGCGATAACGATCGTCTTTGATTGGACCACTCGGAGAAACGCTTGCCCACGCGAACTTAACGTACCTGTCGACCTCTCCTATCACCTCGAAGAAATGTTTTCGCTCTTTGTTGTCCACCAGGGTGGACCTCGCCCGACGAATATGGCAATCTTCAGAGGTACAGGTGTCCCGCAGCAAATCCGACCGCGAATTCTCAAGGTATCGCTGATACTTTCTTCCGGGCAGCAGTCGCTACCTACCCTCTTCAACTACTCGACAATTTCGGCGCGAGACCGTTCGTTTTGGTACGCTTGCACCGAATTAGGTTAGCCCTGAAGTCACTGCAGATCACTTCTAAGTTAGGCTCTAGAGCAGTCAATATTTTGATACCTCTGGTCGAAACAAACTTAGAAGTTCTATAAATTATAGTTAGTATAAATTATATAGTTCTATAAATATAAATAAAAAAGAAAAATCCTTTTAGCGTTGTCGATGGTATTAATTGCCCCTAAAATTTGGCTTTGAATCTTCAGTTAATGTCTCGATGAAAATAAATGTTGCAAGCATTATGGATGGTTTCGATTAATTATGAATTGCAAATTATATTCGATCAAGGCACTTGTTCAAATTTGGCTGCTTTAGTCGAGCAATAACCTAATGTGTCCTGGGTCGTACGTTCAGCTACGGATAACGCTGAATCATAAAAAAGAAAAATCCTTTTAGCGTTGTCGATGGTATTAATTGCCCCCAAAATTTTGCTTTGAATCTTCAGTTAATGTCTCGATGAAAATAAATGTTGCAACCATTATGGATGGTTTCCATTAATTATGAATTGTAAATTATATTCTATCGAGGCACTTGTTCAAAAGCTGCTTTAGTCTAACAACAACCTAATGTGTCCTACGTCGTACGTTGAGCTGCGGATGACGTTGAATCATAAAAAAAGAAAAATCCTTTTAGCGTTGTCGACGGTATTAATTGCCCCTAAAATTTTGCTTTGAATCTTCAGTTAATGTCTCGATGAAAATAAATGTTGCAAGCATCATGGATGGTTTTGATTAATTATGAAGTGTAAATTATATTCAATCGAGGCACTTGTTCAAATTTAGCTGCTTTAGTCTAACAACAACCTAATGTGTCCTACGTCGTACGTTGAGCTACGGATAACGTTGAATCATAAAAAAAATCCTTTTAGCGTTGTCGATGGTATTAATTGCCCCTAAAATTTTGCTTTGAATCTTCAGTTAATGTCTCGATGAAAATAAATGTTGTAAGCATCATGGATGGTTTCGATTAATTATGAATTGTAAATTATATTCTATCGAGGCACTTGTTCAAAAGCTGCTCCCCTCCCTGTACCGATTGCTTGTCATATTAATAATTGAATTATATGTTTGCAACTTCAGGAGTTGTACGAGGTATGAAAAAGAGTACTGCGTCGTGTCTTAATCATCGGTTCATCGACACGTCTTAATTAGTGCGCGAAGTTTAATTTTTTGCTCAGATTTCAACGTTAATTCGTTCGGTGCCAGAACAGAGTAGATCAACATTTCTAGGAAGTATAATAATAGACCTAGGAAGTATAAGAAATATTGACTCGTCGGTTAATGGTTCAATTAACACGTTGACTGCCATGTCACCCATATGTGGCTGACGGAATTACTTATCCAGATTTTAAAATAAATTTTCATGTTAACTCTAGAACAACCATGCACTAAATGCAACTGGCATATATTGCCTTATAATAACAACAAAATTGCATTTGTTTAGATTTCGTACCAGTTGAAATATCTACTTCGATAGAGAAGTTTATTGAAAAATTTTCTCATGGAAACATATTTATAAATTCAATATTTCTAAAAGAAAATATTAGGAGCAAGTCATTTTGACTCGTGCGGTAGTTCTAGTGTTAATATATTCATTGCACCAAATTTGATTAGGATCAGTAAAATGTAAGAAAGTTGGAGGACTACTCAATACCATACAATATCATACATTCAATACATTGAATACGTCATCATACATTCATCATCATACATTTTCATACATTTAATTTTTTCAATTTTTATTTCATTAAATAACTTGCTTTTATTTTATGGAATTTTTGAGGTTTCTAGTTTGGCAGTCAAAGTGTTAAAAGCAGTATTAGATTTCTCGGAACTTCGGTACGTGCAGGCATGTGTTAAGAAATAGTTTATCGAATGAAATAATCAGCAGGGTGTAACATCGGATCGAGAGATAGCAGCTAAAGTTGAAAAATTCAATTCCCATTGGCACGCGGGACGAACGGAGATTTTCTATCGGCGTAACAGGAAAATAGAAAACTGGAACAGGATAAGGGCGTAAGTTTTCGTGTGTACGCGCCGCGGAAGTTCGCGGAAAATAGGAAAATAATAAATTGCTAAACTACTTTAAAGAAATTAGCGAGGTCCGCCCGGATGTTCCCCGGTGGAATTTTTCTCCGGCGTAGCCCGTGTAAACTTCCGTTCTCGTTGATATTGATTAATTTGCTTAAAAAGTTCCTGGCTGCGCCGTCTCTCTCGGTCTTGCCCATTTTACGCTTCTTTCGCCCCCTCTCTATCTTTCTCTCTCTCGCGCATACACACATACACACACGGGCGCACACACTCACCCTATTCGTCGTCCCTTCCTTCCACTTTCTCTCCTCGTAGTTTCGTTCCTCTCTTCCGTGCGGGTCTAGCCTGGAAACTTGTAGTTTACAGTACACCAAATCACTATGCGATATTAGCACTAGGTTCACGGAGCTTTAAAACTGCCCAGTTTCGATTATTTTATAAAAATATCAACAACATACTCGGCTAGATTTTAAGCAGCTTTTACCATAATACATCTTCCATGGGATAAACGTGTTAAATAGATTTCCTATAAATGCATTTTTACAATCACAATAATTATAAATTAACCCTTTGCATTCGAGCTCCACTAAAAATTGCAGTGGCATTATTTCAAAGAAATTACAAAAAATATTACCCGTTACATTACAAAATTTGTATTCAACAGATTACTGAACGTTTAAATATTAAAATTTTGGTCTTAGAATTAAAATAGCGCCGAGTGCAAAGGGTTAAAGAGGGTGGAACCCGTCATTTTAACAACCCCCGCAAATCTAGTGTTAACCCCTTGCCCTACAATATCTAGTCAGACTCGTGATGAAGATTCTGAACAGGGTCTAATAAATATATTTCTTATTAATTTTCCTTAAACCGAAATAAAATTCTATTTTTGCGTTGTTAATATACAGCTATCGGAGAACATATAGGCATACAACAGATAAATTTTCTCCTTTTTTTAGGAAATTATAAATTACAGAAAAGTTCTAATCACTGAAACCGTGAAATAAATCGTAGTACAAGGGGTTAAAACAACGTCTCCAAAGAATTATATTCCCGTTCCATAATTATATTTTTAAAACGCTGTCGCATAAGTGACATGAATAAGTGTGTACACAGCTTGTATATCTTGCAACGACTGCAGACAATTTATTATTTTCCTCTAGCAATCATAATTGAAAAGTATCTCGGATAAAAGTTTCCAAATACCAAGACTGTTGCCGCGTAGAGAAAGAAAGGTTTCGAAAATCGAGAATAAACATTTTCCGACGTCGCTTCGTACGTTTCTAATTAGCGTGGAAATTGAACGTCATACCCGTCGAATTGGAAAAATCCGTCGGAACGTTGCAGCAGAATGCAACGACGGCGGTTGCCGGCGCGGAGAAGAAACGGGAATTTCGAAAATAAATTGGGGAGCCGGACTAATTGTTTTCAGGAGCAATTACTGCGTTCGACGGTTCGAAACACGACGTGTCTTTTTCTTTTGCCTCATTAAAGGGAGGTTGCCGCGGCTGCGAACGCGGCTGCGTCCGATGCACTCGACGATGCGCGCGCTCGCGGGCGCACGCTCTTGCACACACGTATTTTCACGCTCACCAAGCATACGTCATGCGGATGCAACGAAGGTTCCGATTCATCGAGCACCGAGTGGTTTCCTCGCGTTGATCGTTTAACTGTTTAGGGTCGGTACAAATCGTTTGGGGGGTTGACGTTAAGCGACCAAGCGTGCATTTAAAATGATCGCGAATGAAAGACCGGCTCGAACACCGTACGCCTCTAATCATCGAATAACTCCTGACTTATGCTGTTGAACCACGGTACTCGACGTTTTCGCAATGCGATTATAATCGATACACCCTTTAAATCGCTCCTTCACCCCTTTTACTACTATTTATTTTGTGATTACAATGATTGGAAATTCTTCATCGTTCAGAATTTCATAGAATAAAAAAGATAGTTTATATCTATTGTATGCATATCTTTTCTCCAAAGGATATATATCAACTATAACAAAGTCAATTTTTATTTCGGTTTAAAGGAAATTAATAACATACATACTTATTGGATTCTGTTCAGAATCTACATCACGAGTCTGACTCGATATTGTAGGGCAAGAGGTTAAATGTATGATACTGTGCAGTTCTCGAACTTTCTTGCATTTTACAGATCCTAATTAAATTTGGTACAATGACTATATTAGAAATAGAAATGACTACAGAAATTGAAAAAAATTAAATGTATGATACTTTGTGCAGTTCTCCAACTTTAAAATTTAAACTGTCAATATACTATTTCTCGTCTATTAAAATTAGCAAGCGAAGTAATAACATTCTAATTAATTTCTGCTTCTTGTAAAGATCTGCAGTCTGCTTATAACATATTAGACAATAACAAATTCAGGGACGTCGAAATAGAGGCTTCACGCTTCAAAATGAGCCTCGGTACACTGTCGTTCGATTTTTTTTAACGAAATTACAATGAACCAAATATTAACAATTCATCGAATCTAGGGAATGTTTTATATTTATCACTGTACAGTTAATTTTTTGTGTACAGTAACTTAGTGCATTAAAAAGAAAACAATTTTGGAAGATCATAGTAAAGAGTTCGCCCTTTCAAATGAGTCCAAATAAACAGTTATACGATTTTTTTTTACGACGTTACAACAGGTTGAATATCAAAAATTTTTCAGATTCAGCGACTTAGATCCTAATCAAATTTGGTACAATGAATATATTAACCGTAAAAATTCATTTTAAAATCTAGACAAATAATTCCGTCACCCACATATGGGTGACATGGCAGTCGACGTGTTAAGCCTATCACGGTTGAATGACACGGTCGAATTCATTTCACTTATGCAACAGCGTTTTAAAAATATAATTATGGAACGGGAATATAATTCCTTGGAGACGTTGTTTTAACCCCTTGTACTACGATTTATTTCACGGTTTCAGTGATTAGAACTTTTCTGTAATTTATAATTTCCTAAAAAAAAAGGAGAAAATTTATATTTGTTGTATGCCTATGTTTTCTCCAAAGAATATATACCAACTACAACAAAATAGAATTTTATTTCGGTTTAAGGGAAATTAATAACGTTCACATTTATTAGACTCAATTCAGAATCTTCATCACGAGTCTGACTCGTTATTGTAGGGCAAGGGGTTAAATCATGTTTTCGGAAATCCACTTACAAGGATAACTAGAGTATAGATCTCCATGCAGAATGAAATCTGACTGCATCCAATTGCCAGATACGGTAGCCATTTTGAAGCTTCTTCTTTTCTTTTATAATCTTAATCGGTCGAAAATAATGTATTGACATTCTTGAATTTTTTAAAATATTTCTACTGTTCTAAATTTCACCTAACCATTTTTGCTGTAAATACATAAAATTCGCAGTCTGGTGTTTAATCGAAACGTGGTTGTAAATGCACTATTTGACAATGGGAAACGAAATTACATAGTGGAGGTGGCATATTAGGAAATAAGGAGGACGCGAACGATCAAAAAATTAAATTTCTATCGCAATACCATCGAGAAACTTGCAATTCCGACTGTGAGGAATATTTCAAAATTATTAAAATCCGATTAATGAAATTTGATCTTGCTAAAGTTTGAAAATATAGCTGGAGAAAATATCAATAACTCTAAATCGTCAAGAGATTATTCTAACGCCTGTAACATTATCGTCGATATAAAAATAATATTAACTATCCATCTACCCATCGTCGTGAAGGGTTAACCCTTATGTTTAACACTAGATCTACCGAACCAGTCAAAATGACTGGTTCCCAATTTTTTCTTTCACAATTACTGAAATAATAAAAATGTTTTCATCAGATCTTTTTGAATGAACTTTTTCATTGAAGCACATGTTAGAATAAAAATGGTATTAGGTTTGAATAGGTGTAGTCTTGTCATTATTACAAAGCTATATTCATCAGTTGTATTTATTAGTCGGTAGATCTAGTGTTAATATCCAGGACCGTGGATACCCCTTTCCAATTTCTTCCTAAAACTTCTTTAACGTTAAGATTATTGTATACATGTTCTTCGGTGATTAATTTACATTCGAGGCGTAAAGATACGCGTTGAAGCTATAAAGCGCATCATCGTGGTAGAAAGTATTGGTTATTGACACAAGGGTCGAGCATAGCCGAATAATTTGCCGGGTCCCTTAATTAATTATCGTCGCTTAGCGGAGAAACGCGGTCGTTTGGGAATTTTTGCGTGTCGGTTGCGCGGGGCGTTTGCATCCAGTCTCCTATTTACTCGAGCAGTAAAATCGCTCGCCTTGAAGCACCGTAAAAGCCCCGGGACGTATTTTCTTTTCGTCGGGAACACGTGCGCGCACGTACGCGGCTCACCTGTGTGTGGGTACACGTGGACCGTCGAGCGCCTAGCCGGCGTTTCGAAGCGCTTGTGTGCGCGTGTGTGTGTGTGTGTGTTGCGCGCGTTCCTCCTGTGCGTGTGACAAAGGACAGAGAAAGGGTAGCGTGTGCAGCACCCGTATTGACGCCCACGTAGGCGCATGCGCACCGGATGCCACCCTCGCGGGACACACACCCGCACAGGCACACGCCGGGCACACGCACACAAACCTGGAACAGAGACCGGCACACGCACCCTTTCACACGCGCCCCGAGATGTCGTGTGTGCTTTCCTCGCAGTTTCTTTCGCGGCGCGGACATTCCCCGCCCACCGAGCTTTCCCCGACGTTTCCAAGTTTTTCATTTCACCCCCGCTCACCCCCTAGCCACCTCCCTCCACCGCCCACGCGGTGTTTCTCCTTTTTCGTTTTCGTTTACACACCGATGAAACATGGAGGAGACGTTCGATGTCCTCCGATCAACCCTGCGAGTTTTCCTCGGGGTCAGACCACCCAGTGTATCGCTAGATCCTGCAAAAATGCACCAGAAAACTTCACCGATGTTTTCCCTACGAGCCTCGGTTCTCGAGTCAGTTTGTAAATTCGCTGCACGTCTGTGCACGACTCGGCGATTCTACTTGCTCCTGAACGAACTTGAACGAAAAAGCCTGATGCGTATTCTCTCATTTTTACGTTGAAAATCAATGTGCGAATTTCCTGCAATCCTCTATTTTACTTAACTACACCGTTAACACTAGAATTACCAAGCAGTAAATGCAACTGGCATACATTGCCTTATAACAACAACAAAACTGCAGTTGTTTAGATTTCGTACCAGTATTGTTTAAATATCTACTTCGACGGAGAAGTTCATAAAAAAATTTTCTCATGAAAACATATTTACAATTTCGTTGTTTCTAAAAGAAAAAATTAGGCGCAAGTCATTTTGACCCATCCGGTAGTTCTAGTGTTAAAGCGAGCAATTTCAGATTCTTTATTCGACAACTGTCGAGATCTTAACCTCTTAACACTAAAACTACCACGGTCAAAAATGACCGTTTTTCTATTTCACAATTATCGCAATTATAAAAGCGTATTTATAGGAAATTACTGAATTGACTTCTTTATTCCAAGCATATATTATAATGAAAATCGTACAAAGTTTAAATAAATTCAGTCTTCTCCCTTCTACAAGACGTTTCACTTTTATATGTTTTGTGCTTGGTAGGTTTAGTGTTAAGCACGGCGCGTTTGTCCGCAACTCTGCCTCCCAGGGACGGTGCGCCTAGCCGCGGAAGGCAAAAAAGCCACCATAGTGGTTCGTGCTGTTCGAACTGATATTTTCCACGGAAAGTCACTATAGTGGCGTACAGGGATTAAGAGGTTAACTCTGACGCGATGCACTGAGACTACGAAACACCGCACACTGGGATCTTCATAGTTGTTCAGTTAAAATTTACTAAAATACCTGTAGGTGTATAGTTGGTGGTTTAGTAAATTTTAACTAATTTTAATCCCAGTGTAGTGCTGTAATCTTATTTAGGTGCGTAGTTTAACACTAGAACTACCGGATGGGTCAAAATGACTTCCTCCTAATATTTTCTTTTAGAGATATTGAAATTATATATGTTTCTATGAGAAAATTTTTTAATAAAATTCTCTATCGAAGTATATATTTAAACAAAACTGAAGTTGAAAATATTTCGTATTCACAACTTACCTCGCAATGCTAAATGCAGCAAATTTCCCTAGTAGCACAAAATATTGTATACACATTCATATAATATTAAAAAGAGATTCAATCTTTTTTTAATATTCAAATATACATGCAATATTTATTTTATATTACGTAACAAATATTTCTTTTTAAATATTCAGGAAATATCTATGTCATGTTACGAGAAAAATATTTTTTTCTAAATATTAAATGAATCTATTTCATATTGGAAGTAGAATATTTTGGTAATTATTTACTTTAGGGGCTTCCTGACCGATTTTGATGACCTTGAAATATGTTGTCAAGGTCATCATTATGAACAACTTTTTCCTATACATGTTACCGCCGCTCAACTTTAGTTTCCGAGATATTCGCAAAAAAGTTTTAACATCTCAAAAAGTGATCGGAGTAGGTATGGGTTAGAATTGAAGTTGCAAAATAAGAAAGAAAACCTTGCATCCAATATTCTACATGCGAATAATAAAATACAATACTAATGTACTGCAAACTACATTATAAAATACTAATGTAAAGTGTACTTACTTCTGAATGTTCTGTATCTCCATCGGATCCACAGCACACAATTATTGGCTCACGAGAATAGGTCCGAATAATTGAACAACACTCACAACACACACACACACACACACAACACACTTAACGAAATAGTGACAGCAAACGAGAAGATGTTACTCCGACCACGAATAAAATAATACTGCGATTTTAACCGTCCCCCTCCCACGGACGTGTGATACGAAAACAGGGAATTCCAGGAAATAGGGCCGGCGCCCCGCCATAATTTTTTTACCTTGGTTTTGTATCTAGTGTTTATTGACGCTCAGCGTCTAACCTTCCTATGATAACCTGACCGTACCACCTGCGTGGGAGGGATCATTGTTAAAATCGCAGTACTATTTTGTTCGTGGTCGGAGTGAAATCTTCTCGTTCGTTGTCACGATTTTATAAAATGTGTTGTGTGCGTGTGTTGTTTAGTGATTGTTGTTCAATTATTCGGATCTATTCTCGTGAGTCAACAATTGTGTGCTGTGGATCCGACAGAGGTACAGAAGATTCAGAAGTAAGTACGCTTTACATTAGTATTTTATAATGTAAGATTAGTACTCGCGTATGTGGAACATTGGATACAAGGTTTTCTATCATATTTTGCAACGTATATTAACGATCATTAATGATTTGGTATATAGTATAATTTAATGTGTTTCAAATAAGATACTACTTTAAATGAAATATTTTTATTTTGATAACCACAAAGATAAAATGAAATATTTTTATTTTGTATTTCAAATATTTCCTTGCAATGAAAATAAGTTGAGCAAGTAGTTAATATTATAAATCATAATTTTTAACATGAGAAGCTATAATAGTTAGCAAAGTATTATGTGTAGTTTAATTACGAATATGTAACATGTTGATAAACAGACTACAATATCGTAATAACATTACAGGCAACAAAATATCATAAAAATATAAGTTACAAGTAATACATATTCATAGTTCCTAATTTTTGTTATAATTTGAAACTTCTTAAATTTGAAAATTTTATTGAATGTTTTTTAAATATTGAATTTATATTTTTCAAATATTGAATTCACATTTTTTTAATATTTACTTTATATTTTTCAAATATCTAGTTTATATCCTCCGAGTATTTAGCTTATATTTTTTAAACATTCAATTTATATTTCTTGTACATGTATACAATATTCAGATCCAATATTGTTCTCATATGAAAAAATGTGGCTTAAAAAATATTTTTCCAATATTTGAAAAAAATATCTATCCAATATTTTTGTGCTACTAGGGTTCACTGAAGCTATGAGAGACCCCAGAATGCTATTGTAGGGTTAAAGATGGTTTCGTGGATGCTCCCCTGTAGTCAGCCTTCCTGAAAACACGTTAAGAAAATACGTTAACATGCGTTCGAGTTAATGGGATATAATAGATGTTGGAAATGGTATTTCTTTTGTTTAAAAGGAATTATGGAAGGCGTTGGTTCACCGGGCAGGTAACCCTGGGAAAGGTTTAAATTAATTCGGGGCGGAGAAAGAATCGGATGTTTCAATAGTTTCCTCGGAGCAATCGAAAACTGAATTAACAAAATAAACCGACGATTCCCGCAGACGGTGCGTTTTAATTGCATTGGGAATACATTTCCGCGAGGGCAGAGCCGTTCTGTGGAAGAGGCCAGGACGTCGACTTAAGCGAGAAGTAGCTCTCGATGGAGGCGGTGAGAGAGAGAGAGAGAGAGAGAGAGAGAGAGAAAGAGTGAGAGAGGAAAAAAATAACGGGGGAGAAAGGTGGTGGAGAAAAGTGAAACCCGAGCGGAGAGTTGGCCAGTGAACAAGATTTTTAAAGTCAGACCGATTCAAGGAGTCCCCTCTCTCTCTCTCTCTCTCTCCTGGAACCGCGATAACCGCGACTCCGTTCTCATTTAGACGACGAATTAAGATAAAAGAGGAGCAAAGTCGCTGGATTCCCCGTGAAATAGTTGGGGGAAAGGGAGCCCGTGACTCGGAGCCGGGGTTGGTGCCTCTGAAAGGCAGAAGGTCGAAGGTAGACGCTCCACCTAACGAGATTAATTTGTTTTATATGCGACCGCGCCACCGCCACTCTGTAGAAACATGAAAGTAACTCCTGGCAGATTGCGAGAGGCGTTTCATCCCGACGTTCCCTCGCCCGTTGCCGGCCCTCTCGACGCTGTTCATCCTTCCTGCAGGAAAGATCAGACTACGAACAACTCTGAAATTGACGCCTTTTACTGGCGACCGGCAGACCTGCTCCGCCATTGTTGCCAAAGTTTTTCCAGATTTTCCCAGGGATTCCCTTGGTTTATTAGTTTTCTTTCTCTTTGCCCGCCGTGCTCGCCTAATTCCTACATCCGTGTCCCCTCTGTGTTTAATCTCACGTGACAAATATTGTTTTAAATTCCCAGCTAATACTCTCGGACGTTGCTCCTCGAAATTCTTCGCGTTTTTAGAATTAATCCAGTTCTTCGCTGTCGATGAAAATCGTCTACAATTTTACTTGACGATCACACTGTTTTTATCAGGGCTATATATTCGGTTCCTGAAGTTGCAAACATTTGATCAACGCTAGAAACACCGAACCAGTCGAAATGACTGGTTCCTAATTTTTTCTTTCACAATTACTGAAATTATAAACATGTTTCCATCAGAAATTTTGAAACGAACTTCTTTATCGAAGCACGTGTTAGAATAAAAATGGTATGAGGTTCGAATAAACGTAGTCTTGTGATTATCACAAAGCAATATACACCAGTCGTATTTATTACTAGGTAGATCTAGTGTTAAATATTGGCAAAAGTTACCAACATGATCTGGTATTTCCTTATACAAACATATGATTGATGACTTCGATGCAGAATCTATTTAAGAGAAATATTCTGTGCATTTTAGAAAGCTCTCCGGATCCTGAAAATCGAAATTTTATTCACTCCTTATTGCAATATGAACGCAAATGTATTTATACAAAAATTGTCCACAGTGCACAAACAATATTTATCGTTCGCGGGAAGCAATGTGGAAACGTTAATAATTGATAATAAATAATAAGAATTCAGTGCAGTTGGAGTTTCATTGAAAAGTTGATCGTTCCAGAGAAAATAATTTCACCCACAGTAATTTCGCTGATCATAAAGTAAATCTATTAACCTCTTAACCCCTTGCACTACAATAACGAGCCAGACTCGTGATGAAGATTCTGAACAGAGTCTAATGAATATATATGTTATTAATATCCTTTAAATCGAAATAAGATTCTATTTTGTTGTAGTTGGTATATATCCTTTGGAGAAAACATTGGCATACAATAGATATAAACTATCTTTTTTTACTATAAAACTCTGAACGATGAAGACTTTCTAATCATTACAATCACAAAGTAAATAGCAGTGCAAGGGGTTAATACGCCCTGTAAAGCTTACGAGAATTATTTTATAATAATCGAGATGTGAAATTTATCTGTACACTATTCCGAACTCTTTATGTTTCACAACTCTTGCCCCCCTGTAAAATATGTTGCCCACTTTGTTACAGTTTACACGCCTGTAAACAATTAAAGCAGTAAACTTATTTGAAATGTATTTAATTCTCATATTCTGATTGTCGAGTGAAAATGTTATGTTTAACGATCCACGGTTTTTGTTTCTTTATGATTATGTTATGATTTCATGTATCTACTTAAAATGTAAGATTACGAATAAAACAGGATCGATCGAATTGGAAGATCTTTCAAGTAGATCACAGGAAGACGTAACAACTATCAACAATCTTTTTTTTTACTATGAAATTCTGAACGATGAAGACTTTCTAATCATTACAATCACAAAGCAAATAGTAGTGCAAGGGGTTAAGCACTGTACGCCACTATAGTGGCTTTCCGTGGAAAGCGTCAGTTTGAACAGTAGGAACCACTATAGTGGCTTTTTTGCTGCTGGCGGCCAGGTGCGCCGTCCCTGGGAGACAGACTCGCGGACAAGCGCGCCGTGCTTAAGAGGTTAAGTGGTCGCACGAATTAATCTGCGCACCTAATATTTTTAGGAGAACATCCGTCAAGGGTTAATCGTAAGAGAGGGAGAGGTGGGCGCATCATTTTCCCGAGAAAGTTGAGAAGCGACCAGATGCAACTTCGCAAAGATTTCCGTTTGTATTCCGTGGCCGTGGGTGTTGGCGGGGGGTGGAGAGGGGGTTGACATAGCCGGGACATGCGGGGTGTCGTTGCCCCGAAAAAATCGTTTCCGTGGAACAAATCGGGAGGAAGGCAACTCGTTGAAATGCACGGCATTCGAAGCGTCAAAGGGAAGGCAGAGGCTGCCGAGCAATTCCGTCTCGAGTGCGTTTACACCGATGCATCTCTCCTCTCGTTCTGCCCCGCTCCGTCGCCCTTCCGCCTTGGTACAGCCACAGCTATTATTTTTCATCGGTGTTGGTGACTATAGCTACGACATAGAACGGACGAAAGAGAGCTCGCGGAAGAGGGAAAGGCGGGCTGGGAAGAGGGAACGGGAAATAGGGTAGGAGAGAGACCGAGAAAGAAGACTGAAGAGAGAGAGAGAGGGGGGAGAGGGAGAAGGCTTGCAGTAGAAGGGAGAAAGAGGTAGAGGAAAGCTAGGGGATAGAGACCGAAAGGATAGGCGGGGGTGGCTCGTGGAGCCGTTCGTGTTTTATCTCCGGGTGAGTCCGCCGAAGTCGGGGTGGAAAAAAGGGGGTAAAGGGTTAGGGAACTAAAGAGCAGTAGACTCGGAAGGGTTGGGTCGGTTGGCTGGCTGGCTGGCTGGCTGGCTGGCTTGGCTGGCTGGCTGGCATTGATCTGCACTGCTCCCAGCCACCCCGTGTGTCGGCTTTTCTTAGTACAGTCTCCTCCACCCCCATCCTCCTTCACCGCCGCCCTTGCTTCCACAACCTCCACCTCTTTCCCTCTTCTTTTTCCCTCTGAGCTACTACCACCAATGTCGTTACCACCACCAGTGCTGCCTACATCGAGGAACCTAGCCAGCCAGCCAGCCAGCCAACCAACCAGCCAGCTCGCAAGCCAGCCAGCCAGCAGCAGCAGCAGCTTCTCTCTACAATCTTTCATCGCTCTTTTCATCATGCCCTCTTCTCCGCGCTGGCTTCTTTCTTCTTTCACGCTTGGATCGCACACAGAACCGACCCCGGGATTCCTCTCAAGGGCGCAATTCCTCTCTCTTACCCTTTCCGTCCTTCTCTTTTCCTCTATATATGTGTATATATATATTTCCCTCTCTTTCTCCCTCTCTTGCTCTATCGTTCTCATTCGTTTCTGATTCCACCGTTCTTCTTTCCCGATCCCGGCACGCTTGTACTTGTTCTTCAATTTCTTCCTCTCTTATTCCTACTCTTGTTCCGGCTGTTTCGTTTATAAAGGAATCACGGAACCGTTGTTCTCCGTGCGGCAGCTCTTTCTCTTGCCTTCTTCTGATCTTCTCTTCTCTTCTCGTCGTCGATGTTTTCAAGAGAAACCCACTTTTGTTTGTTTCGATCGTGACGGAGCCTGATGAGCCACGCGATGCTCCCGAGTGACGTATAATTAGAGCGTATCCTCCGATCGGTTCTGAAGGGAACCGCCGGAGAGCTGATGCCTTCCTCGGTTTGCATTCGGCACGACATGCGAGGGGCTGCTAAAAGTTGGTTTAATTCGGCAGCGATTTCAGGGGAAGAAACATCGTTCGAGAAATTTGCGTTCTTATTGCGGGAAGGGAATCCTTTTCCGTTCTGAGAAGACGATCACCTTCTGCAGACCTTAAGCGGAATGTGTTGGGCTTTGCTGTTATTGTTTAACCCCTGCGCTATTGCATTTTGTGCAATCAGAATTTTTCGTCGTTCAGAATTTCGTACGGAAAAAAGATGATTTGTATTTATTGTGTGTCTATGTTTTCTGCAAAGAATATATATATTAACTACGACAAAATAGAATTCTTTTTATTTAGTTCTTCATCGCTCAGAATTTAATAGACAAGAAGATGGTTTAGATTTATCGTGTTCTATTTTCTATTGTTTTGTAGAAAGGATATATACCAACCACGACAAAATAGAACTCTTTTTACTTAGTTCTTCATCATTCTATTTTCTATTGTTTTCTGCAAAGGATATACATCAACTACGACAAAATAGAATTCTTTTTATTTAGTTCTTCATCGTTCTGAATTTAATAGAAGAAAAAGATGGTTTGTATTTATTTTGTGCCTATGTTTTCTGCAAAGGATATACGTCAACTACGACAAAATATAATTTTTATTTAGTTCTTCATCGTCCAGAATTTAATAGAAAAAAATTATGATTTATATTTATCTTGTGCCTATGTTTCCTGCATAGGATATACACCAACTCCGACAAAATATAATTTTTATTTAGTACTTCATCGTTCAGAATTTAATAGAAGAAAAAGATGGTTTACATTTATCGTGTGCCTATGTTTCCTGCAAAGGATATACATCAACTACAACGAGACAGAATTTTATTTCGTTTCAAAGGAAATTAACAACATAAATAGTTATTAGGCTCTGTTCAGAATCTTCGTCACGAGTCTGACTCGTAGGACAAGGGGTTATGGTAATTCTATTTAATAAGTCACAGTATGTCCAAACACCTGACGAAAGGTATTCCCATCGAAAGGATAAAGTGTCTACCATTGAGATTATTCTTCCTGGTTACATTAATCTAAATATAAAAATTATACTCCCTGAAACAATCTCTATCACTTTCTAAACTTCTATTCCATCGTACAGGCAGTAATCAATCTCCAAGATGAGGGTTAAAAAACTTGGATTCAGAATAAAATTACAATGAATTCATTGCGAAATCCACAACTGTAAAATTTCCAAACAAACGTACAACTCTCTACTTCTAACCTATTTCTATTTCTTCGTCTTACGGTAAGCACGGATTTCTTTCAACATAAGACGACAATGTTTTTGCAACAAGAAAAATGCTCCTCTTGACGTTGGACAACCTTGTGGGACCCATAATGCGTTAACCCTTTGCCCTACAATATCGAGTCAGACTCGTGATGTAGATTCTAATCAGAATCTAATAAATACAGTCGAGTCGGAAAGTAAGTTAACGACTGGTGTATGCAGGCAAATGAATATGACATGTCTTTAATCTTTAATAATGATAATATATGTTTTACTAACATATTTGTTTATTTCCTTACACCTCCTAAATAAAAACAATACAATAACTTGATTTTATTCATCATATTCATTGCCTACATATCACCAAATGTTAACTTACTTTCCGACTCGACTGTATGTAGGGGAGAGTTGCCGAATGCGTACCACTTAATTTCGAAGGCAGTTTATATATTCTTTAATAGGAATTTGAGCAAAAATTATGTTTTGTATCTATGTATTAACTATCGAAGTTGCAATTTAATATGATTTTTTAAATATTTATTGATAGATCATGGTGATATGAACACTTTTATAGGATCATGCAAACAGTACGATTTAGGCAACCGGTATCCTAAATGGTACCAGCCGGTTTCCAAAATCGTACCTTATATGTTGGATTAAAAAGATACAAAAAAATCATAAGAGAAACTGTATTTTGCGTTTAATTTCAGTTTAATATACAATACAACATAAAAATAAAATGGAATATTACATTACTTAACTTAAATACAACTAGGACAATAATAAATATTGTCTTCTTTCAAAACTCCTCCAACCTTTTTTAATGCAGAAGTAGGTCTTTTTATCAATCCAAGGAGGTGTCTTCTTAACGTTGGCTTTGGAATTTTATACCGCCGAGAACATTCGTTGAATCCGTATTTTTTATTTCTGTAAGCCTCTATTGCTAATTTCATCTGTTCTTCTGTCCATTCATAATATTTTCGCTTTCCCATGCTAAAAAAATTTGAAATATTGTAAATCGTTTATTTTCGCGGTAAAATTTGAATAACAGTATCTTAAATCGTACTGGTACGATTTAGGAAACCACAGTGTGGTACGATTTAGGAAAAAGACGTCCCGCTAAATAATTGAAGCTAACCTTTAAAACATTATCAGCATGTTTTGTAAACTAAATAGAAATAAATAATATAACATAGCTAGTTTTCAAAAATATATAAGACTACCTCAGAAACTGTAGATTCATATTTAATTCAGTCGATTAAAATCGTTCAAAATTAACATCAGACTTGCCTGATTTCTTTGTGCTTCTGTCATTCACAAAACAACACTTCATGCGAACGACTTTTTCGTCCTACTTTATCGACATAAATAAAAGTTCATATCTTTACCACCAAGAGGCATCAAAATGCATTAATTTTTAAAGAAAAGAGCTGGTACGATTTAGGTGACCAGTACGCATTTGGCAACTCTCCCCTATGTGTATGTGAAACATTCGGGACCGAAATGTCATTCGTATACTGAACGGAATTAAAAAATATATAAAAATGTAGCTAGTAATCAAAATATCGACACCAACGTATCAATACGGCAGTACTAATCCGGTGACAAGACTTTCTTGTTTCCCATTATTTTATTTTTATTTTTTAATCTTTCAACATATTTGTGACATATTTCTTATCGAAATGACACACCTCGCACGATGCAATTTCAAACAATATTTACTTGTTTAATACACGTTTCGGTGTTCAGATAATAGAACAGTTGCCTAACTAAATTATAGGATTAAATCTTTACCGATTTGTACAATAAATTGTATATTCTATATGGACCAATTTAAATTGAACTGTTTAGAAGTGAAACATATTTTCAGATAATGGGGGATTTGGATACCGATTTAGTGCTTCTGTCATTCACAAAACAACACTTCATGCGAATGACTTTTTGGTCCTACTTTATCGACATAAATAAAAGTTCATATGTTTACCATCAAGAGGCATCAAAATGCATTAATTTTTAAAGAAAAGAGCTGCTACGATTTAGGTGACCAGTACGCATTTGGCAACTCTCCCCTATGTTATTAATTTCCTTTAAACTGAAATAAAATTCTATTTTGTTGTGGTTGGTATATGTCCTTTGGAGAAAACATTGACATACAATAGATACAAACTATCTTTTTTCTACTATGAAATTCTGAACGATGAAAAATTCCTAATCATTATAATCACAAAGTAAATAGTAGTGCGAGGGGTTAACACAGAACGGGAGGGTGAAATTTTTTCAGAAACTTGCACGGTATCCGGTAGATCGATCGAGAAATTGATCACTGAGCTCGAAAACCAGTGGTCTGAAGATTCGCTTTAATACTCCGAGGCGCCCTTAACAGGTGTAGGCGGATACCCCTGGCCCCCTGGCCCCCTGCCCCCTTTCTCGAGAACAATATCGAATCCCGTTGAGCTGGAGGGGAGGAGGGTCCCGGTAAATTGAAGGTGTGGATTTTGCGTGTGGTCAGTTCCAGGTCCGTGGAACGGAATCGAGAAAGACGAAGATCCTTCGTTGCGCGGTCGTAAAGCGCGACCCTAACCCCTCTCTGCCTGACCTACGGCACCGCAACCTGTCCGAGAAACATCAGAACCGTCTCTCCGGGCGAACGTTTCCATATCGTCTCCCGGCCATCGGGAGAGCCCCGTGAATTCCGCCGAGACTTTTCTACGGTTCCTCGATTAGGACGCGCCGATAAGGCTAACGAGCACCGACCTGACGATAAACCGTTTAACGGTGCTCATTAACGTGTACTGTCTCGCGTCGTAAGTTTCAGGTGTCTCCGTACATCTTCGTGATATCACTCTGATGCCAGGAGGTCGGACCGGAGATCACGATAACGGTGAAATACGCCGTTTTCGGCGAGCTTCGATAATTTCCTGCCGATCAAACACCCCTGGCTACCATTGTTTCCTATTCGCTTATTATTAGACTGCGGATGTTCATGCAAATGCATATATTTATATAGAATACTGATAAAGCAATGAAATGAATGGGACTCAAACAGAAATATGTTTTGCGATTAGAGGATTCCAAAAATATGTTTTTTATTTCGCACTTTTTGCATAATGCATATGTTTTTCAAAGAGAGATATGCAAAACATAGTATTTTCCGTGTATATGCATATCTCATGCTCATACGAATCATTTATCTTGTTAAATTTATTTAATCTATTAATAAGCACTCGTATCATAACCGAATAGCGTCGATAATAGTGATACGCACAATATATTGTTGCATATGTTTTTCAAAGAGAAATATGCAAAACATAGTATTTTCCGTGTATATGCATATCTCATGCTCATATGAATCATATATCTTGTTAAATTTATTTAATCTATTATATTAATAAGCACTCGTATCATAACCGAACAGCGTCGATAATAGTGATACGCACAATATATTGTTGCATATGTTTTTCAAAGAGAAATAGGCAAAACATATTATTTTCCGTGTATATGCATATCTTATGCTCATATGAATCATTTATCTTATTAAATTTATGTAATCTATTAATAAGCACGTGTATCATAACCGAATAGCGTCGATAAAAGTGATACGCACAATATATTGTTGCATATGTTTTTCAAAGAGAAATATGCAAAACATAGTATTTTCCGTGTATATGCATATCTGATGCTCATACGAATCATTTATCTTGTTAAATTTATTTAATCTATTAATAAGCACTCGTATCATAACCGAATAGCATCGATAATAGTGATACGCCGATGACTGATGAAGCCTCAACAATGAGGCTTATGATTAGATGACTAGCTATAATTTTACGACCTTACATTGCTTACCGAATCAGCTCTAAGAACACACGTAGCTGTTGGTATTTAGAATTCGAACAGTTCAGTTTGATACTCGAAGTGGTAAGCCGAATTTTGTGAGAGTGCGCGCGATCATTATTAAAATGCCGAGAGTTCGGAAAAGTAGGGTTTTACTGATGAAAAGCTGGATCGAAGGCGATCCCAATTTAATTATTGACGAAAATAATGAAAATAATATTTACTGTAAAATGTGCAATAGGAAATCGCAATTAATTCAACATATTAATACTTCCATACACACAAAAAATAGTGGTCAAGCAAATATTACGACCGCCGTGGAAAATTCCGAGAACCGAGCAACAAGTTAAAAAAAAAAGTGAATTTTATACAGACAAAAAATAAGTGCTACCTTAGAAAAAATGGCAGGACTCAAAGAGTTAAGAAAAATTGTACGAATTTTATGAAGGGGAATTTATACAAGATCCAATATGTACGCCACAACACAGTATAAGTAAATTTAAATATGCACCGATAACGTCGTGTGATGTGGAGCGGTCATTTTCGGCGTATAAATTAATTTTGACCGATAAACGCCATCAATTCAATCAAATGTAGAAGAAATGATTGTAATTTATTGTAATTCGAATTACGATACTCCAGTATAACTGTGAAATGTCTGTTAATACTCAATATTGTACTCACTTAATGTAATATATAATTAATGTCGGAAAATTTGCATATGTCTCGAGCATATTTGCATATTTTTCGTGCATATTTGCATGTTTTTCGTACATAAATGTCATATGCATTTTGCATATTTATCGTGCATAAACTTCCGCAGTCTACTTATTATTTATTTATTTTCCTATCTTGTGAAACGTTTTCAAGACATTCCTTTTAGTCCCACTTGTCTTTAAACACACTAATAATTATTAACCCTTAGCACTCGAGAGCGGTGACTCTGAAGCACCACTAGAAATTGTTGTGGCATTATTTCAAGAAAATTACAAAAAATATTACAAAATATTTGTTACATTACAAAATTTGTATTTAATTGATTACTAAATATTTCAATAGCATATGTGGAAATCGGATCAGTTTCGTATGAATAAAGTGAAAATATTCTAAGACGGAAGAAAAATTTAGTTTTAGAATGAAAATAGTGCCGAGTGCAAAGGGTTAACACATTAAACACATTTATTCGATGCTTGTGACTTATGAGTCAGCATTGCTTCAAAAATTGTTGAATAACAATTTCAATTTTAGTCGTCAAATAGTAAGCCATCCTCGGGAACATAATCGTTCCTTTTGGGACTAAAAGAAGATAAAATCTATAAGAAGATTTTTAGGTTCCCTTTTGAGGACTCATTCGGCTGAACTTCACAATTGCTCCCCTAATCTTTTATTATTTATTATACGTCATTCCATTCGTTTCCACGTGCTGTATACGAACATAACCTTCATTTTTGCCGGAAATTACAAGTTCCTGAAATATTCACAGAAAACTCAACAGCACGTACAAACGAGGACTTTGAAAGAAGTGATTCCTGAGCTTATTTGAAGTAACTTTTGCAAAAATATTCTCTGTTAACGAGCTATTAACGAAAAAAAAAAAAAAGAAACGCGACTAATCAGAGCAACAGTGGACAGATTTTGGCTCTACCAATGCCAACGCTACGTCTGTTGTAGCCGTGCTCTGATTGGTCCGCGTTTCTCGTTAACCAATTGCCCTACAATAACGAACCAGACTGGTCATGAAGATTCTGAATAGAGTCTAATAAATGTGAACGTTATTAATTTCCTTTAAATCGAAATAAAAATCTATTTTATTGTAGTTGATATATATATCCTTTGAGGAAAATGTAGACATACAACAAATATAAATTTTCTCCTTTTTTTTAGGAAATTATAAATTACAGAAAAGTTCTAATCACTGAAACCGTGAAATAAATCGTAGTTCAAGGGGTTAATTGTCAATATCTACTTCGATAGAGAAGTTTATTAAAAAATTTTCTCATGGAAACATATTTATAATTTCAATATCTCTAAAAGAAAAAATTAGGAGGAAGTCATTTTGACCCATCCGGTAGTTCTAGTGATAAACCGAAATAAAATTATATTTTGTTGCAGTTGATATGTATCCTTTGGAGGAAACGTAGGCGTACAATAAATATAAACTTTTCTTTTCTTTTCTATGAGATTCTGAACGATGAAGAATTTCTAATCGTTATAATCACAAAATAAATAGTAGTGCAAGGGGTTAATACTTTCAAAACTGCTTACTCATTATATTGCCAATACACGTGGGAAGTTAAGATAAAATGAAAAATTGATATTGAAGTAAATACCTGTATGCAGTATCGAAGACTTTAGAATAGCCCACAGTGAAAAGTATCGCACACTTTCAAAATATTACATTGTCGTAGGAAACACTGATTGCAAAGAGTCACGTCGGAGGACGCTGAAAATCGCACCCCTGTGCAAGGGGATGATTAATTTCCAGATGATCTTTACCTGGAAATTAGCTAGTAATAACTCGTAAACGAAACTGCGGAGAACATTTTTGCAAAGGAAAAAGTAATTTCGAATGACCTTATGGATCAGCCTGTTCAAGGACAACAGATTTTTCGGACTCTCTTCTATTTCTTCTTCTAAGCCAAAGAACCGATCCCAGCGAAACACGAGAAAACTCGTGAGCGGTCCTTAATGTGTTAAGAAATATTAATCAGAGTGGATCGGTTCTTTGGCTTAGAAGAAGAAATAGAAGATGAACATCTTTCATGACTTGAAAGGTAATATTGATTGTGATCAATTACGTTAGTAATTAATAATAATAATAATAATAATAATAATAATAATAATAATAATAATAATAATAGTAACTGCTTACTTTATTAGTAATAACTGTAATATTATTTTTTATGAGAACGGTCAAGTTTTGACCCGTGGTTCCTTTGACACTTTTTATCCTCATGATGAGTAGAATACAATGCAATAAAAAAAAATTTGACCTTGAAATTCAAGGTCAAGGACAATTTTGCGGCAACTTTTTTTTACAGATCTTCATCGATCCGAAGGTGTAGAATACGCCTACGCTTGCCAAAACCAAACCCTTTTTTACACCCTGTACAACGAAGATTCGGTGGTTGGAACTTTAGCAAAGGTCAGAGGTTCGTAATCAATTTCTGTTCGGGCCCGGAGGCGAATGGTTTTCAATAATTGTGATCATGGGTTTTCTAATAAGAAGCAAGATGCTTCCCTCCTCTATTGTTCGCTCTGTTTAACCATGATCCTGTTCAAACGTTCCCCCACGGTTGCTCAGAGCCTGAATAAGAGTCGGCAAACAGAACGGGCCGTAACAACTTCGATATCCAAGGGTCAAGTGAGTGGTAGAAATAGTGATTACCCGCAGGAGACTGACCAGGAAGATAAGAAGAGCGGTAACGAGAGGGAGTCCGGTAATCTCTCCCTATTACGTTACATCACGGATTTATCGAACTTGAATGAAAATGGGGTCAGGAGCAAGCTCCTTAAGGGATAATGGCTTATCTCGATGTTGTCCCGAGACAAGAAAGGGCCTGGAAATTTATCGGACGGAAATCTGCTGTCTAATTTTTGTCCTTGCGTGCTTATCGGGGCCGGTTCGTTTCGTATGCAGCACCGGGATACGTCCGGGTATTTTTAACGTTTGTTCCTCGTTGATAATGAGAGAACCAGTTCCCTCCCACGTTAACGCCGTTAAAATCCTGCTCGGGTCGACCGGGTGTGCGACAACGACCTTTCTTTTTGCTGTTGGGAACACGTCTTTTACTTTCTTCGACACGTGCTTAGTTTCGCTTTAGAAAATCCATGACCGATCGTTGCGTCATATAAAACGAACCTATGGTCGATTATTTCTTAATGTAGTTTTAGAACGATTCCTGGGACAGAAATATTTCCTGACGAATTTTTCATACGATAACGGTGCTTATTTGTCTGATATTATTTTCTATTATTCAGGACTGAGTGGGTTTACTCGTTGTCGGTGCTTACTTCTGAATGCGTAGGACTGGTAATAATATAGGGAATGTTTGAAAAGCGATGGAGTTTCTAGACAATCAACAATCTGTACACTTACAGTAAAAATTAACGAAAATAAAAATAGAAAGAATATTTCCAGGATTTAACCCTTGGCACTCGAATGGTAACTGTAAGGCACCACTAAAAATTCCTGTATCATTATTGAAAATATTTTTTATATTATTAAATTTATTTGTATTTAATTTAATTACTAAACATTCCAATACTGTACGAGTAAACTACACCATTTTCTAAATAAATAAATGTTTCGTTTTGGAGTTAAAGGGCGAGTGCAAAGGGTTGAACTTTCCATCTAGACTTTGGTCTCGAATTATTTTACCACTGACATTAAATAATTCTCACATGAAACATACAAATTGCATCTATAAACATATCAATTTGTGGCTTCGAGTGCAAAGGGCGCTATTTTCATCTGCTTACAATTACTCGAAAAAGAAATTATTGTCTACGTTTTCAGACGATTATTATTTTACATAAAAATCCGCAGTCCACATAGGAGAAATACAGTGGCGTGTAAAAGTTCCCGGTCAGATCTAAGTCCATGCCTCGTCGCTGTGCTGCTGTTATTGCTGAAGAAGGCATGGCTACGAAATATTAATTATAATATGTTAAATAATGTACTGCAAAATTGTTACACAATGAAAACCAAGCATAATTTTTTCGTTAAACACACTGGCCGAAAATTTTTTAACATGTTAATTTACTTATTCTGCAAATAAACAAGTAAGAAAAATAATTAGCGTTGCTTTTTTTGTAATATCCTTTTATGTAATACGCCCTTACATATGATTCTAATAAAAATTTCTTAACGCTTTTTTTTAGAAGAAAAATAGCAAAAACCATATGGCCGGGAACTTTTGCACGCCACTGTATAAATTTTCTCTCTTGCCTTCCCGTTACGTTTGGAAATATTTCTTGCCCTAGCTCAGAATTTTTCCAATCTATTTCGACTTGACCCCCCAGCAATAAAATTGAAAAATCCGAACGCGATGGAACGACACAGGCTAGGGAATATGTAACATCGACCATGGTGTCCTGCCATGTGCCCGTTGCCATCACCGGCAATTGCCTCGAGTGGCCTCCGAGTGGCTCCGAGTGTGTGGATTATTGGAAGCCGGCCCTAAATCCCGTAATTGCCGACAATACTTGCCCGTAATGCCTTCCCGCTACTCGCGGCAATTTGTTCACCGGTTTGAACTCTGACATGGGTGCGGCGGCCGGGGCCACCGCAAACTTTGACCAGGAAACAGCCGCCTATGGGAAACTATTCGCCGTAGGAAATCGAGTGATCCTGCCGCGACATTTCGCCCGTGACTACAACCTCCAGAAACTCCGGAAACTCGTAACTACGGGGATCGTTCGAATTTAACCAGGACTTTGTCCTTTGTTCAATTTTCAAAAAATACCGTCAGAAGCCACAATCGACAATGATAATTAATTTTTTAGTTCAGCCTTCTAGAATGCAGAGAGGAAATCGCATTGATAACCAACCCAGATAGCACGCGACGTCTTAAAGACGTCTGTTTTACGTCCATTTTTGGTCTGAACGTCTTAAGTCCTAAAAAGACGTCTTTAAGACGTCTTACAGGCGTCTTTCTTGAGACGTCGTTTTTACGTCCGAAATAAGACGTCTTTAGGACGTTTCATTTCAGACGTCTTTAAGACGTTTCATTTCTTGACGTTTCAATCATTCTAAACTGCTAGAGAAAAGCTTTACAAACTGTACACACGCAACGCAATATAACGCCGTTTTCCACCCATCGAATAGACTTTATTTAGGAAATTTATTTAGGAAAATTAAATAACTAAATTGTTCATTTAGCAGTATTAGAATAAAGTACATATCTACATATATTCGGAATAGAATTTAGCAATAAATATTGTATATCTGTTTGTTCTTACTATACTATTAATATGATTCATTAAAAAAAAGTAGTTTGATTTTTATCTAAACAATTTTTTAAACAGAAGTTTATCTCTTCTAATAATTATATGATTTGATACGATTTGAGCCTTTATAAATAAATAGATAAATACATAAATTAATTAAATAAATAAATAAAGCATAAAATGTTAATGTTCGCGGATATGGTGAAACATCCTTTTAATTTATTTTTTTTTTTATTTAGTTTTTTTGTTACAACTTAAACATTCAATTTGTATTTCTTGCACATGTATACAATATTCAGATTCAATATTTTTCTGATAAGAACAAGTGTAGCTTAAAACATATTTTTCCAATATTTGGCAAACATATGTA
The DNA here is from genome assembly GCA_913789895.3 of Seladonia tumulorum. Classification (NCBI taxonomy): domain Eukaryota; kingdom Metazoa; phylum Arthropoda; class Insecta; order Hymenoptera; family Halictidae; genus Seladonia; species Seladonia tumulorum. The sequence continues at coordinate 2,623,068 of OU565281.1, forward strand.
TTTAATATTTTTGTGCTACTAGGGATCTGTTTCGGGACGTCTTGAAGACGTCTGTTTCGAGACGTCTTAAAGACGTCTTTAAGACGTACAGTTTTTTCACAAAGACGTTCCAGAGACGTTCAGAAGCCGTTCGGTAGACGTTCGTAAGACATTCAAGACGTCTACAAGACGTCTGAATGTCCATCGACAGACGTCTTTAAGACGTCTTTAAGACGTCTCTGTGCTATCTGGGAAATAACGAACAACTCGTTCTAATCGTTTCTTTGATTTTTCGAAGTTACACTGTTTTGGTAAGGTTTCTCCGAAATTCTATAGTAAGTTCTGTTGAGTTTATAGGATCCGAGGCAAAGCATAATTCACGTGGATCGAGTTAATGGGACGCAAAGACTCGGCGTAGGCTCGTTATTGTCCTACTTTAGAGGAACGACGACAATCGGACTGGATATTTTCTGCGCGATCTAAACAGTAAAAGTTTCAGCCGTGAATGCCCTGACCTCTGACCACGAAGGGTTAAGCATAATTTCCACCGCTCGTGAACACGAGTGGGTTAATTCCCATTTGAACTATATTGAGTCATCAAGCCTAATTCAACCGTATCCTGCTCGCACCAGTCGAGATCGTGATCTTCTCTATTGACAAATTTTCTTCAATGTCAAGGAACTCGAGTCACGATCCACGAATTGTTGCTAAAACTCATTGCAATTTCGATGGTCTAGAAAATATAGAAATATAGAAATTCCCTATATTCACTATGTCCTGCTCGCACCAGCTGTAATCGTGATCTTTATCGACAAAATTTTCTGCAATGTGAGTAACTCCACGTGGTCACGATCCACGAATTATTTCTAAAACTTATCTTACGACAGATTGATTGCAATTTCGATGGTCTAGAAAATATAGAAATATAGAAATTCCCTATATTCACTATGTCCTGCTCGCACCAGCTGTAATCGTGATCTTTATCGACAAAATTTTCTGCAATGTGAGTAACTCCACGTGGTCACGATCCACGAATTATTTCTAAAACTTATCTTACGACAGATTGATTGCAATTTGGACGGTCTAGAAAATATAGAAATGTAGAAATTCCCTATATTCCCTATGTCCTGCTCGCACTAGCTGTAATCGTGATCTTTATCGATAAAATTGTCTGCTATATGAGTAACTCCACGTGGTCACGATCCACGAATTATTTCTAAAACTTATCTTACGACAGATTGATTGCAATTTCGGCGGTCTAGAAAATATACAGGGTGTTCATGCAACTACTAGTCAGCGTTTTTCTTGCGAATAGTAAATATTAGAAAAAAATGAAAGGCGCTTTCATGTGGTATACAAAAATGTACAGCATTGCATTTAAAATATTGAAGGTCAACTTCATATCTAACGAAATAGTATAAACACAAAAAAATTAAATACGCTATTGTGTTACGTATAACAAAACAGTACTACTTTTTCCTCTTCCATTTCTTTCTAATATTTACTATTTACAAGAAAAACGCTGGCTAGTAATAGCGTGAACACCATGTATAAATATAGAAATTCCCTATATTCCCCAATTTCCCCTATGCTCCGCTCACACTAGCTGTAATCGTGATCTTTATCGATAAAATTGTCTGCAATGTGAAGTAACTCGGGTTACGAATTATTGCTAAAACTCATCCCGCGATCGCAATTTGGACAGTCTAAAAAATCTAAAAATATAGAAATTCCCTAATTTCCTTATGTCCTGCTCGCACCAACAGTAATCGTGATCTTTATCGACAAAATTGTCTGCAATGTGAAGTAACTCGGGTCACGAATTATTGCTAAAACTCATCCCGCGATTGCAATTTGGACAGTATAAAAAATCTAAAAATATAGAAATTCCCTAAATTTCCTTATGTCCTGCTCACACCAACAGTAATCGTGATCTTCATCGACAAAATTGTCTGCAATGTGAAGTAACTCGGGTCACGAATTATTGCTAAAACTCATCTCGCGAATGCAATTTGGACAGTCTAAAAAATCTAAAAATATAGAAATTCCCTAATTTCCTTATGGTCCTGCTCACACCAACAGTAATCGTGATCTTCATCGATAAAATTGTCTGCAACGCGATGTAACTCGGGTAACAGATTATTATTGAAATTTATCCGAGTCGGTAGAAGACGTAGTCGTTGACCTAAACGTTGGAAACCAGGCTCGACGCGTGAATACGGTTCCGATCACGGTTTCGTGCGCATCTCATTTTTCCCCGGTGTTTGGCAACGCGTTTTAAGTACCCGTGTAAATTTGTATTAGAAGAGGAAGAGAGCCAGCATCGGACACGTGTGTACCTTGTCACATTTTCTAACGACGTTGCCTCACGTGTAAACGGACCTTCGGCAAACACGATCGTCAAACAGTGACAGGGCGGCACGAAACTGTTTCCCGATGGCCAAATAACGGCCTCGTTTATCCGTGTCTCGATCAAATTATTAATTTCCCGGACGAAATCGCTCGTAGGAATAATCATTCTCCAAGAAGATCAACACGATCGTCCGAGGAATATAAATCGTCGTTTCGACGTTTTTCCCAGAACGTGGGAATCTAATCTTTACGACGGCGGCGTACACACATCGTTGATAAATACGAAATCATTGAATCAGGTTACGTTATCGTATTTTACATATTTATCTTGCTAACGTTCGCCGGTTTATCTCGCGGCATTAGTAACATTGAAAGCCTTTTACATACCATCGCTTAATGTCGTGGGAGACTAGCCGATGCATTTTTATGTCAGCAGCCATGAAATGCGAACACGGCGCGCACGGCGAGGAACCGTTTTTTTTCTGTAACAATTGTTATTTTTATGTAACATTGTTCGGTAACAATGAGCCCTCGTCGTAAACCGAAACCTTGATCGTCGATGCATCGCGCGCGCACAACCTACCCCGGTAGATAAATCTTGGAAGATTTGAATATCGCGTGACTAACGTTCCCTCCTCTCACGGAATTTCCCGTGGCGCGCCCGGGCGAAGAGATTAGGTTTCCTCGGACGGATAGGCTCTGCCTGGTGTCCGCGAGATAGGGACATGGGAAAGCACTCTTCCTTTTCGTATGTAGATTTTATGGAATGCCCGAGGGACGGGAGGGATCTCGAGCGCGCCAAGGGAGAGCGAAAGGGTTGAGCCACGGATAAGGGTTAAGATATACGCGTGGGAAGACGGTCGTCTGGCGTTTTCGAGTCATGCCACGTGTGTTCCGCTTCTTTCAGCCACCGGATCAATCCGAAATGGGACTTTTTTTTTCTCACCACGGGACCCACGTCACTTCCGTCTGCTCGATGTCGGTCACACCGTGGCTCTGAAATCGAACGTTTTTGCGCCCGTGCACGGTGATGCTAGACATTTTACCGGGCCCCTGTGTGCTTCTTCGGGCTGTCGAACCCTAACCCTAAAACTATAAATCTTCAGAAGAGTTGAGAATTTCAACACTCCAGTACGGCCATGTTCGCTTCGAACGTGAAGCATCGCACCGAGGCTTCCGTAAAATTCCATAACTATAACAAGGAATGATCCCGAACCCGAACAAAAATTATGAAACTTTCGAATGTGTAGGGCAAATTCACTTTAACAGGGTGAAATCGACCCTTGAAAATTCCTTTAGCACCAGAAACATATTTTCAAATTTGTGGAAATTGAACTATTCACAGAGACACGATAAAGCAATTTCACCTTAAATCATATGCAATTTCCTTCTCGTAAGAATTAATATTTTTAATGTAATAGACTTTGGTACATAGTATAGCATTATTACACTAGACTGCGGATTTTATGCGTTTACGACAAAAACGGATAGGCGCATTTCAAAACAGTAAAAACATTAGAAGAATTTTGATAATGCTGCTATATTACTTTCAACCTATAAAACATATGAAGAAAGAAAATAAATTTCGATTTTCCTCCAGTCTGTTGCACTTCAAGTAGAAAGTTCTTATTTTGCATAAAGATCCACAGTCTAATTGTTACGTTTCGATTACAGTGTCTATGTCTTTTACTTTATTATCAATTATTTTCTTCACATTTATTAGTTCATGCCACAAATAATTGGTTTATATAAATATCCTCTTCTTCCATTTCTTGGGACTTGACGGATTGACCCCTTGCACTACTATTTACTTTGTGATCATAATGATTAGAAATTCTTCATCGATAATTTATATTTATTGTACGCCTACGTTTCGTCCAAAGGATACATATCAACTGCAACAAAATATAATTTTATTTCGGTTTAACACTAGAACTACCGGATGGGTCAAAATGACTTCCTTCTAATATTTTCTTTTAGAGATATTGAAATTATAAATATGTTTCCATGAGAAAATTTTTTAATAAACTTCTCTATCGAAGTAGATATTTAAACAAAACTAATACGGAAATCTAAACAAATCTTATTTTGTTGTTATTATAAGGCAATGTATGCCAGTTGCATTTAGTGCTTGGTCGTTCTAGTGTTAAAGGAAATTAATAAGAAACATATTTCTTAGACTCTGTTCAGAATCTTCATCGCGAGTCTGACTCGATATTGTACGGCAAGGGGTTAACTTAAGAATTTTACGGGGACGAAATATAGAGAAATTCTTGTCGCATTGCTATAAACAGCGAAAAGCACGTGGTCGCGACGCTACGGGGCGCCATAGCGTCGAGATATTAATTCGTTCACGGGCAACGACGGTTGGGCGGCCGAAAAAAACCCCGTGAAGAAAAAAAAAAGGGGTGGAAAGAAAAAATTAGAGTGGATTCGACAGAGCTGCCGATGGCAACTGACTGCGACATCTGCATGCAGATGCATCTCCCGATCGTTCTCACGTTACTCAGGTGGCAAGTGACTTTCCGAATAAATTACCGGTCGCTAGGATCGAGAGTCCCTGAAACATTTATAGACACCCTGTTGTGTACACGGACACACACCGGGGATAATGGGCCTACCTGGTCCTTCAACCCCTTTTCCGCCTCTTTGGCTCTCGCCGCTACGCGCCGGCTGCACGAGCGGACCCCACTTTATGCTCGTTATGCCATTATTTCTCGAGTCAGTTTATTACCATCGACCTGTGTCATCCTTTATGCAGAATAATTTGATATCCCCGTGCTTCAAAGAACAGATATAACGCCGGCTCTCCCTCCCCTCTCCACAGCCCCGCGCATCCCTTCTTCACATTTTTGTCGTACCCCCGGCCATTTTGTCAGTCTCTGCTTTACTTTATTAGCTCTGCACTTTCCACGCGTATTTCGCGCGCAGACTCCTGACAATCGTGCGGAAGCCAAGCAGAGTTTCCGATAGTCCCACCATGCGAATATTTTGGTGGAAAATTGTTTTAATGTGTCATTAACACTAGAACTACCGAACCAGTCAAAATGACTGGTTCCCCATTTTTTCTTTCACAATTACTGAAATTATAAAAATGTTTTTATCAGAAATTTTTTGATGAACTTCTTTATTGAAGCATATGTTAGAATAAAAATGGTGTAAGGTTTGAAAATCAATTGTATTTATTACTCGGTAGTTCTAGTGTTAAGAGACCGAGGACTTTTTGCAATAGTAAAATTGTCTGCATTCAGGCGAAATACAGAAGCCGTGTGTAAGCTGTTCACAGGATAAATTGATTAACCCTCTATGGGCCCGTGTAACTTTCAGGTCACATGCTAATATGTCGACATTTTGCCAAATAATTTCAGTTTTTTCACAAGATGACGTCTTAATTATACAATGTCTCTTTTGTCCCAATGTCTCAATATTGATGACGGTTAGCAGCACCATCAACTCGAAATATCAAAGTAAATGCCTTTCAAGTTGTCTGCAAATAGTAACCACCGGAACAAAATTCGGCCCATAGAGGGTTAACTACCCTTCGAGTTTTCTTACATTTCACCACCAAAGTACTTGGTCGATACGAACCTTTCACATTTAGAATAAATTTCCTTAATAATTGTGCTCGGTGTGCAACCTTTTCTCAAAAGTCGAAAGAACTTCTTACGAAGAATTGTGTTATGTTTTGTCAATTGTTCTTTACTTTTTAGTTTGTGGAGTTAACCCTTTGTACTCGAAGGTATTTTAACACTAAAACGAAACATTTCTTCCGACCTAGAATATTTCTCTTTTATATATATTTTTCGTGTTGTACATAGTAACATGGTGCAATCGTACTCGTACAATACTAAAGTGGGTAATTATTTACATTAGGAGCTTCCTCACCAATTTTGATGACTTTGAAATATGTTGTCAAGGTCATCATTCTGAACATGCCGCTCAGCTTTCATCAAAATCGCTGAGGAAGCCCCTAATGTAAATAATTACCCTAAAGTGTTTAGTAATTTATTAAATACGAACAAATTTAATAATGTAAAAAATATTTTGTACATATAATGATACAGCAATTTTTAGTGACGCCTTACAGTCGCCATTCGAGTGCTAAGGGTTAATAGACAAATGAGTACACGTGTACGTATGTACATCTGTAGAATATCTTTCTGATATAAAAATCCGCAATTCTTCGTCGAATTTCCTTGTAATATTGTAACAATGGTCCGCAAAGAATGAACAGTTTTTTGTTGTTGATAGTATTCATCGTGTACCGCAGTATGGTGTGATAGATATTTTTGTTGTTTATCGTGGAAGTGAAATATTGTACCGGCCTCCGAATATGTTTGTGACCGACCGTATGAATTAATCTTTTTCCTTAACTGTTTGAATAACTTGGAAGCGATACAGTATTTTCCCAGATAGCACTCGACGTCTTAAAGACGTCTGTTTTACGTCCATTTTTGGTCTGAACGTCTTACGTCCTGAAAAGACGTCTTTTACGAGTCGTCTTTAAGACGTTTCATTTCTTGACGTTTCAGTCATTCTAAACTGCTAGAGAAAACCTTTACAAACTGTAATTGATTATCAAACTGAATATTCCATCAACAAAGAAGTGCACAGAAAAGTAATACATCAAAATAAATAGATAAATAAATAAATAAGTTAAATACATAAATAAAGCATAAAATGCTAATGTTCGCGGATATGCTGAAAAACATTCTTTTAATTTATTTTTTTTATTTATAAATAAATAAATAAATTAAATAAATAAATAAAGCATAAAATGCTAATGTTCGCGGATATGCTGAAAAACATTCTTTTAATTTATTATTTTTTTTATTTATTTAGTTTTTTTGTTATAACAAACATTCAATTTATATTTCTTGTACATGTATACAATATTCAAATTCAATATTTTTCTCATAAGAAAAAATGTGGCTTAAAAAATATTTTTCAATATTTGACAATCATATCTATCTAATATTTTTGTGCTACTAGGGGTCTGTTTCGAGACGTCTTGAATACGTCTGTTTCGTGACGTCTTAAAGACGTCTTTAAGACGTACAGTTTTTTCACAAAGACGTTCCAGAGACTTTCAGAAGCCGTTCGGAAGACGTTCGTAGGACATTCAGACGTCTAATAGACGTCTGAACGTCTTCGACAGACGTCTTAAAGACGTCTTTAAGACGTCTCTGTGCTATCTGGGTTTGGGATCAGCTTGAGACCGGATTGAGATGGATTTTGTGCATTTATGGAACAAGAAAAATATAAACCTTGCATTATTCGCATGCTATCGAAGCCATTAATAATGGAAATAAATGTCTACAGAGATAAAAAATGGTTGTAGAACAGTTCGCCCTACTGTGGTGTAAATTAAGGTCAACGGCAGTTGCGGCTGGTGTTGGTGAATGGCGTTTGACCGCGTTCGGAGGCTAGGGGGTACAAACGACTTGTTGTTGTTCGGCAAAACAGAAATTACCCAGGCGGCGGCGCCGACGATGGCGAGCAAGGAAGGACAGTGGAAAGATGAGGACACGAAGATTCCATTAAGGCGTAACCGGCGGTAATGAATGGAAGACACCCCCCAGAACCACCCCGAGACCTCCAACCCCTGGATTTCCCGTTCAGTTCCCTTTTCTTCTTTCTCCCTCGGCGTCTCTCTCTCTCTCTCTCTCTCTATCTCTCTCTCGGCACGCCGACTCCCTTTCCCTGGCTCTCTCGTGGCCACGTGGCCGCGATCTACCGTCTTCGTTTCCCCGCTTTTACTACGACCGTAGAGAGAGGTCAGCGTAATTTTCCTCTCGGTAAAAAATACTCTCGTTTAACTTTTCCCTGCTCATTATTCCCTGCCGTCCTGACCTAACCCGACGTGACCCCGAAGGCGGCTTTCTTTAATAACCCAGAAAAGAAAGAGACCGACCGAGAGGAGCGAGAGAGAAAGAGCTGGCTCGCTTCTCCTCCGGCGACGAACCAGGAAAACCAGAAAGAGAAAGAGAACGGGATTCTCGGGACGAAGAACGAGACGGACGAGAGCAACGCCAAGGGCAATCCTAGGATGCTAATTTGTAACTGGGCTACTTCCGGGACAGTGGTTCCCCGTCACGCCAAACTTTAACCCCTTGTACTACGATTTATTTCGCGGTTTCAGTGATTAGAACTTTTTTGTAATTTACAATTTCCTAAAAAAAAGGAGAAAATTTATATTTGTTGTATGCCCATGTTCTCTCCAAAGAATATATACCAACTACAACAAAATAGAATTTTATTTCGGTTTAAGGGAAATTAATAACGTTCACATTTATTAGACTCTATTCAGAATCTTCATCACGAGTCTTGCTCGTTATTGTAGGGCAAGGGGTTAAATAATGTTTTCGGAAATCCACTTACAAGGATAACTAGAGTATAGATCTCCATGCAGAATGAAATCTGACTGCATCCAATTGCCAGATACGGTAGCCATTTTGAAGCTTCTTCTTTTCTTTTATGATCTTAATCGGTCGAAAATAATATATTGACATTCTTGAATTTTTTAAAATATTTCTACTGTTCTAAATTTCACCTACCCATTTTTGCTGTAAATACATAAAATTCGCAGTCCGATGTTTAATCGAAACGTGGTTGTAAATGCACTATTTGACAATGGGAAACGAAATTACATAGTGGAGGTGGCATATTAGGAAATAAGGAGGACGCGAACGATCAAAAAATTCAATTTCTATCGCAATACCATCGAGAAACTTTCCTAAAAAAAAGTTGAAAATTTATATCTATTGTACGCCTATATGTTCTCCGATAGCTGTATATTAACAACGCCAAAATAGAATTTTATTTCGGTTTAAAGGAAATTAATAAGAAACATATTTATTAGACCCTGTTCAGCATCTTCATCACGAGTCTGACTCGATATTGTATTGTGTGTCTTCGAAATTACTAATCTCCTCCAGCCACCCCTGACGTTCATGAATTCCTCCCAAGCCGAATTATTTGATAGACTGACCTCGAAGCGGACAAATATTCTATTTTTATATTTAAAATGCCACCCATTTAACGCGCTGAGTATCACAAATTTCAAGATATTTAATCAATTTTTCAATTGAACCTTTAACTGACATGTCAATATTTATTATACTCGCTGCTATCTTTTTCTTTTACTTCCTAGGTCCTAAACTTTAACCCCCCCTTGTCTTCGAAATTACTAATTACTCCAGCAACCCCCGACGTTCATGAATTCCTCCCAAGCCGAATTATTTGATAGACTGACCTCGAAGCGGACAAATATTCTATTTTCATAATTAAAAATTAATTTTTCAATTGAACCCTTAACTGACATGTTAATATTTATTATACTCGCTGATATCTTTTTCTTATACTTCCTAGGTCCTAACAAAATTTTTATCTCTCCTCTGTCTGCCACAAATCTGAGCAAAAAATTGTGACTGATGAGCTCTTGCAATAACAAGGAAGTGGATTAACGAATAATCACGACGCAGCGCAGTCACGATATAGAAATAAATTCCTAATCCTAGTATAGTACTATAGTATAAATTCCTAATCCTAGTTCAAGATCATGAAACTTGGGAGAGCATTTGCAACTGGATGCAATTTAACACTAGAAAGACGGGAGCTTAGTATATACCTATATTGCCTGAAAGCAGTCAAAATGACTGCATTGTGAAAAAATAACTAATGCGCAAAGAAATTTGTTTAACAGTAATTTTTAATATATTTTATATCACTTACAGTCATATAACAAGTTATTAATAAGTATTAGCAATAAAAAAAATGTATTTCAGTTAAAAAAAAAATAATTTAAAGCAGTCAAAATGACTTGCTTAGGCAATCTAGTGTTAAAAAGTTTCTTTCCGAATATTTTGCAGAAAAATGTTTTTTCCTGTAACGATTCGTCAGCTGGATCAATGCGCCTCATTTTTAATTTATCGTGCTAAGCGAAACAGACTAAAATCACATAGATGCATCAGCCTAAACACACCCCTGGAACATTGAACCATTTTCGCAGAAACCCCGGCCCGAGTTCTACACGCATTCAACGATCAAATAACACCCCTTACACCAGAGCTCAAACAACATCCACTTTGTCGAGCAATCACGTACTTAAGCTAACGTCGGAGTTCAAGTTTATTGTTTCGAGCAGGTTGAACGAGTAAACGGCAACAATTCCGCCGAGGCGACAAGGGAAGCAACCCCTTTAAGACTGAGGAAACAGCATTAGCGGAGGCAGAACGCTACGAAGGTCGTTAATAATATGGCGGTATAATCCCAAGGATGAGCACCTTGAAAGATCCCGGCGTAACACGGACGGGGGATGGTTTTCCTTGCATCGGCAATTAGCCCCATCCCTCCTCCGGATACCCTTCGCTCTATCCTACCGGTTATAGCAACCAACCCCATCCATGGCATTTAATTACCTTGCCAACCCCAGGCTAGCAGCCTCGGGGCCAAGGTCACGAGCCATTCAACTCTCCGTGTTCCTCGACCCACGGGGGCACACTGACCGAATTTACCCTTAAGCTCCACTTCCGAGTTTCGATTATTTCTCGCCGCCTTTATTACCCCGGCTCCTTCGTTACCCGACCCAGTTACCGATTTCGCTCCAACTAACTTCGGGAAACGCTGCCTGCCACCCTGACGACCGTTCTATGGGAATTCGACGCCATACGCACCACCATGCAGCCGCCCTCTCTCCCTTTAGTTTATATTCATCTCGTTGTACGCGCAACCCTTAAGCGGTCCACGATTTTTTTAAATATTGCACACATTTTCCTCAGAGTTCTCACGTCGATGGTTCATATGAAAAATACACACCGATTCCTTTTTTTTTTTGAAGATTCAGACAGCAGAGATAAAATTTTGTTCGAGGATGTACCCCGTCAGATATTGCACAGATTTTTATTGTTGCACCGAATTTCTGATGTTCCGAAACGAAATAGTTGACAATTTCATTTATCGCTTGAATTTTGAAAGTATTAACCCCATTGACGTACAAATTAATGCTTATGTCAATTAAATTTTGTGTGACCAAGAACTCCATCTATTTAACTTATCGCTAGACAGCGGATTTTATGCATTTATGACAAAAGTGAGTAGATGTAATTCGAAACAACGAAAACATTAGAGGAATTTAAAAATACTGTTACATTATTTTCGACCTATTAAACATATTAAGAAAGAAAATCGATTTTTATTTTACTCCAGCTGGTTGCAAATTGGATAGAAAATTTTTATTTTGCATAAAGATCAGCTGTCTACTTATCACTATTGTAAGCATAAATGTTCGTATACGTTCAAAACAAACATGTTCCTCGGGGTGACAATACGCAAGTGATAATACGTTGATAGTATATATTTTTAATATTGATTAACATTTGATTGTTCAGTGTGTACGATGCATGTTCAGGGGTTAATGATATAGTTAAGTGCACACATGAGGTAAAAACTAATATATCAATTAACGTATTTTATATTCTTCTTCAACATTGATTTCAGGAAGGGCTTAATCATCTCTAAGGTTTAACATTTTTTCTCTAGCAATTTTTATCATCATCCTCGTCTCTCATAGTTCACAATTATTAGAAATTGTTTTAACACTTTGACTGCCAAACTAGAAACCTCAAAAATTCCCTATAATCAAAGTAAGTTATTTAACGAAATAAAAATTGAAAAAAATTAAATCTATGATATTTAGTAGTTCTTCAGCTTTCTTGGATTTTACTGATCCTAATAAAATTTGGTATTATATAATACAATGAATATATTAACCACTTGCCTTACAATATCGAGTCAGACTCGTGATGAAGATTTTGAACAGAGTCTAATAAATATTTATATGTATTATTAATTCCCTTTAACCCTTTGCACTCCGAACCATTCTGGCAGAAATTTACAAATCCTCGTATTATTTAGTATAATTTTGGAACCAAGTAACGTATTATAATGATATTGGACTTATATGAATTGGTTGACATCGAGGAATATATATTTGCAAAAAAATCAATATTTTATTTAAAGTTGCGCTGGAATAAATTAATTTCCCGTAATCGCTAATAAACTTTAACGGAGCGGAGTGCAAAGGGTTAAAGCGAAATAAGATTCTATTTCGTTGGAGTTGATATATATCCTTTGGAGAAAATATGGGCATACAATGAATATAAATCATAATTTTTTACTATTAAATTCTGAACGATGAAGAACTAAATAAAAAGAATTCTATTTTGTCGTAGTTGATACACAATCCTTTCTAGAAAACATAGGCACACAGTAAATATAAATCATCATTTTTTCCTATGAAATTCTGAACGATGAAGAATTTCTAATCGTTATAATCACAAAATAAATAGTAGTTCAAGGGGTTAATATAAAAATTCATTTTAAAACCTGGACAAATAATTCCGTCACCCACATATGGGTGACATGGCACTCAACATGTTAATGGCTTCTCATGCTAAATTAGCATATCTTCATGATTGGAATATCTTTGTGCTTTTCACACACCGTTGGACAACGTATTAAATTAGATAAAAGGCGTCAATTGCTGTCCACTTACGGTTTAATTTCTGCAAACGAATTCTGATCGTCAATCTTGTTGTACAATCGTCTTGGTATCTATTTCCGAGATGCGCATTTCCTCGACAATTGTCGCAGAGAACGGTTCAGAACGTATCAAGCTCGTGCGGAGCTCTATCAATGGCGAATCGATCGGGTGGATAGCGTATCGTGTCTGGAAACGAAATTGACAACGACGACGAAAAGACGCTCGAGGCTCGTGCCTTTGTCGGGGGGGCTCGCGTGCGCCGCCCCCATAATCTATAAATCACCGGGAATCTCGATCATTCACGGGTCAGAAAGGAGTATAGCGCGCTGCGTTTCCCCTTTAGCGGGCAGCGCGAGTGCGAGTTCGAGCCCCATGGACGTCTCCCGGTCTGGTTTTTATTTATTCGTCCCGGGGCTAACGAACGAGAGATGCTGGCCATTGTACGGGGTTTCCAGGCAGCCCGCCGCGACATCCTTTTCACGATCGATTTGCAGAGACGCCATTTTCGCTTATACCGGCAACCTGCAATTCCATAAATCAGCCGCCCTCCTTCCGCCACACCGTAACCCCGTCGATTCTTCGCGAACGATCCGGGGCCAACCTATATCGCGCCGGTTATCCCCGCGTTCCTTTTTTCATTCTCTCTCTCTCACCCCCCCCAACCCCTCTCTTTCCACCCCCGCACGCTCTCTCCCCCCGCCCTTGTCCCCGTTTTACAGAAATATCTCTCTGTAGACGGCCGTATTTCTTCGGGTTCGGGTGTTCGACCACCTCCCCTCTCTTCTCCTCTTCGCCTTCACCCCCCGCACATCCCGGTATCCCTTTCAGGGGGTGAGTTTAAAATACTGGGCTCACGGAGCTTGCACAGGGAATGATCATCCGGAGTAACAGGGAAGGTAATTTATTCCACGGTATTGTTTTCGTCCGTGGTTCTACTTAGGACGATCCGATTTCACCGAGAAGTCTTATTAAGTTGAGAGCAGGGGGGGGGGGGAGGGGGAGTACATTGTCCTTGGTTCCGTTTGAAATTACTTTAAACTCGATATCGCGGTACTACTTAAACGCTTCCGCATCAATTTGTCATGCTACCGAACAAACCGGACGGCGGCCCATCGCGCAAAACGTTCGATTGGCTGATTAATAAAAGTCGGGTTTAATCTCCGCCGGTTTGGATATTAGATTCGAGAGCTCCTAGAGGGATTTCTGCTTCTGTGAACCCTGAAGAACGTGTTTCTGTGCTCCATCCCTGTTTTACCGTACTTTTGTATCACTGCGTTTCTGTTGTGGACACGCTCGCAGCATTGCTCTGCTAATTTGTTTTTAGCTTTCTGTGCTTCCGTGGTTTCTACAATTCTACATTCGTATCACTGATATTTTCCTATACTTTTACATTCTCGCGTTTCTGCGTACCAATATCTTCTATTTTCCTATAGTTTTATAATCCAACGTCCCCGCATCTCTACGTTCATGTGTTTTCAGACGTACACACAGTAATTGCTCTGATCCTTCATTTTTGCTGCGAGTTCTTATGCTCCAATATTTTCATTCTTCTATATTTCTACATTCTGTATTTCTGTGTTTCTACATTTTTCTATTTTTCTATTTTTATACTCGAACACATTTCTATTCACCTACAATTTTACATGTATTATTTTTCTATATTTCTACATTCTGTATTTCTGTGCTTCTACATTTTTCTATTTTTATACTTGAACACATTTCTATTCACCTACATTTTTACATGTATTATTTTTCTATATTTCTACATTCTGTATTTCTGTGTTTCTACACTTTTCTATTTTTCTATTTTTATACCTGAACACATTTCTATTCACCTACATTTTTACATGTATTATTTTTCTATATTTCTACATTCTGTATTTCTGTGCTTCTACATTTTTCTATTTTTATACTTGAACACATTTCTATTTACCTACATTTTTACATGTATTATTTTTCTCTATTTCTACATTCTGTATTTCTGTGTTTCTACATTTTTCTATTTTTCTATTTTTATACCTGAACACATTTCTATTCACCTACATTTTTACATGTATTATTTTTCTATATTTCTACATTCCGTATTTCTGTGTTTCTACACTCCTATTTTTCTATTTTTATACTTGAACACATTTCTATTTACTTACATTTTTACATGTATTATCTGTACATTTTCATATTTCTGCGTCATTGTGGTTATACGCTCCCACCTTCCTCCGTTTTTATTCTATTAGCACACGGTATGTACCGTGTGCGGTCATTAAGTGAAGAAATAAACCAGCATACTTTAACTTTCGAAAATGCTACTGTGTCATACATAAGGGTAGGGGTCCTAGGGATTCTATCATCTTTTTATTTGACCCTTTGTTTTCGAGTAAACCGAGTTTGGAAATTCAGCGAATATACTCTCGCTATTAGATAGAAATTAGCTGATGTGTCTGTGCACGATTGACCGTTTCTACTTGCCGCAAATACATGAGCTTGCAATGGTACCTTAACACTTTGACTGTCAAACTAGAAACCTCAAAAATTCCATAAAATCAGTGTTATTTAATGAAATAAAAATTGAAAAAATATCGTATAGTCCTCCAACTTTCTTGCATTTTACAGATCCTAATAAAAATTTGTTCAATGAATATATGTGGGGTTGGGACTAGGTAACGGCCTAACTCGGCTTTTAATTGTATAAAATAAGTTTAATCAGTACTAATATAGAATGTGCATAAAATGAATTCGAACCACGCTGTTCGATAATCAGCGAAAGACTGCCGTTGTCTCGATCGTTCCTTCGAACGCTGCTTTGCGTTGTTTTAGCATTTGTTTCGTTTCGTGTTTGTTCTTCACGTTCGTTTGTCGCGTATGGCGTTTGTTCTCCACGTGTTGCCATGAGCCACATCGATTCCTACATATATTAACGTAAAAATTCGTTCTCGAACCTGAAAAAATAATTCCGTCACCCGTATGTGGGTGACATGGCAGTGAACGTGTTAAACGAAAAAACAATAATTTCTCTTTTCAACTTATTCTTCCATGTATATTCTACGACATCCTATACATTTAGCAGGTACTGTTCGAAATATCTACGAGTATGACGAGTATGACTGAATATTACACTTGAATTTTCTTACGTTGATTTGTATTTGCAGGCAACTTGCAAGGCATTTACTTTGATATTTCAAGTCGTTGGTGCAGCTAACTGTCATCAATATTGTTATTCGTTATCTCAGAGACAATATATAATTAAGACGTATACGTCATCTTTTGAAAAAACTAAAATTATTTGGTAAAATGTCGATACATTAGCACGGGACCTGAAAGTTACACGGGCCCATAGAGGGTTAAATAACATGCTCGCGACTTGAGGAACTAGACGCGCAACCCCGACACCAACGTGTCAACATTGTTCCCGAAAGGGTTAAATGTTATTATACCGGAAGATGGGGTAGCATGATGTATGAAGGGAAGACGCCATTTTTTCATGCCGGTGGAAGAAGCCCGTGCGAATGCCGGGGACGTACGTGCCCGCACTGACGCACGACGGTCGTCACCCCCTGTGTGTGTGCCCGTCGGGGGGTGGAAAGAAAAGAGGAGGTCTCGCGTCGCGGATGCTCGCTGCGGGGGTGGAATATGTGCGTCGGGCCGCGCACACATAGAGAGGGGGTGGCCCCGGGGGGTGGTGCACCCCCGAGCTGCGCAGAAGTTCCTTCCTTCCGCTTGATCGACATCGATTCCAAGATGGCGGCAGAGAGAGTGGCAGCGATGCGGCCACGGCATACATATCGGCCCATTCTACGAGCCACCCCGCCCTTACGGGAGCCCTCTTCGCTTTCATGGCCCACCCACAGCCCGATCTGCTCGGGTCCACGAACCGTCAGGGTGGGAGGGGGGTGAAACAGAGAAAACGAGAGAAAGAGAGACGAGGAGAGAGTGAGAAAGGGAGAGTTCCGGGGATGTGGCGTGGCGCGAGGGGTGGGGAAACAGGAGCCTGTAGTCGGCTCACGAGATGTCCGGGCCGATATCGGAATCGCATTAGGACGCCGCTCCACTTTCGCCCCCGGGAACACCGAACCAACCCTCTCTCTCTCTCTCTGTCTCTCACCCCCTCTGGCTCGCCAGCTCTCCTTTTTCCCTTTTTCCGTGCCTTTTCTCCCGGCCTCCGTGTTCCCCGTCTTCTTCGCCGCTGGCTTTCAGCCTCTTTCCTCGTCCTCCTGCTCTTTTCTCCGGCTCCGGGGCGCCGCGATCCCTTCCGCGCTACAGAAAATACTCCAGCTAACTCCCGCGACCACGCCTGCACAGGTGAGAACGTTTTTCGGCACCTTTGAGCCCCGCGAAATGGAATTTTTTCATTACCCATTCTACGTCGCGCTCCCTGCTTCGGAATAGTTGACCCTTCGGGGTCAACGTCTGGTCACCGTATCGACACTCGGTCCACTGGCTCCAAAATTTACTACACTTGGTCGCATCGTTAACACCTTGACTGCCATGTCACCCATATGTGGGTGACGGAATTATTTGTCCAGGTTTTTAAATGAATTTTCACGTTAATATATTTGTAATATAATATTTATAATTATAATATATTAATAATAAATTTGATTACCAAATTTTATCTGTTAGGATTGAGCACTCACATTAATTATTATTAATAAATGTATTTGAAATAATGAACACAGAAAGAACATAGAAAAGTAAGAAAAACAAAATCACACGCGTTCATACTCGCACGCGTCTAGTCGTTTCATAACACATGTAATAATAATTAGATAAAACACCTCGCATCGCATAGGTGTCGCAATCGCCGCATAGAGCTCGCTTTCTACACTAAATCGATAATCGATACTTGTTCACCAATCGGTGTTAGTCACATTCCAACATTATCGTACCAAATTTTGTTAGGATCAGTAAAATGTAAGAAAGTTGGAGGACTACTCAATATCGTACATTTAATTTTTTCAATTTTTATTTCATTAAGTAACTTGCTTTTGTTTTATGGAATTTTTGAGGTTTCTAGTTTGGCAGTCAAAGTGTTAAAAGCAGTATTAGTTTCCTCGGAACTTTGGTACGTACAGGCATGTGTTAAGAAATAGTTTATCGAATGAAATAATCAGCATGGTGTAACATCGGATCGAGAGATAGCAGCTAAAGTTGAAAAATTCACATCATGCTACCCCATCTTCCGGTATAATAACGTTTAACCCTTTCGGGAACAATGTTGACACGTTGGAGTCGGGGTTGCGCGTCTAGTTCCTCAAGTCGCGAGCATATTATTTAACCCCTAACACCATTCAAGTGTAATATCCAGTCATACTCGTCATACTCATAGATATTTCGAACAGTACCTGCTAAATGTATAGGATGTCGTAGAATATACATGGAAAAATAAGTTGAACAGAGAAATTATTATTTTTTCGTTTAACACGTTGACTGCCATGTCACCCACATATGGTTGACGGAATTATTTGTCCAGGTTTTTGAATGAATTTTCACGTTGATATTTTCATCGTACCAAATTTTATTAGGATCTGTAAAATGCAAGAACGCGGCAGTAAACGTGTTAAGTAATGTAACTATACATACAGTGAGTAACGAAAGTATTCGAACGCTCTTTAAATCAGTATAACTTTTTTTTTAAGTGAATCAAACGACCTGACTTTTTTGACGAGTTAGAAGAATTGGTTTTCCAAATGATGTGTTAAAAAGATTTTGAAAAAATTACAATTGGTAAGAATTACATGAGAAAATAAAAATGGCACTTTTCACAACTTTTTTATTTGAGCCTGTAATGAAAATTTAAAATATGCGTTTTGTAGATCTCTGTTAGTTATACACGTACTGAAAATTTCATCGAAATCGGTCAACGTTGCAATGAACTACAAACGTTTCAAAATGAGAGTTTAAGGGTGAAAGTCGCAGATTTTTTATCTTGCCAGGGAATTTCGCCCTTATGTAATCATCTTTAAACGTTTGTATCTCATGACAACGTTAACCGATTTCAATGAAATTTTCAGTATGTATATAACTAACATATATCTAAAAAACGCATATTTCAAATTTTCACTACAGGTTCAAATAAAAAAGTTGTGAAAAGTGCCATTTTTATTTTCTCATGTAATTCTTACCAATTGCAATTTTTTCAAAATCTTTTTTACAGATCATTTGGAAAACCAATTCTTCTAACTCCTAAAAAAAGTCAGGTCGTTTGATTCACTTGAAAAAAAAAGTTATACTGATTTAAAGGGCGTTCGAATACTTTCGTTACTCACTGTAGTTTTACGAATTCGCCTAGCAACTCTGCCGGAACCGACTATTACTGAACAATTTCTTAGAGTCTTTCCTATTTAAAAAATTCTGAAATAAACGTACCGGTGAATTTGACCCGGGCTGGTAGGTTTAACGTTAATAAAAACCCAAGGTCTGGACCTAGACCTAGCCTAAGCTTATCCGTTGTAGTCCTATAACACGCACCCAACACTTATTCGATTCAGCCATCCAGGAATTTTTAACTTCAAGGGAGAAACGCGGGGAGGAGCGGGCCGGATCTAACCGGGGGATGGATCAGCCCCGGGGGAGAGGAATTTCGAATCTGCCGCGGGATCCTAATCGGCTTTACTTTCGAGAGTCAATCTCTTTCGCTTCTTGCCAGCCCCTCCCCTCCCCTCCCCTCCCCCTACCCCCTCCGGCTTTCTTCCTTCCCGTCTGGCTACTCCACCGAGCGTGAGCATACGAAATTCCAGCGAGACTCCTTAACGAGCCGCGTGGACCGCGTCGATAAGATTGTTTGCGGAACGGACGTTATTCCGTCGCGCGAGCACCAGATTTTCAAATTACTCGGCCAGAGTTGTAGCCGCGTTATCAGCGTGTACGGGCCGCTACGTGCTCGAGCGTTTCACCCCCTCACCCTCTCCTCCAATCACCGCCGAGCTACGTGTAATAGTTTTAGCGCTCTCGGCTCGTTTGTTCTAGCGGCCGGATGGATGCGTTCTGACTAGGCTCCTCTATGGCGAAACCGGTGAATCGATGGTAATTACAACTCCATAGGATTTAGTTATCGGAGCGGTGTTACCGGTGTCGCGATCCCATTTCGCTTTGTAATTTCTGATTTGATGGGGGTGAGTCGATCGCCTTTATCGTTCTGTTCTTCTTAGAGCTTATCTAATTTCTACAACCCACAACCATAACCAGGTACACTTAACCCTTTGCACTCGAAGTTATTTTAACCCTTTGCCCTACAATATCGAGTCAGACTCGTGATGAAAATTCTGAACAGAGTCTAATACATATGTTTCCTATTAATTCCCTTTAAACCGAAATAAAATCTATTTTGGCGTTGTTAATGTACAACTATTGGACAACATATAGGCATACAATAGATATAAATTTTCTCCCCTATTCAGGTAATTATGTATTACAAAAAAGTTCTAATCACTGAAACCGTGAAATAAATCGTAGTGCAAGGGGTTAACTCCAAAACGAAACATTTCTTCCGATCTAATATATTTTCCTTCTATATATTTGTTTTTCATGTTGTGCCTACGAAAATGGTGGAATTTACTCGTACAATACTGACATTTTTAGTAATTTATTAAATCCAAACATATTTAATAATGTAAAAAATATTTTGAACAATTTTTAGTGGCGCCTTATAGTTGCCATTCGAGTGCTAAGGGTTAACTAGGTGGGTACTGAGTTAATAGATGTGCTAAAGATTTTTAGTAAGTATTCATAGAACAAAATGCACCTGTATCTGTAGACGTAGTATATTTTGTACACCATGTCATTGCACAGCAACTTGACGATCGAGAACGAGAATCTACAGGCACTAGAATATATAAATATTTAATAAAAAAATTCGACTTCCATAACAAAGTGCCTTAATTATTCTTGTGGGCTCGGATATTAGTCACTCAAGTAGTTAACAACTCGCCTTAAAGCAACAGTATTACTATAGGGTGTCTCATGACTACAGAAAAATTAGTTCTGTAACATAAACTGGAAATAAGAAGTTGCATTGACTTCTTGGAAGAAGTAATCTTTCTAGCATTACATTATACAGGGTGTTTGGTAACTGGTGGTACAGGCGAAAAGGGGGTGATTCTACATGAAAGAATAAGTCGAAAATATAGAATAAACATTTTTCGTTTGAGACTTTGTTTTCGAGAAAATCGACTTTCAAGATCTGTCAGGTTTCTGTGCTTTAGTATATGCAGCAAGTAGATTTGGTTGGTCATGATCAGACAATTCCTATCGAATAGCATGCTGCATTTCAAACTCGATTTTCTCGATAACGAAACTTCGGATGAAAAAATGTTCATTCTATATTTTCGACTTATTCTTTCATGTAGAATCACCCCCTTTTCGCTTGTACCACCAGCTACCAAACACCCTATATAAATATTTAATAAAAAAATTCGCCTTCCATAACAAAGTGCCTTAATTATTCTTGTGGGCTCGGATATTAGTCACTCGACTAGTTAACGATTCGCCTTAATGCAAAAATGTTACTACAGGGTGTCTCAAGACTACAGAAAAATTAGTTCTGTAACATAAACTGGAAATAAGAAGTTGCATTGACTTCTTGGAACGAGTAATCCTTCTGGCATTAAATTATATATTTCTCGGTATTTTAATCGGCTTTTCTACAGAATTCGAAGCTAATTACAGGCTATGCCTGCTTTCGTGGACTCTGTCTGTTTTAACCCCTTGCCTGAATAGAGTCTAATAAATGTGAATGTTACGAATTTCCTTTAAATCGAAATAAAATTCTATTTTGTTGTAGTTGATATACAGTCGAGTCGGAAAGTAAGTTAACGACTGGTGTATGCAGGCAAATGAATATGACATGTCTTTAATCTTTAATAATGATAATATATGTTTTACTAACATATTTGTTTATTTCCTTACACCTCCTACATAAAAACAATACAATAACTTGATTTTATTCATCATATTCATTGCCTACATATCACCAAATGTTAACTTACTTTCCGACTCGACTGTATATCCTTTGGGGAAAACGTAGGCATACAATTAACATAAACTAACATCTTTTTCTATGAAATTCTGAAAAATAAACAATTTCTAATCGTTATAATCACAAAATAAATGCAAGGGGTTAAGCTAGCTATAGACTATCAGAGTTTTGATTTTCTTCACTGAACTATGGTATCTGATGTCACGACAATTCTGTATAGACTTTTTCTATTGCCGGAACAGTTACCCTTGCTGTATTCCGGAGGCCGAAAAGATCGCGCAACCGTGGTCCAAATAATTTTCTTGGCCGTCGAAGACGGATGTACGAGACAGAGAAAAATCCCCGGATGCAGGAGGAGGTAGTTGCTAACAGTAATCCAGGAAATAATGGGACTGGCCACGCTCGATAAATCCGGAAACGTAGCTTCCACTCGCGAGCTCCGTAGGAGGGACTTGCCGGATATATTTTCCTCCGGACGGCATACACGCGTGCGTATACTTGACGTGCACGGGCCTCCGTCTGCGTGGGAGAAGAAGAAGCTGGATGGCTGGCTGCGAAGGTGGAGGAGAATCGCGAGACAGGGGTGGGGTCGCGAGCACATGCACACGCAAATGCACGTGCACGTACAGACACGTATACCGTGCATACGGGGAAAAAGAACACGGGGAAAGAAGCGAAGATTGATCTGCCGGCCCCGTACCTCTCTCTCTCTCTTTCTCTCTCTCTCTTTCTCTCTCTCTCTCTCACTGCCGATGTACGCGTTTTATTCGTTTCGCTTCTTCTCTGTTTCGCCGTGCACCTTTCCCCTAGCGCCCGGTGGGGGTGGGAGACGCCCGTTAAGAAAGGGAGCTGGATGATCGTGTAAACTGGTGCACCTGTGGGCCCCGGAACGTAAACATATTTGTAACAATCCTTTGTGGAGGATCGAGCTACAACCAGCCCCGCTTCTCAGAGGACCGCCGCTTTTCGGGTGTCATTAATATAATCCTCCCGAGATTATTCCGTATCGCGTTTCCTAAGCGGCTGGTGGAGGCTCTCTCGCCGTAAACCATTGTCCGTTACCGTGCTCGTTCTCGTTGTCCTGCCTCACCTGACCGATTAAACTTCCACCGACCACTCGATTCTTAACAATTTGCCTGCCGGAAACACGCTAATCCTGTCTGGTACGAGTTATCACATTGATCGGTAGGCTGCGGACCCTTATGCATAATAAAAATTGTCTGCATCGATTTCAAGAGACAGAAAACAAAGTAGAATGTTATTTCTTCGCTTGCTAGTTTTAACCCCTCGCACTGCTATTTATTTTATGATTATAATGATTAGAAATTTTTCATCGTTCGGAATTTCATAGAAACTAAAGATAGTTTATATTTGTTGTACGACTATGTTTTCTCCAAAGAATATATACCAACTACAACAAAATAGATTCCCCTATTTATTTCGGTTTAAAGGAAATTAATAACGTTCATATTTATTAGACTATATTAACAATCTTCATCACGAGTCTGTTGACATTTGTGCCCATAATTATGAAAGTGGTCTGTCAAAATTAAAAAAAAAATGAATTTATCACTTATTTCACACATGATTTTGAACTAAATTTATTCAATGTAATTTTTTTTTTATGACAGACCACTTTCATAATTATGGGCACATTTGAAATTATCTAAATTTTCCTACAATTTCGAATTCGATCTACTCAATTTTGTTATAAGTGCATAAAGATCCGCAGTCTATTGATCCGAGACTTCCTTATAATTTTTTAGGAGAAAAGTGAGAGAAGTTTGTATTTATTGTATGTCCGTGCATTCCCCAATGACTATAAGTAAGTCGAAAACAACAAAATAGAATTTTATTTTAACTTTATACGGAAGTCTCTCTCTGTATATGTCGCTAAGGCTTCGATGATAAACGTCGCAGAGTTATCCCCAAGGTATACCAACGACTGTAAACATAACATGGCTAGTGTTATTTCATGGAATTCATCGCATAGGAAAATAATAACTAAGACTGCTGATTTTATGCATTTATGACAAAAGTTTGCAACCACAATTTAAAGCAGTGGACATATTAAAAATATTCGAGGACATCAGCACATTGGTTTCAACTTAATAAAATGATCAAAAGAAGAAATAAATTTTTATTCCACTCCTGCAACTTGCAATCGATGCAAACATATATGCATACATATTTAGTAAATTCTGTTCGAAATCTTCAATTTGTGCAATTTATATAATGATCAGAGGATCAAACTTATCCAAAACTTTACTAGAGCAGGTTTTCAATTTCCATTGGACATAGGTTGCTTAATAGCTGAACCCAATATTATTGCTTGCGTGTATATGATAGCCTTTTTAAATACCTGTAACCTACGTGCCTAAGGATTTTCGATTTTTATATTGTAACTAATATTTTTGTTATACCATACAATATACCTTGTAATACTCTGTACTAAGAATTATGTTGTAATAAATCTCATATGAGATTTCCTTAACCAGTTAACTGTGGCGATCTCTTTGCAAAGCGGCCACCAGTGTGTGTCGCGATAATCAAGCGATGACGGGTATAGTCGTCATATTTATAGTTATAAATCCAACTCAAATTATTTATAATTTTCATTTGTTTGTTTCATTTCGTCTTGACCTCTAAATATTTTAAACATATTCAAATTCTACGAATATAATTTAGTTTTCACCAGAATTAAAATTTTACGCATGACGAGTATACTCGTCGATACACAAAATCGTGCCACTTCCCCATGACGAGTATACTCGTCAATCACAGTTAACTCGATAAATGAAAAAAAAAATCTTCAATATGGCTTGATGTTACAATGGTGTGCGAAAAGGAAGCCTAAAAATCATTGTGTAAATTGCAAGAAGCATCGTCTGTTCACGCGGCAGCAAATAAATATTTAGAAAATGGTGGTGTGTTTGGTAGAGTGCAAGCGATTAGCACACTCGATTCCACCAGGAACGAAATGGCGGAGGTAAAACTCTTTCCCCGTTTACTCCCCGTAGATTGTTTCACGGGAAAAGGATCTCTTCTTTGACAGCCGAGGATCGTTACGGCAGCTGATTGCTGGGAATCCTGTTAGAGGTTTCGTTTGAATAATTGCCGCTCGAGCCGGCGATTTTCATGACTCGATCATCGCGTAATGACGCGTGGAAATCGACCCGCGACCCCTCTTTCCTTTCCTCGTTTCGAGGACTGTCATTTCGGAGCGTCTTCCGAGCCGTCTTGGATAACGATTTTCCTTTTACGGTACACTTTCCAAGAATAATCTTCGAACAAACCCCATCCTCTTTCTCGGTAAGTCATGTATATTGTCATTCTGAATATTTAACACTCTGTTTAGTATTTACACTTTGATCGCCAAACAAGAAAGCTCAAAAATTCCACGAAATCAAAGTAAGTTATTTAACCCTTTGCACTCCGCTGTCCCCTCTCAGGGGACATTAAAGTTTATTAGCGATTACGGGGAATTAATTTATTCCAGCGCAACTTTAAATAAAATATTGATTTTTTTGCAAATATATATTCCTCGATGTCAACCAATTCATATAAGTCCAATATCATTATAATACGTTACTTGGTTCCAAAATTATACTAAATAATACGAGGATTTGTAAATTTCTGCCAGAATGGTTCGGAGTGCAAAGTTCGGAGTGTTAATAAAATAGAAATTGAAAAGAATTAAATGTATGATATTGTATGGTTCTCCAACTTTCTTGCATTTTACAGACCCTAATCAAATTTGCTACAATGAATATATTAACGTAAAAATGCATTTTAAAGCCTGTTAATACCTTAATGTGCACATTGATTGTCGTAAAATGTGTTAGTTATTTCAAACTTGCAATAAAGTGAGCACTGTAATATAAATATTCTAGAGTCTCTGTGGTCTTATAGCATTTAAGTTATAATTTCATTTTTAACTAATGTATTATTCAAGACAAGTTCTCTTCTCAAGAAAAGAAAAGAGTCTTTTCTCTTCAATACTTCTTTCGTAATTATTAATTCTTATTCCAATGATTTTCGTACCGTTCATTGGATAAATTTGTGAATTATACAAGGTGTCCCAAAAATGTATTTCCTTGGAAGGGGTGGTACATACATATTTTACAAATTCTAAACCGATCGACGTCTTTCTGTCTGTGTTGTAAGATGTATTTTGAAACGTGTTATAAATGGAAAATAATTTGTCGATCTAAAGTCTAAAGCAGAAATAGGTGAGTCATTATCCTGAGGACCTCTCGCGCAACTAATTTCCGGAGAGCGTACGAGGGTCAGAGGAAACAGACAAGATCGATCAGAATTGTTTGAAAAACGGAAGACTGTTTATTCCTGCCGTCTTGTCGGGGACCTCCTTGCATTGTGCAACAATTTCCGAGGGGGTCGCGAGGGTTAAGCAGCTTTGATTCGTCGCGTCCCATTGTCAGTAGGTCAGCGAAACACTAACCAACTTCCCCATTATCAAAGGTCACGGCGTCGGGCAGAGAGGATGGCCACGAGGTTTGCGGGGGTGGTTTCGGGGGCGTTGTCGTTGGCGATGCGCGAGAGCAAAGAAATAATGAAACTCCGTGCCAGGAAAGTGCTCGCTTTATTGACAAGAGAGCCTCGGCGAGAGAGAAGGAGAGATAAAAGAGAGAGAGGGGGTGAGAGGGGGGGTGAGAGAGGCGAAGGAGGTGCGAGACGAGGGAAAATATAATGCTTCCATATCCGTGCGCGGCTGTCTATCGATTCTCGACGAGTATAAAGTACTGCGATTCCACCCGACGCCGTCGCCTACTCGACGGAATAAATTTGCGATCGCCCGGGTAAAACGGGGTGAGAGAGTCGCGAGGAAACCCATGGAAGGGGGCGAATGCCGGAGCACCAGGCAGGAATGGTGGGGTTCTACGGGGATATCGGGGCTCTCCTACGGGGGTGGGGCTCGGGGAGAAAAAGGAGAAAAAAGGACGGGAGAGGAAATGGAAGAGGCGCCAGGAAAGACGAGCGTGCACCCTACGGACTACGATGGAATTTTCGAAATCCACCGTCTCTCGTCTTTCTTCCCGGGCAGCTTTTTCTTATTTCAGTTTGTCCGACCGTCCTCCCACGCTCGCCGCCGCTGCCGCCGACGATATTTGTTCCACCGAGATATTACACGCCCTCCGTTCAACCGAACAATCTTATATTTCTTTACTGTCGCCCGGGATCGCTCTTCGCCGACTGAAAATTCATTCTCCAAGTTAATCACCCCGCTGCAGATCTTATACACTACCGGCCATAAGTGTTTACCCACCTTCAAATTTCGTTACTATTCAAATAATAGGTATTTTATTGTTATGAAAATGTCCGTAGCATTAAATCCTAATTATAAGGCTAATAAAAAACATCCAGAATATTCTGTACATACACAATCAGGTACTGTAAATGAGTTTACAGCTTTTTATGAAAAACGACAATTTTGGAGTTCAGGTAAAGAAACCCATTTTTCTGAAATTTTTATAACGGTCAGTAGGGAATATGAACGCAGGTAATACAGGTATCTTAGTCTTCTCAAATTTCATACTGCATTAAGCTTTCATACAGTAAACAGTTGATTTTCACGTGCCTAAAGAATTTTGCGAAAATTTCAAATAATGTCAGGGAGAAAAGAATTATCGATTGAAACGCGCGCTCTAATAGTGTTCCATCATAGCATCGGAAAAAGTAACAGAGAAATAGCAAAGTTATTGAAGCTGAACCGTAGAACCGTGGACTACAATGTTAAAAAATATGTGGTGGGTAAACACTTATGGCCGGTAGTGTACGTACGTCGCGTAAACGATTAGACGAAATACGATCGTTCGCGGATGAGAATTTTTGAACATATTATCTACAGCTTCAAGGTCTTAGGTAACGAGGAAAATGAGCTATGCAGATTTCTGAAAATTACCGAAACAACGGAAAAGCACAATTCCTCCTTAACACTAGGTTCACGGAGCTCTAGAAGTAGCTATTTTGCACTACTTTGTACAATTAACAACAACCTGCTAACTGCGCATTTGTAGCAATATTTTAAAAATAGTATATATCCAGAGAAATAAATTTGCTAATTTATTCCCTTGGAATCTTAATAATTTTAATTTAAAAATATTAGAACCTGCACATTCGTAGCAATATCTTTAAAATAGTATATACCCAGAGAAATAAGTTTGATAAATAATTCGCCACGTATGCGCCCTTGGAATCTTAATAATTTTAATTTAAAAATATTAGAACCCGTGATTTTGACGGGTCCGTAAGTGTCAATTGAAACGATCGGAGTATGTGTATATAAGTGCTTTATATGTGGTTCCTTTCGACTAAGAAAAATATTTTTAATCACGAAAATAGTGTACCAAAATAGCTATAAAATTTCAAAGTGATTGACCCAACCCATTGGACACAATAAATTCCCAAAGACTCCTAAAGTTATACCAAGCTCCTCCTCTAAAATCAGAGTACATTATACTCTGCTAAATTATTTACGGAAGTATACTCTGCATTTAGTACGTATGTACAATATTCCAACCATGAGAATGGACAGTGAGTGAAATCGTGTTAGCGAGCACGGTGATCGTTTGAATCTACAGCTGACTTTATGCAGTTATGCTGCAATTCGAAAGAGTACAAAAATTGGAAGAATTTAACCCTTAGCACTCGAATGTCGACTGTAAGGCGCCACTAAAAATTCCTGTGTCATTATTCAAAATATTTAAAAAAAAAATGAAACTTGTTTGTATTTAATAAATTACTAAACATTTCAGTACCGTACGAGTAAATTGCATCATTTCCGTATATACAGGGTGTCCTAGCATCGGTGGTACATCCGAGAAGGAGGTGATTCTACATGAAAAAAACAAATCCGAAATAAGGAATAAAATGTGATTGAAACCTCAAATGAAAAAATTTTATTCTTTATCTTTGATTTCTTTTTTTATGTAGAATCACCCCCACCTTGGTCGTACCGCCGATGCTGGGACACCCTGTATAGCATGAAATAATACGTATACAGGGTGGTCCACGCAATTGTTTCAAGTCAAAACTCCGTTATTATTGCATTTACGAAAAAATGCCAAAGGAGAAAGATAAACGGTTCGAAGAGCACTACATCTGTAGGCTTTTAAATTTTTTTTAGATGCAGCAGTGCATGTGCAATTAACAATTGCATCATTTCTTTAAATAGAAATGCATATTTTTTTTTACACAGATCGATTCTTCTGTTCATTCTACGTAGAAAATGATTAGGGTACCATGGCAAAAAAATGATTAGTTCGTTTTAGAGTTAAAATAGCTTCGAGTGCAACGGGGTTAAGAGAGTACGTATTGTTTTCAGCTTTTGGAGTTGTTAACACTAGAAAGACGGGAGCTTAGTATATACCTATATTGCCTGAAAGCAGTCAAAATGACTGCATTGTGAAAAAATAACTAACGCGCAAAGAAATTTGTCTAACAGTAATTTTTAATATATTTTATATCACTTACAGTCATATAACAAGTTATTAATAAGTATTAGCATTAAAAAAAATGTATTTCAGTTCGAAAAAAAATAATTTATACATTATCTGGACATTTTAAGCAAATGAAATGAAATGCAAAAGCAGTAAAAATGACTTGCTTAGGCAATCTAGTGTTAAAGAAGGAAAGAAACAGTGACTCAGAAACAGAAATCATCATGTTAGCGAGCACGGTGATCGTTTGCGAGGACTCGGAGACGGATTGGTGGTAACAGGCCTCGCGGGAGGTTTAATTAAAACGGGCGAAGTATGTATTTATAATAGATTGAATCCAACGGAGCGAGAGAGCGTGCAGGTTCAACGCACTTCCGTCAGCCCCGTGTTCGCCGATGAAAAGAAATTTCCTCGGCGATACGAAAGTTTCGCCACACGCACAGCAAGTTGGACGCCTGCGTTGCACGCGTGTGGGTGAGCTACGCGGTCGCGTTCGCGCTCGGTGGCTTTGCCGCGGCTGGAAATTCGGAGTAATAGGAAAACTCCTGAGCGGAAAAGAAGTTCAATCTAGCCGGCCGGGGGAGAAGCCTGGAAAAGCTCTTTTGACTCCTTTGATTCCGACTCAGCCGTTCCCTCTCTCCCTCCCTCCCTCCCTCCACCGTCCCTTCCCCCACCCCCCGACCACCTTCGAAATCTTTCCGCCCTCTTCTCGTCGGCGTCACCGCTGCCAAGCCAAGTCGCGTTTCACTAACGGAACGTTTCCCCAGCGAGAGGCCGGGGAGGATCCCGAAACTTACCAATCTACCCCGAGGCCGTGCGTGCTGGGCCAGACTTGAAAAATCTCCAACCCTAACTCCCCCTGACCTTCAGCCGCCCGGCCGCGGTTCCCGTGGACCAAAGAGGATCTTCTATCGGTTTTTTTTTGGTACGCCCCCTCGACCCCATGGGAACACGGGAATGGTTGACACTCCCGGAACTCCCATAGGTCTTACCTAGAAAACCCATGTCTTTCGAAACGTATCCCATTTGTATAGACGAGAGAGTTGT
Source organism: Seladonia tumulorum (assembly GCA_913789895.3). Lineage (NCBI taxonomy): Eukaryota > Metazoa > Arthropoda > Insecta > Hymenoptera > Halictidae > Seladonia > Seladonia tumulorum. The sequence goes on from OU565281.1 coordinate 2,653,420, forward strand.
TAATAATCATTATCTATTACTCGGCAATAAAGCTCTTCCACTGGATACACAACACGGTAACGTACGTATTATTATTGTAATTAGAGACAGATGTTTCTGCACAGGACGACCATTGTCCAGAATTTCTAATGCTAATGGCACGATAAAATATCCACGGCGGGCAACGGGTTGAATGTGATTAAGAACAGCAATAAACAATCGCAACCAGTGATTACGAAAGTGGATTTCAGGCATTAATGCTTCGAGTCGTTAAGGCTTTTGATACTTCTTTTAAGATTTAATAGTCGCCGGGATATTGGTAACGGGGAACCGTACGAATCAATTTTTATGCGCTGCATGCTATTTCCCACAATTATTGTGCCATTTCAATCGTGCATTAAGCGCTAATGATAATTGGATCGGTTTAGAAAAAGAGGTTCGACATTGAGCCAGAAATTATACGTTGTTTGATGGAAAATCGTCTGTCGGGGAGGAAACGGACAAGACATTAAGCCTCGTACCGCTAATCGCCTGTTTAATGCGAATCCGTGCACAGGAAATGCAAGTATCAATCAAACGTTTTAAATAAACTTATGCGCGCGGTATGCCTTAGCTCGTTCTCTGTACGGACTTAGGAAACGGAAATTGTTTATTTCGCGGTGACACGAGTACGTGTGGGAAATCGTGACGTCGGTCGATTATTTAAATGGATTTGCCGTTGAAAAGACTCGCCGGTACGAAAACGAGCAGTAAAGAGGAATTTAAAGGCGTCTCATTAGTACCTCCACTTTAAAGCGACGTTTCATCACCCCCTTCGACCACCCTCACCCTTGACTCGGCCGCCTAAGTAAAAATCAATAATTCCTTTATCGTACAAATTAACGTTAAGCATATTCCACCCTCGTATACAGGGACTACGACCAACGTTACACCGTTTCCTGCCTTCCTGTCCTGCATAATATCGCCTGGTCGCGCTCCTGTCATCCTGTTAGGCCTTCACCTTCTTTCCTCTTCTTCTATTCTTGACCGCCAACGCTTTAGAATTTTTTCCATCATTCGCGATTACCATTTGCTGCACACGCAAAGTCCGATTTTTAACCGCAACTTTTTCCTGAAAAAAGCGCCATTATAATCAACACGGTGACCTGTCCAGTGAAAATAATTCTGTAAGCGAGAAAAGTAACATTTAGGATGTTCGTGTTGAAATTTATACGGTAATTGTTAGTTCACGGACGGCTCGCTAAAGAAATCAAAATTTTCATTCCGAACAACTTCATTTTACCGGTTGCTGATGAAGAGGTTATAAATCTTCATGCGAAGTAAAAAGTATTTGTACGAATTGTAAGAAACAAGAACCAGCTAGAAATATGTTTCTTTCTTTAATAAACCTTGCGAATTTAAAATGATACATACCACAGCAGCATAATTGTTTCAGTTTCTTAATACTAAACCTACCACGGTCAAATCACCGCTTTTCTATTTCACAATTATTGAAGTTATAAAAACGTATTTATAGGAAATTACTGAATTGACTTCTTTATTGAAGCATATATTATAATGAAAATCGTACAAAGTTTAAATAAATTCAGTCTTCTCCCTTCTATAAGTCGTTTCACCTTTATATATTTTGTGCTTGGTAGGTTTAGTGGTAATTCCTTGGTTATTAACACTGAACCTACCACGGTCAAATTGACCGGTTTTCTATTTCACAATTATTGAAATCATTTAACACTAGAACTACCGAGTAATAAATACAACCGATGAATATTACTTTGTGATAATGACAAGACTACATTTATTCAAACCTAATACCATTTTTATTCTAACATGTGCTTCAATGAAAAAGTTCATTCAAAAAATTCTGATGAAACATTTTTATAATTTCAGTCATTGCGAAAGAAAAAATTAGAAACCAATTATTTTGACTGGTTCGGTAGTTGTAGTGTTAAGCACGTATTATAGTGAAACTCGATCAAAGTTTAAATAAATTGAATATTCTCCCTTCTATACGACGTTCCACTTTTACGTGTTTTGTGCTTGGTGGGTTTAGTGTTAAAATTGTAAACATATGCATTCGTAGGAAATCGTTACATATATTTTGTCATTTTCAGGTACATTTTTTAATAAATATCGTGTCAATTCTAAATTCACTTAACCTCGTCATTTTTAGTTTTATTCTTTCACTCTTCGGTAGGTTCGGTGTTAAATCCTTGCAGCAGTTCTAATGTTTTACATTCATTTACAAATCAATGTTTTATATAATGTGGAGTGGGGTAAGTGCACCCCAGTTTTTAGTAAGTTTGACTTTCAACCCAAATATCTTGAATTTGTTTTATAATAATTTAACATTTATCGATATCAACGAATACTTGAGTTAATACTCTTTAATTAACATTGGCAATAATGCCAATTCCACTTGTATATTGTAATTTTTTAAGAAAATTGTAAAAAATTTCAACAAGTGTGCACTTTTCCAGAAAATGTATGTTAACCCTTAGCACTCGAGTGGTGATTCTGAAGCACCACTAGAAATTATTCTGGCATTATTTCAAAGAAATTACAAAAAATATTACAAAATATTTGTTCCATTACGAAATTTGTATTCAACAGATTACTAAACATTTAAATATTGTATGTGGAAATCGGATCAGTTTCGTATGAATAAAATGAAAATATTCTAAGACGGAAGAAAAATATAGTTTTAGAATGAAAATAGCGCCGAGTGCAAAGGGTTAAAAAAAAATGACAGTTAAAATCATAATATTATTTTATTATTAAAAGCATAACTATTGATATGTCTGCTACAAAATGCTTTTTACCGCATTCAAAATATGTTGTTTCGTTTTGGAGTAAAGCAAATAAATAATATAAATAAATGAGTACAAAGGGATTAGTAAAATAAGATCAATATAAAAATTAACTTAGAATAGATTACTACATATTAGGTATTGCAATTTCGCTCATATTGTATTAATAAGAGTCCGTTTATGCACTTACCCCACTCCACCTTACACATTTTTGCCGAGGACCGGATAAAACCTGGAAACGTTGGTAATGTGAGTGGCTAGATTATAGAAGATTCTACAAATGAAATCATCATGTAAAATTATTCGTCCGCGAGAAACACTAAGCTGGCGAACCGTAGGAACTCTCGTTAACGAACTATTCAATTTCGTCCCGTAATATCTTAATCTTGGAATGCGGCTCGCACGAAACCGGTGTTTCTCCCCATACTAGAAAAATTACAGGTCATGTTATCGGCTTGTTAATTCCGATAAACGTTCGTCTTCTTTATCGTCGACCATTCCGAGCGAACGATAGCAACGCCTAGAGAAAGAGTGAGAGAGAGAGCGAGAGAGAGAGAGAGAGAGAGAGAGAGAGAGAGAGAGAGAGGGTGAGATCGGTGGACGGGAAACGAAGCACTAGGGCGAGAGATTAACGAAATAAATATGACATCGTCTTGGCGGCGTGCGCGCGTTGTTTCACGCTCGACGCGATAACAAAGCGTTCGCCATTAATTACCGCGGCCTGAAATTATTTAACGACCTTCCTGAACCGACGTCGGCACGCAAACTACCGACACCGCCGCGAATTGATCAAGCTAATTCTCCGGCGATGTATCAGTTTATGAAACTTCCGTGTATTTTAATGACGCTAAATAAGCACCCCTCCCTCTAAACGCTTCCGAGAGATCAAATTTAATCTCTCGGCCACGGAATGCCGGCGAATTCCACGTTCGTGAATTTTCAGCGGACCCTTCACTTTTGCAGAAAAATTCAACCCTTGTCTAATTACCCGGATACCTACTTTCGATTTGTCTTTAAAACCATTTCTATGTTCTCATTGATAAATAACAACGTTATTACGCATTCCCACTTCCTTGGATAATTATAAATCAAATTTTCACTCGATAAAAATATGCCCTGAAAAAACTGTGAAGTCTAATATGACTGGGCTGCGGGTTTTTATGCAAAATAAAAATTGGCTACATTCATTCCGAGCTACTTAAATAAATAAGTATTTATTTTCTTGATAATACTGTAGAGATAAGAACGATGCAACAATATTTTAAAATTCTTTAAATATTTTCTCTGTTTTGCGTTCGATCCGCTCAATTTTATCACGAATTCATAAAACCCGCGGTCTAGCAGTGACTATAATGTCACTGTACGTCGCAGAACATTTTCATGTATTGGCACATAAGGGTTAACTCTCATAAAATCTTTAGAAACAGTTGCATGAAAGATCTTGGGATAATATTGCACTTCGATAATAGTTTTGCTTCACATGTTAAAATAACGAAAGTCATGCTCAGGATGAAATGTAGTTGTTTATTCCCTTCAATGTTAGAATGAAAAATGTATTGCCTTGAAAGCTTGCAAACAGCTTTGGTGAAGCATTTTTCCCACCGTCTGAAAATGATTTTCACTCATATATCACTCCGGAAAGAATGAAATATTTTCTGAAGGTCATTTGTGGTCTTACCAACCCACAGAATTAATTTGAACTGTTTATTCTCCACGACGTTACGACGAAAAATTAATTACTTCATTTGAGACTTGGAAATTCATAAACGGCCTTGACAAAAATCTTGGCCCCCCGGAGTAGACTAACGTTGAAGGAATTTGTTCATGCGTACATAGTAATGAATTATGAGTTTATCTCGATGGGGACGATAGCATCGTCTGTTCGGCATCGGAAAAGGCGGGAAAGAAACAGTGAAAAAGCGGCGGAATTCATTTGGGGGTTGAAGAACCCTTGACGCGACGACCTGGCGCTGGATCTTACAACTTTGCTTTCGTTATCCTAATCTAGGGAACGTACACATGCACGGGTAAAGGGGGCGGCGTTATACCTGAAGGGGAGGAGGCACAGGGGGAGTCATTCGTTTTCTTCGCGTCCAGGGCCGTAATGTCGACCGATAAGGCCCCGATAGGCCACGGTCACGTAGTGTGTTAGCCGGCAGTTAGAACGCTATCGTCCTGCATCTCGTGTTATTCGTCAGAGCGTGACGAGTGGGTGGAATTTTACGTCTGGACGTCTCCTCTTCCCCCTCCTCGACGTCCAAATACGCTCGATAACACTATTTTTTTTTTTATGTTGCTTCAACCCTGGCGTGGGCAACAAATCACCTGGCTACCCATCTCCCTGTTTATCTTAACTATTCTTTTGCTCGACCGCCCAGCGCCCCTATTCTTTCATCGCTGTTCATCACATTAAAACACTGGAAAAGAATCTAAATATTCTAGACTATAGTTTGAAAAAGGGACCAACAACTGTTGGAGGTAATAATTGATTTTGGAATTTCTATTTGTGTACTTCACCCAGTGGCAGTAATTTAGCATTTCTTAACACGTTGATTGCCATGTCACCCATATGTGGGTGACGGAATTATTTGTCTAGGTTTTAAAATGAATTTTTACATTCACCCCTTGCCCTACAATAACGAGCCAGACTCGCGATGAAGATTCTGAATAGAGTCTGATAAATGTGAACGATATTAATTTCCTTTAAACCGAAATAAATTCTATTTTGTTGCAGTTGATATACATATAGTGTATATATATACATATATATATCCTTTGGAGAAAACATAGGCATACAACAAATATAAACTACCTTCGTTTTCTATGAAATTCTGAACGATGAAGCATTTCTAATCATTATAATGACAAATTAAATAGTAGTGCAAGGGGTTAACAACTCCAAAAGCTGAAAACAATACATACTCTTAACCCTTTGCATTCGAAGCCATTTTAACTCTGGCTTGAAAATGAATTTTTACATTAATATACTCATTGTACCAAATTCGAATAGAATCCGTAAAATTCAACAAAGTTGGACGACTACTCAGTATCGTACATTTAATTTTTTCCAATTCTTATTTCATTAAGTAACGTACTTTGATTTCATGGAATTTTTCAGGTTTCTAGTTTGGCAGTCAAAGTGTTAAAGAGGGACTTGTCAATCAATTTTTTAGTAGCTATAGCATTATTATACCCTCGAGGTAGTGAAATTTTCGATTGAGAACTATTATTGATTAGAATTAATTTTAGAATTTATATTATAACATTTTACCTACCGGTAGTAGCTTAATAGACTTTTAACGCTTCTTATTTCGAAATAAGAAAATCACTAGCCCTTCTTCTTCGTCTTCATTCGAAATACGACGAAAGCAGGTCCCGAGCCATCGCCTTATATCGAGAGAAAAACTAGTGAAATAATTGCGTGGGTCAGAAATGAAATAAAGTGAAACTAGTGAAATTTTCGACTGCAAACTATTATTGATCAGAATTAATTTTGGAATTGATATTATAACATTTTGCCTACCGGTAGTAGCTGAATAGACTTTTAACGCTTCTTATTTCGAAATAAGAAAATCACCAGCCCTTCTTCTTCGTCTTCATCCGAAATACGACGAAAGCAGGTCCCGAGCCATCGCCTTATATCGAGAGAAAAACTAGTGAAATAATTGCGTGGGTCAGAAATGAAATTAAGTGAAACTAGTGAAATTTTCGACTGAGAACTATTATTGATCAGAATTAATTTTGGAATTGATTCTATTACATTTTGCCTACCGGTGGTAGCTCAATAAACTTTTAACGCTTTTTATTTCGAAATAAGAAAATCACCAGCCCTTCTTCTTCGTCTTCATCCGAAATACGACGAAAGCAGGTCCCGAGCCATCGCCTTATATCAAGAGAAAACTAGTGAAATAACTGCGTGGGTCAGAAATGACTCCGGCATAGGCCTAGAACTCGTAGGACTCCGAAAGTTAACGAATGGCTTCGTAAAGTATAGCAACGTTTAATTATTGTCCCAAAATTACTTTTGAACGTCTGTAATTCCGTAAAAAAATACTAGAACATTCTAGATTATAGAATTATAAATATTAGAACGATTTTGAAAACTTTCGCACTCTTGAACTTAGTATTTTCCAAGTTCACTATTTTATCATACAACAGAGTGAAAAACTGAAGTTGTCTTCGGTAATTATTTACTTTAGGGGCTTTCTCACCGATTTTGATGACCTTGAAATATATTGTCAAGGTCATGATTTTGAACAACTTTTTCCTATACATGTTACCGCCGCTCGCCCTTAGTTTACGAGATATTTGCAAAAATGTTTCAACATCTCGAAAAGTGATCGGAGTAGGTGTGGGTTAGGGTTAGGGTTAGAATTAACAGATTTCTTAACAGATTTCTATTTGAAGTGGTGTATATTTTATAACACCATTTTTTTTTTTTACTAATTGTGAAATTACATTGTGTTTTTATACATCTTTTGTTTCGATTTCTAATGTAACTAGTATTATGGCATCGAAAAATTAAGTTTTCGCGATCAAGTAGAATATTTTCGTTGCACTTGATACAATTCATCGTGCCATGGATCACTTTACTGTTAACTACAAAATCTATCAACTTTTCTTGATTGTTGCAGATATCCAAGAATTCGTATAGTTTCATGCTTAATACTCGGAACAAACAAGACAGTGGGTCTCGACTAATTGAAGTCGTTTTAAGTTGTAGCCATAATTATGTCTGAAACTAACTATGAAACTAAAGCTGAGCGGAGGTAACATGTGTATAGGAAAAAGTTGTTCAAAATGATGGCCTTGATAACATATTTCAAGGTAATCACAATCGATCTAAGCCACACCTACTCCGATCACTTTTTGAAATGTTGAAACATTTTTGGAAATATCTCGTAAACTAAAGGCGAACGGCGGTAACATGTATAGGAAAAAGTTGTTCAGAATCATGACCTTGACAACATATTTCAAGATCATCAAAATCGGTGAGGAAGCCCCTAAAGTAAATAATTACCTTGTCTTCTTTTCAAAATTCTAGAAATTAAAGTGGCCCGGTATTGACACAAAGGTCAAATTGCGTCTACTCATTTTTGTATAAAATGTTAATCAATGTGCCTGATGAATTTTTCGACTAATCTTTCGGACGGTTCTCTGTTTCAGGTAAGGAATCGATTGGAGCTGTCGATGGAGTTGGCCAATCGCTGCTTCAGCTTCTCGCATCCCGGTGACCTTGACACGGGAGCCGCTAAGAGGTTTACCTTGGCGAACCTGGATATCTCGGGATAGCACTCGGGGTCTCGGTCGAGGGATTAAGACAGGGTTGTTGAACGGGACGACAGAGGGCTGCTGGGATCGACGGGGTTGGAGCGAGCGAGAACTTAACCCAGACGAAAGGGAAAAGAGACTATAACCGTAGGCCTGTATAATTGATTGAGTGTAATGAGTTAAAGGGGATGCCGCGGTATCAAGGGTGGAAATTATAGAGTTCTGGGTCATGAAAGCGACAACCCCTCCCACCCCGCCCCCGGCTGGGAGAAAACGCGGAAACTTAGGTTCCTCCGCTTCACCCCCGGAAACCCCTCTTCGAAACCCCTTCCCACCGTTCACGAACATACCACGGGGGCGCTGATTGTAAATTAGTTAAAGGAGATGCTTCATTAGGATCAGCTGATTCATGGGTTTTATCCTTGCGGGGTGCCCTGATCCTTCAAATACAGGGTGCAGAGTTCACGAATTACTACGCCCTACGGACCAACGTATGTTGACCCCTCGCGTCGAATTTTTCTCTTTGTTTTCAACAATTCAATGTAGGAAACGAATATTCATATTTATCGAATGTCTACGTTTACGTTAATGTACATATTCCAGAGGCGGGAGACTGTAAGATATTTTATCTACATGTAATTAGCGAATCTTTAATTTAAATAATTAAGTACCTTCGAATCAATAACGTTCGGAAATGATTAAATTAAATTAAATGATTATTTTTTTTCACTTGCGAATTAACTGGATTTTCCAATTTACTCATCTTTGGCATAAACTAATATTGATCGATCAATTTCGAACTAAATTCGTTCGTCATTTTTTATGAGATTGTCTAGACTGGACCAACAAGATCAATATTACTTTTTAATTATAACATTTTCGTCGATAACATCAAGTCTTCCTTTTTTGGTGGAAAAAGGTTAGTTTTATTCTAAACGTTGAGATTCGTTGAATCGTGTATGTTTTAAAAAAAATGATTAATTTTCTGAAGTCATATGATTGTGACAATTACAGCACATCACGCAAATAAAGATTTACATAAATACCGAACAGGTTGACATCATTTCGCGCTGTCTAATAAATGAATAAAAAAATGCAACTAAGACAATGTTTCCATATACATAGTATAAAAATGCACTATACACGTATCCAAAGTAAATCAATGTTGATATTATCATATTTGATAAAACTATTGTTTTCTGTAAAATGAATCACTTTTACAGCTATCGCACGAAAAGCCTCGCTCAGAAATGTTGTGTCCGGATTAACCCCTTGCACTACTATTTATTTTGTGATTATAATGATTAGATCATTCTTAGATTAGATTATTCTTCATCGTTCAGAATTTCATAGAAAAGAAAAGATAGTTTATATTTATTGTATGTCTACGTTTTCCTCGAAGGATATATATATATTAACTACAAAAAAATAGATTTTTATTTCATCACATTTATTAGACTATTCAGCATCTTCATGACGAGTCTGGCTCGTTATTGTAGGGCAAGGGGTTAACCAGTTAAGCGCGTTTGACGTAAATACACGTCGGACCGAATCTCTATTGCAGTGCGGTTAACGTTAACGAATTGTTAATCTCTTATCGAATAAAAATTTAATTCTCTCTCACTTTGCTTTACTTTTTTCGTAAAATTTATAACAGCGGCATTTGGCCTGCGTTCGACGCGTATATTCGTCATTGTTTGATTTTAATTCCGTGCCGCGAGGGATTTTTAAAATTAAATTCCACAGTTAACAAGCAAAACAAGCAAATACGATACAACTTGTGTCGTGCTTGGTATCATTTTAATCGGAAAAAAAATGTGCCGAACGTGTTGGCGCAAGTTTCAAAACGAAAAATAATAAAAAAATAAACAAGTTTTATCACGGGAATTAGTATCAGCCGACCCCCACGCTGACGTCGACGATTCTCCGAGCCGAAGACGATTTTCGTCCGGTGCAAAAATGCAACAAAAACACCTCGGTGATCCTCGGTCGATAATTTTTTTATCATCGCGGCGCACGTTGTTCCAATTTTCTCGGTAGCCAGAAATAATCGAGGAGCGAACGTTCGCCTCGTTAGTCCCGGTAAAAAATCTGTTTGTCGGTGGAGGGAACGTATCAAATCAATTTTGGCCCTCGAAGGTAGTCAGGTGGAGGGGAGGGGGGGAGAGGGGAGGAGGTGCGAAGGAAACAAAGGAGCGCGGGATTACGCGAGAAGAAGCGCAAGAAGGTGACGTCTCGGTAGAAGGAGGTCGTTGGTGGAGGGTGTTGAAGGCGGGGGGGTAGGGGGAGGGGAGGGGGAGAGGCGCGACGTGGTATTTACGACGTCATTTCCTCGCTGACTGTCAATAATTTCCCTGGGGGATGTGGAAGGCATGCCACCGGGCTCTTCTCTTTCTCGTGTGCTTTCTCCCGGCCTCGGTTCTCTCGCTTTCTTCGTTTCGCCGCACCTCTTTCTTCTTTTCCTCGACGCTTTCCTCCTCTCCTCCACCTTCGGCGGCGTTGTTCCACGGGCAAATTGAAAAGCTACCGACGCCGAGACGTCCTCGAGATACTGTTCCGCGGCGACCGAAAAGTAATATCGCGCCGGTGGAATGAGATTGCGCCGCGACAGCCGGAATACATTTTTGATAATTTGTTTCTCTCGCGTTCAGCCGACTTGTCGCGCACAGACACCGACGAATCTGTCGAATACCGCCTCCCCCCTCCCCCCTCCCCCACGACTGTCAACGTGATTCGAGAGCGAAATACGCTTTTTTTTTTTTAATTTTTTTCGGTCGGCTTTCGCCGCAACAATGCTGTTCAGGTGAAAGAACGGCTCCACCGCGAACGGTGACGTGTGACGTTTATGGTCGCCGCAGGTACGCGATACGTGTGTGCAACGCCGCTCGTAATTGTCGAACGACTTCAAATGTTCGGAAATAAAATTATTTTACGCTGCGAACTCTCGCGGATACGAGCCTGTAAATGGACAATGTCTCAATAACCGCGATTATGGCTTGCGGCCGCGCGTCCTCTGCATACATATCGCTTGGCCTTGTCTCAATAAATAGGAAGTTGTCCGAAATGGTAATATTAGGGGGACCGGAAAGTAATGTCGTATTTTTCGTAAAATTAAAGTAGAGTAATTTTTTATTGGCATTTTATTTTTAATTTGTGACATACAGTGGCCGAAATAATGATAGGTTCATAGCCCGAACTAGCGTGTTTACTGTTGTCATTCTTATCTGCGTCATGGAACACCTCCTGTGGTGTTTGTTTATATTTTAAAAAGTCGTGTTCTTACTACTGGAGATCCATTTAGTTTAGTTTCGACAGCGCAAGTGTTTGGACGTAATAGATTGTGAAATTTGCTGAAAATTATTCTGGTAATAGAGCGAAATAATCTTAGGTTCACAATAATTTATCTAAGAAATACTTTTGTTACTACGTAGAAGAAATGTTATAAGGTATGTAGGTACAAAATACTTTCATGTTTGTATGTTTTAATACTAATTCTAAGTATTTAATGCTCTAAACAAGTTATAATTATTTAAAGCGTAAAGGGTCGTGGAAAGTCATTAGATGATCACGAAAAGGGATTAATCATTGCGTTCAAGGACATGAATCTGTCAAATAGGAACATCGCAGAAAGAATTCATAGATCTTTAAATGTTGTTAATCATTTTTTGCAATTGGGTCATAAATGTGGGACAAAAAAATCTACAGTTCTTCGAAAGAAATTGAGTCAAAGGGATAGAGGAAAAATTTTTTATGAAGCTCGAAAAAATAAATTGTACGCTTCTCAAATCAGGGCAAAATTAAAAAAGAGCAAAAAAGCCTCCTCTCTCACCAAGCTTCATAAACATGAAAGATAGAAATTTGCACAAGATCGTATGTCATGGACGGAAAAATGGAGAACTGTGATTTTCTCAGATGAAAAGAAATTTAAATTAGACGGTCCGGACGGTTTCCAATATTATTGGCATGATCTGCGTGATCAGAGAGAGATTAGAATGAGCAGAAATTATGGAGGAGGTAGCGTGATGATTTGGGCAGCTTAAGGCTACAACGGTAAAGCTCCGATCATGTGGTTTCCGCCAAAGGCTAATGCGGATAAGTACCAAGAACTGTTAGAATATGCGTTAGACGAATATGGTGACAGAATTGGTGGTCCAAATTTTATTTTCCAACACGATAATCCACCAATTCATCGTGCAAAAGCAATTAAAGCATATTTTCCAGACTTTAACCCTCCAGACCTTAACCCTATTGAAAATCTATGGGGCATTTTATGAAGAAAAGTTTACAGTAATGGCAAACAGTACGCAACGGTTAATGACTTAAAAAATGGCATCAAAGAGGCGTGGTCTCAGATCGGATCAGAGACACTAGAGAAATTAATAGACTCAATGTCACAAAGGATATTTGAGGTCATAAAAAACAACGGAGGACCAACTAAATACTGAGTTTTCTGGTCAAGTAATTAATTTGTACTTATATTTGTAACATTTTGTTAAGTCCAACTAGAAAATGATTGAGTGAACCTATATTTATTTCGTACAAAAATTCCAAATTTTTGTAATATTGATTAATTAACACATTAATAAAAATGATATTATTCAAATATATTATGTGTTTTACTAATTACATTGTAACGAATCACATACCAATAATAAAAGATAGAAATGTTGCATGAAAAACACTGTTATATCATAAAAATGATATGAACCTATCATTATTTCGGCCAGTGTATAAACACTCTCGTACGGTTGACCATGATGAACGAAGCTTCCCCGAGAGTTCTACAATCGTCTGTCGAGGTAATATGTTATTATCGAGTGCCACAGGCCTTCCCGATCGAGGTGCGTCAAAAAGATCGAAATTGCCCGATTCAAATTCACTATCGATGGCACTTACGTACAATCAATACTTCCGGATAAACATGATAAATGTTTCTTGTAGCTATCGCGACATTGCTGCCCTTTCGAAATTAGTATCCAATGCCGAATGTGCAACATTTCTGGATTCGAATCGGTCATTTCGAACATAGTCTCTAAAAACACAATATTTTTGTACAAAACAGTACTAACTAATCTCCCGAACCTGCAGCCATGTACTGAACAACGTAGGTGTACGAAGTTACCTGTTGTTATCAGTAAAATATTAACTTGCGCAAAAACGACATTACTTTCCGGTGCCCCTAATATTTTCGAAGTTTTAGGAGGAGATAGATGCAAAGGGTTCTAAAATAGATCCATGGTCCACTTACAGTCGGTGTGGAAAGTATTCGTACAGTGACAAATTGAAAGTAAGACTGTGTATATTCGTGAGTTTAATAAATTTTATGCGGAAAAAATGATTAACCCTTTGCACTCGAAGCTATTTTAATTCCAAAACGAAACATTTCTTCCGACCTAGAATATTTCCCTTCTATATATATTTTTTTTATGTTATAAATACGAAAATGGTGCAATTTACTCGTACAATACTGAAATGTTTAGTAATTTATTAAATTCAAACAAACTTAATAATGTAAAAAATATTTTGAAAAATGATACATCAATTTTTAGTGGCGCCTTACAGTCGCCGTTCGAGTGCTAAGGGTTAATAAATATTCTCAGATGTTTTTTGTAGAATAAACTTTGTGTAAACAAAATTTTATTTCCCTTCAGCATTACAAAAGAACCAACAAAAATGTGCAGAAACGGGCAGTTTTACTTTCAATTTGTAATTGTACGAATACTTTCCACACCGACTGTATGACGAACTTCACGGTAGCATTTCAGGGTTAAAATTGTAAACAAGCCCAGAAAGAATTACGAATTAACACTAGAATTACCAAGCAGTAAACGCAACTGGCGTACATTGCCTTATAACAACAACAAAATTGCAGTTGTTTAGATTTCATACCAGTTTTGTTCAAATATCTACTTCGATAGAGAAGTTTATTAAAAATTTTCCCATGAAAACATATTTACAATTTCGTTATTTCTAAAAGAAAAAATTAGGAGCAAGTAATTTTGACTTACCTGGTAGTTCTAGTGTTGAAAAGAAAATATCCCCGAGATTGCTTTGAATGTACTCTGTGTAATGTTGTATTATTTGTTTTTTTTTATTAGCTCTCTTTCACTGAACAGGTTAATTAATCCATGAAAAGGCTGGACAATTAAACGTCCGGCGTTTCGTCCACGAAAAGCTGCGACGCGATTTTAACGAAGGAACGCGTCGCAAGTCGGTGGAACGAAGGTATTTCAACAGCTGAGATCCCGTGTTCCATGTTTTGCGACGCGTCGTTTAAACGAGGATTCGACGGGAAAAACAAACAATAAAGACCGCTTCCCATCCCCCGGGTTCTCATAGCGGTTCATTGTTATGAGCGTTTCGTCACTTTTTGTCGTCCCGTTCCGCCTGCGTTCGCGAAAAGTTTCAACTTTCACGTGACGCGATACGATTTCGTGGAAGCATGTTGTTGAAATAATTAACGGTAGCCGGGCTCCCGGCACGAAAAACTATCCGGACCGTTTTGGCGATCGAAGAGACCATAACAATAACTCCTGACGACCACGATCGAATCGAGCGACTTCGTTGATTTTAATCTTGTGTAACCGTTTTTTACTACTTTAACGTATCCTTATATTTAAACCCTGGATTCTTACGAATTCCTATACACAATTTCAAAATAGTAAAACATGCGCGTGTATATTAGCAAAAATTACTACGAGTATTACTATTTAAGCGCAAAAAAGTTTCCTCGTGAAAGAGGGTAGCCTAACTTTGATGAGCGCTCTGCTTTAACCACCATGTATCAATAAAAAATTCTTTTAGTATTGTTAATGGTTCGACGGCGGATTTTTATGCGGAATATACATTTTCTGAGCCCCTTTGTACCATACGATCATACTATAATGTAGGAAAATATACTGCTATACATATACTATGATAAACTAGAATAATATATAGTAGAACCTTGATTACCCTTCTGTATTAACTTCTGTATTTTCTGAATATGTTTATAATTTATTCTAAAATGAATCATGTACAATTTGATTCGTTGCACATATCAGTACAAAGATACATAGATCACCGAGTTTCTACTGTACTGGAATATAGTGAAAAATACAAAAATATAGCAGGATATACTAGAATGTAATAGAATATACCAAAATACTACATTACAATGTAGTAGAATGTACTAGAATATGCTGGAATAACCTAGAATGTACTAAAGTAAACTAGAATATACTAGAAAATACTAAAATACACTAGAATACTATACTATAGCATATTAGAACATACTACGATACACTAGAATATATTAGGATATACTAGAATATACTGGGGTATACTACATTATGCTAGAATACACTTTAATATAGTAGAATACAGTAAAATATACTACAATGTACTAGAGTATACTAGAATATGCTAGAATAACCTAGAATACACTAAAGTAAACCAGAATATAGGAAAAAATACTAAAATATATTATAATATACTGTAGTCTACTAGAATATACTAGGATATACTAGAAAATAATAAATTATACTAAAAAGTACTAAAATATATTATAATATACTGTAGTCTACTAGAATATAGTAAAATGTACTACAATATTCTATGGTATACTACATTATACTAAAATATACTAGAATATTGTAGAATACATTAAAGTAAACTAGAATATACTAGGATACACTAGAAAATACTAAAATATACTACAATATTCTATGATACACTACATTATACTAAAATATACTAGAATATAGTAGAATATACTAAAGTAAACTAGAATATACTAGAACACGCTAGAATAATGAACTAAAATGTACTAGGACGCGGTAGAGAATGTACTATAATATACTACGGTAACCAAAGGCGCGAATTTTGAATGTAGACCTGGAGCGGATTCATTAGCCGAGATTGAAACCAATGAATTTCAATCAGAGTGTCTTCGTACGATACGGTATCGCGTAAAAATGTGTAGTTCTGCGGGGTCACGTGGCGCGAGAGCGTAATCCGCGAAAAGAACGAGCGTCTTCGTGGCGCAAAACAGCGAGCCGCGGCGCCGTTAGAACAGGAGCGCGTAAAAAGGCCGAAACTCGTTGTCGTAATGTTTTCACCGGGAATATTGCAACTGATGCTGCCCCCCTCCGTCCCCTCCTTTCCCCCCACCCCACCCGTTATCCAAGAGTTTCACCGCCGCGTGGCGAGGAACGAACACATTATTCGCGGAAACGATCGTCCCTTTCGCCTCGCGGCCACGAAGAAAAGAGGACTCTCCTCTCGCTCCGGTAAAAAACGAGCCAGAAGAAGACGCGATGGAAGAAAATGGGGAGAAGATTATGGTCGCGGCGGAGGTGGAACGAAGACGGCCAGTGTTTCTCTCGGCGGCGATGAAAACCGGAGAAACGGGAGGAGGCGAAACAGAGAGCGACAGAGAGAAAAAGAGAGAAAGAGGGAAAAGAAAACGAACCGGAAGAACAGAGGAGAAAGAGAAAGAGAGAGAGAAAGAGAGATCCGCCCCCGCTAAGGGTAGTTATTATAATAAATTTGTCGGGGGTTTAAGAAGCGGAAACAATTCAGAACTGCGAGTGACTCTAAGGATGTGCTTATCGTTGCTTTTATTCAAATGAGAGTGGAAGGCGACGAGCTGCGCCGGATGCGACCTGTATCTCGGACGCTTTTTCTACTCCACCTTCCTGCTGTCTCTCTGTTTTCACTTATTTCTGTTGGACCCCTTGCTACCGGCGATAATCGAGACGGCGAAAAATGTTCCCCCCCCCCCAAAACCAAACCAAAATTCAACGCCAGCTACAAATTGCCTGTCCAATTTTTGCTCTGATATCCGCACGGAATTTAGTTTATCGTCTCAATAGTTAACACTTTGCACTCGAGTGGCGACTCTGAAGCGCCACTAAAAATTGTTGTGGCAGTATTTCAAAGAAATCACAAAAAATATTACAAAATTTGTATTTAATAGAATAGTAAACATTTAAATGCTGTATGTGGAAATCGGATCAGTTCCGTATGAGTAAAATGTTAATATTCTAAGACGGAAGAAAAATTTTGTTTTAGAATTAAAATATCGCCGAGTGCAAAGGGTTAACCCTCTATGGGCCGAATTTTGTTGGTTTCTATTTGCATACAACTTGTAAGGCATTTACTTTGATAGTTCATTTTGATGGTGCTGCTAACCGTCATCAATATTGTTATTGGTTATCTCAGAGACACTATATAATCAAGACGTATACGTCATCTTGTGAAATACTGAAATTATTCGATAAAATGTCAATATATTAGCACGTGACCTGAAAGTTACACGGGCCCGTAGAGGGTTAACCCCTTGCACTACTATTTACTTTGTGATTATAATGATTAGAAATTCTTCATCGTTCAGAATTTCATGGAAAGAGAAAGATAATCTATATTTATTGTATGCCTACGTTTTCTCCAAAGGATACATATCAACTGCAACAAAATAGAATTTTATTTCGGTTTAAAGGAAATTAATAAGAAACATATTTCTTAGACTCTGCTCAGAATCTTCATCACGAGTCTGACTCGATATTGTAGGGCAAGGGGTTAAGCAAATATCTCTATCGTATAGTTCTCCGTTAGATCCGATGATAAACAAATATTCGAGGCAGACGAATATTTCTTCGCAACGTTTACTCGATAGTTTGTCCAAGAACGAATCAAATTACCACGGTACAAAAATCGTATCTCTCAATCCACGTGACGAATAATTTTGTTTTTTTTTTTATTGTCTGCAGCGTAGTAACTATTCCCCAAGCACTTATACTTGGTAAAGAGAACAATAAGAATTCAACGTGGCAAGATTTTGATTCAACAATTGAGAGCGCAAGCTAGGTTCCCCGCGTTCGATTATCGCGTGCTAATTAGTGTAACGGCCGTTTCTACGAAAATTAGTCCGGGAAGTGGCAAGAGTTTAGTGGCGCGTTGAACGCGATATGCTGCGGGGGTTGTATTTTTTTTTCTTTTTCGTCTTTTTATTGTCGGGTTAACGACGTCCGCGCGTGAGAATGATAGCCAATGAAACGCGGAACGTTAAAGTTTAAGTGCGCTGACACCGTGGCCGAAGGAGGAAGGACCATGATCCCGCAGGACCACCCCGATCACGACCCTGTTTATGACGTTCTTCGTTCATTAACGAGCCGGGGAGGGAGGGAGGGAGGAGGGAGTGGAAGCCGCGAGGTTCGCGAGGGTGGCTGCGCAAGATAAAAACGGGCCGTTTTGCCGAAAAGAGAACGGGAGAGCAAAAATCGTAACGAGGGAACGGGTTCGCGGCGGATTCGGCCCGGTCCGACCCGAAATTCCGGCCTCCACTCCCTTATCCTTTTTATCTTTTTTGGTGAGACTGATATAGTTTAGGGCCGCAATAAAACCGGGGCCCCCTGACCACTTCGATTTACGGCTTAATTAAACGCACCACGTCCCCGGGACACCACGAAAAATCGTCGAAATGCCGGTGGTTTCTTAAAGTTCCTTAAATACGAGCCTACGGTTGCCCGGCCACGGGGACCGTTTATGGCCCCCTTTCGGGCCCGGGCCCCTTCCTTTTTTCGCCCGTCCGATAAACGTTTCTTTCGTTCTGGATACCCGCCGCCGGAAGAGATTTCTCTTCCACGTTTTTCGGGACCGTTTCTATTTTTTTTTCTTTTCTTTTCGATTCTTTTGCTAACGAACCAGGCGAGCCTGTCCTCCGCGGCAACTGTCTCGATCGCTGGATCCCTCGATCGCTCGCACATCCTGGGCTCGATGGACGGGGGATGATGACTTTTCAACGATTACCGCACCCCTGGTCTAAACTATCCGATTTTGCCTCGATAATTATTCTTTGAGTGATCGCTAGACTGCTGATTTTATGCATTTATAAATTAAATTTAAAGAGATTTAAATTAAGTTTAAAAACATTTAAAGAAATTAAAGACGTCCCTTCTATCAGTTTTGACTCACGAAAATTATTTTAAAAAGCAGTTAATGTCTCTCTCTCTCTCTCTCTCTCTCTCTCTCTCTCTCTCTCTATGCAGCTATCTTCCAATTAATGTATTAATTTTTCAAACGAATCCATTCTAGAAAAAATATTTGTATCGACAGTTATGAAGTGGAATATATTCCCAGGGTCATTTTGTGATCACCCCCGGTCTAAACTATCCGATTTTGGCATGATAATTATTGTCAATCTTTGAGTGATCGCTAGACTGCTGATTTTATGCACGTATAAATTAAATGTAAAGAAATTTAAATTAAATTAAGTTTAAAAACATTTAATGAAATTGAAGACGTCCCTTCTATAATTTTGAACTCACTAAAATTATTGTAAGAAGCAATTAATGTCTATGCAGCTATCTTACAATAAATGCATTAATTTTTCCAACGAATCCATTCTAGAAAAAATATTTGTATCGACAGTTATGAACTGAAATAAATTCCCAGGGTCATTTTGTGATCACCCCTGGTCTAAACTATCCGATTTTGGCATGATAATTATTGTCAATCTTTGAGTGATCACTAGACTGCTGATTTTATCCATTTATAAATTAAATTTAAAGAAATTTAAATTAAGTTTAAGAACATTTAAAGAAATTAAAGACGTCCCTTCTATTATTTTTGACTCGCTAAAATTATTGTAAGAAGCAATTAATGTCTATGCAGCTATCTTACAATAAATGCATTAATTTTTCCAACGAATCCATTCTAGAAAAAATATTTGTATCGACAGTTATGAAGTGGAATATATTCCCAGGGTCATTTTGTGATCACCCCTGGTCTAAACTATCCGATTTTGGCATGATAATTATTGTCAATCTTTGAGTGATCGCTAGACTGCTGATTTTATGCACGTATAAATTAAATGTAAAGAAATTTAAATTAAATTAAGTTTAAAAACATTTAATGAAATTGAAGACGTCCCTTCTATTATTTTTGACTCGCTAAAATTATTTTATAAAGCATTAATATCTCTCTCTTTCTATGGAGCTATCTTCCAATTAATGTATTAATTTTTCAAACGAATCCATTCTAGAAAAGATATTTGTATCGACAGTTATGAACTGGAATAAATTCCCAGGGTCATTTTGTGACGTAGAAATGTTTGATATGAAAATTTGTGTTTTCAGTTCTCAGGTAGGATCAGCTGTTGGCTCCCATCCGGCGGTTCGTTGTCTTCGGCCAGTCCAGCCCGATTTTTTATTGCCGACGGTTTACGAGAGCCGCGTATCTCGGCAACTGGCTGTAAAATAAATTACTAATGCAACGAAATTGCACGCGAAATTATTGCCGCGATTACCGTGCCTCGCGCGAATCGTTTGAGCCTCCGGCTGATTAACCGCACGCTGTAAATTAACCGGCGCAATCGCGTTTTTGTTTTCAGATTAAGGGTACGGGTTTTTGAAATCAATTTCATATTATGCGAGCCACGTACGATCATCCGCTTCCTTTTCTCCCGGGCTTTTTGCATGGGAATCTCATCGTCGGCGCTGTTACGATTCCAGAAAAAGTGCCGAGAAACACGGGAATAATTAAATGGAAGTTCACGAAAATATTAAACTGAACAAATGACGATGAAAAATTATGGTGGAACGAAGAATAAGTGCAATATTTATAATTAATGCGAGTTAAGATTAATATGACTAGACTTTAGATCCACGTGCAAAATCAAAATTTTTTAATTGAATTCTGGGAAATTTACAATTAAAAATCTACTTCTTCTTTTAATAGTCCCAACGAATTAAGAATAGGATTCTTAAATTCTTCTGAAGTCTGCACAGTTTTCTATTTGCATTTGTAGATGCATAAATGAATTCCTAGATTCAAATTTCTTGTTCAAACATAGTTCTAATATTCCTGCGATTTATAGTGAATTCATTATGATCTTCCGTGGTTTAATAAACGGTACAGAAAAGTAATGAAAAGAAAATTCACGAGAATAGAAAAATGGATGAAGGGAGTCAATGAAAATTACGAAGAAGAATATGAGTGAGACGAGCAAGGATTTGGCATTTTTAAGAAAATGGCGCTAGACGAGTCTGTCGCGGGATTATTAGGGGTGAGTTTCTAGATTCCCTTAGCCGGGCAACGGACTTGATACGTAATCCGGAGTTAGTGTCTTTTCAGTCGGAAACACCCTGTATACAGGGCCGTTTATACACGTACACGGTGGACCACATCTCGTGGTGGTTTTTCGTATTATCCCGGGCGACATAATATGGGGGTTTATCTCGTGGAATCATGGTAGCTTAGCGGGGTGGTTTCTTCCCTCTCGCAGACCGTAGCCTTCTCGAAGGCAAATCCTCCTCGCGGAAGACAACGTCGCAGCCCCTTGGACCTTCGGGCCATGTATATTTTCACGGTATATATACGCGTCTTCAATTTCTCCTTGCCCATCCACTCTTCAAGGTCTGAAGAATCCTGCAACAGGACGACGCCGAATCTTGCGTGTCGTTTCAACCGCTTGGCAACGCAGGGAAGTCCAAAGAAGCAGTCACAAACATTATAATTCAAAATTTTTCTATTGTACTTTCTGAAATTTAATTATGCAAATTCCTATTTTCAACGAAGATTGACGGTCTAGCTATGCTCGAGCTATCTGATAAATTTCAGCAAGTGATTGAAAATATTGGTGAAGTTATAATCGTCGTTTATTTAATCGACGAACGAATGGTATACTAAATTGGAGATTATTTATCTCGAGACCCAATATTTTTCGATTCAATTTGCCTCCGGGAATTGATTTGTTTAAACGGTAAAAAATGTATATTTTTAACCTGAATGTGAATATCTGTTTACTGAATGTGAATGATATCCGTTTCATTTAAATCGAAATACGATTTTATTTTTTTATCAATATCGAAGCAGTAAAGTAACTGTGTGTAACATAAATAAATATTTTCTTTTAATGCTCGGTGAATATTTAAAAAAAAAACTTGTTTACAATTCTTCGAGCTAAAAGCCATTAGAGAAATACAACGGGATATTATTTATTAAATTGATTCTGAAAATTGGCCATATTTCCGGGGGTGTTATTAATATAATTTTCATGAAGCTGCGTCGGAACATCTTCGTTAATCAACCCCGTGTGCTGAAACCTGTAAAATTACTAGGGGAAAGTGTCCCCTATCTTTCACCGACTGGAGAAGGACAGAGGAAAGTTTGGTTGCGCTGGCAAAGCAAAACACAATAGCCTTGAGTGACAGTGCTATCGTAGAAAGTCTTCGAAAGGAAATATTGGGGGATAGAATTGCGAGCTGAGAGGGATGAGTCCGGGGGAGGATGATGCTCGGTGTTATTGATTCTAATGATATATTCGCGCCTGGGGCGGTGGCAGGATGTAATTGATATCTCGTGTGACGCGCGATACGTATTTATGAGTTTGTGTTTCCTTCGATTATTCTCTCCCTTTCGAGATTAAACTGCTTTTCTCTTCAGCTTTCGTTCAAATCCATTTCAATATTAATATACTTTTAATTTTCCACAACTTTGAAAAGAGTTCCGAAAGAAATTTTTCCTTAGGCGTTTACAGACTTTTGTATTCTTTCGAGTGTCCTAAATTGAAGAATTTTTTAACAAGCCATTTTAATTTTTCAGACAATTCTAGTGCTAGAAATAGCATGAAACCAATTGTTACTTTCTATGCATTGCGTTCATTTTTCATTCGGCCTGCTGGAACTGTATGAATCGAGACATACAATGCAATAATATTTTTTGTTAGACTGCTAGACTGTTATTAAAATACGAACTCGAAAAGGAAATCTGTATTTGCTATTAATTGAAATTACAATAGACTATTTAATAATGATGCGAGCACATTGTTGTGCTCACCCGGACAGAACAAAGTAAAACAAAACTTACATAATGACGGTCGATCGGAACCTCATCGCAAGGCCGCACATTCACGATCAAGAATCGAACAAAACGAGAACAAACCCAAAAAAGACCGAAAAAGAAAGAGATACCAGATCGCGGCACGCGACAACGCAAATCGGACCACACACACACTCCGCTCGCAACGCTATCTACCCGATAGATTTCTAACAATTGTTTACTCTCGATTTTGTTGCCCTTATTTTTTCCTTTTTCTTTCTCACTTTTTTGAAATGGTATTCTATTTTATCGTAGTCAATATTTAGCTACTACAGCACACGTGGTTATACAATAAATATAAATTGTCATAAATGTTAGACATTCTTCACTAAGCTCGTACCTAATCCAACTAATCAAGTTGCAATCATATGAAAGAAAATCTAATGATATAAAATGTTATACATGCGAATACTGAAATGTAAAGTACAACAATACGATACAAAATATACAATATACAGTGTATTACAATATAAAATACTAATGTAAAATGCACTCACAAATTTTTTAGAATGATCTGTAATTCCGTCGAATCCACTGCACATTATTCTTGACTCATGCGAATACGTCCGAATAATTCTCTATATTCCGCAGCCAATTTTCGAACATTTCACACTTCTACACAATCACTAGACACTATGCAACACACTTTACGAAATCGTGACAGCGAACGAGAAGAAGTTGCACTGACGACGGTCAAAATAATACTGCGATTGTAATCGCTCGAGGGAGGTAAACAAATGCTGACGGCTGATTTACCGACCCGATTTCCTGGAACTCCCTGTTTTTGTATCTAGTGTTTATAGACCCATGACGTCTGACCTGCCTAATATAATCTGACCCTAACACGTTTGTGTGTACTTCTAAAATCACAGTATTATTTTGTTCGTGGTCGATGTAACTTCTTCTCGTCACCTGTCACTATTTCGTTAAGTGTGTTGTGTAGAGTTTAATGATTGTGGTCCAATTATCGAATTATCGTACGTATCGAGTCAAGAATGGTGTTCTATGGACACGACTGCGGAACAGAAGATTCAGAAAAATTCGTAAGTGTATTTTGCAATAGTATTTTATAATGTAGAATTAACATTCGTATGTAGAACTTTGGATATAGGGTTATCTTTCATATTTTGCAATTTCAAATATGTATATGATCATAATTGGCAGGGAGATAATGACTTGGTACAGGCCTAGCGACGAATATCTCTTTAAATTTCGTTTGTTCATTACTTAACCCTCTATGGGCCGAATTTTGTTCCATTGATTTCTATTTACAGGCAACTTGCAAGGCATTTACTTTTATATTCCAAATTGTTGGTGCAGCTAACCGTAATCGATATTGTTATTGGTTATCTCAGAGACATTATATAATTAAGACGTATACGTCATCTTCTGAAAAAAGTTAAATTATTTGGTAAAATGTCGATATATTAGCACGTGACCTGAAAGTTACACGGGCCCATAGAGGGTTAAAATATTTTTTACATTATTAAATTTGTTTGTATTTAATAAATTACTGAAAACCAGTATTGTACGAGTAAATTGCACCATTCTCGTAGGTATAAAATGAAAAAGAATATATAGAAGTGCAATACTCTAGGTTAGAAGAAATGTTTCATTTTGGATTTAACCCTTATGTGGGCAACCAAATTGTTCACGGTTGTTGAAACCTTATTATTTAATTTGTTTTGCATCAATTTTAATTTCGTAACCATAAATCGACAGAGAACCTTCTAAATAATGGGGATCCAGAGCGGTTTTGCGATATCTTCATAAAAACATAACAAATTATTAGAGAAAAAAATAGAAATGGGTACCCGGGTACCCTGTTGCCCACATAAGGGTTAAAATAGCTTCGAGTGCAAAGGGTTAAAAAGATTTGAGGTGCCCATCGTATCGATTTCAGCTTACTAAAATAATTAAAAGAAGTAAGAAATTTTTATTTCACTCTTGCGTCTTGCGATCAAAGCAAATACTTTCTAATTTGCATAAAGATCCGCAGTCTAGTAATATATCATAAATTCGCCGTAACAGCGGTAATAGATTCTTAATTTATTTACAACGTTACACTCGCTCCCTGTTGGGTTTGACCCCGGTCTGCCCCAGAGTAAAAAACGCTAGAAATTCCTCGGGGAAAATAGTCCGATTATTTCCGAAAGCTCGGCAAGCGACGCACGCATAAAAATCCCCGGTCTAATAACAAGTTCCTTCGACGTGGCAAATTGTGCCTCCAGTTTCAGCACGGGAAACAACGCCATACGTCTTCATAGCCCCGGTAATGTTGTAATGGTGTACACATAACGAACACAGCGCGCCGAGCTCGCCGGAATAAAGAGCCGCGGCGTATCCGAACGGATTATCTGT
The DNA here is from genome assembly GCA_913789895.3 of Seladonia tumulorum. NCBI lineage: Eukaryota > Metazoa > Arthropoda > Insecta > Hymenoptera > Halictidae > Seladonia > Seladonia tumulorum. The sequence goes on from OU565281.1 coordinate 2,678,700, forward strand.
TTCTCTCCGCGAAATAAAGAATTTCCGGGTTGTCGGGTAACGGCCACGAGGAAATTTCAATGTCCCCGATCTATTTAATGGCAGTAATTCAATTGTCCGGCCCCTGGTCGAATAAACAAGCCTACCGAGCATTAAATAACCGGCCCTATTCGGCGCTGTGAATTGTCGCTGCCACATTCTGAACGATACATAAGGCTGCGCCGCCTCGCGCGTTCACCATCACGGATAAAGAATGTCGCCATGTTCTCGAAAGGATTCGCGATCTCTCGGAATCGCTATCCGCTGCTTTTCAACCGATCCGAATGTTTCACCGATTTTTTTTTTTACCTAACTACCTACCTTTGTTCCATGCAATTTTGAGTGGAACATTTTCCTACTGCTTTCCCTTCAACTCCTTGCTTGACAAAGAGATAAAAATAAAATATGTTATGGCTGCAGTGATTAGAACTTTGTAGTGTTAGCCCCCCCTCCATATAAATGTCTACTAATCAGTTTAACTGTAGGGTATATTTATAAATGTCTCCATACAATAAATATATAGTATAACTTTAAATTGTTCTGAGGTAAGAATTAAAATTAAAAGTATGTGACGCAATATAGAATTTGCATAACATATTGGTGGACGCCTTAGCTAAGTCGGCAACACTAGAACAAGCTGATAAACGTATTGTCATTCCTTTCACCGATTTACGTGAATCATTTAAACACAAATGTAGAAAAAATACTAACCATTTCACAATGCAACAGGGTCAGTACAAGGACAAGGAGTACTTTCAAGTATTATGTTAGGGACGGGGTTGCACCATGGTTCTCGGACAAAGGTTTATCACGAAAATATATTGTAACATTAAATCGTTGTAGATCAGATCATTACCATCTCGCAGCACCCCTTTCACGACTACATATTATAAATGATTTCAAATGTAACTGCCCCAACGAGGTTCAAGATCTTAACCATATTATTTGGCAGTGTACCTTATGGGAATCGCAACGAGTTGATCTTATGAGAGGATTGAATAAGCTCAATTTGTTTGCATCCTTGAATTAAGTTAGATCGTTGCTTTGTAAACCGAACATTCAAGCGTGTCATTTTCTTTTAAATTTTTTCAAACAATGTAATCTGTTTTCCTATTAATCCTGATGTATACGTAAAATACGCTGTATTCATATCAGTCCCAATGTAAAGCTGCATAACCCCCTATGGGGAGTTACATTTAAGCTCAATAAAAACAAAAGAAAAAGTGTAAAAAGCGGGTCCCCTAATCGCCTTCGATTGCGGAGTGAGTTGTCGCAGCTCTGGCAGAGGCGTTTAGCAAGTTTGCCGAGGTAAACCGACGCGTAGCATTAATCTATTCGTCGGGGTTCGATTAGCCGCGGCTTCATACGCGTCTCCGGTCGGCATTCCTTGTAAATTTAATCCCGTTTGGTTGACAGGGCCGGTGTGTGTGCGCGCTCGAACCGGCGCGCGATTCGATTGTCACGCGACGCCGGCAGAAATACCAAATAAATCGGCGAGGGGCTCGTTAAATGAGCCGCCCTATTTGGCGTTGCAAATTGTCAGCGTCCACGTAGGAATGGAATACAAGGTTCGATTACGCGGGTATACGAGGTGCAAGGAACGGTATCTCGGCCTAAAGGAGAAGTACAAGGGCTATTAATCCGGGTCCCGAAGCGGGTACATAAACGGCCGCTGCTATCCGCCGACATTTCTATGGACGTATATGTATGTGGCGTCATAGTCGTCGTCGTCTTCCTCGTCGTCGTCGTCCTTGTCGTTCCGTTCCGTTCCGTTCCGTTCTGTTCCGTTCTGTTTCTCCGCCCGGGAAGCTTTTATTTTCTCAAATCGATGCCCTGCCTGCGTGCCAGCATTGTCGCGCAGAAACTACGGCTTTGTATGCATATGTAAACGCGGTTTACTCGTAGAAATTGCCGGGCATTGTACGCGGACCAGTTGGACGCCGGGGCCCCGCCATTCTTCTGGCTTAGGAAACACCGAGGACCCTATTTCACGCACACCAGCCTACACTGCACACCACGCGCACAAATCATGCAAAATTTCAATTTCATCGTTAAAACTTCTTTCCGAAGTTCACCGAGTTCACACAGAAACGAGAAAGACTTCTTTCAACGTTTTTCTTCTCAACGTTGATTTTGAAGATTCCGATCTGGGACTAATTTCGAAGCTAGACAAATTCTCCAGTGATTTGGTCACGTTTTTCAAAATTCCCTGAATCGTCCTGGATTTTAATTTATTGCGAGAGCTATTAAGTGTAGAGATAAATTCTTCACATATTCATAATATATTTAATTGGGAACATTCTCCTTGCTCTTTAACACTGCCCAATATTGAAATTAATATTAAATTTCCAGTGGTTTAGTCACGTTTTTTCAAAATTCTCTGGATCATACACGATTTTAATTTATTGCTATTAGGTGTAGAGATAAATTCTTCCCACACATTTTCATACAATATTTAATTGGGAATATTATCCTTGCTCTTTAACACTGCCCAATATTGAAATTAATATTGAATCTCCAGTGATTGGGCACATTTTTTCAAAATTCTCTGGATCATCCAGGATTTTAATGTATTGCTATTAGATGTAGAGATAAATTCTTCCCACACAGTTTCATACAATATTGCTATTTAATTGGGAATTTTCTCCTTGCTCTATAACACTGCCCAATATTGAAATTAATATTGAATCTCCAGTGATTGGGCACATTTTTTCAAAATTCTCTGAATCGTCCAGAATTTTAATTTATTGCGAGAGCTATTAAGTGTAGAGATAAATTCTTCCCACACATTTTCATACAATATTTAATTGGGAATATTCTCCTTGTTCTTTAACACTGCCCAATATTGAAATTAATATTGAATCTCAAGTGATTTGGTCACGTTTTTTCAAAATTCTCTGGATTATCCAGGATTTTAATTTATTGCTATTAGGTGTAGAGATAAATTCTTCCCACACATTTTCATACAATATTTAATTGGGAATATTATCCTTGCTCTTTAACACTGCCCAATATTGAAATTAATATTGAATCTCCAGTGATTGGGCACATTTTTTCAAAATTCTCTGGATCATCCAGGATTTTAATGTATTGCTATTAGATGTAGAGATAAATTCTTCCCACACAGTTTCATACAATATTGCTATTTAATTGGGAATTTTCTCCTTGCTCTATAACACTGCCCAATATTGAAATTAATATTGAATCTCCAGTGATTGGGCACATTTTTTCAAAATTCTCTGAATCGTCCAGAATTTTAATTTATTGCGAGAGCTATTAAGTGTAGAGATAAATTCTTCCCACACATTTTCATACAATATTTAATTGGGAATATTCTCCTTGTTCTTTAACACTGCCCAATATTGAAATTAATATTGAATCTCAAGTGATTTGGTCACGTTTTTTCAAAATTCTCTGGATTATCCAGGATTTTAATGTATTGCTATTAGGTGTAGAGATAAATTCTTCCCACACAGTTTCATACAATATTGCTATTTAATTGGGAATATTCTCCTTGCTTTATAACACTGCCCAATATTGAAATTAATATTGAATCTCCAGTGATTGGGCACATTTTTTCAAAATTCTCTGGATCATCCAGGATTTTAATGTATTGCTATTAAGTGTAGAGATAAATTCTTCCCACACAGTTTCATACAATATTGCTATTTAATTGGGAATATTCTCCTTCTTCTTTAACACTGCCCAATATTGAAATTAATATTGAATCTTCAGTGATTTGGTCACGTTTTTTCAAAATTGTCTGGATCATACACGATTTTAATTTATTGCTATTAAGTGTAGAGATAAATTCTTCCCACACAGTTTCATACAATATTGCTATTTAACTGGAAATATTCTCTTGCTCTGTAACACTGCCCAATATTGAAATTGTAGTACAAAAAGGGCCATCATTGTTAAGGTCTATTCATTTTTATTGAAAATACTGCAAAGTTGACGAAGGAGGTTATCTTCTCCTCGAGTGGAAAATTTCTCCCTTAACCGTTTGCACTATAATTTATTTTATGATTACCATGATTAGAACTTCTTTGATGCCTATAATGTACCAGGAGAAATAGAAAATTTATATTTCTGTAATGGCTAAATTACTGACTGCGATAAAATAGAATATCATTTCAATTTAAAGGAAATTAATAATATACATATTTAGAAAATTCTGTTCGAAGCCTTCATCACGAGTCTCACTCGATATTATAGTACAAGGGGTGAAGCTGCTTACTCGCTATTGACATCAAGGTTGCACTCGATTACTATTTCCTTAAAAATCGCTTCAAGATCATCTACCAACGTCGGAAATTCGGTACCATTATTTAAAAATTGTTTGACCCCGGTTCTCCGAGGATTTCAAATTACTTCGAGACCTGAATTTTCTGGATTAAAGGAGCTCGGCAGAATATGGTAACGAGGCGGTTGCTGGACAGTAAAATTTTTTAAAGTTGAAACTCTAGGTCCTCGAGTATTTTGAATGTATACTGGGTCCGTGTGATTAAAATAAAAGGGGGAGAGCTAAATATGTCGGAAATTCGGTACCATTATTTAAAAATTGTTTGGCTCCGATTCTCCGAGGATTTCAAATTACTTCGAGACCTGAATTTTCTGGATTAAAGGAGCTCGGCAGAATATGGTAACGAGGCGGTTGCTGGACAGTAAAATTTTTTAAAGATGAAGCTCTAGGTCTTCGAGTATTTTGAATGTATACTGGGTCCGCGGGATTAAAATAAAAGGGGGAGAGCTAAATATGTCGGAAATTCGGTACCATTATTTAAAAATTGTTTGACCCCGGTTCTCCGAGGATTTCAAATTACGTCGAGACCTGAATTTTCTGGATTAAAGGAGCTCGGCAGAATATGGTAACGAGGCGGTTGCTGGACAGTAAAATTTTTTAAAGATGAAGCTCTAGGTCTTCGAGTATTTTGAATGTATACTGGGACCCCGTGATTAAAATAAAAGGGGGGGGAGCTAAATATGGCGAATAGGTTCGGAACCCGCGGCGTTTAGAGAAACGCTTCGCGATCGCTATTAATCTCGGCGATACCGTCGCGTCGCTGTCTAATCCGAGAAAGTGGTCGTTCGCCCTCAGCGGCCAGGGGGATCCGTTGATTGTGAGAAATCGCGGGATCAGTGAAAGCACGAGGTTCGCGTAAAGCCCGAGTCGAGTGTGTGTGGTCGTCTTCTTCATCCGAGGGCTCCCGGTGACGCTAAAAAGCGATGATTGAATGGTCCCGCGACATCCGAGGGGATATTAATTTTCATATTGAAGTGCCTGCCATATTGCGATGGGACCGGGACTCGCGCGTGGAACGTCCACAAAGAAAACCGTAGCTTCCCGACAGTCGAAAAAACTTTCTACCTTTCATCGGGAACCAGAGAAACATCGGGCCGGGCTAATTCCCCGATCGCTTCCGTTCCAGCTGGAATTATGGAATCGACACCCGGAATTGATCGAGGTGTTGAAACGACTTATGACGCATCGGCCCATTAAAGACAGCAGCACCGGTAAAAATAAGATCTGCCAGATGACGATGATGATGACGACGGTGAAAGCTCGGGATGATAGCACCGCGGCACCACGCCGTGCCCCGCTGGATACCACCACGATATCCCGGCGAGAGCAAACCGTTCGAATAACTCGTCGGCTTTTCGACGTAATCAATTCTACGCGAGGGCGTACCAACACCTTTCGCTTACACATGTCGATCAGGCCCGTAAAAATCCTACGGAGTCCTCTTAATCCAATGGAAATCGGCCAGGTGATACGGAAGTTTATCAACTTTTCATTATCGTTCGTTCCTTCACCCTCGTACCATTCCCGGAGATCAAGATAACACCTCGCCAAATTTTATCTTATACCTTAATTCTCGCGAGGCGGGCGCTTTTGATGGCTTCATAACACCTGTGGTGTCGTCTCCTCGAGTCCCATCAATTTTCTTTTATATATCTTCGAAACTACTCAATGTTAAGTCTCGCGTTCGAGTTAATACACTGCCCGAAATTTCCATAAAGCCGCCTGATTTTTGGTGAAATCTTAAAATTATGACATAGTAATGGGCAGCTGATGCATCATGGCATGTTTGGATTAATAAAAGAAACCGTTTACATGTTTGCAGTCATAGATATATTCTTTATTTATAAAAAAAACGTAAAATTATATAGTTTATCAAAAATCGGACTGCGAAATTTCCATAAAGCCAAACGTTTTTTAAGTAGATAACATCAATATTAACGAAAATTTCTTCTAAATTTCTAAATTAATACTTAGTATAATTGCCATTTTTTCGAATAACGTCGAAAAGTCGATTAGGCATTGATGCAATCAAAGCACGAAGAGTTTCTGCTTCGATTGATGTCCACGCTTCGTTCACTGCAGTCCATATCTCAGAAACAGAATTGTACTGTTTACAATTAACATATACTTTTCTTGCAAGTATTCCCCAAAGGTTCTCAATTGGGTTTAAATCTGGTGAACAAGCTGGCCATGTCAAAACCCTGATATTTCTGTTGTCTAACTACTCCTTTGTTTCTCTTGATACATGAACTGAGGCGTTATCCTGTTGAAAAATGAAATTGTCAGTCTCAATTGCTTCAGTGAATGGTATTAAGACTATCTCCAACAGCTCCGTGTATTGGGACGAATTCATTTTGTGGTTAATTCGACAGATTGGGGTTTTTTTATTTGCTCTGAATGCAGCCCAAATCATTAATGATCCCTCCACCGAAGTTACGACTCATTGCTACGTTAGGTTCTTTTCTTCAATCGTGGCAATAGTACTTGTGACCATCGGGCCCATCTATGTTAAATTTTTTCTCATCGGAGAAAATTATATTGTTCCATTCTTCTGTCCAGGACATATGTCTTTGTGCAAATTCGAGACAAGCTTGTTTGTGTCGTTCTTTGAGTGCTGGTTTCTCGAGCATTTATTCCCATTTAAATCGCCCTGAACTTTTTAAAATTTGCTGCACACGCCTCGTTGTTATTGGTAGTTGTAGTTCAGTTCGAAGTTGTGCTGCACTTTTTGTTTCCCTTGCTGCCAGCCTCATCAATAATGAATACTGTCTTGTTAATTTTTTATTTCCACCTGCAGGATGTTTCTTACCATATTCTTCGCCCAAATTTATACAATTATCTATTAAAGTACGCGATCTATTAATTTTTTTCGCAATTGATCGATTAGAACACCCCATATCTTTATAAGCATCAATGGATACCTTCTCTTCACTGGTCAACAACTTGCCTCGTGGCATTCTAATAAAAATAAATACAAATATAATATATATACAATTTTTATGAATTTAAAAATCAATTTTAGTATAAATACGCACATCTCAATTACAATTAAAGTTCCTTAGCTGAGACTCACGTGTTATTCACACAAAATTTAAGCACAAACTAAGTGGCTTTATAGAAATTTCGCACTCCCGTTCCACGACCTTCGACGAAAATGTAAACAGATTCAAAACGTAAACATTTGTGAGAAAGTGGCGTATATATCTCTACTTAGTAGTCAGTATACAATGTTATAGATATTTGAAAAGTAACAAATTTCTCTATATTTTTTAAAAATACATCAAAATGTAGGTGGCTTTATAGAAATTTCGTGCAGTGTAGAAATAATTGAAACTGATCGCAGGAAAATTTTAGATGGAACATTTTTAAGGGGTTATAGACGGTTAGAAATAGAAAATTTATATTTCTATCTGTGTAGAGATAAATTCTTCACATTTTCATACAATATTTAATTGGGAATATTCTCCTTGCTCTTTAACATTGCCCAATATTGAAATTAATATTGAATCTCCAGTGATTTGGTCACGTTTTTCAAAATTCTCTGAATCGTTCACGATTTTAATTTATTGCTATTAGGCGTAGAGATAAATTCTTCCCACACAGTTTCATACAATATTGCTATTTAACTGGAAATATTCTCTTGTTCTTTAACACTGCCCAATATTGAAATTGTAGTACAAAAAGGGCCATCATTGTTAAGGTCTATTCATTTTTATTGAAAATGCAACAAAGGTGACGAAGGATGTTATCTTCTCTTCGAGTCGAAAATTTCTCCCTTAACCTGTGAGTTAACCTGTGATAACACCTGTGGTGTCGTCTCCTCGAGTCCCATCAATTTTCTTTTATATATCTTCCAAACTATTCATTGTCAAGTCTCGCGTTCGAGTTAATAGAAATAATTGAAACTGATTGCTGGAAAATTTTAGATAGAACATTTTTAAGAGATTAGAGACGGTTAGAATTTTGAAAAAATCGATTTTTTAAATTTCTTTTTCGTAATCTACATATATTTAAGTGTACGCACAAAAAATTTCAAGTCAATCCGGCGATTATTTTCGAAGTTACACGCATATTAATAGATAATAATTAATAATAGACCATTTTCGTGGCAGGCAATGGGTTAACCCTTGCGTCGATTACCACAATTGTGGACGTGATTTTTGACGTGCCCAAGTATCCTCGCGATCATTTCCTGCATCGTCTTATTGTTTCTCATGCGAACAGCCGCGGAGCAGTGGAATTTTCTCGTGTCACTTCATTTGAACCATTGCGAAGGTTCTTTGTTAACACATTATCCACCGTTATTTGTTGGTTCTGTAATCTCTTAAACTCTCAATCATTACACCAACAACTCACCTCCACAATTTTGTTTGGGATTACAATCGCTTCTCGATATATGTCAACGACACGGGTCTTGCCAACGACTTGTATCGTACAGGAGACATACTCTCAGCGTTCGAGGCCTTCGAGCTTCGTGATCATCCAGTTTATTTTTCGTGTATCATTCAATCCTTGGCGACATATATAGAAAAATCATTGTAATTATATAAAGAGAATCATTTTTAATCTTGGTACCGCACAATTATTGGGAATCCTATCGATAGGAAGCATAAAGCGTTAAGTTAAACAACAATTCAGTTTTATTTGTTTTGTGCTTGACTATCCACCTTATTAGTTATAACTAGACATCGAATGTTTATGCAATTTCCAATTTTTATAGAAACATTTTAATAAAGTGGAATGAAATAAAATTTTATTTTTAATGGGGACAGCCTTTGTAGATCCAAAGCAAATAAAAATCGTGTTAAATTCTCTCGAATTTTATATTATAGCATTTTTTTAACATTTCCATAAGCCATAAATGCATAAAGATCCGATGTCTAGTTATAACGTTTAACACTAACACGTTAACTGCCACCTCAGTCACATATGACTGACAGTGATTTTTTACTAGGTTTAGAAATTCATTTTTATTGTGACATATCCAGATAAACCGAATTTTATTAGGTCCTTTGGAATTCAGAAGGGTTAAATCAGCATTCCCTATAATACACTTTCAATTTCTAGTTTCGGTTTCATTAACACTCTGACTGCCAAATTAGAAACCTCAAAAATTCCATAAAATCAAAGTAAGTTATTTAATGAAATAAAAATAGAAAAAAGTTAAATATATGATATTGTGTAGCCCTTCAACTTTCTTGCATTTCACAGATCCTAATCAAATGTTGTACGATTAATATATTAACGTAAGAATTCATTTTAAAACTTGGACAAATAATTCCGTCACCCACATGTAGGTGACATGGCAGTCATCGTGTTAATTAAATTACACTGATTTTCTGAGAATTTCTGGAATTGATTTTTTTGACGTGTTAAATACGATGTGTCCTTTAATTTAATGCGAATATCGTCACGCTAAACAAAATTGAAAATTGTGCGAGCACGATGCTGCGCGTTACGATTTTAAGCAACGACGTGCATATAATGAATCTGATAGATTGACGCTACTAGATAGAAATTAGCTGATGTGTCTGTGCACGATTGACTGTTTCTAGTTGCTGCAAATACATGAGCTTGCAATGGAACCTTAACACTTTGACTGCCAAGCTAGAAACCTCAAAAATTCCATCAAATCAAATTGTTATTTCATGAAATAAAAATAGAAAAAAGTTAAATATATGATATTGTGTAACCCTTCAACTTTCTTGCATTTCACAGATCCTAATCAAATTTTGTACGATTAATATATTAACGTAAAAATTCATTCTAAAACCTGGAAAAATAATTCTTCACCCACATATGGGTGACATGGCAGTCAACGTGTTAAGAAATACTAAAGTACTCAAATAGAAATTCCAAAATCAATTATTGCCACCAACAGTTGTTGGCAAATTTCACTACCTCGAGAGTATAATAATGCTATAGCTACTAAAAAATTGATTGACAAGTCCCTCTTTAACACTTTGACTGCCAAACAAGAAAGCTAAAAAATTCCATAAAATCGAAGCAAGTTATTGAATGAAATAAAAATTGAAAAAAATTATATGTATGGTATTGAGCAGTCCTGCAACTTTTTGGCATTTTACAGATCCTAATAAAATTTGGTACGATTAATATATTAACACTAGAACTACCAAGCACTAAATGCAACTGGCATACATTGCCTTATAATAACAACAAAATGAGATTCGTTTAGATTTCGCATCAGTTTTGTTTAAGTATCCACTTTGATAGAGAAGTTTATCAAAAAATTTTCTCATGGAAACATATTTATAATTTCAATATCTCTAAAGGAAAAAATTAGGAGGTAGTCATTTTGACCCATCCGGTAGTTCTAGTGTTAACGTAAAAATTCATTTTAACCAGTTAACTGTAGCGATCTCTTTGCAAAACGCCCACCAGTGTGTCGCGATAATCAAGCGATGACGGGTATAGTCGTCATATTTATAGTTATAAATCCAACTCAAATTATTTATAATTTTCATTTGTTTGTTTCATTTCGTCTTGACCTCTAAACATTTTAAACATATTAAAATTCTACGAATATAATTTAGTTTTCACCAGAATTAAAATTTTACGTATGACGAGTATACTCGTCAATACACAAAATCGTGCCACTTCTCCATGACGAGTATACTCGTCAATCACAGTTAACTGGTTAAAACTTGGACAAATATAATAATTCCGTCACCAACATACGGGTGACATGGCAGTGAACGTGTTAATTATTCAGCGTGTGGACAGCCCGCTTAAGGGTTGGGCGTTCGTTCTAGGATTGGAATTGCAAGCTTGCGATGTTCGATTTGATTTGATTTGATGTTCCAATTGCCGGAGAAGAAATCGATTGGACAATTTAGTCGGTTGTGCGAGGACACGCGTGTCGATAAAAGAGGATCGCCGGATTCACCGTTATTGCCGCCCCTCCCCGGGCCCCTCTAAAACACCTTTCTCCCTTCTTTCGAAACAGAAACTGACCTGAATCGCGGCGGCGCATCTATCACGAGGAAGAATCGCGACAAGACACGTATACATCTCGAAGGGAACAGAGCGGGCAGAGGTACACCGGCGGCGGTGTGGCGGCCGCTGTGTGTTCTCTTGCTGGCGTGCCGGTGTTATTGCATGGCGCAAGTCGAAGAGCCTGCAGCCGGCTGCAGGTGCACCGGCTTCTCCACGCTCGATCCGAAGACGTTTCGGTGTGCATTGTGATCGAATGATATAATAAAGGCTGAAGTCCGTGGGAAACGGAGAGCAGAGCCACCTGACGCACCGTCAGCAACGTCGTAGAAAGCCTTCTTCGTATACAGGGTGATCCTATCGAACTGTGTCACCGGATCGTATCGAACCTCGGACCTACGAGAACACACGCTGCCGCATAGCGCAGCTGATTATGCGACCAGTCTTCCTCTCGATGCTTCGTTTATTACTTTATCCGACGGCAGATGTTTAATCGAATGGCTCGGAAGCCAATCGGTGTCGGACCGATTTTCTTGTATCAATTTATTTCAACGGTTTAATCTCTTTTTCTCTCTGTGTGTGTGTGTGTGTGTGATGACGTAAACAATATTTTGCAATTTGTTGGAAATAAATTTCGAAGCAGAGTTTCATTTAGTGAGTCGAATATTACCTCAATGTGTCAATCACAACATGCAATATATATATATATATATATATATATATATATATATATATATATATATATATATATATATAGATATCTAGCAATATTGTAGGCAATTTTGTACATGGACAATAAATCTAGTTCTCATACTGTCACTCTACTAATTTTATCAGCCACCATATAAGTACACTATATAAGTGTCACTGTGTCTAAGTGTATATATATGTACTTATATAGTGGGTGATAAAATTAGTAGAGTGACAGTATGAGAACTAGATTTATTGTCCATGTATAGAATTGCCTACAATATTGCTAAATATCTATTTATAATGTGAAAACATTAATAATCCGCATAAAAAGATAAAAAGAATTCAGTTTAGCTATACTTCCAGTTAAAAATTTATCAAAATTCGTTTTCTTAAATGACTCGATTCGATTTAATCCGATTTTTGCGATAACTGAATCAACTATTAACCCTCTGTATGGTATGCCAAACGACCGTTAGTATGTATAATTTTATTCCTATATAAGACGACGCTTTTTATTGTCGAAATGAGAAAATCATTACCACTCTCTTTCTTCTTCATCTGAAATACGACGAAAGTCGGTTCCGAGCCATTGCCTTATATCGAAAGGAAACTGTAGTGAAAACGTGGGTCGCGAAATTAATAAACAACGAGAAGTCGCAGAATTCCAAGGGTTAACATATTAACCCCTTGCCCTACAATATCGAGTCAGACTCGTGATGAAGATTCTGAACAGAGTCTAATAAATATGTATGTTATTAATTTCCTTTAAACCGAAATAAAATTACTTTGTTACAGTTGATATATATCCTTTGAAGAAAAGATAGGCATACAATAAATATAAACTATCTTTCTTGTTCTATGAAATTGTGAACGATGAAGAATTTTTAATCATTATAATCACAAAATAAATAGTAGTGGTTAAACGTTTGAATAACCATGTTACATCGAGTTTCAATCTTTCCGAATAGACTTATTCATCCAACAGAAACGATAAGATTGTGTTGAGAAGAAAATGATCTGAAACAACGCATGTTCGAAGCATCAAGGGACTTGAAAATCGGCACATTAAATTCGCGGCTGGTCCACTTATTAGTGCACCTCCGGACTGTCCCTTCCAATTACAGTAATTGGTACCAAGAAAGTGAGAAACACGCAGACACACATACACGATGCCTCAACACCAGATTCTTTCGTAATCTATAAATTAATTGAAACGTCGGTTCAGCGATTGCCGCGAGCGCGAGTTAAGTGAGAATTATGATTGCAGGAATTACGCTGCAATAGGTAAAATGGAAGAGTCAATTAATGCCAATGTCTTGTTAAGAGAATGTAATTTGTCTTGCTGGCCGGACGATTTTCCTTTCTCGGTAACCGGCCACGGTTCATCGTAAAACCGCTGCGTCTAATTATGCGTGCGAATATACAATCGCGCGCAAACTGGTAATCACCATTCACTTGAACTTTAACCCCTCAGGGACGAAATTGTTCCTCTCTTTCGTACGTTGCCATAATCTACAGGTAATTCCTTTGATATTTCACGTGGCTGTCTTGGAATTATCTTCGTGACGAAAATGAGTGCAATTTGGACAACAGGAGACAAATTGAAAGAATTTAAAAATGTGAATTCTGACTAAAATCATTAACCCCTTGCCCTACAATATCGAGTCAGACTCGTAATGAAGATTTTGAACAGAGTCTAGTAAATATGTACGTTGTTAATTCCCTTTAAAGCGAAATAAAATTCTATTTCGTTGTAGACGATATACAGTGGCGTGCAAAAGTTCCCGGCCAGATGGTTTTTGCTATTTTTCTTCCAAAAAAAAGCGTCAAGAAATTTTTATTAGAATCATATATAAGGGCGTATTACATTAAAGGATATAACAAAAAAAAATCAACGCTAATTATTTTTCTTACTTATTTATTTGCAGAATAAGTAAATTAACATTTTAAACAATTTTCGGCCAGTGTGTTTAACGAAAAAATTATGCTTGTTTTTCATTGTGTAACAATTTTGCAGTACATTATTTAACATGTTATAATTAATATTTGATAGCCATGCCTTTTGCAGCAATAACAGCAGTACATGACGAGACATGGACGTAGATCTGGCCGGGAACTTTTGCACGCCACTGTATATATTCTTTGGAGAAAATATAGCCATACAATGAATATAAACTATCTTTTCTTTTCTATGAAATCCTGAACAATGTAGAATTTCCAATCATTACGTTCACAAAATAAATAGTAGTGCAAGGGGTTAAAGAAAGAATAAGACACTTTCATAGACAATTTTTATTTTGTATATAAAATCAGCAGTCTAGTAATCAGTTTTGAAGAGTTAACTGGTATAGACGAAAGTAACTACATAAATATAAATTAACCCCTTGCCCTACAATAACGAGCCAGACTCGTCATGAAGATTCTGAATAGAGTCTAATAAATGTGAACGTTATTAATTTCCTTTAAATCGAAATAAAAATCTATTTTTTTTTGTAGTTGATATATATCCTTTGAGGAAAATGTAGACATACAATAAATATAAATTATCTTTTTTTATCTATGAAATTCTGAACGATGAAGAATTTCTAATCATTATAATCACAAAATAAATAGTAGTGCAAGGGGTTAAAGAAAGAATAAAACACTTTTAAAGACAATTTTTATTTTGTATATAAAATTAGCAGTCTAGTGATCAGTTTTGAAGAGTTAACTGGTATAGACAAAAGTAACTATATAAATGTAAATTAATCTTGTTGATAACTGGGCAGATATAAACCATCGATAACTGAAAATTTAGAGCAATTTCAGTAGTATAGCAGTCGAGGGTTAATTCGTCTATCGCAAAGGCAGGTGGGAAATGGGGAACGAAATGATAAAATTCCGGAGCGAGCGGCTGGAAAGCGGATCGGAATCGAGAACGAATTTTGAAGGAATTATGGTTTCCTCGTGGTGTCGATAAGTGCCGGCAATCACGAAGAAAGTGTGTACGACACGCCTTTTACGGGGCCAATTTGTCACGCAATAACGTTCCGTCGAGGACTGCCGAAAGGCCCCGGCGAAAGGGAAAAGCTGTGGAACGACGATTCAATAGTCCTCGCATGTTTCATTAATCAAAACATACAAATCGTGACGTCGACAACCGCCGTTCGTCACGCGAAGATCCACCGCAAAACTTTTCGTAACATGCCGAGCCGCCACCGCCGCACAGTGGGACGACTTATGTAAAATCTCCGACATGGACGAAAAATTCAAACTTCTTTTTCCCAGTAAGAGAGCTCATAGGATCGTTTCTTAGGCTTTTGGAATAAGTAAAATGTGGTGACATTCCAGGACATGTCAGTGATAACGTTATATTTCCGGCATATGTATCTAAAATCGACAGCTCAAGACTTGAATTTTCATGAAACCGTATCTTTCTAATGAATTGTTCCTAATAGTTTCCATGTTTTGGTAATGTTGTATAATTTTTTCCTACTTATGAGGTGTATTTGAGCTGAGAAAAATATGAATGAAATAAAAAATGGCTGTATTACTGTTTAACACTTGACGTTTAGTAACGTTGTGGGCATTTTGCGTACATTTTGTCGTGTTACAAAAAAGTTCCGATTTGTTCCGAAAAATAGACTTTACAAGTGTTTACAGTTGGTATTCAGTGAGAGAAATACGCAAAAATCATACCCGACTTCGTCCGATTCTTTCCGGAGATCATGTTTGAACAAGTGGTTTCTAGAGTCAAAGTCCAGCAAAACGCAGTATTTGTTGACTATGTATGCATTTCTTAATTCTGCTCTTATCGATCAGTATCAGTTCTCAGCTTTCCGTATCCGTGTGCAGCGAATAGTTTTTGAAACTGTTGGAATTGTGGATTTTCATTCCATGCATATGAACGAATAAAGATTGTAAATTATAAAAGGAGGGTATTTATTCCATATTTCTATGACTTGTTACAAGTTTTACATACAATTGTAGTGTTCTTTGTAGAATACTTAACAACAAAGATAACGAAATAATATAAATAAGGAAGTCAACGAAACAATATACAGGGTGGGACACTACAAACAGGTCACCTGAATAACTCGCTTACTTTTGAAGATAGAAGAAAATTCTTCAGACCAAACTTAATTGATATCATTTCTGAAGTTTTTCAGTTGCTAAGTAGAGATTTTATTTTACTTTTCTTTTATATGTTCCTATTTGCGCTTTTGTTTTGTATTTTTTATTTGTTTATAAAATTAAACAAATCACACCTACAAAACATTAAACAGAATTAAAAAATTAAACAAAAACTAAATTCTATTCATTCTTCAGTACATATTTAAGTAACCATTAAATGTTTTATGTGAAAATAAAAAATCTAAGATTATTGTTCTATGAATGCGCTGTAGCTTCTTTCGCATCATTCCTATCACCTAACGGACTTCACCATTCGATTCAGCACGAAAAAATACATAGAGTACGACCCACATTTAAATTTTTATTAAGGAATAACTGGATGAAAAAGCCATGTCGAGGGAATCGCCTGTTTCGTCCCACTGTGCGCCGCGCCGCCGCGCCGTCACCGAGGTGAAATCGTCACTTGTGCCGAAGACGACAGGCCGAGGGGCCATTCATGGTCGTGCTCCCTCCCTCCAAAGCCAATGCATCCAGCCTAACCGACCACCGGAACTAGGTCGTGTCTGTGCGACCGCGAGAAATTTCAATAATAACCGTGCGTGGTCATTCCCCGGTGGCAATTTCGCGTTACGCAAACGACCGAGAGAGCGGACGCTGTATCTCACGGCTATCCGGGACCAGAAACCGTGTTTTTCTGGACGCTTAACATTCGATTTACACGGCACCGAAAACCACCGGCACGAACCTCCATCGATGCGCCCGCCAGCTTCCGGACCTGCAAATCATAGCCCATAAATTACCGTACAGTCCTCATTTTGACCGACCTACAAGCTCCGCTTCGGATTTGTGCTACTTCGCCTCCTCGAGTCCCGTTTCCTTCACTTATTAGACGTGGAAATCAATTAAAATTGTTTCTCTTTGTCCACAATCCCGCAGTTTGCCATTTATAGTCCACGATAACTTGAGGGGAATGGCAGATGAGGGGAATGACGTTTTTATTAAATGTGGCTGATGGGATGCGTCGCCAGATTAAGACTTGTTTCCTCACTCTATCTTTCCCTCGCTAATCCGATACTGACAGAGAGAGGGTTACCTTTTCCCCTCAATTCCAGTCAATTCCCCTGAGCGTAGAGACTCTACTCTGGCAACTCTAGGTATGGGTTAGATCCTGCGCTATCAGACCAGTGTGTATTGCCCTCGAAATGCTTCCCCCTCTACCAAATGACTCTCTTCCACTCTTCCCCCTCCACCAAATGACCGTCTTCTCCTCTTCCCCCTCTAGCAAATGACCGTCTTCTCCTCTTCCCCCTCTACCAAATGACCGTCTTCTCCTCTTCTCCCTCTAGCAAATGACCGTCTTCTCCTCTTCCCCCTCTACCAAATGACCCCTCAATTCCAGTCAATTCTCCTGATCTGGGAACTCTGTTCTCGCATAGAGTCGCGAAAGGGGAATTTTTGGTGGAGGGGGAGCGTAGAGACTCTACTCTGGCAACTCTAGGTATGGGTTAGATCCTGCGCTATCAGACCAGTGTGTATTGCCCTCGAAATGCTTCCCCCTCTACTAAATGACCGTGTTCTCCTCTTCCCCCTCCACCAAAGACCGTGTTCCCCTCTTCCCCCTCTACCAAATGACCCTCTTCCAACAATGAGTAGGTCGAATTTAAAACAGTAAAAACATTGGAAGAATTTAAAATCACTGATGCATTTTTCTCAACCAGTTAAAATTATTCTAAGGAAAGAAAAACTTTTTGAAATCAAATTTTGGCCAGGTTTTCGAGGCAAACACCCCACCGTGTAGATTGCAAGGACTACTTTTCTCGCGCCATGTGGCCCGGCCCGGGCATTCCCACACTTAGCATCCCGTGGTCATTCTTCTTCTTCGTCTTCGTTTCTTTCCATCGTTGCTCGCCGACTTTTCAACCCTGCAATCTTTCCGGCCCCCACGCTGGGTCCGGGCTAATTCTAGGGCACCGAAACGCATCCTCGCGGAATCGTACGAACCGGAGAAACTGGCCGAAAGAACAACGGGAAGAGCAACAGAAGCGGCGCGTCTGCGAAGGTAAACAATTAAAATACACAAGCTTGTTCGGCGCGCTGCGCTGCGCTGGCCAGTTCCCCCGAAGATGAAGATGCAGCGGGCCCGGACAAGAAACAAAAGCGCCGATGGAAATAACTGTACTCCGACGTACACGCGGCCCTGGAACCGGAGCTGTCTCGTAAATCGTCCACGACGCGTTAATGCCACCTCTAATGCCAGTTCTTCGGGGCCTTCGGTGGTCGTTGCGGTTTTTAATCGACATTGCCCACGGGAAATAGAAAAATCGGTCAACATGGTACAGTGCAAAATACGTTTTCGAACATTGGCAGACTCGAGAGTCTCGAAGACACAAAGAATGTGGTGTGGGGATTGCAGGACGAATTCGTACTTCGCAAAATCTTTTAATTCAATTGATACAACGACTGAACTTCAACTCAGGAAGCCATAAATTTTTAACTTTTACCCTGATAGCACGCGACGTCTTAAAGACGTCTGTCTTATGTCCATTTTTGGTCTGAACGTTTTACATCCCAAAAAGACGTCTTGAAGACGTCTTTCTCGAGACGTCGTTTTTACGTCCGAAATAAGACGTCTTTAAGACGTTTCAGTTATCGTAAACTGCTAGAGAAAAGCTTTACAAACTGTACACACGCAACGCAATATAACGCAGTTTTCCACCCATCGAATAGACTTTATTTAGGAAAATGTATTTTATTTAAAATAAATTTTAATTAAATTTTAATCAAAATTTATTTATAAATTTATTTAGGAAAATTAAATAACTAAATTGTTAATTTAGCACTATTAGAATTTTCATATATACTTATATTCGTAATTGAATTTAGCAATAAATATTGTATATCTGTTTTTGTCGTTACTATGTTATGAATAAAAAAAAAGTAGTTTGATTTTTATCTAAACAATTTTTTAAACAGAAGTTTATCTCTTCTAACAATTACATATATGATTTGATACGATTTGAGCATTTATAAGTGTAACAAGTACAGAGTGTAACAATGTAGGTTCGCATGGCTCAGTGAGGAAACACATCAAGTAAACGGTAAGTCCCTAGTTCGAATTCCGCCAACTGCGTAAAAATTTCTTAAATGTAATTTAATGTTTTTTCGTAGGGAAAGTGGAATATTCCCTCAACAAAGAAGTGCTCAGAAAGTAATACATAAAAATAAATAAATATAAATGTATAATTTAATTTTTTCTCTTAAAGACGTCTGTTCGAGACGTCTTAAAGACGTTTAAAAGACGTCTGTTCGAGACGTCTTAAAGACGTTTAAAAGACGTCTTAAAGACGTTTAAAAGACGTCTTAAAGACGTTTAAAAGACTGCTTAAAGACGTTTAAAAGACTGCTTAAAGACGTCTTTAAGACGTACAGTTTTTTCACAAAGACGTTCCAGAGACGTTCCAGAGACGTTCAGAAGACGTTCGGAGGACGTTCGTAAGACGTTCGTAGGACATTCAAGACATCTTGAATAAAGACAGACGTCTTTAAGACGTCTTCAAGACGTCTCTGTGCTATCTGGGTACTTACGTAGTCCTGTAGATTTTGGCAAGAAAGTTCCGAAAAACCAAGTTTTAGTACGAGGAGAGCACTAGTTTAAAGAGTTATGTGTGTGTAAAAATCGCGCATCTTTTCTTTTTGGTTATTCCAGAAGAAAAATAAGACTATTTGGGGCTTTTTTCGTGGAAGATGTATAATATAAATCGACACGAAAAGGAGGCTTTGATAAATATCAAAGAAACTAATGTCAAGTTTGTCAAGAAAGTAATTTCGGTATTTTAAGGTGAAATAAAATTCAAATTTTTTATCAAAGCAATGAACTTTAATCGATGAAATATTTTCCACTTTGTTCTATGATCTTTCGTTATATTTCTGGTAGCGAACTAATAGTAAGGACAATGGACGGTGAACTTCCTTTAGGGAAGAAAGCAGGTTCATTGTGGGAAGGAGGTGATGCGTGGAGGACACCGCCACGAGCAACGTTAAGAGAGTAAATGGTCACAAAGGGGGGAGGGGTGGGTCAGTGTTGAGGGCCCCTTTTCATTTTGGGGCCCGTTCGTGTGGAACCGCTAAGTGGACTCTGCGGCTCTGTTGACCGACATAAGTTGTCATTTAAATGCGACGTGGGTGCCCGTTCCGGGGAAAGAAACGAGCACGAGGACCGTCGGCTGTGAAATCGTATATCTGCCGAACCTACTTCAGAATTATGGAAATTTCTACTTGATAATGCCACGGATAACTTGCACGGAACAATATTTAACGCTGAAACAACCGGGCACTACGAGTGACCGAGTTATGCGTTGCCTTTGAAAAATAACAAGACTCAGCGAGACGATTATTGTCTAGAAATCTTTAACCCCTTGCACTACTATTTATTTTGTGATTATAATGATTAGAAAATCTTCATCGTTCAGAATTTCATAGAAAAAAAAGATAGTTTATATTTATTGTATGTCTACATTTTCCTCAAAGGATATGTATCAACTACAAAAAAAAATAGATTTTTATTTCGATTTAAAGGAAATTAATAACGTTCACATTTATTAGACTCTTTATTTCGATTTAAAGGAAATTAATAACGTTCACATTTATTAGACTCTATTCAGAATCTTCATGACGAGTCTGGCTCGTTATTGTAGGGCAAGGGGTTAAACAATTGTAAAATCAATAATTTCAAAGTCGAGTGTACAAAACCGGTTGTTCGGCCGGCGTGCTTAGTATTGAAAAGAGGATTTATTCTTTAAATACCCGTTAATTGCTGAATATTTATTTTATATTTTTGATACGGTTGTTCGAGTCCACCGTGTTCAATTAGCTTCGATCAAGAAAAAAGTGCTTCGATCGAACGGAGGATTATCGAGCGATCGGCAACTGCGAGTCCGTATAAATCGTTCTCGATCTCATTGAAACTCTCGTGTCTCGTTTCCGTTATCTTTCACTCTGAGCGACTTCCAGCTGTAGCTTCTCTTAATGATCGTCGATCAGGATCTATTCAGATGCAAATGAGGTTACCGTTAAACGGGGAGGACAATTAAAAGAATATTAAATCACGTCAGGTTGGGACGACTCATTGTATTGCTTTTGCCGTCGTGACGAGGAGGTTCCTTCGGCCGTAATTAACGGACGTGAATTACCATTTTGTCAATTATATTCTGCAAATTGCGCAATCCTTCCAATGCCGTGCGTAGAGGATTTTATTAATCATGTCGATCTCCAGAGATCGACTATAGTTTTCTCTTCAATATCGGTTTGAGATTCCTTTGAATATATAATTGACGGACATAATATAATCATGTTTTATAAATTCTTTTGCTCTTCCGCAATCGCCCTCCGTATGGTCTAAAAAATGATAGAGAGTTTAGCTAACAACCTCGATCTCTCGAGGATCCATGTGAAACCGGAAACCGGTCGCCCCAGGACATCTAATTCGCCCCCTCCCCCACCCCCTCGTCCCACACGTTCTGGTAAAATAATATTCGGGTACACGTGTTGTGTGAACACTATCCAGATGCGACCTCGTGAAAATCTAGTAGCTGGTATTAGATTCCTCGGTAACTAGGCGCTGATGAGATTTCAAAAAAGTCCCCGGCATTGCAAAAACGACATCCTGTCCAGGAGATTCCGTCCGACAAAAGACAAAGGCTCGATCTTGTTTCCCCGTGGTCGTTGGACAATGATACTCGAACTGTACCAACAAAAAAAAAAAAAAAAGAGAGAAAAAAAAATGGTAACAATTCGTAGCCCGACGAGTAACAAGTATTTTTCGGGGAAAAGTCAATTTTTGCAGAACGCGTCCGAGCAAATAACAACTCCCCCGTGTGTGCAGCGTTAGAATGCGGAACACAGCGCACGGCGGAACAAACGGGGTAGCTGTTCGATTAAACTTTCAAAATTTCGGACAATTCCTGCTCCGAATTTTGGCCGGGCGTTTCACAATGAATGGCGTGACATAGAGCGGCTCGCGTGGCTTTCATCCTACCCGTGATTGATAGCGGCGCGTCTCAAGCTCCCACTCTCTCTCTCTCTCTCTCTCTCTCTCTCTCTCTCTCTCTCTCTCTCTCTCTCTCTCTCTCTCTCTCCGTTGTCATTGTTTTTCACCCACGCTGCTTGCCAGTAATCAACGGCAATCCGACCACTCCATTGCGGATCGCACAAAGACACTGCCGGATCATTGTCCTTTGAAATGGATACGAAGGAGGAGGGCTCCTCCTTCGAGGACCGGAATGCTCCTTGTTCTGGTAGACGCTATCTCCTCCGGACAGTCTTATCGAGACGATAAACGAAGAGCACCGTGACGGGGGTGGGGGGAGGGACAGAGAATCAGGGGTGGGAACACTCGGTGCAAATGTTCTTTCCATAAAATTCACGGATCCGGCGAAACCCTCCCGGCTAAACGTCTCCATTCAAATATCACGTCAACACACAATAAACAAAATTGTCTCTCTGTTTTAGCAAGCTAAAGTAAATAGCAAGAAAATTTTTTCCAATACACTCGCATAACTACGCAACTTGGATTTTGTCGAGAACAATTAGTTCACAACGCGAGAAAAATATATTTAACACTTTGAGTGCCAAACCAGAACCCTAAAAAATTCCATGAAACCAAAGTAAGTTATTCCCAGATAGCACAGAGACGTCTTAAAGACGTCTGAAATGAAACGTCTTAAAGACGTCTTATTTCGGACGTAAAAACGACGTCTCAAGAAAGACGTCTTAAAGACGTCTTTTTAGGACGTAAGACGTGCAGACCAAAGATGGACGTAAAACAGACGTCTTTAAGACGTCGCGTGCGAAAATTGAAAATAATTATATGTGTGATATTGAGTAGTCGTCCAACTTTCTTGCATTTTACAGATCCCAATCAAATTTAGTACAATGAATATATTAACCGTAAAAATTCATTTTAAAACCTGGATAAATAATTCGGTCGCCCACATCTGGGTGACATGGCGGTCAACGTGTTAAAATAAAATTGCATTTGGCCGGAATTGCATTCTGTATTGGAATTGTATGAATTGTATGGAATTGTACGGAATTGCATAATGTATTCTCATACATTAAAAGTTCTTCCCCACAACTTTCTCACGTGAGCCTGCATTGAAAGATTCGAACATACAAAGGTGTTTGTGCTTGTTAATTTGAGGAGTTAGTAAAGATGAAATTTAAATTGATTTTAACATAAATTCCTCCGGTTGTGAATATAAGTATGTTCTAGTTTGAATAATATTATTTATTATTTATTTATTGCTTTAAACCATACAAGACTTATATAGCATATACAATACAAACTATACAGTATATATTTTCACAGTGTGGTGAACGCAAGCATATTTGGCTAGGTAAACATTGTTTTGAAATAAAAAGTCATCTCGAGTGCACAAACTAAGAAAAGAAGTTCAGCAACACAAAGATTCCAAAAAATTTGACACTTTGCACGAATGAAGTTTATGTGATGCTAATAATAGAACGGTAATAATATTACCTGTTGAATAACAGAGGAAAACAAAAAGAAGTTTTGGTGTTTTAAATTATTGTGAATACTTAAGAAACTATACTATTATTGAGCCACTGAAACCATTTTTGGTTCATTTCAGCTTTAACAATTGTACAGTAGGCTTAGAGTTAGTGTACAATGATATCTTCATAATCGCTACAGATGAAGATTGCAGTCGTTTAAAAACTGGAAGATATATTCGCAGGCTTTAAACATTAGGTTTAGCAAAGAAGATGTCCGCTTTTAATGGTAGAAAAAACTTAATTTTGCGCAGCTTACTTACTAATTTAGTTCTTTGGAAATCATAAAGACGACACTGCCATAGAACATGATCTAAATCCTCGGAGCTATAATTACACTTACAAGTAGGATCACTGGCAATATTTACTCGATACAGAGAGGCAGCGAGGTTATAATGATTGGCCCTGATACGATTAACAAAAACCAGAAAATCCCTGGAGAGCACAAAACCAGTGTACCATGGCTTGCCTTTGTCCTTGTGATAAAATCTGACGTAGTTCACACCTTTGACGAGACCTTCCTTTTTTATTAGGGTGTTAGTGGACAATCTTGCTTGAATTTTGAGGTCTCTGGTTAGGTCAGCGATTGACGCCTTGATATCTGGCGAAGGACTTTCTTTGGTCGCTTCTTTCGCAAGTGAGTCTACTTCCTCTTTACCGATAATTCCTACATGTCCTGGTATCCAGATAAACTTAATAAAGTTCTGGCCTTTGTTGTTTAATGTACCAGGTGTATGCATAAGTTTTTCCGGTTTTTTGGTAAAAAAGAACATGTGATTTTGAAGGGAAATTAATTTTTTTTTTATTCAAAATATTGGCCATCGGCTTCTACACATTTCGCCCATCTTTCTGGTAATTTATGAATACCATGTCAGAAAAAATGCTTGTCTTTTGCGGCAAACCATTCGTCGAGCCATTTTCCAACTTCCTCGAAATTGCTGAAGTGCTGCTCTGCGAGCGCGTGTCCCATTGATGCGAAGAGGTGGTAGTCAGATCGCGCTAGGTCTGGGGAGTACGGCGGATGCGGATGAATGTCCCATCCAAGTGATTTTAAGGTGTCTTTCACTAGTTTTGCTGAGTGAGACGGAGCTTTGTCGTGTAACAAAATCACTTTACCATGTCTTCTGGCCCATTCCGGTCGTCTTTCGATTAATGCGTGATTTAAATAAATCATACTGATTGTTTCTTGAGATACCTGTAATGCTTCTGCTAACTGCCGTTGAGTTTGAGTTGGGTCATCATCCAATAACTCCTGCAATTTCTCGTCTTCGTATTTTTGTGGTCTACCAGAGCGCTCACTGTCTTCCACATTAAAATCGCCATTTTTAAATTGTCGAAACCATGTTTCACATGTTCTAAGCGATAGAGCATGTTCACCATATGTTTCTACCAGCAAACGATGACTTTCAACAGCCTTTTTCTTTTGATGGAATAAAAAAAGCAATGCGTGCCGCAAATGTCGTTTTTCAGGCACAAAACTCGACATGATCACTGAACGATAAAAAAAAAGACGCGAACTTTTAACGGACTCAACTAGTGTGTGTGACACATTTAATATCAGACGAACAATATAGCGTCTGTGTCACATTAATAGGCTACGTACATGTTGCTAGCGCAATCTTTTAGTAAAACCGGAAAACACTTATGCATACACCTGGTAAACATAGAGTACTTAGTTTTAATTTCAATGATATGGTTACTGATACTATACTTGAAGGTTGGCTTCTGTAGTGATTTGATTGTACTTTGCGAGTCAGTGAATATGAGAAAGTTGAATAATTTAGTTGTGACTCATCGCGTAAATGCGTTGAACCCGCAGTCTAATCACGAGGCAACGAGTTAAAATTCGCGTTTGAAGAGATCTCATGCGTTCGAACGATTCAGTTTGAGTATGCGAGACGCTCGAAAGCCTAAGGTCCGAAGGTTCAAGGAACGATTCCTCCCGGTTGTCCTGCAGCCGACCGACCGTTGGTTTGTTCCACTGTTTATCCACGTGCGAGTGAACGCCGCGCTGAAGTATCATAAGCCGGGGGTTAAAATAATGTTTGCTTACAGAAAAATTGTCGGTTGACTACGAGGAGGCGGGAACACATTTTTAGCTGACGTAACGCACGCGGAAGGTGTCCGACTATTTTTATAACCGCGCGAGAGAGAAACCGATCGCTTCTGTCTTTGCTCCTGTAGACTTCTTTACTAAATCTCTACGCTCTAAAGAAAATAATTGTTCGAAACACTGTAAATAGGATCGCAGGTACAAGACGCGATCAAATATTAACTGGACTTTGCGCAACTTGCGTCGTCTTATCTACAAGAGACAGAGTATCTACCAAATCAAATATTAACTGGACTTTGTGTTGTACAACTGCATAATTATCTACGCGAGATCGAGTGTCCGTCAGTATTCCATACAAATTAATTAGACTTGTCCATATTTTTGTATTTTCGGATTCTGGAAAGTACTAATGGACCAAGCAAAAGATCCCACGAAATTAAATCAATTTGATAAGTGTAATTTGAACTGTAGAGTTAGGACTTTTTGGTAATTCAAAAACGTAAGAATTGCCGGCTGTTTCGGGAATGCAATCTTTTTCCCTGAGAATAATTAAATTTGAATATTTGTAAAAATTCAAAAAAACTAAGATACCGATAAAATTGTACGCTAAATTGAAAAGTATTTATTCTGGATTAGCGCTACTATGTTCCAGTAACTTTTAGTACTGGATGATAGAAAATATATAACTTCGCCGTCTTGTAATTTTAAATAGTAAAAAAAAATATAAAAGTGAAGTCAAGTTCTTGCTAGATATCCTCTAAAAATGTATTTTCATTTTATTCAAGAATTACTGAGAAACAAATTTTTTTAATTTGTATGATAGCGTATTCCCATGATACAAAATTGGAGAAACTGTTTATACAGTATAAATGATCATACAGTGAGTGTAAAAAGTATTCGTACACCTCTTATAGTTTTAGAAAACCATATATTTCTTTATGTAATTGTACATTTTTTATAAAACAAAAACACAATTATGATTGTTATATGTTTCATCTACAAAATGTGACATAAATAAATTAATGAAAGGTTAACGTTAATGAGATATCCAGGGTGTCCCACATAAATGGGAACACCTAAATATCTTTCGTATTTACAGTCCTATCAGAAAACTTCAGAGGACAAAGTGACACTATTGCAGGAGGGCAATACAATGGTGAAGAAAAAAATTTTTTACGTCGTGTTTTTTAATGAAATTTCAAGGTCACCGATGTTTTTTTAAATGGAATAGTGTATTTTTTTACGATAGCATGATAGACAATAAAAAACTGAGTTTAGTGGATACCACCGTTTTGACCTTGAAATGACCTTGAGCAAGAATAATCATGTTGAAGCGGATGAAATGTGGAAGTTTAAAACTTACGTGTTTCAGCAAAGATTGCGCGTTGTTTATGTCAGAGCGTATGTTTATGTCAGAGTATGTATAATTCCTTGTATAGTGCTATGTGGCCTATTAATTGTTTTTGCTATTTCTCGCAATGATTTGCACTGTATAATACTCTTTCTTCCAGTCTCACTTGTTTCCTTACCTTTGCGACCCATTTTACCGAATGTTACAAAAATTGACTGGTTTTGCAGAAGATTGCCAGTAGACTGTGCATGAAAGACCTTGTCTGATTATTTTTCGGGTCTCGCTAAACCATAATATAAACAATCGGACACCTTTCGAGTACATTCTAGTACCTGTACGA
This sequence comes from Seladonia tumulorum, assembly GCA_913789895.3. Classification (NCBI taxonomy): domain Eukaryota; kingdom Metazoa; phylum Arthropoda; class Insecta; order Hymenoptera; family Halictidae; genus Seladonia; species Seladonia tumulorum. Next base: position 2,706,097 of record OU565281.1, read on the forward strand.
ATACGTTTTGCGCGCCAATTTGGAAACACTTCTCATATTTTCTAATTTTTCTCGTTAACGTCAAACTTTTTCAAGTATATTTATATGACAGTGCGTAGTTAAAATATATAACAATTACAATTATGTTTCGTTTTATAAACGTGTGTGCAAATACATAGAGAAATACATGGTTTTTTAAGCGTACAAGAGGTGTACGAATACTTTTTACACTCTCTGTATATGATCAGTAGACAGCGGATCTTTATGCAAAATTAATATGCAAAATATGCAAAAATATATGCAAGATATATGCAAAATATATACGAAATATATGCACGGCATATGCAAAAACATATGCAAAATGTATACAAAATAATGAAACCAATTGTACATTGTATACATATTTTCACTTATTGTTTGTTGTAATTTGCATTACAATATGTAACTATGATTTTTTCCATATTGTCAACGGTAAGTTGATGTCTTTTCTCGCTTAAGATTAATTTGTATGCTGGAAATGTGCTTTCAACATCACAGGACGTAATTGGTGCATATTTGTACTTTTTCCAATATCTTGCATCAATTTCGTCTGGTCCTCCAATATTGGATACATATAGAGTATTATTAAGTTTTAATAAAGGATCAAATCCTGGATTTTTTTTTAAGATCTTCCATTTATTTCGAATTATTTCTCCACAAGCACCGGATACTCGTTCCAGCTCTTCAGTAATGTCAGTAATTAATTTAATTGATTCGTGCAATAGGAGTCCTTTTGTTTCTAATTTTGTTATGGTAACTGGCAATCTCCAGAAATTAGTTGCAATATACTTTAAGTCATCAAATAATGTTTCATTTTTCATCACCCCTTGGGCTAATCTAACGCAACTTACATTTCTGTCATCGAATGACTCAATAACCTGGAAATAAATGACAACCTGAATGTCTTATTTTGTTTGATTATTACAAAACAATACTGACTTCTCTTGTACTGTGCACATGCTCTGCATAAAATATTGTCGCTTCCAGCCATGTCCCCCATCTTGTTAGAATAGGTTCCGGTGGCAATGGAACATTTGGTAGCTTTTCTTTATAGCATTCAATACGATGCGGTGCCTTCAACAATACTTGTTTTATGGAAGCAATTAATTGGTTAACTACTGGAAAGTGCAATCGTATTTCCTCTGCTACCCTGTGCAAGCCATGTGCTAAACATGTTACATGTAATTCATATCACGTCACGGTTCTTTACCATTATATACAGGGTCATCCGTTTTTAAACGGCCAAACGTCAACCAGCTATAGAGGACCCCAAATGGAACAACTTTCACACCTAACACTTTTTTTGATTCGGTCTTGATTTTTAGATAATTGCAAAAACCCGTCATTTTTTGCGTTCATTTAAGATTAAATATATTATGACTGCAATTATGTATCTTGATGATTTTTCCTTTGTTTAGTTTAAAATAAATAGGGGCATCTTTTTTATTAAGTCAACTTTTTTGTATGACCTTCGGATCAAGTTTAAAGAATGATTCAAGAATGTTTCAAGTTTTAAGAATGATTTTAAATACATCTTTTGGGTACGTATTGTTTAAAATATTTTCAAGAAATCAAGGCCGAATCAAAAAAAGTGTTAAGGGTGAAAGTTGTTCCATTTGGGGCCCTCTATAGCTGGTTGACGTTAGGCCATTTAAAACGGACGACCCTGTATACACGCACACATATACATATGTAGCATTAAATGCAGAATATGTTAAAAATATGCAATATGTAAAATATATGCAAAATATAATAGAATGTGCAAAACAAAATCTATATTTTTAAAATCCTCTATAAACAACGTAAATTTCTGTCCGGGTAAAATAAGTTCACTTACTTTCTATCGAAATATGCATTTGCATAAACATCCGCTGTCTAATTATTAGTATATGATCATTGTGGTTTTGCTGACTGGATTGGGGGGCATCCCATTGAAGTGCGCGCGAGCGTCGGAGTGAAAGGCTGGTTTTCCCTCGCGACTTCTCGAAACTTTTCGGGTTCGATTAAAAATCCGAGCGACCGAAGATTATCTTGGCGAGAACGGTCGGGCACCGGGCGTCGGAAAGCCGGTATTAGCGCTTAAACTGTTTTATCGGCATCGGTGATCGAGATACGCCGATAGGATATGAATATGCAAATGACGGGGTGGTCATCGAGCCACGACTCCGAGAGCGCTTCTTAACCGTTCTCTCCGACTCTGCGCCACGCCGGATGATTCGACGTCGATGCGCCTCCGGCCACCCCGAGCTATCAGCCCCGCGAAATTGCGCGAAGATTATCGGCACAGAGAGAGAGAATATTGCCGAGTGTCCCGGCGATCGATCTCTCTGTGTATCCTGCTTCCCTCTCGCTTCGTGACCAGAAATTCTCGCGCGAGCCTGCAACTTTCGAGACCTCCTGCAACCTCCGATGTTTACCATTTTTCTTCCATTCGACGTTTCTCTCGCTTCTTCGAATCGACATTTCTCTCTTCTGACAGTCATCCACAGAAATAAAGGAAAACTTTGTAGACGTGTCCAGCGACCTTTCACCTTTACTTTCATATATTATTCGGCAGCTATTATTGCAAAATTTTAACGGTATTCCATGTTGTCTAGCATCGTGCCTAAATGGACATTATTCTTCGTTACCTTCATTTTGTGACAGTGCCAAGCGACTTACCTTTATTTTCATATATTATTTGTCTGTTATTATTGCAAAATTTTAACGGTGTTCGATATTGTCTAGCATTGTGTCTAAATGGACATTATTCTCATTATTACCTTCATTTTGTGACAGTGCCAAACGACTTATCTTTATTTTCATATATTATTTGTCTGTTATTATTGATAAATGTTAACGGTGTTCGATATTGTCTACCATCGTGTCTAAATGGACATTATTCTCCGTTACCTTCATTTTGTGAGAGTACCAAGCGACTTACCTTTATTTTCATATATTATTTGTCTGTTATTATTGATAAATGTTAACGGTATTCGATATTGTCTAGCATCGTGTCTAAATGGACATTATTTTTCGTTACCTTCATTTTGTGACAGTGCCAAGCGACTTACCTTTATTTTCATATATTATTTGTCTGTTATTATTGATAAACGTTAACGGTATTCGATATTGTCTACCATCGTGTCTAAATGGACATTATTCTCATTATTACCTTCTTTTTGTGACAGTGCCAAGCGACTTACCTTTATTTTCATATATTATTTGTCTGTTATTATTGCAAAATTTTAACGGTGTTTGATATTGTCTATCATCGTGTCTAAATGGACATTATTTTTCGTTACCTTCATTTTGTGACAGTCCCAAGCGAATTACCTTTATTTTCATATATTATTTGTCTGTTATTATTGATAAATGGTAACGGTATTCGATATTGTCTAGCATCGTGTCTAAATGGACATTATTCTCCGTTACCTTCATTTTGTGACAGTACCAAGCGACTTACCTTTATTTTCATATATTATTTGTCTGTTATTACTGACAAATGTTAAAGGTATTCGATATTGTCTAGCATCGTGTCTAAATGGACATTATTCTTCGTTACCTTCATTTTGTGACAGTGCCAAGCGACTTACCTTTATTTTTATATATTATTTGTCTGTTATTATTGCAAAATGTTAACGCTATTCGATATTGTCTACCATCGTGTCTAAATGGACATTATTCTCCGTTACCTTCTTTTTTGTGACAGTGCCAAGCGACTTACCTTTATTTTCATATATTATTTGTCTGTTATTATTGATAAATGTTAACGGTATTCGATATTGTCTAGCATCGTGTCTAAATGGACATTATTCTCCGTTACCTTCATTTTGTGACAGTGCCAAGCGACTTACCTTTATTTTCATATATTATTTGTCTGTTATTATTGCAAAATTTTAACGGTGTTCGATATTGTCTACCATCGTGTCTAAATGGACATTATTCTCCGTTACCTTCTTTTTTGTGACAGTGCCAAGCGACTTACCTTTATTTTCATATATTATTTGTCTGTTATTATTGATAAATGTTAACGGTATTCGATATTGTCTAGCATTGTGTCTAAATGGACATTATTCTCATTATTACCTTCTTTTTTGTGGCAGTGCCAAGCGACTTACCTTTCTTTTCGTATATTATTTGTCTGTTATTATTGATAAATGTTAACGGTATTCGATATTGTCTAGCATTGTGTCTAAATGGACATTATTCTCATTATTACCTTCATTTTGGGACAGTGCCAAGCGACTTACCTTTCTTTTCGTATATTATTTGTCTGTTATTATTGATAAATGTTAACGGTATTCGATATTGTCTAGCATTGTGTCTAAATGGACATTATTCTCATTATTACCTTCATTTTGTGACAGTGCCAAGCGACTTATCTTTATTTTCATATATTATTTGTCTGTTATTACTGATAAATGTTAAAGGTATTCGATATTGTCTAGCATCGTGTCTAAATGGACATTATTCTTCGTTACCTTCTTTTTTGTGGCAGTGCCAAGCGACTTACCTTTATTTTCATATATTATTTGTCTGTTATTATTGATAAATGTTAACGGTATTCGATATTGTCTACCATCGTGTCTAAATGGACATTATTCTCATTATTACCTTCATTTTGGGACAGTGCCAAGCGACTTACCTTTATTTTCATATATTATTTGTCTGTTATTATCGATAAATGTTAACGGTATTCGATACTGTCTAGCATCGTGTGTCTAAATGCATATTATTTTAGGTTACCTTCATTTTATGTTAGCGTTGAATCATGGAATAAAGTGTCCACATTTTTAAAGGAAACTTCATTAGCTTTATTTTCGTGTGCTATTTGTTATCAATTATTATTGCAAAACTAATTGGACGTTATTCTTTAATTTTCCATCCGTTTTTCCGTTAAATCACTGATTTGAATATTGACATTTTTTATGGGGATGTCAGGAAAATTCTTAACTTTATATTCCTATATATTATATACGGTGACCCCACTTTTGTGCGAGAAAATTTGGGAGGTGGTAGAAAAAGTCATTCTAAACATGGTTTACTTTTTTGTTTTTCCAATTTCGGCCCCATTTTCGAGTTACAACGAAAAACCCGAGTTTTTTTTTTAATCCGGGCTTCGTATGGGTTCGGAATATACTTTCTCCTTTAAAAACCCCCAAAGAAGGTATTCCATTTTTGTTGCAATTTGGGGCTTTTTTCGCTGTCCCGCGACACCAAGTTTCCTGTTTTTAAAGAAACGTTACATGGTGAAAACAAAATTTCAATAGTTACAGTTTCAACCTTGAAAAAAAATTTTGCCGAAATTGGAAAAACACAAAAAAGTAAACCATGTTTAAAATGACTTTTTCTACCACCTCCCAAATTTTCTGGCACAAAAGTGGGGTCACCCTGTATATTATTTAATAGTATAGAATATAAGAGTTATCAGAGATTGTCTAGCATCGAGTCTCGATAGACATATTCCCCAATGTCCTGATATGGAAAATTTTTTTAAAAATGTACAAGCAGCTTCCAAATACTTGCCGTAATATCAGACTCAATAAACATGACCGGCCATGCGACCCAGCTAGCAGAATCTGCAAAATTAGGCGAAAACCTTGGAGCGGGCAGGTCAGAATGGACCCAGACACTCGACAGACATATTCCCCAATGTCCTGATATGGAAAATTTTTTAAAAAATGTACAAGCAGCTTCAAAACACTTGCTGTAATATCAGACTCAAGTCTCCAATAATCATAGGATAATTTGCAATTGCCTTATTTCTGTTATAGAAACCGATGTGATAGATTCACAGGATAGTTTAAATGTTTACAGCTACGACTTTACGACCTGTACAACCTCCATACCCTTCGATACTTCACTGGGTCTTATAGCTAAAGATGCCAATAACCCGTCGGGCATTCTCAACGAGGTATGCGAAAATACAAACTGTTACACAATATACACGGATGGCAGTAAAATTACTGGAACCAATTGTGTTGGTTCAGCCTGCATATGTCCGGAACTTGACCTGGCAATAACGCGTTCTATAAATCCTCTCGCATCTATCTACACTGCCGAATGTTTAGCTCTAAGTGTTGCCTTCGATATTGTATTAGAACATAAGAACCACAGTTTCCATATCTTCTCGGATTCTCTTAGCTGCCTGTTGGCTTTACAATCCCCCATAGTTAATATTAAGACCAATCCACACATTTTTGAAATAAAAAGAAAGTACAACCTTTTCATGAAAAATGAACATAGTAGCCACGTAAAATTATTCTGGATCCCATCGCACTCTGGTATTAAGGGCAATGAGGACGCGGACAAGGCAGCCAAGTTGGCTACTTCCTCGTCCTCCCTCAATTTTCGGAAAATACCGTTCACAGATTCACATGAAATATATAAAAAACAGGCCACAGAGAAATCCATTGAAACAATCAAGAGACAAGGGTTATTTAAGGGCAAATATTATTTTCAAAAGTTTTTTCGTGTCAGTCCCCTACCCTGGTTCTCCCATATAAGACTTAAGAGGTGTTTTACTAGTACGGTCAATAGGATGCGGGCGGATCATTATCATTTAGCCGCTTCGTTGGCGCGCGTAGGCATCATTTCTGACGGTATGTGTAGTTGTGATCAAAGTGACGAAACTTTAAACCACGTCATATGGCAGTGCGAAAAATATGACGTCCAAAGGCTCAAACTTTTGGAATCTTTAGGTAAAATGGGCTACCGATTACCCCTAAATATTGACATGTTCATTGCGGAACCTAATATTAAGGCCTGCAGTTATATTCATTTGTATTTCAAAGACTGTAAACTATCTATTTAAATCATAATTACACCTTGTAACATTGTAATACCACATTGTAAAGCGAAATGGACTCATTTAAGGGTCTGAAGAGCTTCAATAAAAAAAAAAAAAATATCAAACTCGATAAAAATGACCGGCAATGCGACCCAGCTAGCAGAATCTGCAAAATTAGGCGAAAACCTTGGAGCGGGCAGGTCAGAATGGACCCAGACACTCGACGCGTCGTGGTTTTATCGATTCTCGAGCGGACTGTCGAGCAGAGGTCCCCTGAAACGCACGTGAAACCCTTGCAGCCCCGGTTTCTCCGAAAATTCGCGGCCGTTACCCTTTGTGTCCCGCGATCCTCGATTGCACTTTTCAAGGAACAACGCCCGTAGATCCGGGGGTAATCCAACACCCGGCGAGGACGATGTTCTCCTCTTTATTTGGTCGTTCGATCTTCCTTCTTTTTTTCTTCCTGGTGTCTTCCTGCACCCAGGGTCCCCGATGTCTTCTTTTACGATCGTCTTCGTCGCCGCGGACTTCCCCTAGACGGCATCTAGTGTCGCTGACCAAAAAGAGCGCACCCCACGCTGAGTGCCATCCTACGGGGCCCTAAAAATAGGCTAGTTTCGTCCGGTACTATACGACAGCATATTTTTTCACTTCTCTACGCCGAGAAACGGTTGGTACGTGGGCTGGATCGGCTCCGGGAGCATAAACAAACTAAAATATTCGACACCCCGGCTACACCGGACTCTTCGAACAGCTACGTTAATTAGTTAAGCACCCCTTGTTGTTACCCCGTATTTTCCTCCGACCCGGGACGCTCCTGGCAATTACAGGGTGTCCCGATGCAGATGGCTCCGAGCGATTGGAATTTATAGCAATTTTCTAATCATTATGATTTGCTCTCTCAATTTCAATTCAATTCAATTCTTTATTGATTCCCTTAGGGGTTACAATCCTTTACACATTTTTTACACCTAACTTAGCCTAACCTTAACCTATACCTTAACCTAACCTACTCGAATATATTCAATTCTTGACTCTGTCCCTTTCGTAGAGACATCGGGAATCCCACAACTCGAATGTCCCTTTGAGAACGTGAATTCTATTAGGTTCGCGAGAAAGTAATTTCGGTATTTTTTAGGTGAAATAAAATCTAATTTTTTTATCAAAGCAATGAACTTTAATCGATAAAATATTTTTTATTTTGTTCTATGATCTTTTGCCATCTTTCTGGTAGCTTCATAATTCCACGTGTACATTTCACATGTACAGTGTGCTGTACAAATATGTTTGTGCAAATTCAGCGAAATATTAAACAACTTTCGAATAACAATTATCTTACAATGAAACCACTATTTTTTCTATTTCTTCGTCTTATAGGAAGTGTAAGTTTTACTAGCTTTGAAATCGCACTGAATACTGATGAAGAACACAGTGGCTCAGGTGTCGGTTTAACGTAAACAAAACAAATTTAACAAGTATCACATGCCTTATGGTTTTGTCGCAGCAACGGGAGCCTACTTTCGTTTATTATTCAAGTTCTTTGAATCGTTCTTTCAATCCCCCAGGATTGTTCCATTTAATAAAAAAAAAAATCTGTGCAAAATTTGAGCTCGACTTACGGATTTGTTCATATTTATTTAACGGTTCATTTGAGAAGGCTTTTCGAAACGTGGTTCTCATTATAAGACCTTTACCCTTGATAAAGTGGAACTTGAAAATTGTTTTGCTTAAACAAGAAAAGAAAAGAATATATACAATTTCCTGCAAATTTTTCGAAAACCGTTTGTTTGAAAGACACGCCCTCTCTAAATTTACAAGTTTTGTTCAATATAGTTTTCGATACAGTCAATAATTTAGAAGATATTCGAGAAAAACGATTTCATGAGCTTTTAATTAATTACTGTAATGTTTAAGGGTCCGAGAGAGGGCACGTTTTCTGAAACTTTGCACAGGTTTTTTTTATTAATTGGAACAATCCTAAGGGGGGGGGGGCATAAACGAAATTCAAAAGTCGAAAATACGATCCATTATATATTTACTTATTATTATTAGCATTAACCCCTTGCCTCACAATTCAATTCCAAAGCTTCAGAATAAAACGTTCTATATCACTATGTCTGACACTAAATACGCATCGAGGAAAACTAAATAATTGTTTAGATTAATGTGCCTATAATGTTCGTTTTTGCACTCCATGTTCAAATCGACACATAACTAACGATTTTAATCAAAATTACGTGTAATTTCCTTCAAAAGTAACCTAAAAGATGAAGTTATGAAATGTCAGAAAGGAAACAAACGCAACGTTAACAGAAGTCAATCAAACAAAGATTTTATTCCGTGATCCGACGCTTCTCGTGAACAATTTTCGGAACAACGACCTCTGTAGCGAGACTTGCCTAATTAATTTTTTCACTAGACATTTCGAGGCAGACTGTTCGCGAAAAGTCCCGAAGCGCAATGGTTTGAAATGCTAAAATTGTGCGGGTCGTCCTGTAGACGCATTACAGCCGCGAGCCGGGCGCGCAATAACAATAATAATGATAATCAATATTACAGCATCACTATAAACGGCCGTGTACCCGGCTAACGAATACGGCCGAAAAACCGTGCGAAAATATTGAACGTCGGGGACGCTCGGAGGCTCGTTAACGAGGTTGGGCCGCGCCCGAGCCGAGTTTAATTTATGAAAACGTTCGATTGGTCGAGCGGTCGGTCGAATTGATTACCGGGGCGAGCGTGAAAATGAATATTTCACCCCGTTGATGGGGTGGGGAGAGGGGGGGTGAGAGGGGAACGCGAGGCGCGCGATTACATTTCGCGGCGCGCAAGTGTCCTCGCGCGTCGCGCATTAAAAAACGCGTTTCCTGCTCGGCCTGCGCGGCTTCCTATTGCGCGAAACATCCATTAGAGACCCGGCCATTGTATCAAACAATGCACGGTGCCCGTTTACGCGTCCGTCAAACCGGCGCAAACAACGAACAACGGCCCGTAAACATTCCACCGGCTCGACGAGCAGGTAGAGAGATAGGAACACAGAGAGAAAAAGGGAGAGAGATAGATGGGGAAACGAAGAAAGGCCGAACCAATACACCGGGCCCCTGCCTGATCGATTAATATCAATGCAATAAATGTCGGTGGCGTGTCGATAGGGTGGATTACATGCCGGCGACCCTACGGAGAAAAATGCACACCTCTTTATCCGGTGGATACACGCGACAGCCCGCTCTCGAACCTTCCGCAGAAATCGGTGACCGGGACGATACTTGGATAGGGGAAACGGGTTAATGGGTATCGATGACTACCCCGGATTATGCTACCCCTGCACCCCTTTTCAAGACGGTCCTACGTGGCCCGGTATCAATAGACAGACGTTGCGGAATATTTATGTTATTTTATTCAGACAAACGACGGGGAAAGTGGATGAAAAATTACTCCGGCCGAGGCAATGGTGACCCCCCACCGTGACCCTGCCTTCGGTCTTGGCAGTTTGCCTTTTAATGTACTGCTAAATGAAATGGAAACGTCGGTTTGGAACATTGTTTGACTGGTGCTCGAACGGAGAATGGATGTCATTGGCGAGCGACAGACATTTATTAACACTAGATTTACGGAGCGCTAAAAGTGACTGATTTACACATTACTTTATAAAAATAACGCGAATCTGCTGCCCAAATTTTTAGCCATTTCTTTTTAATAACATATACCCAAAGAAATAAATTTGTTGAACATCCTCACTTTACATCCTCACGGATGTATCTTTAGAATCTTAATAATTGTGAATTAAAAATACTAAAACCCATCATTCTGACGGGTCCCGTAAACCTAGTGTTAAATTTGTCGCTTCTGCTATAGTAAAGACGATTGTCGATGTTGAATTAATTCTGGGTCGAGAGATAAGGGAAGCTCTACTTTATACGCCTGTTAAGTTTGAAGAAGTTTTGAGAAAAACAAATTGAAAGTTTTGTGTCGTGGATCTGGTTTTCTATTAGTTGTCATAATTTTATTATTTCAATGGATTCTAGCGTATGATTTTTTCACCTCTCTGAATGATAACACGCCCTTAATGACACATGTGTCATTAAGGGCGACATTATTGTTTGACCAGGTTTAGAAATATTATAAAGAGTCTGAAACAAGAGACACACAAATATTATTGCATTATTTTCGACCAATTGAACCTACAAAGAAGGGAAATCAATTTTTATTTTGCTCCAGTTTGTTCCAATCGAGATAGAGAAATTTTATTTTGCATGAAGATCCACAGTCTAGTTATAAATTACTGTGATTATACATTCCGACTGTACATTCAGAATTCTGATTATACATTCAGAACCTTACATATTCTAACAAAAGATGATTTAATTGAATCTAAAACGTCTTTTCTCAGAATATGTAAGATAATAAAGGGCTAAAGTAATAATAACTATTCGGAATAACTTTCATTCTCTGTTTTGTTAGTTATTTGGATTTCGTTGGATTTTTGATAGTCGATATTCGACAGTGAACGTATTAACACGTTGACTGCCATGTCACCCATATGTGGATGACGGAATTATTTGTCCATGTTTCAAAATGAATTTTTACGTTAATGTATGATATTGTACCAAATTTTATTAGGGTCTGTAAAATGCCAAAAAGTTGGAGGACTGCTCAATACCATACATATAATTTTTTTCAATTTTTATTTCATTCAATAACTTGCTTCGATTTTATGGAATTTTTGAGCTTTCTTGTTTGGCAGTCAAGTGTTAAAGAGGGACTTGTCAATCAATTTTATGGTAGCTATAGCATTATTACATTCTCGAGGTAGTGAAATTTGCCAACAACCGTTGGTGGCAATAATTGATTTTGGAATTTCTATTTGAGTACTTCACCCAGTGGCAGTAATTTAGTATTTCTTAACACGTTGACTGCCATGTCACCCATATGTGGGTGACGGAATTATTTGTCCAGGTGTTAGAATGAATTTTTACGTTAATATATTAATCGTACAAAATTTGATTAGGATCTGTGAAATGCAAGAAAGTTGAAGGGCTACACAATATCATATATTTAATTTATTTCTATTTTTATTTCAGTAAATAACACTGATTTAATGGAATTTTTTAGGTTTCTAGCTTGGCAATCAAAGTGTTAAGGTTCCATTGCAAGCTCATGTATTTGCAGCAAGTAGAAACAGTCAATCGTACACAGACACATCAGCTAATTTCTATTTAATAGCGTCAATCTATCAGATTCATTATGTGCACGTCGTTGCTTAAAATCATAACGCGCGGCATCGTGCTCGCACAATTTTCAATTTTGTTCAGCGTGACGATATTCGTATTAAATTAAAGGACACATCGTATTTAACACGTCAAAAAAATCAATTCCAGAAATTCTCAGAAAATCAGTGTAATTTAATTAACACGTTGACTGCCATGTCACCCACATGTGGGTGACGGAATTATTTGTCCAAGTTTTAAAATAAATTCTTACGTTAATATATTAATCGTACAAAATTTGATTAGGATCTGTAAAATCCAAGAAAGTTGAAGAACTACACAATATCATACATTCAGTTTTTTTCAATTTTTATTTCATTAAATAACTTACTTTGATTTTATGGAATTTTTGTGTTTTCTTGTTTGGCGTTCAAAGTGTTACAGCGATTACAAAGCGTTTCAAAAAGAAGGGTACCGAATCGATGCGCGAAGAGAGCAAAAAGGTCGGCGAATGCAATCGATGCACCTGACCCGCGATACCGCACAGCTTGTAACGTGCAACCTGCTTAACAACGCTGCGATTAATCACACAATTAAAAGAAAACCGTAGCGCGAGGTACAAGTTGTACGCTCTCGGACGGTCGATTTGCATTTCCGCGGTCGGTTTTCGTTTCGTCGGCGTGACAGTTGCTTATCAATTAAAACACGCTCCTAACGCGGTCGTAAAGCCCCGAGTACCGGCGCTGCTATCGGGCCGTACCTCTCCTAATGTCGTCGAACGACGCCGATGGACGCAATTAATGCGGCCGGCTTTAATTATCCCCTTCTACTGTTCGGAGAAACAGAGGATACTGGAGCGGCAACCGGAGAACGATGTACACACTCGCACACATTCACACACACAGACAGAGAGAGAGAGAAAGAGAGAGGGAGAAAGGAGTCCAGAAAATACGGAAGTTGATTTTTAAGACTCGCAGATGCTAACTGCGGAGTGCATTAACCAGCTACTTAACCGCGTTACAACCTAACAGCGTGATAACGCTAACTGTACAGCCGAATAGCGTTAACACTGGCAACAACACCTGATTTCAACAGTCTTTACTTTTATCGTAAAAATTAATATTTATTAGACACACTGTATACATGTAAATTTATTTTTCACATGCAAGCGTATTCATTTTTAAGGGGCACCTAATAAGGGCTATACACGATTAAATCGAAACAAACACATATAAGACGTCAGTATAATATTATTTATTCTTATATGCCAGCGTGTTTCAGAGATAATTTCTTTTACATATAAAACCCTACTCAGACACTATGTCTGGTAGCACAGTGTTTTGCAGAAATGGCTTTGGGAAAATTACTGCCACGTTCTCAATTGTTAATAAAATGCTACTTAAATATCATACAAGACAAGATGTATATATTGATTTTTGAAAGAAACATATTAGACATGAGTATAATATTATTTATTCTTATATGCCAGCGTGTGTTAGAGATAATTTCATTTATATACAAAACCCTACCGAGATATTATATATGTCTTGTGGCACAGTGTTTTGCAGAAATGGCTTTGGGAACATTACTGCCACACCCTCAATTTTTAATAAAATGCTATTTAAATATCATACAAGACAAGATGTATATATTTATTTTTTAAAGAAACATATTAGGCATGAGTATAATATTATTTATTCTTATATGCCAGCGTGTCTTAGAGATAATTTCATTTATATACGAAACCCTACTGAGATACTATATATGTCTTGTAGCACAGTGTTTTGCAGAAATGGCTTCGGGAAAATTACTGCCACGTTCTCAATTTTTAATAAAATGCTGTTTAAATGTCATACAAGACAAGATGTATACATTGATTTTTGAAAGAAACACATTAGGCATGAGTATAATATTATTTATTCTTATATGCCAGCGTGTTTTAGAGATAATTTAATTTATATATAAAACCCTACTGAGATACTATATAGGTCTTGTTGCAGTGTTTTGCAGAAATGGCTTTGGGAAAATGACTGCCACACCCTCAATTTTTAATAAAATGCTACTTAAATATCATACAAGACAAGATGTATATATTGAAATTTTAAAGAAACATTATACATGAGTATAATATTATTTATTCTTATATGCCAACGTGTCTTAGAGATAATTTCATTTATATATAAAACCCTACTGAGATACTATACATGTCTGGTAGCACAGTGTTTTGCAGAAATGGCTTTGGGAAAATTACTGCCACGTTCTCAATTGTTAATAAAATGCTATTTAAATATCATACAAGACAAGATGTAAATATTGATTTTTGAAAGAAACATATTAGACATCAGTGTAATATTATTTATTCTTATATGCCAGCGTGTTTTAAAGATAATTTCTTTTACATATGAAACCCTACTGAGATACTATGTCTCGTAGCACAGTATTTTGCAGAAATGGCTTTGGGAAAATGACTGCAACGTTCTCAATTTTTAATAAAATGCTATTTAAGTATCATACAAGACAAGATGTATATATTGATTTTTGAAAGAAACACATTAGACATGAGTATAATATTATTTATTCTTATATGCCAGCGTGTGTTAGAGATAATTTCATTGATATACAAAACCCTACCGAGATATTATATATGTCTTGTGGCACAGTGTTTTGCAGAAATGGCTTCGGGAAAATTACTGCCACGTTCTCAATTTTTAATAAAATGCTACTTAAATATCATACAAGACAAGATGTATATATTGATTTTTGAAAGAAACATATTAGACATGAGTATAATATTATTTATTCTTATATGCCAGCGTGTGTTAGTGATAATTTCATTTATATACAAAACCCTACCGAGATATTATATATGTCTTGTAGCACAGTGTTTTGCAGAAATGGCTTTGGGAAAATTACTGCCACGTTCTCAATTGTTAATAAAATGCTACTTAAATATCATACAAGACAAGATGTATATATTGATTTTTGAAAGAAACATATTAGACATGAGTATAATATTATTTATTCTTATATGCCAGCGTGTGTTAGAGATAATTTCATTTATATACAAAACCATACCGAGATATTATATATGTCTTGTAGCACAGTGTTTTGCAGAAATGGCTTTGGGAAAATTATTGCCACGTTCTCAATTTTTAATAAAATACTGTTCAATTATCATACAAGACAAGATGTATATATTGATTTTTTAAAAAAACATAATTCCCCATATTTATCCCTTGATAAAAGGTACTGTAACAGCTTAATGAACTTTTCAGACATCTTAATAGTTTCTCTCAGGATTCTAACGCGTACGACTGGCGGACGGAGATGCACCGATCGAGATGCACCTGTTTGGCGGTGCATTTGGTGGTAGGTTTGCGAAAAAGTGGCAGCTCGACCGCGAAATTTCGGCAACGCCAGCAAAAGGGTTGGAGGATCAAGACGGAACGGCAGCGGGACACGTACTGCTCGCGTGTGGTCCATCAATCACGCTGTTCCCGGCGACAGGTGGACACTGGGGTCGATGGAGACCCCACATAATTGGGAGAATAGTGCCGGTTTGCTGGTCGGCCGGACACACGGTCATTTATCTTGTCGCGATCGAGCGCCCATCGACGGCTCGCTCCGATTCGAGTTAACGCCCGTGAAATCGTGCGTTGCCCGTTCGGGAAAATCGAGCTCTTGAACCTCCATCGGGTGTAATCGATAGCGGATACTATTGTATTTCCCTCTTGTTACTCGGCTATTTTACCACCTGTCTCGTGGCTGAAAGGCGCCGTAACAGCCGATGATAGCGTGTAACTGGAATATCACGATCTCTCTTTGTCTCTTTGATTCGCTCGAATTTTTCAAAATCTAAGCCCTCAAATTAATATTTCTTCGACAATTCCTTTCTGGTCAACCTGACTTCGTTGGTCGTGCATACGATCGAACCATTTCATGAAAACGTTCAATATGTAAATGGTGTCAGTATTGTGTGTCACGTGCGTGTGTAACGCGCCGATTTTAACCAATAAACAGCGGATTTTATGCGCTTGTGAATAAATTTAGCAGATCAAATGCAAAATAGAAAATAATACTTGAACAATTTAGTAAAATGTCAATACAAAAACGGTCCGCAAAATTTTGTAAATGTTTGTATAGCTTCTGCATATTGCAATTGATAGAGAGAATTTTTATTTCACATAAAACTCCGCGCAGTATATTAATGAAATTTACCTAGGGTACAGTTTGTTAAACGTGTCTGTATAGCTTCAACATCTTGCAACTGATAGAAACAATTTTTATTTCACATAAAACTCCGCAGTATATTAATGAAATTTATCTAGGCTAGAGTTTGTTAAAAATGTCTGCACAGCTTCTACATCTCGTAATTAATAGAGAGAATTTTTATTTCACATAAAAATCCGCAATGTAGTAATGAAATTTCCCTGGGGTAGCTTGTTAAAAAATATTTGACACGTATTTTTTTTCAAAGTTAGGGATAAAAACATGTTTCGTATGTGACTTTTAAAAATTCCAAGAGAAGATTTTTGTTCACGGTTAATTGTCATTGACACGCTGACTTCTGTACCGGTAAGAGATCCTATAAAGTCAAACTGATTTAGTCAGTTATATCATTACTTCTTTACCTCATTAAAATCCGACAAGAATTCTTTTGAACGTGTCAACCGGTGATTGCACATTTGGCAATAAACATCAGCTTATATCACTGGCTAATAATGACTCAATCAGGATGCTAACATAAAAAGATGTTTATGCATCAGAAAAAGTTGAACTATCGACCCGTGTTTTCTAACGTATCCGCGGCTCGGTGTGGCGTACCCTATGTACCCTATGAATATTAAAACAGTATTTGAGCACCGTGTAATTACAATACTAGAAGAACATTCCCGGGAACACATTAGCATCGCTTTCAAAAGACGGTGCCTCGAAAAGATAAAATTATGAAGTAACAATGCCTTGGTTATGGCGCTTAAGCGTTCCAGGAACGAGTTCAAGTGCCCCGTCGCGTATAAATAATAATGATTTACACCTGGCCGTTAATTGAAACGTGCCAACAACGCGTCGGAATCTCTTCACTCCGATCACTATAATTATACATTTATAAACGCTGCTTACCGTTTGCCCGAGCACCGTCTAAGTATTTTCTGCGGTTAATGAGTCCCGGCACGGTGGTCTTCTTTATGGGCGACCAGAAATCTTCTTTACAAAGTGCCATAACCGCGTTAGAATCGGTGCGGCGAGCGCCGCGTTCGCCTTACGCGAGACCTTTCGACGAAATCGAGTTCCGGAGCTGACGAAGTTGCAGACGAAGAAGACGAAGAGGAGTTCGCAGGTTCACGGCGACGAGGCGCGGCCGTATTTCGGTAACGACAAATTGAAAACGCGTGTAAACGGACAGCGCCGCAAACAAGCGACACGTGTACGGTCTTTCCGCGGAAAGCTCGCGGTGACAGCCGTCGAGAGTTTTATTAATCGACTCCGAGATAATAAGCAGCCGCGACGAAGACGGCGAGAACGAGAGAGCCCGGGGCTAATTGAGTCGAGAGCTAATTTCGCTCTTCGGAGTAACGAGAGCACGAGCACCCGAAATATTTAACGATGATAAACTGGTCGGTGACACCGGGTCTCTCCGAGCCTAACAGAATTTCTCTCAGCGTGATCATAAAGCGCGAGGCTATCAGAAAAATGATAGAGCTTCGCATCTGTGCCAATTAATAGCGGCGAGGATCTTCTTCGGGTTCGTTCTCGGCCCCGGGATCTCGCGTGGATAAGCGGCGTTGAAGGCGTCTCTCCTCGGATCTCAACGAGATCGCGAACGATCTACAGGAGAACGGAAAAGTATGAAACTGCTAATGACTGCCGGCAACACCTGTAATACCGGTATTCCTTGCTGTCGAGATGAGCTGGCCAGCTTTTGGTATCGGAGGAGGCTCGCGTGATCCGTCGTCGTAAAGGATACCCGGAGAACTCCTTCGACGGTGCTACCGGTTCATCTGCGTTTCACGTGCTGTACAGCCTCGCGCGTCAGCGTGTCGGGAGGACGAACGCTCGCGTGTAAGTATGTATTCTCGCGAGCACGCGACCTTGAGACCGCATGCGGAAAACGTCATGGTTCACAGGACCGGTAGACCTGTCCGACTAGAACCAGGAACCGAGTCTTATGCATACTGGCCGCCGGGTAATCGATGACCGGACTCGCCTGGGAACCGATCATCGGCGTAAAAGATTGTTTAAAACCAGTGAAAATGAATGCGAAATTGCTTTTTCGGAACGGCAGCCTGGTATACGCTTTACGAGGGTATAAATTTGCGAAGCGATCGAGCGACGGAAGTGCACCCTCCTCTAGCATCGAGACATTCCAGTTTGCTAGTGGTCACTGACCGTCACGATGACCTCCAGTCGCAACATTATGTCACTAGCTACACACTCGACAAAAAGGACGAATATCGTACATACTCGTATACTCGTATGTGCTCGTATATACTCTATAAAGTGTTGAATCAATTATGTTCCTGGGATACAACGTTCCCTCGGTGGAAATGGTTGATCTCTCTAACTGGTCACTGACCGTTATGATCATCTCCAAACACGATATCGCATTGTCAGCTGTCGACGCAGCAAAAGAATACATAATGATTCGAATCAGTCCGAAGAGTTAGTTCAATAAATAAATCATAGAAGTGTCCGAATAATCCCTGACTACTGCCGTCATCCCCAGTTGTCATTTTGCGGTCAGTGACCATATCGATCCAAAAAAACATTGTCATACCCGTGAAAAATTCTGAAACAATCACGTATTGGAAATGTACCGCTCATTAGAAATGTCTAAGTGGTCAGTGACCGTTATGATCATATCCGGCCACGAAGCTGTGGTCAGTGACCCTACAAATTCCGGAAGAAACCAACTTACTTTTTCATTGTATCACTACTATTTCTACTATTCGTTCTGGACAGTGTTTAAACAAAGAACTGTATCCAACCAGGCATGAACCGACTCGGTTTTGAAAAACGTTCATCAAGGATTTCGAATCGTTCCTTACATAATTGCAATCAAGATAGTACTCGTGCAAACGAAGGGATAAAGCGATACAACGTCTATTTGCGACCGTCGCGAGCACCGCCTCGGTATTAACGATCATCATCATCATCATCATCGTCATCATTATCATCGCGACCGTCATTCACGTGATCATCATCATTATCAGACTGCTGTTCGCGTGCATGCTCGCCGATATACCATGTAATTTTTCCTGATAAATTGAGTGACGATCGAACGAACGTGTTTTCTCTCGCGAACGGATTAGACGTCGCGCTGCGATTTCGAGTCGAGTAACAATTTTAATCAGTAGTTTCTTCGATCGTGTCGACGGCATCGTGGCTCTTCATAAACTTTCGCGGTCCGCTAACAAGAGCCGGGGCCCGCAAAAGCTTTTCTCCGGGAGAAACGAACGGTGGTACCGGCTAAAACGACATTCGCTCGCGAGAATCGAAAGTAGGAAAGGGTTTCGGTGTCGATACGGGCGCACGATTACTGTAAATCAACGGAACAGTAACGCTTCGTCAAATTGACAAGGAACAGCGCAAGGTGAGCAGCCTAATGTAAGTAGTAATACTCTAAGAGTAGTCAGCTCTTCGCGATCGTGTTCCGGGAGCGGAGAAACGGAGGAGAGATGCTTCTCTGAACAATCAGAAACCTGTTTCCAGAGTGGTACCTCCGGCTGGATCCTCTTTCTCTCCATCCCTCTGTTTCGTTCGTACGCTCGTTCCTTCGTTCGTTGGTTCGTTCTTTTCAACCGCTTTCTGTCTCTTTCCCTTACTCTTTCGGTGGAGGTTAGATGAGGATCGCCGCGCGTTCATCAATCATCCATTGAAACGTAACCCATGGCGTTCCATAATTAACGACCCCGCCACGAACCTCGAAGAGGTCCCACGCCCAAACGGTACCCAGCCTGTTCCGGCTATCTTCCTTGAAATACTTGTCGACACCATGATGCACGGTGCACCGAATCCTTGATCCAGGAACGTGATCACGATCGCGGATCCGAGTCACCAATCCCTCATTTTATAGATTCTTCTTACACCATGGATTTCATTCTTACACGTTTGTTTCAGGTAAGAAAAATTGCAATAAGTCGCTGCTCCTACAGAGGAAGTCAGGGTAACATGGCCATACGGAGCGAAGGTATGTGTAACTTTTCTCTGTGTAGAACAAAACAATGAAAAGACAAAATTAATGACAGTATTCCATTATTTGCAGCTTTTTGAAATGATTAAGAGGTGAAATTATTTTGAATAGAACTCCTGGTTCTTGTAGTCGATTCACAACATTTTTATTTCACCTCTCTCACCTCTCTAGGATTAAATAATCGAAGTTTCTAAATGGTCACTGACAGCTATGATGGTCTTCAGTCGCGATATTGTGGTCAGTGACCGCATAGATTCCGGAGGAAAGTTGTCTCCCGTTTTTCACAGTGTTTTATACTTGTCAAAAACATAAATACTTCTGAAAGAATCACGTACTGAAAATCCACCGCTTTTTCGAAATAAATTTTAGAACTGTCCAAGTAGTCACTGACCGCTGTGATCATCTGCAGTTACGATATTGCGGCCAGTGACCACTTTTCACTGATATACTTATCAAAATCGAACAAAATTCTAAAAGATTCATGTGCTGTCAATCCACTGTTTATTAAAATCATTTTGTATTGAACTCTTGTTGCAATCGATGCAGACAACATTTATTTAGCACAAAGATCCGCAGTCTGCTTATAATTTATACGTTTGGAACAGTGATTTTGTTGCAACATTCTACCGTTTAATTGTCTTCCGTCCGGCTCATAGATACTGCCGCGTTACCAACACATACAAAAACCAACACTGTCTATCAGAACCTGATCTCCGGTACAGGTTTCTCTGGTAAAATACCGATCTGTAAGTGCTCGGCCACGAAGTTCCGAGTTTGCTGAAAATTTCAAAGAAGTTACGAACGCATGAATTATGCATCCTGTCGCGGATGCAGGAAGATGATTAATCGCGGAGTTACCTCCATAAATGCGTCGAGCGATGGAGCGTGGCGAATGCGGTATAAGTGCACGATATCAATTCCGCCGGTGTATTAATTAAGCATTCGCGCATCGATAACAGCACGCCGGCTTGTGTATTTCTTTCTACATGATTTGGTGCTCTCGCGGTGAACGTTTAAAGGTCGTTTAACCCTTTCGGAACTGGTTGAACGATGGCAAAGGGACGAGGCGGATCCGCGTGAATTACTGCGCCCGTGAAATTCGAGAATGTTATCTTGTCCCGGTGCAAAAATTCTGCGGATACCCGACGCGTCCCGGAAACCGGTGCAATTGCACTCGCAACGAAAGTTTGCGCTGTTTTGCGAGGCGTTACGAAATATTATGCGCATAAATTAATTCGCGCTCCTCGCAGTTAACCTTTTAGGAACGACGGGCCACTATAGTGGCTTTCCGTGGAAAGCATCGGTTCGAACAGCACGAACCACTATAGTGGTTTTTTTGCCTTCCGCGGCTAGGCTCGCCGTCCCTGGGAGGCAGAGTTGCGGACAAACGCGCCGTGCTTAAGAGGTTAAATATACAGTTGTTTCGTTATACATATCCACAGTCCGCATTCATTATCCACCCCCTTCAACGAGTCATTCCTCAGTTAATTCAGCGTGTGACGTGAGTGTACAGCGAAAGGTTTCCTTTCAATGAAATTGATAATTTTGCTCACGCTCTACCAATATCGTCGTTGTCTCTTCCCATTCGAAGCAAATCAAATAGAAATAGCGAGAACATTACTATAAAACAGTGAATCACACTTATGTTTGCACGCTTTTACAAGCACGATAACTTTTTTAATACTGCACCGTGCGATTTGGATTTTTACCAGACGTGAACAAAATTTTGACAAGATTGCAATTGGTCGAAAATACAGAGGAAATATTAAAAGTTTTATTTTACAATTTTTCTGCGTTTGCCTGTATTGAAAATTTAAGAAATACGTTTTGTAGATCCGTGTCAATTATACATACTCTGAACATTTCATCGAAATCGATACGCATCTCCAAAATATATTTCTTAAATTTTCAATGTAGGACCACATAAAAATTGTAAAAAATACCTTTCCGCATTTTCTTCGCGATTCGGACCAATAACAGTTCTTATCAAAATATCTTTGTCTTCCTATGCAGAGAAAATAAACATGTTCATTTTTATAACTATGTTTACTTCATACGACGAGTTTTAGTATTGCAAAGACAAATCTTTATTGCGAATGAAAATATTTTCCACACTGAAAATATGAATAACGATAATAATAGGCACGAAACAAACAAAAAAATTTCAATTTTGAGTTAAAATTTAAATTACTATCTTTTCGTTTCAAATTAAAATTTGTTTAATTTCTTTATTTCTGGAAAAAGAATAGTTTCGAAACCAAAACAAAGCAACTGATCCTCAGACCGCGTTGCTTCAGACTCGAATGTTTTCACAAGTTGCTATTAAGTAATATTGAGTATTTAACCTCTTAAGCCCTGTACGCCACTATAGTGGCTTTCCGTGGAAAGCATCAGTTCGAACAGCACGAACCACTATAGTGACTTTTTTATCCTCCTCCTATCATGGAGAATCTCTTAAACACTGATACAAATTTTTTTTCGAATTTAGATTGTACAAAATAATTTTTAAATGCGAATATTTGCATGGAGATCCTCCATTGCGAATATTTATGCATCCATATACGTACATACAAGAACGTATAGTAACAAAAATTAATTTTTATCTTCTTCTTGCTACAAACAATGTCTTAAGTAGTTATACAAATTTTTTCCGAATTTAGATTGCACGATATATTTTTTAAATGCGAATATTTGCATAGAGATCCTCCATTACGAATATTTATGCATCCATATACGTACATACAAGAACGTATAGTAACAAAAATTAATTTTTATCTTCTTCTTGCTACAAACAATGTCTTAAGTAGTTATACAAATTTTTTCCGAATTTAGATTGCACGATATATTTTTTAAATGCGAATATTTGCATAGAGATCCTCCATTGCGAATATTTATGCATCCATATACGTACATACAAGAACGTATAGTAACAAAAATTAATTTTTATCTTCTTCTTGCTACAAAGAATCTCTTAAGTAGTGATACAAATTTTTTTACAAATTGCTGTGACATTATTAACCTTTTTAACGCGCCACTATAGTGGCTTTCCGTGGAAAGCATCAGTGCGAACAGCACGAACCACTATAGTGGCTTTTTTCCCTTCCGCGGCTAGGCGCGCCGTCCCTGTGAGGCAGAGTTGCGGACAAACGCGCCGTTACTTCAAAGAGGTTAATCGTTTCAACTTCGAAACTGACTTTATCGATCATCTGTAAGATAGAGTAAACGTAATATTGTTTCCAGCAGCATCGTTTTGAGAGGAATAATGTGCAGTTTCGGATAGGCAGGTCCATTGTTGTCGCCGAGAAAGAAGAAGGCCTCGGTGCCGATTCGGCTTGGCGCAGGGCGAAAATACTCGTGTGAAGTTTCGATGAAGCTCGAAATCCGATCAGAGGAGCCAGCTGAACGAAAAAGAAACTCCGCCTGTGGTCGATGATCGCGGCAGGATCTCACCAGGACCACTCGATGGAATCCGATCTGGCGGTCGGCAGAATTTTCGTGGAGCATTCCCGCCGATTACCAATTCCTCGATCGCCGATTCTTCCCGCGTTCACCGCGCCTTTTTGCTCCGCATCCTTCGCCCCGTCCCGTCCCGTTCGACAACACCTCGCGCATGCGAGCGTTTACCCGACAAAATTATTCTTCGGCCGACGCATCCATCAGAAGCCTCGGAAACTCATCGAAATTCCAAACCTTTCTTTCTCGATCGTTTAGGAAAAAATTAAGTCGAATTTTTATTTTGAAACACCTTAGAGGAAGAACACTTAGTTGTTCTATATCCTAATAATTGAAATTATCAAAAGGAAAAGTAGATTTCTACGCAGAAAAATTTGAATCCACATGGATACCGGCAACCGTAACCGAACCAATGGCAAAGCCTAATCGATCGAGAAGGGAAAGTTTGGTAAACGGTACTTCGGAGCGTGTCCGAGGCCTGAGGAAACTCAGGTATTCCGTGCGTTTGATTTGTCGGCGCCGACAGTGGAAAATTGTTCATTCTCTCGGATCTATGAAGAGATCTATAGCGTCGGACGTGGCCGGCCGCGGTTGACATTCTAATGCAGCACAGATAAATTGGATTGACAACTCGGATAGGCGGGATTGGCCTGGCTCCAGCGTCGAATACCTTGATTAATACGCCGGTAATTAGTTAGCGCTGCAACCGCGAGTTACAGATATTATTATGCTAATTACGCCGGCGACGTTGAGTAATAGGCTGCACGTGAAGCAACGGACGAGAGAGCCGAGAGCGGTGCCCACGTTTCTGCCATTTGTAGGGTCCGTCGTTTGGTACCGCCGTTCCGAAACCGTCGGTGAAAAAACGACGACGACCTTGCCACGGAAAAAGGAGGATCGCTGTGAAAGCGAAAGGGTAATCGCGCGTCGCCGCGATATTTTCAGTGGCCCTTGCTCTCTGTCTCTGGAATCTGTTGGACGCGTTCATCATCGCTACCGATCCCATTAACACGACCGAAAAGCTCCGCTAACTTTCATTTTCCCCGCCAAGCTTTCCCTACAAAATCGCACTCGAAACGGAAGACAGTTCCAGCTCGATCGGACAAGTTCTCGCTGTAAAAATTCACAAGCGACGCTCCTCTTAAACATGAGAAAAATTGAGAACGTTAATGGCTTGTACAGTGATTTCTCTATACAGGGTGTCCCAGCATCGGTGGTACAAACGAGAAGGAAGTGATTCTACATGAAAAAACAAATCGAAAATGAAGAATAAAATTTTTTCATTTGAGGTTTCGTTCTCGAGAAAATCGGTTTTGAATATTCATCGAATATCATCAGTATCAAGATGATTTGTTGTTCTGTTTGTCAACAAAACATGGGTGATGGGTCTCCAGTTTTCACTATTTTTTAAATAATTATAAACTACACAACGGCTTCTTCCAAGAATTTCAGAAATTTTTGCCACCGAATGACTTTCACTTCTCATTGATAATATTAATCTCTGTTTCATTTAATCTTTTTCCTCGTGGCATTTTGTATAAACACAAATATTGCAAGTCGATTAATATTTTTCAGGTTTTACTTAAATTATTTGCTTCGATTACTGACACTTTAGAAGAATATTTCATTGACGATCTTTTCGTTTTCACTGTTTGCGAGCAACTGTCTTATAGATTTGTCGCGGCCAACAAGAGGTCGAGCTTGTGTAGTTTTCAAGTTCATAGAAATTCTAACGGAAACAGTGCGTGGAACGACGTCCCCAGAAGTAAATAATAACAGTTTGCATGAAAGACGATGAAATTCTTTCATATAATACATAATTATTTTGTTTTAAGTGATGTCTTACAGTATTGTCGCGGACTGTATACAGGGTGTCCCAGCATCGGTGGTACAACCAAGGTGGGGGTGATTCTACATAAAAAAACAAATCGAAAATAAAGAATAAAATTTTTTCATTTGAGGTTTCGTTCTCGAGAAAATCGGTTTTGAATATTCAGCGAGTACGCGTACACGTAACTATGGTTTAGATGGGTGAATCCCGATACAAGTCATATGTCACTTATAAGTAGTACTAATATCATTAGCATCAAGACGATGTGCTGCATTACTCATTTCTGCCAATGGATTTAGAGTGAATTTAAATAAAAATAAGACATGTAATTTAGTTACTAACTTACTTTATTAATGCAAAAATTGTTGGAAATGCTGCCCATTGTACTACATACACAACTGTACTCGCCGAATTAAATTCGTATGAACGCATTCTAATGTATTCTGTACCTTTAATTCTTCAAATACTAAAACGATCCTCGCTTTTAGTTGAGGAAGGCTTGTAATCTCCTCCTCGTACACTTTTGATTTAACATAGCCAGTGAATATTAATCAACTTGCAATATTTTTGTTTATACAAAATTCCACGAGAAAAAAGATTAAATGAAACAGAGATTAATATTGTCAATAATTTGAGAAATGAAAGTCATTCGGTGGCAAAAATTTCTGAAATTCTTGTAACAAGCCGTTGTGTAGTTTATAGTTATTTAAAAAATAGTGAAAACTGGAGACCCATGACCCATGTTGTTGACAAATATCGAGAACTCACTGTGTTTTGTAAATGAGTTCAAATTTCTCGTTCATTAACACGTTGACTGCCATGTCATCCATGTATGGGTGACGGAATTATTTGTTCAGGCTTTAAAATTAATTTTTGCGTTAATATATTCATTGTACCAGATTTGATTAGGGTCTGTAAAATGCAAGAAAGTTGGAGAACCACACAGTATCATACATTTAACCCTTTGCACTCGAAGTTATTTTAACTCCAAAACGAAACATTTCTTCCGATCTAAAATATTTTCCTTCTATATATTTGTTTTTCATGTTGTACGTACGAAAATGGTAGAATTTACTCGTACAATACTGACATTTTTAGTAATTTATTAAATCCAAACATATTTAATAATGTAAAAAATTTTTTGAATAATGACATAGCAATTTTTAGTGGCGCCTTATAGTCGCCATTCGAGTGTTAAGGGTTAATTTCTTCAATTTCAATTTTATCAAATATCTTACTTTGATTTCGTGGAATTTTTTAGCTTTCTTGTTCGGCGTTCAAAGTGTTAGATTTCTGTGGGCTAACTCTTTGTCTTACTTTCCAATATACGAAAGAAAATAATAATATTTCCGGTGATTTTCTAATTGTTGTTGCAGTAGTTAAGACGATTGATTAGCAAATTAAGGAGCACCTTTCTCCGTATCCACCGGTCCAGAATGCGCCCATACATTGATTCCCAGCGTCCCGAGATGTCGTTGAGGAATTTTTGAATGGGGACTGCATTGTTCGATGCAATAATGGTGCATATACCTTGCATACAGCTGCCGTTTTGTTTCTCGTCGCGCAAATACCTTGCTCGGCTGCGACCCGTCGTCCCGATCGAATCGAAACGTCGCTCCTTGGCCCGTGACTATCTTGCGACGCAGTTTCGATTCCAATCATCGAAACCAGCGCGAAAAGATCGATCTCTCGAACGGCGGCCTTCGTCACCCAACGCTGCCGCCACCGCCGCTTCGTTTTGCATTCTTACGATCGGGAACTCTGTCCGGCAATTAGTCTTACAACCGGTGGCTGCCACCATAACAGACAGATGTCCCGACAACGACAATAAGATAACGATCGATCCGATCGACACGCGGCCGCTCGAAAATGAAAAATAATTTTGCCACTGTACCCGGTGCACGGAGAAGCGTTTGGTCCGAGTAGCTGTCCACCTTATCTACAAACTGTAAAATTATTTCCGGACGTACATATTCCGGAGTAAATTGTTACTTCCGGATTTGAGTATTTAAATGACCGAGGAATTCTGTATTTTGTCATAATTTATTCATTCGTAGAACGTATTCTCTGTAAAAAAATATAGACTGTGTCGCACGTTTTCTCTTTTGATCAGTTACACCGTCAGTTAGTTCGTGATTTTGATATGTTGTATAAAATTTATGTGCATTTTTTTCGGCAGACCTATGTACCTATAGTGGCGTGCAAAAGTTCCCGGCCAGATAGTTTTTGCTATTTTTCTTCCAAAAAAAGAGCGTTAAGAAATTTTTATTAGAATCATAAATAAGGTCGTATTACATGAAAGAATATTACAAAAAATATCAACGCTAATTATTTTTCTTACTTGTTTATTTAAAGAATAAGTAAACTTGCGTGTGTTCAAAAGTTCCCGGCCAGTATGTTTAACGAAACATTATGCTTTTTTTTCATTGTGTAACAATTTTGCAGTACATTATTTAAAATGTTATAATTAATATTTCGTAGCCATGCCTTTTGCAGCAATAACAGCAGCACAGCGACGAGGCATGGACTCAATTAACTGAGTAATGTAGTCGTGTGGTATTTTGTTCCACTCTTCTATTAAATTTTGAAAAAATTGTGTTTTATTGGAACTTCTATGATTTTTTATTCGACGTTTCATCTCTCCCCAAAGATGCTCTATTGGATTTAAGTCCGCAGATTGAGAAGGCCAGTCTAACACCTGTACTTTATTTGTATACAACCACCCTTTTACGATTTTCGATGCATGTTTGGGGTCGTTGTCATGTTGGAAAAACCAATTTTCTGGCATTTCTTTTTCACCATATGGTAGCATATGAGTTTCTAAAATATTTTTATACGTGACACCAGTCATGATACCCTCAATTTTTATAAGAGGACCAATTCCTTGAGCGGAGAAACCTCCCCATACCATAATGCTCCCTTCACCATGGAGGGAGCATTATCCTTAACAGTTGGTGTTTGGTACCTGGGATCATTTCTTGTGCCAACTGAACGTCGTACATATTGTCTTCCATCGCTGCCGAATAGATTAAATTTAGATTCATCCGAAAAAAGAACAGCTTTCCAATTTTCAACAGTCCAGTCACAATATTTTTTGGCAAACTTTAATCGGGCTACTTTATTTTTCTTATTGATTAGTGGTGTTTTAACACTAACTCTGCCAAACAGTCCTACATCATGTAATCTTCTTGTTACCGTACATCGACTAATATTAGCAACGTTTTCCTGTTGTAGTTCTGTTGCAATATTGCTAGCTGTCTTCTTTGGGTCCGCAATTGATTTACGTTTTATAATTCTACCAATTCTTTTAGTGGTCTTTCGGGGTCTTCCACTCCGCGGTCGATCTTTCACGCCATGTCCTGCACGATATCTGTTAATTGTGTCGTTCACTGGACTTTTCCCGATAGACAATACTGAAGCAATTTCGCGAGATGACTTTCCCTTTAACGACAATTCCATCACAATTTTGCGTACTTCGACAGATATCTTTAGAACCATGTTTACATTTCAGCGACTGACTACCAACTGAAGACTACCAACTACGTAATATTATTTGAATGTAAACACTTACTGACCTTTTACAGACTTAAATACAATCCCAGCTTAAACTGGCCGGGAACTTTTGAACACGCAAGTTTACTTATTCTTTAAATAAACATGTATGAAGAATCAGCAGCATTGATTTTTTCTATAGTATTTTTTCACGTAATATGCCCTTATATATGATTCTAATCAAAATTTCTTAACGCATTTTTTTGGAAGAAAAATAGCAAAAACCATCTGGCCGGGAACTTTTGCACGCCACTGTATGTACATTCTCCCGTTCAATAATGATTACTTTTTTAATTCCATATATTTGAAGCATTTGAAGCTACTCTGATATTTTACCCTGATATTTTACCCTATCTTTTTATTTAATTTGATCACGACCTTGAACCTTGAGGGAACGCTGAAATAATTTTGACCAGCTATCCGGACCAAATACATTTTCCACTGAGTTTCGTTGTGCCGCTGGAAAAATGATGGAGACTACGTTCGAAAAAATGGGTCAGGCTCGCGAGGTGGCACGCAAGAAATGATTTAATTATGATTACACGTTCTAACGCGACCGACCGAGCGGAAAATCCAATTTATTCGGAACATTTTATCAGAAAATTACTTGGCAAAAAAAAAAAAAAAGGAAAAATGAAAGAACGAATCGCAAGCGGACGACGGAGAAGGTAACACCGCGCGCGAAACACGAGACGCAGAAATTGCAGAGAACCTGACGAGGGTGATTCATTTAAAAATACGGTCTGGGAGGCTCTCGGCAATTAATTCAATTACCATCGAATCAAAGTTTTCAGCGGAACGGCTGGCCGGGACCGACCGGCAAGAAAAATGAAGCGAAATGGCGGAAGGCCGGGTGATTAGTCTTCGTTTGCCGGGTTTCCTGCCGTGTTTACATTCTTGCGTATGATGAAGATCCCCGTTCCCATGAAGAATATCCGAGGCCCGTTATTCCCGGCAAAACTTCGCTTCGAAGCGAAGTCGTTACGCTGTCTTGTATTTACCGGCCGCGTTTCCCTCTCTCGTCGTGTTATAGTCGCTGGCCGGAGACTCGTTTCCACGTAGACCGTAAAGTCGGTCCCGCGATGTCTTCATCATCATTTTGTCATTCAATTCCGCCGTGAAACGACGCCATCGTTCGCATGATCGGGCCTTATTTTCTTCAACTGTCCACGCCAATTCCGTTCGTTTCGTCGCCGTCGTTCGACATCAATTTTCATTGTAAATAGCCCACATTCCCATTCCTCAATTACAATCATACGCTCCATGATTTGCTGTGATTTTAGATCGGGGCAAAAATAATTTCACTTTAAAGCCAAATCATTCTTTCGTTCTATCCTTTTCGTAGATTTTCTAAGAAATTTTCATTCGATCTTCAATTTTCATTCATTTCGAGCACTTTCTAATAATCTGTTAACCCCTTGCCCTACAATATCGTGTCAGACTCGTCATGATGATTCTGAACTGAGTTTAATAAATACAGTGAGTAACGAAAGTATTCGAACGCCCTTTAAATCAGTATAACTTTTTTTTTTAAGTGAATCAAACGACCTGACTTTTTTTAGGAGTTAGAAGAATTGGTTTTCCAAATGATGTGTAAAAAAGATTTTGAAAACATTGCAATTGGTAAGAATTACATGAGAAAATAAAAATGGCACTTTTCACAACTTTTTTATTTGAGCCTGTAATGAAAATTTAAAATATGCGTTTTGTAGATCTCTGTTAGTTATACACGTACTGAAAATTTCATCGAAATCGGCTGACGCAGATAAAAATGGCACGTATCAAAATATGTTAGAATCTGAGGATTTTAAGCAGAAACTGGCAAAAAATCGTGAAAATCTACGCTTTTTTCACCACTTTTAACTAGTTGTAGCTCGTGTGTATATTAATCGATTTCAATGAAATTTGCAGCATGTATGTAATTAACATATATCTACAAAACGCATATTTTAAATTTTCACTAGAGGTTCAGATAAAAAAGTTGCGAAAAGTGTGCCATTTTTATTTTCTCATATAATTCTTACCAATTGCAATGTTTTCAAAATCTATTTTGCACATCATTTGGAAAACCAATTCTTCTAACACCTCAAAAAAGTCAGGTCGTTTGATTCACTTAAAAAAAAAAAGTTATACTGATTTAAAGGGCGTTCGAATACTTTCGTTGCTCACTGTATGTGTATTATTAATTTCCTTTAAACCGAAATAAAATTCTATTTTGGTTTTATTGATGTTCAGCTATTGGAGAACATATGGGTATACAATAGATATAAATTTCCTCCTTTTTTTGGGAAATTATAAATTACAAAAAAGTTCCAATCACTGGAACCGTAAAATAAATCGTAGTGCAAGGGGTTAAATAACTTGCTTTTATTTTATGGAATTTTTCAGGTTTCTATTTTGGCAGTCAAAGTGTTAAAGAGGGACTTGTCAATCAATTTTTTAGTAGCTACAGCATTATTATACTCTCGAGGTAGTGAAATTTTCGACTGCGAACTATTATTGATCAGAATTAATATTGGAATTGGTACTATAACATTTTGCCTACCGGTAGTAGCTCAATAGACTTTTAACGCCTTTTATTTCGAAATAAGAAAATCACTAGCCCTTCTTCTACGTCTTCATCCGAAATACAAAATACGATCCTTCATACGAAATACTTCATTCGAATCACTGAAATCGTAACATAAATCGTAGTGCAAAGGGTTGACCAGTTAACTGCGGAGTTTAGTTTTAAAAATTCCCCACATCGCGGAATTAAAATCAAGCAACGACGAAAATACGCGTCGAACGCAGGCCGAATGCCGCTATTATAAATTTTACGAAAAAAGTCAAGCAAAATGAGAAATAATTACATTTTTATTCGGTCGGAAATTAACAATTCATTAACGTTAACCGCACCGTAAAAGAGTTTTGGATTAACGTGTATACACGTCGAACGCAGTTAACTGGTTAAATTTTCCAAGCGACCTAGAACCTGAACGCGTCAGGGGATTTCGAAAATTTCCCGATTCTCGATTGTAGCGGAATTTAGAGTACTCTCGGGATAATTCTGATATACAGGGTGTCTCAGCATCGGTGGTACAATCGAGAAGGAGGTGATTCTACATGAAAAAACAAATCGAAAATAAGGAATAAAATTTTTTCATTTAAGGTTTCGTTCTCGAGAAAATCGGTTTTGAATATTCAGCGAGTACGCGTACACTTAACTATGAACTAGATAGATGGATCTCGATACAGACTTTTGTTTATGTTTCCACTTCTGTACATTCTTGTTGACATGACGTTCTGAGCACTTCTCACAGTTTCATTTGTTGCCTTAGTATGTTATTATTAGACATCGTTTTTTATGCATTTATTACAAAAATAAGTAGGTGTAATTTAAAGCAGTAAGAACATTAGAAAAATTTAGAAGTACTGTTATATTATTTTCAACCTATTAAATATATTAGGAAAGAAAATAAATTTCTATTTCGTTTCAGTTTGTTGCAATTTAGGTAGAAAATTTTTATTTTGCATAAAGATCCGCTGTCTAGTTATTATCTTCGGTTTTGACTAACAGTTTCTATCAATCCAAAACGTACCTCTAGCTATTAGACCAAATCTCATTTTCCAACATGATGGTGCCCCGCCACATTTTTCTCGGGAAGTTAAGAATTTATTAAATGAACTACACGAAGTTTGGATTGGCCGTGGTGGTCCAATAAACTGGCCACCAAGATCCTCAGATTTGACCCCCTGATTTCTATCCATGGGGTCATGTTAAATCAAAAGTGTACGAGGAGGAGATTACAAGCCATCCTCAACTAAAAGCGAGGATCGTTTTAATATTTGAAGAATTAAAGGTACAGAATACATTAGAATGCGTTCATACGAATTTAATTCGACGAGTACAGTTGTGTATGCAGCACAATGGCCAGCATTTCCAACAATTTTTGCATTAATAAAGTAAGTTAGTAACTAAATTACATGTCTTATTTTCATTTAACACTAGAACTACCAAGCAGTAAATGCAACTCGCACACATTACCTTAGAACAACAACAAAATTGCAGTTGTTTAGATTTCGCACCAGTTTTGTATAAATATCTACTTCGATAGAGAAGTTTATTCAAAAATTTTCTGATGAAAACATAGTTACAATTTCGTTATTTCTAAAAGGAAAAACTAGGATCAAGAAGTCATTTTGACCCATCCGGTAGTTCTAGTGTTAAATTCACTCTAAATCCATAGGCAGAAATGAGTAATACAGCACATCGTCTTGATACTAATGATATTAGTACTACTTATAAGTGACATATGACTTGTATCGACATCCACCCATCTAAACCATAGTTAAGTGTACGCGTACTCGCTGAATATTCAAAACCGATTTTCTCGAGAACGAAACCTCAAATGAAAAAATGTTGTTCTTTATTTTCGATTTGTTTTTTTATGTAGAATCACCCCCACCTTGGTTGTACCACCGATGCTGGGACACCCTGTATAGAGTCCGCGACAATACTGTAAGACATCACTTAAATCAAAATAATTATGTATTATATGAAAGAATTTCATCGTCTTTCATGCAAAGTGTTATTATTTACTTCTGGCGACGTCGTTCCACGCACTGTTTTCGTTAGAATTTCTATGAACTTGAAAGCTACACAAGCTCGACCTCTTTTTGGCCGCGACAAATCTATAAGACAGTTGCTCGCAAACAGTCAAAACGAAAAGATCGTCAATGAAATGTTCTTCTAAAGTGTCAGTAATCGAAGCAAATAATTTAAGTAAAACCTGAAAAATATTAATCAACTTGCAATATTTGTGTTTATACAAAATGCCACGAGGAAAAAGATTAAATGAGACAGAGATTAATATTATCAATAATTTGAGAAATGAAAGTCATTCGGTGGCAAAAATTTCTGAAATTCTTGGAAGAAGCCGTTGTGTAGTTTATAATTATTTAAAAAAATAGTGAAAACTGGAGACCCATGACGCATGTTGTTGACAAACAGAACTAATGATCCCTAGTAGCACAAAATATTGTATACACATTCATATAATATTAAAAAGAGATACAATCCTTTTTTAATATTCAAATATACATAGAATATTTATTTTATATTAAGTAACAAATATTTCTTTTTAAATATTCAGGAAATATCTATTTCATGTTACGAGAAAAATATTTTTTTCTAAATATTAAATGAATCTGTATTTCATATTAGAAGTAGAATATTTTTTCCTAATATACAAATAATATTTATTTAATATCATGAAAAGAATATTTTTCCAAATACAGATAATACAGAAAATATTCCCTCAACAAACAGTGCGCAGAAAGTAATACATATTCATAGTTTCTAATTTTTGTTATATTTTCTTAAATTTGAAAATTTTATTGAATGTTTTTTAAATATTGAATTTATATTTTTCAAATATTGAATTCACATTTTTTTAATATTTACTTTATATTTTTTAAATATCTAGTTTATATCCTCTGAATATTTAGCTTATATTTTTTAAACATTCAATTTATATTTCTTGTACATGTGTACAATATTCAGATCCAATATTTTTCTCATATGAAAAAATGTGGCTTAAAAAATATTTTTCCAATATTTGAGAAAAATATCTATCTAATATTTTTGTGCTACTAGGGATATTCGATGAATATTCAAAACCGATTTTCTCGAGAACGAAATCTTAAATGAAAAAATTTTATTCTTTATTTTCGATTTGTTTTTTGATGTAGAATCACCCCCACCTAGGTTGTACCACCGATGCTGGGACACCCTGTATTCGAGGATCCCAAAATTTTTCGACCCGAAATTTTGCGGTTCCTGGCACACGTGTAGCGAGCCAGGTGGTCGATCAGCGATCGAACGAGCCCGGATCGATGACGACTCATTCGAAACCGGCGAAACTCGAGCCTCGGAGTTTCCGGCAGAATTTGGTCCGAGCCAAGATAATACTGGCGCCAAGCGAGATCGTCTTTGTGGGTCGTTTTTCTCTGATCTTTACCGTCTTTCGACGCCGCGCCGCGTCACCTTGTCCTCTTCTTCCCTTTTGTCTGTGCCGGACCGTTCCGTTGGCCGTTGCAATGTCACAGCGACACGCATTCGTCGCATATAATTGTCCACGGGTACGCATTGTCTCGTTCCTCCACCGTTCGTCTTCCCTCCCCTGCGCAACTCTTCGGCTTCTCCACCTTTCTCTCTCTTTCGCTTTCCTCGCTGGCTGCGGAGCTGGTTCGGAGAATGCCTAGCCGCTCGCAGTATTTTCAGCCTCTCTATTTATACCGGGAGAGAGAGACTCCGCGTGCTCTCGTACGCGGGGCTCGTAGGTGCCACGAAGTTCGGGTCAGAGGACACACCCCGGGGAATTCGATGGAAGACAGGTCCCTAAGGAACGCCGCGGCATTGTCTTCTGGCCGGGCCATTGCCTCGGGCCCGTGTAAACATCCGACCAGCGAACTTGATCGACTACTTGCACGAACGGAATTAATTGACCGGCCCCCGACGCTCGCTTCTAGGCGCCAGCAAATGGACCGTTTATTTTTAAAGTGGTGCAAGTCCATTTTCTTTTGCTTCGAGAAAATTAAATGGTAGCAGATCTGACAATTAAAGAATATAGGTTAATTATTTGAAGTCTGGGAATGTTTGTACTAATTTATCAATATGTAATTTGATTATAGAAATTTCTTTTAGGCGAATTTAACTGAAATAATATATATTTCCAGGCTGCTAATGGACTTACACCACTTTCATAATTAGTCAATTGTAAATATCATTTAATTTCAGTTTTGAAATAACAAATATCACTTAAAATATATTTCAAGGCTGCAGATGGACTTACACCACTTTCATAATTAGTCAATTGTAAATATCATTTAATTTCAATTTTGAAATAACAAATATCACTTAAAATGTATTTCATATTAATCCAATTTTGTTTAATGTTTTGCTTATTAAAGTCCCCTATATTCCAGAATTTAACAAAAATTGCTCTACGCTCTGATTCATTAACACGTTCTATGCATTTCTTCGAGCAGTTACAGTTTTTGGATTCAAATTTTTTGCTGGAATGAATTTTCCTCTTTTTGTATAGTACTCTTTTCCGGCATTTCGCTTAATTTTGTTTATTCGTTGCGTATATTTTCCTTTATTTTCTTTTGCAGAATCCAAGTTCTCAGTAACAATATCCTCATCTGATGAAGATTCTATCTCTATAATTCTTCTTCTCTTTTCATTCTTTTTTTCGTTTCGTTAATTTGTTTTTCATAGTGGAATTATCTTCGTCCTCCGATTCTAAGATTATTCTTTTGTTCATATTCATGGGTCTTATTTTTTTGTAAATTTATTTAAAATAAAATAGAATAAATATTTTCAATTGTCATAAAATAATATTGTCATAAAATAACATTGATTCACTATTTCTTCTTACCTATATCACTATCTGATGTGAATATGAAATTATTATGGTTAAGGTATGAACACACCACTATCGCGTCAAATCATATGCGTTGCATACAGAGGAAATAATAATACATTAACCGGTTAAGCGCATTCGACGTGTATACACGTCGGACCAAATCTCTATTGTGGTGCGATTAACGTTAACGAATTGTTAATTTCTTATCGAATCAAAGATTCTTTCTCGCTTTGCTTTACTTTTTTCGTGAAATTTGTAATAGCGGCATTTGACCTGCGTTCGACGCGTTATTATTTGATTTTAATTCCGTGCCGCGAGGGATTTTTAAAATTAAATTGCACAGTTAACTGGTTAAGTAGTAATACGTTTGTACAGTAGAAACTATTCGAACGCCTCTTAACACGTTAAACACGGAGTCAATTTCGTCTCCCTTTCCATTTCACTTTTTAAGTTTAAATACAAAAATGTGCCCGTGCATAAAGAAAAGACTTACGCACCTTATTCCTATCTAATTAGTTTCCATCAGATCTATAAAGACAGTGTAAAAATATTTTATGATATTATATGAATTATATATTATATTATTTTGTAAATTTGATCGACTGGGCGTTTAACGCATTAAATCGGAATGACTTTTTTTAAATTCCGCCGATAGACTTGATTTTCCTTTTCAGCTATTAGAAGCATTGATTTTCTACATGACATGCAGAAAAGATAGAAAAGGCACTGTTTAAAACTTTTCTTTATTCGAACCCGCAATGAAAATTTGAAATGTCTAGAGCTATGTCATATGACATGCTGAAAATTTCATCGAAAGTTTTTCATTTTCTTTTCACGTGACGTGCTAGCAGTGTGTTTCTACCTTTCAACTATGTTCGCGATCAACGCCACAGATATGTGACTATCCCGCTATTTATTCAAAGATAGTCGAATTAATTTGTTTAAATTCATGGTACACAGCATAATCTTAGGAGATTCATGATTTTCTCCTGCTAAATTGTTTCAGTATTTCACGGAGAAAGGACATTGCATTTAACCCCTTGCCCTACAATAACGAGCCAGACTCGTCATGAAAATTCTGAATAGAGTCTAATAAATATGAACGTTATTAATTTCCTTTAAATCGAAATAAAAATCTATTTTTTTTTTTGTAGTTGATATATATCCTTTGAGGAAAATGTAGACATACAATAAATATAAACTATCTTTTTTTCTGTGAAATTCTGAACGATGAAGAATTTCTAATCATTATAATCACAAAATAAATAGTAGTGCAAGGGGTTAATAAAACATTTGAAATTGTACAATATTTGTTGTGACAGATTTAGCGTAGTATTCATCTTCTTTTCCATCGTTCGATTTTGCGTTCGCCTAATTGTTATAGCTGTAATGTTAATCGGTAATACGCATCGGACGTCACGATACCGAGGCAACGGCAAAGTCGATCGCTGCTCGATCTCCATCGCCACGTTTTTCCGTCACAGCCATGATCTGTTAAACATTATCATCTTATACGGAACTCGGAGGGAAGGGGCGGCATATATTACGAAACCGGTAACAGACTAATGTCATGAAAACTGGCCAAACGAGTTAAAAACCGGCCGGCTGACCGTCCTGGACTAAACCGGCGCCAAACTGGGCTCCGAACTTGTTGTTCTCGGAAAACGTAGTCTCATCGGCAGTGAATTACAAATTCCATTGGTGGGCGAATATTTTCCTCACCCCCCAAGCAGAAAGTTCAAAAACCTTCGCCTAGCCAAAACGTAAAAAAGTCTCTGTCTGTCGTCTCCTGATTTTGAACAGCGAACAATATACCGCAACACGGTAACGTCAAAACATTGTAGGAGAGAGTTGCCGAATGCGTACCACTTAATTTCGAAGGCAGTTTATATATTCTTTAGTAGGAATTTTAGCAAAAATTATGTTTTGTATCTATGTATTAACTATCGAAGTTGCAATTTAATATGATTTTTTAAATATTTATTGATAGATCATTGTGATATGAACACTTTTATAAGATCATGCAAACAGTACGATTTAGGCAACCGGTATCCTAAATGGTACCAGCCGGTTTCCAAAATCGTACCTCATGTGTTGGATTAAAAAGATACAAAAAAATCATAAGAGAAACTGTATTTTGCGTTTAATTTCAGTTTAATATACAATACAACATAAAAATAAAATGGAATATTACATTACTTAACTTAAATACAACTAGGACAATAATAAATATTGTCTTCTTTCAAAACTCCTCCAATCTTTTTTAATGCAGAAGTAGGTCTTTTTATCAATCCAAGGAGGTGTCTTCTTAACGTTGACTTTGGAATTTTATACCGCCGAGAACATTCGTTGAATCCGTATTTTTTATTTCTGTAAGCCTCTGTTGCTAATTTCATCTGTTCTTCTGTCCATTCACAATATTTTCGCTTTCCCATGCTAAAAAAATTTGAAATATTGTAAATCGTTTATTTTCGCGGTAAAATTTGAATAACAGTATCTTAAATCGTACTGGTACGATTTAGGAAACCACAGTGTGGTACGATTTAGGAAAAAGACGTCCCGCTAAATAATTGAAGCTAACCTTTTAAAACATTATCAGCATGTTTTATAAACTAAATAGAAATAAATAATATGACATAGCTAGTTTTCAAAAATATATAAGACTACCTCAGAAACTGTATAGATTCATATTTAATTCAGCCGATTAAAATCGTTTAAAATTAACATCAGACTTGCCTGATTTCTTTGTGCTTCTGTCATTCACAAAACAACACTTCATTCGAATGACTTTTCGGTCCTACTTTATCGACATAAATAAAAGTTCATATTTTTACCACCAAGAGGCATCAAAATGCATTAATTTTTAAAGAAAAACTCCCCTATGTGTATGTGAAACATTCGAGGGACCGAAATATCATTCATATACTGAACGGAATTTAAAAAGAATATAAAAATGTAGCTAGTAATCAAAATATCGACACCAGCGTATCAATAAGACAATACTAATCCGGTGACAAGAATTTCTTGTTTTCCATTATTTTATTTTTATTTTTTAATCTTTCAACATATTTGTGACATATTTCTTATCGAAATGACACACCTCGCACGATGCAATTTCAAACAATATTTACTTGTTTAATGCACGTTTCGGTGTTCAGATAATAGAACAGTTGCCTATCTAAATTATGGGATTAAATCTTTACCGATTTGTACAATAAATTGTATATTCTATATGGACCAATTTAAATTGAACTGTTTAGAAGTGAAACATATTTTCAGATAATGGGGGATTTGGATACCGATTTAGTTCCGAATAATCGAGGCTCTACTAAATCGTCAAATTGAATTATTTTCAATTAAATTAAATAACAGAGACCTGCAAAATGGAACCCGGAACACTCTGGGAACCTTCGATCCATCGAACACTATCATTTTGAACACGTTCATTTTGAAAGTAGTTTGAGTCCATACTTTTTTAACCCTTTGCACTCCTTTGGCGAGTGCGACTCGACATTTAACAGGTGTTTACAAAATTCCGGAGTGCAAAGGGTTAACACTAAATCTGTCAAGCATTAACCCCTTGCCCTACAATTTCGAGTCAGACTCGTGATGTAGATTCTGAACAGAATCTAATAAATATGTATGTTATTAATTTCCTTTAAACCGAAATAAAATTCTATTTTGTTGTAGTTGGTATATATCCTACGGAGAAACCACAGGCATAGAATAAATATAAGCAATCTTTTTTTTCTATGAAATTCTGAACGATGAAGAATTTCTAATCATTACAATCACAAAGTAAATAGTAGTGCAAGGGGTTAACAGTGTCTGGTAAATATCGCCTTAGAAAAATGGCAACCATAAATTTATTAACCCTTAGCACTCTTAGCACTCCCTTAGCGAATCACTGACCTTCGTGACGATGCAAAAGAGCGCCTCCTTCGTGGAACCATCTTACGAACGAATACACGGCAAATTCGTAGAAAAATTCCTGGCACGGGTAAATTACAAAAGGGACCACCATAAACAAAAGGGAGACAAAAACTGGGGAGGTTTCGACCTTCCCCCGGCCGCGAGGCACGACGTTTATGGTTCTTCGCATATGGTTCGGGACCCGAGGGTCATTAAGAAAATCGCGATAAGGCGTAGGGTGGGGGAAACAAAAATCATCAGTGTCGCATCTACTTCCGTCCCGGAAGGATCAATTAGTAGTGTAGTGATAAATTGTGTCAGTGTCGGATTAAAGTGACTACACCGAGACACCATGGTGCTTGCGAACCACCCTAAGAGAGTCCTGAGTGCAACCGGAAACGGTAAGTCAACCCAGTGATCCTTTTTGATCGATTTCGATCGATTCTGATCGATAATTTTCGCTCGCGAACGACACTTCTCTCTGGTCTCGTTCGAAGGAAATAACTTTTTAAAAATTGCAAGAAACGGCTTGAATTTTTTGGCGATGTTTGAACGATTAATTTACTAAATAATGTATAAATAATTTCTTTCTTTAAATTGCTATTGGTCGTAATTGCGAAGAAAAAAGTAGAAGTGTCACACGATTTTTAAGTTTCTTGTAAAAATTTCTCGTGAAGTGCGGGCAAAAAAAGACTGTAAAATGCAAAAATCACTGCAAAATAGAAACAACAATCTCGTAAACGAATACCACGAATGACAGAAAAATAAAATTTGCGCCGTAATACGAGAAACTTGAAATTCACTGACAGATTAAATCGACTACAATGGTGCTTACTAATTCATTTAGAAAAAGAAATTGAATTTGTTTAACCAGTTAAGCGCGTTTGACCACAACCAATCCACACCATAATTCATTTTTAATTGGTATTCCTAGATCTCCAAGTAGATCTTTTAGATTAGAATATGCTTTAATAAAGGAGATTAGAAAGCTCGAATTAACCTTTTCTACCTGAACTTTAGAAAGCTAAAAATCGTTTTCAACATTTTTAATTTCTATTCCTAGATCTCCAAGTAGATCTTTTAGATTAGAATATGCTTTAATAACGGAGATTAGAAAGCTCGAATTAAGCATTTCCACGTGAACTTTGGAAAGCTAAAAATCGTTTTCATCATTTTTAATTTCTATTCCTAGATCTCTAAGTAGATCATAAACTTCACATATATCTTTGTGAGCCTCGGCAGCTTTTTTACCTCTACGGAAATAAAAAAGCAATATGTCCTATAATGTTTGTTTTTGCACTCCATGTTCAAATTAACACAGAACAAACAATTTTAATCAAAATTACGTGTAATTTGCTTGAAAAAGTAACCTGAAAGATGCAGTTATGAAATGTCAGAAAGAAAACAAAAACGCAACGTTAA
Source organism: Seladonia tumulorum (assembly GCA_913789895.3). Taxonomy (NCBI): domain Eukaryota; kingdom Metazoa; phylum Arthropoda; class Insecta; order Hymenoptera; family Halictidae; genus Seladonia; species Seladonia tumulorum. The sequence continues at coordinate 2,747,867 of OU565281.1, forward strand.
CAGAAGTCAATCAAACAAAACATAAAGCCATCTGTTAGTGATAACCGAAATTACTTTCTTGCCAACCGAATAGAAGAGAAAAACTATTGAGAGGCAATCGAATGACAAAAGTTTGACAGAACACGCGTCCAATTTACGAAATACCTCTGGCCAGAACAATTATCTCCCCGCGGAGCGACATTTGTGAGGATCATCGATCCCTCAACATAATCTTCCCCTTGATTCGTCGTTCCCGACTTTCATCGGGAGAATACAAAAAGGATTGCGCGCCTATGGGTGGAATCCTCAAAGCTCTCTAACATCAATAGGCCAGCCGTAGACCGAAGGAAGAGTCACAAAGGAAGGCACTTGTGGCTCGAAGAGGTCGAGAAAATCGGCCCGTTCGGATAAACGATCGTGCATTGTACTCTTCCATTTTCCCCTCGCCACCCTCCACCTCCCCTCCCCTATGACTGACCGATATTTGGCCGGAGTCGAACTAATAGGGTGGATTAGGGTCCTGGGAGTTAGGAACCGATGCACAGTGGGGTTTTTAGTCGATCAGCCATAATACGTGTCATTCTTCGCTCCAGGTAAAGATCACCTTTTTTTTTAACGTGAGGGAAATGCATTATACATCCCCCACTCCACGGGAAGGGGAACGTGTGTGGAACTCTTTGGCGGTGTGTGCAATGCTGAGATAATTGCCAGGTAAAGATCACCTGGAAAGTAATCATCCCCTTGCACAGGGGTGCGCTTTTCAGTGTCCTCCGACGTGACTCTTTGCAATCAGTGTTTCCTACGATAATATAATATTTTGAAAGTGTGCGACACTTCACTGTGGGCTATTCTAAAGTCTTCGATACTGCATGCAGGTATTTACTTCAATATCAATTTTTCTTTTTATCTTAACTTCCCACGTGTATTGGCAATCGAATGAGCAAGCAATTTTGAAAGTATTAACTTGTGATTATAATGATTAGAAACTCTTCATCGTTCAGAATTTCATAGAAAAAAAAAAGATTGCTTATATTTATTCTATGCCCGTGGTTTCTCCGTAGGATATATACCAACTACAACAAAATAGAATTTTATTTCGGTTTAAAGGAAATTAATAACATACATATTTATTAGATTCTGTTCAGAATCTATACATCACGAGTGTGACTCGATATTGTAGGGCAAGGGGTTAACTTTGCGTTTGTTTTCTTTCTGACATTTCATAACTGCATCTTTTAGGTTACTTTTGAGCCAAATTACACGTAATTTTTATTCAAATTGTTAGTTCTGCGTCAATTTGAACATGGAGTGCAAAAACGAACATTATAGGCACATATTGCTTTTTTATTTCCGTAGAGGTAAAAAAGCTGCCGAGGCTGACAAAGATATATGTGAAGTTTATGATGTGGATTGGTTGTGGTCAAACGCGCTTAACTGGTTAAACAAATTCAACTTCTTTTCCTAAACGAATTAGTAAGCTCCATTGTAGTCGATTTAATCTATCAGTGAACACCCTCGAACAGCAATGACTCGTTAAATTCGGTTGATCCAAAAAGTATTTGAAATCTAAGTACCCGATTCTCGAAAAATTAACCCCTTGCACTACTATTTATTTTGTGATTATAACGATTAGAAATTTTTCATCGTTCAGAATTTCATAGAAAAAAAAGATAGTTTATATTTATTGTATGTCTACGTTTTCCTCAAAGGATATATTATATCAACTACAAAAAAATAGATTTTTATTTCGATTTAAAGGAAATTAACACTAGAACTACTGAACCAGTCAAAACGACTGGTGGATGATTTCTTCTCTCACGATTAGTGTAACTATGAAAACGTTTTCACGAGACATTTTTTAATATATCTCTTGTTTGGAGTACATGTTACCATTAAAATCGTATGAAACCTGAGCAAATTCAATCTTGCTGTTATTATAAAGAGATAAGTCTAAGTCGCGTTTAGGGCTCGGTAGTTCTAGTGTTAATAACACGTTCACATTTATTAGATTCTATTCAGACTCTTCATGACGAGTCTGGCTTGTTATTGTAGGGCAAGGGGTTAACACGTTGACTGCCATGTCACCCATATGTGGGTGACGGAATTATTTGTCCAGGTTTTAAAATGAATTTTCACATTAATATATTCATTGTACCAAATTCGATTAGAATCCGTAAAATTCAAGAAAGTTGGAGGATTACTCGGTATCATACATTTAATTTTTTCCAATTTTGTATTTCATTAAATATGTTACTTTGATTTCATCGAATTTCTTAGTGTTTCTAATTTGGCGGTCAAAGTGTTACACAGTATTTGAGATTGGTTGCGTGAATCTATCTTGAAACTCTAAATTGAAGTACCAGTGTCCAAAGAATACAGAGCGGCTTTGTGAAATTTTCGGGACACAGAAACTTGTTGAAGGATTTATAGTAAGATGACAATAGGGTAAGCAAGAGTTAAAAGGGAAAGCGTTCTGATGCTCTTAGAGCTTGAAGTCGACGCACAGGTGCGTTCCGACGCCGGCGATCATTCCGAATGGCTAGAACAGATAGCCCACTGTGTAGAATCGACTGTAACGTAGGCGACTGTAGAGAAACGACCGGAAGAATGGGAGAGAAAGGCGGTGCCACTCTCTAAGAAACGGATCCAGGGTGCCAAATTCACCAAACCTTCGTCCATCCCGGCCAACAATGCCGGCCCATCTGATGTCAGACGTGTTTCCTGTCTGGGTGTGTTCGTTCTAATATACTGGGTGTTCTGGGCGATCCATTATTCGAGAATAATGGCTTCATTCGTCGTTTCTGTTCTGCCCGACTCGGCTTATTTCTGTCCACGAAGCCACAAGATGGCCAGAAAGGGGAAAGTTGTGCTATTTTTCTCGTGGGCCACTCAATGGAGGTCCAATAGAGACTGGAACCGCTACCATGTGACCCACAGAAAGCTAAAAATTGATGCAATTGCTTCTCGTTTTCTTCGTAGGCCTTTTAGGTTAGGGTGAAGAGCGGGTATTAGAAATTTCGAATTAACCTTTTCCTCGCCAAAGCTCGAAACCGTTCGAATTTTTAATTTCTATTCCCCTAGATCTCCAAGTAGATCTTTTAGATTAGAATATGCTTTAATAAAGGAGATTAGAAAGCTCGAATTAAGCTTTTCCATGTGAACTTTGGAAAGCTGAAAATCGTTTTCATCGTTTTTAATTTCTATTCCTAGATCTCCAAGTAGATCTTTTAGATTAGAATATGCTTTAATAACGGAGATTAGAAAGCTCGAATCAAGCTTTACTACCTGAACTTTGGTAAGCTAAAAATCGTTTTCATCATTTTTAATTGGTATTCCTAGATCTCCAAGTAGATCTTTTAGATTAGAGTATGCTTTAATAACGGAGATTAGAAAGCTCGAATCAACCTTTGCCACGTGAACTTTGGAAAGCTACAAATCGTTTTCATCATTTTTAATTTGTATTCCTAGATCTCCAAGTAGGTCTTTTAGATTAGAATATGCTTTAATAACGAAGATTAGAAAGCTTGAATTAACCTTTTGCACGTGAACTTTGGAAAGCTAAAAATCGTTTTCATCATTTTAAAATGGTATTCCTAGATCTCCAAGTAGATCTTTTAGATTAGAGTATGCTTTAATAACGGAGATTAGAAAAAGCTCGAATTAAGCTTTTCCATGTGAACTTTGGAAAGCTAAAAATCGTTTTCATCGTTTTAAATTGGTATTCCTAGATCTCCAACTAGATCTTTTAGATTAGAGTATGCTTTAATAACGGAGATTAGAAAGCTAGAATTAAGCTTCTCCATGTAAACTTTGGAAAGCTAAAAATCGTTTTCATCATTTTAAATTGGTATTCCTAGATCTCCAAGTAGATCTTTTAGATTAGAGTATGCTTTAATAACAGAGATTAGAAAGCTCGAATTAACCTTTTCCACGTGAACTTTGGAAAGCTAAAAATCGTTTTCATCATTTTTAATTTGTATTCCTAGATCTCCAAGTAGATCTTTTAGATTAGAGTATGCTTTAATAACGGAGATTACAAAGCTCGAATTAAGCTTTTCCACGTGAACCTTAGAAAGCTAAAAATCGTTTTCATCGTTTTTAATTTGTATTCCTAGATCTCCAAATAGATCTTTTAGATTAGAATATGCTTTAATAACGGAGATTAGAAAGCTCGAATTAACCTTTTCCACGTGATCTTTGGAAATCTAAAAAGGGTTTTCATCATTTTTAATTGGTATTCCTAGATCTCCAAGTAGATCTTTTAGATTAGAGTATGCTTTAATAACGGAGATTAGAAAGCTCGAATTAAACTTTTCCATGTGAACTTTAGAAAGCTAAAAATCGTTTTCATCATTTTTAATTTGTATTTCTAGATCTCCAAGTAGATCTTTTAGATTAGAGTATGCTTTAATAACGGAGATTAGAAAGCTCGAATCAACCTTTGCCACGTGAACTTTGGAAAGCTACAAATCGTTTTCATCATTTTTAATTTGTATTCCTAGATCTCCAAGTAGATCTTTTAGATTAGAGTATGCTTTAATAACGGAGATTAGAAAGCACGAATCAACCTTTGCCACGTGAACTTTGGAAAGCTACAAATCGTTTTCATCATTTTTAATTTGTATTCCTAGATCTCCAAGTAGGTCTTTTAGATTAGAATATGCTTTAATAACGAAGATTAGAAAGCTTGAATTAACCTTTTGCACGTGAACTTTGGAAAGCTAAAAATCGTTTTCATCATTTTAAAATGGTATTCCTAGATCTCCAAGTAGATCTTTTAGATTAGAATATGCTTTAATAACGGAGATTAGAAAGCTCGAATTAACCTTTTCCACGTGAACTTTAGAAAGCTAAAAATCGTTTTCATCATTTTTAATTTGTATTCCTAGATCTCCAAGTAGATCTGTTAGATTAGCATATGCTTTAATAACGGAGATTAGAAAGCTCGTATCAACCTTTTCCACGTGAACTTTGGAAAGCTAAAAATCGTTTTCATCATTTTAAAATAGTATTCCTAGATCTCCAAGTAGATCTTTTAGATTAGAGTATGCTTTAATAACGGAGATTAGAAAGCTCGAATTAACCTTTTCCCCGTGAACTTTGGCAAGCTAAAAATCGTTTTCATCATTTTTAATTTGTATTCTTGGACCTTCAGGTAGATCTTTTGGATTAGCAAGCTTTTGATAAACAGAGATTAGAAGAAGTAAATAATTTCTGAATAAACGAAATAAAGAAATTTCTGGCTCATTTGAATATTTTACAATACGTTTGGGTAGATCTTTTGTGCTTGGAGCATTTTCGAGGGTTGAAAAGTCGAATTTTTCGTGAACTAGAGATTGCTGTGGTAACTTTTGACTGGCATTTTTGCATGTCTAGATAAATAAAGTTGACGATGGAATTGTTATAATACAATAGGCGATTCGCGGAAGTTGTCGGGCAAGTGTATGCGTTCGATGAAAGCGGTGCACACCCAGTATGCAGTCGGGCGGATGCAAGTATCGGAGAAGTCAAAGCCCGCGGGTATTATTCCGCAAATCGGTTGTAGGATGTTTGAAGAAACGATTGTTTCGGATCGATCCTTGCCGGAGGTTCGAGCGTCGAAATGAAACTCTTGACGTCTGATCGAGACTCCGTCGTGAAGCACCGGCTCATCGGTCCTTTCAAGCCCCTTCACAATAGTATAATAGAGCCCATTCACGTTAAAAAGGTTCTCCACTATTCTTACGCGATTCCGCTTTAAGTCTTACGTGACTCCGTTTGAATACTTCCTCGATGCGCCTCTTTTTCCTCCCCCTGACAACTTAAAAACGAAAGTGTCCGTCTCCGCTTTTCACTTTCTGTTCACCGTGATACGGGAGACGATTTTGACATTTTTGCTGAATAACATCTGCCACGCTCCTCCAATTCCTAATTTTTCTACATTTTAAATAATCCTTCCACCAATCGACATATCATTTTGCGTCACGCCTACGAAAAATTCACGCTTGTTTTCATTTTCCATCCTTCGACGCGAGTTTTAGAACCTCCTCGTTTGCCGGTTGTTTCACTGTTTTTATAGTCTTCTCGTTCCTTAAAATTTTGGTTATAATTAAACTGCGGATTTTATGCATTTATGACAAAAATGAGTAGGTGTACTTCAAAACGGTAACAAGATTAAAGGAGTTTAACAATGTCAGTATATCATTCTTATCATGTAAAAATTGTTAAGGAGCAAAATAAATTTTTATTTAGCTCCTACAGATTGCAATTGATGTATAAAAATTTGAAGATACATCTAAAGATACATCCACCAGGAGTTCAACAAATTTATTCCTTTGGTTATTAAAATGGCTAACAATTTGGGCAGTATATTCTTGTTATTTCTACAACAAAGATAAGGTGAAGAGCAGGTATTAGAAATTTCGAATTAACCTATTATGACAAAAATGAGTAGGTGTACTTCAAAACAGTAACAAGATTAAAGGAGTTCAACAATGTCAGTATACCATTTTTAACATGTAAAAATTGTTAAGCAGCAAAATAAATTTTTATTTAGCTCCTATAGATTGCAATCGATGTATAAAAATTTTACTTTGCATAAAGATCTGCAGTCTAGTTATAATTCATAATTATTTTTTGAAAGGAGGTATCATTTTAAGGAGTCTTTTCGATCCACCGTGCACGTTTCTTATTTTCATAGTGTCGTAAATAATCTCTTCACTGATTTAAATATTGCATTATCTTTGAACGTTACTTTGTAAAACAAATCCAAGGTTGTTCTGGAGTATTTGCATCCTGTGGGAAGCTACGCTTTTCAGAAGTAACACACACGTTTACGTGTTGTTTCTCTGTTTTCGTAGTAGCATAAATAATAATCCAAAGATGTTTTGAAATCTTTGTGTTCTTTAGGAAGTTACAGTTTTGAAAGACAACACACCTGTTTCCGTGTTTTCGTTTCGTTTCTGTAGAATTGTGAACGAACCCTCCGCCAACTGAAATATCATTTTCCTTTGAAAATATACTTTCCAGACTAATCCAGCGATGTTCTCAAATTTAAATAACAAAAAAAATGTAAAAAATGTTGGCTTTTAAAAGTAACACACTATTTATGTATTCCTTCCAAGATTATTAGTTTCTGCAAGAAGTTGTGACTTTTGAAAGTGACATGCCTATTCCTCTTTCTAGTATGATAAAAGATTATCCATTATAACTGATATATCATTTCCTTTTGAAAATATATCATACTATTCAGAAAAATCCAGCGATGCTCCAGAATTTCAAAGTTCTGTAAGAATTTACAATTTTTATTAAACTTCACCTTGTCAAGCCAGAGATTTTCAACTTTTTACTATATAATCCTGCACATATTGCCAAAAAACGAAGCTTTCAGGCGAGGAATTCACTTGTTCAAAAGTTATGCGTGTTTAACCCAGTACAAAGTGTACATCATAATCACCAGACATCGGATCTTTATGCAAAATAAAAAATTTCTATGTGAATTGCAACAAACTGGAACAAAATAGAAGTTTACTTTCTTTCCTAATATGTTTAAAAGGTTGAAAATAATATAACTGTATTTTCTAATTTTTCTAATGTTCTTACTAGTTTAAATTACGCCTACTTATTTTTGTCATAAATGCATAAAATCCGCTGTCTAGTAATCACTCAACTTTAAACACGCGTAACTTTTGAACCAGTGAATTCCTCGTCTCAAAATTCCAATTTTCGACATTTTCTCTTCAAGACGTACAGAATTATACAGTGCAAAGTTAAAAATTTCTGGATTGCCAAGGCGAAGTTTAACCTTTTTAAAAGTAACAAGTTGTATACGTATTCCTTCGAAAATTATTCGGAATTTTCGAATTGCCTGTCTCAAATCGGAACCAGAAGAAATGATAAAAGTCTCGCGTCGAATTTCGTCGAGACTGTCACGTCGAACTGGTTCGAGGCACGGTCGCGTTTAGGAAACGGAAGATCGCTTTTATCGTGAATTAATACCGAGACAGTCGGTCGCTTGAAACGCAAGAGTTCGATATCTTTATTGTCAGCTCGAAAGCTTCTCGAAAGGATGTATTAAGCGGGGACTCCGCGGAATGAAGTACGATAAAAGAGGCGATAAAAGCCGAAGGACATGGAAGCCCGATACATTTGAAAAGCATTAAACGTTCGGCACCGCCTTCGGGTTTTTAATGTATTCTTAAATGCCCCGATGGAATAGATTCTCGCGGCACACGTAGATTGAATTTGCGCGCGACGCAAATTAATGGGACTCTTCACCTTTGTGGTAGGTACACGTAATTACGGGAGCTTGTAAAGTACACGCATTTTCCCGTTTCATCGAACAAATTCGCGCCCCGTGCGATTTCCATGAAATTTTCTCACAGATGTTCGCTCCTTCTCGTAAACATTTTTCGATTTATTTAATTTCTTTTATGCACGACGAAAAGATCACGGGACGTTACACGATAAATGAGCCGTTTATTTTGAAAGTGGCCTAAGTCCATTTATCTTAAAATCGAGATATTTAAGGATTTGCGTTTCAATGAATTTAAAAATATACGTATAGGACATTAATGAGTCGCACTGCTTAAGTGTATCTAAGGGTGTTAAATTTATAGTTCCTATTAAAATAGTGGCAATTATTAAGTGAATAATATGCGTTTTCTTATCAAGAATGGAGTTATGCCACTTTCAAAATTAACAACCAGATTCATTATAAAATTTGAAGGTGCCCAAGTCCATTCAACATAATTTAAGATGCTTCAAATTGAAAAAAAAACAATACTGAATTTATTTTACATATCCTTAAAACACTTCAGGAACATAATTTATGCGATTCAATTAACTACATAACAAAATACATAACAAACTACGTGCAAAATTACAAACATAAATTTATTACAAAACAATTTACTACTCATCTACATTTTGTGCGTGTAAAAGGGATTTGAAGTAATCATGATGTTCCGGTGGTATATATCGTAATAGGTCCATCATGTCCTTGAATTTTGTTGTAATTTGTCTGATATTTTTATACAGTGGTGTCAATACAATATTTTCGAACTTTTTTGGTCTACCCCGACGTGGTAATAAATTCAGGACTTTAAAATTTTCATTCTTATTCATTGATGTCTTATAGAAAATTTTATACGGTTCATTTCTGACAAAGCGCATCCAACATATTTTTAGCCAGTTTATTGATTCTCCATTAGAATTTTTTACTCTTTTAAAAATTGCATCTTCTAATAATTTTGTTGATACAAAATCTTCTTGTCTCATTTCATTTACGATAAAATTATTACCTTTCCGACACTTTTTCATAATCTTGTAATAATCTTGGGGAACGAACAGTAAATTATTTTTTTTTAATGACATTTCTACCACGCCAAAATCTCTATCATTTGGTAAAAACGAATGTCCTGATATTAAAAATTTGTGATCTATGATTTCTACATTATTTTCCAAAGATTGGACAATTTTTAACCACATTAAAGCTACTTTAATGTTTCTATTTTGCCCGGTGCACATGTCACTGTAAGCTATAATGTGTCTTTCACTTTTTAAATTTTTAACATGTTTTAGGATGCATGAAACAATTTCTTGAGCATCTCTGGATGCAATAGTTTCATCCCAAACGTACATGTAAACATTATCGTTATGAAAATAGTAAATAGTAAATATATTATCTTGATTATTTAAGTATAAATGGAGTTAGGCCACTTTCAAACTACACGGTTCGATTATTAAACTAACTCTGAAAACTTATGTGTCAAGAATTATCGTATTTGCTCGGATTATAAGCAACCTGAAATACTTTACTGATAAATAACATAAAGTTGTACACGTAACCATGATAACCGGAAAAAACTGAAAAACGGAGTTAGGCCACTTTCAAAATAAACGGCTCAAATGTAAAAACCCGCCGAGCGTTTATTGTTCGCGGACGAAATTTCATACGGCATTGTGTTTAATTAGACACTTTTTGTGTTTACCGTGGCATTAAATTCAACCCTCGCCCATAAAAGTCGCTGTTCGAACCGTAAAGCCCGAGTCTCTTCTTTGTAGCGACTCTGTTGAATCACTTTTTTCCCTTTTCGAAGCGCGATACGATCGCGGGAACAGGAATTTTTTACTTCGGCGAAAAACGTAACGCCCGGCTTTTATGTAAACCGTTCGGTTACATCCGGTAATTTACACTCTCCTTATTGCATTTCGATTCAATGTGTAATGGCGATCTCGCGTTTCCTACTCGTTGCGAATACATTAAACCATCGGCTCGGGCTTATTACAACCGTACCGTATGTATATCTTCTCCTCGCACAGTCTCTTTCAAGCCCCGGTAATAGCTGTATTTGCGGCGCGCCGGTCAAAAAATTACCCACCGCCTGGATAAGTAAATTATTTATACGAGTGAAATATCGATGCAAATGCGGAAGATGGAGGAAGACGCGGACAAATGCACGCAGTTAATCCACGTTAGATATGCTGCAGAGGCGTGTCTAGCAGCAGTGCCTGTCGCGTACGTCCGTTCCTCTACCACCGGTGTTTCTTCGGCTGCTTATTAATTTCTTAATTAATTGTAATCATAACGCTCGTGTCGTAACATCGACAGTTCGTTTTTGCCGACGTTCGCGGACCGTTCCTTCCAACTTGTTAACACCAAACAAATGTTTACAACTGTTTGCTTCCCGCTGGCTGTCGTTCTCGGTGCCGTGACGCAGACAGCTATTCAAATTAAAAACAATTTCCGCCTGACGGATCCAGCGAGCCAATGATAAGGCGATTTTTGAGAATCTTTCTTATAGAAATAACAAGAATATACTGCCCACATTTTTAGCCATTTTAATGACCAAAGAAATAAATTTCTTGAACTCCTTGTGGATGTATCTTTAGATGTATCTTCAAATTTTTATACATCGATTGCAATCTGTAGGAGCCTAAATAAAAGTCTTGTCGATGTATCTTTAAAATTTGAATAATTGTGAATTAAAAATTTGTATACATCATTTGCAATCTGTAGGAGCTAAATAAAAATCTCGTGAATGTATCTTTAGATGTATCTGAAAATCTTTATACATCAATAGCAATCTGTAGGAACCAAATAAAAATTTCGTGGATGTATCTTTAGAATTTGAATAAATGTGAATTAAAAATTTTCATACATCAATTGCAATCTGTAGGAGCTAAATCAAAATTTCCTGGATGTATCTTTCGAATTTGAATAATTGTGAATTAAAAATTTTTATACATCAATTGCAATCTGTAGGAGCTAAATAAAAATCTCGTGGATGAATCTTTAGATGTATCTGAAAATCTTTATACATCAATAGCAATCTATAGGAGCTAAATCAAAATTTCCTGGATGTATCTTTCGAATTTGAATAATTGTGAATTAAAAATTTTTATACATCAATAGCAATCTGTAGGAGCTAAATAAAAATTTCGTGGATGTATCTTTGGATGTATCTGAAAATCTTTATACATCAATTGCAATCTGTAGGAGCTAAATCAAAATTTCGTGGATGTATCTAGAATTTGAATAATTGTGAATTAACACGTTGATTCATGTTGACCCATACGTGTGTGACAGAATTATTTGTCCAGGTTTTAAAATAAACTTTTACGTTAATATATATGCACTGTACCAAACTTGATTAGGATCTGTAAAATGAAGGAAAGTTGGAGGACTTATTTAACATCATACATATAATATTTTTCAATTTTCATTTCATTGTAAAAGTTACTTTGATTTTATGGAATTTTTGAGGTTTCTAGTTGGGCAATCAAAGTGTTAAAAATATTAGAATTTTGGCGGGTCCCATGAACCTAGTGTTCTCAGCAGATTTTAGCGGTTCGAGGGGTTAAGGGAAGCCAGCGAAACTTTAGCAGCGGGATCATCGAATTCCCAGGACGATTATCATAACTTCATGACTCATAAGCGCACAGTGACAGAGAAATATCTCGCGACGTTATCCCCGGGCGAGGTAAAAAATTAACGAACGTAAAGGGTTGCCGGCATTAAGGAGGATTAAATTGTCGATGCTGTTCCGAATCGTAATCTTCGGGAGGTGGGGTGGGGGGTGGAGAGGGGGCACAGAGCGTTCGAGGATGCACATACGCCGGGATCTGAAATTCGGTTGCAACGCCGGCGGTGGAGGGGGAGGGGGAGGAGGAGGAGGAGTAGAAAAGGCCGCGTTTAACCACTGGCGCAACTCGTCCCATTGTACGGTAAATTACGGCCAATTTACAGGAATTTTTGTGCCCCGTCGTAAATGAGGCCAAATCAGACGGCGCAGGCGGCGCGGCGGGGGCTGTTGAACCCGTCCCAATAGCGGCTGCTTGGCAGCCGACCAGCGAACGGGCAGAACGACCGTTTCAAAAATGCAGATCACGCGGGCCGATTCGACGTGTACAAATAATCCTCGGGCAGCGGCCGCTTCGAAATTAATGCCCGCGAAACGCACGATTAATAGAACCGCCGAACGGTTCGCCCGCGACCGATACAGCTGGCCGAAACTCGATTTCGTCCGACTAGAGCTAAAAATGACAAACATCTCTTGACACAGCGAACTCTTCAACACGGGTGCCCTAAAATGGCCAATTCTCCTGCACCGAATTAGTACCGGATACCTTAGGTATCTTCCCTTCACTCAGGCTGCAGAAAATTCTCGAATAATTCTTTTCTCTAACATTTACACTTAGCTCTTTAGTCCGTGATCTTGTTTGAAAGAAAAAGTAGGTACACTCGGAGTATAGAAATAAAAACAACAATATTTTCTATATTATTAAATATATTCAAGTATAAGTAACTGTATATTGTACATTACACTTCTAACAACAAATGAGCAAAAAACAAAGACAATAACATCACTTGGTAACTTGAAATGGATTCAAAATTCACACTACTGTAAGAAATTGACAGGACAAAAGTACTCGTACACCACCATTTCTGTTGATAAACACAGCAGTTACGAAGGAATCACAACATTCCGATCAATGTAAACATTACTTTACAAGATATCAAGATAGTTTGATTAATTCTAGTCGTGGCGAGTACACGTTATTAGTGAATATTTGCAATACCGGGAGAAAACGCAATGAAACTACGTTGGAAGAACGAACAATTATTATACAGTTATACGAAGAGGGCAAATCATATAGAAATATATCAGAAATACTAAAAAGAAGTCGATCAACTATACAGAGTATAATAAGTAAATATAAAAATTCTTTCCTCTAACATTTACATACACTTAGCTCTTTAGTCCGTGATCTTGTTTGAAAGAAAAAGTAGGTACAGTGGAGGCTAAAGTGTTCGTACACTCGGAATATAGAAACAAAAACAACAATGTTTTCTATATTATTAAATATATTCAAATATACGTAACTGTATATTATAGAATATACTTGCTTCTACCTTCGAGATATACGCTTATTAATACTGTACACAATTTTATGTGTCACGTGGACAACAAAAGCTAGGCTCTTGCGAGTCCCAACTTATGAATTTCACAAAAATATTACCTTATCAGATGTGATTTGAGCAGCTAGTATCAATAATAGGTTCGCTACTAAAATGCTGTAAATATTTAACATCCACCAGGAGTTCAACAAATTTATTTCTTTGGTTATTAAAATGGCTAAAAATTTGGGCAGTATATTCTTGTTATTTCTACAACAAAGATAAGGTGAAGAGCAGGTATTAGAAGTTAGGGTGAAGAGCAGGTATTAGAAGTTAGTGTGAAGAGCAGGTATTAGAAATTTCGAATTAACCTATTATGACAAAAATGAGTAGGTGTACTTCAAAACAGTAACAAGATTAAAGGAGTCCAACAATGTCTGTATACCATTTTTAACATGTAAAAATTGTTAAGCAGCAAAATAAATTTTTATTTAGCTCCTATAGATTGCAATCGATGTATAAAAATTTTACTTTGCATAAAGATCTGCAGTCTAGTTATAATTCATAATTATTTTTTGAAAGGAGGTATCATTTTAAGGAGTCTTTTCGATCCACCGTGCACGTTTCTTATTGTCATAGTGTCGTAAATAATCTCCTCATAAAAAGTAGGTACAGTGGGGGCTAAAGTGTTCGTACACTCGAAATATAGAAACAAAAACAACAATGTTTTCTATATTATTAAATATATTCAAATATACGTAACTGTATATTATACAATATACTTGCTTCAACCTTCGAGATATACGCTTACTAATGCTGTACACAATTTTATGTGTCACGTGGATAACAAAAGCTAGGCTCTTGCGAGTCCCAACTTATGAATTTCACAAAAATATTACCTTATCAGATGTGATTTGAGCAGCTAGTATCAATAATAGGTTCGCTACTAAAATGCAGTAAATATTTAACTTTCGAAGATAATAAAATATTATTGGTAACAGTAAGACCACGAGCTGTGTATCTCAGCTCAGAATATACAGTGGGGTACAAAAGTATTCGACAATTTGGAATATAGAAATAAAAGCAACAATATCTATTATGTTATTAATTGTATTTAAACATATGTAGCTTTATATTGTGTACAACACATCTAACAACAAATGAGCAAAAAACAAAGACAATAACATCACTTGGTAACTTGAAATGGATTCAAAATTCACACTACTGTAACAAATTGCCAGGACAAAAGTATTCGTACACCACCATTTCCGTTGATAAACACAGCAGTTACGAAGGAATCACAACATTCCGATCAATGTAAACATTACTTTACAAGATATCAAGTTAGTTTCATTAATTCTAGTCGTGGCGAGTACACGTTATTAGTGAATATTTGCAATACCGGGAGAAAACGCAATGAAACTACGTTGGAAGAACGAAAAATTATTATCCAGTTATACGAAGAGGGCAAATCATCTACAGGGTGGGGCACCACATTTTGCCATCTAGATTTACGTCATTAGTATTACGCATAGCAAACAATTTTTTAGGTGAAGTTGAATGGTTTTGAGATTAATACTAGATTAATACTTTTTTGTAAAGAATATGAAGGTGCATCAGCTGATGCAATAAAAAATATATGATTCCATTTAAAAAAACATGAATGACCTTCATTGTGCCCATAATTATGAAAGTGGTCTGTCAAAATTAAAAAAAAAATGAATTTATCACTTATTTCACACGACATGATTTTAAACTAAATTTATTCAATTTAATTTTTTTTTTTAATGACAGACCACTTTCATAATTATGGGCACAATTATGTCCTTTTTACACGTCCACCTACAAAAAAAATGTACCATCAGAATGTGCGCCTCTCAAAACCATTCAACTTCACCTAAAAAATTGTTTGCTATGCGTAATAATAATGACGTAAATCTAGATGGCAAAATGTGGTGCCCCACCCTGTATATCTCAACTCATCTATATCTATAGATCAACTATACAGAGTATAATAAGTAAATATAAAAACGAGAGAACATTACAGAATAAAGAAAGAACCGGCAGAAAATTCTCGAATAATTCTTTCCTCTAACATTTAGACTTACCTCTTTAGTCCGTGATCTTGTTTGAAAGAAAAAGTAGGTAGGTAGTACATTAGACCCATTGAAAAATGATCGAATCTTAATTTATATGTCAAAGGGGTTAACGAATCTTTTATTATTGGCGTACAATGTGAGGTACAGTGCGATTTGTCTCTAACTTCTATTATGTTGTAATAGAAGCGATCAGTCAAAATTTGATCAATTCTTAAAAGCTGTCAACTGTGAATCGGTATTAGAGAGCATGCGACGCATTTAAATTGTAGTATGAACGTCTACTTTCGTCTGATTTTAATAAAATATGCTAAACTTTCGAAAGCTATTTGTTTATGTTGTAATAGAAGCGATCAGTCAAAATTTGATCAAGTCTTAAAAACTGTCAACTGTGAATCGGTATTAGAGAGCATGCGACGCATTTAAATTGTAGTATAAACGTCTACTTTCGTCTGATTTTAATAAAATATGCTAAACTTTCGAAAGCTATTTGTTGTAGATCCGAAGCAAGCTAGTGAGCATACATTTCACTTGCATTAGTTGCATTAATATTTATTTCGACGGGGGTTTGATATAATTTTACTATATTTGAAAGCAATTAGTCGTTAGAAATACACAGTTTGCATTAATATTTATTTTCGTGTGATTTCGATGCTAATCTTTTGAAAGCTGTCGCTTGTGAATTTAAAGCACGTCAATGCATACGATGCATTTAAATCGCGGTCGCATGGATGTGTCTTTTGACAAGATTTTGATCGAATTTTTGTAAACTTCTAGAAGTCGTTGAAGGAAGGAGCACCTTACAAGTTTCAATTACATTTGCTTAGATATTTATTCGAATAGCGGGAAGTTATTGGATATGAATTTGATGCAGCAAGCATGAATCGAGGTCGTTTATTTTGAAAACGGCAGAAAGAGTAAGGTGTTTACGCGAGAAGCAATGAAAGAATCGTATTTTTGATGTTCAGGCCGTGGCGTTAAGGGCGTCAGAAGTTCAAAAGAATTCTTTGATACCGGTGGTTCTCTCCTCGGTTTAGTCGTTTTTGCGGCGGACTGTCGCGGAGATTTAGTAATGCTACACCACGGGGAAGAGAGGCCTCTGACATTGATGGAAATGATGACACGATGAGTATCGTCGTTTTGCCACTTTAATTTAAGACGCACTAAATTTTGGTTTGTAAATCAGGGCTTAACAGGCCCCGCGGTCGCTTTGAGCGCTGCGAGATTTGTCGGGCGCCGTGTGCGTTTCGGTCGGCTGCAAAACACAGAACGCTAATTGAATTGCAAATATCGGACGGGTAAATTACACATTCTTGAAACATTTCGTCCGATTAGACTTGTCCCTGTACAAATAAAGAAAATAATCAAAGTACATTACAAATACTACCCTTGGCATAAAATGTTCCACCAAATTCGCGAATAAAATTATTGTATGAATTACTCGAGCGTGTATTAAATATGAAAAATAATACTGCACTCGGTTCCTTTCGTTAGGTGTATTCACTGACTATGATTCCTGAAGGTCACTCAAGGTTACAGATAGAGGAACCACGTATATTTAAAATATGAGTGCTGCGTAGTTCCATTAAAGAAAGAAATTAAGGTGACCTAAAAAATTACATAAAAATAATAATTTACCCTGAAGACATTTTAAGAAGCAACAAGGATATTTCCGGTACAAACTAAATATAAAATATAAAGGAAATATGTAGAATTCCAACGACAGACATTTGATTCGTTTGACCGAATAATTTCCACCAGTGGCAAGCAGCGCTATTAGAAATTGTTTATCAGCGTCTGCCGCGACAAGAGCAACAAAATCAGGGAATGCGAAATTGTGTAGTAGGCAGCGGAGGCGCACGGACACTCGCGACGCCGCTAACGGTATAAATAATATTTCATGCGAACGGTAAATTGTGATTTATTACGGAAGATAAATGTGGCAGTAGGATCAATGGAATTTTTTAATTGCCCGTGTAATCTGCAGATCATTCATTATCGCGTATCACGGCCGGTAGATTTATGAGCGCCGTCGAGATTGTAAATTCGTCGTGGATCGTAACTTATTTTCCGTAGATCGGGCCTGGGGTTCGATTTCTTCAAGCAGGACGGAACAAGTGTCCCGTTTTTATATCGGGAAACCGGTGTCCGACAATTTTCAAAATTTCGCTCGATTTCGCGGCATTAAAATAACGCCGAAACGAGTTCCGAGGAATGGCGTCGAAACAGCGGCAAGACAAATAATAATAAAATCCTCGAAAATTCCTCGACGCGGGGAATTTTAACCCTTAGCACTCGAGTGGTGACTCTGAAGCACCACTAGAACTTGTTAGGGCATTATTTCAAAGAAATTACAACAAATATTACAAAATATTTGTTACGTTACAAAATTTTTATTTGATAGATTACTAAACATTTAAATATTATATGTGGAGATCGGATCAGTTTTGTATGAATAAATGAAAATATTCTAAGACGGAAGAAAAATTTAGTTTTAGAATGAAAATATCGCCGAGTGCAAAGGGTTAATGGAAACCGTGAGCTAACGAATGATCGAAAATTGTGGAGCTCGGGTCAAAAGCCGTGCAAACTGAACTTTTCCCGTTCTAATTAGTTAGGATGCTCGAGTTTCCGGGGCAGCGAATTTTTCTCGGGTTAACCGGGTCAGGCATAGTAACCGGCGAGGATCGGTCGCGAGTAGGAAACGCTCGCAACAAGCCTGACAAAACGCGCTCTCAAAGATCTCGGAGAAGCCACGCGCAGCTGCTGCACAAGAGAATTTCTGGATGTCACACAGGTTGACGCATCTTAAGGCGTACGAAGCACTAAATTAATCCCGCGCACGTTTGCCAAGTCGCCGCTCTTGATGGAGTTACGAGGACGCGGCTCCTCCTTTCTGGCTTTCTCCGCGATCCCGCGCAAGGGAGGCTCGTTTAAACGTGAAATCCCCATTTAATATACTATACTTTAGTGCCCGGGGGACGTTGATCTACGAAGACACGCCGCTGGAATGGACAACAACGACGAGGGAAACCGTCTCGCGACCGAGAGGTGTCCGCGCGTTGTCGGTACCGACGCAGTTGTCACGTGTCGATCATCGGCTCGTCATCTTTCCGGACGCTATGCTGACGAAAACTTTTCCTGTTCGCTGGTTGCTACACGGAATTTCTTTCCTCCTCTTTCTGCGACTTAGGGGAACGATGTTTGTTAAATTATTAGAGAGAGAATATTTTTGATAAATTGATAAGGGTGCAGGAACCTAGGCTAAATTATTTCTTGAAGCCACAACTTGATTCTAGGTATTTTTACCGATTTCTATTTACAGATATACAGGGTGGGGCACCACATTTTGCCATCTAGATTTACGTCATTATTATTACGCATAGCAAACAATTTTTTAGGTGAAGTTGAATGGTTTTGAGAGGGGCACATTCTGATGGTACATTTTTTTTTGTAGGTGGACGTGTAAAGGACATATGAAGGTCATTCATGTTTTTTTAAATGGAATCATATATTTTTTATTGCATCAGCTGATGCTCCTTCATATTCTTTACAAAAAAGTATTAATCTATTTGTGTAAAAAAATCATTAGTTTAGGAGATATTTTAATTCTAATTTGTTAGGAAACCTCAAAAATTGTTTGCTATGCGTAATAATAATGACGTAAATCTAGATGGCAAAATGTGGTGCCCCACCCTGTACAGTGGGGGACAAAAGTATTCGTACACTTGGGATATAGAAATAAAAGCAACAATATCTTTTATGTTATCAATTGTATTTAAACATATGTAGCTTTATATTGTATACAACACCTTCTCCTTGTCAAAATATTTTATAAATATCATTCAGGCCTTGACGACATGTATAGAAAAATCACTGTACTTCCTATATCAAATATTAAATAAATTAAGCACACAGAATTAATTGAACTATCGAGTCAACCCCAGCGGTTTTAAAATTGTTATTTTTTGTAATGTACATTCTCTAGATTTTTCGTAGATCCTATAACAGCAATAGCAACTTGAGTCGCAATTAAATAAGTCAACCCGAGTGACGCAGTCTAATAATTTAGTTTGCTATTATAATAACATAAAAGAAGAGTGTTAAGCTTCCTTCTGGTGCAGCACTATTCTCTAATCTTTTATGTTATTAATTGTATTTAAACATATGTAGCTTTATATTGTATACAACACTTATAACAGCAAATGAGCAAAAACAAAACTTAATTACATTATTTCGTAACTTACAATGGCAAAAATTTCACAAAATGGCGAGAAACTGCAGGGACAAAAGTATTCGTACATTTCATTGTTACAAGTGTTGCAATTAATTTAACGGGAATTTTCTAAATTAATACTTAGTAGGATAGCCCTTCTGACGAATTACTAAACTTTCAATGAAGTCCGGTTCTAAATTACACCATTCTCTTTTTAATATTTCTTTTAAATATTCTTTCGATGTTATGTCGTATTTTCGTACATTTTTTTCAAGTTTCGCCCATACATGTTCGATGGGATTTAAATCAGGTGATTGCGGGAGGAGTTACTAACATGTGGGGAGTATTATATAACAACCACAGACGCACTATATGGGCTGAATGTTTCGGATCACAGTCTTGTTGAAAGTAAAATCTTCTCCCAATACCTAATTTATCAGCACTTTCGTGTAAATTTTCTTTTAAAATATTTAAATATAAATGTTTATCCATTATTCTATCTATCATTACTAATTTTCCGACTCCAGAAGCAGCAATACATCCCCACATCATTACACTTCCACCTCCGTGTTTCGTCGTCGGTTGCATATTTTTGGGATCCAATTCAGTATTAGCTCTCTGCCACACTTTTTCATGACCATCCGACTCAAAAATATTAAATTTTGACTCATCGAAAAATATTACATTCTTCCAGAAGTCGTCGCTAGCGTTTACGTATTCTTCTGCAAATTCTAATCTCTTTTTTTTTATTTTCTTTGCTGATGAGTGATTTCTTCCTCGCAGCTCTGCTGTTATATCCTCCCCGATGTAGCACTCTTCGTATTGTTTTCGGATGAACTTCCTCGTGCATATATTCTTGAAGGTGTGTCACGATTTCCGATGCACTGGTATCTGGTTTTTTTTTTAATAATTCGGACGATTTTACACTCCTTTCTCACAGTTAGCTTCCGGGGTCTGCCGGTTCTTTTTTTATTCTGCAATGTTCTCTCGGTTTTATATTTACTTATTATACTCTGTATAGTTGATCGACTTCTTTTTAGTATTTCTGATATATTTCTATATGATTTGCCCTCTTCGTATAACTGTATAATAATTTTTCGTTCTTCCAACGTAGTTTCATTGCGTTTTCTCCCCATGTTGCAAATATTCACTAATAACGTGTACTCGCCACGACTAGACTTAATGAAACTAACTTGATATCTTGTAAAGTAATGTTTACATTGATCGGAATGTTGTGATTCCTTCGTAACTGCTGTGTTTATCAACGGAAATGGTGGTGTACGAATACTTTTGTCCTGGCAATTTCTTACAGTAGTGTGAATTTTGAATCCATTTCAAGTTACCAAGTCCATTTCAAGTTGTATACAATATAAAGCTACATATGTTTAAATACAACTAATAACAGGTATAATAGATATTGTTGCTTTTATTTGTATATTCCAAATGTACGAATACTTTTGTCCCCCACTGAATATTCTGAGCTGAGATACACAGCTCGTGGTCTTACTGTTCCTAATAATATTTTATTATCTCCGAAAGTTAAATATTTACTGCATTTTAGTAGCGAACCTATTATAGATACTAGCTGCTCAAATCACATCTGATAAGGTAATATTTTTGTGAAATTCATAAGTTGGGACTCGCAAGAGCCTAGGTTTTGTTATCCACGTGACACATAAAATTGTGTACGGTATTAGTAAGCGTATATCTCGAAGGTTGAAGCATCGATATTTAATTCTAAAAAAGAGCAAGAGTGCAGACGGACTTAAAAATTGATAATTTCAAAGCGAACTAGTCAATTTATGCGCGGCTCTGATCATTTACGAGCAAAATGAAGCATTTAAAGTAGAGCCTGGTAAAGAGGACCAAGTGATTTATACCTGACAATTATTTACACCACGATAGATAGTTTTCTAGTAAGTTAGCCATCAGTCACCCCTCGTTTTTATTCGAAGGCGAATTGCAGTACTGGTTGGCGTCAGACGTATCGCGGGCGAAGATGTACTGGATAGCCTTGATGCTTCCGATAGCAGGCCATTAGGCTCGAATCGACTTTGAGCGTAGAGACCGGTAGCAGATCTTCTCGCAACCAGCGACTTGTCTCTGTCGTTGTCCCGAGGAAACTTTGGTAAACGGATCGACGTTTCCACGCGATCTGTTATACCGTTGCCGCATCTCTGTCTCGTTGCTAATGCCCCGTGAAACGCGCGGCGTGCCACCGACCTGCGAATTAAAGAGTGAAATATGTTAATGGAGTTCTCGAACGGGAGAACGCGGCAACCGGCCGGATGGTATCTTGATTAAGGTGTCTGCTAGATGTTACTCACTCCCGGCGACCGCCAACAGCACCGCAAAAATCTAATTTTCGTCGGGCTCCCGGAGAAAAACGGCCGGTTCGCTCGTCTTCCCGAGCACACGATGCCTTTTCAATCTTTCACGCCTCGCCGTGCCCCGAAAACGAACTGAACGCTCCCACAATCGCAACAGAGTGCGCCGAATGCACCGAACTGCACGCCTTGTATGGTAGAGATTTATTTAATGCTGCAACAATCAAGCGTACGCTCCTCAAAGAAATAACAGCACTGAAAGGCTTTGGACAATATTTCTCCCATTTTTCATTCGCCTACTAATTTTCATTCGATATAAGGTGATGCCTCTGAACCGGGTTTAGCCGTATTTCAATTTTATTTAAAGCTGCAACAATCGAGCATACGCTCCTCAAAGATATAATTGCACTGAAAAGTCTTTGGACAATATTTCTCCCATTTTTGATTCACCTACTAATTTTCATTCGATATAAGGTGATGCCTCTGAACCGGGTTTTGCCGTATTTCAATTTTATTTAACGCTGCAAAAATCGAACATACGCTCCTCGAAGAAATAACTGCACTGAAAAGGCTTTGGACAATATTTCTCCTATTTTTGATTCGCCTACTAATTTTCATTCGATATAAGGTGATGCCTCTGAACCGGGTTTCGCCGTATTTCAATTTTATTTAACGCTGCAACAATCGAGCATACGCTCCTCAAAGAAATAACTGCATTGAAAAGGCTTTGGACAATATTTCTCCCATTTTTCATTCGCCTACTAATTTTCATTCGATATAAGGTGATGCCTCTGAATCGGGTTTCGCCGTATTTCAATTTTATTTAACGCTGCAACAATCGAGCATACGCTCCTCAAAGAAATAACTGCACTGAAAAGGCTTTGGACAATATTTCTTCTATTTTTCATTCACCTACTAATTTTCATTCGATATAAGGTGATGCCTCTGAACCGGGTTTCGCCGTATTTCAATTTTATTTAACGCTGCAACAATCGAGCATACGCTCCTCAAAGAAATAACTGCACTGAAAAGGCTTTGGACAATATTTCTCCCATTTTTCATTCACCTACTAATTTTCATTCGATATAAGGTGATGCCTCTGAACCGGGTTTCGCCGTATTTCAATTTTATTTAACGCTGCAACAATCGAGCATACGCCCCTCAAAGAAATAACTGCACTGAAAAGGCTTTGGACAATATTTCTCCCATTTTTCATTCACCTACTAATTTTCATTCGATATAAGGTGATGCCTCTGAACCGGGTTTCGCCGTATTTCAATTTTATTTAACGCTGCAAACCATCGAGCATACGCTCCTCAAAGAAATAACTGCACTGAAAAGGCTTTGACCAATATTTCCTCCATTTTTCATTCACCTACTAATTTTCATTCGATATAAGGTGATACCTCTGAACCGGGTTTCGCCGTATTTCAATTTTATTTAACGCTGCAACAATCGAGCATACGCTCCTTAAAGAAATAATTGCACTGAAAAGACTTTGGACAATATTTCTCCTATTTTTGATTCGTCTACTAATTTTCATTCGATATAAGGTGATGCCTCTAAACCGGGTTTCACCGTATTTCAATTTCAGAAAAAACCTCATCTTATGTCGGAATAAAATTGACGGTACGGAGGGTTAAATTAAGCAAATCGGGACTGCGAAATCCTCGACCATATAATATGGCAATGCGATAATGCTTTGTATAATCCACAAAGATGCAAGCTAATAAATGCCCTACTTAGTATGGGCCTTCAACTACCTCTTAATGTAGACTCGCTCATAGCAAAACCAAATGTTGAAGCTTGTCTTAGTATTCATTCTTTTTTCAAAAATTGTAATCTGTATATTTAGTGTTAACGGACATTGCTATTGTATTTACTTGTTTTATTATTGTATTCTTCTTGTATGATTTCTGTATTCTATATTATTGTAAAGCAAATATTACTGTAAAGCGAAATAAACCCAAAAGGGTTTAAAACGCTTAATAAATAAAAAAAAAATATCTTCAATTCGTAGGGTCACGTTTTAAATAAATGCGGTCACTAATATTCGGACGTTCCTAAAAAACTTTTTCAATACTGGACCACAAGACTTACATTTTTTTTTTAGAAGACAGACCCCTTAAATTTATTACACGACACGTGAAAAAGAATTCTGGAAAAATTTCAAAACGAATTTTTCATGTGGATCTATATTCCAAAGTACGTTTCATGTCACCACTGAACATAACTGAACAACACTGAAGTTCAAACGAAATTTTCTGGTTGTTTTCCAGATATCTGGTAAGTCGGAAAGTGCATTCGTTCGACGCACCAGGTTGATCGTTGCCAATCGTGGAAAAGTGCATTCTTTTTCAGCGAGCAAAATCATCTCCACGGTTCCCCGATGTTTTCCAAAGATACTGCGCGCGGTTCGTATTCCCGTAGAAGCGGGATACAATTTTCCACGGCGGATAGAAACCGATGGTATTTTAATTGAACCGTAAATAGCTGACGTTTCTTCGACCAACACAATTATACGAGGATAGGATATCCTGGAGCATCGAAGGCAATTTGTCCTTTCGGCCGGTGCGTGTTCTCTCGCTGCTAATTGGCAGCGCATTAGAGATACTCTTCGTTATCTCTTACTAATTGAAAATACCTCGAAAATACTTGGAAAATATTTTCTGGCTTTCGAGGTACCTTGCATTCTTGATTTTCTTCAAAAATGCGCAAAGTAAACGGTGCAATTTCTTGACTAATATTTTCCCTAGCGAAGTCAGCTAGCTGAATTTTATTGATTCGTGCTTGATTTTGTGTGTAGACTGCGGATGTTGTGCATTTATGTCAAGAATAAACGACAAACAAAATTGCAGAACCTTCTCAAGAATTTAAAAATTCTGTTTCAGAATAAATACATTATCTTCATTTTTATTTCTTACGATCGACTCAGAATATTTTTATGTTGATTTTCTTAGACATGATAACAAACAATATGAAATTGATTGCTCGACATTCTCGTACAAGAATTTTATGTCTCACTGAAAAATTACCTAAGGAAGAATTTTAAATCTACATTGACAGCAAAATTCTGGAGAGATGTAAATTTAGGTCTTCCTAGAAATTATTTTTCTGGCCCTGCGAGACCAGTAAAATTAAAATAATATTAACATTAAACCTACCAAGCACAAAACATATAAAAGTGAAACGTCTTACAGGAGGAAGAAGATTGACTTTATTTAACCTTTTAGGAACGACGCGCCACTATAGTGGCTTTCCGTGGAAAGCATCAGTTCGAACAGCACGAACCACTATAGTGGCTTTTTTGCCTTACGCGGCTAGGCGCGCCGTCCTGGGAGGCAGAGTTGCGGACAAACGCGCCGTACTTAAGAGGTTAAATTTTGTACGATTTTCATTCTATTATGTGCTTCACACTAGAACAACCATGCACTAAATGCAACTGGCATATATTGCCTTATAATAACAACAAAATTTCATTTGTTTAGATTTCGTACCAGTTCTGTTTAAATATCTACTTCGATAGAGAAGTTTATTGAAAAATTTTCTCATGGAAACATATTTATAAATTCGATATTTCTAAAAGAAAATATCAGGAGCAAGTTGACTTGCTCGTTCTTGTTCGTTTTGACTTGTGCGGTAGTTCTAGTGTTAAATATAGAAGTCAATTCAGTAATTTCCTATGAAAACATTTAAATAATTTCAATAATCGTAAAAAAGAGAGTCGGTCATTTTGACCGTGGTAGGTTTAGTGTTAAAATTATAATTTTAACCCTCTACGGGCCCGTGTAACTTTTAGGTCACATGCTAATACATCGACATTTTACCAAATAATTTCAGTTTTTTCACAGGATGACGTATCGTCTTAATTATATAATGTCTCTGACATAACCAATAACAATATTGATGACGGTTAGCAGCATCGTCAACTTGAAATACCAAAGTAAATGCCTTGCAAGTTGTCTGCAAATAGAAACCAACGGAACAAAATCCGGCCCATAGAGGGTTAAAATTAAAATATTTCTTTCTTTCCGACTCACGCTTTCTGACAGTTAACCCCTTGCACTACGATTTATTTCACGGTTTCAGTGATTGGAACTTTTTTGTAATTTATAGTTTCCTAAAAAATGGAGAAAATTTATATCTATTGTATGCCTGTATGTTCTCCGATAGCTGTATATTAACAACGCCAAAATATAATTTTATTTCGGTTTTAAGGGAAATTAATGAGAAACATATTTATTAGACTTTGTTCAGAATCTTCATCACGAGTATGACTCGATATTGTAGGGCAAGGGGTTAACTGGTCAACTACTGGTGCCTTTACCTTACATTACGTTTTACATTATTAACGTGTACATTACGTTTACATTTACATTTTTTAACGAAACTTACTAGTTTACTCGCATTGTAAGGAATTTTCAAATTTAAGTTATGAATGAGATACGAGGAAGAAATATGACACTGGGGGAGGGGGGCTGTTACCATTCCTGTAGTATTGCAGCTGGTTACTGCTCGAGAAGAGCCATGATTAGAGTAGGCTGGTAAGGAGAGGGGAAAGAAGCGCATGATACGCTCGCGGCTACAATCCGGGGTGAACGCGGAAGAGAGTAATTAATGGCGGAGGGTTGTGATACACGCAAATTGCGGCGAACGGTTGACCGGCATTAAGCCGGAGGGCGCGCGCAACAAGGAAAGGGAAAAGATACGGAATCGCGGCGCGGCATCGCATCGAGAATGTCACAATTTCCTGGAAAGGAGAACCAGCCCGTCGCTAGAAGGTACCGTTGGCAATTAAGAGTCCGCGCCGCCGCGAGAAGGACGGGCCAAGCGCGATGCTAACGAGCGAATTAACCCTTCGCTAAATAGACTTTCCTTTCCAAGGCAATCGTGTTTTCCCGGTGAAAGGAAAAACGTTTTGTTTAAATGTCATTGGCCAGCCACGGCTTTCAACGGGCACTCCGAGTGCCGGGGATGCTTCGGCTAAACGGCCACGTTCTCACTATACCAGGTACAGTAAGGAGCGAAACTGAACCAATAATCACAAGTTTTGTATAAATCATTATTTATTACTAGAAATATAGAAGAATAACAAAAAATCAACATTATAATTATTTTTATCATAGTTAAAAGTAACTTAAGAATTTTTTTCAATAATTAATGTCTCCTCGTTTAGCAATGGCAACAAAAATAGACTGACTTGGTTTTGCACCATGTCCAATACTTGGCAATATTTAATATATCATTTATTTTTAATATTTCGTCCACAACCCTTGCGCTTGTAAAACTGCTCTAATTCGCTTTGGCATACTTTCTACTAATTTTTTGCAATAATCCGGAGATATTTGTTCCCACTGTTCTTGAATTCTATCATACAAATCTGTGATTGATGTTGGTTGGGAGTCATACGAATCCCGAAGTCGTATTTTTAGTAAACCCCATAGATTCTCTATGGGGTTGAGGTCGAGGCTCTGTGCAGGCCAATCCAGAACAGAAAATTTTTTAGTACAGAGCCAATTTTTTACACTTTTAGCAGTGTGCTTAGGGTCTCGGTCATGCATGAAAATTACATTCTTTTCTTCAAAGGGCATATTTTCAACAGCATCTATCAGATGATCTTGTAAAATATCCTTGTACATGTACTGATTCATGATGCCATTAACTCGGTGCAGTGATCCTACACCAAATGCTGTTAGGCACCCCCAGAACATTAGGGATCCGCCTCCATGCTTTAACGTTTGTTTCACATGTCGTGGTTTAAGCCTTTCATTTTTACGAATCCAGCACCAAGACATGCCATCTGAACAAATTCTGTTAATTTTGGTCTCGTCTGACCAAATAACCCGTTCCCAGTCAGTAGTTGTCCAGTTTTGATATTTTCTAGCAAATTCCAAACGACGTTTAATAGTTTCTTTCGATAACATTGGCTTCTGTCTTTTCTTAATGCTTCTAAACTCAGCTCCTTTGAGGGTTCTTCGTGCTGTTCACTGACTTATTTGTATATTCGTATCTTCTTTTAATAATTTTGAAGCCATAATGGAACTTGAAGCTTCACCAGATGTGACAAACCGTATAATCTTTCGTTCATCCTGCGGTGATAATATTTTTGGTCTTCCTCCAACATTTAATAATATACTTTTACAGTATTTTTTTCTTATTCTCTGCACTGTCGATTGACTAACACTGCAGGTTTTCGCCGTGTTACGCGTTGACAAGCCGTCATTCAAAAGAGAAATGACATTTTTTACACAATTTGGAGCAATTGACCTCACATTTATTCTTACTTCACTTGTGTGCTTTTCCGGTCGACAGATTGCGAAGAACAGAGTGTTAAGACGTAGACTAATAGTTTGTAAATATACCAAAGTGCTAGATGTAAACATACTACTAGAACATGTCACGTAAACATTTCTTGTAGGGACCGGTGCAAAACCGAGTCAATCTATTTTTGTCGTCATTGCTAATAGAGGAGACATTAATTATTGAAAAAATTTCTTAAGTTACTTCTAACTATGACAAAAACAATTATAATGTTGATTTTTTGTTATTCTTCTATATTCCTAGAAATAAATAATGATTTATACAAAACTTGTGGTTATTGGTTCAGTTTCGCTCCTTACTGTATGTATAATAAATATGAAACCGGAATTTTTGTATAGAAATTACACGTTTATTGTATGACAATGATACAAAATATTTTATTCGAAGTATTGCCCATCGGTAGCTACACATTTTTCCCATCTCTCTGACAATTTGTGGATGCCACGCCGAAAAAACTGTTCCTCTTTTGAGGCAAACCAGTCATCGAGCCATTTTCGTACATTTTCGTAAGATGTGAAGCGCTGCTCAGCAAGTGCGTGTCCCATCGATGTAAATAAGTAATAATCGGATGGAGCCAAGTCTGTTGAGCAAGCCGCATGCGAAATTATTTCCCAACTAAACCCCTCAATCGTTTGCTATATCGGTTTTGCTGTGTGCGATGGTGCATTATCATGAAGTAAAATCACTTTGTGTTGCCTTTTTTGATATTCCGGTCGTTTTTCACGCAAAGCTTGATTCAAATCGATCATTTGTTGTCGGTAGCGTTCAGTATTAACGGTTTCGCCAGGTTTTAGCAGCTCATAATAGATAACACCCTTCTGATCCCACCAAACACAGAGCATTGTCTTCCGTCCATAGCGATTTGGCCTTACAGTCGATTTCGATGGTTCGTCTGGAGTTACCCATGATCTCTTACGCTTAGGATTCTCGAAATATATCCACTTCTCATCGCCAGTCACAATTCGATAGAGAAATGACTATCTTTTGTACCTGGCGAGCAGCATTTCACAAGTGGGTTTTCGGTTTTCCTGCTGTCTTTCATTCAATTCATGTTGAACCCATTTTCCCATATTCCGAATCTTTCCCATGGCTTTTAAACGTATGGAGACGGTTTCTCGTGTCACATTTAATTGATCCGCGAATTGTTGTTGCGTTGGAGCGTCATCCTCATCCAACAATGCTTGCAAATCGCAGTCTTCAAACTTTTTCGGTGGTTTTCCACGTTCTTCGTTTCTCACATAAAAATCGCTATTTTTGAATTTTCTAAACCACTCAAAGCACTATGATTTACCAAGAGCATGCTCACCGTAAGCTTCGACAAGCATTCGATGCGATTCGCGAATCGTAGTTTCCAGGCACAAAATTCGACATGTTCAACGCTATTAAAAACTATGCTGTTGTATGAAACTTGTATGCTTATGAGTTGAAAATCTTTACCAGATGTCAAAACAAGAAAATGGCGCCAGTGACGCGGTTTTACGGTAACTACATTGACAGCTAGAGTCACGTATGGGCAAATTCAGGTTTCATATTTACAGACCTGGTAATCCAGGAACACTATCCACAATTATTTCTGATCCGAGAACAACACCGAAAAGTTCACTCTTTCGAATCGAAGTCTAAAATCTTACCGGGGAAGGATTCGAACACTAAACCTAACAAGCATTAACCCCTTCCCCTACAATATCTGATGAAGATTCTGAACAGAGTCTAATGAATACGTATGTCATTAATTTTCTTTAAACCGAATTATAATTCTATTTTGTTGTACTTGATATATGTGCCCATAATTATGAAAGTGGTCTAAGTCAAAATTAAAAAAAAAATGGATTTATCACTTATTTCACACGACATGATTTTAAACTAAATTTATTCAATGTAATTTTTTTTTTATGACAGACCACTTTCATAATTATGGGCACATATATCCATTGGAGAGAACATAGGCATACAATAAATATAAACCATCTTCCTTTTTCTACGAAATTCTGAACGATGAAGAATTTCTAGTCAGTATTTTCACAAAATAAATAGCAGTGCAAGGGGTTAAGAGTATCTGGTAAATATTGCCTCGTAAAAATGGCAACCCTAAATTTACTAAGATTCTCCGTAAACTTGGACAAGGAAATTTATTCCACTATTTTCTATAAATCTATTTTCATAGTTACAATAATTGTAAAATATAAAACCGGTCAGGTTTTCACTGTGGTAGGTTTTAACAATTATTTCTGATCCGAGAACAACACCAAAAAGTTCACTCTTTCGAATCGAAATCTAAAATCTTACCGGGGAAGGATTCGAACACTAAACCTAACAAGCATTAACCCCTTCCCCTACAGTATCTGATGAAGATTCTGAACAGAGTCTAATGAATGCGTATGTCATTAATTTTCTTTAAACCGAATTATAATTCTATTTTGTTGTACTTGATATATGTGCCCATAATTATGAAAGTGGTCTAAGTCAAAATTAAAAAAAAAATGAATTTATCACTTATTTCACACGACATGATTTTAAACTTTTATTCAATGTAATTTTTTTTTTATGACAGACCACTTTCATAATTATGGGCACATATATCCATTGGAGAGAACATAGGCATACAATAAATATAAACCATCTTCCTTTTTCTACGAAATTCTGAACGATGAAGAATTTCTAGTCAGTATTTTCACAAAATAAATAGCAGTGCAAGGGGTTAAGAGTATCTGGTAAATATTGCCTCGTAAAAATGGCAACCCTAAATTTACTAAGATTCTCCGTAAACTTGGACAAGGAAATTTATTCCACTATTTTCTATAAATCTATTTTCATAGTTACAATAATTGTAAAATATAAAACCGGTCAGGTTTTCACTGTGGTAGGTTTTAACAATTATTTCTGATCCGAGAACAACACCAAAAAGTTCACTTTTTCGCATCGAAGTCTAAAATCTTACCGGGGAAGGATTCGAACACTAAACCTAACAAGCATTAAGAGTATCTGGTAAATATTGCCTCGTAAAAATGGCAAACCTAAATTTACTAAGATTCTCCGTAAACTTGGACTAGGAAATTTATTCCACTATTTTCTATAAATGGATTTTCATAGTTACAATAATTGTAAAATATAAAACCGGGGTCAGGTTTTGACTGTGGTAGGTTTAGCGTTAATAGCTGTCGCGAAAATAATCACGTAAAAAATTGTGCATTCAAATCCAAAACACCCTTTAATTCGAAACAATTACTTGCTTTCATTTGCTCTGTTTAAATTTCTTCGTTCATCTGATTTTCTCAAATGTATTTGATATACAATAATAGTTGTTTGAAAGAAATATTCCAAACGCAAATAATTGGGACGTGTTGTTATTGTTGGAAAGTGAAGCATTCGAGTCAGCGTTGGTGCCCGGTAGATTCGCTGTTAAATGGAGCCAATCGAGGAGCAAAGATCCTTTGATATCAGCATCTCTCAGAGCGGTCGAGTCTGTTCCGGCCGGATTAATTGGTACTAATTTTTTCGAGAGCGGTTTTTTGCGAGGTACTCATTAGGGAACTAAGCGATAGGGGCGTGTGAACACCGAGAGACGAATGCAGGAACCTCGGGTGTGTTCGCTGCGAGCAGTTGGAATTCCAGCGAGCTTGCTAGGACTCGAAGACAGCTGTAGACCGGGATTTTATTGGCAGTTAAATCCCCGCTGTGCGTCACGTCCGGCCATGATTTGTCAATGCACCGATAAAAGAAGTCGGGGAGAGGGTGACTCCTAGGTTGAAGATCACGGGCCTGATAAGGGCCCCCATCTTGAAAATATTCTATTCCTCGGCGTTTATACGCAGGTATGCCAGAAATCCACGGGCGGACGTTGGACGCTCGTAAAATTCACCGGGCCGTTCGGGCTCGAAGACCAAGTTCGTTTACGAGGATCCCGTTAGCGTTCGATTCCATCGTCAGCGTGTTTTCTGACCGACGAGCAGGAATGTTGCGCGACCGTTTGATAGCGTGGTCGTGCGCTATAAAACAGTTCGTTCTTATCCGAGCTGCGCGCTGCCAATCTGCGCCGGGATCTTTACGTTTGCGGAATTTTTTCCAAGACCGTCCAGTTTTCCAACCGTTCGACGACAAGTCGCCACAGTGCACAGTGGTCCAGAAGCCCAGTTTTTGTGGCCAAAATTCAAAATGTTGTCATAATTTTCTGAAAGTTGGTAATTAGGAGTTTTTGGAGTACTGATAACGAATCTGGCATTAAAAATTAAACATTTTTTACGGCAGGATTATTATGGCGATCTAGAGGGCGGTATTTCGTGGCCCGATTAAAAAATTTTGTAAATCGATGTTTTTCATCATTTTCATAGAACAATATCATTGAGATACTTAATGCCATGTTTTAAATTAGTATAACCTAATACAATAATACCTTTTTAGTTTTCAGTTATTCGATGGCCCTCGAGGCGTCAAGAACGCGTGAATAAAAGAGACCTTCCTACCGTAACCTTTATTTCATAATCCCGCTATTTTGTAGTTCTATTTAAACATATGGTTCCCTTTAAGAAAACATCACAGTTATGGTCCACAGACGCCGAAACAGATAAGGCGGGTTCAGATCCCGAACGCGTCAAAATACCTCGGACGCCTTTATTAAAATTAATTCAGAGTTAAAAGTCGCAAGAGGGCGCAGCTAAACTTTGCATATTCTTTTTAACAAATGTTTAAACTTTCGTAAAAAATAAGTTCAAAGTTTAGCACTTTTAAGCATTTTTTTAAAACCCTTCTTAAAGCTAAAAATTGTTACAAACTTGGAAGAGTTGTTTATGGATTAAAAAATGTTTATGATGGCATTTAGAACTCAAAGTACATCTACTAACATATAAAAAAATCATAATTATAACTTGTTTTCTGATATCTTATAAGTGGTATTTAAAACGTTTAATAGAATGTTCAATTTTATGATTTTGTTTTTAGAACGCCGTATCTTATTATACAATTACCTAAAATCAATAATATTTTGGATTTAGGAGCTTTGAAGAGTTATCAGTTTAAAGCAAAAAAAAATTTTTTAATCTATTAACCTTGAAAAATTGAATTTTGGCCACAAAAGCCGGGCTTCTGGACCACTGTGCAGTGGTCCGGATCGCAGAACTTAGGGACATTCGACCAAAAAGTCGACCTTTCAAAATTGAAAACTAATCAATTTGTATTACTTTGTAAATGTCTACAGACCTCGAAAATGAAGAAATTAATGAAATTGTGAATACATATTTTAGTTTCTATGATCATTTAAAGTTGAACGTTTTGAAAGTAGCATATTTCACCAGGAAAAATTGCTCAAGTTCTTTGCGATGTCCTCATCGTCTCGTCCCATATTTTCTCTTAATTTTTTTTGCATGATATAGAGCATCCCTTTGCAATAAGAAACCATATATTTTTTTAGTCATAACTAATAATAATATATTTAAAAAATAATGCTGAATGATACATGACAGATTAAACGAATTTTATATGTTTGTCAGAGGAGATCTTTTTTATCCCAAAAGATCCCAGGCTCTAACAAACAGGAATACGTTCGGCACACCTTCCTCTAAATAATCACAAAAGAATTAATTCCCCCCTTGTCCCACTGCTCAAATTATTATTGTTTAAAGCTATTAATGTTGGACGCGGTATCGCATGAATTGATAAAAAAAATTTGTTATCGAATTTTAAAATTAAAAATTAAAAAACTATTTTTTTTTTGTTTTTAAATTACAAAAAATGCATTGTTGCCAATAGGACTATTTTCAGAGGAGGCCCAAGAACGCGTCATAAAGATTTCAAACGCATACGACGTAGAAACACGCGAAAAAATTCAAGATTATGCACAAACGAAGACATATTGAATCGATTATTTTTAACACCTGATCCATATATATCTAGCATCAGAACAAAATCATAGAGGAAAAAAGTCAGGCTATTAGAAGCAGAAGCTTTAGATTTAATAAATATTTAACATAAAAAGTGTAATAAAAATAATAGTAACAGTAACAACAACAACAACAACAACAATTATGATACAATTCTTCTTTAACCTATCCGTAGGTTAGCAATTGAATGTTATCTGGTTCAAGTTGCACGTTAATATCACATACGGTTTAAAAGTTATACAAAAATGTCACGATTTTC
This sequence comes from Seladonia tumulorum, assembly GCA_913789895.3. Classification (NCBI taxonomy): domain Eukaryota; kingdom Metazoa; phylum Arthropoda; class Insecta; order Hymenoptera; family Halictidae; genus Seladonia; species Seladonia tumulorum. The sequence goes on from OU565281.1 coordinate 2,782,319, forward strand.
CAATCTAAACCACTGTGAGTCGCCTCGATCCGCTTCGATCGTGTCTCCGAAATTCAGTACGAATTGCAAACGCACAAAATGGATTACCGTCGACCCCTTGCCCTACAATATCGAGTCATACTCGTGATGAAGATTCTGAACAAAGTCTAATAAATATATTTATTATTGATTTCCTTCAAACCGAAATAAAATTCTATTTTGGCGTTGTCAATGTACAGCTATTGAAGAACGTATGGGCATACAATAGATATAAATTTTCTCCCTTTTTTTAGGAAATTACGAATTACGAAAAAGATCTAATCGCTGAAACCGTAAAATAAATCGTAGTGCAAGGGGTTAACAGAATTTCTCCACGCGAACAATAGTAACCACTTGCTCTGTCATCAAATAGCGTTAGTCGATGCCTGAAGACGCTCTTTAAGTCTTCTAGATCATGTAAAAAGACCACTTTTTAAAAAAAGTTTACTTATACGAATTTAAGGAACATATTGAAAAATTCAGTAATTGCTACAGATGTTGACCACTCTTAAAAATGAAAAATCTAGTAATTGACCTCCTGTTCGTTAGTAGTTGACCACTTATACTATAAAAACGGTTAAAGCAATAATGTTGGGAACCATTTTAGTATCATTTAGTTTCGATAATTACCAGCAGCACAAATTACAATTAAAGAATAAAATAAGAAATAAAACAAATCAATTCTTTGATTTGAGAAAGTACAGCCTTCCACTCGTAATCCAGCACATCAGGCTTCTCTGGTCACTTCCATAATCGCCCGTACATTTCCACGGATGAAATAGTCGCTTTAGTTTTAGTTACACGAAGAATTTTTCCAGGGAAATGTTTTCCATCATATAAAAATACATAGTACGTGTTCGTAATATTTTATTATATATTTTAATATTTTATTTTTTTATTCACAATTGGCCACGCCTGTCAACTTCTGAAAATTGTTCAAAAACAATATATTCAGTAGTTGACCACCTAATAAACTATTGTACTTCAGGACAGAATAACAAAAACAATGCATTTATCATCTATAAAACTCTATGAGAATAGAATCTGAATAGAGTCCAATAAATGTGAACGTTATTAATTTCGTGTATTTTGGTGTAGTTGATATATATCCTTTGGAGAAAAGATAGGCATACAATAAATATAAACTATCTTTTCTTTTCCACGAAATTCTGAACGATAAAGAACTTGTAATGATTATAATCACAAAATAAATAGTAGTGCAAGGGGTTAAGGAAATAGAGATATATCAGCATATTACTAACCTTAACGAATTCAGACGTCCGTTATTACTATGCATGCTTCACTTCGCATGCAATTGTTTTGAAAGTTAAAAAACAGACGGCAAGACATCCGAGGTTCACTTTCATCAAAAGTGCACAGCTCATAAAAACCTTATTTTTCATGTTTTTCTATAAAATGGGCAACTACTGATGCCTTTACCTTTACACGTTAATATAAATGCAATATGAAGTTCTTATTTCGGTAATATCAAGGATGTTTTACAACGTTTTGTAATATTGTCTGTAGTTAATCGGTTACCTCCAAAGTTTTAATACTTTCAAACGAAAATTTCAATCAGCGTTAAGGCGAGCACGAGAAGATCTTTCACCTCGTCTTAAGCAGCCATTTCGCGCAGCCAGGTGATATTTACGAGGGGAATTTCGCACAATGCATTAAGTGTGCGGAAAGTCTGAGTCTTTTAATACAAAGATTCTTGCCGTAACAATTAAGAAGATCTGCCAACGCTCTTTATCGCCCGGCAGCTTCGGATATGAGAAAACTTTTCGGGGGTAGCGGGAGGGGTTGAAAAACTCTTAAGCTTCCGGGCGGATGTTCGTCGTCCGTTTAGAGAGGAGATTCCAAGGATTACAAGTTTTCGTCTACGGAGCTATTAATACAGGGCGCGTAATTAATACCTGCTCAATAAAACCGTCGGTGAGTTAATCGGCGGGCTTCCAAACAGCATTACTGTTTCACTGGGAGTTTATCAACAGCTATTACTGGCACGATGATAGTCCGAAGAGGGTTCAGAATTAGGTGTTTCATGCTACGCTTTGAGGATCGCTATTTCCAGCCGAAGAGATTCTCGAAGAACGTTATTACCGAACTGCATCTTGAATATTTATATATAAAAAAAAAGTGACTGATTCATATTCATATCGATGTTTCTAAAAATATTTTATATCCCGACTTCCGCGGGGTTAAACGTAATTAGCATGCTTCCACCGGTAATAATAAAGAATAATGAGTTGATCTATATTATTATCGAAACTATGGCGCAGTATATTTTCTGTAAAGAGAAATTGCCCGACGAACACTGCTGTTTCTCAGAAGAGATTTTAATAGGGGTCTAATGCGGCATCAACTGCAGTTAATGGTTACGAGCGACCTATAACGGGATTGCTCTCATTGTTTTCCTGTTTCGTGTAATAATGAATGCGCAGACCCGGCTGTGTAATAACCGAGCAGCGGATGTTTACGCAGATTCATGTTTTTCATCGGCCGGCCTCTAAAAATAACGATTATGTGGCTGCTTCTTGTGTCGCTGAACCAATCTCAGAATATCCTGTGCTCAAATAACTAATGACAAATATTATATTCGCTCCCATTTAATCGCAGTTACGTGTACTCGCAACGAGGCATAAACAAATTGTTAAAATTTAACGGCTAAGGGAACGGCTTCGCTACACGTAAGAAATATCAATATGATGTTTTTATAGATCAAGAAAATAAAGTTGACAAATCTTGAGAGCAATTGTTCCACAAATGACAAAACAACGACATGCTTTACATGAAGAATGTGTCAAATTGATAAGAGGGGACATTAAGAAAGATTACATGTCAAGAAAATAAAGTTTACAAATCTTGAGATTAATTGTTCCACAAAAGGCAAAAGAACGACATGCTTTACATGAGGAATGTGTAATTGACAAGGGGGGATGTTAAGATTACGTGTCAAGAAAATAAAGTTTACAAGTCTTGAGATCAATTGTTCCACGAATGGCAAAAGAATGACATGCTTTACATGAAGAATGTGTCAAATTGATAAGAGGGGACATTAAGAAAGATTATATGCCAAGAAAATAAAGTTTAGAAATCTCGAGATCAATTGTTCCACAAAAGGCAAAAGAACGAAATGCTTTACATGAAGAATGTGTCAAATTGACAAGGGGGGACGTTAAGATTACATGTCAAGAAAATAAAGTTGACAAATCTTGAGAGCAATTGTTCCACAAATGGCAAAAGAACGACATGCTTTACATGGAGAATGAGTCAAATTGACAAGAGGGGACATTAAGAAAGATTATATGTCAAGAAAATAAAGTTCAGAAATCTCGAGATCAATTGTTCCACAAAAGGGAAAAGAACGACATGCTTTACATATGAGGAATGTTAATTGACAAGGGGGGATGTTAAGATTATATGTCAAGAAAATAAAGTTCAGAAATCTCGAGATCAATTGTTCCACAAATGGCAAAAGAACGACATGCTTTACATGAGGAATGTGTAATTGACAAGGGGGGATGTTAAGATTACGTGTCAAGAAAATAAAGTTTACAAGTCTTGAGATCAATTGTTCCACGAATGGCAAAAGAATGACATGCTTTACATGAAGAATGTGTCAAATTGATAAGAGGGGACATTAAGAAAGATTATATGTCAAGAAAATAAAGTTGACAAATCTCGAGATCAATTGTTCCACAAATGGCAAAAGAACGACATGCTTTACATGAAGAATGTGTCGAATTGACAAGAGGGGACATTAAGAAAGATTATATGTCAAGAAAATAAAGTTCAGAAATCTCGAGATTAATTGTTCCACACAAATGGCAAAACACCGTCATGCTTTACATGAAGAATGTGACAAATTGACAAGGGGGACGTTAAGATTACATGTCAAGAAAATAAGGTTAACAATTCTTGAGATCAATTGTTCCACAAATGGTACGACAACGTCATGCTTCACGCGAACAATGTGTCAAATTGACAAGAGTGGCCTTCAAGAAGAATTTCTTGATAGGTAAATTTTCAAAAATTGCTAGCTAATCGCTGGTTAAGTGTGATTGGCTGGACAGCCGGTAAAGATCCGGTGTACAAGCGTCGCAACGGTTGCGTACTGGGTTCAGTATGTCCAACGGAGCAGGGTCATTGTCCATATTTATCAGGCTCGGCTGTCGTCCAGCGAACGAGCAAACATGATCATAGACGAGCGAGGAATTAGCGGTGGCCGGGCCGGGCCGGGCCGGGCCGTTGATTGACTCCCACGACACGTACCGCGTCAGAAACGATGTGGACGTCGGTATCGACGCGTGATCCGAAAAGGCCGGGACACACCAGCACGAGCCGGATTAGATCGTTTAATGGCAGGTGAAATCGCGGGCTGGATCGGGCTCCCGGTTGCGCGGCTCGTTGCTGTCGTTAATATTAATTGGTCGCGTTCCTTGGGCCAGCCGTCGTTGGGATTTGCATTCCGCGGCCGGCATCAGGAAATCGTACGCGCGCCGGACACGCAGAAATAATCGTCACGTACCCGACGACGTATTGCCGTTCAGGTATGTCCAGGAGGCACAGCTCGCAGATCGTGGCAACGAGTACGCGTACCGGAAGTCTCAAGCCTCGATCCTGAATCTCGATTATCCCGTGGTCGTTTTACTACCAGCGAGAATAAATCACTGGATAACCGAGCCTCTCCTACTCGCTGATAACAACCATACCAAGCCAACCTATAACACGATCGTTTTTCTTCTTTGATCCTTCCCCAATCCCCCCCCCCCCCCCACCCTCGAAATCAGTAACGCAGATAAATCTCGAAACAGAGATTCCGACACGTTTTTCTTCGGAAAATGTTTCTACAGGACGCGAATGGCTTTAACCGTTAGCAGTTTATATATTTTTTTTTTATTTAATGCAATTAGAATCTCAAAGTAGAGATTATTTTGCCATACATCATTTTTCTATACATTATACATTACTACTGTAGAGTGGAAGGGTCTTCTCAGGAGATTGACTCGTCTATTCTATAAAATGCATTATTAACTGCTCTCTGCAAAGTCTAAACGTTAATTGTGCCCATAATTATGAAAGTGGTCTGTCATAAAAAAAAAAATTACATTGAATAAATTTAGTTTAAAATCATGTCGTGGGAAATAAATGATAAATTCATTTTTTTTTTTCATTTTGACTTAGACCACTTTCATAATTATGGGCACAATTGTTCCTTGTCGAACGGATTATTCAAAACGAAGACTAGTGTCTGCGGGTTTTATATCTTTGTTCTTATAGCGCGAGTCGTCGTCGATCAGTTATTGTGTGTCGAAATGACGACGACGGCGCGTCATAATATTGTTTGAGAAACGACACTTTTTACATGTGTGTATACATGATAGCGCAAGGTGTTTCTTTCACATTACAAACTATACAATTTCTCAGATATTTAACTCGCAGGCATTCAGTAACGAGTAGGTTATTTTATATATTTCAACCGTAGGTCTGGATAGGAGAGCATTACATGAGAGCAGCAGTTTATACTCTGTGCGTTGGAATAAAAAGAAAATGTTGTATAAACATAGGCCTTGTAACAATAGATAAGTAATATTTGAACGAACAATTTTCTCTGAATAAAAGCTTATCAATTAACATTAAAGGTACTAAAGGAACTATAAAAGTAACAGTTACATGTCGCCTTATAAAAATGACAAGATTCAATTTATTTAGACTTTGCGCGGTTCTTATTGCAATGCTGTGCTCTACCGAATATATTTGTTTCAATAATTGCAAAATCAAAAATCTGGAACCGGTCATTTGGCCGGTGGTGGTACGTTCGGTGTTGAAGTAAGCATCGTTGTGATTGTCACGTTCCGTCAAAAAATCAGTTTTTCGATTACACTACCGTACAAATTGGATATTTCGATCACTCGTCTTCCTGATTTATTTTCATCGGTATTTCCTTACAATTGACTCGGACAATTTTCTATTTTCCATAAAAGTTCGTGCAAAAGAAGTTCCATAAAATCCGTGTTTCGCTTGGACACTTTATTTGGCGTCCGTCGTGAAGCGTACACAGAGTTCCAGGCGATGGAAATCGCAAAGTACCTTAAGTGCGATCGTTGATTATTGTCGAAGCCGAGACAGGGTGGGGATAATGGTGGACCAATGAAAGAGTACGACTCGCAAGTTGCGCACGGAGTCCTCTACAATCTTGCTAAGCAGTTCCAGCAAAGCGTCGGCAGGTTTCTTCTGAAAATCGACGGTCATAAATCGTTTCGCTCTGTGTTTTGCTGTTGCATCGGGAAGATCGGCGCCCAATACTTCGGCCGGGAAAATCACACGGCGATTCGATGCATAAATTCCAAGGTCAAGCGAACGTTGAAGGTTCGCGCGGCGGCTTGCCACCAGAAATACCCGATGCAATTGCGGACACGTGAAGTTGCGGTCAAGTTGCAATGATCGGCAATACGATTCCAGTTCTAAAGTATACTGTTCGAATCTGGTATCCTCGGCATTAAGCTGCCGCATGCTGCTATCGGAAAGGGAACTCTGTCAATTTCTCTGCAATCGTGCGAGACCAAGTTTAATGACGTTATGAGTTATTGTTCCCTCCGTTGTAAATCGGATTCATTTTGTGCGCGTCGTTGCTTAAAATCGTAACGCGCGGCATCGTGCTCGCACAATTTTCAATTTTGTTCAGCGTGCCGATATTCGTATTAAATTAAAGGACACATCGTATTTAACACGTCAAAAAAATCAATTCCAGAAATTCTCAGAAAATCAGTGTAATTTAATTAACACGATGACTGCCATGTCACCCACATGTGGCTGACGGAATTATTTTTCCAGGTTTTAGAATGAATTTTTATGTTAATATATTCATTTTGTACAAAATTTGATTAGGATCTGTGAAATGCAAGAAAGTTGAAGGACTACACAATATCATATATTTAATTTTTTTCTATTTTTATTTCATTAAATAACACTGATTTTATGGAATGTTTGAGGTTTCTAGTTTGGCAGTCAGAGTGTTATTAAAAGCGAAACTAAGAAATTTAAAATGTATTATAGGGAATGCTGACTTAACCCTTCTGAATTCCAAAGGTCCTGATAAAATTCGGTTTATCTGGATATGTCACAATAAAAATGAATTTCTAAACCTAGTCAAACATCACTGTCAGTCATATGTGACTGAGGCGGCAGTTAACGTAATAGTGTTAAACGTTATAACTAGACATCGGATGTTTATGCAATTTCCAATTTTTATAGAAACATTTTAAGAAAGTGGAATGAAATAAAATTTTATTTTTAATGGGGACAGCCTTTGTAGATCCAAAGCAAATAAAAATCGTGTTAAATTCTCTCGAATTTTATATTATAGCATTTTTTTAACATTTCCATAAGCCATAAATGCATAAAGATCCGATGTCTAGTTATAACTAATAAGGTGGGCAGTCAAGCACAAAACAAATAAAACTGAATTGTTGGTTAACTTAACGCTTTATGCTTCCTATCGATAGGATTCCCAATAATTGTACTGTACCAAGAAGGAGCTTAAAAATGATTCTCTTTATATAATTACAGTGATTTTTCTATTTATGTCGCCAAGGCCTGGATGATACACGAAAAATAAACTGGATGATCACGAAGCTCGAGCGGCCTCGGACGCTGAGAGTATGTCTCCTGTACGATACAAGTCGCTGGCAAGACCCGTGTTGTTGACATATATCGAGAAGCAATTGTAATCCCAAACAAAATTGTGGAGGTGAGTTGTTGGGTAATGATTGAGAGTTTAAGAGATTACAGAACCAACAAACAACGGTGGATAATGTGTTAACAAAGAACCATCGCAATGGTTCAAATGAAGTGACACGAGAAAATTCCTCTGCTCCGCGGCTGTTCGCACGAGAAACAATAAGACGATGCAGGAAATGATCGCGAGGTTACTTGGGCACGTCAAAAATCACGTCCACAATTGTGGTAATTGACGTAAGGGTGAATCCATTGATTGCCACGCAAAGGGTTTAGGAGGATAAGAATAGTCCAGCGGCCCCGGCGACAATTTTTATTGGTATTGTGTGGAAAACCATCGTTTTAGGTTGAAAGACAATCCTCAAAAAATTTTAAGTCGCTAACCCTTCATTTAAGGATAATATGAGGGTAAATACCCTTAACTATATCATTTTTTTTCTCGGTTGTTAATAAAATAAAATATTCCAACTTACCTCCGTCATATCATATATTTTTTTCACAATTGTCATCAAATTATTAAGGGTAGAAAAAAATTATTTAATGTTTTAGGGGTGGGGGTTGCAAGCAAGCCTTCGAGTGGCCACTTCCGAAAAATTCGAGAACAATATTCTGTTACCTATCTAATATATACAAAAGTTTCAAGATGGCCGGATTGGTGGAACATATAACAAATATTGAAAAACGCGTCTTGCCCTGGGTGCCACGGTTTTATTTAAAAGAAAACATGAAGTTTTACAATATATATTTTAATAGTTTTAATAATAATTTTAACACTAGGTTTACGGGGCACTAAATTTGCCTACTCTACATTATTTTATAAAAATAACAAAAATCTATGTATCCAAATTTATAGCCGTTTCTTTTACAATATACAGGGTGTCCCAGTTTTTTCCGGCCAAACTTTGCCAGTGTGTTCTACACGCAAAAGTAAGAAAAAAATGTTATATGAACATATGCTCTTAAATGTTTTATTAAGGAGTTATAACTAATAATACAAAATGATAATGAACTGGCATTTCGTTGACACGGCGTACGAACGTATTATGAATATCTCTGTTTGTGTTTACATAAAGTCTTATGTTTACTTGATGAAGTAGTTGATATCGACATTGATTTCTACTGAGCTAATAATGTTTAGTACGCTGTACGACTTCATATCGAGATGCCACGAGAATTTTCCAATTGTGAATACGCTGATATGCATTTTATTTATGGTTTTTGTAATGGAAGTGCCCGAGCACTAGTAATACGATAGAGTCAATTTTTGTTACATGCCAATCCTGTATTCGTAATAACGGACGTCATTTTGAAATGTTAACTCGTTAATAAAACGTTAATAAAAATGTCGATATCAACTACCTCAGCAAGTAAACATAAGACTTTATGTAAACACAAACAGAGTTATTCATGATCCGTTCGTACGCTGTGTCGACGAAATGCCAATTCATTATCATTTTGTATTATTAGTCCTCTTATTACTCCTTAATAAAACATTTAAGAGCATATGTTCATGTAACATATTTTTCTTTCTTTTGCATGTAGAACACGCTGGCAAAGTTTGGCCGGAAAAAACTGGGACACCCTGTATATACCCAAAGAAACAAATTTGTTGAGTAATTTCTTCTTCGTGCATCCTTACAATCTCGATAATTGTGAATTAAGAGTACCAGAACCCGTCATTTTGACGGGTCCCGTAAATCTAGTGTTAATAATAAAAATTGACGATCAATATGTTCTCTATACTATATACATTTTTCATTCATCCTTTCTAACTCAAATAGCCATTTGTAGCCAATCTAAACTTGCAGCACCCGCTACGAGATATCTCGTAGCTGACAGTTTTGGTACAGACGCTTACTACGAGATATCTCGTAGTTGGCAGTCAATGGGTTAAACTGCATCTTTTTCATATCTCTGGCAAAATGAACGGAGGAGGCTAAAATCTGGGAACAATTTCTCTCTTCCGCTCTCTTTCTCTGTTTCGTTGTAGGATCTCGGTGCGGCAACGGGAAGATGGTGGTTGTAGTCGGAATAGGCAACGGGCCTGCTCGATTATACGCATCCACGTTTGAAATGCAATAGAGGCGGTTGTGTATGGGTATAAGGACGAATGTATTACCGGTCGGGCTGTTCTCCATATATGATACAGTCGGCGCTCGGTGTGTTACCTTTAATGATAAAGCCGTTGTTGTACGTGCTGGCTGCTAGCGCTGCATATGTTAAACAACGATGCATTACCATATCCGTCGAGGCTCGCCGGTGTGTTCTATTCCCGATGCGAACGCATCAAACCGGCGAGTGCAACGAGCGCTCGATGGATAGCTGCATCGGACAGAGAGAGTGAGTGAGAGAGAGAGAGAGAGAGCGAAGTGGGAGTCTTAAGGGCATATAGCTCTCCGGGGCAGGAGGAGTAATTGAGAATCCGGCTGATCTGGAAAGCGTGGATCGACGGGATCTCTCGGTTGATCCTCGGCAACATCGTGGTAATCTGGTAAACGAGAAATAGAATGGCAGCAGGGAAATCTTCGGGACGCGTGATCGGAGGCCGCGGCTACTTATTTATGGGCATAGGCTGCCAGAGAGGGCACCGGGAAACACCATCACCGGTCTGATGGGGAACGGGGCTTCTAAGTCGGCACATGTATTTTCGGTAATGATACCCTCGCTCGCGGGATGAAACGACGCGTAATGAACCACGGGTGAAACTGTATACAAGTAATTTCGGACGATCATATTGGATGCTCGATGCTTGATAGCGCTGTTTGCGAGATTAAAGCTCCTACGGTGCACCGATTCTATAAAAATTTACGGCCTCGGATTTCTCCGACGATTCTCAAGCTTTAGCATCGACCCGCAATTAAAAAGAACTCCGAGCGGTAATTATTTGCGAAGAGATACGCGCCGGTTTCACCTTTGAATATTTTCACAAGGTCTCTGAACACTCTGAACACCTTTTCTTCAGGAGCTCGAGGCTTCACGAGCTACAGTGAGTAACGAAAGTATTCGAACGCCCTTTAAATCAGTATAACTTTTTTTTTAAGTGAATCAAACGACCTGACTTTTTTTAGGAGTTAGAAGAATTGGCACTTTTCACAACTTTTTTATTTGAACCTGTAGTGAACATTTAAAATATGCGTTTTGTAGATATATGTTAGTTATATACATACTGAAAATTTCATTGAAATCGGTTAACGTTGTCATGAGATACAAACGTTTAAAGATGATTACATAAGGGCGAAATTCCCTGGCAAGATCAAAAATCTGCGACTTTCACCCTTAAACTCTCATTTTGAAACGTTTGTAGTTCATTGCAACGTTGACCGATTTCGATGAAATTTTCAGTACGTGTATAACTAACAGAGATCTACAAAACGCATATTTTAAATTTTCATTACAGGCTCAAATAAAAAAGTTGTGAAAAGTGCCATTTTTATTTTCTCATATAATTCTTACCAATTGTAATTTTTTCAAAATCTTTTTAACACAACATTTGGAAAACCAATTCTTCTAACTCCTCAAAAAAGTCAGGTCGTTTGATTCACTTAAAAAAAAAAGTTATACTGATTTAAAGGGCGTTCGAATACTTTCGTTACTCACTGTATTTGCAAAAATGTGTACAGAGTGTGCGAAAGAGGTTAATTGTTCTAGTAGTCAGCCTTCTTAAACATTGTTGATATTATTAATATAATATTTTCTGAGTGGTTTGTATGGAGATTCGAAGCTATACACGGTTATCCGTTTTTAAACGGCCAAACGTCAACCAGCTACAGAGGGCCCAAAATGGAACAACTTTCACCCCTAACACTTTTTTTGATTCGGCCTTAATTTCTTGAAAATATTTTAAACAATACGTACCCACAAGATGTATTCAAAACCAAGATCCGAAGGTCATACAAAAAAGATGCCCCTATTTATTTTAAACCAAACAAAGGAAAAATCATCAAGATACATAATTGCAGTCCTAATATATTTAATCTTAAGTGAACGCAAAAAATGACGGGTTTTGCAATTATCTAAAAATCAAGACCGAATCAAAAAAAGTGTTAGGGGTGAAAGTTGTTCCATTTGGGGCCCTCTATAGCTGGTTGACGTTTGGCCGTTTAAAAACGGATGACCCTGTATAATAAGTTTATCCTTCTAATCTTCAATTTATCTTACGGAAATAATAGCCAAACTGAGTTTCACTCTAAACACAAGTTTAAAATTTTATTCGCTATTTACAACAGTTATTTACATTATTTACATTATTTACCTTCCTACCTGTAAACACAAGAAACGACATTAAAAGCTATTATCCCACACTGATTTCTGTGAAAGAGTGACACTTTACTCGGACAATCCTAATCTCAATTATAATTTGTGCTACACGTGGCTTTTCTCTCTTTCCTCTACTCCTATCAGCTGTGTCAGTCCGCCGTCTTATTCTACAGACATGCGCAATACGTATCTCATACAAACTGAGTTTTAAAAGGAATACGATAAATTTACATACGTTCTATCGTATTTCTTTTACATATATATTGGAAGTGGGGAGTAGGCTGATCATTGTGCTCCTTGTAAGCGTATAAGAATTTGTTTGTAATTATTTATTTTTAAGCAATTTGTTCCCAGGAGGGCTGACTATTACATAGACATATATAGAGAAAACACTGTATCGACTTCACAGTGTTCCTTTTTTAAATTAAATGTTTCAAGTCCCTCTCGGTATGTAATTAATATTCTTGACTCAAGACTTGGAAAAGATCAAAATTGATCCTTCAAATACGTTCACAGGCAAGCATTAAACAATTTCAGTTCTATATACAATGCAAGGACGACGTAACTTGTGTGTTCATCAAGTGTAACAACAAAAAGAAAAGCATGGTTTCTGTTTCTCCTTTGGCACCCTCGCAGTTTATACATTTATACATTTATGAAAACGTAAGAGCACATGTGAAATTGTTGTTGAATAGTTGCTATTCGTTGTATCCACAGTGAAAATTGATGGCCGGCACGAGAGGAATGTATACAAGCATTTCCTCGGTCACTTGCGTCATGTCCTTTTCAGTCTCGGATCGCGGCCGCCTTTTTTTCTCGCGCCTTCGTGATGCATCGGATGCACTTAACGAAGTGAGACTCGGCCGCTTTTAATTAATAGGCTGGCCGAGCGTTGATCGAACGCTTTCAAGCTACTCGCACTGTTTATCGAACAAACGAGCTTATTCAGCGCGAGAGTGCTGCACGGAAATCTTTACCATATGCTCGCCGGACGGCTTGTTAATGAGAGTGTTATATCTATTACAACGATGCATCATGTTCGAGGGCTGTAATTGGTTGATACAAGAAGTCGTTGCTGACGAGAGAGCCTCCTCTCGAGCCGATCTGGATTTCCAGCTATTCCCTGGAATTCCTCCGCGGAGGCCGAAACTGTAATTTTGCACTACTTAATGCCGCGTTTCTAATTATACACGTATCGTGGTTTTTGCATCGGGGCTTCCGACGACTTCATTACAGCTATCACTATTCAAATTTTTATTTTTCTATTCCCCTTTTTTCGTGTATTTTTAAACCTGATTCTCTGAGACCAGATCTTCTTATTTGATGGAATATAAATGGCTTGTGTTTAAACGGCGAATTCTTATGAATTCTTACGAAAGAGGTTCTTTCTTCAATGATTATAAATATCTGAAAATACATTAGAAAAATAAAGAATTAAAATACACTTGAATTAAAGTACACGTGTACAGTTCGAGGAGTTATGTTTATTGTTGTGTTTACCAAAATTGGTGTCTATTGGCCACTGGAGTGAAATATATCACTGTGATCTCCAGCTGTGATGGTAACACTTGTTTCAAGCAATAAAACGTCATCTTAAAAAATGGTATACGTAACACAGACCCTTACTCAAGGTTCCAATTGGAATTTTGAGCTGGAAATAGAGGAGGTAGATTTTTTTTTTTAATTAAAGTACATGTGTACAGTTTGAGGAGTTATGTTTATTGTTGTGTTTACCAAAATTGGTGTCTATTGGCCACTGGAGTGAAATATTTATCACTGTGATCTCCATCTGTGATGGTAATACTTGTTTCAAGCAATAAAACATCATCTTAAAAAAATGGTATACGTAACCCAGACCCTTACTCAAGGTTCCAATTGGAATTTTGAGCTGGAAATAGAGGAGGTAGATTTTTTTTTTTTTAATTAAAGTACATGTGTACAGTTTGAGGAGTTATGTTTATTGTTGTGTTTACCAAAATTGGTGTCTATTGGCCTTATGCAAAATGTTCTGCTCCAATTGCGAAATATAGGAGCCAAATAAGAGATTCTTTCTTTAATGATTATAAATATCTGAAAATAAATTAGAAAAATAAAGAATTAAAATATACTTGAATTAAAGTACATGTGTAGAGTTTGAGGAGTTATGTTTATTGTTCTGTTTACCAAAATTAGTGTCTATTGGCCACTGGAGTGATATATTTATCACTGTGTTCTCCAGCTGTGATGGTAACACTTGTTTCAATCAATAAAACGTCATCTTAAAAAATGGTATACGTAACACAAACCCCTTACTCAAGGTTCCAATTGGAATTTTGAGCTGGAAAAGAGGACGTAGATTTTTCTTTTTTAATTAAAGTACATGTGTACAGTTTGAGGAGTTATGTTTATTGTTCTGTTTACCAAAATTGGTGTCTATTGGCCACTGGAGTGAAATATTTATCACTGTGATCTCCAGCTGTGATGGTAACACTTGTTTCAATCAATAAAACGTCATCTTAAAAAATGGTATACGTAACACAGACCCTTACTCAAGGTTCCAATTGGAATTTTGAGCTGGAAATAGAGGAGGTAGATTTTTTTTTTAATTAAAGTACATGTGTACATTTTGAAGAGTTATGTGTACTGTTGTTTACCAAAATTGGTGCCTATTGGCCACTGGAGTGAAATATATCACTGTGATCTCCAGCTGTGATGGTAATCTTGTTTCAATAAATAAAACTTCATCTTAAAAAAATGGTATACGTAACACAGACCCTTACTCAAGGTTCCAATTGGAATTTTGAGCTGGAAATAGAGGAGGTAGATTTTTTTTTTTAATTAAAGTACATGTGTACAGTTTGAGGAGTTATGTTTATTGTTGTGTTTACCAAAATTGGTGTCTATTGGCCACTGGAGTGAAATATATCACTGTGATCTCCAGCTGTGATGGTAATACTTGTCTCAAGCAATAAAACGTCATCTTAAAAAATGGTATACGTAACACAGACCCTTATTCAAGGTTCCAATTGGAATTTTGAGCTGGAAATAGAGGAGGTAGATTTTTTTTTTTTTAATTAAAATACATGTGTACAGTTTGAGGAGTTATGTTTATTGTTGTGTTTACCAAAATTGGTGTCTATTGGCCACTGGAGTGAAATATATCACTGTGATCTCAAGCTGTGATGGTAACACTTGTTTCAAGCAATAAAACGTCATCTTAAAAAATGGTATACGTAACACAGACCCTTACTCAAGGTTCCAATTGGAATTTTGAGCTGGAAATAGAGGAGGTAGATTTTTTTTTTAATTAAAGTACATGTGTACAGTTTGAGGAGTTATGTTTATTGTTGTGTTTACCAAAATTGGTGTCTATTGGCCACTGGAGTGAAATATTTATCACTGTGATCTCCAGCTGTGATGGTAACACTTGTTTCAATCAATAAAACGTCATCTTAAAAAATGGTATACGTAACACAGACCCTTACTCAAAGTTCCAATTGGAATTTTGAGCTGGAAATAGAGGAGGTAGATTTTTTTTTTTAATTAAAGTACATGTGTACAGTTTGAGGAGTTATGTTTATTGTTGTGTTTACCAAAATTGGTGTCTATTGGCCACTGGAGTGAAATATATCACTGTGATCTCAAGCTGTGATGGTAACACTTGTTTCAAGCAATAAAACGTCATCTTAAAAAATGGTATACGTAACACAGACCGTTACTCAAGGTTCCAATTGGAGTTTTGAGCTGGAAATAGAGGAGGTAGATTTTTGAGGCACGGGATTTCGAAAAACAGTAGTGAAAGAGCCGCGAATAACAGGGCCGGAAAGGAAAACTCGTTTTCCAGTGGACAGTTATGCGGTATTGGCGAAAGTCGGTAGTATCAAAGCAAATCGTCGGCTGTGTTCTATTTCTGTAACGCATAGTCGGCGAGCATTATTGCGACCACGCGTACACTCGCGCGGAATGATCACCGGGGGGATTCTTGGATCGCTCCGCTTTGAACCTTCGATCGGTATGACGGCGGCCGTGTTATTCCACCTTGACGTCTATCACGCGTTTACTACGTAGCCGCGCGAATCACGTGTGACAGCGGGCGAGATCCAGATACATCGTGTCACCGGTAATCCAACGGGTGACGTCTGAATATCGCCTTCCCGGAAATTTCGGGAGATTTCTGTCAGGAGCGATCCGACGTTCGCGATTCCATACTGGCCGTCTAAATCGAACCGAAAATGTCTGACTTATTATATTGGCAAGAAAGTAGTTTTCCCTAATACCTGGCGTGTTATGTTTTGTTTGATCGACTTCTGTTAGCGTTGCGTTTGTTTTCTTTCTGACATTTCATAACTGCATCTTTTAGGTGACTTTTGAGGCAAATTACACGCAATTTTGATTAAATAAGGAAGTAAGTCCGTATAAGTAATAAGAAAGTAATCCGAAATACAGTGACTCGCAATAATATTCGGACGCTTTTAAAAATCGTATAACTTTGTTAATATTGAACCATGCGACTTGGATTTTTTTTAGAAGTTAGAACAATTGGATCACCACATAACGTGAGAAAAATGTTTGATTAAAATTGCAATTCCTCGAAATCACAGAGAAAATAATAAAAGTTGTATTTTGCAACTTTTTTATGCGTTTTGTACATCTGTATCAATTATACATATTCTAAATATTTCATCTAAATCGATCAACGTTGCACTGACCTACAAACGTTTAACGATGAAAACTTAAACTTATGTGATCATTTTGGAACATCTGCATCTCATTGCAACGTTGACCGATTTTGATGAAATTCGCAGAATATGTATAATTCGTACAGATCTACAAATCGTACTTTTAAATTTTTAATATAAGCCCGCATAAAAAAGTTGCAAAATACAACTTTTAGTATTTTCTCTGCAATTTCGACCAATTGCAATTTTTATGAAAAATTCCTTTCATTTTATATGGCAAATCAATTGTGCTAAGCTTTAAAAAAAAAATCCAAGTCGCATGTTTCAATATTAACAAAGTTATACGATTTTTAAAAGCGTCCGAATATTATTGCGAGTCACTGTAAGTAAGACGTATCGAGTCCTATGTAAATCTATATTTTTGGATCTTTTGAAAACTTGAGATGGAAGACAATTTGTGTCTACTGTTGGGCTCAATAGAATATCGCCAAAATTTTAAGTTGGGGGATTTTGGTTTGGGGAAAGTAATAACTAGACTGCGGATGTCAATGCAATTTTCAATTTTTTGGACGAATTAGGAGGCAGTGAAATCGTATAAAATATTATTTTCAGCGTTAATAGCCCCTGTGAATCCGAAATAAGTAAGACGTATCAAGTCCTATGTAAATCTATATTTTTGGATCTTTTGAAAACTTCAGATGGAAGACAATTTGTATCTATTGTTGGGCTAAATAGAATATCGCCAAAATTTTAAGTTGGGGAATTTTAGTTGGGGGAAAGTAATAACTACACTCTGCGGATGTCAATGCAATTTTTAATTTCTTGGACAAATTAGGAGGCAGTGAAATCGTATAAGATATTATTTTCCTAAGTCCTATATAAATCTATAGTTTTGGATCTTTTGAAAACTTGAGATGGAAGACAATTTGTATCTATTGTTGGGCTGAATAAAATATTGACAAAATAGAATTTTAGTTGGAGGAAAAGCTAGACTGCGGATCTTAATGCAATTTTCAATTTTTTGGACTTTGGAGAAAGGGAAATTGTATAAAATTTTATTTTCAGCATTAATAGCCCCTGTAAATAAGTACAAATCCTATTGAGTCAAATCTATAATATTTGCGGAAAGGGGAAACTATTCGCAATCGAGAATCGACCGAATCTCCGTGACAGTGCACGGAAACTTTCTCTCAAACGGTGAGCCTAATCAACGCGCATTCGAAGGGGTTCCCTGCAAGAGGGAATATTAAAAAATCAGGTTCCTGTTAATTCTGTTATCTCCTACTTATATGGCAAATCCTCTCTATGCAAGAGAGAGAGAGAGAGAGAGAGAGAGAGAGAGAGAGAGAGAGAGATACCGTGCTGAATTTTTGCCCAATAACTGCGGTACACACACAGTGTAGGTATTCAATAACTATTGATTAAGTAGACATGACTTTAAATCATTTTTAGAAAAAGACATGATTTTGCTAACAAGGTGAATATAATTTTTGTCGAATCATTTAATGTATTATATATTGAATTTTATTATTTATATCTATATATTATACGTGTACACTCTGATTATTAAACAATAACGTTATAATTGTTGAATTTTCGTGTTCGTATCACGATATTTACAAAAAATTCAAATATGGGCCACGAGAAGAGGTTGACGAAGAAGAAGATGTATAAAACAGATTTATAATGTGATGCGATGATTTTTCTTTACAAGATTATTCTATAATTCAGAATTTTCCCATGCAAATAAATTCAAGTAAAATGTTGAATAAAACAACCGTCGAAGCCCATAAGTCCCAGTTGCAAATATTAATCCTTCGGTGGAATTAAATTTGTACCGATTGAATTTTGTTTAAATGATCTCGGGATTCCCCAATAGATTCTTGTTTCGCGCAAATAGCATAATACAAGAAAGAAAAAGAATTACGCAGAAGCATTCCGAAATGGAAAAGGAGGTAGATTCGGATTTGACGACCGGGGTCAGGAGGGTTAATTAATTCGATTATTGAAATCGCGAACCGGCCAAGTGACTCGGCAGTCTCCGTGATCCAGGGGCGATCGGTTCGCAGGATCCAGCGCTCGCATAATCCGCGTTCTCGCCAACAAAGGCGGTCCCAAGGGCGCGGGACCGGTAGAAAGAATGGAAAATGCTTTCTCGCTTCGTAACGACGTCGCGGACGCGAATCATTAATCCTCGGCAACGCGTTGCCGTGTACCTTGTACCTGCTCGTGATTACGGCTTTTTCTCTTCGTCTATCCTCACGGCGGTCCTCGTCGCGCCCATGGGTCCCATGCGCCGCAGCATCGAGCAGGGTGGTTACCAGAATGAAACACCTACGACTTTTTTCGGTTTCTATCGCCGTTGAACACGCATCAGCCATCCTCTAGACTAGACCGAACACCCCATCACTTTTTATCTTCCCCCTAGGTTCCCGTTGGTCCCACGTATCTTCTTCGTGGTACACGGATCTCGTCTCTTCTCCGAGAAACTTTCGCGGTCCCTCCTCCCTGTGTCCTAACCTCGCTTTTTGCGAAAAGAGAACAGACTCTTTTGGCCGTGCATGATGCACAGTGGTTCCAGGTCGGGAGCTGAAATGATTAGGGGTGTGCGGGATTCCCGAAAATATTCGGGATTCCCGTAATATGTTCGGGATCCCGAAACCATTCGGGATCCCGAAAATGTTCGGGATTCCCGAAATTGTTCGGGATTCCCAAAAACATCTGTGATTCCCGACATTTTAAGTTTCTCCCTACTTCCAACAATTACCAGCATCCGAAAGCAATTGTGTTCTCGAAGATTACATATCTTATTAATCGGGAATGTTCATGTTAGTAATATTGTAGAAAATAATCGCGAATTTGGATAATTCTGGCAATGCAGAATTTATTTATTTAAAAAAAAAATGAATTAATAAATTAATAAATAAATAAATTATTATAAATAAATAAATAAAATAATAAATAATTAATAATAAAAATAATAATAAATAAATAATAAAATTAATTATCAATAATTATAGTCAGTTAATTATTATTAATTATTTTATTATTATTATTATTAATTATTATTATTTATTTATAATAATTTATTTATTTATTAATTTATTAATTCATTTATTTATTAATTCATTTTTTTTTTTAAATAAATAAATTCTGCATTGCCAGAATTATCCAAATTTGCGATTACTTTCTACAATATTACTAACATGAACATTCCCGATTAATAAGATATGTAATCTTCGAGAACACAATTGCTTTCGGATGCTGGTAATTGTTGGAAGTAGGGAGAAACTTAAAATGTCGGGAATCACAGATGTTTTTGGGAATCCCGAACAATTTCGGGAATCCCGAATATTGCTCTTCTATACAGTGGCGGACATACAGGGTCATCCGTTTTTAAACGGCCAAACGTTAACCAGCTATAGAGGGCCCCAAATGGAACAACTTTCACCCCTAACACTTTTTGATTCGGCCTTGATTTCTTGAAAATATTTTAAACAATACGTACCCAAAAGATGTATTTAAAATCATTCTTAAAACTTGAGTCCCGTTACATTCCTTGAATATTTAGGTATTGCTGTAAAAATTTTGAAATTTTTCCAATAATTTTGTGTTAATTTTTGTCCTGAATTAAGCAATTTATTATGCATGAATCCATATTTTTCGAAGTTATTTCATTCAGTCTCCACGGCGTGCCCCATGTCAAAATAACCAAGATCCGAAGGTCATACAAAAAAGTTGACTTAATAAAAAAGATGCCCCTATTTATTTTAAACCAAACAAAGGAAAAATCATCAAGATACATAATTGCAGTCCTAATATATTTAATCTTAAGTGAACGCAAAAATTGACGGGTTTTTGCAATTATCTAAAAATCAAGACCGAATCAAAAAAAGTGTTAGGGGTGAAAGTTGTTTCATTTAGGGTCCTCTATAGCTGGTTGACGTTTGGCCGTTTAAAAACGGATGACCCTGTATACTGATGAACACAATCATTTTCAACCTTTTATTACATTTTAAAATCAAAGGAACGTAGATCATATATTTATATACTGAAATTATAAATAATACAACTTATCGTCTATGGATACATACAATATATTTTTGATTGGAAATTAATAGGAAATACAGCAAAATAAAATGACAACATTTCGTGTGCTAAATTTCAGCGACACATACTTATGAACATAATTTTCGAACTATATTTTCTTGCCTTTTTTGCATTTTGGAACGTCTAAATAAAACTAAACATTGTTAACTTAATATTTCGTAGCATATCCCTTATTTTTTATCACTTCAGCACAACGTCGTGGCATAGAATTAATTAAATATATCAACATATCATCTATCAACTGGAATGGATTTCCAAGCTTTTTCAATCGTCGTTCAAATAAATCTTGGATATTTCTTGGTTTTTGACGTTCTATTTCATGATCGACATCAATCCACAGCATCTCTACAGGATTCAGATCTGGAGACTGTGCAGGCCATTTCATGATATATAATTTTTCTTTCTCTAAAAATTCTTTTACCACACAACAACAAAACAAAATTCGGTACAAAATTGAAAACAAATAACAAAAGGAAACACTTTCGAGAAAATCTTCTTTTTGTTGAAATGTGACTCTGGGAATGGACAGTACGACTATAAACGAGGTTATGCCAAAAACAAAAGCATAACGAAAACAGGGAGACAAACGTTCGCATGTAAAAAAAATCCGACATTTCATGTGCACCAAGCTAATACAAGTTTTACTTAAAATGAAGCCGAGTTTTACGGGACGCGAGCAATGCGAAGAACAGAACAGCTCGGGAACTGTATGTTATCGTTGGTTAATGATTCGAGACCGATTGCACACCGTGTGTGCAATGGATTTCCGAGGCTATAAGACGGCCTGCACACCGTGTGTGCAATAACAGTAATGTGCAATTATCAGTTATTCTGAGTAAACTAGTCGTCGAAATAAGATTTTTCTGGAACTAATGAAATCTGTAAAGTACAGGGAAACAAAATTTGGCATTGGTTTTACTGTGTACCAAAAAATCTAAAAATTATCATTATTATGAGAAATTATTATTATTATGTGAATTATGTGAATTCACTCACGAATTGGGTGATTTCCGTATTAAACATGTTTTTTTTTTATTAAAAATGAACAATATAAAGAAAAAAAAAATTTCGCTCCTGGGCACAGTGGTCCCAAATCGCCAAAACGTGGTCAAAACCTCACAACGTCTTAACAAATTATTGGTTCTGCTTGAAAATTAGTATTAGGCTGTTTTTGGGGTCGCTGATCACGAGTCTGAACTTGAAATTAAAGAAACAAAATGGCGGATTTAATATGGCGGACATATACATTAACAAATTATTGTTTCTACTTCAAAATTGACATTAGGCCGTTTATAGGGTCGCTGAACACGAATCTGAACTTGAAATTAGAAAACAAAATGGCGGATCCAATATGTCGTACATATACATTAAAAAATTATTGTTTCTAATTGAAAATTGGTATTACGCCGTTTTTGGGGTCGCTGATCACGAATCTGAACTTGAAATTAGAAAAAACAATATGGCGGACATATACATTCCAAAATTATTGGTTCTACTTGAAAATTGGTATTAAAAAAATTCGGATATATGATTTTTTATAAAAAATTGACATTCTATTCAAAATCTGTTTAAATTTTACAGAAAGACTTAGTACATATCTTTCACAGTTTGACAAGAAATGCAAGGAAACCACACAAAATACCTACTCTGCGTTACAAAAAACAATGTTACGACGAAAAGTGCAAATATGTGCAGCCAATTTTTTTTCAGAATTGCAAGATAATACTATGTGGTAGAAGCTCCAACAAGTTTTAGCGCGTGATATGGCGAGATTTTCAACTTTTACTCTACATTTAAAAAATTTATTCCTTCACTTTCACTCTCTCCTTTGCATACATAGATATCAGTTAACAATAAACATTTGGCACTAAAAACTATGCAACCTACCTCCAGAAACAGCATCCATAATGCACAATTAAAATCAATTCGTTTCAATACAATTTGTACACTGTACACTTAAAATTGGCAATGCGCTTCACAAGCTTAAAAAGTCACGGTCTAATGAACTCGAAGTTCGAACTGTGACTGTTGGTCAGGTATCAAAAAATGATCATTTTGCTTTTTACCACCATTTAGAAACACTCTTAGAGTAACCAACCCGATGCTTAAAACTTACCTACCTGAAAGTTCATTTTTTAGGTTTTGGCCACGTTTTCGGGCTTTGGGACCACTGTGCTGGGGACCGTGTTCGAAAAAAATTGTTGGTTTTTGGGAAGCAAGGTATTTATTTGGAAAGAATAAAAGCACAGATATGATTTAGAACGATATTTGATCGATGTTTCCTCTACTAAGGCTAGGCTTAGACTGACCGACTTCGGCAGCTCGTCGATACGTTTGAAAACGATAAACATCTGAATGGGACACGTCGGCGGACCAAAAGAAGCGCGGCTCTGTCTTTGATTCGATACCTAAAGATACCGCGAGATACATATACAACAGTTCCTGGAACCGTATTATATACAGTAAGGAGCAAAACTGAACCAATAACTACAAGTTTTGTATAAATCATTATTTATTACTAGGAATATAGAAGAATAACAAAAAATCAACATTATAATTATTTTTATCGTAGTCAGAAGTAACTTAAGAATTTTTTTTCAATAATTAATGTCTCCTCGTTTAGCAATGGCAACAAACATAGACTGACTCGGTTTTGCACCATGTCCAATACTTGGCAATATTTAATATATCATTTATTTTTAATATTTCGTCCACAACCCTTGCGCTTGTAAAACTGCACTAATTCGCTTTAGCATACTTTCTACTAATTTTTTGCAATAATCCGGAGATATTTGTTCCTACTGTTCTTGAATTCTGTCATACAAATCTGTGATCCATGTTGGTTGGGAGTCATATGAAACCCGAAGTCGTCTTTTTAGTAAACCCCATAGATTCTCTATGGGGTTGAGGTCGGGGCTCTGTGCAGGCCAATCCAGAACAGAAAATTTTTTAGTACAGAGCCAATTTTTTACACTTTTAGCAATGTGCTTAGGGTCTCGGTCATGCATGAAAATGACATTCTTTTCTTCAAAAGGCATATTTTTAACAGCATCTATGAGATGATCTTGTAAAATATCCTTGTACATGTACTGATTCATGATGCCATTAATTCGGTGCAGTGATCCAACACCAAATGCTGTTAGGCACCCCCAGAACATTAGGGATCCGTCTCCATGCTTTAACGTTTGTTTCACATGTCGTGGTTTAAGCCTTTCATTTTTACGAATCCAGCACCAAGACATGCCATCTGAACAAATTCTGTTAATTTTGGTCTCGTCTGACCAAATAACCCGTTCTCAGTCAGTAGTTATCCAGTTTTGATATTTTCTAGCAAATTCCAAACGACGTTTAATATTTTTTTTCGATAACATTGGCTTCTTTTTTTTTCTTAATACTTCTAAACTCAGCTCCTTTGAGGGTTCTTCATGCTGTCCACTGACTTATTTGTACATTCGTATCTTCTTTTAATAAGTTTGCAGCCATAGTGGAACTTGAAGCTTCACCAGATGTGACAAACCGTATAATCCTTTGTTCATCCTGCGGTGATAATATTTTTGGTCTTCCTCCAACATTTAATAATATACTTTCACAGTATGTTTTTCTTATTCTCTGCACTGTCGATTGGCTAACACTGCAGGTTTTCGCCGTCTTACGCGTTGACAAGCCGTCATTCAAAAGAGAAATTACTTTTTTTACACAATTTCGAGCAATTGACTTCGTATTTATTCTTACTTCACTTGCGTGTTTTTCCGTTCGACTGATTGCGAAAAACTGAGTGTTAAGACGTAGACTAATAGTTTGTAAACATACCAAAGTGCTAGATGTAAAGATACTACTAGAACATCCCACGTAAACATTTCTTGCAGGGACCGGTACAAAACCGAGTCAATCTATTTTTGTCGTGATTGCTAATCGAGGAGACATTAATTATTGAAAAAAATTTCTTAAGTTACATCTAACTATGACAAAACCAATTATAATGTTGATTTTTTGTTATTCTTTTATATTCCTAGCAATAAATAATGATTTATACAAAACTTGTGGTTATTGGTTCAGTTTTGCTCCTTACTGTATAATTTCTGTACATATATCTATAAAAATCGTCGTTCTCGAATGGGTTAATGATACGAGAACGCATCGTTGTTAACAGAATCTCGACGACTGCAGGGCCTTCTAGAGGCGGAACGACCGTGCGGAACAACAATAATCCGATTTACGCCCACGCGCGACGATAGCGTGGCACGGAAGCCTGTCGCGCGACAACCGCACGATTCCGCGTGGATATTTGCTCGGCCAAAATTGCTTGACGGGACCATGGATATGTCTGAAGGCTCAACAAGGTGTGGATAATATCCCGTCCTGCGATCTAGAATTCCGGACAGCGCAATTAGAACCGCGGCAAGCCGTTGGCGACTGCTTAGCCGAGGGAACCGGAGAGAGGAGCCCTCGGATAAAGTGGTTAGAACACACCGAAAATTAGAGGCTCCACGGCTGACCGATTCCGTAAATAGTAGTTTCGCACGAACAGGTGCCCGGGACTCCCGCTATTCATTAATATTTATCAACCGCTCCGAATCGCATATACTCACCGCGAGCGTGTTCCGACTGACCCATTTCGCTCACTATATGTGTACACAGGCTCACGAAAATATTCGAACGCCCTTTAAACTAGTATAACCTGTTTTTAAATTGGATCAAACAACCCGACGTTTTTCAGCAATTAGAAGAATTGGTTTTCCAAATGATGTGCAAACAAGATTTTGAAAGAATTGCAATTGGCAAGAATTATATGAGAAAATAAAAATGTCACACTGTTTATAACTTTCTTATTTGAGCCTATATTGAAAATTTAAAATATGCGTTTTGTAGATCCGTGTTAACCCCTTGAACAGATACAATAACGATACTACAATACTGTAGATGATGATGATCAGACTTGTGATGAAGATTCTGAATGGAGACTAATAAATGTGAACGTTATTAATTTCCTTAAAATGGATATAAAATTCTATTTTGTCGTAGTTGATAAATATCCTTTGGAGAAAACATAGGCGTACAATAAATATAAACTATCTTTTCTTTTCTATGAAATTCTGAACGATGAAGCATTTCTAATCATTATAATTACAAACTAAATAGTAGTGCAAGGGGTTAATTGTACACATGCTGAACATTTAATCGAAATCGATAAATATACACACGAGTAGTTGAAAGTGTGAAGTCGTAGTGTTTCACGACTTTTGGTCAGCTTCTGCTCAAAATCCACAAATTCTAACATCTTTAGATGCGTGTCGTTTTCATCTGCATCAACCGATTTCGATGAAATTTTCAGTATATTTATAACTAACATAGATCTACAAAACGCATATTTTAAATATTCATTACAGTCTCAAGTAAAAAAGTTTTGGAAAGTGTGAATCTTAGCAATTGCAATTTTTTCAAATTCTTTTTTGTACGTCATTCGGTAAACCAATTCTTCTAATTGCTCAAAAAATGTCAGGTCGATTGGTCCAATTTAGAAAAAGGTTATACCGTTTTAACACGTTGACTGCCATGTCAACCATATATGGGTGACGGAATTATTTGTTCAGTCTTTAAAATGAATTATTACGTTAATATATTCATTGTACCAAATTTGATTAGGATCTGTAAAATGCAAGAAAGTTGAAGCACTACACGATATCATACACATTTCATTTTTTTCAATTTGTATGTTATTAAATAACTTACTTTGATTTCATGGAATTTTTGAGCTTTCTTGTTTGGCGATCAAAGTTTTAACCCTTTGCACTCGAAGTTATTTTAACTCCAAAACGAAACATTTCTTCCGATCTAAAATATTTTGCTTCTATAAATTTGTTTTTCATGTTGTACCTACGAAAATGATGGAATTTACTCGTACAATATTGACATTTTTAGTAATTTATTAAATCCAAACATATTTAATAATGTAAAAAATATTTTGAATAATGATATAGCAATTTTTATTGGCGCCTTATAGTCGCCATTCGAGTGCTAAGGGTTAAAGGACGTTCGAATACTTTCATGAGGCTGTGTATTCTTCGCGACCTACCATTACATTTCACTTGGCTAATTGTCTGCTATTTCGTTACCAAATCTCTGTATCTCTCTCTCTCTTTCTCCTACTCCTTCCTTCCCAATCTGTCCTCTAAGCGTAGCGACGAGATACAGTGAGTAACGAAAGTATTCGAACGCCCTTTAAATCAGTATAACTTTTTTTTTTAAGTGAATCAAACGACCTGACTTTTTTTGAGGAGTTAGAAGAATTGGTTTTCCAAATGATGTGTTAAAAAGATTTTGAAAAAATTACAATTGGTAAGAATTACATGAGAAAATAAAAATGGCACTTTTCACAACTTTTTTATTTGAGCCTGTAATGAAAATTTAAAATATGCGTTTTGTAGATCTCTGTTAGTTATACACGTACTGAAAATTTCATCGAAATCGGTCAACGTTGCAATGAACTACAAACGTTTCCAAATGAGAGTTTAAGGGTGAAAGTCGCAGATTTTTGATCTTGCCAGGGAATTTCGCCCTTATGTAATCATCTTTAAACGTTTGTATCTCATGACAACGTTAACCGATTTCAATGAAATTTTCAGTATGTATATAACTAACATATATCTACAAAACGCATATTTTAAATTTTCACTACAGGTTCAAATAAAAAAGTTGTGAAAAGTGCCATTTTTATTTTCTCATGTAATTCTTACCAATTGTAATTTTTTCAAAATCTTTTTTACATATCATTTGGAAAACCAATTCTTCTAACTCCTCAAATAAGTCAGGTCGTTTGATTCACTTAAAAAAAAAAGTTATACTGATTTAAAGGGCGTTAGAATACTTTCGTTACTCACTGTATGTTCGATTAGCTTTCTAATCTAACGGTTCGAATTTAGGCCCGCCACCTGTTCCCGAGCTTCTAGCTGTAACAGGATGTTCCGAAGAACGGGTTTACAAGCCGGCCAACGAGACGCTTGAAAATGCCCCGTGAAACTTCATATGCGCTTGATACGCTCAACAGAGTCCTCTTATCTCGTATCGAGTGTCTACACCATGCCCTTAACGCTAGAACAACCAATGTGCGACCTATAGCTTCGCCACATCCTCCAATCTGATATTAACCCCTTGCCCTACAATATCGAGTCAGACTCGTGATGAAGATTCTGAACAGAGTCTACTAACTACGTTTCTTTAACACTTTGACTGCCAAACTAGAAACCTCAAAAATTCCATAAAATAAAAGTAAGTTGTTAAAGTTCTAAGTAAGTTAAAGTAAATTATTAAAAGTTCTTTCAATTTTTATCATTCGGTGGTATCGAGCCTTACTATTAAAGAAATTTATTCTAAATGGAAAAAATCTAATCAAATATCCGGAAATAAAGTTCTTTCAATTATTATCATTCGGTGGTATCGAGCCTTACTGTTAAAGAAATTTATTTTAACACGTTGACTGCTATGTCACCCATATGTGAGTGACAGAATTATTTGTCCAGATTTTAACACTTTGACTGCCAAGCTAGAAACCTCAAAAATTCCATAAAATAAAAGTAAATTATTAAACGAAATAAAAATTGAAAAAAATTAAATATACGATATTGTGTAGTCCTCCAACTTTCTTGCATTTTACAGATCCTAATTAAATTTGGTACAATGAATATATTAACGTAAAAATTCATTTTAAAACCTGGACAAATATTTCCGTCACCCACATATTCTAGATTGTTGCAGTTGATATCTACCCTTTGGAGAAAAATGCCTCTTTGGCATGCAATAAATATAAACTATTTTCTTTTTCTATGAAATTCTGAACGATGAAGAATTTCTAATCATTACAATCACAAAATAAATAGTAGTGCAAGGGGTTAACAATAAGCTGCCAAAGACTTTGAGCGGGGTGAGTTGCCCTAGTGCATACCTTCTTCGATGCACTTGTTTCACCTGTACTCCGGAACCCTTAATCCATTTGCATCATTATCGTACATATACTCTCAATTTATTTGTTCTTGTAATGCTGAAATATGAAGTTCCTTTACTTGTAGTCATTTTTGTTTGGTGATAAGGGCCTTCTTTTCATATTTCCTTATGATGCAAATGGGTTAAGCGGGCCTTCGAAAAGTACTTTGGAAATGCATGAAATGCACGAAATTATATTTAATATAATCTAGTATCGTTCCAAGATCGAGTTAACGAGTTGCAACCCTCTAAAGATCAAGCATTTCTTAGTGAATATTCGGGTGATCATATTATGAACATGTGAATGTTACTTTTTTATTTTTAGAGACAGTGGTCACCACCAATTGATTGTAATGTCAGGATTCTCTGATGCGGTAGTATGTTAAATTTTATTTCATATTTCACCCACTCACTCTATGTGTGCTACAATCCGATAAGACTTAGTGTTAATATTATCCTCATTATAATTTAGTAAGAGATTAGGTCGTTGTTGCCAAGGAAGTTTGAAAAACTTAGCGAACCAGATACTCCCTCCTTTTTTCTACGTAACTCGGAGAGAGAGCCCTTTAGGGTTGCCTATATCCTTCCGCTAGGGTCTTCTACACCGCAAGCTGCCACGAATGCACCTAACTGTTTTTTAGACCGTGGTTGGCCTAACTAATTCTCACGGGTTTTCCTTTCTTTTTCCAAAACTTTATAATTTTAACATTAAATGCCTCCTTTCGGTCCAACAATACGTTTTCCTCGGTACTTTATTTCTCCGAAGCATTAACGCAATTGAAAATAGATATTTATCGTCGGGTCACGTTGACCGCGAACGACGCGCGGGGGTTAATTTTTAATTTCGCAGGCCTTTAACATCGGTTTTAAGCGCTATAAAACCACGCTGCTCCTTTTAATCCGAAAGTAAACTTCCCCGGCCATTTTATATTCCCTCAGCGTATAAAATTTACACAAGAAAATAAAAAAACGCGAGTAACAAATAATCGTGACAAGGCGGACGGAAAAGAAAAGGCGGGAGAGTGAAAGGATATTCGGTAGCCGGGAGAAAGGGAAGGTAGTCCTTGCTAAGGACGGATGAAAGGTATAAATCCACGAATTTACAACTCTCGGGACTGACGTTTATGGTTAGGGGCCAGCTGCATCTCGTTGGATCATTGATTAATATCGATTGCTCGGCAATAAGAATCTCTTTTCAGTCTGGCACCTGTTACGCGCCTCCTCCTTCGCCCGGTTGCTTCGTGGGTCCTTGTTTTTCGCTTCGCCGATCAGATCGAACCCCCGAACTGTCCCGATGATACCCTCGAGCCATTAGAACGATGTTTCTTCAAGATTGTCCGTTACTCGAAACATTTAACAGGCCCTTCATCCACTTTAACCACCTTGCACTACAATTTATTTTGTGATTATAACGATTAGAAATTCTTCATCGTTCAGGATTTCATAGAAAAGAAAAGGTAGTTTATATTTATTGTATGTCCATGTTTTCTCCAAAGGATATACAGTGGCGGCCATATACTTACGTACAGTTAATAAAATTAAATATTATTTCCTGTACACTTATACGTTAAACAAGTATACGAAAATCAATTATGTTTTTTATAAGTTTACAATATATATAATAAGATATCAAAATAGCTTTCCTTGATTTACTATAATTGAAAAGTTTTTTATATTTTTATACTGAAGTGTCAAATTTTCTGCGGACACATAGTTAAGTACACATCGAAACACCTATATTTTCACATGTTTCTTTAACTCATAATTATAATACATTAATATTTCGTATGTAAGCCCTTATTTTTGATAACTGCAGCACACCTTCGCGGCATGGATTTGATAAGTCTAGCACATCTGCTAGCTAGCAGGTATCGAATTCCATGCTTCCTGTACAATTGTGTACAATTCATCAATATTTTTCGGTTTTTGTTTTTTTATATGTTTGTCGACATCAATCCACAGCATCTCGATTGGATTCAGATCCGGAGATTGTGCCGGCCACTTCATTACGGGAATATTATTGTCACTCAAGAATGTCTTGACGACTTTTGCGGAATGTTTCGGATCATTATCCGCTTGATAGATCCATTCTTTTGGCATGTATTCTTCGGCAAATGGTAGCAATACATTTTGTACAATATCCAAATACACGTATCTGTCCATGGTTCCAGTTATCCGATGAATAGGTCCTGTACCTTTCACTGTCATAGCCCCCCCAAACGAGTACCGAGCCACCACCACCTTTTACAGTCGGTTTAATACAATTTTTATGAAATTCTTCTCCTTTGCGACGTCTCACGTATACTTTTCCATCAGATCCAAATCGATTAAATGACAATTCATCTGTAAAAATTACTCTGGACCATTGCTGGGACGTCCAGTTTAAATGTTCTTTCGCGAAAGCAATCCTAGCCCGACGATTTTTTTTCTGAAACGAGCGGTTTCTTTCTGGCAACGCGTCCGTATAATTGAAACTCATTAAGTCTTCGCTGGACAGTTCTAACACTTATTTTTTCATGGAGATCTATTGATATTTCATTGTGGATGGCAACTGCAGTTTTTAATCTGTCCGCTTCAGACAATCGATGAATCTTGCGATCAGTTCTTTGATCAGTTTTTCGAGGTCTCGCTTTACGAGGAACGTTGTCTGGTGTTCCATGAAGTTTAATATGTTTTATAGCTTGATGGCAAGCCATAACTGATATTTCTAATTTTGCAGAAATCTTTCGGTAGGACATTCCATCCTTCCGAAGCTGTTGCACTAATCGCCGCTGTTCTGGCGTGATATGACTTCCTTTACTCATCACAGCACTATTGTAACACGTCTAACTGTGAACACTGCTCAGCAGAGACTAGTAAATATTGTTTACATTTGGCTTAGCTGTGCGATACAGCAGCGTACGTAAGTAGTTGTCCGCTACAAAACCAACAGATCGGAACAAAATATTTACAAAATACTTATTTTCTCGAAATAAGTCAAAGTTTTACTGCAGATATATACATCAGGGTCTAACACTCTTAGAAATAAATTGTTGATACTACTATCTGAGTTCCGTAGAAATAAGTCAGGTTTTAAAGTTAAAATATGAAGTGTACGTAAGTATATGGCCGCCACTGTATATGAACTACAACGAAATAGAATTTTATTTAGCTTTGAAAGGAATTAATAATATACATATTTATTAGACTCTGTTCAAAATCTTCATCACGAGTCTGACTCGATATTGTAGGGCAGGAGGTTAAAAAATGTTAATTGACACAGACTGGTCCAGGGGGTTGAAGATTTTTAAAGGGACTGCTCTGAATGCTCAGGAATGCATTTTCAAAGCATTATTTCTAATTTATTTTTTGAAGTTTTAACACTAGGTTTACGGAGCGCTAAAAGTGACTATTTTGCTTTTCTTTACAAAAATAACAAGAACGTGCTACCCACATTTTCCAGAGAAATAAATTTGCTGAATAATTTCTCATGTATGCACCCATGGAATCTTAATAATTTTAAATTAAAAATACTAGAACCCGTTATTCTAACGAGTTCCGTAAACCTAGTGTTAATAGTAACAAAATTTCCCTATCCGAAAGAGTGAATTTTAAACTATTTCTCATAATTTCTTTCTGAAAATATCTCGAGATCTAATAATTTTTTTCGATGGTACGCTCATCATTTTTTACGTAGAATGAACAGAAGAATCGATCTGTGTAAATAAAAATGTGCCTAAAATGATGCAATTGTTAATTGCACATGCACTGCTGCATCTAAAAAAAATTTAAAGGCCTACAGATGTAGTGCTCTTCGAACCGTTCATCTTTCTCCTTTGGCATTTTTTCGTAAATGCAATAATAACGGAGTTATGACTTGAAACATTTGCGGGGACCACCCTGTATACCAACTATAACGAAATAGAATTTTATTTCGCTTTAAAGGGAATTAATAATATACATATTTATTATTAGACTCTGTTCAAAATCTTCGTCACGATTCTGACTCGATATTATAGGGCAAGGGGTTAATCGTCCGGACTATTCACAGAATAAATTTATTTCCAAAACAGTCAATATTTAGAACAGAACTCCCTTTCCTAACAATGGGCACGAAGCACGACATTTACCTGCTTATAGTAAAAAAACTTTTATATTTCTACCTCTCATTAAATCCGTAAATCACTAGTACATTATCACGTCGAATATTATTCCATATTCTATTGTGAATTCTAAACGTGGCCAAACATGCACTTTTTTCTTAGGCCCTTGCCTTACTGGGAACTCAGGTAATGACTCTATGGAAAGAAACACAGTAAAAACATTTTACCTGTATACGTGCGAAATGGTGGGACCACAACTATCGCGTTCATTTGTCGCGCAGTTTTCGTACAGTGAACTACGGTGTCACGAAGAAAGTTTGAAGTTTATAATTTAAAGAAAATTCAATTGTGTTTTGTGGGTACAGTGGATACTATGTGTGTGTGTGTGTGCGTTCCTGGAGGTAAGTTGTGTGCATAATAATAATATTGCATTTATATTAATTAGTGTTTATAATGTATAAAGACAAAGATAAACCTCGTTGCACAAATCTTAACCCTTTGCACTCCGAACCATTCTGGCAGAAATTTACAAATCCTCGTATTATTTAGTACAATTTTGGAACCAAGTAACGTATTATAATGATATTGGACTTATATGAATTGGTTGACATCGAGGAATATATATTTGCAAAAAAATCAATATTTCATTTAAAGTTGCGCTGGAATAAATTAATTTCTCGTAATCGCTAATAAACTTTAATGTCCCCTGAGAGGGGACAGCGGAGTGCAAAGGGTTAAAGATGTATACTGATAGTTGTATATTTCACAATATTCTCAAAAGATTCTTGCTCGGAGAATTATTCTTGTGTATACATGAATATATTCCTGTGTATACATGAAAAGCAATTTCGATAAATCATTGTGTTAACAAAAATTTTAACCCGAAAATTTGGAAGAAATTAACTAAGAACTGAAATCATTTTGTTTTCCGAAATTCCAAGTTCAGAATCGTAATCAGAGTCTCCGAAAATATACTGTTACCAAATATTTATGGAAATCAAATCATTTCTTGAACGGCACAAGAAATACGGGAATTTTGAAGAGTTCAATAATTACCAATTAGTACCAATTTCTTTTTATCTGTCATTTTATCATAATCGGTGATACACTGCTTCCTATTTTGGCCAAGTTTTGGCGATTTCCGATCACTCTGCGACGATGAACGAGGTATTACCGTACTGTCCTCGGGTTAATAGTTAGGTATCGAGGTGGTTTGTTAGTTAAGGGTTGCGTCGCTATCACGTGGGTAACGGCGAGCTGCGCGAAAAGGGCGGATACAGCAGGTGGCAGCGACAGCTGCGAATCCGTGAAAAAGGTGAGCGCCAGATTACCTCCGATGTGATACGCCCCCGTGAAATCATGGTTCCGAAAGGAATGTGATACAAGCCTGCGCAAGTTCCTTTTATAGTCACGTCGGACTAGAGAACCGCGAGGCGACTAACAAGGAGAGGTGTCCGGAGGTGTAGCTCTGACTTGCCAATGATCACCGATCGGCAATAATCATGTTAATTCTTCTGTTTAACACGTTGAATGCCGTAGCAGTCACCGATACCGACGAAACTACTGTAAAATTATTATTATACAATTAAATAATGAATCAATAAATGAAAAAATTTATTAAATAATAAAAAGAAAATAGAACTCCATTCTTCTGTTCTAATAACATTTCCGGGTATTTGATTAAATTTTGTCCGTTTAACACCGACTGCCAAACTAGAAACCTCAAAACTTCCATAAAATCAAAGTGAGCCATTTAATGAAATAAAAACTGAAAAAATTAAATGAGGGGAAGGAGGGAATTCAAACAATCAGGATTATCTCCTCTCCTATTAACTATATTTATTCGTTTTGTTTAATATAAATTCAGGCGCGTGTACGGATACGTGTTTATTGCTAGCCGGTTCGCTGGTAACTAACTACGACTCACTTCTTTTATAATTAAACAATTCACCTGGCAACGACAAAACACACGAGTATTCTCGTCACCGAGCTGTTACCATCTTCACACACAATCATACACACATACACACCGAATGCAAACGCACCCACAGTCATTCCAAACAATCCTATCCTATCCTATTAATTTCCTACAGTATAATATTCAATAGTCCTCCAACATTCTTGCATTTTACGCAATGAATATTAAAAATTCATTTTAACACGTTCACTGCCATGTCACCCATATGTGGGTGACGGAATTATTTGTCCAGGTTTTAAAATGAATTTTTACGTTAATACGTTCATTTTACCAAGTTTTATTAGGATTTGTAAAATGTAAGAAAGTTGAAGGACTACTCGACATAGTACATTTAATTTTTTCAATTTTTATTTCATTCAATAATGTACTTTGATTTTATGGAATTTTTGAGGATTCTAGCTTGGCAGTCAAAGTGTTAAAACCTGGACAAATAATTCTGTCACTCACATGTGGGTGACGTGGCAGTCAACGTGTTAAAATAAATTTCTTTAACAGTAAGGCTCGATACCACCGAATGATAATAACTGAAAGAACTTTATTTCCGGATATGTGATTAAATTTTTTCCATTTAGAATAAATTTCTTTAAGGCTCGATACCACCGAATGATAATAATTGAAAGAACTTTTAACAATTGATGTACACTTGCGTACCGTGTCATGTTCATTTTCTCTACCGTTCGTTTTGCCATGTCGACCAATTTGAAGGCAATATTTAAATCGCTTGTACGAAGATAAGAATTGCTATATAAGCACTGCTGGAAGTGAAAGAACGTATTTAAATGTAAATAGCTTTTTAGATAAGAGAGAAACTCGGACAAACATCCAGCCTCAAGGTTAAGAGCTTGTTAGTCCAGCTTAAATACGTCTCGGAAGGAACGAAAAGTTCAATATTAGCTCATTAACACGTCGAAATGGTCTCACCGAGGGTACACGCATCGCACTGTAAATATTTTTCCCGAAAGTCAACAATTGAACGTGCGCGACTATCGAATCGAAACAAGTCTTACACGTTCAGCAGTGGTTCTTAACCTTTTCGGGGATAGGCACCCCTTGAACCGAAAAATAAGTTCTCGCAACCCCTTGAAAAATGTCTGTCCATTTCTTTATTTAGAAAATTACATCTATTGCAAGATAATTTATTGAAATATACATTTTTATTGAAAATTTAGAAATTTCTATCGCACCCCATGGGGTGCACGTAACCCCACGTTAAGAACCACCACCCTTAACACTAGAACTACCGGATGGGTCAAAATGACTTGCGCCTAATTTTTTCTTTTAGAAATAAGGAAATTGTAAATATATATATATATGTTTTCATGAGAAATTTTCTTTATGAACTTCTCTGTCGAAGTAGATATTTAAACAAAACTGGTACGAAATCTAAACAACTGCAGTTTTGTTGTTGTTATAAGGCAACGTATGCCAGTTGTATTTACTGCTTGGTAGTTCTAGTGTCAAGAAAGAAAAATAAAACATCTTTCAGAAATTTTTTAGGAATCTAAATTTAGATCCCTAAACAATTAGTTGTAAACGTGGGACTGCATTGTGAAAAGTAGGTCACTTCACTGCCAATTATGGCAGTCATTATCGGTTTATTTTTAGGAACCATCGATACGAAAGGCGAGCAAAAAATGATTTTGAGATTGAACGATGAACTCGTCAAGTTTTCCAAATAAAATTTGGCGTACAACCGCGTGGCCTTGGGGACCGCAGTATTTAAGCGATCGATTACACGCATCTGGCCAATTAACGTCTGAAACGAAAATCATGTCTTTGGCGCCGGCATGTCACGCGATCTCGATGTTACACGGTCCGATGATTTCTTATTGATTCACTCAGGAAACTCGTTTGTCGCGTATCTGATCTTTCGAGTGTGCCGTGAATAATAATGCCGACAAAGTTTTCCGCTTGTGTCGCCCACGAAGAGCGCCGTTTGCCGCTCTGAAAAACATTCGTGTCAAGGAAGATAATCGCTGTTTACTATTGTAAAGCGTAAGGGTGTTGCGTGATCCGCGCTGCTTGTAAAATCGATGCACGATAAAAACTGTCTTCTCCGAGCTCTCGAGTCTATCGCACACCACGATGCACTCGGACTTTGTGCGATCGTGCATCTACAGTGGCGTGCAAAAGTTCCCGGCCAGATGGTTTTTGCTATTTTTTTTTCCAAAAAAAGGCGTTAAGAAATTTTGATTAGAATCATATATAAGGGCATGTTACGTGAAAAAATACTATAGAAAAAATCAATGCTGCTGATTCTTCATACATGTTTATTTAAAGAATAAGTAAACTTGCGTGTTCAAAAGTTCCCGGCCAGTTTAAGCTGGGATTGTATTTAAGTCTGTAAAAGGTCAGTAAGTGTTTACATTCAAATAATATTACGTAGTTGGTAGTCTTCAGTTGGTAGTCGGTCGCTGAAATGTAAACATGGTTCGAAAGATATCTGTCGAAGTACGCAAAATTGTGATGGAATTGTCGTTAAAGGGAAAATCATCTCGCGAAATTGCTTCAGTATTGTCTATCGGGAAAAGTACAGTGAAAGACACAATTAACAGATATCGTGCAGGACATGGCGTGAAAGATCGACCGCGGAGTGGAAGACCCCGAAAGACCACTAAAAGAATTGATAAAATTATAAAACGTAAATCAATTGCGGACCCAAAGAATACAGCTAGCAATATTGCAACAGAACTACACCAGGAAAACGTTGCTAATATTAGTCGATGTACGGTAACAAGAAGATTACATGATGTAGGACTGTTTGGCAGAGTTAGTGTTAAAAAACCACTAATCAGTAAGAAAAATAAAGTAGCCCGATTAAAGTTTGCCCAAAAATATTGTGACTGGACTGTGGAAAATTGGAAAAATGTTCTTTTTTCGGATGAATCTAAATTTAATCTATTCGGCAGCGATGGAAGACAGTATGTACGACGTTCAGTTGGCACAAGAAATGATCCCAGATATCAAACACCAACTGTTAAACATGGTGGAGGGAGCATTATGGTATGGGTAGCTTTCTCCGCTCAAGGAATTGGTCCTCTTATAAAAATTGAGGGTATCATGACTGGTGTCACGTATAAAAATATTTTAGAAACTCATATGCTACCATATGGTGAAAAAGAAATGCCAGAAAATTGGTTTTTCCAACATGACAACGACCCCAAACATGCATCGAAAATCGTAAAAGGGTGGTTGTCTACAAATAAAGTACAAGTTTTAGACTGGCCTTCTCAATCTGCGGACTTAAATCCAATAGAGCATCTTTGGGGAGAGATGAAACGTCGAATAAAAAATCATAGAAGTTCCAATAAAACACAATTTTTCAAAATTTAATAGAAGAGTGGAACAAAATACCACACGACTACATTACTCGGTTAATTGAGTCCATGCCTCGTCGCTGTGCTGCTGTTATTGCTGCAAAAGGCATGGCTACGAAATATTAATTATAACATATTAAATAATGTACTGCAAAATTGTTACACAATGAAAAAAAAAGCATAATGTTTCGTTAAACATACTGGCCGGGAACTTTTGAACACGCAAGTTTACTTATTCTTTAAATAAACAAGTAAGAAAAATAATTAGCGTTGATATTTTTTGTAATATTCTTTCATGTAATACGACCTTATTTATGATTCTAATAAAAATTTCTTAACGCTCTTTTTTTGGAAGAAAAATGGCAAAAACTATCTGGCCGGGAACTTTTGCACGCCACTGTATGCATTCCGGAATCTTCAGGTAAATACTCTTATAGTAAATTCTCCATATATATGTCAACAACCTGTTTATTATCCAGGCCTTGGCGACATATATAGAGAAATCACCGTGTCAAGTTTTTTTCACTCCTTTAGAACATTCTGAGAAAGTCAGAGCATCCGAAAAAATTTATACAGAATTTTAGAAAGGTCCTAATCTGATACTTCGTAATCTGAGTAAACATTTAATGGTTAATTTAACGTTGTCGGATTGCACATTTTGGAATCCTTAAATCTGACCGCAGGAAAATTTTAACCCTCGTCCGACACGAAAACGAATCTTTGCCTTTAATTGTGCTTTTCCTTGCCGAAGTTAACACCGCCGATTTATGTGTACCGCACGCGAGCTTAAATAATGATGGAACAATTTGTGCGGGTTTATACTTACGATAATTAATTCCTGTTCCGCAACATGATTGCACGTCTGGCAAATAAAGCGTTGCAGCCAAGTAAATGCATATAATCTACGACAAAAGAATTCGTGAATAGCAAATTATACGGATATATTATTGCGTGACTGTCAAGATAACAGTGTACATAGAATTGTCCAACATGGAAGGAGAATATTTCAACTGACGGCCACACAGTGGGCAAAAACGGCCTCTTTCAAAATCAAAGAACTTTCGATAGGAATGAGGTAGAGCGATGAAATTTTTTTTAAGTGAAAGCTGAAACTTTGTAGAATATGGGAAAAATAGGGAGATTACGGTACGAACGTTTTTTAACCTTGAGAAAATTCGTTAAAGTTGCACAATTTCAAGAAAGTGCCAGTAGTAATGACAGCGATACGTCAAGTGATGACGAGATATGAAGTGCTTCATGTTTCGTAAGTAACTCAAAACGTTAAAATACTTCATTATTATTATTTTTATTGTGTTTTATATATGAGAATACGATATACTTTCAAACTAGTGTGCTATCAAGTCATTTCAACGAAAAAATTTCATTAATTTGTGTCACACAAATCTATTTCTTTCAAAAACCAGAGGTCGTAGACAAATTTTGAAAACAGATTTGAAATCAGCGTGAAAAAATCTATGGGAAACGATATATAGCATGTTAAAAAAAAATTTTCCGCGCGTATTAGCGGCATAAACAAAATTTTTCTTGAAATTGTGCAACTTTAACGAATTTTCTCAAGGTTAAAAAACGTTCGTACCGTAATCTCCCTATTTTTCCCATATTCTACAAGGTTGCAGGTTTCATTAAAAAAAATTTCATCGCTCTACCTCATTCCTATCGAAAGTTCTTTGATTTTGAATCCGAAAATGCCGTTAAAGGTCAAAACAATAAGAACATTTCAAACCTTATTTTTTGTTTTTCTATAAAATGGTCAACTACTGGTACATGGTGGTCAACTAGTGGTGCCTTTACCTTAAATAACTTACATTAATTTGATGGAATTTTTGAGGTTTCTAGCTTGGCAGTCAAAGTGTTAAAATGAAAATAACTATATCTCACTGTAATGTACTACTCCACAGACCTACAAACACTTTATGCAACATCTTATGTTCCTCCGTGACAGATTATGGATTGTGTATATAATGTCACTATCACGTCCATCACCAATTAACAAGTTAACCCCTTGCACTACTATTTATTTTGTGATTTTAATGATTAGAAATTCTTAATCGTTCAGAATTTCAAAGAAAAAAGACACAGTTTACATTTATTCTATGTCTATGTTTTCTCCAAAGGATATATATATCATCTAGAACAAAATAGAATTTTATTTCGGTTTGAAGGAAATTAATGACATACGTATTTATTAGACTCTGTTCAGAATCTTCATCACGAGTATGACTCGATATTGTACGGCAAGGGGTTAACGAATTTTCTCAAGGTTAAAAAACGTTCGTACCGTAATCTCCCTATTTTTCCCATATTCTACAAAGTTTCAGGTTTCATTAAAAAAAAATTTCATCGCTCTACCTCATTCCTATCGAAAGTTCTATGATTTTGAATCGAAAAAGGCCGTTTTTGCCCACTGTGGGCCGTAGATAAAACCGATAGCAGACTCTAACGACTAGTTTTAGAGTTCTAGAGTTCTAGAGTTTAGAGTTTTCCTAGAGTTTAGAGTCTTCCCAGATTTTAGAGTCTTCCCAGAGTTTAGAGTTTTCATAGAATTTAGAGTTTTCATAAAGTAGAGTTTTCCTAAAGCTTAGAGTTTTTCTAGAGTTTTCTTAGAGTTTAGAGTTTTCCTAGAACTTGGAATTTTCATAGAGTTTAGAGTTTCCCTAGAACTTAGAATTTTCATAGAGTTTAGAGTTTTCATAGAGTAGAGTTTTCATAAAGTAGAGTTTTCATAGAGTTTAGAGTTTTCCTAAAACTTAGAGTTTTCCTAGAGTTTAGAGTTTTCATAGAACTTAGAATTTTCATAGAGTTTAGAGTTTTCCTAGAACTTAGAATTTTCCTAGAGTTTAGAGTTTTCAGAGTTCTGTTTTATGCATAGAGTGTTCTATATTTTCCAAGTTCTCTTTTTTCCTTCGCTTCAACGACCGCAAGCATAATATTTTGGTACAGTATTCCCAAGGTTCTGTTCATCTCCAAAATGTAATTTGAAATCGA
Organism: Seladonia tumulorum; assembly: GCA_913789895.3. Classification (NCBI taxonomy): domain Eukaryota; kingdom Metazoa; phylum Arthropoda; class Insecta; order Hymenoptera; family Halictidae; genus Seladonia; species Seladonia tumulorum. The sequence goes on from OU565281.1 coordinate 2,823,462, forward strand.
TTTTTCGGACCCGTTTACCCGAGACAGCCCCATCAGTGCTGGTGCGCCGAAACCGTGCAAGTCCAATTACCGTGCGCACGGGAGCCGTTACGGTGGACGCTTTGGGTGCACTGTGCGGCGTTGCATAAATCGGTCATCTTTCCTCGAACGACGAAGGTGCAAAGGATGCGCTCTCGATGCATCCTCTGGCTCTCGCCGGGCCGCTAATAAATATGCGCCGATAGGTTGCCGCGCGCGTTGCAGCGAAATGAAAAAAAAAAAATGAACGGTGGTGGAGGGATGGGGGGGGGCGCGTTGAGAGCTATCGTCTCCCGTGGGCTCTCGGTCGTGGCCCGTCCACGGTGGACAATAAATGTTCGGCCGACTGATATCTCGAATTATTAAGGAATAATGACGCCATTTGTAACCGGCATGAGGACCCGGCGAAGAGGAGAACCGTGGGCAAGCGGAGAAGAAGCGAGAGCACGAACGAGGAAAACACGGCGGGGATAGGAGGAGGACAGGAGGAGGATAGAGGAGGACAGAGGAGGAGGACAGAGGCGATCGCGGGGGAGGGAGGCCAAGATAGAAAGCACGGCGATATTATTACTGATTGAAATTCTTCGTGGCTGGAGTTGACTTACCGCGCGCACCGGCAGATTGCACGATCAGTTTACGTTCCTCTCGTGGCAGTACGCCAACCATCAGCATCTTTTATGCCGCCATCCCCCGCCCTCGCACGCCCCTTTCTCACGGTTTCGTCGCTGCTTCCAGGCCGTCCTTTCTCGGTCTACGGCCGTCGAATTAACACCAACACCGAAAACCTCGCTACTCTAACCGCGACCATGCCAACTACCAGCTGTACGCCGTCTCAACCCTCTGCGCGCGGACGCAGCCCCTGCTCGAGCCAAAAATTACATTACAATCATTTTACACGGCTCGAACAGAGAAAAGATACACGGTGGATCCAGAGAGTATTGCAATAATAAATTTTACAGAGTAGGGAAATTTTGACTATGCTTAACACTAGGTGTTTACTCGTCAAGATGATGGGTTCTAGTATTCGCAATTCACAATTATCGAAATTGTAAAGATGCACCAGTGAGGAATTATTCAACACATTTCTTTGGGTATACTAGTTTTTCGCTGGTTTTTCTTGTAAATAGTAAATATTAGAAAGAAATGGAAGAGGAAAAAGTAGTACTGTTTTTTTTATACGTAACACAATGGCGTATATAATTTTTTCGTGTTTATACTATTGCGTTAGATATGAAGGTGACCTTCAATTTTTTAAATGGAATGCTGTATATTTTTTTATATCGCATGAAAGCGTGTGTCTAGAGGAATAGAAAGAGTGCAACCAAATAAAAATCAGTTTGTTTTGTGTGCAAAGCGTTTGAAGGAAACAGGGTCTTTCCAGAACAAGTGTCATAATCGGAAATGTCTACTTTCCAAGGATAAAAAGTTAGAAGTTCTCTTACATTTTGAAGATAATCCGACAACTTCGGTACGAAAAGTAGCCTTACATTGCTATGAAATATTCAAAATGTTTCTTCCTTTTCTGACCTTGCATGACCTTGAAGGTCACTGTGCAGTATACTGATGAATTCGTCTAGACACACGCTTTCATTCGATATAAGAAAATATACAGCATTCCATTTAAATAATTGAAGGTCACCTTCATATCTAACAAAATAATATAAACACAACAAAATTACATACGCAATTGTATTGAGTATAAAAAAACAGTAAAACTTTTTCCTCTTCCATTTTTTTATAATATTTACTATTTGCAAGAAAAACGCTGGATAGTAATAGCATGAACACCCTGTATATTGGAAAAGAAATGCCCCAAAAATTTGTACAGATACATTTTTGATATTTTTATAAAGTAAAATTAAACACCGGTGATTTCGGTGAAACAAATAGTACAATTATAATCCTGGTCCCATTTCAAAGTTTCCAACTTCTATTGTTACCAACCATCACTCATTTTTGCCCAAGACACCATCCCCCAAGGTGCACCATGTGGGCTTTACAGCACCCAACTTAGTCCTCATTTTTATCGCGTAAAATTGTGAAAAGAAATCGCACGTCACTTTGTAAGGTTTCGTTGTAAATGAGAGGGTCCAATCTTCAAATCCCTGGAGGATTTATCCGCAAAAAATATTTTTTAATGTTTTTACGGAGGCTTCAATTTATAGCATTTTTCAAGAAAATTGGTCCTCCAGTTTCTCATCTGCTACATCACGTAAAAATATTTCAATACACAATTAATAAGGGTGTGCGAAAGTAGAATCTTCAAGCTTCAAAATAAGTCTAAGCTTATCGCTATACGATTATTTTCTACGAAATTAAAACAGTTTAAGTATCGTCAATTTAGAACTCGTACGCTTAAGCGAAGACTACTTTTTTCGCACGGTTTCTGTACGATGGTTTGAACAACATGATATAAAAAATATGTTCATTAAAGATGCATCGGAATCTCGGTAATTGGAGAACTTCGTATGCAATAAGAATTGTCCAAGTCACTTGTAAGAAACAGGAGTTAAATGCATCTCCTCATTTAACCACTTGCACTACTATTTATCTCGCGATTATAACGCAGTTTAATCTAACGCAGTTTAAAGCAAGCTTTAAAATAAGTCTAAGCTTATCGCTATACGATTATTTTCTACGAAATTAAAACAGTTTAAGTATCGTCAATTTAGAACTCGTACGCTTACGCGAAGACTACTTTTTGTCGCACGGTTTTGTGCACGATGGTTTGAACAACATGATATAAAAAATATGTTCATTAAAGATGCATCGGAATCTCGGTAATTGGAGAACTTCGTATGCAATAAGAATTGTCCAAGTCACTTGTAAGAAACAGGAGTTAAATGCATCTCCTCATTTAACCACTTGCACTACTATTTATCTCGCGATTATAACGATTAGAAATTCTTCATCGTTCGGGATTTCATAGAAAATAAAAAATAGTTTATATCACTAGAACTACCGAGTCATAAATACAACTGATGTATATTGCTTTGTAATAATGACAAGACTACATCTATTCAACTCTAATATCATTTTTATTCTGACATGTGCTTCAATGAAAAATTTCATTAAAAAAATTCTGATTAAAACATTTTTATAATTTCAGTAATTGTGAAAGAGAAAATTAGGAACCAGTCATTTTGACTGGTTCGGTAGTTCTAGTGATATTTATTGTGTGCCTATGTTTTCTCCAAAGGATATATATCAACTACAACAAAATAGAATTTTATTTCGGTTTATGGGAAATCAATAACGTTCACATCTATTAGACTCTATTCAGAATCGTCATCACGAGTCTGGCTCGTTATTGTAGGGCAAGGGGTTAATAATTTTATTAAGTCGAAAATAATATGAGAGCATCGTTCTTTTCTGTACGAACCATCGAAAAACGAATTTCGTGTTACGAAAACTGTCGCAGCAAACGCCCGGTTATAAGCGCGTACGGACCGATACGATGAAATAACGTTCACCGACAGGAATCTGGACCGTTCCCGTGGGGTGTAACGTATGAATTTAGATTTGCATTGACAATACGGTTGTTTTCCTAGCGGTCCCGATAGACTGTGCACCGGGTACGCCAGAGCAAATGAATGCGATGCAATTTAGAATCGATTTGTACCCGTGCATGTATCGCGCTTAATCCGTACGGGGCAGCCTCGCTTTAACGTTAATTAAATAGGAGAAAAACGAGTCAGCCCGACCACACACGAGTCATAATCGCTTTCGCCTCGCGCGCGCTCGTTTCCTGATGAACTCAAAGATTACTGGCAACGGCGCAACCCACTTGCTGCTTTTCGTGACTCTTTTCAGACTCGCCGTTACGATATAGAAAGCCGGGAACGTTCGCCGCATTTTTCGACACGCGGGATCTTCTAGAAACGTACTCGCGGTTTCAATTAGTCGGTAATTAGGTCTTCGGTATGCGATATATACTGCTTACCACTGGCCGTGCCGAGAGCTAAATACGACTGTGGTAGGTTATGTTGTAAAAATAATCGGACTGAATTTATTTTCTCGCTATTTTTATCACTGGAACGAGGACATTTGTTCAATTATTTCTCGTGGAAGCATCCTTCTAATGTCTGTAATTATTAAAACCACCCGTTTGATCGACTCTGTAGAGCCATTAAAAATTGTTGTGGCAATATTTCAAAGAAATTACTATTTAACCCTTTGCACTCGAGAGCTCCAGAGCGGAGCCATTTAAAATTTGTCTTCAAACTCGAGGGCTCCGCTATGGAGACAATGCAAATAATTTAAATAATTTTTCGAAATTTTTAGTAACTTATTAAATACAAGCAAAAATTTAATAATGTAAAAATATTTTATATATATATATAGAAGGGAAATATCCTAGGTCGGAAGAAATGTTTAGTTTCGGAGTTAAAATAGCTTCGAGTGCAAAGGGTTAATAGATTCAATACATTACTAAGCATTTAAATATTATACGTGGAAATCAGTTTCGTAGGAATAAAATGAAAATATTTTAAGACGGAACGAAAAATTTAGTTTTAGAATTAAAATAGTGCAAAGGGTTAATCCTGAGGTGCTGATAAAAATTCATTCTCCTTTGCGATATTAGATATGTATCTGTTTAGCCTTTATGTTAGCTGTGCGCCACGTTTCAACGATGTTCAATAAGATTTCAGTCGCTGAACTTAATAATTCTGATAGGTATGTCTCAAAATAAAAGATTATTGAGTCGTTCTACTGATCGAGTTGATCTACTGGGATGGAAAGTGTAGTCAAATATTTTTGCTAGACATTTTTCCTAGCCAAAATTATCTAGAAAAATAGTCTTTCAAAAACGTCAGGTCCACTCGGAAGGAAGTATAAAATATTTTAGAATAGTTGGAGCAATGGAGAGAAATATCTTCGATTCACAAGAAATTGATAAAAATTGTTAGATTTAATAATTTAGTGTGATGGCAGTGGGAAACGATCGACAGTTGTTTCAGGAGAGCTTTCGGTTCACAAGAAATTGATAAAAATTGTTAGATTTAATAGTTCAGTGCGATGGTAGTGGAAAACGTTCGGCAGTTGTTTCAGGAGAGCTTTCGGTTCACAAGAAATTGATACAAATTTTTAAATTTAATAATTCAGTGTGATGGTAGTGGAAAACGGTTGACGGATGCTTCAAGAGAGCTTTCGGTTCACAAGAAATTGATAAAAATTGTTAGATTTAATAATTCAGTGTGATGGTAGTGGAAAACGGTTGACAGTTGCTTCAGGAGAGCTTTCGGTTCACAAGAAATTGATAAAAATTGTTAGATTTAATAATTCAGTGTGATGGTAGTGGGAAACGGTCGACAGCTGTTTCAGGAGAGCTTTCGGTTCACAAGAAATTGATAAAAATTGTTAGATTTAATAGTTCAGTGCGATGGTAGTGGAAAACGTTCGGCAGTTGTTTCAGGCGAGCTTTCGGTTCATAAGAAATTGATAAAAATTGTTAGATTTAATATTTCAGTGTGATGGTAGTGGAAAACGGTCGACAGTTGTTTTAGGAGAGCTTTCGGTTCACAAGAAATTGATACAAATTTTTAAATTTAATAATTCAGTGTGATGGTAGTGGAAAACGGTTGACGGATGCTTCAAGAGAGCTTTCGGTTCACAAGAAATTGATAAAAATTGTTAGATTTAATAATTCAGTGTGATGGTAGTGGAAAACGGTTGACAGTTGCTTCAGGAGAGCTTTCGGTTCACAAGAAATTGATAAAAATTGTTAGATTTAATAATTCAGTGTGATGGTAGTGGGAAACGGTCGACAGTTGCTTCAGGAGAGCTTTCGGTTCACAAGAAATTGATAAAAATTGTTAGATTTAATAATTCAGTGTGATGGTAGTGGGAAACTGTCGGCAGTTGTTTCAGGCGAGCTTTCGATTCACAAGAAATTGATAAAACTTGTTAGATTTAATAATTTAGTGTGATGGTAGTGGGAAACGGTTGACAGTTGCTTCAGGAGAGCTTTCGGTTCCCACGGAACTGCTAAAAATTTTTAAATTTAATTATTTAGTGTGATGGTAGTGGGAAACGGTCGGCAGTTGTTTCAGTAGAGCTTAAAGCTCGGTTAGGTGTTTCCGAACAGCCTTGGTGGGCCCCGAAGAACGGGGGCCTCGCATTGTTGGTAGGTGTACCGCCTGTCGCTGGGCTCTGATTCATTGCCGCGCCTTGCAATTCATCATTCTACTTCTCGTGTCCCAGCGTCGTTCTGCCCTCTCTTCCTCCTCTGTCTTCCTCCTGCGTTCTTTCCCCTCTCTAGCGTCGCTCACGCCAATGATAATCACCGGGAGGCTTCTTTTCTCGCGCACCTACTTCGCTGCACCGAATTTTTCACGGTTACCACACTGTCGGGGTACGCAAATGGACCCTAATCGCAGCTTTCTATTTCCGTGGTAATTAACGCTTTCGCAAACGTCCGGACAGGAATTTCTTAACCCTCGACCTCTGAACCTACTCGCATTTTTAACGCGTGTGCCAAAATTACCCGTGGCTAAATGGAGATTAATCCGCAAACCGCGGATTTTTATGCAATACAAAAATTGTCCGCATTTGTTGCAAAAAGCAGGAGCCTATTAACTTCTTTTTGTTCGTTAATGAAGCACAGAATGAAGTACGCGGCTTCTTTTCAATGAAGTATTTCCACATTTAGAATTAAATATTATTAGATCTTTAAAATTACATATGATACATATAAATATATATACAGGGTCATCCGTTTTTAAACGGCCAAACGTCAATCAGCTATAGAGGGCCCCAAATGGAACAACTTTCACCCCTAACACTTTTTTTTATTCGGTCTTGATTTTTAGATAATTGCAAAAACCCGTCATTTTTTGCGTTCACTTAAGATTAAATATATTAGGACTGTAATCATGTATCTTGATGATTTTTCCTTTGTTTGGTTTAAAATAAATAGGGACATCTTTTTTATTAAGTCAACTTTACAGTATTAAGTCAATTTTTACAGCAATACCTAAATATTCAAAGGAATGTAACGGGACTCAAGTTTTAAGAATGATTTTAAATACATCTTTTGGGTACGTATTGTTTAAAATATTTTCAAGAAATCAAGGTCGAATAAAAAAAAAGTGTTAGGGGTGAAAGTTGTTCCATTTGGGGCCCTCTATAGCTGGTTGACGTTTGGCCGTTTAAAAACGGATGACCCTGTATATAATTATAATATAGCCCCTCGTTTCTAAATCAGTGGAGCACCCATCTTTAATTTAAAATAATGTATAAGATGTTGAGTTATTTTATTTCTGACATGCCGCATTTCTAAATTAGTGGAGCACCCATCTTTAATTTAAAATAAAATATAATACATCGAGTGATTTTACTTTTGGCAATTTTTAAAAATTCTTTCTATTATTTTGATTTTTTATATGTGGGCAATGCGAATAATCTTGAGAGTTTACAAACTGAATTTATTTTTCTATCACATTAATGCTGTACATCAGGGACATTTTTGTCTTGAATTGGGACAAAGGCAAGGAAACAAAAAAATTGGATTCGAGCAGAGCTGATCGAGGAATTCATTAATTACTTAGGCGAACGCCTGGATACAAGTACGGATTCTGAGGTAAACGTGGAAGATTCTTTATCACCGCGACGCAAGATTAATTACGAGATGGCAGTCGATCGTAAAATCGAGTATTACAGAAGGGTTCCCGTTGTATCGTCGACATAAACCCGGCGGATCTGAAAAACATTAATGAGGAGGCCGTAATAAGTCGGTTACAGCGTGCAATTAGAATACGATTAACTCGTGGGCAGATAACAGCGGCGACGATAACCTTAACGGTACACGGATCCACCAGCGGTGGGGGGGGGGGGAGAGTAAGTACTATCTTCGAGTTTCTTGGATTCATGTTCGAGATAACATGCATAATATCCTTGTCCGCCACGGTGGATCATAATCCGCGGAACCCGGCTAGTATCTTCGGGATCGGGAGATGCGATTGATTGCGATACTGCTGGACTACCGTCCCGTCGGCTAAACGCTGTAATTACCGTTGTTTAATGTCCACCATGGTAATCCACGTCCAGGAAAGGAAAAGGTCACGCGTATCTCATATTGCGATTGGCTGCAGTCGAATAGAAATCCGCGGAAGAGTCATTGCAGGAACGAATGCAGCCTGGCGGTATAATGTGTCGGGAAGAGTTATTAATTCTCGGTGATCCGAAATCGAGTAAGATTTCAGATATTAATTATTCTTTTTTAACACTAGAACTACCGCACGAGTCAAAATGACTTGCTCCTAATATTTTCTTTTAGAAATATCGAATTTATAAATATGTTTCCATGAGAAAATTTTTCAATAAACTTCTCTATCGAAGTAGATATTTAAACAAAACTAATACGAAATCTAAAGAAACCTTATTTTGTTGTTATTATAAGGCAATGTATGCCAGTTGCATTTAGTGCTTTGTCGTTCTAGTGTTAATTTCCCATAAACCGAAATAAAATTCTATTTTGTTGTAGTTGATATATATCCTTTGGAGAAAACATAGGCACACAATAACTATTTTTTCTTTTCTATGAAATCCTGAACGATGAAGAATTTCTAATCGTTATAATCGCAAGATAAATAGTAGTGCAAGTGGTTAAAGGAGGAAATGCATTTAATATTAATATTTTCTTTTAGAAATATCGAATTTATAAATATGCTTCCATGAGAAAATTTTTCAATAAACTTCTCTATCGAAGTAGATATTTAAACAGAACTGGTACGAAATCTAAACAAATGCAATTTTGTTGTTATTATTAGGCAATATATGCCAGTTGCATTTAGTGCATGGTTGTTCTAGTGTTAAGAAAGTGAATTTACTTCTTGCTAGGATATTTTACTTCTTGTTGCTGTTTTGCAATGTCTTTTATAATGGCTTATTTTATTTAATTTGTAGGGAAAAGTGGTCGCGTATCTCTTGGGTACATTTTACTTCTTGTTGCTGTTTTGCAATGTTTTTTTTTTATAGCTCGTTTTATTTAATTTTTAGGGGAAGTAGTCGTGTATCTTTTGGGTACATTTTACTTCTTGTTGTTGTTTTGCAATGTTTTTTTAATAGCTTGTTTTATTTAATTTTTCGGGAAAAGTAGTCGCGTATCTGTTGGATACATTTTACCTCTTGTTGTTGTTTTGCAATGTTTTTTTTTAATAGCTTGTTTTATTTAATTTTTCGGGAAAAGTATTCGCGTATCTGTTGGGTACATTTTACTTCTTGTTGTTGTTTTTTACAATATTTTCTTTTTATAGCTTGTTTTATTTAATTTTTAGGGGAATTAGTCGTGTATCTTTTGGGTACATTTTACTTCTTGTTGCTGTTTTGCAATGTTTTATTTTAATAGCTTGTTTTATTTAATTTTTCGGGAAAAGTAGTCGCGTATCTGTTGGGTACATTTTACTTCTTGTTGCTGTTTTGCAACGTTTTTTTTTTTAATAGCTTGTTTTATTTAATTTTTCAGGAAAAGTAGTCGCGTATCTGTTGGGTACATTTTACTTCTTGTTGCTGTTGTGCAATGTTTTCTTTTTATAGCTTGTTTTATTGAATTTTTAGGGGAAGTAGTCGCGTATCTTTTGGATATATTTTACCTCTTGTTGTTGTTTTTTACAATATTCTTGAATGGCTTGTTCAATTTAATTTTCGGGAAAGGTAGGCTTTATTCCTGTTGAGTAGACAATTTTCTGACAATTTTTTATTTCAATTCAATTAACAATGGTGTACTGTAAGAGTCGTTCTAAGGACTAGACATACAGGGTGAGTCACCAAACGTTACCACCTCAAATATCTTTGTTGTTTCTAAAGATACGTAAAATATGGTAAGGACAAAGTTGAATGGTACAATGGGGCTGACACGATGCAAAAAAAAAAATTTTGTTTTTATGTTATTTTTTTGGAGATATCAAGGTCACCTTGACTTTTTTAAATGGAACCACCCTTTTTTAAACACCTACAATGATAGTCCCTTTCATTAGGAATTCAGTGACTATAATTAGTCCAAGGTCATTCAAGGTCGCGGACAGAGAAAACGTATAAAACTAAAATATGGAAGCAGAATACCTGTATTTTATAAATGTTCGAAATGATGGCCGTTTGCGTCGATACATTGTTGTAAACGAGCTCTGAAGGAATGTTGAACTCTGATAAGTGTATCCGATGTGATATTCGTACATGCTGTGATGATACGCTGACGCATATCTTCAACTGTAGTTGGAACATCCGTGTACACGGTCTCTTTTAGCAGACCCCATAAAAAGAAATCCAGTGGATTTAAATCAGGCGAACGTGCTGGCCATGAAACTGTTCCGCCTCGTCCAATCCATCGGTTTGGATATCGAGAATCCAACGTTTCTCTTGCTACTCGTGCATAATGAGCAGGACAACCGTCATGTTGGTACCACATATCGTAGCGATTTTGTAAAGGGACATCTTCTAACAAAATTGGCAGATCTTCTTGCAAAAATTGAGCGTATTTCTGTCCCGTCATCATTCCGTTAACGAAATATGGTCCAATTACTTTGTCGTTCAAAATACCACACCACACGTTTACGCTCCATTGTCTTTGATGATCAATTTCTCGCAGCCAGTGCGGATTATCCACAGACCAATAATGGGCGTTCCGTAGATTAATTGAGCCATGATTAGTAAATGTTGCTTCGTCCGTAAACAAGACATTAGAAAAAAATGAATAATTTTGAAGCAATCCCCATTGACAAAAATTAATTCTATTTTGAAAATCATTCCCGTGCAATTCTTGATGGAGCGATATGTGGAACGGATGAAATTTATGTCGGGCCAGAATTCGTATTACGCTACTTTGACTTATGCCTGCTTCCCGGGCAATTTTTCTCGTACTCACGTGAGGATTGACAGCTATAGCTGCTAAAATATTAATTTCATTGTCTTCATTAGTCGTGGGATTCTTCCGTTTGTACTGTCTTGCATGTACACTTCCAGTACTTCGAAACAACCTGTACGTATTAGTGAAAGTACGTCTAGAAGGAGTGTTTCGCTCGGGGTACCTTTCTTCATAAAGTAGTCGGGCCTGCACTGCATTTTTTCTACATTCACAGAAAATCGTGATCATATCACACTTTTCAGTCATCGAATATAACATAGCGGAATCGCGTTTGGAAACATACTGATAGTAAATAAGAATGCTGAATAACATTGAAGGACCTTAGTATGTTTACTTCAACTACGATAAACGTCTCAACCGTGATAAACGTATTTTGCTTCCATATTTTAGTTTTATACGTTTTTTCTGTCCTTGACCTTGAATCACCTTGGACTAATTATAGTCACTAAATTCCTAATGAAAGGGACTATCATTGTAGGTGTTTAAAAAAGGGTGGTTCCATTTAAAAAAGTCTTGGTAACCTTGATATCTCCAAAAAAATGACATAAAAACAAAATTTTTTTTTTTGCATCGTGTCAGCCCCATTGTACCATTCAACTTTGTCCTTACCATATTTTACGTATCTTCAGAAACAACAAAGATATTTGAGGTGGTAATGTTTGGTGACTCACCCTGTATATCGCAAAATAAAAATCCCTGAGTTCTAGTATAATATATGTGTTTACCTAATTTCTTTTTTCTTTTGGAAATTTGAAGGTCCTCCCCGTGACTTGGCATCCAAATATTCTCATTTGGCGAAAAGGATCGTTCCTCCATGAAATGAAATTACTATCGCCGTTACTTACCGATCCTTTGGGTGTTTTCCTTAAAAGTGGAAAAGGATTTCGCGAAATTTATAGCCGCGGACGAACCGTAGCGGAAGATTAAGCCGCCGAAACTTAGCGAAGAAGGATTAAAACTGCTGAAATGAATTCGCGTAATTGCAGACGAAGTTGAACGCGTCTCGAGACTCCTCTGGAAGGTCTTTCGGAGAGCCTGAAGGATTTAGTATCGGGCAAGGAAACGGGTAAAGGTCCGACCACGAGCCGTTATGCTCGCTTGTACTCGTCTATTTCTCTTCGGTCGGAACAGTTTTGATAATTGATTAAAGCATAACAAAGCACGGAGACGCGTCTCTCTTGCGGTTTTTACCTTTCTTTGTCCGATGATTCCCGAGGAGTCGACGGGCTTGGATAAACTTCCTAGCCCGTCCGTCTCTCCGCATTAATTAATTAACGGGTTCTCTTAATTGAATCACTCCGCGAAACAACGGCGGATTAACCGCATCGTTCCCCGGTGGACGCTCTCAAGTGAGCCGGCGACATTTCATTTGCTTTTCACTCATGGTTCCTAACCAGCTGTTTCCATTCCGAGAGACCGTTGAGTGGATGTTCATTATACCTGGGAGAGGTGCCGCGGGGAGCCGCGGCTCGATGTAAATGGATATTAGGCTCGCAATAACATTTAATATTTACCGAACCCGGCCCTCGAAATTTCTATACTCTCCCATGACAAACTCGACTCTGATATTCACAGTGATATTTCTCTATATATGTCGCCGTGGCCTGGACGATTCAAGTCGCGGAATTATCCCCACTGCATTTCAGCAAGAAAAATTATAAACGCAAAGATCGGAACGGTAAACGAGGGTGAAAATTGATTCCGGAGTGTATAGTTGTACGATCGAACCAAGTCAGAGTGCATTCGCGTGTTGTTGACATATACAAAAATTTGTTATCATTACTGAGACATAAATTGAGGATTGTGCGAAGATCTAGGCGCAATAGGTTTCCCTGTAAAAGAAATAACAAAATCAAAGAGAGTAAAGGAAAAATCGCAAAACCAACAACACGATCAAGAAACAGTTTCTGTCCCGAATTTTACCCCCGGTTTCGATAAACTACAGTAAGGAGCAAAACTGAACCGATAACCACAAGTTTTGTGTAAATCATTATTTATTCCTAGGAATATAGAAGAATAACAAAAAATCAACATTATAATTGTTTTTGTCATAGAAGTAACTTAAAAATTTTTTTCAATAATTGATGTCTCCTCGATTAGCAATGACGACAAAAATAGGTTGACTCGGTTTTGCACCATGTCTAATACTTGGCAATATTTAATATATCATTTATTTTTAATATTTCGTCCACAACAGTAAACTGCTTACACAGCAGTAAAAACAAGTGGTTTTTAAAAATTTTTTAGGGGATAATTATTGTTATGTTTGAGAGATGGTATAAAGTACAAGTGTTTCTTTATTTTTAGTTCAATTCTTCTTATTATTTATCGTATGATACACAAGACTTCTCGAAACTATGTTTTTTAAACTGACGCCCACGAGAATTAAGAAACTAGTAAAGTAATACATAATTTCTCTACATATTTCTTTAGGGATTGAACCTAAAAATTTGATTCATAACATTTGTTTTACCAATGTAAATGTAACTAATCGGCCGAAAAATGGTGTATTTCACAATAAATAATAAGAATTGAACTTGAGAAACAAACACTTGTACTTCAAGATTATCTGTTCATATTCCATTAGTTATTCTGAAAAAAATTCTCCAAAATCATTTGATTTCACTGTGACTACACGAGAAGCCTCCCTTAATAAGTTAAAGGGTACAATGGATATACAGTAAGAAGGAAAACTGAACCAATAACCACAAGTTTTGTATAAATCATTATTTATTCCTAGGAATGTAGAAGAATAACAAAAAATCAACATTTATAATTGTTTTTGTCATAGTTAGAAGTAACTTAAAAATTTTTTTTCAATAATTAATGTCTCCTCGATTAGCAATGACGACAAAAATAGATTGACTCGGTTTTGCACCGGTCCCTACAAGAAATGCTTACCTGGGATGTTCTAATAATTAATAGAACAGACACTTTTTTCCACGTTCTATTCAAAACCAGAGTTACTACCATCCAGAATCACTCTTCATCCATTCTCACTAAAACTTACAACATAAGAAAAATAAAAAAAAAAATTCTACGGTCCATGCCTTGAAAACAGTATCAAAAAGTATCTTAACACGTTAACTGCCGTGGGGGTCACCGGTGACCGGCACTCGACTTTGCTACAGCGCCGTGGGGGCCACCGGTGACCGGCGGCGTGGTCAATACTAAAAGTACATAATTATAGTAAATATGGATACTGATCAATTTTTCAATAATACCATTGTTACTATAATGGTTTGAAGAAATTAATGCAATATATAGAACATACTAAATAATTTTTTTTTTTTTTCGAAACACTTAGAGTAATCACTTAGCAACCGAAGCACGATTGTTTAAAAAAAAAAAAAAGTAATACTTGCCTACAGCGCCGTGGGGGGCACCGGTGACCCCCACCAAAAAAAAATGCTGCAAACATGATTTTATAACTCATATTATTTGCTGGGAACTATATTTCATCATAATATGCATCGCATAATGAAAAGTTCATGTTGGCGCCTGGGACAAATCATGGAAAATCCGTCCGGCAGTCAACGTGTTAAAAACCCTCCGAGTGCTTCCAAATAGTTTTTAACATTGTCTAAATGCTCTTATCAACGAGCATCAAACCTGCTATGGATTTCTGTTTTGTTGGACATTTGCAAATCGAGTCAGACTGATAAAAACCTGCATTAATATAAAGTAAACGTGAAGGAGGAAGAGGAGACATTAATTATTGAAAAAAATTCTTCAGTTACTTCTACCTACGATAAAAATAATTATAACGTTGATTTCTTGTTATTCTTCTATATTCCTAGGAATAAATAATGATTTATACAAAACTTGTGGTTATTGGTTCTGTTTTGCTCCTTGCTGTAAATACACGGTGGTGAAGCCGGTGGCAGCAACCCCTAGAAAAAGCAGGGTGGTTTCGGCGAGCCGGTGTCCCGACAACATTTTGCAATTTGTATCTATCGTTGTGCCGGCTGTCGCGCGCGGCCCCTCGAAGAATCCGCGAAAGAAACGCGGCGAAACAAAAGCGGAAGACGGGATCGCGGCGGGAATTAGAGGGAGAGCCGAATAGGGGCGAGAGGGATAGGGGAGGAGACGCGGTGGAAAGACAGAAGCGCGAGAGACATGAATTATTCGTGGCGACGGCTGTCCAGAAACCGCGGGGATCGTGTTTCCCACGATTCATAACGCGTTATCAATAATTAATCGCGTTAGCGGGACACAAAAGCGCGAGCAAAAGACAAGGCCGGAATGGGGGGGGGGAGGAGAGGTAGGAACGAGGAACGTTTATTTCTCGATAAACGAACACGAAGACCGGGACCCTGGATCGATCCCGGGGACCGTGTGTATCCCAGCCTCGGAGACCGCTAGCTGTCGCGCGATCCTGTTCCAGGAAAATCGGCTTCCCGTAAGTTGCAAGTAACTTCCATAAATCTCGGCCGATGACAGGTCAGTATGCGCTCCTTGTTATCCGGATCGTAGAAATAGCTGGCGCCCATTTTCCTGTTCTAACCGCGAGCTGCCTGCTAATGCTCTAACGAGATCGCGATTTTGAAACCTCTCGCTTCCGGTCTCGAAACGTCTCGGTCACATTCGCCGTTCCTCCACTTCGGCGCAAAGTCCAGAAGAAAAACTCCAAGTTCAACATGACGATCGTCAGTTTTTATTTCGAACACACACGCCTATTCGATTGTGTTTATCAGCATGGAAAACAGAAATACAGCAGCGACGAATGATCTCGATATTAACCCTTTGCACTCGAAGCTAGTTTGACTCCAAAACGAAACATTTCTTTCTACTTAAAATATTTTCATTCTATATATGAGCCGTTTATTTTGAAAGTGGCCTAACTCCGTTTTTCAGTTTTTTCCGGTTATCATGGTTACGTGTACAACTTTATGTTATTTATCAGTAAAGCATTTCAGGTTGCTTATAATCCGAGCAAATACGATAATTCTTGACACATAAGTTTTCAGGGTTAGTTTAATAATCGAACCGTGTAGTTTGAAAGTGGCCTAACTCCATTTATACTTAAATAATCAAGATAATATATTTACTATTTACTATTTTCATAACGATAATGTTTACATATACGTTTGGGATGAAACTATTGCATCCAGAGGTGCTCAAGAAATTGTTTCATGCATCCTAAAACATGTTAAAAATTTAAAAAGTGAAAGACACATTATAGCTTACAGTGACATGTGCACCGGGCAAAATAGAAACATTAAAATAGCTTTAATGTGGTTAAAAATTGTCCAATCTTTGGAAAATAATGTAGAAATCATAGATCACAAATTTTTAATATCAGGACATTCGTTTTTACCAAATGATAGAGAATTTGGCGTGGTAGAAATGTCATTAAAAAAAAATAATTTACTGTTCGTTCCCCAAGATTATTACAAGATTATGAAAAAGTGTCGGAAAGGTAATAATTTTATCGTAAATGAAATGAGACAAGAAGATTTTGTATCAACAAAATTATTAGAAGATGCAATTTTTAAAAGAGTAAAAAATTCTAATAGAGAATCAATAAACTGGCTAAAAATATGTTGGATGCGCTTTGTCAGAAATGAACCGTATAAAATTTTCTATAAGACATCAATAAATAAGAATGAAAATTTTAAAGTCCTGAATTTATTACCACATCGTGGTAGACCAAAAAAGTTCGAAAATATTGTATTGACACCACTGTATAAAAATATCAGACAAATTACAACAACAAAATTCAAGGACATGATGGACCTATTACGTTATATACCACCGGAACATCATGATTACTTCAAATCCCTTTTATACGCACAAAATGTAGATGAGTAGTAAATTGTTTTGTAATAAATTTATGTTTGTAATTTTGCACGTTATGTAGTTAATTGAATCGCATAAATTATGTTCCTGAAGTGTTTTAAGGATATGTAAAATAAATTCAGTATTGTTTTTTTTCAATTTGAAGCATCTTAAATTATGTTGAATGGACTTGGGCACCTTCAAATTTTATAATGAATCTGGTTGTTAATTTTGAAACTGGCCTAACTCCATTCTTGATAAGAAATCGCATATTATTCACTTAATAATTGCCACTATTTTAATAGGAACTATAAATTTAACACCCTTAGATACACTTAAGCAGTGCGACTCATTAATGTCCTATACGTATATTTTTAAATTCATTGAAAGGCAAACCCTTAAATATCTCGATTTTAAGATAAATGGACTTAGGCCACTTTCAAAATAAACGGCTCATATTTTTTTCATGTTGTACCTACGACAATGCTGGAATTTACTCGTACACTACTGAAATTTTTAGTAAGTTATTAAATCCAAACAAATTTGATAATGTAAAAAGTGTTTTGAATAATGATACAGCAATTTTTAGTGGTGCCTTACAGTCACCATTCGAGTGCTAAGGGTTAACCAGTTAACTGTGGAGCTCAATTTCAGAAATCCCCCACGGCGCGGAATTAAAATCATGCAATGCGGAATATCCACGAAAAAAAAAATCAAAAAACAAAAAGGTTCAAAGGTGGGGCAGGGCAAGGGTTCAAAAATTACATTTTTATTCGATAAGAAATTAACAATTCATTAACATTAACGGCACCGCAATAGAGTTTTGGATTGACGTATGTACACGTCAAACACGCTTAACTGGTTAAAGCTGCAACTAGAGCTATAAAAGTAACAGGTGCATGTCGACTTATAACAATGACAAGGTTTAATTTATTTAGCCTTTGCGCGGTTCTTATTGCAACGCGTGCTCTATTAAAGATATTTATTGAATCATGAAAGCATCTTTATAATTTCAAAAATTGTCAAATAAAAAATCCAGAACCGGTCATTTGACCAGTGGTGGTTTAGCGTTAACGTTGTTGCTGATCAATTAGTGTATTCAAGCGTTTGGATCCTGAAGACAGTTTTATCATTTATTAGAGAAAATCGAAGGTCAGATTGCATAACTTTGCTAAAAAAATTTAATCCGTGATTCGCAAATGGCTACCACCCATTATGTCAGTGCCAACCGTCACTGTTCCAATGTTTTATCAAATCAGCTCCTTCAGGAAATATTAAAACATTAAAACAGAAAAAAGTCGTGCAGTCTCTGAATATTATACTATGTACTAGTATCTACTTTAAGTAGTAAAGTGTGTAAAATTGATTCCACTATTTTCAAGTAAACTGAGAGATTGAGAGCGTCATAGTACACACATATTTCAACCTTTTAGGAACGACGCGCCACCATAGTGGCTTTCCGTGGAAAGCATCAGTTCGAACAGCACGAACCACTATAGTGGCTTTTTTGCCTTCCGCGGCTAGGTGCGCCGTCCCTGGGAGGCAGAGTTGCGGACAAACGAGCCGTGCTTAACCCATTCGAGACCGATTGCACACTGTGTGTGCAATGGATTTCCGAGGCTATAAGACGGCCTGCACACCGTGTGTGCAATAACAGTAATATTGCAATTATCAGTTATTCTGAGTAAACTAGTCGTCGAAACAAGATTTTTCTGGAACTAATGAAATCTGTAAAGTACAGGAAAACAAAATTTGGCATTGGTATTACTGTGTACCAAAAAATCTAAAAATTATCTGAAGCCTTTCTTCCTTTCTTCTTCTTCTTCTGAAGCCTTGCGAAAAATTTCGCTCCTGGGGACCGTGTTCGAAAAAAATCGTCGTCTCGAATGCGTTAATAGGTTAAAGGACATTACCATGACATGCACAGAGTATTTTGAAAATCAGCTTCTTCCTACCTTAACACACAGCCTACCGGCGATTATTTAAATTTTGGTAGTCCATGACGAAAGGCAACGAGCGAGGTTCTACTCGCATAGTTTTATTTCTGATAAATCTCACAAGAGATTTCCTAATCGAAAAAAGGAATATGTCAGTGTTCGTCGACCAGGAGTGAAATGCATTTTCGCATTTCATTATCACCGACGCAGCGCCACAAATCAGGACGATAATATTTTCATTTGTCCGAGGCGAGTCCGAAGCGAAGTGGCCTGATCGCAATCGTGCCTCGTCTATTTCGATAATTCATCGGGATAGTGAGGAACGCGGCCGGTTCATAATGCCGTAGATCCCTTATCGCATGCGAGCGTAATATATCCTAGCAGTTTCTTTCTTTTTTTTTATTTTTTTTTTCTCCGACGATGCAATCGCGAACGGCGTGCCCGGTTTTTAATTCTTTCGCCGTGCCCGTCACCGTTGCCACCACTGTGTCTCGACGCGATAGAATAAAATTATTATCGCCGCACCGTGCTCTCCGGGATACACGATCTATTATAGCGGCACATTCAATTGAAACGCACGACATTTCATGGTAATTACGTCGGGGGTAATACGATCCGGCAGAGTTGACTGACCAGTTTACGCGCGTACGTCCCGCGCGTCGTTAAACGTCCCGTGTCCTCGGCTTCCCGAAGTTAATGCGTATCGCTTCATAATTCTTGGACGCCGTTCGTAAAAGTTGCGCGCGAAATACGACGTCCGTTGTTGAATTTTAGCCGCGCGGATATCCTGCAAGGTGCAATATTACTTTGTAATCGGTCACCGTTATTCCAGATTTATACGACGGCCGTTGCTTTACCATATATGTTCGATCGCGGAATTCGGAACTATAACGAACGCGAATAACTCCCGATACCGTCGATCTTTACTGCCCGCCAAATTAATTTTGAGCAGCCTTTTCAAATATTTGTTAGGAAGCGCGTTTCATCCCGGACCTGTTAGAGGATTCGTCAGTAAGGCTGATCTAACAGGCCCTGCCTTAGACGCGTCTCGTTTTCTTATATAAGAATATCTCGTCTTGTATGATGTACGGAGGAAGAAGTCTGTACGACGTCGGATCTTGTTCTGAGATGTCTTTTTTATTTTTACAGAAAACGAGTGTTCACCCTGAACAGATGCAACCTATTGCTAACTGAACAGTGATATATATAATACGAGAACTGTTGTTATTCGATTATATTTGCGAGAATTAACAAAATTTGATAACGTGCTATCTTTTTGTCGCGGAGTGTACTGTGCGTGCCTCGTAGGAAGTCCCGTGAAAGGAATAACAGCCCTGATTGGTCAAAGCCTAGCGATATCGATACTAGCAAATTACAGTAATTACTCTGTATATGTCACCAAGGCCTGGACGATAAAAAAGATTTTTTTTTATTAGGAAATCTCATGAGATTTATTAGAAATAAAACTATTCGAATGTAAACCATCTACTCGGGTGAAGATTAATTTTTCTACTCAGGTACGGTAGAACCTCGCTCGTTGCCCTTCATCATAGACTACCAAAATTTATGTAGCCAAGGCCTGGACGATAAACTAGATTTTTTTGTATTAGGAAATCTCTTATGAGATTTATTGGAAATAAAACTATTCGAACGTAAAGTACCTATTGGGGTGAAGATTACATTTTTCGACTTAGGTATAGTAGAACCTCGCTCGTTGCCCTTCATCATAGACTACCAAAATTGATGTCGCCAAGACCTGAACGATAAACCAGATTTTTTATTAGGAAATCTCTTACGAGATTTATTAGAAATAAAACTATTCGAATGCAAACCATCTACTCGGGTGAAGATTCATTTTTCGACTCGGGTACAGTAGAACCTCGCTCGTTGCCCTTCATCATAGACTACCAAAATTTATGTCGCCAAGGCCTGGATGATAAACTATAGATTTTTTATTAGGAAATCTCTTATGAGATTTATTGGAAATAAAACTATGTTGGAATATGAGCTTTTCATACTCTATGCCATGACAATAGCCAATGCGCCCACCGATTTGATTAATCGGCTGTGCCCTCTTCGTTATAGTTTTGTTTTTGCGATGCTACCGATGTTCTATTTAACACTTTGTGTAAAGCGGAAAATAAACTATATTATTAAAATATAGACGCGTTATTTTCAATAAACTATTCAAACGTAAAGTACCTATTGGGGTGAAGATCACATTTTTCGACTCAGGTGCAGTAGAACCTCGCTCATTGCCCTTCATCATAGACTACCAAAATTTATGTCGCCAAGGTCTGGCTGATAAACGTCGCGGAATTATCCCCACTACCACTGGGTATCCTCTGTCAAGGGCCTCTATGTCTCCTGGACGATACATGTCGCTGGCAAGACCCGTGTCGTTGACATAAATCGAGTATTCACTGTATTCCTGATCTACAGTTTTAGAGGATTGAAGAATACACTGTTCCGTTTGACAATATGTAATATTTTTGCCAATTTCGTCGGAAGAGGACATAGTCAAATGGTGGATTGGCAAAAACAGTGAAGGAAAAGGGAAATGCGTGGATCGAATCGATCCGGGCGAACCGAAAAATTCCAGCTCACACACAGTCGTGCCGAACGAGAAATTCGCGGATAAAATTATAAATATACATGGCACCGGGTCCTCAGAGAGCGCGCGCGCGCGAGTGCGTGTAAACGTTGACGCACACGCACTCAGTCAGCACCCAGCTCGGTGTAATCGCCGATGATTGCCCTTTATTACAGCAACGGTCAATGCACGGCCCGGAATCCGGTCCACTCGGCCCGCTCGCAACAGACGATGGATTCGTCGGTCCATGAAGATACACCGCCGCGGTGAACCACGAAAGCCTCCTGGTCTACTCGTTGCGTACGAGTGCGCATTCGTGTGTCCCCGAATGCGCTCGTTGCATCCGACGCGAAATCCGCGGCGACCAATTACCCTTGAAGTCGCTGCCACCTCGGATAACGTTCAACCCTTCGGCAGAGGGGTGTGTTGCGGCATCGAGTCGGTTTTCAAATAGCGACGCGAAAAAAAAAAAATTAGCGTTCGTTGAGAAACGAAAGGAACTTTCGTGACCACCGAGCTCTGCCACAGACGGATGAAAACTTAACGATTCATTAAAGATTCGACTCGCAAACAGCGCAGAACGATCCCCGGGAACGAATAAATACGTCTAGACCCTTTCATCCGAACGGTCAATGGATCCCCCCCCCCCACCGCCAGTGAGCGAGCTTTTCTGGTCGCATCATTTATGCATCGAGTATCGCGTGCACCCTGTAATTACCCCGAATAACGTAATACCAGACGAGTGTAAACAGCAGCGCGAGCGAGCGCAGGCGCGCGACCGCGGTTCTATGTGTTCGCAATTAGCGAAATAAAATATACGGATCGTTAATTACGCCCGGTGTGTACACGCCTTACCCCGTTGGACGATCCATCGATGCCCGGTCCTGTCATCGTCTCCCCGCACAGGATCGTCAATTTTCGGTGTGTGTCGCTGATACGCTTTTACCTTGTACCGCGTTGCACCGCGTTGCACCGCGCCAGCCGATATTAAATGTTTGCAGGCAATTTCAACGTAAACGGCATCCGCGATCCCGTTTTCCAGTTATTACGGCCGTCCGGAGGCTGAAGCGGCCCTTGCCGAGGGTATCCACGTGGCCAGCACGTCGATCGTTATTAAAATTGTTTCTCCTGCGCCTTCGCGAACCGAGCTGACCCAGAGACAAGCCGAAAATTACCGGATCCCCAAGCAGCGGAACCAGCAAGCGGAATAACCGAACACCGTGTCGATCGTTTGCGGTGTTTTCCATTTTCCGTGACGAATCGTTTCGAACAGAGCTAGGCACGCGAACCTACAGTTTTACAGTATGCGAAAATAGTAAACGCATGAATTTTCAACACCGAGGAACAGTGCAAGGGTTATCCCTCTATGGGCCGAATTTTCTTCCGTTGATTACAATAAGAAAATAATAATGAACATAAATTTTAACTAACGATAATTTCTTATCAAACATATACAGGGTGGGGCACCACATTTTGCCATCTAGATTTACGTCATTATTATTACGCATAGCAAACAATTTTTTAGGTGAAGTTGAATGGTTTTGAGAGGGGCACATTCTGATGGTACATTTTTTTTTGTAGGTCTACGTGTAAAGGACATATGAAGATCATTCATGTTTTTTTAAATGGAATCATATATTTTTTATTGCATCAGCTGATGCTCCTTCATATTCTTTACGAAAACGTATTAATCTATTTGTGTAAAAAAATCATTCAACCTTATCACTAGACATCGGATGTTTATGCAATTTCCAATTTTTATAGAAAGATTTTAAGAAAGTGGAATGAAATAAAATTTTATTTTTAATGGGGACAGCCTTTGTAGATCCAAAGCAAATAAAAATCGAAAAAAAAATCTCTCGAATTTTATATTATAGCATTTTTTTTAACATTTCCATAAGCCATAAATGCATAAAGATCCGATGTCTACTTATCACAGATCTTCCCAACTTGATATTACGCGAAGAAAATTTTCAGGAAATAAAATTAAATTACTCGTTAATTATTAGGTTTAAGGCTATTGAAGGTCAATACTTTTTTACTCAAAATTCGATATTCTTCCATACTTTGGTGTAAAAAATATAGTATTTCATTTAAAAAAAAAAACAAAGTCGACCTTTAAATCTCCGAAACACCTGTGAGAAAAATAAATACACTAAATTGTGTACCCCTTCGGACCATGCAACTTCTGTATACAAAACTTTTTCCTGCAACGCATACTTTGGAAGTTATATAGGTGTGGAAGTTGCGTGGACCACCCTGTATAGAGAAATCACTGTATTTCCTAAGCCCTACATTCTATATTCTTCCCCTAACTTCCCTAGTTTCTTCCCTATCCCAACAGCCTCTCAACCTTACCATTAGTCTAGGACCTCCATAATCTAGGAGAGGTAAAATAATCGATCAGGTAAAATCTGAAAGAAAAAATCTAGGCAGAGAACTTCCCCAGACCCCTCGGTCGACTGTCTTCCAATTTAAACATCTCACTTCGATGATTCCTATCTAGATCATCACTCAAACCAAAGCCGATACCCACCGCATGCGATTATAAACCCGTGATTCGCATAAACGTATTCGCGTGATCACCGGTCAGTAAAAACGAACCCCACCGCGTCTCCACCACGTCGGTGGTTCTAACGATCCTTTTGGAAGATCAGGCTGGAAGTATGCGAACCGGGACAGTCCGTTGCGTGACCTGGCACGGTTAAAAAAATCCTCATTAAAAATCGAAAAGTGATTGAAATCGATGCCGACGCGAACCTGCCCGCAGATGGGGAAATAATAACTGTTAATTTGTTGTACACTGATCACGATCTGTACAAAATCTTATTTTTGGGCCATTCGGGACTTCTATTTCGTTCTTTTAGTCTACTTTCTTCACACTAAACCTACCACTTTCTTTCGATTTCAGATTTTCTATTTCAGAATTATCGAAATTGTACAAAGTTTAAGTAAATTGACAAACAAGAAAGCTAAGAAATTCCATGAAATCAAAGTAAGTTATTTAATCCCTTGCCCTACGATATCGAGTCAGACTCGTGATGAAGATTCTGAACAGAGTCTACTAAACATGTATATTATTAATTTCCTTTAAACCGAAATTAAATTCTATTTTGCTGTCGTTGACTATATAAATCCTTTGGAGAAAACATAGGCATACGATAAATATATCTTTTTTGTTTCTATGAAATTCTGAACGATGAGGAATATCTAATCATTATATCTAAGGTTTTGAAGCCACGTGTAGCACAAATTATAATTGAGATTAGGATTGTCCGAGTAAAGTGTCACTCTTTCACAGAAATCAGTGTAGGATAATAGCTTTTAATGTCGTTTCTTGTGTTTACAGGTAGGAAGGTAAATAATGTAAATAATGTAAATAACTGTTGTAAATAGCGAATAAAATTTTAAACTTGTGTTTACAGTGAAACTCAGTTTGGCTATTATTTCCGTAAGATAAATTGAAGACTAGAAGGATAAATTTATTATATATATATAAAGTGGCGGCCATATACTTACGTACATACAGTATTCTAATTTTTAAGCTATCTATATGTCCTTAAAAACTTTATAAAGGTATAGGAATTATATTTTCATAAAAGGTGAACTTTATTTTATTTAATACTAAACAAGTTTTTATTTATTTGGCAAATTTAACAAATTTTTAAATATGTTTTGAAGAGTCATTTTTGGAACGGACATTTACTTACGTACAAAGTAATAGTTTGTATATTTTTATAGTAAATAATAATTTACAACTTTAAATACTTAATATTTAGTTGCTAGTCCTTTTTGTTGTATCACAGCTGCACATCTTCGCGGCATAGAATCAATTAATCTGATACATCTATCAATGGGTATTGACTTCCACGTTTCTTCCGTTAAAGTATACAATTCTTCCAAAGTTTTCGGTTTTCGTTTTTGAATGTATTTCTCCACATCGATCCACAACATTTCAATCGGATTAAGGTCCGGAGATTGAGCCGGCCATTTCAAACAATTAATATTTCGGTCAGATAAAAATGATTTAACAACACGTGCGGTATGCTTTGGGTCATTATCAGCTTGATAGACCCAATCATTTTCGATGCATCTCTCTGCAAATGGTAGTAATACCTCTTGTACTATATTTAAATACACATAACGATCCATGATTCCCTGTATTCGATGGATGGGGCCCACACCATTCACGGACATTGCAGCCCAAACAAGTACCGATCCACCACCTCCTTTGATCGTTGATTTTGTACAATTTTTTTGGTATTCTTCACCAACGCGACGTCTAATATAAGTTTTGATTAATTTCTGTTAAATTTTGATTCGTCTGTAAAAATGACCTTAGACCACTGTTCTCGTGTCCAGTTTATGTGCTCTCTCGCAAATGCAATTCTCGCACGACGATTTTTCTCTGAAATAAAGGGCTTCTTTCTTGCAACCCTTCCCTTTAATCCAAATTCATTTAACCGACGGCGGACTGTTCTTACACTAATAATTTTGTCAAGATTTGGTATTATTTCATGATGAATTTCAACGGCTGTCTTAAATCTGTTCGCCTCGGATAAACGATCCATAATGCGATCAGTTCTAGCGTCCGTTTTTCGCGTTCTATTTTTACGAGGAATATTATTGATAGTTCCATAACACTTAATATGTTGCATTGCTTGACAGCAAGCCATTACAGATATTCCTAGTTCTTCAGCAATCTCTCGAAATGTTTTTCCAAACTTACGAAGCATTTCTACTTGACGCCGTTGATCTGGTGTAACATTCTTTCCTTTACTCATCGTAGTCACTTACAATAACACTTCTAATTCTCTCAACAGTTCAATGGATACTGACAAAAGTTGTTTACATCGCTGATATTTTGCTCCAAAGAGCAAATACCAGGCGTACGTAAGTAATTGTCCGCTAAGAAAACATCAGCTCAGAATAAAGTAAACAAAAACTGTTCTTGAACTCTTGGAATAATAGAAACATTACTAATACTTTATAAACAAAGGTAAAAATTTTATAAAAATGCAGTTTAGGCATTTTTGCAAGCTTTCCCGGAGTCTGTAAATTATTTAGAATTTAAAATATGATTTGTACGTAAGTAAATGGCCGCCACTGTATATATACAGTGACGTGCAAAAGTTCCCGGCCAGATAGTTTTTGCTATTTTTCTTCCAAAAAAAGAGCGTTAAGAAATTTTTATTAGAATCATAAATAAGGTCGTATTACATGAAAGAATATTACGAAAACTATCAACGCTAATTATTTTTCTTACTCGTTTATTTAAAGAATAAGTAAACTTGCGTGTTCAAAAGTTCCCGGCCAGTATGTTTAACGAAACATTATACTTTTTTTTTCATTGTGTAACAATTTTGCAGTACATTATTTAATATGATATAATTAATATTTCGTAGCCATGCCTTTTGCAGCAATAACAGCAGCACAGCGACGAGGCATGGACTCAATTAACCGAGTAATGTAGTCGTGTGGTATTTTGTTCCACTCTTCTATTAAATTTTGAAGAAATTGTGTTTTATTGGAACTTCTATGATTTTTTATTCGACGTTTCATCTCTCCACAAAGATGCTCTATTGGATTTAAGTCCGCAGATTGAGAAGGCCAGTCTAAAACCTGTACTTTATTTGTAGACAACCACCCTTTTACGATTTTTGATGCATGTTTGGGGTCGTTGTCATGTTGGAAAAACGAATTTTCTGGCATTTCTTTTTCACCATATGGTAGCATATGAGTTTCTAAAATATTTTTATACGTGACACCAGTCATGATACCCTCAATTTTTATAAGAGGACCAATTCCTTGAGCGGAGAAAGCTCCCCATACCGTAATGCTCCCTCCACCATGTTTAACAGTTGGGGTTTGATATCTGGGATCATTTCTTGTGCCAACTGAACGTCGTACATACTGTCTTCCATCGCTGCCGAATAGATTAAATTTAGATTCATCCGAAAAAAGAACATTTTTCGATTTTCCACAGTTCAGTCACAATATTTTTGGGCAAACTTTCATCGGGCTACTTTATTTTTCTTACTGATCAGTGGTTTTTTAACACTAACTCTGCCAAACAGTCCTACATCATGTAATCTTCTTGTTACCGTACATCGACTAATATTAGCAACGTTTTCCTGTTGTAGTTCTGTTGCAATATTGCTAGCTGTCTTCTTTGGGTCCGCAATTGATTTACGTTTTATAATTCTATCAATTCTTTTAGTGGTCTTTCGGGGTCTTCCACTCCGCGGTCGATCTTTCACGCCATGTCCTGCACGATATCTGTTAATTGTGTCTTTCACTGTACTTTTCCCGATAGACAATACTGAAGCAATTTCGCGAGATGATTTTCCCTTTAACGACAATTCCATCACAATTTTGCGTACTTCGACAGATATCTTTCGAACCATGTTTACATTTCAGCGACCGACTACCAACTGAAGACTACCAACTACGTAATATTATTTGAATGTAAACACTTACTGACCTTTTACAGACTTAAATACAATCCCAGCTTAAACTGGCCGGGAACTTTTGAACACGCAAGTTTACTTATTCTTTAAATAAACATGTATGAAGAATCAGCAGCATTGATTTTTTCTATAGTATTTTTTCACGTAACATGCCCTTATATATGATTCTAATCAAAATTTCTTAACGCCTTTTTTTTGGAAGAAAAATAGCAAAAACCATCTGGCCGGGAACTTTTGCACGCCACTGTATATAATTATTATTCGCCTGGAATTACCCCACTGTACTTCCCTTCACTAGGGATGATAATGAAAGAATGTCTTTGGGATGGAGTAAGGGGGAAGTGTGAGAATAAAGAAACTGGAATAGGAACAGGAAAGTGGGAATAGGGGAGCAGGAATAGGAAGAATGAAACAGGAATAGTTTCCTTTGGAACTATCAGGGTCAGGCCCCCCGGAACTCCCGTGACTTCCCGGTGGTCCCAGTCGTTCCAGAGGGACCGACATTTTTGGAAGCGCTGCGTTATTTATACAGCAACCATCGGTGGACCGCGCTAGGAACTCAATAGTGCGCACAGGTGTCCACGAGCATTTCTTTCGGCAGTCTAAGGTTACTCCAAACATTCCGACGTAGACAAAACACATATGTAGCGACACACGTTGTCCGTCTCACGAATTTTCAACGATGAAAGAACGAAACAAGGAAGCTAAAATTGAAGAACAGCACACCGAGTTCGTTTCGCACGTCATCACGCGGTTGACCCGAAAATGGCCGTCACGTATCGGCACCGAAGAGCCCTCCCGGTTCACGTAAATTTAGCAATGGGGATCCGTGCATCGGAACGAATCGTTCGAATCTAAAGGAAGAGCAGCAGCAGGACGGAGGATGAGCAAAATTATGGGAACGATATCACGGTCGTTGCACGAAAACGGCCTGGAAGCTTGCCAGTCGGCCCATCTGCGTGCACGTTGCACTTGTTGACGGAGACACCGTGGAACGCCGCGATTCTGGGTACGAATCAGCGGCGCATCCTCGATTTCCAAGAGATGCGTGCTGGCTTTTGATGGTATTCGAGGACGAGTAGCCGAAATTCCGTGTCATAGCACGCGACACTAGCATCTCGCTTTCAGATTACCGGTCCGCAGACGTCCTAATCGCAGAGGTATAACACACTCCTCGTCAAAAAGATAGCCCAGGTGTGCTATCTCTAATTTCTCAATGACGCATGTAAAGTTTTACGTTTGTGACGTATAATCTCAAAACAGTATGAGCTCAGAATATGCGGTTCGTTGAGAATAATTAAAAATATTATAAGGTTTAGTGTGTAACAAAAAAAATTGTTTTATTTTAAAAACGAAATGATAGCACATGTACAATAAGAAAATAATAACGAACGTAAATTTTAACTAACGATAATTTCTTATCAAACATATATACTTATTTAACCCTTTTAGTGCCGAACGAAAAACGAGTGCCTATTCGAAGATAACCGGCCGAATTTGACAAATATGCAACGATTTGGAAAAACGCTTATAAAAACCAAACTACAAATGATATTTACATGCTTAAAAATGCCACGTATTCGGGACGAAATGGAGAATAAAGCAATGATAATGATTCTCCAATATCAATTGAAAATAATATGAATAACACAATTATAAATAATATAAAAATTGTCCATCTTATCGCTCCAGCGTAAACAGAGTCTCAGCACACTCCGGTATAGAATGTGTAAAATGTCAGACCCAAACCGGTTTACAAATTCTTTGTCAACGAAATTTGATCATTTACAATCAAATTAGATCATTTATAAATTTATTTAGAGATAAAGCTTTCTCGCAATGCGAAGAATAAGGCGCTATTACACGCACGACGATATATCGTCGTTGGCACTTTTGGCAAGTGTAGCAAACGACGATATATCGTCGTAAGGCACTAAAAGGGTTAATAATGGGTACATACCCCTCTATTTTCTATTACTTCTATTGTACGATTTGGTATCTTTTTGACGAGGAGTGTATATGCCAGAAAATGACGAACGACTGTGCGTTTTGCAGACATTTCAACGTCAAAACTGTCACGGTCAGAATTACCGGTTTTCTACCTCACAATTATTGAAATTTTATAAAAATAATTCCACAGGAAATTATTACTGAATTCGCTTCATTATTTAAACACATATTACAATGAAAATCGCACGAAGTTTAACTTCTTGCATTACAATGTCGAGTCAGACTCGTGATGAAGATTCTGACCAGAGTCTAATTAATATGTACGTTATTAATATCCTTTAAACCGGAATGAAATTCTATTTTGTTGTAGTTGAAGGAGAGTTTATCCTTGGAGAAATCATAGGCACAAGATAAATATAAACTATCGTTTCTTTTTCTATGGAATTCTGAAAGGTGAAGAATTTCTAATCATTCCAATCACAAAATAAATAGCAGTGCGAGGGGTTGACTAAATTCAATCTTCTCCCTTCTACACGACGTTTCATTTTTATATGTTTTGTACTTTTAACATTGAAAATTGAACATGTTGGCTCATGATTTGCACTAAACGCTCGGGTCGTTCCTGCACTTAAAAATCCGAGCTTCCGTTTGAAGGGAAAATTAAAGTACTATTTGAGGTAACTTTTGTCAGGAAACTACCGGGACCATTGAAAATTAAACTTGGTACAACTATTGTTTACGGTTTGGCCTAGGTACTCAATTTTTTCGGTGATGAAAAGCAGCGTAGTATTCGTATGAAACGCAGCGGAACTGGTTGTCCCTGCAATTAAAAATCCGAGCTTCTATTTGTAAGAAAAATTAAACTATTTGGGGACATTTTTGTGTGGAAACTACCGGGGACCATTGGAAATTAAACTTTTCACAATTATTGTCCACGGTTTGGCCTAGGCATTTAAATTTTTCGGTGATAAATTTCAACTTAGTTCTCGCATGACACACACCGGAAGTCCCTGCACTTAAAAATCCAAGCTTCTGTTCGAAAGAAAATTTAAACTACTTCTTTAGGAAATTTTTGTTAGAAAACTACTGGGACCATTGGAAATTAAACTTTTCACAATTATTGTCCACGGTTTGGCCTAGGTACTCAATTTTTTCGGTGACCAAATGCAGCGTAATTTTCGCAGATCACGGACCGGAACTTGTCGGCCCTGCAATTAAAAATCCGAGCTTCTATTTGTAAGAAAAATTAAACTATCTGGGGAAACTTTTGTGAGGACACTACCGGGGACCATTGGAAATTAAACTTTCCACAGTTATTGTCCACGATTTGGCCTAGGCACTTAATTTTTTCGGTTATAAATTTCAACGTAGTTCTCGCATGATATACACCGGAAGTCCCTGCACTTAAAAATCCAAGCTTCTGTTCGAAAGAAAAATTAAACTACTTCTTTATGAAATTTTTGTTAGAAAACTACTGGGACCATTGGAAATTAAACTTTTCACAATTATTGTCCACGGTTTGGTCTAGGTACTCAATTTTTTCAGTGACCAAATGCAGCGTAGTTTTCGCAGATCACCCACCGGAAGTAGTCGTCTCTGCACTTAAAAATCCGAGCTTCTATTTGTAAGAAAAATTAAACTATCTGGGGAAATTTTTGTGAGGACACTACCGGGGACCATTGGAAATGAAACTGTTCACAATTATTGTCCACGGTTTGGTCTAGGCACTCAATTTTTTCGGTTATAAATTTCAACGTAGTTCTCGCATGACACACACCGGAAGTCCCTGCACTTAAAAATCCCAGCTTCTGTTTGAAAGAAAAATTAAACTACCACTTGAGGAAATTTTTGTTAGAAAACTACTGGGACCATTGGAAATTAAACTTTTCACAATTATTGTCAACGGTTTGGCCTAGGTACTCAATTTTTTCGGTGATGAAAAGCAGCGTAGTATTCTTATGAAACGCAGCGGAACTGGTTGTCCCTGCAATTAAAAATCCGAGCTTATATTTGTAAGAAAAATTAAACTATCTGGGGACATTTTTGTGTGGAAACTACCGGGACCATTGGAAATTAAACTTTCCACAATTATTGTCCACGGTTTGGCCTAGGCACCCAATTTTTTCGGTGATAAATTTCAACGTAGTTCTGGCATGACACACACCGGAAGTCCCTGCACTTAAAAATCCAAGCTTCTGTTCGAAAGAAAAATTAAACTACTACTTGAGGAAATTTTTGTTAGAAAACTACCGGGGACCATTGGAAATTAAACTTTCCACAATTATTGTCCATGGTTTGATCTAGGTACTCAATTTTCTTCCGGTGACGAAATGCATTGGCAGTGGTCCCTGCAAAAATCCGTAATTTAATTCGAAAAAACGAGACTTAAGTAATGCGTGCCGCTGCAAGCACTGTAGTTTATTTCGAGAAGCAATCGCTAACATTCTTCGAGATTCTTCTGGCACAATTTGATTAGGTTTCCGCGAGGGTTCGTGGGACTGAACGGTCGAGCAGCACGCAGGATACGACGACGGGTTGCAATAATTATTTATCGATGCGGCTAATATGTTTGGATCACGTCCGCCAGGGAATGGAGAAGGGGCGTGTGGTCATCGATATCGCGTCGAAAAAAGGGATATAATCGGGATCGGTTTATCGGTCGGTCGATATTAACAAGCGGGAATCTCGGAGGAGCAGCAGCTTTGGCAATGAAAGATGGGAACACAAGGGTTTCTGGAGGCTGGTGGAAGCGGGAAAGGAAGGGTATAAGATGGAAAGAACGGAGGAACGTATTGCTGAAAGCGAGGAGAGCACGGACGGAGGCATGCCTGGGTCCGCCTTGCTACTCTCCGGAGCGGTGCGCGCTGGTTCAACGACACGCCTCGCCTTCTTTGTAGTAAACAACCTGGCGTAGACTTGTTCGTTGCCTTCTAGCGCGAGTGTATAGTGGTTCTCAGTCGATTTTGCGGTCCGCGGTCGTCTTAATTAGCCGGACCAAACCATTTCCACAAATCGAACCTATTATTTATACATTCCCTTTGGCCAAACTATCCGGAAGAATGGAAAATTCCGTTCTAGAGAGAGAGAGGGAGAGAGAAAGAAAGGGCATTAAAACCGTGGCACGTCCGCCGATAATATTTCACATGGCCTCTGCCGCGGTGTAAAACGCCTGACACATAATACGTAAAGTATGAACCCTAATGGATAAAGGATTTGTTTGACCCGGGTTTCACCAACGATCATACATCACCTTCAACTTACGGCCGCATAATACTAATTTCTGAGTAATTAACCGTACCGAAAAGCGGCGGATAAGCGGCAGCTCACTTTTAATAAATTATTGACGTATCTTTAGAAAGTAACGGAGAGCAATCTAAGTACACGTTTTGTTCATTACGGGATATGCCCGAGCGAAGAATGATGTACAAGACGATCATAATAAACCTTCTTAGCGCACCCTTCGACCACGCCGAGCATATCGTGGCCAGGAAAATTGGTATTATTAGAGAACCCTAATCCTAGCCCTAATCCCGAGTTTTCTCCTCGGCTTTCCGAAAATCGAGTCAACATTGTTCCCCGTGCGAAGGTTCGAGCCGCAACATGAAAAATCTTTCGCGGTCGAGTGAGTCACGTTTTATTCTCGGAAACTAGGCAAGCATTTTAATTAACAGAAAGATACACAAAACCGGGCGCGCTCGCTGCATCGTGTATAATTAAAGAGGGAAAAGAGAAACATGGCCGCGCCTGTTCTCGCCATCGATCATTTCGCAGCCACCTAACAGGACAACTATTTCTATGGCGTGTTTACTATAATGAGGCCGGGGCGATCGTGCAACGAACCCGCCGGGTCTTAGAGGACACAGGCCAAGAGCCCAGGCCTTCCTTTCTTATGACCAAATTACAAGGGAGTAGAGGTATTAAGGAGAGGTCCACGCTCATGGTTTCGCCAGTTACATTCACGAGCCGTGTAGTTTAAATCGGTCCTCGTCCCGTGGGAATTGCGGTGTACGCGACACTTTTTCTTTCCCTCCTAACCTCTCTTCCACCTTCTCTCTCTTCTCCTCCCTCTTCCCTTTATTTTTCTCAGCATTGTGACTCGCTCGCCGACGCAATCGCAGCGATTCTCAAGTTCGCCACGGCGATATACCCGATGGCTGAACACACCGATTAGGGACTCAATTACCGTGGGGGTACCGATCACATTACCTATACTGTTTACTTGTTTTGTTATACAGTTTAAATTAGTTACACCTACTTTTCAAAATTTTATTTTCCAATATTAGGAAAGAGATATATAACGTTGACCTGATATTAAGAAAAGAAAAGAAAAGAAATGAAGAGAAATCTATAAATAAAAAAAACTAATCTAATCTAGTCTAATCTATCTTCTAATCTATCTATCTATCTTCTCTCTATTTCTTTTCTTTCCTGAAAAGAAATTTAATATCTCTTTTTTAATCTCTCCCTATGCTCTAAAAATAAGTGTAAATAATATAAGCACAGGAATTGGTACCCCCACAGTAATTTTTATCTCTCCCTGTGCACTGAAAATAAGTATAAATAATATAAGCACAGGAATTGGTACCCCCACAGTAATTTTTATCTCTCCCTGTGCTCTAAAAATAAGTATAAATAATATAAGCACAGGAATTGGTACCCTAACAGTAATTTTTATCTCTCTCTACGCTCTAAAAATGAGTGCAAATAATATAAGCACAGGAATTGGTACCCCCACAGTAATTTTTATCACCCCCTGTGCTCTAAAAGTAAATATAAATAGTATAAGCACAGGAATTGGTACCCCCACAGTAATTTTTATCTCTCTCTCTCTCTCTCTCTACGCTCTAAAAATGAGTGCAAATAATATAAGCACAGGAATTGGTACCCCCACAGTAATTTTTATCTCTCCCTGTGCTCTAAAAATAAGTATAAATAATATAAGTACAGGAATTGGTACCCCAACAGTAATTTTTATCTCTCTACGCTTTAAAAATGTGTGCAAATAATATAAGCACAGGAATTGGGGTACCAATAGTAATTTTTATCTCTCTCTACGCTCTAAAAATAAGTGCAAATAATATAAACAAAGGAATTGGTACCCCCCCCACAGTAATTTTTATCTCTCCCTGTGCTGTAAAAATAAGTATAAATAATATAAGCACAGGAATTGGTACCCCCCACAGTAATTTTTATCTCTCCCTGTGCTCTAAAAGTAAGTATAAATAGTATAAGCACAGGAATTGGGGTACCAACAGTAATTTTTATCTCTCCCTACGCTCTAAAAATGAGTGCAAATAATATAAACAAAGGAATTGGTACCCTCACAGTAATTTTTATCTCTCCCTGTGCTCTAAAAATAAGTATAAATAATATAAGAGCACAGGAATTGGTACCCCAACAGTAATTTTTATCTCTCTCTGTACGCCCTAAAAATGAGTGCAAATAATTTAAGCACCCACAGTAATTGGGTGCCTTACCCTACACTCAAAATTCAACTTTTCATTTCAATTTTCCAACCGTGCTATCATCGCCAAGAGAAAATTTATTTGGATAATTATTTGCGAGAGAAATCCGAGCTTCTGGTTCGAAGAAACAAAGTGACGAATCATTGGGGAAATGTTTGCGACAAAACGATCGATACCATTGAGAATTAAACTTACAGTAATTATTGTTCACGGTTTCCAGTAGGCGATCAATTTGTCTACGACGATGAAACGCGCAGCGTTCGTTCTCGCACAGTATTTTACATTTGTCTTTGTTTCCGAACGAATTTGGAATCTCGGAAGTGACCTAAAGAGACACACACACCGGCCAGGGATAAATAACGGCGAAGACGCGACACGCTGAAAGGCACAGAAACGGAATATATGATTCCGAGTATACATCACGAATCGCAAATGCCGTTCGTGCTCCTATGAAGCACGGCGGACAATATCGGTAACATCTGTTACTCAAGTGTCGAGTTAATGCCGGCCTGTGTTGCAAAGGCAAAGAACATTGTGTTTCAGCAACATTTGCAAAGACGGTAGAGGGACCGAACACTGATGACACGTATGATATCGGGTATTCGCGGCGGATTGCAAATACCTACTGTGCCTTCTGTGTTGTGTGTCAAGTACGAACAACTTGTGTATCGGTCCGGATCAATTGAGTTGTACCGCGGATGCTCGTAATGCGCAGCAGGATACTTGTGGTTCGAAAATGTTACTGGAACACTCTGCAAACCGCGAGGAGGTGTCCTCGTGAATTTCTTGCTTTCCAAAATAATTATCTTTTCTCTGGCTCTCCCATAAAATCTCGATTAAATAAATGCCAAAATTTTATCGAGTCGTGTTTCACAAATTCTGGAGCCGCACTAATTGTAAGTTCTAAATCAATTGAGTTGCACCGGAGAATTCACAGTACGATGCATTTTATGGGTTCGAAATGTTAATTATTTCGCGAGCTAAGACATTCATGAGAGTATTTTCGTACACGTACTAGAGTTTTCAAGTAAAATGTTCAGAGCCGAAGTGCCTCTATTAAAATTGAATTAAAATTGATCAGAGCAGGTTGAAATAAACCTGTAATTTTTGCTGGAGCAGTTTTTGACCAATTTTGGAGCTGCACTAATTCTAAGTTCTAAATATTAATTATTTCACGAGCTAAGACATTCATGAGAGAATTTTCATACACGTCCTAGAGTATTTTAAGTAACACGTTTAGAGCCGAAGTGTCTCGATTAAAATTGAATTAAAATTGATCAATGCCGACTAAAATAAACCTGTAATTTTTGCTGGCGCAGTTTTTGACCAATTTTAGAGCTGCACTAATTCTAAGTTCTAAATGTTAATTATTTCGCGAGCTAAGACTTTCATGAGAGAATTTTCGTACACGTACTAGAGTGTTCAAGTAAAATGGTCAGAGCCGGAGTGCCTCTATTAAAATTGAATTAAAATTGATCAGAGCTGATTAAAATAAATCTGCAATTTTTGCTGGAACAGTTTTTGCCCAATTTTGGAGCTGCACTAATTCTAAGTTCTAAATACTAATTATTTCGCCAGCTAAGACATTCATGAGAGAATTTTCATACACGTCCTAGAGTATTTTAAGTAACACGTTTAGAGCCGAAGTGTCTCGATTAAAATTGAATTAAAATTGATCAATGCCGACTAAAATAAACCTGTAATTTTTGCTGGACCAGTTTTTGACCAATTTTGGAGCTGCACTCATTCTAAGTTCTAAATGTTAATTATTTCGCGAGGTAAGACATTCATGAGAGTATTTTCGTACACGTACTAGAGTGTTCAAGTAAAATGTTCAGAGCCGGAGTGCCTCTATTAAAATTGAATTAAAATTGATCAGAGCAGGTTAAAATAAACCTGTAATTTCCGCTGGAGCAGTTTTTGACCAATTTTGGAGCTGCACTAATTCTAAGTTCTAAATACTAATTATTTCGCGAGCTAAGACATTCATGAGAGAATTTTCATACACGTCCTAGAGTATTTTAAGTAACACGTTTAGAGCCGAAGTGCCTCTATTAAAATTGAATTAAAATTGATCAGTGCCGGTTAAAATAAACCTGCAATTTCTGCTGGACCAGTTTTTGACCAATTTTGGAGCTGCACTAATTCTCAGTTCTAAATGTTAATTATTTCGCGAGGTAAGACATTCATGAGAGTATTTTCATACACGTACTAGAGTGTTCAAGTGAAACGTTCACAGTCGTAGTTCCTCCATTAAAATTTAATTAAAATTGATCAGAGCTGATTCAAATAAACCTGTAATTTTTGATGGAGCAGTTTTTGCCCAATTTTGGAGCTGCACTAATTCTAAGTTCTAAATATTAATTATTTCACGAGCTAAGACATTCATGAGAGAATTTTCATACACGTCCTAGAGTATTTTAAGTAACACGTTTAGAGCCGAAGTGTCTCTATTAAAATTGAATTAAAATTGATCAATGCCGACTGAAATAAACTTGTCATTTTTGCTGGACCAGTTTTTGACCAATTTTATAATTGTTTCGCGAGTCAGGAGTGCCGGAAGATTCACAATCTAACGATCGCAATAAATCTAAGTTCTAGAGTTTTCAAGTAAAATGTTCAGAGACGAAGTGCCTCTATTAAAATTGAATTAAAATTGATCAGTGCCGGTTAAAATAAACCTGTAATTTCTGCTGGACCAGTTTTTGACCAATTTTGAAGCTGCACTAATTTTCAGTTCTAACTGTTAATTATTTCGCGAGGTAAGACATTCATGAGAGTATTTTCATACACGTACTAGAGTGTTCAAGTGAAATGTTCACAGTCGTAGTTCATCCATTAAAATTGAATTAAAATTGATCAGAGCTGATTAAAATAAACCTGTAATTTTTGCTGCAGCAGTTTTTGACCAATTTTGGAGCTGCACTAATTCTAAGTTCTAAATATTAATTATTTCACGAGCTAAGATATTCATGAGAGAATTTTCATACACGTCCTAGAGTATTTCAAGTAACATGTTCAGAGCCGAAGTGCGTCTATTAAAATTGAATAAAAATTGATCAGCGCCGATTAAAATAAGCCTGTAGTTTTTGCTTGATTGTGTTTGACCAATTTTGGAGTTGTTTCGTGAGTGTCGGAAGATTAACAATCTAGCGATCGCACTAATTCTAAGTTTTAGAGTTTTCAAGTACAATGTTCAGAGCCGAAGTGCCTCTATTAAAATTGAATAAAAATTGATCAGCGCCGATTAAAATAAGCCTGTAATTTTTGCTTGGTCAGTGTTTGACCAATTTTGGAGTTGTTTCGCGAGTGCCGGAAGATGCCGAATCTAGCGATCGCACTAAATTCCGTGAGCGAAAAAGGCACAGAAAATGAGCGGCGCGCACGATTCCTGATAAACCTCGTAAATCGCAACTGTCGTGTATAGTTGGTTAAAAACACGCATCTGCAGCATCTGTTCCTTAAGTACCCGGTCGTGCTTACCCCATAATGCAACGCGAAGACAACGTATAATTACACAATACCGCGTTGCTAGGCGTGCTCGCGCTCGCGCTCGTTGCCAACAGATAAAAGGCTTTGCGATGAACGGTATGCCGGGGATAGTCCCGTCGATACACAATCTACAACAAAGTCAAGTTCTTCCTCGGCTACCCCTTCATTTACTCGGAATCCTTTCTACGAACGTTCCATTTGCCTAACTATTGGTTACCCGGCGAGATTCCGGCCACCATACGTGTCATCAGACTCGCCTGGTCTCTTGTACCAAAGAAACACACACACACACAAAAAAAAAAAAGAAAATGATAAAAGGAGAAACCCCTGGTCCCCGGTTATGCTATCGCCGAGGATAGTCGGTCGTGCTCGCCAGAGGGACAGGTTTAGCGGTTAGGCCAGGATAATCGAGAACCGATCGTGCTCAAATCGGTTTATCATTGAAACCAATCAACGTCCACTTTATTAAGCCGATATGGAAGTTGATAAGGCGATCCCCGATAGGAGAGGCCCCGATGCTAGAACCTGCATAGGTGGAAGGGAAGCTATACATCACGCTGAAGGCAGAAGAGAACCGTAATGACTAAATTGCGAACTTCCAGTGCGCCTGCACTTTCATGCCTGTGTCTTGATTCGGGTTGACATTTTTGCGCGGAAGCGACGCCAAGCCGTGCCGAGCCGAGCCGAGCCGAGCCGAGCCGGCAATCATCGAAACGAGTCAGGTGCACGCTCGCAAAAAACTCGAAAAAAATCATTAATCCCTTGTTGAACCCCTCTATGTTGAGAATCGATGCGATTCGCTGGCGCGGCTAGTCGTTCAATTTTGATTGGCCTGTAACTGGACTGTGCGAGTCTTTGTGCGAAACAAAAATTGAATTATGCGAAGCAAAACTGGTGTAAGTCGATATTTGTTTGACTTAACACACCTTGTCTCGTGAGTTTAATTAAATAAAACAATTATAATATAATTCCAGCCTGGAACAGATTCCCCAATATTTTTGTGTATTATAGAAATTCTACTTCATTCCCCGTTATTCAATAATTAACTGTTTTAACTTGCGTCTTTTCTTTTGCGGCTAATATAATTCTCACAAAGTATGAACATTACAAAATTATGGACTTTTCAAAACGTGTTGAGTGTCTTGATCTGGAAAAATATATATTCCACACTCCAAGTGATAATATTAAAAATAGTAGTAATGCTGATAGAGTGTACTGTATAATAATAGCGATAAAATTGGTTAAAAACGCGAAGAAACAATGCAAAACAGTGACTCGATTTTTCTTTAAGTTCTGGTTAATTTTTTTGACACGTAGAGATTACAGAAACTAAAAAACAACGTTAAGCTTAACCCCTTACACTACTATTTACGTTGTGATTATAATAATTAGAAATTCTTCATCGTTCAGAATTTCATAGAAAAAAAAAGATAATTTATATTTATTGTATGCCTATGTTTTCTCCAAAGGATATATATCAACTACAACCAAATAGAATTTTATTTCGGTTTATGGGAAATTAATAACGTTCACATTTATTAGACTCTATTCAGAATCTTCATCACAAGTCTGGCTCGTTATTGTAGGGCAAGGGGTTAATAATACGAAACTCCAAATTTCTGAGAACAAAAATATGTGCTGAATGAAGGGGTTTTCAACCTACTAATTGGCCAATTCATAATTCACAGCCCAATATATTGAGGCTATCTTCAGGGCTGTTGCATACCGGAAACCGTGCAAAAATAGTCTAGTTTGAAGAACAGCTCGACAGCGTGAAATCGAAATTACAACCGGTATGGAAATCAGCAGTCTTTTTCCGCTTATTTCCGAAACGGCAGGATTCTCAGCCGGTTTTTGGAATGTTCCACCGTTTTGAATATAAATGCAGCTTTTACGACATTGTGTAATAAGCTGTAAGTAAAAGTAACGGCGACGTCGTGCGTATTCGCGATCGTGTTCTCGTTACCGATCGGCATGCCGATCGTATCAGCAAAAATCGCAAATAGACGTGTCGTCGGGCTAATTGTGGTTCTCTCATGATGCGTTTAATTAATTCAGAAGCCCTAGATTATCTCTCGCAAGATTATGGTTATTAATCAGGCCGAGGTGATCGGAGCAATTTTAAAATTCGCGTTTACCCTCGGCCGTTTAACTGTTCTTTCTTCATTTTAATCAATGAACAGTGGATCGAACATTTCATTAACTCGATTCGCTTTATTAACTCGAGAAGTGAACATTTTTGGGGAAAAAAAATCGAGTTGGGGGTCGATTACCGAAAAACCGTAGTACAAATAATTCCATTTTCACTTCATTATTATACCGTAAACACCTTTTTTTCGGGAATATATCGGCGTGGCGAATCGCATGTGTTATCAGGCTGGTGCAATTTCGAGCCTAAACGAAGATCGGGATGTAACGAGCGGACCACTTACAGAACCATCCACGGCAAAATTGGGCGGCAGAATCCTTAATCGCGCCGTTGTATCTCTCGAACTACACTTCAAAGTAATCTTCTTTGCACGCAACTTTCGAAGATCGTTTCGAAGTATTCTTGCACGCAAACTGTCAGGACCTGGAACATGACCTGGTACTGGCATGTCTGCCTCGCTATCTTTCAGTGTAATTTTCTGTGTATACCTTTTGATCATTCGTGGTTAGGTAGAGTTTAAATTTTAATCAGGTCTTGAAGCCGCCCGGGGCGGTCTCTTCGGTGCTTCGCGTTTTTCTGCAACAAAGAATGCAGCTGCAGAATAATGCTCTTAGTGTTCCCGACGTGTATGGAACGCCGGTGGGAGGGACAAAGGTGAAAGAAAATTGCTCGATTCGTTGGCAATGTTTAAACCAACTCGTTCCCGCTTTTTATAATCATTAGGCTAAATACATGATTATTCCGAATGCTCGCGACTAATAAAATAATTCGAGGAGTAATCAATAACACGCAGGAGAATTTTAGAAGAAAATAGCAACTTTAAACTGATCTTTCCAGAAGTCTGTTATTCTGAACGCTCACGACTAATAAAATAATTTAAGATGAAGAAGTAGTTTGTTAAACATGCGGGAAAATTTTGGAAGAAAATTGCAACTTTAAACTGATCTGTCCAGTAGTGAGTCACCTATTATTCCGAACGCTCAGGAGTAATAAAATAATTTAGTTTGAAGGAGTAATTTATTAAGCATGCAGGAGAATTTTGGAAAACAATTGCAACTTTGATCTTTCTAGAAGTGTGTGTCCTGTTAATCTGAACGCCCACGACTAATGAAATCATTTAAATTGAAGGAGTAACTTATTAAGTATGCAGGAGAATTTTGCAAGAAAATTGCAACTTTAAACTGATCTTTCCAGAAGTCTGTTATTCTGAACGCTCACGACTAATAAAATAATTTCAGATGAAGACGTAGTTTGTTAAACATGCAGGAAAATTTTGGAAGAAAATTACAGCTTTAAACTGATCTTTCCAGAAGTGTGTGTCCTGTTATTCTGAACGCTCAGGACTAATAAATTAATTTAAATTGAAGGAGTGATTTATTAAGCATGCAACAGAAATGTGGAAAAAACTTGCAACTTTAAGCTGATCTTTCCAGAATTGTGTGTCCTATTATTCTGAACGCCCACGACTAATGAAATCATTTAAATTGAAGGAGTAATTTATTAAGCATGCAGGAGAATTTCGGAAAACAATTGCAACTTTAAACTGATCTGTCCAGTAGTGTGTGTTCTGTTATTCCGAACGCTCAGGAGTAATAAAATAATTTAGTTTGAAGGAGTAATTTATTAAGCATGCAGGAGAATCTTGGAAAACAATTGCTACTTTGATCTTTCTAGAAGTGTGTGTCCTGTTATTCTGAACGCCCACGACTAATGAAATCATTTAAATTGAAGGAGTAACTCATTAAGTATGCAGGAGAATTTTGGAAGAAAATTGCAACTTTAAACTGATCTTTCCAGAAGTCTGTTATTCTGAACGCTCACGACTAATAAAATAATTTAAGATGAAGAAGTAGTTTGTTAAACATGCAAGAGAAGTGTGGAAGAAACTTGCAACTTTAAGCTGATTTTTCCAGAAGTGTGTCTGAACGCTCAGGACTAATAAAATAATTTAAATTGAAGGAATAATTTATTAACAATGTAGGAGAATTTTGGAAAACAATTGCAACTTTAAACTAATCTTCGGAAGTGTGTGTCCTGTTATTCTGAACGCTCAAGACTAATAAAATAATTTAAATTGAAGGAGTAATTTATTAAGCATACAGGAGAATTTCGGGAAACAATTGCAACTTTAACACGTTGACGGCCATATCACTCATACGTGGGTGACGGAATTATTTGTCCAGGTTTTAAAATAAACTTTTATGTTAATACATTCACTATACCAAACATGATTAGGATCTGTAAAATGAAGGAAAGTTGGAGGACTATTTAACATCATACATACAATTTTTTTCAATTTTCATTTCATTGTAAAACTTACTTTGATTTCATGGAATTTTTGAGGTTTCTAGCTGGGCACTCAAAGTGTTAAACTAATCTTCAGAAGTGTGTGTCCTGTTATTCTGAACGCTCAGGACTAATAAAATACTTTAAATTGAAGAAGTGATTTATTAAGCATTGAACAGAAGTGTGGAAAAAACTTGCAACTTTAAGCTGATCTTTCCAGAAGTGTGCCTACTGTTATTCTGAACGCTCAGGACTAATAAAATAATTTAGTTTGAAAGAGTAATTTATTAAGCATGCAGGAGAATTTCGAAAAACAATTGCAACTTTAAACTAATCTTCAGAATTGTGTGCCCTGTTACTCTGAACGCTCAGGACTAATAAAATAATTTAAATTCAAGGAGTGATTTATTAAGCATGCAACATAAGTGTGAAAGAAACTTGCAACTTTAAGCTGATCTTTCCAGAAGTCTGCTATTCTGAACGCCGATGACTAATAAAATAATTTCAGATGAAGACGTAGTTTGTTAAACATGCAGGAAAATTTTGGAAGAAAATTGCAGCTTTAAACTGATCTTTCTAGAAGTGTGTGTCCTGTTATTCTGAACGCTCAGTACTAATAAAATAATTTAAATTGACGGAGTGATTTATTAAGCATGCAACAGAAGTGTGGAAGAAACTTGCAACTTTAAGCTGATCTTTCTAAAAGTGTGTGTCCTGTTATTCTGAACGCTCAGGTCTAATAAAATAATTTAAATTGAAGGAGTAATTTATTAAGCATGCAGGAGAATTTCGGAAAACAATTGCAACTTTAAACTAATCTTCAGAAGTGTGTGTCCTGTTATTCTGAACGCTCAGGACTAATAAAATAATTTAAATTGAAGAAGTGATTTATTAACCCCTTGCCCTACAATATCGTGTCAGACTCGTGATGATGATTCTGAACTGAGTTTAATAAATATGTGTATTATTAATTTCCTTTAAACCGAAATAAAATTCTATTTTGGTTTTATTGATGTTCAGCTATTGGAGAACATATGGGTATTTTTCGGGAAGTTACAAACTATAAAAAAAGTTCGAATCACTGAAATCGTAATATAAATCGTAGGGCAAAGGGGTTTAATCATGCAGGAGAATTTTTTAAGGAACTTGCAACTTGAAACGTGTGTCCTGTTGAGAGCTAACGAGAGTTGACGCGTTTCCAAATTAGAAACGGCGTTCGGTAATGGAGGAAATTCGCGATTGTGCTCGATGCCGAAGAATTTTTGCGAGGCATCGGTTGAAGCGCGGTGTCTTGTGAATTCTTCCGAAGGAAAAGGAGCAACGGGTAGAGCAACCGGCTGGAAAGCAACCCGCGGCGTAATTTCGCATAGTCGATCACGCGAACTTAATTAGAATTTATGAAGAGGAGCACGCTAGCTGGATAGAGCGGCGCGGCGCGCCTGTATAAACACAACGATATCATTTATGCAGAGACGCGACGTACCGCGGGGCGCAATTAATATAAATGATGGATTATTGCTCGGCTCTCTCGACAATACCGGATGCGTGCGCGTATGTCGCCGGGCAGATGATGCTTGTGTATTCGCGCG
Organism: Seladonia tumulorum; assembly: GCA_913789895.3. Taxonomy (NCBI): domain Eukaryota; kingdom Metazoa; phylum Arthropoda; class Insecta; order Hymenoptera; family Halictidae; genus Seladonia; species Seladonia tumulorum. The sequence goes on from OU565281.1 coordinate 2,868,053, forward strand.
CGGCCGCCGCTCGAATACGACTATTTAGCCCGGTACAATCTGCCTAAAAATTGCACCACCGCCGGGCCGACCTCGTCGACGAACGCGTTAAATATGCACGGCCGGAGTTTGCCAAATTTTTGAAAGAGACACCATTTTCCCTGGGAAAAGCCCGGCAGCCCAGCTTTTCTACCCGGCCCCCGAGTATCGATTGTTTGTGCTCCCGACGCCCGAGCGAGTCGCGACTCGAATTTATTATGCATTTATCGCACAAACGTCCGACTAATTTTCTAAAATGAATCCGAACTGGAAAATTGGCTCGCAACAAGGTAAGCGGCTGAATGACCGGCTGATGGTTTTATAATAAGCATTGTTTGTGCCGAGATAGAGAAACGTTTGGACAAATGTTTCGTCATAGTCCCGCGCGCAACAGCCCCGCAAGATCAGACGGGAAATTATTTATCATTTGCGCTCTAGTGGGAATAAATTTTAGATTAACACTAGCACTAAAAGTGCGTATTTTAGAATGTGTCTGTCCAAGTTTTTGGCCATTTTTTCAATAATATTTACGTAAAGAAATATACTTGTTGAGCAATTGCATGCAGATTTGGATCTTCGTAATCTCAATAATCGTGAATTAAAAATATTAGAAGCTAGTGTTAAAATCGCGTGTTGCATAGTTGGATAACACTTTCTAGGTTGTTACAAAAGAAAATTTGACTCGATCGGATGAGTTTTGGAGATTAGTATTTTTAAACACAACTGTACAAAAAGTTCTACTTCATAGGTTCAGAGATTCGAAAGATTAGAGGCTCGCATCTCATAAACAAATTGAAAACCAGCGAAACGATGACTTAAACCCTCCCTAATTTCACATACACTATGCTATCCTATATGTAACTTTGTATTTTAAATTGCAACAATTTTCTAAACGGAAGATTTGATCTTAGCAGCGTGCGAGAGCCTTCTAAGACAATACAAGGAATTGTTTTAGAGGCTTGCGTCTCATAAACAAATTGGAAACCAGTGAAACGATGACTTAAACCCTCCCTAATTTCGCGTACACTGTGCTATCCCACATGTAACTTTGTATTTTAAATTGCAACAATTTTGTAAACGGAAGATTTGATCGTAGCCGCGTGCGAGAGCCTTCTAAGACAATACAAGGAATTGTTTTAGAGGCTTGCAACTCATAAACAAATTGGAAACCAGCGAAACGATGACTTAAACCCTTCCTAATTTCGCGTACACTATGCTATCCTATATGTAATTTTGTGCTTTAAATTGCGATAATTTATAATATTTGACCGTAGCCGCGTGCGAAAACCCGTCAAGATAATACAAGGAACTGCTTATTACGTTTACTGGAACAAAATTAATTTTTCGATTAAAAATACATGTATGGTATTAGATTGGTGCGTATGAAATATCGGATTTTTAAGTGAATATATAAAACTGCACATCTTTTTTTAAAAGCTGTTTATTCAATCAAAATATGCTCCATTCGCTTCAATACACTTTTCCCAAAGAGACTTTATAGCATAGATGCCCGTCTTAAAAAAATTCTGATCTTTAGAATCAATAAACTCTGATATCGAATTTTTCAAACCGTCTTCATTTTCCTACTGTTTAGCCCGTAAAAACAGTTCTAAATGTTTAAAAAAAATGAAAGTCGGTTGGCGAGAGATCCGGTGAATAGGCTGGGTGCTGCAAAACTTCATATTTCAATTCATTTAATTTCGCAATTGTTTTGTGCCGATGTATGCGGCCTAGCATTGTCATGAAGAAGTAGTAGGCCATGCCGATTAACAAGTGATGGGCGTATAATTTTCAATTTTTCAATATTGTAATATTGTTGTATGGTCAACTTTCATCCTGGTAGCAAGTTCCCTCGTGGATACAGTTGGATTCGCTTCCACCAATACCTTCGCATCATCATTTTTCACAGACGTTTTGGGTCTTCCACGCTGATCATTTTGTAGTGAAAAATCACCAGACCGAAATTTTTGCAAACCAACGCTGCACTTTCCGATCGTTAACAGTATTCTCCCCAAACGCTTGGTTTATGTTGCGTGCAGCTTTTGCAGCATTATTACCAAGTTTATACTCATACAAAAAAAAATTACTCGGTTGAATTCATATCGGTAGAAAATTCAAAACAAACAACAAAAGGAAACACTTTCGAGAAAATCTCCTGTGTTGAAATCTGACTCTGGGAATGGACAGTACGACTATAAACGAGGTTATGCGAAAAACAAAAGTATAACGAAAGCAGGGAGACAAACGTTCGCATGTAAAAAAAAAATCCGACATTTGAGCCGTTTATTTTGAAAGTGGCCTAACTCCGTTTTTCAGTTTTTTCCGGTTATCATGATTACGTGTACAACTTTATGTTATTTATCAGTAAAGCATTTCAGGTTGCTTAGAATCTGAGCAAATACGATAATTCTTGACACAAAAGTTTTCAGAGTTAGTTTAATAATCGAACCGTGTAGTTTGAAAGTGGCCTAACTCCATTTATACTTAAATAATCAAGATAATATATTTACTATTTACTATTTTCATAACGATAATGTTTACATGTACGTTTGGGATGAAACTATTGCATCCAGAGGTGCTCAAGAAATTGTTTCATGCATCCTAAAACATGTTAAAAATTTAAAAAGTGAAAGACACATTATAGCTTACAGTGACATGTGCACCGGGCAAAATAGAAACATTAAAATAGCTTTAATGTGGTTAAAAATTGTCCAATCTTTGGAAAATAATGTAGAAATCATAGATCACAAATTTTTAATATCAGGACATTCGTTTTTACCAAATGATAGAGATTTTGGCGTGGTAGAAATGTCATTAAAAAAAAATAATTTACTGTTCGTTCCCCAAGATTATTACAAGATTATGAAAAAGTGTCGGAAAGGTAATAGTTTTATTGTAAATGAAATGAGACAAGAAGATTTTGTATCAACAAAATTATTAGAAGATGCAATTTTTAAAAGAGTAAAAAATTCTAATGGAGAATCAATAAACTGGCTAAAAATATGTTGGATGCGCTTTGTCAGAAATGAACCGTATAAAATTTTCTATAAGACATCAATGAATAAGAATGAAAATTTTAAAAAGTCCTGAATTTATTACCACGTCGGGGTAGACCAAAAAAGTTCGAAAATATTGTATTGACACCACTGTATAAAAATATCAGACAAATTACAACAACAAAATTCAAGGACATGAGGGACCTATTACGATATTTACCACCGGAACATCATGATTACTTCAAATCCCTTTTACACGCACAAAATGTAGATGAGTAGTAAATTGTTTTGTAATAAATTTATGTTTGTAATTTTGCACGTTATGTAGTTAATTGAATCGCATAAATTATGTTCCTGAAGTGTTTTAAGGATATGTAAAATAAATTCAGTATTGTTTTTTTTTTCAATTTGAAGCATCTTAAATTATGTTGAATGGACTTGGGCACCTTCAAATTTTATAATGAATCTGGTTGTTAATTTTGAAAGTGGCCTAACTCCATTCTTGATAAGAAAACGCATATTATTCACTTAATAATTGCCACTATTTTAATAGGAACTATAAATTTAACACCCTTAGATACACTTAAGCAGTGCGACTCATTAATGTCCTATACGTATATTTTTAAATTCATTGAAACGCAAACCCTTAAATATCTCGATTTTAAGATAAATGGACTTAGGCCACTTTCAAAATAAACGGCTCATTTCATGTGCACCAACCTGATAGAATAACGCTTTCCAGATTAAAGTCCGGTGACTTGTGTTTCACGAAAGAATGTAATTCCAGCGAAACGATGATTCAAACCTACCCGAACTTCGCGTGCACCACGCCGCATTTAATTTCGCACAAAGTCGTTCCGTTTTGCCCCGGCGCAGCGGCGTTTCGTTTCAATTGTTTCCAAATTCGCGGAGCGAAACAGGTCATTAGCCTAAGCGGTGTTGTACGATACGAAACGTTGGAAAGGTCGATCTTCGCGTGTTCCCGTTGGTATCACGCGGCCTCGCATAAACGGGGGAAACAGCCGTGCAATCGACGCGGAATCGCCGCGTCGGCTCGCAAAAAGAAGGCACCGGGGCGTCGTATTTGCGATAATCCGCACTTTACGGGGAGAAAGTTCAGATTGTCGGTCAGGGGCGCGGAGAAAAATGCTGGTCCGAGGCGTGAGAGATCCTCACCCCAGCCACCCTCCTCCCCCACCCCCTGGCTTATTATCTTTCCGCAACTGCACCCGGCTGCGAAACCTTTTATCGGCGCGGATTCTCGCATCGAAAACGCTCGCGACCAGCTGGAAAAAGTCGTATTCGAGCGCTAGAAATCTCCCTGTGAATATTACTCGAAATGATAAATCACATTTTATCGCGGCCGCGCATTACAGAATTACGTAACAAGCTGCGAATGCAACGTTAAAGAGCGTCATTGAAAATTACCCAATCTCGATACTCAATGCATCGAGTACACACGGGGTCGGGATCCCGCAGCCGGCATCAAACACCAATTGAAATCAGCGCGATTTACTGTGCACACGGTTCGGCTCGCGATTTCGGGGCGAACGTGCGCCACGGGCAAGAAGGGGTTGCAATTTCTCGCGTCTGGCCCACTGTAAAAAATTCCACGGACCCCCTTTAATTATTCTCTGGCCTACACTCCGCGACAAAATTTATTGTTACGTCGCCAAAAGGCAATGAAAACTTGAGAAGTTCGCAGATGTATTATTGGAATTTATTTCATAAATAGAACACAAAATTAATCTGTTATTGCTTTAAAAGAAAGGATCACATTGTATCTTGTCCCTTCATGTTGCACTGTTCATATTGGACTATTGCTCCTCTGTTTTTCAATTTCTTGTTTTATTCTTGACGTTTCTCTCAATCCGTAAAGACGTGTCCGACAACGGGCTTTGAGAGAATTTATTAAAATAAATACTATTTCGTGTACTATAAAAGAAGTGTGCTTTTATTATAAATATACCCATATCCAATATGTATCGAACAGTATTGAACACATTGCTGAACAAATTGCTGTAATTCCGTAAAAAAACAACCCTACAGCAATAAACTTGGTCTCATGTTAAAGCTTAAGGACACCACTTTCGCATACCGTTATTCGCTCTGAGATATTTTTATGTTATATAGCAGATGAAAAACTGAAGATCCATTTCTCCTAAAAAAATGCTATAGATTGGAACCTTTTTGGGATCATTAATAAATTTTTCTCGTGGATGATTCTTCCACGGATTTGAAGAATGAAGCCTCCCCTTTACAACGACATCTTGAAAATTGATGTACGATTTTTTTTCACTGCTCTATGGAACAAAAAGGAGGACCAAGTTCGGTGGTGCGAAACCATCATTGTGCACCTTTTGTCACTGCAAAGTGGACTGTACATCTTTCAAATTAAACTCTCGTGAAAGGACTATTATAAAATCGTACATGTAACACTAGAACTACCAAGCACTAAATGCAACTGACATACATTGCCTTATAATAACAACAAAATAAGATTTGTTCAGATTTCACATCAGTTTTGTTTAAATATCTACTTCGACAGAGAATTTTATTAAAAAATTTTCTCATGGAAACATATATATATAATTTCAATATCTCTAAAAGAAAAAATTAGAAGGAAGTCATTTGACCCATCCGGTAGTTCTAGTGTTAATCTTCAAATCTGCGGAAGATTCACGAGAGAGTTATTTTAAATGTTTTTAGAGACGTTTCAATTGGTAGGATTTTGGAGAGAAAACGTATCTTTTTTCAGTTTCGCACCTGTTAGGTCGCGCGAAATTGTCTTAGGCAAAAACGAATAATTGACAATTAAAGTAGAAGTCTGAAGCTTTAAAATGAGAGCAGGATTATTATGGTACTATATATTTTTTTTTATGGAAGCATCACTGTTTAACACTAAACTAACCATCGCCATTTGTAATATTGATTAATAAACACATTAATAAAAATGATATTATTCAAATACATTATGTGTTCTACTAATTACAATGTAACGAATCACGTATCGATAATAAAAGATAGAAATGTTGCATGAAAAACACTGTTATATCAAAAAAATGATATGAACCTATCATTATTTCGGCCATTGTAGTCCTCTGATGGTTTTGAATGTCCAAAGCGAAAACAATATATCCCAACGTGTACCGAATGGTAACCTAACGAAATGAGTGTTTACTTTTCTATTTTTATTTTATTTACATTTCTATTTTTATATACCGAAATTATCGTAAAATAGCTAAATATTACAAGATCAACAATAAAATCAAGCTAGAGAGTTGTATCTTTGTTTCAACCATTCTTTTTTGCTGAAAACGAGTAAGAGTCCGGTGACTTATGGACGGGAGTGTGCGTAATTTTTAATTTAGAACGTCAGATATATCATAAAAAACTAATAAAAATCGATTTTAGTCATTATATTTTAGGCACTGAAATAACTTTGATGCAATGCTAATAACGATATTTTTGAAAGATACAAATGTGATACCATTCGAGGGATCACTCGAGGGTTAAGAAGAGTAGAAGAAAGTTGCTCTCGAAGGTGTCTCATTTAATTCGTTGAACCCGAAGAATTATACCGCACCGTTGAAGCTAATTCAGCCCAGAAACAAGTCGTTCCTTCGGATAGCATTTTTCACGAGGGAACTTGCGACTTATCAACAATAAAATCAAGCTAGAGAGTTGTATCTGTGTTTTAATAATTCTTTTGCTGAAAACGAGTAAGTGTCCGGTGACTTATGGACGGGAGTGTACGTACTTATACATTATACATGCACTTATGAGTAGAGTAAAAATTTTCGATGAATTTGAAAAGGTACTGTTCTACTATTTTCAACTTATCCAATATATTTGGAAACAATGAAATTTTTGTTTCACTCCAGTTTGTTGCAATTCAGATAGACAATTTTTATTTTGCTCAGAGATCCGCTGTCTACTTAGGAATTATAATACCGATAACTTACTTTGCACAGTCTTCGCATTTAATAACTATTAATTCGAGTCTATATCGACATTTTAAATTACTTCGTGTGATCGAATTATTACAAGGATACTATCTCGTGATGTTTTATGCTTTATGTAATAATTAGACTGCGGATCTTTATGCGTTTATGGCTTCTGGAAATGTTAAAAAAATGCTAAAATATAACATTCGACAGAATCTAGTAGAATTTTTATTTACTTCGGATCTACAAAGGCTACTGCCACAGAAACTAAAATTTTATTTGACTCTACTTTCTTAAAATACCTCTAAAAAAATTGCAAATTGCATAAACGTCCGCATTCTAGTAATAATACAATACATAAACGAAGTGAGTGTGTAAGATGGTGCGATAATTCGTAACATGTTACAATATTTCTTTTTCCTAATTATAATGCAGTCAGATTATTTGAATTTTATTCAGTGGTCATTTTTACCACTTCAACGCGACAATTTTTGTTTCGCAAATACGATTCGCGTTTTGGGAAACATTTCTTTTTTTTTGAAATTTCTCCAGAAGCGAAAATAAATAAATAAACGCACGTTATATAGACTGTTTATTTTGAAAGTGGTGTAAAAGTCCTAAATAACTAATATTTATTTCTATTTTTACATACCGAAATTATCGTAAAATACCTATATATTACAAGATCAACAATAAAATCAAGCTAGAGAGTTGTATCTGTGTTTTAATCATTTTTTTTTTTTTGCTGAATACGTGTAAGCGTCCGGTGACTTATGGACGGGAGAGTGCACGTACAGTAAGGAGCGAAACTGAACCAATAACCACAAGTTTTGTATAAATCACTATTTATTTCTAGGAATATAGAAGAATAACAAAAAATCAACATTATAATTGTTTTTGTCATAGTTAGAAGTAACTTAAGAAATTTTTTTCAATAATTAATGTCTCCTCGATTAGCAATGACGACAAAAATAGATTGACTCGGTTTTGCACCGGTCCCTACAAGAAATGTTTACGTGACATGTTCTAGTAGTATGTTTACATCTAGCACTTTGGTATGTTTACAAACTATTAGTCTACGTCTTAACACTCGGTTCTTCGCAATCTGTCGACCGGAAAAGCACGCAAGTGAAGTAAGAATAAATATGAGGTCAATTGCTCCAAATTGTGTAAAAAATGTCATTTCTCTTTTGAATGACGGCTTGTCAACGCGTAAGACGGCGAAAACCTGCAGTGTTAGTCAATCGACAGTGCAGAGAATAAGAAAAAATACTGTAAAAGTATATTATTAAATGTTGGAGGAAGACCAAAAATATTATCACCGCAGGATGAACGAAGGATTATACGGTTTGTCACATCCGGTGAAGCTTCAAGATACATTATGGCTTCAAAATTATTAAAAGAAGATACGAATATACAAATAAGTCAGTGAACAGCACGAAGAACCCTCAAAGGAGCTGAGTTTAGAAGCATTAAGAAAAGACAGAAGCCAATGTTATCGAAAGAAACTATTAAACGTCGTTTGGAATTTGCTAGAAAATATCGAAACTGGACAACTACTGACTGAGAACGGGTTATTTGGTCAGACGAGACCAAAATTAACAGAATTTGTTCAGATGGCATATCTTGGTGTTGGATTCGTAAAAATGAAAGGCTTAAACCACGACATGTGAAACAAACGTTAAAGCATGGAGGCGGATCCCTAATGTTCTGGGGGTGCCTAACAGCATTTGGTGTTGGATCACTGCACCGAGTTAATGGCATCATGAATCAGTACATGTACAAGGATATTTTACAAGATCATCTGATAGATGCTGTTGAAAATATGCCCTTTGAAGAAAAGAATGTAATTTTCATGCATGACCGAGACCCTAAGCACACTGCTAAAAGTGTAAAAAAATGGCTTTGTACTAAAAAATTTTCTGTTCTGGATTGGCCGGCACAGAGCCCCGACCTCAACCACATAGAGAATCTATGGGGTTTACTAAAAAGACGACTTCGGGATTCATATGACTCCCAACCAACATCAATCACAGATTTGTATGATAGAATTCAAGAACAGTGGGAACAAATATCTCCGGATTATTGAAAAAAATTAGTAGAAAGTATGCCAAAGCGAATTAGTGCAGTTTTACAAGCGCAAGGGTTGTGGACGAAATATTAAAAATAAATGATATATTAAATATTGCCAAGTATTGGACATGGTGCAAAACCGAGTCAGTCTATTTTTGTTGGCATTGCTAAACGAGGAGACATTAATTATTGAAAAAAATTTCTTAAGTTACTTCTAACTATGACAAAAACAATTATAATGTTGATTTTTTGTTATTCTTCTATATTCCTAGCAATAAATAATGATTTATACAAAAATTGTGGTTATTGGTTCAGTTTCGCTCCTCACTGTACATCTTTTCTTTTTGTTTTTCGTGCTATTTCAAAATCGTGCGGAAGAAATGGTAGGGTGGGGTGGGGTCCGCGCTGCGTCTTATAATTTTGTCGCCGATTGTTTGAGCGCCGGGAGCACACTTTTAATACTACAATCGGATATTGGAAGGTCGCGCGAGACGGAAAACAAAGGCGGGGGCCGCTTTAAAAATGGTCGGGAGAGAGCTCGTGGTGGCTCCTTTCATCCGCCACATGTCGGGGCAGGACAGTAGTGCCGTGCAGCCGGCGCCCTCGTCTGTCTCGTTCCACGAGATACAGAACAATGCGCCGGGGCCATTTCGACAATCCCGTGACGCGGTCGTCGCGAGATAGAATCGGGGAAAAATTTTTGCTAAGGGGGTCGTGGGGAAGGGGGTTTGTGGCACAACGGAGGCCACGAGAAAAAAATCTGCTCGCAACACGGGCCCCCCTCCGCTCCCCTTTCACTCTCTCTCTCTCTCGCTTGCTTCTTCCCTCGACGAGCCCCGGAATAGTGGGAGGAGGAAGCCACCCCTTTTGTACAGTGAGAAAGAGGGTGTGCCGCGTACACGTACGCGCCCTTGATAGCCGGAGAGATTGAAAATAATAACGGTCGCAAAAAGCGCACCGGTGGAGGAGAAAAAAAAACTGCCCCGTACGTTTTAATCCGTGGAACTCTCGCGACCGTGATATGCAGATTTCACGAGGCGGCTACCTTCTCCTCGTCTCATCTCGGTTGGCCCCCCTGGTCCTCTTTTTTTTTCTCTCTTTTGTTTTGTTTTTTTCTTTCTTTCTTTCTTTTTCGTTTCGCATCCCCTTTTCTCTACCCCCGTGGGTCCGCGGTTTTTTTCCTACGGCCCTGCCACGCGCGATCGCTTTAGTCCCGCCACTAAATCAATCGAGCGTTTATCCGGGATCCGACAGTCAAATGGTAATATCGGTGAATAATCTCGGAGAGCCCGTGTGCTGATCTCACGGATGCGTTTCGGTAATTTGTATGTACCGCGAATGCACACGCGCGCGAGCGCGCGCACGCTCTACGGCAGCGAACAATGATGTTGTCCATTGATTAACGTTCTTCGATTCGTAACTGGAAAACCGGCCACCTGCAAACGCTTTCAACCGGTTGGAAAATGGGCCAAGTTGCGCGGAAACGTACCCTCGAAATGTCAAAAAATTAGACATTCTTCCTTGTTTATTTATTCTCTAATAAATTGTGATGCGAATCATCGGACCCGTCAAAATTGCGGATTTCGGACTCCGTATTTTACAACAATTATTATCGTGATCGTAAAGATATTCTTCTAGGCAGTTGCTGTATACATTTATTTATTCGGATTATAAAACGATTGGTACAACGTCTCTGCGATAAAGGTGGCCTTGGTATTTTTAATTGGCCTTTTTAACCCTTTGCCCTACAATAACGAGCCAGATTCGTGATGAAGATTCTGAATAGACTCCAATAAATGTGAACGTTATTAATTTCCTTTAAACCGAAATAAAATTCTATTTTGTTGTAGTTGATATATGTGCCCATAATTATGAAAGTGGTCTAAGTCATATATTTCTTTCATTTTTTTTACATTGAATAAATTTAGTTTAAAATCATGTCGTGTGAAATAAGTGATAAATTCATTTTTTTTTAATTTTGACTTAGACCACTTTCATAATTATGGGCACATATGTCCTTTGAAGAATACATAGGCATACAATAAATATAAATTATCTTTTTTTTTCTGTGAAATTCTGAACGATGAAGAATTTCTAATTATTATAATCACAAAGTAAATAGTAGTACGAGGAGTTAACAACGTACATATTTATTAGACTCTGTAGGGCAAGGGGTTAAGTAGCTAATAATTTAAATTGATAGCTGGAAATTGGGGATTAAGAGGAAACGTTTATATTAAAAATTGTTAACTGGGTGAACGACACCTTCGAAAAGTATTTTGTTTTACCCTTGATGGTGGTACAATAGCTGTACATTAAGAACACCAAAATAGAAGTTTGTTTTCGTTTAAAGGAAATGAATAGCATAAATATTTATTAGACTCTGTAGGGCAAGAGGTTAAGTAGCTAATAATTTAAATTGATAGCTGGAAATTTGGGATTAAGAGGAAACGTTTATAGTAAAAATTGTTAACTGGGTGAACGACACCTTCGAAAAGTATTTTGTTTTACCCTTGATGGTGGTGCAATAGCTGTACATTAAGAACACCAAAATGGAATTTTGTTTTCGTTTAAAGAAAATGAATAGCGTACATATTTATTAGACTCTTTAGGGCAAGGGGTTAAGTAGCTAATATTTTAATTGATAGCTGGAAATTTGGGATTAAGAGGAAACGTTTATAGTAAAAATTGTTAACTGGGTGAACGACACCTTCGAAAAGTATTTTGTTTTACCCTTGATGGTGGTACAATAGCTGTACATTAAGAACGCCAAAAAATAGAATTTTATTTTCGTTTAAAGGAAATTAACCCCTTGCCCTACAATAACGAGCCAGACTCGTCATGAAGATTCTGAATAGACTCCAATAAATGTGAACGTTATTAATTTCCTTTAAACCGAAATAAAAATCTATTTTGTTGTAGTTGATATATGTCCTTGGAAGAATACATAGGCATACAATAAATATAAATTATCTTTTTTTTCTATGAAATTCGGAACGATGAAGAATTTCTAACCCTTAGCACTCGAGTGGTGACTCTGAAGCACCACTAGAAATTGTTGTGGCATTATTTCAAAGAAATTACAAAAAATATTACAAAATATTTGGTACCTTAGAAAATTTATATTTAATAGATTACTAAGCGTTTAAATATTATATGTGGAAATCGGATCAGTTTCGTATGAATAAAATGAAAATATTCTAAGACGGAAGAAAAATTTCGTTTTAGAATGAAAATAGCGCCGAGTGCAAAGGGCTAATTATTATAATCACAAAATAAATAGCAGTGTAAAGGGTTAAAAGCCGGTACAATCAAAAGAGTTACGTGTGCCGGGTATTGTAAGAACGTGAACGCATTTTTCGGTTTACCGATGTTATAGCGGGACGACTGCAAACGCAAAAATGAATTGGCGAGAGAAGCGAAGCGTCTCGAGTTCGTTGAAATTTTTCTGACAGTTCGAACGGTGACGATAGGGTTGTTGGACGCATCGTATGGAATTACTAGCGAAACTTTTTGAAACTTCTTGAAAGTTGCAATTCGATCCTCAAACATATGTGTTCGACAGTACAAGCATTGTCTCTTTGATTGGCATTTTCCGCAGACTTCGATGTCAAAGACCTAGCAGATCTCTTGTTCGTTGTGCCACCTGTCTTCGACCTTTTCGGAGAAGTTTTCATTGTTAGCGGATCGAAAATAGCATACTGCCTAAGTTGACTTCCGCTCCTGCGGAGTAACAGTCTGCTATGCTTTGTCTGTCGCAACTTGGATTTCTCTTGTCAACGACTGCCGACTTTTGTGAAGATAGTTATACAACGAATAACCCATTAGCCGTGGACTTTCAAGAATTATGAAATAATGGCCCGTCGGGGGGATGCGTTGAATTCGAAACTCTCGATGATTCCTTGGCTCTTCGCGAACGTTGTTCCCGTTACAAAAAAAATTCGACTCCGCAGAAACGACGAAAGTATCGAGAAATGTTTTCGCCCGAGGTAATCCGGGGAACCGGTATTCCATGCGAGCAACCAGAAGAGCCTCCCGTTCTGATTTAATAACGAGCCTCGAGATCGCCGGTGTTAAAATATCATTTGCGCTCCATCGCTTCTCTCGATCCTTTCTGTTTTCGCCGGGGTCCTCGATCCCGGGCTCGAAAATCTGCTGGATCGACGCGCGGCTCCCTCTTCGACACGCTAGAAAAATATTCCGATATACGAAGCACGGTAATGCCTCGATATATGTGAAAACTTGTGGACTGAAATGTCATTTACAACACGTGCTATATCTATTTCTTTCGCCTTTAGTTTGTTATTGTTACTTCTAATATTTATTTTCAATTATTTTCCATGAAATATTTACCGGTACATTCGTGACGTTTTTCTGATTGAAACGACACCAAACACGACACAATTTCGATTATATTTACTTGTTTAACACTTTGATCGCCAAACTGGAAACCTCAAAAATTCCATACAATCAAAGTAAGTTTTATAATGAAATAAACATTGAAAAATATGATATGTATGATATTGAATAGTCCTCCAACTTTCTTTCATTTTACAGATCCTGATCGAATTTGGTACAGTGAATATATTAACGTAAAAGGTTTATGTTAAAACCTGGACAAATAATTCTGTCATCTACTTACAGTCGAGTCGGAAAGTAAGTTAACGACTGGTGTATGCAGGCAAATGAATATGACATGTCTTTAATCTTTAATAATGATAATATATGTTTTACTAACATATTTGTTTATTTCCTTACACCTCCTAAATAAAAACAATACAATAACTTGATTTTATTCATCATATTCATTGCCTACATATCACCAAATGTTAACTTACTTTCCGACTCGACTGTATCTCGACAGAGTTAAATTATCCGAATTAATCAGTGAGGTATTAGTATTTGGATAATGTACTGATCTAAGCAAAAAATCGTATTCCATGTAATCAGTTTAGTTTGAACTGATAGAAGGATAGAAATCAGATAGAAATCGAAAGGAAGAAATCATTCCTTCCTTCATCGTAAGAATAGAAATCATTCGGATAGAATTGAGATATCGTTGGTGTTCGGATAATCGAGGTGCCATCGTGAATCAAAGAAGTAAATGTGGTCCAAATCGTATCGTGTTTGGATTCGTTTCAATCGGAAAAATGTTACCAATAATACAAAACTTTCAGAAATTAATAATTAAGGACAAAAAGTGAATTATTCCCGTTTATCAACTCGATAGTTAGTTCTGCAGTTTTCAAAATCGTTTTCTGCATGTCTCTGCATGATGCTTCGAGTAATCCTCGCAGATTCTCGAGGCTTCGCGGGAAAAATCGGGAACGAATAATAATACCGCGTTATATTGTTTCCAGGGCGCGGCTTATTGAAATTCAAGGCGTCACTCGTCTCCGCGATAAATACGGATGAGCGATTCATCGTTAATGCTCGCTGCCGCGCCGACGATATATCATACTTATTAATCGCACGGAACGTAACACGCTTTTCCCAAACACTTTGCGCGTTCCCGCACCGAGCTGAAATTTAAATCCACTGGTTCTGCTCGCTAAAACAATTTCCTTAATAACGGAACAAATAAAATATCTTAACACAGTTACTACCACTTAAAATGTGACAAACAATAATTACAGCTACTTAGGGGAATTCTCTATTCCAAATTTTATGGAATAAAGGATAGCTTCTAATCTTCAAATTATTTTACATTTATTGGAATTATCAAGATGCATTTACGGGAAACGGTTATATAAGTTATATTATTGAAGATTACATTGTAGTAAAAATTGTGTCAATTTTAAATAAGTTTAGATTCGTTAATTTTAATAAAAAAAAATACTTGTGATCTTGGAAAGGTCTTTCAAGCTCATAAATATCACTATTTTAATTATAATATAGGATACACTCCTGGACAAAAAGATAGCACAAGTGTGCTATCATTTAGTTTTCAAGGATAAATCAAGAATTCTCTAAATTTTACAATTGGTACGTAAATATCATCTTACGGTAATATATTAAATAGCGATAAATTGGAACTGCGCTGTCCGTACTTGTATTTATTAACAACAATCTCGTAGCGGAGGTCGGCGAAATGATAGCACATGTTAATAAATGAGGCATTAACTTAGATCATCAAAATCGGTGAGGAAGCCCCTAATGTAAATAATTACCAAATAATGTTAAGTAGTCAGTTTTAGTGCTCTGTGAATCTAGTGTTAAAGGGACATTGATGTTGCAAAATATGAAAGAAAACCTTGCATCCAATATTCTACACACGAATAATAATATACAATACTAATGTACTATAAACTACATTATAAAATACTAATGTAAAGTGTACTTACTTCTGAATCTTCTGTACCTCCGTCGGATCCACAGCACACAATTGTTGACTCACGAGGATAGGTCCGAACAACAATTGAACAACAATCGCACTGAACAACACACACACACAACACACTTAACGAAATCGTGACAGCAGACGAGAAAATGTTACTCCGACCACGAATAAAATAATACTGCGATTTTAACCGTCCCCCTCCCACGGACGAGTGATACGAAAACAGGGAATTCCGGGAAATAGGGTCGGCGCCCCGCCATAATTTTTTTACCTTGGTTTTGTATCTAGTGTTGATAATCCCTCAGCGTCTAACCTGCCTAGGATAACCTGACCGTATGACCTCCGTGGAGGGGATATTTGTTAAAATCGCAGTATGATTTTGTGCGTGGTCGGAGTGACATCTCCTCGTTCGTTGTCGCGATTTTATAAAATGTGTTGTGTGTGTTGTTCAGTGATTGTTATTCAATTATTCGGACCTATTCTCGTGAGTGAATAATTGTGTGCTGTGGATCCGACGGAGGTACAGAAGATTCAGAAGTAAGTACACTTTACATTAGTATTTTATAATTTAGGATTAGTATTCGTATGTGGAACATTAGATACAAGGTTGTTTATCATATTTTGCAACGTATATTAACGATCATTAATGATTTGGTATATAGTATAATTTAATGTGGTTCAAATAAGATACTACTTTAAATCAAATATTTTTATTTTGATAATCAGATAGATGAAATGAAATATTTTTATTTTGTATTTCAAATATTTCCTTGCAATGAAAATAAGTTGAGCAAGTAGTTAATATTGTAAATTATAATTTTTAACACGAGAAGCTATAATAGTTAGCAAAGTATTATTTGTAGTTCACTTACGAATATGTAACATGTTGATAAACAGACTACAATATCGTAATAACATTACTGGCAACTAAATATCATAAAAATATAAGTTACTGTCAACCATTTGAAATACTATTTTACACAGTCGTACACACACCTACACCGATCACTTTTTGTGATGTTGAAACTTTTTTGCGAATATCTCGGAAACTAAAGCTGAGCGGCAGTAACATGTGTAGGAAAAAGTTGTTCAGAATGATGACCTTGACAACATATTTCAAGGTCATCAAAATCGGTGAGGAAGCTTCTAATGTAAATAATTACCCTTAATTTCTTGCCGCGTCCCATTTTGTTCAATGATGATTGGAAATTCTACCAAGACAGAATGCCTACACAACGCTATGTTAATATGATTCGAAACGTAGAAACAGTGAGAAATCCGAATAGAAAGTCAAGTGTGCTATCATTTCGCCGACACCTGTTACACGACTTTTGTTCATAAATACAAGTACGGACAGAGTAGTTCCAGTTTGTCGCTATATAATATACTACCGTGAGACGATGTTTATGTACCATTTGTAGAATTCAGAGAATTCGTGATTTATCCTTGAGAACTGAATGATAGCACACTCGTGCTATCTTTTTGTCCAGGAGTGTAGATTCTAAAGAATAATAATCTAAAGAGAATCATAATAATAGAGGATAGATTCTAATCTTCAAATTATTTTACATTTATTGGAATTATCAAGATGCATTCACGGGAAACGGTTACATAAGTTATATTATTGAAGATTACATAGTAGTAAAAATTGTGTCAATTTTAAATAAGTTTAGACTCGTCAATTTTAATAAAAACAAAAAATTACTTGTGATCTTGGAAAGGTCTTTCAAGCTCATAAAAATCACTAATTTAATCATAATAAAGGATAGATTCTAAAGAATAATAATCTAAAGAGAATAATAATAATACAGGGTAGATACTAATCTTCAAATTATTTTACATTTATTGGAATTATCAAGATGCATTCACGGGATACGGTTACGGTTACATAAATTGTATTATTGAAGATTACATTGTAGTAAAAATTGTGTCAATTTTAAATAAGTTTAGACTCGTCAATATTAATAAAAAAAAAGATACTTGTGATCTTTGAAAGGTCTTTCAAGCTCATAAAAATCACTAATTTAATCATAATAAAGGATAGATTCTAAAGAATAATAATCTAGAGAATAATAATAATAAAGGATAGATTCTAATCTTCAAATTATTTTACATTTATTGGAATTATCAGGATGCATTCACGGGAAACGGATACATAAATTGTATTATTGAAGATTACATTGTAGTAAAAATTGTGTCAATTTTAAATAAGTTTAGACTCGTCAATTTTAATAAAACAAAAATTACTTGTGATCTTGGAAAGGTCTTTCAAGCTCATAAAAATCACTAATTTAATCATAATAAAGGATAGATTCTAAAGAATAATAATCTAAAGAATAATAATAATAAAGGATAGATTCTAATCTTCAAATTATTTTACATTTATTGGAATTATCAAGATGCATTCACGGGAAACGGTTACATAAATTGTATTATTGAAGATTACAATGTAGTAAAAATTGGGTCAATTTTGAATAAGTTTAGACTCGTCAATTTTAATAAAAAAAAAATACTTGTGATCTTTTGGGAAGGTCTTTCAAGCTCATAAAAATCACTAATTTAATCATAGTAAACCATTTAGTCTTCTCAGTCTTTCTTCTCTTGCAATACATGTGACCGTATAATTTGAAAATGATTAAGAAAATGCGAAGATTTACAACAATCTGTCGCTGGGTGATTCGAACGCGTCCTAGTTCGGATAATAGAGATTCCGATGCACTCGGACCCGAAGGTAAAACGTCATTTCTGACGAACAAACCATGGTCGAAGGAGGCTGATGCTTTCATCGCATTAACAGACGTCGGTCCTCGTGAAAGCTGTCATTGTGCTGGCTCATCTCGGCCGATGCGGGTCCTACGCACATCCGCGCATCGGGTCGCGTCGCCAGCGCAGCGCAGCGCTCGCGTGCACGCGAATGCATATGCAGCTAGGCTGCTAGGCTCCTCCGTGAGGCGCGCGCGTTCTTTGTTTTTTTTTTGTTTTTTGTTTCACGTTCACAGCTGTCCGGCCCCGTCCTTTTCATCCCGCTCAAACAATAACAACCATTGTCTGTTTGCTTATATAAACCCCCAGATCACAGCTCGAATTAAATTCTCCTCCGTGGCAGTACAGTAGCTTGAATAACGCGTGCACTCCGGCTCTCGAGGAACACCCGGAGAAACTGCTGCTACGCGAGATGATCACTATAAAAACCGTGGAAAAAACTTGACAGCGTTTTTTTCTTTTTTTTTTCTTTTATTGAACCCTATCTACGCAACTGGATACACATTCGCTGCGTTTCTTCGAACAATCTCTTAACGTTCCTCTGAGAAAACAAAACGCTTCGAATGGCCACTCTTTGTTCGTATAATTCACAAAATTCGAGGTAAAAAAATTTGTGGAAGAATGTTAGATACCGAAGCTTCGAAATGATCTATACGTTTTTGGTAACCACGCAAGGTTTGCATCTCGAGTGGAATTTTAAATGTAACAACTAGACTGTGGATCTGTAAGCAAAATAAACATTTTCATTATCAATTCTAAAAACACAGAGGTTATTCGAAGACGTATTTTCTCTTGTATTATTTAATTTTAATAGTATTTGGATTCTGCGAATGCCTTTAAAAATTTTTATCTCACCTACTCGTTCTTGTTCTAATGCATAAAGTCAGCAGTCTAGTAATAACGAGGCTACGAATCATTATGGAAAGTAAAAATTGTCTTTAATCGTGAAAAACAGAAGTTTCTCTATTTTTGTCAAGTAAAATCTGGAATGCAGTAACAACGAAAGTGTCTTCGATGGAATTTCCATGGGAGAATAGTTAAATTAGACTTGAACAATTCCTTACGGTAGCAAAAGCAAATCATTAACTGGAAGCTTATTATTAACTCTATAAAATGGCTGGATTGCACATTTTTATGCACCTACAGATTTTTATGGACAAATTTATAAACGTCGTAATGGAAAAAATTTTATCTTATTGCGGGTTGTAAAATATGCCGTAACCGTATTAAATCCTTGGTCTATTAATGACTGTACTTCGCTTGAAGGAAGCTTTAATTTTCAATTTAATGATGACCTCTTACTACTACGACACCGTTTGTTGTTTTATGAATGGAATCGCTTGTGGCTGTTGAAGGATGAATTAAAAAGCCTTTCATTATTTGCGTTTAAAGTAACAGGTAGATAAATTGATAAGAAATTAGATTAATTATTTATAAGACGGAGCAAATGTATACAGTGAGATAGAGATTAGTTTCGAAGGTAAAATATATTTCGATGGTAACAATTGTAAATAATAAATAAATTCGCGTAGAATGGTCCATGAATTAATTTGTACATGTAACAAAATATATTTTTTGGTCTGCTGTCCGTGCGACAGTTATCGTGGAACTCGTTCAGGAATGAATTAGGTAGGCGTAAATCATTAATAACGATTGGAGAACGGTGTCGTCGCTGTCTTATCGTGTTTCATAAAGCATTTCGGAAAAATAGAGCCACCGGGGCCTGTTCTGCCAGCGATATGTGCAGCGAGACGCCCGGTTTATTAAGATAAACGATTCACCGCACGGCGCGATAAAAAAAAATGAGTCGCAGGAGGTCGAAGGGCAGAGGAAGGGCGCCTTCGCAATATTTCGAACGAACTAGCGCCATCCGGTTGTTAATCCACTCGCTGGAAACCCGATGTTTTCGTCGCGTTCGCCAATGGGTCGTTGCTCGCTGTCAGTGGCTCTCATTTTGCCAGTTTCATGCCATTCCGTCCGTCCGAAAATTCAAATTCAATCTCGCGTTTTCAATGCGGAACATTTTTCATAGAATTCACAATTTTTCACGGTGTCCAATAACATTCTAGTCGCTGGATTTCGTTGCTTCAGACTTTATACTTTAATGCCTCAAATAGAAAAAAATTTATAATTATCGAGTGCAACAAATTTTAATGAAAAAAAAAAATGAGTAAGTGTTATATCGACAGGAGGAACGGATGAGAGTTCAATAATTGTTGGTATAAAAATTAAATACAGAAAGCCCTAGTTTGTATAAGGGTCGAACAAATGACTAAAAATAAGTTTATAAATATCCGGGGTGGGACAGTATAATTACAGAATAATAGGAAGATGAAATTATAGTCGTTGGACTTCATAGTTTCAGACTTTATAGTTTCATGCTTCAACTGCAAGCTAATTTATAATTGTCCAGTGCAAGAAATTTTAACGAAAAAATTAATAAGGGTAAAATTGACAGGAGGGACAGTTGAGAGTTCAATAATTGTTGGAATAAAAAGTAAACACAGGAAGCCCTAGTATTCATTTAAGGGTTGAACCAGTGAGACTAAATTTATAAATATCCAGGGTAGTACAGTATAATTACAGAATAATAGGAAGATAAAATTATAGTCGTTGGACTTCATAGTTTCAGACTGTATACTTTAATGCTTCAACTGCAAACTAATTTATAATTGTCCAGTGCAAGAAATTTTAACCAAAAAATGAATAAGGGTTAAATTGACAGGAGGGACAGTTGAGAGTTCAATAATTGTTGGAATAAAAATTAAACACAAGAAGCCCTAGTATTCATTTAAGGGTTGAACCAGTGACTAAATTTATAAATATCCAGGGTAGTACAGTATAATTACAGAATAGTAGGAAGATGAAATTATAGTCGCTGCACTTCATAGTTTCAGACTTTTGTTCTTTAATGCTTCAACTGCAAACTAATTTATAATTGTCCAGTGCAAGAAATTTTAACGAAAAAATGAATAAGAGTTAAATTGACAGGAGGGACAGTTGAGAGTTCGATAATTGTTGGAATAAAAAGTAAACACAGGAAGCCCTAGTATTCATTTAAGGGTTGAAGCAGTGACTAAATTTATAAATATCCAGGGTAGTACAGTATAATTAAAGAATAGTAGGAAGATAAAATTATAGTCGCTGCACTTCATAGTTTCAGACTTTATAGTTTCATGCTTCAACTGCAAACTAATTTATAATTGTCCAGTGCAAGAAATTTTAACGAAAAAATGAATAAGGGTTAAATTGACAGGAGGGACAGTTGAGAGTTCGATAATTGTTGGAATAAAAATTAAACACAAGAAGCCCTAGTATTTATTTAAGGGTTGAAGCATTGTCTAAATTTATAAATATTCAGGGTAATACAGTATAACTACAGAATAGTAGGAAGATGAAATTATAGTCGTTGGACTTCATAGTTTCAGACTTTATAGTTTAATGCTTCAACTGCAAACTAATTTATAATTGTCCAGTGCAAGAAATTTTAACGAAAAAATGAATAAGGGTTACATTGACAGGAGGGACAGTTGAGAGTTCCATAATTGTTGGAATAAAAATTAAACACAAGAACCCCTAGTATTCATTTAAGGGTTGAACCAGTGACTAAATTTGTAAATATCCAGGGTAGTACGGAATAATTACAGAATAACAGGAAGATGAAAGTTTCAAGAAAAATTGAACGAGGGTAAAATTGACACGAGGGACTGGCAAGGACTAATATTAATATAAAAATGATACAGAACCGCGGAGATGCGAACAAATTAAGGAATGAAAATGTGACCAAATGCGTACATGATAAAAATCGGACACACGAGTACAAGCTGCCGGCGCGAACAGAATCATGATCGAAAAAACCATGTAGAGGACAGAGGACGAGTATTGCCGGCGAAGGGGTTGAAGGGGATGATGGTTGATAGCAGAGTCATTAGAAGATCGCCGACGGTCTACAAGTACTCGGATTCGGGCCCGCTTTACGATTACCCGGTTTTTTAAGGTACACTTGTTCGCCCGGTTGCTTTCTAATTGCGCCAAACCGAACGGCGGTTTCTTGCGAGTCGGATTCGTTCATCCGCGCAGATCGCGATCCCTTAATGACAGTTTATGAGCTTAATGTGCATACAGGAAGATTCATGGGCCGGTTGGCTGCTCCGAGCGAACACAAGAGCGGCCGCCGCGATACAATGCACACGATGCACGTGGCTCGAGAGCGGAGCCGGGCCGGGTCGGGCCGGGCCGGGGTCCGGCCTGACGTAATTTGTCCCGCGCGCAAAAATTCGAGTTACGAGCGAGCAAGAGAGAAAGAGTGGGGAGAGGACCCGGAGGAACAGGGCCCTCTATAACGAGACGCCTCTAATGAATGCTACCCCGGTTTTTGTTCGGACCGTGGTCCCTCGCACGCTCGCATTTTTACGGGTCCCATGGACGCACGCGATTTCTCGGTAAAACTGCGCTGCGCGGTGTTCGCGGCTCGATCGAGGACATCGGAAGCTTCTGCGAAAACTCGTTGCACCTAGAATTGCATTGTGTTGCAGCGACTTGCCTAATGCGAGATTTCAATTTGTTCGAAATGTTATACCTGTACAGCGATTTCTCGATATACGTCGCCAAGACCTGCATGATAAACGTCGCGCAATTATCCAGAGGAACGTAAACGTAACACGATCAGGTATGCCTCCTGCACGATGCACGACACTGGGAACACCCTTGTCGTTGACATGTATCGAACATGTATCGTGGTTGACGTATATTGAGTTTAATAAAAATTGTTCGAAGCTATTATAGGAAATGGAAGTTTTTTAACACTAGAAAGACGGGAGCTTAGTATATACCTATATTGCCTGAAAGCAGTCAAAATAACTGCATTGTGAAAAAATAACTAATGCGCAAAGAAATTTGTTTAACAGTAATTTTTAATATATTTTATATACACTTACAGTCATATAACAAGTTATTAATAAGTATTAGCAATAAAAAAAATGTATTTCAGTTCGAAAAAAAATAATTTAAAGCAGTCAAAATGACTTGCTTAGGCAATCTAGTGTTAATTACAGTCCGCGACAATTCTATAAGACGTGTGACATAAGACATAATACAGGGTGGTCCACGCAATTGTTTCAACTCATAACTTCGAAGAGCACTACATCCGTAGGCCTTTAAATTTTTTTTTTGATGCAGCAGTGCATGTGCAATTAACAATTGCATCATTTCTTTAAATAGAAATGCATTTTTTTTTTTACACAGATCGATTCTTCTGTTCATTCTACGTAAAAAATGATTAGGTTACCATGGCAAAAAAATTATTAGATAAATTATTAGATGTAGTGCTCTTCGAACCATTTATCTTTCTCCTTTGGCATTTTTTCGTAAATGCAATAATAACGGAGTTATGACTTGGAACAATTGCGTGGACCACCCTGTATAAAACAGTGCGTGGAACGACGTCCCCAGAAGTAAATAATAACACTCTGCACGAAAGACGATGAAATTTTTCTCATATAATACATAATTATTTCGTTTTAACACTAAACCTACCAAGCACAAAACATATGACAGTGAAACGTCTTATACAAAGGAGAAGATTTACTTTAGTTAAATTTTGTACTGTTTTTATTATAATATGTGCTTCAATAACGAAGTCAATTCGGTAATTTCCTATGAAAACGTTTTTATAATTTCAATAATTGTGAAATAGAAAAGCGGCCATTTGACCGTGGTAGGTTTAGTGTTAAGTGATGTCTTATAGCATTGTCGCGGACTGTATAATCGTATCGAAACTGAGGTGTATTATTCTCTCTTATGATTATCTTAAAAAGTAGAAAATAGTTTCCTCAAATTCTCGTATCTCAGAAACGGTTGACTTTTCGACTTATGGACCGGTTTTTTTAAACACCCAGTATCATTATACAGGGAAATTCATTTCCCTTGTTAGGGAAATGATCAATCAGTTTGGAAGTTTGGACCACTTTTGAATTATAGAACACGGGAGCGCGTTAAGGACGTTCGAAAATCGTCAGGGAAGTAGAAAAAATAAATAAATAAATTGATGCAAGGGTCGCTGCATTACTTACACCTTCCGCTTGACGTCGGAGCTAAATTGCTAATATGAATAATCGTATAATATGTATAATCGTATCGAAACTGAGGTATATTCTCTCTTATGATTATCTTAAAAAGTAGAAAATAGTTTCCTCAAATTCTCGTATCTCAGAAACGGTTGACTTTTCGACCTATGGACCGGTTTGTTTTAACACCCTGTATCATTATAAAGGGAAATTCATTTCCCTTGTTAGGGAAATGATCAATCAGTTTGGAAGTTTGGACCACTTTTGAATTATAGAACACGGGAGCGCGTTAAGGACGTTCGAAAATCGTCAGGGAAGTAGAAAAAATAAATAAATAAATTGATGCAAGGGTCGCTGCATTACTTACACCTTCCGCTTGACGTCGGAGCTGAATTGCTAATATGAATAATCGTATAATATGTATAATCGTATCGAAACTGAGGTATATTCTCTCTTATGATTATCTTAAAAAGTAGAAAATAGTTTCCTCAAATTCTCGTATCTCAGAAACGGTTGACTTTTCGACCTATGGACCGGTTTGTTTTAACACCCTGTATCATTATAAAGGGAAATTCATTTCCCTTGTTAGGGAAATGATCAATCAGTTTGGAAGTTTGGACCACTTTTGAATTATAGAACACGGGAGCGCGTTAATGACGTTCGAAAATCGTCAGGGAAGTAGAAAAAATAAATAAATAAATTGACGCAAGGGTCGCTGCATTACTTACACCTTCCGCTTGACGTCGGAGCTAAATTGCTAATATGAAGGTTGAGCGAGTGCGCCAGTAAATTTCGTCGAATGAATTGTGCCTTACATGGCCACGTTGGATCTAAATGGGCTAATGCCTATTTAAAAAGGACTCGTTATTTATTGCCGATCTCGGCGGGTTTGATTTGTTGTGGGTTTCTAAACAAATGCGTTGTTCCGAAGCATCAGGATCGCGAGAGTGGCGTGGCCGGGACACGTTTCTATGTAGGAGAGATTTCTGATCCAGATAGGCGCAAAGGGAATTGCGCAATGAATGGTTCATAAACGGGTTACCGGCTGGTCTCGGTCGATGTCGGACGACAGACGACAAACGACAGGACCCCAGGCGGCAGCAACAGCAGCGATTCTCCTTCCTGAAGGGTTCTCGTCCACGGATCTCGTAGCCGAGCCACCCTTGAGCACGACTCGCTCCTCTCTTGGTAGACCCCTTGTCTCATGGCGTCTATGTTTCACGTAGGCAGAGCCCGGGCCCCTTTAAGCATATAAATTATTAGAGCCGTTTCAAGGGCCACTCGGAATCCGGCTATTGTTGCCAGTCGTATATACTTACATGCCCGTAGGAGAAACGTCCGTATACCACGTCTAAGACGGAGAGGAACTAATTCGAGGAACCCACTCGACGAGCACACTCGACGACCCTGCAAGCCTCGCCGCCCAGGAGGGCTGTATTTCGTCATCTCACGGCCTTCGAAACACGACAGCTTCCGCTGCCTAATTCTTAGTTAAGATTCCAGGTTGCCAGGCATCGCTATATATTCACCGTATAATCACCCCACCTGATATGGAACCCTACGACTAATCGTATCTCCGATCACTATTAATACCTTGGAAATACAGTTCATACCCGATACACTGCCCGAAATTTCCATAAATCCGCCTGATTTTTTGGTAAAATCTTATAATTATGTCATAGTAATGAGAAACTGATGCATCATAGCATTTTTTGATTAACAAACGAAACCATATACATGTTTGCAGTCATAGATATATTCTTTATTTATAAGAAAACGTAAAATTATATAGTTTAACAAAAATCGAACTACGAAATATCCATAAGGCCAACCTTTTTTTAAGTAGATAACATCAATATTAACAAAAATTTCTTCTAAATTTCTAAATTAATACTTAGTATAATTGCCATTTTTTCGAATAACGTCGAAAAGTCGATTAGACATTGATGCAATCAAAGCACGAAGAATTTCTGCTTCGATCGACGTCCACGCTTCGTTCATTGCAGTCCATAACTCAGAAACAGAATTGTACTGTTTACAATTAACATATACTTTTCTTGCAAGTATTCCCCAAAGGTTCTCAATTGGGTTTAAATCTGGTGAACAAGCTGGCCATGTCAAAACCCTGATATTTCTGTTGTCTAACTACTCCTTTGTTTCTCTTGATACATGAACTGAGGCGTTATCCTGTTGAAAAATGAAATTGTCAGTCTCAATTGCTTCATTGAATGGTATTAAGACTATCTGCAACAGCTCCGTGTATTGGGACGAATTCATTTTGTGGTTAATTCGACAGATTGGGGTTTTTTTATTTGCTCTGAATGCAGCCCAAATCATTAATGATCCCTCCACCGAAGTTACGACTCATTGCTACGTTAGGTTCTTTTCTTAAATCGTGGCAATAGTACTTGTGACCATCTGGCCCATCTATGTTAAATTTTTTCTCATCGGAGAAAATTATATTGTTCCATTCTTCTGTCCAGGACATATGTCTTTGTGCAAATTCGAGACAAGCTTGTTTGGTGTCGTTCTTTGAGTGCTGGTTTCTCGAGCATTTATTTCCATTTAAATCGCACTGAACTTTTTAAAATTTGCTGCACACGGCTCGTTGTTATTGGTACTTGTAGTTCAGTTCAAAGTTGTGCTGCACTTTTTGTTTCCCTTGCTGCCAGCCTCATCAATAATGAATATTGTCTTCTTGTCAATTTTTCATTTCCACCTGTATAGTGTTTCTTACCATATTCTTCGCTCAAATTTATATAATTATCTATTAAAATATACGATCTATTAATTTTTTTCGCAATTGATCGATTAGAACACCCCATATCTTTATAAGCATCAGTAGATGCCTTCTCTTCAATGGTCAACAACTTGCCTCGTGGCATTCTAATAAAAATAAATACAAATATAATATATATACAATTTTTATGAATTTAAAAATCAATTTTGGTGTAAATACTCACATTTAAATTACAATTAAACTTCCTTAGCTGAGACTCACGTGTTATCCACACAAAGTTTAAACACAAACTAAGTGGCTTTGTAGAAATTTCGCACTCCCGTTCCGTGGCCTTCGACGAAAATGTAAACAGATTCAAGACGTAAACATTTGTGAGAAAGTGGCGTATATATCTCTACTCAGTAGTCAGTATACAATGTTATAGATATTTGGAAAGTTACAAATTTCTCTCTATATTTTTTAAAAATACACCAAAATGTAGGTGGCTTCATAGAAATTTCGTGCAGTGTACATGTCAACGACACGGGTCTCGCCAGCGACATGGATCGTCCAGGAGACCTTTTCTGTCGTAGGAAAACTACCATGCGGGTTAACCCCTTGTACTACGATTTATTTCACGGTTTCAGTGATTAAAACTTTTTTGTAATTTATAATTTCCTTAAAAAAGGGAGAAAATTTATGTCTATTGTATGCCTATATGTTCTCCGATAGCTGTATATTAACAACGCAAAAATAGAATTTTATTTCGGTTTAAGGAAAATTAATAAGAAATATATTGGGTTGGCAACTAAGTAATTGCCGATTTGTTCAATGAAATAAAAGAGTTTTTTTTTTACTTGGAATGAACTTTAATCTACGATGTATTTTCCATTTTGTTCGATGACCTTTTGCCATCTTTCTGTCAACTTGAAAATTCCACGCTCTTAGAAAGTCTGATCCTTTTCGGCGAAAAACTGAGTTAAGTATAACTATCTATAACTGAAATCGGCAATTACTTAATTTTCTGAACTGTAATTTAGAACTTAGTCAAAATAATTGTTATCTAGTTTGTTTACATGTTGTTGAATTTTTCTAAAACTTTATACACATTTAGTACTTGTATGTACGCTACTATAAATACATTTTGTTCCAATAAATTACAGTTCATTCTACGCTATTCTCATGATTAATCATTTTCTGTCATCCCGTTCGAATACTTTCGTTGCTCACTGTATGTCAATAATACGGGTCTCGCCAGCGACATGGATCGTCCAGGAGACCTTTTCTGTCGTAGGAAAGCAACTAGGCTTAGGTGGGGATAATTCCGCGACTGTTATCGTCCAGGCCTCGGCGACTTATATAGAGAAATCTACTGTAAACGCGCTGGCGGAGGTTTCCACAGTTTTGTTTCTTGTGGGTTTTAGGATACAGTTGTAAAGGAGCAGAGGTGCGTAGGAGGTGCAATGGCGGCCGAGAACGGCGTGGCACTCGAACCACACGCCGCAATCATAATTAATTACGACGAAGACAGGCGTAATAATAGATTCGGCCCGCTGACAGACCTTTGACGCAGAAAATCTACGTGTAAGGAAAGCTCACCGTTGGTGGTATTTCTCCAGCGGAGGATCTAGAATTACCTGGGGATCGCTGTCCGGGAGACAGTGAAAAAGAGACGCGGGTACGGTTGCTTTTAGAGCTCGAGAACTATGTCTATGCCGTGGCGAGATCATTCATTTTGTCCAACATATGACACGGCAAACTGCTTTACTGTCTAACGAATTTTTTCACCGTTTTTATTACGCTCATTATTAGTGTTTCGGATGTGAACACATTGTAGGGGACGAAATACAGAACAGTATATATAATTAATATAAAATAGTTTTTCATCTGCAGCAGATTTTACGACGAGAATAAAATAGTTTTTTATTTGTTTCATACGTAAATATTAGTACCTGATATCAGCGTTTCGTATTTTCCGACCATATTCTCTGCCACTTGCGTTTTATTACCATTAGTTCGATATTAACCCCTTGCACTACTATTTAATTTGTGATTATAATTTTAATAGAAATTTTTCATCGTTCAGAATTTCATAGAAAAGAAAAGATAGTTTATATTTATTGTACGCCTATGTTTTCTCCAAAGGATATATGTATATCAACTACAAAAATTCTATTTTGTTGTTTGATTTCGGTTTAAAGGAAATCAATAACATACATATTTATTAAACTCTGGTTCAGAATGTGCATCACGAGTCTGACTCGTTATTGTAGGGCAGGGGGTTAAAAATTGCTCGTAAGTTGGAATTATGTAAATGTCCTTGATCTGAGAGTGGAAAGAAAATAGTGTACGACCGAATTCCTGTGAATATCTTTTCGTTTCGATTAATTCTGCAAGGATGACGTTAGAAAGTGGTATTCCATGTTTGTTCATTTTTCTCTAATCGATTAAGATCCCCGACTGCGCGTTTTAATTATACAACCTCGCGCGATTGCATAATCTAGCGATTAACATCGCCTACTCGGTTATGCCTGGACCCGTTGCCATATTTTGGTGGCAATACGATGAAACGCCGCCGACGAAACGCGGTTGCATATTTCAACGGATGATGCCTCGGCTGTGTTACATCCGTGACACTTCCGCGGACGTTAAAAATATACTTAACGACGCATAAAGTTTACAACCTCAAGACCGCCAGTCGTACCGGTTAATTCCCGACCGCGACCAGGAATTAATTTATAAATACCGACGTAGTCTTCTTCTAGATTTTATGGCAAGCCGCTAAGTGGTTTAATTAACTCGGAACGAGGTGAACGCACCGCGGTCCCTCGCCGGTCTTACGCGATTACGCTGATAATCTACGACAAGCCATTGTTGGTATCGAAAAATCCGCGTTTGCAAACAAAATCCCCCCCCCCCCCCCAAAAAATTGGCAGTAGACAGTAATTTAGGACTCAGGAGATCAAGTAACACTGTCAAAAATTGCGCCAACAACGTGTGGCACTTTAACGCTGAAGCTATCGCGGTCAAAACGACCGGATTTATATTTTACAATTATTTATGAAAATTCATTTCTGGAAAATAGTGGAATAAATCTCCTAGTCCAAACATTTACTGTATTTAATATTAGGGACAATCTCAATAAAAGGCTTGCCATTTTTATAGGGCAATATTTGCTAGATACTGTTAATGCTGTGGTAGGTTTAGTGTTAATTACACGGGTTTCACAGTTTCCTTTTTAAGACTTCTAACAAAGAAACATTCTTTCTCGTGGAAGAACAATTCTAATTGCAAGTCTCTCGTGTAACACGCATACGAGTTGCTTCCACACACTCGTATAAGAAATATTGTAATACTGTCGCAGGTAGCTTAATGAGATTATTAACTCTTAGCACTGGAATGGCGACTGTAAGGCGCCAGTAAAAATTGCTGTATCGTTGTTCAAAATATTTTTTACATTATCAAATTTGTTTGTACGTAATAGATTATTAAACACTTCAGAGTATTTTACGAGTAGATTGCACCATTTTCATATGTATACCATAAAAATATATATATACAGGGTGTCCCACATAAATGGGAACAAATAAATATCTCGATCAATATCGCGAACAAAGTTGTACCGTTTCAAGGGGCCAATTTGATGATGGTAACGATTTCTTCTCAAGGTCATTTTTTCACAAGATTTCAAGGTCATCGTTATTTTTTTTTAATGGAATCATATATTTTTTTTCATATTCTTATAGAGAATAAAATGACAAATTTAACAACCTATCATAACGTATGATTCGGCTACAAGGAAAATATACGAGGAAAGTATACAAGGGAAATATTCTAGGTCATAAGTAGACATCGGATGTTTATGCAATTTCCAATTTTTATAGAAACATTTTAAGAAAGTGGAATGAAATAAAATTTCATTTTTAATGGGGACAGCCTTTGTAGATCCAAAGCAAATAAAAATCGTGTTAAATTCTCCCGAATTTTATATTATAGTATTTTTGTAACATTTCCATAAGCCATAAATGCATAAAGATCCGATGTCTAGTCATAAGAAATGTGTCGTTTTGGTGTTAAAATAGCTTCGAGTGCAAAGGGTTAAAAAAATTATGAAATAAGAACTACCGTCACCTTACTAGAATCGGGAAGTGAAATTGTCACAGTTGGCTTCTCAACATTATCAGAAAAAGAAATGAACGAATTTCCATTTAATTTCTGCCTCTCGATTCGGAAAATTCGGGAAGACAATACTTAAAATTTGTCCATCGTTCTGCATAATAACGGAGCACGATTCCCCGATCCCCTTAACTCATTCGAGACCGATTGCACACCGTGTGTGCAATGGATTTCCGAGGCTATAAGACGGCCTGCACACCGTGTGTGCAATAACAGTAATGTGCAATTATCAGTTATAAATCTGTAAAGTACAGGAAAACAAAATTTGGCATTGGTTTTACTGTGTACCAAAAATCTAAAAATTATCCGGTGTGCAATGATCTTATTTACACTCCCGGACAAAAAGATAGCACAACAATAAATTTGATGAATGTTCATATTTAACCTCAAAGTTCTATAAACATTTAATAGTATATGTATACGTTTCACTTAAATAGCATGATACGAAAGTGACAAATGAAAATAATGACAGTCCTTCCAGTTTCTTAACATAATTATCATATTTCAGGCCGCCGGAAAGATAGCACACTTGAACTAATTCTTAAAACAAATGAAATTCGTACAAACAAAATGACATTGTTTATCAATTTAATAATGTGTCGAACTTCCTTTGTTTTGTATTAATTCCACCATTCGTCACGGTAAAGATTTGAATAAATTTTTTATTTTTTTTTTGTAGAAGTCTGTCCCATTCTCTTCTAATGCACTCCTTTTAATCTTGAATCGTATCGAATTGTCGATTACCGGCGTAAACAGCTCGTGAGAGTTCTCCCCAACAATTTTCTATAATATTAATGTCAGGGGACCTTGCAGGCCAAGCGAGAACAGATATATTTTCGGACTCAAAAAATTCCTTCACAACTCCAGCTTTTTGTGAACGGACGCGTTGTCCTGTTGGACCACATAATTTGGTCCTCCGATGCAAACTGCATGATTCTTAAGTTGCTCTTCAATTAGTTTTCTTATACATTGCAGCATTCATTCGATAGTCAATGAATTGTATATTTGTTCGTTCGTTGTACCCAATTCCAGCCCATATCATTGTGCTGCCTCCGCCCATTTGTCGACGAACTTATGATAATTGCTCTTTTCTAATGTCATGGAAATAGTAATTAAAGCCATCTGGACCGTCTAAATTAAATCTTTTTTCATCAGAAAGAATATTGTCATTTCACTCATTCATTCATTCATTTGGTTCATTTACATATCTTTTCTTCCATTGAACGTGTTCCTTTGCGAAGTTTAAACGATCCATTTTGTGGCGTACTGTTAGTGGCGGTTTTCTCTGAATTTTCTTCCGTATAAGATGTTCACAGGTTTGAATGACACGACGTACATTTCTAACGTTGATTTTGACATCTGTTTCATGAGCAATTTGTCTCGCTGTTAGGCAACAATTCGATGCCGTACGAAGAATTGCTCTTTTCTCACGTTTCGTTAATGCTGATGGCCGGCCAGTACTTTTTTCCGTCCGTAATTTTTCACATTTTTTATCAAATTGTAAATTACTTTCCGACTTCTTTTGATAGCTGAAGCAATTTTAGAGATAGAAAAGTTTTGGTCCTTTAAAACAAGAATTATGTTAACCTCTTCTTTACTCAATCTCTTTCCTCGTCCCAAGACAGCCAAATGCTTCAATCTTTTAAACTACTTGGGATTTAAGTGTATTAAACTGACTGACACGTCTAGCCTCACAGAAAGTTTGACAAACACTAGTAATTGTTATGAAAATTCTAGGTGTGCTATCTTTTCGCCCCCCTTCTTTTATAGCATATTCCGAGAAACTGAAATAAAAACAAATACTTCCAGGTTCGAGCTTGTTTACTAATCTCCCAAGACGTGCTGTTTACATTCAATCTATAACATTTAGGAAACTATGAACATACCATTCAAAATATGGAAATATTACCCATGTGCTATCTTTTTGTCCGGGAGTCTATGTGAATTTACCTACGAATTGGGTGATTTCCGTAATAAACATGTTTTTTTATTAAAAATGAACAATATAAAGAAAAAAAAAAATTTCGCTCCTGGGGACCGTGTTCGAAAAAAATCGTCGTCTCGAATGGGTTAATTAGTCGAAGACTTATGTTCCGCTTTATTTTTCCACCGAAAACCAAAAGCGTTTCGGTTCGAAACGATCGACGACGCGAGATCTGTCTCTACTAACCTTGAAAGGAGCACGATCGCGTATCCCCAGGCTTAATTTACATTTCGTCAACGCCGGCTGTCGTTAGGCAGATGCGAGCGCAAATTGGATGCTCGGTGTCCCCCTCTCCCCACCTCTTTCTTTTTTTTTCTTTACTGATCACCTGCTTCCTACGTGCAATTACGACCGATTTCATCGGACTTTGAAAAGTGTCGCTCGATCACGAAGAGATCCTACTTGCACCGTCGCGCGTGTAACGCCTGCGAACGATCCACGGATTCCCGGTATCGATCCCGGGGCTGACTCGGAATCATCGTCGCAGCAATTTATCAACATGATCTTGCACCGACTGAGAGATCGTTCTTTAATCATCGCGCGTCGATCCGACGCGCCCGCGGCGAAGGAAAGTGCGTGATGCGCCGCAGTTTCCATCGGAGAGCCGCAAGCTTATTTTATACCTTTTGGTCCGGGCTCGACGAAGGCCGAATGATTAATAAATTGACACGTTTACTGGCTAATCTTACGCTTTATAAAACCACGTCCCTTAAAAAAAAAGAAAGAAAAATAAAAACCGGAGCAGGTGAAACAATGTTCGAAATGTAGTACAAAATTTTCTGTGCACGTGTACGCATCACGATCGAACTCGTAAAATAGACTATGCCGAGGAAGCTAATTTTTATTCACTTCTATCTCTCATTTCGCAAAATTTTGGGGCGAATCGAATATTTCTTATTCGTTTGTTTTGTTTCTCAGGTACTTTCCGTTTTTAAAATTGGCTCTCTAAATTCTGACCTTTATTATTTTATTTTGGAACAGAAAATGATTCACCTCACAGTAGAGCCTAGGAAATGCAATAATAAATTAAAAACATCGATGAGGCCCGATTTCGAGGTTCTGTGCCCAAAAACTGTGCTGATATCGCAGTCAGTATATATATATGCAAAAATGAGTCAGAAATTAGCAACCAGTCGTATTTAATTTGCGTGATAATCGATCAATAGATTTTATGCATTTATGACAAAAATGAGTAGGTACAACTCGAAGCAATGAAAACATTAGAAGATTTTACAAATATTGTTATACTATTTTCGACCTATTACATACAGTGACTCCACAACGCCCCAATTGTTCTAATTTCTCAAAAAAATTCAAGTAGTATAGTCCAACATTGACAAAGTTATGCGATTTTTAAGAGTGTACGAATATTAGTTGGAGTCACTGTATATTAAGTGAGAGAAAATGAATTTCAATTTTTCTCCAGCTTGTTGAAAATTAATTCCACTCTTCTAGTAAAGCAGCTTTTAAACTTTCTTTAGATGTAATATTGTTGTGATTACGAATCTTTTTCCCCAAGTAATCCCATAGATGTTCGATGGGATTAATGTCTGGTGATTGTGGAGGCGTCTTCAAGTATTTTGGTGTGTTATATAAAGTCCATTGCCTAGTATTATATGCAGAATGCTTTCGATCATTGTCATGGATGAATATAAAATCGTTGGTAAGTCCCATTTTATTTGCTTAACGCTCCAATTGTTCTAATTTCTCAAAAAGAAATTCAAGTAGTATAGTCCAACATTGACAAAGTTATGCGATTTTTAAGAGTGTACGAATATTAGTTGGAGTCATTGTATATTAAGTGAGAGAAAATAACTTTCAATTTTTCTCCAGCTTGTTGAAAATTAATTCCACTCTTCTAGTAAAGCAGCTTTTAAACTTTCTTTAGATGTAATATTGTGATTGCGAATCTTTTTCCCCAAGTAATCCCATAGATGTTCGATGGGATTAATGTCTGGTGATTGTGGTGGCGTCTTCAAGTATTTTGGTGTGTTATATAAAGTCCATTGCCTAGTATTCTATGCAGAATGCTTTGGATCATTGTCATGGGTGAATATAAAATCGTTGGTAAGTCCCATTTTATTTGCTTAACGCTCCAATTGTTCTAATTTCTCAAAAAGAAATTCAAGTAGTATAGTCCAAAATTGACAAAGTTATGCGATTTTTAAGAGTGTACGAATATTAGTTGGAGTCACTGTATATTAAGCGAGAGAAAATAAATTTCAATTTTTCTCCAGCTTGTTGAAAATTAATTCCACTCTTCTAGTAAAGCAGCTTTTAAACTTTCTTTAGATGTAATATTGTGATTACGAATCTTTTTCCCCAAGTAATCCCATAGATGTTCGATGGGATTAATGTCTGGTGATTGTGGTGGCGTCTTCAAGTATTTTGGTGTGTTATAAAAGTCCATATGTTGTAAAGTCCATTGCCTAGTATTCTATGCAGAATGCTTTGGATCATTGTCATGGGTGAATATAAAATCGTTGGTAAGTCCCATTTTATTTGCTTAACGCACCAATTGTTCTAATTTCTCAAAAAGAAATTCAAGTAGTATAGTCCAAAATTGACAAAGTTATGCGATTTTTAAGAGTGTACGAATATTAGTTGGAGTCACTGTGTATTAAGTGAGAGAAAATGAATTTCAATTTTTCTCCAGCTTGTTGAAAATTAGCAGCATTAGAAGCACGTGGTGATAGTCTTCGGAGCTGCGCACAACGCAGAATAGAAAACCCGTGGGCTACGAACCGACGGACCGAATCAACATTTTAATATATTGATCGATACCGTTGATTGATGATAAGGGAGCGCATAGAGGAGCGCACAGTTGTTAACGTCACACCCGAAAGGCTCGAAAGCGCGAGCGCAGGAAGCGTCGTTGAACGGAAAGTGTCCTTGTTAGCGAAGCAATCGTTTATCGAATCATTGTAATTAGAGGTCATTGAATTTCATGAGGGGGCAGCGTCGACATTTTGTCGGAAACCCCCGGTCGACGTCGTTTCAGAATCTGACAGGATTCACGGTACCCGGAAACTCTAATATTATCGTGCACCGTGCAATTTGATATAGGGTACCGGCCAACATGGCGGTTACGGTAATTACACTCTGGTCGCGTACGCGATAATCCCTGCGCGTAACAAGACGGTGGAAATGTTCCTTTTTTCTCCCCTCGGGTGTACTACCGATCTGCTATCAATAAACCGCAGTTAAACTGTTCTAACTTTTCCGGGTGTCGCTTAAATAAATCTCGAAATAATAAACTTCTCAGTGCGCGACATGCGTGCTGGCGCTCTCCTGATCATAAGGCTTCGCGCACCGGCCAGTTGGAATAGTAAATCAAGCTTTATCGACTGGCAAGGGTTCTTCATCGTAAATAATATTATACGGTAATATATGGACTCGTGTAAACACCGGTAATTATTACCGGAGCGAACGTCCGGGGCTGCGCAGCATCCATTTTCGTCGACAGAACCAAAAAGGCGTAAGAAAAAGCAAGCTGAATTTTTTTACTGCTCGCAGTACCTTCAACAGGTTACACACCGATGACTATATTCCTCGACCAGCGATAAAAATTAAACTGTTCAAAATTTCAGGACGTTATCGTGAACTACTAACCCAGATCCACTTATTCCTATTAGGTCGTCCCATAAGTCAGTAATACAAACAACTGATGAATATTGCTTTGTAATGATGACAAGACTACATCTATTCAAACCTAATACCGTCTTTATTCTAACAGTGCTTCAATGAAAAAGTTCACTCAAAAAATTCTGATGAAAACAATTTTATAATTTCAGTAATTGTAAAAGGAAAAATTAGGAACTAGTCATTTTGACTGGTTCGGTAGTTCTAGTGTTCACCTTCTATGGGCCCGTGTAATTTTCAGGTCACGTGCTAATATAGCGACATTTTACCAAATAATTTTACTTTTTTCAGAAGATGACGTATACGTCTTAATTATATAATGTCTCTGAGATAACCAATAACAATATCGATGACGTTTAGCTGCACCAACAATTTGGAATATCAAAGTAAATGCCTTGCAAGTTGCCTGCAAATAGAAATCAACGGAAGAAAATTCGGCCCATAGAGGGTTAAATTCGAAAAATAAAATATGTAATCACTAGACTGTGGAACTTTATGCATTTTATGGCTTCTGAAAATTCGCAAAAAATGCTACAATTCCACAGAATTTAGTATGACTTTCATTTATTTCAGAACAACAAAGACTACTGCCACTGAAAACAATATTTCACATAATTCCACTTTCTTATTTCATACAAAAGTGAAAAATTGCATAAACATCAGCAGTCTAGTAATCACCCTTTCATTCCAATACCTCTTCTTTTGGCAATGACATCGTACAGTCACTATAAAATTTCTGCAATTTTCCATTAACACGTTGACTGCCATGTCACCAATATATGGATGACGGAATTATTTGTCCAGGTTTTAAAATGAATTTTTACGTTAATATATTCATTGTACCAAATTTGATTAGGATCTGTAAAATGCAAGAAAGTTGGAGAACCACACAATATCATACATTTAATTTTTTCAATTTCTATTTTATCAAATAACACTGATTTCGTGGAATTTTTTAGCTTTCTTGATTGACGTTCAAAGTGTTAAAATACTCTTCAATGGTGAGTAATATAAATCTATCTACGGCACGAACTTATGGGACGACCTAATACAAAAATTTGGGTTACCAAGTTCTCGATGTATGTCAACAGCAGGGGCCTTGCCAGCGACAAGAACTTTATGCATTTTATGGCTTCTGAAAATTTGCAAAAAATGCTAAAATTCCACAGAATTTAGTATGACTTTCATTTATTTCAGAACTACAAAGACTCTACTGCCACTGAAAACAAGATTTCACATAATTCCACTTTCTTATTTCCTACAAAAGTGAAAAATTGCATAAACATCAGCAGTCTAGTAATCACCCTTTCATTCCAATACCTCTTCTTTTGGCAATGACATCGTACAGTCACTATAAAAATTCTGCGGTTTTCCATCAAAATACTTTTCAACGGTGAGTAATATAAACCTATCCAGGGTACGAACTTATGGGACGACCTAATGCAAAAATTTGGGTTACCAAGTTCTCGATGTATGTCAACAGCAGGGGCCTTGCCAGCGACAAGAACTTTATGCATTTTATGGCTTCTGAAAATTTGCAAAAAATGCTAAAATTCTACAGAATTTAGTATGACTTTCATTTATATCAGAACCACAAAGACTACTGCCACGGAAAACAATATTTCACATAATTCCACTTTCTTATTTCCAACAAAAGTGAAAAATTGCATAAACATCAGCAGTCTAGTAATCACCCTTTCATTCCAATACCTCTTCTTTTGGCAATGACATCGTACAGTCACTATAAAAATTCTGCGGTTTTCCATCAAAATACTCTTCAATGGTGAGTAATATAAACCTATCCACGGCACGAACTTATGGGACGACCTAATACAAAAATTTGGGTTACCAAGTTCTCGATGTATGTCAACAGCTGGGGCCTTGCCAGCGACAAGAACTTTATGCATTTTATGGCTTCTGAAAATTTGCAACAAATGCTAAAATTCCACAGAATTTAGTATGACTTTCATTTATTTCAGAACCACAAAGACTCTACTGCCACTGAAAACAAGATTTCACATAATTCCACTTTCTTATTTCCTACAAAAGTGAAACATTGCATAAACATCAGCAGTCTAGTAATCACCCTTTCATTCCACAACCCCTTCTTTTGGCAATGACATCGTACAGTCACTATAAAATTTCTGCGGTTTTCCATCAAAATACTCTTCAATGGTGAGTAATATAATCCTATCCACGGCACGAACTTATGGGACGACCTAATGCAAAAATTTGGGTTACCAAGTTCTCGATGTATGTCAACAGCAGGGGCCTTGCCAGCGACAAGAACTTTATGCATTTTATGGCTTCTGAAAATTTGCAAAAAATGCTAAAATTCTACAGAATTTAGTATGACTTTCATTTATTTCAGAACAACAAAGACTACTGCCACTGAAAACAAGATTTCACATAATTCCACTTTCTTATTTCCTACAAAAGTGAAAAATTGCATAAACATCAGCAGTCTAGTAATCACCCTTTCATTCCACAACCCCTTCTTTTGGCAATGACATCGTACAGTCACTATAAAATTTCTGCGGTTTTCCATTAAAATACTTTTCAATGGTGAGTAATATAAACCTATCCACGGCACGAACTTATGGGACGACCTAATACAAAAATTTGGGTTACCAAGTTCTCGATGTATGTCAACAGCAGGGGCCTTGCCAGCGACAAGTATCGTCCAGGAGGCGTACCCGTGTTATGTTCAGACTCCTCAGGGTCCGAGGCTGCTCACGGAGCATAACCCGCGATAATGGGGATGATTCCGCGACGTTTATCATGCAGGCCTGAGCGACATATACAGAGAGAAATCAGTGTGGTTATCGCGGGACACTCGTGGCGTAAATCGCGACGCGAAAAACCCCTTAACCCGTTCTCGTCCGGGACTGGTTGGCGCGAAAGAGGAAATCTGCGCGCGGTCCGGCATCCGATTCGAAGGAAATATGAAAAGCCGCGAATCCGGCGGTCGTTCCATAAATTCCGGTGGCTCGTTTGTCCCCGGGGACTGTGAACGCGATAGCCAATAGTCGAGGGTGGCCGGGGGGCGCAGTCCTCTCGCTTGTTGTTACTAATCTCGATCGCGGCCGCTATAAATCCTCGGTTTCTCGCGAAATTTTTCGAATCGCCCGCGCCATTCACCGGGATCGGGGAATATCTTAGCATTATAAGGGCATAGAGGCGATAAATCACCGGCCGGCCTTAAAGTTTATCGCGCCGGGACGTCCTATCACGGCCGCGGAGCCACGACGATTAAGTTTTTGCGAGCGTTGGTGGTCCGAACGTCCCCCGGTAACACTTTCACGGGACACGACGAGAGTGCTATGCCCGGTTCCTTCCCCGGGTTCCCGAGAGATAGTTTCTCCGGCGACCAGGACGAATATTTACGGGCGTTTAGAAACCCTGGGTGTGGTTCGCCGCACACATAAACGGCCACCGCGGTCCCGGTCTGCCACGCTATGCAACGCCATGCAACGACATGCAACGACATGCAACGCCATGGCAAGAAGCGAGCCGTATAAAATATCTTAATATCGATAACCGCCGCGGTAATATACAGACTCGCGGGACCTTGGCAGCAAAATTCTGACGCGCGGGGCGCGACCAAATCGTTTGTACGGACCTGAAAATGAGAATGAAAATTCTGCGGATTTTACTCCCGAGGATTTAGGGCCTAAGCAATTGTTTTCGCGACGTTTCGCGATGGTAGTTTCGTCAGAAGCGAGCCACGCCGCATAAAATATCTCAATATCGATAACCGCCATGGTAATACAATCGGTGTGAAAAGTATTCGTACAGTGACAAATTGAAAGTAATATTATCGGACAAATCAATTAATCCATGGATCATGAAGATTGCTAAACGAGTCTTAAAAATTAACGCAAAGATTCCATGGATTGCAAAATTTGCATGGATTCCATCACATGTTGGAATTGAGGGCAATGAAAGAGCTGATACAATAGCAAAAGAAAGAACATTATTTGATCCAGACGATAATATTAAAATTCCTATAGATAGAAGATATATATATAATCATTTTAAAGACAACAGATGGCAAAAGTCAGATTGGAGACATATAAGAGAAGGCATATATAAAGGAAAGAAATACTTTGAATCAACGGATATTAATATAGGAAAAAGAAAGCCATGGTTTGATTCCATAAAAAATATAAGAAGATATTCCATAAACATGTTGAGCAGGGTCAGAGCTAATCATTATAACTGAGCAAGTTCATTAGCAAGAAAAGAATTATATAAATGACCTTGGCAGAAAATTCTGACGCGCGGGGCGCGACCAAATCGTTTGTCCGGACCTGAAAGTGAGAATGAAAATTCTACAGATTTTACTCCTGAGGATTTAGGGCCTAAGCAATTGTTTTCACGACGTTTCGCAATTGACCGATGCAATCGAGTTGTGGAACTGACAATAGAAGAATACTAGTACTGCTTTTACTACCCAGATTGCAAGCGACGTCTTACAGACGTCTGTTTTACGTCCATTTTTGGTCTGAACGTCTTACGTCCCAAAAACGACGTCTTAAAGACG
Organism: Seladonia tumulorum; assembly: GCA_913789895.3. NCBI lineage: Eukaryota > Metazoa > Arthropoda > Insecta > Hymenoptera > Halictidae > Seladonia > Seladonia tumulorum. Next base: position 2,909,322 of record OU565281.1, read on the forward strand.
TCTTACAGACGTCTTTCTTGAGACGTCGTTTTTACGTTCGAAATAAGACGTCTTTAAGACGTTTCATTTCAGACGTCTTTAAGACGTCTTAAAGACGTCTCTAACCGTTTGAGTGCGGAAGAATTTTCTTGTGTATATGCTAAAAGTGCGGAATGAAATGCGTAGTAATTTTGTTTGGAAAACAATAAAAATAGTTATAACTGAATACCTTTTTTACATATAGCGCAAATTAAGTTGGATCGTTTAATTCCATTATCATTTTTATTACTACATACATCACACTGTCATAAGTTTCGCCCAGGCAATTTTTCTAAAGAAAACTTTTTACTTATTGGTAGTCTTCCTGTGGCATTTCTGCTTGCTAACCATATATATTTTATATTATTAAAAACCACAATTGAGTGAAATGAATAACAACTGAACTTGATGTGAATACAACTGATCTCAATAGATGCGAAAATTATACTAACCAACAGCAGTCCCACCGCATTCTCGGTACAAAACAAGAGAAGCGCTATCGCGCTCCTCCGCATTTTTGGCAAACGACAAGTGAAGCGCGATAGCGCTTCGCCGCACTCAAACGGTTCATAGTACAGTAACGACAAACAGATATACAATATTTATTGCTAAATTCTATTACGAATATATTTATATATGTAATTTATTCTAATAGCGTTAAATGAACAATTTAGTTGTTCAATTTTCCTAAATAAATTTCCTAAATAAAGTCTATTCGATGGGTGGAAAACTGCGTTATATTGCGTTGCTTGTGTACAGTTTGTAAAGCTTTTCTCTAGCAGTTTAGAATGACTGAAACGTCAAGAAATGAAACGTCTTAAAGACGACTCGTAAAAGACGTCTTTAAGACGTACAGTTTTTTCACAAAGACGTTCCAGAGACGTTCAGAGCGCGTTCGGAAGACGTGTTCGTAGCACATTCAAGACGTCTTTAAGACGTCTCTGTGTTATCTGGGTATAGCCAGACACTGGATATATTTCTCTGAAACTAGAAGTTAGAGGGGTGTAGTTTGTTTTTTGATCGATCCCATTCGATTTTCGTATTAGAATGCGCATATCACAGCAACGCAGCTGCAAATGAAGATATTATTGCACACGCCGCGGACGCATTGATTTTATATGCTTGATTTACGAGGCTTCTTCTGCCGAAAGAAATCCATTGCTTCCCATGAGGCGCGGTGAAATATGAACCTCGTAAAAAGCAGAACTGTGAGGCGGCCGTGATTTATGCGATGGACGCTCAACAAACGTGACACTTTGCAATTACTTTGTCCGAGTTGCGAATTTCCTTTGGCAGTCAATTATTTCGTCTACAGTTCACTCGTCCGTTTACCCGCCCCGAACCGAGCAGAGCCTAACACCAATCGCCTCGGTCTACAGTCAGTGGAAAGCCGGCAAACTATCATGCTACCATTTGTAATAATTAGACAGCGGATGTTTATGCAATTTCCAATTTTTATAGAAAAATTTTAAGAAAGTGGAATGGAAGAAAATCCTATTTTTTAATGGGAACAGCCTTTCTAGATCCAAAGCAAATAAAAATCGTGCTAAATTCTTTCGAATTTTGTATCGTAGAATTTTTTGAACATTTCCATAAACCATAAATGCATACAGATCCGCTGTCTAGTAATAATAAATTGTCAGTTTGGAAAGCGAAGCTTTATTTAGTTGTTGCATGTAGTGGATACACTCGAATATGATTATCCGAGGACTTAATCAATTTTTTTGATACTTATTTTTCTTATTCTTTTACGAGGAGTAGTCACCTCACGCTCGCTTGAAATGTTGTTTGGCCAGACACACTGTAGGCTTCTTCTATTTATATTGCGAATAACATCTTTATCGAAGCAAAACTAGGGAAGAAACCTGAGAGACGGTGGATAGTTACAAAATTTATTAATTAATTAATTTAATCCATGCCGAGGCAACATTCAGCAATCTGTTTTACCAAATAAACGAACAAGAAGGAGGCGACAGGAAGTTGCTCGATGTTGCATCAGTGTGGACATAGCTTTCTGTTATCCGAGACATGGTAAGTTGTATGATAGGCTGTGAGTCATGACACGAGATCAGTGATGACATATTGGACGATTTTTCTCGCGCATGCGCGACCGAGACCGGTACTCTGGGGAATTGTTGTTGGCGGGAAAGTGCCGGAAGAGATCAGGACGATATATTATATATTATGTATGTATATAAAATTTAATATACAGGGTCATCCGTTTTTAAACGGCCAAACGTCAAGCAGCTATAGAGGGCCCCAAATGGAACAACCCTAACACTTTTTTTGATTCGGTCTTGATTTTTAGATAATTGCAAAAACCCGTCATCTTTTGCGTTCACTTAAGATTAAATATATTAGGACTGCAATTATGTATCTTGCTGATTTTTCCTTTGTTTGGTTTAAAATAAATAGGGGCATCTTTTTTATTCAGTCAACTTTTTTGTATGACCTTCGGATCTTGGTTTTTTTGACAGGGGCACGCTGAAATATTTTCAAGAAATCAAGGCCGAATCAAAAAAAGTGTTAGGGGTGAAAGTTGTTCCATTTGGGGCCCTCTATAGCTGGTTGACGTTTGGCCGTTTAAAAACGGATGACCCTGTATATATATACGGACATATACATATGTTCATATAAGTCTTTTATTATTATTATGACCAGAGGGGGGTGAACAGCTAAACTGAAATATGTTTCTCTGTAAACGAAGTTTAAATTTTATTCGCTATTTTTTACAACAACTATTTACATTATTTACACTCCCACCTGTAGACAAAGAAACGATAATTACAGTTTACAATTATCACTTCTCTATTTATGCTAACTAATTCGTTCGCAATATCTTTCTTGTTCCTAGATTTTTCTTCTCTATAATTTTGCACATGGGCTCTGTTACGTAACGACTCAGTCTCCGTGTCTTTCCTTAATCGTTTCATTAATCGTATCTCGTTCCATATAGCGGTAGTTGATTAAAAGGTGCGCGGAACATGAGAGGCGCGGCAAACTTCAAATTAACGAAAGTATACTTTCTCGTTACATTCATTTTTCAAAATCAAATGAAAACAAATTTTGCGAAAAATGGGGTGAATTACGCGGGGTGACAAAGGTACCGGCTGGACCTGGAAGTGTGATGTGAAATTCGAAGCGCAGAGAGGTCAAAGCTGTAGGGTCCGCAGGAAAGCGAAAGGATCAGGGTTCTCGGTGGTAAAAATTAGGGAGCTAACGCTAGTCGGAAGTAGGGCTGTTACTTTTCCGAAGATTCGACACTTCGAAGCTTCGAAGGATTCGAAGGAACGAAGGGACCTTCGAAGGTTCGAAGGTTCGAACCTTCGATTTTCATCACCTTCGAATTTTCTGCAATCGAAGCTTCGAAGGATTCGAAGGTTCGAACCTTCGATTTTCATCACCTTCGAATTTTCTGCAATCGAAGCTTCGAAGGATTCGAAGGAACGAAGGGACCTTCGAAGGTTCGAAGGTTCGAACCTTCGATTTTCATCACCTTCGAATTTTCTGCAATCGAAGCTTCGAAGGATTCGAAGGAACGAAGGGACCTTCGAGGGTTCGAAGGTTCGAACCTTCGATTTTCATCACCTTCGAATTTTCTGCAATCGAAGCTTCGAAGGATTCGAAGGAACGAAGGGACCTTCGAAGGTTCGAAGGTTCGAACCTTCGATTTTCATCACCTTCGAATTTTCTGCAATCGAAGCTTCGAAGGATTCGAAGGAACGAAGGGACCTTCGAGGGTTCGAAGGTTCGAACCTTCGATTTTCATCACCTTCGAATTTTCTGCAATCGAAGCTTCGAAATCTTCGACCTTCGAAGCAAAGTAACAGCCCTAGTCGGGAGTGCAGTGGCCGAAATTCGGCGGAGCCCGTTAGATCGACAGGTCCGCAGATGCGAGCGGGATGCAAGCGGGATGCAAGCGGGATCATCGTCCGGATGGAAGTCGGCTCACGCTCCAGACGCCTCCTCCTTGGCGCTGGTCGTTCACCGTGCCGCAAAAACTGAGGCCATCCATCTCGGGCCCGGACAGCGCCCTTACGAATTCCAGGGACGTACGTGCCGTATAATTAGAACGTAAAAATTTACATTGCCTGCGAGAACCCGCGGCCGGATTCTCTCTTCTCCTGAGCGTCGTCCTTTCGAGCGAAAACGAGCAACAGAAACGGATCGACGAGAAGAGTGGAAAGGGGAAAGAAATAGTACTTCGACCCAGAGAGAACGAGCACGACGAATGCGAGGCAAGAAACTGGGGAGAGAGAGAGAGAGAGCATCGTTTTCTGCGAGTAGTTTAAAGGATGTGGGACGGCACCCGTGTCCAGGGCCCCCCTAAAAATTCCACGGGACACGGCCCTGTCTAATTGAAACGTAAAAATTTAGCGCGCGACCTCGTCGCCGCGATTCCCATTCTGGCCGAGCGCATAATATAGATGTATTATTAAGGAACACCAGCGGCGGACCGCTCGTAAAATCCTCGGAGTTCCGGCACTGCTTCGGGGTTATCTGACGACCCATGGCAGGCTCGCGGTGCATGCCGGGACAACCGACAGCTTTATTTCGCCGTTTGCTCGCGAATCCACGGCCCCGCACTCGGAAAGTAGTAACTGGACTGCGGAATTTTATGCGGGATACAAAATTGTTTCCGTTAATTGCGTGACGCGGATGCCGGATAAACATTTATTTGTTTTCTTGATCGCTGCACCTACCTGTTAATCCTCGGACGGTGGACCGTTCTTGTAACAATACAATCCACGATGTTTAGGGCCATTCGCTGAATTGCATTTATCAATTTCTTAATCCTTCGTGCTACTACTCGATATGTACAATTTTATTTCGATGTAAGAAAATTCTTCTTCATCCGAAATAGGAGGAAAACCGGTCCCGAGGCGTCGCCCTGTATCGAAAGAAAACTGTAGTGAAATGTAGGTCAGAAATGACTCCTGCATAGGCCTAGAACTCGCGGGGATTTTGATACTCTGGGTCAAACTGTACCCGAGCTCCGCTGTCGGAGGGTTAATACAGTGTTCAATACTAGTGACGGAAGGAAGCTTAGAAACCTTATTTTGCAAGAGTATTTTTAAATCCTTGAAATATCTTTGTTTTGCATGCGATGTATTCAGTTTTGTCCCAAACCTAAAATCTAAAATTATCTAAACTAAGTAGGGGAAAGTTTAGGTAAAATACCAGTTGCAAATTCATTAGGCTTGCACGTCCTCGGAGTTAATTAATCAGCCTTTTAACGCAACGAGCCATTTGACGGAAATATTTCCGACGATGGATATAATATATTTTTCATAATTTATAACCGGTAGAGCCTTCTTTCTGGTCTCTTTAATTTTAATCCGATCCCTCAGCCAATTTCACCGGAGGAGCAACAGAGAAAGGAGCTTGTATAATCAGTTTTACGACCGCACGATAAATTATCATCTGTCATAACAGGACTACCAACCTCTCGGCGCATCGATCGTTTCGCCTGGTACCAGTTCGGCTATGCAGGTGCAATAGATCCTCCGCAGCCGGTTTTTAGTTTAACATTTCTACCAGCGTAGTCAATTCCGATTAAAAAACGACCTCTACCGTAAGCGGTATCTTGTAATTGATAACAACGAGAAGGAAGCAAATGTACAAGGTCAAAACGTAATAAAAACATAATGTTTTTCGTTGAAAGAAAATTCCTCTCGAATTGAACTCCCTACCTTCGAGATCGAAGGTTCGATGAACGCGTCTGATCATGTCTGACCGTTTCTACTTTGCCTGCGCGCGAGACGTTCGAAGTCGATTATCTCGAACGCCAGGCGTCTTTTCGAAAACATTCATTCTTCATTTTCAGCTCGTTTCTGTACGTAGAATCACTTGATACTAGTTTTAATTTTGCAGGTACGGTCGATCCAACAAATTTCTTGTGAAATTCCTAGCTTTCGAGGGCAAATGTTATTAGAATTATTTTCTTTTTAATTGGGGAAACGTTAGAGGAGATTTATTACAATATTAGGAGCAGTAGACGAAGCGACGTACACTCAAACTAGGGGTACAGAGAATTTCTTTTCCTTTTTGTTTCTAAACGCGCGGGTTACAATTTTTTTTAATTAGATAGAAATGAGAATATAATGGTAATTTTGCAGGTACGGTCGATGCAACAAATTTCTTTTGAAATTCCTAGCTTTCGAGGGCAAATGTTACTAGAATTATTTTCTTTTTAATTGGGGAAACGTTAGAGGAGACTTATTACAAAATTAGGAACAAACTTAGACTGTTGACTCGTAGTAGACGAAGCGACGTACACTCAAACTAGGGGTACAGAGAATTTCTTTTCCTTTTTGTTTCTAAACGCGCAGGTTACAATTTTTTGAAATTAGATAGAAATGGGAATATAATGTTAATTTTGCAGGTACGGTCGATCCAACAAATTTCTTGTGAAATTCCTAGCTTTCGAGGGCAAATGTTATTAGAATTATTTTCTTTTTAATTGGGGAAACGTTAGAGGAGATTTATTACAATATTAGGAGCAAATTTAGACTGTTGACTCGTAGTAGACGAAGCGACGTACACTCAAACTAGGGGTACAGAGAATTTCTTTTCCTTTTTGTTTCTAAACGCGCGGGTTACAATTTTTTGAAATTAGATAGAAATGGGAATATAATGGTAATTTTGCAGGTACGGTCGATCCAACAAATTTCTTGTGAAATTCCTAGCTTTCGAGGGCAAATGTTATTAGAATTATTTTCTTTTTAATTGGGGAAACGTTAGAGGAGATTTATTACAATATTAGGAGCAAAAGACTGTTGACTCGTGGTCGACGAAGCGACGTACACTCAAAATAGGGGTATAGAGAATTTCTTTTCCTTTTTGTTTCTAAACGCGCGGGTTACAATTTTTTTAAAATTAGATAGAAATGGGAATATAATGGTAATTTTGCAGGTACGGTCGATCCAACAAATTTCTTGTGAAATTCCTAGCTTTCGAGGGCAAATGTTACTAGAATTATTTTCTTTTTAACCCCTTGCCCTACAATATCGAGTCATACTCGTGATGAGGATTCTGAACAGAGTCTAACAAATCTGTATGTTATTAATTTCCTCTAAGCCGAAATAAAATTCTATTTTGGCGTTGTTAATGTACAGCTATTCAAGAACGTGTAGGTATACAATGGATATAAATTTTCTCCATTGTTTAGGAAATTACGAATTACAAAAAAGTTCTAGTAACTGACTGATTAGATAGAAATGGGAATATAATGGTAATTTTGCAGGTACGGTCGATCCAACAAATTTCTTGTGAAATTCCTAGCTTTCGAGGGCAAATGTTATTAGAATTATTTTCTTTTTAATTGGGGAAACGTTAGAGGAGATTTATTACAATATTAGGAGCAAATTTAGACTGTTGACTCGTAGTAGACAAAGCGACGTACACTCAAAATAGGGGTATAGAGAATTTCTTTTCCTTTTTGTTTCTAAACACGCGGGTTACAATTTTTTGAAATTAGATAGAAATGGGAATATAATGGTAACGGTAACGTCTAGAAAAAGCTGAAATCTTAGCTCGAAGAGATTTTCCGATAATACAGCTGTTTGAGCGACGAATTATGTTCGCTGGACAGATCACGCTAATTTCGGTACGAGCGTCGAGCGCGTTTTGAAATTTCGGGCTTATGGTGGTCCGCAGAATGCCGGACAACGGATTCGTTTGACGGTCGTTACGGTGCCCGAGGATCGGGCAGCATCGGCCCCATCAACAGTCTAATCACCATGCACTGATTCTCGGCTTAATTCGCGAACGGGCGACGTGTAGTAGGCGTTACTCTCGAGTCCCCCGGCTACCAGTTCCACCGACCAGCCAGTAATCCTGGTCATGGTTAATCGTTAATTAACACGACGTGTTTTATGGCATCGTGCGTTCTGACCGGCTTTCGCCTCGTCATTTGATTTCTGACGAAGATTGGTCGATCGAATGACTGCCGGATGCCGATCGACAGGATATCCTGCCAGGTAAATTAGCCGGTCGGTAGCCAGTAGACAGGCCGCCGGAGCTGAGGACAGAAATTACTGTGAAAATGGAAGTTAATAACAACTTGCCGGTGTAATTGCTACCCGGGTCTCTACCTGTGCGTAGAACGCTCGCGTAATTGTCCTACCGAAATGTATGCTGCGCCATAAGCTCGCCTATCCCACCGAACCGGCCCTCGAAACTCTCCTACTCGATCTAACACACACTTCTGATACATCATATTCGACCATAATACTCTACAATATAATAAGTTCAAGTATTTTAACCTGGGGACGAAAAAAGAAATTCGTTGCTATAGAATAACATTGTAATTTTGTATTATCTTTTCTGTTTAAAATTGAGTATATTCTATCAAATTGAATTCCGCTGTCAAATTTCTATTTCTATTCCTTCTAAAATCAACGAAATAACTAATAACAATATTTAGATCATGTTCTATGGCAGTGTCGTCTTTATGATTACCAAAGAACTAAATTAGTAAGTAAGCTGCGCAAAATTAAGTTTTTTCTACCATTAAAAGCGGACGTCTTCTTTTCTAAACCTAATGTTAAAGCCTGCGAATATATCTTCCAGTTTTTAGACGACTGAAGTTCAAGTATTTTAACCTGCGGACACACAAAAGAAGAAATTCGTTGCTATAGAATAAAATTGTAATTTTGTATTATCTTTTCTGTTTAAAATTGAGTATATTCTATCAAATTGAATTCCGCTGTCAAATTTCTATTTCTATTCCTTCTAAAATCAACGAGATAACTAATAACAATGTTTACATCATGTTCCATGGCAGTGTCGTCTTTATGATTACCAAAGAACTAAATTAGTAAGTGAGCTGCACAAAATTAAGTTTTTTCTACCATTAAAAGCGGACATCTTCTTCGCTAAAACTAATGTTAAAGCCTGCGAATATATCTTCCAGTTTTTAGACGACTGAAGTTCAAGTATTTTAACCTGGGGACGAAAGAAGAAATTCGTTGCTATAGAATAAAATTGTGAAATTGAATTATCTTTTCTGTTTAAAATTGAGTATATTCTATCAAATTGAATTCCGCTGTCAAATTTCTATTTCTATTCCTTCTAAAATCAACGAGATAACTAATAACAATGTTTAGATCATGTTCTATGGCAGTGTCGTCTTTATGATTCCCAAACAACTAAATTAGTAAGTAAGCTGAGCAAAATCAAGTTTTTTCTACCATTAAAAGCGGACATCTTCTTTGCTAAACCTAATGATAAAGCCTGCGAATATATCTTCCAGTTTTTAGACGACTGAAGTTCAAGTATTTTAACCTGCGGACACACAAAAGAAGAAATTCGTTGCTATAGAATAAAATTGTAATTTTGTATTATCTTTTCTGTTTAAAATTGAGTATATTCTATCAAATTGAATTCCGCTGTCAAATTTCTATTTCTATTCCTTCTAAAATCAACGAGATAACTATTAACAATGTTTAGATCATGTTCTATGGTAGTGTCGTCTTTATGATTCCCAAAGAACTAAATTAGTAAGTAGGCTGCGCAAAATTAAGTTTTTTCTACCATTAAAAGCGGACATCTTCTTTGCTAAACCTAATGTTAAAGCCTGCGAATATATCTTCCAGTTTTTAGACGACTGCAATCTTCATCTCTAGCGATTATGAAGATATCATTGTACACTAACTCTGAGCCTACTGTATAATTGTTAAAGCTGAAATGAATCAAGAATGGTTTCAGTGGCTCAATAATAGTATAGTTTCTGAAGTATTCACAATAATTTGAAACACCAAAACTTCTTTTTGTTTTCTTCTGTCATTCAACAGGTAATATTATTACCGTTCTATTATTAGCCTCACGTAAACTTCATTCGTGCAAAGTGTCAAATTTTTTGGAATTTTTGTGTTGCTGAACTTCTTTTCTTAGTTTGTGCACCCGAGATGACTTTTTATTTCAAAACAATGTTTACCTTGCCAAATATGCTTGCGTTCACCACACTGTGAAAATATATATATTGTATAGTTTGTATTGTATGTGCTATATAAGCCTTGTATGGTTTAAAGCAATAAATAAATAACTAAATAACTATAACTAATAACAATAAAATAGGCAGGACCTGTGCGAAGCAAATGATCACACTGTATTAAAACGGAAAAAAAGGAGAGATATACAGTTAAGAATTTGTCAGGCAGCTTCGAAAGAGTTAACAGTCCCATTGAAGCGATAAATTTTCACTTAAGGGGTTATATACAGTTAGAATTTTCAAAAAATCGATGTTTTTTTATTTCATTTTCGTAATGTACATATATTTAAGTATACGCACAAAAAATTTCAAGTCAATCCGACAATTATTTTCGAAGTTACACGCATATTTGTAAAGACGTGTCAGAGCGTTTCAACGCGATCTTTCGACGCGTTTTTCAACAATGTTTCTCGGAAACGGCTGAACCGATCACTCTCAAATTTTAACACAAGCTTCTTAAGTATATTTTTAAGTAATTAATCGAAGCTTTTTTCTCTCCGATGAATATTTTTGTTTTTATAAACAATTTAAGGCCAACATTTTTGTGAAAAATCGATTTTTTTCTTTGAAAAGCTGCCATCTTGTCACAAAATTTTATTTTGCTTATTCCTTCGATTAATTACTAGATTATACATTTCTTTAACGAAATCAGTTTGGTTTTTTCATTTTTGATGATCCAGTCCAGAGATACAGTGGTCACCGCAAAACGCCTTTTTTTAGAGGAGCTCCAGGAGATCAGCTATAGCAGGTTTAAAAATTATTATTTTTACAAATAAAAAATGTTAAAATACAGTTAAAAGTTACCATAATATGTGTACAAATTTTTACATTAATAGATGTAAAGGTCTTCTCAGGAAAAATTCTTAAAAAAATTGCTTTTTTTGGGCCTCCTAACTGTATATATAACCCCTTAATCATTCCGCTAATCCAGATTTAGATTCTGCAGAATCGAAGCGGTTCGGGCCTCGTGGATCGATGTTAACGATCTCCGGGGTTTCCGCAGATTCGCGAGATCCAGTTTTAAACGATAGTATTTAATGTTTCGCCAATTTGATAGTTACGGGCGGGTAACGCGTACGCAATCACGCTGGCCGTTCTGCGCATCAGCTTATCTGCGTGCTAACAGTCTTCTTCTGGCATCAATGTTTAACGAACACGCATTCCTGCATTCTAGAACTGGTCCTGGCCGCATGTTTCCCGTACGTTCCGCATCCGGAAGATTCGATTATCTCCAATTGCTATCTCGACTTGTAATGACGCCGATTAAAGGCCCCGCAAGTGTTACCGGCCTCGCAATAAAGTTCTTCGGGTAAATATATCGAACGCGGCAATTACGATGTAGGTATCGTTATTAGTAATTACAGGCTACCGACGATCGGTTCGATCTCTTTTCCCAAACGTTCCTCGCCACCGACTGAATTCCCGGCCGACGAATAATTACGCCGCGTGCACACCGGTCTACGCCATTACACGGTATTTGTTCTGTGTGCCCGTGTGGTTCGCTTAGATCGAATTCCTTTCGGTGGAGCGACTCGTGTTTCAACCTTCGAACAGTTAATAATTATAGCACGTACGTTTTGTAGACTATTTCGACATCGGTTATTCCCGGACCGCGGATTACATGCATTCTTGCCGGCGAATTAAGACGCGAAACGGGAACGGCTTCAAAATGATCTGACAATTAGTATAGATCACCGTCGTTACATCTGCAATTCGTTAACCCCTTGCACCTGGATTTATTTCACGGTTTCAGTGATTAGAACTTATTTTTGTAATTTCCTTAAAAAAAGGAGAAAATTTGTATCTATCGTGTGTGCCTGTATGTAGCTAAAATAGAATTTTATGTCTGTTTAAAGGAAATTAGTACATATTTATTAGCTCGCAATCTTCGTGACTAGTATTACTCGATAGGGCAAGGGTTAAAGATCCTTGACAGAGATCAATTTGTCAATCACAGTGCGAGAAACATATTTCACTTGACAGTGAAGCATAATGTTAACGTTGTTTTCAAACGTGTTCTTACGGTTACCAATCGTTGATGCTTCATAAACAAATAATACTTCAATGTAGCTAGTTGTAAGTCCTTATTAAAAAATCGTTTATTTTAATACATGGTCGTTAATGTATGTAAATGGCTCTTGTAACTCGACAGCAATTTCATACAAGACGAGGCACCTAATATTTCTTACATCTGCTTCAGGGAATGCTAGGTACGCAGCTAGGCAACAGAGATCATTATGCAATTATAGTATGCATCAATTTGTAAAATACAAGGAAATACGATACGAGGAAATGCTTCGATACAACGGAAATCTTCCTGTGAACGATGAAAATGTTGTACTCGGCCGATCTTTTATAAAACAATCTATGAAAATGGCCAAGGAATGGACTCGATATATGTCCAAAACACGTGACATATATCGTCCAAGAGATACTATTCTTTGATGCACGCTGAATATATGTTTAAACTCCTCGGCGTCTGCAAGGTCACTCAAGCTTCTGGGCCCCCCACGGTAGTGGGGATAATTCCGCGACATTTATCCGTCAGGCGTTTGCGACATATATCGAGAAAAGACTGTAATGTGCGAGGACGAAAGTTTCGCTTGGAACAGCTACAACGGCAAGTCAAAGTGGATCACAATGGCGGAGATTGATGTTCAGGGTAGCGTAAATGTGACGAGAATATCGCCGGTAGGGAGCAACCCGTTCGTGAAAAGCGAACAATAAAACGATCGGCCCGCTAACGACGCCCGCTATCAGATAAGCAAGAAGAACTTTATTATTCGCCGTTATGGATCGGCCCAGCCGCGCAAAAATAAACAATAGTCACGCGTGTATCTCTGCGGAAGATTATCGCCGCCAAAGGAACACAATGCGAGACATCAGATAGGGACAGGAATGCATGAACCCTATGCATGATCCTTGATTATCGTGCATCTTGCCAAAGATTTATCGTCTCTATCACGCTCGGGACTAACTTCTCAAGGAGCCTTCTTGGACGCTCGGCGAACAATGCGATCTCCGGGAATTTGTTCAAACTGAACGACCGAACGGTGTCGTTGTTAAACTTTACACACGGCCAGCGAGACCTTTAAAGAGCGCGACAAAAATTTTACCCGGTAAATATCGCGACTGTTCCACATACACCTTAACCCCTTGCACTACTATTTATTTTGTGATTATAATGATTAGAAATTCTTCATCGTTCAGAATTTCATAGAAACAAAAGATAGTTTATACTTGTTGTATGCCTACGTTTTCTCGAAAGAATATATGAGCCGTTTATTTTGAAAGTGGCCTAAGTCCATTTATCTTAAAATCGAGATATTTAAGGGTTTGCGTTTCAATGAATTTAAAAATATACGTATAGGACATTAATGAGTCGCACTGCTTAAGTGTATCTAAGGGTGTTAAATTTATAGTTCCTATTAAAATAGTGGCAATGATTAAGTGAATAATATGCGTTTTCTAATCAAGAATAGAGTTAGGCCACTTTCAAAATTAACAACCAGATTCATTATAAAATTTGAAGGTGCCCAAGTCCATTCAACATAATTTAAGATGCTTCAAATTGAAAAAAAACAATACTGAATTTATTTTACATATCCTTAAAACACTTCAGGAACATAATTTATGCGATTCAATTAACTACATAACGTGCAAAATTACAAACATAAATTTATTACAAAACAATTTACTACTCATCTACATTTTGTGCGTGTAAAAGGGATTTGAAGTAATCATGATGTTCCGGTGGTATATATCGTAATAGGTCCATCATGTCCTTGAATTTTGTTGTCGTAATTTGTCTGATATTTTTATACAGTGGTGTCAATACAATATTTTCGAACTTTTTTGGTCTACCCCGACGTGGTAATAAATGCAGGACTTTAAAATTTTCATTCGTATTCATTGATGTCTTATAGAAAATTTTATACGGTTCATTTCTGACAAAGCGCATCCACCATATTTTTAGCCAGTTTATTGATTCTCCATTAGAATTTTTTACTCTTTTAAAAATTGCATCTTCTAATAATTTTGTTGATACAAAATCTTCTTGTCTCATTTCATTTACAATAAAATTATTACCTTTCCGACACTTTTTCATAATCTTTTAATAATCTTGGGGAACGAACAGTAAATTATTTTTTTTTAATGACATTTCTACCACGCCAAAATCTCTATCATTTGGTAAAAACGAATGTCTTGATATTAAAAATTTGTGATCTATGATTTCTACATTATTTTCCAAAGATTGGACAATTTTTAACCACATTAAAGCTATTTTAATGTTTCTATTTTGCCCGGTGCACATGTCACTGTAAGCTATAATGTGTCTTTCACTTTTTAAATTTTTAACATGTTTTAGGATGCATGAAACAATTTCTTGAGCACCTCTGGATGCAATAGTTTCATCCCAAACGTACATGTAAACATTATCGTTATGAAATAGTAAACATATTATCTTGATTATTTAAGTATAAATGGAGTTAGGCCACTTTCAAACTACACGGTTCGATTATTAAACTAACTCTGAAAACTTATGTGTCAAGAATTATCGTATTTGCTCGGATTATAAGCAACCTGAAATGCTTTACTGATAAATAACATAAAGTTGTACACGTAACCATGATAACCGGATAAAACTGAAAAACGGAGTTAGGCCACTTTCAAAATAAACCGCTCATATGTGCCCATAATTATGAAAGTGGTCCAAGTCAAAATTAAAAAAGAAATGAATTTATCACTTATTTCACACGACATGATTTTAAACTAAATTTATTCAATGTAGAAAAAATGAAAGAAATATATGACTTAGACCACTTTCATAATTATGGGCACATATATCAACTACAACAACATAGAATTTTATTACGGTTTAAGGGAAATTAATAACGTTCACATTTATTAGACTCTATTCAGAATCTTCATCATGAGTCTGGCTCGTTATTGTAGGGGTTAACACGGTTCATTCGTGGAACTGAAATTTAATCTTTGAAAATTTTTCGGGGCCTTTCGGCTCGCAACAATTGAATTTCGTGAACGTTGTAATTCGGGCGTCAATGGAATATTTATACAGGGTGTTCCAGCATCGGTGGTACAACCGAGAAGGAGGTGATTCTACATGAAAAAACAAATCGAAAATAAGGAATAAAATTTTTTCATTTCAGGTTTCGTTCTCGAGAAAATCGGTTTTGAATATTCAGCGAGTACGCGTACACTTAACTATGAACTAGATAGATGGATCTCGATACAGACTTTTGTTTATGTTTCCACTTCTGTACATTCTTGTTGACATGACGTTCTGAGCACTTCTCACAGTTTCATTTGTTGCCTTAGTATGTTATTATTAGACATCGGATTTTATGCATTTATTACAAAAATAAGTAGGTGTAATTTAAAGCAGTAAGAACATTAGAAAAATTTAGAAGTACTGTTATAGTATTTTCAACCTATTAAATATATTAGGAAAGAAAATAAATTTCTATTTCGTTTCAGTTTGTTGCAATTTAGGTAGAAAATTTTTATTTTGCATAAAAATCCGCTGTCTAGTTATTATCTTCGGTTTTGACTAACAGTTTCTATCAATCCAAAACGTGCCTCTAGCTATTAGACCAAATCTCATTTTCCAACATGATGGTGCCCCGCCACATTTTTCTCGAGAAGTTAAGAATTTATTAAATGAACTACACGAAGTTTGGATTGGCCGTGGTGGTCCAATAAACTGGCCACCAAGATCCCCAGATTTGACACCCCTTGATTTCTATGTATGGAGTTATGTTAAATCAAAAGTGTACGAGGAGGAGATTACAAGCCTTCCTCAACGAAAAGCGAGGATCGTTTTAATATTTGAAGAATTAAAGGTACAGAATACATTAGAATGCGTTCATACAAATTTAATTCGGCGAGTACAGTTGTGTATGCAGCACAATGGGCAGCATTTCCAACAATTTTTGCATTAATAAAGTAAGTTAGTAACTAAATTACATGTCTTATTTTCATTTAAATTCACTCTAAATCCATAGGCAGAAATGAGTAATACAGAACATCATTTTGATACCAATGATATTAGTACTACTTATAAGTGACATATGACTTGTATCGGGATCCATCCATCTAAACCATAGTTACGTGTACGCGTATTCGCTGAATATTCAAAACCGATTTTCTCGAGAACGAAACCTCAAATGAAAAAATGTTATTCTTTATTTTCGATTTGTTTTTTTATGTAGAATCACTCCCACCTTGGTTGTACCACCGATGCTGGACACCCTGTATACAGTCCGCGACAATACTGTAAGACATCACTTAAAACAAAATAAGTATGTATTATATGAAAGAATTTCATCGTCTTTCATGCAAACAGTTATTATTTACTTCTGGGGACGTCGTTCCACGCACTGTTTTCGTTAGAATTTCTATGAACTTGAAAACTACACAAGCTCGACCACTTGTTGGCCGCGACAAATCTATAAGACAGTTGCTCGCAAACAGTGAAAACGAAAAGATCGTCAATGAAATATTCTTCTAAAGTGTCAGTAATCGAAGCAAATAATTTAAGTAAAACCTGAAAAATAGTAATCAACTTGCAATATTTGTGTTTATACAAAATGCCACGAGGAAAAAGATTAAATGAAACAGAGATTAATACTATCAATAATTTGAGAAATGAAAGTCATTCGGTGGCAAAAATTTCTGAAATTCTTGGAAGAAGCCGTTGTGTAGTTTATAGTTATTTAAAAAATAGTGAAAACTGGAGACCCATGACCCATGTTGTTGACAAACACAACACATCATATTGATACTAATGATTAGACTGCGGATCTTTATGCATTTATAGCTTCTGAAAATTTTCAAAAAATGCTACAACATAAAATTTTACAGAATTTAATACGACTTTTATTTATTTCAGATCTAAAAAGGTCACTACCACTGAAAATTGGAATTTATTTGTTTCCAATTTCCTAAAATTTGCCGACAAAAATTGAAAATTACATAAACATCCGCAGTCTACTAATGATATTCGATGAATATTCAAAACCGATTTTCTCGAGAACGAAACGTCAAATGAAAAAATTTTGTTCTTTATTTTCGATTTGTTTTTTGATGTAGAATCACCCCCACCTTGGTTGTACCACCGATTGCTGGGACACCCTGTATAATAGTAGAATCGGGTAAAGTGAAAAGCTGTTGGTATTCGATAGGAGTCGCGCGATTACAGTTTTTCGCTGGATACTCCGGTTGTAAAGCTGAAATCGAGCAGACTCGAGCCTGGAAGACGGCGGTGAACGTGCACGCGAAAGGTTATTACTATTGTGAGAATACAACGCGAAACATCAGATAAAGTTCACGGTGCGCAGGCACGTGTGATCCGGCGATTATCCGGCATCTCATCTTAGATTTGCTATCTTCGTTAGTAATGTAATCCAAAGCTCCACTTTAAGAGTTATCGCCACAATGGGGCGCTTAAGGTCATTGTTTCCCTTGCAAATTAATCTTCGCTGTTACAGCATCCACGCTCCGCGCGGGCCGATCCGATCTATTTTACAGTTTTAATTGGCCGTTTAATTCGAGCGACAGCGCCGCGGCTTATTAAAATTCATTTACGGTGCTTTCACGGCGCGAACGCATCATCGGATTAGTCTCCCGATCGAAGAGCGGCTTAGCATTCCCCGACCCGGCCCGGCCCGGCCCGATACGATGCGTCGTGATTGCACGCGTGCATACGATGCATCTTCGATCCCCCTCCACCTCCCCTGAGAAATCAATATCATTGCGCGAGCATATAATGCTGCGTTTTGATGAATAGCTCATTCCGAGGGCGTGGCCCGTGATCTTTGATTATCTCGGCGAAGATGCGCCCGGAGATTCGATCGCGCGGAAACAATCAAACTATTTGTCCGATACATTTCGCAAAATATCATTTATCTCGCCGGTCCCATCTCTCTCGGGAGTACGACGGATATTGTTTTCGCGAGAGAAATCAGCGGTACGGCAATTTTTCTGTTTTCGCGGTTCGTGTGTCTCCCACACGCGCCCACGTGTCGACAGCGTTTTCGACGATCGCGAGGCCCCGATAGGCCACGGTTTTCTATTCAATTACGACTTCCACGAATGATCGTGTGAAGCGAGCGCATTGAAAACAAAACGGGTTTACGTCACAGTGACATTAAGAAGACATGCAGGCTCCGGGCCGAGAGTCGCAACGCTTCTGACAAGAGTGCGCGGCTTGGAGAAGCATTTTTCCTGCGCTTTGGCCTATTTATTCAATTAACCCTTAGCACTCGAGTGGTGACTCTGAAGCAGCACTAGAAATTTTTGTGTCATTATTTCAAAGAAATTACAACAAATATTACAAAATATTTGTTAGATTACAAAATTTGTATTTAATAGATTACTAAACATTTAAATATTATATGTGGAAATCGGATCAGTTTCGTATGAATAAAATGAGAATATTCTAAGATGGAAGAAAAATTTAGTTTTAGAATGAAAATAGCGCCGAGTGCAAAGGATTAACACGTTGACTGCCATGTCGCCCATATGTGGGTGACGAAATTATTTGTTCAGGATTTAAAATGAATTTTTCCGTTAATATATTAACCGTACCAAATTTTATTACGATCTGTAAAATGCCAAAAAAATTTTATTCTATATTTTCGACTTATTCTTTCATGTAGAATCAACCCCTTTTCGCTTGTACCACCAGTTACCAAACACCCTGTATAACCCCATAGAAAAATTAGGGGATGAACTGGACAAACAGGTACAGAACTTTTGCCCTGCTTCGAAAACACATTTATGGAATATTTTCGAACGATAATGAAATTATACAGGGTGTTTGGTAACTGGGGGTACAAGCGAAAAGGGGGTGATTCTACATGAAAGAATAAGTCGAAAATATAGAATAAACATCTTTCGTTCGAGGCTTTGTTTTCGAGAAAATCGACTTTGAAGCTCTGTCAGGTTTGTGTGCTCTAGTATACTATGCAGGAAGTAGATTTGGTTGGTCATGATCAGACAATTCCTATCGAATAGCATGCTGCATTTCAATCTCGATTTTCTCGATAACGAAACTTCGGATGAACAAATTTTATTCCATATTTTCGACTTATTCTTTAATGTAGAATCAACCCCATTATACCACCAGTTACCAAACACCCTGTGTAACAACAGAAGGTATAAAAAAATTGATCACGCGAATGCCAAGAATAGTGGAAACTGTAATAAAGAAACGTGGCGGATTCTTCGATGAAAAGAAAATATATTTTTTTACGTCTTGGTAAGGTTTTTTGACATATGAGTGCAGCATACTTTCTTTGACGTGTAAACCTTTAAATAAGGAAAAATTTGTTCGCATCGTTCAACAATTATTTCATTTTTACAGAGTTGAATACAAACATGATCACAGTCCTAAGACTTATGAGCGGGAGTGTATATACAGAAATATCACTGTATTGAGGAAGAATTCGAATTGAATTTTTACCCGACTATGACAATCAAACAGGAAATTATTTTCACTTGAAAATTGCACAGACTGTAGCGGTAGGTGTACTAGATACACCACTGAATTTGCAACGAATATTTTAATATGACTGAACGTTGTCACAGAAACTAAATTGACACTTTGACTGCCAAGCTAGAAACCTAAAAAATTCCATCCTAATAAATGTAAGTTATTTAACCCTCAATGGGCCCGTGTAACTTTCACGTCACGTGCTAATATATCGACATTGTACCAAATAATTTTCCTTTTTTAGAAGATGACGTATACGCCTTAATTATACAGGGTCATCCGTTTTTAAACGGTCAAACGTCAACCAGCTATAGAGGACCCCAAATGAAACAACTTTCACCCCTAACACTTTTTTTGATTCGGTCTTGATTTTTAGATAATTGCAAAAACCCGTCGTTTTTTGCGTTCACTTAAGATTAAATATATTAGGACTGCAATTATGTATCTTGATAATTTTTCCTTTGTTTGGTTTATTTAAAATAAATAGGGGCATCTTTTTTATATAAGTCAACTTTTTTGTATGACCTTCGGATCTTGGTTTTTTTGGCATGGGGCACGCCGTGGAGACTGAATGAAATAACTTCGAAAAATTCGGATTCATGCATAATAAATTGCTTAATTCAAGACAAAAATTAACACAAAATTATTGGAAAAATTTCAAAATTTTGCGATTTTTCAAGAAATCAAGACCGAATCAAAAAAAGTGTTAAGGGTGAAAGTTGTTCCATTTGGCGCCCTCTATAGCTGGTTGACGTTTGGCCGTTTAAAAACGGACGACCCTGTATAATGTCTCTGAGATAACCAATAACAATATTGATGACGGTTAGCTGCGCCAACAATTTGGAATATAAAAGTAAATGCCTTGCAAGTTGCCTGCAAATAGACATCAACGGAAGAAAATTCGGCCCATAGAGGGTTAATATATTCATTGTATCAAATTTGGTTAGGATCTGTAAGATGCAAGAAAGTTGGAGAACTACACAATTACATGCATTTAATTTTTTCAATTTCTATTTTATCAAATAACTTACTTTGATTTCATGAAATTTTTTAGCTTTCTTTTGTTTGGCGATCAAAGTGTTAACAGAAAATAAGGGATCGAATATTTTTGTTTCATAGTCAGGGTCCCGTTTCTATTCGCGCAGAATACAGAGAATTTTCGATTACAGAAGAATGTTGATATTAATCAAATATGTGTGTACGCAGTCTGATCATCACGGTGTGATTAACGAATGATGAGTATCATCGCGGCGAAATGGATTCGCGCGATGACATGAAAGAGGAACTACGAACGTAAAAAAGAAAAAAAAACTAGAAACAAAAGGAACAAGAAAACAAAGAAACGCAAAATACCGCGATCCCTTTCATTCGGTTTTAATAGGGGCCGGAAAAATGAAAATCCGTAAAATGAAAATGGCTGGCGAACGGAGAACGAAAAACGCGTGGCCGTTGCCGAGTCGCGGGATCAATGGATAAAAGGGTTGTGAAACGCGAGAGGAGGACAGAGCATCAGGAATCAAACGAGAATGAGAGAGAGAGAGAGAGAAATAGAGGTATCGGGAGACCGACAGAGAAATAGATATGGAGGGAGGCCGTGCTTGTTTGTTAATTGGTGGCGCTAATTAGCGCCGAGGCGACGTCTCGAAAGTCCGGTTCCCGTATATATGCCTGCGTGTTTTACACGGCACAGAGGGGCGACGTGGCCGCGAACGAAATTTCCCCGTTAATAACCCTCCGTGTAAAACAGAGGCGGGTCCTTCAGGTATTACAGCACAAACGCGCAATTGAAAACGTTATTCTATCCATTACGGATCCACGGGCGTAATTAGTCATTCGGGCTGCGCTTCCGGCCGGCGATCTTTCACTCGTTCGCGATCGGCGACGCCGATCGGACAGCCGAGTAATTAGCTTTCTACGAGTCACAAAAGAAACGAACAGAAAGAAACAGCCGAAGAAAGGAAAAGAGAGAAGATCCGACGAGACGCGGTCTCCTCGTAATCACGAGCACACCGCGATAATGTTCCGCGTCGTCCGTGGGGCTTATCATCGATCCATCGTCCACCATGATTAATTAGTATTAATTAATTAACAGACCGAGCATGCTCCAGCACTCCGAGCACCGTGTATATTCAAATTTCGAGGCCCCCGTTTGGCCGATACCACCAGCCCCGATCATCTCCGAAACCGAATCAAATTGAAACTTGTATCTGGCAGATCAAAGCTATCTTCGGCAATTTTTCACGGAAAAACTATCAAGCAAATAACAAAATTTTATAAGAACCGGTTGTTATACATGTCTTCAGGTATGCGATGGTATTTTTTAAAACGTTAACTGCCATGTCACCCATATGTGGGTGACGGAATTATTTGTTCAAGTTTTAAAATGAATTTTTACGTTAATATATTAATCGTACCAAATTTTATTAGGATCTGTAAAATGCCAAAAAGTTAGAGGACTGATCAATACCATACATAATTTTTTTTCAATTTTTATTTCATTAAATAACTTACATTGATTTATTTTTGTTATTACTAGACATCGGATCTTTATGCATTTATGGCTTATGGAAATGTTAAAAAAATGCTATAATATAAAATTCGAGAGAATTTAACACGATTTTTGTTTGCTTTGGATCTACAAAGGCTGTCCCCATTAAAAATAAAATTTTATTTCATTCCACTTTCTTAAAATGTTTCTATAAAAATTGGAAATTGCATAAACATCCGATGTCTAGTTATTACCGTTAATGGACTAATGTTTATTTTAAAATTTTAAGTTTTATATGGATGATTTCTGTTTTGCTTTATTGTATTTTATTTTGGTTGTTTGTATAGCTTTTATTTGTGTATATATATATTTTAGTTTAGGACTTTCTCTCTCTCTATGCGAAGGTAGTTGCAAGTTAGATGTAAGGTAGGATAAGACGAAGGAGAAGAAATGTAAAGGATTGTAATCACTGAGGGGGACAATTAAACAATTGATGAACTTACATTGATTTGATGGAATTTTTGAGGTTTCTAGCTTGGCAGTCAAAGTGTTTATTTAGTTTCTTTGACAACGTTCAGTCATATTAAAATATTCGTTGCAAATTCAGTAGTGTATCTAGTACACCTATCGCTACAGTCTGTGCAATTTTCAAGTGAAAATAATTTCCTGTTTCAATGTCATAGTCGGGTAAAAATTCAATTTGAATTCTTCCTGAATGCAGTGATATTTCTGTATAATACACTCCCGCTCATAAGTCTTAGGACTGTGATCATGTTTGTATTCAACTCTGTAAAAATGAAATAATTGTTGAACGATGCGAACAAATTTTTCCTTATTTAAAGGTTTACACGTCAAAGAAAGTATGCTGCACTCATACGTCAAAAAAACTTACCAAGACGTAAAAAAATATATTTTCGTTTCATCGAAGATTCCGCCACGTTTCTTTATTACAGTTTCCACTATTCTTGGCATTCGCGTGATCAATTTTTTGATACCTTCTGTTGTTATACAGGGTGTTTGGTAACTAGTGGTATAATGGGGTTGATTCTACATGAAAGAATAAGTCGAAAATATGGAATAAAATTTGTTCATCTGAAGTTTCGTTATCGAGAAAATCGAGTTTGAAATGCAGCATGCTATTCGATAGGAATTGTCTGACGCAATTGTCTGATCATGACCAACCAAATCTACTTCCTGCATATACTAAAGCACACAAACCTGACAGATCTTCAAAGTCGATTTTCTCGAAAACAAAGCCTCAAACGAAAAATGTTTATTGCATATTTTCGACTTATTCTTTCATGTAGAATCCCCCCCTTTTACGCTTGTACCACCAGTTACCAAACACCCTGTATAATTTCATTATCGTTCCAAAATATTCCATAAATGTGTTTTCGAAGCAGAGCAAAAGTTCTGTACCTGTTTGTCCAGTTCATCCCCTGGTTCATTAAAAATTATGAAATAGCCACATCAAGCACCAGATTTGAACCCCATGGAAGATGATCTATGAGGATCATCAGATTTGCAGATTTTCTATGAGGTTCAAATCTGGTGCTTGATGTGGCTATTTCATAATTTTTAATGAATTATTACATTGAAGTTGTACTTACTGTGGAACATACGAAGATATTTATATTATGTAGTTAATACAGTTAAAGTTTCATAATCTATACGAAATGCCAGAATTTTACTAAAAACCAGAGGTGTCCTAATACTTATGAGCGGGAGAATTATCGCAGAATTATCCTTACTACCGCGGGCCTAGGACAAGTTGTTGACATATATGGAGAATTCACTGTATAATTCAATTAAATTTAATTATAATTAAATTTAATTCAATTTAACTCCTTGAACTACTATTTATTTTGTGATTATAATAATTAGGAATTCTTCTTCGTTCATAATTTCAAAGAAAATGAGATAGTTTATATTTATTATACCATCTAGAACAAAATAGAATTTTATTTCGGTTTTAAGGGAATCAATAACATACATATTTACTAGTCTCTGTTCAGAATCTTCATCACGAGTCTGGCTCGATATCGTAGGGCAAGGGGTTAATGTGATTATAATTTAATTTATGAGCTCGATTTTTCATTTCTCTTCGCTACAAAGGAACAATGAAAATGCGTGCGGGAAAGTATACATTAAAATGCCGTCGCAAAAGGTTTCGTAGTCGACAAAAAAGAATCGGAAAGTGTTCACCCGGAGCGCGTGAATAGAGATCGAGCACCTTATCGAATCGCGTCTTTCCAAATGGCAACCGCGTTTTAGCCCGCATAGTTGCGTTTCTACGACAGAAAAGGTGGCTTCCGGGACTTGGAAAGGTAAGTGGCAGGATCGCGTTGTCGATCGGTCAAAAGTGAAACGCGTTGCTCGGATTCGGGACACGCTGGCATCAACGATCGCGATCGCCTTGTCGCCAGACTTTGTCGGCTCGGCGACCTTTGCTCGACATCGTGATAAATATATTAACCGAGCCCCGGTGTTGGTTCGTGAGCGACGATGACTCAGTTGGTTCGCCGGGCATTGTCGAGAGGCAGTATATATTTTTTTCTTTTTCTCTCTCTCTCTCTCTCTCTCTCTCTCTGTCTCTCTGTCTCTCTGTCTCGGTGGAAAACGGGCTGCCGACCACGGGGCTACATACATTTGCTTTCAAGCAACACGTGTTGTTCCGGGCCGCGAAAGGAGCCCGCCGATCGTGATTCATCTCGCCGGTACAAATCGACTACCGTTAAATCAAACGGCCCTGCGAGCCGCGATTCAGCCGCGTGCAATTGACCAATACCGTGCAGATACGGTTCGTATCTCGCGCTCTTTCACCGTGCAAACCACCGCGGCCGATTTCGAATCTCGCTTTGTCGTAAACCTATCGCGGAACGGCCCGTGTTTCGACCGACGCACCAAGATCACCGTGTTCCACCTCTAATTTGTCGCGTTCGAAAGTTCGATCGTTTCGCCGCCATTACCACGAATTAGATGTTTTTTATTTAATGCAATTAGAATCTCAAAGTAGAGATTATTTTGCCATACATTACTTTCCTATACATTATACATTATTATAAACTGTACAATTTTCTCAGATATTTAGCTCACAGGCATTCAAAAACGAGTAGGTTATTTTACATATTTCAACCGTAGGTCTGGATAGGAGAACATTGCATGAGACCGGAAGAAAAAGATGCAGTTTCCGTAGTTGTCTGATAAACTCCAACCTCAGTTCATCAAACGTGGGACACTGCCATAGCACGTGGCCGATATCCTGATTCTCATAACCGCACTGACATTGTGGATCGTTTATTATGCCAATTCGAGAAAGAGAGCTGGCAAGATTGTAGTGTCCTGATCTGCATCTGTTTATCGTTGTGACAATCTCACGATGGAGATTTGTGTGACTGTACCACGGTTTCGATTTTCGGTTGTGGAAGTATGTGAAGTAGTTTACACCTTTAGATAAACCTTCTTTCTCTATGATGTCAAATGTGTTTTGTGTTGCCGCTGATTTAACCGATTCTCTTAGATCTGAGAAGGGAATTTTGACGGAGAATGAGGCTGTCGTGTTGGTTGCTGTTTTAGCTAATGTGTCTGCACTCTCGTTACCCAGAATCCCAATATGAGATGGTACCCAGTAGAATTTAATTTTACTATCGTTTGTGGTTTCGGATGCGAAGTTGAAAACGTTTTTTCTTATTTCAAAGATATAGGGATTCGTTTTTGTGCTTATATTAGTTTGTTTCAACGAGAGTAGTGCACTAAGAGAATCCGTAAAAATGAGAAAATTCTGATTGGGGTGATTCAAAGCTATTTTCACTGCGTCGTTCAAGGCTATAACGAATTAGATGTAGGGGAGAGTTGCCAAATGCGTACTGGTCACCTAAATCGTACCACCTCTTTTATTTAAAAATTAACGCATTTTGATGCCTCTTGGTGGTAAAGATATGAACTTTTATTTATGTCGATAAAGTAGGACCAAAAAGTCATTCGCATCAAGTGTTGTTTTGTGAATGACAGAAGCACAAAGAAATCAGGCAAGTCTGATGTTAATTTTAAACGATTTTAATCGGCTGAATTAAATATAAATCTACAGTTTCTGAGGTAGTCGTATATATTTTTGAAAACTAGCTATGTTATATTATTTATTTCTATTTAGTTTATGAAACGCTGGCACTAGTATTTTGACTTGCATGAGAAAAATTTATATCCGGATAGATAGTATTAGTAAAATAACAAATAAGCCGACGCCAAGTTCCCTAGGTTGTAAAATTTGAATTAGGTAAGTGCAACAATCATTGGCCTCTGAGAATTGGTCCTTCCCGATATCACAGCCCTTATAGGCAAGAGGAACTTGATCCATCCATCATATCACAATTTTCATAGGCGAGAGGAACTTGGTCCATCCTTCATATCACAACTTTGATAGGCGAGAGGAATTTGGTCCATCCTTCATATCACTGAAGTGGATGGGCCGGGGAACTTGGTCAACCTTTACATGAAGTGTTTTGGTTTGGATATCATGTTATTTTTGTAAGATATATATGTATGACGTATGTAGTCTTTTGATTTAAAAAAAAAATTTTTTTTTTAAATGGCTGTATCTCGGGAACGGGGTGCGTCCTATCACAAAAATAACGAAAATTTGAAACAGGCGTAACCCGAGGCGTATAGGGTATGCCCAACCACATGATATGTAGTCGTGATTTAAAAAAAAAAAATATTTTTCGGGTTTTTCGATTTTTCCTGTTGTTTTCGATATAAAAGACAGCTGATTCCAAATTTTCAAGTTTCTAGCTTGTCTGGAAGTGGGTTAGAATTAACATGATCCTATATATATATTCCAAGAATTATGCGTTTTTGGCGTATTTATATCTCAAGTTCCAGGCTAGGTAGAAAGTTGCTTTTTACATGAGAGTTAGTTGATATTATATCTAGATCACATACAAATTTTGGTTGTCCTCGGTTACCGGGGAGAGCGGCAGTGACGGTGCCAATATGGCTAAAAACCGCTTAACTCTGGTTCGAGATATACTACTCGGCAGCTTAGAGGGAGCGGGAGGGGAACTTGGTTCGCGCGCGTTGATTATAATGTTGATTTTCTGTTATTCTTCTATATTCCTAGTAATAAATAATGATTTATACAAAACTTGTGGTTATTGGTTCAGTTTTGCTGCTTACTGTATGAGCGGGAGTGTAGGTCCCATCAGGGTCAAAAAAGGGTTCCTGCAGGAAAGCAGCGTCCCTGCGCGAGAGGATTCGCGTGCATGCGCCGGCTTGTTCGAGGAGGTTAACAATCGTGTGGGGCTCGCGTAGGAAACGCGCGGAGATCTCAAAATGACGAAAAAGGGGTGGCAGACATGAGCGGAGCGAAGAAGGCCGAGGAAAACGGACAATCGCCGGATGCCGGAGCCGGAGGGCAGCGCAAACGTGAGCGCAGGTGTTCCCGGCTTGTACGAAGCCGAGCCGAGCCGAGCCGAGCCGAGCCGAGCCGAGCCGAGGGCCGCGACACCGGTATTAACACTATTCCTACCGCGACCGGTCAAATGACCGTTTTTAAAATTTCGATTAGAATTTCCTATATACAGTGAGTAACGAAAGTATTCGAACGCCCTTTAAATCAGTATAACTTTTTTTTTTAAGTGAATCAAACGACCTGACTTTTTTGAGGAGTTAGAAGAATTGGTTTTCCAAATGATGTGTAAAAAAGATTTTGAAAAAATTACAATTGGTAAGAATTACATGAGAAAATAAAAATGGTACTTTTCACAACTTTTTTATTTTGAACCTGTAGTGAAAATGTAAAATATGCGTTTTGTAGATATATGTTAGTTATATACATACTGAAAATTTCATTGAAATCGGTTAACGTTGTCATGAGATACAAACGTTTAAAGATAATTATGTAAGGGCGAAATTCCCTGGCAAGGTCAAAAATCTGCGACTTTCACCCTTAAACTCTCATTTTGAAATGTTTGTAGTTTATTGCAACGTTGACCGATTTCGATGAAATTTTCAGTACGTGTATAACTAACAGAGATCTACAAAACGCATATTTTAAATTGTCATTACAGGCTCAAATAAAAAAGTTGTGAAAAGTGCCATTTTTATTTTGTAGAGAAGGAGATTTTTAGTTAGTTCCGATAGTGAGAATGAGGAAGAGGTAATCGAAACTGCTGTAGACGGAACTGTTTGGCAAGAAGTAAAAGTAGGGTCTAATCCTGGAAGAGCACCTATTCATAATATTTTTAGGGGAACATCAGGCCCAACAGGGTATAGTAAACGAAATATTATGAAAGGTAGAGTTATGACGGCATTTTCTCTGATTATTGGTAAGAATTATCTTCATTCTATATTAAAAAATATAGGTTGTGCTAAAGACCGGTCACTTGACCGGTCGCGATAGGAATAGGTGTACGTGAAATGTCGGTAGGAATAGTGTTAACGTGCCCCTATATCGATATCGTTATAATATGCAAATGGCCTCGCACATGTGAACCTAGCCGGAGATTTAAGAGCAACGCGTGTTGCCCTGACCGGAGGAGGTACCTCGGAATGGAGATCGCGATCCGTCCGACTTCTGTTTCCAATCGAACGATCTCTATTCATCCTCGCGCGTATTTTCCCTGCGTCTTCATCCCGTCTCGCGCTCGGCACGCGTCCTCTTCCCACCCCGCCATCTTGGTTCCAGAATTTCTCGGAGCCAGGAAGCCTCGACTCTGCTCCTGGGAAGAAGCGATGAAAAAGCTGATCCTCTCTTCAGCGATTTTGATAAGATACACTCCCGGACAAAAAGATAACGCCTGATAAAATAACCCTCTATGGGCCCGTGTAACTTTCAGGTCACAATATGTCGACATTTTACCGAATAATTTTAGTTTCTTCGCTAGACGACGTATACGTCTTAACCCCTTGCCGTACAATATCGAGTCAGACTCGTGATGAAGATTCTGACCAGAGTCTAATAAATATGTACACTCCCGCTCATAAGTCTTAGAACACCTCTGGTTTTTAGTAAAACTCTGGTATTTCGTATAGATTACGAACCTTTAACTGTATTAACTACATAATACAGGGTCATCCGTTTTTAAACGGCCAAACGTCAACCAGCTATAGAGGACCCCAAATGAAACAACTTTCACCCCTAACACTTTTTTTGATTCGGTCTTGATTTTTAGATAATTGCAAAAACCCGTCGTTTTTTGCGTTCACTTAAGATTAAATATATTAGAACTGCAATTATGTATCTTGATGATTTTTCCTTTGTTTGGTTTAAAATAAATAGGGGCATCTTTAGGGAAATCAAGGCCGAATCAAAAAAAGTGTTAGGGGTGAAAGTTGTTCCATTTGGGGCCCTCTATAGCTGGTTGACGTTTGGCCGTTTAAAAACGGATGACCCTGTATAAATATCCTCATATGTTCAGTAGTAATTAGAACTTCAGCGAAATAATTCATTAAAAATTATGAAATAGCCAGTCCAATCACCAGATTTGAATCCCATAGAAAAATTAGGGGATCAACTGGACAGACAACTGGCAGGACTTTTGTCCTGCTTCGAAAACACATTTAAGGAAGATTTTGGAACGAGAATAAAATATTACGACAACAGGAAGTATGAAAAAATAGATCACGCGGATGCCAAGGATAGTGGAAACTGTTATTAAAGAAACGTGGCGGATTCTTCGATGAAAAGAAAATATATATTTTTACTTCTTGGTAAGATTTTTCATTATATGACTGCAGCATCCTTTCTTTGACATGTTAGCCTTTAAATAAGGAAAGATCTGTTCGCATCCTTCAACGATTATTTCATTTTTACAGAATTGAATATGATCACTGTCCTAAGACTTATGAGCGGGAGTGTATGTCGTTAATTTCCTTTTAACCGAAATGAAATTCTATTTTGTTGTAGTTGATATACAGGGTGACCCCACTTTTGTGCCAGAAAATTTGGGAGTTGGTAGAAAAAGTCATTTTAAACATGGTTTACTTTTTTGTGTTTTTCCAATTTCAGCCCCATTTTCGAGTTACAACGAAAAAACCGAGTTTTTTCAGTGCAATATTTTTTTAAATATCTCAGCAATGTATTAACATCTGTCGATGATTTTTTTTTTTATTTATTTGTTTCAATGTGGACTACAAACCAATATGCGTTTGAAGCTTTCCTCATACTTTTTTTACTGTTTATCCAAGCGTAGGATAGTTGGCCAAGATTCAAAACACCGTTTAATTTAAAAGTTTTAAATGTATTTAATTTTATTATTTTTTAAAAACTATTTCACAAATATTGCTCGAAATGGCCTCCTTCTTTTTCTATGCACTTTTCGCATCTTTTTCTTGCGTGCTTCACAGCCCTTTGACGGATTAAAAAAACTCGGGTTTTTCGTTGTAACTCGAAAATGGGGCCGAAATTGGAAAAACACAAAAAAGTAAACCATGTTTGGAATGACTTTTTCTACCACCTCCCAAATTTTCTGGCACAAAAGTGGGGTCACCCTGTATATCCTTTGGAGAAAATGTAGGCATACAATAAATATAAACTACCTTTTTCTGCTATAAAATTCTGAACGATGAAAAACTCCTCAACGTCTCTGAGATAATCAATAACAATATCGATGACGGTTAACATCGACTTGAAATATCAAAGTGCCTTGCAAGTTGTCTGCAAATGGAAACCAATAGAGGGACAAAATATTTATTTATTGTCACGAACGTTCGCTCGTTGTCTTTTTGCAAGCTTTTTGGAATTGTCTTTGGCAAGCGTGGTAGGCGCCGTAAAAATCATCAGGGGTCACACGGTGGAGCCGGTTGATTTTTCCTCTGGGAAGGAGAGAGAGAGAGAGAGAGAGAGAGAGAGAGAGAGAGAGAGCGTTATTAAATATGCAACGAACGATCGCGCTGAGTTATGAGGTACAAGCCGCGAATTGGAAGCGTGTGATCTATCGACGGGCAAATAAAGAGGTATTCGAGACTGGAAGAAGGCCGAGGCGAACGATATCGCGATCGATGATCTGCTATCCGGTTGCCTCAGCTAACCAGAATGCCCCTTGTTTCTTCTAAATATCAGAGCCGTGGCTGGTGGTGCAAGCCTGTGCTGCTGCCCCCGGGGTTGTGTGCCGGCTGCCTATTGTAATTGTATCTCTACCACCGGTAACTGGACGTTTAATGAACACTTAAGATAACGATTGAAATAAAGATACCGTGGGAGCGAGTCCACGCTGCCACATACACACGTACACACACACCGTCAAGCCTGGTCGCGGTCTACGTTTGCCGCGATCACTTCTTTACTTGGCCACGAGGTCGTTCCTTCGAAGATACAACCCGGAGATTTTCTGGAGGGAATAGGATAGATAACCGAAGCCACGGTTAACGAGTCACGGCTCTCCGCTCGTTTTTCTGGGGCTCGTCCGGGGAAGCTGAGGCCCCGACGATCTCCGAGCGCGCGGGTGTGTCGACAACCACGATCGGATCTCTCTCGCGCCTGATTTATATTTTTGTCAAGGCGTAAATGTCATACCGAGGAGTCATAAAGACCGAGAGATGCGGCCCCCGGCGACGTTGCCAACCATTTCGATACTAATCCTGCTGCCACGACCGACACACGTGCGCTTAGAACCGGGAATATATTTTTAAACCCCCGCGTGTTTGACACCACGGAAATCTCGGTTGCAAGATTTTCTCATGTTTTTCAGCTTTCCCCGTTCCCTTATTTACAGTAAGGAGCAAGTTACTTCTAACTATGAGAAAAACAATTATAATGTTGATTTTTTCTTATTCTTCTATATTCCCAGCAATAAATAATGATTTATACAAAACTTGTGGTTATTGGTTCAGTTTTGCTCCTCACTGTAAGTCTTAGGACAGTGATCGTATGTGTATTCGTCTCTGTAAAAATGAAATAATCATTCGAGGATGCGAACAAACTTTTCCTTAATTTTTCCTTGGGTTAACCCTTAGCACTCGAAGGGCGACTGTAAGACGCCGCTAAACATTCCCGTATCGTTATTCAAAATATTTTTAACACGAAAGTGTTTTAGAGATGGGGGTGATTTGAGAAAAGACCCTAACCCTAGTAATCCGTTGCCTGGTACTGATGATCGACAGAGTCATAAAGCAAGTAGAGAAAAGAAAAGGAGAACATAAAGGTAAAGGTAAACGGACGGGCAAAAAGTACAAAAATCTTTCGAGAAGAGACTCCTCGTTCGAGAGAGAGAGAGAGAGAGAGAGAGAGAGAGAGAGAGAGGTGTTTTACAAATGGGGTGGGGGTGATTTCATAAAAGATGTAACGAAACATGCAACGCAAAATCGTCACGCCTATTACTTCCCAGATAGCACAGAGACGCCTTAAAGACGTCTTAAATAAATTAAAAGAATGTTTTTCAGCATATCCGCGAACATTAACATTTTATGCTTTATTTATTTATTTAATTTATTTATTTATTTATCTATTTATTTTGATGTATTACTTTTCTGTGCACTTCTTTGTTGATGGAATATTCAGTTTGATAATCAATTACAGTTTGTAAAGCTTTTCTCTAGCAGTTTAGAATGACTGAAACGTCAAGAAATGAAACGTCTTAAAGACGACTCGTAAAAGACGTCTTAAAGACGTCTGAAATGAGACGTAAAAACGACGTCTTTCACGAGACGTCTCAAAGACGTCTTATTGGGACGTAAGACGTTCAGACCAAAAATGGACGTAAAACAGACGTCTTTAAGACATCGCGTGCTATCTAGGTTAAGTGTATGTACAGAGCGCACACTATTGAACGGGGGGTTTGCACAGCTGCTCAGAAAACACTTTCGTGTTTAGTACGTGTACAGGAGTACAGGTTTTTTACTTCATTAAATCTGTTTGTACTTAATAAACTACTAATCACTTCAGCATTGTACAAGTAAATTGCACACTTTTTGGTACGTATAACATGAAAAAGAATATATAGAAGGGAAATATTCTAGATCAGAAGAAACGTTTCCTTGTGGAGTTATAATAGCTTCGAGTGCAAGGGGTTAACTTGTTAAAGAAAGGATGCTGCACTCACATATCAAAAATCTTACCAAGAAATTAAAAAATTCATTTTCACAAAAGTGCTGGCTAATAACGTGAACAACCTGTATTGAATATAATGTGTACAAAAATTTAGTAAAGTCAATATATTCCCAATATATTTACAGTTGGTTAACTGTGGTGAGAGATGATTTGCAACGAGGATGCAGATTTTCTGTATTAAATATAATGTGTAAAAAAAGTTTGTAAATTCCATATATTCGTATATAAATGAATTTGTCTTGACAAACGCTTTCGCATGACGTGAAGGAAATATAGCATCCAATTTAAAAGACTGAAGGTTACCTACATTTCTAAAAAATAAGCCATTGGGTGTTACTTTTTTAGTATTACTTTTCTCCCTTTCGTTTCTTTTCTAATATTTATTATTTCCAAGACAAGTCCTGGGCTAATGATAACGTGAACACCCGGTATTGAGTATAATGTATAAAAAAGTCTTCGGTAGGGTTTCAGTAGGGTCAGTATATTCGTAATTAACATTTGTTAAACTGTAGCGAGAGATGATGTGCAACGAGGATGCAGATTTTCAGTGCAGGGCAGGGGCAATCAATTGTTGGACGGGATAACGGTTTCGAAAGTCCCTTAAACCGTCGTAAACGGAAGAAAACAGCAACCGTTTGACATTTTCGCGGTCCGCTCGAGTGTCGCTCGCGATTTACGAGTGCGAACGGCCAGCGGAATGATTTATCGTCGGCGCCGTTATACATACTGATAAGTTTACGACAATGCACGATCGCGTCGATAGGATTTTTTCGCTGCGAGGGGGCTTGTAAACTCCGTTGCATGTTTTAATGTCGCAGCTGTAGCTCACCACAAATTGCCCGGTTGATTTCCTACGAGCTACAGGTCGCCCCGGAGAATATAATAGAGAAACGATCGCGTCTCGCGGTCAACAATGGCCAATTGAGACGTACACGAGCAACGATAAACGATAACTGTTACACCGGCGCTCCGGTATACTGCAAAATTTTCACCGGCCAGCTTTATTGCACTGCGTTCCTGTACCCGAAGACATCAACGATACTATCTCGGTAATTGTTGCTGTCGTTCTTTCCGTGGACGCGAAAATTCTCGCTGGAAATCCTAAATCGCAAATTGGGAAGTTCAGTTGTTAATTTCATAATCATACATCACAATCATTCCGTACTCATAATCTGGTTTACTTTCTTACAACCCTTCTGCCCAGGGAGATTTAACGCTATGCCTACTAAGCACAAAATAATATAAAGTTGAAACGTCTTATAGAAGGGAGAAGATTGAATTTACTTAACACGTTGAGTGCCAAACATAATTCCCAAAGATTCTTACAAAGTCGGAGTAATTTAATTAACTAGCTAATTGTGGAGCTCAATTTCAGAAATCCCCCACTGCGCGGAATTAAAATCATGCAATGCGGAATATACACGAAAAAAAGAAGGTTCAAAGGAGGAGGTGGGCCAAGGTTCAAGAATTACATTTTTATTCTTATTACACTTTTATTCAAAGAGTTTTGGATTTACGTGTATACACGTCAAACACTCTTAACTAAAGCGAAACTAGACATTTTAAATGTATTATAGGGGACGCTGCTTTAACCCTTTTGAATTCTAAGAATCTTAATAAAATTCAGTTCGTCTGGATATGGTCACAGTAAAAATGAATGTCTAAACCCAGTCGAAAATCGCTGTCGGTAAACGTGTTAAACTTTGTACGATTTTCATTATAACATGTGCTTAACACTAGAACCACCGGACGAGTCAAAATGACTTGCTCTTAATTTTTTCTTTTAGAAATATTCGAATGATAAATATGTTTCCGTGGGAAAAGTTTCTAATAAACTTCTCTGTCGAAGTAGATATTCAAACAAAACCGACACGAAATCTAAAGAAATGCAATTTTGTGCTTATGATAAGGCAATGTATGTCAGTTGCATTTAGTGCTCGGTAGTTCTAGTGTTAAATAAAGAAGTCAATTCGGTACTTTGCTACAAAAACGTTTTTATTATTTCAATAATTGCGAAATTGAGAACCGGTCTTTTCGACCGTGGTAGGTTTAGTGTTAAACACGTCTGGATAAAACTGTCGTTCGTACAATCGTTATACTACAGGGTGTCCAAAAAATGTTGTACTTCCTTGGAAGGAGTGATTCCTGACGCAATTTGAACATTTCCTTTTTAACCCCTTGCACTACTATTTATCTTGCGATTATAACGATTAGAAATTCTTCATCGTTCAGGATTTCATAGAAAAGAAAAAATAGTTTATATTTATTGTATGCCTATGTTTCCTCCAAAGTACATATATCAACTACAACGAAATAGAATTTTATTTAGTCTTAAAGGGAATTAATAACATACATATATAAGACAATTATCTATGGTGTGGGATTTTCAGAATAAACTAGAAATTGTTTCCCTGCAAACAAAGTTTTTCCCCTTTATTTATTATGCTATATTTACATCAATTATCTACATTATATACAATCTTACCTGTAAACAAAGAAACGACATTTAAAGTTTATTTCTTTATTGGTTCTATCGCTCCTTTCTTTACTGGTTCTATCGCTCCTTTCTTTACACTTTTATCACGTCTCTCACGACTCTCTTAGCGTACTTGTTTATGTGACCATGTGCCCGGTTACGTCCTCACCTGTTGTTCTCTCTTAACAATAGGTGCTCTACTGTCTACACTCTGCAGCGCTCGAGGCGCGGTAAAATTTAAATTGAAGAAATACTATTTCTCTACACATATTTATTAGACTCTGTTCAAAATCTTCATCAAGAGTCTGACTCGATATTGTACGGCAAGGGGTTAACCTTTTAGGAACGACGCGCCACTATAGTGGCTTTCCGTGGAAAGCATCAGTTCGACCAGCACGAACCACTATAGTGGCTTTTTTGCCTTCCGCGGCTAGGCCCGCCGTCCCTGGGAGGCAGAGTTGCGGACAAACGCGCCGTACTTAAGAGGTTAATGGTGCCGAACTCGAGCTCTCCTGGAGAGCCTAACCGCGGCGTCATGCACCAGGGCTATCGACTCACGGAATAAGGTAGAACTCCGGAGGAAATCCAGGTACAAAGAGGAGACGCCGCTCGACGATGCACCTAAAGGTAATAATCGGTGGTTGTGACAAGCCCTTTGGCAGTGGCGCTTCGCAGCGGGTCGTCGATCAGGGTGGCTTCATAGGAGCCCTGGAGCCGGAGGGTTGGTTAACCAACCGATACCCTATTTGGCGGATCGCAGCGGGCAATCGGTATCGAGCAACAAAAGCCAAAACTGCGAGGCATTAGTCAAACATCACCACGCTGTAAACTAAACCCGTTGCGTGCTCTCTTTTCTCTTCCCCTCCGACATTTAGTTAACCGAGGAGAAGGAGAAAAAGAGATAGAGAGAGAGAGAGAGAGGGATCGTTCACCCTCCACGGTTCGATTGCCGATACTTCCTTCGCCCGTTGGAAACAGACCAGAATCTGACCACCTGGTAGTGCCAAGAGGATGAAGCCATCAATAATCTACGATCGACTAATGCCCGTTGCCTCCGCTGGCACACCGATGCATACACAAGCGCGCGTCATGATACAAACAGCATCTGGGCTTGCGAACGCGAATTATCGAGCCCTCGGCCCCGGGAGGAGTGACGTGAGAACGGGACAAAAAGCCGGAGAGAGAACTCCTGGGAGGGATGAATGGGACCGGAGG
Organism: Seladonia tumulorum; assembly: GCA_913789895.3. Lineage (NCBI taxonomy): Eukaryota > Metazoa > Arthropoda > Insecta > Hymenoptera > Halictidae > Seladonia > Seladonia tumulorum. The sequence goes on from OU565281.1 coordinate 2,946,074, forward strand.
AGGAGAAAAACGAGCTGCACGCCAGATAGTAACGAAGGGAGACGCGCATCATCTACGGAGAACGCGTGCATATTACGCCCGGCTCCGGCCCGCGGCCCCCTCGCAACCATAAATCTCGCCGCGCGAGCACGCTACGCGTTTCGACGACTTACTCCTGTGTGCCTTCGATCTGTTCTGTGTCAGAGATTTTTACCGATCCCGTGCAATCGGCCGGCCTGCTCGGTATCGAGCCGCTCGATCCATCATCGGCTTCGCGAAAACGCGAACCGTCCTACAAAAGTTACGAGACTTTCCTCACACCTAATTGCACGGCTAAATTTCACCGGTTGCACGGAAAGTAATGTTCTCGCTTAACCCATTCGAGACGACGATTTTTTTCGAACACGGTCCCCAGGAGCGAAATTTTTCACAAGACTTCAGAAGAAGAAGAAGAAAGGAAGAAAGGCTTCAGATAATTTTTAGATTTTTTGGTACACAGTAAAACCAATGCCAAATTTTGTTTTCCTGTACTTTACAGATTTCATTAGTTCCAGAAAAATCTTATTTGGACGACTAGTTTACTCAGAATAACTGATAATTGCACATTACTGTTATTGCACACACGGTGTGCAGGCTGTCTTATAGCCTCGGAAATCCATTGCACACACGGTGTGCAATCGGTCTCGAATGGGTTAACGCTCACGGTGCACCAAAAACGACTATTTTTCGTTACTTTGGGAAAATGAGAAGGGGGCATCTGTCCTTTTCGGGCAATTTTCAAATACACCCGAAGAAATAAATTTATAAATTTACAATCTGATAATCGTAAATTAAAAATATCCTACTAAAATGTCCTATTTAGATCCCCTTTCTTACAGTTGGTGCAGAAGATTTTTATTTTGAGGCTTATTATTTGTATTTTATCCTAATATCTAGTTGTAGGTAATATTGCTAAAGGAATTAAATTCGCAGTGTGCACAAAGCCCAGAAACGATTCGATAAGCTTAAATTCCTACCCAAATTTTTGGGCAATTTTTAAATAGTGTACACCCGGAGAAATAAATTTGTTGAATAATTCCTTATCGATTCATCGATCGTAAATTCTTTCCAATCTTGAAATATAATAATAACACCCCTCTCTTATAGTTGATACAGAAGATTTTTATTTTGAGGCTTATTATTTTTGTTTTATCCTAATATCTAGTTGTAGGTAATATTGTTAAAGAAATTAAATTCGCAGTGTGCATAAAGGCCACAGACGATTCGATAAGTTTAAATTCCTACCCAAATTTTTGGGCAATTTTTAAATACTGTACACCCGGAGAAATAAATTTGTTGAATAATTCCTCATCGATTCATAAATTCTTTACAATCTTGAAATATACTACTAAAATGTCCTGTTTAGCTCCCCTCTCTTACAGTTGATGCAGAAGATTTTTATTTTGAGGCTTATTATTTTTATTTTATCCTAGTATCTATTTGTAGGAAACATTGTTAAGGAAACTAAATTTGCAGTGTCTATAAAAGCCACAGACGATTCGATAAGCTTAAATTCCTACCCTTTTTGGGCAATTTTTAAATAGTGTACACCTGGAGAAATAAATTTGTTGAATAATTCCTCATCGATTCATCGATCATAAATTCTTTACAATCTTGAAATGTACTACTAAAATGTCCTATTTAGCTCCCGTCTCTTACAGTTGATGCAGAACATTTTTATTTTGAGGCTTACTATTTTTATTTTATCCTAGTATCTATTTTTAGGAAACATTGTTAAGGAAACTAAATTTGCAGTGTGTATAAAGGCCACAGACGATTCGATAAGCCTAAATTCCTACCCAAATTTTGGGGCAATTTTTAAATAGTGTACACCCGGTGAAATAAATTTGCTGAATAGTTCCTCATCGAATCATCATTGATAAATTCTTTACAATCTTGATAATCGTAAATTAAAAATATCCTACTAAAATGTCCTATTTAGCTCCCCTTTCTTACAGTTGATGCAGAACATTTTTATTTTGAGGCTTAATATTTTTATTTTATCCTAGTATCTATTTGTAGGAAACATTGTTAAGGAAACTAAATTTGCAGTGTGTATAAAGGCCACAGACGATTCGATAAGCTTAAATTCCTACCCAAATTTTTGGGCAATTTTTAAATAGTGTACACCCGGAGAAATAAATTTGTTGAATAATTCCTCATCGATTCATAAATTCTTTACAATCTTGAAATATACTACTAAAATGTCCTGTTTAGCTCCCCTCTCTTACAGTTGATGCAGAAGATTTTTATTTTGAGGCTTACTATTTTTATTTTATCCTAGTATCTATTTGCAGGAAACATTGTTAAGGAAACTAAATTTGCAGTGTGTATAAAGGCCACAAACGATTCGATAAGCGTAAATTCCTACCGATTGTCACCGTGTGAGCGTGTTGACTCAACGTCGCGCATTTTTCAGCACCGTAGCCGGACACGTGCTCGATTCTATATATGCAGCGGCCGATATTAGCCAGCCAATTTGTGCTTTACATTGTTCACGAGCGTCACGAGCGTGTAATTAACGTGTGTCGAGGCGTGGGTTGGAATATCATTAGTGGCAACGAGTCTCTATGAATTAGAATAAATCCGGCGTGTCAACTGATTTATTCGAATTCTTGCGACACGGATTTAGAGATAGCCGCCTAACCCAGACTGTGCAGCGAGAACTATGCTTCGCTAACAAACGTTCTGCTTTTCTTTCCTTGGTCGCTTTAGTTCCTTTGAAGCTGGTAAAGTCGTTGTTCCTATGAAATATATTCAGTGCTGCAACTATTATTCATATTTTCAAGTACATCTCCACCGGTTTAATTAGTTTAAGTGGCTCTCACCCGTAATTTAGAAGATTGCTCTATAAATGCATAACTACGGTAGCTGCGAAGACCGTGCAGTTAACACATTATTCCAGAAATGAAAATTACATTATTCATTTCACACTTTAACTCCACAAATTGATTTTTATTTCTGATCTTACTGGTCCCACCTTTTTACACAAAACTTAATATGTCGTAAATTTGATCGATATCGACATTAACCCCTTGCCCTACAAATATCGAGTCAGACTCGCGATGAAGATTCTGAACAGAGTCTAATAAATATATATGTTATTAATTTCCTTTAACACTAGAACGACCAAGCACTAAATGCAACTGGCATACATTGTCTTATAATAACAACAAAATAAGATTTGTTTAGATTTCGTATTAGTTTTGTTTAAATATCTACTTCGATAGAGAAGTTTATTAAAAAATTTTCTCATGGACACATATTTATAATTTCAATATCTCTAAAAGAAAAAATTAGGAGGAAGTCATTTTGACCCATCCGGTAGTTCTAGTGTTAAATCGAACTAAAATTCTATTTTCTTGTAGTTGATATATATTCTTTGGAGAAAACATAGGCATACAATAAACATAAACTATCCTTTTTTTCTTTGATATTCTGAACGACGAAGAATTTCTAATCATTACAATCACAAAACAAATAGTAGTGCAAGGGGTGAAAAAAATATATTCGTGAAAGGAAATACACGTGGAATTGTGCTACTACAGAAATTAGGCGTTATAAAACATTTTTTCATAAAGAAATAAAATATTTTGCAATATAGAAGATGGAGGCACAAGGGTTTTGTCGAAAGTCGAAGCGAGGTTCGAGCCGAGTAACCGGCAAAGATAAATGTTTAACTGTGTCCTCGCGACGGGAAATCTTCCATTTGGCTCGGGCCATAAAAATAGCGATTTGCATAAAGATTTCGGAGTCGGACGGCGAAAAATATTTAGCGAGAGCGGCCGGTGTACGTGGCATCCATTCACATGCGCCGCGCAATTACGAAACAATTTACGAAGACGAGAGCGCGCCGAGCAAGTAATGGCCGAGTTCGAAGTAAGCAATTATCCAATTAAGTTTTTTGGAAATTCAGTCCGGTGTTGGTGAATTCCACGGGGCGAGCGACCGGCCGCCGCGGCGTAGGCAGACGCCGCGGCTGAAATCTAGACACGTATGCTCGCTCGCGTTGCATTACCATACTTGTCACTGGCTCGTCGCATTATATTCGGCCGGTGCGCCGAGTTTTCCCTACTTGGCGACTTCCGGTCTAGTCGACAAAGTCCTGTCCTTCCTAACAGGGCTGTCAGTGGAGCTCCGCAAATTTAATTCGTGCCGATCGTGACCCCCGATTATATTCCGCCTGTTAGCGGCCCCGCTAACTGAAACGAGAATCGCTCTCCATCGTGCTTCTCAAAATGGAAAAAACCGTTTTCTGTTTCTGAACAATGGCTTCCTCTTCCGAGTTTAGACCCGATGATGACCTTTCACCGATGTGGCAACCCGGTTGCTAATATCTGATTCCTGCCGGGCCTGCCTCTCCACTCGCTTCAATTTCGCAACCGCGGCCGGATCAGATTAGGCTGCTAGCCTACTCGCTTTGACGACTTCGGAACACATCAGACTCTACACAGCGATCACTGTGTCTCTTGTCTTTTATGAACCCTTTGCACTCGAAGTTATTTTAACTCCAAAACGAAACATTTCTTCCGATCTAAAATATTTTCCTTCTATATATTTGTTTTTCACGTTGTACCTACGAAAATGGTGGCATTTACTCGTACAAAATACTGACATTTTTAGTAATTTATCGCGCGAATGGCGGAACTGTCAGAGAAATAAAAATGGCCAATTCATTCTTTTTTTTTTTTAAATTGGAGCATATTTCCACCCTTTGATATCTATTGTAAACAAAGCCAGTTGGATACAAAGACTGTTATCGTTGTTATTGGAAAAATCTATAAATCGGAACAGTAACAGAGTTGCTAGTCCACACTCGTGTGGAAAAACAAAGTGGATTACAGCTCTATTGGGAATATTGATAAGGACATCAAGCCGATAAATGCATTTTTTAAATATTGAAACGTACCTTCGCTCTTTGGTATCTACAATAACTTCTCTATATTTTTTCCATTATCCCCACTACCACGGGGCATACCGAGAAGCCTTGGACCCCGAGGAGTGTAAAGATAATTCGGGTATGTCTCCTGGACGATAAACAACGCTGACAAGACCAGTGTTATAGACATATACAGAGGCTCACGAAAATATTCGAACGCCCTTTAAACTAGTATAACATTCTTTAAATTGGATCAAACAACCTGATATTTTTGAGCAATTCGAAGTTATTTTAACTCCAAAACGAAACATTTCTTCCGATCTAAAATATTTTCCTTCTAAATATTTGTTTTTCATGTTGTACCTACGAAAATGGTGGAATTTACTCGTACAATACTGACATTTTTAGTAATTTATTGAATCCAAACATATTTAATAATGTAAAAAATATTTTGAATAATGATACAGCAATTTTTAGTGGCGCCTTATAGTCGCCATTCGAGTGCTAAGGGTTAACACTATAATTACCAGATGGGTCGAAATGACTTGCTCCTAATTTTTTCTTTTTGAAATAACGAAATAGTAAATATATGTTTTCATGAGAACATTTTTTAACACTAGAACTACCGGATGGATCAGAATGACTTCTTCCGAATTTTTTCTTTTAGAGATATTGAAATTATAAATAATATTGCGCAAGTCAATATTTGACTGATAGGAACAGCTAACTTCGTACACCTACGTTGTTCAGTTCATGGCTGCAGGTTCGGGAGATTAGTTAGTACTGTTTTGTACAAAAATATCGTGTTTTTAGAGACTATGTTCGAAATGACCGATTCAAATCCAGAAAAGTTGCACATTCGGCATTGTATACTAATTTCGAAAGGGTAGCAATGGCGCAATAGCTACAAGAAACATTTATCATGTTTATCCGGAAGTATTGACTGTACGTAAGTGTCATCGATAGTGAATTTGAATCGGGCAATTTCGATCTTTTTGACGCACCTCGATCAGGAAGGCCTGTGGCACTCGATAATAACATTTTACCTCGACAGACGATTGTAGAACTCTCGGGGAAGCTTCGTTCATCATGGTCAACCGTACGAGAGTATTTATATGTCACAAATTGAAAATAAAATGTCAATAAAAAATTTTTGTACTTTAATTTTACGAAAAATACGATATTACTTTCCGGTGCCCCTAATATGTTTCCATGAGAAAAATTTTTAATAAACTTCTCTATCGAAGTAGATATTTAAACCAAACTGATAGGAAATCTAAACAAATATTTTTTTCATGTTATTATTAGGCAATGTACGCCAGTTGCATTTAGTGCTTGGTAGTTCCAGTGTTAATAAACTTCTCTATCGAAGTAGACATTTAAACAAAACTGGTACGAAATCTAAACAACTGCAATTTTGTTATTGTTATAAGGCAATGTATGTCAGTTGCATTTACTGCTTGGTAGTTCTAATGTTAAAACATGCTTTTGGGAACGAACCATTTGTGATAGCTACACATCGAATTTTTAATTTTCTGTACAATTTAGGAGAATAAATCTAACGTCTGTGAATGGATGTACGAATCACTGTAATTTTGGTTTCTGCAGCAATTCTGCAGAGAAATAAAAAATATTAGCATCGATGCAGGTCTTCGAATGGAGCACTTGTATAAAAATTGCAGTATTTTTCGATCCTCAAAATTGGTAAAAACTAGATAGCAGTAGCTGGTCTAAAATAAAGTGATCGTGTCAAAAAATTAATGCTTAACCCTCCATCGATATATACAATTTTAATCCGATATATACAATTTTAATCGGATATAAGAAAATGGCTATTATAGCATCGATGCAGGTCCTCGAATGGAACACTTGTATAAAAATTGCAGTATTTTTCGATCCTCAAAATTGGTAAAAACTAGATAGTAGTAGCTGGTCTAAAATAAAGTGGTCGCGTCAAAAAATTAATGCTTAACCCTCCATCGATATATACAATTTTAATCCGATATAAGAAAATGGCTATTATTAGCATCGATGCAGGTCTTCGAATGGAGCACTTGTTTTATAAAAATTGCAGTATTTTTCGATCCTCAAAATTGGTAAAAACTAGATAGTAGTAGCTGGTCTAAAATAAAGTGGTCGCGTCAAAAAATTAATGTTTAACCCTCCATCGATATATACAATTTTAATCCGATATATACAATTTTAATCCGATATAAGAAAATGGCTATTATTAGCATTGATGCAGGTCTTCGAATGGAGCACTTGTTTTATAAAAATTGCAGTATTTTTCGATCCTCAAAATTGGTAAAAACTAGATAGCAGTAGCTGGTCTAAAATAAAGTGATCGTGTCAAAAAATTAATGCTTAACCCTCGATCGATATATACAATTTTAATCCGGTATAAGAAAATGGCTATTATAGCATCGATGCAGGTCCTCGAATGGAACACTTGTATAAAAATTGCAGTATTTTTCGATCCTCAAAATTGGTAAAAACTAGATAGCAGTAGCTGGTCTAAAATAAAGTGATCCTGTCAAAAAATTAATGCCTCCGCATTTAACCCTCCATCGATATATACAATTTTAATCCGATATAAGAAAATGGCTATTCCCTCTTTTTCTCCTTCGTCCGAAATAGGACGAAAGCCGGTCCCGAGCCGTCGTCTTATATCGGAATAAAACAGTATGAAATATGTGTGAGGGTCAGAAATTGCATGGATCTCACAGGAGTCAGAGGATTAGTAAACCGAACAATAATATTTTATAAAAGATATAGTAAATAATGTGGTTTCGTGGGGCATAAAATATTTTGATTTGTATTTTATAGGGAGACACAGTGTCCTGATCCATTTCGAATTCGGTTTGCTCGTAAGAAGAGCGTACCGATCGATCTTTCTTGGTTGAACCCATGACGTAATTCCACGAAGAGCTAATGCTGTCGAACTTTCCTGGTGTGCTTCATTTCAGACTAACGAAGCCTTTTACTCAGAACTCCTGACCTCCGGCGACGTAGTCGCCCTAACACATCCAATAATCCGGTTAACGGCTCGTTTCCGATTTTATTTTCACTTTCATGTTTTCTTTTCCATGTTCGAGCAGTAATTGACTTGGTGCACGCACGCACAAAAATTTACGGTGGAGAACTGAAGCACTGAACGTCGTGAACGCATATTTTTGCAATTATTACACGTGTTCGTCTTTTGATACAAACATCAAATTGGACGCGAAGATTCCTTTTCACGAAAACGTTGATTATTGAACATTGGTCACGGAAATAAGAGAGGAGATTGTGTTTGCACGCTTTTGAAAAATTATTATGTCCATCTATTGTTTGATGTTTACCGTGGAAAATCAAATTGGGTACACCAAATACTGTCAGAACAGTCGATAGATTAAAAAAGTGACACAATTTTCACAGAAATAAAAATGGTAAATTTAATTTTGTTTTTAAACGTTGCACACATCCAGTCGTCGGTCTCTACCGCGAGAAATTAAATTGGAAACAAAAATTATTATTCTATTCATTGAAATCGTCGACAACGAGAGAACTGCTGGACAGATGAAAGTGATAAATACATTTTGTTTTTTAAATTTTCCACCCCCTAGTGTTCACTGTGCAAAATCAAATGAGATACAAAGACTATTATTCTTTTCATTGGAAAATTCGATAAATCGCGTGAATGGCGGAACTGTCAGAGAAATAAAAATGGCCAATTCATTCATTTTTTTTTTTAAATTGGAGCATATTTCCACCCTTTGATATCTATTGTAAACAAAGCCAGTTGGATTCAAAGACTGTTATCGTTGTTATTGGAAAAATCTATAAATCGGAACAGTAACAGAGTTGCTAGTCCACACTCGTGTGGAAAAACAAAGTGGATTACAGCTCTATTGGGAATATTGATAAGGACATCAAACCGATAAATGCATTTTTTAAATATTGTAACGTACCTTCGCTCTTTGGTATCTACAATAACTTATTAATATTTTTTCCATTATCCCCACTACCACGGGGCATACCGAGAAGCCTTGGACCCCGAGGAGTGTAAACATAATTCGGGTATGTCTCCTGGACAATAAACGCTGACAAGACCAGTGTTATAGACATACAGTCGAGTCGGAAAGTAAGTTAACGACTGGTGTATGCAGGCAAATGAATATGACATGTCTTTAATCTTTAATAATGAAAATATATGCTTTACTAACATATTTGTTTATTTCCTTACACCTCCTAAATAAAAACAATACAATAACTTGATTTTATTCATCATATTCATTGCCTACATATCACCAAATGTTAACTTACTTTCCGACTCGACTGTATACAGAGGCTCACGAAAATATTCGAACGCCCTTTAAACTAGTATAACTTTTTTTTAAATTGGATCAAACAACCTGATATTTTTGAGCAATTAGAAGAATCGGTTTTCCAAATTATGTGCAAACAAGATTCTGAGAAAATTGCAATTGGTAAGAATTACATGAGAAAATATAAATGGCACACTGTTTACAACTTTTTTATTTGAGCCTATAATGAAAATTTCAAATATCCGTTTTATAGATCTATGTTAGTTATACGCATGCTGAAAATTTCATCGAAATCGACTAATATACACACGAGCCGCAAATAGTTAAAAGTGGTGAAAATCGTCAGTTTCTGCTTAAAATCCACAAATTCTAACATCTTTCGATGGGTGTCGTTTTTATCTGCATCAACCGATTTCGATGAGATTTTCAGTATGTTTATAACCAACATAGATCCACAAAACGCATATTTTAAATTTTCATTTCAGGCTCAAATAAAAAAGTTTTGAAAAGTGCCTTTCTTATTTGCTCTTCTAATTCCTAGCAATTGCAATTTTTTCAAATTCCTTTTTGTACGTCAACCAAATCTTATAATTGCTCAAGGAATGTCAGGTCGATTGGTCCAATTTAAAAAAAGTTATATTGTTTTAAAGAACGTTCGAATACTTCCATGAGCCTGTGTATATCGAGAACTCACTGTACTGTGGAAAATCAAGTTGTACGCAAAGATCGTTAACGTTTCGTTAGAATAATCTTAACCCTTTGCACTCGGCGCTATTTTCATTCTAAAACTATGTTTTTCTTCCGTCTTAGAATATTTTCATTTTATTCATACGAAACTGATCCGATTTCCACATACAATATTTAAATGTTTAGTAATCTGTTGAATACAAATTTCGTAATGGAACAAATATTTTGTAATATTTCTTGTAATTTCTTTGAAATAATGCCAGAATAATTTCTAGTGGTGCTTCAGAGTCACCACTCGAGTGCTAAGGGTTAAAATTGTGGGAAGAGAGACAAAAACACTCACTCAACACAAACACAAACACAAACAAACACAAATACAAACACTCACAAACACTGTGACTTGCCAGAGAGATAAAAATGGCCAACACATATTGTAAAAATTGAAGCACACCTCGTTAAGCACGGTTTATCGATGAAAATTCAAATGAGGTGCAGGAACAATTATTCATTTTACTGGCAGCATCGATAACGTCGAACCAGCCGTCGAAAGGCATAAGGGAAAGAATGGGGATGACTCAATCGGCAGTCGGCAGACACCTTCGCATTTGGCAAACCGCGCCTAACCGACGTCCAAATAGGCGGATAGTCGGCTTACGCGTACTCCCGTGTCTGATAATCCGGTTAACGGGTGGACTCCTCTGTTTTATCCTAATGAGAACAACAGCCGCGCCTGATACGAGCCTCTCGGGAATCGGTGGCCAGGGCTGATGAAGATGAAGGTAGCTAAAAAGGAGAGGCGGAAGGGGTCGTTAAACTCGCGCCAGATGAAAAAAGAGGGAACCAGAGAGAGAGAGAGAGAGAGAGAGAGAGAGAGAGAGAGAGAGAGAGAGAGAGAGTGAGTCAGTGACAGAGAGAGAGAGAGAGGGAGTCTCGCGACTCACGGGCCCTGCACGACACTGGACAGTGGCCGATACACTAATTTAATTAACAGGAAATGGACGCGCCGTCTGCCAGGATCTATGCAGCCGCGTAGGACACGTGCGTGTGCCACGGCATTAATGCGTGGACACGTTCGCTTTGCCGAATGGGGACGAAGACAGCAAGGGAGAGGCCAGAAGGCACAAGCCGATCTTGTTCTCTGTTTGCACGAGCCCCTGCGATCCTTTGCGATAAAATCTGCGGAATCAACGATAATGAGACACCAACCAAATTGGAATAGAATGCGTTCCCGTGAAACACCGCCACGCTACCGTCACGACACCCGTGCGCGTCGCGCTACGTGAGATACAGTATTTCTGCGATCCACAGGGACAACGGTGAACTTCGATCACAGCGGAGATAATCGCGAATCAATAGTACGGTGTCCATTTAATCAGAAAGCGAAAGTACTCGTGCAATCTATTAATGGGACCGACACCGATATTTTTGGACGTGTACTGTTTTAATAGATTCGGTACTATTTTTAATCCTCTGTGGGCCCGTGTAACTTTCATGTCACGTGCTAATGTATCGACATTTTACCATTTTGCCATTTTTCATCCGTTGACTCATTTAACGCCCTCAACCACCAGTCATGGTATCCCTAACTCTGTAAGTAGTCTAATCGCTGTCATTCAATAAGTACTGTATACAAATGCATGGTAAAGACAAAGTGTCAAACGATAATGTATACATGTACTACAATTAACTCGTACTTATCCATTGAACAGTTACATAGTTTTATATATTTACATTTTCGAAATTATTCTATTACATGGTATGCTTTTAAGTGGAATCCTGTCATTTGATATTTAAGCATTTATTGAAGAACTGAAGGTCGATATCTTTATACTCTTAATAATAATAAGAAACAATAATAATAATAATAATTTAATAATAATAATAATGATGATAATGATGATAATAATAATTTTACTTTTTTCAGAAGATGACGTATACGTCTTAATTATATAATGTCTCTGAGGTAACCAATAACAATATTGATGACGGTTAGCTGCACCAACAATTTGGAGTATAAAAATAAATGCCTTGCAAGTTGCCTGCAAATAGAAATCAACGGAAGAAAATTAGGCTCATACAGGGTTTAAATGTATGTTTCCCGATCGCACCGATACCGATATTTTCAGAAATTGTTCTCTTGTCCTTGGTACATTGACGATTTTTTTGTTTTATTCCTTTCAAATGCCATTTTTTATTAGGTTTTTAAGTATTCGTAAAATTTTTAACATGTAATTTAACTCTCATTTTTGTAATTATAACTAGATTTTTATCACCTCATGCAATGTTTGTATATTTTTTATTTGAAGCTAGAAAATACGCAACGTGGAAAGCCATTTCCGATGAATTATAATATTCTTAATTTTTTTTATTTTTATTGTCACTTCCATGACTAACTGTCAATGTATAAAAATCTTTCAATGTTGGTTTCCATCGGTTGATGTACAGTTATTAGAATACTATTCGCATGATAGCCGATACATGATTCTGGTGATGAATCTGGTTCTTTATCTTGCGTATAAATATCAAATAATGTTTAAAACGCACACGACGACCAGTATTGAAATGAACATTACATATTTTTATTGGTAGGCCAGCTAGCTCAACCATTAGAAAATTAACTAGGCTACCGAAATATTAGACTGTGCATTGTGTTGATTCGTTCAGCATTGCGCAACGTTGACAATGTTCAACTACGAGGAGAATTTAACCATTAACGCGTACATCGTTGGTTCCTGCAATTACATAACCTGCAACACCATGAGCGTGAATTTTGTTTGTAAATGAAATGGAATAAGTGTTGTTTCCATGATTTTGTTGCGTGATAGAGGGCCTCGGTTTTATTTTTCATTAAACTAAAGTGTACAGGCTGGAGCGAATGTTTGCCTCAGAGGAGTCGGTGTTTTCTAACTGTGTAAAATTCAACAGAGGCCAGTCCGTTCGTTCGATATTCCGCTCGATGCTCCAAGTAGTCACGATGACACGGTGAATTCTCAACGTGACAGTGTGTACAAAGGATTACCAGCGAGACAGAGCGATTTATTTTGACGTAACTAACCGGTAGTTACCGGGTTGATCAAAATACAGCGGCGATGGTCCCCTACGAAACGATTGTATCGTTATCTGCGATCGACAGGAAGAAATTACTCAGGAGGATGACAGTGTGGTAGACGCTCAACGCCGGGTTTACTATTATATTTATCAAGGTTACGTGGAGATCCGAGCTCCCTGATAAACCCGAAAATTGTTCTTAGAACTTAGATCGAGCTTGAATTCGTAGAAATTGTTCAATCTTCCGTTCTAAACCTCTGAGCACGAACGTTAACGACGTTAAATATCGGAAACGATGTAAATTCATTTGAGTGATCAGTAATTTAGTTGTATGACTAAGTAAAGACAAGCTCATGTTTTCTCTTTCACCCCTAATAAGATTTGAACGTATGATCTGATTCATTTAAGTGATCAGTAGACATCGGATTTTATGCATTTATTACAAAAATGAGTGGGTGTAATTTAAAACAGTAAGAACATTAGAAAAATTTAGAAGTACTGTTATATTATTTTCAACCTATTAAACATATTAGGAAAGAAAATAAATTTCTATTTCGTTTCAGTTTGTTGCAATTTAGATAGAAAATTTTTATTTTGCATAAAGATCCGCTGTCTAGTGATCAGTAAATTAGTTGTATGACTAAGTAAAGACAAGCTCACGTTTTCTCTTTCCCCCCTAATAAGATTTGAACGTACGAACTAGTCCTCTAAAAATTTTCAATATCTTAGCAAAGGGTGCAACACTAGTTACTGCTTTATGACATTCTACAAGTAGAAATTGTTCAATCTTCCGTTCTAAACCTCTGAGCACGAACTTTAACGACATTAAATTTCGGAAACGATATAAATTCATTTGAATGATCAATAAATTAGTAGTATGACTAAGTAAAGACAAGCTCATGTTTTCTCTTTCACCCCTAATAAGATTTGAACGTATGATCTGATTCATTTAAGTGATCAGTAGACATCGGAATTTATGCATTTATTACAAAAATGAGTGGGTGTAATTTAAAACAGTAAGAACATTAGAAAAATTTAGAAGTACTGTTATATTATTTTCAACCTATTAAACATATTAGGAATGAAAATAAATTTCTATTTCGTTTCAGTTTGTTGCAATTTAGATAGAAAATTTTTATTTTGCATTAAGATCCGCTGTCTAGTGATCAGTAAATTAGTTGTATGACTAAGTAAAGACAAGCTCATGTTTTCTCTTTCACCCCTAATAAGATTTGAACGTATGATCTGATTCATTTAAGTGATCAGTAATTTAGTTGTATGATTAAGTAAAGACAAGCTCATGTTTTCTCTTTCCCCCTAATAAGATTTGAACGTACGATCTAGTCCTCTAAAAATTTTCAATATCTTAGCAAAGGGTGCAACACTAGTTACTGCTTTATGACATTCTACAAAAATTACAAGAATATATTCGTACAGATTTTGTACGACTTTTAATTAATTTAATCGTAAAGATTTGCACAAAATCCCTGTAATATATTTGACAAAATCGCTTGCTTTGTTGGAAATGCTATGACCAGACTGCGGATCTTTATGCAATTTTCAATTTTTATTGGCAAATTCTAGGAGAGTGGAAACAAATAAAACCTAGTGTTTAGTGGTAGTAGCCTTTGTAGATCTGGAATAAATAAAAATAGTATTAAATTCTGTGAAGTTCTACAGTACAAAAATTTTTGAAAATTGAAAATCAGAAGCCATAAATGCATAAAGATCCGCAGTCTAGCTATGACGTTTACCAAGGGGGTATTTATAGCAATAATTTTAGCTTTACCTTTCGTTCGTCTGTTTCTTGAATTGTCATTTTTATGAGATAAAAAGAGAGTATATAAATGATAGCCTGTAAAAATTCTTCAAAATTAAATAAATCTTTGATCCTAAATTGTTCAAGAAGGAAACAATTGCGTAGCCGAATCAGGATGAGAGAAACGCGAGATGGAGGAGTGCGGAACAGAAGCGAGCGACGAAGGTGTGCCGATTTCCCATTAAGGGAAGCTCACACCGGAACTTCGGTTGTTTCATGGAAAAAACATAAAGCCGATAGGCAATGGTAATTGAATGAACAATTACGGCCGGCAGTTAAGGTGAATAAATTGGCAGGATAATCGGCGTCGTAAGAAGCCGCGCGGCTTCAAATGAAAGGCGCGTGGCGGCGTTGCCGAGCGCGATAAAATGGAACAAGAACGGAGGAGAGACATCCTCTAGAGAGAGAGAGAGAGAGAGAAAGAGAGAGCACGGCTCTCCTCCCCTTAAAAAAGACAAAAAAAAGGAAACCGGAGTAATAATGTTCCGTGGCCGGCGCATAACCGCCAGGAAATATTTTACACCGGCTTTAGAACAGATTCGCGGGGTTTCGCGAGAACTCGTAAAGATGGCAAACGCTTACGTCGTCGTCGGGACCGGAAGTGCTCTCGAAGAGAGGATCGTCGATGGCGGGGAACGACGCTGACCCTGGCACAGGACTGGCTGTCGGAAATGCGCGTCCACGCAAAAAGCGAGATCATGCAGATTCTATTAGAGTGGCAACGATACGGCGAGCCTGTTCGCGGAACGGATGCGAATATTAAAACGGGACTCCAGAAAATTAGTGGACTGGACGTTACCCGCGGACGTGTAGCCGCCTGATGCGGGTAGTCGTTAAGAGTATCATTTGCTTTTATTCGCCGTTCGGAGAGATTCGCTTTGGCTGCGCAAAAATATCCGCATTACCGCTCCGCGATCATCGGGACGAGCACGCGCGACCTTTAACGGTTCTTCGTCTTTTTTTTCCACGGCTCCGCTAATTCTTTCGCAATCGTACGAACATGCTTAACGATAGAGCGAAACTTGCGAATTAAAACAAAAAAAGAATCAACTTAATCGGACTAGTAGTTTGCGAGATATAAATTTTGTAGGTACAACCTAGTCGCCAGAAGGTTCACTTTTGACGGTTAATTATTTTTTCACAGATCCATCAATTTTTCCTGGACTGAACAAAAAATCACAATGATAGAGAGAACTTTGTAGATTGTAACAAAGAAAGAATCAACTTAATCGGACTAGTAGTTTGCGAGATATAAATTGTTTAGTATAATCTAGTAGCCAGAAGGTTCACTTTTGGCGGTTAATTATTTTTTCACGGGTCCATCAATTTTTCCTCGACCAAACAAAAAATCACGATGATAAAGCGAACCTTGCGAATTAAAACAAAGAAAGAATCAACTTAATCGGACTAGTAGTTTGCGAGATATAAATTTTGTAGGTATAACCTGGTCGCCAGAAGGTTCACTTTTGGCGGTTAATTATTTTTTCACGGGTCCATCAACTTTTCCTCGACCAAACAAAAAATCACGATGATAAAGCGAACCTTGCGAATTAAAACAAAGAAAGAATCAACTTAATCGGACTAGTAGTTTGCGAGATATAAATTGTTTAGTATAACCTAGTAGCCAGAAGGTTCACTTTTGGCGGTTAATTATTTTTTCACGGGTCCATCAATTTTTCCTCGACCGAACAAAAAATCACGATGATAGAGCGAACTTTGTAGATTGTAACAAAGAAAGAATCAACTTAATCGGACTAGTAGTTTGCGAGATATAAATTGTTTAGTATAACCTGGTTTCCAGAAAGTTGGGAAAAATTGCTGAAGTTTGGGAAGCGTGTGTTTCGTGAATAAGTTTGAAACTAGCGATATTATGACTGCAACTTTCCCTAATTTTACGTGTTTTGAATTATGTTTTAAAGAATTTATCGTACTATCCATCGAAGAGGTATTGATACTAGAGTTATCTGATTGAATCTGATCGAATGAAGAAGTATCTTATGAAAACACCTATATAATTTTTTCAAAGAATCAAAAATAAGTTACTTGGAGCCATCTGGCCGTGCTAGGAACGGTTTGTCCGCGCGGAGAACGGTTTCGGCTAAATATAGAAAAATCGGGCAACAATCGCCGGATCGGTGGGATTGCCGGTAGATTTAATTACCCGGGAACGTTAAGAGTAGCTTAACAAGCGATAAAGCGAAAAAAGGAAAGGAATTATCTACGAACCGTGTTAAGATTACGAAATCACTCGAAATACCGGCAATAAATCCGGCGAGCGTTTCTACGAGGAAGGATTGCACAACGGCGTGTAGTTCAACGACTCACAAACCGCAGTTCTCTCCCCTCTCTCCCCGACTCTCTCACTCTCTCTCACTCCTCTCTCTCCCTTTCTCTCTTTCGTTCTACACCCTAATCCATTCTCTCAGGAAAGTATCCCTCGGCTCGGATCAAGATAACGGCGAACAAGACGACGAAAATGGGAGGAACGGGTTCACGCGAAAAACCTGGAAGCGGTTATCATCCCCGACATCTGGATGCGCCTTAATTATTTTCCCGAACGGGATCCTCGGGGCCCCGGGAGAAACACCGGAAGCGACGAATACGTGTGTCCCTGTCGACAATGAAAAAAAAAAAAAAAAAAAGAAAAAACCGCCGCCGACATTCCGCTTTGTCGCCGAAACAACGGAATGCACTTTCAGCCGGAGGCGACAAGCCGAAACTTTACGCAATCGACTAGCAAACCGACGAACAATTAAAAGATAGCCGTCCATTAACCTCCATTACACTACTGTGTTTCTATTACGTCAATTGTTCGCCGCTTTCTTACCGCCACAAACTTTAAGCTCGTGCACGCGCATTTTCCGAAAGCTCCAATTATCAATACACCTTCTATAACAGTATTCTTCGAAATTTTGTTATACTTCTGTATGTTGAAATTAATGCAGACGATTTTTATTTTTCAAATCGACGGTATATTGGTGATATAAAATTTACTTGATCCCTGATAAAGTCGTCTAAATTCAGGGCTTAATGTTTCTAGAAACATAATCTCCTTTTATATTTTGTATTTAAGAAACGACATATTCTAACCGAAAAGTAGAATCGTTTTTGAGCCAATTTCGTGACGTTTTATATCACTTTACGTGTATGTGAGAGCTAAAATTTTCGAAATTTTGTTATGCTCCTGCATGTTGAAATTAATGCAGACGATTTTTATTTTTAAAATCGACGGTATATTGGTGATATAAAATTTACTTGATCCATGATAAAGTCGCCTAAATTCAGGGCTCAATGTTTCTAGAAATAAATCTCCTTTTATATTTTGTATTTAAGAAACGACTTGGTCTAACCAGAAAGTAGAATCACTTTTAAGCAAATTAAGAGCTAGAATTTTCGAAATTTTGTTATGCTCTTGTATGTTGAAATTAATGCAGACGATTTTTATTTTTAAAATTGACGGTATATTGGTGATATAAAATTTACTTGATCACTGATAAAATCGTCTAAATTCAGGGCTCAATGTTTCTAGAAATAAATCTCCTTTTATATTTTGTATTTAAGAAACGACTTGGTCTAACCAGAAAGTAGAATCACTTTTAAGCCAATTAAGAGATAATATTTTCGAAACTTTCTTATGCTCCTGTACGTTGCAATTAATGCACATAATTTTTATTTTTAAAATCGACAGTATATTGGTGATAAAAAATTTACTTCATCCCTGATAAAGTCGTATAAATTCAGGGCCCAATGTTTCTAGAAACATAATCTCCTTTTATATTTTGTATTTAAGAAACGACATATTCTAACCGAAAAGTAGAATCGTTTTTAAGCCAATTCCGTGACGTTTTATATCACTTTACGTGTACGTGAGAGCTAAAATTTTCGAAATTTTGTTATGCTCCTATATGTTGCAATTAATGCAAATAATTTTTATTTTTAAAATCGACGGTATATTGGTGACATAAAATGTACTTGATCACTTATAAAGTCGTCAAAATTCAGGGCCCAATGTTTCTAGAAATAAATCTCCTTTTATATTTTGTATTTAAGAAACGACTTGGTCTAACCAGAAAGTAAAATCACTTTTAAGCCAATTAAGAAATAAAATTTTCGAAACTTTCTTATGCTCCTATATGTTGCAATTAATGCAAACGATTTTTATTTTTAAAATCGACAGTATATTGGTAACATAAAATTTACTTGATCCCTCATAAAGTCGTCTAAATTGTTTCTAGAAACATAATCTCCTTTTATATTTTGTATTTAAGAAACGACATATTCTAACCGGAAAGTAGAATCAGTTTGAATTCAATTTCGTGAGGTTTCATGTCGCGGTACGTGTACGCAAGAGCCGAAGTACAGGTTGCGACAGGTGCAGTCACTTTTACGGTGTAATTGGAAGATTCTCGGTTGTCCGAGCGATCCTAAGGAAATCAGTAAATATCACCGGAGGGAAAGGACGATTCTAAAAAAGAAAAGAGGGCGTCTCGCATGGAGCAAGTCGGGCCCCGTGGAACCGACTTGCGTTTCACACAGTCAACCGAACAATAGGTTTCCTTGGTAGACACCAAATTAATGTTATTATTGGACGAAATGTCTGGGGCCATGTCGTGGGAAGAAACGTTTTGCGACAGCCTCCCTTCTTCCTCCGACTTGCACGTTACCTTCTCCTCCACCCTACTACCTCTTCCTTCGCCTTGTACTCCTTCGGAAAGCTTGGTTCCTGGTTCGATACTATTAGGTTGGTGCGTATGAAATGTCGGATTTTTAAGTGAATATATAAAACTGCACATCTTTTTGCAAAAGCTGTTTATCCAATCAAAATATGCTCCATTCGCTTCAATACACTTTTCCCAACGAGACTTTAAAGCATAGATGCCTGTCTTAAAAAAATTCTGATCTTTAGAATCAATAAACTCTGATATCGAAGTTTTCAAACTGTCTTCATTTTCATACTGTTTAGCCCGTAAAAACAGTTCTAAATGTTTAAAAAAAATTAGTCTTTTGCAGCATTATTACCAAGTTTATACTCATACGAAAAAATTACACGAATATCGGTTGAATTCATATCGGTACAAAATTCAAAACAAACAACAAAAGGGAACACTTTCGAGAAAAACTCCTTTGTTGAAATGTGACACTGGGAATGGACAGTACGACCATAAACGAGGTTATGCCGAAAACAAAAGTATAACGAAAACAGAGAGACAAACGTTCGCATGTAAAAAAAATCCGATATTTCATGTGCACCAACCTAATAAAAATCGCCGTGACTGTACAAAATCCTGAATTCTCTAGCACCACTCAAAACAATTTTCCCTGAATTAACTCCTTGCCCTACAATATCGTGTCAGACTCGCGATGAAGATTCTGAACAGGGAAACTCTCATGAAAACTCTCATGAAAACATATATATTTACAATTTCGTTATTTCTAAAAGGAAAAATTAGGCGCAAGTCATTTTGACCCATCCGGTAGTTCTAGTGTTAAGTACAAAAATTACTACAACTGAAAGAACTTCATATTCTGGCATTATACGAAAAAATCAGAATTACTACGTTCATCTCCAACAACACCATTTCTATCTTTTAGCTAACGAATAATGACAGTGACCAACAAAGTTGAGCGCATATATACGCTAATGATGCAAATGGGTTAAATTCCCCAAGTTTAATTAAACCCCTTGCCTTACAATATCGAGTCAGACTCGCGATGAAGATTCTGAACAGGGAAACTCTCATGAAAACTCTCATGAAAAATTCTCATGAAAACATATTTACAATTTCGTTATTTCTAAAAGAAAAAATTAGGCGCAAGTCATTTTGACCCATCCGGTAGTTCTAGTGTTAAGTACAAAAATGACTACAACTGACAGAACTTCATATTTTCGCATTATACGAAAAAATCAGAATTACTACGTTCATCTCCAACAACACCATTTCTATCTTTTAGCTAACGAATAATGACAGTGACCAACAAAGTTGAGCGCATATATACGCTAATGATGCAAATGGGTTAAATTCCCCAAGTTTACTTAAACCCCTTGCCTTACAATATCGAGTCAGACTCGTGATGAAGATTCTGAACAGGGTCTAATAAATATATTTCTTATTAATTTTCCTTAAACCGAAATAAAATTCTATTTTGGCGTTGTTGATATACAGCTATCGGAGAACATATAGACACACAATAGATATAAATTTTCTGCTTTTTTTAGAAAATTATAAATCACAAAAAAGTTCTAATCACTGGAACCGTGAAATAAATCGTAGTACAAGGGGTTAGTCCAACGAATGCTTCGATTGATTCGGTACCCAAAGAATTGTGCATTTATTACAGATGGAATTTGAAGAGAAAAAAATTGATTAAAAATAGGAATGATAGTTGCAGAAGATCGTTACCCCGTAATTAGTTCTATTTTGCGAATCGCAATTTTTGGGAAATTATTTTGGTTTGTTTTGATGCTGATTTTCGGAGTTTCGTCGAGAAATCGGCCGGAAGAGGAGAGTTTCTCGAAATTCCGAAAAATCCTCCGGTATTCCCGGTGCACGTGCAGCTGATCGACGATACGCGTGAAAGGCTCCGTTGCATTTCAGAGCCGCGTACACGAACGGAGCGGCACGTTTGCGGCGCAAAAAGGGACAGCGGATCCTGACAAAAGCCAGGCGAAAAAGAGATGGAGCGAGAAGCGAGGGAAAACGTGGCACGCAACGCGGTAGATTGTGCTCAGAGGCTCGACAGGAAGTAGGCGTTCGATGGAATTCGGCCAAGGTAGAAGCTGACCAAAGGTGGAAGTCACCCATTACCCTTACATCCTTTCGTTTGTAAAAACAAACGTTGACCGCCGCCAAGCCGTTCCAGGATAATTGTCATCGAACGAAAGAACCGACCGAGACTTCTGTTCCTTTCACTTTCTGATCGATCCTCGCCGAAAAACGATCCAAGAGATCTAAACATCCTCAAGAGATACCTAAACGTCACGTTACGAAATCAATTCTTCCCGAGCTACGGTTGGAAACTTCGTTGAAAGATAATTACAGAAAATATTCACCGTGATTAACGATTAGACGACGTTTATGACTATGTTGAAAATCAAGTGCGAGACACTGAAAACATTCAAGGAATTTCAACGTACTGTCGTATTGTTATCAACGCGTTAAAATTATCAAGAAACGAAGTAGACGTATCTTGTGATTAACAATTTTTCTTTTGCATAAAAGTCCGTTGGCGTGCACCTTAACCATGGCCTTTTCCGCTCTACTTCGCCGTTCAAGTTCATGTTCATAAAATTGTGACAGGCAATTGTATCATTACCCAGTGTTCTGTCAGCGATGAAACTCTGAAACTGTAAAAACACGGGACAATATTTTCCATTTAATTTTTTGAGTCACCGAATAATTCTCTCATTTCATTGTGTCATCTTAGGCTAAATTGCCATATTTTATTTGTGCCCATAATTATGAAAGTGGTCTGTCATATATTTCTTTCATTTTTTTTTTACATTGAATAAATTTAGTTTAAAATCATGTCGTGTGAAATAAGTGATAAATTCACTTTTTTTTTAATTTTGACTTAGACCACTTTCATAATTATGGGCACATACAGTGAGTAACGAAAGTATTAGAACGCCCTTTAAATCAGTATAACTTTTTTTTTCAAGTGAATCAAATGACCTGACTTTTTTGAAGAGTTAGAAGAATTGGTTTTCCAAACGATGTGTAAAAAAGATTTTGAAAAAATTGCAATTGGTAAGAATTACATGAGAAAATAAAAATGGCACTTTTCACAACTTTTTTATTTGAACCTGTAGTGAAAATTTAAAATATGCGTTTTGTAGATATATGTAAGTTATATACATGCTGCAAATTTCATTGAAATCGATTAATATACACACGAGCTACAACTAGTTAAAAGCGGTGAAAAGCGTAGATTTTCACGACTTTTGGCCAGTTTCTGCTTAAAGTCCTCAGATTCTAACATATTTTGATACGTGCCATTTTTATCTGCGTCAGCCGATTTCGATGAAATTTTCAGTACGTGTATAACTAACAGAGATCTACAAAACGCATATTTTAAATTTTCATTACAGGCTCAAATAAAAAAGTTGTGAAAAGTGCCATTTTTATTTTCTCATGTAATTCTTACCAATTGCAATTTTTTCAAAATCTTTTTTACACATCATTTGGAAAACAAATTCTTCTAACTCCTAAAAAAAGTCAGGTCGTTTGATTCACTTAAAAAAAAAGTTATACTGATTTAAAGGGCGTTCGAATACTTTCGTTACTCACTGTATATATTCAACGTTGTTTCAACAGCAGAGAAATAGCAAAGTTGTGTGGAAAGGGACTACTTCTGCGTGTAATATAAATAGATAAAAATCGAGTGGAGATAAGATGAAACAGAAATTGAGAAACGAACGTTGAATAAATGTTCGAACTGGTTCTACGAAAATAGTTAGAAAGAGAATCGCTGATGCGTTTATCGGCGAAGACATCCTTCAGCACGAAGCTCCTACGATCACGGAACGATCCGAATAGGATCTGCTCCAGTTTGTTCGCGTGAAGCGTTTCATCATCGAAAATTTCTTACGATCCTCCTCCATTTACCCGGTCACCTCGTCGTTCCCTGTTGCCTGTTAGAGTCTACAGTCTTTAAATCCCCGCAAATGATTGATTGCGCTCGCGTCACGTCCATCCACTTGGCCCTTTCGCTTCCCTTGTGTCTGCCTTTCCTTTTTCATGGGCCGTCAGCCGACCGAAATCGAGACAGTTTGCTTATCGATTTTCTTAACACTAGAACTACCGGATGGGTCAAAATGACTTCCTCCTAATTTCTTCTTTTAGAGATATTGAAATTATAAATATGTTTCCATGAGAAAATTTTTGTAATAAACTTCTCTATCGAAGTAGATATTTAAACAAAACTAACACGAAATCTAAACAAATCTTATTTTGTTGTTATTATAAGAGAATGTATGCCAGTTGCATTTAGTGTTTGGTCGTTCTAGTGTTAAGACGATACGTCATCCTGTGAAAAAACTGAAATTATTTGGTAAAACGTCGATGTATTAGCATGTGACCTGAAAGTTACACGGGCCCGTAGAGGGTTAAAATTATAATTTTAACACTAAACCTATCACGGTCAAAATGACCGACTCTCTATTTTACGA